>OY728145.1:148178654-153178654 GCA_963277665.1 Viscum album | reverse complement strand
ACAAATTTGGGAGCTTCATGAAAAGGTGATGATGTGTATAGAAGCTTTGGGAATGGGAGGAACACCTATAACTAGTCCTATACCCCCTCATTAAAGTATATTAACCCTTAATAAAAATCCATAAGCTCTAAATTTGTGAAGGTGATTTGCGAAGGTTTTTCTTACAAAAAAGATTGCAAAGAAAGGAAGTTCACAAAGGCTATGAAAGTTGACCGAAATTTGTAAGAATAATGAAAGTATTGAAGTTTTTAAAGGCTATAAAAACCCAAAAAAATCTATGAGCTTCTCGAAGACTATGTGAGGTTTTCAAAATTGTTTGATCTTCATAAAAGGAGGTTGCTTCGTGAAGGATAGTTTAGCTTCGCGAAAGTTGTAGGGTTCACAAAGGCAAAATATTCTTGTGAAAAACTAGATTGTTTAATGAAGGCTATATGAGATTTGTGAAGGAAGTGAGAATCAAAAAAGTGTTCAGAAAGGATACCCAGTGAATCTTTGGTAAAGTGATATTCATCAAGTGTATGAAAGTAAAAAATCAATAGATCATCTACCTATAATTAAGGATGCATTCATTATTTCTAATTAAGGGACCTAGATGCCCCTAAACTTTATTTGAATCCTTTCTAAACTGGTGAGAAAAGGAAGAGGAAGAAGGTGAACCTCTCCAATGGTAGTGATCCATTGAAGGAAGTTTTAGTAAGTGACCCTTGGGAAGTAGTGAGTTGTCCCTAAACATTATAAAGGCATTGAAACTATGCATATAAGTGATCTAGCCCAAACATTATTTTGGAAGTCATCCTTAGCAGATTTGGTACATTGGCACATTTTCGTTGTATGCTCCTTGAACGTAGCCCAGTGAGGGTGAACCAAGTAAAATTGTTGTGTCTCAAGAATGATTTTATTTATGTTCATACATTTATATGGGAAAGGGAGATAAGGGTGTTTTTTTAATAACAAAACAAGATCTTAAGGGGTAGTTGTTTTAATATGTCATACCTTGATTCAACCCCCCCCCCCCCTCAAGGTATTTAACCTAGTTGATCTAATAATTGGTATTAGAAAAAAGGGTTATTTTTAGTGGTTCTCTATCATTAAAATAAATGAAAGTTGTTAATCACAAAGGGATCCCGATCTTTGATAGAAACAATTTTTATCTATGGAAGAATCAAATGCAACACTTCTTTATATCATTGGGTAAGGATGTATTTATAACTACAATGCATGGTATTTCTGCGAGTATGGACAGTAATGTTTTATCGAAAGTATAACATAGATAATTGGATGGTGATACCAAAGGAATCAATGATTTAGGGGGAGCCCTATCCAATTTAATCTATACAAAGGTTATGTCATGTAATTAATCACATGATATGTGGGAAAAGTTTCTAGATATTTATGAGGGTGACTCAGTAGTCATAGAAGAAAAATGGAAGGTTCTATGGAACAAGTGTAAGGATCTGATAATTCACCCTAATGGTTATATCGATGCATTATTTGATCAAGTGAATGTTGTTGTGGAAGACATTCATGGTATTGGAGAAATTATTGAATATATAAATATTATTAAGTGAATCTTGATAAAACTTCAACCTTAGTTCAATCCAAAAGTTTTTTTATTGGGAGATAAAGATCTAAAGGAGTTGACATTAGATAGATTTCATAATAATCTCATCGCATACGAGATGAGAAATGATGATAATGTTGTTGTGAAAAAGGGGAAGCACAGAGAATTGTCATTTGAGGAAATGAAGAAGCTCACTATTGAAGATATTTGGGAGGAAGACAATGTGGATGAGTTCATGTCATTCCTATCCTCAAATCTACAAATAAGAAGAGTAAATTTCAAAGGGAAACTTCTAGTTGCATGATATTGATGTGTAATGGTTGGACATATTGCAGAAAAGTGTCCTAAGAAGTTTCAAGATGAATATGAGTATGATTATTAAATTGTTGGGAAGAATTATTCATCTAATGCGAAATGTAGGAGTAATAAGAAAATTTTATTTAAAAATAAGAATCTACTTTCAAAAGAAGATGATAGTTTAGAAGAATCTATGAAAAAAGAGTTAGAGGACTGCAAGGATCATAAAGAAAATGATATGGTATTAGTTTTTACGAATTCCAAAATAAGGGAAGATAGAAATAATGAAAAGGGATAATTCAAAGGAAGAGTTAGCCTTAATATTGAATTATAAGTTGTGATTGGAGTAATAGATGTTTGGAGAGACAAAACAAATAAATCCAACCAAATGGTTAATGATTTCAAACTCTATATGAAATAGTAAGAATAAGATAATTTAGATATAGAGGCTGAAATTTAAAGGCATAAATCTAAAAATCTAGAAACCTCAGAAAAATTCATCGAATACATGCTCAAAGTTGAAGAATAGATCGGAATTGTCGATAGTCTAACTATCATAGTAAAATATCGAGTCAAACACATCGAAGAGTTTTAAGAGGAGGTAGTCAATCTACTAAGGTTAAAGATTAGTAGAAACTCTTTATTCCATAAAATCAGGATACAAAGTAAATAAGAAAAGTAAAATTATAAGTTTGGGTTCTAGTGAAATAGACAAAAGAGTGTTAGGAGAATAAAACGATATATCAAAATGATACAACTGGTATGGGGCTTGATTGCAAACATAAAGAAGTAATGGTTGAAGTTAGACCACAAGCACTAACTTTGAGTTTGAAGATTGATTTGGGTATAAATCAAAACCATAAGATCTATAGAACCCATACAATAACTAATAGTTCATCCATGACACATAGGAATGCACCTCGCATTACATGTTATGGTTGTGGAAAATGGTACACACACAAAATGTTCTTTCTATAACTAATAGGTGTCTAAAGGAACAAGATAAACAGAGGCTTCCAAACAGAGCTCAATATTCCATGATATCATTCAAGGTTCATTGTTTCTAGTTTGGAGGATTTGGACACATGTCTGGATATTTTACATCAACTATATAGAGGAATGATCCAAAATAGACTCAAAGTGGTTATAATAAAAAACTCAAGGAACCCTCAAATGAGCTAAGAACTCAAAATATATTTGTATAATTATAATATTAAAGTGTTCTGTTATACTTTGAGCATCATCAATAACACCATTCAATGGAATGGATCATACTTATATTCTCTCCACATCTCACCTAATTTCATGAGTTATGATATCCTTTCAGCCTCACCATGAGGAAAATTAAAATGAATATGGTACCGAAATATTAATTCATATAAATAAAATAATAATATAATGTTAAATCTAATGAATTTTCTTACCCATATTTGTGCCCAGGAATTATCCTTTACTTTATTTAGAATGTTTCTCTAGAAGAGTGTCCTGGTGGGAATGATGTTAGAGTATTTGGAAGGCGTCGTAATAAAAATTAAAAAATTTCACCCTATTTTTCAATCATTTTATTATCCTCATTGTACTCCACTATTAGTTGTGTGAAGTGGTTCTACACTACATGCATGCGTGTATTCCAACATTGTCTTTTAGAAGATCCAATTATTAAAGAAAAAATAAATATTATATAAATAGATCTTATAATTAAAATAAAATATAGTCAAAAAATACTAGGGTTCTATAAATATACCTAAGGCAGCCTGATCAGTGGGTGATGCTGGATCCCTAGGTTCTAAAGGAATATCAACCAGTACAGATGGAGTGGGACCCAATATATGCTTCGGAGGCTTGAAATGTGTCCGAGTAGAAGTCGAAGGAGCATGAATGTAGAATCTTGGGGAGAATAAAGTAGAAGGAAAATAATATGGCCTAGATGTTTTTGGAAATGCATAATATGGATGGGAAGTAAGATCCATCATCGGATAAGGGAAATATAGGAGAGAAGGTTCAGATGAAAATGGTGGTGAAAACATAGGCAGCCTAACTATCCTACGTATCTCTAATGACACTGTGGGATTAGAAGGTGTGCTAGATGGTATGGCAGGGGAAGGGAAAAGGTGTGATCGGGTACTCTGAGGGGAGTGTGTGGCTCTAGTACCACCCCCGCTCGTATCATATGGATCAGCACTATTACCACTAGGTTTTTCGGAGAAAAACTATCACTTAGATGGTGGATCATGATTAAAAGTTAAAAAAAAATTAATCACATGAAATTATATGTTATTGATGTGTATATTTGAAATAAAATACTCATAATGGGAACCAAAGGTGGGATTCCCATCTCTCTCATTCGGAGATTATTGTATGTCATCATTTTTCTTCATATCTCTTAAATGTTTTTCATTTCATGCATTTGAAAACAAATATGTAATTAATTATAAATCCATCACTAATGTGTAATCTAAAAAAGAAAGAATATGAGACATCAATTAATTAAAGAAATGCAATTTTCAAGCCAAATAAAGGATACATAGTGATATAACAAAATAATGTTATATTTACTAGGAAGAATATAAAGACATAAAATACATGTCATAGAAAAATCAATACATTTAATTGATTAGTTAATTTATCCATTTTTATTTATCTTAGGCAATGGTGTTCATATTTTAAGTTATTTTATTTTTCAATTTTTTGGTTAGGTCATTATTTTCATTGGTTTTGATTTTCATATTAATTAGTTTAATATATCCAATTTAATTCATATTATTTTTTATTCGAATTTAATTCTTTAGTTTTGTTTGGTTTGGTAGGTTCTAATATAGTTCAATTAAATATTAGAAAATGAAACTCAAAGAAAACTGCAACCAGTATATATTGAAAATTCACATGAAGGTCAAATTGGATACAAAATATTTATAATCAATAGTAAAGAAATTTGAATTGTATCAAACATAACATCCCAAGTCCATCTAAACCAAAAGAGTAGAAACACATATGGATGATTCTATGTATATACCACCACAACTTCATGTTCACAATAAACACTAAAAATTAAACTATTGGATTCATCATAAGTAATAAATGGATCGAGGCCAATGGCAGTAGGGATAGTGTCAATTCCATCATCAAACATATGTCTTGGGATTACTTTAATAATGACACCAAATTCAGGTTGTATATGATCTTTCACATAAAAAACTTTTTTTCTATAATGATTTCAATATATATGGATCATCAGTATAAAGACTGAGTTATTTCAATAACTCGAAATCCACAATCATTAATAAATGTGTCATGCCTCATCATCGAATCAAACCACTTTCATTTCATCATAGTAACCCAACCATGAGAATAATAATGCAATATTAGTATTTTCTTGATGACTCCATAATAAGATAAATTTTAAAATTGAGGTCTACTATCTAATGCACTGGAATAACAATCTATTGTGGTAGTTAATAATAAACCATCATGTTGTGTTCTCATGTTCATTTCTTATTCAGTGATAATAAATATGTACCCATTGATTATAATTAATTTTCATTCCCAAACCATGGAATTAGGACCAAAAGACAAAGCTCTTATTTCCTTAGCGACAAAGTCAGTAGGAAAACTCAATACATGAAATATAAATGAATACTATAATTAATTAAATATTGATTTTATTAATTTATTACAGTAATATTTTAACCTTCAATTTCAACCAAATAGAAAAATCTTGGTTTTGAAAAGTCTCTCTCCTTATCAAAGATAAACAATGATGATTTCAATTTATCATTTGTTTATGTTTCCTATCGAAAAAAATATAAATAATTTAACAAATATATAAAATAACATGATATGAGATAAGATATACATGTTCAATTTACATAATAAATGCAATAATTGAAAAAATAACAGTTAAACAAAACTGTGTGATGTGCCATCTCCCGCTCTTCAAGGATTAATGTGGTTGGTGTATATGATCCAAGAATTCCCCCTATTTTGGGAAGTGATGGAAAATTGGGTTCAATTTTATTATACTATTATTATTCACTTCTCATTGGTTTGTTTTGTCTCATAGTCGCTGTGACGACCCGTCCTTGGGGCCCGTGTCGTGACTACCCCAAGCCCGCCTTCCATAGGCCAGGTGCTGGCGACTAGCACCAAGGTGTAAATCCCAGTAAAAAGGGAAGGCATTGCTTTTGTAAAGTAAACAAACACCAAAGAGTAAGCAAGCAGTATAAGTAAGCACTAAGTAAAAACTAAGTACAACAGTAAGTGTGGAAAAGTAAGTGGGCTAGAATACAAACCCAAACTGAAAGTAAAGTACAACTGGAAAGGGAAAACAGCAACTGAAAATTAAAGTCGTAGCGTCGAGCCGTCCACTGGAAGTCCCACCTGAAGGGTGAGTACAGATAGCCTCCACAGCTCCTCGGGTCCAGCCGTCCACTCCGAGTACGTCCCGCCCAGTGGTCCACCTCCGGGTACCGACCTGCTCCGCAAGCCTCAACCGTGATCAACGTTGCCCATCGTCTACAACCAACACAACGTAGTGTGGGCATAACCCGTGCAGGGGTGAGTATAAGATACTCAGTAGGGACCCCGAGAACCCCGAAGGTCTCCCAGAATCCACAAAGGATAATCCAAAAAGGAAAGATACAATCACGAAGTAACATCAGACACTACTTAGGTATATGCCCATACATATACCTAAGTCATCAATTCCAGTTCGCTCCAACTCTAAACCCAAGTACAACCCAGTCCACACAGGAAAACGTAACTCGTTCCACATATGAAAACACAACCCAATCCACACAGGAAAGCATAACGTAATCCATACAGGATATCAAGTCAAGAATCATCTCACATGGGTATACTTCTTCGTATGATGATAGAGATGATCAGATATCGCCACTGATTCATCTAAGTCGTCGGACCCACAAAGGATCGATAGGTACTAACCCCCCAATGACCCACAAAGGATCGATAGGTAACTAACCCCCGAAATGACCCACAAAGGATCGATAGGTAACTAACCCCCACAATGAACCACAAAGCATCTGACCCACACAGGTTCGATAGGTAACTAACCCCCGCAAAGACCCACATAGGATCGGACCCACACAGGATCTGTAGGCGCTGGCCCACACAGGACCGCTGAGTGCTGACCCACATAGGATCGAACCCACACAGGATCGGTAGCACTGATCCACGTAGGATCGCTGAGTGTTGTAGTCGTCGCCGTAGAATCCACTGAGGATCTCTGTACAGTCGTCGTCGTCGTCGCAGTCACAGCCAGCTCTAGGGTTCCCGCACACAGCAAGCTCGTTCGGGAGGGTCCGCTCCACGAGCCAAGAGGCTGATACATCAACTGACACATAGTCCATAGTTGATGTATCCAAAAGTTATGTATCATCAACAGAAACTCAACACCACAGATGGTGCGTCAATCGGACGCCCGGTCTGAGAGTTATTGGCTTTTTCATCCTAGGGGCCCGGTTGGTTTTTAAGTCAAAACCAACCCGACCGTACTCCACCTGTGTCCAAACCACGGGTAGAGTAAGCCAAAAGATCCTTCTCACTTAGAGTAATCCAACAAAGTCGACAGAACGTCAATCGGACGTCCGGAGCTCAAGTTATAAGTGTTTCCGCTCCGAGGGCCTGGTTGGTTTCGTGTACGAACCAACCCGGTCAAACCCAAAGTTCTTCAGAACCTTGAGTGCGATACACTGAAACGACCCTCTCGATCCAAGGATCGCATCTCAACTGACGGTGCGTCGATCGGAGGCTCGTATCTCAAGTTATGGGAAACAGACCGAAAAGGGTTCGGTAATAAGGGGTTCGGACCCGGTCCGACCCGGCCCGATACCCCAGGGTCGGCCCGAACCGGGTCGACCCAAACCAGGTCCGGCCCGCTTGGGCACGGCCCGGCTGGTCCGGTCTGGCGGACTGGCCAGGGCAGCCGCCCGGCGCGCTGGCCAGGGGCTCGGCCGAGCCGTTTCGGGTGAGGGGGGTGCTGCCCCCGCGTGAAGGAAATTGCGGCCCCTTTATGGGGACGCTCAGCTGGCTGGCAGGGGGTTACGACCCCCAGCATTTTCCTCGAACCAGACGGCCCGCACCGGAGATTCGGCTACGCCACCATGGGACCGGCAAGGGCCGGTCCACTTGCTCCGATGCCGGCGGCCCGGTACCGGCCGCCGGTTATGTTGCTCCGCCGCGGCCCGGAACTGGTCGTGGCCTTGGTTCGTCTGGTGCGGCGTGACGGCGTTGTGCCCCTCCGCCGTGGCCCTGCTCCGGCCGCGGTGCTTTAGTGTTTTTCCATTGCGGTGCGACAGCACCGCATCTTTGGTTCATTTTCAATGGCACGACATGACGTCACCGCGTCTTGGTTCGTCTTCAACGGCACGGTGCGACGGCGCCGCACTTCCCCCCCTTTCCTTATTAAAATTCCACACGGTGCTTCGTCACCGCGTTACCTTGCTCGCCGCAATAATACCAATAACCAAAAAAGGGGAGGAGCATTGGCCGTGTTCGTACAGTCTGACCTCCTCCCGTTATCACGATAATAGGAGGCTCAAAGGAAAGGATAAAGTGATAGAAGATTTCACGAACTGACAAACAAAAATAAATCCCTACCTCAACGATGTCGTCGAACGAGCGTTCGTCGCGAAATTAACCGTCGCGAAAGAAGAGGACCGCCACGGAAGTAGAGGATCACCACGGAAGTAGAGGATCGCCATTGGCCTTAGGTGATCTCCGAGGAAGGCGTCTCTCACCGTCATCCGCCATCGGAGGTTGGCGTTCTTTGTTGGCGGTGGTGCGTTCTTTGCGTTCTTCATCGAAGAACGAGGAATCTTCTTTTTTTCTCCCAAAGGTTTAACACAACACAAACCCCAACAATAATAAAATAAGTCCTCCTCTTATTTTAGTATCAACATAAGAATTTGAAATTCAAAAGATAAGAAATGAACAATTAATTCAATGAATTTATTGTAATGATTTAACTGCCCAATTTAATGGGGCGTTTTTTAACCAGAATAAACGTAAGGTTTGACTTACATTAAAAAGGGGGGTTGCGGGTGTGTTACTTAGGAGGGAAGAAACGGTGGGGCTCGTGTGGGCCCCACCTCACAAATATCCTACCAAGTGGGTAGGATATTGTGGGTTCCACCTTATCCGCTTAACTTAGCTTAAGCGGCTTTAAGTGAAATAAAAATAAAATTGTCGCACTCCTTTTTATTTTATTTCATAACTTAACCCCAAAAATTAAAAACCACACCCGAGCAAACGCAACTCCGGAAAAGGCGTTTCTAAGGAAATACCGGTGCTACGATTCCATCAGTGCCCTCAGAATTCGATTCCGAGCACCGATTCAGAAGTTATAAAAACCCGCTCGTTCGTTCACTGAACGTACCCGAGCTAAACTTCGGAAAATGATTCCGGGCACACCGGGCCTCGAAATCAGGTGCCGTCAGAAACTGCGTTCTTGCAAAATTCCAAAGAAAATTAAGAAAAAAAATTCCTTGAATTTTATGGGTCTTTACATCACTCCCACCTCAGGGCTTTACGTCCCCGTAAGGATACATCAAAAACAAGGGAAACAAATGTGGGTACTAAGCACGCATCTGAGCCTCCCGCTCCTAAGTGCTCTCCTGGAGGTTCCCATGCTGCCATCTGATGCGCACTAGAGGAATCGACCGTCCACGTAGGACCCTCTCCTGTCGATCCTCAATCTCCACCGGGACCTCCGTAAAAGTCGCCCCATCATTAACGTCCATCTCCCCATGGTCAATGATATGCGTCGGGTCGTGCACATATCTCCTCAGCTGGAATACGTGGAAGACGTCGTGCACCCGGTGCAACTGAGGTGGTAGAGCCAGGCGATAAGCCACCTCGCCAATCCTGCTGAGGACCTGGAATGGTCCGATGAAGCATGGAGACAACTTGCCGCCTCGGCTAAATCTCAGTAATCCACGCCGAGGTGAGACCTGCAAGAAGACGTGGTCGCCATCCTCAAACTCCAGTGGCCTTCGCCTCCTGTTAGCATAGGACTTCTGTCGGCTCTGAGCTGTCCTCATCCGCTCCTGGATGATCTGGACCTTCTCTATCATGGCCTAGACCATCTCCTTTCCCACAAGTACTGACTCCCCAGGGTCTGTCCAGCACAAAGGAGACCTACAAGGTCGGTCGTACAACGCCTCGTATGGTGCCATCCCGATGGTGGAGTGGTAGCTGTTTTTGTACGTGAACTCCACCAAGGGTAGGTGGTCCTCCCAGTTGCGACCAAAGTCGAGGACACATGTGTGGAGCATGTCCTCGAGAGTCTGAATGGTCCTCTCCATCTGACCATCTGTCTGAGGGTGAAAGGAGGTGCTTAGACGTAGCTGCGTCCCGAACGCCTCCTGCAACCCCTTCCAAAGCCGGGAAGTAAAGCGAGCATCTCGATCGGAGATGATAGATGATGGCACACCGTGAATTCGTACAATCTCCTGAATGTAGAGACATCCCCAGCTCTCCACTGAGCCCTGCTCTCTGATGGGTAAGAAGTGAGCCGACTTGGTGAGTCGGCCGACAATCACCCAAATGGAGTCGTGACCTCTGGAAGTGTGTAGAAGTTCAGTAAAGAAGTCCAAATATACCCCGTCCCACTTCCATTCCAGGACCTCCAAGGGCTATACCAAGCCTGCTAGTACCTGATGATCTGCCTTCACCTGCTGGCAGGTGAGGCATCGAGAAACGAACTATGCCACAACCTTCTTCATGCCCGGCCACCAGTGCTGTCGTCTGAGATCCTGGTACATCTTCGCCACTCCAGGATGTACCGCCAAAGGGGAAGTGTGAAACTCTCTCATCACCTCCTCTCGTAAAGCAACTGGTACCAAGTTACTTCCTCTGAAAAGGACGTCGTGCTCTACTCTAAAGGAGAAACCATCAGGTGCCTGTCCTGAGGATATCTGTGCATGTCGCGTCTCACAGTTAGCATCCCCACGCTGTGCCTCTCTGACCCGCTGCAGTAGTGGAGGGGTGACTGTGAGAGACTGAAGGAAGGCTGCTCCATCTCTATCCACAAAGGATATCTGCAAAGCGTCTAGTTGCTCTGTCACCTCCTCAAGTAGCTGAATGCTCGTCCTCCTGCTGAGAGCATCGGCTACCACGCTCCCCTTCCCTAGAGTATAGACTATCTCAAAGTCATAGTCCTGGAGGAACTCGAGCCATCTCCACTGTCTCAGGTTCAGGTCTTACTGAGAGAAGATGTACCTGAGACTCCGATGGTCAGAAAAGACTGTAAAGCACTCTCCCATCAGGTAGTGTCGCCATGCCTTCAGAGCGAAGACCACTACTGCTAACTCCAGGTCATGAGTAGCATAGTTCTGCTCATGCATCCTCAACTGGCGTGATTCATAGGAGATCACGGCCCGCTCCTGCATCAGGACACACCCGAGTCCGGTCCCTGATGCATCGCAGTAAACTACATACCCTACTCCCTCCTCCGGTAACCTCAAGATTGTTGCGCTGGTCAATCTCTGTCTCAGCTCCTGGAATCTCTACTGACATCTGTCTGACCACACAAAGAGTTTCCCCTTCTTCGCCAAAGCTGAGAGTAGTGCCGCAACTCTGTAGAAGTCTGGCACAAATCTCCGGTAGTACCCAGCTAGTCCCAAGAAACTCTGCACCTCTGGCACACTCCTGGGTAGCTCCCAAGCTAGCACTGCCTCGATCTTAACAGGATCCACCGCAACTCCCTCCTTAGAGATGATGTGTCCCAAGAAGTGGACCTCACATATCCAAAACTGACACTTCAAGAGCTTTCCATAAAGCTGGTGCTCTTGGAGTGTGTCTAGTACAACCCGCAAGTGGTAGGCGTGCTCCTCCTTAGTCGTCGAGTAAATCAAAATGTCGTCGATGAAGACCACGACAAATCGATCGAGGTATGGCTGAAATATCCTGTTCCTGAGACCCATGAACACTGTGGGAGAATTGGTTACGCCGAATGGCATAACCAAGAACTCATAGTGGCCATACCGACATCTGAAGGTCGTCTTATGCATGTCCTCATCCCGAAATCTGAGCTGATGATAGCCTGACCTGAGGTCTATCTTTGAGAACCACCGTGCTCCCTTGAGTTGATCGAAGAGGTCATAAATCCTTGGTAGCAGATACTTGTTCCTCACTGTCACCTGGTTCAGGCGACGATAGTCGACACAAAGTCGCAAGCTCCCGTTCGCCTTCTTGGCGAACAAAATCGGGGAAGACCAGGGTGAAACACTGGGTCGGATGAATCCCTTGCCCTGCAAGTCCTCCAACTGTACCCGTAGCTCTCGAAGCTCGGCGGGAGCCATCCGATATGCTGGGGTGGATATTAGGGTTGTCCCGGGGTACAGATAAATATAAAAGTCTACCTCTCTACGAGGAGGTAGTCCTGGAACTTCGTCGGGAAAGACGTCCGCATACTGATCCACCACTACAGGAAAACTAGGACTCTGCACGTCAACTGCTCCTAGGATGAGGCTAGCCAACTGATGATTGATGGGATGTCCTCTCCTCTGCGAGAGTCCATCCTATGCTGCGAAGGCTCCCTTCTCACCGGTGAAGGTGAATCTGCTTCCGTCGGTGCGCACACATCACACCTTGCGCCTAATACAGCCAATCTGAGCATGGACTGTAGATAACCAATCCATGCCCAAGATGACGTCGTAGGGCCTCAACGCCGCTACAAGAAGATCCCAGCCGAAGCTCTTGCCTCCTAGAGTAAGCTCACACTTCCGGCACCAGTGCATAATCGTCGAGTCTGCTCCCGTAGGAGTCTCTAGCCGTAAGGATCGAGCCAACGGCTCTGTCGGAATCTCCGAGCTCCGAACAAGGGCAGCGGCTATGAAAGAATGACTCGCTCATGTGTCTATAAGAACTGAAGCAAGGGTGGAATAAACACAGATAGTTCCTCGAATCATCTCGGGCACGCCGTGGTTGTAGGCCTCCGCTACCTGGAGTTGTGCCTGTCTCTGCCCGCCAGCTCCCTGTGGTCGGGGTGGACCTCCTGGTGGTGTTGGTGGTAGAGCCTCAAAGTGTCGCCCGCCACCAGCTGCTTGGACAGCTCCTCTTCCTCGTCCTCCTGCTCCCTGTGGACTGCCACGGTTGACCCTCTGCCTCTGCCAGGGTGGCCCCTCAACCGTCTGCTGCTCCTCAGCATGGTGGGTCGGGCAGTCACGAGCCATGTGGCCCTGCCTGCCGCATGTGTAGCAATGTCTGCCTCTCGAAAGACTGGCTCCGCGCTGTGTGCCCCGCACTGCTGAGCTAGTGTCCTGAGGTCGTCTGCCTGAGGTTCTGGTCTACCTGGACACATGAGTCATCTGTCGACTACCTGCTGCAGAAGACTCTACTACGTGCTGCCTCGCGGTAGGTCTCACTGCTGATGTAGACTCAGCAAGAAAGCTCTCGATCAAAATGGCTCGCTCCAGTACTCCTGCCTGAGTCGGAATGCTGAGGGAGATCAGCGATGCCCTGATCTCATGCCTCAACCCATGCTCAAAGGTCCGGTCCCGAAAGAATGGGTCCCGTACCATGTCTATCAAGTAGCGTGAGAGATTGGTAAATCTCGCCGAGTACTGGGCGACCATCAAGATGCCCTGCCGCAGCTGTAAAAGCTCTTGGATGCGCACCGCACGGAGGGTGGCTGGGACGAACTCCAAGCAAAAGATGCTCTCAAAGTCCATCCAGAGGAGAGATGCATCATCGTGCACCTAGAGCATCAAGCTCCACCATCTGCTTGCTACGACGTGCAGTAGGCTCACTGTGAGGATCACCATGAGGTCTGTTGGTGTCCTCACTAACCAGAAAACTCTTACAACTGCCTCCAGCAAATCCTCGGCTGCCTGAGGGTCCGTCTCCCCACAGAACCTGGGCGGTTGCTGGCGCTGAAACTCATGCAGCGCACTAAGGCGACGTGCATCATCAGCGGATGGGGCTGGTAGCATCGGTCGCTCGGCGGGTAGAGGTATTGTCGATGCCTCTACTGTCAAAGGGCCCTGTACCGAGGCCTCATCGCTCGGTGGGCTGTCGTTACGCACAACTCTCGGAACCCTAGATGGCTGCCGTCATGGGGTCATCCTGAAAAGAGACAGGTGTGCCACGGTCAGAACAGTATACCTGGTGAGCTGACACAAGGTAATCACAAATAAAACTTGAAACACACATGCAATCAATGTTTTCGTGCATTAAGTTGGAAATCATAAGTCAGGGTCCTGGTGTACGGATACGTCGGCCGCTGCACCAACACTGGACTCCCTGGACTGATAACCACACCCAATACGCTTAACACTATTGTTTCTCATAGAAAAAGTTCAGAGTCCAAAGTTCTATGGTAGAACCGATCTCCTCTGATACCGATTTGTGAAGACCCGTCCTCGGGGCCCGTGCCGTGACTACCCCAAGCCCGCCTTCCATAGGCCAGGGGCTGGCGACTAGCACCAAGGTGTAAATCCTGGTAAAAAGGGAAGGCATTGCCTTTGTAAAGTAAACAAACACCACAGAGTAAGCAAGCAGTAGAAGTAAACACTAAGTAAAAACTGAGTACAACTGTAAGTGCGGAAAAGTAAGTGGGCCAGAATACAAACCCAAACTGAAAGTAAAGTACAACTGGAAAGGGAAAACAACAACTGAAAAGTAAAGCTACAGCGTCGAGCCGTCCACTAGAAGTCTCACCTGAAGGGTGAGTACAGATAGCCTCCATAGCTCCTCGGGTCCAGCTGTCCACTCCAAGTACGTCCCACCCAGTGGTCTACCTCCGGGTACCGACCTGCTCTGCAAGCCTCAACCGCGATCAGCGCTGCCCGTCGTCTGTAACCAACACAACGTAGTGCGGGCATAGCTCGTACAGGGGTGAGTATAAGCTACTCAGTAGGGACCCCGAGACCCCCGAAGGTCTCCCAGAATCCACAAAGGATAATCCGCAAAGGAAAGATACAATCACAAAGTAACATCAGAGAGTATTTAGGTATATTCCCATACATATACCTAAGTCATCAATTCCAGTTCGCTCCAACTCCGAACCCAAGTACATCCCAGTCCACATAGGAAAACGTAACCCATTCCATATAGGAAAACACAACCCAATCCACACAAAAAAGCATAACGTAATCCACACAGGATATCAAGTCAAGATTCATCTCACACAGGTATACTTCTTCATATGACGATAGAGATGATCAGATATAGCCACTGATTCATCTAAGCCGTCGGACCCACAAAGGATCGATAGGTACTAACCCCCACAATGACCCACAAAGGATCTGACCCACAAAGGATCGATAGGTAACTAACCCCCGCAATGACCCACAAAGGATCTGACCCACACAGGATCGATAGGTAACTAACCCCCGCAACGACCCCCACAGGATCGGACCCACACAGGATCTGTAGGCGCTGGCCCACACAGGACCGCTGAGCGCTGACCCACACAGGATCGGACCCACACAGGATCAGTAGCACTGATCCATGTGGGATCGCTGAGTGCTGTAGTCGTCATCGTCGAATCCACTAAGGATCTCTGTACAGTCGTCATCGTCGTCGCAGTCGCAGCCAGCTCTAGGGTTCCCGCACACAGCAAGCTCGTTCGGGAGGGTCTGCTCCACGAGCCGAGAGGCTGATACATCAACTGACATATAGTCCAGAGTTGATGTATCCAAAAGTTCCGTATCATCAACAGGAACTCAACGCCACAGACGGCGCGTCAATCGGACGCCCGGTCTGAGAGTTATTGGCTTTTTCGTCCCAGGGGCCCGGTTGGTTTTTAAGTCAAAAATAACCCGACCGTACTCCACATGCATCCAAACCACGGGCGGAGTAAGCCAAAAGATCCGTATCACTTATAGGAATCCAACAAAGTCGACGGCACGTCAATCAGACGTCCGGAGCTCAAGTTATAAGTGTTTCCGCTCCGAGGGCCCGGTTGGTTTCGTGTATGAACCAACCCGGCCAAACTGAAAGTTCTCCGAAACTTTGAGTGTGATATACAGAAACGACCGTATCGATCCAAGGATCGCATCTCAACTGACGTTGCGTTGATCAGAGGGTCGTAGCTCAAGTTATGGGCAACGGACCAAAAAGGGTTCGGTAATAAGGGGTTCGGGCCCGGTCCAACCCGGCTCGATACCCCAAGGGTTGGACCGAACCGGGTCGACCCGAACTGGGTCCAGGTCCGGCCTGCTTGGGCGTGGCCCGACCCAGATGGCGCGGCCCCGCCCGGCTGGTCCGGTCTGGCGGACAGGCCAGGGCAGCCGCCCAGCGCGCGGCGCACTGGCGCGCTGGCCAGGGGCTGGGCCGAACGGCTGAGCCGTTTCGGGTGCGGGGGGTGCTGCCCCCGCGTGAAGGAAACTGCGGCCCCTTTATGGGGCCGCTCAGCTGGCCGATCGGGGGTTATGACCCTCGGCGTTTTCCTCGAACCGGTCGGCCCACACCGGCCGGCCGACTGCACCACCACGGGACCGGCAAGGGCTGGTCCCCTTGCTCCGACGTCGGCGGCCCGGTACCGGCCGCCGGTTCTGTTGCTCTGCCGCGGCCCAGAACCGGCCGCGGCCTTGGTTCGTCCGGTGCAGCGTGACGGCTCCACACCCCTCTGTCGCGGCCCCGCTCCGGCCGCAGTGCTTTAGTGGTTCTCCAGTGTGGCGCAACGGCGCTGCATCTTTGGTTCGTTTTCAACGGTGCGGTGCGATGGCGCCGAGTCTTGGTTCATCTTCAACGGCTCGGTGTGACGGCGTCGTGCTTCCCCCCCTTTCCTTATCAAAATTCCATGTGGTGCTTCGGCACCACGTTACCTTGCTCGCCGCCACAATACCAACAACCAAAAAAAGGGGAGGAGCGTCGGCCCTGTTCGTATGGTCCAACCTCCTCCCGTTATCACAATAACAGGCGGCTCAAAGGAATGGAGAAAGCGACAGAAGATTTCACGAACTAACAAACAAAAATAAATCCCTACCTCAACGCTGTCGTCGAACGAGCGTTCGTCGCGTAATTAACCATCGCGGAAGAAGAGGATCACCATGGAAGTAGAGGATCTCCGTTGGCGTTAGGTGATCTCCGAGGAAGGCATCTCTCGCTGTCGTTCGCCATCAGAGGTTGGCGTTCTTCGTTGGCGGTGGTGCGTTCTTTGCGTTCTTCGTCGAAGAACGAATAATCTTCTTTTTTTCTCCCAAAGGTTTAACACAACACAAACCCCAACAATAATAAAATAAGTCCTCCTCTTATTTTAGTATAAACATAAGAATTTGAAATTCAAAAGATAAGAAATGAACAATTAATTCAATGAATTAATTGTAATGATTTAACTGCCCAATTTAATGGGGTGTTTTTTAACCAGAATAAACGTAAGGTTTGACTTACATTAAAAAGGGGGGTTGCGGGCGCGTTACTTAGGAGGGAAGAAACGGTGGGGCTCGTGCGGGCCCCACCTCACAAATATCTTACCAAGTGGGTAGGATATTGTGGGTTCCACCTTATCCGCTTAACTTAGCTTAAGCGGCTTTAAGTGAAATAAAAATAAAATTGTCGCACCCCTTTTTATTTTATTTCATAACTTAACCCCAAAAATTAAAAACCACACCCGAGAAAATGAAACTCTGGAAAAGGAGTTTCTAAGCAAATACCGGCGTTGAGATTACATCGGTGCCCTCGGAATTCGATTCCGAGCACCGGTTCAGAAGTTAGAAAAACATGCTCGTTCGTTCACTGAACGTACCCGATCTAAACTTCGGAAAATGATTCCGGGAACACCGGGCCTCGGAATCAGGTGCCGTCAGAAACTGCGTTCTTGTAAAATTCCAAATAAAATTAAGAAAAATATTTCCTTGAATTTTACGGGTCTTTACAATAACATCATACAAATAAATTGAACAGAAATACATACATTCTTTAATCAAGTAACCTTTCATGATAGATCCTTCATGATGATTCCTATTATGTACATAAAAATTCAATGGGTAGATATTTCTTTCAATTGGATACATCCAAAAAAAAGAAACAGGTCCTCCAAGAATTATTTCAGTTGGAATATGGATAGTTATATGAAGCATGCATGTGAAAATTTATGGAAAATATATTTTCTATAACTTACACAAGATTAATGGTGCCTATTCCAACATTTTTTTCAAGAAAGACTTGGAAAACTTATTATCACAAAATATCTCTATAAAAATGGAAAAACTGAATAACTGACACCCTTACATTATTTTAAAGAAGATAACGGATTGTTATTGGAATTTAATAATGCAAAAGGATGTGATAATAATGAGTCTTCAAAGATTTCAGCATCAACTTTCTTCTATTGAGTTATTTTGATATGTTGGTTGAATAGCCATCAATAACTTTAATAGTATATAGTACTCCCAAAATTTGATTTTTTCTATAGATTTCATCATACAAGAATCACACAGAACTTTCAATTTATTATCACTGATACACACATGATGCAATTTTTGTTTGATGCCCCAATCCACCAAGTCATGAAAAGATCATAAATCATCTTTTATCTTTCACTTGACATTTAGAATAATTAAAATCAAAATCTCACATATATTTTTTCAATGTTAATTACATCTAATAAATGAAATAACAAATTGGTTGACCAATAAGTCTACTCAAAGAAGATACTTTTCTTATTCCAATTATAACTAGTTTCAGTGGGAACATTCTTCCTCTTTCTATATTTTATCTGACCCTTCATGAATGAAAAACTAAAATCATGAAATTCATTAAGAACATCAGTTCTAGACATATGTTGAGGTGGATTTTTGGTCTCCATGGTATTGTAAAAACTTTGATGATTATTACTATACGGATGATCTATTTTCAAGAATCATTGATGTCCCAAAAAACTGAAACTATAGAGATATTTAAGTCTTACAGATCATGAATTCTTCATACAAATAGGATATGATAGTTTTACATTTTTTTCTCCATCTAGACGTCATCACATAAGCGGGAAAATTAATGATCTTCCACATAATAGCATCACACTGAAATATGTCTTTATAACATGCATCATATGTGCACACACCCAAATTACAAAGATGTTTCAAATCTTTATTAAAGTTTTCATGTATGCATGTATATAATTATCAGGATCAAAAGGTATAGATATGAGTACACTCATGAATGTGAAAGGTTTTTTCATAAACATCAATGGAGGAAAGTTATAAATTTACATGAAAACTGACCATGTGATGTGTGAAGTAATCATCTTACCAAATGGATTAAAACCATCACATGATAGACCCAACCTCACATTACACATGTCATCAATGAAATCGGGATATCGAGCATCAAATGTCTGCCATGAAAATTCATCTACAGGGTGAAAGAACTCATCACTATCCTTCTTTTTATCATTATCATTCCATCACATATATATTGATATTTCATCATAAATGAAAATATTCAGGAGTCTGGGAATCAATGGAAAGTTCCACATTACTTTCTGTGGCACAAAAAATGGTGTTTCATTAGCATTTACCTTCCATCGAGATGTTCCATATTTTATGAAATCATTTCATTTAGTAGTTTCCTCTTAGAATATACTGTAGTATTTCATGAAAGTATGAATTTCATTTTTTGAAAATCCAAGTTCCTAAACTAACTTCCATGCCATATAATGGTTTTATTTAATATCTAAATAATTTGAAATTAATTCCTTTAAAAGGGTAAGAATTTAATTTATGGTCGTATTAGAAATCTCATACATAATTTTCCCATGAAATATTTAGATTAAAAATTAGAGCTTTTTCATTTTACCACATTGTCGATATACTAGATTCGTGGCAGCATCATTAAATTTTTTCACCCTATAAACATCATCATCATCATTAGATGTATCATTATTACTTTTATCAAAGTATTATTGGGTCATCATCCATTCCTTCTCATGATGATGAATAAATGGAAACTGGTCATCTAATAAATTCTTCAATCTGCTCTACTCATTTGGATCATGAACATTTTGAGATTTTATTTTCTCCCCATTGTGATACCATAAATAGTAGTTTGTTTGAAAACCATATTTGGTTATATATTAGCTAACTTTTTTATGACTTAACCATGGTATTTCAACACAATTATAACATGGTAAGTGTATGTGACCACTATTTGAAGCATTATTAAATGAAAAATCTAAAAATCCCTCCAACTTGTTTTGAAAATAGCTTGATATCTGATTAGTTTCATATATTCAAATTCTATCCATACTGTAAAAAAATATATGTCATGTTGTAAAATCAATTAAATAATATTGAAGTTTAATCAAAAATATATTTAAGGAAATGAGAATTGTTCACTTCATATGAAACCATAACTAACACACTAGCCTATATGTGAATCATAATATAAAAATATATATATATATAACAAAATATAATAAATATAAATCCATGATATTGAATTAAATTATATCAATGAGTAATAATTTTCCAAATCCATCGAGTGTTAAGGATTTAATTTTGATAATGTTTCTTTTGGAATATAAATACCTAGGGGTGCTATTTAAATCAGATATAATTGAGTGAATAAATTGATGAGGCATAAAGGACCTCCAGATAGGTGCCTTAGTGACTCTCCTTTTCAATTTGGTCTGGTTCAGGTTCATTTGATTTAGTTTAGTTTTATTTTGGTTAATTCAATTTAATTATGTTCATTTAAATTCAGTTTTATTCAATTTAGGTTAGGTCAGCTTTTATTGATTTAGTCTAGTTTGATTTGGTTGTGGATGAGTATCTTCAGTTCAAGTGCATATAGTTTGGTTCAATTTCATTTGTTTCAATTTGATATAGTTTGATTCAAAGTGGGTTTTTTTGTTTCTAATCAGTTCTATTTATTTTGGTTCAAATCAATTCTATTTGGGTTGGTTTGGTGTTGTTTGATATGGTTTGGTTCAATTTGGTACATCTTGGTTCTATTCAAGTTGGGTCATTTTGGATTGGTTTAGTTCAAATATTTTCCTTTTTAGTTTTTTTTCTCCGGTTGGTTTAGTTTAAATATATAATATATCATTTAGGTCGATTAGGTTTATTTTATATAAATTCAATTAATTTTTCTTCACTTTATATTTCTTCAATTCAATTTTTTTATGTTCTAGTTAGTTGATTTTGTTTGGTTTTGGATAATTCACTACATATATTATATTTGGTTCCATATTTTATATTTGATTCGGATCAATTTTTTTCAATTCTATTTTTTTATGATTGGTTTATTTCTGGTCGATTTAGTTTGGTTGGTTTTGGTTTTTTTATTTGGTTTGCGTCGGTGCATTCCTATTAGGGTTTTATTTAAGATTGTTTAAGTTAGTTAATTTTTTATCATTTCTATATAATTTCTTTTAGTAAGTTCAATTTAGTTTAGTTCTTTTTATTTTAGTTTAGTTTGATGAAGTTTAGTGTAGTTCAGGTCTACTCAAGTCTACTTGGTTCAAATCAAGTCATTTCAATTAAATTAATTTGTTTTGGTCAAGTTAGTTTGGTTATGATATACATAGGAGTTTTTAGTTCGATTAGGTTTCAATGTATAAAGGGTTTATTGGTTTGGTTTATTTATTTTCAAGCCTAATTAGGTCGGTTTAGTGAAATTTGATTTTCTTAGGGTCAGATCAATTCATTTAAATTTATTTTATTTAGTGTTTAATTAGGTATTCATTGTACATTTTACTTTTTTTAGTTTGGTTTGGTTCTGTTTTTTTCTCTATTTCATGTAATTTGAAGTAAATTTGGTTTCATTTGGTTTAGAGTTAATTTTGATCCATTTCGACCCATTCAGGTTAGGTTGATTTGGGTAATGTCAAATTAGTTTAGTTTGGATTGGGTCGATCTAAAGCATTTCCATTCAAGTAGGTTTGGTTAAATTTGTTTAGTTTTGTTTATTTCAATGTAGTTTGGGTCGGGTCTGGTCAGTTTAGTTTTAAATTACAGTTTGAGTGATAAATTATGTAATGAGTATTTATTTACAATAAGGTGAGGTGGTAGTATAGAGTACTGTTAATGGTTATGTTAGATCATGATTTCTATTGTATTTATAAATTAATGTGTGGGTTTAGTAGGGATTTTAATTTATTATGCATGTTTTTGAACTATTCTCAAAATTAGATCTGGATGAGAGATAGATTATAATAATTCATGAAATATTCTATGTTTTAGATATAGAAATAACATCTAGATTCATTTTAAGTGGTGTCGTGGAATAATATTTATTTTGTGGAGGATTCAATTCAAATTTTTAGAACTATTAGTATCAAATATTAGTGAAATTTTGGTAGATATTGATACTATAAGTTTTCTTAAGGGTAGATGTCTCGTTTTTATTGAGTGTAATAGATTCACGAAGGTTTAGAGGAGAGAACCTAGGATAAATAGTGATTTTCATCTATCAAATATACCCTAGGGTTAGGTTATCATTAAAAAATTATTCAAATATACATCTTGATCTAAGATTCACAAGAATATATATTTTTCATTAAACCAACCATGATTACATTCATAAAGTTGATATAAGAAAGTCAATAAATACCACATTTAAATTATCTCAAGTTAAACCATATATAATGTAACCTCTATTTAATTCACAAGTTGATACCATTATCTAATATACTCTCACAACTGATGCTCAAATTAATGATTTCTCAAAAGAATTTTACTCAACTGCCCAAGAAAATAGAACAACCTAGCATTAAATGGTATGATATATACCTATAAATGAATGTATCATAAATAATATGGTGTAAGTAATATATACATCATCTAAATCAAGAACCAATATTGTTCAAAATAATATGAGATCTCATCTTGATGTTAAGACACCCCTCCCCTAAGTATATATAATTATTTTATAGAATTTACAATTAACCTATGAAATTAACTCAATATAGAAAAATAACATATCTAAAAAATCATCAGAATGTAACATATCACATCCATCATCTCACTACTCACCAAAATAAAATCTCAATATATTATTGGAAATCACTATTATAACAGAAATATCAAATGGGTTCATCAAGGTGGGATTAAGAATAAAAATATAAATTTCACTAAAATAATGACTAAAATTATCCATTAAAAAAGACCAAAAAATAAAATAATGAAACAAATGAAATCCCTTAATCAAATTAGAAAATGGAAAGTCAAATAAGACCCAACATTCAAATAAAAAAATGTTTGTCACTTATCCCTCACAAAAAGGTTCCCAAACTCTACCCATAGCATCTCACTAACATAGTATACACTAGTGCAGAAAACGTTTTTTACGTCACCATTTTTTACGTCGGTTATATAAAACCGACGTCATAATATGTAAAACGAGGTTTTTTACGTCGGTTATTTCTTAACCGACGTAAAAACCTGTGTTCGGTACACATTTAACGTCGGTTATTTTTATAACCGACGTTATTAATCGCGCGGCTTCGTTTTTTACGTCGGTTATTTTTATAACCGACGTAACAAACGCGGTTTTTGAAGGCTTTTTTACGTCGGTTATAAAATAACCGACGTAAAAAAAGAATCCGCAGATGTTTTTGACGTCGGTTATTCCATAACCGATGTAAAAAAACGCGGATTTTGAGCCATTTGTTACGTCGGTTATTATATAACCGACGTAAAAAATGAATCGGAGGAAGGTTTTTACGTCGGTTATTGAAATAAACGACGTTATAAATGTTTTTAAAACAATTATCACGTCGGTTATTGAATAACCGACGTGATAACTCATTTAAAATTTTACCCAGACCCGTGGATTGTCATTCGCGAGTTTACCTTCGACAGTCGCGACTCGTCTCTCTCGCGCGTAAACCCGAATCGGCTCGTCCATTTCGTTGGTTTAGATTCGTTTTGCGATCATCGTTTCTCATATTTAATCTCCTCGGATCAATCATCTAAACTCGCAGCACTCAGGTAATCCTCCCACTCGTTCGTTTTTTTTCGCGGATAGTAAATATATATGTGTTGTGATTTTTTTGTTGAAACTAGCTAAGATTCTTCGATTGCGAACCCTTTTAACTCGTTTTGGCACCATAATCTTATTTATCATCCCTAGATCTATTTGTTCGACTTGCAATATTGAGTAATTTTATGATTTCACTAATTTTTCATCGTTTTCTATAAATCCCCGAGAGGGTTGGGGCGTGTCCATTTGGATGGGTTTCCCTTTTACAGTTGTTACTACTTTATTCACACACAACCATGGCATAGGTGCATGGATTTGGGGTCGGGGGTGTCCAGGGGGGTTTACAAGGGGGTGGGTGGGTGTGGGGGGCTGTCCAAGGGTGTGGGTGGGTGTTGGGGGTGTCCAGGGGGGTGTCCAAGGGGGTAGGGGGTGGGGGTGGTGTCCAGGATGGGTGGGGGGCTGTCCAGAGGGTTGGGGGTGTCCAGGGGGGTGTCCAAGCAGGTCGAGGGTGGGGGGTTGTGTCCAGGAGGGGTGGGGGTGCTTTCTAGAGGGGTCGGGGGCTGTCTAGAGGGGTCGGGGGGTGTCCAGGGTGGTGTCCAAGGGGATGGGTGGGTGTGGGGGGCTGTCCAAGGGGGTGGCGGCCTGTCCAGAGGGGTCGGTGGGGTGTCCAGGGGGGTGTCCAAGGGGGTGGATGGGTGTGGGGGGCTGTCCACGTGGGTGGCGGCCTCTCCAGAGGGTATTTGGGGTTGTCCGGGTGGGTGGGGGGGCTGTCCAGAGGGTTGGGGGATGTCCAGGGGGGTGTCCAAGGGGGTGGGGGGTGGGGGGTGGTGTCCAGGAGGGGCGGGGGGCTGTCCAGAGGGGTCGGGGGTGTCCAGGGGGGTTTACAAGGGGGTGGGTGGGTGTGGGGGGCTGTCCAAGGGCGTGGGTGGGTGTTGGGGGGTGTCCAGGGGGGTGTCCAAGGGGGTAGGGGGTGGGTGGTGGTGTTTAGGAGGGGTGGGGGGGCTGTCCAGAGGGTTGGGGGGTGTCCAGGGGGGTGTCCAAGCAGGTCGGGGGTGGGGGGTTGTGTCCAGGAGGGGTGGGGGGCTGTCCAAAGGGGTCGGGGGGTGTCCAGGGGGGTTTACACATCGATTTGTTTTATATTTCAAAATTGTTATATTCAAATTATGATTTTTTTCATATAAACATATATTTGTCTTATCTAAAAAATATATATATTTTTTCTATTTGTTATAGGTAATAATGAGTCGAAGTTGGATTACGGCACATCGAATGAGCAATGAATATGAGGAAGGTGTTGATGCCTTTTTGGAATTTGCTAAACGAAATGTTCCAAGTAGTGACATTTTTTTCTGTCCATGCCTGAAATGTCTGAATATGAAGAAGTTGAAAAGTAGAGAGATAAAAGATCATCTGATTTTTCATGGTTTCAATCCGAGTTACAACCCTTGGATTTGGCATGGCGAAACTGGACAGAATGTCACTGATGATAATGAATCGCAAGATGGTAACTCCGATGGAATTGGAGAAATGATTCGCGATATTGTAGCAGAACAAATTGAGATAGAACCGAGAGTTGCATGTCTATATGGTGATGCCGAAAAACCATTATATCCTGGTTGTACAGATTTTACGGTTTTGTCGGCGGTGTTAAGATTGATTAACCTGAAGGAGAAACATGGATGGAGTGACAGAAGTTTTACAGAGCTGCTACAATTGATGAAAGACATTCTTCCAAAAGATAACGATCTTCCAGATTCACATTATAAGGCCAAAAAAATATTATGCCCGATGGGATTGGGATACAGGAAAATACATGCATGTCCGAATGACTGCATTATATATAGGAAGGAATATGAATTTCTGAAAGAGTGTCCCAAATGTGGGACATCACGGTATAAGGTGAAAGAAAAATCACAAGCTGATGTAGAGATTACAAAGCTCCCTTCAAAGGTATTTTGGTATCTTTCTATAATTCCTCGTTTCAAACGTTTATTTGCTAATTCACATGATGCAAAAAGGTTAAAATGGCATGCTGATGAGCGGGTATGTGACGGAAAAATACGTCATCCAGCTGATTGTCCACAATGGAAGAAAATTGATGCCCAGTACCCTACATTTGGAAATGAAATTAGAAATCTGAGACTAGGCTTGTGCACAGATGGAATGAATCCATACCGAACCCTCAGTAGCACACATAGTTCATGGCCTGTTTTATTGGTAATTTACAACCTCTCTCCTGAAGTTTGTATGAAGCGCAAATATGTCATGTTGAGTATCATGATCTCTGGTCCAAAGCAACCCGGCAATGATATTGATGTATACTTGTCACCGCTGATTGATGATTTGAAACTTTTATGGGCTGATGGTATTAGGGTGTATGATTCTTATAAAATGGAATATTTTCAACTGCATGCAGTGCTTCTATTCACTATAAATGACTTCCCAGCATATGGAAATTTGTCTGGATACAGTGTTAAAGGGCATAAAGCATGTCCAATTTGCGAACAACAGACGTCATATTGTCAATTGCATCATGGGAGGAAAACAGTGTACATGGGTCATCGAAAGTTTTTGCCTATGGATCACCCTTATAGAAGACTAAAAAAGGCATTCAATGGCTCACAAGAATTTGATACTGCTCCTCAACCTTTATCCCCAGAATTGTATTTTGAGAGGGTGAAAAACCTTGATGTGACATTGGGAAAGACACAGAAATCTGGTAATGATAGACATATTTGGAAGAAAAGGTCAATATTTTTTGAGCTACCATATTGGAGGTATCATGAAGTCAAACATAATATTGATGTCATGCACGTGGAGAAGAATATCTGTGATTCTTTGATCGGAACATTGCTAGATATTAAAGGAAATACAAAAGATGGGTTGAATGCAAGGTTAGACCTACTGTCAATGGGAATATGTTTGGAGTTAGCTCCCACTCCTAAAGGAAGACGAACATTTCTTCCCCCGGCTTGTCATACATTATCGAAGAGGGAGAAAAGTAGCTTCTGTCAGTGTCTTCATGATATCAAAGTGCCTCAAGGTTATTCTTCAAATGTAAAAAATTTTGTCTCATTGAAAGACTTGAAGTTGATAGGTATGAAATCACATGATTGTCATGTCATGATGCAACAAATTCTACCAGTTGCACTGCGTGGAATATTGCCCATCCGTGTCAGAAAGACTATAATGAGGTTGTGTTATTTTTTCAATTCAATTTTCAACAAGGCGATTGATGTGAATGCTTTGAACATTTTGGAAAAGGATGCAATTATTATACTTTGTCATTTGGAAATGTATTTTCCTCCAACTTTTTTTGATATGATGGTGCATTTACTGATTCATCTGGTTCGAGAAATAAGGCTTTGTGGACCTGTATATCTTCGTTGGATGTATCCTTTTGAAAGGTATATGAAAATATTAAAGGGATATGTTAAAAATCCATATCGACCTGAAGCCTCCATTATTGAAAAGTATATTTCTGAGGAGGTAGCAGAGTTTTGTACGAGTTACTTGGCTACGGCGCAACATATAGGTTTTCCTCCATCTCTCCATGAACGGGTTAATAATGAGGGAAAGGGGATTCGTGGCTTGAAAGTCAAATCACTGTCAGCTGAACATATGAAGAAGTTAGAATCATACATCTTGAATAACATAGCTGATGTTCAACCGTATATCACATTGCATATTAATGAGTTGAAACAATGTCATCCAAAGAAGAAAGAAATGTGGATTTTGAATGAGCACAACAAAACTTTTTTGCCATGGTTTAAAAAGACCTTGCTTGGTAGATCAGATGTATCAGAGACATTAAAATGGATAGTGGGTGGTCCATCTTTAAATGTGATAACATGGTCCGCTTATGACATTAATGGCTATACATTTCATACGAAAGCTCAGGACAACAGAAGTGCAGTTCAGAATAGTGGTGTATTGGTGTTTGCAGAAGCAATGCATTTTTCGAGTGCTAAGGACAGAAACCCAATTTCGGCATCAAGTGCATATTATGGAGTGATTGAAGACATATGGGAGGCTGATTACTTTAAAATTAAAGTTCCCGTTTTTAACTGTAAATGGTTTATCGGTAACAACAGTGTCAGACACGATGAATTTGGAATGACACTTGTTAATCTGAATAGATTGGAAGACACAGCTGATTCTTTTATAATGGCAACACATGCCAAACAAATTTTCTATGTAGTAGATCAATCAGATATGCAGTGGGCTGTTGTTTTACAATGGAAAAACCAATATGTTGGTGAGGATGAATTTGATGAAGATGCTGATTTATGTGAGATCCCTACTTCCATGGAAAGATTAACAGAACATAATGATGAGTATGTTGAAGACATGGTTTGTTCCATAAGGAACGATCACGATGAAGGAATTTGGGAAAACAATCCAACTGTACATTCCTAAAATTACAGGTAACACAAGTTTATTTCTTGTTTACATTTAGTTTTTTCATATAATGTTAGATACTGTAAATTTTTTACTTATTAAAATATGTATCAAACCAAAACGATAAAACAATAAAAACCGTAAAGAAGAGAAGTCCTGGGCGCACCGGCAACCGGTCCTCTTTGTCTGAACCACCGGCCGGCCGCTGGCTCACCACCGGCCGGCCGGTGGACCAGACAGAGCCTTCCTCTATGTCTGGATCACCAGCGGCCGGCCGGTGTTGAGCCAGCGGCCGGCCGGTGGTTCAGACAGAGAGGAAGGCTCTCTGTCTGGTCCACCGGCCGGCCGGTGCTGAGCCAGCGGCCGGCCGGTGGTCCAGACAGAGACCGAGCCTCTCTGTCTGGATCACCAGCGGCCGGCCGGTGTTGAGCCAGCGGCCGGCCGGTGGTTCAGACAGAGAGGAAGGCTCTCTGTCTGGTCCACCGGCCGGCCGCTGGATCACCACCGGCCGCCCGGTGGACCAGACAGAGCCTTCCTCTCTGTCTGGATCACCAGCGGCCGGCCGGTGAGGAGCCAGCGGCCGGCCGGTGGTTTAGACAGAGAGGAAGGCTCTCTGTCTGGTCCACCGGCCGGCCGGTGGTGATCCAACGGCCGGCCGGTGGTCCAGACAGAGGAAGGCTGTCTGGTCCACCGGCCGGCCGGTGGTGAGCCAGCGGCCGGCCGGTGGCATCAGTGATTCCACTTTTCAGCTTTCTTATGCCAACTCCTTGGCAACATTTTGCCTGTGTTTACCATGTTTATCATTGTTTAACATGCTTACCATATTACTGATGTTTACTATTATGTAATTTAGTACACTTTTCTATTTGTGAACTAATGTTTGTTTTTTTGATTTGAAGGAAAATGACAGATCAATCAGTTGATCAGCCACATGATTCTGGAGATGAGCATATTGGTCATACATCTGGGGAGGAACATTCACATGCTCCTATTACGAAAAAGAGTTCAAAGGTTGGTAAGCGTGGGTGCACACGTTTACCAAAATTATCACTTGCCCGTACGAAGGAGGAGAGGATGGTCGTGGAGTTTGATGAGGATGATCTTCCTAGAGGTCCAAATGCTAAAGATTTTAAGGGTTTTGTAGCAACTCAGGCTAAGAGCAAAGTAAGCATTCTCTATGATGATTGGAGAAGTGTGGATAAGGAGATAATTTCTCAGCTGTGGGAGACCATCTTGGTAAGATCTTTTGCTATTGTTTGACTGTTCTTTAAATGTTTCTAGTATATATAATATTTTTAACCTCTTTTTTATCAGATGACATTTGATATTCCTGACACTGGAGGAGTCAGGAAGAAATGCTTATCGTTGGCTGCTAGGAGATGGAGGGATTTCAAATCTACCCTCTCATCTGATTTCATTTATGGTCATAGGAGTCGTGAGAATCCATGTCGTATATATCCTTTTATAGATGAAGACACATGGAGAGAATTTTTTGAAAGTAGAAGAAAAGAATCATTTTTGGTAAGGGCAATGTAAACTTTTATAAGCTTTCTTATATAAATGATCTTATTATTGTTTTGTTAATGATTACTTATTCTTAATTTACAGCAAACAAGGAAATCTCATCAAGAGATCCAATCTAAAAATGTATACCCTCATAGTTTATCTCGGGGAGGGTATGCATTATTGGAAGAACAAATGATGGCAGAAAAATTTCAACAACTAAGAGCTGAGTCTTCAAGCTCTGGAGAGGTGGCCCCTCCATCCCCTCCATCTAGACATGAGAAATGGAAAAGAGCTCAGAAGGGCAAAAAAGGACAATATCTTTCGGAAGAATCGATACTCGTAGTTGAGAGGATTGTAAGATATCTATTTTATTTATTTAAGTTTACTATTTTCGTCATATATTTCCAATCATTATAGAAAAGTTCAATTACTTATTACAGGACTCTCTTGAGGAGTAGAGTTCACAGGGGACATTTACACCATCTGGGAGGGAAGATATTTTATCTGTGGCATTGGGAAAGCCCGAACATCCTGGCCGTGTAAGAGGATATTCGGCAGGTGTATCGGTAAGAAAAGTGTTGCCACGTTCCTCAACTTCTAACGTTGAAGGAGTTTATAAAAAAATAGAATCGTTGGAGGCTGAAGTCCATAATATTAATGCGACAATGGAGGACAAGATTAGAGAATCGGTGCAGTTAATGTTTGCAGACTTGCAAAGACAATTTCAGGGTGCAGCTCCCACTCCACCTCTCCCAGTAGCTCCCACTCCCCCACCTCAGCCTGCGGACCCCATTTTTGATCCTCCTCCTCCGCCGCAGCTACCTACTTATTGTGAGTTGTATGTTGATGATCCTCAACATCATATAGTTGCATATGGGATGGTATATTGTATAGGAGATATAGTTCATCATCAACAGTTAGAGGTAGAGAATCAGAGGGTCACTGTACAGGATATTATAGATAGATCAGCTCGGATACCATTACCTACAGATGAGGTGACGACAGTTGGACATAGTATCGGGCATTTTTTACTTTGGCCATCCAGACTTCTTCGACTCATTACCATAGAGGTATGGATGTTATATCTTTTATTTTATATTTTTATTAATGTTTTATCATTTGAAAACTAATATATTTTTCAATTTATTTTTACAGGAATACTTCAAAGGTAAAGAAATACTGTATAGACAACAACAAAGACAGATAGCTATGACATCAGATGCAGATACTAGCAGTCTTGACAAATTGTCAAGATATTCAAATTTGTTGGCGGATCATTATGACTTTACAATGGAAGCTCATGTCTGTGGACGTGAACTATGTGTGGGGATTATGAAAACTGATATCATGGAGTTTGTCACTGGAGATAAGTTGGGCATCAACGTGGTGCAAATTTTTATCATGTAAGTCTTAACTCCTTTTCCTTGCGTTATATTTATTAAAAATGTATACTTATGTCTGCTTTGTATTAGGTATATGTATAAAATTTGTGAGAGGAATGAGCTGACAGATGTATATGGATTCGTGGACCCACAATTGATTTCCCCTGAAGCATGTGCATTGGATGAGGAACAAAGAATGCTTTATATTGCTGATAGATTTGAAAAGAATGTAATCACACAGTGTTGGATGATGCCTTTTTGTGAGAGGTATGAAACACATCCCTCTCAAAGAGTTAATTATCTTTTAACATAAAAAACCACTAACGTTAAATTTCCTTTTCTCAGGGATCATTGGATGTTAGGGGTTTTTTGCCCTAGGGAGAAAACACTTTATTGGATATGCTCTCTCCATGATGATGTGCGAGAAAGTTTTAAGAATATATTGGAAACGTAAGTTTCAATTTCACAATAGTTTTATATATTATAATGAATTTTAAATTTACCCCATTCGTATTATTTTCTAACAGGGCATGGGTCCACTTTCGAAAAAGCGCAAAGAAAAGGAATTACAAGATCAAATATGTACATGCGAAGGTAAATATCCATTTATAATTTGTACATTTTGATTTATTACATAAAAATAATATATTGAATTTACACTCATTCAAACAGAAATGTCATGAGCAACAAGGCATCATCGAATGCGGATATTACATGTTAAGATTTATGTATGAAATAATAACAACTGGGACAGTTCTGAGTTTTGACCTGGTAAGATTTCCTTTTTCTAATAATATTTCAATTTGATTTATTCATTATACACGTTGACTACTATCCTTTTCCTTTGTAGCTTTTTGATGACCCTCAACCCTTTACTGCTGAAGATATCAAACACTTACAAGTGGAGTGGTCAAATTATTTTACAGGTTTGATTGACTTTTAGTTGTCTGTAATGTAAAATGTAATTTTGAATATTGTCAATGTAATTGTGTATTTCGTAGTCGTTTAGGTTGGATTTAGTTTTTTTTGAAGTTGACATTGTAAGTTTTGAATGTTATATAAGTGAATGTTTAATTTTTCTCTACTTCTTGTTTTGGTCTACTGTTGATGGTTTTTCTGGTCTGGATTTTGGTATGGGGGGAGAGGTTCCAAGGGGGTGGGTGGGTGTTTGGGGGGTGTCCAAGGGATATGGGAGGGGTGTCCAAGGTGTGTTTGGGGCTGTCCTAGGGGTCGGGGGGGTGTAAATGAGGGTGGGGGGTGTCCAAGGGGCGGGGGGTGTCCAAGGTGTGTTTGGGGCTGTCCAAGGAGTCGGTTGGGTGTAAATGAGGGTGGGGGGGGGGGCTGTCCAAGGGGTGGGGGGTGTCCAAGTGGTGGGGGGGTGTCCAAGGGATATAGGAGGGGTGTCCAAGGGGTGTTTGGGGCTGTCCAAGGGGATGGGGGGGGTTTCCAAGGGGTAGGGGGGTTTCCAAGGGGTCGGGGGGGTGTCCAGGGGGTGGGGGGCTGTCCAAGGGGTGGGGGGTGTCCAAGGGGTGGGGGGGGTCCAAGCGATATGGGAGGGGTGTCCAAGGGGTGTTTGGGGCTGTCCTAGTGTTCGGGGGGTGTAAATGAGGGTGGGGGGGGCTGTCGAAGGGGTGGGGGGTGTCCAAGGGGTAGGTTGGGTGTAAATGAGGGGGGGGGGGTGTCCAAGGGGTCTGGGAGGGCTGTCAAGGTGTGGGGGGGTGTCCAATGGGTGTTTGAGGCTGTACTAGGGGTCTTGGGGGTGTAAATGATGGTGGGGGGGTGTCCAAGGGGTGGAAGTTGTCCAAGGGATATGGGAGGGGTGTCCAAGGGTTGTGGTGGGGGAGGGCTGGCCAGGTTGTTAGGTGGGTATAGATGAGGGTGGGGTTCAGTTGGGGCTTGGGGGAGGGCTGGCATGGCTATTTTTGTTTGGTTTCTGGTTGCTTTTTGGTGAGAGCAGTGCAATTATTTAAAAAAAAAATAATTTCTTTCACGTCGGTTATTTTATAACCGACGTGGTAAATAAATCGGTAGGGGTTTATCACGTCGGTTTTTTCTAGAACCGACGTGATAAACCGTTCCCGGGGATTTTATCACGTCGGTTCTTAATATAACCGACGTGATAAAAGTCCTGGGAATCGATTTACCACGTCGGTTATTCAATAACCGACGTGCTAAAACGTTTCTCAGGCCTTTTTATCACGTCGGTTTCCTAAATAACCGACGTTATAATAGGCCAGGGGAAGGGTTTATCACGTCGGTTATGTCATAACCGACGTGATAAACGATATCCCAGGCGTTTTATCACGTCGGTTTAGGTAATAACCGACGTGATAAAGCCCCCCGCACATATTTATCACGTCGGTTATTATATGAACCGACGTGATAACCACCGTGATGTTAGGGATATTACGTCGGTTTTAAATAACTGACGTAAAAAACGTTATTTATAACGTCGTCCGTATTAACGTCGCCTAAAAACCGACGTAAATAATAAAAAATAACCGACGTAAAAAACGTTTTCTGCACTAGTGATATATTAGAATCTATTAATCTAAACCCTCATTATGGAAGTGTAACATCCAAAGTAAATAAATAATAATACATTTTCTTATTTATTAATATTTGTGAATTAAATATTAATTTTACATTAAAGGGGATGCTATGTTCAATCATGTACTAGATACGAAAAAATGGGTTTCTTTGAAATATTATGTTGCACACAACATTGGGTCATACTGAAAAATAATAATATAATATTATTTTCAATGGTAGTTAACACCTCATTGTTGTAATGGTAGGAATAAAGAGAACTAACTAAAATATGATTATATATGTTTTTTAAATGTTTTTACATTTATCCAATATAAGTTAGATGCTTAAAATGTGAATGAATCTAATTTTAAGCATAAATACTCTAATATTATTTAAAAGGTCGATTTATCACCTTTTAATGGAGAACCCTCTTTAAATCTAGTTTTGGAAATTTTTATATGTTCTATTTGAAAAAATAAAATTCTTATTTATATTCGGGATATCAAAATTTACTTGGGGTAAATTTTTGGTATTTTGCTGATAAAATTCATTTTTTAATGAATAGTGGAAAATATTGTAGTTTAATTCAAAATTGTCTTTTAATATAATTTATTTATATGTTTATATTAAATTTTTAATTGGTTTTAAAGTCTAATTAGATTATATTTTTACCATTTAATCCAATTTTGGTCATTAGAAGTAATTTCACTTTGAAACTGGACATAAACAAGTGTCAATCTTTTGATAGTTATTATTTCTTAAAAACACACTTTTTGTTTTGAAAACAGGAATTAATTTGAAATTAATTAATGGAACTTATATGTTTTGAATTTGGTAAAATAGACATCATTTTTTAATTTGGAATATAAAATACAGCTTAGGCTGAATTTTTTGTATTTTTCTGAAAAACTTCAATTTTTAATGAATAGTGAAAACACTAAGTATTAGTTAAAAACTGACTTTTTTATTTAAATGTAATTTTACCACTTCTGTGAATTGAATTTAGAAAATCCAACATAAATGGTTATTATTAGTAAGTAAAATATGGTTCTATAAGATGAAAATAATTTTTTGTGAATAGTAACTTTTGACATTTATTTACCACGGTTAAAGGTAAATAGGGTAATTCAAGGTAAAAACAATATTATAATAATAAAAAATTGCCTTAACACTTATACTAACCTTATTGGATGAATAATTTCCGACCAAGACAATCCTTGGGTGAGACTTTTGGCCTTTGACAGCCACTTGGGTAAGATAATGATATTAATAGCTTTTTATTTAAAGTAAAAATAAAAATATCATAAACATGTATTGTTTTGATAAAATAAAATTAATGTGGGGTTATATAATTTATATATTTGACTATAAATATTCATTAGAAATATAAAAAGATTCCATACATTAGGGTATTTTATTTATAATTTTTATACATCAAATAAATAAAATTGTTTATGACACAATAAGGATGCAATGTTTACCTCATTAATGAATGATTTAAATAAATAAGATTATAAAAATTAAAAAATATCCAAAACCTATACAATTATTATTGGATGATTTTATTTTGAACAATGGTCATCTTATCTTTGACTTTTATAAGTTTTGGACCTTTAGAAACCGAAAATAATTATATAATAAAATAATATTTTCAAACTTTCCTAAAGAGCCCCTCCTCCCCCTTATAAAATGTCATCACCTCTAACCCATTAATCACACCTCTCAAGCCTCTTGGATCATCCAAAATCTGTCCAAATAAGCTCTCTAGATCCCTCTCTTCTACCCAAAAGCCTTACCTTAGGCAGAAGGCACTTTAAGAAGTCATTTTGGTTCAAACCAAAGTGAGTTACTCGATTTAAAGGTAACGTCTTCTCTTATGTTCTTTTCTTTTATTTTAATTATCCAACCCTATAAACTCTTTCTATTAATTTATTTTATAACAACACTAGTATCCACAATATACTATGTTGTTTTTATGATAAGTATTTAAACTACACTTACACACACCTCCATTTAAGGGGTAAAGAACATACTGTTTCTATGGACGGTGAACTAACGCCTCATGAAGCGATGATTGTTCAATTATCTCCTACCACCTATTATAGTGTCCATTAAGATAGAACTATATTTATATGTGATATATATTATATTTATATTGTTTTTGTTCTTATTTATTTTTCACTTATATAATACCTTTATGGTTTCCGTAGTGGATAATACGATAATTTCATTTGAGGAAGTGCGGACTACTGTCCCCTCAAAGTGATATGACTTGTTCATGCCATACACGGGATGTATAAAGGATGGAGTTAATTGAAATATATATGATATTATACTAGAATTATAATATACCTATGTATCATTAAGATTTCATTCTGTTAAAATATGAAATAGAAATTAAAGTAGCATTCATGTGTGTGTACGGCTTACCGTCTCCGTGAACAGTGCATTTCATTTCTTACCTCCAAATGTTATGTACTATTATAAATACATATATATGATTTATATATATGATTTATATGATATATAAATCATGAATATAATTCTGTAAATATTTAATTTTTTACCACATGGATAACTTGTAAATATAAAAAAATCATTTTTGACTTAAGTACCAAATATCGACAAAATGACCATTATTAACTTAAATGATTACATAATGTTTATAACATGGAAATAAGTGATATAAAAAGAATAATAAACTTGAAATTTTCTTAATCAAGTATAAATTAACTTTAGTTTATTATTCAAAAGATTAAAGAATGAACGGTTCAAGTTAGACACAAGGTAAGAGATTTTATCTCGATCTCCTTTCATTGAGGCATATTTTGTTTTATACATGACTTTATTTTATATGGTGTATAAACACATTTTAATTTTTATTTCATTAAAAGGTAATATTTTTCTATGAGGCTTTTTACTAAAATGACAGAAAAAAAGAATGTTTGTTTTTAATGTACGCGGTGACAATGACCTTTCTGCCGCAGCGGGAATTATTTGATCTTTGGATTCCTTAACAAGCCGTAGTTTTTTTAAAAGAAAAATAAATACAATACTCTTTTATGTATTTTGGTATTGAAATGGTTTTGATAATGGATTTGTTATGTCAATATATTTAAATGATATATTGTGATTGAAATGTGGAAATGTTATCTTTCCTTTATGTTTGTTTTATGTGCTATGAATATGTAATGGTTCTTGGGAATTGTTTACATATACGGGTGGTTCTTTGATAAACCTAGGGAGGGTGAGCACGAGATAGCTCTCCATTACATTGGGTAATGTGACAGAGGAAAATGTGAATGTTTCCCCTAAGAGATTTAGGGAATATATTGTGATGGGTATTACAAATGTAACTCCCTACATAATTGTGAAAGCTACAACGTAATTATGTTATGGATGCCACAAGTTACCTTTTTTATTTGTTATTACTATGAGTTATTCATAAATCTTATGATTTTATAAGGTATTTTATAGTTCTTATACTTGGTATGTATTGCAAAACTAATGTTTTCTTTCTTTATTTTATAACCCTTACTGAGCTTTTTATACTCATCCCAAGTTTTGAAATGTTTTTCATAGGCATTATAGATGAATAGGGTCAAGGATGGGATCAAGGAAAATTCATGTTGTCTTAAACATGGAACAAGACATGACTCTTTTTTTCAAGAGTTTTTATTTTATGAAAAAAATGGAAACTTAGTAGAAGTGTCTACTTTGTAATTTTTGAGATGTAATGTAATAGATATGGCCTAATTCTATAAAACACTAAAACTAAAAAGATCCTCAATGTGAATTATCCATTTAATTCAAGATTATGTAATATTTTAAGGCTGGGACATTATAGTTGTTATCAGATTTCGGTTTAGATAACTTTAGGAGTTATAATATTGTTAAATTAATGCCCATAAATTAATTTATGGTAATATTAAATTGATATAGCATTTATATATTACCATTTTGCTTCTCCTAAGATATTTCTGTGTTCAGAATGGTTTTCCATAGAGAAAACAGGGCAGCTGTGATGGGACGACATCAGGAGGAAGACCACCTTCCAAATCAGCAACCTTAGATGGTCAGAATTGGAACTGAACAGTTTGCTGCAGTGATGGAATAGAGGGTGGATTAAAGAACTAGAGAAGATTTTTTATGTCATGGGGTGTTTTGTACTTTAAAAGGTTAGTCTTGATGTTTACCATTTTGAAGTTGAAGTCGATCAGTAGTGATCGATGGTGAAAAATATCAGGGATAGTGAGGAGATTGATGCTCTTGATTCGGATGAATTCAAAGGTATGTTTCTTGAGAAATATTTTCCTAAGGTGGTTCATCTTAGGATGGAAAAAAAATCCTATAATTGAGGCAGGAGGATAACTCAATGACTTCTTATGAAGAAAAATTAACTCAACTGGAAAGGTATGCTCCAAATTTCATATGAGATCTTGATAGTAAAATCAACCATTTTTACTCAGGATTAAAGCCAAAGTATCAAAGGGATTTAGCTTCTCGTGAGTTCAAAAGTTATGTAAAACTTGTTTTATGTGTGGAGAAGGTGGAAATCGAGTTTACTGATGATCATGTGTTCTTTGAAAAACAACAAAATAAGTGGTCGAGGTGGAAGATGAAAGGGAATAACTCTTCAAAAAAATCTGATGGTAAGAAACTTAAGTTTACAGTTTTTGAAAATTGTGGTAAAAAGCATGCTGGGGAATATCTTTTGAATTCTGGTAAGTGTTATTGATGTGGTAAAATGGAACATAAGGCTTGTAATTGAACTGAAAAAGATCAGGTGAATGGTAAGAAAAAATCAGATTTACAGTAAGTAAAATGTCTTAAGTGCAATTAAATGGGTCATTATGAAAATGAGTGTCCAACTAAGAACTCAAATGAGGCAAAGCAGCCAGACTACAAGTAGAAAGGGGTGGTGAAATACTTTGTAACTACTTCAGCAGATGTTGGGGCATCAAATGAAGTAGTATCAACTCCAGGGAGTTTGGTATTTTTCAAAGATTTAATTGAGGTCAGGGTACCAACAGTTGAAAGTAAAGGAAGAAGACATTCTGAAGACCTTGTTTCGTACTAGATATGGCCATTATGAATTGGTGTTTATGCCTTTTGGATTAACCAATTCACTTTCTGTATTCATGGATCTTATGAATATAATTTCTCATGAGTTCTTGGATAAGTTTTTGGTTGTATTCATTGATGATATTTTGGTTTATTCAAAAAATAAATAGGAATACCAAAGTCATTTAAGGGTTTCCTTGCAAACCTTAAAAGAAAATAAATATACGGGAAATTTAGCAAGTGTGATTTTTGGTTATAATAAATTTCTTTCTTTGGTCACATTGTTTCAAAAAATGGTATAACTATTGATCCTTCTAAAACAAAAGTTGTTGAACAATGTCCAAGACCCACAAATATAACCGAGATCCGTAGTTTTCTTGGTTTAGAAAGTTATTACCAGAGGTTTGTTGAAACTTTTGCATGGTTATCTAGTCCAATGACTAAGTTAACTAAAAAAGGTGTTAAGTTCATATGGAAAAAAGAATGTGATTATTGTTTTCAGCAATTGAAAAAAATATTGTTGAATGCTCCGGTTTTGGAACTGCCTTCGAGAAATGGTGAGTTTGTTATCTACAGTGATGCTTTGTTGAAAGGACTTGGTTGTGTCCTTATGCAGAATGATCAGGTAATTTCTTATGCTTCACATCAGTTGAAACATCATGAGTTAAATTTCCCTACACATTATTTGGAATTAGCTATTGTTTTTTTTTTTTAAAATGGAGGCATCATCTGTATGGAGTAAAATGTGAAATATATACTTACCACAAAAGTTTAAATTATATATTAACTTAGAAATAATTAAACATGAGACATAGGAGACTGCTAGAATTAATAAAGGATTACGATTACACAATCCATTACCATACATGAAAGTAAAATAAATTAGTTGATGCTTTGAGTAGAAAAATTAATGCTACATTAACCTTGTTATGTTTGGAACAAGATCCTTTGATTAAAGACTTAATGAAATTTGGAATTGAAGTTGTTGGTGAAAAAAATTCATCTGTTTTGTTTCAGGTGTTATTGAAATCATCTCTATCAGACAGAATTAAGAAATCACAAAAAGAATATAGTGAGTTGCATAAAAAGGTAGAGTTTGTTCAGAAGGGTAAGCTTTCTGATTTTAACATTGATAATGATTGTGTTTTGAGGTTTGGGAAAAGATTATGTGTGCCTTGTAATTCAAAGTTGAAGAAAGAGTTATTATGTGAAGCTCATAGTTCTCTGTTTTCAGTTCATCTTGGAAGTACTAAGATGTATAGATATCTTCAAGAGTATTACTGGTGGGATGGAATAAAAAAAGATATTGCTGATTTTACTGTGAAGTATTTGACTTGTCAGCAGGTTAAAGCAGAGCGGTAGTTACCAAAATGGATGCTTTAGCCTTTACTGGTGCCAGAGTGGAAATGGGAAAATATATACATGGACTACATTGTAGGATTATCAAAGGAATCTCAAGGTAATAATGCAATCTAGATTATTGTTGATCAATTGACTAAATCTTCTCATTTCCTTCCTATTCGAGATACTTTGTCTCTAGATCAACTTTTTCAGTTGTATGTTAAAGTGATTGTCAGGTTACATGGAGTTCCCCTATCTATTGTATTTTATTGTGATCACAGGTTTACTTATAACTTTTGGAAAGGCCTTCAGAAGTCGTTGGGTACTGAATTAAATTTTAGTATAGCTTTTCATCCTCAATCAGATGGGCAGTCAGAACGAACAATTCAGATCTTGGAGGATATGTTATGTGTTTGCTCAATGGATTACCAAGGATTTCGGGACCAACATCTTTCTTTGATTGAGTTTTCTTATAATAATAGTTTTCATTCCAGTATACAGATGGCTCTATTTTAGGAATTATATGGGAAGTGGTATCGAACTCTAGCTTTTTGGGATGAAGTAGCTGAAAGGAAACAGATGGGACCAAAATTGGTAGAATAGAGGGAAGAAAAAGTTCAGTTTATTCAAAAGAACATGATAACATCTTAGAGAAGGTAGAAAATTTATGTGGATAACCGGAGGAAGGATCTTTCTTTTGAGGTAGGTGATCATGTCTTTCTTAAATTTTCTCTATGTAAAAGTGTGATGCATTTTGGTAAGAAGGTAAAGTTGAGTTTGAGGTTCATTGGACCATATGAAATCTTAGAGAAAGTTAGATCAGTTGCATACAGAGTGGCTTTACCTCCAATTTTATCCCAAGTACACAATGTTTTACATGTTTCAATCTTGAGAAAGTATATTCCAGATCCATCTCATGTTTTGAGCCCATAGATAGTTCAGTTGGAAAAGAATCTCTCTTATGAAGAACAACAAGTCCAGATTCTTGACTAAAGAGAGAAAGTGTTGTGGAATAAGGTAATTCATCAGGTAAAGGTTTTATGGAAAAACTATATGGTTTAAGAGGAAACGTGGGAACCTAAAAATGCTATGAGGGATAAATACCCCCATATATTTGATAAGTGAATAAAAATTGTGACGACGCAATTTAAAAAAGGGGGAATGAAGTAACATCCCATGTAAATAAAGAATACTAATTTTTCATATTTATTAATATTTGTGAATTAAATATTAATTTGAATTTAAATGGGACGTTATGTTTTATGGCATACCCAATACGCAACAACGGGCTTCTTTGAAATCTTACGTTGCCCACAACGTTGGGTCATACTAAAAAATAATAATATAATATTATTTTAAATGGTAGTTAATTCCTAGTCATCGTAATGGCAGGAATAAACATAAATAACTACAATATGATTATACATGTTTGTTAAATTTTTTTACATTTATCCAATAAAATTTAGAGGCTTAAAAAGTGAATGAATGTAATTTTAAGCATAAATACTCTAATATTCTTTAAAAGGTTGATTTATCGCCTTTTAATAGCAAACCCTCTTTAAATATATTTTTGGTCACTTTTATATGTTTTATTTGAAAAAAAATAAAACTCTTCTTTAGATTCAGGACATCAAAATTTACTTTGGCTAAATTTTTGGTATTTTTCTGATAAAATTCATTTTTTAATGAATAGTGCAAAATTCTGTATTTTAATTCAAAACTGCCTTTTAATCTAATTAATTTATATGGTTATATTATCTTTTTAATTGGTTTTAAAGTGTAATTAGATTATATTTTTACAATTTAATCCAATTTTGGACATTGGAAGTAATTTCACTTTGAAATTGGACATAAACAAATGTCAATCTTTTGATAGTTATTATTTCTTAAAAACACGCTTTTTGATTTGACAACGGCAATTAATTTGAAACTAATTAATGGAACTTCTATGTTTTTAATTTGGTAAAATAGACATAATTTTTGAATTCGGAATATCAAATATATTTTAGGCTGAATTTTTTGTATTTTTCTGAAAAACTTCGATTTTTTATGAATAGTGAAAACACTAAGTAGTAGTTAAAAAAATAACTTTTTCATTTAAATGAAATTTTACCACTTTTGTGAATTGAATTTTAAAAATCCAACATACATGGTTGTTATTAGTAAGTAAAATTTGGTTTAATAAGATGAAAATAATTTTTGGTGAATGGTAACTTTTGACTTTTATTTACTGCGGTTAAAGGTAAAAAGGGTAATTCAAGGTAAAAAAATATTATAATAATATAAAATTACCTTAACCCTTGTCCTAACCTTATTGGATGAGTAATTTTTGACCAATACAATCATTGGGTGAGACTTTGGTCCTTTGAAAGCCACTTGGGTAAGATAATGATATTAATAACTTTTTATTTAAAGTAAAAATAAAAATATCATAAACATTTATTGTTTGATAAAACAATTTTAATGTGGTGTTATATAATTGATATATTTGACTATAAATATTCATTATAAATATAAAAAGATTTCCTACATCATGGTATTTTATTTATAATTTTTATACATCAAATAAATAAAATTATTTATGACACAATAAGGATGCAGTGTTTACCTCAACAATGAATGATTTAAATAAATAAGATTATAAAAATTAAAAAATATTCAAAACCTGTCCAATTATTATTGGATTATTCTATTTCGAACAAAATCCATCTTATCTTCAACTTTAATAAGTTTTGGACCTTTAGAAATAGAAAATCTTTATATAATAAAATAATATTTTAAAACTTTCCTAAAGATCCTTTCCTCCCCCCATATAAAAAGTCATCACCTCTAACCCATTACTCACACCTCTCAATCCCCTTAGATCATCCAACCTCTGCCCAAATAATCTCTCAAGATCCCTCTCTTACACCTAGAAAACTTACCTTAGGCAGAAGGAACTTCACGAAGTCCTTTTGGTTCAAACCAAAGGAGTTACATGATTTAAAGGTAATGTCTTTTCTTAAGTTCTTTTTTTTATTTTAATTATCCAAACCAATAAACTCTTTATATTAATTTCTTTTCTAAAAACACCAGTATCCTCAATATACTAGGATGTTTTTATGAGAAGTATTCAAACTACAATTAGACACACCTCCGTCTATTGGGTAAAGTACATACTGTTTCTGTGGACGGCGAACTAACACCACACGAAATGATGATTGTTAAATTATCTCTTACCATCTCTTATGGTGTCCATTAAGATGGAACTATATTTATATGTAATATATATTATATTTATATTTTTACTATTCTTATGTATTTTTCATTTTTAGAATACCTTTATGGTTTCTATAGTGGGTAAATATAATAATTTCATTTGAGCAAGTGTGGACTACCACCCCCTCAAAGTGATATGACTTGTTCATTCCATACGTGGGATGAATAAAGGATATAGTTAATGAAATTATATATGATATTATACTATAATTATAATATACCTATGTATCATTAAGTTTTCATTCCATTAAAATATGATATAGAAATGAAAGTAGCATTCGTGCGTACGAACGACTTACCCTCTCCATGAACGGTGCATTTCATTTCTTACCTCCAAATGTTATGTACTATTATAAATACATAATATATACTGTATATATATGATATATATGATATCTAAATCATTAATATTATTATGTAAATAATTAAATTTTGACCACATGGACCACTTGTAAATATAAGAAGTTCATTTTTGACTTAAGTACCAAATATCGACAAAATGACAATTATTAACTTCAATGATTACATAATGTTTATAAAATAGAAATAAGTGATATGAAAAGAATAATAAACTTGAAAATTGTTCTTAATAAATTATAAATTAACTTTAGTTTATTATTCATGAGATTAATTAATGAACGGTTCAAGTCGGACATAAGGTAAGGGATTTCGTCTCAATCTCCTTTCATTGAGGCATATTTTGTTTTATACACAAATTTATTTTTTACGGTGTATAAAACCATTTTACTTTTCATTTCATTCAATGGTAATCTTTTTCTACTAGGCGTTTTACTAAAACAAAAAAAAAAGAATGTTTCTTTTTAACGTATGTGGTGACAATGACCTTTCTGTCACCGCAAGCATTATTTGATCTTTCGATTCCTTAACAAGCCACAGTTTTTTTAAAGAAAAATAAATACCATATACTATTTTATGTATTTTTGTATTTAAAATAGTTTTGATAATGGATTTGTTATGTCAATATATTGAAATGATATATTGTGATTGAAATGTGGAAATGTTTTCTTTCCTTTGTGATTGTTTTATGTGCTATGAATATGTTATGGTTATTGGGCATTGTTTACGTATACAAGTGGTTCCATGATAAACATTGGGCGGGTGAGCCCGAGATAACTCTCTAATTCATTGGGTAACATGACAGAGGTAAACATGAATGTTTCTCCTAAGAGATTTAGCGAATATACTGTGATGGGTATTCCAAATGTAACTCCCTATGTAGCTGTGAAAGCTACAACATAAGTATGTTATGGATGTCAGAAGTTACCTTTATTATTTGTGATTACTATGTGTTATTCATAAATCTTATGATTTCATGAGGTATGTTAAAGTGACTATTCTTGGTATTTATTGATGAACTAATGTTTTCTTTATTTATTTTATAACCCTTACTGAGATTTTTATGCTCATCCCAGGTTTTGAAATATTTTTCACATGACTTAAAGATGAATGGGGTCAAGGATGGGATCTAGGATAAGTTTTGTTTTCTTAAACATGGAACTAGACTTGACACTTTTTTTCAATAGTTTTTATTTTATGAAAAAAATGGAAACTGAGTAGAAGTGTCTACTTTGTAATTTTTGAGATGTAATGTAATATATATGGACTAATTCTCTAAAAATCTAAACCTGAAATTATCCTCAATGTGAATTATCCATTTAATTCAAGATTATATAATGTTTTAAGGTTGGGTCATTATAGTTGGTATCAGAGGTCAGTTTAGATAACTTTAGGAGTTATAATATTGTTAAATTAATGTCCATAAATTAATTTATCGTAATATTGAAATGATATAGAATTTACAGATTACCATGTTGCTTCACCTAAGATATTTCTATGTTTAGAATGGTTTTCTATAGAGGAAACAGGGCAATTGTGATGGGATGACATCAGGAGGAAGACAACCTTCTAAATAAGAAACCTGAGATGGTTGGAATCAGAACTGAACAGTTTGTTGCAGTGATGGAACAGAGGGTGGATTAAAGTAGTGGAGAATATGTTTTATGTCCTGGGGTGTTCTGAACATCAAAAGGCTAGTCTTGTTGTTTACCATTTTGAAGGTGAATCCGGTCAATAGTGGTCGATGGTGAAAAATATCATGGATAGTAAGGAGATTGATGATCTTGATTGGGATGAATTTAAAGGTATGTTTCTTGAGAAATATTTTCCTATGGTGGTTCATCTTAGGATGGAAAAAAATTCCTAGAATTAAGGCAAGAGGATGAATCAGTGGCCACTTATGAAAAAAATTCACTCAACTAGCAAGATATGCTCTAAATTTTATACGAGATATTGATAGTAAAATTAAACATTTTTACTCAGGAAAAAAGCCAAAGTATCAAATGGCATTATCTTCTAGTGAGTTCAAAAGTTATGAAAAACTTTTTTGATGTGTGGAGAAGGTGGAAATGGAGTTTACCGATGATCAGGTGTTCTTTGAAAAATAACATAATAAGAGGTCGAGGTGGCAGATGAAAGGGAAGAACTCTTCAAAAAAGTCTGATGGCAAGAAACTTAAGTTTATAGTTTTTGAAAATTGTGGTAAAAATAATGTTGGAGAATGTCTTTTGAATTCTGGTAAAAAGGAACAGGTTAATAGTAAGACAAGATATGATTTATAGTCAGTAAAATGTTTTAAGTTCAATGAAATGTGTCATTATGCAAATGAGTGTCCAATGAAGAACTCAACTAAGGGAAAGTATCCAGACTACATGCAAAAAGGGGTGGTTAAATCCTTTGAAACTACTTCAGCAGATGTTGGTCCATCAAATGAAGTAGTATCAGCTCCAGGGATCTCTGTATTTTTTAAATATTTACTTCAGGTTGGGGTACCGTTAGTTGAAAGTAAAGGAATTAGATATTCTGAAGACCTCATTTTGTACTAGATATGGCCATTATGAATTTTTGGTTATCCCTTTTGGATTAACCAATGCACCTGCTATATTCATGGATCTTATGAATAGAATTTTCTATGATTTCATGGATAAGTTTTTGGTTGTGTTCATTGATGATATTTTGGTTTATTCTAAAAGTAAAGAGGAACATGAAATTCATTTAAGGGTTGTCTTGAAAACCTTAAAATAAAATAAACTATATGGTAAATTTAGAAAGTGTGAGTTTTGGATGCAAAAAAAATCTTTCCTTGGTCACATTATTTCAAAAAAATTCATAATTGTTGATCATGCTAAAATAAAAGTTGTTGAAGAATAGCCAAGACCCAAAAATATAACCGAGATCCATAGTCTTCTTGGTTTAGAAGGTTATTACCGGAGGTTTGTTGAAAAAATTTCATGTTTATCTAGTCAAATGACTAAGTTAACTCGAAAATGTGTTAATTTCATCTGGACAAAAGAATGCGATGATTGTTTTCAGGAATTGAAAAGAAGATTGGTGAATGCTCTAGTTTTGGAACTTCCTTCTAGAAATGGTGAGTTTGTTATCTACAGTGATGCTTCATTAAAAGGACTTGGATGTTTCCTTATGCAGAATGATCAGGTAACTACTTATGCTTCACATTAGTTGAAACCTCATGAGTTAAATTACCCTACACATGAATTAGAATTAGTTTCTGTTGTTTTTGCTTTAAAAAATTGGAGGTATCATATGTATGGAGTAAAATGTGAAATATATACTGACCAAAAAATTTTAAATTATATATTCACTCAAAAAGAATTGAAGATGAGACAGAGGATATAGCTGGAATTAATCCAGGATTATTATTACATGATCCATTACCATCCAAGAAAGGAAAATAAAGTATATTATGATTTGAGTCAAAAAAGTAATGCTACATTAACCTTGTTACATTTGGAACAATATCCTTTGATTAAAGACTTGATGAAATTTGGAATTGAAGTTGTTGGTGCAGTAAATTTCTCTGTTTTGTTTCAGGTGTTAGTGAAATAAACTCTATCAGACTGAATTAAGCAAGCACATAAAGAAGATAGTGAGTTGCAAAAAAAAGGTAGAGATGGTTCAGAAGGGTAAGTTGCCTAATTTTAACATTGATAATGATTATGTTTTAAGGTTTGGGAAAAGATTATGTGTTCCTTGTGATTAAAAGTTGTAGAAAGAGTTATTATGTGAAGCTCATATTTCTATGTTTTCAGTTCATCCTGGAAGTAATAATATGTACAGAGATCTTTGGGAGTATTATTGGTGGGATAGAATGAAAAGAGATATTGCTGATTTTGCTGTGAAGTGTTTGACTTGTCAGCAGGTTAAAGCAGAGTGGTAGTTACCTAAAGGGATGCTTTAGCCTTTATCGATGCCAAAGTGCAAATGGGAAAATATATCTCTGGACATCATTGTGGTATTACTAAATACATCTCAAGGTAATAATGCAATCTAGGTTATTGTTGATCGATTGACTAAATATACCCATTTCCTTCCTATTTGAGATACTTTGTCTCTAGATCAACTTTTTCAGTTGTATGTTAAAGAGATAGTTAGGTTGCATGGATTTCCCCTATCCATTGTATCTAATCATGATCTCTGGTTTACTTATAACTTTTGGAAAGGCCTTCATAAGTCATTGGGTACTGAATTAAATTTTAGTACAGATTTTCATCCTCAATCAGATGGGCAGTCAGAATGAACAATTCAGACCTTAGAGGATATGTTACATGCTTTCTCAATGAATTACCAAGGATGTTGGGACAAACATCTTTCTTTGGATGAGTTTTCTTATAATAATAGTTTTCATTCCAGTATACAGATTTCTTCATTTGAGGCATTATATGGGAAGCGGTATCGAACTTGAGCTTTTTGGGATGAAGTAGCTAAAAAGAAATTGATGGGACCAGAATTGGTAGAAGATATGGTAGAAAAAGTTCAGTTGATTCAGAAGAAAATGAGAACAGCTCAGAGCAGGCAGAAACATTATGCAGATAATAGGAGGAAGGGTCTTTATTTTGAGGTATATGATCATGTTTTTCTCAAAGTTTCTCTATGGAAAAGTGTGATGCATTTTGGTAATAAGGGAAAGTTGAGTCTGAGGTTCATTGGACCTTATGAAATCTTGGATAAAGTTGGATCAGTTGCGTACAGAGTGGATTTACCTCCAATTTTATCCCAAGTACACAATTTTTTCCATGTTTCAATGTTGAGAAAGAATATACCAAATCCAACTCATGATTTGGGCCCAGAGGTAGTTCAGTTGGAAGAGAATATCTCTTATGAGGAATAGCCGGTCCAGATTCTTCACCAAAGAGAGCAAGTGTTACGGAATAAGGTAATTCATCAGGTAAAGGTTTTATGGAAAAACCATATGGTTGAAGAGGAAATGTGGGAATATAAAAATGCTATGAGGGATAAATACCCCCACTTATTTGATAAGTGAATAAAAATTGTGAGGACGTAATTTCCCAATGGGGTAAGGATATAACATCCCAAGTAAATAAAGAATAATACATTTTCATATCTATTAATATTTGTGAATTAAATATTAATTTTACTTTAAAGGGGATTTTATACTCTATGGCATACCAGATATGCAACAACGGGTTTCTCTAAAATCTTACGTTGCACAAAACATTGGGTCATACTGAAAAATAATAATATAATATTATTTTAAATGGTAGTTAATGCCTAGACATTGTAATGGAGGGAATGAACAAAACTAACTAAAATATGATTATACATGTTTGTTAAATGTTTTTACATTTACCCAATAAATGTTAGAGGCTTAAAATGTGAATGAATTTTATTTTAAGCATAAATACTCTAATATTCTTTAAAAGGTCGATTTACCACCTTTTAATGGTGAACCCTCGTTAAATCTAGTTTTGATCACTTTTATATGTTCTATTTGGAAAAATAAAATTCTTATTTAGATTCAGGACATCAAAATTTACTTTGGGTAAATTTTTGGTATTTTTCTGATAAAATTCATTTTTTAATGAACAGTGAAAAATACTATATTTTAATTCAAAACTTATTTTTAATATAATTTATTTATATGGTTAGATTATCTTTTTAATTGGTTTTAAAGTGTAATTATATTATATTTTTACCATTTAATCCAATTTTGGTCATTGGAAGTAATTTCACTTTGAAATTAGACATAAACAAGTGTCAATCTTTTGATAGTTATTATTTCTTAAAAACACGCTTTTTGTTTTGACAACGCCAATTAATTTGAAATTAATTAATGGAAATTATATTTTTTGAATTTTTTAAAATAGAAATCATTTTTTAATTAAGAATATCAAATATATCTTAGGCTGAATTTTTGGTATTTTTTTGAAAAAAACTTCAATTTTTGATGAATAGTGAAAACATTGAGTCGTAGTTAAAAAACCAACTTTTTCATTTAAATGAAATTTTACCGCTGTTGTGAATTTAATTTCAAAAATCTGACATATATGGTTTTTATTAGTAAGTAAAATGTGGTTCAATAAGATGAAAATATTTTTTGGTAAATAGTAACTTTTGACTTTTATTTACCGCAGTTAAAGGTAAAAAGGGTAATTCAAGGTAAAAACAACATTCTAATAATATAAAATTACCTTAAACATTGTCCTAACCTTATTTTATGAGTAATTTCTGACCAATACAATCATTTTGTGAGACTTTTGGCCTTTTAAATCCACTTGGGTAAGAAAATAATATTAATAACGTTTTATTAAAAGTAAAAATAAAAATATCATAAACATGTAATGTTTTGCTAAAACAATTTTAATGTGAGGTTATATATTTGATATATTTGACTATAAATATTCATTATAAAGATAAAAAGATTTAATACATCATGTTATTTTTTTTTATAATTTTTATACATCAAATAAATAAAATTATTTATGACACAATGAGGATGGAGTGTTTACCTCATTAATGAATGATTTAAACAAATAAGATTACAAAAATTAAAAAATATCCAAAACCTGTCCAATTCTTATTGTATGATTTTATTTCAATCAAGTGTCATCTTATATTTTACTTTAATAAGTTTTGGACCTTTAGAACCCAAAAATCATTATATAATAAAATAATATTTTCAAACTTTCCTAAAGAGCCACTCCTCCCCCTTATAAAAATCCATCACCTTAACCTATTACTCACACCTCTAAATCCCCTTGTCTCATCCAACCTCTGCCCAAATAGGCTCTTAATATCCCTCTATTCCACCTATAAGCCTTACCTTAGGCAGAAATCACTTCAAGAAGTCCTTTTGGTTCAAACCAAAGGGAGTTACCATATTTAAAGGTAACGTCTTCTCTTAAGTTCTTTTCTTTTATTTTTCTTCTATAACCCCCTAAACTCTTTATATTACTTTATTTTATAACAACACCATTATGCTCAATATACTAGGTTTTTTTATGATAATTATTCGAACTAAACTTACACACACCTCCATCTAATGGGTAAAGAACATATTGTTTTTGTGGACGGTGAACTAACGCCTCACGAACCGATGATTGTTTAATTATCTCCAACCACCTCTTATGGTGGTCATTAAGGTGTAAATATATTTATATGTGATATATATTATATTTATATTATTTATATTCTTATATATTTTTCATTTATAGAATACCTTTATGGTTTCCATAGAGGGTAAATTCGATAATTTCATTTGAGGAAGTGCGGACTACCGCCCCCTCAAAGTGATATGACTCATTCATGTCATACGTGGGACGTATAATGGATGGAGTTAATGAAATTATATATGATATTATACTGTAATTATAATATATCTATGTATAATTAAGTTTTCAATCCATTAAAATACGAAATTTAAATGAAATTAGCGTTCATGCGTACGTACAGCTTACCATCTCCATGAATGGTGCATTTCATTTCTTACCTCCAAATGTTATGTACTATTATAAATACATATATATACTGGATATATATGATATAAATGACATCTAAATCATGAATATAATTCTTTAAATAATTAAATTTTTACCACATGGACAACTTGTAAATATAAGAAGTTCATTTTTGACTCAAGTACCAAATATCGACAAAATGACCATTATTAACTTAAATAATTACATAATTATTATAACATGGAAATAAGTTATATAAAAAGAATAATAAACTTTAAAAAGGTTCTTAATAAAGTATAAACTAAATTTATTTTATTATTATGGAGATTAAATAATTAATGGATCAATTCGGACACAAGGTAAGGGACTTCGTCTCAATCTCCTTTCATTGAGGCATATTTTGTTTTATACACGACTTTCTTTTATACAGTTTACAAACACCTTTTAATTTTCATTTCATTCAAATGGAATCTTTTTCTAGAATTCATTTTACTAAAATGAAAAAAAAATGCTTCTTTTTAACGTAAGCGGTGACAACGACCTTTCTACCACCATGAGCATTATTTTATCTTTGGCTTCCCTAACAAGCCGTAGTTTTTTTAAAGTAAAATAAATACCATATACTCTTTTACAAATTTTGGTATTGAAGATGTTTTTAATAATGGATTTGTTATGTCAATATATTTAAATGATATATTGTGATTTAAATGTGGAAATGTTATCTTTCCTTTATGTTTGTTTTATGTGCTATGAATATGTTTGGTTCTTGGGCATTATTTACGTATACAGGTGGTTCCGTGATAAACCTTGGGTGGGTGAGCCTAAGATAGATCTCCAATGCATTGGGTAATGTGGTGTAGGTAAACTTGAATTTTTCACCTAAGAGATTTAGGGAATATATTATGATGGGTATTCCAAATGTAACTCCCTACGTAGCTGTGAAAGCCACAACGTAAGTATGTTATGGATGCCACAAGTTACCTTTATGATTTGTGATTACTATGTGTTATTCATAAATCTTATAATTTCAAGAGGTATGTTAAAGTGATTATTCTTGGTATTTATTTATGAACTGATGTTTTCATTCTTTATTTTATAACCCTTACTGGGCTTTTTATGGTCATCCCCAGTTTTGAAATGTTTTTCACACGACTTAAAGATGAATAGGGTCAAGGATGGGATCAAGGAAAAGTCATTTTGTCTTAAACATGGAACTAGAAATGACTCTTTTTTTCAAGAGTTTTTATTTTATGAAAAAAATGGAAAGTGAGTATAAGTGTCTACTTTGTAATTTTTGAGATGTAATGTAATAGATATGGCCTAATTCTCTAAAAATCTAAACCTAAAAATATACTCAATGTGAATTATCCATTTAATTCATGATTATGTAATGTTTTAAGGTTGGGTCCTTATAGGAATTATGATTAATACCCTTTCATAAGAAATCTTGGACAAATTTTTTGTCATCACCACTCAACTCATAGTGAGTTATTTGTTTTAAAGAAACCACAAATCAAATCTGGTGAAACTGCATGAGAGGATGACTAAATGATGGATCTATAAATAACTTGTTTGATTTTGAAGAACAAAAGGATGAAAATAAAAACCAAGTATGGGTCTCCATGATTGAGGAAGAAGATGGAACGTGCTTGTATGGATCACTGTCGGAAGGATTCAGATCTGAGGAGGTGGAAGTCAAGGCTAAACTTTTTGGGGAATTTTATACCAACGGTTTTTTAAAACCGTTGGTATAGAAAAATCAAGAACTCTATACCAACGGTTCATTAGACATTTGGTATTTCCTTCAAAGTTTTAGATGTTATGGAGTTCACCTATCCTAATGGTTACTATAAAACTATTACAAAATGGTATTTTTTAGGCCTTTATACCAATGGTTTTTCAAAACCATTGGTATAGCTTCTTTTTAAACAACCTATACCAATGGTTTTCATAAAACCGTTGGAATAGGATAATTTCTTAAGCCTATACCAATGGTTTTAGAAAAACATGGGTATATCCCCATTGATAAATGTATTTTTTTCCAATAGTGTGGGTTGTTATAGGTAGGTTCATTTCTGGAAATTATTTAAAAGATCCATTGAGCATATAGGTTGATGACACCAGTATAACACATGATTTATTGGAGATATTTTGATAATGAGATTATATTACACAGTAAGTGTATGTATGAGTTTATATGTCATTGTAATGTTATCTTCTCTCTATGGGTGTCTTAGCATGTTTCTAGATACTAACTTTGGACTTTAGGTGGCCCTGCCAAATGCCACTAAGAAAATGGCATAAAGGATCACACACTAAGTGTATCGAGAACATTTTTTAAATAATATTATTATGTATTATTTAACATGTTGAATAAATAATATTATCCTACATGGTTTAATAATTTTTCATGTTTTCTTGATTGAATATATTTTTTCACTAGTTATTCGAGAAAATATTTTTTGAGTAGAATATTTAATAAGTATTTATTTGATATTTAGTGAATATATTATTTATTTATTAGTGAATAATTAAGTGATATTTATCTATTAAATAAATAGTCATTATTCATGTCCTAATAAATATTATGGAGGAATGGAGGACCAATTTTAAAGGTAAGGTGAGAAATAATATATATATTAAATATTATTTGAATAAATTTTAGATAATTTATTCAAAAAATAATATTTAATTAATTTTTTAGTTTTTTATAAGTCGAGAAATAATAATAATAATATTATTATTATTATTATTATTATAGACATGGGTTTCCACAAGGATTAAGGAAATAATAAGGGCACATGAGTAATTATTATTTTCTAACTCTGGAACTATTTAAACTCAATTATTTTATTTCTAAGTCTAAGTGTTGTCATTTTGTTCCAATTGTAGACAAAAACATCCATATAATTATCTCATGCACTAGAGAGCCCCTATATAAGAATTATCTAAAGAATTTTGAGTGGTCCTCCACCTCCAATCCTCTTGATTCTAGATAGGCCAATGAGAATCTTTCTTAGAAGTGATTCTCATGGTAATCAAGGATGAATGATGCAAGAATTAGAATCTTCTACATTATCACTCATAGATTCTTGTGATGATGCTTGGAGGTTCGTGGTACACGTGTGGATCACCACTAGGGGGAATATTCACTTTATTCCAACAATGAAATGACAATACGATGTAGAGACATTGTCAAATTCATCAACAAAGAAAGAATTCATTTCATGATAATTATTTAAATGATTAAATTAATTATAAATCATTATGTGATAATCCTACATTTGATTCTGGAGTTCTCATGTTAATTAATATTTGATTCAATTTATTAGGTCATGAATTTTTTTTTCGATGTAAATCTAAAATTAATCATTTATTATGAAAAAAATATGAGTTTCTCATGCCTGTCGGCTCTTTCACTGCGCTCAAAACCTTCAAGGGTAAATCTTGAACCACCTTTACATGAATCCTTCACATAAAGGTATGTCTTGAGTCACATTTATATAAACCCCTCATGGAAAGTTAAACTTCATACTACCTTTACACATCCCATCAATGTAAAGTAAAACCCTTGGTTACCTATGAATCCTGACTGCATAAAGAAAACAAATCGATTACCTTTATGTAGCTCAGCTATATAAAGGTAAATCGATTTAAATAGAAAATAAAAATGTGATGCTTTTCTTTCTATTATGTTCTTCATTTCACACATGATTTCATAAAACTAAAAAATGATAATTTTATGATACCACTAAAGGGATTCATTAGGGTTTAATAATACTTATTAGAATATGTGGAATCATATAAAATCACTTACCTGGGGGTCTCTATGAAAAATATATGAAACTGTGTAAAAACTAGAATGAAGAACCTATTATAAAATGTGTGCATATCGTACCCCGTATAACATCTAAAAGATATTACCCATTTTCATATGCTTCGGTAAAGGTCATCAAGGGTAGACAAAGGACATCCCCTTTTGTAGGTATCCACAATACCACATTAATCATTTGATTTTCAGATGAGATCTATCCTTAATTCATGACATATTAGTGACTCAAACATAAAAGGAGAAGGATGGAGAGAGCTTTGAGTTGTAAGAAGTTTCGTTCAAGAATCAAGAATGTAACATCTAGAGATTTTATGATTTTTTGTCAAATTAATTTAAAATTTTATATAGATTGTGTTATATAAAACATCAAGTTTATCTTTTATTACATGCAACAATGAGATTCAATGATTCCATGCATGACAGGCGACACTAAGCTTCAATGAAGCATGAAATAATATTATTTTAAATTTGAAAGTTATAACCTAGTCATTAAATAGGAGGGTATGCAAATTATTAAATACTCTATAAAATTTATATATAATTTTCTTACTCAATATAAATTTATGTATAAGTGTTTGGTAAATAATACATCAATTTTTAGTAAAGTAATTATATTCTTGAAAATATATTTTCTTCAAAAATGTTTTTTATTATTGTTTGTGAAATAAATATTATAATTAATTCATAGGGATTTTAGAAAATTTATTTGAAAAAATTAACTTCATTTTTTAAATCATTAAATTGAAATTAGCTTATGGTGAAATTTCAGGATTGTTTAAAAAAAATATTGATTTTTAGTGAATAGGGAAAAATACAAATTTTGGTAAAACTGTAATTTATCTTAAATAAATTAAGTAATTTAAATTCATAATTAATTTTTAAATTAATTTAATAAAAGTTTATTTTGGGGTTTAAAAAAAATTCTAAAAACTGTTTTAAAGTGCATAATGTTTCTCCATTTTAATTAACTAAAGTAATATCTAATAGGGAATTTTTAAAATTAAAAGTATAAATAATATATCAATAAATTTTAATTTAGATTCATACAGTAATTATCATTAGAAAGATATTTAATATAAAATCTTCATGTGCTTGAAAACAATACACTTATCGAAAACTCTCTTTTTCATCGCATATGTGGGTTTTGTTTTAAATTTAATTCCTTCTGATTTTAGAAATTTTCTTTTTAAAAAAAATAATTCTTTAATTAATAATATAAAAATCATATTAGGGTGAATTTTTTATAATATTTTGAAGATATTATTTTTTTGATGAATATTGAAAAATACTATATTTTAATTGAAATTTGCCTTTTTGTTAAAATTATTTATAAAGTTAAATTGTATTTTAAATTGATTTTAAAATAAAATGTATAGGTATATATTTATTAATCTAATTTATTTTATTATAATAAATTTGTTAATGAAATTGGAAATAAAAACTCTATAGACTTGTGAACATTTTCTCTTTGAAAACTTGATTTCTCATTACGTGTGTGGGATTAATTTCAAATTAAAATTTTCCACTTAGGTGAATTGAATTTGTAAAAAATAATTACATATTTTGAGTCTAAATAATTTATATTATCTAATAATTTCAACTTAATTTTTGACCAAATGAATAGTGAACACATTAAAAATTAATTACTGCGGTTACGGTAAAAATGGGTTTACTGAGGATTAAAATAAAAATATAAGGGTTAAAATTACTTAAAAACTTATATAAAATATATTTTCTAGACTTATTTTGACCATATAATGTATAATTATTTATAATACTCTATTTTTTATCCTTTTTTCATGATAAAAACATAGGTACACCTTTTTATTTTCAAAAAATTACAAGTGTGTCACTCACCTCACTTATAAAAGGTCACCCTATCACATCTCTTCCTCACACCTTAAAACCATTTTGGTTTAGAAAATACCTATCTAAATCACTTCCAAACATATCTCATTTAATCCTATAATCCTTATTTTGGGCATAAATCCAACCTAGCAAGGATTTTTCTACAAACCTAAGGAGGTTACCATATGAAGAGGTTATGTTCTTCAACGTGTGCTTCTATTTTATTTCTTCCTCAAACTATTTCAATTATTATTAAAACATGATGATATAATAAAATTTTTATATTTAATATACTTATATTTTTTATGTTAATTATGTGACCTACAATCATCTCCAATTCTATCAAATGTGTTATGAAATCATCGTTCGTGTGTACGGTAGACTACTGCCTCATAAACAGATGTCATTCGGTTTTCCATTACTACCTCTCATGGTTGGGTGTGATGATGGAAATAAAGTATATATATAATATTAATAAAATAATTAAACCTCTGAATTAATTATATCATATATTACTTTTTTACTTTCCATTCAGTAGGGGATACGATAACATTGCTCATGTGTACAGCGGACTACCGTCTCGTAAAGTGATCTGATTCGTTTGCACTAATGATTTACATTGAAGATAATAAGGATAAATATATGTGATATAAATGAAATAATTATTATATTAATGATATATTTATTATTATATAAATACATTTATCATCATCTTTCTTACCTTTTCACTCACTGAAAGATGATAACGTAGTTCGTGTACGTGTGGACTATCGCCTTCACGAAGCGATGTGACTCTCTTTCGATCACCACACCACATGGATGATATGTATAAGTATATTTAAAGAAATAATATATTATTAATTATATTATGATCATTTTTTTAATATAATATATTACTTACCTCATTTACATAGCGATCTTTAAAAAATGGAAACGTTACTCATGTGTACGTATGACTTACCGTCTCTATGATCGTAACGTACTTCATTTCTCAAAACCATATTTCATTATTGGTTTTAAAAATATAATTGATGTATAAATATTATAATTATTTCATGATTATTATTATTCAGATTATGGAACCATGATCAATAGGAACAAAAATAATAAATCAAAATAGATACGAAAAACAAAGCGGTTATTACCTGAAACATGACTTTAACATGAAATTGTTAGTAAATAGGTAATAAAAGGACATAATTAAATCATATATGGTATGATATATATAATTTTTGTTCTATAATATATTAATAATAAACTTATATTTATTATATAGTAGGTTTAAATATGTATAAAGGATGTCGAGACAAGGTAAGGGATTTCCGTCTCACTTTTATTTTTTGTGGGACAAATGTCATCTTCACCACATATTTCTTTTAAGTGGTGTATATACTTACCATGAATATATTTTATGATTCTTCTACATAAAGTTTTTTATTTAAATATACATTTTATGATATATCTTTTTGGGGGTTTATGTTTCAAAAGTTACCAAATTAGTAAGGAATGTTTGTCTCAATTTGCCTTCTTTAAGACATATGATTATGTTATGCACCTATCTTCTTGTATGAGGAGAATATACAGCCCCTTTTAAATGTGATATCATTAATTTATTTATCCTCATGGTATTTTTAATTTTCATTTAATGATATTTCTTCATGGTTATTACATTTTAAAGTTACCAAAGTGGTAAAGATTTTATATTATTATCTCATCGTTTATCGAGATTGTTTATGATTATGTTTTTTATAATAAAATATTATAATCCATATCTCAAGAAACTCATAAATTTTATTATCCACTATTTATTTCATGGTAATACATTTTTTTTCATTAATTTTCATCTCTCTATGTACCCAAGAGTTTAAAATAATGTTTATAAGAAAATTTCCTTTATTTCTCTCTTCGATTGAAAACCCTTTTTTCTTCCAAAACCATGTTTTCTAAAAATGTTTTAAAAAATATTTTTTAACGTTATGAAAATGATTTATTAAATAAATTTGTAACTATCTTTGACATGTTACAAAAACAAATTAAAAGAATTTTCATATCCTTTTTCAATTAATGTGTGTTTGGATTTTACTGAAAATGTGAAAAAAAAATCTTTGTTTTTAACATGCATGGCATGAAAAATATTTCTCACTGTTATGACTGATCAATTATTTTAAGATTCCTTTAAAAGTTTTAAAATCTATTTTTAAAGAAATAAATTTCCTTAATATTTAGGAATTTTTTTTAGATCTTAAATAAATGATTTCAAATTGAAAAGGATTTTGAAAATGTTTTAAGTTTTAAAAAAAATCAAAGCATAAAGGATATTTTTCTCAAGAAATATTTTAAATGATTTTTAAAGATTCCTTTATATTTTTTAAATTTTATTTTCAAATAATATGGTTTCCAAAATATTTTATGAATTTTTAGTTTTAAAAATTTATTTTCAAAGAAAATTTATCTTTCTTAAGAAACGTTCCAAGTGATTTATCTTTCAAAACCATTCTCCATCAAAGATGACATCCTTTGATATAACTTATGATTTACTATGGATATAATCCAAGGATACCATTATTATTATTTATCTAAATGGTTTAGTGTGATGAGATGTTTATGAAAGCTGTTTCTCTTCCATGAGTTATACCATGATTAAAATTCTTAGGAAACCCACTTCTTTTTCCATAGGTTAAGCTATGATGAAATGATGAAATGATTATGAAAATGGTGTATTTTTTATAGGTTATTATGTGATGAAATGTTTTTGAAACCCATTTCATTTCATGGGTTATGATATTACAAATGTTTTAGGATATTTTGGCACACATATGTATTGTTTTCATTATGTGATGGGTGGGACTTATATCTCCCTCCAATGAATTGGGTATCGATTTATATCTTATAAGATATATAGAACTGTAATTGGGAGTGAATATAGTTCAATGAGGTTATTCTTCTACTATGATGGTCTTGGGAGTGAACCTTGACTACTTTGATGGTTTGGGGAGTGAACTTATTTAACTATGATATCCTTGTTAGTGAGACTTGAATACTATAGAAATTATTTTCTATACTTATGTGTATTCCACAATTCTATGTAGTATGCTGATGTTATGCTCTCATGGCTTATGTTATTTTATTTCCTTATGATTCATGTTTTATAAATTAATAAGCATTATTCCATGTCTTAATATTATGATATTTAATGTTTAGGGTATTGTTTTCAAATGTTAATCTCATATCCTCATACCCTTATTCTCATTTCATGCTTATTTGATCATTGATATATCACTTTATTACCCTTATTGGGCATTTGAGCTCACCCTTTCCTATGTTTCCTTTACCTAGGTTATGAATAATGGTTTTAAGTAGGGTACGTTTTTTAAGAGTACTAAAGGGTAAGATCTTTATGGGATACATTGTAGATATTTTATGAATTAATAATATGATGTTCCAAGTATCCAAAGGCACTAAACTATTATGGTTATTAGGATTTTTTTTTGAAATGTAATGAATATTCAACTAAAAAGATTTAATATCCATATATGAAAAGTTTGGGTCTCTATAGTCGGTATCATAGGAAAGGTTTGGTTAACCTTTGGAAAGTATGATGAGAAAACTTTACTGATATATATAGGTATATTTCTAAGGATATGTCTAGGGATGTATCTAAGGATAAGTCCAAGTATTAAGAAATGTATAAGAAAATGTCCAAAAATTTTGGTAAAGGATAGATTGAGTAGTTTCCAAGAAATTGCATCCATGTCTGGATACTACAAGTGAATGTATCTCTAGTATAGAGGTACCTAGTGGTAACAAATCCAAAAAGGATACATTGAGTTGGACTCAATTGTCACCTAGTGCATAAAAAATGGGACTTATTCCACACCTATTTTGATACTCCCAGGGGTATTCTTTGGAAATTCACACTCTTTACAAACCATTATGAAGGATTTAAATAGATGAGATCGTGGATGGTCCAGGTTAAGACTAAGGTTTCAAATATTTAAAATTATGTGTAATGATTTAGACATCCTATAAGTTATTTTTCATGACAATGTGGTTTTATACTTTTATTAGCATTTATCACAATATTATTTTTCATTTTAGTCAATGGTAGGAACTAGAAGGAACTGGGTTAAAATTGAATGAGATAGAAAATTTACTTATGGGTAGAAAAATTTGATGAAGACTAGAGTGAAGTATGTTGTGATTATGCCTAGTTATTTTTCACGATATATGATTAACAACGTGCACCTTAAAAAACTCTTAGACTCAACAAAGAAGATAATGATAGATTTTTATAAGAGTTTAGGTAATGGAAACCATGGATGAAAGATGATTCAGTTTCATATATGTCAAGAATGTGGGAATAAACACTCAAGGAAATTTCTCAAAGGGACAAAAATATGTTTTCGGTGTGGAAAATAAGGAAACAAAACAAGTAATTGAAAAGTAAAAACTAAAAAGTTCATTTAATGCAATGGATGAGTATAATGGTCTCCCTAAGGTTTCATTTACTGTTGAATTTTTAAAATTTATAAAGTATGGGCATTATGGAAATTAATGTCCTAAGTGGAAATCTTGTGAAGAGAATTATCAAGGTTGTGTGAGTAATGGTATTTCTTTTGACGATGAAGAGACTGTGAATGACATATGAAAGAAAATAAGTATTAATGGATAAGATAATGAAGCATAGTTAATGTTTTGAGAAGGAAGTGAGATGATTTAAGTATTTATGTATTGGAATTAAAGAATTATGTTATATGAATCATGAAATATATAAGGATTGTTCATTATAAGTTTTTTGTGAAGGATTTGAAAACAAATATGTTAAATGGTACTGATGGACTAGAAAATTGATTTAATGACAAGGTGATATTTTGATAAAGGAGATATAACCCATAATATGTTCTGGATTTAAAAATAATTGTGTTGGGATAAAGAGATATGGGATATAAATTAGTAAATTGGATAGTACTGATTACCTTAGATCTGATTAGTTATTTGTTGAAAAATTGGTGTATTCTATCATTGATGGAGTTTACATCATTTTTTGGATTTAAGGAATATATCTAATCATCTATGTTTTATGTAAGGAATGAGGAATAATGTATGTTTTCAATAAGGTTTTATGGTGGATCAGGTTTTTACCATGTTTCAATAGAATACATGATGAAGGTATTCACATGTTTTGTATGTGATAATCAAGAATGAATTTATGATATATAGGTGATTAATGTTAAGTTCATTTTGAGAAATTTAGTGAACTTATTTATAAATTATGAATTTTGGAAGGGTTATAAGGTTAACCATTTATGAAATGGTTTAAGTTGGCCTTTGGATAAGGTTTTAGAGAATAATGTATTACTTCACCATATGAATATTTATCCATATTGGATAACCATCCTTAACCTTTTTTGTATCTAGTGATAGAAGGAATGACTAATCATTATTTTATGGATCGTATTTAGTGTTTCAAATATGAAAAATTCATCTCTTAGAATAAGATATGAAGTGTAAATTGATCAAGTAACAACCGAAGGGTGAGATTGTGATTATAAAATGGAATGGAATCAAGTAAATGTATCTTCTTGTGAAATTATTCAACTTTAGGAAAAAGGATCTGGAAATAAAATGTTATCTTGTTGTCATCATTTTTAATGATATCAATGAACTTTTCCATGCCTCTCTGGTTTATGTTTTTGTGGTAGCTAACCTTCTTGGGATCACTCATTTTTTTGTGGTCAATGATCTCTATCACTTTTATAATTATTTATGCTTTTCTTCCGTGTCTAAATGTTCAATTTCCACCTTTATTCTCTAATGTAGAAACCTAATTATGAATTACTTTAGGAAACCGTTATGTTTCCAAATTTCCATTTTAAGGTAATTTTTATTATTCTTTTTTATGATGTGGGTTTCTATAAAGGAATTTTCAAATGTTAAATCTTTAATGGATGAGACAAATTTGGAGGGTAAAATTAATTTTAAGAAGGTAGAATATAACATCCTGAGATTTTATGATTTTTTTCAAATTAATTAAAATTTCTAGATAGCATGTGTTATATGCAACACCTAGTTTATATTGTGTTACATGTAATAATGATTTTCTTCTATAGTATGCATGACATATGAGACTAAGGTTCAATAAACCATGAAGTAATATTATTTTAAATATGACCATTATAACCTAGTCGTTAAATAGAGGGGTTATGAATAGTATTAACTACTTTATGGAATATACATATAAATTTCCTACTCAATATAAATTTATTTATAAGTTCTTAGTAAATAATCAATAAATTTTTAGTAAATTAATTATATTCTTCAAAAATATATTTTCTCCAAAAATGATTTTTGTTGCGTTTTTTGAAAAAATATTATAAATGATTTATATAGATTTTAGAAAATTTATTTTATAAAATGAAAATAATTTTTTAAATCAACATATCTAAATTAACTTATGATTAAATTTTAAAAAAATCAGAAAATATTTATTATTCAGTGAATAGTGAAAAATACTGATTTTTGTAAAATTATCATCTATTTTTAATAAATTAAGTAATTTAAATTATTAAATATTTTTTTAAAAAAAATAATTATTATTTATTAATATTTAATACAATTAATTACTTTTTAATCAACATTATATTGGATTTTAGTATAAGTTTATTTTTCGTTTTAAAAAAGGGTTTTTTTTTGAAAAATGTGTTAAAGTGCATAATGATTCTCCATTTTAATTAATTAAAATAATCTATAATGAGGAATTTTTTAGATGAAAATTATAGATCATATATAAATAAATTTTAATTCATATTCATACATTTATTATCTTTATACATATTGTTAATATAAAATCATCATGTGCTTGAAAAATATACACTTCTCGAAAACCCATTTTTTTATCGCGTCTGTAGGTTTTGTTTTAAATTTATTTTTTTGAAACTTTTAGAAACTTTATTTGAAAAAATAAAATTAATTTTTTATTTCATCATATCAAAATTATCTTATGGTGAATTTTTTAGAATTGTCTGAAAAGATTAATTTTTTGATGAATAGTGAAAATACTAAATTTTAATTGAAAATTGTCTTTTCGTTTAAATTATTTGTAAAGTTAAATTATATTTTAAATTAGTTTTAATGCAAAATTAGTTCAATTATATATATATATATATAAATCCAATTTATTTCATTGTAATCAATTTTATATTGAAATTTTCTATAAAACCTTTGTAAATTGTTAAACATTTTCTCTTTTAAAACCTGCTTTCCCATCGCGACTGCGAGATAAATTTTAAATTAAATTTTAAAACATATATGAATTAAATTTAGAAAAAAAATTCCATATTAATAATAATAACTATTTATATTATCTAATGGTTTCAAATTAATTTTTTACCAAAATGAATAGTGATAACAGTAAAATTTAATTATTGCGGTTAAGGTAAAAATGAGTTTACTGAGGGGTAAATTATAAAGATAGGGGTTAAAATGACCTAAATTGTTTTTATAAAATATATTTTTTGGATATATTTAAACTCTATAATTTATAATTCTTGATAATACTATATTTTGGATCCTTTTGGCATGAGAAAAACATGGTTACACCTTTTTCTTTTCAAATAATTACAAGTGTGTCACTCACCTCACTTATAAAAATACACCCCCTATCCTCTATTACTAACACCTTAAACCCCTTTTGGTTAGGCCAAAAACTAACCAAATAACTTCCCAAATTCCCTCCTATTATATTATAATCCTTATGTTGTTCATAAATCCAACCTATGAATTCTTTTTTTGAATACATAAGGTGGTTACCTAAAGAAGAGGTAACGTTATTCAATGAGAACTTTTATTTTATTTCTTATTACACCTCCTTAAATTATTAATAAAACATGAAGATATATTACCCGTAATATATTACATATATTGATATTTTTTATGTAAATTTCATGAGCTACAAACATCTCCACTTCCATCAAATTGGTTATTAAATCCTCATTCGTGTGTATGATGGAATGTTGCCTTGCGAATCGATGTCATCTGTTTTTTCATTACTACCTCTCAAGATTGAGTATGATGATGGATATAAAGTATATAAATAATATTTATAACATAATTATACCACTAGATTCATTATATTATATTTAACTTTTTTACTTTCCATTCCTTAGGGGGTACGATAACGTCGGTTATGTGTACGGCAGACTACCATCTTGCCAAGTGATGTGATTCATTTTCACTAACATTTTACATAGAAGATAATAAAGTTGAATATATGTGTTATAAATAAAATAATTATTATATTAATTAAATATTTATAGTTTTTTAAATATAATATATCAACTTATTTCTTACCTTTTCAGTCACTGAAAAATGATAATGTCATTCATATATGTGTAGACTACCACCTTTACAAAGCAATGTGAATATATTCCCATAACCACAATACATGGATAATATATATAAGTATATTTAATGAAATAATATGGTATTTATGAGATTGTGATAATTCTGGAAAGATATTATACTACTTACCTCTTTTCAATAATGATCGTTGAAAAATCGAAACGTTACTCATGTGTACGTACGGTCTACCATCTCCAGGATTGTAATGTACTTCATTTATCAAAATCATATTTCATGATTGGAATTAAAAGTATAATCGATGTATAAATATTATAAATATTATTATTATTATTATTATGTAACCGTTATCAATATAAGAGGTCCAAAAATAACAAATCCAAACATATATGAAAAACAAAGCAGTTATTACCTGAAACGTGACATTAACATGGAATTGTTAATAAACGGGTAATAAAAGGACATAAGTAAATAATATATGGAATGATATATATAAGTTTTTTTATTTAATATATTTATAAAAAACTTATATTTATTATATATGAGGTTCAAACATTTATGAAAGAAGTCGAGACTTAATTTAATGAATTTTCGTCTCACTTTTATTTTCTGTGAGACAAGTTCTATATTCACCACATGTTTCTTTTATGTGGTGTATATACTTCCCATGAATATATTTTATTATTCATATAAATAAAATTATTAGTATTTAAATATCAATTTCAGGATCTCTCTTTCATGGAGTTTATGGTTCAAAAGTTACCAAATCGATAAGGGATTTTTGTCTCAATTTGTCTTCTTCGAGACATGATTATGTTATCCACATATCATCTTGTTCGATGTGTATATACATATTCTTTGACATGTAATATCATGAATTTATTTATATTAATGCATTTTTAAGTTCCATTTAATGATATTCTTTCATGAATTTTACGTTTCAAAGTTATCAAGGTGATAAATATTTTATGTTACAATCTCATTGTTTTTTGGGATTGTTTATGATTATGTTTCCAATGATAAATTATTATGATACATCTCTCAAGAAACACATGAATTTTATTTCATTTGGTTATTTAATGAGAATACATGTTTTCCTTTTATTTTCCTCTCTCTGTGTACCCAAGAGTTCAATATAATGTTTTTGAGAAAATTTCCTTTATTTTTATTTTTGTTCAAAAACCATTTTTCTTACAAATCCAAGTTTTCTTAAAAAAAATAAATTTTTTTTAACATTATCAAAATTATTTATTAGAAATTTTTTCCCATTTTTTAATTTTTACAAAATGTTTTTAAATGAATATTCATTTTGTTTTCCAAACAATTTATGTTTGGATTTTACCAAAAATGTAAAAAGAATCATTGTTTTTAACATGCTCGACATGAACAGTATTTCCCAATATCAAAACCGCTCAATGATTTCAAGATTTCTTTACAAGTTTTCAAATATATTTTAAAAGAAAATTTTTTCCTTGATATTTGGGAATTTATTTATATCTTAAATAAATTATTTCAAAGTGAAAAGGATTTTTAAAATGTTTTATGTTTTAAAAATTGTTTTTTTCAAAGAGGAAAGGGTATTTTTCTCAAGAAATGTTTTAAATTATTTTAAAAGAATAATTTATATGTTTTCATGTATATTTTAAAGAAAATTATTTCCAAAATATTTTATTTATTTTTAGTTTCAAAAATATATTTTTAAAGAAAATTTATCTTCTTCAAGAAACGCTCTAAGTGATTTATCTTTCAAAATCATTCTCCATGGAAGATGACATACCTTGATGTAACTTATGCTTTAATGGGGATATAAACCAAGGATACCATTATTATTCATTTTATGAATGGTTTAGGATGATAATATGTTTATGAAACCCGTTCCTCTTCCATTGGTTATACCATGATAACATTTTTAGGAAACCCGTATCTTTTTCTACAGGTTATGCTGTTATGAAATGATAAAATGATCATGAAACCTGTCAATTTTCCACATGTTATGATATGATGAAATTTTTATAAAACCCTTTTCATTTCATGGGTTGTGAAATTATGAGTGTTTTATGATAATTTGGAACACATATGTATGATTTTAATTATGTGATAGGTGAGACCTATATCTCCCTCCAATGAATTGGGTAAAGATTTATATCTCATAAGATAGACAAGACAGGAACTGAGAGTGAACCTAGTTCAGTAAATGACTTTGTCTGCTATGATGGTATTGGGAGTGAACACTAACTACTATGATAGTTTGGGGAGTGAACTCATTCCACTATGATAGCATTTACAGTTAGACTTGACTACTATGGAAATTATTTTCTATACTTATGTGTATGCCACAATTCTACATCTTATGTCCATGTTATACTCTCGTGACTAGTGTTCTTTAATTTCCTTATAATTCATGTCCTATGAACTATCAAGATTTATTCCATGTCTAAATATTATGATCTTTGATATTCAAGGTATGGTTTTCAAATGTTAATCTCATGTTCTCGTTCCCTTATGCTCATGTCATTATTATGTGATCATTGGTATCTCACTTTTTACCCTTATTGAGCATCTGACCTCACTATATATTTTGTTTCCTTTCCTGAGGTTATGAAGAAAGGTTTTTAGTAGGGTATGTTTTTTAAGAATACTAAAGGGTAAGATATTTAGGGGAGGCATTGAAGATCTATCAATAATTAAGAAGATGGTGTTCCAAGTTTTCAAAGGCACTAGACTGTTACGGTCTTTAGGCACGTGTTTGTGTAGTATAGTGAATATTCATCTAAAAATTTGTAATATTCATGTATGAAAAGTTTGGATCATTATAAAGAACTCACACTCACAACTCACCAGCAAATGACAGTTATATCTAAATCCATGAGAACACTACTCGAGTTACTACATTAACTCATGCGTTTATAACGGATGAGTAAATGCTACTTAGACCAACTTATGTATGAATGCATCAAATTAATTTTTGAAGGTTTCGAGTGCAGTAGAAGTGTTCCATGGATAGTTACCAACTATGATTTTTACCATGTTCAATGATCAATCTGAGATCTATATGTTGATAAACATTGTATTCAACATAATTGAATCAAAGAAGACAGACAACATGAATCATGTCGGAACCAGAGAGAGAAGATCATCAAATATTATATATAATTAATTTAATTAAATAAGAATTATCTTGATGAAATTATTTCTTCGTTGATGGATTTGGAGATATATTTATGATGCACCATCGTTGTGTTGTAGGAATCAGGTGAAGACTCCCTCTAGGGGTGATCCACACGTGTTCCATGAATCTCCAAACGTCGTTAAAGGAATCTTCGAGTACAAGCATAGTAAATCCTTATGCTTGCGTCATCTGTCTTTGATCGCTATGAGAATTGATTCCAAATCCTTTTCCTTGATCCGGTATAGGAATATTGCTCTCTGTTCTTGGGAGAGATCTTGGAGAAGATGGATTTCAAGGGTTTGAGAGAATTCTCTAATTGCATTGTGCGCAACCTAAATAAATGAATTGTTCTGTTGAGAAAATAACATAACTGAGTTTATATATCGCTAGGGTTAAAATAAAATAATTTCACAACTACCCTTAATTATTTATTTAATCCTTACAAAAACCCCATGTCAAATAATAATTTTATTATTATTATTTCTCGACATTCGCTTAACATGAAAATTAAAATTAAATATTATTTAATCAAATAATATTCAATATTTATTATTTTCTCACCGGACCTAAAATCTCGGTCTTTCATTCCTCCATAATATTTATCAGACCTTGAATAATGTCTATATATTTATTAAATAAATATCACTGCATTATTCGCCAATAAATAAATAAATATTATATTCACTAAATAGAAAATGAAATACTTATTAAATATTCTGTTCACATTTATTGGACTCATCATGTATTAATCATGTTTTAATGATCACAAATCCTATTCAGTCTATAAACCTCGTTAACTTTGTGAAATCTATCTCACATCAAATGCACAGTTGTTTAGTAAAAGTTATCCAAAGATCTTAAGTTCTATACACTCAATTTAATTACTATATATTGTCTGTTGATCTACTTTAAAATGTATTCTCTGAAAAATTATTGAGTTTAATCCATTCCATAAATATCACTGCTTAAGTTTGAATATAGATATTTGTCTAAGTCAAGACACCGTGAACAAACAGACACCGTGACATCGAGACACTGTGAACAAGCATACACCGTGACATCTAGACACCATGAACAAGCAGACATTGTGACATCGAGATGTCGTGAACAAGCAGACACCATGACCATGAGAAACCATAACCATGAGAAACCATGAAGCAGACACTATGAAGTAGACACCATGACAACTAGACACCATGAATCAGACACCATGACAACCAGACACCGTGAACCGGACACTGTGAACTAGGTACCGTGAACCAGACACCGTGAACGAGTCACCGTTTCCATGACATACTATGACATAGTTTCTTAATATGTTTTTTCATCTTTCAATTTAATCTCAAACAGTCATATTTAAAGATTTTAAATACACTGACATAATTAATATTTTTTTGTAGACATGTCATCTGATAGTATGAGGTACGAGGTGCAGAATACATGAAACTTGTCAGCTCAAACACATGAACTCCAAGTTAAAAGAGTAGTGCAGCCTAGACACAAAAAAAGATATAGAAAAAGGGTGAAACAAGTGGGTGGGTGTGAGCACGACAACGAAGAATACACTTAGAGAATTCTTGAAGAAAGAATTGTCTCATGAAACTCAATGTTGCTGGAGAGCACACAAAGCTCATTTGAATCCCAGAATTGAGAACATCTTCTCACTGTCAAACATCATGAAGAACACAAGTCGGATCTGTCTGACTTGCGACACTCTATTTTCCATATGAGGACTTGATTTCTACATCTTCTTCATCTCAGAAGTCTAGAGCTTCAAATACTAACATTCAGATCATTTCTAAACCTATCTCAATATTTTTTATCTATTGTGTATCATTTTACTAGCTTTTTATTAGTGTGTGTATTTGTATAACAACATACTCTGTCTCCAGTATTAAACTGAAGGATACAACATATCCTTACTCAAACATCTCTTTACACTTGTGTATACCCATGGATAAGTGTGGAAGATGTCCCTGTGTGTCCTGGTTGTTTTTACCCATGAAGAAGTGTGGAAGATCTCCTTGTGTGGCATGGTTGTTTGTACACATGAAGAACTGTGGAAGAGGTCCCTGTGTGACCTAGATAGTCATGTGTACTGTTTTTTAACCCCGATCTAGGGTGTGGATCAAGTTTATTTATATAAACTGATTGGTGGCAGGTGATCACTAAGTGTAGTGGATTAGGTCTTAGCTTGAGACTGAACCACTTGTTTCATATCTGTTGTACTTCTTAATTTAGTCTTCTCTGTTTTACTGCTTTACTGTATAATTTAGAAATCACTAAATTCACTTTGATAGTTAATCTTGGATAGAAGTTATAATTGTCTTGTCTTAGTAGAATAACTTAAAAAGTAATATTAATAATTAACATTAATATTACTAAGAATTAATCAATATTCTAAGAAGTTATTTAAATAGTAAAACCTTCATAATCATATTACTTTGATTAACTGGGATGTATTTAACCTTATCAAGAACATTGTTTAAGAATAATTTTTAACCATAAATTTTCATAGAGACTCAATTCACCCCCCCCCCCCTCTTGAGTCATCTACTCTGACCAACATTTTGTATCATAGGTTGTTTATTAAGACTTTGTTTAACCTTATTCAACTGTGATTGTAGTTGTACTTTAAAGATCTATAAATTTCTATTAATTCTAAATTTATAGCTCTTTAAAAGTATTTTTGTATTATGGATAATAGATTGGAAGGTGTTGCAACCAATAGACCACCATTCTTTAATGGAACTAACTATTCTCAATGGAAAATTAAAATGAAAATGCATTTAGAATGTATGGGTTTTGAAATTTGGTCTAACATTATAGATGAATATAAGATTCCTACTAATGATAGAATCACATGGGATGAACCTATTAAAACTACATATAATAACAATTGCAAAGCTATGAATGATTTATACTTCTCCTTAGGAGATGAATAATTCAATAGAATCTCTTCTTGTAAAATTTCCCATGAAATTTGGGATACCCTGTCTGTCTCAAATGAAGGAACATCTAGTGTAAAATAAATGAGACTCAATACTTATACTATTAAATGTAATAACTTTAAAATGAAACCTGATGATACTATCTCTGACATGTATCTTAGGTTTAATGATATTTTCAACACAATGATGTCTCTTGGAAGAGAAGTCACTACCAAGTAAGAGATCATGAGAATTATCAGATTTCTACCTGATAGATGGAGAGGAACATCTGTCTCTATTAAAGAATCATGAGACAACAACAAGCTACCTGTAAAGGAACTCATTGGGAAACGGATGATGTATGAAGAAGAGATGAAAGTCAATTAGGAAGAGGAGGATGAACCAAAAAGGAAATCTATTGCATTCAAAACCACCACCTCTAAACACAAAGACAAAGGGAAATTGGAAGCTTCTGTAGAAAGTTACAGTAGTGAACAATCATCACCTAACAGTGATGAGGATATGGCTCAATTATCTAGAAGATTCAAGAGATTTTACAAGAATAAGAACTTTTTTCGAAAGCCTAACTTCAATGGCAAGTATGACCAAAAAGTTAGTTGGAAGAAGGATTGGAAAAGAAGTGAAAAGACTGGTGAGATTGTCTACTATGAATGTATTCGCAAAGGACATATCAAGGCTGATTGTCCAAATATCAAGTACAAAAAGAGATATGAGTACAAGGAAAGGAAGTATAAAAAGGCAATTAAAGCAACCTGGAGTGATTCTGAGGATAGTTCAAGTGACTCAAAAACATCACATGATGAACAAGCTAACAAATCCAATATGTGTTTTATGAAAAACACATCAGAGGTAACATTGGACTCTCCTAAACATAATTCATACTATTCTGGAGATGAGAGTGACTCTAAAAATATGACTAATGAAGAAATTTTTGAATATTGTAACATGCTTGAAGAAACATGCGATGATCTAAAAGACAAATATAAATCATTGAAGAAACAGTATGCTCTTACTGTGACTATTAAATTTGAACTCACATTTTAAAAATAGAAAATTTCTCAACTTCTCAAAGAGAACAACAAATTAAAAATCTCTAATGAGCAACTGAAGAATGACCTAGAAAAGTTTACCAATGGGAAAAATACCCTTACTCAAATGCCAGGAAACCAAATTGCACATAAATACAACACTATCATTGGTTATCAACCTGGAAAAATAAACCTTGGTAGAAAAAATTTTGTTTCTAAATATAAGACATATAGTTTTACTCCCAGTTTTGGACACAAATAAACTAATTCAAATTATGATACACGTTTTACTGTTTCAAGTCTTTCTGGACCAAATAGAGTTTATTTTTCAAATAATTTACATAATTCTTATAGGAAACCTATGTGGAAGATATGGGTTCCTAAATCACTTATTACTAATATTACTGGACCCAAACAAGTATAAGTACCAAAATCTATTTTTTCTCAATCATTTTGTAGGAAAGCTTCTTAAAGAGTTCTTGTAAAATTTTATGATACTTGGATAGTGGAATTAAAGACACATGACAGGAGAATACTCATGCTTCAAGAACCTAATAAAAATATATGGAGTACATGTCACATTTGGTTACAATTTCAAAGGAAACATTATTGGTCTTGGCTAAATTGGTAACTCTAACTCAGTTTTAATTTCTAAAGTACTATTTGTTGATAGATTAAAATATAATCTTCTTATATCTCATAATTATGTGATGATGGATTTTATGTTAGATTTGAAAATTATGCTTGAAATGTCTTTAATTCTTAAGAAGAATTAGTGTTTTCTGCATTAAGAAATGAAAATGTTTACTCTATTAACTTATATTCCTTCTCAAAATGCTTCATGTTTAAGTATATTTCATAAAGATTCTTGGATCTAGCATTGGAGACTAGGACACTGTAATATTCACTCCCTTAGAAATATAACTAGAAAAATCTTAGTTAAAGACTTACCCAAACTTGAGTTTCCAAATGAAAAGTGTGTAATCCCTATCAAAGGGGAAAACAACACAAAATTTCCTTCAAACCAAAGAAATAAGTGTCAACTTCTTAACCTCTCGAACCGGTTCACATGGATTTGTTTGGACCATCTTGAGTTTCTAGTTTAAATGGGAATCACTATATTTATGATCTTGTAGATGAATTTTCTAAATATACTTGGACCTTCTTTCTAGCTCACAAAATTTAAGCCTGCTCTTATTTTACTAAACACGCCAAGTCTGTGGAAAATCTTAATGGACTTATAATTAAATCCTTAAGTGATTGTAACACCCCGACCCCTCTAGACCTGAGCTGATGAATTAATTGTTATATTGTCATGGTTAGAAGGAATTAAAATCTCGAAGGAATGATCATTTTAGTAGTCTTGAATAAACTAGATACATAAATGTAACTCAAATTACATTGGAAAAGGTTACAAAATACAATACATAACAAAACTAAAGACTGTATCCACAAGAACTCAATAAATGATCTCTTCTTCGTCAACTATTGAAAGTAAATAATGAAAGGGGTGAGTTAAAATGCTCAGTAAGGGTTAAAAATAGCGTAAGAATGAATCAATAATAACTAAATTGTAAACAATTTGACATAATCAACATGGCATGGTGAATAAATGAAAAAATCAGGCCATTAATAAACTTAGAATGAACCCGCATCCATAGATTTTGTCATAGTGAAAACCTCATAAATAGTAATAACTAATAATGAATAAATATAATGATTATTAATTGGACATCATGTATCTGGCACATGATACCATAATACCGTAAAAATGGTTTAGTTATGTGGGTAGAAACCCATCTGATTTTTGGAAATAAACTCGAAGGGTTTGTCGCCAAACTGATTTGTCTCATGAGACCAACCGATGAACTGAGGGGATATAGTGGGCCCCACCTGCCACTTCATGTCTAAATAATTCTTTATACATTTATTCAATACAATAGAAATAGTCCTTTTTAATATCTATATAGAGTAGAGTATACATATTCATCAATATTTCCATAATTAAAATAACTTCCCAAATAAACACCGTATGTAAAATGGTATACGGTTTAGACAACAAACATATACATAATATGAGATTATGGATATTTAATATAAATAAATTTCAAATGAAAATTGATCTCAAATGGACAGTAGGTACACCATATAAATATTATTAGGTGCACCATACAAAGTTAGTCACAACAAAATATCATTTGAGACAAAGTCTCTTACCACAATGTAATCGGTCAAATCGTATGACCAAAACTTAATAACCCTCAAATGAATCATTAAATAACATGAATATAAAATATAATAATGTTATCATATATCCAATGGCAGTAAACATATACCACATACAAGAAATAAGTGGCGAATAATGAAAAATCTCACAGAAATGAAAGTGATATGAGAAATCCCTTACCTTATGCTCGAGTACATTCTTCATTTTTTTTAATGAACTGAATAATAAATTTTAGCTTCATTAATTAATAATTTGATAACCTCATATACATTTAATTGTATTATTATAACCTTATGTGTTTTATTTATGTCCCTTTTATGAGTTTAAGAGGTTCAATTTTATTGTTTTGGAAGCATTTTCTTCCTTGGTTTTCATGATTTGTTTACTTATTTTCATGAATGGAAGTTCATTTGAAATGTGGTTAAACATCCAAAATTGTTAATATATATTATTAATGACATTAAAGATATATAAATGATCTTATAATGATTTTGGGTTATATACCATGATGATGATTCACTAGTTAAAAGTTTATTTCAAATATTCGGATTGACTTGGTCGTTTTGTTCATAATAAACTTATTTTGTATTATTATTTTATATTATGAGTGTCTAAGTATTCCAGAAAATTAATGAGATGAAATACATATATTATTATCTGGTTCGACCATTAAAATGGTTTCATGACCAGTAATGAAGGAGAAAGTGAAGAACAGAACTCTGTCGTCCATAAAGGTTATAAATTGGAACCTCATGGATGTTGATTTCATTTATAAAAATAAAAAGGGGGAGTAAGAATATTGATGATAGTTATTACATTAACATGATATAATTCTAGTATATGGATTATACTAGAGTTTATAATGGTCATTTTGATAGAGGAGGTGAGGAGAAAAAAATAAAATAGATAAACTTGAAAATAAAATAAAAGGTGAGAGATCCCTTATGAAAATTCGGCAGCCTAACGGCGTCGCTTAAAATTTCATAAAATGAAATTATGAGAGAAAAATGATATATAATCATATTTAAATCAAAATGAAAGTAATAATAATACATAAAATTAAACCCCAACATATGAGAATGGAAATTCAAATAGATAACATAAAATAAGTGTCGACTAAAAGAAGAGAATGAAGGATTCTGTTACCTTGTAGAGTAACTCATAGATCTTGAAGTATGGGACCTTGGGGGATTAAGGACACCTTGGGAGGACTCATAGAGAGGTAAAACCACTAGATATTCAAGGATGAGGGATTTGGAATGAAATAAAACGAATGGATGAGTGGGTTTTTATAGAAAAAGAGAGGTAGTTTTTTAATAATTTCAAAGGGACAACTCATTAGTGGTTTTTACTAAACCATGGGCTTGCCCATGGTATTTGCCCTTGGTTTTAGCCACATGGAAAACCTCATGTCATAAGTTAATGTACACAAGTCTATCATAATTTTATATTTAATTATTACATCATTATGATGTCATTAAACTACCGAAAACTCAAAATTGTATTTTTACTATTCATAAAAAATTCATGTATTTTAGAAAAAATCCCAAAAATTAACCCTAACCATTTTTCAACATGTAGAATTCAAAAATGAACTCCATTTTTTGAAAATAATTTTCTAAGTATTTTTAATTTAATTTTTAAATAAAATCATAGTTAATTCAAAAAATAACAATTTTAAAGGTATAATTAGTTTTATATCACATTGAAAATTTAATTAAGATCTCATTATCTTATTACCTTAAGAAAATAAAATATTATAATTATTTAATATTTATAAGGGTCATATTACTATTCATATTACTATTCATAAGGGTATGTTACTATTCATAAAAATTCAAGTTGGTTCTATCAGACTCCAAATGACTTACTGGTAACAACTCTAGATGAACGTTTTTCAAAATTCCAAAACATAGAAGTAGAAAATTTATGTTTAATGGCTTGGTTTTGACTATCTCCTAAATAACCAAGTGTTGTTTCAAAGTAACACAGTGCTTTATGAAATATAGGCTATGAAAATAATTTATTTAATAGAATCATACCATAAAATGTTTGGGGTGTTATATTATTCCCTCCTTTGGAAATTTCATCCTCGGAATTTTGTGTATAAAGCCCACCAAAAAGATGTGGCTGGTTATTCTTTATGAAATCCTCTGGTTCCCATGTTTCTTCCTCCATATTATGGTTTTTCCAAAGAACCTTTACTATATGAGTCATCTGTTTTCTCAATACCTACTCTCTTATGTCAAGAATCCCGATAGGCTCTTCACAATATGATAAATCAGGTTCCAGTTCTATTTCTTCATAGGTGAGTACATGCATTGGGTCTGGTATGTATTTTTTTCAACAATGACACATGGAATACATCATGGACTTTAGAGAGACTTGGCAGCATTGCTAAATGGTAATCTAAAGCTCTGATTCTTTCTAGAATTTAAAATGATCCGATGTACATGGGGCTCAGTTTCCCTTTCTTACCGAACCTTAAGACACCCTTCCATGGAGATACTTTCAGAAAGACATGATCTCCCACTTGGAATTCTAAATCCTTCCTATGGTTGTCCTCATAACTCTTCTGCCTACTTTGGGGTTCTTTAATATGGGCTTGTATTATCTTCACCTTGTTCGTGGTCTCTTCAATAAGTTCTAGGCCTATAATTTTCCTCTCACCAACTTCATCCCAACAAGTTGAGTTTGACAACTCTTTCCATATAATTATTCATATGGAGCCATTTGAATACTAGAATGGAAACTATTGTTGTATTAAAATTTCACTAAAGTCAACTATAGATCCCACATACCTTGGAAGTCAAGAGAGCATGACCTTAGCATATCTTCTAGTGTTTGAATAGTACTTTCAGATTGTCCATCATTTTGGTGGTGATAAGAAGTACTCATACAAAGATCAGTATTAAAATCCTTCTGGAGACTTTTCTAGAATTTTGATGTAAACTGGGATCTCGATCAGACACAATCGATATAGGTTCACTATGAAGTCTTAAAACTTCATTAATATAAATTCTTGTCTGGTGATCAAGTGGTAAATCCTCTCTTATAGGAAGGAAATGTGCTGATTTTGTGAGACGATCAACAATTACCCATATTGCATTGTTCCTTCTAGATGTCCTTGGTAGTCTAGTGACAAAATCCTTCGTAATTTTATTCCACTTCCACATAGTAATAGGTAGAGGTTTCATCACTCCTCTAGGATGTTTCCTATCTGCCTTCACTTATTGACAAACTAGACACCTTGACACATAGTCAGCAATTTCCCACTTCATATTATCCTACCAAAAATATTTCTTCAGATCTATATACATATTTGTGATACCTAGGTGTATAGAGAAATATGAGCTATGAGCATCGTCTAATAGTTCCCTTTTTAGCTCAGGTACTGATGGAACACATAACCTCTTACCAAACTTCAAAACTCCTTCCTCATATACGAAGTCTTCCAATCTACCATCCTTAATAGCAATAATTTTCTTTTGTATATTTTCATCGTCATAGTGAGATATTTTTATCCTCTCTAGTAAAGATGGTTTAGCAATCATTTGAAAGAGGAAAGATGTTTCCCTTTCATTAAAAATTTCCATATCCATCATTAGTAGATCCATGAATATAGGATCTCTCTCATTTGAGTCAGAAGTCCATGATATTTCCTGATTAATGCATCTGCCACCTTATTTTCCTTTCCTAGGTGGTATTGTATTGAACAATCATAATATTTGAGTAACTCGATCCATCTTCTTTGCCTCATGTTGAGTTATTTTTGTGTGAAAATGTATTTCAAACTCTTGTGATCTGTGTATATCTCAAATTTTTCACCGTAAAGATAATGTATTCATATCTTCATAGAAAAGATTATAGCTGCTAACTCAAGATCATGTGTTGGATAATTTTTCTCATGAGTCTTCAACTTCCTTGATACATAAGCAATAACTTTACCATTTGGCATAAGGACGCAGCCCAGACCATTATTTGATGCATCAATATATATTAAAAATCCATCAATTCTAGATGGAAGAGTCAAAATTGGAGTATTGACCAATCTTATTTTCAATTCTTTGAAGCATTCTTTACATTATTTTGTCCACACAAACTTTACTCCTTTACATGTGAGCTTGGATAGCGGGTTAGCTAGTTGGGAGAAATTCTGAATGAAACGCCGTTAGTAACCTACTAAGCCAATAAAACTGCATACCTTGATTATGTTTGTTGGCATGGGCCAATATTGTATTTCCTTTGTCTTCACAGGATCAACTAGGATTCCATCCTTAGAGACAATATGACCTAGAAAAGAAACTGATTGGAGCCAGAATTCACACTTACTAAACTTCCCATATAATTCAGTTCATCTAAGAGTTTTTGGAATAATCCACAAGTGATCCTCATGGTCTTCATAGATTTTTTAGTATACTAGGATATCATCAATAAATACCACAACAAAGTTATCAAGATATTCCTTGAAAACACTATTAATTAAATCCATGAAAACAGATGGTGCATTTTCTAGTCCAAAAGTCATCACTGTAAACTCGTAATGCCCATACCTGGTTCGAAATGTTGTCTTCAGAATATCTTCCTTCATCACACGCAGTTGATGATATTCAGATCGAAGGTCAATATTTGAAAATTATTGAGCTCCATTAATTATATCAAATAAATAATCAATCCATGGAAGATGATACTTATTCTTTATTGTAATAGCATTGATTTCTCTATAATCAATGCATATCCTCATGGATCTATCTTTCTTTTTGACAAACAAGATCAAGTATTGAGCTCCATGAATTAGATAAAATAAATCATCAATCTATGGAAGATGATACTTATTCTTTATTGTAATAGCATTAATTTCTCTATAATCAATGCATATCCTCATGGATCTATCTTTCTTTTTGACAAACAAGATCGGGGCTCCCCATAGAGAAACACTAGGTCGAATAAATCATTTTTCATTCAACTCCTATAGTTGTTTCTTTAGCTCCACTAACTCCACAGTGGCCATTCTATAGGGGGTATTTGATATAGGTCTTTCACTATGAATTAAGTCAATGGAAAACTCAATTTCCCGCTCTAGAGGATGTCTAGGTAAATCTTCTGGAAACACATCAATGTATTCTTTCACTATATACACATATTCAATTTGAATATTTCTTTCCTCACCCATAGATATTGGGTTCTCTTACTCTCCAATAATTGAATTCAATATAGCTACTGGGGGTGGGTCTAGATAAGAATCAGATGGTGAGGTCTCAGCTCTAAAAATAAGAGATTCTACACATGGCTAATCCCATAATCAGAAAAATGGTTTATTTGAGGAATAATTTACATTTCAATCCTTCATAATGGATTATAAAGAAAACATGAATTATCCTAAAAAAATCCCCTGGGAGTGTTGTATCCAAGAGTGCAGTAAGGCCCATTGTCATGCACTAGTTCTCGTTCAAGTCTAGCTCAAATCGGTGTTTTCGGATTTTACACCTAGATATATCTGTGCCAGAGCCGCCTCTACCTGCTCATATCCAGACAGGGATGTATTTTCTAAAAGGATTCACATAATCTATTCCTTAAAAAATACCAGGATATTCTTATACATTTATCCTCAAAAACTACCTTAGGGCTTTGTTCCCTACTATAAATTTCCTACTCTGGTTTCCAAGTTTTCTACTAAACTTCCTTTGATACCAACTGTAACACCTCGACCCCTCTAGACTGGTGCTAGTGCATTACTTATTATATTGGCATGGTTAAAAGGACTAAAAATCCAAAAGTAATGGTCAGTTTAGTAGTCTTGAAGAAACTAGATACATAAATGTAACTCAAATTACATTGGAAAAGGTTACAAAATACAATACATAACAAAACTAAAGACTGCATCCACAAGAACTAAATAAATGATCACTTTTTCATCACCTGTTGAAAGTAAACAATGAAAGGGGTGAGATAAAATTCTCAATAAGGGTTAAAAATAGTGTAATCATGAATCAATAATAACTGAATTGTAAACAATTTGACATAATCAACATGGCATGGTGAATAAATGAAAAACTCACGCCATTAATAAACTGAGAATGAAACTGCATCCATTGATATTGTTATAGTGAAAACCTCATGGATAGTAATAACTAATAATGAATAAAGAGAGTGATTATTAATTGGATGTCATGTATCTGGCACATGATACCATAATATCGTAAAAATGGTTTAGTACTGTGGGTAGAAACCCGTCTGATTTTTGGAAACAAACTCGAAGGGTTTATCGCCAAACTGATTTGTCTCATGAGACCTACCGATGCATCGAGGGTCTATAGAGGGTCCCACCTACCACTTCATGTCCAAATCATTCTTTATAAATTTATTCAATACAATAGAAATATTCCTTTTTAATATCCTTATAGATTAGAGTATATGGATTCATCAATATTTCCATAATTAAAATAACTTTCCAAATAAACACCGTATGTAAAATGGTATACAGTTTAGACAAAAAACATATCCATGATATGAGATTATGGATATTTAATATAAATATAATTTCAAATGAAAAGTGATCTCAAATGGGTAGTAGGTACACCACATAAATATTATTCGGTGCACCATAAAAAGTTAGTCACAACAAAATAGTAGTTAAGACAAAGTCTCTTATCACAATGTAATCGGTCGAATCATATGACCAAAACTTAATAACCCTCAAATGAATCATTGAATAACATGAATATAAATAGAATCATGTTATAATGTATCAAATTTCAGTACACATATACCACATATAATAAATAAGTGGTGAACAATGAAAAATATCACAGAAATGAAAGTGAGATGAGAAACCCCTTACCTAATGATCGAGTGTGTTCTTCGTTTGTTTTAATGACCTAAATAATAAAATTTATCTTTATTAATTAATAATTATAGAACCTTATATACATTTAATTGGTTTATTATAACCTTATTAGGTTTATTAATGTCCCTTTTTATGGGTTTAAGAGGTTCGATTTTATTGTTTTGGAAGCATTTTCTTCCTTGGTTTTCATGATTCGTTTACTTGTTTTCATGAATGGAAGTTCACTTGAAATGTGGTTAAACATACAGAATTTTTAATATATTTTATTAATGAAATTAAAAATATATAAATTATATTATAATGATTTTGGGTTATATACCATGATGATGATTCATTAGTTAAAAGTTTATTACAAATATTCGGATTAACATGGTCGTTTTGTTCATAATGAACTTGTTTTATATTATTATTTTATATTATGAGTGTCTAAGGATTCCAGAACATTAATGAGATGAAATAAATATATTATTATTTTTTCAACCATTAAAATGGTTTCATGACCAGAAATGAAGGAGAAATTGAAGAACAGAACTCCACCGTCCATAAAGGTTATAAATTGGAACCTCATGGATGTTGATTTCGTTTATAAAAATAAAAAGGGGGAGTAAGAATATTGATGATGGTTATTCCATTAACATGATATAATTATATTAAATAGATGATACTAGAGTTTATCATTGTCATTTGGACAGAGGAGGTGAGGAGAGAAAAATAAAAGAGATGAACTTGAAAATAAAAGAAAAGGTGAGAGATCCCTTATGAAAATTTGACAGCCTAACGACATCACTTAAAATTTCATAAAATGAAATGATGAGAACAAAAGGATATCTCATCATGTTGATATAAAAATTACAGTAATAATAATACATAAAATCAAACCCCAACATATGAGAATGGAAATTAAAATAGATAACATAAAAGAAGTGTCGACTAAAAGAAGAGAATGAAGGATTCCCTTACCTTGTAGAGTAACTAATAGATCTTTAAGGATGGGAACTTGGGGGATTAAAGACACCTTGGGAGGACTCTTATAAAGGTAAAACCACCAGATCTTCTAGTATGATGGATTTATAATGAAATAAAACGAATGGATGAGTGGGTATTTATAGAAAAAGAGAGGCAGTTTTTTAATAATTTCAAAGGGACACCTCATTAGTGGTTTTTGCCAAACCATGAGATTTACCATGGTATTTTCCCATGGTTTTAGCCACTTGGGACACCTAATGTCATAATTTACTGTACAAAAGTCTAAAATACTTTTATATTCAATTATTACATCATTATGATGTTATTAAACTACCGAAAACTCAAAATTGTATTTTTATTATTCATGAAAAATTGATGCATTTTAGAAAAAATCCCAAAAATTCACCCTAACCATTTTTCGATGTGTATAATTCAAAAATGAACTCCATTTTTTTAAAATAATTTTGTAAGTATTTTTTATTTAATTTTTAAATAAAATCATAACTAATTCAAAAAATAACAATTTTAAAGGTATAATTAGTTCTATATCACATTGAAAAATTAATTAAGATCTCATTATCTTATTACCTTTAAAAAATAAAATATTATCATTATTTACTATTTATAAGGGTCATATTACTATTCATATTACTATTCATAAGGGTATGTTACTATTCATAAAAAATTCAAGTTGGTTCTATCAGACTCCAAATGACTTAATAGTCACAACTCTAGATGACCGTTTTTCGAAATTCCAAAACATAGAAGTGGAAAATTTATGTTTAATGGATTGGTTTTGACTATATCATAAATAAACAAGTTTTGTTTCAAAGAAACATGGTGCTTTATGAAATATAGGATATGAAAAGAATGTATTTAATAGAATCATACCATATAATTTTTGGGGTGTTATAGTGATCATGGCCGTGAGTTTGAAAATCAAGAGCTTAAATCCTTTTTCTCAAAAAATGGTTATAGTAACAATTTATCTGCCCCTTGAACCCCTCAACAAAATGGAGTTATAGAAAGAAGAAATAGAACCCTGCAAGATATTTCTAGAACAATTCTTAGTGAATATGACCTACCTATTTATTTTTGGGATGAAGCTATCAATACAGCATGCTACATAATCAATAGAGTGTTGATCAGACCTATTCATAAAAGGACTCCTTATGAGTTATGGAATAATCGAAAACCCAAGGTTAACTACTTTAAAGTTTTTGGCTGCAAAGTCTATATCCTTAATACTAAGGACAATCTTAACAAATTTGCATCCAAGAGTGATGAAGGTATCTTTTTAGAATATTCCATGTCTAGTAAAGCCTATAGAGTGTTCAATAAAAGAACTAAATGTGTGGAAGAATATGTCCATGTCAAATTTGATGAATCAGATCCACATGAGCCTAAAACCATTCTAGAGAACCTATAGGATGATGTATCAAAACTGAACATTAATCCAAAATCCTCAAACCGTTCTGTGAAAGAATTTTTGAAAACTACCAATTCTGGAAATTCCTTAGACTTAAGTCACAATGAACCTGAACCGATTGATAAACCTAAAATCACTAGTCCCTCCTTTTATATAGCTATTATAACTCTTAAGAACCATCTCTTAGATGTTGTTGTAGGATACCTAGACAAAGGGACTCAAACTATAGCTTCTCTTATAAATCAGGTTGAACATCAAGTCTTCTTGTCACAACATGAACCTAAAAACATTAATGATGCTATCAATGATGAATTGTGGGTGATGGATATGCAAGAAAAACATAATCAATTTGAAAGGAACAAAGTTTTGAAACTTGTTGAAAGACCCAAGGACATATTCACCAAAGGCACTAAATGGGTGTTTAGAAATAAGGTAGATGAAGATGGTAATATAGTTAGAAACAAGGCTAGATTGCTTGCACAAGGCTATAGTCAAGAAGAAGGAATTGATTATGAGGAGACCTTTGCACCAGTAGCTAGAATAGAATCCATCAGAATCCTACTAACTAATGTTGCACATCTGAATATCAAACTATATCAAATGGATGTTAAGAGTGCATTCTTAAATGGGTATATAGATAAGGATGTCTTTTTTGAACAACCCCCTAGTTTTACAAACCCCCATTTTCAAAATCATATTTTTAAATTATCTAAAGATTTATATGGTAAAAAATAAGATCCAAGAGCCTGGTATGATAGGTTGAGTACTTTTCTTATTTCCAAAAGTTTTACAAAAGGAATAGCTGATCTTACCCTTTTTATAAAATGAATTTCTAATGATGTTTTAGTTTTTCAAATCCATATAGATGACATTATCTTTGGATCTTCAAGAAATTCTTTATGTGTTGATTTTTCTAAAATGATGCAAAATGAATTTGAAATGAGTTTAATGGGTGAACTAAAATTCTTTCTCGAATTTAAAATCTTTCAAAATAATGATGGTATTATTTTAACTCAAAGTAAATATATTATATATCTTATAAAAGGTTTTGGATTGGATAGCACTAAAATTAGTGACACTCCCATGAGTACCACTTGTAAGTTGAATTTTGATGAAGATGGAAAATCGGTTGATCAAACCACTTATAGAGGAATGATTGGAAGTTTACTCTACTTAACTGCTAGTCGACCTAAAATTATGTTTTGTATGTGTATGTGTGCTTGTTTTCAAGAAAATAATAAGGAATCTCATTTGAATGATGTAAAGATAATTTTAGAATACCTCAAGCATACACCCAATCTAGGAATGTTCTATCATAGAGAACTGTCATTTGAATTAGTTAGTTATTCTGATGCTGACTTCGGTGGCTATAAGTTAGATAGAAAAAGCACCTCTGGAACATGCCACTTTGTAGGTAATTCACTAGTATCATGGTGTAGTAAGAAACAAAATTCTACTGCATTATCTACTACAGAAGCTGAATACATAGCTACTGGCAGTTGTTGTGCACAAATATTGTGGATGAAATGCACTTTACTAGATTATGGATATCAATTCAGGCATGTACCTATAAATTGTGACAACACAAGTGCTATTAACATCTCGAAAAATCTTGTTTCACAATCTAGGATAAATCATATTGATGTAAGACATCACTTTTTGAGAGATCATTATTAAAAAGGTGATATCAATTTGGAATTCATTGGTAATGAATATCAGCTTGCTGATATATTTACCAAAACATTAAATTCTGAAAGAATAGACTACATCATACATGAACTAGGCATGATAAATCTTAAGTAAATTTCTTATTGTTTTATGTCTTAATATATTATGTTTACTATCTCACTGTAAGGATCAATCACTATCTCACCATAAGTATCAATCATTGTCTCACTGTAAGGATCAATTACTGTCTCATCGTAAGGATCAATCATTGTCTCACCGTAAGGATCAATCATTGTCTCACCGTAAAATTCATTTATTGTCTCACCATAAGGACCTGATATGGTCTCACCATAAAGATTATTTATGATTTTTATTTACAAATTAAAAACCATATCATGGTAATTATATACTTCACATTTTTATTTTCCCACACTTTTACTTTTGCGACATTTGGTATTCCTAAATGATAAAATAAAGGAAGTGTCACTTTTCCTTCACTTGAGCTTTCTTCTATTCACTCAATTTGTAACCCTTATTCAACCCTTCAACCCTTCTCTCTCTCAAACCTTCATTGAATGCCCAGGATGAAACGCCCTTCATCATCAACTCCTGTGAAATGTATCTCAAAGAAGACAAATATCGCACCTAAGCTGGAACCTGAAGGTCCTCTAAATCCAAATCTAGTGAACCGAGTAGTGGTACCTGAGAAAGAGATTTTCCCTAAGTGGCTTTTGTCAAGTAAGTCTCTGGTTTTGAAAGTTTTAAAAGATAAAGGCTGGTTATAATGGTTTTAGAAGAAAGATAAACCTATCTACCCTAAGCGAGTGGCTCAATTTTATCAGTATGTTCAGTTCTCCTTTGATTCTAAAGATGGTTATACTGTGAGAAGCTGGATAAATGGCCAGAAATGCACATTCTCTTCGAGGTTATAGATTTCATGCCTTAGGATACCTCATGATGGAATCTGTGAGGACTATCAGAGAGGACCTCCACCTTCTAGTGAATTATTTGTTTTGGAAGACGCTTTGAAAAGCTTAACCAAAAATGGCACCAAGAGGAGAGCCATTGCTGCTGAACTAGATGGAGGATCTAGTCTTCTGTTTAAGTTTATACAGAACCTGATTAGCCCCAGAAAAGGTGATTTTTCTATACTAAAATATTAGGATTTTTTTTATTCATCTTATGAAAAATGGGCATAAGATCAACCTTTGTAAGTATGTCATACACCATATGTGTGAGCTGATCAAAACCACATCCTAGTCAACCTCCCTATTTTATTCTCAGCTTATCTCAGCTATGCTTTATGCCAAAGGTATGGTTGGACCTAATGAACAAGATATCAAGGATTGTGAGTTCTGCCTTTCAAAATTAATTATCAAGAGGATGAAAATCAATTAGAATCCTTGGAAAAAGTCATGGGTGGAAGACAACAATAGGATTTATGAAAAGTTTAATCCAATTGAACATCCCTCAAGACCAAAAGATATTTCTGATCCTGGTTTGGAACCAGATGAAGTTGTTTATTATTCTGAAGAAGAAGAAGAAGAAGAGTTTGTTGTGCCTTCCAGGGAAACTGTTTCTAATAAGGAAGACAGTACTCTTATCCCTCATGTAGTGAGTGAAAAGGAAGTCCCTACTTCTAAATATGTTGTTAATCTGGAAGATCAACCTGAAGTTGAAATATAATATTTTATCAAAGAAACCTAAAATAATGCTATGGAAGATATTATAGAAGAATAATTACCTGTTATGCAAGAAGCTGGCCTTGAGGAACTCCCGGTGGAACAATTTGTTCCTGAAGTCATTCTTTCGACTGAGGAAAGGATGGAGCTAGATTTTCATTTGGCTAGATAGGAAATGGGTGAGGAACTAAGAGATGAATTCATGGAAATAGATAAAGACCCTAATCCTCTCAGTCCTGAGAAGGATGCAACTATTGATGGGGAGAAACCCCCAGATCTGTAATCTATTGAAGTTTCAAACCCGATTGATCCAAGACCTATAGACACTCGGTATAAGTTCCCTAGTTTTTATGATGTCAATGATTCTTAGAAGTCTTAGTAAAAGGCCTTGACCTTTCTACTATGTTCCAATTGAAATATATCTATAATATTGCCCCTAAAAAAGAACCTGAGCCCGTATCAATCCCTATCTCTGAACCTTCACCAGAACAACCATCCTTGGTGAGCAAAGATGATCTGAAATAATTTGGATCTACCCTTTTGTCTGGAGTTGAAAAACTCCTAAATACCCAACCATCTCCTGTAAAAAATCTAAGTGAGAGATGTGCCTCATTGTTGTTGGAAAAAAGTTATTTGGCAGATTCAACCCAAAATTCTTCATGAGATTCAGGAAGTCAGAGTTGCAAATAGACTGCTTAGTGATGAAGTGAAGACTCTAAGAGGTATGCTTGAAGACATGTAGAAAGTGATGAATTCGAGATCAGAGCTTACTTCTCATCCTGTGGATCCTGTTGTTCCTCAAACCCCACATAATATTAACTCTCAAATTCAACCTCATTTATCTTTCTTAGCTGAAAATGTAGCAAAAAGAAACAAACAGATTGTGAAAGAACTGCGAGAGCTTGTTGTTAATCTTAACAAGATCACTGGTGAGTATACATGGTACCTTCAAAAAGTGATAAATCAACGGAAATCTCACACCTCAACTGTCACTACTTCTAAGGCATCTGGACAATCATCTGAACATTCCTTAGACAGTGACCTACTCAGAACAGTGGTCAAAGAAGAACTTCAAATTGTTCTTTGTGGTTTCAATAAAGATTCTCTATCTGAAGTTATCAAGAACAGTGATAGAGTTCTTGATATGGTCCAAATAAATTTAAAAATTGTTAATGATTCTTAGCAATAAATTTCCAAGAAAGTGGATTTCTACTTCAACTGAATCTTCTCAAAGACTGACATGACCAATCATTTCAAATACCTTGTAGAAAATCTGAGGATTCCTCCTGTTACTCAATCTTTCGAGAATCAATTCCAAAATCTCACAGAGTTCACTTGTCTGTTGGATAATTTTATGGAAAACAAGGATGACTTTGAGAAAGCTATGCAGTATGGTGGAGAGATCATTACTAATTTTATCAACCTTCTAAGTTTCTATCTTCATGTACATAGTACAACCATTGTTGCTCTTGCGGCTTCACCTCTGAGATTTGGTTTTCCTACTTTCACCTCTACCCTAGCCTCCACTTCTATATCTGTCAGTCAAGCACTGAGTCAGATTAGGTCTGTGATCCTTGATCAAAAACTCCCTCGGTCTTCTACTACAGCTACTCTAGCTCCCTCTGTCTTTGAAGGTCCTCTTTTACCTTCTCTCTCAACCAGCTCACTCCCTTCATCTTCCTCAACCTATGATTCTATGGCTTCCTCTTATGTTGGTGCTGCTAAGGGAAAAGAGAAGACCAGTCAGCGAAGAAGTAAAATTCATACTCTCTTTTGATAGGAATCTTGTTACATTTTTTTTACTTTTTGTAATGCCCCTCTTTTTATCTAATGCATTGTTCACTTTTCTTATCTCTTTTGTCTTTCTTTTTCTTGCTACTTTTTTATAATCCCAAAAGGGGGAGAACACTCTCTATAGAAAAATATCTATATGAGAACACTCACTCTATATATGTTTTTCACGACCCCCTCCCACCAAAGATTCCCCTCCTGAGCTGGCAATGGTGAAAGGGAGATAATGACCCCCGAGTCCCACCTCCAGCAGGCACCGGGGTGGCGACTAGCACCAAGGGTATGAGTTTTCACAAATATGGGAGGCATTACCCTTTTTATTATTTAGGATCGGGAAATAGGACAAGTCAACCACCAAAAAGGAAAATAACAAGTGTATATAAATAAACCCAAACCAATCCCACATGCATGGTTAAACAATTTTATGATAAGGTACAAGTACAAGAAAGCTCAAAGTACAATACCAAAAGAAAACAAAGGTACAACAACAGCAACAACTCCAACTATCCCACTAGTAGGGTCCCGCACGGCCCTGGTAGTCCTCTTGGAAACCTGAAAGTAAACGTAGGGTGAGCATACAAGTATACTCATTAGGGAAACCTAAAGCTCTCATGCACAAGTGGGGAGACATCCTAATGTAGCGTGAGAACAACAGAAGAAACCTAGCAAGGAATTCTATCCACCCAACCTCACCATCCACACTCACCAAAACACAATCACAACAGGTAGTAGTAGTATAAGAACAAGAGTATTGGGTACCCTACACCATTTCCTTTTATTTAGCTTCTCTTCCTAACGGCGAACGTCCTGACGCTGCCACACTCTCCCCGCCCACACACACCTGGCCCTCACAACCACGTATCCTTCCCGCACACACGTGGGCCTCACAACCATGTATCCCGCCCCCACACACCTGGGCCTCACAACCACGTATCCTTCCCACACACACCTGGGCCTCACAACCACGTATCCGGCCCGCACACACCTGGGCCTCACAACCACGTATCCCGCCCGCACACACCTGGGCCTCATCCCGAAGATTCTTGGGAAACAGTAGAACCTGCCCGAAGAGTCTTAGGCTAAAACCACCCCAATCGAAACCTACCCGAAGAGTCTTAGGTGTAAGTTCACCTCAAGCCATCACAGCGTAGGGGAGAAGGAGTAGGAAGGAGCTAGTAACTAAGGGAAAAACACCCTCTCCCATGAAATGGAAGTGTTCGGCACTAAGTTCTCAACATGGGTGGGGTGCGATAAAACACAAAAGATACAGATATATATATATATATATATATATATATATATACTAACCACACAGCCCAACCTATGGCTTCTAAAAAGAGAAACTGAGCACGTGCCTCGACACTGCTACTATGAATCATGCATACAACAAACAAACTCAACCCCCTTTATGTTTTCACATTTCAGTAGAAATAGTTATTTAGTTCCTTAACTACTGGGCAACTATCCACAACTAACCACACTAATCGTTCGTAAAACATATCCCTGCCATCCACAAAACAAGTTAGGAAAAACATAAGAATCACAACAAAGTCCCTCTTATCAACCAACCAATCCCATTGATTATTATTTCCATTTCATTACCACGCCCCACCATTTATTAACTCTTCCACTTTTAAGTTATTATCACAACCCATAGACCGTTCACATTTAAACCCATCCCTGTAGCCCTGATGCCAACCACCATAACCACAACCATACCGTACATCATCACCTCTTTAATACCATTTATTGCAGCCCCTCTGCCCATCACCATCATAACATTCACATCAACCCCCAACCAAGTCAACCGCAGCCCCGCTGCTCACCCGATCCACAAAAACCCACATGTTCATTATTTTGTTTAACCGAGGTGATCACACAAGGGTTCCAGATTTTAAACAGCCAACTTTACATGATTAACCAATTTCCACATTCCACAAGGTTTCCACCCATAAGACAATCCAGAAGGAGAGGGAAACATTTAATTGTGTAAGAAAAGGCCCCCAATGACCGTGATTTTCCGTAGGTAGAAGCTCATTCAATTCACAACATAATATCATAGGATATAAAGTAACATAAATCACAACTTCCCATCCCTGTTATATAAGACAGTTATTATCTTTATTAAACCGGTTCAAAAGTGTTTCACGTAAACAATAGAACACCCACCCCGTATGATGCACAAATTAAAGAGATGAAGGTAAGATCCCTACCTCAACAGGTTCTGATCATAGCGCTCCCCCGGATCAACCTTAGAAGACGTCCGTCGGCGTCTGTCACTTATGTCGGGTCCTGGAAAAACCTCCTCGAGTGGAAGTCAAAAAGGAAAGGCCGAAGTAAAGATAACGGACCCAGGCTCGGAAGCTCCGCCTCATCGTTATGATCCCATGGCTGCTGACGGATCGTAAATCGGAGCTCGGACGAAGAAGTTAAGGAAGAGACTTCAAGTCTCTTGAGAGAGCTCTGCTCAGAGGAGAGGGGAGGAGAGGGGTGAGTTGAAAGGAGGAGGGGACCCCTCCTTTTATAGGAGTGAAAATCAAAAGTACATGGCGTGTACTCGGTTCTTTCACACAGTCTCCACGCGGCTTCCAACACGGCTCCGTGGCCGTTGACTGGTCAACACACGGTTTGAGGGTAACGCATACGCGGGGAAAGACTACACGGCGTGTAGTTTAGACACACGGCGTGTACTCATTTATTGCACATGGAAAGGAAACGACTCCAACACGGTACACGACCGTTGACTGGTAACGCGTACACGGGGAAGGACTACACGGCATGTAGAACTGGTCACACGGCGTGCACCCATTATTCCACACAGCAAGGACACAGCTTGCAACATGGGGTATACCCGGAAAGGGGGTACACAGCGTGTACTCAAACTACACGGCGTGTAGTTTCAAAATTCTGGAAAGTGTGGGAAAAGTCCATTTTACCCTCCAGAACACTTCTTGACCTTCTTTTTGACAAAGGAAAGGGTTGGAGAGGTCTGGGCCATTACATCAGATACCTCTTAAAACATTCTCGTCCCTGAGAATTCAAAAACCAACCCAGGGGAACCCAACAAGATACCTCTTAGTGTTCTCGTTATAACAGGAACCTGACCAACAACCCTAATCATATGTGTTAGGAATTCCTTCTCCTATGTCGAGATATTATCCGCTTTAGGTGGCACTGACTCGCCCGCACGGGTTTGATCGTATCCACATTAATACGTCTCGATTAAGGGTCAGGGTTTCCCCTTTTCCACACATCCGGACATGTTACACATTACCATGGAATAAGGAAACAAAAGGTCTCTCAACTAACAAGACAAGCATTCCATATAACAAGGGTACAGTGTACAACAAGCTCATAAGAACAAGGGGAAAACACAAGTCAAAACAACTCTGGGTACTGAGCGTGCATCTGGGTCTCCTTCTCCCAAGTGCTCTCCTCGAGGCCGCCATGCCTCCACAACACACGAACCAAGGGAATGGTTCGTCCATGGAGAACCTTCTCTTTACAGTCTTCGATTATGACTGGTTGTTCCTCGAAGGTCACATCGTCCCCCATATCTATCCCTCCCCAGTCGATAACGTGGGAGTCGTCGTGTAAGTACTGACGAAGCTGGGAGATGTGGAAGACATCATGAACTTTCTCCAACTGAGGTGGTAGTGCTAGCTGATATGCCACCTCGCCAACTCGCCTCAACACCTCAAAAGTTCCGATGAACCTAGGTGAGAGCTTGCTCCCCTTCCCAAACCTCTGATGCCCCCGTCGAGGGGGAACCTTCAAGAACACATGATCCCCCAACTCTAACTCCAAGGGCCTCCTCCAACGATCAGTATAAGACTTATGTCGGTCCTGAACTGCTTTCATCCTCTCACGTACAAGCTGGACTTTCTCTGTGGTGCTCTACACTACCTCTGGCCCAAGAGCACCTATCTCACCAACATCTGCCCAGCAAATGGGTGAACGACATGGCCTTCCATATAAAGCCTCAAATGGTGCCATGCCAATAGTATAGTGGAAGCTGTTGTTGTAGGAAAACTATACTAAATGCAAGTGTCAGACCCATGATCCTCCGAAATCCAGAATTCATGCTCGCAGCATGTCCTCCAACGTCTGGATAGTCCGCTCCGTCTGCCCATCGGTCTGGGGGTGGAAAGTAGTGCTAAGGCGTAGCTAGGTGCAAAAAGCATGTTGTAACCCCCTCCAGACTCGTGAGGTAAACCAAGTATCCCGATCTGAGATGATAGTCCTCGGAACTCCATGCAAAAGCACCACCTCGTCTACGTACCTCTGTGATAAGGTACTCACCGGGCCCGACTCCTTGATTGCTAAGAATTGAGCTGATTTCGTCAGTCGATCCACCACCACCCAGATAGCATCATAACCACCCTGATCTCTGGGTAGTCCTGTGACGAAGTCCATTGAGATGTCATCCCACTTATACTTGGGGATATCTAAAGGATGAAACAAACCGCTAGGAACACGGTGTTCATCCTTCACTTGCTGACACACTAGGAATTTAGCCACAAACTCCGCCACTGCCCGTTTCACCCCGGGCCACCAAAACTGTTCCCTCAGGCCTCGGTACATTTTTGAAACTCCTGGATGTACCTCCAAGGCTGAGATATGGAACTCACGGAGAACTCCCTCACGCATTGCCTCTGGAACAAACAACCTTCCCTGGAAAAGCATCCGATGTCGGCTGTCCTCTGACCATCCTTCTGGAGCATTCCCCTAATTGACACGATCCCGCATCACTTCCGCCTCGGAGTCCCCCCACTGAGACTCTTCCACCTGCTGTATCAAGGAGGACTGCACTGTCATCTGAAACAAACAGCCTCTAACATATTCTACCCTGGCATCCAAGTGCAAGGCAGCCAACTCTCACATCACTTTCCAAGCATCAACAGGTTCCTAAACCACTTCCTGATGCGACTTCCTGCTCAGGGTATCAGCCACAACGTTGACCTTACCTTTAGTATAAGAGATCTCAAAGTCATAGTCTTGGAGAAACTCGACTCATCTCTGTTGTCGTAAGTTCAGGTCACACTGGGAGAAGATATAACACAGGCTCTTGTGATCTGAGAAGACCACAAAGCGCTCCCCAAAGAGGTAATGTCGCCACAACTTTAGTGCGAACACTACTGCTGCAAGCTCCAGATCATGGGTGGCATAGTTACGCTCGTGAGGGCGCAACTTCCTAGACCCATAACAGATAACACCCTTATTTTGCATCAGCACGCACCCCAGACCAAGGCCAGAAGCATCACAAAACACTTCATACAACAACCCTTCCTCTGGCAACCTGAGTACGGGAGCACTGACCAATTTCTCCTTCAGGTAGTCAAAATCTTTCTGGCACTGATCGCTCCATAGGAAGACCTGGTTCTTCCTAGTCAAAGCTTTCAATGGAGCAGAAACTCGAGAGAAGTCCGAAACAAACCTCCGATAGTAACCTTATAACCCCAGAAAACTACGAACTTCTGCTACACTCTTGGGTGCTTCCCAAGAAACAACTGCCTCCACCTTCGACGGGTCCACTGACACTCCATGATGAGACACCACGTTCCCAAGGAAGTGTACTTCTTGTGTCAAGAACTTACACTTCGACAATTTCTCATAAAGCTGGTGGTGTCGAAGGACTTCCAAGACTGCCCTGAGATGCTCAATGTGATCCTCCTCTGATCTTGAGTAGATCAGGATGTCATCGATAAACAAAACAACGAACCGGTCCAGAAACTCCCGGAATACAAAGTTCATAAGTCCCATGAACACAGCTAGTGCATTCGTAACTCCAAACGGAATCACTACAAACTCGAAGTTCCCATACCTGCACCTGAAAGCCGTTTTTGAGATGTCAATGTCCTTTACCCTCGGCTCATGATATCCAGATCGTAGATCAATCTTGGAAAACCAACCTGCTCCCCTCAGTTGGTCGAAGAGATCATCTATCCTTGAGAGGGGGTAGTGGTTCTTGACCGTTACCTGGTTCAACCTTCGGTAGTCTATGCATAGCCTGGGACCCCCATCTGCCTTCTTCACGAACAAAACTGGAGCACCCCATGGCGACACACTGGGTTGAAAAAAACTCTTCTCCATCAGATCGTCAATCTGAATCCGCAACTCCCGCAACTCCGAAGGTTCCATCCGATAAGGGGCCATCGAAATCATACGGGCACCAGGTTGTAAGTCTATCCCGAACTCAACGTCACGTTGGGGGGGTAGAGTCACAACCTCCTTAGGAATAACATCGAGGAACTCCCCAACAACCTCTGGGACATCCATCATCTCTGTATCGGCTGGAACCACTGATAACCCGCCCAACAAGAAAAGGAGAGGCTCCACACGCCAGCTTCCCGCCTGAAAGCTCCTATCACCGACAAAATATACGCATTGCCCATCCACGTCGGAGAACATGACTCTTCTCCAGAAGCAGTCGATAATGGAACTAACAGAAAACAACCAGTCGATGCCTAGGATGACATCGTATGGATGCATCTGTAACAGAAGAAGTTCCCCACTAGATCGATGTGGTCCCAACGTCATCCCACATCCCCGGCAAACACAAGATATGTTGGTTTGGCCTCTAACTAGTGTACTCAGCACCAGTGGTACGGAAAGTCTCTCTACGTCTAGTCCCAAAGCATGGGCTAGACCAGGTGCAACAAAGGAGTGTGAAGCTCCTAAATCGAACAAAGCAGAAACAAGAGTGCTGAACAAACAAATCGTACCTCGCACCACCTCTGGTCCTGTCGGAGGTGTCAACTCTGCTGTGTGAAACTGTCCACGCCCAACTCCTCTACCTCTCTGATGTCGTCCACCTCCCCAACCATGCCCTGGTTGAGGTCGCTGAGGAGCACCCTGAGGTCGGCTCCCTCCCGCAAAGTCTGCCCTTGGAGGAGCATGGTCATGCTGCTGCTGGAAGGGCCTCGTTGACAACTGGTGCTGCTAAGGTGGGCGCTGAACCTGCCCACCTCCACCGTACTGAGCTCGGGTCGGGCACCAACTCTGAATGTTTCCGAAACCTCTACAAGAAAAACACCTTGGTCCTGGGCTCATAAAAAAGGGACGAGGATCCGAAGATCTGAACTGGAACTGCTGGGGCCTGCTCCCCACTGGCCTGAACCTGGAAGGTCCCGTCGCAGGAGACCTGCTGCTGACTTCTTTCCCCTTCGACAAGCCTGGATGGTTCCCCTCACGGGGTGCACCTCCCAGCGAGTGCATCCTCTCTACAACCTCTACCTTCTTCTGTACTGCCAAGTACATCGGAAGGGTGAAGGGGGTGACAGCATACTGGAGTGAAGGACGGAGCGCCTCCTCCAAACGTCTCTCCCGAGACTCCTCATCCAGAAAGTGATCCAGAGCAAAGCGCGGGAGATCTTTGAACTTGATCCCCAGCTCTCGTACCGTCATACTCCCCTGCTGAAGGGAGAGTAACTCCTGCTGCTTCTCCACCTTGATCGTGGAAGAAAGGAATTCCTCTCAGAATTCCTTATCAAAGTCAGCCCATGGAACTTCTGCCTCTATCCTCTCTCCGAGGTAGAGCGTCCACCACTGTCGCGCTGCACCTCTCAGCTGACTGACTGCTAGGGGAACCCAGTATTCCCTCGGAGCACGGATCAAGGTAAAAGCGATCCCTATCTCCTCAAGCCACCCCTCTGTCTCCGTATCCGAAGTACTACCCTCGTACTTCTTGAGGGTCTACCGCTGGAAAGAATGGAGAGTCTTCTGCCACTGGCTATCTTCCTCCTCTCGGTCAATCCTAAACTAATCGACCGCCTGAATCTGCTAGGCCTTGGCCGTCTGAGCCACCCAGGGATGACGTCCAGGTGACATAGCTGTATGGTAAACAAGGATTTCCTAATCCCAAGTAGTAAGGAAAAACTCAAGGTTTCATTTTATCATTTTATTTCAATTTATTTCCCAGAATGCCCAAATCATGTAAAACACAATCATGATGATGCATGTACCTTTCCTAGGGTCTCTACCCTGCAATCAATGTGGTCTCACTTGGTCGTTCGGTAGGCTCAAAGCCCTTGCATCGGATCATGGGGGTCCCTAAAATCCCGTGTCCTAGCCGGTCTTCCCTGGCCTATGTTACGCACAAAGATTAACAAACATTGTTTCCCTATCATCCCATGCAATCCTCACTGTGCCTAACTCCAGACTCCATCCTATCTCTCAACCATCACCTCTGATACCATTCTGTCACGACCCCCTCCCACCAAAGATGCCCCTCCTGAGCTGGCAATGGTGAAAGGGAGATAATGACCCCCCGAGTCCCGCCTCCAGTAGGCCCCGGGGTGGCGACTAGAACCAAGGGTACGAGTTTTCATAAATATGGGAGGCATTACCCTTTTTATTATTTAGGATCAGGAAATAGGACAAGTCAACCACCAAAAAGGAAAAGAAAAAGTGTATATAAATAAACCCAAACCAATCCCACATGCATGGTTAAACAATTTTATAACAAGGTACAAGTACAAGAAAGCTCAAAGTACAATACCAAAAGAAAACAAAGGTACAGAAACAGCAACAACTCCAACTGTCTGACCAGTAGGGTCCCGCACGGCCCTGGTAGTCCTCCCGGAAACCTGAAAGTAAAGGTAGGGTGAGCATACAAGTATACTCAGTAGGGAAACCTAAAGCTCCCGTGCACAAGTGGGGAGACATCCTAATGTCCCGTGAGAACAAAAGAAGAAACCTAGAAAGGAATTCTATCCACCCAACCTCACTAGACACACTCACCAAAACACAATCACAACAGGTAGTAGTGGTATAAGAACAAGAGTATTGGGTACCCTGAACCATTTCCCTTTAGTTAGCTGCTCTTCCTAATGGCGAACGTCCTAAGGCAGCCACACTCTCCCCGCCCGCACACACCTGGGCCTCACAACCATGTATCCGGCCCGCACACACCTGGGCCTCACAACCACGTATCCCGCGCGCACATACCTGGGCCTCACAACCACGTATCCTATACACACACACCTAGGCCTCACAACCACGTATCCTGCCCGTACACACCTGGGCCTCACAACCACGTATCCCGCCCGCACACACCTGGGCCTCATCCCGAATATTCTTGGGAAACAGTAGAACCTGCCTGAAGAGTCTTGGGCTAAAACCACCCCAATCGAAACCTACCCAAAGAGTCTTAGGTGTAAGGTTGCCTCAAGCCATCACAACCTAGGGGAGAAGGAGCAAGAAAGAGCTAGTAACTAAGGGAAAAACACCCTCTCACATGAAATGGGAGTGTTCGGCACTAATTGATCAACATGGGTGGGGTGCCATAAAACACAAAAGATACAGATATATATATATATACCAACCACACAACCCAACCTATGGCTTCTAAAAAGAGAAACTGAGCACGTGCCTCGGCACTGCTAATACAAATAATGCATATAACAAACAAACCCAACCCCCTTTAGGTTTTCACATTTCAGTAGAAATAGTTATTTAGTTCCTTAACTACTGGGCAACTATCCACAACTAACCACACTAATCGTTCGTAAAACATATCCCTGCCATCCACAAAACAAGTTAGGAAAAACATAAGCAGCACAACAAAGTCCCTCTTATCAACCAACCAACCCCATTGATTATTATTTCCACTTCATTACCATGCCCCACCATTTATTAACTCTTCCACTTTTAAGTTATTATCACAACCCATAGCCCATTCACATTTAAACCCATCCCTGCAGCCCCGCTACCAACCACCATAACCACAACCGTACCGTACATCATCACCTATTTAATACCATTTATTTCAGCCCTGCTACCCATCACCATCATAACATTCACATCAACCCACAACCAAGTCAACTGCAGCCCCGCTGCTCACCCGATCCACAACAACTCACATGTTCATTATTTTGTTTAACCGGGGTGATCACACAAGGGTTCCAGATTTTAAACAGCCAACTTTACGTGATTAACTAATTTCCACATTCCACAAGGTTTCCACCCATAAGAAAATCTAGAAGTAGAGGGCAACCTTTAATTGCATAAGCAAAGGCCCCCAACAACCGTGATTTTCAGTAGGCAGAAGCTCATTCAATTCACAACATAATATCACAGGATATAAAGTAACAACAATCACAACTTCCCATCCCCGTTATATAAGCCAGTTATTATATTTATTAAACTGGTTCAAAAGTGTTTTACGTAAACAATAGAACACCCACCATGCATGATGAACAAATTAAAGAGAAGAAGGTAAGATCCCTACCTCAAAAGGTTCTGATCACAGCGCTCCCCCGGATCAACCTTAGAAGACGTCTGTCGGTGTCCGTCACTTCTGTCGGGTCCCGGCAAAACCTCCTCAGGTGGAAGTCAGAAAGGAAAGGCCGAAGGAAAGACAACGGACCCAGGCTTAGAAGCTCCACCTTGTCGTTATGATCCCGTGGCTGCTGACGAATCGTAAATCAGAGCTCGGACGAAGAAGTTAAGGAAGGAAGAGCCTTCGAGTCTCTTGAGAGAGCTCTGCTCAGAGGAGAGGGGAGGAGAGGGTTGAGTTGAAAGGAGGAGGGTACCCCTCCTTTTATAGACATGAAAAGAAAAAGTACATGGCATGTACTTTATGGTACACGGCATGTACTTGGTTCTTTCACACGGTCTCCATGCGGCTTCCAACACGGCTCTGTGGCCGTTGACTGGTCAACACACGGTTTGAGGGTAACGCATACGCAGGGAAATACTACACGGCGTGTAGTTTAGACACACGGCGTGTACTCATTTATTGCACATGGAAAGGACACGGCTCCAACACGGTACACGGCCATTGACTGGTAACGCATATGCGGGGAAGGACTACACGGCGTGTAGAACTGGTCACATGGTGTGCACCCATTATTCCACACAGCAAGGACACGACTTGCAACACAGGGTATACCCGGAAAGGGGGTACACGGCGTGTACTCAAACTACACGGCGTGTAGTTTCAAAATTCTGGAAAGTGTGGGAAAATTCTATTTTACCCTCCAGAACACTTCTTGACCTTCTTTTTGACAAAGGAAAGGGTCAGAGAGGTCCGGGCCATTACAATGTTATATGCACATTCGAACTATGTTGTTAGAAGAAATATACACTCTAAATATACGTGATTTTTGATCATCACAAAGGGGGATATTGTTGGACTCCTCTTGTATTAATCATGTTTTAATGATCACAAACCCTATTCAGACTATAAACCTTGTTAACTCTATGTAATTTGTCTCACATCAAATGAAAATTTGTTTAGTAAAAGCTATCCAAATCTCTTAGGTGCTATACACTCAGTTTAATTACTATATACTATCTATTGATCTACTTTACAATGTATTCTCTGACAAATGATTGAGTTTAATACATTCCATAAATATCACTGCTTAAGTCTAAATACATATATTTTTCTAAGTTGAGACATTGTGAACAAGCAGACACTGTGACATTGAGACACCATGAACAAGCAGACACCATGATATCGAGACACCGTGAACAAGCAGACACCATGACATCAAGACACCATGAACAAGCAGACACCGTGGACATGAGACACCGTGACCATGATACACCGTGAAGCAGACACTGTGAAAACCAGACACTGTGAAAACCAGACACCATGAACTAGACATCGTGAACCAGACACCAGGAATGAGACACAGTTTCCATGACATACTATGACACTGTTTCTTAATATGTTTTGTCGTCTTTCAATTTAATCTCTAATGGTCATATTTGATGATTTTAAATGCACTGACATAATTAATATTTCTTTGTAGACATTTCATATGATAGTACGAGGTACAAGATTCAGGATACATGCAACATGTTGGCTCAAACACATGCACTCCAAGATAAAAGAGTAGTGCGGCCCAAACACAAAAAAAAAGATACAAAAAAAGGGTGAAACAAGCCGGTGGGTGTATAACGACTCAAACTTTTCTTAAATTACTATTACATCATTTTAAAGATAAATAACATAATAGTATTACATATAGAGGATCCAACGGTTTAGTGTCTTGGGAAAATTAGGACCATACATAATAATTACAACATCAAGTATAAACATTCATTCAATTTCTTCTTCACTAGCGTCTTACTGGAACTTGACCTCTCTTTAGCATATGTAGTCACCTGAGGATATACATCAAAAAGGGTGATATAGAAGCCCATTAAGGGGACATATAAAACAATTTATCATGGGGTGATCATAATCATAACATAGGCAAAGGATCATGAACATAAGATGAAGTATAAATATTAGACTTGAAATGTGGCAATGCATAAAAATGAAACATCGTGCCTTAGTGGTTAACTATCACACATACTTGTGAAAAAAGATGTCATATTGTTCATATAATTTCACATTTACTCATGAGATTCATAAATTTACCCAATGCATTGGAGCGCTGTATAATTCTGGGTGCACCCGTCACGTTTAAACATTCATATTGCGCTATATAATTCTGGGTGCACTCGTCACATCATAACATTATCATTTATCATGAATGACACAATGAACATATAAAAAAATGAACATAACTAACTCATTAAAAGGAATGGGTTTAATCTCATAAGAACACATTCATAAACATTGGGTTCCCAAAATAAAGAGGGAATAACATACATGTTACAAGAACCGTTAATCTTGAATGAGAAGTAAAAGCGGTGTTCTTAAAAGAAGGGTTATTTTGGAAAAAACATTTGTTTTGACATAAATACCAGTGACCAACATGTATATCACAAAAAAGGGAAAGATAATGATGAAAAAAAATAATTTTAAGGAGTAAGCATATCAAAAGGAGTGAAAGAGGGAGAACCTGAAGGATGAAAGTTGGGTTCAAGAATTTTCCCTTACCTTATATCTAAACGCTTCCTTCGCTTTAATGTCCTATATAATGAAATTATATTCATTAATTAAAAACTCCAGAACCATTTATAAATGTAAAGGTTTAATTTTGGTTTCATTATATTATTTTATGGTCCTTTTGATGAGTTATAGGGTTTAAAAACATTGTTCGGAAATGTTTGTTTTTACAGTTTTCTTGAGCGGTTCACTTGTATTCATAGATTGAAGTTCTAGTAGAACATGGGTAAACATCCAGAACTGATATTACATGTTGTTAATGATATTATAGAATTTAAAATGATCTTATAATGAATTACATGGTATACCATGTGGATGAGTCATTAAGAATTAAATGATGATTGTTTGAGTTAATTTGGACGGTTTTTCAACCACAACGAACTTGTTTTGATTAATCATTTAGTAATATGTACATAAGTTAGTTACATAACTTTAAATAGGACTTAATAAATATAAAATATTCTGGTTCAACCATAAAACTGGTTTCATGAACATATCTGAAGGTAGAAATGAAAAAAAGAAAATATGTCATTCTCGATGGTGATAGATTAACACCTCACGATCAACATTTTCTTTTATAAAATAAAAAGAAGATGAGAAAGGGGGTTGGATGATATAATATCTAATTATTATCATAAAATTCCATTATATGTATGATAATAGAGTTACCATACCATTTGGACAAAGCTAGGTGGGTAGAGAATAAGAAAAGAACTTGAAATTGAAAGGGAATTAAAGGAAAAGAAGGAGAGAAATTACCTCTTGAATCCTCCTCTTGAGATCCTCCTTAAGGGGCCTAAGCTTGGTCTTTTGAAGAGACCATAAGCTCTTGGAAGTGGGGGAGGGGATAGGGAAGATTCTTGGGCAGAGTTTAGACAAGGATTGAATTTTGAGAGGTGTGAGGGAATGAGGGAGTGAATGGTGGTATTTATAGTGGAGGAGAGAGGGGTTTTCTTAATATAAAATTCATTAATTTATTATTTCTCCACAAGATAAGGAATAATGAGTCTTCCATGACCAAGAATAGTAATTTTATAATGTAATCCTGAACCAAATGGGCTTACATTAGCAGAACATCACACATGACTCTATAATTAGCTTATTTATCTTATTTTTGTAAATTACGGTATTTCACTATTCATCAAAAATTCAAGTATTTCAGAAAAATACCAAAAGTTAAACCCAACCATTTTTTGATGGTAGAATCCAAAAATGAAGTCAATTTTTCAAAAATAATTTTCTAATTATTATTAATTTAATATTTAATTAAAACCATAATTTACTTGAAAAATACAGTTTTTAAAAATAAAACTGATTTTATAATGCTTTCAAAAATTATATAGGGTATTATAAAATTATCTAAAAACTATAAGAAATATATTTGTTAATTTATGAACACATTTTAAGAAAACACATTTTCTTTTAAATTAATTAATTAATTATAATTATTTATTTATGACTTACAAAAATACCAAAACATTTACTATGGTCAAATTGTCACTTTCTCAGATGTCTAAATTTTATTTAATTATTCATGGGTAATGTTACTCTTATTTTGGATGATTTACTATTAATAAGGGGCATACTAATATTTATAAGGGTGGGTTACTATTCATAAGTGTAGGTTACTATTCACCAAAAATTAAGTTTTTCTTATTGGACCCCAAAAATCATCATTAACACAACCGTGTATGTTGGATTTTCAAAATTCCAAACACAAAATTGACAAACTTATGTTTAAAGGTCACTTAGCACTTAGTAGTTCATTATGTTGTGTTTTCAGGTGATTTTATGACATTTTTATAAGAAGGTAATTTCCATTGAAAAACTTTGGGTCGTTACATTCTTCCCCCCTTACGAAATTTTGCCCCAGAAATTTCACTTTACACAAACAGGTGAGGGTACTTCTCCTTCATTGCCTCCTCTGGTTCCCAAGTAGCTTCTTCAAACTTATGGTTCATCTAAAACACTTTGACAAGGTGGGTTGTCTTGTTGCATAGAACCTTATCTCTCCGGTACAGAATCTCTATTGGCTGCTCCTCATAAGAGAGATCATATTCCAGTTGTACCACATCTGAGTTTAGTACATGTGAGGGATCAGGTATGTACTTCCTTTGGAGTGATACGTGAAAAACATCATGAACTTGAGCCATATTTGGTGTAAGGGCAAACCGATAGGCCACAGCTTCTATACGGTCAATGATTTCAAAGGGTTCAATGTACCTTGGGCTTAGCATCCCTTTCTTCCCAAATCGCATGAATCTCTTCCAGGGTGATATTCAAAGGAAGACTTTATCTCCAACGTCGAACTCCAAGTTCCTTTGACGGCTGTCAGTATAGCTCTTTTGCTGACTCTGAGCAGATTTGATGTGCTTCTGGATGACTTGAACCTTCTTTGTCATCTCTTGCACAAGATCAGGTCTAAGTAGCTTTCTTTCTCCAACTTCATCCCAACAGGTTGGAGTTCTACATCGCTTTCCATACATAGCTTCATTTAGAGCCATCTGAATACTCGAGTGGAAGCTATTGCTGTATGAGAACTCAACCAATGGGATATGCTGATTCCATTCACCTTTGAATTCTAGAGAGTAGGATCTTAGCATATCTTCAAGCGTCTGAATAGTCCTTTCAGATTAAACATCAGTTTGGGGGTGATAGGCCATGCTGAAATTTAATTCAGTACTCAAAACATGTTGAAGGCTCCTCCAGATTATAGATGTGAACCTTGGATCACGGTCAGAGACAATTGAGAGTGGAACATCATGCAGTCTCACCACTTCCTTCACATATATCTTTGCAAGTTGTTCAAGAGAGATATCTTTCTGAATAGCGATAAAATGGGCAGTCTTAGTGAGTCGATCAACCATAACTCATATCGCATTATTTCCCTTTTAAGTCTTCGGGAGACCCATGACAAAGTACATAGAAACATTTTCCCATTTCCACATGGGTATAGACAATGGCTGCATCATCCCTTTGGACTTTTGTTTCTCTACTTTGACTTGCTGACATACCAAGCACCTTGATATATATTCTGCAATCTCCTTCTTCATGTTATCCCACCAGAAGTGTTCTCAGAGATCACGATACATCTTGGTGATACTAGGATGGATAGAAAATATTGATCTATGTGCATTGTCCAATAGATCCTTCTTTATCCCAGGTGATGAAGGCAAATAAAGCCTCATTCTAAACCGAATCACACCATCATCATTGATATGGAACTCGTGCAGCTTCCTTTCCTTTACTACATTCACCCTCTTTTGTATCTCCACATCATCCCTTTGTGGTTTCTTAATCTTTTCATGGATGGATGTTTGCACAATAATTTGGGGAAGATAGGATTTATCCCCTTCCCTTATTATTTCTAAATCCATGCTTTGCATATCCAAGAAGATAGGTTCTTTCTCAATCTGTAACATGGATAGAGTAGTAGGTTCTTTTCTACTTAGAGTAACAGCTACCTTGTTCTCCTTTCCAGGATGATAGTGAATAGATAAATTGTAATCCTTGATTAGATCTAACCATCTCTTTTGCTTAATGTTGATCTCCTTTTGTGTGAATATATACTTTAGGCTCTTGTGGTCAGTGTATATGTCACACTTCTCGCCATAAAGGCAGTGCCGCCAGATTTTCAAGGCAAAAATCACAGCTGTCATCTCTAGATCATGCGTTGGGTAGTTATGCTCATGGATCTTCAACTGTCGTGAGGCGTAGGCTATCACATTATCATTTTACATGAGTACACACCCCAAGCCTTTCTTTGAAGCATTACTGTATATCACAAAATTTTCTCCACTTTTAGGAAGTGTGAGTACAGGTGCAGTGATCAGCCTTCTCTTTAACTCCTTGAAGCTTCCCTCACATTCTTCTATCCATACATACTTTACCAATTTCCTCATTAACATAGTTAGTGGGATTGAAAATCATAAGAAGTTTCTCAAAAAATGTTGGTAGTACCCATCTAATCCAAGAAAACTATGGATTTCGGCGACACTAGAGGGTTTGGTTCATTCCTCAATTGCCTTTGTTTTTGAAGGATCCACAAAAATTACCTCACTTGTGATCACATGTCCCAAGAACATGAATTTCTTCATCCAAAAGTCACACTTACTGAACTTGGCGTACAACTTATCCTTTCTCAATGTCACCAACACAGTTCTTAGTTGTTCTTCATGTTCCTCCTTGCTCTTGGAGTAGATGATAATATCATTAATAAACACTACCACAAATTTTTCGTGGTAATGTCTAAAGACTCTATTCATAAAATCCATAAAGATTGCAGGAGCATTAGTAAGTCCAAAGGGAATAACCAGAAACTCATAGTGCTCATACCTTGTATGGAAGGCATTCTTCTGAATATCTTCCTTCTTTACCTTTAGATGATGATATCCAGAATGAAGATCCACCTTTGAGAAGTATTTAGATCCTCTTAACTGATCAAACAAGTTGTCAATCCTTGGAAGATGATACTTGTTCTTTATGGTGATCTTGTTGAGTTCCTGATAATTGATACACAGCCACATTGTTCCATCCTTCTTCCTCACAAAGAGCACTGGCACACCCCAAGGTGATACACTAGGGCGTATGAACCCTTTGTCCAGATGCTCTTGTAGCTGCTTCTTTAACTCCTCCAGTTTGATAGGAGCCATCCTATAGGGACACATTGATATAGTAGTAGCTCCGGGTATGAGTTCTGTTGAGAAATATACCTCATGATCTGGGGGACTTCCTGGTAACTCTTCAGGAAATACATCACTTTATTCCCTCATGATGGGCATTTTGTCAAGGTTGGTACCTTCTTTTGACTCAACCATTTGAGAGAGGTATGCTTCTTCAAAGGGAATAAACACCCACACCATTGAAGAATTTTTCAAAGGAGATTCATGATCTTCCTTGCATTTGTAGAGGAGCATGGGATGGTTTAGAATTTGAAAAGATATTTCCGTTTCCCGACAGTTGATATGTGATCTATACAACGAGAGCCAATCCATTCCCATTATAGTGTTGATTTCTACCAAGGGAAGTATTACGAGATTCGCTGGAAAAATCTCCCCACATATGCTAATAGGAGAAGAGTCAAACACTTGGGTTGCGATGATTGCACCACTTGGTGTTTTTACAGATATCTCTACTTCAAGGTTTTGGGGCTTCGATTCTATAGTTCTAGCAAACTTTCATGATATAAAGGAATGCGTAGAACCATAATCAAATAAGAATTTTGCCATTCTTGAGTGAATAGGAAGTGTACCTTGTATGAATTCATTATATTGCTCCATTTCTGCAGTAGTGATGGCATAATCATTCCCTTGTTCCTTTGTCTTTGGTGGCTATTGATGCTGATTACCCTCGAGAACTCAAGGTTTATGTACTGGCTTCCATAGTGCCCTAGCTCCCTATAGTTTTAGCGTTGAACCATGGGTGGTTCTCTCCTTTCTTCAGCTACATTATCCTTCCTTTTCATGTCTTTTCGACACTCTTGAACATGGTGTCCTTATTTCCCACACTTTAAGTATTTCCCTATCCCTTTGAGGCAGTTCCCATGGTGCAACTTCCAACAATTTTGGCATGTGGGTTATTGAGTTTTCCTCCCACCTTTTTCATTAAATCCTCCATCTTGAAACTCCATATTTCGTTTCTTATCACCATAGCCATGGGACCATTCTCTAAACTCCATATCCACTTTGAGATCACACCAAACAACTTCTTCATAACTCCTAAAGTCTAGAATTGCAAGATCCTTTCGAAGGTGTGTTTTTAATCCACTAAAGAATCTATCAATTTTGATATCATCATTGATAACAAAACTCGAATCATACCTTGAAAGACTTGTGAAATTCGCTTCATAGGTTGTGACAGATTCTCCTTCTTTTTTTGCTTGAGCTCTATGAATTCTCTCTCCATTTTTGTTCGAAGTGTTCTTGGGAAATACTTGTTAAGAAACATTAACTTAAAGTCTTTCCATTCCATCTCTTCAATTTCTTCCCTTCGCTTGGTGTTCTTAATCAAAGCCCACCATTGACTAGCCTCTCCATCTAGAAAATAAATAGCTAGTTTCACCTTCTCCATCTCAGAACAGTGAAGAACAGAAAATATCTTCTCCATGTAGTTGACCCACTGTTCCGCAACTAGTGGATCGGAAGATCCACTAAACATCGGTGGTCGTTGCCTCCTAAAACATTCAATAGCCAGTTGCTCTCTCTTTGTTGAAGGAGGACGTTCCCAATTATTATGGTTATTGTTCATAACCTGAGATAATTGGGCAAGCATATCTATGAAGTTTTTAACTCCACCTCCCAAATCATTGGGGATGTCGTTCGGGAAATCGTTGCATTGGCCCTCGCACGAGTTGTTGGCCTGGTTTCTCCTGGTTCCCAACATTTTCTAAAATAGAAAAGGTTAGAACAAAACATAAGTCAATAAGTCATGAATAAATAACTTATTAATTTTCACAATTTATACTAAAATCATAACATATGGGATCCCTAGGTAAAGCTTCTTGTGTGCGTATTTGTACTTAGTTTCATACTAGAGGTTTTCTCTAGGGTTCACTAATCCTAATTCCCAAATTAACTAAACCTTTCCTCTGATGCCAACTATAGCGACCCAGCCTTTTCTTACATTACTATTAAATCATTTTAAATATAAATAACATAATAGTATTAACACATAGAGGATCCAATGGTTTAGTGTCTTGGGAAAATTAGGACCATACATAACAATTACAACATCAGGCATAAACATTAATTCAATTTCTTCTTCACTAGCTTCTTACTGGCACTTGACCACTCCTTATCATATGTAGTCCCCTGAGGATATACATCAAAAAGGGTGAGCTAGAAGCCTAGTAAGGGGACAGATAAGAACAATATATCATGGGGTGATCATAATCATAACATAGGCAAAGGATCATGAACATAAGATGAAGTATAAATATAAGACTTTAAATGTAGAAATGCATAAAAATGAAACATCATGTATTAGTAGTTAAATAACACACATACTTGTGAATAAAGCTAACATCTTGTTCATATCATTTCACATTTACTCATGAGATTCATCACTTTACCCAATGCATTGGAGCACTGTATAATTTCGGGCGCACCCATTACATTTAAACATTCATATTGCGCTATATAATTCTAGGCGCACTCATCACATCATAATATTATCATTTATCATGAATGCCACAATGAACATATAACAAAAATGAACATAAATAACCCATGAAAAGGATTGTGTTTCAACTCATAAGAACACATTCATAAACATTGGGTTCCCAAAAGAAAGAGGTAATAACATACATGTTACAAGAACCGTCAATCTTGAATGACAAGTAAAAGGGGTGTTCTTAAAAGAAGAGTGAGTTCTTTTGGAAAAAATTTGGTTTGAAATAAATACCAGTGACCAAAATGTATATCCTAGAAAATTAAAGGCAATGATGAACAAAAGATTTTTAAGGAGTAACCATATCAAAAGGAGTGGAAGAGGGAGAACCCGAAGAATGAAAGTTGGGTTCGAGAATTTCCCCTTACCTTATATCTGAACGCTTCCTTCACTTTAATGTCCTGTATAATGACATTATATTAACTAATTAGAAACTTCAGAACATTTTATAAATGGAAAGGTTTCATTTTGGTTTCATTATGTTATTTTATGGGCTATTTTATGAGTTATAGGGTTTAAAAACATTGTTCGGAAATGTTTGTTTTTACGGTTTTCTTGAGCGGTTCACTTGTATTCATAAATTGAAGTTCGAGTAGAACATGGGTAAACATCAAGAAATGATATTGCATGTTGTTAATGATATTACATAAGTTAAAATGATCTTATAATTAATTACATTGTATACCATGTGGATGATTCATTAAGAATTAAATGATGATTGTTTGAGTTAATTTGGACGGTTTTTTGACCACAACGAACTTGTTTTGATAAATCATTTAGTAATATGTACATAAGTTAGTTCTAGAATTTTAAATAGGACTTAATACATATAAAATATTCTGGTTCAACCATAAAAATGGATTCATGACCAGATCTGAATGTATAAATTAAAAAAAACATGTCGTTCTCAAAGGTGATAGATTAACACCTTACGAACAACATTTTATTTTATAAAATAAAAAGAAGAGAAGAAAGGGGGTTGGGTGATATAATATCCCATTAGTATCATAACATTACAGTATATGTATGATAATGGAGTTACCATACCATTTGTACAAAGGTAGGTGGGGAGAGAATAAGAAAAGAACTTGAAATTGAAAGGGAATTAAAGTAAAAGAAGGAGAGAAATTACCTCTTGAATCCTCCTCTTGAGATCCTCCTTAAGGGGCCTAAGCTTGGTCTTTTGATGAGACCAGAAGATCTTGGACTTGGGGGAGTGGCTAGGGAAGATTCTTGGGCAGAGTTTAGACAAGTCTTGAAGCTTGAGAGGTGTGAGTGAATGAGGGAGTGAAGGGTGGTATTTATAGTGGAGAGGAGAGGGGTTTTCTTAATATAAAATTCATTAATTTATTATTTCTCCACAAGATAAGGAATAGTGAGTATTCCATGACCAAGAATAGTAATTTTATAATGTAATCCCAAACCAAGTGGGCTTATATCAGCAGAACATCACACATGACTCTATAATTAGCTTATTTAGCTTATTTTTGTAAATTACGGTATTTCACTATTCATCAAAAATTCAAGTATTTCAGAAAAATCACAAAATTTAACCCTAACCATTTTTCAACATGTAGAATCCAAAAATGAAGTCAATTTTTCAAAAATAATTTTCTAAATATGATTAATTTAATATTTAATTAAAATCATAATTTACTTGAAAATATAATTTTTAAAAATAAAACTAATTTTATAATGCTTTCAAAAATTATGTAGGGTTTTATAAAATTATCTAAAAACTATAAGAAATAGATTTTTTTAATTTATGAAAACATTTTAAGAAAATACATTTTCTTTTAAATTAATTAATTAATTATAATTATTTATTTATGACTTACACAAATACCAAAACGTTTACTATGGTCAAATTGTCACTTTCTAAGATGCCTAAATTTTATTTAATTATTCATGGGTAAGGTTTCTCTTATTTTGGATGATTTAATATTTATAAGGGTCATACTAATATTTATAGGGGTAGGTTACAATTCATAAGGGTAGGTTACTATTCACCAAAAATTAAATTTTTATTATTGGACCCCAAAAATCATCTTGAACACAACCGTGTATGTCGGATTTTCAAAATTCCAAACACATAAGTGACAAACTTTTTTTAAAGGTCACTTAGCACTTAGTAATTCATTATGTTGTGTTTTCATGTGATTTTATGACATTTTTATAAGAAGGGAATTTCTATTGAAAAACTTTGGGTCATTACAGGGTGTGATCATGACAACGAAGAATACACTTAGAGAATTCTTGAAGAAAGAATTCTCTCATGCAACTCAAAGCTGCTGGCGAACACACGAAGCTCATTTGAATCCCAGAATCAAGAACATCTTTGCACTATCAAACATCATGAAGAACACAAGTCAGATCTGTCTGACTTGCAACACTCTGTTTTCCATATGAGGACTTGATTTCTGCATCTACTTCATCTTAGAAGTCTAGAGTTGCAAAGACTAACATTCAGAGCATTTCTAAATCTATCTCAATATTCCTGCTCTGTTGTGTATCATTTTACTAGCTTTTGAACAGTGTGTGTATTTGTATAACAACATACTCTATCTCCTGTATTAAACTGAAGGATACAAGATATCCTTACTCAAACATCTCTTTACACTTGTGTATAGCCACAGATAAGTGTGGAAGAGGTCCCTATGTGACCTGGTTGTTTGTACCCACAAAGAAGTGTGGAAGAGGTCCCTGTGTGGCCTAATTGTTTGTACCCACGAAGAACTGTGGAAGAGGTCCTTGTGTGACCTAGACAGTCCTGTGTACTGTTTCTTAACCCAGATCCAGGGTGTGGATCAAGTTTATTTATATAAACTGCTTGGTGGTAGGTGATCACTAGGTGGAGTGGATTAGGTCTCAGCTTAAGACTGAACCACTTGTTTCATATCTGTTGTGCTAATTAATTTAGTCTTCTCTGTTTTACTGCTTTACTGTATAATTCATAAATCACTAAATTCACTTTGATAGTTAATCTTGGATAAAAGATATAATTGTCTTGTCTTAGTAGAATAGGTTCAAAAGTAATATTAATAACTGACATTAAGATTACTGAGAATTAATCAATCTTCTAAGAAGTTATTTAAATTGTCAAACCTTCATAACTATATTACTTTGATTAACTGGGTTGTATTTAACCTTATTAGGAATACTATTTAAGAATACTTTTTAACCTAAATTTTTTATAGAGACTCAATTCACCTCCCCCCCTCTTGAGTCATCCACTCTGACCAATAACATTATATTCTCTCGAATAACTGGAAACAGAATAAATGTGATCAAACAAACATGAATAATTATTAAACTATATATGAGAATAATATTTATTCAACCTGTTAAATAATAAATAATAATATATTGTTTAATTGAGATTCTGGATACACTTAGTGTGTGGCCATTTAGGCCTCGTTCTCAATGGCATTAGGCGAAGCAGCCTAAATTTCAAGATTAGCGTATAACAACATGTCAAGGAACCCATATAGAAATAAGTTAATGTTGCAATGACATAATACTTTATACGGATGCTTACTATGTAATGTAATCCTTTTATCATAATATCTCAAATCAAGCAGGTTACATGTAACACCTCAAGCTTCTACGGTACGCTTCTCTTTGAATAATGTGATAGCGTGTGTTGTACGCAACACCGAGTTCTAACACACCATAACTAATCAAACTAGCCGTTATAAATAGTAACACCTACTTTTTGAAATTATATATATTTTATATTTGAAAATGGACTTCATTTTTGGATTCGGAATATCGAATTTAGCCTAAGGTGAAATTTTGGTACATTTCGGATAACTTTCATATTTTGATGAATAGTGAAAATTACTAAATTTTAATTAAAAACAACTTTTTTAATCAAAATAATTAATAGTGATAAATTATGAATTTGAGTGGTTTTAAAGTATATTTAGAATATATTTTTATAATTTAATATAATGTTGGTCATTGGACATAATTTTACAATTAAACCGAACATAAACAAGTATCAATCTTTTGATAGTTATTATCTCTTAAAAACACGCTTTTTGTTTTGACAGCGGGAATTAATTTTAAATTAATTTCTGCCACTTCTGTGTTTTGAATTTAGGAAAATGGATTCCATATTTTGAATCAGGATGTTCAAATTGTGTAAATAGGTAACTTTTATTTTTAGACATTTTGAATAATTACTGCGGTAAATATTTTATTTACCATGGTTAAGGGTAAATCCGGTAAATAAGGGTTAAAAAATAATATTATAATAATACTAAATTACCCTAAAACGTGTCTTAACCCTATTGGTTGATACATGGTCGACCATGGGCATCTTTGGGTCTATTTTGGGACATCATGGATCCACTTGTAAGTGATAATGACACTTTATTTTAATTTAGTTAAAATGAATACAAAAATGACACAAGCATATATCTTTTAGAACAACAATTGTTACATAGGGTTATATATGTTTGGTTTTAGATTATAAATATTCATTAGAAAGCTAAAAAGATTTCCTACATAATGATATTTTATTTATAATTTTTAGACATTAAATAATTTATTTTATATATGACACAATGATGATGCAGTAATTACTATAATAGTGAAAAATTAAAATAATTGATATTATAAATACCCAAATAAATATAATATGAAACTTTTAATGAATTAAACTAATCTTCAAGGATAATATTATATATTAGTATTGATTTAATTGACTTTGTTCGAAGTAATCAATCTGTTATGAGTTTCACAAAAATCAACTATTGAATAGTGTCAAAATTGACATAAAAGAGTTCTTAAAACAAATATTATATTATTAATTGATATTAAATTCTTAAAAATCTAAGGTTCGGCCAAGAGACTTATATCATGATAGTATCATCATTAATGGACCACTTGGGGGTCTCTTGGATGTATATAGTAAGTTTATTAACCATATTATATAAAAATACAAAGAGACATTGTAAAAGTGAAACTAATTAACTTAGAGTTAATACTTAAAGATAAGGTTAATATAAGTACCCAAACCTGTCTAAATTCTATTGGTTGAGTTGTTTTCGACCCATCCCCACCTTAACCTTTTAATAATCAACTTTGGAGCCATTATAAACCGAATATGAATTTATTATAAATTAATATTTCTATCTTTTCCAAAGGTGCCCCTCACCACTCTTATAAAAGGGCACTCCTCCTTCTCATTTCTTCACACCTTCAAAGCCTTTTGGTTCGGCCAAAATCTGCCCAAATACTCTCCCAACATCCCTAAATACAACCTAGAGGCCTTATTTTGATCAGAAAGCCAACCTAAGGAGCCCTTTTGATCAAATCAAAAGGAAGAACCCGAAGAAGAGGTAATGATTTCACCACCCTTCTCCAAGTTCATTTCTTCTTCCACTTCTTCTTCCTTTGTTCTTACCATTCTAAAATAATAACTCCAGTATATCACATATACTGTGATATTATTATAAATATGGTACAATCATATTCAGTATTCTATCCACCCTTTGAATAACATGTCGCCATACGTGCGTACGTACGGATTACCGTCTCCACGTCGTGGTGTAATTGTTATTCAATATAATATTATTTGGATGGGTATAATAATGATGTGTAACTCATGTAAATAATAAATATAACATGTTAATGATTCTGTATATATGATATACCATCCATTTATATATTATTTTAATATCAAAAGAATGATATTGTCGCTCGTACGTACGTACGGACTACCGTCTCCACGAACGCGATGAGATTCATTCTCCATCGTATCCATTCAAGTATAATTATCATTTGATGATTTAAAAATGATGTTTAAGGACTGGATATCATTCTGGATATGAATAAGATACAACAACCATGGCTTATGTAACAAAACATATAAAAGAAAATGAGTAAGTTAACACCCGAAACGACGATAATTCTAAGATATTATTAACAAATCAATGTTAAAAGATCATATATGATATCATATTAATATATATGATTCTTGTATAATTTAATAACAATTATTTCACAATTATACAGGAGGTTAACCTACCCCAACCAAGGAAAAGTACAAGGTAAGGGTTTACATTACAACCTCTTCATTATCCAAGGTTGTTTATACGTAATAATCTACTGGGATCTCTTTATCATCCACATCCATGTTTTCTTAAAAATGTATTTCAAAACATTTTTACTATTTAATAGAATATGATTTAAAGTCATTTATACCCTTTTTGAATTTTATAAGTGGTTTATAAAGGAATCTTTCGGTCGTTTTCAAAACAAGATCCTTTTTAATCTTTTCGACAGAATTAAGGTAAGAATGTTTTTTTTAACTTATACGGCGGGTGCGGCTATTTTCCGTCGTTATAAAATCTTCAAAGCTTCCCTTACAAGCTTATAAAAATATTTTCAAAGAAAATGTTTTATTTTATATGGATCTTAAATTATTTCAAAATAAAAGGAGATATTTCTTTAAAAAGAATTTTGATTTCATCTATGTCAACATCCTTTGATGGATTTTAAGATTATTTGAAGTTGATTTATTATGATACAAAACTTCTATATTGTATGGAAGGTTTTTTGATATGTTTGATTGTGGATGTGATATTTTTATACCATTCATAGTTTATGGTGAAATTATTGACATTTCGTATACTAGTTTTAATACGAATGTTTATGTTATGTTTAAACCTTTTCATATGGGAATGCATTGGACTTAATATGTGACGGGTGGAGCCCGCTATAGCTCCTCGATGCATCGGTAGGTCTCATGAGACAAACTAGTGTCTTGGAACAAGGCCTTGACAAAATCTTATTTGTAGTCTTGGCACGAGGCCTTGGCTATGTGGTTATGATAGTCTGGCATTATGCATTCCAACATTATGAAAGTGGTTATTGATTTATGCATGTGATTATTCGATTAGTAGAATATCCATGTGAATAAGTAAATGGAATTATTTCATTTTATTTATGCCATACCATGTTGAAAGTTCATGTTTAAAAGGCTTTTGTTTTAGTTATACATTGCTTTAAATGTTTATTCTTATTTATGAAAGTTTCCGCTATATTGTTATCCTTACTGGGCATTTGAGCTCACCCCTTTTCTATGTTTTATTTTTCCCAGGAAGTGAAGATGTAAGTCATGAATGACCTGCAGGGATATTATGAGGGGATTATAGTGTGGACTGTGGAAACATTATGTTGTTGTAGTAGTTTTTCATTTTATGATGTAATGTAAAACTTATGAATATATCTAGTGTTTCCAAGGCTACTAAACCAATCGGTCTTTCGAGATTTGATCTTTCTTGTGATCATGCCAATGTTATGTAATTAATGCACCGACTCTGGGCAACTGGGGTCGGGGCGTTACAGTTGGTATCAGAGGAAGTTTAGTACAAACCTTGGAAGCTAGATTTAGATAAACTCTGATTAGAGCACATAGACCTAAGATGAACTTTGAGGATTAGTATAGAAGAACTTCCTAGAATTTTGGTATTGTAGAGATTTTGTGAGTTTTCCGAGCAATACATCCCTGTCTGGATACGAGCAGGTAGAGGCGGCTCTGGCACAGATGTACCTAGGGGTAAAACCCGAAAACACCGCTTTGAGCTAGACTCGAACGGGAACTGGTGCACGACAACGGGCCTTGCTGCACTCTTGGTTACGACACTCCCGGGGGATATGCTTAGGATAACTCTCATTTTCTTTACAAATCATTATGAAGGGTTTATGAGTATATACTTCCTCAAAGAAAACATTTTTATGATTATGGATTATATCCATAAATAGTTCAATTTATGTTAAGTGTTTTATAAGTATGGGATTATGTATTTTGATTCATAAACTGATCTAGTTTATGCCATTGTTTAGAAATGGCGCCTAGTGGAAGAAATGGAAACCGTATCAATGCACGCACTCCATGTAGGGATTTCCCTCCTGCTCAAGATAATTATAGTGGGGCTGGTGATGCAACTGGTGCTGATCAGCTAATCACCATACTGGGACAACTTACTCAGGTTATGAATAATAACCTTACCCGTATGGAGCACCCTGATCCGCAGCGTGGAGGATCAATGTTAGATCGGTTCATGAGGCAACAATCACCAACGTTCAATGGGAATACAAATCCCTTTGTAGCTGAGCAATGGATATTTTCCCTAGAGAAAATATTTCAGGCTTTGGGGAGAAATGAAAGGGAAAAAGTTATCATGGCAGTTTACCGCCTCACTGGAGATGCTGATCAATGGTGGTCATTGATTCAGAACATGAAGGAAGATGATGAAGTATCAAATATGGAATGGAGGGAGTTCAAAGATCTGTTTTTAGAAAAATACTTTCCTCGCGACCATCGAGCAGATATGGAAAGACAATTTCTGAGTCTGAGACAAAAGGAGGATGAGAATGTCACAAAGTATGAGGCTAACTTTACAAGGTTAGCGAGGTATGCTGGAGATTATATTCGCAACCCAAGAAGTAAGATTGATCGTTTCTTTGATGGGTTAAAACCATTTCTCCGTTGAGCATTAGTCTCACAATCCTTTTCATCGTACGAAGACATTGTCTCATGTGCTATCAAGACCGAAAAGGAATTCTCTAAGTCTTATGACTTTAAAGCAAAGCAAGAGAAGAATAGACCTTCTGATCAATTTGGGAATTGAAATAAGGGGATGAAGGGAAAGGTTGAATATCCATCTTGTGGTAAATGCGGGAAGAAACATCCTGGTACTTGCTTGAAGGGAATGGGAGTCTGTTACAAGTGTGGTGAAAAAGGCCACCAAGCTCATGATTGCAAGGGGAAGAAGGAAGCTACCAACGTTCAGTGCTATAATTGCAGGGATATGGGGCATTATGCAAATTCATGTCCTAAGCTTCAGGAGAACTTACCTCAGAAAAGGCCAAGGGATCAAGGTCAGGCTTATGCTATCACTACTGTAGAGGTAGAAGCTCCAAAAGACGTGGTGGCAGGTAATTTAATGGTTTCCTCAAGTTTAGCAAATGCATTATTTGATTCTGGATCATCGCATTGTTTCATATCTTCCCAGTTTGCTAAGAAAATTAGATATTTCCAATTTGATTTAATAAGGGAGTTGTCAGTTAAAACTCCTAAGGGAAGTATCGTTGCAACAAAGTTTTGTGAATCAGTCCCCATTAGAGCACATAAAATTTCTTTATCTGCTGATCTCATCGTCATACCTATGATTGAGTTTGATATAATCCTTGGTATAGACTGGCTTTCGGACTATGATGCGAAGATTTATTGTAAGAAGAAAGAGGTTACGATTCTTGATGATAATGATAAGGAACACCTTATTTTTAGAGCAGAATCGTCACCACCTAATTCTTATTTAGATCCACCCTCAATAGCTCAACTAAATTCAATTATTGGGGAGGAAGAGAATGAAATAACTGCGGGTGAGGAAAGGAATGTTCAAATAGAGGATGTACCTGTTGTGAAAGAATTTGTAGATGTATTTCCAGAAGATTTACCTGGACATCCTCCAGAACGAGAAGTTGAGTTTTCTATTGATTTGATTCCTGGATCAAGGCCTATATCGAAGACCCCTTATAGAATGGCCACTGTAGAGTTAGTCGAACTAAAGAAACAACTAGAGGAATTGAGTAATAAGGGATTTATTCGCCCTAGTGTTTCTCCATGGGGAGCCCCTGTTCTTTTTGTTAAAAAGAAAGATGGATCTATGAGGTTATGTATCGACTACAGGGAGATCAATGCTATAACGATAAAGAACAAGTATCCCCTACCTCGTATTGATGATTTATTTGACCAACTGCATGGAGCTCAATACTTTTCAAAGATTGACCTTCGATCTGGATACCATCAATTGTGTGTGAAGAAGGAAGACATTCCGAAAACAGCATTTCGAACCAGGTACGGGCATTACGAGTTTACTGTAATGCCGTTTGGATTAACTAATGCACCCTCTGTATTCATGGATCTAATGAATAGAGTTTTCAAGGAGTATCTCGATGAATTTGTGGTGGTATTTATTGATGATATCTTGGTATACTCCAAAACCTATGAAGATCATGAAAATCACTTGCGCATTATCTTGAAGACTCTGAGGAGGCATGAATTATATGGGAAGTTTAGCAAGTGTGAATTCTGGCTTCAGGAGATTTCTTTTCTTGGCCATATTGTCTCTAAAGAAGGAATCTCTGTTGATCCTTCTAAGACCAAGGAAATCCAAGAATGGCCAGCACCTACGAGTATAACTGAGGTACGTAGTTTTATTGGTTTGGCAGGTTATTATCGACGTTTCGTCCAGAATTTTGCCCGATTGGCTAACCCATTAACGAAGCTCACACGTAAAGAGGTTAAATTTGTTTGGACAAAAGAGTGTGAAGAATGTTTCGAAGAACTGGAGAGAAGATTAGTCAATGCTCTTATATTGACTCTACCATCAGGGAATGATGGGTTCATTATTTATAGTGATGCATCGAAGAAAGGACTTGGTTGTGTCCTTATGCAGAATGATAGAGTTATTGCCTATGCATCACGACAGTTGAAAATTCAAGAACAAAACTATCCTACTCATGATCTCGAGTTAGCAGCAGTGATCTTTGCTTTGAAAATATGGAGGCACTACCTCTATGGTGAAAAATGTGAGATTTATACTGATCACAAGAGTTTGAAGTATATTTTCTCACAAAAAGAACTCAACATGAGGCAAAGGAGATGGCTTGAATTACTCAAGGATTATGATTGAACGATACACTACCACCCGGGGAAAGCAAACAAAGTAGAAGATGCTTTGAGCAGAAAAGACCATGGAGTTTTGAACATGATGAGAATTGAAAGGGATCCAATTTTCATGGATCTAGTGAAGATGGACATGGGAATAACCAGGGAAGGTGAAACATCAATGCTTTTTCAAATGGTTGCCAAACCATCTTTACTAGAAAGGATTAAGAGTTCTCAGACCAATGATGAAGAATTTCAGAAGAAGATTAAAGCTGTGAATGATGGGAGATTGAGAGACTTTGTGTATGAAGATGGAATTTTGAAATTCGGGAAGAGACTTTGTGTTCCCAATATACCTGATCTAAAAAGGGAATTGCTGGATGATTCTCATAGTTCCAATTTCTCTATACACCCTGGGAGCACCAAAATGTATAGATATTTGAAAGAACATTTTTGGTGGGACAATATGAAGAGGGAGATTGCTGATTTTGTGTCAAGATGTATGGTTTGTCAACAAGTGAAAGCTGGAAGGCAACAGCCTGGAGGAGTCATGCAACCTCTTCCCATATCGGAGTGGAAATGGGACAATGTTACGATGGACTTTGTCATGGGGCTACCAAAGACTCCTAGAAGGAATTATGCAATATGGGTTATTGTTGATCGTCTTACCAAGTCAGCACATTTTCTTGCTATAAGAGAAGATCTACCCCTGGAACGTCTAGCAAGACTATACATTAATGAAGTTGTGAGACTTCATGGAGTACCCCTATCGATTGTTTCTGATCGTGATCCCCGTTTTACTTCAAGATTCTGGAAAAGTCTTCAGAAATCCCTGGATACTGAACTTCATTTGAGCACTGCTTACCACCCTCAGACAGACGGACAATCAGAACGGACTATTAAAACCTTAGAAGACATGTTGAGATCTTGCTCACTTGACTTTCAGGGTATGTGGGATCAATATTTACCTCTAGTAGAATTTTCCTATAACAATAGCTTCCATTCAAGTATTCAGATGGCACCATATGAAGCGTTATACGGAAAGAGATGTCGTATACCAACCTGTTGGGATGACGTTGGTGAAAGAAAACTTGTAGGCCCAGAACTAGTGGAGGAAACGGTGGAAAAGGTGAAAGTAATCCAAAATCACATCAAAGCAGCTCAAATTAGGCAGAAGAGCTATGCCGATAATCGAAGGAAGGATTTGGAATTTCAAGTCGGTGATCATGTTTTCCTGAAGGTATCTCCGTGGAAGGGAGTCATATGTTTTGGTAAGAAAGGTAAATTGAGTCCCAGGTACATCGGACCTTTCGAAATTCTAGAACGAATTGGGGTTGTAGCTTACCGATTGGCAATGCCGCCAAGTCTCTCCAAAGTTCACGATGTGTTCCACGTATCTCTATTGAGGAAATACATGACTGATCCAACGCATGTACTCACCTATGAGGAATTAGAACTGGAACCCGATCTTTCCTATTGTGAAGAGCCCGTCAGGATTCTTGATACGAGAGAACAAGTACTGAGAAACCGGACGACGCGTCTGGTAAAAGTTTTGTGGAGAAACCATAAGATGGAAGAGGCAACGTGGGAACCCGAGGAACTTATGATGAAGAACCACCCGAGTCTTTTTATGCAGTAATACCCTAGAAATTGCGAGGACGCAATTATTTGAAGGAGGGGAGAATGTAACACCCCAAGCTTCTACGGTACGCTTCTCTTTGAATAATGTGATAGCTTGTGTTGTACGCAACACCGAGTTCTAACACACCATAACTAATCAAACTAGCTGTTATGAATAGTAACACCTACTTTTTGAAATTATATATATTTTATATTTGAAAATGGACTTCATTTTTGGATTCGGAATATCGAATTTAGCCTAAGGTGAAATTTTGGTACATTTCGGATAACTTTCATATTTTGATGAATAGTGAAAATTACTAAATTTTAATTAAAAACAACTTTTTTAATCAAAATAATTAATAGTGATAAATTATGAATTTGAGTGGTTTTAAAGTATATTTAGAATATATTTTTACCATTTAATATAATGTTGGTCATTGGACATAATTTTACAATTAAACCGAACATAAACAAGTATCAATCTTTTGATAGTTATTATCTCTTAAAAACACGCTTTTTGTTTTGACAGCGGGAATTAATTTTAAATTAATTTCTGCCACTTCTGTGTTTTGAATTTAGGAAAATGGATTCCATATTTGGAATCAGGATATTCAAATTGTGTAAATAGGTAACTTTTATTTTTAGACATTTTGAATAATTACTGCGGTAAATATTTTATTTACCATGGTTAAGGGTAAATCCGGTAAATAAGGGTTAAAAAATAATATTATAATAATACTAAATTACCCTAAAACATGTCTTAACCCTATTGGTTGATACATGGTCGACCATGGGCATCTTTGGGTCTATTTTGGGACCCCATGGATCCACTTGTAAGTGATAATGACACTTTATTTTAATTTAGTTAAAATGAATACAAAAATGACACAAGCATATATCTTTTAGAACAACAATTGTTACATAGGGTTATATATGTTGGATTTTAGATTATAAATATTCATTAGAAAGATAAAAAGATTTCCTACATAATTATATTTTATTTATAATGTTTAGACATTAAATAATTTATTTTATATATGACACAATGATGATGCAGTAATTACTATAATAGTGAAAAATTAAAATAATTGATATTATAAATACCCAAATAAATATAATATGAAACTTTTAATGAATTAAACTAATTTTCTAGGATAATATGATATATTAGAATTGATTTAATTGACTTTGTTCGAAGTAATCAATCTGTTATGAGTTTCACAAAAATCAACTATTGAATAGTGTCAAAATTGACATAAAAGAGTTCTTAAAACAAATATTATATTATTAATTGATATTAAATTCTAAAAAATCTAAGGTTCGGCCAAGAGACTTATATCATGATAGGATCATCATTAATGGACCACTTGGGGGTCGCTTGGATGTATATAGTAAGTTTATTAACCATATTATATAAAAATACAAAGAGACATTGTAAAAGTGAAACTAATTAACTTAGAGTTAATACTTAAATATAAGGTTAATATAAGTACCCAAACCTGTCTAAATTCTATTGGTTGAGTTGTTTTCGACCCATACCCACCTTAACCTTTGAATAATCAACTTTGGAGCCATTAGAAACCGAATATAAATTTATTATAAATTAATATTTCTAGCTTTTCCAAAGGTGCCCCTCACCCCTCTTATAAAAGGGCACTCCTCCTTCTCATTTCTTCACACCTTCAAAGCCTTTTGGTTCGGCCAAACTCTGCCCAAATACTCTCCCAACATCCCTCAATACAACCTAGAGGCCTTAGTTTGATCAGAAAGCCAACCTAAGGATCCCTTTTGATCAAATCAAAAGGAAGAACCCGAAGAAGAGGTAATGATTTCACCACCCTTCTCCAAGTTCATTTCTTCTTCCACTTCTTCTTCCTTTGTTCTTACCATTCTAAAATAATAACTCCAGTATCTCACATATACTGTGATGTTATTATAAATATGGTACAATCATATTCAGTATTCTATCCACCCTTTGAATAACATGTCGCCATACGTGCGTACGTACGGCTTACCGTCTCCACGTCGTGGTGTAATTGTTATTCAATATAATATTATTTGGATGGGTATAATAATGATGTGTAACTCATGTAAATAATAAATATAACATGTTAATGATTCTGTATATATGATATACCATCCATTTATATATTATTTTAATATCAAAAGAATGATATTGTCGCTCGTGCGTACGTACGGACTACCATCTCCACGAACGCGATGAGATTCATTCTCCATCGTATCCATTCAAGTATAATTATCATTTGATGATTTAAAAATGATGTCTAAGGACTGGATATCATTCTGGATATGAATAAGATACAACAACCATGACTTATGTAACAAAACATATAAAAGAAAATGAGTAAGTTAACACCCGAAACGACGATAATTCTAAGATATTATTAACAAATCAATGTTAAAAGATCATATATGATATCATATTAATATATATGATTCTTGTATAATTTAATAACAATTATTTTACCATTATACAGGAGGTTAACCTACCCCAACCAAGGAAAAGTACAAGGTAAGGGTTTACATTACAACCTCTTCATTATCCAAGGTTGTTTATACGTAATAATCTACTGGGATCTCTTTATCATCCACATCCATGTTTTCTTAAAAATGTATTTCAAAACATTTTTACTATTTACTAGAATATGAGTTAAAGTCATTTATACCCTTTTTGAATTTTATAAGTGGTTTATAAAGGAATCTTTCGGTCGTTTTCAAAACAAGGTCCTTTTTAACCTTTTCGACAGAATTAAGGTAAGAATGTTTTTTTTAACTTATACGGCGGGTGCGGCTATTTTCCGCCGTTATAAAATCTTCAAAGCTTCCCTTACAAGCTTATAAGAATATTTTCAAAGAAAATGTTTTATTTTATATGGATCTTAAATTATTTCAAAATAAAAGGAGATATTTCTTTAAAAAGAATTTTGATTTCATCTATGTCAACATCCTTTGATGGATTTTAAGATTATTTGAAGTTGATTTATTATGATACAAAACTTCTATATTGTATGGAAGGTTTTGTGATATGTTTGACTGTGGATGTGCTATTTTTATACCATTCATAGTTTATGGTGAAATTATTGACATTTCGTATGCTAGTTTTAATACGAATGTTTATGTTATGTTTAAACCTTTTCATATGGGAATGCATTGGACTTAATATGTGACGGGTGGAGCCCGCTATAGCTCCTCGATGCATCGGTAGGTCTCATGAGACAAACTAGTGTCTTGGCACAAGGCCTTGACAAAATCTTATTTGTAGTCTTGGCACGAGGCCTTGGCTATGTGGTTATGATAGTCTGGCATTATGCATTCCAACATTATGAAAGTGGTTATTGATTTATGCATGTGATTATTCGATTAGTAGAATATCCATGTGAATAAGTAAATGACATTATTTCATTTTATTTATGCCATACCATGTTGAAAGTTCATGTTTAAAAGGCTTTTGTTTTAGTTATACATTGCTTTAAATGTTTATTCTTATTTATGAAAGTTTCCGCTATATTGTTATCCTTACTGGGCATTTGAGCTCACCCCTTTTCTATGTTTTATTTTTCCCAGGAAGTGAAGATGTGAGTTATGAATGACCTGCAGGGATATTATGAGGGGATTATAGTGTGGACTGTGGAAACATTATGTTGTTGTAGTAGTTTTTCATTTTATGATGTAATGTAAAACTTATGAATATATCTAGTGTTTCCAAGGCTACTAAACCAATCGGTCTTTCGAGATTTGATCTTTCTTGTGATCATGCCAATGTTATGTAATTAATGCACCGACTCTGGGCAACTGGGGTCGGGGCGTTACATTACATGCCGGTGTCATCTACCTATGTGCTCAATATATTTTTCTTTGACTTTCCGGCAATAAAACTTGTCTATAGAACATCAGGACCGTTAATTTATTTAGGATATATCATTTATATCAAAGGGTCTAAGATATTCACTTTCATTAAATAACAGAAAGGATAAATCCTTTCTTTCATTATTCATTAATGCAATATTACTTGTGACGCAGTCAACGTATCCTACTTCGCCGCGAACATCTATCGTCATGGTTTTCATCAATATATCAAAGTACGTGACTCATAATACTAAATAATAATAATCTTAAATTCTAAAGATTAATACACACGTCCACAGATAGAAACATCCAATGACACATATAAATGTGGATTTCCTACTGACGGGTCTCATTCTCATAATATCCTATTGGATCTAACCAATGGCATACATCATGAGAAGGTGTCTCAAAGTCCTATGAGTATCCAAATCTGGTAGTCTATATCATTTGTGTCCCTCAAATGATATCATCCGGCTATAGAACATATATTTAAGAATAGTGTTGCAGTACTTCTGGTTTCTCATCATAGCGGGCAACTACTATGACATTTTAGTGCGACAGCTACTCTAGAGACATTATCACATACTATGTTATGTATAAGAACAATTATGATGTGATGATAAGTTTATTAATAATCAAAACTATGAATACAAGTTGTCATAAAGTAAACAGAAGTTGGTTCCAGGGTACCAACTCCAAAAACATCCTCTCTACTATTTTTATCTTATTAAACAATTCCTTTAATAATATCATACATGGGAGAATCACTAAATGATAATAGTTTATCATTTAGTCTCCCAATGCAAGTTGCATGGAATGATATACCCATTTTCACTACCACAAAACTATTTTTCTGCAGCGCCACCCTTTAACAGCGCTGATAAATGGGGTGCTTTTATTAGCGCTAAAAAAACGCTGATAAAGGGAACTTTTAATAGCGCTAAAAAAAGAACTGTTAAAAGTGACCCTTTATCAGTGCTTTTTTAGCACTGATAAAGGCACCCCCTTTATCAGTGATTTTTTTAGTAGAGCTGATAAAGTGGAGGGTTTATCAGTGCTTTTTCCCTAGCGCTGATAAAGTGCATATTTCAAAAAAAATCATAAAAAAATATATTGATATATAAGTATATTTATATTGATAAAAATATAATATATATTTTTTAAATATGTTTTAGATCGATTTGATATATGGTAGACGCAAAATGGACACCTGGAGCAAAAATTATGGTTGTTTGGAGGGATTAAGGATCTTTTCATACCTTAAAGAATATGAGAAGGTGTTTTAGTGGTCACCGGAGTGTAGGTCTAGTCGCAAGCTTTCGATTTGATATGTGGTAGAGGCAAAACGGACACCCAGAGCAGAAGTTATGGCAAAAAGGACACTTGGAGACAAACTTATGATCATCCGGGTGGATTTTGGGCCTCTTGGGGCCTTGAAGAATGTGATATGTGGTTCCAATGGTCACCAGAGTATGTATATTTTCACAAGTTTTGATTTGATATGCAGTAGAGCCAAAATGGACACTCAGAGCATAAATTATCATTTGAAATTGAGCAACCCTCCTAGCGCCTAAAAACCTAAGAAACCAGCAACTCACTAAAACAGGCATAACTTCTGATCCGAGTGTTCGTTTGAGCGTCGCGACCAGTTAAATCGAAGCTCATGAGACGATTGAGGGCCATGTCTAATATAAAACCATGATAAGATAAAAGAAATGGAAGATATATTAGTCATACCACTCCAAAAAAACTCAACTTCAAACGACCATAACTTTCGCTCCGGGTGTCCATTTGGGCTCTACCACATATCAAATCGAAGGCACCGAAGATATCTACGCAGTTGGATAACTGGAACATAGTTTTAATCATGGCTTGGACCATAAAACCCCAAAAAACCCATCAGAAGGCCTCTAAAACTTCATTTCCATGTCCGGTGCCTTGTCAATTTTTTCTTAAAATGACAATTACTTCTGATTCATGTGTTTGTTTGGCCTCTGCCACCTGTTATATCATATTTTGTTCCATGAGCTTCGGTTTGACTAGTCACAGAGCTGAAATGGACACCCAAATCAAAAGTTATGTCTGTTTCAGTGACTCTGTGGTTTGTTAGGTTTTTCAAGCCCTCATTTCTAACACTTTTGTCATGTCTGCTGTTTTTTCAAACAACTGTAACTTATGATTTGTCTGTCTGTTCGGCCTCCACCACCTATCATATCAAAGCTCGTTTGATGATCTTCGATTTGACTTATCACGGAGCTGGATCGGACTCTCGGATCAGAAGTTTTCGTCATTACCCAAAGTTTAGGGTTTATTTGACTTTCTGACTGTATTTACGGGTTTTGAGGGTTTCTCCATTTTTTACCTGTTTTTCAGGTTTTCAAAGCTTGTTATCGTTTTTCATAATGTACTGTTATTTATAATCAAATATATAACAATATATACATATTTTTTATATATTCACACATAAAAATTTAATTTTATAAATAAATAATTAAACATATTTACATATAAAATATATTTCTCAATATATAAGCCTTTACAGCGCTTTTTTTAACGTTGTTATAGGGGACCCCCTCTTATCTTCGCATCGATTAACAACGCTTTTCTAGCGTTGTTAATACCTTTTTCTAACGCTGATAAATGTCATATTTGTAGTAGTGTTTGAATGCAAATCATAATTTGTATGCAATATAATTCATCTCATGAATATATTATATACATATAAGGCTTTAGGGCATACATCCTTCAGATAATGCCTCATATTTGCATGTTTTATACCTTTAGTGCTAGTCATCAACTCAAAATATATTGAAGATGGACTTTGAGGGTCATTCTTGTCTCCATTGTAGGCCGAGAAGAGTTCACGGGGGGGGGGTGATAGATGTTAGTTGCGTAGTAATTATCATTATTATTATTTGTTATAAACCATTCATCTACAAGATTTTTTATGTCTACATGAAAAGCTTAATCATGACCCAATCAATCTAGTTTTCTTAGTGGTTTACTTTGCAATGTTGAAGACTCGTCTAACTTTAGATTAATCCAACAATATGTGTGGACCTCTCCCAACGTTGTCTGCATTTTGCATCTAACATTATTTTAGGCGTATTTGTTTGGGGTCATATAGGTCTTCAATGTTATAAAAATACTATATGTGGTACTAAGTAAATACTATACGTGACCCAATTTATGTGTATAAGGAATAACACTGCATTTAATTTCAATTGTTTGTTGATAGATAAATTTATTTGTATAATATGATAAATAAATTTATTTGTTATATTGACACTCAAAAACTCCCGGCCTCCAATCCAACCGCGTATCGGATCGATCAACCCGGACGGCTTTCCAGATAAATGAGCACCCCTATCTTCCCCCTCTCTTCCACTTTCAGCCCATCACCCTCATCAAATTTACTGCAATTCCCAAATCCTCGATGTCCGATCGGGAATCGAATCCTTTCACCTCGACGTCGCAGATCTATCGGACCTGGTTCCGCCAAATGTGCCGCAGATGATATCAGCGGAGGCGGCGGCGATGGCGAAGGAGACGGCACTTCACCTCCGCGGGATGGGCTGGGGGTAAGGTTCAGGCGAGGCTCGAGAAAGCGATTGAGGCGGGTACAAGAACAGAACAGAGAGGGCAGCAGCACGGTCAGGGCATCGGTGCCTCCGCCGCGTCCGAAGGAGTGGGGGCAGATGAGTGTCAAGGAGAAGGCGATGGAGCTGTACGTGGGAGAGCGGGGTTTGTTGTTCTGGCTCAACAAACTAGCCTACGCTTCCATCTTCGTAGTGATCGGCGGTTGGGTTCTGTTCCGCTTTGTGGGGCCTGCTCTCAATCTTTACCAGCTGGATTCTCCTCCTCTTTCGCCTTCGTCAATATTCAAGGGTTAGAGTTAACTTCACCTCCTGTGTGCTTCGACGGAGGTACGCTCATCTTTTGCTGGTAGGGGAAGTAAGTTGTTGTTCTGTCGATGTTGAGTAAGAGTTATAATCGTCGATCGAGTGCAGTGTTCTTGTTTCTAGGAATCAGGGTTATGCTTTTGGGGAAGAGTTCCTTTAAAGTTGCTGTTTTGATTTTAATTTGGACAGAAATTGATGATAACAGATGTTATCCTGCATGAATTTCACTTATAGATTCTAAACCAGTACAAGAGTTAATTCTCAACTTTTGCCCAAATTTGAAAAACTGATGCGAGCCTTTTTTTTCTTTCTATGAAACATAAGTTCAAAATTCGGAGCTGTTTGAAATAGGATCATTGTTGGTATAAACCGAAGTTTGATAGTTGAACTAAAATTGTTCAACATCCACTATAACAGGCATGTCTGAAGCTTATATCCATCCTTTTCAATGTTGATTCTCTTTTGATTTTCATGTATAGTCTTTGTGATATTCTTGGATGTTTTCCTTTGAATGTGTAGAGCTAAGTTGGGGTTGGATGTGAAGACCATAAAAGTGTCATGATGCTCTGATTTGTCAAGGAACTGTATTTAAGTTTTTTTTGCAATCTCTTATTACTGTTTAGTTTCTTAGTAATCTTTGAAGTTCTACAAGATACAACCATGTAACTCTTAAAGGAGATATTAATGTCGATAAATTTTTGTTCCAGGGAGCATTGAAGAGCTCTTCGAGAGTTCATGCTGAATCTCTACCCAACTGTGGAAGATCGAATCATCTGATGTTAGTGTTCATCCTGAATTTTACAGTGAGCTTTCTCATTCTGAGTTTTATTATTTTATGAAACAAGTTAGATGTTTGTTGGAGAATTGATGCGATGTGATTAATGTGCTTCAATGATGATACCGCTTGATAGATCATTGTAATTCCCCTTTATTATTCCATCAGATTAATATGTAGCTTGGATAATATCAAACACAACTTGGGCATGGTCATCCACATTGTGGACTGTCCTTGTAAATCCTGTGTGATTTTGTGCTTGCTCTATTTTCTACACGAGTAAGAGATTCTTATTAACAAGTAATTAGAGGTTAATTGAAAGAATTGTAAAAAGTGGTCGACACTAATTAACCACCCCTAAGTGTTGGATCCACACTACATACCGACCACCTCAATAAGCAGGGTTCAGGACCACTCATTCCACCAAATATTTAAAGCAAAATCATAGATATTTCCATCCATGTTGGACAACGTATTTGATCATCTTCATGTTTGCTCAAAGCTCTGCTACCTAAGTATATCCATTCCCAACAATGTGGTAGAAACATCCATTGACAAAGCTTCGTTAGGTACGTGTTAGAATGGAGGAGTAACTTGATACCCAAGATACCTTTAAAGAGAGACTTTGGTGTTTATTTATAGAGAATTATAATCATGAAAGAACACCCAAGCCAGCTTGAAGGGGAGTGTTAGTGGATGTGCGTCCCACATCGGATTTGAGTGTTCTTTTATTATTATAAATCTCTATAAATAAATATCAAGGTCTCTTTTAAAAGGTATCTTAGGTATTGAATTACTCCTCCATTAAAGACACCTTCGCACCCTGAGGGTCCTGGTGCACCTCATGTAGCACCATCGACATTAGCCTTGATCAATGATGGGATCAGTGGGACCCATAAGATAGACTTCAGCACAAGTGACTTTTTTTTTGCTTAGCAAACATGTGTAAAATATTTAAATAAAAAACATGATTCATCATTGAATTCGTTTGAATGTTGGAGGATGTCAAAAACAGAAGCAATGCTAACTAATAATAATTGAAAGAACCTGAGTGATGGAAAACAAAAAATGTAATGTCTTCTTTATCAGAGAAGATCATTACAATGATATAATTATGAACAATTCATTAATAAAGCAATTATGAACACATTATAATTTTTCGTGCATTATGGATATTCTGTAATTAAATAAATACAAACACTTTATACTTGTGTCTTATATGAACTTTTTCATATTCTCCTTTATATGGAATTTTTCATAAATATATGATATTATTTGAAATATAAACATTTTATATTCCATTTCTATTTTGTAAACAATTTATATAATCTAAATATATTATACTTAAATTTATTTAAATCTTGATCATATCAATTGTCAAAACTCATTTTGATTTGATTTAAATAATTCCCAATTCAAATCAATTAATTATGAAAAATTCTTAATTTAAATATAAATTACTTTATATTTTTCTTTATTATGTAATTTATACATTATAAATCAGACTTACAATTTCTATATAAAAAATTTATATCTAAATTATAAGTCATGTCTTATAATTGGAAAATGTGTTTCAAGATTAACAATAAATATTTATAGATATTTATTCCAACTCTTTTTATTTGAATTTTGAAAAAAATCCATTTTTAACAGTTAAGAGGGAACCCACAACCAAGTACCCAAATCAAGCCATTACACGATGAACAAAAAACACAAAAGAAAACACCTAAGACCACAAACTGAACAATCATTCCAAAAGAAAAGTGTTGATATTTCTAGTTAAGGATCACGATGTCCAGATTAGGACGATGCCTCAAGTTTTCATTGACTTATGTGTTAAAAAATTACAGATCACCGCATAATCATCAACTAAGAGGGACTGGGGGCCAAAATTTGAAATGATAGCATCATGTTGTGTGTGTAACACCTCAAGATTTCATAGTACATTATTTCTCCAAAGTAATTCAATAACTTGCACTACATGCAACACCGGGTTCGAGCGCACCACAAGATTACCAAATTAGCCATTCAAAAGCGGTTATGAATAGTATTAACTGAATATTGAACTACATATATAATTCTTATAAAATTTAGAATCCATATTATGAGTTTTTTAGACATAATGTAAGAACAAATTCATTTTTTTTTCAGATAAAAGAAGTATTTATTTCAAAAAATGCACTTTTACAACCTTTTAATGATGAACCCTTTTTAAATCCAATATTTGAAATTTTTATATATTCAATTTGACAAAATAAACTTCTTTCGAATCGGGACATAAGAATTTAGTTTCAATAAATTTTTGGTGTTTTTCTGATAACTTTCATATTTGGGTGAATAGTGAAAAATATTATATTTTAACTGAAAACAACTTTTTTAATCAAAATAATTTATATTGTTAAATTGTACATTTTAATGGTTTGGAAGTACAAATAGATTATATTTTTACCATTTAATCCAATGCTGGTCATTGTAAGTAATTTCACTTTGAGATTGAACATAAATAAGTGTCAATCTTTTGATAGATATTTTTTCTTAAAAATACGCCTTTTGGTTTTGACGATGAGAATTAATTTTAAATTAATAAATGCAACTTCTATGTTTTGAATTTGGTAAAATAGACTTCATTTTTGAATTAAGGATATCAAAATTAGCTTAGGGTGAATTTTTGGTATTTTTCTAAAAACTTTCAATTTTTGATGAATAGTGAAAACACTGAGTTATTAGTTAAAACCGACTTTTTATTTAAATAATTATTTATTATATTTAAATTTATATTAGGTCAAAATAGATACATAATACCTATATAAGTTCAATGTAATTCATTAGAGTCAATTTTTATTAATTTTATATATATAAAAATTTTATTGAATTTTTCACCGTCTTTTACCCACCTCCTAGGAGAATTTGCAAATTCACATAAAACATAATTTTACCGCTTCTGTGAATTGAATTTCAAAAGTCCGAGAGACACGGTTGATATCAATAAGTAAAATGTGGTTCAACGAGATGAAAATAATTTTAGGTGAATAGAAACTTTTTACTTTTATTTACCACAGTTAAAAGTAAATAGGGTAATTAAAGGTAAAAATGATATTATTATTACCCTAACACATGTCCTAATTCTATTGGATAAATATAATTCGACCAAAAACAACCTTAGGAATAAAATATGATCCTTTAGGTCCACTTGGATTAGATTAGGACATTTATTATTATTTAATTCAAAGAAAAGTTAAAAGAGTTAAAATCAAAGTTCAATAACTAAAACATTTTTAATATCGGGTTATACATAAGATAAATTCAATTATAAATATTCATTAGAAAACTAACAAAATTTCCTACATAATGGTATTTTATTTATAATTTTTAGACATTAAATAATTTAATTTATTTATGACACAATGGTGATGCAGTAATTACCTAATTAATGAAATATTAAAATAATTGATATTATAAATATTTAAATAAATGTAATTTGTGACTTATTATGAATTACAATAAATTTTTAGGTTAATATGTCATATTAGGGTTGGTTAGATTAATTTTGTTCGAAGTAATAATGCTGTTATGAATTTAGAAAAAACAAAATACCAAATAGTGTCAAAATTGACATAAAAGAGTTTTTAAAACAAATATTATATTATTAATTGATATTCTATTCCTAAAAATCTAAGGTTCGGCCAAAGGACTTATATATTGATAGATGTATCATTAATGAACCAATTGAGGTTCTCTTGGAAGTATATAGTAAGTTTATTAACCATATAATATAAAAATACAAAGAGACATGGTAAATATCAAATTATTTAACTAAGAGTTAAATCTAAAAGATAAGGGTAAAATAGTGACCCAAACCTGTTGAAAACCTATTGGTGGAGTGATTTTTGACCCATCCCCACCTAGCCTTTAAATAATCCACTTTGGAGCCATTATAAACCGAAAATGATTTTATTATAAAATAATATTTCTAGCTTTTCCTAAGGTGCCCCTCACCCCTCTTATAAAAGGGCACTCCCTCTTATCTCTAATTCACACCTTCAAAGCCTTTTGACTCGGAAAATCCCTGCCCAAATATTCTCTCAACTTCCCTCACTTCAACCTAGAGGCCTTAGTTTGATCAGAAAGCCAACCTAAGGATCCCTTTTGATCAAATCAAAAGGAAGAACCCGGAGAAGAGGTAATGTTTTCACCACCATCTTTCAAGTTCCTTTCTTCTTCCACTTCTTCTTTCTTTGTTATTTCCATTCTAAAATAATAACTCCAGTATCTTCTATATACTGTTATGTTGTTATAAATATGGTACAACCATATTCAGTATTCTATCCATCTTTTGAATGACATGTCCCTATACGTGCGTACGTACGGCTTACCGTCTCCACGCCGTGGTGTAATTTGTTATTCAAACATTTCATCATTTAGATGAGTATAATAATGATTATAAATGATGTAAATAATAAATAAAACATGATAATGATTCTGTATATATGATATACCATTCAATTATATACTATTTTAATATCAAAAGAATGATATTGTCGCTCGTGCGTACGTACGGACTACCGTCTCCACGAACGCGATGAGATTCATTCTCCATCGTATCCATTCAAGACTAATTCTCATTTGATGATTAAAAATAATGTTTAAGGACTTGATATCATTCTGGATATGAATAAGATACAACCTATCCATAACAAACACGGATTATGTAACAAAACATATACAAGAAAACGAGTAAGTTAACACCCAAAACGACGATAATAATAAGATATTATTAACAAAACAATGTTAAAAGATCATATATGATATCATATTAATGTATATGATTCTTGTATAATTAAATAACAATTATTTCACCATTATACAGGAGGTTAAACTACCCTCGACCCAAGAAAAGTACAAGGTAAGAGTTTATTTCACATTCTCTTCATTATCCGAGATTGTTTATACGTAATTATCTATTGAGACCTCTTTATCACCCACATCCATGTTCTTAAAAATGCATTCCAAAACATTTTGACTATTTACTAGACTATGAGTTAAAGTCATTTATACCCCTGTTTGACTTTTTATAAGATTTTTATAAAGGAATCTTTCCGTCATTTTTCAAACAAGGTCCTTTTTAACCTTTTTGAAAAAATTAAGGTAATAATGTCTTTTTTTAACTTATACGGCGGGTGCGACTATTTTCCACCATTATAAAATCGTCGAAACTTCCCTTACAAGCTTATGATAGTATTTTCAAAGTAAATGTTTTCTTTTATAATTATGTGATATTTAAATGATTTCAAAAAAGAGATATTTCTCTCAAATAGTTTTGATTTCATCTATGTCAACATCCTTTGATGGATTTTAAGCTTATTTGAAGTTGATTTATTATGATACAAAACTTCCATATGGTATTGAAGGTTTTGTGATATGTTTAACTGTAGATGTGTTATTTTTATACTATTCATGATTTATGAAGAAAGTATTGACATTTCGTATGCTAGTTTTAATACGAATGTTTATGTTATGTTTAAACCTGTTCATATGAGGAATGCATTGGACTTAGTAAGTGACGGGTGGAGCCCGTTATAGCTTCTCAATGCATCGGTAGGTCTAATGAGACAAACTAGTGTCTTGGCACAAGGCCTTGACAAAATCTTATTTGTAGTCTTGGCACAAAGCCTTGACTATGTGGTTATGATAGTATGACATTATGCATTCCATCATTATGAAAGTGATTATTGATATTGCATGTGATTATTCGATTAGTAGAATATCCATGAGAATAAGTAAATGACATTATTTCATTTTATTTCTGTCATATTATGCTAAAGTTCAAGTTTAAAAGGTTTTTGTTTTAGTTATACATTGGCTTAAATGTTTATGCTTATTTATAAAAGTTTCCGCTATATTGTTATCTTTACTGAGCATCTGAGCTCACCCCTTTCTATGTTTTATTTTTCCCAGGATGTGAAGAAGTATTTTATGACTGAACTATAGGGATAGTCTGAGGGGATATGAGTGTGGACTATGAAGACTATGTTGTTATAATTTTTCAATTTATCATGTAATGTAATACTTATGAATGTATCTAGTACTTACAAGGCTACTAAACTAATCGATCTTTCAAGACTTGATCTTTTGTGATCATGTCAATGATACGTAATAATGCACCGACTCTGGGCTTCTGGGGCCAGGGCGTTACAGTTGGTATCAGAGGAAGTTTAGTACAAACCTTGAAAGCTAGATTTAGATAAACTCTGATTAGAGCACATAACCCTAAGATAGACTTTGAGGATTAGTATAGAAGAACTTCCTAGAATTTTGGTATTGTAGAGATTTTGTGAGTTTTCCAAGCAATACATCCCTGTCTGGATACGAGCAGGTAGAGGCGGCTCTGGCACAGATGTACCTAGGGGTACAATCTGATAACACCGTTTTGAGGTAGACTCGAACGAGAACTGGTGCATGACAACGGGCCTTGCTGCACTCTTAGTTACGACACTCCTGGGGGATATGCTTAGGATAATTCTCATTTTCTTTACAAACCATTATGAAGGGTTTATGAGTATATACTTTCTCAAAGAAAACATTTTTATGATTATGGATTATATCCATAAACTGTTCAATCTAAGTTAGGTATTTTACAAGTTTGGAATTATTCATTGCAATTCATAAACTAACCTAGTGTATGCCATTGTATAGAAATGACGCCCAATAGAAGGAATGTGAACTTCATCAATACATATGATCCAAAGAGTAAGAAAGATCATATCTTTCACGGTGTTAAGCCAACATGTAGAAGGGAAATTTTCTCCCATGTATTCTCAACATATGAAGAAATAGTATCATGTGTTAATAAGATAAGTAAAGAATTTTCTGAGTTCTATGGCTTTGAAGGGAAGCAAGAGAATAAAAGGATAGAAGAGAGAAAGATGGATAAAGGGAAGAAGGAAAAGTAGAATTTTCCCATATGTGAAAACTGTGGGAATAAACACCCTGGAACTTGCCTGAAGGGAATGAAAGTTTGTTATAAGTGTGGAGAAAAAGGACACCATGTGCATGACTGCAAGGGTAAGAAAAAAGTTTCAAATGTACAATGCTTCATCTGCAAGGAGTTGAGACACTACATGAACCATTTTCCAAATCATCGGAGTATGCCCCAAATGATACTATTGGATAATAATCAAGTTATGATACTACCACAGATGAGGAGGAATGATTAGAGTTCTTATGTTGTTATTAAATAATTATGTCATTTGAGTGTTGTATCAACGATGTACTGGTTGTAATAATTATAGAGTATATAAGGATTGTACTGCAGTACTATTTCATTAAGGACTTGAAATTGTGTGGAACCAAGAAAAGTGACTCAATAGCGGGTTAAATTTTTAGAAAATATATGATTGAGAGAAAGATAAACTATAATATGGTTATGATACTGAGGTAGTGATTTTAGAATAATACATGTTTGATTTGGATAAATTATATTGGATATTCTTGACTACCTTGAAACTGATTAGTGATTTGTATATTCTATCATTGTTTGAGTTTACATCATTTTTGGATGGAAGAAGTATATCCAATATTCTATAATGAATAAGGGAGCATAAACGTAATCAATAAGATTTTATGGTAATTCTGGGTGTTACCATGTTTTAAAATAGTACATGATGAAGGTATTCACATGTTATTACATAAAAAAAGGATCTTCATTGTGTTTAACTTCCTTATAAATTTTGGACTGTGAGTTTGGACAGAAGTATTTTGGACAAGTCTAGTTTGAGATTATTTTTGGATTGCCATAAAAAGGACAACCCCGAGGTCGGGCAGCAACCCGTCACGTCCGGCAAGGCTATGAGACTTGAACCCACAACCGAAGGGCGACAATGGTGCATCATCTACCACTGACCCACGTATTGTCCTGGATTGAATAATGTAGTTTTTTTAAATGGTCTGGTAGATGAATTATAAATTCATTTTTGGAACCCTATACGAATAGGATGAATATAATTTTTTTAGTGCTATTATCTTTTAGAGTGAAAGATGAGTTTGTGGTAGAAATTAGTTAAAGGATGAAACTCTACTTGTCAAGTATATATTTTTCTTCTTCTCTTATTCTATGTAGAAATTAATTCTTAAACTTTAGGGAAGGGATATTAAAACAAAAAATGTGGTATCCTAATACCTTATGTTTTGTTGAACTGATGATATTTTAAATCATCAAAGATTGATGGATTTGAGGCCCTCAATTCTACAATTGTTTGTGACTGATGACATCAATCACTCCCTATAAATATTTACGTTTTCCTCCAATTATGTGTCTCTAATTTCTACAAATGTTCTCCTAATCGAGATCATAATTTGGTGGTTACTTTTTCATTCCCATTTCCCTCTTATTAAGACTAAATTTTATTAACCCAATTTCCGATGTGGGTTTTCCCACAAAGGTATTTTCTATTTTTAACCTTTTATTTTCAAAGAACAATTTCAAATTGCGAGGATGCAATTTATTGAAGGAGGGAAGAATGTAACACCCCAATATTTCATAGTACGTTATTTCTCCAAAGTAATTCAATAACTTGCACTACACACATCACCGGGTTCGAGCGCACCACAAGATTACCAAACTAGTCGTTCAAAAGCGGTTATGAATAGTATTAACTGAATATTGAACTATATATATAATCCTTATAAATTTTAGAATTTATATTATGAGTTTCTTAGATATAATGTAAGAAAAAATTCATTTTTTTAGATAAAAGAAGTATTTATTTCAAAAAATGCACTCTTACAACCTTTTAATGATGAACCCTTTTTAAATCCAATATTTGAAACTTTTATATATTCAATTTGACAAAATAAGCTTCTTCTTTAGAATCGGGACATAAGAATTTAGTTTCAATAAATTTTTGGCATTTTTCTGATAACTTTCATATTTGGGTGAATAGTGAAAAATACTATATTTTAACTGAAAACAAATTTTTTAATCAAAATAATTTATATTGTTAAATTGTACATTTTAATGGTTTGGAAGTAAAAATAGATTATATTTTTACCATTTAATCCAATGCTGGTCATTGTAAGTAATTTCACTTTGAGATTGGACATAAACAAGTGTCAATCTTTTGATAGATATTGTTTCTTAAAAATACGCCTTTTGATTTTGACGATGAGAATTAATTTTAAATTAATAAATGCAACTTCTATGTTTTGAATTTGGTAAAATAGACTTCATTTGTGAATTAAGGATATCAAAATTAGTTTAGGGTGAATTTTTGGTATTTTTCTGAAAACTTACCATTTTTGATGAATAGTGAAAAACATTGAGTTATTAGTTAAAACAGACTTTTTATTTAAATAATTATTTATTCTATTTAAATTTATATTAGGTCAAAATAGATACATAATACCTATATAAGTTCAATGTAATTCATTAGAGTCAATTTTTATTAATTTTAGATATATAAAAATGTTATTGAACTTTTCATCGTCTTTTACCCACCTCCTAGGAGAATTTGCAAATTCACATAAAACTTAATTTTACCGCTTCTGTGAATTGAATTTCAAAAATATGAGAGGCACAGTTGATATCAGTGAGTAAAATGTGGTTCAATGAGATGAAAATAATTTTTGGTGATTAGTAACTTTTACTTTTATTTACCACGGTTAAAAGTAAAGAGGGTAATTAAATGTAAACATGATATTATTATTACACTGACACATGTCCTAATTCTATTGGATAAGTATAATTCGATCAAAAATAACCTTAGGAATAAAATATGATTCTTTAGGTCCACTTGGATTATATTAGGACATTTATTATTATTTAATTCAAAGAAGAGTTAAAAGAGTTAAAATCAAAGTTTAATAACTAAAACATTTTTAATATAGGGTTATACATAAGATAAATTTCTATTATAAATATTCATTAGAAAGCAAAAAATATTTCCTACATAATGGTATTTTATTTATAATTTTTATATATTAAATAATTTAATTTATTTATGACACAATGGTGATGCAGTAATTACCTAATTAATGAAATATTAAAATAATTGATATTATAAATATTTAAATAAATGTAATTTGTGACTTATTATGAATTAAAATAATTTTCTAGGTTAATATGTCATATTAGGGTTGGTTAGATTTATTTTGTTCGAAATAATAATGCTGTTATGAATTTAGAAAAAACAAAATACCAAATAGTGTCAAAATTGACATAAAAGAGTTTTTAAAACAAATATTATATTATTAATTGATATTCTATTCCTAAAAATCTAAGGTTCGTCCAAAAGACTTATATATTGATAGGTGTATCATTAATGAACCAATTGAGGTTCTCTTGGAAGTATATAGTAAGTTTATTAACCATATAATATAAAAATACAAAGAGACATGGTAAATGTCAAACTATTTAACTAAGAGTTAAATCTAAAAGATAAGGGTAAAATAGTGACCCAAACCTATCTAAAACCTATTGGTGGAGTGATTTTCGACCCATCCCCACCTTAGCCTTTAAATAATCTACTTTGGATCCATTATAAACCGAAAATGATTTTATTATAAAATAATATTTCTAGCTCTTCCTAAGGTGCCCTTCACCCCTCTTATAAAAGCGCACTCCCTCTTCTCTCTAATTCACACCTTCAAAGCCTTTTGGCTCGGCCAACCCCTACCCAAATATTCTCTCAACTTCCCTCACTTCAACCTAGAGGCCTTAGTTTGATCAGAAAGCCACCCTAAGGAGCCCTTTTGATCAAATCAAAAGGAAGAACCCAGAGAAGAGGTAATGTTTTCACCACTCTCTTTCAAGTTCCTTTCTTCTTCCACTTCTTCTTTCTTTGTAATTTCCATTCTAAAATAATAACTCCAGTATCTTCTATATACTGTTATGTTATTATAAATATGGTACAACCATATTCAGTATTCTATCCATCCTTTGAATGACATGTCACTATACGTGCGTACGTACGGCTTACCGTCTCCACGTCGTGGTGTAATTTGTTATTCAAAAATTTCATCATTTGGATGGGTATAATAATGATTATAATTGATGTAAATAATAAATAAAACATGATAATGATTCTGTATATATGATATACCATTCAATTATATACTATTTTAATATCAAAAGAATGATATTGTCGCTCGTGCGTACGTACAGACTACCGTCTCCACAAACGCGATGAGATTCATTCTCCATTGTATCCATTCAAGACTAATTCTCATTTGATGATTAAAAATAATGTTTAAGGACTTGATATCATTCTGGATATGAATAAGATACAACCTATCCATAACAAACACGACTTATGTAACAAAACATATACAAAAAAAAAACGAGTAAGTTAACACCTGAAACGACGATAATACTAAGATATTATTAACAAAGCAATGTTAAAAGATCATATATGATATCATATTAATGTATACGATTATTGTATAATTTAATAAAAATTATTTTACAATTATACAAGAGGTTAAACTACCCTCGACCAAGAAAAAGTACAAGGTAAGAGTTTATTTCACAATCTCTTCATTATTCGAGGTTGTTTATACGTAATTATCTATTGGGACATCTTTATCATCCACATCCATGTTCTTAAAAATGTATTCCAAAACATTTTTACTATTTACTAGACTATGGTTTAAAGTCATTTGTACCCTTGTTTGACTTTTTATAAGATTTTTATAAAGGAATCTTTCCATCATTTTCCAAACAAGGTCATTTTTAACCCTTTTGACAAAATTAAGGTAAGAATGTCTTTTTTTTAACTTATACGGCGGGTGCGACTATTTTACACCATTATAAAATCGTTGAAGCTTCCCTTACAATCTTATGAGAGTATTTTCAAAGTAAATGTTTTCTTTTATAATTATGTGACATTTAAATGATTTCAAAAAAGAGATATTTCTCTCAAATAGTTTTGATATCATCTATGTCAACATCCTTTGATGGATTTTAAGCTTATTTGAAGTTGATTTATTATGATACAAAACTTCCATATTGTATTGAAGGTTTTTTGATATGTTTAACTGTGGATGTGTTATTTTTATACCATTCATGGTTTATGGAGAAAGTATTGACATTTCGTATGCTAGTTTTAATACGAATGTTTATGTTATGTTTAAACCTGTTCATACGAGGAATGCATTGGACTTAGTAAGTGATGGGTGGAGCCCGCTATAGCTCCTCGATGCATCGGTAGGTCTCATGAGACAAACTAGTGTCTTGACACAAGGCCTTGAAAAAATCTTATTTGTAGTATTGGCACAAGGCCTTGACTATGTGGTTATGATAGTCTGGCATTATGCATTCCATCATTATGAAAGTGGTTATTGATATTTCATGTGATTATTCGATTAGTAGAATATTTATGAGAATAAGTAAATGACATTATTTCATTTTATTTCTGCCATATTATGCTAAAGTTCAAGTTTAAAAGGCTTTTTTTTAGTTATACATTGCCTTAAATGTTTATGCTTATTTATAAAAGTTTCCGCTATATTGTTATCCTTACTGAGCATCTGAGCTCACCCCTTTCTATGTTTTATTTTTCCCAGGATGTGAAGAAGTATTTTATGACTGACCTACATGGTTAGTGTGAGGGGATATGAGTATGGACTATGGAGACTATGTTGTTATAGTTTTTCAATTTATCATGTAATGCAAGACTTATAAATGTATCTAGTACTTCCAAAGCTACTAAACTAATCGATCTTTAGAGACTTGATCTTTTGTGATCATGCCAATGATACGTAATAATGCAGCGACTCTGGGCTTCTGGGGTCGGGGCATTACAGTTTGAGATATCATTTGAACAGTTCTCCATCGAGGCCCTAGGGGTCTTGTATTCTTTATCTTATCAAGGTCCTATGAAGGCACATCATTTTCAATGAGTTGAGCCACGTTGCATTCTTCCTTGGTTACTTTACCGAATTTCTTATAGGCTAACTTCATCCCATTGGTGAATATAGGGTGAGATGAGAATTCGCCACTCACACCTCCTTCCAAGTCTGGAAGCTGGGCCTTTATTGTATCATATGGAGAGATGGTTCCTAGGCAACCTCTTTAGCCAGCTCCTCAAGCACTCCAGGTTAACTTGGTTCAAGTTTTTCTGTCTCCTTAGGCCTCTGACCCGTTGATGAGGCCACTTGAACCATCTCTTCTCCCCTATTTTTGTGCCATTTTTTCTTCCTAGTTATGACTTGATCTTTTATGTCCTCACCAATTCCATTGAAGTTTCCTTCCATCTTTGTGGTGATCATCGATTGGGTTCTGTTCCTCTTTGTGGGGCCTGCTCTCAATCTTTACTAGTTAAATTCTCCTCCTCTTTTTTCCTTCGTCAATATTCAAGGGTTAGATTGAACTTCATTTCTTGTGTGCTTCAATAGAGGTATGCTTAGCTTTTGTTGGCAGGGGAGATAAGTTGTTTTGTCGATTCTAAGAGTTATAATTATTTATTGAGTGCAGTGTTCTTATTTCTAGGAATTAGGGTTATGCTTTTGGGGAAGAGTTCCATTAAAGGGTTTGATAATGTTGCTATTTTGATTTTAATTTTGACAGAATTAGGGTCATCCTTTATGAATTTCATGTGTAAGCGTAAGTTGAGGTTGGATGTCGAGACCATAAAAGTGTCACAATGATGCTTTGATTTGTCAAGGAACTGTATTTATTTTTGCAACCACTTATTATTGTTTTGTTTCTTAGTAATCTTTGAAGTTCTACAATATAGAACCATGTAACTCTTAAAGGAGATATTAAGGATTTAGAGGGAATTTGAATGAACATATTTTCAATCAAGAAATATTGATACTTTGGATGAGTTAAATATTAAGAGACTTAGAATTGTAGTTTGATCTATACACATGTCACAAAAAGATATTTTAAAGGTTGAAAGATGATATTGAGATGTCTATTGATGAAACATTGTGAGACCATGCATACACCAAACCTAAACTCGAGGGCAATGAATATTAATGTCGATAATTTTTTTCTCTAGGGAGCATTAAAGAGATCTTGTAGAGTTCATACTGAATCTCTACCCAACCGAGGAAGATCGAATCATCTGATGTAGTATTTATCATGAATTTTACAATGAGCTTTCTAATTCCGAGTTTTATTATTTTATGAAACAAGTTAGATGTTTGTTGGAGAATTGATGTGATGTTATTAATGTGGTTCGATGATGATACTGTTTGATAGATCATTGCAATTCACCTTATTATATCATCAGATTAATATGTAGCTTGGATAATATCAAACACAACAAGGACGTGGTCATCCACACTGAGGACAATCCTTGTAAATCCCATGTGCTTTTGTGCTTACTCTATTTTCTACATGCAAGTAATGGAGTGATTGAGTTTCTAAGCGAGATTGTTATTAGTTTAACAAGTAATTAGACATTAATTGAATGAATTATAAAAAGTGACCAATGCTAATTAACCTTCCCTCTAAGTGTTGGATCCAAACTAGATATTGACCACCTCCGTACGGAGGGTTCATGGTCAGGCATGCCCAATCCCCCAAATATATAAATCAAAATCATAAAGTGGCATTACAAAGGAGGTTTACAAAGAAGGGTGTAAAATTCACCCCCCACATTAGTGTCCACCAAAGGTGCACAAAATTTTGGAATCACAAAGGACCACATAGGACTTCCCTCAACAATCGCCCTCTTTGGAAGAGCATTTACCACTTTTTTTCCTCTTTATAGACACGTGTAACATGAAATTGAACGTTCACAACAGCTTGCAGGCAATCAATCCAGAGTGGGGGAATCCTCCATGGGGCGTTTCTTTATTTATTCTTCAAGTCCTTGACTACTAGAGTCAAGTTTAATCTAATCCATATATATTTCCATCCATATCGGAAAATGTATTTGATCACCTTTATGATTGCCCAAATCTCTGCTTCATAAGCATATCCATTCCCTACAAAGTGATAGAAACATCCCTCTACAATTCCCCTGTAGGTACGAAAGGCATCACCACAACCTAAGGGTCTTGGTGCACCTGATGCCGCACCATCGTCATTAACCTTGACCCATGATGAGACCAATGGGATCCATTAGATAGACTTGAGCATAAGATTATTTTTTTCTTCTTCTAAGAACACCATGAATGTGTAAAATATTTAAACCAGAAACATGATTCATCATCGAACCTATTTGAATGACGAAGGCTTTACAAACAGCCTTGTGGATAACAATGATGACTGTATTTATGGAAGTGGAACAATTTTCAAATTCAAGACCATTTCTTACAATCCAAATGAACGCAACCACAATGGCTACAACTGACAACATGAGATTGAAGACCTGTTCACTGAAGTATGATTTAGTGACGAGCTTTATCAGGTCTAGTAGCTGGTTGTCCATACACAACACAATACCAAATAGATGCAGTGCTTACTCATACTAACTGAAAGAACCTCATGAGTGATGGAAAAACAAAAAAAGTTATTCCATCTTCTTTATCAAATAAGAACATTATAATGATCTAATTATGAACAATTCATCAATAAATCAATTATAAACACTTTATAAAATTTCATGCATTATGGACATTCCATAATTAAATAAATGCAAACACTTTATACTTATGTATAATATGAAGTCTTTCATATATTCTATTATATGTATTTTTTCATAAATACATGATATTATTTGAAATATAAACATTTTATATTCCAATTCTATTTTGTAAACAATTTACATAATCTAAATATCATATACTTAAATTCATTTAAACCTTGATCATATTAATAGTCAAAACTCATTATGATTTGATTTAAATAATTCATTGTTCAGATTAATTAATTATGATTTTTTAATTTAAATATAAATTATTTTATATTTTTATTTATTTTGTAATTTATAAACACTTAATAAACCAGATTTATAATTTCTATATAAACAATTTATATCCAAATTATAAATCATGCCATATAATTGGAAAATGTATTTCAATATTAACAATATATATTTATGGATATTTATTAAAACTCTATTTTTATTTTATTTTTGAAAAAACCCCTTTCAACGATTAAGAGGGAATCCACAACTAAGTACCCAAATCAAGCCACGATGAACAAAAAAACACAAAATAAAAACGCAAAGACCAAACTGAACATTCATGCTAGAAGAAAGGTATTGATATTTAAAGTCACAGTTCTTGATATCCAAATCAGGATGATGACTCAAGTTTTCATTTTACATATTTGTTAAAAAATTACAGAACACCACATAGTCATCTACTAAGAGCAACTAGGGGCTGAAATTCAAAATGATAACATCAAGTTGTCTGAGACACCATTTGAACACTTATCCATTGAGGCCATGAGGTTCTCTTGCACTCTTTATCTTATCAAGGTCCTCTGAAGGCACATTATACTCAATGAGCTGATCCTCATTGTGTTCTTCTTTAGTTTCTTTACCGAATTTCTCTTAGGCTAACTTTATACCATTAGTGAATATAGGGTGAAATGAGAATTCTCTACTCATACGTCCTTCCAAGTCAGGAAGTTGGGCCTTGGGTCTATTATATGGGGAGATGATTCCTAGAAAACCTCCTTAGCTAGCTCCTCATACACTCTAGGTTGATTTGGTTCAAGAATTTTTATCTCCTTAGGCCCTAGACCAATTACCCCCTCAAACGAGACCAGTTGAACCATCTCTTCTCCCTCCCTTTTTGTGCTAGTTTTGATTCCTAGTTGGACTTGATCTTCTATGTCCTCACCAAATTCCATTGAAGTCTCCTTACAAACTAAGAACCCCTAAAATTTATTTAGATCAGGACCATTAATTTTAATATTTGAATCCTTAACACCCACATATTTTTTCACCGACCTAGTCACCATGGGTTTAGGTAAATAGGAATAGTCCTTACATCATTTGGTTTTCTTCCTTGGAGCCACAGATCAATCTCTTTCATTATTCTTTCCTTTATTTCCTTTCTTCATTCATGGATAGTAGTGTTATTCTACCATCAAATCCTCTTTATATTCATAAGATCCTTGAGAGGGTGATTTTTTAGCATACCTCACCTTGAAAGGTATATTGATTTCCTACTGCTCCACCAGATCAAGTCCTTGCATCGAGTTTGTTCCCAAACCTACCACTTGAACATTATTCATATTCTTAATATTTTCCACAATATTTTTTCTATTCCTAAAAAGTTATAATTCAAATCCTCAAACTGATTCTTGAGTTCTAGGCTAGGAAGGGAATTTTTCTTAAAGCTCGAATGATACGTAGAAGCACCCAATCCTTCCAGCATAGATACAGTGGATGAAATAGGAAGTTCCTTTATAGAATATTGGTTACCCATACTTATTAAAGAGAGGTGATTAGGATATCCTTATACAACCACATCCCCACTAAGTTGACATGCCTGATCTAAAATTGAGACAATTGTAGTACCCAGACCAGACCACAAATATGCAAAAATATTAGAGATTAAAGGAAAAAAAATAAAGATTAGAAGAATAATTGCCGCCAGTGGGAGGGATCAACTAAGAAATATCCTTCTAAAAAGACCCACAAACCACAATAGTGGGGGAGACAACAATGCCTGTAGCACCATTTCTAAGAGAATATGAAACCATGATCACATAAGAATGTCTCTCAACCCTTGAACCTCTCATATTCTCACCTGCAATCACCCTACCAACATCCCCCTTCTAAAAAGTTGTGGTCTCTTCCTGAGAAGATGAGACTCACTTATTAGTATGAGTTTGAGTAAGAAAAGCATCACAACTTGCAATACAAAGAGAACCACACTTCTGAACATTGGTGCCTCATAAAAAGGTAGGTAAAGAGTGCCCCAGATAATTACAGGAGCAGTAATCGACCTAAGACTCAAAAATCACCAATTTCTTACAACAATAATCATCCTCAATTTCAATCCAAATAAAATTCACAGGAGGTCTCTATACATTGACTTCAACATAGATATGAGGGCTATGTTGGCCGAAGACCAGTTGCACTAATAATCAAGAGGTGGGTTAATTGAGTTCTTAAAATTTTTGTGGCTTAGAAAACCACCCTTGTTAAGATTTTATATGTTTTTATCTTTTCTTAACATATGAAAATATTAGAAATAAAAGCAGAAATAAAAAGTTCAAACACAAAATATTTATAGTGGTTTAGAAAATAGAAATATCCTTGTCCACTCCATCAATGCTCAACTCCTAGAGTTTGGCAATTTTCACTAGTACCAATATTTTTACCAAGGACTACCAGTCCTTTTCCCAGGGGCTATTACTTCTTTTACTAGGAATAGTACGATTGAGTGCAAGAGGTCAACACTTGGTACAACACCAAGAGCTTTTACTAGGATCCTACAAGGATTTACAAAAACACCAGCCTTCAAGGTTTCATTATCAGGAACCTTCACAACATAGAACAAGAAGCCTACACTTCCAATAAGGAGTGAGAGAATAATGAAGGATTACAAGATGAAGCTCATAGTTGCAAGATGCAACTGATATAAGAGAAGAATTCTTCGGGGGAAATAATAAGAATAGAATGCAGCTCGAGGAGAGTCTTTAACAAAAATAGTAAGATAAATCTTTGAAGAACAACCGTGGAACTTGAAACATCTTCTTCTTTTTCTTAAAATAGAGTAACAAAACTAAATGTTATAGAGACAGAGGGAGGGAGAGTAAGTGCTTCTATTTTCATGTATGTTATCTGCATTTTTCTTTTCACATTTGAATACTCTTGCAAAAATTCTCTCTTAATTTCACAACATGAGTTCCATAAAATCTGATATTGGAATTAAATTCTTGATGCCCTTTTCCTAAAAATACCTTGGCAATAGGATTTATCATTAAATTATTCTTGTACTTCTTTCTTCTCTTGGTACTTAAAACCTTTTTGTAATCGATTTTACTTAAAAGAGGCAATCCAATATTTAATGCATCTACAACAACATTAAATTCCACTTAAATCAATCCAAAGGTAATAAATATATAGGTTGTAGAACAACATAGCCGATTCTGGATCACCACAAAGTTGAATTATACATATTTGAATTCACATAGCCAAATTGATCTATGTAGTTGTTTTTCACATAGCTAACTTCCTAACGTAGCCTAATTACATAGGTGTTCTTAATGTAGCTGAATTATGTAGGATCGAAATAATGATGTAGATGCTCAATTACAAGGGGGGTGAATTTTAAGTTTAAAAACTTTTGTTTTTAACCTTAAAAAAACTATTTTTAACAAAGTTAAACACGGTAAATTCACAAATCCTCCTTTAGTTCAACAAAAAAAACTTGCTAGGTTCTAGAAATATGGGTCCGGAAATGAAACTTAATGAAAGTTTACAAGGAAAAGATTCCACCTTAAAGCGTATAGAATCTTATTTATCAGAGTACATAAAAGAATGAGAAAGTATAAGAAATTTATACTTTCTTTATTTATCAAAATACAGTGGAAATAAACTTGAAATAAAATAAGTAACAAGTATGAAATATTTTAACCCAAAGAGCAGGGTATCCAATAACCTTGGATAAAGGTCCCTTGGTTTATAATTTCAAGAAATTATGTCTTATCCACACCAGGGTAAGCCCTCGATAGATATATCAGAATCTGTCTTGCTATCCCCGCAAGTACTCTAACTTTAAGTTAGTCGACACCTCTATCTTCCTATCCCTAGAAGTCCTTGATTGTACTCAGTAACAATCAGAGTCGCACGAAGAAATCCGAACAAGATGTTCAGAACCGCACAAATCATGAGAGTCTCTCTCTCTAGAAATCACTTCAACAGCATGCAATCTCTAGAGTGATGGAACAATATTGAGCTCGTTCAAATGAGCTCCTATTTATAAGCACTTCTCCAATAGTCATCTCCCTCCTCCAACGTTCATATTTTTCCTTGAATCTCAGAGGGACCTATACACATGTCACTCAAACAACTGTTAGTTAGAAACAAATTGTACGAAATCCTTTCATAACAAGTACAAGGAAAATGAAATTGCTTAACCAAATTTATTTTTCGGAGTCTAAGAAAAAATAGAATTCGGAATCTAACCAAATAAATATTCAGAGTCTATAATACATGGATATTTGGATTTTATTTTCCAAAGAATTCTGAATATGAATTCTATAGATTTCTGAATTTGAATTCCAATGAATTTGGAATCTGATTTCTGAGGAATTTGGAGTCTGAATTCTGAGGAATTCAGAGTCGAAATTCTGAGGAATTCAGAGTATGAATTCTAAGGAATTCAGAGTCTAAATTTCAGAGAATTTGGAACCCGAATTTCAAAGAATTAGGAACCTAAATTTCAGAGAATTCAGAACTTGAATTTTAGAGAATTCAGAACCTGAATTTCATATAATTTGGAACCTGAATTTCAAAGAATTTGGAACCTAAATTTCAGAGAATTTAGAATATGAAAATAGAAAAATTGGAATATGAAAATAGAAAACTCTATATTTAAGTATTTATAGGATTCTGAGGTTTTAGATGTGAAACCAAATTTTTCCTTAGTAATAAAAATGAGTTGGATTTAGAGAGAATATAAAATGAACAATGAAAACATAGGTATGGATAAAAATTTCCTTAGAGAAGGGGAATTTTCCCTATGAAAATAATCCTTAGGAAAATATAATTTTCCTTAAGATAAAGTTTTTATGATTTTCAAAACATAGAGAAATGTAAAAGTCATAAGGAAACCTTATTGACTCAACAATATCCCCCTTTTTGGAAAGCACAAACATCTTTACCAAAAGAATATAAGGAAATAGAATTTTTCTTTATGAACATAAAAGAAAAACTTATCTTCCTTTACTTATGAATCATGATGAATACGACTAACTCCCTCTTAGGTTTTTAAATCCCTAAGGATCATATTATTGACTTCCTTAAAGAAATTTTGCCTTTTCTTGCATAAGGAAATCTTCTTTGTTAAAACTCCCTCTTAGATAGACTCCCCCTTAGGGAATTCTCTTCTTTACTTAGTATTCTTTTTATCATTCCTTTATCCCCCTTTGTGATTTTCAAAAAGGAATTGAGAGAATGGAAAAAAATATGGTACCTGAAATATTAGTACTATAAAACAAAACATATGAAGAACAACCAAAATTTTCATTACGATTAGAAAAATTTGTACAAAGAAGGTAATACAAAAAAAGATAAGAATTAAGGAAAAAAATCATCCTTCTTTTTTCCTTTGGCATAAGCTTCTTGACAATGGTCTTCATCTTTTTAAGCTCATTATGATCCTCTTCAAAATGTTTGAGCAGCTGATCCTGATCTTTATTTTTCTTCTCCAAAGCTTTGATCTTTTCTTCCCGAGCCTTAAGAATTTCTTCCAGAGTCTTTAAAAGTTATTCTTGCTTACTGAGATTTTCTTCAAACTCAATTCTAAGATCTCTTTCCCTCTTCAAATTAAAAGAAACTGAATTAAGTTTCCCATTCAGATCCTTGACTTCCTGCTTCCGAACTGTTTGTTCAAGATTGAGCTTCTCATCAAAACTTGTAGTAAGGAATTTGATCTTGACATATTCAATATCAAAACCATCCTTCACATTTTCTTGAATTTCATAAAAGATTCTTAGCTCTTTAATTGTCTTCTTATACCACTTAGTAATTTCCTTGCACGACCTTCTGTGTGCATCATATCCAATATAGAAGGATTTAAAGTCAACCTCAAGTTTGATAAATTTGTCCATAAGCATGGAAAAAGAATCCAACTTCTAATTAAAAGAATACTGAAGCATATGACATCTCGAGTCAATACTCGGAAACAAGGGAATTATATCAACCAATTTATTTAGGGATTGAACCACAAAATCATGTCCCATAGAAGACGATTCTAAATCATATTCTCTTGTTGGTGAGGATTCTCTCTCAATATCAACAACTTTTCTTTTTGAAGATCCACCAACATCTTTCTTAGAAACCACTGCCTTTTTAGGTGTATCAGCTAACACCTGTTTTCCTTTATCAGCTCTCGGAATGATCTCAACAGCCTTTGGTGATTCATGTTCACTATCTGATAGTTGGACTATCTTATCTTCCTCATCCTTTTCCTTTTCAGCATATGCCACCATTTCCTCCGGTTGAATAAAATCATGGTTGCTTCTCTATTCTTTTGATGGTTTGTTTACTTCTTCCAGAACTTCATCACTTTTCCTGGGTTAGCAAGTTTAGAAGATTCATCCTGGGAAGTCCGGATCGATAATTTCTCAGAAGGACTGTCCTTCTCATGATATTATTCAACTTGCCTTATCATATCATTTGTATCATCACTTCCTTCTTCTTCTTGTCCTCCACTTCCTCTTCCTAAACAATTGCTTCCTCTTCTTCTTGTTTTGGAATGACCATTTTCTTTCCTGGAGTCACTGGATGTGATTCTTGTATGAATAATTCTTGTACCTGGATATGCTCAGAAGCTTTCTCAGTATCCTTGAGAAGAGATTGAACAATCTCAGCTTCAGAAATTTTCTTCTTTTGCTTCTTCTCTTTTTCTAGCTCCTCAAATTCCTCAGCAACCTTAATCTTTAATGATTTTTCCTCAGCAGGGTCCAAGCCAAAACTAGTCTCTCCTTTATTCTTGTTCTTCTTATCTTCTCTCCACTTAGCAACAACTTCACCCGGATAGGTCTTTTGCTTCTTAGATTTTGGAGGAGCTGATTGGGTTTCCTGAACTGTAGGAGTTATTTCTTTCACTTCCGGTTCCTTCAAATTTCTCTTCTTGGTACCCTTTTTGGAAGTCTCAGTTACTTATAGCTTTTTGGATAAGGCTTCGATCTCACTTTCAAACAAGTCATAAAATTCCCAGACTTGTTGTTAAAGCCAACCTTCATCCTTCTGAGCGTATCATCACTCAACAACATGACCTTGAAATTTCTTGGCTTTGAACTGCATGGGATTTTGAAAGAATCTAGACAAAGGACTATAATATTTGAAATAATAACCGAATACATAATGATCTCATATTTTAGAGTCCCATTTTTGATATTCAAAATTTTAAGAAAGATATACTTCACCAGATTAATCTTCCTGAGATTCATCAAAAAATTCAAAACATAAATATCACTCTTCTTCAGGGTATCCTTATCACCTTTTCTCGGAATGAGAAATCCCTGAACCCATAATTCTAAGATCCCGAGGTTCGTAGGAAGATGATTGATTTTTAGTGTCTTCACTTTTGATAAAACAAGTCACTCTATGGCCTTATCCTTATCAAAACTTCCTGATATATCTGGTAGCTTGTGGGAGCAGAACTCAGCTTCCCCTTTATACGAAATTCCTATAATGATTGCAGCCAAGCTAAAGGAAAGGGAATAAGTTTTCTCATAACTCTTGAAAGAAAACTTGTCTTTCCCATCTTGAACGAAAAAACTTACGGTCTCATAAAATTCTACTAGTAACTTTGGGTAAACCGGATCCTGTGCCTTTGGTTTGGATACACACAAACTCTCCCATCCATTCAAATTTATATTCTTCAAAATAAGAGAATCATACTTAGTAAAAAACATCAAATCTACTAACATTTCTCTTTAGATCTGCCATTCAAAAATTTATTTAACTAATGACATTTACTTCCGTGAAGATGATTCCAACGACATTTAGATTTAAGCAAATAGGAAATGTGGAACAAACCTTATGTAGAGAGGCAGATCTTTGGCATACAGGAGCTTGAAAACTAATATGGGACAACCATTAGGGGGGCCTTTATATAGGTGTTTGAAGCAACGATTCAACTTCACAGATTGATCCAACGGTTGAAACAAGCACGATTTGATCTGACGGTCGAGACAAAAGCCAAAGAAGGATTTTGGTAGGTTCTGATATTTTGAGGTTTTTAAAGGTAAAAAAATCAGATTTAAGGAAAAGTGAATCCAAAAAATTCTCTTAAAAATAAGAGGAAAATACCAACAAGTAAAATTTGATTATGAAAATTTAAGTAAGGAAAAATACCTTTCAGATTGCTAGAAAAATTATTAGTAATGAGAAAAATTATTATTGAATAACTTTAGATTACGGAAAATATTATTAAAGAAATGAAAATTTTGAAATTGATATTTTTTAGACTATGAAAACTTTGATTAAGAAAATTTTAAGTACGGAAAAAAAAATTTAAAGGATAATTTTGGATTCTGGAATTTTAAAAAAATTTGATTACAGAAAAAAATTTGGTTACGAAAAATTTTGGTTACGGAAAAATTTGCTTACGAAAAATTTTGGTTACAAAAAATTTTGTTTACGCAAAATTTTGTTTACGAAAAATTTTGTTTATGAATTTTTTTTTACAAAAAACACTAGTTATGAAAAATTTTGGTTACAAAAAATTTTAACTACCAAGAAAATGTACTCCCCTTTTGAAAAGGAGTTGCTTAATGTAAGGAGATAGGTTTCAAAAAAAAGTTAATATGGAAGATTACCTTACGGTTATCATTTTTAACTTTTGTTTAATGTATTCAAATCTATCGGAGGGTAAAGATTTTGGAAAAATATCAGCAAGTTGTTCTTGCATTTCGATAAAATAAAGAATGATATCTGTTTTTTTGTGTGTGATCCCTAAGAAAGTGATGCCTAATATCTATGTGTTTTGCACGAGAGTGATGTGCAGGATTTTTGCTTAGGGTAATGGCACTAGTGTTATCACACAATATTTGTGTTTTGGTAAAACTCATGCCATAGTCTGTGAGTGTGTGTTGCATCCACAACACTTGAGCACAACAACTTCCTGCTGCTATATATTCTACTTCAGTAGTGGAAAGTGCTACCGAGTGTTGCTTTTTGCATGACCAAGAAACTAATGAATCTCCTAAGAAATGAAAAGTTTTGGATGTACTTTTCCTATCCATTCTACACCCACCATGTCACGACCCGTCCTCGGGGCCCGTGCCGTGACTACCCCAAGCCCGCCTTCCATAGGCCAGGGGCTGGCGACTAGCACCAAGGCGTAAATCCCGGAAAGAGGGAAGGCATTGCCTTTGAAAAGTAAACAATCACCACAGAGTAAGCAAGTGGAAAAGTAAACACTAAGTAAAAACAGTAACAAGCTATGCTGAAAGTAAAGGGGCCGAAAATACAAGCCCAACTGTAATGTACAACTGAAAGGGGAAAACAACAACTGAAAGGAAAAGCCGCAGCGTCGAGCCGTCCTCTGGACGTCCCACCTGAAGGGTTGGTACAGATAGCCTCCACTGCTCCTCGGGTCCACCTGACCGCTCCGAGTACGTCCCGCCCAGTGGTCCACCTCCAGGTATCGTCCTGCTCCGCACGTCTCCACCATGATCAGCGCTGTCTGTCGTCTGTAACCAACACAACGTAGTGCGGGCAAAGCCCGTGCAGGGGTGAGTATAAGCTACTCAGTAGTGACCCCGAGACCCCCGGAGGTCTCCCGAAATCCAAAAAGGATAATCCACAAAGGACAGATACAATCACGAAGTAACATCTGACACGGCTTAGGTATATGCCCATACATATACCTAAGTCATCAATTCCCGTTCGTCTCCAACGTCCGAGCCCAAGCACAACCCAGTCCACACAGGAAAGCAAACGTATACCCACACAGGATAGCACAACACAATCCACAAAGGAGAGTAAACAGTAATCCACATAGGATAGCTCAACACAATCCACAAAGGAGAGTAAACAGTAAATCCACACAGGATAGCTCAACAAATCCACAAAGGAGAGTAACACAGGATTCAGCTCACACAGGTATACTTCTTCGGATGACGATAAAGATGATCACTGATCCATCTAAGTCGTCGGACCCACAAAGGATCGATAGGTACTAACCCCCAAAAAGACCCACACAGGATCGGGCCCACACAGGACCTGTAGGCGCTGGCTCACACAGAACTGCTGAGTGCTGACCCACACAGGATCGGACCCACACAGGATCAGGCCCACACAGGACCTGTAGCACTGATCCACGTAGGATCGCCAAGTGCTGTAGTCGTCACAGTCCACTGAGGATCTCTGCACAGTCGTCGTCGCAGTCCACTGAGGATCTCTGCACAGCCGTCGCCGCAGTCCACTGAGGATCTCTGCACGGTCGTCGTCGCAGTAGCAGTCGCAGCCAGCTCTAGGGTTCCCGCACACAGCAAGCTCGTTCGGGAGGGTCCGCTCCACGAGCCGAGAGGCTGATACATCAACTGACACAAAGTCCGAAGTTGATGTATCCAAAAGTTCCGTATCGTCAATAGGAACTCAACGTCGCAGACAGCGCGTCAATCGGACGCTCGGTCTGAGAGTTATTGGCCTTTTCGTCCCAGGGGCCCGGTTGGTTTTTAAGGCAAAACCAGCCCGACCGTACTCCACCTGCGTCCAAGCCTCGGGCAGAGTATGCCAAAAGATCCGTCTCAATTAGAGGAATTTAACGAAGTTGACGGCACGTCGATCGGACATCCGTAGCTCAAGATATGAGCGTTTCCGCTCCGAGGGCCCGATTGGTTTCGTGTACGAACCAACCCGTCCGAACTCAAAGTATTCCGAAACCTTGAGTGCGATATACCGAAACGACCGTCTCGATCCAAGGATCGCTTTGCCGCTGACAGCGCGTCGTTCGGAGGCCCGTAGCTCAAGATAAGGTCATTTGACAGAAAACGGTCCGAAGACGGGGGGTCTGGGCCCGGGCCGACCCGACCCGACCCCCCTGGGTCGGCCGAACCGGGTCGACCCGACCCGGTCCGACCCGGTCCGGTCCGGCCAGGGTGCGGCCCGGCCGGTCGGACCGGCATGGCTCGGTTTGGCCGAGCGGCCGAACGGCCGTGCGCTGCGGGGCGCTGCCCCCGCGGCCTGGAGATGCCGCGGCCCCGCGTGGGCCGCGCTGGAGAACCGCGGACGCGGCTTCTGCCGCGACGGCCTCACCCGGCGGCGCGCCGGGGCGCTGCCGCGCCGGCGACCCGCGCCGCCGGAATCTTCCGCGGGCCACCGGAGTTGCTCCGGTGGTCCGTTTTCCTTTCCGTCTGCGCCGGTGCTCCTCCCGGGTTTCGTTCTTCACTGCGAAATCAACAGACTGCCCTTGCGTCACGATTTTCCATCACCCGCCAAATCCGCACAACCACGAAGAACGGCGGAGGGTTGTCGGGCCGTGTTCGTTTGGCCCGCACCCTCCGCGTTAGAGATAAACAACGGGAGAAATAACATTCAACACATGAATCAACAATTATAATGGATTAAAATTGTTCTTATTGTCCGGTTCTTCACTTTTAAAAGAAACGATCACGAGAAAAATGAATTATTCACAACAACCCCTACCTCGTAGTCGTCGTCGTACGCACGTTCTTCGCGGATTTGTTCGTCGCGGAAGGAGGGGATCGTCGCGTCGTCGCGGAAGGGCGTCGCGTCGTCGCGGCAACCGGCGTTGAGTCGACGAACTCAACGGACCAAGAAATAACAGATTTAATTTAATTATATAAAATTAATTCCGCGTTTTGTTAAAAAAAACACAAGGGAGATTTAAGAGAAACCCGAAGTCTCTTACCTCAAACAGCTGATCGAAGATTCGTTGCGGAGGAAGAGACGTCGCAGAAGAACGTTGCAGGAAGGAAACGTCGGCGTCGCGGAACACGGCGTCGCGTCGTCGATTTCCACAGGTTCGGCGTTCTTCGTCGGAGGTCGGCGTCCTTCGCGTTCTTCGCGTTTTTCGCGAAGGAGGATGAAGGCTCAAGGATTCTGTCAAGCCTCTCAACGTGTAATCCTCCAAATGTCGTGTTGGTCTTATTTTATTATTACGCCAATAAACAAAAAAGGGAAGTAACGACCCATCAATTCGTTGAATTAATTCAATGAAAGAAACTGCCCATTTAATTTACGAAAATAAACCGCCCAATTAAATGGTGCGTTAAGGATTTAAGAAAACACGTCAGTTGACTTTCATAATGACAGGTTTTCGCGGGTGCGTTACTTAGCGGAAAGAAACGGTGGGGCTCGTGCGGGCCCCACCTCGCAAATATCCTACCAAGAGGGTAGGATATTTTTTGATAGTACCCTATCCGTTGCAACTCAGTTTAAGTGGCTTTCAAGTGGCTTCAAGTGGCTTAAGTGAAATAAAATAAAGTTTGTCGAACAATTTATTTTATTTCTTAACTTTAAGCCCAAAAATTAAAAACCACACCCGAGCAAACGCAACTCTGGAAGAGGCGTTTCTAAGAAAATACCGGCGCTGCGATTTCATTGGTGCCCTCAGAATTTGATTCCGGGCACCGGTTCAAAAGTTAGAAAAACCCGATCGTCCGTTCACTGAACGTACCCAAGCCAAACTTCGGAAAATGATTCCGGGCACACCGGGCCTCGGAATCAGGTGCCGTCAGAAACCGCGCTCTTGTAAAATTACAAAGAAAATTAAGAAAAAAATTTCCTTGAAATTTATGGGTCTTTACATTACTCCCACCTCAGGGCTTTACGTCCCCGTAAAGATACATCAAAAACTAGGGAAACAAATGTGGGTACTGAGCACGCATCTGAGCCTCTCGCTCCCATGTGCTCTCCTAGAGGATCCCGTGCTGCCATCTGATGCGCACAAGAGGAATCGATCGCCCACGTAGGACCCGCTCCTGTCGATCCTCTATCTCCACCGGGACCTCCGCAAAAGTCTCCCCATCATCCACGTCTAGCTCCCCGTAGTCAATGATGTGTGTCGGGTCGTGCACGTATCTCCTCAGCTGAGATACGTGGAAGACGTTGTGCACCCGGTGCAACTGAGGTGGAAGAGCCAGGCGATAAGCCACCTCGCCAATCCTACTGAGGACCTGGAAAGGTCCGATGAAGCGTGGAGACAACTTGCCGCCTCAGCCAAATCTCCGCAAACCACGTCGAGGTGAGACACACAAGAAGACGTGGTCGCCATCCTCGAACTCTAGTGGCCTCCGCCTCCTGTCAGCATAAGACTTATGCCGGCTCTGAGCTGTCCTCATTCGCTCCTGGATGACCTGGACCTTCTCTGTCGTAGCCCGGACCATCTCTGGTCCCACAAGTGCTGACTCCCCAGGGTCTGTCCAGCACAAAGGAGATCTGTAAGGTTTGCCGTACAACACCTCATATGGTGCCATCCCGATGGTGGAGTGGTAGCTGTTGTTGTACGCAAACTCCCCCAAAGGTAGATGGTCCTCCCAACTGCAAACAAAGTCAAGGACACATGCGCGGAGCATGTCCTCGAGAGTCTGAATGGTCCTCTCCGTCTGACCATCCGTCTGAGGGTGAAAGGCGGTGCTCAGACGTAGCCACGTCCCGAACGCCTCCTGCAACCCCTCCCAAAGCCGGGAAGTAAAACGAGAGTCCCGATCGGAGAAGATAGTCGATGGCACACCGTGAAGCCGTACAATCTCCTGAACGTAGAGACGCCCCAAGCTCTCCACTGAGCCCTGCTCTCTAATGGGTAAGAAGTGTGCCGACTTGGTGAGTCGGTCAACAATCACCCAAATGGAGTCGTGACCTCTGGAAGTGCGTGGAAGTCCAGTCACGAAGTCCATAGATATCCCGTCCCACTTCCACTCCGGGACCTCCAAGGGCTGTACCAAGCCTACTGGTACCTGGTGCTCTGCCTTCACCTGCTGGCAGGTGAGGCACCGTGAAACGAACTCTACCACAACCTTCTTCATGCCCGGCCACCAGTGCTGTCGTCTGAGATCCTGGTACATCTTCACCACTCCAGGATGTACCGCCAAAGGAGAAGTGTGAAACTCTCTCAGCACCTCCTCTCGTAAAGCGACTGGTACCAAGGTACGTCCTCTGAAAATGATGTCGTGCTCTGCTCTAAAGGAGAAGCCATCAGGTGCATGTCCCGAGGATATCTGTGCACGCCATGTCTCACAGTCAGCATCCTCACGCTGTGCCTCTCTGACCCGCTGCAGTAGTGGAGGAGTGACTGTGAGAGACTGAAGGAAGGATGCTCCATCCCTATCCACGAAGGATATCTGCAAGGCGGCTAGCTGCTCTGTCGCCTCCTCAAGTAGCTGAATGCCCGTCCTCCTGCTGAGGGCATCGACTACTACGTTCCCCTTCCCAGGAGTATAGACTATCTCAAAGTCATAGTCCTGGAGGAACTCGAGCCATCGCCGCTGTCTCAGGTTCAGGTCCTTCTGAGAGAAGATGTACCTGAGACTCTGGTGGTCAGAAAAGACTGTAAAGCGCTCGCCCATCAGATAGTGCCGCCATGTCTTCAAAGAAAAGACCACTGCTGCTAACTCCAGGTCATGGGTAGCGTAGTTCTGCTCATGCAGCCTCAACTGATGTGATCCATAGGCAATCACGGCCCGCTCCTGCATCAGGAAACACCCGAGTCTGGTCCCTGATGCATCGCAGTAGAATACGTATCCAACTCCCTCCTCAGGCAACCTCAAGATAGGTGCGCTGGTCAATCTCTGCCTCAGCTCCTGAAAGCCCTGCTGACATCTGTCTGACCACACAAAGGGTTTCCCCTTCTTCGTCAAAGCTGAGAGTGGCGCCGCAACTCTAGAGAAGTCCGGCACAAATCTCCGATAGTATCCGGCTAGACCCAAGAAACTCCGCACCTCCGTCACGCTCCTGGGTGGCTCCCAAGCTAGCACTGCCTCGATCTTCGCGGGATCCACTGCAACTCCCGCCTCAGAAATGACGTGCGCCAAGAAGTGGACCTCACGTAACCAGAACTGGCACTTCAAGAGCTTGCCATAAAGCTGGTGCTCTCGGAGTGTGTCTGGTACAACACGCAAGTGGTAGGCGTGCTCCTCCTCTGTGGTCGAGTACACCAAAATGTCATCGATGAAGACCACGACAAATCGATCGAGGTATGGCTGGAAGATCCTGTTCATGAGGCTCATAAACACTGCTGGAGCATTGGTTACGCCGAATTGCATAACCAAGAACTCATAGTGGCCATACCGACACTTGAAGGCCGTCTTCTGCACGTCCTCGTCTCGAACTCTGAGTTGATGATAGCCTGACCTGAGGTCTATCTTCGAGAACCACCGTGCTCCCTTGAGCTGATCGAAGAGGTCATCAATCCTCGGTAGAGGATACTTGTTCCTCACTGTCACCTGGTTCAGGCGACGATAGTCGACACACAGTCGCAAGCTCCTGTCTGCCTTCTTGGCGAACAAAATCGGGGAAGCCTAGGGTGAAACACTGGGTCGGATGAACCCCTTGCCCTGCAAGTCCTCCAACTGTACCCGTAGCTCTCGAAGCTCGGCGAGGGCCATCCGATATGCTGGAGTGGATATCGGGGCTGTCCCGGGGTACAAATCAATATAAAAGTCTACCGCTCTGTGAGGAGGTAGCCCTGGAACGTCGTCGGGGAAGACGTCCGCATACTGATCCACCACTGCAGGAAAACAAGGACTCCGCACGTCAACTGATCCAAGGATGAGGCTAGCCAACTGATGAGTGATGGGTTGTCCTCTCCTCTGCGGGAGTCCATCCTGTGCTGCTAAGGCTCCCTTCTCGCCGGTGAAGGTGAATATGCTCCCGTCGGTGCGCACACATCACACCTTGCGCCTAAAACAGTCAATATGAGCATGGACTGTAGATAACCAATCCATGCCCAAGATGACGTCGTAAGGCCTCGACGCCGCTACAAGAAGATCCCAGCCGAAGCTCTCACCTCCTAGAGTAATCTCACACTTCCGGAACCAGTGCGTAATCATCGAGTCTGCTCCCGTAGGAGTCTCTAGCCGTAAGGATCGAGCCAACGACTCTGTCGGAATCTCCGAGCTCCGAACAAGGGCAGTGGCTATGAAAGAGTGACTCGCTCCTGTGTCTATAAGAACTGCAGAAAGGGTGGAATAGAAACAGATCGTACCTCGAATCATCTCTGGCGCGCCGTGGTCGTAGGCCTCTGCTGCCTGGAGCTGTGCCTGTCTCTGCCCGCCGGCTCCATGTGGTCGTGGCGGACCTCCTGGTGGTGGTGGTGGAAGAGCCTCAAAGCGTCTCCCACCACCCGCTGCTCGGCCAGCTCCTCTGCCTCGTCCGCCTCCTCCCTGCGGACCGCCATGGTCGACCCTCTACCTCTTCCTGGGTGGCCCCTCCACCGTCTTCTGCTCCTCGGTACGACGGGTCGGGCAGTCACGAGCCATATGGCCCTGCCCGCCGCACGCGTAGCACTGCCTGCCTCTCGGAAGACTGGCTCCGCGCTGTGTGCCCCGCACTGCTGAGCCAGTGTCCTGAGGTCGTCTACGAGAGGGTCTGGTCTTCCTGGAACCCTGAGCCATCCGTCGGCTACCTGCTGCCGAAGACTTCGCTATTTGCCGCCCTACGGTGGGTCTCACTGTGGACTCAGCCAGTAAGCTCTCGATCAGAAGGGATCGCTCTAGTACTCCTTCCTGGGTCGGGATGCTGAGGGAGATCAGCGATGCCCTGATCTCGTGTCTCAATCCCTGCTCGAAGGTCCGGGCCCGGAAGAAGGGGCCCCGTACCATGTCGGTCGAGTAGCGAGAAAGATCGGTGAACCTCGCCGCGTACTGGGCGACCGTCAAGCTGCCCTGCCGCAGCTGAAGAAGCTCCTGAATGCGCACCGCACGGAGGGTGGTCGGGACGAACTCTGAGCGGAAAAGGCTCTCGAAGTCCGTCCAGATGAGAGAGGCCTCATCGTGCACCTGGAGCATTAGGCTCCACCATCGTCCTGCTTCTGCGTGCAGTAGGATCGCCGCGAGGATCACCATGAGGTCTGCTGGTGTCCTCACAAGCCTGAAAACCCGAACGACCGCCTCCAGCCAGTCCTCGGCTGCCTGGGGGTCCGTCTCCCCATGAAACCCGGGTGGTCGCTGGCGCTGGAACTCGTGCAGAGCTCCGAGGCGTCGTGCATCGTCAGCGGTCGGCGCTGGAAGCATCGGGGGCTCAGCAGGTAAAGGTACCGCCGGTGCCTCTGCTGTCAACGGGCCCTGTACCGAGGCCTCGTCGCTCGGCGGGCTGTCGTCACGCTCTACTCTCGGAACCCTAGCTGGCTGCTGTCGTCGGGCCATCCTGAAAAGGAAACAAGTGCGCCACGGTCAGAACAGTATACCTGGTGAGCTGACACAAGTAATCACAAAGAAAACTTGAAACACACATGCAATCAATGTTTTCGTGCATTAAGTCAGAAATCTGAAGTCAGGGTCCTGGTGTATGGATACGTCGGCCGCCGCACCAACACTGGACTCCATAGACTGATAACCACACTCAATACGCTAAACACTATTGCTTCACATAGAAGAAAGATCAGAGTCTGCGGTAGAACCGACCACCTCTGATACCAATTTGTCACGACCCGTCCTCGGGGCCCGTGCCGTGACTACCCCAAGCCCGCCTTCCATAGGCCAGGGGCTGGCGACTAGCACCAAGGCGTAAATCCCGGAAAGAGGGAAGACATTGCCTTTGAAAAGTAAACAAGCACCACAGAGTAAGCAAGCGGAAAAGTAAACACTAAGTAAAAACAGTAACAAGCATGCTGAAAGTAAAGGGGCCGGAAATACAAGCCCAACTGTAAACTACAACTGAAAGGGGAAAACAACAACTGAAAGGAAAAGCCGCAGCGTCGAGCCGTCCTCTGGACGTCCCACCTGAAGGGTGGGTACAGATAGCCTCCACTGCTCCTCGGGTCCACCTGACTGCTCCGAGTACGTCCCGCCCAGTGGTCCACCTCCAGGTACCGTCCTGCTCCGCATGCCTCCACCACGATCAGCGCTATCCGTCGTCTGCAACCAACACAACGTAGTGCGGGCAAAGCCCGTGCAGGGGTGAGTATAAGCTACTCAGTAGGGACCCCGAGACCCCCGAAGGTCTCCCGAAATCCACAAAGGATAATCCACAAAGGAAGGATACAATCACGAAGTAACATCTGACACGGCTTAGGTATATGACCATACATATACCTAAGTCATCAATTCCCGTTCGACTCCAACGTCCGAGCCCAAGCACAACCCAGTCCACACAGGAAAGCAAACGTATACCCACACAGGATAGCACAACACAATCCACAAAGGAGAGTAAACAGTAATCCACATAGGATAGCTCAACACAATCTACAAAGGAGAGTAAACAGTAAATCCACACAGGATAGGTCAACACAATCCACAAAGGAGAGTAACACATGATTCAACTCACACAGGTATACTTCTTCGGATGATGATAAAGATGATCACTGATCCATCTAAGTCGTCGGACCCATAAAGGATCGATAGGTACTAACCCCCGCAAAGACCCACATAGGATTGGGCCCACACAGGACCTGTAGGCGCTGGCTCACACAGAACCGCTGAGCGCTGACCCACACAGGATCAGACCCACACAGGATCGGGCCCACACATGACCTGTAGCACTGATCCACGTAGGATCACTGAGTGCTGTAGTCGTCGCAGTCCACTGAGGATCTCTACACAGTCGTCGTCGCAGTCCACTGAGGATCTCTGCACAGCCGTCGCCGCAGTCCACTGAGGATCTCTGCACGGTCGTCGTCGCAGTAGCAGTCGCAGCCAGCTCTAGGGTTCCCGCACACAGCAAGCTCGTTCGGGAGGGTCCGCTCCACGAGCCGAGAGGCTGATACATCAACTGACACAAATTCCGAAGTTGATGTATCCAAAAGTTCCGTATCGTCAACAGGAACTCAACGTCGCAGACGGCGCGTCAATCGGACGCCCGGTCTGAGAGTTATTGGCTTTTTCGTCACAGAGGCCCGGTTGGTTTTTAAGGCAAAACCAACCCGACCGTACTCCACCTACGTCCAAACCTCGGGCGGAGTATGCCAAAAGATCCGTCTCACTTAGAGGAATTTAACGAAGTCGACGACACGTCGATCGGACGTCCGTAGCTCAAGATATGAGCGTTTCTGCTCCGAGGGCCCGGTTGGTTTCGTGTACGAAACAACCTGGATGAACTCAAAGTATTCCGAAACCTTGAGTGCGATATACCGAAACGGCCGTCTCGATCCAAGGATCGCTTTGCCGCTGACGATGCGTCGTTCGGAGGCCCGTAGCTCAAGATACAGGCATTTGACCGAAAATGGTCCGAAGACGGGGGGTCTGGGCCCGGGCCGACCCGACTCGACCCCCCCTGGGTCGGCCGAACCGGGTCGACCCGACCCAGTCCGGTCTGGCCAGGGCGCAGCCCGGCCGGTCGGACCTGCCTGGCTCGGTTCGGCCGAGCGGCCGAACGACCGTGCGCCGCGGGGCGCTGCCCCCGCGGCCTGGAGATGCCGCGACCCCGCGTGGGCCGCGCTGGAGAACCGCGGACGCAGCTTCAGCCGCGACGGCCTCGTCCGGCGGCGCGCCGGGGCGCCGCTGCCTCCGGCTACCGGCGCCGCCGCGCCGGCGACCCGCGCCGCCGGAATCTTCCGCGGGCCACCGGAGTTGCTCCGGTGGTCCGTTTTCCTTCCCGTCTGCGCCAGTGCTCCTCCCGGGTTCCGTTCTTCACTGCGAAATCAACAGACTGCCCTTGCGTCACAATTTTCCGTCGCCCGCCAAATCCGCACAACCACGAAGAACGGCGGAGGGTTGTCAGGCCGTGTTCGTTTGGCCCGCACCCTCCGCGTTAGAGATAAACAACGGGAGAAATAATATTCAACACATGAATCAACAATTTTAATGGATTAAAATTGTTCTTATTGTCCGGTTCTTCACTTTTAAAATAAACAATCACGGGAAAAAGGAATTATTCACAACAACCCCTACCTCGTAGTCATCGTCGTACGCACGTTCTTCGCGGATTTGTTCGTTGCGGAAGGAGGGGATCGTCGCGTCGTCGCGGAAGGGCGTCGCGTCGTCGCGGAAACCGGCGTTGAGTCGGCGAACTCAAAGGACCAAGAAACAACAGATTTAATTTAATTATATATAATTAAATCCGTGTTTTGTTAAAAAAAAACACAAGGGAGATTTAAGAGAAACCCGAAGTCTCTTACCTCAAACAGCTGATCTAAGATTCGTTGCGGAGGAAGAGACGTCGCAGAAGAACGTTGCAGGAAGGAAACGTCGGCGTCGCGGAACACGGCGTCGCATCGTCGATTTCCGCAGGTTCGGCGTTCTTCGTCGGAGGTCGGCGTTCTTAGCGTTCTTCGCGTTCTTCGCGAAGGAGGATGAAGGCTCAAGGATTCTGTCAAGCCTGTCAACGTGTAATCCTCCAAATGCCGTGTTGGTCTTATTTTATTATTACGCCAACAAACAAAAAAGGGAAGTAATGACCCATCAATTCGTTGAATTAATTCAACGAAAGAATCCTCCCATTTAATTTACGAAAATAAACCGCCCAATTAAATGGTGCTTTAAGGATTTAAGAAAACGCATCAGTTGACTTTCATAATGACGGATTTTCGCGGGTGCGTTACTTAGCAGAAAGAAACGATGGGGCTCGTGCGAGCCCCACCTTGCAAATATCCTACCAAGAGGGTAAGATATTTTTGGATAGTACCCTATCCGTTGCAGCTCAGTTTAAGTGGCTTTCAAGTGACTTCAAGTGGCTTAAGTGAAATAAAATAAAGTTTGTCGAAAAATTTATTTTATTTCTTAACTTTAAGCCGAAAAATTAAAAACCACACCCGAGAAAATGCAACTCCGGAAGAGGCATTTCTAAGAAAATACCGGCGCTGCGATTTCATCAGTGCCCTCAGAATTCGATTCCGGGCACCGGTTCAAAAGTTAGAAAAACCCGCTCGTCCGTTCACTGAACGTACCCGAGCCAAACTTCGGAAAATGATTCCGGGCACACCGGGCCTCGGAATCAGTTGCCGTCAGAAACTGCGCTCTTGTAAAATTACAAAGAAAATTAAGAAAAAAATTTCCTTAAAATTTACGGGTCTTTACACACCAAAGTTAGCATCTGAAAAACTTTTTAAAACACAATCATTTTTAGAAGTATAAAAGATTCCTAAATCCATGGTTCCCTTTAAATAGAGAAAAATTCTTTTCATTGCTTTTAAATGAGATTCCTTAAGATTGGATTGATATCTTGAACATAAGTATATTGGAAACATTAAATCTGGAGGACTAGCTATCAAGTATAATAAAAATCCTATCATACATCTAAATGATGTTTGATCTATTTGTTTACCAGCTTCATCAAGATCAAGATAATTTGAGGTACCAATGGGAGTACTTATGCTTTTAGTATTGTCATATCCATACTTTTGAAGAAGATATTTAATATACTTATGTTGTGATATATAATTTCCTTCTGGTTTTTGAGAAATTTGAAAACCTTGGAAAAATGTTAACTCACCCATCATACTCATTTCAAACTCAGATTTTATTAGATTCACAAACGAATTGGTTAAATATTATTAATTTGAACCAAATATAATGTCATCAACATAAATTTGAACAATTAATTTTTTTTTCTTATCTTTCTTTATAAAAAGGGTTGGATCACTATTTCCTTTAACATAATTTTTTTGAAGAAAAAATCCTGGATTTAGGGGCTTGTTTAAGTCCACATAAAGATTTGGTAAGTTTGAAAACATGTTTAGGTCTTTTGTGTCTTCAAAACCAAGTGGTTTTTCAACAAAAAATTCCTCTTGAACATATCCATTAAGGAAAGAACATTTTACATCCATTTGAAAAAGTTTGAAATTTAAGAATGTTGCAAAGGTAAGTAAAATATGAATAGATTCAAGTCTAGCTACTGGAGCATAAGTTTCTTCATAGTCTATTTCTTTTTGTTGATTATAGATTTTAACAACCAATCTAGATTTATTTATCACAATGATTCTATTTTCATCACACTTATTTCTAAATACCCATTTTACTCCAATAATAGAAGTTTCCTTAGGTCTTTTAACCAAGGTCCAGACTTTATTCCTTTCAAATTCATTTAGCTCATCTTGCATGACTTTAATCTAATCATCATCACCTAAAGCTTCATCAGTGCTTTTTGGTTCTAATTAGGAAAGGAATGCTAGATATTCTACTTCATTTCTTAAGGAACTTCTAGTCCTTACAGGTTGATTTATATCACCAATGATACTATCACTAGGACGATTCTTAAGAAATAACTGATTTGGGTTTTATAAAACCTGTTCATCAACATATGGTAGGAAATATTCTGGGGTAAATTCTTTAAAAATATTTTGTTGAAAATTTTCCTTATCAGAAGGGTCTTCTATCAATGGTTGATAATCAGTTTTTGAAAACACATCTGAGGATGTAAGTTGGGGTTGTTTAAAAACAAAAGGATCAGTTTAATCAAATTTAACATGCACTATTTCTTCAACAGTACAAGTATTTTTATTAAAAACTCTATAATCCTTAAAAGTTGTGGAGTAGCCTAGGAAAATTACTTCATCAGATTTGGGTAAAAGTTTATGTAAATTATCTTTAGTATTTAGAATGAATACTTTAAAACCAAATACCTTGAAGTATGATAGTCTAGGTTTTCTACCATTCCACAATTTGTAAGGGGTTTTATTAAGAAAAGATATAATCAAAACTTGATTTATAATATAACAAGCAGTACTTACAACTTCAACCCAAAATTGTTTAGTTGTAGAATATTCACTCATCATGGTTATAGTTATTTCTTGAATAATTCTATTTCTCCTTTCAATAACACCATTCTATTGAGGGGTTCTTGGAGCTGAGAAGTTATGAGTAATACCTTTTTTAATACAAAATTTTTCAAAATATGAATTTTGAAATTTTCCTCCATGATCACTATGAATAGTTATCAATGGAAGGTTTTTCTCATTTTTAACTTGGGTTCTAAAAATTTTGAAATAAGAAAAAACTTCAGACTTCTTTGTTAGAAAATAGGCCCACATAAATCTAGTGTAATGATCAACTATGACAAATACATAATATTTGCCTCCAATACTTCCAATTTGTGTTGGAACAAAAAGATCCATATGCACTAACTGTGATTCATTAGAAGTTGAGACTTCACTGATTACTTTAAAACTCAATTTATGTTGCTTACCATATTAACAAGGATTAAAAACTTTTGAAGAATGAAATCTAAACTCTGGTAGATCCTTAACTAGTCTTTTCTTTGAGAGTTTACATAGGTTCCTAAGTTTACAGTGTCATAACCTTCTATGCCATAACAAAGACTGATATTCCATTGCACTAAGGTAAGGTATATCTTGGCTCCTAAGGTCTTCTAAGTTTAGTGTGTATATATTCTCTTGCCAGTGGACAGAAAGAATAAACTCTACCTTAGAATTGTGTACTAATCATTTATCATTCCTAAAATTCACAAGGTAACCTTCATCACATAATTGAATTATGCTAATGAGGTTGTTCTTAAGACCCTGAACAAATAACAAATTTTAAATTAAAGTTTTTCCAAGAAGAACAATGTTACCGATACCAATAATTTTTCCCTGAGCATTATCTCCAAAAGTTACTTTTCCTCCTTTCGTCTTGATAATCTTTTCAAAGAAATTTTTGTTACCAATCATATGATGGGAATATCCAGTATCCATGTACCATGTATTGCTATTGATACTATCTTTATTTTCCTAAAAATAAAAGAGTTAGACTTTCGAAATCAAAACTTTCTTGGATCCAGAAATTTCAGAAAGCAAAATTTTAGGTATCCACATTTTCTTAGAAAAATAAGCTTTATGAAAACCTAAATATTGAATTTTGTTTAAAGAACAATTTTTCGCCCAATGTCCCCCACACTGACATTTAGTGCAAAATAGAGCACTTTGGGGAACAAAATAGTTATTACTAAAAACTGGTTTAGAATGAGTATAACCAAATCCAAAACTATTTCTTAAAGGTCAAATTTGGGAATACATCTTGTAAAAATTTCCTTACCTAGGGTAAAATTTGACAAAATTTCCTTAAGGAAAATATTTATGACTTTAGTTTAATAACCAAAATTTTATCCTAAAAAACATTGGTTTTAACACTAGAGTTATCCTCTAAAATATTTTTCTTAGAAATTACATTTTCAAGATCCTTAGAAAGTTTATCCTTCTCAGAATTAACTTCCTCAAGATTTTTGGAAATACTTTTAAAATAAAAAGTTTTCTTATCAAGATCTTTAGAAAGATCTGATACTTCTTTGGTTAAAATAGATAATCTAGAATTTTCCTTATCAAGATTTTTCTTGAGTTTAGTATTTTCATTCTCAAGAAGTTTAGCAAACCTAGACACTTCTTCATAAGAAGGTAAAGTATTATCTTTGGATGAGGAGTACTCATCATCTGAAGATTCATAGTATTTATCATCAGTATAATTTGAATTCAAAGATACATTAGTAATAGATTCGGCATTGTGTACCTTGGCCATTAGACAATTATTTTCAATGGGTATTTTGGCTAGTAAACCAGGATTATTCTGTTCAAAAGATTCATAATCTGAGGATTCATCAGATGAGTCACCACCACTGGCACTCTAGGTGTCATTAGCTTTCAAATATTTCTTAGATTTATCCTTGTAGTACTTCTTTCTATTCCTCTCAGAATGCTTTTCCTTTATATTTTTTTTCTTAAGCGTAGCACAATTTGGCCTTATATGCCCTGCTCTTTTGCATTCATAGCATGTGAATTCTGAGTCTTTCTTGTCTTCTATTTCTTTCTTTTTATATCTATATTGAAAGTCTTTCTTTCTAACTATCTTATTCATCCTTCGAGAAAGATTATCTAGATCATTCTCAGAATGTTCACTTTCACTAGATTTAGATAAAATAGTAACTTTCTTAGACTTGGATCTTGTAACCCTTTTAGGAGTTTTGGATTTAGTAATAGTAAAGGTCACACTTCCATTGCCATTCTTCTTCTTATTCATATCAACATCTCTTTTCATTCTTATCTCATATTGAATAAGGGTTCCAAAAAGTTCATCAAGAGTAATTTGAGATACTTTCCTATTCTTATTAATAGCTATTCTCTTAGATTCTCACTCATTAGGAATAATATTAATAATCTTGTCTACAAGAACTTCATTATCAAGAACTTTCTCTCTCATAGATTGTATATTGTTGACAATAGTCATAAATATTTATTGCACTTTTCAAAATGGTTCTCCAAAGGGAAATATAAATACATGATATTCTTCTCTAAGTATAGCTCTTATAGTCTCTATTACTTTGGATGTACCAAAATGTGTAACTTAAAATTTCTTCTAGATGCAGTTTTCAACTTCTCAAGAAGAAATTTGACTATATATATTCCTGGTCATAGAACACAATAAAGTATTGCGTAACTTGTAATTTAGTTGATATTATGACTTTTTTTGGTTGGTGAAGGTTTTGACTTCCTTTTCTGGAATTTTGTAATCTCCAGTAAGCATTAAAAAGTTGTCCACTCCAGTGTTAATAAAAAAGTCTTCATTTGATCTCTCCAGTACTCATAATCATTACCATCAAATATAGGTGGTCTAGTAGGATTTATATTTTCAATCGAACCGACATTCATTCCTTCCATTTAATAATAAAAAAATATCTTTCCACAAAAAATGTTAATAGAAAAGGTTTGTAAACAAAGATAAAAATATATAAGTAAAACTTAAGCAAGAAAAGTTAAGCAAGAAAATTTAGAACAATGAAAACTTGATCAAGAAAACTTATATGTGAATATAAGTAATTCATAGACCTCTCTAATACCAATTGTAGGATCGAAATAATTATGTAGATGCTTAATTACAGGAGGGGGGGGGTGAATTGTAAGTTTAAAAACTTTCATTTTTAACCATAAATAAAACTATGTTTAACAAAGTTAAACAAGGTAAATTCACAAAGCCTCTTTTAGTTTAACTAAACAAACTTTCTAGGTTCTGAAAATATGGTTCCAGAAATGAAACTTAATGAAAGTTTACAAGGAAAAGATTCTACCTTAGAGCATATAGAATCTTATTTATCATAGTCATAAAAGAATGATAAAGTATAAGAAAGTTATAGTTTCTTTCTTTATCAAAATACAACAGAAATAAACTTGAAACAAAACAAGTAACAAGTATGAAACCTTTTAACCCGAAGAGTAGGGTATTCAACAACCTTGGATAAAGGTCCCTTGGTTTATACTTTCAAGAAAGTCTGTCTTCCCACACCAGGGTAAGCCCTCAATAGAAATATCGGAATCTGTCTTGCTATCCTCGCAAGACCTCGAACTTTAAGGTAGTCCACACCTTTGTCTTCCTATCCCCGAAAGCCCTCGATTGTATTCAGCAACAATTAGAGTCGCACGAAGCAATCTGAAAAAGATGTTCAGAACCACACAAAACATGAGAGTCTCTCTCTCTAGAAATCAGTTCAGTAGCATGAAATATCTAGAGTGATGGAACAATATTGAGCTCGTTCAAATGAGATCCTATTTATAGTCACTTCTCCAATGGTTGGCTCCCTCCTCCAAGAGTTATATTTTTCCTTGAATCTCGGAGGGACCTATACATGTATCAATCAAACAATGGTTAGTTAGAAACGTATTGTACGACATCATTTCATAACAAGTATAAGGAAAATGAAATTGCTTAACCAAATTTATTTTTCAGAGTCTAAGGAAAAATAGAATTTGGAATCTAACCTAATAAATATTCAAAGTCTATAAGACATGAATATTCAGATTTTGTTTTCTAAAGAATTCAGAATCTGAATTCTGTAGATTTCTGAGTCTGAATTCCAATGAATTCAGAATCTGATTTCTGAGGAATTAGGAGTCTGAATTTTGAGGAATTCAGAGTCTGGATTCTGAGGAATTCAAAGTATGAATTTCAGAGAATTCAGAACCTGAATTTCAGAGAATTCAAAACTTGAATTTCATAGAATTCAGAACCTGAATTTCAGAGAATTTGGAACCTTAATTTCAGAGATTTCAGAATCTAAAAATAGAAAATTTGGAATTTGAAAATAGAAAACTCTATATCTAAGTATTTATAAGATTCCAAGGTTTTAGATGTGAAACCAAATTTTTCATTAGTAATATAAATGAGTTGGATTTAGATAGACTATAAAGTGAAAAATTAAAATATACGTAAGGATAAAAATTTACTTAGAGAAGGGAAGTTTTCCTTATGAAAACAATCCTTAGGAAAATATAATTTGCCTTAAGATAAAGTCTGTGATTTTCAAAACATAGAGAAATGAAAAATTCATAAGGAAACCTTATTGACTCAACAAATTATTCACATAGCCTTTTTTTGCTTATGTATCTTAAATTGATGTATCTAAATGAATCACATAGCCATTTGAAAAAATGCAACTGATTTCACCACACATCCAATTCACGTAGCCAATTCACATAGCCATCTGATCAACGTAGCCATTTTCTCACATAGGTGTTTTGTCGTCACAAGCGATTTTAATATAGTCGATTTTTGTGATTAATCGATTCACGTAGGCATTTCCTTCACATAGTTGATTGCTGTATTTGACTGATTTATGTAGCTAATTTTCCACACTTGGGAAAATTTCTACTAAAACATCAAGATTTGCAGATTAATAGAAGAATGACTGAAAATGAATTTAATAAGACTAAAATTGATTAGGACACTTAAAAAACATTAGTAACATATGAAGGGTATTTGAGATATTCAAAACTTAAAGTACATGAGATATGTTGTAACAAAATTAGTAGTCCAACCATCTCCCCCTTTTTGATGATGACAAAACCCATTAAATAATAAATATGAAACTTTAAAGGATTTAAAGTATTTTTAGAAAATATATTGTATATATATATATTACTTTTAAAATGTTGTTTTTATTCTTTCTTCACCCCTTAATCACAATTCTTCCATATTAGAGGACTTATCCCCTTTAGTTTCGAGGGTTTATCCCCACAAGGTTACTTACCCCCCCACAAGGTTACTTAAAATGTTGTTTTTATTCTTTCTTCACCCCTTAATCACAATTCTTCCATATTAGAGGACTTATCCCCTTTAGTTTCGAGGGTTTATCCCCACAAGGTTACTTACCCCCCCATAAGATTACTTCTCCCCCATTTTTTATCATTAAAAAGGAAGGATAAGGAGAGGGAACACCGTTTAAATTTAACACTTAGAGTGATAAACTACTTAAGTACAATGCTGAAACTAAATTAGAATTATGGAAAGACTGAATTTTGGAAAATGTAGTAAGATAAAAACATTCAAAAAGATAAAAAAATTAAATAAAAACAATCACTTTGAAACAAATTTAATGAAACTAATCACTAAGAAAGATATAATAAATTAGTAAAGAATAATTGTATTCATGATCAACATTGGTAAAAAAATATAAGGGGCCAACAAACAAAAATACATATAAGGACATTAGTTAGAAGACCCTAGCTTATAGATTTGTTCAAATTCAAAAGGAGGTTTGGGTGGAGGCTTCTTGGAGGATGGAGAGTTTGAAGAGGTAAAAGGAGGGTCCATTACTAGAGGTATAAAAAATCTCCCAACTTCCATAGATATGACTTTTGTCCCAAATCCTAATCTGGATATGAGTGATGAGTGTTGTCACACACACTCTCAAAAATATTTATTTGTGATTTTACTAAGTGTAGAACAGTGGCCGACCTAGGTCATTCTCTCAAGGAGGAAGTGAATTACACAACTATTAATAGACTTTAAGTAAGTAAGATAATAGTTCAAAACAAATTAAAAGAAATATGGGGGGTTTGTTTTGTGACTTTTCGAACAGTAAACTAAACAATAAAATGAGAAGAAACAATCAAAGAGACAATTTATTTAAAAACACTTATACTAGAAGACGTATTTGATCTAATCTAAACCCTTCAATATTCATTTATCATTATCCCATATAATTATAATTCATTCAATCATGATCCCCTATCCTTGTTAACCTCCAAACCCTATGGAAATTAACAGAAACAAAAATATTTGTGAAAATGAGCCCTAGGTTAACTTCGGGACCTCCAATCACAACACCCTACCTTGATTGTGATCCAAAATTCAACTTATGGTCAGTGGAAAATTAGGGAATGATCTCCTCCCTATAGTGGAGAATTAATCGAGTTTGGGATGATACTTGAACCCTACAATTCTATCCCAAGTTGATTTGATTTTGCGATTGAGGTTTTACTCACACGATTTACATAAGCCCGACCACACAGTCAAGTGCAAGTCGATCGAGTAACTTAGAAATTAAAAATAAATTAATTGATCATAATTTATGAATTACAATATGTTTATGGATTTAAAATAAATAAAGGGAGTAGGGATTAGATCAACTACAAAATAAATCACTCTTCCATGGTCGAAGTTGTCATCGTAGAGACATTTTTCATAAGCAATGGATTGATTGGGGAACACCCAAAATTGTCTTCACTCTTAGATTCCAGCCTAAGAAGAAAAATATAAAGATTAAAATATAATAATATAGAAGATTTATTGATGAAAATTCACGTTATAAGCATAAAAACAAGGGAAAACAAAGTGGAGGTGGGAGAGGAGAGCCTTCTTGGAAGAGAACTTTGCACAAGGACTTACTTCTTCCTAGGGGGTGAGGTGTTCCCAACATCCAACCTTTCTAACACACCTTCCCAAATCTTCAAACAACCCTCCAAAAGAGTGAAAAAATCCTTTAAATAGAGTTGAGGAAGGGCTAGGGTTACAAAACCTTTTTAAATGTGAAAGGGATATTCAGAAATTTTTTTTAATCCCACTTGCACCACATAGTTGACCTTCTAAACGTGACAATTGGCTGACCTTTTAGAATGATTATTTGTGCATATTAATATCCTCAAGATTCCCACAAAAGTTGGGACCAATCCACATCTGGATGAAGAAGATACGACCCAAATAGTGAAGTGATGTCCAATCTGGATAGTTCAGTCCAACTTTGCCTTCATGACCAATTTACACCTCTCAAATGCACGATCCAACTCCCATTTAATTAATAGATTTTTAGCCCATTAAGTTAGGAATATAGTGACAAAATTTTAAGTCAAAATAATTTATAGAAAAATATTTATGCCCGAAATACTATAGTAAATTTTAAAAGGGTAAAACTAGAATTTCCATCAAATTTAAAAATGAATGATCTAATCCCAAATATTCTATAAATTAACATATTTATCACAATGTGAGGAAATTATTTCAATTATTATCAATAAAATATTCAATAAAATTATGTTTTATCAACTCCCCCACACTTACCCTTTTTCACTCCTAGGAAAAACCTCATATCATGTATTCCATTTTTTTGATAAGATATGGTTGTTCATATTAAACAATCCATAGTGGAAAAATAAGCAAAGAAAGAATCCAATCAAGAGTCAATATCAATAAATTTTAAAGTCATTGTCTCATAGGTTGTGTCAAAACAAAATCCAGTGAGATTAATAACACTAATCAGAGCAAAAAAAAATCACGGGTCTACCATGCCACTAATTCCCCACATGTGTGTGTGCCAATAATTTCAAGCTTGTCTCTCCATCCTTTATCCAGTATATTTAGTTCAATAAAAACTTTTCTTCTAACCTGATTCTATTCCACTGAACCTGTTCAATATCCTTTGCAATCAAATTCCAAAACCCACTTATTTAAGCATTCCCAGAAGTCAAACCATGAGCTCCCGACCTAAATATCCCCACATGTTGTACATTTCTTCACTCCCCTTTTTATTGATTATTTTTTGATTTTTTATATATATATTTTTGTTTTTTTAGGTTGTACAATAGTCAGATATTAGGTTCACACGTGTATATCAATCTGGTATAGTAATGGAAATGATTGGAAGAGAAACGAACGTATGGAAATACCACGTTATAAGATGAAAATAATTACTTACCCTAAATACACATTCAATTGGGTAAGAGAAACTCACAAGTCATGATTGTGTGAAAATATGTGTGGAGAAATTAATGACACAATTTACCATGAACAAAAATCACAATGAATGGTGTCAAAATATAAAAGGTTTTACTATGAAATAACCAATCATATCATAAACGACTTCCATTTTTATAAAAAAATAAACCCTTGATGATGAAATTTTATTCATTCTTATCATTCTACCAATGAATTTTTAAAAACATGCATTTTCCATATGTTCCACACGATAATTTTACATGATATATATATTTTTTTATTTTTTTATTTATTTTGTTTTTTTGGTTTGTTTTTGAAAATTTTAACCAAAAACTTAATAGAAAATACACACAAAACACACAAATTAAAATCCTAAATATCTACCCCAAAATATTGTCCCCTCCCCCACACTTAAAATATTATATTGTCCTCAATGTTTACCCATGAGATGATATGTGCACATGAAGTACAAAATTTTAAATAGGAAAAATAATATAAAAGTTAAAGGGTTAGGAATAACCTGATATGTTCAAGTGATAATGGGGTCATGCAGTGGGATGAAATCCATTGCATCAGTAGAAAGTCCCTAAATGTATTTCTTCAAGCATTTCCCATTGACTGTGAAGCTCCTTCCAGTGTTCTCTTGCGTGATCTCTACTGCACCATAAGGAAAAATATTAGATACAATATAAGGACCTAACCATCTGAAGTGTAACTTACCAGACATCAGCTTCAGCCGTGAACTGTATAGAAAGACTTTATCTCCAACTTGAAACTCCCTTTGTTGGATCATTCTATCATGAGCTGCCTTTGATATTTACTTATAGAGCCTTGAGTTCTCATATGAGGACAATCAAATCCCCTCAAACTCTTGAATTTGCAGCTTCCTTTGAATTGCAGCTTGGGCCAAATCCATGTTGCATTTCTTTATAGCCCAATAAGACCAATGATCGACTTCCACGGAGAGATGAAATGTATTCCCAAAGACCATCCGAAATGGGGATATACTAATGAGAGTATTGTATGATGTCCTATAAGCCCATAACACATCATCCAAGTTCTTGCTCCAATCCTTCCTATTCGGCTGCACATTTTTCTCCAAAACTTGTTTCAACTCATGGTTTGAAACCTCAGCCTGACCATTTGTTTGGGGGTGGTATGGTGTTGAAATTTTATGTGTCACCCCATACTTCCAAAGGAGGGAAACCAAATTCCTATTGTAAAAGTGTGTCCCCTGATCACTGATGATAACCTTTGGAACTCCAAACCTACAAAAAATATGTGCTTTGATAAATTCCACAACCACATGAGAATCATTAGTCCTGGTGGACTTAACCTCCACCCATTTTCTCACATAATCAAAAGAAACCAAAATTTAAAAGAAACCAAAATAACTTGGAAAAGGAACTATAAAATCAATGTCCCACACATAAAAAATATCACAAAATAATATGTGTTGTTAAGACATCTCATGTCTCCTAGAAATGTTTCTCGTGTGCTGGCAATGTGAGAACAACTTACAATACACATTAGAATCATGGAATAAGATAGGCCAATATAATCCAGAGTCTAAAACTTTCCTAGCTGTCTGTTGGGGTCCAAAGTGGCCTCCACATGAAAGTGTTTGACAAAAATGTAGAACAGACCCAAACTCATGATTAGGAACAAACCTCCTAATGACTTGATCACTACACATGCACTAAAGGTAGGGATCATCCCACACATAATATCGAGTCTCACTTTTTAATTTTTGGACTTGACGTTTCTTTAAATTTGTAGGGATCTCAGATGCACAAGGTAATTCACTAAATCAGCATACCAAGGATGCATACCTGATATGGAATAAAGATTATCATTGGGGAAAGTGTCCCGAAGGGGTACCTAGTCTAAGGTGTCAGCCTCTAGTGTGTGAGTAAGCCTACACATGTGGTCCGCCACTAGGTTTTCTGACCCCTTCTTGTCCTTTATTTCAATATCGAATTCCTAAAGAAGGAGCATCCATCAGATGATTCTTGGCTTTGCGTTTGGCTTCTTCAAGAGGTACCTCAGAGCTGTATAGTCAGAGAAACAAAAAACTTCAGATCCCAATAAATATGAACGAAATTTATCTAAAGAAAATATGATAGCAAGAAACTCTTTTTATGTGGTTGTGTAGTTTGATTGAGCTGAATCCATTGTCCTTAAAGCATAGGTAATCACATGTGAATGTCCCTACACCCTTTGAGATAAGATAGCTCCAACTGTGAAGTTGGATGCGTCACACAAAATCTTGAATGGAATGTCCCATAACGGGGTTGTATGATCGGTGGAGTGGTCAAGAACTTCTTCAGATCATCAAATGCTACACTACATGAATCATCGAACATAAAATCAGAATCCTTTTAAAGTAATCATGATAAAGGAAGAGCAATCTTAATAAAATATTTGATGAAGCACTGATAAAACCCTGCATTACCTAGGAAATATCTAACATCACACACACACAAAGGATAGGGTAAGGATGAAATAATGTCTATCTTAGATCTATCAACCTCTATCCCATGTTTTGACACTACATGCCTTAATAAAATGCCATGATCTACCATGAAATGACACTTTTCAAAGTTCAAGACCATATTCTTCTTAATACAACGATTCAACACCCTTCCCAAACTACTTAGACATTCATCAAATGAGGATCTATATACTGTAAAGTCATCCATAGATACCTCCATACAGGTCTCAAGAAAATCAGAAAAAATACTCACCATGCATCTCTGGAAGGTACCTAGGGCATTAAAAAGTCAAAATGGAATCCTCTAGTAGGAAAATGTGCCAAAGGTATAGGTTAATATAGTCTTATCTTGATCCTCTGGAGCTATAGGAACCTAAAAATATCCAGAAAATCCATCCAAGAAACAATAATGTGTCTTCCCAGTTAGTCTCTTGAGCATTTGATCAATAAATGGGAGGGGGAAATGGTCCTTGTGAGTGGATTGATTTAGTTTCCTATAATAAATACACACATGCCAAATGTTTTTCACCCTCATAGGAATTAAATCATCTTTATCATTTTTAACAACTTTAACACCAATTTTCTTAGGCACAACCTGAAGAGGACTTACCCACTGAAAATCTGAAATGGGAAAGATTATACCTGCCTCAAGAAATTTCTCAACTTATTTTTTAACAACTTCTAGAAGTGTTGGATTGATTCTACTTTTTGGATTCCTCACTAGTTTAGCCGCATCCTCCAAAATAATCCTATACATTAAAATGGAGGGGCTAATACCTGATATGTCACCCGAGGTTCACCCAATTGCCCTGATGTTCTCCCTCAAAATATTCAAAAGTTTTTCTTGATGTTCAAAAGAGAGATTGTTAGCAATGATAACAAGTAATATTTTACCATTCAATATGTATGAGTATTTGAGATTAAGTTCCAATGACTTGAGTTCCAATATAGGGGTGGTGTATGGATAAAGATAGTGAAGGAACTGAAATATGTGCACAAAGAGCATCAGTATCCGAATAGACATCATCAAAATCAAAGAATAGTTCATCAAATCCTTCAGCATACTCAACATCCATATCATAATTAGAGTTCACATGATCAAAATCAAAATATGAATCCATTTCAAAATCAAATCTAAGAGAGTATTTTTCATTAGAAACATGTGTGGAAGTGCTATTAGATATCAAACTAGAACCAATTCTCATAATCTCCCTAAGCATAGGACAATCAAATTCCATGGGGTTTTTACTTGGTGGTTTAAAATGGGAGATAACAAAAGCAGAATGGTCCTGTGAGGGGTACTTCATAGAGTCCATAACATTAAATATCACAACCTCATCTCCAAACTCTATGGAAAGTGTACCCTCATGAACATTTATGATAGTTTTTTCTATTTTAAGGAAGAGCCTACCTAAGATAATTGAAGTACGAGAACTTAGTTGACCATCCTCCATGTTATGAATGTAGAAGTCTGCTGGAAAGATCACGTCTCTTACCCTGACAAGTACATCCTCTAGGACTCCCACTGGATTCGCTGTAGCTCTATTTTCCAACTGCACCACTACTCTTGTTGGCTTCAACTCCCCAACCCGTAAAGAAGAAAATACAGAGTGAGACATCACATTTATAGAAGCTCCTAAATCACATAAATCATCAGAAAATTGTAACTACCCTATGATGTATGGTATCATGAATATCCATAGATCCTTTCACTTTGCTTTCATTTCTTGAGTTGGTGTAACGAGTGCTGACACATTCCTTCCATGATTGATCCTCTCATTTCCCTTGATCCCTCTTCAATCGGTACAAATTTCTTTTAAGAATTTGGTATACCTTGGGATTTTCTTAATAGACTCGATCAAGGGAATTTTTATCTCTACACGCTTGAATGTGTCCAAAGCCTCCTTTTTCATTGCCTCTTCAACCATATTCTTGGTTTGAAAAACCCTATTTGTAAAGGTAAGGGGTTTAAGAGGAATATCATCAATATTTTCCTTAACTTTATCATTCTCCTTGGGTTGCTCATCAACCAGTTTTGAATGGGGATTCTCCAGAGTTGAGGTGAATCCCAGTGGAATGGTAGGTACAGATGTATCATTCATTTTGTTCACACTTCTCAATGTGATGGCACTAACATTCCCCTTGGTATTTGGATTAGGTTGGGAAAGAATATTTCCAAAGTTCTTACTTACTAGTTCATAGAGGGAAGTGGATATCTGGCTCATTTGTGTCTTCAACTTCTTCATCTCCAAACCTTGACTCTTCAGCTCATTCTGTTGATTAAGAACAATTTGCTTAAAAATTTCATTCGTGATAGAATCTAACTTGGTTTGGGGATTCCCTTGTTGTTGGATTGTTGATTCTTGGGCTTCAAATCTCCTTTGGGGTTGTTGGAAACCCCGCTGGTAAGGCGAAAGCTGCTAGAAGTTTTTCTGAAAAGGGGGCCTTTGTTGTTGTCCTGAGACATACCTTATGTCTAATTGATCATTCCACCCTCAGTTGTATGTTGGTGGAAAGGAATAAATATTCTTTTGGGAATATGGTTGTTATTGCTGCTAATATGGTCTCCCAGGGAATATGGCTGCACAATCCTCCAACTCTTGTAGTTGTGGGAAACAGTCAGTTGGGTGGCTTGTCTCAATGAAAATTCCACACGGCCTTGAAGGAGGGGGTTGGGATGTCTTTTATACCAAAGCAATCTATCTCACCATAGTTGTCAATCCTTCCAATTTGGTATCAATAAAATGAATTTCAAGAGAAGATGGATTTACCTGATGCACTCCTCTAACATGTGGGGTACCTCGATCTCCAAATTGTTTAGAATTTTGTGCCATATTTTCGATCAATGCACATGCAGCTACTGGTGTTTTGTCTACCAATGCTCCTCCAGCCTCAACATCCACCATGATCCTCTCCATAGGTGTGATTTTTTCATAGAAGTACTGGATGAGGAGTTTCTCACTGATTTGGTGATGCAGTCAGCTTTCACATAACTTCTTGAATCTCTCCCAATACTCATACATTGACTCCCCATGTGCCTGCTTGATTCCTAATATCTCCTTTCGAATGGAAGTGGTCCTTGATGCTAGAAAAAATCTCTACAAGAAAAGACATTTCAAATCATTCCAACATGTTACATCTTCAGGTTGTAAATAATACATCCAATCCTTAGTAGTTCCATCAAGTGAGAATGGGAATACTCTAAGTTTTATTTGATCATCAGAGACATTTCTTGGTTTCATTGTTGAGCATACCACATTGAATTATTTAAGGTGTTTGTTGGGTTCCTCACCAGATAATCCATGAAACTTTGGAAGTAGGTGAATTAATCCATATTTCAACTCAAATTCCGATTTGAGAGTTGGATATGCAATGCATGTAGGTTAATAATTAATATCAGGTGTAGCCAGATCTATAATTGTCATATTGAGTTCATTATTATTATTTTAATCCATTGGTTTTGGTTTAATATTTGTTTTAGATGAGTTTCCTATTTCAAAATTACTAGAGTACAGGAGTTCCCCAATTGGGTAAATGTTGACACTTCCTATAGACTGAGACCGTCTGATTCGAGCCCTAAGGCTGTGCTCAATCTCAGGGTCTAGATTAAGGAGATCCTCAGTATGAGATCATGTCATAAATCATAGAAAATAGATAAACAAAAATAAGTAGACACCAATATAATTAAATGAGTTTTCAATTGATGGTCTGGAAAAAAGAGGTGGGGAAGAAAGAACTGAAAAGAAAGAGAAAGAGAATAAGAGAAACAAAATAACAAATAATAATAAATAACTTACCTAAAATTGGTTTAATAAAAGATTTTCCTCCCTAGAAACAGTGCCAATTTGAAGTGCATTGTCACACACGCTCTCAATGGTATTTATTTGTGATTTTACTAAGTGCAACACAATGGCTGAACTAGGTTATTCTCTCAAGGAGGAAGTGAATTAAAAAACTATTAATAGGCTTGAATTAAGTAAGAAAATATTTTAAAATAGATGAAAAGAAATATGGGGGGTTTGTTTTGTGACTTTTCAAACAGTAAGCTAAACAAGAAAATGAGAAACAACAATAAAAGAGACAATTTCTTTAAAAAAACTTATATGAGAAGACTTAGTTAATATAATCTAACCCCTTAAAAATTAATTTATCATTATCCCATATAATTATAATTCATTCAATTATGATCCCTTATCTTTTTTATCCTCCGAACCCTACAGAAATTAACACAACCAATAATATTTTTGAAAATGAGCCCTAGATTAACTTCGGGACCTCCAATCAAAGTACCCTGCCTTGATTGTGATCCAAAATCCAACTTATGGTTAATGGAGAATTAGAATAGAATATACTCCCTGGAGTGGATAATTAATTTAGATTGGGATGAGACTTGAACCCTACAATTCTATCCCAAGTTGATTAGATTTTGCGATTGAGGTTTCACTCACACGATTTACACAAGCCCGACCACGTGGTCAAGTGCAAGCCGACCAAGTAACTTAGAAATTAAAACTCAACTAATTGATCACAATTTATGAATTACAGAATTTTTATGGATTCAAAATAAATAAATTAAGGGAGTAGGGATTAGATCAACTACGAAAGAAATCACTCTTCCATGGGCAGAGTTGTCATCGTAGAGATGTTTTTCATAAGCAATGGATTGATTGTGGAATACCAAATATCATCTCTACTCTTATATTCCAGCCCAAGAAGAAAAATATAAAGATTAAAAGAGAATAATACAAAATATTTATTGAATAAAATTCACGTTACAAGCATAAAAACAAGGAAAAACAAAGTGGAGGTGGGAGAGGAGAGCCTTCTGGGAAGATAACTTTTCACAAGGCCTTACTTCTTCCAGGGGGGGGGGGTGAGGTGTTCCCAAGATCCACCCTTTCATAAACACCTTCCCAAAGCTTCTACCAACCCTACCAAAGAGTGAAAAAATCCTTTAAATAGATTTGGGGAGGGATAGGGTTACAAAAAATTTTTAAATGTGAAAGGGAAATTCATAAAACAAATTAATCCCACTTACACCACACAGTTGCCTTCCTAAACGAGATAATTGGCTGGCCTTCTACAAGGATTATTTGTTCATAATAAGTTCCCCAAGATTCCTGCAAAATTTGGGCCTAATACAAGTTTGGATGAAGAATATACAACCCAAATATTGAAGTAATGTTCAATTTGGATAGTTCAGTCCAACTTTGTCTTCATGGCCCATTTACTCCACAAAAATACACGATCTAGCTCCCATGTCCTGAATATAATTTGTACCCAATTAAGTCAGGAACACAATTACAAAATTTTAAGTCAAAATAATTTACAAAAAAATATTTATGCCCGAAATATTACAGTGAATTTTTAAAGAGTAAAACTGGAATTTCCCTCAAATTTATAAATGAATGATCTAATTCCAAATATTCTATAAATTAACACAATTTGAGGAAATTATTTCATTTATTATCAATAAAATATTCAATAAAATTGTGTTTTATCACTGAGGTTCTGGTAAAGTGCACTCCACACCTCAAGATTACTAGAAGCAATTTTTAAATCATATGAACCACTAGGGATATAATCCATTTTCTTTGGAGGTATTGAATATGTAGATTATTTTCTAGACCATTAAAAAAAATAGAAACATAAAATTTAGATTGTACTTGATTATATGTGTTGCATGGATCAAACACAACATCCACTCTTTTCTTGGAAGCTCTAAAAGTATATGAAGGTGTTTATTTGAGTGTTCTTCTTCCTCTAAGAGAATATACAACATATGCACATAGATAAATCCTTTTGATGATATATGATTTACAGAACTCCAAGATGGCAGTGAAGACTTGTCTATATATCCTAGCAATCAATTACATACCATTATTGAGTAGTCCTTTGTATATTTCAATATGCCTAGAAGAGAATCTCTAAGAAGATTAAGCCAAAAGAGTATCAGGTTAAAGAATTAAAGGAATAACTGGAGGCTCTAAATGCAAATTATCCTGAATACTGGCTGCTAATAATTTCAATATGATAAATATTTTCTCTAAAGATTTCATCTTTTGATCTACATTGGCTAACTTCTCTACTATCACTTGAGTGACATCTTAAACTACAATGGAAGTTGCTTGAGGAACTGAGGCAAAAACAAACATGAATCGACACAATAATAGCTAGTTTCACTGAAGGGATAGTTTTAAAGGGTCTATAGACAAAAAGTTCTCTTCATGTAAGAGAAATTGGGTTAGAAGGAAATTTATCAGACTCGGAGGAACTAGAATCCTCTTCTAAAGAGTCTGTAAGTAGAAAATCAACTCCTTCATGAATTTTGACCAGCATATCTGAAAACCTATAATGGTTCATTTTGTTTGGACCAATTGACCATGTAACCATATCCCTAAATTGATTAGTTACCCTCAAGGTCTCTTCCACTTGACCACCAATGATTTTATGAAGATGGGAAACCATTTCATTTAGAGATACATCAATTCCAACACCAAGTCTCTTAACAGTTTATTTGGTTTCCTGGAACTCAGCTTGAAGATCCTTCTTGACTTATTGCATAAGAAAAGTTGTGAACATGCGACAATGAGAAGATTAGATCTGATAGGATACTGAATTCATATATGAAAACACATGTTCAAAACCAATACTTGAGATCTTAAGCCACCGAAGTTACCAAGACAAGTGGAGTAGTTGGTTAAAACCTCTTAAGGGACTCAAACTGGCTCACAAATACACTCTTCAAAGTGTGTAATCTCTCCTTCACTTATTCCCTAAAAGATTGAATATCCTAAAAAGCTTCTAAAGACATATATGATTAAATAATTGGAAAATTAAAAATCATGTCCCTTTTATATGTGATAAGGACACCAATCTCATTCATCTATGACTTGGTAGCACATACATTTTTTATTCCACTCACTTTGGCTCTCATATCCTTAAGGGATTTTGAATTCACCTCAGAGGTAACTAGTTTTACAGGTTGAACGGGTTGAAGGTTTTGATTAATTATTTTTGTAACATCCCAAGGTTTTCTAAAAATAAATTGAAAATGCTTGAAATTTTGTTTAAGGTATATATTTATAAGTATCCTTTAAACATAATTTTATTTCTTCTATGTTTTGAATTTCAAGAAACTATCATCTACAATTGTGTTCAGTATGTTATTTCGAGTCTGATAGAACAAACTTGTTTTTTTGGTGAATAGTAACATGCCCTTATGAATAGTAATATGAATAGTAATATGACCTCATGAATAGTAAATAATATTATTATTTTATTTTCCCATGGCAATAGGATAATGAGATCTTAATTAATTTTCCAATGTCACATAAAACTAATTGCACTTCAATTTTGTTATTTTTCGAATTAACTGTGACCTTATTTTAAAATTAAATTAATAATATTTAGAAAATTATTTTTGAAAAATGGAGTTCATTTTTGAATTCTACACGTCGAAAAATGGTTGGGGTAAATTTTTGGTATTTTTCTGAAACTCTTGAATTTTCGGTGAATAGTGAAATACGGTAAAATACCGTATAATCAATTTATCAGTAAAAATGCACTATTTATGACATCATAAGTGATGCAAGGCCACTTGCTTCGAAATCACATGATATTTTCACTAATTAAGGCCACTTGATTTGAGATTATTCATAGTCTTGATAAAAATATTATAATAATAATTAAAATAATCTAAAATACCTCCCCTCCTCCACTATAAATACCACCCTCACTCCCCTCTTCCTCCCACACCTCTCAAGCCTTGAGCATTGTCTAATTTCTGCCAAATTCCCTCCTCAATCTTCTTCCCCACGTCTTAGAGCTGCTGTTCTCACCAAAAGACCAAAATCAAAGCCCTTAAGAAGGATCTCAAGGAGAAGAGATCAAGAGGTAAACATCCTCTTTCATTTTCATTCTTTCCATCCATTTTATGTTATTCTCTTCCTTTCCCTTTGTCTTTTGTTGGGATATTTCATTAAATATTTTCCCTTACAGTCCAAATTTTGTATGATTGATGAGATATTCCATTCCTCTCATCAATCTTGTTTTTATGAAATTTTTAGAGGCGCCGTTAGGCTGCCGAATTTTTTTGTAAGAAATTTCTCATGTTTTCTTTATTTCATGATTCCTTCCACTTCTTTCTTCACCCCCTCTTATCCAAGAGGCATGAAATCTCCAGAATCATGTATATTCTGGATGTTTTCATGTTTATGGAAAATTACAAATCATTATTCCTCTCCTCTTTCACTTATTTAAAGAATCAAAAAACATTGTCCATTTGTGTCGAATTACCGATATCGTGGACGATGTATTTTCAATTTCCATTAATTATTTCAAGTCTGGTCATGAAACCATTTATATGGTTGAACCAGGTTATAATATATTTTTTATGAATCATATAAGGTTCTGTAATTCTTTTGTACTCATGATTCAAACTTATAAGACTAAATGAAATTGTAATTATCAAAGAACCACTTAAATTATCTAAACGAACATAATTAATGTTTTAACTTATAAATCATCATCATATAAGGCACCAAAGTGATGAATGGTATAATTTATGGTACTGGAGTTATGTAACTAATACTCCATTCCAATTCTGGAGTTTCACTTCCAATCAACAAGAACGATTCATCATGAACCGATCGTGAAAATCACAAAAGACCTCACCCAAAATAATGCAAGGAACAAAATACTAACAAATAAGGGGTGAAATGAGGTTATGAAATGACCATATAAGATGTTATAAACATGAAAACGTTTCTTTAAAATCCTATTAACACTCATTTAATCATTATACAGGAGGTTCAAACAATTTTGAAGTAGGACAAGCCCAAGGTAAGGGAATTCTTAACCCGATTTCCATTCTTTGGGTTAACCTTCTACTTTATAATTTATGTGCTATTTAAATTGATTGTGTGATGGGTTCTGTTTATATTATGTTTCATTATGTGTATTTACAGAGTATATACATATTCCATCCACTCTATTAAGTCTCACTTCAAGTGTATGATGTTTATAAGGGACTTTTCTTCTAAAACCCCCTTTTAAAATTCTGTTTTGAAATATTCAAAAGCAATGTTTTTATGCTATTGTTTATGTTGTATGATTATGTTTTGGTTATTGGGCATTGTTTATGATGAAGGGTGGGACCTATATTTCCCTCCAATGCATTGGGTATGAGTAAGTTGGAGGTCGGCCGTATGGTTACTCCAAGTGTAACTGTGATGGTTACACAAAGTAAGGTAGCCGTGAGGGTTACAAATTTTAAGGTAGCCAAGATGGTTACAAGATTATGTAAGTAATGCCCCAATATACCTTTATGATTATAATTATGTTTGTATGGATCTTGTGTAAATCTCATGTTACGCTAAGTAAGATTTTATGGGTGTAAATCATGTATTTTGAAAATGTTTCCATATGTCTTGTGTATTCATGGACTAATGAGATTTTTTCCTTCTTTTTCATACCTTACTGAGCTTTTGTGCTCATCCCAAGTTTTTAAATGATTTTTCACAGGTTAATGGATGAATAATACAAGGAAGGAAGACATGTTAAATGTTGAAGAATTGTCAAGGAGTCTTGTTTTATGTTTTAATGTTTTATATTCTGAGGAAAATGGAAACTGATTTTATGGTATCCACTATGTAACAATGTGTAATGTTATGAATATTTTGTCTTAATTCTCTAAAGCTCTAAACTTGAAAAGATCCTCAATGTAAAATGAAGTGTTTTCTTGAATAAATTCAAGATTATGTATGAAATAAGTGCAGGTCCTTACAGTTGGTATCAGAGGATGGTTTAGATGACTTTAGGGGTTAAGGTGATGCTAATAGAAAACCATAAATAATTCTAACCCTATGTTTAATTTGTTATAGCATTTAAAGATTACCATGTTGCTTCATCTAAGAAATGTACGTTTGTTTAGAATGGTTGTCCGCAGAAGGAACATGGATGCTGAAGAGGATAGGCACCGACAGAATGTCATCCTTCCTGATCAACAGCCCGGAATGGTAGGGATTGGAACCGAGCAGTTTGTGACGGTAATGGCTCAGCTAACACAGGAAATAAATGGTGGTGGAATCCATGCAAGAGGACAAATAGATGTACCCCAACGGAACATGACAGTGGTGGAACATTTTATGAGACAACATCCTCCTGCATTCAGTGGATCTTCTGACCCAGTGGCAGCAGAAGGATGGATTAAGGCCCTTGAAAAGATATTTGATGTTATGGGATGTTCAGACAATCAAAAGGTAAGTCTTGCCATTTATCGTTTTGAAGGGGAAGCTGATCAGTGGTGGTCAATGGTAAGGAATATCAGGGGTAGAGAGGATTTTGATGCCTTAGTATGGGATGAATTTAAAAGTCTTTTTCTTGAAAAATATTTTCCTAAGGTGGTGCGACTTAGAATGGAGAAACAATTCCTTGAACTGAAACAAAAGGAGGAAGATTCAGTGGCTATGTATGAGGCGAACTTCACCCGACTGGCGAGGTATGCTCCGAATCTTATTCTGGATCTCGATAGCAAAATCAACCGCTTTTACTCAGGATTGAAGCCAAGGTATCGAAGGGCGTTGGCCTCCCGTGAATTCAAAAGTTATGAGAAACTTGTTCGATGTGCTGAGAGGGTAGAGATGGAGTTTGCTGACGATCACATGCAATTTGGAAACAAAGAGAAGAAGAGGTCAAATTGGAAAGCAATGGGTAAGAATCAACCAATGAAATCTGATGGTAAGAAAATACAGTTTCCAGTTTGTGAAAAGTGTGGCAAGAAGCACCCTGGGGAATGTCTTATCAAAACTGGGAAGTGTTTTAAATGTGGTATGTTTGGACATATGGCCCGAGATTGCAATGAAAATGATCCAAAGACTAATCCTGATAAGCAAACTATAAAGTGTTTTAAATGTGGTGAGATGGGTCACTATGCAAATGCCTGTCCAAAGAGGGATCCAAATGATGCAAAGAAGCCAGACTACAAGCAGAAAGGTGTAGTGAGATCCTTTGCGACTACGTCAGCAGATGTTGGGCCATCCAATGAAGTTGTATCAGGTACTTTGTTTGTTCACTCAGATTTTGCTAAAGTTTTGTTTGATACGGGGTCTACACATTCCTTCATCTCTGAGAAATTTTCTAGTAAATTGGAAATATCACCTCAACAAATGATACCCGAACTTGTTGTTAAAACACCAGGGGGAAATGTTATAGAAAAGAGGAATTATAAGAATATTTCTATTGTGGTATGTGGAAAGACTTTACCTGCAAACCTTGTTGTTTTACCCTTAGTCGAGTTTGAAGTTATTCTGGGGATGGACTGGCTTTCTGGTTATCATGCTAAGATTGACTGTAGAGCTAAAGAAGTTGTTTTTCAGAAAGAGTTTCAGTTTGTATACAAGAATGAACCCATACAATTGATAACATATCAAGAAGCTGAGAAACTACTGAAAGATGGAAATGAAAGTTATCTAGCTCATATTGTTGAAAACAAGGGAACTATTCAAATCAATGATGTGCCAGTGGTAAATGAATACCTTGATGTTTTTCCTGAGGAGTTACCCAGTGTCATACCTAAACGAGAAGTTGAATTCACAATTGAATTAGTTCCTGATGCTAAGCCAATTTCAAAACCCCCATATCGTATGGCTCCAATAGAACTTCTTGAATTGAAAAATCAGTTGCAGGATTTGCTTGTCAAAGGTTTCATTCGTCCCAGTACTTCACCATGGGGAGCCCCTGTTTTGTTTGTTAAAAAGAAAGATGGTTCCATGAGACTTTGCATTGATTATAGAGCTTTGAATAACATCACTGTTAAAAACAAGTATCCTTTGCCTCATATTGATGACTTGTTTGATCAGCTCCAGGGAGCTCAGTACTTTTCCAAGATTGACTTGAGATCCGGATACCATCAGCTGAAGGTGAAGGAGGATGACATCCCGAAAACAGCCTTTCGTACTAGATATGGGCATTATGAATTTGTTGTTATGCCATTTGGGTTAACTAATGCACCTGCTGTATTCATGAATCTTATGAATAGAGTATTTCATGAGTTCTTGGATAAGTTTGTGGTGGTATTTATTGATGACATTCTGGTTTTTTCTAAAAATAAAGAGGAGCATGAAAAACATCTAAGGGTTGTTTTACAAACTTTAAAAGAAAAGAAACTATATGGAAAATTCAGCAAGTGTGATTTTTGGTTGCAACAGATTTCTTTTCTTGGGCACATTGTAAATAAGGATGGAATAACAGTTGATCCTGCCAAAACAAAAGTAGTTGATGAATGGCCAAGACCCACAAATGTTACAGAGATTCGTAGTTTTCTGGGCTTAGCAAGTTATTACCGACGCTTTGTTGAGAACTTTGCATGGTTATCTAGCCCAATAACTAAGTTAACACGGAAAGGGGTTAATTTTGTTTGGACAGAGGAATGTGATGTTTGTTTTCAGGAACTAAAGAAGAGATTGGTGAATGCTCCAGTTTTGGCCTTACCTTCCCGGAATGGTGAGTTTGTCATCTATAGTGATGCTTCTTTGAAGGGACTTGGTTGTATTTTGATGCAGAATGGTCAGGTAATTGCCTATGCATCGAGACAACTTAAACCTCATGAGATGAATTATCCCACACATGATTTGGAATTGGCAGCTGTGGTTTTTGCTTTGAAAATATGGAGGCATCATCTATACGGAACCAAATGCCAAATATATACTGACCATAAAAGTCTTAAGTATATATTCACTCAGAAGGAATTAAACATGAGGCAGAGAAGATGGATAGAACTGATAAAGGATTATGACTGCACGATTAATTACCATCCTGGAAAAGCAAACAAAGTAGCGGATGCCTTAAGTCGGAAAAATCATGCATCATTAACCATGCTACGTTTGGAACGTGATCCCTTGATTAATGATTTGATAAATTTTGGCTTGGAAGTTGTTGGTGCAGGGAATATATCTGTTTTGTTTCAGGTTTCAGTGCAGTCTTCGTTGTCAGACAGAATTATGAAAGCGCAGAGGGAAGACTGTGAGCTACAGAAAAAGGTAGAATTGGTTAAAATGGGTAAGTTTCCAGAATTTAATCTTGATAAAGATTGTGTTTTAAGGTTTGGAAAAAGGTTGTGTGTGCCTTGTGATTCCCAGCTGAAGAAAGAATTGTTGTGTGAAGCTCATAGTTCTCCATTTTCTGTTCATCCTGGAAGTACTAAGATGTACAGAGACCTTCGAGAGTATTACTGGTGGAATGGGATGAAAAGAGATATTGCTGATTTTACAATGAAATGTTTGACATGTCAGCAGGTTAAAGCAGAGCGACAGTTACCGAAGGGGATGCTTCAGCCTTTGCCGGTGCCAGAATGGAAATGGGAGAATATATCCATGGATTTTGTGGTGGGACTACCAAAGAATTATCGAGGTAACAATGCGATATGGGTTATTGTTGATCGGCTAACAAAGTCTGCTCATTTTCTTTCTATTCGAGATACAATGACATTAGATCAGCTTTCTCGATTGTACCTCAAAGAGATTGTCAGGTTACATGGAGTTCCTCTTTCCATTGTGTCTGACCGAGATCCCAGGTTCACTTCTAAATTTTGGAAGGGACTTCAGAAGTATTTGGGCACAGAGTTGAATTTCAGTACAGCTTTTCATCCTCAATCAGATGGGCAGTCAGAGCGAACGATTCAAACTTTGGAGGATATGCTTCGAGCTTGTTCAATGGACTATCAGGGAAGTTGGGATCAACATCTTTCATTAGTTGAGTTTTCTTATAATAACAGTTTCCATTCCAGTATTCAGATGGCACCTTTTGAGGCCTTGTATGGAAAGCGGTGTCGGACTCCTGCGTTTTGGGATGAAGTCGGTGAAAGAAAGTTGATGAGGCCAGAATTAGTAGAAGAAGTGGCTGAGAAAGTGAGGATGATCCAGCAACACATGAGGATAGCTCAAAGCAGGCAGAAAAGTTATGCAGATAACAGAAGGAAAGACTTCTCTTTCAAGGTAGGTGACCATGTTTTCCTTAAAATATCTCCTTGGAAAAGTGTGATGCGTTTCGGTAAGAAAGGGAAACTAAGTCCACGGTTCATCGGTCCTTTTGAAATCTTGGATAAAGTTGGAACAGTTGCGTACCGCGTAGCTTTGCCTCCGAGCTTGTTTCAGGTACACAATGTTTTTCATGTTTCGATGTTGAGAAAGTATGTTCCAGATTCATCACATGTCTTGAGGCCGGAAGAAGTTCAGCTAGCAGAGAACCTTTCTTATGAAGAAAAACCGGTTCAGATTCTTGATCGAAGAGAACAGGTATTGCGGAATAAGGTAATCCACCAGGTAAAGGTTTTGTGGAGAAACCACATGGTTGAAGAAGCAACATGGGAGTCTGAAAATGCTATGAGGGAAAAATACCCTCAGTTGTTTAATAAGTAAATAAAATTGCGAGGACGCAATTTCAAGAAGGTGGGGATAATGTAACATCCCAAGGTTTTCTAAAAATAAATTGAAAATGCTTGAAATTTTGTTTAAGGTATATATTTATAAGTATCCTTTAAACATAATTTTATTTCTTCTATGTTTTGAATTTCAAGAAACTATCATCTACAATTGTGTTCAGTATGTTATTTCGAGTCTGATAGAACAAACTTGTTTTTTTGGTGAATAGTAACATGCCCTTATGAATAGTAATATGAATAGTAATATGAATAGTAATATGACCTCATGAATAGTAAATAATAATATTATTTTATTTTCCCATGGAAATAGGATAATGGGATCTTAATTAATTTTCCAATGTCACATAAAACTAATTGCACTTCAATTTTGTTATTTTTCGAATTAACTGTGACCTTATTTTAAAATTAAATTAATAATATTTAGAAAATTATTTTTGAAAAATGGAGTTCATTTTTGAATTCTACACGTCGAAAAATGGTTGGGGTAAATTTTTGGTATTTTTCTGAAACTCTTGAATTTTCGGTGAATAGTGAAATACGGTAAAATACCGTATAATCAATTTATCAGTAAAAATGCACTATTTATGACATCATAAGTGATGCAAGGCCACTTGCTTCGAAATCACATGATATTTTCACTAATTAAGGCCACTTGATTTGAGATTATTCATAGTCTTGATAAAAATATTATAATAATAATTAAAATAATCTAAAATACCTCCCCTCCTCCACTATAAATACCACCATCACTCCCCTCTTCCTCCCACACCTCTCAAGCCTTGAGCATTGTCTAATTTCTGCCAAATTCCCTCCTCAATCTTCTTCCCCACGTCCTAGAGCTGCTGTTCTCACCAAAAGACCAAAATCAAAGCCCTTAAGAAGGATCTCAAGGAGAAGAGATCAAGAGGTAAACATCCTCTTTCATTTTCATTCTTTCCATCCATTTTATGTTATTCTCTTCCTTTCCCTTTGTATTTTGTTGGGATATTTCATTAAATATTTTCCCTTACAGTCCAAATTTTGTATGATTGATGAGATATTCCATTCCTCTCATCAATCTTGTTTTTATGAAATTTTTAGAGGCGCCGTTAGGCTGCCGAATTTTTTTGTAAGAAATTTCTCATGTTTTCTTTATTTCATGATTCCTTCCACTTCTTTCTTCACCCCCTCTTATCCAAGAGGCATGAAATCTCCAGAATCATGTATATTCTGGATGTTTTCATGTTTATGGAAAATTACAAATCATTATTCCTCTCCTATTTCACTTATTTAAAGAATCAAAAAACATTGTCCATTTGTGTCGAATTACCGATATCGTGGACGATGTATTTTCAATTTCCATTAATTATTTCAAGTCTGGTCATGAAACCATTTATATGGTTGAACCAGGTTATAATATATTTTTTATGAATCATATAAGGTTCTGTAATTCTTTTGTACTCATGATTCAAACTTATAAGACTAAATGAAATTGTAATTATCAAAGAACCACTTAAATTATCTAAACGAACATAATTAATGTTTTAACTTATAAATCATCATCATATAAGGCACCAAAGTGATGAATGGTATAATTTATGGTACTGGAGTTATGTAACTAATACTCCATTCCAATTCTGGAGTTTCACTTCCAATCAACAAGAACGATTCATCATGAACCGATCGTGAAAATCACAAAAGACCTCACCCAAAATAATGCAAGGAACAAAATACTAACAAATAAGGGGTGAAATGAGGTTATGAAATGACCATATAAGATGTTATAAACATGAAAACGTTTCTTTAAAATCCTATTAACACTCATTTAATCATTATACAGGAGGTTCAAACAATTTTGAAGTAGGACAAGCCCAAGGTAAGGGAATTCTTAACCCGATTTCCATTCTTTGGGTTAACCTTCTACTTTATAATTTATGTGCTATTTAAATTGATTGTGTGATGGGTTCTGTTTATATTATGTTTCATTATGTGTATTTACAGAGTATATACATATTCCATCCACTCTATTAAGTCTCACTTCAAGTGTATGATGTTTATAAGGGACTTTTCTTCTAAAACCCCCTTTTAAAATTCTGTTTTGAAATATTCAAAAGCAATGTTTTTATGCTATTGTTTATGTTGTATGATTATGTTTTGGTTATTGGGAATTGTTTATGATGAAGGGTGGGACCTATATTTCCCTCCAATGCATTGGGTATGAGTAAGTTGGAGGTCGGCCGTATGGTTACTCCAAGTGTAACTGTGATGGTTACACAAAGTAAGGTAGCCGTGAGGGTTACAAATTTTAAGGTAGCCAAGATGGTTACAAGATTATGTAAGTAATGCCCCAATATACCTTTATGATTATAATTATGTTTGTATGGATCTTGTGTAAATCTCATGTTATGCTAAGTAAGATTTTATGGGTGTAAATCATGTATTTTGAAAATGTTTCCATATGTCTTGTGTATTCATGGACTAATGAGATTTTTTCCTTCTTTTTCATACCTTACTGAGCTTTTGTTCTCATCCCAAGTTTTTAAATGATTTTTCACAGGTTAATGGATGAATAATACAAGGAAGGAAGACATGTTAAATGTTGAAGAATTGTCAAGGAGTCTTGTTTTATGTTTTAATGTTTTATATTCTGAGGAAAATGGAAACTGATTTTATGGTATCCACTATGTAACAATGTGTAATGTTATGAATATTTTGTCTTAATTCTCTAAAGCTCTAAACTTGAAAAGATCCTCAATGTAAAATGAAGTGTTTTCTTGAATAAATTCAAGATTATGTATGAAATAAGTGCGGGTCCTTACAGTTGGTATCAGAGGATGGTTTAGATGAATTTAGGGGTTAAGGTGATGCTAATAGAAAACCATAAATAATTCTAACCCTATGTTTAATTTGTTATAGCATTTAAAGATTACCATGTTGCTTCATCTAAGAAATGTACGTTTGTTTAGAATGGTTGTCCGCAGAAGGAACATGGATGCTGAAGAGGATAGGCACCGACAGAATGTCATCCTTCCTGATCAACAGCCCGGAATGGTAGGGATTGGAACCGAGCAGTTTGTGACGGTAATGGATCAGCTAACACAGGAAATAAATGGTGGTGGAATCCATGCAAGAGGACAAATAGATGTACCCCAACGGAACATGACAGTGGTGGAACATTTTATGAGACAACATCCTCCTGCATTCAGTGGATCTTCTGACCCAGTGGCAGCAGAAGGATGGATTAAGGCCCTTGAAAAGATATTTGATGTTATGGGATGTTCAGACAATCAAAAGGTAAGTCTTTCCATTTATCGTTTTGAAGGGGAAGCTGATCAGTGGTGGTCAATGGTAAGGAATATCAGGGGTAGAGAGGATTTTGATGCCTTAGTATGGGATGAATTTAAAAGTCTTTTTCTTGAAAAATATTTTCCTAAGGTGGTGCGACTTAGAATGGAGAAACAATTCCTTGAACTGAAACAAAAGGAGGAAGATTCAGTGGCTATGTATGAGGCGAACTTCACCCGACTGGCGAGGTATGCTCCGAATCTTATTCTGGATCTCGATAGCAAAATCAACCGCTTTTACTCAGGATTGAAGCCAAGGTATCGAAGGGCGTTGGCCTCCCGTGAATTCAAAAGTTATGAGAAACTTGTTCGATGTGCTGAGAGGGTAGAGATGGAGTTTGCTGACGATCACATGCAATTTGGAAACAAAGAGAAGAAGAGGTCAAATTGGAAACCAATGGGTAAGAATCAACCAATGAAATCTGATGGTAAGAAAATACAGTTTCCAGTTTGTGAAAAGTGTGGCAAGAAGCACCCTGGGGAATGTCTTATCAAAACTGGGAAGTGTTTTAAATGTGGTAAGTTTGGACATATGGCCCGAGATTGCAATGAAAATGATCCAAAGACTAATCCTGATAAGCAAACTATAAAGTGTTTTAAATGTGGTGAGATGGGTCACTATGCAAATGCCTGTCCAAAGAGGGATCCAAATGATGCAAAGAAGCCAGACTACAAGCAGAAAGGTGTAGTGAGATCCTTTGCGACTACGTCAGCAGATGTTGGGCCATCCAATGAAGTTGTATCAGGTACTTTGTTTGTTCACTCAGATTTTGCTAAAGTTTTGTTTGATACGGGGTCTACACATTCCTTCATCTCTGAGAAATTTTCTAGTAAATTGGAAATATCACCTCAACAAATGATACCCGAACTTGTTGTTAAAACACCAGGGGGAAATGTTATAGCAAAGAGGAATTATAAGAATATTTCTATTGTGGTATGTGGAAAGACTTTACCTGCAAACCTTGTTGTTTTACCCTTAGTCGAGTTTGAAGTTATTCTGGGGATGGACTGGCTTTCTGGTTATCATGCTAAGATTGACTGTAGAGCTAAAGAAGTTGTTTTTCAGAAAGAGTTTCAGTTTGTATACAAGAATGAACCCATACAATTGATAACATATCAAGAAGCTGAGAAACTACTGAAAGATGGAAATGAAAGTTATCTAGCTCATATTGTTGAAAACAAGGGAACTATTCAAATCAATGATGTGCCAGTGGTAAATGAATACCTTGATGTTTTTCCTGAGGAGTTACCCAGTGTCATACCTAAACGAGAAGTTGAATTCACAATTGACTTAGTTCCTGATGCTAAGCCAATTTCAAAACCCCCATATCGTATGGCTCCAATAGAACTTCTTGAATTGAAAAATCAGTTGCAGGATTTGCTTGTCAAAGGTTTCATTCGTCCCAGTACTTCACCATGGGGAGCCCCTGTTTTGTTTGTTAAAAAGAAAGATGGTTCCATGAGACTTTGCATTGATTATAGAGCTTTGAATAACATCACTGTTAAAAACAAGTATCCTTTGCCTCATATTGATGACTTGTTTGATCAGCTCCAGGGAGCTCAGTACTTTTCCAAGATTGACTTGAGATCCGGATACCATCAGCTGAAGGTGAAGGAGGATGACATCCCGAAAACAGCCTTTCGTACTAGATATGGGCATTATGAATTTGTTGTTATGCCATTTGGGTTAACTAATGCACCTGCTGTATTCATGAATCTTATGAATAGAGTATTTCATGAGTTCTTGGATAAGTTTGTGGTGGTATTTATTGATGACATTCTGGTTTTTTCTAAAAATAAAGAGGAGCATGAAAAACATCTAAGGGTTGTTTTACAAACTTTAAAAGAAAAGAAACTATATGGAAAATTCAGCAAGTGTGATTTTTGGTTGCAACAGATTTCTTTTCTTGGGCACATTGTAAATAAGGATGGAATAACAGTTGATCCTGCCAAAACAAAAGTAGTTGATGAATGGCCAAGACCCACAAATGTTACAGAGATTCGTAGTTTTCTGGGCTTAGCAAGTTATTACCGACGCTTTGTTGAGAACTTTGCATGGTTATCTAGCCCAATAACTAAGTTAACACGGAAAGGGGTTAATTTTGTTTGGACAGAGGAATGTGATGTTTGTTTTCAGGAACTAAAGAAGAGATTGGTGAATGCTCCAGTTTTGGCCTTACCTTCCCGGAATGGTGAGTTTGTCATCTATAGTGATGCTTCTTTGAAGGGACTTGGTTGTATTTTGATGCAGAATGGTCAGGTAATTGCCTATGCGTCGAGACAACTTAAACCTCATGAGATGAATTATCCCACACATGATTTGGAATTGGCAGCTGTGGTTTTTGCTTTGAAAATATAGAGGCATCATCTATACGGAACCAAATGCCAAATATATACTGACCATAAAAGTCTTAAGTATAGATTCACTCAGAAGGAATTAAACATGAGGCAGAGAAGATGGATAGAACTGATAAAGGATTATGACTGCACGATTAATTACCATCCTGGAAAAGCAAACAAAGTAGCGGATGCCTTAAGTCGGAAAAATCATGCATCATTAACCATGCTACGTTTGGAACGTGATCCCTTGATTAATGATTTGATAAATTTTGGCTTGGAAGTTGTTGGTACAGGGAATATATCTGTTTTGTTTCAGGTTTCAGTGCAGTCTTCGTTGTCAGACAGAATTATGAAAGCGCAGAGGGAAGACTATGAGCTACAGAAAAAGGTAGAATTGGTTAAAATGGGTAAGTTTCCAGAATTTAATCTTGATAAAGATTGTGTTTTAAGGTTTGGAAAAAGGTTGTGTGTGCCTTGTGATTCCCAGCTGAAGAAATAATTGTTGTGTGAAGCTCATAGTTCTCCATTTTCTGTTCATCCTGGAAGTACTAAGATGTACAGAGACCTTCGAGAGTATTACTGGTGGAATGGGATGAAAAGAGATATTGCTGATTTTACAATGAAATTTTTGACATGTCAGCAGGTTAAAGCAGAGCGACAGTTACCGAAGGGGATGCTTCAGCCTTTGCCGGTGCCAGAATGGAAATGGGAGAATATATCCATGGATTTTGTGGTGGGACTACCAAAGACTTCTCGAGGTAACAATGCGATATGGGTTATTGTTGATCGGCTAACAAAGTCTGCTCATTTTCTTTCTATTCGAGATACAATGACATTAGATCAGCTTTCTCGATTGTACCTCAAAGAGATTGTCAGGTTACATGGAGTTCCTCTTTCCATTGTGTCTGACCGAGATCCCAGGTTCACTTCTAAATTTTGGAAGGGACTTCAGAAGTCTTTGGGCACAGAGTTGAATTTCAGTACAACTTTTCATCCTCAATCAGATGGGCAGTCAGAGCGAACGATTCAAACTTTGGAGGATATGCTTCGAGCTTGTTCAATGGACTATCAGGGAAGTTGGGATCAGCATCTTTCATTAGTTGAGTTTTCTTATAATAACAGTTTCCATTCCAGTATTCAGATGGCACCTTTTGAGGCCTTGTATGGAAAGCGGTGTCGGGCTCCTGCGTTTTGGGATGAAGTCGGTGAAAGAAAGTTGATGAGGCCAGAATTAGTAGAAGAAGTGGCTGAGAAAGTGAGGATGATCCAGCAACACAAGAGGATAGCTCAAAGCAGGCAGAAAAGTTATGCAGATAACAGAAGGAAAAACTTCTCTTTCAAGGTAGGTGACCATGTTTTCCTTAAAATATCTCCTTGGAAAAGTGTGATGCGTTTCGGTAAGAAAGGGAAACTAAGTCCACGGTTCATCGGTCCTTTTGAAATCTTGGATAAAGTTGGAACAGTTGCGTACCGCGTAGCTTTGCCTCCGAGCTTGTTTCAGGTACACAATGTTTTTCATGTTTCGATGTTGAGAAAGTATGTTCCAGATTCATCACATGTCTTGAGGCCGGAAGAAGTTCAGCTAGCAGAGAACCTTTCTTATGAAGAAAAACCGGTTCAGATTCTTGATCGAAGAGAACAGGTATTGCGGAATAAGGTAATCCACCAGGTAAAGGTTTTGTGGAGAAACCACATGGTTGAAGAAGCAACATGGGAGTCTGAAAATGCTATGAGGGAAAAATACCCTCAGTTGTTTAATAAGTAAATAAAATTGCGAGGACGCAATTTCAAGAAGGTGGGGATAATGTAACATCCCAAGGTTTTCTAAAAATAAATTGAAAATGCTTGAAATTTTGTTTAAGGTATATATTTATAAGTATCCTTTAAACATAATTTTATTTCTTCTATGTTTTGAATTTCAAGAAACTATCATCTACAATTGTGTTCAGTATGTTATTTCGAGTCTGATAGAACAAACTTGTTTTTTTGGTGAATAGTAACATGCCCTTATGAATAGTAATATGAATAGTAATATGAATAGTAATATGACCTCATGAATAGTAAATAATATTATTATTTTATTTTCCCATGGCAATAGGATAATGGGATCTTAATTAATTTTCCAATGTCACATAAAACTAATTGCACTTCAATTTTGTTATTTTTCGAATTAACTGTGACCTTATTTTAAAATTAAATTAATAATATTTAGAAAATTATTTTTGAAAAATGGAGTTCATTTTTGAATTCTACACGTCGAAAAATGGTTGGGGTAAATTTTTGGTATTTTTCTGAAACTCTTGAATTTTCGGTGAATAGTGAAATACGGTAAAATACCGTATAATCAATTTATCAGTAAAAATGCACTATTTATGACATCATAAGTGATGAAAGGCCACTTGCTTCGAAATCACATGATATTTTCACTAATTAAGGCCACTTGATTTGAGATTATTCATAGTCTTGATAAAAATATTATAATAATAATTAAAATAATCTAAAATACCTCCCCTCCTCCACTATAAATACCACCCTCACTCCCCTCTTCCTCCCACACCTCTCAAGCCTTGAGCATTGTCTAATTTCTGCCAAATTCCCTCCTCAATCTTCTTCCCCACGTCCTAGAGCTGCTGTTCTCACCAAAAGACCAAAATCAAAGCCCTTAAGAAGGATCTCAAGGAGAAGAGATCAAGAGGTAAACATCCTCTTTCATTTTCATTCTTTCCATCCATTTTATGTTATTCTCTTCCTTTCCATTTGTCTTTTGTTGGGATATTTCATTAAATATTTTCCCTTACAGTCCAAATTTTGTATGATTGATGAGATATTCCATTCCTCTCATCAATCTTGTTTTTATGAAATTTTTAGAGGCGCCGTTAGGCTGCCGATTTTTTTTGTAAGAAATTTCTCATGTTTTCTTTATTTCATGATTCCTTCCACTTCTTTCTTCACCCCCTCTTATCCAATAGGCATGAAATCTCCAGAATCATGTATATTCTGGATGTTTTCATGTTTATGGAAAATTACAAATCATTATTCCTCTCCTCTTTCACTTATTTAAAGAATCAAAAAACATTGTCCATTTGTGTCGAATTACCGATATCGTGGACGATGTATTTTCAATTTCCATTAATTATTTCAAGTCTGGTCATGAAACCATTTATATGGTTGAACCAGGTTATAATATATTTTTTATGAATCATATAAGGTTCTGTAATTCTTTTGTACTCATGATTCAAACTTATAAGACTAAATGAAATTGTAATTATCAAAGAACCACTTAAATTATCTAAACGAACATAATTAATGTTTTAACTTATAAATCATCATCATATAAGGCACCAAAGTGATGAATGGTATAATTTATGGTACTGGAGTTATGTAACTAATACTCCATTCCAATTCTGGAGTTTCACTTCCAATCAACAAGAACGATTCATCATGAACCGATCGTGAAAATCACAAAAGACCTCACCCAAAATAATGCAAGGAACAAAATACTAACAAATAAGGGGTGAAATGAGGTTATGAAATGACCATATAAGATGTTATAAACATGAACACGTTTCTTTAAAATCCTATTAACACTCATTTAATCATTATACAGGAGGTTCAAACAATTTTGAAGTAGGACAAGCCCAAGGTAAGGGAATTCTTAACCCGATTTCCATTCTTTGGGTTAACCTTCTACTTTATAATTTATGTGCTATTTAAATTGATTGTGTGATGGGTTCTGTTTATATTATGTTTCATTATGTGTATTTATAGAGTATATACATATTCCATCCACTCTATTAAGTCTCACTTCAAGTGTATGATGTTTATAAGGGACTTTTCTTCTAAAACCCCCTTTTAAAATTCTGTTTTGAAATATTCAAAAGCAATGTTTTTATGCTATTGTTTATGTTGTATGATTATGTTTTGGTTATTGGGCATTGTTTATGATGAAGGGTGGGACCTATATTTCCCTCCAATGCATTGGGTATGAGTAAGTTGGAGGTCGGCCGTATGGTTACTCCAAGTGTAACTGTGATGGTTACACAAAGTAAGGTAGCCGTGAGGGTTACAAATTTTAAGGTAGCCAAGATGGTTACAAGATTATGTAAGTAATGCCCCAATATACCTTTATGATTATAATTATGTTTGTATGGATCTTGTGTAAATCTCATGTTACGCTAAGTAAGATTTTATGGGTGTAAATCATGTATTTTGAAAATGTTTCCATATGTCTTGTGTATTCATGGACTAATGAGATTTTTTCCTTCTTTTTCATACCTTACTGAGCTTTTGTGCTCATCCCAAGTTTTTAAATGATTTTTCACAGGTTAATGGATGAATAATACAAGGAAGGAAGACATGTTAAATGTTGAAGAATTGTCAAGGAGTCTTGTTTTATGTTTTAATGTTTTATATTCTGAGGAAAATGGAAACTGATTTTATGGTATCCACTATGTAACAATGTGTAATGTTATGAATATTTTGTCTTAATTCTCTAAAGCTCTAAACTTGAAAAGATCCTCAATGTAAAATGAAGTGTTTTCTTGAATAAATTCAAGATTATGTATGAAATAAGTGCGGGTCCTTACAATTTTTGTATTTCCATGATTCCAAATATCTTGTCAAAAACCATCTATAGAAACTAAATTCTCCTTAAGTTTCCTGGTCTTATCCTTATAAGAGATTAACTCCTTCACCAAGTCAACATAATCTCATTTAAGATTATCAAACTCCAACATCAAGGTTGAAGTAATGGTATGAATGTGTTTTTTACATCATAACATTCAAAACTATTTCTCACAGATGGGGCATCCTCATACACATGGCGAGGTGATAGAACAATCTCTATAGTATGGTAAAGAACAAAATCTTCTTCCAAATTCATATCTACAACTCCATCTCTGTCAGCGAGTGATCCAAGAGGGATTGGATCATCTATTTGAAATTAAACCTCAAATTTTACTCTTTCTTCAAAACCTGGAACACTTGGAACAATTTCAATTGGCCTCTCCACATGAGTTACATCAACTGTCTCAACAGTCGACTTAATATGATGAATTGATTCAACAACTCTCTAGTAAAAAATTCATTTTTCCTAACACATTTTTCACTTCAGTTATTTATAATTGATGTAGTAAATAAAATATGGACAATTTTCATGTTGGTTCTTCTAAAACTGACATGAAAAAGAATCTTTTCACACCATCTATTAGATAAATGACGTGAAAAGTAAAAGACACTAATTTTCCACATTGGTTCTTTAATAACTGATGTGAAAAGGGTGATGTTGCACATCAGTTATTGAATAAATGATGTTGAAAATGAAACACCATATTTTTTCATGTCGATTCCTCAATAACTGATGTAAAAAATCATCCTTTCCATTCTTATTATAAAATAACTGACATGGAAAATATTTATAATTTTAATCTGGGGTTGGGATCTATCTTTTTGGTTTCATTATATTACCTGATAGACATCGGTTTTCTCTCATGAAGTGATCCCTAACCCTTCCAATTTTCGATATGTGGCCTCGAATCTCTTCACTCTTTGATCATTGGTCTTAAATATATTTTTTCTTCAATATGTGGCCTTGAATATCTTTCATTTGGCATCCTCCACTAAGCACCATCCACCATCACCTGTCTTCGTCCGCCACTTGCGTGTTATTCTCATTTTTGTCACCTTTTCAATCATTTCAGTTTCTATTTCCATTTATGGTTTGTGTTTATTGTTTCCATTTTCTCATTCAAGGTATTTTCATTTGTATTTATGGTTCCAATTTTCTATTAATATTGCTTTATCTTTGAGTTGATATCCACCACCTCACACCATCCACCATCACCCGTTGTTGGCCACCACTTTCACGTTCTTCTTATTGGTGTTGACTTCTCAATCGCCCCAGTTCCAATTTCAATTTATGGTTTATGTTTATTGTTTTCATTTTATGTGCATATAAGGTATTTTCATTTTATATTTTTGGTTCTAATATTCTATTGATGTCACTTTTTCTTTCAGTTGGCATCCACCACTACTGTCTACTATCACCCGTCGTCGGCTGTCGCTAACGCAATCTTTACATTGGTGTAACCTTCTCAATTGCCCTAGTTTTAATATCAATTTATGATTTGTGTTTATTGTTTTGATTTTTGTGCATCCAATGCATTTTAATTTGGATTTGATATTCCAATTTTTCATTGATTTCACTTTATCTTTTCTATTGGTATTTGAAGTTCTCATTATTCTCATATCTTAGGCATTTTTTATTTGATAAATGATTTTTTTAGTTTAAGGTTTATGATTTTTTTATTAAAGAATGATAATTTAATATGTTCATTGTTATGTTTTTGTTTATCAAATATGTTTTAATTATTTTTTTGTTACATTTTTATTGTATTTTTTATTGTTAATTATAAAAGTAAATTTGAAATTAAATTTAAAAATATAATAGATTATTTTCAATTTTTGATATTTGTTATAGATAATAATGAGTCGAAGTTGGATTATTTCACTTAGAAAAAGTGATGAATACGAGGAAGGTGTTATTATTTTTTTGGAAATTACTAAATGAAATGTTCCAAAAAACAACAAGTTTTTATTTCCATGCCTGAAATGTTTAAATATGATGAAGTTGAAAAGCAAAGAGATCAAATATCATTTAATTTTTCATAGTTTTAATGCGAGTTACAACCCTTGAATTTGGCATGGTGAAACTGGTCAGAATTCTAGAACTATTGATGATGATGATTTTCAAGATGATAAGTCTGATCAAATTGAAGAAATTATTCATGATATTGAAGTAGAGGCAATTGAGAAATATCAAAAAATTGAGCGTCAATATGGAGATGTTGAAAAACCATTGTATTCAGGTTGTATAAAATTTATGGTTTTATCAATGGTGTTAAGAATGATTAACTTGAAGGGAAAAAAGGATGGAGTGACAAGAGTTTTACAGAGTTGCTACATCTGTTGAAAGACATACTTTCTAAAGAAAACGATCTTCCAGATTCACATTATAAAGAAAATAAAATATTATGTCTGATTAGTTTGGGGTTTATGAAAATACATGCCTTCCCAAATTACTGTGTGAAATATAGGAATGAATATGAATGCTTTTAAGAGGTCTTAAATGTAGGACGTCGTGGTATAAGTTGAAAGAAAAATCAAAGGCTAATTTAACAATTACAATGACTCATACCAATGAATTTTAGAATATTCCTTTAATTCCTCATTTGAAATGAGTATTTTAAAATTAAAATGATGAAAAAAGGTTAAGATGACATGTATATGAGTGGCATGCTATGGAAAATTACGTCATCCATCTGATTGTCCACAAAAGAAGAAAATTAATCAATAGTTTCTTATATTCAAAATTGAAGTTAGAAATATCATACTTGGACTGTGAATAGATAAAATGAATCCCTATCAAAGACTTAGTAGCACACATAGTTCATGTCTTGTTTTATTAGTAATTTACAACATATCTACAAGATTTTTTATGAAGTTAAAATATGTCATGTTGAGTTTAATAATCCCTAGACCAAAATAGTTCAAAAATGATATTAATGTTTTCTTATGAACATTAATTAATTATTTGAACCATTTATGGGAGGAAGGTATTAGGGTGTACAATTCTTAAAAAATGGAATATTTTCAACTACATGCAATGATTATGTTCATTATAAATGACTTCCTAGCCTATAAAAGTATGTCTAGATACAATGTTAAGGGGAATAAAGATTGCCTGATTTTTGAACAACAGACTTTATATTTTCAACTGCAACTTGGGAGAAAAACAGTATACATGGGTCATCAGAGTTTTTTGTCTATGGATCACTCTTATCGAAGATTAAAAAAGGCATTCAATGGCTCACAAGAAATTTATATTTCTCCAAAACCTTTGTTCACCAACAAATATTTTGAGAGGTTCAAAATCATTAATGTGACATTCAGAAAGACCCAAAAATCTAGCAATGATAGAAATATTTGGAAGAAAATATCAATATTTTTTTGATCTACCATATTTAATATATCATGAGGTCAAACATAACAATGATGTAATGCACCTGGAGAAGAATATTTGTGACATATTTATTGGAACATTGTTAGATATTAAGGGAAATACTAAATATGGATTGAATGCAGGATTGGACTTACTCTCAATGGGAATGAATTTAGAATTAACTCCCACTTCTAATGGAAGGCGAACATAACTGCCTATGGATTTTCATACATTATCCAAGAGGGAAAAAATGAGTTTTTAGTGTCTCTAGGGCATCAAAGTGTTTCAGGATTATTCTTCAAATGTAAAAACATTTGTCACCAAAAGATCTGAAGCTAAAAGGTATGAAATCTCATGATTGTCTTATTATGATGCAATATCTCCCACTAGTTGCATTGCAAGGAATATTGACTATTTTTGTCAGAATTACTATTATGAAAGTGTGTTATTTTTTCAATTCAATTTGTAATAAGGTGATTGATCTGAATGATTTAAAAAATTTATAGAATGAAGTGGTTTTTATACTTTGTCAACTGGAAATGTAATTTCTTATACCTTTTTTATATAATAGTAGATTTAATGGTTCATTTGGTATAAGAAATAAAGCTTTGTGGACCAATGTATTTATATTGGATGCAACCTTTTGAAAGGTATATGAAGATATTGAAGGGGTATGTTAAGAATCCTTATCGACCTGAAGCCTCCATTGTTGATAAGTATATTTCTGAGGAGGTTGCAGAGCTTTTTTACAAGCTACTTGTTTGCAGTGTAACAAATCAGTTTGCCTACATCTCTCCATGAATGATTCAATTATGTGGTAAAGGAGATATATGGCTTGAAAGTAAAATCATTGATAGGTGAACTGATAAAGAATGTACATTTATACATCTTGAATAACATAGATGATGCTCAATAGTATATAACTTTTCATATTAATGTGTAAGTAATGTTATCTAAAGAAAAAAGATATGTGGATTTTGAATGATCAAAACAAATATTTTTTACCATAGTTTAAAGAGATCATTCTTATTATATTAGATGCATTAGAAACATTGAGATGGTTAGCGGGTGACATAATTTTAAATTTGATAACATGGTTCGGGTATTCCATTAATGGATGTACATTTCATATGAAAGATCATGACAATAGAATTGTAGTTCAGAATAGTAGTGTATTATTATTCACAGAAGAAATGCATTTTTCGAGTGCCAAAGAAAAATAATCAATCTCGACATCAAGTTTATTGATGCACATAGATTTTGCATGCATTTTTAATAAATTTTTAATTTAGTTTTATTTATTTTTATAACTTCTTTTAGTAATTTTACCTTCTTTTTATAGTTTTGTAATATTTTAGTTATTTTTTATAGTTTTTAGTTAACTATATACCAATTTTAGTAATTTAGTATTTTTATTAGTGTATATTACTTTTTTAATATTAATATTTAATAGCAGTAACTCTATTATCATATTTTTATTTAATTACTTGTGCATATATATATATATATATATTTACTTTTAAAACATTATCTTTTAATTACTTTTATTTATATTTAATTAGTATAATATTTAATTATTTAATTCTAATTCTAATAACAATAATAATGAAATAATAAAATAATAATATTTTTATTATTATTAGTTTTTCCATTATTTATTTTTTTCATCATTATTTATTTATTTATAGATAATTTAACTTGATTTTTGTTTTGAAATTCAATTTTTTTTGCTTTGTTGTGTAGGTTGCGTGCCTCCCTCCTTCATCTCTAGGAACCCTAGGCAAACTCTTGGTGGGCGCTTGATCCACCCCTATCTCCTGGTGCCCCCATGCTTCCCAATCTACCCACTACCCCTCCCCATCTCTCATATATCTCACCCCACCACCACCTGATTCTCCTACCCTATTCCCCCCCACTGACTCCCCATTCCCCTGTACCCTAAACCCCCAACAGCCCCACCCCATGCTACCTTCCCAACCATCATCCCTCCCCTCAACCCTACTCCCTCGTCCCCTACTTTCCCACCCACCACCCCCTACCCTGCCTCCACTGTCCCCCACCCCACCCCCTCCCTCTACCCCTGGCCTGCCTCCTCTGTCCCCCTACCCCCACCGGACCTGCCCCTCTCCCCATCACCCCGTTGGACCCACCCCTCCCCCCTATTTACCCCCCACTCTCCTCACGCCCCGCAAGATACCAGGAGACCACCCATCTCTACCATCTCTATTGAGCAGCTAGACCAGCACTGACCTCTCAGCTACAGAAGCCCAAGGTGTGACTCTCCTCCTCTGCTAGACCGCATGACCATGAAGGCAGCAAAGAGCCACCCAACCTCATATCCATCACGTTGCTACAAACTAGCTGTAGACTCCTCTTGTTCGCTGTGACTCTGGGTGGGTACGATTTCATTGGTGATCCATTTTTTGCACAATGGTAGTTCAGGTGCAACATCAACATGAACGAAGTGTTCGATTTTCATTCAGAGATCGGTGGGCGATGAGTGCGTTACACAATGAGTGCAGACCGAAACAATCATTTTTTTGGTAGTGTAGGTACAATTTTAATGCATTATCATTTTATCACTATGTGTATTTTTCCAGCTGTGATGTCGAGGTAATTTTATATGTGTCAGGATGTTTGTTGAGTAGTTTAAATTTCTACGCATGCCAAGTTGATATTTTATTTTTTGATTAATTACTGATTGAATTAATTTTAACTGAATATTTGTATGATTAACTTATATTTGCATTGAAATTAAGTTTGAAAATTAAAATTATCCTTTTTTAGTTCATATTCAATTTAGTGACATTGAGAAAGTTAATTGTTTTGATCGATTTTAGTGTAAATAGGAGGCACAACTTTTTGAGAAATAGGATGTGTCATTTCTATGTTTGGTTCAGTACTTGAAAACGTCTCTTAATTTATTTATAACACCATATAATGAGACTTTAAATAAATTAGGATATTTTAAATGAGTGTTTAAAAAATGTTTATACTTTCAGAAATTTTGATAATTAGGAAGAATAAATATTTAATCATAGAAAAGAATATTTTTCATGGATTCTTAGTAGTTTGATTATGAGGTCAGCATTACACATACAATTTTATGATTCAAAGTTCATCATATTTTTTTAATTGCATTTTACTTTATTTCTTTCACTTTCTCAATTTTTATTTTTATTAAAATAAATAAAAAATTGAAATCCCCTCAACTATTTACCCGTATGAACATTATCTAAAGAGATATTTATTTAGTGAACTAGATCCCATGCTCTCTATGGTTCAACTCTACTCACCAATTTTATAGTATCCAGTTAGTTATAAAATTTTTCAAATTGGACATGTTGCGATACACACACCAAATTTCTGGTGCCATTGCCTGGGAGCACACACACATCTAACATTAAAAAAATCTCAATTAAATATTGTTTCACACACCATTTCTCAAAATGTTGAACACTATTAATTAAAATCCATAAAAAAAAAACCCACACCTTGATCCATAACTTGAACATCCAAGAAAAGAAAAAGATAAAATTGGTAGCTCAACTAGAAATCAAATGCATCCATGAGAGGAAAGCGATGAGACTCACATTACAATGCTTATTAGTGGAAAAGTCCACCCCCTTTTCAAAACTATCTCGATAATAAAAGACCACAGACTACTATGAGACAATAATTGAGACCCATCACATTCAGAGTCATATTATGCATAATAAGACCTAGAATTCAAGTGACACATTTTGAACTGAATCTGTCTATGAAAAACCTGCTCTAACAACATGAAAAATTTCCTAGCTTGAGCAGTGAAGACCCTTATATGCATGTGAATATATTTATCAAAGTCTGACACATTTAAATACAATGGTATGAGTAATGATGCATTGATCCTAAGACTATTTTCATTCTTATTGGAAGGGAAATCTAAGGACTGGTTGGAAAATATTAACCCATAAATAGTTTTCACCTGGGAAGTGTTGAGAAGAAAATTTCTTGATCGATATTACACATTAGCACTATCTTCGAAAAAAAAGAGTAACCTAAAATCCTTTTGTCAAAGTGTATATGAATCATTAATAGAATATTTAGAAATATCCAACTCTATATTAAGGCATTATCCCCATCATGGGATGAAATTGGGAAACTAGTTACAAGATTTTTATTATGGACTTCAACTCGAGAGTAAGTCTACAATCAAAACTACTACCGGAAATGTGTTCATAGAGATGGATCCTGAAGATCTATACACGTTAATTCAAAATATGATGGAACATAGTTTCTAGTGGCCAAAATAATTTTCAAGAAGGAAAGAAGGAGTTTATAAAGTTTATTCTCACACATTTATGGCGAAACAATTTGAAGCTCTCAACAAGAGGATTGAAAACTTTTCACCGAGTCCGCCTAAGTTAGTTCCAGTCCATGTGGTTCAAGAAGAACATTTTACAAACTGTGGTGGTCCTCATGATTATCCCATGTGCCCATACAATACCTATGAGAAAAATATGTCTGAATCTAACTTTGTTAGCTACACTCAAGGAAATTATGGAAATAATTACAACAAAAACTGGAAAAAAATAACCAAAATCAAGGTTGTAAGGAACCAGTGGCTACTCAACCAATGAATCAAAAAATGGGTCCACCTAGGTTCCTTGCTCAATCATCTTTTAGACCCTCTGTGTAATAACAAGAGCAAGGATCTAAATACAAATACCAACACCTTTTCATCAATAATAATAATACAAGGAGAAAAAGAAAACAATAAACTTTTCTCCTTTTGTAATGAAAGGTCAATCAAACTGTGGAGTAACTATAGAAAAATTAATGATTTCCAGTCAATCAAGGTTTCATTTAAAAGAGATGGAAACCCAAAACTTACAGACCACAACCCAAAACTTGTAGAAAACAACCCAAAACTTGCAGATAAACACAAAAAACATACAAACATCCATGTTCGAAATTGAAAATCATGCCGGTCAGTTACCTACAAAAATTAAATACTAAAAACATGGAACTCTACCAAGTAACACAATAGTTAACCCAAGATAAGAGTTAAATACTATAACATTGAAAAATACCACACAATTTCTAGAACACCAAATGCCTGATTCTTAACCAATAGATAAGAATCATACACTTACCATGAGAATATTGACCCAACAAACAAATCAATTCAACTTGAAGATAAAGAGAAGGGAGGTCAATTTTTTTTAAAACATTGAAAAGGAAATAAAATAAAAAGAAAGAGAGGAATTTAATGAAAGAGTGAAAGATTACACACACCACCACCATTTACAAAAAGAATGAAGGAAGGGAATTTGGATGCTTAATTTTTAAAATTCAAGGGAATGTTCAAGAATATTCACATAAATATTCCTTTTACAAAATCCATTACACAAATTCTCCACCATGCTAAATTTATCAAGGTGATTCTATAAAAAAGAACAAAACTAAATGATATGGGAATTGTTGTAATGCATGAGGAATGTTCAGCAATCATAACCATATCCATTCCTCCTAAACTAAGGGACCTTGGAAGTTTTACTATTCCTTGAAATATTAGAGGATATAAATTTGGAAGAGATTTTTGTGAACTCCTAGCAATTGTAAACCTCATTCCATCTGGATTCCTTGAAGAATAAGGTATCATAGAATTAAAGCCAATGAGAGTCACCTTGTAAATGGTGGACTAATCAGTGAAGCATCCCCAATGAATTCTAGAGGACATACTCATCAAGGTTGATAAATATTACTTTCTGACTGATTTCATTATCCTTAATGTAGAAGAATATAAGGATGCCCCTCTCATTATTGGGAGACATTTCTTAGAAACATGCAGAATACTGGTTGATGTCCAAGAGGGAAAATTAATTTTTAGAATGAGGGATGAAAACATAACATTTTATGTCCTAATTTCTATGAAAAAACCCTCTACAACTGACTATCATTTGTTAGATACAACTGAAAAATGGGATGAGTTAGAAAGATATACAATGAATCTCGAGGATTTATACTATGAAAATTAGGAGTTGATTGTACTGGTCAAGGAAGTAAAATTCATTAGGAACATATTTTATCTTTTGGATAGATAAGAGTTCAACTCATTGACTCCATCACTTAAAAAACCTCAATCACTTGATCTTAAACCTCTTCCAAAAAATCTGAGATATAGATAATTGGTAGATTTAAACACCTTTCTGGTCATCATAAATGCTAATCTTTCAAGAGAATAATAAATAAAATTGGTCAATGTCCTATTGTAAAGGAATCTAGTAATAGGTTGGACAATTTCCAATTTAAAATGTATAAGTCATACCATATGTACTCATAGAATACATATAAAAGAAAATTTAAAACCTTTTAAGAAACAAAAAAGATGCTTAACACCTCCAATGAAATAAGTAGTAAAGAAAGAATTCATTAAACATCTTGATGCTGGTTTAATATTTCTTATCTTTGATAGTCAGTGGGTTATCCCATTGTAAGTGGTACTAAAAAAGGATGGGACCAAAATAGTTGAGAATGATAAAGGAGAATTAATAACCACAAGAACAATAAATAGATGGAGAGTTTGCATCGATTATGAAAAACTGAATTATTCCACTAGAAAGGATCACCTTCAATTACCCTTTATTGATCAAATTATTGAATGATTATAAAGAAGATATTAATATTGTTTTCTGGATTTTTTTAAAGGTTGGGGCCGAAGCCTCATTTTATTATTAAAGCAAATCAAATACCACTTTTAGCTGGGTAAAGGGAGACCCATTACATAGCCCGAAGGCCTAGTGGTCTTATAGCCCATCACATATCCCGTAGGCCCAATTTTTTTTGCCTAATTTCCATTCTGTGAATAGTAACCCAATTGCGAAAGTACCAGCATAGTACCGCTGTTGCTACAGTGCCCTGTTGCCGCTACAGTACCCGCTGATCAACAGTACCGCCACTGCTACAGTGCCTCTACAGTGCTGCTACAGTGCCTGCGCCCAATGGGTTTTGAACCCCCATTTTTCATGTAGGATTACAGGGTGCTTACCACTAAGCCAAACCCCAACTACGCTATTGTTTTCTGGATGGATACTCAGGCTATAATCAAATAGTGGTTGCCCCAAAATATAAATGGAAAATAGTTTTCACTTGTACATATGGTACATTCTATTATCAGGGAATGCCTTTTGCAATGTTCAATTCACTAACCACATTTTAAAGATGCATGGTGGTATTATTTCATGACATGATTGATTAATTTTTTGAAAATACTCATGGATGAATTCTCTCTATATGAGGATTATTTTGATTACTATCTATAGCCCTTGGATAAGTTTCAGAAATATGTGAAGAAAATAATCTGGTGCTCAATTGGGAAATATCTCACTTCATGTTACAAAGTGGAATAGTTTTAGGTCATAAAATTTAAAAGAAAGGAATTGAAGTTGATGCTTCAAAGATCAGTACAATCTCTAAGCTATCCATGCATACTTTAGTTTGTTCAATTCAATGGTCTCTTGGGCATGTTGGATTCTACTGACGTTTCATTAAGGATTTATTTATTATTTCCCTCCCCTTACCACTATATTGGGAAAAGATGTCACATTTCACTTTGGGTCTGAATGTCCGGAGGCATTTCAATTGTTAAGGTATTGCTTGGTTGAAAAACCAATAATGATTTCATCAGATTGAGAGAAACCATTTGAGTTAATGCATAATTCCAGTGACTGGCCAGTTGTTTCTTCATTGAGACAAAGGAATGAAAGTACCTTTAGACAAAACTATCATGATTTCTACACTTTGAATGAGGCTCAATACAATTACACAATAACTAAAAAAGAGTTTCTAGGTGTTTTCTTCGCAATTGATAAATTTTGATATCACCTGCTATTCTCCAAGGTCACTATCTATATGGATCACTCTTCTCTATGGTATCTCATTATCAAGAAATATGTGAATCCCATACTCATTTGATGGATATTGTTACTTTAGGAATTTGACATTGAATTCAAGGACAAAAAGGGAATTGAGAATGTTGTTTCTGATCATTTATCACACTTAAACCATGAAATAAGTGAAATCAAGGTGGAATTAATCAATGAAACATATCCTAATGAAAAAATCTATGCCACTAAGACAATAACACCTTGGTATGATGATTTCATAAACTACATAGATTTAGGCATGGTATACCTAGATTTATCAAAAGGGTAGAGAAAAATATTTTTTAATGAAGCACACCATTACTACTGGGATGATCCATTACTTTTCAAGGACTTTGTTGACGGAATGATCAAAAGATTCATCCTAGAATAATAAGTTGAAAGTGTTTTGAACTTGTTTCATGATAGAGAAGTTGGAGGACACCATGGAATTCACTAAAAAATCATCAAAGAGATAAAATGTGGTTTGTAATGGCCTACCATGCATCATGATATTCGTGTGTTCATCATAAATTGTAATAAATTCCAAATAATGGGGGGTATAAGATGGAAGCATGATATTCCACAACATTTAATCATGGAAATTGAAATTTTTGACATACGGGGAATCAAATTCATGGTTCCTTTTCCTAAATCTTTTGTAAAATCATACATCCTTTTCTATGTGTACTATGTGTCAAAGTGGGTGGAAGATGAAGTGTTTGCATAAAATATTTCTTGAGTCGTCATTAAATTTTTAAAGAAACACATTTTTACACAATTTATAATTCCAAGGCTCATCATGAATGACCATGGTACCCACTTCAATAATGATCTATTTCAGAATCTAATGACTCTCTATAGATGTGACCACTACATGAGCACCCCATACCATCCATAGAACAATGGCCAAGATGAGGTTTAAAACTAAGAGATTAAGGTAATTTCATAGAAAACTATGTGTACATATCAGAAATATTGGGCCATGAAACATTAAAATGCACTATGGGATTACAGGAATGTAAGGACCTAACCCAGTTGCCCGGAGCCGATGCCTTATTTGATTACGTTGGCATACATACAAGGAATACGAATCCCGAAGGACTGAGTAGTTTAGTATTATTGAAAACAAGTCACATACATAAGTTTAACATTACAACATGAAGGGAAAAACCATACTAATTTATTCTACTAGAAACATCACGTCTCTTAGATTATGCTTGCAAGTCATTCATAAATTACATCTTCATGTCTTGAGAAAATGAAACATAAGAAAGGGGTGAGCTCAAATGCTCAATAAGAGTAAGCAATACAGCGGAAGATAATATAAACAGTAGACATAGTGAATAATTGAAAACACATTCCTTTAATAATAAACTTGAACACGTTATGGCAGGGATATGAGCTGAGTAAAAAAATGCCATAATAAAACATAATCATGGGTATTCTACAAGTCGAATAACCACATGAAATTTCAATTACTAGCTTCATAATTAGGGAAGTTCATATTCTGGACATTATGAAACATTTTTTCATGGCCTCGGCCAAGACGTCTAATGATTAAGGCCTCGGCCAAAATCTATATCACATTGGGAAAGGCCTTGGCTAATTACATGTCTAGTTGCCTCATGAGACCTACCGATGCATAAAGGGGATATATAGGGCCCCACCCATCACATAATAAGTTCAATTCATTCCTCATATGAGCAGGGATAAACATAAACAACATATACATTCATATTGAAACTATCATATGAAATGCAACTAACTTTCCCCAATTATTGAACACAAACACTAACCATTCAGAATAATATGGTGAATGGTTTTAGGATAGATCATCCACAATAAATTTAGTCATAAACCATTTAATAAAATATGGTATATTACATCATAAATTATTAACACCAACAATACATAAGAATCAACAAGAGTGTTGAATCAAATGAGAATAATCTTCTAAAATCATTGAGCAATTCTTGTGATAAATACTCTTTTATTTTGAAAAGAAGCGTTATTTTGAAAAAATCTTTATATAAAACCAGAATTAAAGTAAGATAGTATTTCATTATAAAATTAGTGTATTTATATGGATAATGGTTTCCAAAAATATATTATAGCTTGCCCTTGAAAATTGATATGAATTTGAGAAATTCCCTTGTATTGGGTTCATATTTTTGGAAATAGTTTTGAGAGATTATTTTAAAACATGTAACTATCAAAAAAATAGGGATGGATTCTTGTTGGTGTATATATATATAATACTGACATAGAATTTATGATGAGTACATAACAATACATAAGAATTTCATCGAGGAATTTAGACAATAAAAGTAACCTGAATGAAAATGGAAGTTCGGGTGGAAAACCCTTACCTTAACTCCAAACGTGTTTCGCTCTTGTACTTAAGATCCTGGAATATGAAATTATAATTTTTAATAACTTATTTCAGAACCTATTATACATGTATTTAGTTTACCATAATTCTGGTTAGTTTATTTATGTCTTTATTGATAAGTTATTGTATTGAATTTCGTCGTTCTGGAGTGTTCGTTTCCTTTATTTTCATATTCAGTTCACTTGCTTTTAAGTAATGAAGTGGAATGGATGTAAATCTCTAGAATTGAAATTAAATATTATTTATGAACATCCAGATTTTTTAATCTCCATTTCTATCATTTGGTTACATGGAATGAGGTTGAATCATTAGATGACAATCACTTCGATTATTTGGCGGTATTTGAATTATTATGAACTAGTTTTGTTATATAAATTAATAATATGTACATATACTGGTTCCTGAATATTAATTAAGTTTTAATAATTATATTATAGTCTTGTTCAGCCATAAATATGGTTTCATGACTAGTAATGAACGAAATATTGAAGAACGAAACTTCGTCTTCCATGAAGGTTATAAATCAGAACCTCATGGACGTCGATTTCGTTTATAAAAATAAAAGGAAGGGAGTAAGAATATTTATGATGGTTCTTCCATTAACATGATATAAATCCAGTATATATATGTTACTAGAGTTATCATGGTCATTTGGACAGAGGAGGTGAGAAGATGATAGCAAAAGAAGATAAATTGAAATGAAACCAAATGAAAAAGAAGGGTGCTTTACCTCTTGAAATAACCTCCTTGAAAAACTTCTTAAGGGAAGGGGTTTTTGTCTTTTGGAAAGACCAGAAGATTCTTGGATGTGGGAAAATACTAGGGAAGGGTAATTGGGTAGAAATTTTAGGAGCTTCAAGGCTCATAGGATTGAAGAGAAGAGGGAGTGGTGAGGGGTTTTTATAGTGGAGGAGAGGAGTAAATTTTGAATATTTAATTCATTATTTTATTATTTCCCTCAAGACAACCAATAGTGTGGTTTCATGTGACCTCTAATAGTAATAAGTGCATGTGAGTTAGAAAAAAGTCGTCTTGCATCACTTGTGATGTCATAAATAGTGTATTTAACTGATAATTTTTATATACGGTATTTTATCGTATTTCACTATTCATCAAAAATTCAAGAATTTCAGAAAAATCCCAAAAATTCACCCCTACCTTTTTTCGACGTGTAGAATTCAAAATTGAAATCCATTTTCCAAAAATAATTTTCTAAATATTATTAATTTAATTTTTAAATATAGTCATAGTTAATTCAAAAAATAACAATCTTAGAGGTATAATAAGTTTTATGTGACATTGAAAAATTAATTAAGATCCCATTATCTTATTACCTTAAGAAAATAAAGTAATATAATTATTTACTATTCATAAGGATTATATTACTATTCATATTACTATTTATAAGGGTATGTTACTATTCACCAAAAATCAAGTTTGTTCTATCAGACTCCAATTGACTTACTGAACGCAACTCTAGATGACCATTTTTTGAAATTCAAAGCATAGAAGAGGCAAAGTTGTGTTTAATGGATAGATTATAAAATTTCATTCTATATTCATTTTCAAAACCTTGGGGTGTTACATTCTTCCCTCCATACAAAAATTTCGTCCTCGAAATTCACAAAATATTACCTAAAACGATACGGGTATGTCTTTAACATAAGCTCCCCAGGCTCCCTTGTTGCTTCCTCCATCTTATGGTTCCTCCATAGAACCTTCACCAAACGAGTCATCCGATTTCTCAATACTTGTTCTCTAGTATCAAGAATCTTGATAGGATCTTCACAGTAAGATAAATTGGGCTCAAGTTCCACTTCTTCATAAGTGAGTACATGTGTTGGGTCTGACATGTACTTTCTTAACATTGACACGTGGAACACATTGTGAACCTTGGGGAGAATTGGCGACATTACCCAACGGTAAGATATGGCTCCAATTCGGTCCAAAATTTCAAAAGGTACGATATACCTGGGACTTAATTTTCCATTCTTACCGAATCGTATAATACCCTTCCATAGAGATACCCTTAAGAAAACGTGATCACCTTCTTGAAATTCCAAATCCTTCCTTCAGTTATTAGCATTGCTCTTTTGCCAACTTTGAGCTATTTTGATATGGTTTTGGATAATATTCACCTTTTTTTTTGTTTCTTCAACAAGTTCTGGGCCCACGAGCTTTCTTTCACCAATATCACCCCATCAAGTTGGTGTATGAAATCTTCTCCCATATAATTCTTCATAAGGTGCCATCTGAATACTTGAATAGAAGCTATTGTTTTAGGAAAATTCTACAAGAGGTAAACATTGATCCCACATGCCTTGAAAATCAAGTGAATAAGACCTCAACATGTCTTCCAATGTTTGAATAGTCCGTTCTGATTGTCTATCAGCTTGTGGGTGGTAGGCAGTGCTCAAACGAAGATCAGTATCTAGGGCCTTCTGAATACTCTTCCAGAATCGTGATGTAAAATGGGGATCATGATCAGAAAAAATTGATGAGGGTACAATATGAAGTCTTAAAAATTCATTAATATATATTCTTGCTAAACGTTCAAGTGGTAAATCTTCCCTTATAGCAAGAAAATGTGCATATTTTGTAAGACGGTCAACAATGACCCATATCGTATCATTCTTTCTTGGAGTCTTTGGTAGACCCATGACAAAGTCCACTGTAATATCATCCCATTTACTCATAGGTATAGGAAGGGGTTGCATGACTCCACCAGGATGTTGTCTTCCTACCTTCACCTATTGACAAACTAAACATCTCGACACGTAATCAGCAATCTCCCTCTTCATGTTTTCCCACCAAAAATGTTTCTTCAGATCTCTATACATCTTGGTGCTACCCGGGTGTATAGAGAAATTTGAGCTATGAGCATTGTCTAATAGTCCCCTTTTTAGCTCAAGTACTGATGGAATGCATAACCTCTTCCCAAACTTCAAAAATCCTTCTTCATACTTGAAGTCAGCCAGTCTCCCATCCTTAAATGCATTAATTTTCTTGTGTACATTCTCATCATCAGATTGAGAAATTTTTATCTTCTCTAGTAAAGATGGTTTAGCAATTATTTGAAAGTAGAGGTATGTTTTCCCTTTCCTTAACAATTCCCATATTCATCTTCAGTAGATCCATGAACATAGGATCTCTTTCAATCCCCATTTGAGTCAGAAGTCCATGATATTTCCTGCTTAATGCATCTACCACCTAATTCACCTTTCCTGGGTGGTAGTGTATTGAACAATAATAATCTTTGAGTAACTCGGGCCATCTTCTTTGTCTCATGTTGAGTTCTTTTTATGTGAAAATATTTTTCAAACTCTTGTGGTCCGTATAAATCTCACATCTCTCTCCTTATAGATAATGCCTCCATATTTTCAGAGCAAAGCTTACAGCTGCTAACTCAAGATCACGAGTTGGATAATTTTTCTCATGAGTCTTCAATTTTCTTGATTCATAAGCAATAAATTAATCATTCTACATAAGGGTGCAACCGAGTCCATTCTTTGATGCATCGCTGTATATTACAAATTCATCACTTCCAGATGGAAGAGTCAAAATTAGAGCATTGACCAATCTTCTTTTCAATTCACTAAAGAATTCTATACATTCTTTTGTCCACACAAACTTAACTCCTTTACGTGTGATCTTGGTTAGCGGTTTAGCTAGTCGGGCAAAATTTTGAAAACAAATGCCGATAATAACCTACTAAGCCAATAAAACTGCATACCTCAGTTATGTTTGTTGGCATGGGACAATATTGGATTGCCTTTTTCTTCACAGGATCAACTAGGATTCTATCCTTAGAGACAATATGGCTCAGAAAAGAAACTGATTGAAGCCAAAATTCACACTTGCTAAACTTCCCATATAATTTATTTCTTCTAAGAGTTCTCAGAATAACCTGCAAGTGATTCTCATGGTCTTCATAGCTTTTTGAGTATACAAGGATATCATCAATGAATACCACAAAAAAGTTATCAAGATATTCCTTGAAAAATCTATTCATTAAATCCATGAAAACAGAGGGTGTATTTTTTAGTCCAAAAGGCATCACTGTAAACTCGTAATGCCCATACTTAGTCCGAAATAATGTCTTAGAAATATCTTCCTTTCTCACACGCAACTAATGATATCCGGATCGAAGGTAAATCTTTGAAAAGTATTGAACTCCATGAATTTTTTCAAATAAATCATCAATCCAGGGCAAAGGATACTTATTCTTTATTGTAATAGCATTGATTTCCCTGTAATCAATGAAAAGCCTCATGGATCTATCCTTCTTCTTGACAAAGAGGAAAGGGGCTCCCCATGGAGAAACACTAGGTCAAATAAATCTTTTTTCACTCAAATCTTCTAGTTGTTTCTTTAGCTCTACTAATTACACAATAGCCATTCTATAGGGAGCCTTTAATATAGGTCTTGCATCAGGAATTAAATCAATAGAGAACTCAACTTCCCGCTCTGAAGGATGTCCAGGTAAATCCTCTAGAAATACATCAATGTACTCTTTCACTATGTTCACATCTTCAATTTGAAGATTTATTTCCTCACCCATAGATATTGGTTTATCTTACTCTCCAAGTATTGTATTCATTAGAGCTATTGGGGTGGTTCTAGATAAGAATCAGGTGGCGAAGTTTCTGCCCTGAAGACAAGGGATTATATGCCATTTTCAAAAATTGTGACTTCCTTCTTCTCACAATAAATATTCACATCATAATTTGACAACCAATCCATACTGAGAATTATATCAAATTAATTCATTGGTATGATGATAAGGTTAGCAACTAGAGCACATTTTGGTGTCTGGAGGGGGACTAATCGACATGACTTTGTTGCAATAATACCTCTACTAGGAGTTTTGACTGATAACTTCTTTATTAAATTAAATTGGACACATCAATTTTTCTTGGAAAACTGTGAAGATATAAATGGATGTGACGATCTAGAATCAAATAAAGTATTGGCTAAATTTGAGGAAATGATTAAAGTACCTACCACCACATCATTAGGAACTTCAACCTCTGCAGTTGTGATTATATAAGCTTGTACCTGATCCCTTGGCCTTTTCTGTTGCATATTTCCTTGACGCTTTGGACAATCATTAGAATAATGTCCCATCTCTTGAAAATTATAGCATTGAACATCATTGGATTCCTTATTCCCTTTGCAATCACCAGAAATATGGACTTTCTTAACACATTTGTAGCATACTCCTTTTCCTTTTAAGCATGCACCAGGGTGTTTCCTTCCACAATTGTCACATGGTGGAAATTCAACTCTTCCCTTCTTCCCCATTTCCTTATTTACTTTCCCATGGTTTTTAGAAGCCCTCTTCTTTTCTTGCTTTCCCTTAAAGTCATAAGACTTAGATAATTCTTTTTTTGTCTTGATAGCACACGAAACTATATCCTTATATAATGAAAAACTTTGGGAGACCAGTGCCCGCCGAAGGAATGGATTTATTCCATCAAAGAATCGATCAATTTTTCTCCTTGTATTTCATATATAGTCCACAACATGTCTTGCTAACCTTGAGAAGTTTCCTCCATACTTGGAAAAATTTTCATCCTCCTTCTGCCTCAAATTCAAGAATTGTCTCTCCATATCTGCTCACTACTCACGGGGGAAATATTTTTCTAATATATTTCCTTAAAATCCCTCCATTCCATCTCTTCTATCTCTTCTTACTCCTTTGTGTTTTGGATCAATGACCACCACTGATCCGAATCTCCCGATAGACGATATACTGCCATGAAAACCTTCTATCTTTCATTACATCCCAAAGCAAGAAATATCTTCTCGAGGGAACTTATCCATTGCTCAGATGCAAATGGGTTTGTAGTCCCATTGAATGATGGAGGCTGTTGTCGCATAAAGCGATCCAACATAGCTCCTCCACATGGTGGATCCAGATGCTCCATATGGGTAAGGTTATTATTCATAACCTGAGTATGTTGTCCCAATATAGTTATGAGTTGCTCAACACCAGTCACAACACCAGATCCAACATCATTATCTTGCATCGGAGGAAAATCCCTACAGGGGACACATGTGTTCATGCGGTTTCCATTCCTTCCAGTTTGTGCCATATCTAGATAATGGCATACACTAGATTAGGTTATAAATCATATTGTATAATCTTAACTTCACAAAATACTTAGAAAAAATTGTGATCCTACGAATGATAAAATCCCATATTCACAAATATGGTTTCTTTGAGGAATATTTTACATTTCAATTCTTCATAATGGCTTGTAAAGAAAATGTGAATTATCCTAAGCATATCCCCCAGGAGTGTCATAACCAAGAGTGCAGCAAGGCCCATTGTCGTGCACCAGTTCCCATTCGAGTCTAGCCCAAAGTGGTGTTTTCGGGTTTTACTCCTAGATACATCTGTGATAGAGCCACCTCTACCTGCTCGTATCCAGACAAGGATGTATTGCTTGAAATATCCACATAATCTATTCCTTACCAAAATACCAGGATGTTATTGTATGTATATCCTCAAAGAATAACTTAGGGACTCTTCCCTAAATCTACGATTTCTAAATCTAGTTTGCAAGTATTCTATTAAACTTCATCTGATACCAACTGTAAGGACCCGACCCCATTTTCCCAGAGCCAGTACTGTAACGACCCAAAATTTTGAATAAATTTTGTTCCCTAATTTTTGTGGGTTATTTTACTTTATACTCAACAAAACCATTTCATTTTATAAAATGAGTATAATGAGAACATTGGGTTTCGACTGTTATATGACCGTTGGTCAATATGACCTTTGGAAACTAATTATTAAAATTATTTTTTATAAATACAAGTGATATTGATTAATTAATATTGAAAGAAGATTCGATGGCCCCATCCAGTAGTCTCAGGCCGATCGAAGCCCATCTGATGGAACTCGGGAAAGAGGTAGCACCTTTGGTCTTTTATCTAGACTAAACCCAAGCCGAACTTCATCATGTCAAGCTAGAACGGAATCGCCTTTGCAAGAAGTTCAAGTTGATAAAAATCACTACACAGAAAATATTGGCCGAGCCACCCTAAGATTCTATCACCCTAGCACACCTTACTCTTAGGTCCTATGCTGGTGTTATAAGGGGCTATGTAACGAGACCGTAACTACCTTGTGTAATGCTTTGATTTAAATAAAAATTGTGATTTCTTCTTATGGTGAAGTTTGTGAATTTTGAAATGTCCAAATAAATATAGTATGCATATTATTAATGAGTTTTAGAAAAAAGGGGATATTTTAAAATATTTATGTAAACCTTAAATAATTAATGACGTGTAATGATTTTCAAAAAACGGTCTTCTGAAAATGTGTTCAGTAAGAAATTTAGAATCTAATAAGATGAACTTATTTTTTTGAATAGTAAATTATGAATAGTGACTTTACGTTTAGGATTAGTAATGTGACCAAATAGATTATTAATCTCACTTAAAGAAAGTATTAATATAATTTAGGCACCTTGATTAAGTAATGCGATTCAATAAAATAGGTAAATGAATGTTTCAGAAATTATTAGTCAAGTATTAGTTTTTTCAGGTGAATAGTGTTTTTTTATTAAAAAATTAAATTAAAAATATTTATAAAATTATTTTCATAAAATGGAGTTCATTTTTGAAATCAGAGCATCGATATTTGGTTAAGGTGAAATTTTGGGATTTTTCTGAAACATTTGAATTTTCAGTGAATAGTGTTTTTATTTAAAAATTAAATTAAAATTATTTTGAAAATTATTTTTATAAAATGGAATTCATTTTTGAATTCAGAGCATCGATATTATGTTAAGGTGAAGTTTTTGGATTTTTCTAAAAAAGTTGAATTTTCGGTGAATAGTGAATTTTCAGTTTAGAGTTTCGAGTGTTTAATGACATCATTAATAATGTAATAATTATGTAATAATTATAGTCGACTTATGAATAGTAATATAAGGTATGAGGTGTCACAAGTGGGCAATAACATGGGAAAATACCATGGGCAAGCCCATGGTTTTTCCAATACCACCAATGAGGTGTCCCTTGACCATTAATGCCTTGTCCCCTCACTTCCCCTATAAATACCAAGCCATTCTCTCATCCTTTCCATTAAAAAATCCTCCTCAACCAAGTTCTGGTCTCTGTACCACCCAAGGAGTCCTCCCAAGGTTCCCTGAAGCTTCCCAAGGTCCCAAACTTTAAGATTTTGAAGTTACTCTTCAAGGTAAGGGATTCTACCTCTCTCTTTCTTTTCAAGTACTCTCTCTTATGTCATTTCTTTTATGATCCATGTTATTATGTTGTAGGATGTTCTTTTATATTAACCTTACTGTAATTTTTATATTCATATAACGAGAGACTCCATTTTACTCTCATCATTTCATTTTCTGAATTTTTAAGTGGCGCCGTTAGGCTGCCGAATTTTCGTAAGGGATTCTTTCACCCTTCTCATTTTCAAAGTTCTATTTTCATGTCAAGTATTTCAAGTTACTTTTTTCTTATGTTGAATTATGTTCTCTATATCCATCATACTATAATTTTATTTTCATATGATGAGAGACCCTATTTTATCTCATCAATTCATTTTTTAGATGTTTTAAGTGACGCCGTTAGGTTGCCGAATTTTCATAAGAGAAATCTTATTTTTGTCTTCCTTTCAAGTTTTTCATTTCATATGGTATGTCATTTAAATTTAATTACAATGTTCTTATATCCTTTATATTCTATCCCTCTACTATTTTATGGATCATTTATGAATCGGTGACCATGAACCCTCTTTTTCAATGTTTTCTAAAACCCTGCAACATAGCCATTATGCTGCCGAATTTTCGTCTCAAAATGTCTCTCTCTTTTTCTCAAATTATTTTATTTTATTAAGTGGATACTCAAATATATTTCTTCTATAGGGGTATTCACATATATATCAAGATGTTCTATTTTAAATTTTGGGATTTACATACATGAAACCCGCTTTCCTTTTCCGTCGGTTTAAAGTGACATAAAGATCATGTCTTAAAAGTAGTTTTTAAAACATTATGACTATGAAATGAAACCCATTTATTTTATGCTATATGGGTTATTTATGAAATGATTTATGATGATATATGTGGCTCACATGATAATAAAGACAAATTAAGGGTTCACCCTGATAGCTCTCCAATGCATTGGGTAAAGACTTAATCTCTAGAGATGACCATTTTAACGATACCTTGGTAATTATTTATGACACCTTGGGGATGGACCTTGGTGATACAGAAATGATTTTCTAAGTTAAATGTTGTAGCCACATCTTCAAGTTATGAAACATGTTATTTTTATTTTGATATTCCTCATGATATCTTTCTCGTGCCTTAAAGTTTTTTATCATGACTTTTTTGATGTATCTCAAGTTCACATGTAAAATGTTTCTCTTGTTTCCCTTACTGGGCCTTATGCTCACCGTTTCCTTTAATGTATGCTCCCAGGTTATGAGATGCTGTAATGAACTTAGTTTGAACAAGGAATAATCCTTTCAAGTGTTTAAGAATAATTTTTTTGTTGTTGTCATGTATTAACTTCCTAGTTTCAAAGACACTAAACCTTAAAGATTCTTAGTTTTGTATAATGTAATGAAAGTTTATATGATAAAAAGGCGGGATGCTATAGTTGGTATCAAAGGATGGTTTAGTTATTTGTGGAAATTAGGATTTTAAAACTTTACAAGGTTTCTTAATGAAAATATTAAATATAGGAAAACATCCTGGCATTTTGGTGAAGTATTGAGTAAGTGGTTTCCAAAAAAATAAATCCCTGTCTGGATATGAACAAGTAGAGGTGGCTCTAGCACAAATGTACTTAGGAGTGAAAACACTAACAAGGTGTTTCGGTCTTGACCCTGGGTAACTTGGTGCACAACAACGAGCCTTGCTTCACTCTTGGTTTGACACTCCTGGGGGATATGCTTTGGTAAATTCATAAGCTTAGTATGAACCATTATTAAAGGAACAAAGATAAAATAAAACAATGATTCACATAAGAATATATGATCATGGATAACCTAGATTGTAACCTAGGGGATCACTAGTTAGGATATAATTTTCTTCTACAAGTTTATCCTTCTATGCTTAAAGTTTCCTTTTCATGCTTATTGGCTAAGTATTTAAGCCCTCTAATTATACTTTCTTTTCTTAGTTAATGGTGGGAAATAAAAGAACATGTCCCAACAAACAATGTGATAGGAAATGTGATGATTGCTTTATTAATATGACAGAGTCGATGAGAGATCAAGTTGAACTTATTGTGCTTATTCCAAACCAGCTATCAAAAATCACAATTAATAATTGGTACCTAGTTGAATGCTCAAATTCATCCAGGAAGAGGAAGATGAAGTTTCTAGGATGTTCATCTGATAAAGGTGATAAGGGAACAAAGACCCAATTTCCTTTGTGCAAAAATTGTGGAAAGAGGCACTAAGGAAAATGTCACAAAGTAACCAGGAGATGTTTTAAGTGTGGGATGATAGGGCATAATGTAGCCAATTGCTTTAAAAAAATGGATAATGTGATGAATGGAGATAAGGTTCAATCTAATGTACCATATACTATTCAATGTCTTAAATGTGGAGAAGTTGGAAATTATCAAAGGCAATGATCTCTTGGAAGGGATGAGATGCATGATGACCATAAAAAATATTCAAGGACAAGGGAACAATGCAAGTCCTATGCTGAGATGGATCATGATGACTGAAGTACATGTGACTTCTTCGCAATAATTTTCTATGTCATGTTGTATTTTAGTTCGTGCTCTATGATCATATCTTTAATGTTTTATAAGAACATCGAGTCACTACCTAAGATAGTTTTATATCATTAAGAAAAACATCTATTGTTATGTATCACATGCTGATGTTGTGAAGCTGTTCATCTTGAAAAAAAATGATTAGGGGATTAAAAGATGAATATTATTTTGGAAGATGTTCACTAATTTGGGAACCCTATATGATCAAGGTAAATAGATTACTACGATATTTTCTTTAAGAAGTAAAGGTTGATTTATATTTTGAAGAATCGATGAATTTAAGGTGAACTTATGGTAATTTAGGTTACTTATAGAAATGATTAACCAATCTTGGGGAAAATGTGATTAGGTTAGTTACTTTTTTTATAAGAAGTTAAGATTGGTTGATGTTGTTTGGAGATGAACGATTAAGTGTATATTGGAAGACTATGTTATCAAATCCTTCTTATATTTGGGTTTCAATCTTAGTTTGGTTTATTTTGAGGAATTTTAAGGACAATTATTTATGGAATTGTCTATGATGAACATTGGGTAGTACCGTGGAACTTTTAAGATTAAAAGTAGTTTCCCTTCCTATGGGGTTATTTCTTTTTGAAGAGTTGTTTTATCTTACCCTTTTTATTTTTGGGATAATGTCTAAAGATAAAAGAAGTAGATAGTTAATCTTTTGTGGATTATATGATTCTCTAGAAGATGATTCTTGTGATTTTTATGAGACCAAGTGTTTTTGAATGATCATTGTTTGGAGAAAAGATTAGTCTTGGTGGAAACTTATTAAGGGATGAAACTATACTTGAAGGTAAGTATATTTCCTCAGGTTTTTATTCTATGTAGAAAATGAATTCTTCAAAATTATGAAAAGGAACGTAAAACAAAAATGTTTTTGGTTTACATTTCCTACTGGGTAATCAAATACCATTTAACACATCTTAAGTTTGTGATCTTCTTGTGGTTAATTTTATCCTAATCATGTTTTTTATCACTCTCCATCAGAACTTGACCCTTTGTTTTCTCTTCCATATCCATGTTTTCCTACATGGAATCCTAGTATGGGTTAACTCGGGTGACCTTTGTACTTCCCTTTATTTCTTTTAAAGTAATAGTTTTACTAACTCTTTTTCCGATGTGGGACTTTTAATGAAATATACAAGCCAAATTTTAAAATTGTGAGGATGAAATTTCTTAAGGGGGGAATAATGTAACGACCCGAAATTTTGAATAAATTTTGTTCCCTAATTTTTGTGGGTTATTTTATTTTATACTCAATAAAACTATTCTATTTAATAAAATGAGTATAATAAGACCGTTGGGTTTCGACTGTTATATGAGCGTTGGTCAATATGACCGTTGGAAACTAATTATTACAATTATTTTCTATAAATACAAGTGATCTTGATTAATTAATATAGAAAGAAGATTCGATGGCCCTATCCAGTAGTCTTGGTCTGATCGAAGCCCATCTGATGGAACTCGGGAAGGAGGTAGCACCTTTGGGCTTTGCTCTGGACCAAACCCAAGCCGAACTTCATTGTGTGAAGCTGGAACAGAATCGCCTTCGCAAGAAGTTCAAGCTTATAGAAATCACTACTCGGGAAATGTTGGCCGAGCTGACCCAAGATTCTATCATCCTAGTACACCTTACTCTTAGGTCCTATGCTGGTGTTATAAGGGGCTATGTAACGAGACCATAACTTCCTTGTGTAATCCTTTGATTTAAATAAAAATTTTGATTTATTCTTATGGAGGAGTTTGTGAATTTTTAAATGTTCGGATAAATATAGTATTCATATTATTTATGAATTTTAGAAAAAAGGGGATATTTTAAAATATTTATGTAAACCTTAAATAATTAATGATGTGTAATGATTCTCAAAAAATGGTCTTCTGGAAATGTGTTCAGTAAGAAATTTAGAATCTAATAAGATCAACTTAATTTTTTGTGAATAGTAAATTATGAATAGTGACTTTACACTTAGGATTAGCAATGTGACCAAATGGATTAGTAATCTCGCTTAAATAAAGTATTAATATAATTTAGGCACATTGATTAAGTAATGTGATTCAATAAAATAGGTAAATGACTCTTTCAGAAATTATTAGTCAAGTATTAGTTTTTTCAGGTGAATAGTGTTTTTTATTAAAAAATTAAATAAAAAATATTTAGAAAATTATTTCAAAAAAATGGAGTTCATTTTTTGAAATTAGAGCATCGATATTTGGTTAAGGTGAAATTTTGGGATTTTTCTGAAACAGTTGAATTTTCGGTGAATAGTGTTTTTATTTAAAAATAAAATTAAAAATATTTAGAAATTTTTTTTACAAAATAGAGTTCATTTTTTAATTCAGAGCATCGATATTATGTTAAGGTGAATTTTTGGGATTTTTCTGAAAAAGTTGAATTTTTGGTGAATAGTGAATTTTCAGTTTAGAGTTTCGGGTGTTCAATGATATCATTAAGGATATAATAATTATGTAATAATTCTGTTCTACTTATGAATAGTAGGATAAGGTATGAGGTGTCCCAAGTGGCCAATACCATGGGCAAATACCATGGGCAAACCCATGGTTTTTTCAATACCACCAATGAGGTGTCCCTTGGCCATTAATGCCGTGTCCCCTCACTTCCCCTATAAATACCAAGACATTCTATCATCCTTTCCATTCCAAAATCCTCCTCAACGAAGTTATGGTATTCTTACCTCCCAAGGAGTCCTCCCAAGGTGCCCTCAAGCCTCCCAAGGTCCCAAAATTCAAGATTTTGATATTACTCTTCAAGGTAAGGGATCCTACCTCTCTCTTTCTTTTCATGTACTCTCTCTTATGTCATTTCTTTTATACTCCATGTTCCTATGTTGGAGGATGTTATTTTATTGTCACCTTACTGTAATTTGTATGTTCATATAATGAGATACTCCCTTTTACTCTCATCATTTCATTTTCTGATTTTTTAAGTGGCGCCGTTAGGATGCCGAATTTTCGTAAGGGATTCTTTCACCCTCCTCATTTTCAAAGTTCTATTTTTATGTAAAGTCTTTCAAGTTCCTTTTTATTATGTTGGGGTATGATCTCTATATTCATCATACTATAATTTTATGTTCATATTATGAGAGACCCTATTTTATCTCATCAATTCATTTTTTAGAAGTTTTAAGTGACGCCGTTAAGCTACCGAATTTCCATAAGAGAAATCTTATTTTTTTCCTTTAAAGTTTTTCATTTCATATGGTATGTCATTAAAATTTAATTACCATGTTCTTATATCCTTTATATTATGTCCCTATACTGTTTTATGGATCATTTATTAATGGGTGACCATGACCCCTCTCTTTTCAATGTTTTCTAAAACCCTGCAACATAGCCATTATGCTGCCGAATTTTTGTCTCAAAATGTCTCTCTCCTTTTCTCAAATTATTTTATTTTATTAATTGGATACTAAAATATCTTTCTTCTACAGTGGTATTTACATATATATCAAGAAGTTATATTTTAAATTCTGGGATTTATATACATGAAACCCTCTTTCCTTTTCCGTGGGTTTAAAGTGACATAAAGATCATGTCTTAAAAGCAGTTTTTAAAACGCAATGACTATGAAATGAAACCCATTTATTTTATGCTATATTGTTTATTTATGAAATGATTTATGATGATATATTTGACTCACATGATAATAAAGAAAAATTAAGGGTGCACCCTGATAGCGCTCCAATGCATTGGGTAAAGACTTAATCTCTAGAGATGACCATTTTAACGATACCTTGGTGAATAACATTGGTAATTTTTTATGACAACTTGGGGATGAACCTTGGTGATACAGAAATGATTTTCTAAGTTAAATTTTTTAGCCACATCTTCAAGTTATGAAACACGTTATTTTTATTATTATATGCCCCATGATCTCTTTCTCATGCCTTAAAGTTATTTATCATGACTTTATTGATGTATCTCAAGTTCACATGTAAAATGTTTCTCTTGTTTTCCTTACTAGGCCTTATGCTCACCCTTTCCATTGATGTATGCTCCCAGGTTATGAGATTCTGTAATGAACTTAGGATGAACAATGAAGAATCCTTTGAAGTGTTTAAGAAGATTTTTGTTGTTGTCATGTATTAAGTTCTTGGTTTCCAAGAAACTAAACCTTAAAGATCCTCAGTTTTGTATAATGTAATGAAAGTTTATATGATAAAAGGCGGGATACTATAGGCACCTTATTTGATTACGTTGGAATACATACAAGGAATAAGAATCCCAAAGGACCGTGTAGTTTAGTAGTATTGGAAACAAGTTACATACATAAGTTTAACATTACAACATGAAGAGAAAAACCACACTAATTTATTCCACTAGAAACATCACGTCTCCTAGATTATGCTTGAAAGTCATTCATAAATTACATATTCATGTCCTAAGAAAATGAAACTTAACAAAGGGGTGAGCACAAACACTCAGTAATAGTAAGCAATACAACAGAAGATAATATAAACATTAGACATAGTGAATAATTGAAAACACATGCCTTTAATAATAAACTTGAACACATTATGGCAGGGATATGAGTTGAGTAAAAAAATGCCATAATAAAACATAATCATGGGTATTATACTAGTCGAATAACCACATGAACTTTCAATTACTAGCTTCATAATGAGTGAAGTTCATATGCCGGACATTCTGAAACATTTTTTCATGGCCTCAGCCAAGATGTTTAATGATTAAGGCCTCGACCAAAATCCATATCACATTGGGAAAGGCCTCGACCAATTCCACGTCTAGTTGTCTCATGAGACCTACCGATGCATCGGGGGGATATAGCAAGCCCCAACCATCACATAATAAGTCCAATGAATTCTTCATATGAACGGGGATAAATATAAACAACATATACATTCATATTGAAACTATCATATTAAATGTAACTAACTTTCCCCAATTATTGAACACAAACACTAACCATTCAGAATAATATGGTGAATGGTTTTAGGATAGATCATCCAAAATAAAGTTAGTCATAAACCATTAAATAAAATATGGTATATGAAATCATAAATTATTAACACCAACAATACATAATAATCAACAAGAGTTTTGAATCAAATGAGAATAATCTTCTAAAATCATTGAGCAATTCTTGTGATAAATACTATTTTATTTTGAAAAGAAGAGTTATTTTGGAAAAATCTTCGTATAAAACTAGAAGTAAATTAAGATAGTATTTCATGATAAAATAAGTGTTTTTATAAAGTAATGGTTTCCAAAAATAGATTATAGCTTGCCCTTGAAAATTGATATGAATTTGAGAAATTCCCTTGTATCGGGTTCGTATTTTTGGAAACAGTTTTGAGAACCTCTTTTAAAACATGTAAATATCCAGAAAACAGGGAAGTATTATGGTTGGTGTAAATATATAGAATAATCACACATAATTTATGATGAGTATATAACAATACATAATAATTTCATCGTGGAATTTAGAAAATAAAAGTAACTTGAATGAAAATGGAAGTTCGGGTGGAAAACCCATACCTCAAATCCAAACGTGTTACGCTCTTGTACTTAAGCTAATGGAATATGAAAGTATAATTGTTAATGACTTATTTCAGAACCTATTAGACATGTATTTAGTTTACCATAATTCTGGTTAGTCTATTTATGTCCTTATTGATAAGTTATTGTATTGAATTTCGTTGTTCTGGAGTGTTCGTTTCCTTTATTTTCATATTCACTTCACTTGATTTTAAGTAATGAAGTGGAATGGATGTAAATATTCAGAATTGAAATTAAATATTATTTATGAACATAAATATTTTTTAATTCCCATTTCTATCATTTTGTTACATGGAATGAGGTTGAATCATTATATGACAATCACTTCGATTATTTGGTGGTATTTGGATTATTATGAACTAGTTTTGTCATATAAATTAATAACATGTACATATAATGGTTTCTGAATATTAATTAGGTTGTAATAAATATATTATAGTCTGATTCATCCATCAATATGGTTTCATGACTATTAATGAAAGAAATATTGAAGAATGAAACTTCTTCGTCCACGAAGGTTATAAATCAGAACCTCATGGACGTCTATTTCGTTTATAAAAATAAAAGGGAGGGAGTAAGAATAGTTATAATGGTTCTTCCATTAACATGATATAAATATAGTATATATATGTTACTGGAGTTATCATGGTAATTTGGACAGAGGAGGTTAGGAGAGGATAACAAAATAAGATAAATTGAAATGAAACCAAATGAAAAAGAAGGGTGCTTTACCTCTTGAAATAACCTCCTTGAAAAACTTCTTAGGGGAAGGGGTTTTGGTATTTTGGAAAGACAAGAAGCTTCTTGGACATGGGGAGAGACTAGGGAAGGGTAATTGAGCAGAACTTTTAGGAGCTTCAAGTCTTAGAGGAGTGAAGAGAAGAGGGAGTGGTGAGGGATTTTTATAGTGGAGGAGAGGAGTAAATTTTGAATATTTAATTCATTATTTTATTATTTCCCTCAATACAACCAATAGTGAGGTTTCATGTAACCCCTAATAGTAATAAGTGAATGTGAGTTATAACCAAGTGTCCTTTAATCACTTGTGATGTCATAAATAGTGTATTTAACTGATAATTTGTATATACGGTATTTTATCGTATTTCACTATTCATCAAAAATTCAAGAATTTCAGAAAAATCCCAAAGATTCACCCCTACCATTTTTCGACGTGTATAATTCAAAAGTGAAATAAATTTTTCAAAAATAATTTTCTATATATTATTAATTTAATTTTTAAATAAATTCATAGTTAATTCGAAAAATAACAATCTTAGAGGTATAATTAGTTTTATGTGACATTGAAAAATTAATTAAGATCCCATTATCTTATTACCTTAAGAAAATAAAATAATATCATTATTTACTATTCATAAGGGTCATATTACTATTAATATTACTCCTCATAAGGGTATGTTACTATTCACTAAAAATCAAGTTTGTTCTATCAGACTCCAAATGACTTACTGAACGCAACTCTAGATGACCATTTTTCAAAATTCAAAGCATAGAAGAGGAAAAGTTGTGTTTAATGGATAGATTATAAAATTGAATTCTTTATTTATTTTCAAAAACTTGTGGTGTTACAAGGAATGCATACAAGAAAACTATTAAAATATCCCCATATCACTTGGTCTTTGAAAAAACCTTCCAGATCGCTATAGAACTAGAACACAAATCTTATTGGGCAATGAAGAATCTGAAATATGATTTCAAAACTACCCACGAGAAGCATTTTTTATAGATGAATGAATTATATGTGATGAGGAGATATGAGTATGACAATTCATTGATCTATAAAGAGAAAACTCATCCTTGACATGATAAATAGACCCACAAATTTTTTTTTCAACAGGAGACAAAGTTATACTCTTCAACTCAAGACTTCAGATCATGGAAGGAAATCTCAAATCAAAGTGGTTGTGTCCTTACACTGTTATAATTGTTTATCCCCATGGTGCTGTTGAAATATTTTATGGGAAGATTCCTCCATTTAAGGTTAATGGTTAATGACTAAAACTTTATCACACCTTTGATATAATATGATTAATTTAAGAATTATAATTATGCACATAATGGATTCATTGAAGAAATAGGTTTGGTTGATTACATTAAATTTTGAGTTATAGTGTTTAACCTCAAATGGTTTATTGGTAAAATAATGTTAGAAACAATGAATTTATAATGACAATAGTTAATCTGAATAGGTTGTAATACACAAATGATCTTTTATCATGGAAACACATGAAATTTTTTTCTATGTTCTTGATCCATCTGGTATGAATTATTCTATCATTTTACAATGAAAAAAACAATATGTTGGTGATGAAAAAACTGTAAAAGATACTGATTTATATTATATCCCTACTTTCATAGAATTATTAACAAATAATATTTAAAATCATGTCGAAGACATGGTGTATTACCCCCAGTTTCGGGTACATAACCCTTTCCTCATGTTTTTTAAATGGTGTCTTTGATTGGGTTTCCATAAAATATGGAGTTTCCATAAAATAGCTAGTTTCCATATAATAGAGAGTTTACATAAAATATAGATTTTCCATAATATAGAGAGTTTCCATAAAGTGGTTTTTTTCCATAAAGTGGGTTGTTTCCATAAAGTGGGGTGTTTCCATAAAGTGGGGTGTTTCCATAGGGGAGGATATTTTCATAAAAAATTATGTTTCCATAAAAATGGTAAAGGTGAATTATAGGAGATTTTTGGGGTTTTATAAGGATTTTTGGTACCAAAGGTAAGGTCTCACGATCCATACACGGTTGGCCCAAACCGTGTGGTCAAACCGTGCGCATAGGTCAAATCTAGATCCTATTCTCTTGGAGATTACTCGTTTCTGCTCTATATATTTCATTTTGGATTTAAAACGACCTTATTTCGATATTTCTCTCCCTATAAGGCTATAAAACCCTCCCCACAAGAGTTTGAGCCAACCTAGAGCCCTCCCTTGGTGATTTCAAGCCCGATTCTTGGGGTAAGTGCTGATCTTCTTGGTTCTTTTCCATTTTCTTAAAACTCCTCCTTATCTCCTTATTGTTTTCTTATATATACACCTCATGTGGGTAGATATAAGTTTTTTAAAGTCAATTAAGGATAAATATGGTGTTTTTCATGATAGAGGAAGAGATTTAAGCTACTTTCTTGGAATATTGATCTGATTCTTGAGGTATGTCACCATTCTTTCCTAGTTTGTCACGTTTTCTTAGATCTGCTTAGATATACTTCTCTTATATAAATTATTTCTTAGATATACACCTATAGTGGGTAGATATACATTTTTCAATGCCAAATAATTCAATTTTGATTCTTTATCTTACTTGGATAAGAGAACTAAGGTCGTTCATGGAGAATCAACTTTCCTTCTTGTGCATTCTTCGTCTATTGTCGAGTTTCGTCAAAACCTTCAAGGTAGGAGGATTCTCTCTCAACTCATCTTCCTAGTATTCATTGGATTAGATTTAAACTGGTTTATTTGAATGGCATTGATTGTGAAAAGCATGGAATAAATCTTCTTCATTGATGATTTATGGTTTTAGTGAAATTGTGAAATCTTGAAAAATTGTTGTGAAAAATGATTTAGCCTCTTGAATTTAAAATGATGATTTTAAATTATAGATTTACTAGAATTGTTAAATGGTTTGATAAAAATTTGGTTTTTAATAAAAAAGGTGTTTTATTGAAATGGTTTGTTATTGAAATGATCTTGATGTAATCAAGTTTCAATAAAAAGGGTGTTTTTATTGAAAAGGTGTTTTGGAATGATCCTTGGGAATATTGGTGTGTGATTCCATATTGTATTTCTGGGGCTTGGTTGAAATATGACCTTGTACTCAGTGCCCAAGTTTAAATGGAACACAGGATATAAAGTTCATATTGAATATACAGGGCTTGGTTGAAATATGACCTTGTGCTCGGTGCCAAAGGGTTAATGGCACATGGGAAACAATTACCTTGTGATGATTTGGTAGATTGATGAGAAACCACTCATGAGTATGGAATTTTCATAACACAACATTCATGGTTGGTTTCATAGGTTTTTGTACGTTTTGGTTATGCCAAAAATGGATATTTTCAAATGGTTTTAATGATTATTTAGTTATTTTTCTGGAAAAATATCTTACCGGGAAAATTGGTTTCAATTTCACTTGTATTAATTTGGTAATGAATGACTTTGGAATCTTGTTTATATTTAGTTATAAACTATTTTTGAGAAATTTTTATATATAAAATGTTTTATATAATTGTTTCTAACTCTTCTATCCTAGTGGCGTGAGTAGGGAAGTCATTGGGGAAAACCTACTATGTTTTATACTCACCCCTTCTTTGGAACGTTGGTGCTTTTGCAGATTCCATCTTCTGAGACATGGGAAAAGGTAACATTTCCCCATTTTTAGCATTACCTCATGATGTTTGGGATATTAGGTGATTGTGGAGCTTGGATCTTGTGGATCATAGAGTCCTGTGTTCTTTTGAGAGTTTTGTGTCGTTTATCCGCTGTGTACTTTGATACTTGGTTATTCTTCCGCTGTTAAATACTTTGATGTGGTTTTGAGATACATGAAGTTTTGAGTTATCTTTCATTTTTCCATAAATAAAATATTTAATGTTTGGTTATGGTTGGTTGGTTTATTAGTTTATTTCTTAAAGGGTAAATTGTCCCCCACTTGTATTTGAAACCCTTCAGCATTTATTGCCAGCCTTTGGTGTCTTGGGGATGTTGCTTAAGGCCTAGTAATAACTTGTTGTACTCTCAAGCCAATGAGAATTGGCGAATCATTACAAATGGTATTATCTTGTTTGGTCCTTTCCTAATAAGTAGTCATTGATGTTCCTAGTTTTTGAGATGAAATCCTTTCTTGTCTATTCCTTGGGTGGGAATCTTAAAAAGGAGTAGGATTGTCGAAACTTGAAATTTATAGCATAAAAGGACATAGCTGACCATTTTATGCTAAACTTCAAGTTACCAGGGAGTTGGGTAAATAAATGTTTGGAGACACTTCTAGAATTTTGAAATCTCATTGTCATGGGTTTAGACAATGAGATGAGAATGACATGCATTGTAGAGGAATGACTTCCCACTAGGAGTGCATACATCATTTTGAGGAATGATTCATGTTGTGAAAAAAAGTGTTAATTTTTGAAAAATTATGGAATTTCTTTTAAAATGAAAGATTATAAAATAGAGAATGCTTATCATATTTTGAAAATTGTTTAATTTTCAAAAGCATGTGAAGTGTTTTCAAAAAATGGTTTAACAAGGGAAACAAATTATTTTAAAAAAAATGTTGTGATAGTTGATGGGATAGAATTTGAAATGCGAAGCCATCATTTGCTAGAGAGTGAGACTTATAGAGTTTGTCGCTGGTTTAGAGAATTGCACTTGATAGGTGTCATAGGAACTAGTCAGAAGAGGCTGTTGAGAATTTGGTTGAACCTGAGCCACAAGTGAACCAACAGTTGGTCCAAATCACCACTCAGGCTTTTCAAACCGTTGATTTAGGACTGCAACCAGATACTCCATTTATGATATCTATCACTAAAGAAAATCCAAGTGGACTAAGTATGGTTGTATTCACTAGAGGAGCTGAGAACTCTAGCACTAATATGAAGAAGAACTGGGGCACCTATTTACTATGTTTAAAACTTTAAATTATGCCTTCTATGATAAAACTACAAACTCCTCTTGGTGAACGAGAATGTTCAACCTTTGTGTGTAGAGCATGTCCTATAAATATGGAAGTAGTTGAGATGAAATGGGACTTCTCAATGTTGGAGATGGATGTCTATGATGTAATATTAGGTATGGATTGGTTGAAAATGTGTAAGGATCACATCAACTATTATAGGATAATAATAAGTTTCAGGATTGAGGATGGCATCAAGAATCTCTTCAGAGGAGAAAGGATTGTAAAGAATGGTGGAAAGAGCATGTTGGCACCAACGGTGGGAATAATATCTTATCAATTGGTAGCGTTGACTTTGGCATCAATGTAAGAGATTGAGGAAAATAGTTTTCTCTCAGTTGTTTATCAATTTATATATGTCTTTCCCAATAACTTCTTAGGGTTACCACCTCTATGGGAAGTAGAGTTTATGATTTATATCCTCCGAGGGACCACTCCTATTTCCCTTCCGTCGTATAATATGGCACCGACATAGTTAAGGAAACTAAAAGCAAAGTTGGATGAGTTGGAAAGAAAAGGTTTTATTCGACCAAGTACATCTCTGTGGGCATCACCGGTTTTGTTCGTGAAGAAGGTAGATGGAAATCTTCATCTGTGTGTTGATTATCATAAGCTTAACCAAGTGATGATAAAGAAAATATATCCACTCCCACACATTGATGATCTGTTCGATCAATTAAGGGGAGCTCAATGGTTCTCCAAGATTGAATTGAAATCAGGATATCACCAATTGCAAGTTCAAAAAGAGGATATTCCAAAGGAATCTTTTAGAAGTAGATATGGACACTATGAATATGTATTCATGCCTTCTGGTATAACGAATACACCAACAATCTTCATGGAAATGATGAATCAGATATTTAAACAATACCTGGATTCTTTTGTTTTGGGGTTTATGGATGACATTTTGGTCTATTCAAAGATAATGGATGACAATGAGGAGCCCTTGCAAATAGTGTTACAAATCTTGAGAGATCACCATTTGTATGCCAAATTATCAAAGTGTGATTTTTGGATATAGGAAGTATATTTTCTTGGCCATGTCATTTTTGAAAAATGCATTTATGTGGATCCTGAATAGATAGAAGCTGTTATCACATAGAAACCACCAAATAATGTCTTTGAGATACGAAGTTTTATTAGTCTATCTGGTTACTACCGACGCTTTTTGTAGGATTTATCATGTTTATCTTCACCAATGACAGCTCTAAAAAAATATTGATCCATTCTAATGGATAGAGAAATATTATAATTCTTTCTAGGAACTGAAATTTTGGATTACATCAGCACCTATCTTGATCTTTCCAGAATCAAAATAGGGGTATGTGGTGTATTGTGATGCTTCGAGATTAGGGTTGGGATGTGTTCTCATGAAAAGATATCATGTGGTTTCTTATGGTTCAAGGCAGTTGAGGGTGCATGAGAATAATTACCCAGAACATGTTTTGGAGTTAGCTCCAGTCATCCATGATTTGAAAATATGGATATATTATCTCTTTAGTGAGACATTTACTATTTTTATGAATCAAAAAAGCTTGAAAAACATTTTATCACAATGATATTTGAATCTGAGGTAAAGAAGATATATGGAGTATCTATAAATGTTTGACTTTGACTTGATGTACACACCAGGGAAAGAAAATTTGGTGGCAGATGCATTGAGTAGAAAGTCATATTCTCAGTTGGAAAAAGAAGCTTTAGATTAATGGAAGTTGATGTAGGTCTTAGAAAACATTCATATAGAATGTAAATACTGAGGTGATGTTGTCGTTTTTTTTAGCTACGCTTGTTCTTGATTTAGTAAAAATGATCAAAGAGGCACAACATTCCGATGTAGAATGTCTAGTTATGGGTTCAAAACTCAATGGTGGGGAGACCATTGAGGGATGGAAACTTGATGGGGTCCAGTTTTGTGTTTCAGAGATTAGATGGTTATACCTATGGCTTGTCAGGAACAACTCCTTCATACATACCACCATTTGAGATAGGATGTACATCCATGTACATAGAAGATGTATAAGGCGTTGAAGGAACAGTTTTGGTGGAGCGACATGAAAAGGAGGGTGGAAAAGTTAGTCTCGTGGTGATTAACTTGTTAGAAGGTTAAAGCAGAGCATCAGAGACCAGATGGTATGTTACAATATTTGCCCATCCCAGTGTAGAAATGGGATCATATAGTAATGGATTTTGTTACAGGTCTTCCAAGAACGGTCCAGAAACATGATTCCATTTGGGTGATAGTGGACCGTCTAACCAAGTAGGCCCATTTCATCCCTACTCATAAAACTCATACGGTGGAGGATCTTTCAAAAATATATATCTGAGAAGTGGTAAAGAGGCCTGGAATACCAATATCAATAGTCTTAGATAGAGATCTGAGGTTCACATCTAGTTTCTAGAAATCCCTACAACAAGCCCTTGGGACTCAGTTGACTATGAACATGGTGTATCATCCTCAGATGGATGGGAAATCCGAGCGGATGATACAAACATTGGAAGACATGTTGCAGGATTGTGTAATGGATTTTGGTGGCTCATGAGAGGATCATATACCCTTAGTAGAGTTCTCATACAATAATAGCTATCAAGATTTGATACACATGGCTCCGTTTGAAGCATTGTATGGGCATCCTTGTTGTTCTCCACTATGCTGGGTGGAAATAGGAAAAAATTCACTAGTCAGGCCGAGACTTGTCCAAGAAACAAGGGAGAAGATCCAATTTATTAGAAAGAGGATAGAGACGACTTAGAGTCGTCATAAATCTTATGTAGATCACCATTGAAAGACCTTTGTCATTTTCTATGGGTGATCATGTCTTCTTGAGGATCTCTCACAGGCTTGGGCCTTATCATTTCGGGAAGCAGGGAAAGTTATATCCTAGATACATTGGCCCTGTTGAGATACTGGAACAAGTTGGAGAGGTGGCATATCTGTTGGCCTTACCACCATAGTTTAACTCAGTACATAATACATTCCATGTATCCTAATTGAAAAAGCATCACCCTGATCCAGAACATGTGATCAGATGGGATAACATTGACCTAGAACCGAATGCATCATTGGTACATATCCTAGTGCAGATCGTTGATAGACAAGATAAAGTCTTGCATTGGAAAAGCATCGTCTTAATACGGGTTTTATGAAAATATGGTCATATTCAGGAAGATACTTGGGAATGTGTGAAGGAAATGAAAGAGCAGTGTCCATAACTCTTATTGTTCAGTGAAGGTTTTATACTTTATAAGGACGGAAAGACCTATGGTGGGGAGAATGTAGTACCCCCAGTTTCGGGTACAGAACCCTTTCCTCATGTTTTTTTAAATGGTTTGTCTTTGATTGGGTTTGCATAAAATAGAGAGTTTCCATAAAAGAGCATGTTTCCATAAAATAGAGAGTTTCCATAAAATAGAGAGTTTCCATAAAGTAGGTTGTTTCCATAAAGTGGAGTTTTCTCATAAAGTGGGTTGTTTCCATAATGTGGGGTGTTTCCATAAAGTGGGATGTTTCCATAAAGTGGGGTATTTCCATAAAGTGGGATGTTTCCATAGAGGAGGATGTTTCCATAAAAAATGTGTTTCCATAAAAATGGTAAAGGTGAAGGATGGGAGAGTTTGGGGGTTTTATAAGGATTTTTGGGACCAAAATGAAGGTCACACGATCCATACACAATTGGCCCAAACCGTGTGGTTAAACCGTCCATAGAGGTCAAATTTAGATCCAATTCTCTAGGATCTTACTCATTTATGCTCTATATATTTCGTTTTGGATTAAAAACGCCCCTATTTTGATATTTCTCTCCCTAAAAGTCTCGAGAAACCTCCCCACACAAGTTGGAGCCAACCTAGAGCCCTCCCTTGGTGATTTCAAGCCCGATTCTTGGGGTAAGTACCGATCTTCTTGGCTCTTTTCTGTTTTCTTAAAACTCCTCATTCTCTCCTAGTTTTCTTAGATATACACCTAATGTGGGTAGATATAAGTTTTTTAATGTCAATTAAGGCTAAATATGGGTTGTTTCATGATATAGTAAGATATCTAAGCTACTTTCTTGGAATCATGATCCGATTCTTGATGTATGTCACCATTCTTTCATGATTTGTCACGTTTTCTTAGATCTGATTAGATCTACTTCTCCGATCTACATTATTTCTCATATCTACACCTATAGTAGGTATATCTACATTTTTGGATGCCAAATAAATTAATGTTGAGTTATTATATTTCTAGGATAAGGGAACTAAGGCCGTTCTTGGAGAATCGACCCACCTTCTTGTTCATTCTTCGTCTGTTGTCAAGTTTTGTAAAAACCTTCGAGGTAGGAGGGTTCTCTATCAACTCCTCTTTTAAGAAATGATTGTATTAGTTTAAAATTGGTTTATTTTAATGGTATTTATTGTGAAAATCATGGAATAAATTTTCTTCAGTGATGATTTATGGTTTTAGTGAAATTTTGAAATCTTGGTAAACTGTTGTGCAAAGTGATTTAGCCTCTTGAATTTAAAATGATGATTTAAAATTATTGATTTTCTGGAATTTTTAAATGGTTTTATAAAACTTTGGTTTTCAATAAAAAGGGTGTTTTGTTGAAATGGTTTGGTATTGAAATGGCCTTGATGGAATTGGGTTTCAATAAAAGGGCGTTTTTATTGAAAAGGTGTTTTGGCACGATCCTTAGGAATATTAGTGTGAGAGTTCATATTTCATTTCAGGGGCTTGGTTGACATATGAACTTATTCTCAGTGCAAAAGGTTAAATGACACACGATATATAAAGTTCATATTTCATATATGGGGTTTGGTTGAAATATGACCCTGTTCTCAGTGCCAAAGGGTTAATGGAACATGGGAAACAATTACCTGATGAAGAATTGGTAGATCGATGAGAAATTGCTCATGAGTATGGAAATGTCATAACATATCATGAATGGTTGGTTTCATGGGTTTGTGTAAGGGTTGGGTATTCCCAAAAGGGATATTGTGAAATGGTTTTAAAGATTGTTTAGTTATTTTTCTGGAAAAATATCTTGCTAGGAAAACTGGTTTCAATTGCACTTGTATGAATTTGGTAATGAATGATTTTGGAAGCTTGTTTATATTTAGTTGTAAACTATTTTTGAGAAATTTTTATATATAAAATGTTTTATATAACTATTTATAACTCTTCTATCCCATTGGTATGAGTAAGGAAGTCATTGGGGAAAACCTACTGAGTTTTATACTCACCCCTACTTTGACACTTCGGTACTTTTGCGGATGCTATCTTCCGGGATAGGGGAAAAGGTAACGTTTCCCACATTTTTAGTACTACCTCATGATGTTTGGGATGTTCGTAGATTGTAGATATTTTAGCTTGTAAAGCATGGAGTCTTGTGGTCTTTTGAGAGTCTTGTGTCGTTTATACGTTATGTACTTTGATACTTGGTTATTCTTCCGCTTTTACATACTTTGATGTGGTTTTGAGATACATGATTTTTTGAGTTATCTTTCATTTGTTTATGCATCATATATTGAATGTTTATTTATGGTTGGTTGTTTTATTGGTTTATTTCTTAAAGGGTAAATTTCCTATACTTTTATTTGAAACCCTTCAACATTTACTGATAGCCTTTAGCCTCTTGAGGATGTTTCTTAAGGCCTAGTAATGAATCGTTGTACTCTCAAGCCAATGATAATTGGTGGGTCATTACAAATGGTATCATCTTGTTCAATTCTTTCCTAATAAGTAGTCATCGATGTTCCTAGTTTTGTAGATGAAATACCTTCTTGTCTATTCCTTGGTTTGGAATCTTAGAAAGGAGTAGGATTATCGGAACTTGAAATTTATAACATAAAAGGATTTAGCTAACCCTTTTATACTGAACTTCAAGTTACCAGGGTGTTGGGTAAATAAGTGTTTAGATAAACTTCTAGGATTTTGAAATCTCATTTTCATGTGTTTATCCAATGATACGAGCATGACATTAATTTTAGAGGAATGACTTCCCACTAGAAGTGCATACATCATTTTGAGGAATGATTCATGTTGTGAAGAAAAGTGTTAATTTTTGAAAAGGTATGGAATTGGTTTTCAAATGAAATATTTTGAAAGAGAGAATTCTTATTGTATTTTGAAAATGGTTTAATTTTAAAAATAATGTGAAGTGTTTTTAAATAATTTTTAAACATGGAAAAAATGTTGTTTTGGAAAACAAAGTTGTGATAGTTGATGGGATATAATTTGAAATGCCAAGCCATTAGTTTTTAGAGAGTGAGACTTATAGAGTTTGTCGTTGGTTTAGAAAATGGAACCTGATAGGCATCATAAAAACTAGTCAGAAGAGGCTATTGAGAATTTGGTTGCACCTAATCCACACTTGAACCAATAGTTGGTTCAAAGCATCACTCAAGCTTTTCAAAATGTTGATTTGGGACTACAATTAGATACTCCATTTATGATATCTATCACTACTGAAAATCCAAGTGGATTAAGTACGATTGTCTTCACTAGAGAAGCTTATAACTCTACCACTAATATGAAAAGGAAGTGGGGAACATATTTTCTATGTTTAAAACTTGAAATGATTCCTTATATAATAAAACTGTAAACTCCTATCGGTGAACAAAAATGTACAACCTTTGTGTGTAGAGCATGTCCTATAACTATGGAAGGATTTGAGTTGAAATGGGACTTCTCAATGTTGGAGATGGATGTCTATGACGTAATCTTGGGTATGTATTGGTTGACAACTTGTATGGATCACATCGACTGTTATAGGAGAATAGTAAGTTTCATGATTGAGGATGGAATCAAGAATCTCTTCAGAAGAGGGAGGATTGTAAATAATGGTGCAAAGAGCATGTTGGTAACAACAGTGGGAACAATATCTTATCATTTGGAAGCGCTGACTTTAGAATCAATGAAAGATATTGAGGAAAATAGTTTTCCATTAGTTGTGGATCAATTTATAGATGTCTTTCTTAAGAACTTCTCAAGGATACCACCTCTATGGGAAGTGGAGTTTACAGTTGATATCCTCCTATAGAACAATCCTATTTACCATCCATCTTAAAATATGGAACTAGATGAGTTAAGAGAACTGAAAGTGTAGTTGGAGGAGTTGGAAAGAAAAGGTTTTATTCGACCAACTACATCTCTTTGGGTAGCTCCAGTTTTGTTCGTTAAGAAGGCATATGGAACTCTTTGGCTGTGTTTTGATTATCGAAAGCTTAACCAAGTGACGATAAAGAATAGATATCAACTTCCAATCATTGATGATATGTTCTATCAATTAAGGGGAGCTCATTGGTTCTCCAAGATTGACTTGCAATCAAGATATCACCAATTACGAGTTAGGAAAGAGGATATTCCAAAGACAACTTTCAGAAGTAGATATGACCACTATGAATATATAGTCATGCCTTTTGGTCTAATGAATGCACCGACGGTCTTCATGGAATTGATGAATCAGATACTTCAACAATATCTGAATTCTTTTGTTGTTGTGTTTTTGGATGAAATTTTGGTCTATTCAAAGACAAGGGATGACCATGAGGAGCACTTGGAAATAGTGTTACAAATATTGAGAGATCACTTTTTTTATTCCAAATTATCAAAGTGTGATTTTTGGATATAATAAGTACGTTTTCTTGGCCATGTAATTTTTGAAAAAGGCATTTCTATGGATTTTAAAAATATAGAATCTGTTATCTTGTAGAAACCAAAAAATAATGACTTTGAGATACAGAGTTTTCTTAGTCTAGTTGGTTACTACTGATGCTTTGTGCATGATTTATCATGACTAGCTTCACCAATTATAGCTCTGAAAAAGAATAATGCTCCATTACGATGGACAAAGGAATGTCATAAGTCTTTCTAGGAACTGAAAGTTCAGCTTACATCGACACCTATCTTGATCTTTTTAGAATCAGGACATGGGTATGTGATGTATTGTGATGATTCAGGATCAGGGTTGGGTTGTGTTCTCATGAAAAGAAATCATGTGGTTACTTATGGTTGAAGGAAGTTAAGGGTGCATGAGAAGAATTACCCAACACATGATTTGAAGTTAGCTACAATTGTCCATGCTTTGAAAACATGGAGACATTATCTCTTTGGTGATAAATTTACTGTGTTTACGGATCAAAAAAGCTTGAAACACATTTTCTCACAGTAAGATTTGAATCTGAGGCAAAGGAGATGGATGTAGTATCTTCAAATGTTTGAATTTGGCTTGATGTACACCCCAGGGAAAGGAAATTCAGTGGCTGATGCATTGAGTAGAAATTAATATGCTCAGTTGGAAAAAGAAGATTTAGATGAATGACAATTGATGTCAGTCTCAGCCGACATGCATGTAGAATGTGCTGACTGAGGTGATGTTGTGGTTTTATTTTCATCTATTCTTGTTCCTGATTTAGTAAAAATGATCAAAGAGGCCCAAAAATCTAATACAGAATGTCTGGTTGTGAGATGAAAAGTTAATGGTGGGGAGACCATTGAGGGCTGGAAACTTGATGGGGGTCCAGTTTTTTGTTTCAGAGATTGGATGGTTATACCTATGGCTTGTTAGAAATAACTCCTTCATGCTCATCACCATTCGAGATAGGATGTACATCTGGGTATACAGAAGATGTATAAGGCATTCAAGGCACAATTTTGGTGGAGTGACATGAAATGGAGGGTGGCAGAGTTAGTCTTGCGGTGATTAACTTGTCAGCAGTTTAAAGCAGAGCATCAGAGACCAACTAGTATGTTATAATATTTTCCCATCCCAATGTGTAAATGGGATCAGATAGTAATGGATTTTGTTACAGGTCGTCCAAGAATGGTCTGGAAACACGATGCCATTACAGTGATAGTGGATCATCTAACCAAGTCGACCCATTTTATTCCTATTCATAAAACTTATATGGTAGAGGATCTTTAAAAAATCTATATCTGATAAGTGGTAAAGAGGCATGGTGTACCAATGTTAATAGTCTCAGATAGAGATCTGAGGTTCATGTCTTGTTTCTGGAAATCCCTATTGCAATCCCTTAGGAATCAGTTGACTATGAGCACAACATATCATTATCAGACGGATGGGAAATCCGAGCGGATGATACAAACATTAGAAGACATATTTCAGGCTTTTATAAAGGATTTTGGTGGCTCATGGGAGGATCATATACCCTTAGTGGAGTTCTGATACAATTATAACTATCAGGATTTGATACACATGGCTCCGTTTGAAGCATTGTATGGGCGTCCTTGTTGTTCTCCACTATGCTGGGTGGAAACAGGCGAAAATTCACTAGTCAGGATAAGCCTTGTCCCAGAAACAACAAAGAAGATCCATTTTATTAGAAAGAGGATGGAGATGGATCATAGTCGTTAAAAATCTTATGCAAATCACCGCCGAAAGACTGTTGTCGTTCGCTATGTGTGATCATGTCTTCTTGAGGATCTCTCCCAGATTTGGAAATCACCATTTAGGTAAGCAAGGAAAGTTATCTCCTAGATACATTGGCCCTTTCAAGATACTAGAATGGTTTGGAGAGGTGGCATATCAGTTGGCATTACCACCACAGTTTAGCTCCATGCATAATGTGTTCCATGTATCCTAGTTGAAAAAGTATCACCCTGATCATGACCATGTAATCAGATGGGATAACGTTGACCTAGAACCAAATGCATCATTGGTACATATACCAGTGTAGACCGTTGATAGACAAGAGAAAGTCTTTCATGGGAAAAGCATCGTCCTAGTGTGAGTTTTATGAAAAAATGGTCAGATTCAGGAAGAGACTTGGGAACGTGAGAAGGAAATGAAAGAGAAGTGGTCAGAACTGTTTTTGGCTAGAGAGGGTTTTCTACTTTATGAGGATGGAAATATCAATGGTGGGGAGAATGTAGTACCTCTATTTTCAGGTACATAACCCTTTTCTCTTGTTTTTTAAAATGGTGTGCCTTTGATTGAGTTTCCATAAAATAGGGAGTTTCCATAAAATAGAAAGTTTCCATAAAATAGAGAGTTTCCATAAAATATATAGTTTCCATAATATAGAGAGTTTCCATAAAGTGGTTTGTTTCCATAAAGTGTGTTGTTTCCATAAAGTGGGGTGTTTCCATAAAGTGGGGTGTTTTCATAAAGTGGGGTGTTTCCATAGAGGAGGATGTTTCCATAAAAAATGAGTTTCCATAAAAGGGTAAAGGTGAAGGATAAGAGAGTTTTGGGGTTTTATAAAGAGTTTTGGGACCAAAAGGAAGGTCACATGATCCATGCACAGTTGGTCCAAACCGTGTGGTTAAACCATGTGCAGAGGTCAAATATAGATCCTATTATCTAGGATCTTACTCGTTTTTGCTCTATATATTTCGTTTTGCCTTCATAATGTTTTTATTTTGAGATTTCTCTCCCTAGAAGTCTGGAGAATCCTACCCACATGAGTTGGATACAATCTAGAACCCTCCCTTGGTGATTTCAAGCCCGATTCTTGGGGTAAGTGCCGATCTTCTTGGTTGTTTTCTGTTTTCTTAAAACTCCTCCTTCTCTACTTATCATTTTCTTAGATATACACCTAATTTGGGTAGATATAAGTTTATTAACGTCAATTAAGGCTAAATATGTAGTTTTTCATGATATAGGAAGAGATCTAAGTTGCTTTCTTGAAATCTTGATCCGATTCTCGAGGTATGTCACCATTCTTTCCTAATTTTTCACGTTTCTTAGATCTGCTTAGTTCTACTTCTCCGATATACAGTATTTATTAGATTCACACCTATAGTGGGTAGATCTACGTTTTTGGATTCCAAATAATTCAATGTTGAGTCGTTATCCTGCTAGGATAAGAGAACTAAGTCCATTCTTGGAGAATCGACTCTTGTGCATTCTTCATCTATTGTCGAGTTTCATAAAAACCTTCGAGGTAGGAGGATTCTATATCAATTCATTTTTCTAGAATTTATTGGATTAGTTTCAAACTAGTTTATTTTAAAGGAATTGATTGTGAAAATCATGGAATAAATCTTCATTAGTGATGATTTATGGTTTTAGTGAAATTGTGAAATCTTGGTAAATTGTTGTGCAAAGTGATTTAGCCGCTTGAATTTAAAATAGTGATTTTAAATTATTGATTTTCTGGAATTGTTAAATGGTTTGATAAAAATTTTGTTTTCAATAAAACTTGTGTTTTATTGAAATTGTTTCGTATTGAAATGACCTTGGTGGAATTGGGTTTCAATAAAAAGGGTGTTTTTATTGAAAAGGTGTTTTGGCATGATCCTTGGGAATATCGGTGTGTGAGTTCATATTGCATTTATGGGGCTTGGTTGAAATATGAACTTGTGTTCAGTGCCAAAGGTTAAATGGAACATCGGATATAAAGTTCATATTGAATATAAGGGGATTGGTTGAAATATGACCTTGTGCTCGGTGCCAAAGGGTTAATGGCACATGGGAAACAATTACCTTGTGACGACTTGGTAGATCAACGAGAAACCACTCATGAGTATGGAACTATCATAACGTAGAATGCATGGTTGGTTTCATGGGTTTGTGTAAGGGTTGGGTATCCAAAAAGGGATATTTTGAAATGGTTTTAAATATTTTTAGCTATTTTTCTGGAAAAATATCTTGCTGGGAAATTGGTTTCAATTGCACTTGTATGCGTTTGGTAATGAATGGTTTTGGAAGCTTGTTTATATTTAGTTATAAATTGTTTTTGAGAAATTTTTCTTTATAAAATGTTTTATATAATTGTTTCTAACTCTTCTATTCTAGGTAAGTGATTATGGAAGTCATTGGGGGAAAACCTACTAACTTTTATACTCACCCCTGCTTTGGCACTTTGGTGCTTTTGCAGATGCCATCTTCCGAGATAGGAGCAAAGGTAACATTTCTCCTGTTTTTAGAACTACCTCGTAATGTTTGGGACGTTCATATATTGTGGTGCTAAGATCTTGTGAATCATGGATTCTTGTGGTCTTTTGAGAGTCTTGTTTCGTTTATCCATTGTGTACTTTGATACTTGGTTATTCTTCCACTGTTATATACTTTGATGTGGTTTTGAGATACTTGAAGTTGTTGAGTTATATTTAATTTGTTCATGAATCATATAGTAAATGTTTGGTTATGGTTTTTTGATTTTTTGGTTTATTTCTTAAAGGGTAAATCATCCCCCACTTGTATTTGAAACCCTTCGACATTTATTTCCAGCCTTTGGCATCTTAGGGATGTTTCTTAAGGCTTAGTAGTGACTCGTTGCACTCTCAAGACAATGAGAATTTGCGGGTCATTACACATGGTTTGGTCCACATGGAACGATCATAAGGAAAGAATTTGGAAATAATAATTTATTAATTTCCTAATATTATAGGTAACATATATTTATTTCTTGTTTTCTTTTTTAAATTTCATAACATTTCAGATATTTTAGTTTTATTTTCTTTATTAAAACACATATTATAATGGATAAGTTGATTTTTTTTATCTATATTAGTTTAGTTTTATTTAGTTTACCATGTATACACTTAATTAAATTATCTATTTGATGATTTTGTGGAAAAAATAACAATTTTAATCTAATATATTGAATAAAAATAAATAAATTTTATAAAATAGTATATTAAAAAAATATTGTTTTTGGTGTAAAAAATGGTGTAATATGTTGGAGAATTTTTACTATTCACACACCATTTTTGGATTTATTTTCACTCATTTATGTCATATTATCTCTCATTTATGTTTAATTAGAATTTAAGTTAAAAACATTAAAAACATGAATAAAAATGTCCTTAGTTTGTTTTACTTTTTGTTAGATCATTTTTCATTTTGATTATTTTTATATGTAACAATTGGATTTATATATTTGTGTACTAATTGTTTTTTATTTACACACCATTTTTGGATTTGATTTCATTTTTTTATTCCATTTCATATATCATTAATTTTGTTAGAATTTTAGTTAACTATAATAAATATGAATTAAAATGTTTTTATTTTAGTTTACTATTTGTTTGATCATTTTTTATTTTTTTATTTACTTTTGTATGTAATAGTTGAATTTTTATATTTGTGTACTAATTGTTCGTTGCTTAGATTTTTAGGATAATGGAAGATCAAAAATCTAATCCACCACATTATTTTGGGGAGTATTGTATCCATTCTTCTAGGGAGGACTGTACACATACTCTTATTGATGAGCCTCCTCATCCTTCTGCATAGGTCCATCTACTTTCGTAGGGGAAAATAAGAGTTCGAGGGTTTGTAAATGTGGTAGCACACATTTACCAAAATTATCAGTTGAACGTAGTTGATACCCGAGGATACCAGTTGACTTTTATGATAATGATATTCCTATGGTTACAAATTCAAAACAATTCATGTCTTTTATTTCAATATAAGCTAAAGGAAAAGTTTGTATTTTGATTTATGATTGGAGAAGTGTCGAAAAATGACAATATCTCAATTATAAGAAATTTTTTTTCAGGATCAATTTTTATTATTTTACTTCATCAAGAAATTTTTATAATAATATAGGTTTCCCCCTTCTTATTAGATGACATATGATATACCTGATACCAGATAAGTTAGGAGGAAATGTTTAACATTAACTACTATGAGATGAAGGGATTTTAAATCAACCCTCACATCATATTTCATTTTTTTGGCATTGAAAACATAAAAATATATGTGATATATATATATATATATATATATATATTTCTAGATGTCTATAATTGGAATAAGTTGGTTGAAATTATATGGAAAGAAGTGTTTTTGGTAAGTGTAATGTTATCTTTTAAAAGTTTTTATATATTAATGATTATATTAATGACTTATTTATTCTTAATTTTTATAAAATGAGGATATCTCATCAGTATATCCAATCTAGAAATGTATAACCTCATAATTTATCTCTTAGAAGGTATATGCTATTAGAATAAAAAATGATAGCTGAAAAATTTAAAAAAAATGAGAGTTGAGTTTTTAGTCTCTGTTGAGGTTGACCCTCCTCCCCCCAAGTAGACATGGAAAATGGAAGAGAACTTAGATGAGAAAAAGGAAAATGTATTATAAAAGAGTCTAGGGTTTTAGTTGAGAGGATTTTTAGAAGTTTATTTTATTTATTTGTTTATGTTAAATCAATTATTTATATACCACTAGTATAAATATTGGATTTAACATCGTAGTTATAACATCGGTTTTCTATAACCATATGTTAAATGTTTTGTGGGAAATTTTTAACATCAGTATTTAAAGAAACCGATGTTAAAAGTCAAAAAAATTAAATATTTCAGCATTAGTTTTTTTTTTCAAAAAACAACATCGAATCCTAATTTTTTTCAATATTGGTTTTGTTAAAATTTGACATTGAAACACTTAAAAAAACACACCCAGCCCAAACCCTCATTCCATATTTTCTAAATCATGATTTTCTCCTAACCTTTGAAGGAATTGATGCCACACACCTTTTTTTGATCTCAATTTTATTCATTGTAATTTTCTTTAATAATATTTTTTACTATCATTGATCCTTGATATATCCTCCTTTGGAATGTTTTCATGAGCCACAGATAGATTTTTTGCCAAAGAATCAATTTCAGTTGACTACAAAACTGTCAGCCACTTGAAGATATTCTAAGATGATTTTAATCCAATTTGATTTTATTTTTACTATCACTGATCATCAATCTTTCATCCTTCATTGTTGTTTCATGATCCATGAAGATATTTAGTTCTTGGAAATCCTATTCCCATCAACTTACAACCGCAGTTAAAGGTTTTTATTTGTTCTTTTTTCTTGTTCATTTTTATAAATGTGTTTAATCAATATTGTAGTGTTCACCCTATCACCAAATTTGAGGTAGTAAATCTATATTCAAGATCAAATTTTCATTATCAAAATCTGAATTTTTCATGTTATATTTTTAATTTTTAATTTAAATTCTTTATTTTTTAGTTATAAAGTTGATTTATCCTATCATTTATTTGTATTAATTTTATTGTTAATTATATATATATTTTTTAAAGATTTTTTGATTTTATAAATTTTTTATTTGATGGAATTATCATATGTTATTACAGAAAATGATAAATATTTTAATATTAGTTGAAACAAGTAGCCATGCTGTTTTTAATTTTTGATTCTAACAAAATTATAAATTTATTAGATCAACATAAAAAACATCAAGCAAATAAAGAGTCATATATGTCATAATATAATTATTATAATTCAATAAAAATTTATGACTTAATACATCACAATTTTTTTAATTCATTTTAACCAAAATCAATATTGAATGACAATGATAACCACTCTCATTTTTAATATTCATAACTTTATTTTATGCTTGTGATTTATAAGAATCACCTTACACTAGTTGTGTTGTAAGTAAATAATAATTAATCACATAATTTATAGATATTTAATCAAATTTTTAGACATCAGATGCTTATTTGAATTTCATCTTAAAATTGGTTCATATTAATATATATTAATAGTTTACTTTAATATTTTTATAAAACAAATAATTTGTATAAAATACCACATTCAAAATATTATAAGATTCATGTTTTCTAAATGATTTCATATTATGTTATGGTGGAAATTAATGTTTACTTGATTTACCTCCCATAATACCATATTGTGTTTGGGACTTTCAATCAATGAGTTCTTTATATTTTCTTATTTCTGTAGTCAATTATTTATTTGACCTAGATTTTTTACCCTATAAAATTTACCTTTATTGATCATAATGAAAATTTTGAATTTATGTTTGATTTTATTTATTCTAGGTTAAATAAAGAGAAATATTGATGACTGTCTTGAAGGATCTAGGTAGAAAGGAAGCGGTGTTGTGTGATAGTCATTTAAAAAAGGAATATAAACATGAAAAAATTAACCCAATTTCATTACAAAGATCATTGAATATATTTTATAATTATTTATTTAAATAAAATAAATTCCTAGAGTAATTTATTTTTGATTTTATTCCTAACAATCATAGATATTTCCCACCTTATCACCAATCATTTTGATTATATGTTTTATGATTAAAATTTATCTATTTATATATATTTTTAAAGGTTTAAATGTTATAATATATTATTTTTTTATATTGTGATCTTAGATATTTAATGGATCATAATTGGATAAATTTATGAAGAACCACTGATGAATATGAAAGAGGAGTTGATGATTTCCTAGAATTTTCTAAACTAAATCTTTAAAACATAGATTTTATTTTCTATCCATGTATATAGTGTTTGAATATAAGAAAGTTAAATTCTAAATAAATCAAGGATAATTTAATTTTATATTTTTTATATATAATTATACATGTTATATTTGACCTGGAAAAATAAAGGAAAATTCAACATCTAATTTTGATGAAAATATTTAGAAAGATATAGAGGATTGTATTAAATAATTAATTCACAATGTTGGAATTGAAACACTAAAGAAATAATCAAATGTTGAATGATTATATAGAGATTATGATAAACCAGTATTCTCATATTTCACTAAATATACAGTGTTATGAGTAGTTCTAATATTAGTTAACTTGAAATAAATAAATAGGTGGAGTGATACATGTTTCTATGAGTTTCTTGAACTTTTCAATGAGTTACTTGCATAAGAAAATGAGCTTTGAGATTCCAATTATGGGGAAAATAAAATATTATTCCCAATGGTATTAGGTTATAAAAATATACATTATTTCCCCAATGATTATGTGTTGTATAGTATGGAATATGATTATTTATCAAAATATCCTAAATGTGGGACATCATGCTATAAGATGAATGAAAAATTCAACACCGATTCATTCTCAAGTATGGATATAACCTCCCACTAAATAAATTTGGCACCTTATGATAATTTATTCCAATAAATATTTCTAGTAATTCCAATAATTTAACTTTGATTGATTCTCAAGTGTCCGAATCAAACATCATACTAAAGAAATTTGGTACCTTCCAATAATTCTTTATTTGAAGAATTTGTTTTAAAATTAAATTGATGAAAAAAGGTTAAGATGTAATAAATAAGAGTACATATCTTTTATTAACTTATGTTACCCTACCAATTCCCCACATTATAAGATATTTGATAAACAATTTCCTGATTTTTTAAGTGAAGTTAGAAATCTTATAATGTGACTGTGCGTAGATGGAATGAATCCATATCAATGCCTAAGTGGCCAACATAGTTCATGACCTATTTTTTAGTAGTTTAAAATTTTTCCCCATATATATGTTTAAAGATAAAATATGTTATGATGAGTTTGATGATTTCTATACCAAAATATATAGGAAATGATATTGATGTGTATCTTTTACTATTGATTGATGATTTTAAACTTTATTGGGTGACAAGTGTTATAGTTTTAGATGTATACAAGAAAAACTATTTCCTTTTTTCCTACTATGATAATGTTTACTATAAATGAATTTCCTGCATATGCAAACTTATCTAGATACAATGTTAAGAGACATAAATCTTATCTAATTTGTGAATAAAATAATTCATATTATCAATTGCATAATGAAATAAAGAAAAATTACATGGTACATTAAAGATTTTTTCAAATTGATCATCCTTATCATAAATTGAAAAAAGTATTTAGCCATTTACAAGAATATAATCTTCCCCCACAACCATTATCAATTGAAGAATAATGTGATAGGGTGAACAATATTTATTTAACATTTATAAAGAAAGGAAATTATTTTCATCAAAAAAATATATAAAATAAAAATATATCATTTTCAAGCTACCTTATTATATATTTTTATAGATAAAACATAACATTGATGTTATGCATGTTGAGAAAAACATATGTGACCGTTTTATTGGAACTTTTTTAGACATAAAAGGAAATAAAAAATATGGATTTCATCCTTTAATGTACTTGATATCAATGAGAATACATATGGAGTCAACTAACACTATGATAGGAAGAATAACACAGTTACCTTCGACTCTTACACATTAAGTAAGAGTGAGAAGATGAATTTATTTCATTATCTACATGGTATTAAAGTACCTAGTGGATATTATTCAAATGTGAAAAATTTGGTGTCATTAAAGTATTGTAAATTAATAGGTATAAAATCTCATGAAAGTCATGTATTGATATAACAACTTCTACTGGTCTTATTGCATGCTATATTGCTGAAAACTTTCAGAAAGACTATCATCAGGTTATGTAATTTTTTAAAATATATTTGTAGTAAATTCATTGATCCAAATTTATTAAATTTATTAGAGAATAAAGATTCTCTTATCTCAATAATAATTGTATTTACCACATATATGTTTTCATATAATGGTTCATTTAGTGATTCATTTGGTGCGTGAGATAAGAATATGTGGGCTTATTTATTTATGTAGGATGTATCCTTTTGAAAGATATATGAATATTTTTAAGGGATATGTTAAAAATCCTTATCGACCAGTGGCCTATATTATTTAAAAATATGTATCTGAAGAGGTTATCGAGTTTTATACTAATTATTTGTATGAATTGGATAATATTGGTATCCCTATATTTCAAAATATGATTTTTGATAGTGAAGGTAGAGAGATTTGAGGCTTAAAGTTAATGTTTATTGCATGTGATTAAGTGATACAGGAACATTTATACATTTTGAACAACACAACAGTGGTTCAACCATATATATCATCACATATTAAATAATTAAAGATATCATATCCAAAAAGAGATTAAAAGTGGTTGATGATTGAGCATAAGAATACATTTGTTTCATGGTTTAAAGTTAAAGTCATCATAAATATATCTACATCAGAAAAACATTGAAAAAGTTTGTAGGGGTCTATCTCTTAATGTGATCACATGGTCTTGTTTTGATATTACTGGGTACACATTTTACACAAAAAATCAGGATGAAAAGAGTACCATTCAAAATAGCAGTGTAATGGTTGTTTCTAAAGAAATTCATTTTATGAGTGAAAAAGATACAAAACCTAATTTCTATATCAACAAAATATTTTAGAGTTATTGAGGATATATGGGAATTTTATTATACTAAATTTAGATTCATAGTGTTTAAGTCTAATTAGGTTGATAGTAATAGTGATGTGAAACATGATGATTATGGGTTTACACTGGTTTATTTAAAATGATTTAATTCGAAAGAGGAATTGTTTATCATGGAGACACAATCAAAGAAACTATTTTATGTCATTAATCCATTGAACAATCAGTCGTCCATCATTTTTCAAAGGAAAATAATTCATTTGGGTGATGAGTATGATAATGATGTTATGAATTTATATAAGTATTATTTATCTGTTACGCGATTTTTAGATGATAACAATGACTATAATGCAGACATAGTCTACGTTGTACTAAATGATCACGCAGAAGGGATATGAGAAAAATCTAAATTACACTTCTAATTATCTTGGTAAATATTTATATTTTATTTATTTTTTGAAATTTACATGTGTACAAAAATCTTTTTTAGTAATTATTTTATGTTTAATTATATATATATACAGTATTTTTATGAATTTTTTGTTAAATTTTACATTCAATAGTTATTGTTAAACATTTTTTTATTGAAAAACCTAACATACATAATTATGTTTTCATTAAATTTATGCATATGAAAAAATTTTTTTGTTGCTGTGATATTTAAATTTATTAATGTTTCTATTATTTTATAATTTCTATTTATATTTAATAACTTTCATATTTTATGGTTAAGAATAACGACATATTTATTTTTGAATATTACACACGTGTGACACTATTTTTTTTACTTACATATTTTTTTACTCATTATTTTTAAATATTCACTTTTCTAATAACATAAAGGTACACAAAATTTCATTACATTTGTCTATATAAATGATAGACAGAGAGGAAGAAGAACATTTTCTAAGGTATATGTAATTTTTTTCGTATTATTAAATATTATACAATATAATTATTTAATTAAACAAATCATTTTATTTACTAAAAATAATTGTAGGACTACTGATGCACCTCCTAAAAAGGCATATTATCCTTCTTCTATAAAGAAATCAATTTCTAGAGGTGGTAAATGTAGGATTACATGTTTACCAAATTTTTTACTATAACAACCGAATTGTTACAAATAAAATTCCCCTTTTTATTAAATTAAATGTCTTATTATATAATATGGTTAGAGAAAACACATGCACTTATTTTATTCTATTATATCAAATTGGATTTTAATGACCATTAAGTATCTTTACCATTGATAATATAGCCGTTGAACAATGATCACATGACTAGTATAAATATAGGATTTTAGCAAATCTATTTGACATAGAAAAAGGAAGTGATAGCCTAAACTAGTAGGATAATACCCTATGAATCCCATTTATCAGATCTTTATAGGGATATAGAATTTTTGGTATTTTCCTTAGACTAAGGCTAAGTTGATATCCAACAACATAATCACGAGGGAACCAATTTACAAGAGAAGTTCAAGCTCATCGAGATCATGAACCAAACCATGTTCACCGAACAACCCCATAGAATCCCCACCATCGCGAACCTTACTCTTAAGGTGTATGATGGTGTATTTACGAGATATGTATCAAGATACTAGCATTATAAATATTTAATTTATTTTTAATAAAATAATGAATACATTTTCATCCTATTATTGTTACTTTTTAAATGATTTTTAAAGCATAAATAGTATATTTGGTTAATATTCAAATTCAATTAAGAAATCTATTTTTATGAATTAATGTATTTTTAAAATAAATAATATTTCAATAAAATAATATTATTAAATATAAATTATCATATAAATTTTATGAAGTCAAATGTAATTTTTTTATAAGGGTTCAAAAAATTTTATTGTCAAAAACCCGTCAATTTCAATAAATATTGGTTTTTATTTTAAAAGTTAAAAATAACATATTTAAAAAATTATTTATATAAAATGCATATTATTTTTTTAATCAGGATGTCAAAAATATCCATTTGTGAAGTTTTCATAATTTTTTGATACAGTTGAATTTTCAGGTAAAAATTAAATACCGTATACATATACTTTGTGTTTTATGACATCACAATGACCCAAATGTGATGTAATAAGTAATATAAATGGAATAAATGAACAAATATATATTTTAAATTTAAAATAACATGTTTTTAATTTAATTTTATTTATTTTTCAAATCCATTATGAATCCTCCAATACTTATAATATATTTTAAGATTTTAAAATCATTTATTTAAGAGTGTGACTCCCCTCCACATCACCAAGGGTAATATTTTAATATGTTAGAACCCTGGAATTATAAAATAACATATACCACTACCATTTGGAAGAAACCATGGGATAAAACTATTGGATGGTTTTTGGTTTTGGATATTTTATTATATATGGTCTAAATCCTAAATAATAAAGAAATCCCCTCCATTCCTATATAAATTCTCCCAATATTCCATTTATATTCAATGAAACTATTTTTAGCACGACCAAAATATTAAATATACTCCAAAGAGTCCTCCTAAGTCACCCCAAACTTTCAATAATACCCTCCCAAGCCTTTGGATTCACACAGTCAAGTAAGGGATCCTCACCTTCCTCTCCTCCTTTCAAATCCAAGCACCTTATTTGAAATTACTTATTTTAACTTCAATTGGTTATATTTTAATTCATTTATAATCATTATATTAATATCCATTTTATTTTATTTGTGTAAGGGTTCATTTATCCTCCCTCATTTGGACCCTTACCTAGGCCGTTACTATGCTGAATTTTTGTAAGGGATCTTCCACTCTCCTCTTTTATTAAGAACTCCTTTTAATATTATGTATTTTAATTTCCATTTCCATTTTATTATGTTGGGATATGTTATTACCTATCCCCATTACATTAATTTTTATGTATAAATGATTATAACCCCTTTAAATCTCATTTATCCCTCCTATGAACATTTATGCACACCCATTACCATGCTGAAATTTTGTAAAATTTATTTCCTTTCTTCTCTTTATCCAAGTTTCTTTATTATGTTATGTCATATATATCCAATTCCTTATGTCAGTGCATGTCTTTCCATGTCCCACTTACGTTAAATTTCATGTCAAAATTATAAGATACCGTTTCTCTCTCATCAACCCATTTTGAGAATTTTTAAGTAACACTGTTATGCTACCTAAATTTCACCACGATTTTCCATGCCAAAATAATTGTATAGTGAATACCATACCCATTTTTCTATCAATGGTATTCAACTTCATGCATATATACATATTTATTGGGGACTTACATATATATATTCCACATTCCTTGATTATGGAATAAATTATGATGTTGAATTTGGCACACTTAAGCATGAGAATGAAATGATTATAAAGGGTGTTCCCTAATAGTGCTCTAATGCATTGGGTAATTTTTAGTATTATGATAAGTCATGTGAAATGGTATTGGAATATCGAATTGACTCATGATACTCCATGTGCAATGAGCCTTGGCTCATGATCCTTCATATAAAACAAGCCTCGACTCATGCTCCTCTATGTGAAATGAGCCTTGAATCATGCATATGTTATATTATATGTTGTTACCACATTTCCCATGTTATAATTATCATGCTATATCATTCCTTTTTATTCATGATTCTTTTATAATCCATTTATATGTGTATTGTATAAAATTTATTTTCTTCTTCATGTTATTCCTTGTTTATTCCATTACTATGCTTTATAGCTCACCCCTTTATTTTGTATGTCCTCAGGTTATCCCATGCAGTGTTAAGTACGAAGGAAATTTTTGGTCATGTTAAATAAGATTTCAATAAATATGTTGCTTTTATTATTTTAAGTTGTTATGTAATGTACCTAATTTTCGCAAATACACTAGAAATATAGATCCTCTCGGTTGTATTAAATGTAATTTTATGTAATAAAACATGTATTAATGTGTAATAAAGAGCATGGTCTTTATAGTTGGAACCAGAAGATAGGTTTAGTTATTTTTGGGATCAGGATAATAAAAGTATAGAGAAATACTTAGGATTAGAGAACTATAGTGAATTCCTTATGGATAATACTAAGTATAAGAAACCATCTCTTATTTTTGGTAAGATAGAGTAAGTGGTTTATCAAGAAAATAAATCCCTATCTGAATACTACAAATGGATTTGGTTCTGACACAAATGTACCAAGGGGTAACAACTTTGACAAGATGTTTTAAGCCTAACTCATTATAATCTAGTACATGAAAATAGGTCTTACTACACACTTGGTTTGAAACTCCAAGGAGATTTGATTTGGTAAATTCATATGCTCTTCATGAACCATTATTAAAGGAACAGAAAAAATACCTGTAATAATATATATTAGGAAATAGATCATGGATAATATTGATTGAATCCTAGAAACTCATAAGTTAAGGAGATACATGTAATTTATAAGTTATCTCTTTAATTTCATTAGATTCCTCTTTATGTTTTTAATTCAGATACTCATCCCTAATTTTCATTTTATTCTAGGTAATGGATGAAAACAAGAGGAATCATGTTAACAATCGATGTGAAGGGTAGTGTGATGATTACCCCAATGAGATTACCAACATTATGGGGGTGGGAATTGAAAACCTTTTAAAGATAATATCTCAGTTAACTCAAGATCTGAATAGAAACTTAGATCACAAGGAGTTCCCAAACCCTCATAAGAGAGAACAACCTGCAAACAGGCACTTCATGCAAAAAAGACCTCTTACTTTTAAAGGATCATATGATCCTTTAATTAGTGAAAAAATGGATCAACTCCATTGATAATATATTCTCCATAATTCAATGTTTCGAAAAAGTGAAGGTTCTTCTGGCTGTTTATTGTATGGAGGGAGAAGCTGATCAGTGGTGGACATTGATCAAGAATACAAATCCTGAAGAATAGATCAAAACAATTGAGTGGAAGGAGTTATGGAATTTTTTTCTGATAAATATTTTCCTCACACTCTACGTCTTAAAATGGAAATGTATTTTCATTCCCTCAAGAAAAAAGATGATGATTCTATTAAGGCATATGAGAAAAAATTCACAAGACTTTAATGATATGAATTTGTTTTTTCATTAACCCTGAATGAATGTTTTACCACTTCTTTGGTGGGATAAATCCTAGTCTACTAAAATCCATGGAAATACATGACTTTGATATCTATGAAGAAATTTTATGATGTTACCTCAAAGTAAAAATGGAGATTAGAGAATCTCTAGGGTATCATGAGGATAATAAGCATAAAGTGGAGTTTAATTCTAGTGGTCCGATAAAGAGATCTAATAGTGCCAAGAAATTTAAACATACTTCTTGTCAAGGGTGTGGGAAGAAGCACCCTAGAAATTGCCTAAAGGTGGCAAGGAAATTATTTAGGTGTGGTAAGGATGAAAACCTAGCTAATAATTACCAAAAATAAAAATATTCTATTTTAACGGAGGAAAGGAATGATTCAGTTAACCCTCAACACATTATTAATTACTACAACTATAAGGAACTAGGACACTTTGTGAATCAATTCCCTAATAGAAGGGTTTTTATAGGCAACCAACAACCTCTAAGGTAGTAAGGGTAATCGTTTTCTATCAATACCACTGAAGTGAATCCTGATAATGAAGTTGTAATAGGTAATCTAAATATTCATTCAAGAATAGTGAACATACTTTTTGATTCTGGTTCTACACATTCCTTTATATCATGAAAGTTTAGTAGAACTATCCCAACACCACCGCAAAGCATCAAATTAGAGATGTGGTGAAAATGGAAAATGAGGCAATTATTTCATCCCAAGTATATAACTCCTTCCCTGTCACAATTTATGGGATGAACTTCCCAGCAAACCTTTTCATACTCCCTTTGGTGGGATTTGATGCAATTATAGGCTTGGATTGAATTTCCCTATATAAAGATCCACATGGATAATTGAACCCCAATTCTATATAAGTTCACGGAGGAGGATGAATATTCTTTAGTACTGTAAGGGACAATATCCACATGGATCAACCCTTTACGGTTCCCAAGCCTTGAGGATCTAGGAGGATGCTCAGAGGAGGTCTAGAGGGACACGGGTGCTGAAAATTGAGAATAGGGAACTTTTACGACATGAAAATGGGTTTTACACCATGTATAATAATTTCATGAAAGTGGGATTCATGTTGTGTAATATTTTGAGGTTCGAAAAATAAAATAAATTAGAAGGGTGACCATTTTTTTGGTGGAAATCGACCTCAAGGAATTACACGACGTGAAAAGGGATTACACATCATGTAATCCCCTGATGCAGTAATGTTTTAAAATATTCCATCCACTTAGGTTGTCAAACCCTGTGGCTGCTACTTCCCTCCCTCTCATCCTAGGCGACTCGATAGTCCCCTCTTCATCATTTTGGTGATTCCTTTGACCAGGATCAATCCTTGGGTTTCCATCTTTGATTCGTGGTGACCTGACTTGATCCAAGGTGTTTTTCCTTTGTTTTTTATCAATTTATAATGAATTTATATCTTTATACTATCTTTATTATTTCTATGATATTTAAGTTTCTTACCCATGTTTCTAATGGGGTTTCTCTCAGTTGTTGTTGGCATGGTGATTACACGACATACCAAGATGGATGCAGATCTTATGGGAGAGGTTACCAGAGATCCATTGCATGGTCTGTTCTCATGCGAAGAACATCAACATCCTTTTTAGGTAAGGGATTCAGTGATTCTCTATTTAGTTGCATTAAATTTTATAGTTATCATGGTTGATCTCCTTGGATCACAATGAAATTAACCAAATTAAATACTTGAATTAGATTAAAAAATTTGTATCGATCACATATCAATGTTGCTGCTTTGTACCATAATAAAAATCTGCCGCTTGATTTTCTAGATAGTGTGATATTTATGTCTTCCTTGTATTAGCATGTTTTTTATGATGGAAATTGGTAAAGAACATAAAGTTGGAATAAATTGATAATTAATTGGCTAAAATATAAAGAGGAAAGTTTAATGAATCCGATTGTTGTTGTAATTTATGTTAATCAAATTGATGCAAGTATTCATGTTTATTTGAATCGGTTCATGAACCTAAATCATGTTTATTCTTATTGAAAAAAATAATTAAAGGAATGTTAAATTAATTGTTTAATTAATTTGTGATAGCCGTGATAGATTTTTTGTTAGGTTTCCCATAGTTGAAACATGTGATAATTAATTAGTTAATTCAAGATGAAATAATAACGATTGTGTGATAAAAGATAATGCCTTTATAGGGATGGAGTTTCCATATTTCTTATAAAGTAAGAGTACATTGTGATTTGGAGTCATGATAGATAGTTGGGTGTAAAAGATGAATGCCTTACTTTGGGACTGAGAGCCCGTTGCTATATTTTTTTCCTGCTACTTGTGTTGTGATGCGATCCTGGGATGACTGAGTCTGAAGGGATGTTGTAGTATGTGGGGAAAAGAGGTATGGATGTTACGTGAGCCTAATATGTATGATCCTAGAGGGATGTTATTGTATGAGAGGTATGGATGACCGATTTTTGTTGCAGAAATTGATGCCTGGAGTGGAGAGATTAATCAGGATATACATATGGATGCTGAGGAGGACATCAGAGATGACAGAGTGGGATGAATCTAGTATTACCCCTTGTTATGAAAGGTGGATTATTATTTGAATATATTGTTTGTCCGGATAGGTTGTTTGTTATATTATTTCATTTCCCCACTTCTTTAGGCAAATAGATGTGTTTGGTTACTCTCTTTCCATGGGAGGCGAAGACGTGCAGGGTATTGCATGTGATTTCTGTGTTTATCTCCTCATGTTTGGATGAGTTTACTCTCCTTCTATAGGTGTAAAAGGATCGAAGGGTAGTTCATCTACTCACCATGTTGATCCCCTTGTGTTTGGAGAGTTTAAAATGTTTTCCGAGAGCACATGATGATATGAAAAGTAATGAGTTAAATAAATGAATAAATGTTTATCCCATGGGGTTGGAGCTTGTTGGGATGTGATGATGAGGTTGAAATTATGAGAAGTCATGGACTCATTTTTCTTATGTCTGGAGGTAATGTATCTTTGTTGAAATGGAAATATGATGTAATGTGGAAAAAATAATGGTTAATTAATGTTTAATAATTAATTAACATAAAGTGTACTTGAGGAAAAGGAATAAGATAATTTAATGTAGCTCTTTAAATGGTTGTGTGCTTATAGGATATCTGGTCTTAGAAGTGGCAGTGAGGAGTTCGATAGACATTAACTATAGTTGTTTATGATACCAGGATATACCCTTAGTGTGGTTGTGAGATATATTATATCATGTACTTTTTGTGTTTTTATACACTACTATACCCTTTCAGTTAGGGAAACTGACACCTTGAGGATTCTGAGCCTGGGGGGGGTGTGTGTTTTCCCTAATATCCAGGTGGGAGGATGGATGAATAACTACCCAATTTATCCCTACTCTCTTCTCTTGTTAGATATTCATACTGGTATGCACAAAGATTAGTTTTCCCCATATATGTGTATTGAGGGATATAATGTCTTGTTGTTATTTCACACACATATATTCTGGATATAGTTTCTTATAGACTACTATAGGTATAACATGTATAGGCTATGATGGATTGAGGATCCTTACTAGGTGTATGAACTATGATGGATTGAGGTATAATACCCAACATATGAAAAATGTTATACTAGCTGTGGTGGTTATAAAAACTATCTGGTTACTTTTGGTTATGTGGACATGGTGGTGTGTGTTGCATGAGGTGCATATTTTTGTGCTTTTCCCAGGTGTCCGTGGGATAGCCTTTTTGGAGGGAGATGCCCAGGATGTGCGATGTTGGGGTGGAGTTCCAAACCATAGGGTAGGAGGTAGCGGGGTACCCTTGATATTATTTATTATATAATATGCTATTATATGTGATTCTTTGTGAGATTAGTCATGGCGAGGCTGGTAACTTAGTATACCTGTTTAGGTGATGAGTTAGTTTCACTTATTGTTCATTATGATTTAGCATGATTTCTTTAATTTTTCATGAGAGGCTCCAAGGAGTATCCTACTGATTATACTATCATACTCACCCTATGTATATATAAACTATATTTCAGGTCAGTTGGAGAAGGTTGGAGATAAGGCTGGTTACTACTATCTTGGGGTTTTGTAGGAGCTGTTTGGGTCTCATGGTGTCTATTGTCCTTACTTTTTTGGTACTTGCAGTTTTCCCCTTCATTTATAGTAGTTTTTGCATTAAATTAATTTTTTTTACTTGGTTTTTATTTTATATTGTTGCATGAGCAAGAGTTGGTTGGATTCTATCTTATCTCTCTTTTCCACATGTGTTTCTCTTAGAGGGTAATACCTGCTATCTGCATGTTTATTATAACCTTGGTGCTAGTTTCCAACCCGACACCTACTGAAGGAAGGAATCGGGGGTCACTATCTCTCTTCTCCCATTTTTGACCAGGAGGGGTACACTTTGTGGGGAGGGGTCATGACAGAGTGGTATTAGAGTTTAGGTTGAGGGATATGATGGAGTTTGGAGTTGGGCATAGATGAGGTTGCATGGGTTGGTAGGGAAACAATGTCATCTAAGTTATCAAGTGATGTAAACATAAGAGATTAGGTGAGACACAAGTATTTAGCCCCCCAGGTGGGTAAGCTACCCTGGGAGCTCTACAGAGCAGCCGATTCAAGTAATATTAGCCTTGTGTTTAACCATTTTGTAAGCTCTTTTAGCACGTAGTGGTATCCTGGTTGTGTACTCTGGTTTTTCCATTTCCCTAAAAATGGATTTATAATAAAAAATTTAATTTGGGAGTTAATATTACAGTGGATACTAAATGAAGTGATGCCGGTGGAATGGTAGAGACCTAGGAAAGGATCATGCATAATTCTTCTTTGTGTATGTGTTTGAATAAGTAGACATTGGGATATGTTAACCTAAAATGAATAAAATAAAACAATTAATTAATGTTAAAGTCTTACATATTCTAGGATTAGGAGCTCTAATTGTTTTTTATTTTGTAGTTATAGATCTAGGTCAACGTACTCATTAGGTTCATGCATAAGATGTTCAGTAAGTTGCACCAGCAGATCGCCGTAGGTAGAGGTTGACGATGATGACACCTGGAGGAGGACACTCTGAGAGTTTTAGCACCATATTATATAGAGGTATGAGGGATCCATTTCATATGTAGTCACATAATACTGGTTAGAGGAGGTTGAGATAGATTTTGGTTTGATCTGTTCTAGGAATGAGCACTAAGTTTCATTGTTTTTGATGATGCTACATGGGGTAGTGAGGTGGTGGTGGTTTCTATTATTTTGGGATTGTGATGAGTTAGCATTCTCATGGGAGGAGTTCTGAGACTAGTTTAGAGCCGAGTTTATCTATTAAACATCTAAGGTGTCCAGTCACCATAATCTACTTACCCGTATATAGAGTATCTCTAACATGTGAGAGTTTGGAATCCATTGTCGGAACCTTCTGTGATATACTTTAGACCTATTGCTGAATGAGGAGGCCAGGGCGAGGTATTTTGATGAGGCTTTGCATCCAGAGATCTAGTGCCAGGTTACCCCATTTTATGTGGAATATGTATCTTGATGTGCTATAAAGAGTAGAGGTTATCAATAGGACATTATCCAGAACCAAATCATCACAAGAGGGGAGTTTTTAGGATTCCTCATGAATCAGAGCTATGGTCCGGGGTTCCCAATTGTCAGGAAAGAAGAACTATCAATCAGACAGGGGTAGGTTCTAGCCCTCAATGTCTTATTTCTCTAGGGGTGGTGGATATCAAACCTATGGTAAGGTATCATACACATGTTTTTCTTATGGAGGCCAATATCATCAGTGGTGAGAGTGCCCAAAATTTCTGAACAGTCAACATGTTCTAGTTGTTCTGCTTCAGGTTCCTCTGTCAAGGTATTTCTAACTGAGGTAAAAGCAGTAGGTTAATCTAGTTTGGGATCAACAGAGAACATATGGGGTAGGTAGAGGATATCCCTAGGATGTTACCCATCCTCAGAGATAAGAGTGATACCATAGTATTGGTTGTTATCATGGACAAAGAGGCTATGGAGAAGGTCGTGGTTAGCTTCATGCTTTAGTGTTGTCATCTCCAGGTGATCCAAAAATCATTTAAGGAACCCTTTGCTTGTTTTATACTTGTTTGCATGATTTTTTTGATCCAGGAGTGACACAATCCTTTATATCACCTTCCCTTGTCCATTATTTGAGACTTGAGGTAGATAGGCTTTCAGTACCCTTGGTGTTGACTACACCAGTTAGAGGTTGAGATGACTTGTTTGAATTATGTAAAAACTGTGAGTTAGTTCTTGTCCAACACCACTCTTAGGGAAATTTACTATGTTTAAATATACAACAATATGATATAATCCTCAGTATGGATTGTTTGTATTCATTATTGGATATCATGGATTACTTCAGGAGGAAAGTTGTGTTCTTCGATGCTGATGGAGAGATAATGGGTTTTTTTGTGAGTGAGACCATAATATGGGTAAGAGATACGTTACATACTTATTATCCTTGATGTCCAGGCTAATGATGAGTTCATCAGAGGCTCAATTGTCAGTGTTTTCCACAGTCGTTGAACAGTACCTGAATGTATTTCCATAGAAGGTTGTAGTGTTACCCCATCATTGAGAGATCAAGATTGGGATTAAAATATAGACAATAATGTCTCCAATATCGATGTCCCTATGTAGTATGAAACCTTTTGAGTTACAATAGATGCGTATATATATCAAAGTTCTATTGCAGTGTGGTTTTTTTCAGCTGAGTTTTTCACTGTGAGGTACATCAGTTTTGTTCATAAAGAAGGCTGGCAATAGTTTTCGGTTGTGTATAGATTATCGTCGCTTGAACGAAGTGATATTGAAGAACCACTACCCTATTCCATAGATTGGTGATTTATTCAATCAACTGAAGGGTGTAATTTAGTTCTCAAAGATATATTTTTAGTTAGGGTATCATCAGATGTAAGTGAAGGATGAGGATATTCTGAAGACTGCTTTCCATTTTCATCATGGGCATTGAGAGTTTGTTGTGATTCCGTTCAATGTAACAAATTCTCTAGCTGTGTTCATGGGGTTAATGAAAAATGTGTTCTGTAAGTTCTTAAATAATTTCATGGTGTTTTTCATCGATGAAATACTTGTGTACTCCACATTCAAGGAGGATCATGTAGACCATATGCGTTCCATTTTGGGTGTTCTTCGTCATCAGCAAATTTTTGAGAAGTTCTCGAAGTGTGAGTTTTGGGCTCGAGAAGTCCATTTCTTGGGGCATGATATATCTCAGTAGGGATTAGCTGTTTGGGAAGCCCCTAAGATAGTGACATAGTTGAAAAATTTCCTTAGTCTTGTAGGATATTACATGAGGTTCCTAGAAAATTTCTCTAGGGTTGAGAATCCTCTAACAACATTGACCAGAATGGATTAGGTTTTCTTATGGACTGATCAATGTTAGAAATATTTTGAGTATCTAAAGAAGAAGTTATTTAGTGCTCCAGTTCTTTTTCCACCAGTAGAAGGAGTTCAATTTTAGATTTTCTATGATATTTCATGTCCTAGGTTGGTCTGTTTTCTAATACAGTAAAGATTGGTCATTTATTATGGGTCTCAGCAGTTATATACCCATGATCATAACTATGCCATCCACAATATCAAGTTGGTGGTGGTGGTATTTTCCCTGAAACTGTGGAGACACTACCTCATCAGTGGGTGATTTGTGGTCTGAACCGATTATAAGAGCCTAAGGTATGTTTTCTACCAACATTACTTGAACTTTCATCAACATCGATGGATGGAGTTCTTATAGGATTATGACTTCATGATTTTGTACACACCTAGAAAGGGGAATATTGTGGCCAATGCATCGAGTATGAAGTCTCAAAGTGATGTAGTGTGTGAATCTGGTGATTTGTGGAAGTGATGGAAGAAGTTTTAGATTTTCACCTAGATAAGGGAGTAGTCTGGGTAAGAGGTTGTCTTTTTCAGATGGTAGTGTAGTCACATATAGTGGAACAGGTGTAGGATTCCTAGTTGGGGGATCTAGAGGTGGAGGTTTGGAGGGACCGGGTTGTTTGTGATGAAGCCCCTGATGGTTGGTCTCAGTATGAACAACACCAAGTGTTATTAAAATTAAGGCGTTTTTCTCCTTTGGTGATGTGTGAGAAGGTTATCCTAGAGTTACATGGTTTTCATTTGGTAGTACATCCTATCATAAAAAAGATTCATCAAGCCTTGATAGGTCAGTTTTGGTTCTTGGGAAGAAGCATTTAATTGCAATGTTTGTGTCACGATGTTTGGTTTGCAAGAAGATGAAGTCTGAGGACCGTGATCTCGGTGGTTTACTCCAGCCATTAGATGTTCCTCAGTGGAAGTGTGAGGAAAACTTGATGAACATTGTTACTAGTTTACCTCGAGATCAGGGAGGATATGATGCTATTTGGGTGGTAGTGGATTGTTTGATAAAATCAGCCAACTTTATAGTGATTACGTAGTTGATATCATTGGAGTTTTTGTCGAGTCGGTATCCGGAGGAGGTGGTGAGACTCCATGGAGTCCCGATGATGATCATTTTCAATAAAGATCCTCATTTTACCTCTAGGGTGTGGATAGGTCTCCAGTATAATTTTGGTTCTCAGCTATGAATTAGAACTGCTTTTCATCTGCAGACGGATGACCAGACAGAGCAGACCATCCAGACTTTTGAAGACATGTTGCGCTCCTATGTCATGGATTTTTGAGGTTTGTAGATAAGGCACTTTCCATTTGTAGAGTTCACTTACAACAATCATTTTCACTCTAACATCAACATGGCACCATTTTAATCCATGTATAGCTGACCTTTCCATTCTACAATGTGCTGGACATGGGTCAGAGAGTTAGAAATTCTCAGGCCAGAACTGGTACAAAATACAACTGAGGTGATTTAGGTGATTTGTAAGAGGATGAAGTTAGAACAAGATCGTCAGAAATCCTATACCGATAATATAAGGAGACCTATAGAGTTCGAAGTTGGGGATCATGTGTTCTTGAAGCTGACTCTCCATCGTGGGTAGTGAAGGTTTGGTCATTAGAGTAAGCTTCATCCCCGGTTTGTTGGTCCTTTTGAGGTGTTGTCTCATATTGGAGCTGTGGTGTATCAGATAGTGCTTCCCCCACAAATGATTCGGTTACAAGATGCTTTTCATGTGTCACAACTCCATAGTTATCTTTATTATGGCTCTCACATCAGTGATTGGGGTGAGATCAATGTTGATGATGATGCAAACTTCAAGGAGTGGCCTGTAAAGATCTAGGACTGCCAGGAGAAGGTGTTATGTGGGCGTTATATCCCCTTGGTTTGTGTCTTTCGGTGACATAGTGACATGGAGGAGAGTACCTGGGAACATGAGTTATAGATACATGATCAGTACCCCAAGATGTTTTATGTTTAAATCTTCTCTTATAATCTTGTTTGTTCTATGGTTGTAGACCTTTCCTGGTTGTGAGATGGATTTTTCTTTTTATTGTTGTGGATTTATCTCTTTTGAGAGGTATATCCACTGTGAGAGTGTTTATGAGATGGTTGTGGTTGTTGTATGATTTTTCACTTGTTCCTGTAGTTAGGTGGTGAGATCCTGTGATGATGAGAACCTTGAGAGGTATCTCATGAGGTGACTATTAGGATGTACCCCTTTTCTATTTACTCTATGGGTTGGTTTTAGATTCTCTAGGACAAGAATGTTTTGAGAGGTATCTAATATAAGGGCCCATATCTGCATGGATCAACCCTTTACATGTTCCCAAGCCTTGAGATACTCAAAGGAGACTCAGATGAGGTCCAGAGGGACTTGGGTGTTGAGAACTAGGAGTGTAGGGAACTTTCATGACGTGAAAGTTGGTTTCACGCCATGTATAATAATTTCACAATGTGAAATTGAGATTCATGTTTTGTAATATTTCAAAGTTTGAAAAATAAAATAAATTTGAAAGTCGATGATTTTTTTTGAAAAAACTGAAATTGAGGAATTATACAATGTGAAAGGGGATTACACATCATGTAATCCACCAATGCTATAATGTTTTAAAACATTCTAGCTGCTTAGGTTTTTAAACCCTATGGCTGTTAATTCCCTCCCTCTCAACCTAGGAGACCTTACAGTCCTGTCTTTGATGTTTTGGAGTTCCCTTTGATGGGGATCAATCCTTGGGTTTCCATCTTCCATCTGTGGTGACCCGGCTTGATCCAAGTTGTGTTTTCCTTATTTTTCTAGTGGTTAATCCCAAATTGATCTCATTTTCCTCATGTTCTTCTTTTTGTGCTATGGTAGTTAATTACCCATGTTCCTAATGGGGTTTATCTCAGTTGTTGTTGATGAGGTGATGCTGCAGCGTCCCCAGAAGGAAGATGAACTTACATGAGAGGTGATTAGAGATCCATTTTGTGGTCCATTCTCATGCAAATAACGTTGATAACCTTTTGAGGTATGGGATTCATTTATTCTCTATTTAATTACATGAAATCATAGAGTTATCATGGTATATCCCCATGGATCACAATGAAATTGACCTAATTAAATACTTGAACCAGATTAAAGAATTGGTATCGATCACATAGAGATGTTTCTAATTTGTACCATGATAACGGTTTTCCTCTTGATTTTCTAGATAGTGTGATATTTATGTCTTTCTTGTATTAACATGTTTTTCTTGATGGAAATTAGTAGATAAGGTAAATCCAGAATTAATTGATAATTAATTATCTAAAAGATAAAGGGGCATGTTTAATGAATTTGGTTGTTGTTGTAATTTTATGTTAATAAAATTTATGAAAGTATGCATGTTTATTTGAATTGATTAATGGACCTAAATCATGTTTATGATTGTTGAAAAAAGAATTAAAGGCAGGTTAAATTAATTGTTTAATTTATTTGTGATAGTTGTGATAGATTGTTTCTTAGGTTTCCCGTAGTCAAAACCTGTGATAATGAATTGGTTAATTCAAGATGGAATAAGATCCCATTTTGTGAAAAAATATAATTCTTTTGTTGGGATGGAGTTTCTATCTTTCTTATAAAGGTTGAGTTCCTTGTTCTTTAGAGCTAAGAGAGATCATTGTGTGTAGAGGCTGAATTCATTTATTTGGGACCAAGATTGCATTGCTATGTTTGTTTCCTAATTCTTGTGCTGTGACACGAGCCTAGAATGATTGATCATGGAGGGTTGTTCTGGTATATGAGGAAGCGAGTCCCGGATGTGATGTGACCATGGGATGGCTAAGCCTAGAGGGATTTTGTGGTATGAGGGGTAGGGAGGCCAGGTTTTTGTGGAAGCTGTTGATTCCTAGAGTGAAGAGATGCATCGATATATGCATATGGATACCGGGGAGTACATCATATATGACAAAATGGGTTGATGTTGGGCTTACCTATTGTTATGAAATCCAGATTCTTGTTTGAATATGTTGTTTGGATGGCAACCAGGTTGTTTGTTATCTTCTTTTTTTACCCACTACTTGAGGTAGACATATGTGTTTGGTTACTCTAATTCCATGGGAGGTGAAGATGCGTAGGGTATTCCATGTGCTTTCAATGTTTATCTCCTTGTGGTTGGATGATTTTACTCTCTTTCTATAAGAGGCAAATAATTGATGAATAGTTCATCTACTCACCATGTTGATCCCCTTGTTTTTGGGGAGTTTAAAATTTTTTCCTAGAGCACCTGGTGATATGGAAAGTAATGATGTTAATAAATGAATAAATGTTTAACCCATGGTTTTGAAGATTACTAGGATGCAATTTTGAGGTTCAAATTCTAATAAGTCATAGTCTCAGTTTTCTTATGCTTGGAGGGTATGAATATTTGTTGAAATGGTATTGTGATGTAATGTGAAAATGATAATAGTTAATTAATGTTTAAGAATAAATTAAAGTGAAGTGTAACTGATGAAAATAAATAAGATAATTTAATGTAGCTCTTTAAATGGTTGTGTGCTTATTGGATATATGGTCTTGGAAGTGGAATCCTGAAGTTTGAGAGATGTTAGCTGTAGTTGTGTCTGAGAGTAGGATATGCCCTTAGAGGGGTTTTGAGCTATATTATGTCATGTAATTTTTGTGTTTCTATATCATACTTCACCCTGTAGGTTAGGGAAAATGAAACATTGAGGATTCTAAACCCTGGGGGGAGGGGTTGTTTTCCCCAATATCTCAGTGGGAGGATGGATGACTGACTACCCCCTTTGGCCTTGATCCCTTCAATTGGTAGATATTAAACTGGTATGCATGATGCTTCATTTTCCCCATATATGTGCATTGAGGGATGTAATGGATTGTGATTATTTCACACAAATATATTTTGGATATAGTTTCCTATGGACTACTATAGGTATAACATGTATAGGTTGTGATGGCTTGCAAATCCTTACTCAGTGTATGGGCTGTGATGACTTGAGGTATAATACCCGATGTATGATACATGTTGTGTGAGCTATCGTGGATCCTGAAACTACCTGGTTACTTTTTGTTTTGTGGATGTGGTGGTGTGTTCTAGATGAGATGCATGTTGTGGTGCGTCTCCTAGGTGTCTATGGGCTAGTCTTTTTGGAGAGATTCTCAGGACGTGCGACATTTGGGAAGAGTGAAAAACTAATGGGGAAGTGGTAGTGGGGTACCGTTAATATTATTTATTATATAATATTCTATTGTATGAAATAATTGGTGAGAGTATCCATAGTGAGGATGGGAAATCAGTATACCTATTTAGGTGACAAGTTAGTTTCACTTTTTGTTCAATTTGGTTTAGCATGATTTCCTTACTTTTTCATGAGAGGCTCTTGAGAGGATCTTACTGAGTATACTGTTATACTCACCCTATGTATTTCTCTAGAGGGTAATGCCTCCCATCTGTATATTTATTATACCCTCAATGCTAGTCACCAACCTAGGTCATACTGGAGGTGGGACTCAAGGGTCACTATCTCACTTATACCATTACCAACCTAGGAGGGGTGCACTTTTTGGGTAAGGGTCATGACAACCACCATCCTCTTAAGCATGGATATTATTTCCCTACGAGAAATCATATCTAGGTCAACTGATTGAGTCTAAGGAAATGGTCATCCTTGAAGACATGTTTATTGTGAGGGAATATGCTGACATGTTTCCCGAAGAATTACCTGGTCTTCCTCCTAGACAAGAGGTAGAATTTTTAATCGAACTTATACCTAGGGCATTACAAATATCCAAGACTCGCTATAGGATAACTATTGTATAGTATGAGGAACTAAATAAATAACTACAAGAGAATCTGGATAAAGTATTCATACACCCAAGTTCTTCACCATGGGGTGCACTGATACTCTTCACCAAGAATAAGGATGGGTCAATGTGCCTTTACACTGATTATTTTGAGCTTAACACGATAAAAATAAAGAACAATTATCCTTTACCATGAACTGATGACTTGTTCGATTAGCTATGTGGAGCACAATAGTTCTCTAAGGTGGATCTAAGGCCAGGATAGTACCAAGTTAGAGTGAAGAAGGAGGATATTCCCAAGACTGCTTTTCATATAAATTATGAGCACTATGAGTTCATAGTGATTCTATTTGGACTCACTAATGCTCTAGAAATCTTCATTGATTTAATGAATATAGTATTTAGATATTACCTTAACAATTTTATGATAGTATTTATAGATTATATTCTAATATACTAAAAAAACAAGGAATAGAATGTGTTGGTCGGAGAGTAATGGAAAGATGGGGGGTGAATTACCTTTTAAAAAATAATTAACAATTTAAAAACAATTTATAAATGCAGCGGAAATAAAAAGAGGCAAGACACAATTTGATAACGGAGTTCGGCTTAAACCAAAGCCTACGTCTCCGCTCCCAACTCAACCGTTGAGAGATTTACTTCAGCTTGCTTTTTAATGGTTGTAGAAAGAAACCCACTAGCCGTTTTAAGGTAGGCTAGATCACCTTCGTACAACTTGCTTTTTTATTATGGTTGTAGCAAGAAACCCAAAATGAAAGTGAGGAAGAAAAGGATGGTTTGTTTTAATACAAACCCAATGAAGAACTAAACAATTGAAATAAATAAATTACAACAAACTTGAGGAAGCCTTGAGCGCGAAGAGTGTGAGAGTAGTTGATGTAGAGGCAGCCCAAGCTTCAAGGATGGAGGTGGATCACAAGTAGCCTTTGAGATTTGTCGTTAGAGCTTCAAGGGATCAAAATATCATTCCAATGTTTCGGTAGTGTTCCCGGCATCCATCCTCGTCTATTTATAGGAGAAATATCCCCAAATACTTCAATATGGCCGTTGGAGGGCTTTCGGAGCCGTTAGGGGTCAAAAGTACAAGTCCAGTCAAAGCCCAACGACTAGTTTGACTGGGCTTACCGGCTGACCGGTGCTTGGCCACCGGCTGGCCGGTGCACCAGATAGAAGGCAGAGCTGTCTGTCTGGGCTCCACCGGCTGGCCGGTGCGGGGCCACCTGCCGGCCGGTGGGTCAGACAGAGAGCAAGCTCTCTGTCTGGTTCCACCGGCGGGCTGGTGGTCAGGCACCGGCGGACCGGTGGAACCCGGCAGAGAGAATTGCTCCTGCCAGAGACCACCGGCTGGCCGGTGGTAACCCACCGGTTGGCCGGTAGACTCAGAGAGTCCTTTTTCCAGTTTTCTTGGGCCAACTCTTTGGCAACCTTTTTCCTATCATCAAACAAACTTGAAAACAAGTTAGAACACAATGGGAGTGATTGTGATCATTAAAATCCAAGAGAGAGGGGTACAACAATCTCCCCCTATTTTGATGATCACAATCACAAAAGAGAAAGCTTTTAAAAAGGATAAGCCAAGTAAAAAAGAAATAAGAAACTTGGACATGGAAAATTTTAGTGATCATTTTAATACAAGAATTTCATAGATGTATTATGTATTGAAAATGACATTAATCTTGAAAGGATTGAAATAAAGAGAATGGTTCATTTTGAAATTGTAACCATAGGTCATTTAAAATAAACAACTTAAATCAATAACTTAACCATTTAAGAACAGATTTTGATGAAAGTAATAACTTAAAATTGAACTTTTAAAAAGAGCACTTAGTTAAATGAAATAAGTAACTATGCAATAGAGAGTTTTTCTCCCCCTTTGGGATTATCAAAATAGGAGGAAAAGTATGAAAGACAATTAGAAAAACAATAATAAAGAAGTAAGCCATGACAATAAGGATGGATAGATAAGACAACTTGAATTTTATAAAAGTTGAAACGTTACATAGAAAGTTCAAAATACAAATACAAAGACAAGCCAAAAAAAAACAGGGACGACTCTATTCACTCCTAGCGGGCCGAGAGTGACGGCGACGCCTGAAGGTCGGAGGAGCTGGAGGAGCCTGGACCGCCTCAAAGCGACGATCTAGAGAATCAATCCGAGAGTGGAGCTGAGAGCTGAAGTAAGAAAACTGTAAGTCGAGCCGGGTCTCAATCTGATCCTGGAAGCGAAGGAACTGATCAGCTGTCACCGACAAGCTACCAGTATCAGCGGGAGGGGGCACAGCCTCAGCAGGCTCCGGTGCATCATCACCCGCTCCATCTCCCTCATCAGCAGCAGCAGCAGCCTCACCTTCGTCGTCACCACTCCCTTCCTCTTCATCATCACCACTGTCCTCACTATCTGAAAGAGGATAGGCAGCAGCAATGGCAGGAGGCATGGCATGGGTAGGAGGGTGTGAATGTGTCTGAGGGGAGTAAGCCTTGAGAAGGCCCTCCTTGTCAGTAATCCACTCCTGACGCCAAGGATGCCAACGAATGTTCATCCGTTGCACCATCATAAAATTGATGATGCTATCCTTCTTAGGCTGCACGAAGGGGGTAGCACGGAGAGGGACATAAAGAAAGGTAACGATTTTGGTCAACAAGCGCCCGTGAGGTAGAGTTTTGGACCGGCACGGGTGCTCAGCCACATAAGACATGGCCCGGAACAGGAACCGGACCAGATTGAAATGAACGCCTCTGGTGATAAAAGAGAGAAGATAAATGTCAATAAATTTCACTGTATCGTGATCACCGATACGGGGTGCAAGGGTGGTCTGAATGAGGCGCTCAATGATGCGATGGTTTGGGGTGAGCTGGGAGAGCTTGACAATGGGATCGGTGGGCTGCCCTGTGAGATGATCAAGAGCGACAGCAAGATCAAATTCAGGGTCCCGAGGAAACTCCCCCTGAGCAAATGCATGAGGTCCAACATGAGGAACCCCGAGCATCCTGGAAATCTCCAAATAAGTGATAGTGATGGGTTGCCCAAGAGCAGTGGTGGTAATGGTATCGACGTCGTCAGAGACCGACCACGTCAGGTGAGCATAAAATTCTTTGACAAGAAGGGGATAAATGACATCCTTCTCAGGAGGTTCAAAAAAGGAATGCCAGTGTTGATATTCAATGATTGAGAAAAGCTCGAGTCGAGCAGAAGAGAGCCAAGAATAATCAATTACCCTACCTGGCAGAATGACTTTGTCATGCCAAATGTCCGAAAGTTGAGGGATTGAAGGAGGAGGAGGTGCCTCTTGAGCGATGCCCTTTCCCTTGCGTGAAGATCTAGGGCCCATGATGGCAAAAGGAAGAAAAAAAGAGAGAGATTGAGAGAAGAAAGAGTTGGAGAGAGCAAGGAGGGAGAAAGGAGGCTAGGGCAAGGAGGGAGAGGCTGGTCTGGAGGTGCCGCACGAGAGGGAGAGAAAGAAATGGGAGGGGAAGGGTTTAATTTAAGTTTTAACCCTTTCCCCGGCCGGCCCAACAAAATAAAACCCGACACCACCGGTTAACCGGTGATGTACCATCGGTTGACCGGTGGTATGAAAATTCATAAAAAAAATTAAAATAATTTTTTTTTTGAATAACTTAAAAAGAAATATAAGCAAGCCAAAAGAGTCAAATATTTAATAGTGCTCATTGACGAATCATTCCTAACTCCCCCTTAATAAAATCAAAACGTTCAACCGGGAGCGGTTTGGTAAAAATATCAGCTAATTGAAAATCAGTAGAAATGAAGTCCAAAGTGATATCCCCTTTTTGAAAATGGTCACGAAGGAAATGATGCCTTAGGTATATATGCTTTGTCCTAGAATGTTGTATTGGATTCTTAGAGATACTAATGGCACTAGTGTTGTCACACCGTATAGGGACATGATCGTAGGAAAGGCCGTAATCCAAGAGAGTGTGCTGCATCCAAATAATTTGGGCACAACAATTACCAGCTGCTACATACTCGGCCTCGGCAGTAGAAAGAGCAACACAGTTTTGCTTTTTGCTACTCCATGAAACAAGGGACTTGCCTAGCAGATGACAGGTTCCACTAGTACTCTTACGATCTAATTGACATCCGCCAAAATCAGCATCCGAATATGATGAAAGTTCGAAAGAAGTATTAGAGGGATAAAACAAACCAATGTTTTTGGATCCTTTTAAATACTTAAAAATTCTTTTTACCGATTTAAAATGAGATTCTTTGGGATTGGCTTGAAAACTAGCACAAAGACAAACACTGAACATTATGTCAGGACGGGTCGCAGTTAGGTAAAGTAGACTCCCGATCATACTCTTATAAAGCTTGTTATCCACCGGTTTCCCGGCTTCATCTAACGTAAGTTTACAAGAAGTACTCATGGGGGTACTAATTTCCTTTACTTGATCCATACCAAAACGACTTAAAAGTTCGTTTGTGTATTTGCCTTGGCTTAGAAAAATACCATTTGAATTTTGAAGGATTTGAAAACCAAGAAAAAATTTTAATTCCCCCATAAAACTCATTTCAAATTCTTTTCTCATTAAATCTGAAAAATCAGTGAAAAGAGATTCTTTGGTTGAACCAAAGATAACGTCATCAACGTAAATTTGGACAATTAAAAGATCTTTTGAAGTGTGTTTTAAAAATAGGGTACAATCGGCTTGACCCATTTTAAAATCATTTTCTAAAAGAAATTTTGTTAACCGCTCATACCAAGCCCGAGGGGCTTGTTTTAAGCCATAGAGAGCCTTGGTTAACTTAAAAACATGATTTGGAAATTTTGGATCTTCAAAACCGGGGGGTTGTTCAACAAAGATTTTTTCTGAAATAAAACCATTTAAAAAAGCACTTTTAACATCCATTTGAAAAAGTTTGAAATTTAAGTGAGCGGCGAATGCCAACAAGATCCTAATGGATTCCAATCTAGAAACGGGCGCAAAGGTTTCACCATAATCAATTCCTTCTTCTTGATTATAGCCCTTAGCTACTAGGCGAGCCTTGTTCCGGGTTATATTTCCTTGATCATCAAGTTTGTTCCTAAAAACCCATTTAGTGCCAATAATTGGATGATCATTGGGTCTTTCAACAAGAGTCCAAACATCATTTCTAGAGAATTGATTTAGTTCCTCTTGCATTGCAAGAACCCAATTCTCATCATTAATGGCATAATTAATGGTTTGAGGCTCTAGTTGAGAAAGAAAGGCTTGATGTTCAACCTCGTTGAGGATTGATCTTCTAGTTAGAGTACCGGCTTGAAGATCACCTATAACATTTTCTAAAGGATGGTCTCTAGAAGGTTTCCAAACCTTAGGCAAGGTGGAAGGAGAAGAAGGTGAAGAGGGTTCTTTATGGTCATCCTCCTTGGGAGGAGAAGAGGAATCATTCAAATGAAGCTTATCAAGCTTATCTTCAACATCTTCAATGACCGGGTGAGGTTTAGGAAGAGTTTCATCAAATTTGACATGAGATGATTCTTCGATGGTTTTTGAACTTTTATTGAAGACACGATAGGCTTTTCTTGAGTTGGAGTACCCAAGAAAAATACCTTCATCGGATTTGGCATCAAATTTCCCTAGGTTATCTTTTGTGTTAAGGATAAAGCATTTACAACCAAACACTTTAAAATAACCAACTTTGGGCAATTTGCCTTTCCAAAGTTCATAGGGGGTTTTCTTAAGAAGGGGTCTTACAAGGACTCTATTGATAGTGTAACAAGTAGTGTTTACCGCCTCGGCCCAAAAATATTGAGGGAGGTTGAATTCACTAAGGAGGGTTCGAGCAATTTCTTGGAGAGTTCGGTTTCTCCTTTCAACCACTCCATTTTGTTGTGGAGTCCTAGGGGCAGAGAAGGTGTGATTGTATCCTTGAGAGGAACACAATTCATCGAATTCTTTGTTCTCGAATTAACCTCCATGGTCACTACGGAGCGATATAATTTTATATCCTTTTTCGTTTTATACTTTCCTAGAGAATTTCAAAAAGGTTCTACAAGCATCATTTTTATGAGCTAAAAAGAAAACCCAAGTGAAACGAGAAAAGTCATCTACTAGAACAAAGGTATAGGATTTTCCACCTAGACATGCTACAGGGGTAGGACCAAAAAGATCAAGATGAAGGAGCTCAAGAGATTTTGAGGTGGACACTTCCTTCTTAGGTTTGAAAGAAGATTTGTGTTGCTTGCCATGTTGGCATGGCTCACAAATCAAATCTTTCTTAAACTAAAGTTTAGGAAGGTCACGAATGAGCTTGTTCTTATTAAGCTTTAGAAGTGAATGAGAGCTACAATGCCCCAACCTTCTATGCCAAAGCCAAGACTCATTGTCAAGAGCACTTAAACATTTAACATTTTGGCTTGCTAAAGACTTTAAATCAATAATGTAAACATTTTGAAAACGGGAAGCAGAAAATATCAATTTGTTTTGAAAATCAAACACATTTCATAAATCATTTTGAAAATTTACCGAAAAACCACTATCACAAAGTTGACTAATGCTAATTAAATTATGCTTTAATCCTTTAAAAAATAAAACATCTTTAATTAAGGAGGTGCTACCAAGACCAATGGTACCTATTCCGACGATCTTGCTTTTTGAATTGTCACCGAAGGTGACGTATCCTCCATCGAATTCTTCAAGGGAGTTGAACTCGGAGGGATCGCCACACATGTGCCTCGAGCATCCACTGTCGAGGTACCACGAGCCTTTCGAAGTCCTACTTCTTTGGTGTTTATCCTACAAAATCAAGAAAGAATAGATTTTGGTACCCATATAAGTTTGGGTCCGGAAAGATTAGCTAAAAGTGACTTTTGAACCCATACTTGTCTAGAGGGATACATCCTAAGATATTCATCCGAGTAGGTAATGATTTTGGGGCGTCCATATCTAGCATTTTTACAATCGCATTCATAAATCATATGTCCGGTTTTTCTACAATAATTACAGAATTTATTTTGAGAGATCCCCCTTACAAAAGTAGTGGGTGCTCTAGAAGAGGTGGCTTGCTTGTTAAAGCCAAGTCCATGTGTGGTTCTAGCCGAACGTTGAGAACCTAGCAATTTGGTCAAATTTTTTTCACCTTGGGTGAACTTGGAAAGAGATTCCCTTAAATCTTTAATAGTTTAATTCAAAGAATAAACATTTGGAATATCTTGGACCTTAAGGGCAAGTTACTCATTCTTTTTGAGAAGTTGATCTTTTTCAGAAATTAGAATTTTGTGTTTCTTTTCTAAGGCAAAATATTTAGAGGTAAGTTCGTGAAAACCTTCCTCTAATTGATCTCTCGCATTTTGGAGATCTTCATAAGACATTTCATTATTAAAAGAAGAGGATGAGGAAGAGGAGTCGGAATATGATACCTCATCAAGTTCCATTAGGCATTTTCCACCTTCATCGCTTGAGTCTCTTGAGGACATGGAGTCATCGCTTGCACTCCATGTTGAAGCTTTGAAGGCCTTCTTGTTTTTATTTTCTTTTAACCTTTTCTTGAAAAGAGAGCACTCCGGTTTGATGTGGCCTTTCTTTCCACATTCAAAGCATGTAACCTCTTTTTCTGCTTTTGGCTCTTCCTTTCGTTCCCTTTGAAAATTCTTCTTTTTCTTCATGAACTTGCTCATTTTTCTTGCAAGTTGAGAAATCTCGGATCCGCTATCATCGGAGGAGCTTTCTTGCTTTGCTTTGAATTCTATGTTCTTTTTCTCCTTGAAGATGTTACCTTCTTTATCGGCTTGTCTCTTCATGGTAATCTCATAGGTCATAAGTGATCCAATGAGTTCTTCAACCGGCATTTTCTTGACATCTTTCGCTTCTTGGATTGCCGTCACCTTTGGAGCCCATGAGCTTGGTAGGACCCAAAGAATCTTCTTGACCATCGTCTCTGCAGAAACATCATCTCTAAGAGACTTTCTCCCATTACACACATCAGTGAAGCGAGTAAACATTTCTGTAATAGATTCGTGTGGGTGCATGGTGAAACTTTCAAAGTCTCGAAGATACATATCTAATCTAGTATCTTTAACTTTATTAGTTCCCTCATGGGTCACTTCCAAAAGCTTCCAAATTTCATGAGAAGTGATGCAAGTAGAAATACGATTAAATTCATTACGGTCTAACCCACAATGAAGAGAATTCATGGCTTTGCCATCTAGCTCAAAATTAGTAATGTCTTCGGGGGTCCATTTAGACTCATCTTTGCTAGAGAGAGTATAGCCTTGCAAAACAATTCTATATATAGGATAGCCAATACTTCTAAGAAATGTAATCATGCGAGTTTTCCAATAATTGTAGTCGGTTCCATCAAAGAATGGAGCCCGAGTCATGGAATACCCTTCAGGTGCTTGTGAGGAAGAAGCCATCACTATGGATTTTGAGTTTGTAACCGGTTAAGGTATTACACAAAACCTCCCTCTGATACCAATTGTTGGTCGGAGAGTAATGGCAAGAGGGGGGGTGAATTGCCTTTTAAAAAATAATTAACAATTTAAAAACAATTTATAAATGCAGCGGAAATAAAAAGAGGCAAGAAAAAATTTGATAACGGAGTTCAGCTTAAACCAAAGCCTACGTCTCCGCTCCCAACTCAACCGTTGAGAGATTTACTTCAGCTTGCTTTTTAATGGTTGTAGAAATAAACCCACTAGCCGTTTTAAGGTAGGCTAGATCACCTTCGTACAACTTGCTTTTTTATTATGGTTGTAGAAAGAAACCCAAAATGAAAGTGAGGAAGAAAAGGATGGTTTGTTTTAATAAAAACCCAATGAAGAACTAAACAATTGAAATAAATAAATTACAACAAACTTGAGGAATCCTTGAGCGCCAAGAGTGTGAGAGTAGTTGATGTAGAGGCAGCCCAAGCTTCAAGGATTGAGGTGGATCACAAGTAGCCTTTGAGATTTGTCGTTAGAGCTTCAAGGGATCAAAATATCATTCCAATGTTTCGGTAGTGTTCCCGGCATCCATCCTCGTCTATTTATAGGAGAAATATCCCCAAATACTTCAATATGGCCGTTGGAGGGCTTTCGGAGCCGTTAGGGGTCAAAAGTACAAGTCCAGTCAAAGCCCAACGGCTAGTTTGACTGGGCTTACCGGCTGACCGGTGCTTGGCCACCGGCGGGCCGGTGCTGGGCCACCGGCTGGCCGGTGGTCCAGACACCGGCGGCCGGTGGCACCTGGCAGTGGGCAAAGCCTACTGTCTGGTTCCACCGGCTGGCCGGTGGTCAGGCACCGGCTGACCGGTGGAACCTGGCAGAGAGAATTTCTCCTGCCAGAGACCACCGGCTGGCCGGTGGTAACCCACCGGTTGGCCGGTGGACTCAGAGAGTCCTTTTTCCAGTTTTCTTGGGCCAAATCTTTGGCAACCTTTTTCCTATCATCAAACAAACTTGAAAACAATTTAGAACACGATGAGAGTGATTGTGATCATTAAAATCCAAGAGAGAGGGGTACAATAGAATGAAGAACATCTGAGCACTATGCTAAAGACCTTTCAAAAGGATAAGATCTATGTAAAGTACAAAAAGTGTGAGTCCTAGTTGAAGGAAGTCTCATTCTTGCGGACATATCATCATAATCAATGGGATATCTATGGATCCTTCAAACACAAAATAAATTGATTGATGGACAAGGACAATATCTATGATAGATATCCATAGTTTCCTTAGGTTAGCTGGATATTATTGACAATATGTGATAAATTTCTCATGATTGTCAAAAATCTCTTACCAAGATAACTCATAAGGGAGTCAAATTTTCTTATAATGGTGAATGTAAAGAAAACTTCATGGAGTTGAAAATGAGGCTTATCACTGCCCCTGTTCTCACACTAACCATAAGTGGGGAACTTTTTATAATTTTCAGTGATGCCTCAATAAAGGTATTAGGATTTTTCTTGATGAAAAATGACAGTCATAGTATATGCTTCAAAGTAGTTGAAAATGAACGAGAAAAATTATCCCACACAGAATCTAGAGTGGGCCGTGGTGATCTTTTATTTGAAAATTTGGTGGCATTATCTATTTGGGGAGAAGTGTGAAATATATATAGGTATAAAAAGTCTTAAATATATATTCATACAGAAATATATGTATATGCACCAATGAAGACAGTTAGAGGTCATCAAGGATCATGAATACTTAATCCACTACCATCTTGGTAAAGGGAATAAAGTGAAGAATGCCCCAAGTAGAAAGGATCCAACAATTCTATCATCAATAAGAATTGAGAGGAACTAATATTCTTATATTTGAAGATGATGGACAAAGGAATCATAAAGAAATGAACATCATCAATCTTTTTAAAAATTATTTCTCAACTATTTCTTTTGTAAAGGTTAAAGGATACTAAAAAATATGATGTGGGAATTCAGAAGAAAGTGGAAACTATTAAAAAAGATAAATCCTCAGAGTTAAATGTTAATGAAGAAGGAATTGTTAGATTTGGGTCCAGACTATGTGTTCCATAAAATATTAAGTTAAAAAATAACTATTGTATGATGCACATAGTTTGATTTTCTATATTCATTTAGGAAACAAAAATATGTATCAAGATATATTAGAGAACTATTGGTGGGATAATACAAAGAAATAGATTGTTGAATATACATCAAAGTTCCTAGTATATCATAAAATGAAGACTAAAAGGAATAATTCTAAGTGTATTATGTAACCATTACCTATACCACCATGAAAATGGGAAAACATCACCATGGAATTTTTCACCGGAATTCCAAAGAAATCCAAAGGAAACAATGCTATCTGAGTTTTTGTTGATCTTTTTCAAAATACTACAAACTTCATTGAGATTCGAGAGGATTTATCACTGGAACAACTTTCACAAATATACATCATAGAAGTGGTAAGGCCGTATTGAGTACCACTGTCGACTGTGTCCGATCAAGATCCAAGAGTCACCTATAAGTTTTGGAAAATTCTCCAGCATGCTCTAAACACTAAGATGAACTTAAATATAAATTATCACACTCAAACTGATGTCCAATATAAATATACTATCCAAAAACTTGAGTACATGTTAAAAGCTTGCTCAATTGACTTCAAAGGAGGATTAGACCAACATCTTTCTCAGGTCGAGTTCTCTTACAAAAATAGTTTCCACTCGAGCATCCAAATGGCTCCCTATGAAGTCATTTATGGGAAGAGGTGTATAACACCAGCATATTGGGATAAAGTTGGAAAAAAACTTCTAGGTTCTGAAATGGTCAAAGAATTGTCATAGAAGGTTAAAACCATTTAGCAGCACATCAAAGTTTCTCAGAGTCAACAAAAGAGCTATGCTGAAAATCATCGACGTGACCTAGAGTTTAATGTTGGATACATGGTATTTATACACATATCTACATTGAAGAGATCGATGATATTTGGGAAAAAGGGAAAGCTTATTCCATGGTAAATTATACCTTTTGAGATCCTTTATCGCATTAGGGTAGTGTCCTATCAACCAGAACTCCCACTGAACCTATCTTAAGTACATGATGTATTCCATGTATCCCTCTTGATAAATTAAATACCAAACACCTCACATGTACTAAATCTAGAGGTGGTACCATTGGAGAATGATATTTCCTATAAAGATTAGCCAGTGAAGATCTTATATCTTAAAGAACAATTTCTATGAAATAAGACTATGCCCCTCGTCAAAGTATTGTGGAGAAACCAAAAGTTTGAAGAAGTAATGTGGGAACTGGAGGAGGGGATGAAAAAAAGTTACCCTCATCTATTTTAGTGTGGGAAAAAAATTTGAGAGAGAAATTTCTTAAGGGGGAAATATTGTAATGACCCAAACTGTTAGGAGGGGATGAAGAAAAGTTACCCTCATATATTTTAGTGTGGGAAAAAAAATTTGAGGGAGAAATTTCTTAAGGGGGGAATATTGTAATGACCCAAACTATTATAAATAAAATCCCCCTTTTTATTCAATTAAATGTATTATTATATAATATGGTCGTAGAAAAAACATGAACTTATTTTATTATATCCAATTATATTTTAATGACCGTTAAGTAACTTTACCATTGATAATATAGTCGTTCAAAAATGATCACATGATTAGTACAAATATAGAGTTTTAACAAATCCATTTGACATATAAAAAGGAAGTGATGACCTCAACCAGTAAGATCATACCCTATGAAGCCCATTTATCAGAGCTTCTGATGGAGATAAAATTTTTATAATTTTACCTCGACCAATCCCAATATAAGATCCAATAACTTAAGAATAAGAGAAACCATTTATGAGAGAAGTTCGAGATCATTAATATAACAACCTAAACCATGTTCACCAAACATCCCCATGAAATACCCACCATTATGCACCTTACAATTATGGCGTATGTTGGTGTATTTAAGGCGTATGTTTTATGACATTAACATTAGGAATATGTACTTTATTTTTTATAAAATAATGAATATATTTTCATCTTATTACTGTTACTTTTTAAATTATTTTTAAAACACAAATTTTATTTTTGGTTAATATTAAAATTCAATTAGGAAATCTATTTTGATGAATCATATAATTTTTATGAAGTCAAATGAATTTTTTATAGGGGTTCAAAAAATGTTATTGTCAAAAACCCGTCATTCAATAAATATCAATTTATATTTTAAAAGTAAAAATTCAAATATTTAGAAAATTATTTAGATAAAATGAATATTATTTTTTTAATCAAGATGTCAAAATTATCCCGCAGTTAATTTTTCATAATTTCTTGAGATAGTTGAATTTTCGGGTAAAAATTAAATACCATATGAATATACTTTGTGTTTTATGACATCATAATGACCCAAATGTGAAATAATAAGTAATATAAATGAGATACAAGAATAAATATATGTTTTAACATTAAAATAATTTGGTTTTAAGTCTATTTTATTTATTTTTTAAATCCATTATGAATTCTCCAAGACTTAAAATATATTTTAAGATTTTAAAATAATTTCTTTAAGAGTGTGACTCACCTCCACATCACCAAGGGTAATATTTTAATAAGTTCGTCCATTTTACTTATAAAATAATTTATACCCCTCCAATTTGGAATAAACCATGTGAAAAAAATATGGTATGGAATGTGGTTTTGGATATTTTATTATATAGAGTACAAAACCTAAATAATAAAGAAATCCCCCTTCTTTCCTATATAAAACCACCCAAGATTCCATTTCCATTCACTAAAACTATTTTTAGAACATAAAAATACTTCCCTATACTCTCTAGAATCATTCCAAGGATCCCCAAGCTTTCAAGAAGATCTCTTAAGAATTTGGAGTCACACACTCAAGTAAAGAATCCTCACCTTCCTCTCATCCTTTCAAATTCAAGCACCTTCTTTGAAATTAGTTATTTTAATTTCAATTGGTTATATTTTAATTCATTTATAATCATTATATTACTATAAATTTTCTATTACATGAGTGCGGTTTCATTTATCCTCCCTCATTTATACCGTTACCTATGTCATTACTATGCCGAATTTCCGTAAGGGATCTTCCACTCTCCTCTTTTATCAAGCACTCCTTTTAATGTTATTTATTTTAATTTAAATTTTATTGTGTTGGAATATGTTATTTAATATCCCACTTACTTTAATTTTTATGTTTAAATTATGATATCCCCTTTCAATCTCATTTATCCCTCCTATGAACCTTTATGAACACTCATTACCATAACGAAATTTTGTAAGGATTCTTTCCTTTCTCCTCTTTCTTAAAGTTTCTTTATTATGTTATGCCTTATATATCCAATCATGTATACTGGTACATATATTTCCATGTCCCCATTACTTTAAATTTCATGTATAAATGATGATATACCCCTTCCTCTTTCATCAATCCGTTTTATGAATTTTTAATTAACATTGTTATGATGCTGAAATTTCATCGAGATTTTCGATTCAAAATAATTGTGTAGTGAATTCCAAAACCATGTTTTCTTTCAAGGGTATTCAACATCATGCACATATACTTAATTATTGGGGAATTAAATTTATATGTTCCACATTCCTTAATCATGGAATAAACTATTATGTTGAATGAATCCATGTTGTATTATCTATGTGGTACACATAAGAATGAGAATGAAATAATTATGAAGGGTGCACCCTGATAGTGCTCCAATGCATTGGGTAATGTTTAATATCATGATATATAATCTAAAATGGTCTTGGAGTTCATCCTTGACTCACAATTATCCATGTGAAATGATACTTGACTCATTATCCTTTATGTTCAATGAGCCTTAACTCATGATCCTCCATGTGCAATGAGCCTTGACTCATTCATATGTCTTGTTGTATGTTGTTGTCACATTTTCCATTTTATAATCATAATTTTATATCATGTATTATTATTCATGTTCCTTTTATTATCCATTAATATACCTATTGTCTAACATGTATTTTCTTCTTCATGTTATTCCTTGTTTATTCCCTTACTGGGATTTATAGCTCACCACTTTCTTATATATGTCCTCAGGTTATCCCATGAAGTGTTAAGTATGAAGAAAATTTTTTCTCATGTAAAAGAAGTTTTCAATAAATATGTTTATTTTCGGGTTTTATGTTGTTATGTAATGTACCTAATTTTCCCAAATACGCTAGACCTCCTGATCTTTTGGGATTTATTAAGTTTAATTTTATGTAACAAGACATGTATTAATGTGTAATAAATAGCAGGGTAATTATTGTCACTTTATCTTGTAGAAAATTTATTAGTTATTAATTTTTATGATAATAATAACCCAAATTTCCCAAATTAAATTTATTTTACCAGTTATATCTCCGTACAAAGTTGTTTTAGGATTAATATTTTATATCCGGATTGGAATTTTTTTGATAAGTTGGTGACAGAGAATATATGGGTATCCATAATGAAAAAAACTATCAATTGATTTATGTTTATCTAATTTTTTCAATATTATAATTTTTAAATGACCAATATTTAATTTATTCAATTATAGATGACATTAAATTTTTAGAAAACAAAAGAAATTAAGAAAAGTCAGCTCTCAGATCATAGTGGTGATTCCCTAACAAAGATGGATATGGATTCTTCCCCACTTCCTGTTATCGAAAAGGGGAAGGATCTTGCCCTTCTAGATTTGAAGCCTCATTCCTTCCTCAATTTCTCAAACCCTGATGCTCACACTAAGTTTTTAGCTATATTGATAATCACAAAGGTTTCTGATGTTTTTGATGGCATGCCTCAACTTCCGTTATCGTCATTGGAGTTCATGAAAGCTTCAGGTATCTTAGATATGACTCTAGTGGACCTTTCAGGCATTAAAGAACTTTGGTGGATGATTTTTACTGGTTTATCTTTGGATCTTGGGGGTTAAAATAATGTGTGAATGTTAGTCTTCTTGACCAATTCCATCTTATGATTCATTTCACCTCATAGGAAGATCTAATTTTCATGTGGTCCAGTGCTCCACATAAGTTCCTTGGTTATAGGTTCTTTCTCTTTCACTAGTCTTATGATTTTCATATGAAGAAGGATTATTCTTCAGTCAAGGTTTGGGTTAATTTTCTAGAACACCATTTTCTGTTCCAAAACCCTTCAATCCTTTGAATTCTAGGGAATATGGTAGGACTATTTCTATGTTCCAACAAAATAACATTATTTATCAGCCATTTGATTAACCCGTAGATAAGTGTAGAGGTTGATACATCCAAGTCACCAGCGAAGTGGGATTAGGTTGCTGTTGGTAAAAACTTCATGTGTAAACAATTGGTTTCCTTAAATTCCTGGGTAGATTATTGCAATATGTGTAGGCATATAGGGAATCTGGATTCCTATTGTTGGTATGGAATTAGAGGTGGGGGTGTGGACATGAAGATGGGTAAAGATGTGGAAATGGATTAGGTGAGATGTAATGTTGCTGTTTCTGACTCTCTTTTTTAGAAATTGGGAACACCTTACACCTATCCAAAGGTTGTGGACATTTTTGACTACATGAAGAGTTATTTAGTTGACCTCAAGTCAACTGATCAGGCTCTGCTGAATATAGAGAAGGCTGAGGAGGTTCGTAGTGATGTGGCTGATTATAGGTCAGTTGTGCATAACCTGTTTGGTTCAGGAGGAGTTGGGGAGGTGGTTATCGAAGGGGATTCGTCAGGCTGTAAGGGATGAAATAATGAATTCTAGGTTGTTTCAAAGGGGATAAGGAGAGGCTTGGAAGTAGGAATAGTCCCAGGCAGTGTAGGTTATATTGAATCCTGAGCAACCGATTTGAAGGGATGAACGAGGTTGAGACTGGGAAGGATTGTAGGGGATCTGATCGGGTATTGTCTCCATGTTGGGTTTGGGAGAAAGAGTCTCAGGCTATGTTGGATTTCCATATGCCTTAATCATAATAAAACACCATAGGTGTCCATTTAGAGTTTGACGATGATGAAGAGATGTTTAGCACATTCTCATTTGATAGTGCAGAGGGAGCATGTGTTAAAGACTTCATATACCATAGAAGAAAAAGGTATGGAGTTAGAATCATGATGTGGGGGGATGTGTTGTGGTTAAGAGAAATAAAACAAAATATTGAAAGTATTATTCACAGCTACTGAAACTGATGAAAATGAGGTTTTCTAGTAGAACTAAATTGAAGATTGGTGGAATAACAACTTAGGATTAGGTGTGAAATAAATGTTCAACTCTATAAAAGGAAAAGAGTAGTGAATTTAAGGAAAAAAGGGTAGGGTGGTATAATTGTAAAGGTGGAAGAGGCTAAAGAATAAGGAAAAGAAAAAGGTAAAGGAAGACACCTAGAGATTATTCTTCATTCTAATAAAGAAATGTAGTCAGAGTCACTCTAGATGAAGGCTTAAAATGAAGAGGTGGATTACATCTTAGAATCAAAATTATGAGTCAATTTTAATGAGAACCAAATGGAATGGATAAAAAAAATACATAATTATAGTACGTGGTTTTAAAAAAAGGAAGATTAATGTAGAGGAATATATACAAACATGGGAAAAGACCGTCAACCATTTTGAATACCTAGTCATAAATGATCTGGATATGAAGGTTCATGGAATTAATTGGGGATTATACAAGGTTAGTGATTCTAATAATTTCAGTCATGTTTTTAATGATTTTTTTATTTATTACCATGTTTAATGGTGATTTGCAGTGAACTGGTATGGTTTCCCACTTTCTCCTCAAAAGTGATTTTGGAATAAAAATTTAATTTTCAGTCAGTAGAAAAAAATTAAGAAAATATTTCTATCTTTAGTTGTAGTTCGATAAAGATATTTAAAAAAAATATTAAAAAAATATTTTTGGGAAGTTACAGAATGAAAACCCATGCCTCAAGTATGTGGGTTTAGATGTAGATACATAGAATAAATTTGTCACCATCCGACATGATGAATAATTTATTGTATGATAAATAATTTATATTATAAAATTTATTTTATAGTACCTAATTATTTATTAGTTTATTTTTATGTAATAAGACTCCAAGATATCATCAAGATATCTAGTTTTAGAACGTATGCCCTCATACTTTATCACATAGAGAGCATCATTTATTATAGGCTGAAAGTATTGTAGAAAAGTTTGATGCCTTAAGAGATCATTCTACGAGTGGTTGAAAAGAGGTACAATTTAGTCATCCATCTCCCCCAATCACCATGAAAAATAGAATATAGAGAGAAGAAGGAAAAATTAAAATTATCTTAAAGAGAAATATAAGTAAGTATCTGACAAAAATATAAGAAATTAATTTTTATTTTCCATGAATGTTTGTATTTTTCAAATTAACACTAATATGATATTTTAATTTTTCATTTTAGGATAAACTTCATGAGAAAGAGATGCAGAGGAATTCTATCCCTGAGAGTAGGATGAACATCCTAGCTACTTCTATAGGAAATCCAGAACACCCCAACCATATAAGAAGAAATGAGGTGGGTGTTAGTGTTAGGAATGTTTTTGGTCATCACAGTAAGAAATCAAGAGACCCACAAATTGATTCCTTAGAAGATGAGTTGAAAGACCTAAAACATTATATAGATGATAAAATTCAATCTTTTGTGCATGATATGTTTGAAAAATTGATGAGAGAATCACAACCTGTGTTACTTGCACAACCTACGCAGCATGAAGAGCCTGTGCAGCTTGCCCAACCAGCCTACCCCGATCATCCACCTCCTCATTCTGACCCAACCATATACTGTGAGTTATATACTGGAGGTCCCCATGTATGTATTGTAGCATACGAAGTCCTACATAGTTTTGGAGATTCTATACATCACCAACCTATGTAGTCGGGCCTAGTAAGAATATCAACACATGATATTATTGACCAAATTAATCTAATTCTATTGCCTACCAAGGTGGTTACCAAAGATGGAGATTATATGGGTCATTTTTTTTACTTTACCTTCCTAGCCTTTTTCGTTATCTGACATATGAGGCATGCGTTGTTTTTTTAAATATTATTTACATTTGATTAAAAAATATTTATAATGTTTTCTAACATTTAATTTATATAGGAGTATATAATATCAAAATAATTAGTACTAAAGAAACAAAAGGCTCAAGAACTAATAACTTTATATACTTCTATGATTTATGATGGGATAAAAAAATTATCCCAGGTTTCTTATTTGTTGGATAATATTTGAATTACATCTGATATATGTGGAAGAGACTATCTATTGAGAATATTTAAAAAGATATCAATGATCTGGTTGTTTTTGATGAGCTTAGCATTTTTGGGTTTAGGTTGTTTTCCATGTATATAAATTTATGTTTCCTTTTTTTATTTCTTTGAATAAAGATGAATTTAAGTGACTTACTATATTAATTATTTAATTATGTATCTACATGTGCTTCTTATTCAAAATGAGACCATTAGTTTTTATGGCATTATAGATCCATAATTAATTTCAATGAACATGAAATATCTAAAAAATCCCACTAGAGTTTCATATATATCTGATAGATTATCAAATATAGATACTGGATGCTGGTTTTTTCTATTCCTAGATGGGTAAGAACTTTAAGATTATTATGAAGTAATATTAATTATAATTTTATTAATTTTGAATTTTTTATATTGTATATGTCATTGTATGTTAGGTGTATTATTTCTAAAATAATTTAAATTATATTAGTTTTTTCTATTAATTGGTGCAATTTATAATAAATTTACAATCTTGTCAGACAAGTAATTTTTTTTATTTTCTATAAGTTTATTTTTAATTATTATTGTTTATACTTGTTTTTTTAGTTGATATATATGAAAATATAGGTCATAAAAAAGTTATTAAGAAGATTATTTGTTAATAAAGAAACTAAATACAATATAATACGTATAAGTAATTGTAAATATATTATATATTTGATAATATTTTTTTTTGTTATATATATATATTTGTTGATTTTTATTTTCAATTTAATTTTTATAACTATAGTGTCATCATCAAAAAGGAAGTGTGGAATGTGGTTATTAGGTTTTAAGATTCATGTTCGATCTAATCACAACTGGGTGAAAGAATGAATTTGATAAAGTTAGTTATATTAATTATTTTATATTTTATATCAAAATATTCTATTTTTTAATCTTATAAAATTCATTATTGTTTTATCTTTTCAATGATACAGAGTTGTATATAAATGACTAACTTACCCATATTCACAGTTTTTTTGTAAACTATTTCTTATGTATGATTTCAATTTAAATTACCAGGTATATCTATTTCAATAAAATTTAGAAAAATTAGTATTTAGATAATAATTTTATACCTTAAGTTGGTACATTACATTTATTTATATAGGTTTGTTATCTGATGTATAAAGTGTTATGGATTTTTAAAAAAATCTCCACACTAAACAAGCCTTTAAATTGTCAAGCATGTATCCTTTAGTTATGTTTTAAAAAATGAGTAATTATACAATCATTTTTTTCTTAATGTTTTTATATTTTATTTATTTTTATAGGTTCCATATATTTCATGTATGTCTCTTTTAATTAAATTTAAATAAATAATTATTTATATATATTATTTTCTACTTTTAGTTGGTATAATGTGTTTGAATTTATAGGGTTGTTCTTTTCCTTAAGTTAATGTTTTAGGAAGAGTATGTAAATATTTTAGAAAATTGTTAAATAAGTAAATTTTATAATTTTTTATAAGTTATTTATTATTAATTTTTATTGTTTATACATGTTTTGATAATTGATATTTTAAAATACAGGTCAAGGAAATGGTTTAAGAATGATCAATTGTCGATACAGAAGCCAAATAAATTCAACTACATGAAATTATTGGTATATTTATTTTATATTATATAATATATGTTTTGTCTTATATACATATGTGTTGGTTTATATTTTCAAGTTAACATTTCATAAATACAGTTTCAACATACACCTATAATTGAATAAGATCTCATCACTTTCAACTTTCATTGTTTGTATAATTCTACAGATATTCCTTGCAACTTCAATCATAGGTTTTAAACTTAGTTATCTAAATTTACTGAAACCCTAAATTTATCAACCTCATTTAATTCAGGTTATAAGTTCTATAGTTCTCCCTATTTTGTAACCCTAATACTATGTTCATGGTTTTATTCTACTTATATATTAAATGGTTCTTCCCTCTGTGTGTTGCAGGGAATTTATTTCAAGGATATGATGATGATGAATCAACAAAAATGTATAATTATTATTCCATTTATTTCCTTTAAAGTGTATGAAAAATTTATTTTACCTTTTTATTTTCCTTTTCATCTTCTCAGACAAATGCATTGTTAATGTTTCTTTTTTCATTTATGGTAATTAGGACATGAGGGGTTAAAAATTATACCAACTTCATATCTATTTAGTTCACTTGACTTGAACAAAATGTTCATAAAGTGAAATGTTTTTATTCAGGTGATTTTTTATTTGATTGGTTTTATTTTTGAATTATATTTTCTGACAATATGAGAGCTAATTTCTGTACAAAAAACTATTGTGATCAATATATATACCATAACTAAAATTATAATTCCAGTATAAAAAATATGATTTCATTTTAGTTGTGAATTAATATTACTTACTGAATGTACATGTTTTAGTTCAGAACTGATATGTACTATGTAGAACTATTTTTTATTAATGTGAACTATATGTATTGATCAAAATATTAGTTGAGAACTAATATTAGTTTGGAGCATATCTCTATTTTAATCAATACATATTAACATGAAGGTAAAATATTTATTTTAGTTAACATATATATTAGTTCAAGAAATAATATTGTGATATAACATATGTTAGAGCGTGAAATGTGTCTAAAAAAATACATATATATGTATTATTTTAGAAATAAAATTTTAATTTTAAATTTAGTTAATAATTTTTCATTTTAATATATTCTGTAACTATATGATTATAAATTTTTATCCTACTTCTAAAAAGTGGTATATGTTTTATATTAACATTTTTTGGGATTTGTATAAAAATTGTTATTATATAGAATCTATATATGAAAAGTGTTCTCTCATTTTGGATTTGAATTACATTACACTATGGATTCCTATTTCATCTAATAGTAAATTATTTAATAATTTTTTTTACTATATGATTAACATGACAAATATGTCACTGAAATAGGGTAGTCTGAGTGCTCTAATGTGAATAGTATGTGATGATTACACTGATTCTTCGTAGTGACCAGTAGTAGACTGAAATTCACTATTTATATATTTTTATTTCATGTAGAAAAAACTCTTCTAAAAGACACGAGGTATAAAAATGGGTGAAATTGGTATGAAACTCTACTTGATTTTAGTTTTTAAATTATGTTGGTTTTTATAGCTATGTAATCTATTGTGTATACAATTTTTCTTTTCTGTATCTTTTCTTAAAGGTTTCTAAATTTAGGGGGATGTAATCATTTCTGTTTAAAAAAAAAATTAAACTTTCCACATTGGTTTAATTAAAAACCAACATTTAAAGTAATACCTAATAATTTCAACATTAGTTTTATGTAATAACCAATATTGAAAGTTTCAAGGATGACTTTTAATGTTAGTTATATTTAATAATCGATGTTTAAAAACACCTTCGATGTCAGTTATTACCTAAAACTGATTTTTAAAATCCATATAAAAAAACTGAATATGACTTTTAAAATATATTTTATATAATAAATAACATAAAAAGTGTTTTTAAAATTTTATTATTAAATAAAATAGATGTTAAAAGTCATATTAAAATTTTAAAGTTAGATTTTTTTCTATCAGTACTATGTAATAATCAACACAAAAAGTTTTTTTTCAACACCCATTTTCTATACAAACTAACATTGTAAATTTTTGTATAGTTTTTTCCACATTAAATAATAACTATTTTAATTTTAGTTTTATAAAAAAACTGACATGAAAATATCCATTCTATCTGAGGAGAATAAAATACAGGGGACCTTTATAACTGAGGGTATAAAGGATATTTTAGCAACTATATAGGGAAATCCCAAACACTCGAGTCATGTATAAGGATACCTGGAAGGCGTATCAGTAAAAAAATTGTTTCCTAATTCTGAATTATATTTAATGGAGATGTTTATAATAGAAAAATAGAATATTTATAATATAAAGTTTAGGATATTCATGAGATGATGTAGGCCATAATTATAACTTTAGTAAAATTGATGTTTCCAGACATGTAAAGACTATTTCAGGCTACTGATCTAACTCCTCCACCTATGCCTGTAGATACCAATCCTCCACTCCTCATAGTTATCCAACTCTGACACCTCCTTCTATACAACTTCCCATTTATTGTTAATTTTATGTTAATTATCTCCAATATCATATTATTTCATATGGTATGATAGATTATATTGGTGAAACCATTTATAATCAAAGATAAAGATATAGAATATTAAGGTCATTATACATGATATTATAGATAGATCAGAAAAAATATCATTTCTTATAGACGAGTTTAGTAAATTTGGATACATTATCAACCATTTTTGTAGTTTGTTCATCTAAAATTATTTGAAAAATTACCATTGAGGTTTTTGTATATTATATTATTTATTTCATATTACTGTTAAATTTGTTTTAAAATTTTAAAATTTATATATTTTTCTACTTTTTTCAAGAAACATTAAAGGTAAAGATAGATTATATAGACACAACAAATACATATTATTATGACTTCAAATAAGACTTCTTCTAGTCTTGATATATTATCAATATATTCAAATTTTTTGTTGGATGTTTATGAAATTCCAATGGAAATTAACATTTTTGGGTGTGAAATGACTGTGATTTGTTTATAAAAGATATCATAGAGCTTGTTACTGGAAATGAGTTGGGAATTAACATGATGAAAGTATTTTCTAGGTAAGTCAATTAACATATATATTTTAATTATTTTAATTTATGGAAAATTTGTACTTATGTTTGTTTTGTATTAGGTATCATTATAAAATTTAAAAATAGAATGATACGATAATAGTCTATGGATTTATGGACCCAAAATTTATTCCACCTATAATGAGAAAAATGACTAATGCAGAAAGAACAATTTATATTGTTAAAAATAATAAAATTAGTCAGTGTTGGATGCTTCCTTATCTCTATGAGTATGAAAATATACATTATAAAGTGTTATATATCTCTTAAAAGAATAACCACTCACATTATATCTTATTTTTATATTAGTGGCCATTGGATTTGGGTATTTTTTGTCTAAGGGTGAATACACTTTACTGACTATGCTCTATCCATGAAAAAGTGAGAGAAAATTTTAATATTTATTAAACACATAAGTTTGAAAATTTTAATGCTTGTATATATTATAATGACATTAATTTTTTTTCATACATATTATTTTAAAATAGGGCATGTGATTAGATTATATAGATAATAATAAATTAGATCACAAAGATCAACTATGTAAAAGAAAAGGTGACTTTTCATTTACAATTACTACACTTTGATTGCAAGTACTTAAAATTTTATTTTGAATTGAAAAATTCATTTTAAAAGGAAGTGTAATAAACAAGAAGGATTAAAGTAACGTGTATACTATGTTATTAGATTTATAGTTGAAATAATTTCAACCAAAACTATTATAAATTTATAGAAGGGTATATTGTTTTATAAATATTTCTTTTAATTTTTCATTCTTTTTATTTAGAGCACATGTTAAATGATTTTGTTAATTTGTAGATTTTTAATGATCCTTATCCTTATATTGGACAAGATCTAAAACACTTACCAAGTAAATGAGTGAATTATTTCATAGGTATGATTGTGTTTTAGTTTATTTTTAATATATATTGTAAAGTATAGATTTCAAATTATAAATATTTGTATTGTTTCTATTTTTATGCTATACTATTTCTTTACTATTGTTTTTCTATTATATGTTATACTTATAGAAAGAATAAATTATTATAATTTTATTAAAAAAAATTATTTTTCATGTTGGAATAAATGATGTTAAAAATTTTAAAATGTTATTTATCAGGTCAGTTTTTTTTAAAAAGCTGACGTGATAAAAGTTTTTTCACATCAATTTTTATATAAACAATGCGATAAACCTTTAATTATAGACTTTTTAAATTGTATTTTATATAACCAATTTAAAAAACCCTTTATAATATAATTTTTCACATTGGTTATGAAAAACCAATGTGCTAATATATTTTTAATAAAGGTTTTTATAAAAAAACAATGTTAAAAATATATTATCACATCGGGTTTTGATAAAAAACATGAAAAACCTCCTCCAAAATGTATTTATAAAATATTATTTTATTAAACAATATTAAAAACTTATTTATAATTCCATATTCAATAATGATTCATTATGACTAATTTTAAAAATAAAAAAACTAGCCTAAAAAACCCTCTTTTGATCTATACTCATATCTTTGAACTGCCTCTTCCATAACAAGTATAATATATGGCACTTGAGGCTCTGGTTTGGTAGAAATTGACTCCTACACATCCCTCATAGGGAATCTCCAAATATTTACTATATCCTTAAGCAACTATGTTGCGACTGGATCCCCCTTGATTTGATAAAATAGGTGGTATAACCACCTGAGGAGAAAACACTTTCCCAATAGGTCTTATAGAGTTAGAGGTTGCATCTTAGTTATAGAAAAAAAATTTTAGAAGAACTATATACAAGGTATTACTCTTGTATAATTTCATAGCCTCTTCCTCATTGATATCAACTTCCTTATTCTTTAACACCAAGAAGACAAGTCTTCCATAGGGATAGTAATTTAACTTCCATTTCCCTTTGCATTAGTGATTCATAATCTACATCATATATCAAGGAAGATTCAACTTCAAGTTATTGAACAGGGTATATAAGAGATTCATGTATTGAAACAACAATTTCTACATATCACTAAATCTATAGGAAATCCTAGTATAAATACACTTTCAATCTACATTCCATTCATATTCTAGATCTTTCACACCCTTCTTCTCGAAATAAGAGGTTCCAAAGAGAAACTTGAACATTTCTATGAGTCTCACTATAATTTTTATAACTAGAGTCCGAATAAACTTGAACTCACCCTTGTGAGGATAGTGAAATATTTTAATAATTTCTTCAAAATAAAGAATTATGAATTTTACATTTACATTCCATGACAAAAAATCCTCTACCAAACTAAATTGAAACTTTTTATTTTAAATAAACACATTTACTTCCTACTCAAACAAGAACCCAAATTTATTATCATCAAATATAGTCTCCCATATTTGGAATTGAAGGATTTTATTTAGCAACATCTTAGTTCCTCTTATCCAAGCCATATCTACATCCTTCATAGATTGCACTTTGTGTGGTGCACCACCTACCTTCATTTTCTTGGAAGAACCAAAACTACCATCATATCCTCATTTAGACTTCCCCACCACTAAAGGATTAGTTAGAGCCTGAGTTAATATTGAGAGAAATAGGGTGAAATCTTGACTTTATAGTAATGGGATGTTGAAAAAAGGCGAGGAGGTTGGTGGTCAATTTTGTTTCTAGGTCACATATCCAGTTTGTAAGAGGGTTAAATACCTGATTTTTATTTTAGGGTCAACTTTGAAATAAAATAGATAAATTTTAAAAATTAAATAAAATTTATTTTCTAAAAACATACCAGGATTAATTAAATATATAAGTAGAATACATTTTGAAAATAAACTATAACAAAATAAATTCATTTAATATCCATAATGCATCAAAGTACAAAGAAATAATTTAAACTTATTTAAATTAAAACAACCCCAATTATATTTTAATAAAATAAAACTGTTCACACAGAAGGGGTTTAATAATGATATCCACTAATAGGTTCTTAATAGAAATAAATTCAAGAGTGATATAACTTTTTTGAGGATGATCTCTTAAGAAATGATTCCTTAAATTAATATAATTTTTCTAGAATGGTTTATCAGATTATTTGAAATGTTGGTAACACTAAGGTTATCACATTTAATTTATATTTTATTATAAATAAATCTAGAATCAAATAAGTTGTGTTTCATCTACAATACCTACACACAAAAATTATCAGTATCTCTATATTCTGATTTAGCATTAGATAAAGCAACATAGTGTTTCTTCTTACTGGACTAAGATACCAAAGATTTTACTAGAGAATGGCATGTTATTGAATTAATCTTCCTATATAGTATACAACCACCAAAGTCGACATTGTAAAATAAAGTAAACATAAAATCAAAAGTTTTTAGAAAAAGTAAAGAAAGAGAAATTTTTTCCTTTTAAATATCTTAAAATTCTTTTGGAAACTTGTAAATGAGATTCCATGGGATTATATTAAAAACTAGAACATAGGCATACTAAAAAAATAATTTCTTGTCCACTAGTAGTCAAATACAGTAGACACCCTATTATTTATCTATATAACCTATTTTAAATTGGTTTTCAAGTTTCATAAAAATTAATATTTTTAGTATAACTTATCAAAGTTGGATATATTTTACCGTTTGTGAGTCCAAAAAATCTTATGAGTCCAAAAATCTTAAGTAATTAAAGTGTATATTTAATTTTCTTGAACACATTACTAAATTCTTTCTAATAAATCTAAAAACCAAAAAACAATTTAACTCTCCCATCATGCCAATTTCAAATTATTTTTTCAAGTTTTTTTGATAAATAATTACATAATTTATTTTATAGAACCAAAAACCACATCATCAATTTATATATAAACTAAAAAAATATGAAGATGATTATTTATTGAAAATATTAGGGTTTTAAACTCATATTGAAAATCCATTTGATAAAATAAAAGGAATTAAACATTCATACAAATATCTAGATTCTTTTTTAAGTCCATAAAGAGCTTTGGTGAGTTTGAAAACTGAATTTGGAAGATAGGGATTTTAAAAAATTGGGGGATATTAAACATAAATTTCATCTATAATAGAACCAGTTAAAAATGTAGATTTTACATATTTTTGATAAAATTTAAAATTCCGATGTGTTTCATAGGCTAAAAGAACCCCAATGGCTTCTAATATGGCTGTGGGTGAAATATTATTTTCATAATCTATACCTTCCTCTTGATTGTACGCTTTAGAGACTAATTTAGCCTTATTCCTTGTGATCACACCATGATAATCCTATTTATTACTAAATACCCATTTTTTCTAATAATAGGAGAGTCATAGGGTCCACAAACTAATTTTCCATACCTTGTTCCTCTTAAACTGATTTAATTCCTCTTTCATTACTAAAACCCAACTATCATAAACTAATTAGTATTCTATGGTTTTAGGTTCTAGTTGAGATAAAAAGTAAAAAAAATTCCATAGGGTTTAGTACACATATTTTAGTTATAATACCTTCATATAATCTTCTTATAATAGTTTCTAAGGGACGGGTTTTCAAGATTCTAGGATATTTAGGAAGCACACTTTTAGATTTCCTAGTATCCATCCTTTCAGGATTTGGTTAATCAAAATAAAGTTCCAAATAATCTTTTCAATTTTAAAAAATAGGTCAATGTATCATGTTTTCAAAAGAACCAATTAGGTCATCAACTTGAGTCATTTTGTGATCAAATGGATCAATTTCATCAAATTTCAGATCATTTTATAATTTAATAATCTTCCACTATTTGTTAAAAACTCTATATGCCTTAGAAGTTGTAGAATACCAAAGAAATATTACTTCATCATATTTTAGACCAAATTTTCAAATATTATCCTTGATTTTCACATTGTAAACTTTTCATCCAAAAAATTTGAAGTATCCAACTTTTGGATTTCTATTATTACATAGCATATAAGGCGTTTCCTAAAGATAAACATAATTAGAACTCTATTAATGAAATAACATGTTTTATTTATATATTTATCCCAAAAATGAGTGGAAATGTTACATTCACATAACATTGTACTAGAAATTTCTTGCGAGGTCCTATTTCTCATTTCAACAATTCCATTCAATTGAGGTGCCATAAGGGGAAAAGTCTGTTTAATTCCATGTTTAGAAAAATATGAATTGAAATCATGGTTTTTAAATTATCTTCCCTGGTCACTTATATAAGAGATTATTTAATAATATTTATCTTTTTTTACCAATTTAAAAAAACTTATAGATATAGAACATGTTTAACTCTTAACAATCGAAAAGAAAATCTATATAAATCTAGATAAATCATCAACTAACACATAAACAAAACATTTTCTTTTAAAGATTGTTATTCTAGATGACCCAAATGAATCTATGTGGATAAGTTTTAGAGGCCTAGATATAACAACCTAATTAATTTATTTTAAAGATGACCTGTGTTTCTTTCCCATTTGGCATGCATCTCATAGTCTCGATTTTTTTAATTTAAGTTGCGGTAAATGTGAAACTAAATTTATTTTAGAAACTTTTCACAAAGAATATAAATTACAATTCTATAGTCTTATATTCCAAATAAAATATTCATTTATTTTATAATTTAAAGACATTACACTCTATCCACTTAAAGAATTTAGATATAGTGTATAAAAATTCTCCATTCTAGGTGAATTAAATTTATGAATTTTATATTTTAAAACATAATAAGAATTATTTAAAAAATCAATAAATTAACATTCATAAAAAATTTGGGAAATACAAATCATATTGTGCTTTAATTGTTCCACATAAATAAAATTACTGTAGAGGAATGATTTTCTATTACCTACTAATCCAACTACCATAATCTTGCCTTTATAATTTTCAACAAATGTGATATAGCCTCAATTAATTTTTGATAAAGAGAGGAAATTAGGGAAATCTACTCTAATTTTCCTTAAGAATCCATTATCCATATAAAATTTCTCATTTATTATATTATAAATTTTATCTTCAAAAAAAAAAATCAAATAATAAACTTCTTTGGAACTCATATTATCTTGAGTCTAGTAATATTAGAAACTAAATATCTTGGAACCCAAATCTGTACGCGTTGTATAGAAATTATGAAAATGAATTTTGAAAAACGTTTTGAAATAAATGCATGTTTTACTACACAAAATTGAGTATTTATTATGTTACAATAATTAGAAAAGTTACCTAATTATCTACAGTGAAAAAATAACTTTATAGTGTTTTTTATTCTTAGAACTTGTAAAAAAATAATTTTTATAAAGTTTTGATTTTTCACCCTGTCTTCCTATTATAAATTTATTTTTATAGAATTTATTATTGACTAGAATTAGTTGAAGTTATTTTTCCATTGTTTGAACACACTATAGAAATCTTTAAACTCTTTCACTTCTCTTTGTAAGCTTCTAATTTTGTTATCTTGTTCAACACATGAAACATTATTATTTTCCATCTTTGTTTTAAAATCTAATTTTTTTATTTAAGTAATATTTTCAATTATAAACTATCCATATGAATTTTTGAGAGTTTTCTTTTTCTTTTTCATGTGTTCATATATTTTTTCTATCATGGTACAATAATCATTTATTTATTCAAAAGAAAAAATTTCATTTCATGAATTAGACCCACGATCAGAAGAAAAAAAATAATCTACCTCATCTGAGTGTACCATAAAGCACATATTAACCTTTTAATTCAAAATTTCAACTTCATAATCTAGGATAGAATCATTAATATACTCTTCAGAAGTACTCTATACAAATTTAATGGATTTATTATCTTTATTATTATAGAAAACGTTCTTAAAGTATTTTTTTATATAATTCTTATTTTATTAAAATTGAGTGAATTCTGTCTTGATGTGCCTAAGCTTCTTATACTTGTAGTATCTATAGAGTTTTTTTCATGTTCCTTTTACTTATTGAAGGATTTTCTAAAACCAATATTTTGTGGTAATTTTTTGAACTTTATTGTAAACTAAGAAACCTCATAATTTGATTCCAGATTTCTTGAAGTGTATTTTTCTCTAGATGATTCAAAAAATTGAATACTCTTGTTTTTATTATCATCTTTAAAAGAAGAAAACTTCAAGAAAACTTTTTTCTTTTTAATAAGCTTGTGATCACCTAACTTGTCTTATATTTTAGATTCATACATCATAAGTGTACCAATGAGATATTTTATTTTGAAATATTTGACAGTTTTTTATTGCCTTATGATAGATGAAATACCACTCCACCTAGTCGGTTGAATTATGAGTATTTTCAAAGCTTGATCTAGTTCAGGAATGTGTGTTCATAAAGAAGAAACATTATTTACAACCTAATTATATCTTCTATCTAGTTAAGTGATGATTTAAAATTCCATAATTATGAATGTATCAAACTTAACATTGGTAGTATTATATCTATCGTATCTCACATTATCTGTTCCTTAATAAGAAACTGATATGGTATTCCACATCTCATTATTTGTTTCACAATGTGTAACTCTATTGAACTCATCAGGACCTATTCCATATATGATGGAATTCATGGATTTAGAGTTAAATTCATAGATGGATTCAGTTTTAGCACCCCATTTTCAGGTTTTATCTTGGGAATTTCATAAGGATTCATGAATTTTAAATAAAACTTTTGATAAAGATTCCTTAAATCGATTATCATTCATGCCTTATAGAAACCAAAATTTTTACCATTGATGTAAATAGATCTTACCATAAACATTCCTTATTTATTATCCACAATAACAACCATTTTGATGATGACATTAAGAATTAAAAATTTTAATGTTTATAAATCAAAATTTACTTCCATTGATACCAATTATTGGTCAGAGATGAGCTGTACTAAGACTTAAAAGAAGGGTAAATTGAATTCTTGAAATTTTCTGGGCTTAAAAAACCTCCCTCATTAAAGTTTGATAAGTATTAATATTTTCTTATCACATGAAATCAGTGGAAATAAAATTAGAAATAAAAAAATTGAACACCATATATTTATAGTGGTTTGTGGAACATAAATCCCCAAGTCCACTACACCAACAATCAACTCCAAGATCTTGGTGATTTTTACTAGTACCATTCATTTCACTAGGGACTTTTAGTACTTTTCCCAGGGACTGTACAACCGAGTACTAGTGATAAAAACTTTTAAAAACACCAAAATACTTTATTGGTATCCTATAAGGATTTATAAAACACAATCCTTCAAGGCTCTTTTAGCAGGAACGTTCACATATTATAACAAGAAACTGACCGCAACACCCTGAGATTCTAAAAGTGGAACATCATGTTAGTTATCTTATATTATGTGAAACACCAAGATTAGAAGAGAATGTAAAAACATAATATATATGATATTTTATTAAATAAATTCATTCTATTTGATAGCTTGCAATACATACAACACTAGGTTCAAATGAAACACGATACTCTATTAAAATATTATTATTTAAGTATGACCATTATAACTCAGCAGATAAATTGGTGGGTATGAATAAAACTAAATAAATTATAAAAATTATATGGTTTAAAAATGTATAAAATAAATTCAAGGTTTATCTATTAAATATAAATAAAATTAAAATTATTTAAAAGAAAAAGAAATGTTTTTTTTTCTGAAAAACTGTATTTTTCTAAAAGGCGGTTTCATCGCACAATGTGAATATATTTTAAAATTAATTTTACAAATTTTAGATAATTTATTTGATAAAATGAAATTTATTTTTTAAATCATCATATCAAAATAATCTTAGGGAGATTTTTTAAAACTTTAATTTTCCAATGAATAGTAACAAATACTTGTTTTTATTGAAAATCGACTTTTTGTTTAAATCATTTAAAGGTTAAATTTTAATTTAAAATCATTTTTAAATTAAAATTATTTCAATTATATTATAATAAATAAAATTTAGGCCAGTGGAATTAATTTAATATTGAATTGTTTTATTAAAATTTTCTATACTTATGAAAATTTTCTCTTTGGAAAACCACCTTTTTGTCACACCTGTGAGTTTAGTTTTAAATTTAATATTGAAAATTATATGATTTTAAATTGATAAAATGGATTCCATATTTAAAATAATAATAATTAATATTATCTAATAATTTAAACTTAATTTTTAACCATATTGAATAGAAAAAATAGTAAGACTTAATTTCCACAGTTAAGGTAAAAATGAGATTACCGCGGGGTTAAAAAAATAGATAAGGGTTAAAATGACCTAAAAATTATAGAATTACTTTTATATGTATATATTTAGAATATTATCACCTTAGGATCTATTTTTATGAGTTTCCAGGACACCTTTCCATGAAATTGAACTATATAATAATTTGAGTGAAGAAAAATACAAATATGTCACCCTATGAACTTTAAATTACAATTATGTGTTCACATAGAAAGAAAAGAAAGACGTGAAAAAACATGGATTGTAATTTTGAGAATAATTAAATTAATTTCATGATATTTTTTTTAAAAAAAATTAGTAATCATATAATTACTTTAAATTCTTTAGCAACACCGACACTGTAATTATTTAATTAATAGAAAAATAAAATAAATGATACTAAAAATATTAAAAGTAAAATAAATTGAATGAATTATTATGTTAAATTAATTTTTTAGATAAATATAACATTTTATACTAGTTTTAACATAATAGATTCGAATTGAATCATTATCTTGATATTTTTTAAATGAATAATGTCAAAATTGACATTAATGTTATTTTATAATAAATAATATTTTATGAAATGATTTAAAATTCCTAAAAATCATATATTATTACAGTAAATTTTAAATTTTTTAAAAATATAAAATATGGTCCATTCGTGGGCTGATGTTTTTTTATAGTGAATATATTGACACCCAAATAGTAAAAACACTATTACCTCAGTTAAGGTTAAAGTGGTGTTTTTGCAAGTTACATGTGCTTGTGTTAAAAATAATTTTCAACACACATTGAATTTTTATTCGATAAATTAAATTTAACATTTATAATAAATTATTTCAAATTATATAATAATAATAATTTTATTTTAGGCTTAACTGATATATTATCTAGGCTAAAAAGACTAGTTACCGTAGTGAAAAATTAAAATGGTAAAAGTAAAAAACATAGAAGTTAGGGAACAAAATGTTTAAAACATGTGTTTTTGTGTGTTTTAGAGGTTTTTTAGACCATATAATATACAAAACCCTTTAAATATCACTTTTTTATCTATTTTTGGTGATATTGACTTCCCTTTATTGACTAGATTTGGGTATTTTAAAAAATGTCACCCCTCCTCAATTATAAAAGGGCACTCACTCCCCTCACTTATTCACACCTATAAAATAATTGATTTAAATAAAACCCTTCCAATACCCATACCAAACATAATTATCCACAATCAAGATCATAGTTTCTTCCCAAAATACAAACCCTGTGGTCTTTAAGAAGATATCCAATGGAGGTTTTTCTAAGAGAATGTAATTGTCTTCACCAAGATTATTATTATTTTTCTTCTTTTACAACCTTAAATTATGTCTTAACACTTAAAATATAATGAAAACATTATATAACATATAATTATATGTTATTATGTTTATGGAATAATATTTATCCATATCCACTTCTGTCAAATAGGAAGAGAAATTGTTAATCGTGTGTATGACGGACTAACACCACACGAACTGTTGTAACTCATTTTCTATCATCAATTATTATGGTTGGATATAATAATGGATTTAATATATATATATATATATATAATATTTATGATATAATTATACCCTTTGAGTTATGATATCACATATACCTTCTTACTTTCAATTCCTTTTAAAACATGATAACGTCGCTTGTTTGTACGGAGGACTATCACCTGAGAAGCGATGTGATTTGTTTTTTAGTTACGATTTACATGAAAAGTAATAAGGATAGATTTAATGAATATATGTAATATATATGAGATTATATAAATTCTATAAAATTAATATATCATACACTTCCTTACCCTTTCACCCTTCAAGGGAATGATATTGTCACTTGTGCGTATGTACGGACAACCATCTCCCCAATGCGAAGTGATTCATTTTCTATGTCCAACATTAAATAGTGGTTATAAACATGAATATAATGAAAAAAATAATTTTTATTACATTAATGTAATTATAGTGATTATGTAATTATATTATATGTAAAACAATTAGAACTTTCATGGAAAAACACGATGAGAAAACAAGGCAATTAACACCAAATCAATGAAAAATAATGAAATATTTTAAACAAACAGGTGGTAAAATGTTATAATGGGATCATATATGGAATGTGATAGCGAAAATGTTTTCAATTACATTTATATTTAATTTAATTTTTTTAAACCCACAAAAGTGTTACTTTAAGATGAATTTCTTCATTTTTATGATATTGATGTTATTTTGAGCTGAACAATAAAAATGACCCATTTCAGATTTTTAAGTATTTTTAATTATTTATGTATTTTATCAATAACATTTCTTAAACTAATTAAAATTATAAAATTCTTTCATTTTCAGCTTATAAACATCCAGGGATTCATTTTATACTTTTGGAACAAAAGTTTAATCGACCATATGGAAGCTTTAAATAAGCTCACAAGTTGGACCACTAAAACTGTTTACAGATATGCCTAGTTTTAATGTGGGGACCATAACTTATTTTTTCTGGGCCCCATTATTGTGAAATTCTGTGGGTGGATGTGTAAGGAGTGTTGGAACATATTTTATGAAGGTAAGGCCGTGAAAATTGGCTGTTATAATGGTCATTAAAACATCCTTATCCGAAGGTTTTAGATTTGGAGAGTCTGACTGGACATAATAAATTATGAGAGTAAAACATCCCTAACTCTCAGAATACTTATCCAAATATGCTGAGCGTTTGAGAAGAAACACCCAATATAATTATTAAAAACATTTAAGAAGTGTTCCATGTGTGAAGATGTAATTTAATGGGGCTACAATGCATCACCATTCGGGAAAAAAATTATGGAAATAAAAGGAGGAGAGATCCTCCCTCTCAAATCATCTCTCATTCCATCCCATTCCTTTTGGGGCACCAATGAGGAGAAATTTTCAGATTTCTCTTTTATTTATTTTCTTTTTTATAGTTTTTAATGCATTATTCTTCCCCATTCATCTTGATTAACCTTACCATGGCGGGGTAAACATTTTGAGTGATTGGGAAAGAGTTCGTTTTCTATTTTGTAATGATTGAGTTCTTGGGCGTAATTGAATGAAATTTATTTCCTCTTCAAATTTTTTTTCAATTTAATACAGCATATTTGATTATCAAGTGTGATCGTTCTTGAATTTTAATTCCGTTATTGATTTTTTCCTTGTTAAAATAATCATTATCTCCCTCCAACAATTTCTGGTTTATATACGATGGAATAAACCAGAGATTAGTGGTGAAGTACTTGATGATCGTCAGTATGTGTAAAAGGTGTAGTGAATGTTCTTGATTGTTCGGGATAAGCAAGACCCAATCAGGTATTTCCCATGTCAATTGAGGATATTCAATACAACTATTTTTCACATGGAAGGAGAGTTGACAAAACCGAGATCTTGGTAAGGTTTTATCTCACCATCATAATTTCACTAAGGAAGTGAGTGGAAACGATTGTGGAAACTCACTTTAATCAAATTAAAAGAATAGGTTTGAATTGAGATGAACAAGGATAACATTAAAATTAGAAAACCAAACCTGACCTAATCACCCTTTTAATATAATAGTTTTTCAATCATTTGAATTTAAATTTCCATTAAATCATTTTCTTATCAAACACACCATTTTAAACCTCATTTAAAAGTGAAAAACCATTTTGTGTGCACTCCTATTCAAGAAAAATCCTATGTAAACCATATTACTACATTTTAACTTAGGAAATAATTGTTTTTTCATTCCTCAGGACATGCTTGCGTCAAATTTGGTGCCGCTGCTAGAGAGGCAGTGCAAAAAAAAAAGATTTTCAAAATTGAATGACTCGCAACTCAAAAGAACCATTAATTGAATTTGATCCAAAAATTGAAAGAACATTAACACAACTAAGAAAAGTAAACCTACCAGAAATATTTGAAGAAATATATCTCTCAAATTCATGTGAAACTCTTAGTGTTCACTCTAAACCTGAAATAATGGCTGGAAATCCCAACCGAACCCTATGTGATCTATGTGCACCTCAATTTTCCATTCAAAATAACCAACTCATTTCACCCACTTAACCAAATGATTTTGAATTACATGTCAATATGATTCCTATTATTCCAAAGTTTCATGGTCTTGAAGGAGAAGATCCAAATCGGCACATGCAAGAATTTAGATACACTTGATCAAGCTTTAGGCCAAGAGGAGCACCTAAAGACCAATTTCAGTGGAGGAAATTCCCCTTCTCACTCGAAGGAGTGGATAAAGAATGCTTGTACAATCTACAGCTATGGGAGATATGTGATTGGGAAGACCTAAAAAGATGTTTCATGCAAATGTTCTTTCCCACATCGAGGAGGACTACCATAAAGAAGGAAATTTACATCATACGACAATCAACAAGAGAAACCCTCTATGAGTACTGGGAGCACTTCGAGAAGCTATGTTCCAGATGCCCACATAAAGAAATGGAGGAACACCAATTACTTGTGTTTTTATACCAAGGACTTATGGATAATGATTGAAATCTTCTAGATGCCTCATCTGGGGGATCCTTGATTGACAAGTCGCCTGCAGATATTAGAGTACTAATTGAGAAGATTTCTAAAAACTCACAACAATTTGGAATAAGATGAATGGGAACCACGGGTATACATGAGGTAAAAATAGTTGATTCATCTGCATTAATTGAAACAAAAGTTGATGACCTTGAAAGGTTAGTCCATCAAATGGCTGTGACCTATGCAAATGGAAAATAAGATTCAACTTAGGTTTGCGGTTTATGTTATTCTTCCACTCATTTTACTGACCAATTCCCTGAGATATAGGGGATATAATATTGCACTGTGTCCTTTAAACCAAGAAAATTCCAACAAAATCAACTATATAAACCCTAAGACCAACAAGGATATGGGAACCAAAAAAACCAGATGAGATCATTTAATCCTAACCAGTACCCCAATCAACCTCCTTACCACCAGCAGCAATACCAGAACTCCCATCCATTCCAAAAATCCTATAAACATCCCTTCTAACAACAAAAATACTTTCAGCCACCACCATTCCAAATAAATACATATGAACAACCATCCACCAGCACAAAACCTTTTTTGGAACAACTACAATCCAAGTATGAGGGCCTAGAAGATAAGGTTGAAAAGATGGAAGACACGGTGGGAAGTCTTGTTGAAATCATGTCCAAGAATCCAGGTAATCTTCCATCCCAAACAATGCGAAATCCTAAAGAGAATCTTATTGAAATCATAAAAAAAGTGGAAAAGAAATCCCACCCCCATACAACCTTGAAACTGAATAATACCACCTGTTCTGAGGGAGAATGATGTTGAAAATTCAGAAAATCTTGTGAAAATCCACCAAGAATATGAAAAGGAAGAGGATGAGGAGAAGTATAGGCCATATAATAAGAAACAAGAAACACCAATGCAAAGGAAACAAAGGGAGAAGAAATACTTACCACCACTATTTCCAACAAGGATTACCAAATTAAAGAAATTTCATGAAGAAATACTTCCAAAATAAAATCTAAACACTTTTTAGAAAGTGGAAATCAATATCCCCCTACTTGATGCTGTTAAACAAATTCCAAGGTATGAAAAATTTCTAAAAGATCTTTTCACCCAAAAGAAAATAATTCATGGGAATAAAGGAATCAATTTGGGGAGAAGTGTATCAGCCCTTATCACGCCGTAGATTCCAACCAAATGTCAAGATCTAGGGATGTTTTCCATTACATGGACCATTGGTTAATTAAATTTCACTAATTATTTGTGTGATCTAGGTGCTTCAATTAATGTATTGCCTAACTCTGTATACACTTTTTTGCAGATGAGAGACTTAAAACCCACAAGAGTGGTGGTTTATCTTACAAATAGATCCACAATTTTTTCAGCTGGGGTTCTAGAGGATGTCGTGGTGAAAGTCGAAGATGTCTTATTCTTAGCCGACTTCTATGTGCCAAATATGGAAGAATATAGGATCTTTCCACACTCACCTATCATTTTTGGGAGACCTTTTTTGAATACAGCTAAAACTATCATCAATGTGCTTGAAGGTACATTCACCATGAAATTTGGAGATATCACTGTCCACTTTAACATTTTTGAATCCATGAGGTAACCATCAGATGATCACTCCCTCTTTTCACTCTCTCATTATGTTAGTATTGAACCCATTGAAGAATCAGGTTTGTGCAATGAATTCTTAGACTTAGGAGATAATTTTTACATTAATGAACATATGAATTCCCAAAACACTAAAGATTCGAATTTTATGTGGAAATAAGAGTTAAAATATGATTTCTTTGATGATTTGTTCATTGATGAGTAATATGATATTGTTTTTTGTGTGTAGGAGGTCCACCCTTTGGAAGTGGGGAATGTCAGCTTAATTTCATCCCTTGAGAATCCCCCTGTACTTGAATTAAAACCACTCTCTAGTGATTTGAAATATGTGTAACTTATGGAAGGAAAGAAATTACCATTGATAATTGAAAATAATCTGTCTAAAACCCAAGAAAAATCTTTGATTGAGATTTTAAGAGAGAATGTCCAGGCAATAGGGTGGAGCTTAGGTGATATCCCAGGAATAAACCCAAAAATATGATCACATAGAATTTTTCTTGAGGGAGATTCCAAACTTGTTAGATAGCCCCAAATGAGGCTAAATCCCACCTTGGTGAAGGTTGTGAGGAAGGAGATCGAGAAACTCTTGGAAGCTAGGATCATCTATCCCATTTCAAATTCACAGTGGGTCAGTCCTATTCATGTCGTTCCTAAAACAACTAGCCTAACCACTATGAGGAATGAAAATAATGAGTTAATACCTATGAGAATTCAAAACAGTTGGAGAGTATGCATTGATTTTAGAAAATTGAACCAGGTCACTCAAAAAGATCATTTCCCCATCCCCTTCATTGACCATATGTTAGAGATATTGGCAGGGAGAACTCATTATTACTTTTTGGATTCATTTCTAGGTTACTTCCAAGTACCCATTTCTCCTGAGGATCAAGAGAAGACAACATTTACATGTCCTTTTGGTACTTTTTTATATAAAATAATTCCATTTGGATTATGTAATTCTCTAGGTACATTTCAAAGGACTATGGTGAGTATATTTTCTGACCACATTGAAAATTTCCTGGATGTTTTCTTAGATGATTTCACAGTTTTCAGAGTTTCTTTTGATCATTGTTTGAAAAATCTGGAAAAGGTTTTGAAAACCTGCATTGAAAAAAATATAGTTTTAAATTTTCAAAAGTGTCATTTCAAGGTTAAAAGAAAACTTTTACTTGGTAATTTCATTTCCCAAAATGGAATTGAAGTGTATAAATCAAAAATCGAAGTGATAAATCCATTACCTTACCCTACTTGTGTGAAACATGTTAGATCAATTTTAGGACCTAGATAATTCTACAGGAGGTTCATCAAAGATTTCAGTAAGATTTCTCTACCTATCTATAGATTAATTTTAAAAGATTCTGATTTTGATTTCAATGGTGCATGTAGGGAATCCTTTGATGAGTTGAAGCAAAGATTGATTTCACCACCCGTGATGCAGCTGCCAAATTGGGAAGAACCATTTGAGCTACTCTGAGATGCCTCCAACCAATAAGTTGGAGCAGTCCTTTCTTAGCAAATTGAGGAAAAAACACAAGCCATTTATTATGCCTTTATAACCTTAGATGTGGCCCAATTAAATTACACAACCATGGAAAAAGAGTTCTTACCAGTTGTTTTTGCTTTAGAAAGATTTAGATCATATCTTCTTAGAAATAAAATCACTGTGTTTTTTGATCATTAAGCTCTGAGGTACTTGATGAATAAAGTTGATGATAAACTGAGGTTAGTGTGATGGATGATACTGATATAGGAGTTCAATATAGAAATCAAGGATAAGAATGGATTTGAGAACCAAGTGGCTGATCACTTAAGTAGACTGCCAAACACCGCAGAAATTAAAATTCCAGGAGTCCCACTGAATGATCAAATTCCAGGAGAGCAGTTGTACTTGATTGAAGGAGAGGTGCCTTGGTATGCTGACATGGTCAATTTTATGGTAACATATTCGGTCCCATATCATTTCAATTCTCACTAAATTCAAAATCTGAAAGCTGAATCTAGGTATTATATTTGGGATGATCCATTACTTTGGAAGATTTGTAATGATCAAGTAATAAGAAGATGTTTACCTGAAAGTGAAGTTAAATCTATCTTTTATTTTTGTCACACTTTAGCTTGTGGAGGACACTTTGGATCTCAAAGGATAGCAATGAAGGTTTTAGAATCTGGAATTTATTGGCCCACCATTTTTAAATATACTCATGAATTTTTCAAAATATGTGAAAAATGTTATTTTTCAAAAAATATTTCAAAGAGACAAGAAATGCCCCAAAAGCCATTGAATTTTGGTGACATTTTTGAAGTTTGGGGGACAAATTTTATGGGACCTTTTCCGATGTCATTTGGAAATTCTTATATCTTTCTTGCATTTGATTATGTTTCCAAATGGGTGGAAGCAAAATCCACAAGGACTAAAGATGCTAAAGTTGTTTGTTATTTTGTCAGGTCTAACATATTTTGTAGGTTTGGAGTGCCCAGAGAAATCATCAATGATCTGGTGACTCACTTTTTCAATTGGAGAATGAAGACTTTGTTGAAGAAGTATGGGGTATATCCTAAAAAATCAACTTCCTATCATCCATAGACTAATGGGCAAGCTAAAGTTTCCAACAGGGAAATCAAAGGAATATTTTAAAAGACCGTTAATCCAAACAGGAAGGATTGAAGCCAAAGGTTGGAAGATACCTTTTGGGATTACATTAAATCCTATAAAACCCTGATTAGAATGAGTACATATAGGCTTATTTATTTTAAAATCTGCCACATACCTATAGAATTGGAGCATAAGGCATATTGGGTTGTGAGGAAAATGAATTTGTACCTTGAAAGTGATGGGAAATAAAGAAGATTGAAGTTGAAAGAGTTAGAGGAAATAAGAAGGGAAGAATTTGAAAATTCTAGGATTTACAAATAAAGAACAAGAGTGGCCCATGATAAGTTGGTCCAACCAAAAGACTTCTTTCCTAGATACAAAGTGTTGTTATTCAACTCAAGACTCAAGCTGATGCCAGGTAAACTTCGTTCCAGATGGGAAGGTACATTTATAGTTACTCATGTATATCCTTTTGGTGCTGTGCAGATTATGAAGGATGGAGAGCAGGATCTATTCAATGTGAATAGGCATAGGTTGAAGAAATTCCTTGGGACCCTGCCATCAAAGCCAGTGGAAAAGATCATTCTCCTCCAACCTATCTATCAATAAGATCCATCAGGTTGTACATCTCTTTCACACTTGCATACTGTTCTAATTCATATTAAAATTGTATTACATGTTAAATCCACTTGAATTCATTGAGAAACCTGCATTATTTAAGTGTGGGGGAGGGAATATTTGTAGTTTAGGATTTTCATTTTGTGTTTTTTAAAAACAAATTTCGTGTTTTCATATTTTTTGTGTGTTTATTTTTTAATTTTTGGTTTGTTTTTGAAAATTTTGAGCTGAAATGATTATCATTACCATTTTTGAAACCCATGTTAATGAGTGAACCAATATATTCCATGAAACTGAGCTTAAATGAATGCTGAAATGACTTTATTTCAAGTTAAAATATTTTGTAATTTCACGAAAACTACAGTGATTTTTGAATCCCATGCCATATTTCACTGTCTATATCATTGAAATCACTTTCCTGTAAGGCTTCTAAACCATTTTTGTCATATTATTTTCATTCACCTCATTTCTTGAGAGAACTAGACCATGCTTGATTTAACCAGAATTTGATTTATTCCTTTCAAAACTTGAGGGTTTGGGGTATATGTGTTTTAAATTATTGAGGAATTTATTTGGTTTTAATACCCCCTTTTAATAATACTTTTCATTATACCATAACTTATACATTAATCATTGTATCCCCTAGAATCCATGAACAACCTATTAGGTTAGCCACATTACAAGCCAATTTTCTCTATCCAACCCGCTCTTGAAGTGAAATTGCATGATCTAGTTGAACTTAAGTGTGGGGGAAGATGTCTTGTGGTGTACTAACTCATTTGGTGATACTTTTGGTGGAATATAAAATTTTGAAGAGATGATGTTTCTACTTAATATTTCATTTTGTTAAAAGCTGTGCCTTTCTGGAGCTTTCATGATAAAAGAAGCTGTGCCTTTCTGGAGCTTCCAAAGTAGAAAGAAAGTTGTGCCTATCTGGAGCTTTCATGAAAAAAATATGTTTGAGAATAAATGTTTTCCCATGAAATGATAAATGGCATGAACATTCCTTGAGTTATCATGACGATGGAGCCTATTTTCTACAAATCGGAAGATAAGGAGACCATACTTGAGTGAAAATTAGAATCTTATGATTTTTCTTCATAAAGAGCCAAGTCTTCCTTTTTCGGCCTCAAAATTTTTAACATCTAAATCCTACCAACTGAAAGCCACAGAACAACCATAAAAATTCCTCATGTGAAACACATATTCTTGACTCACATTAGGTGGAGAAGTAGGAATTTATCTAGCCAATGGTGACTCTTGTGTGAGTTTGGATGAGAAAATCCTTGTTGAACTTTTATATTTGTGAGATGAGAGAAAATTCATGTGATGTAGGTGTTTTTTGTGCATGAGATAAGAAATGAAGTAGAAATATATTAAATAATATAAAATGGATAACTTTAAATAATTGTTTTTAATGCGGCATGATATGTTTTTATTTCTTGGTATGAATTTGCTAGATCCCATTGTTATGTGTTTTGGATTTGATTTGATTTGATTTTGATGTTTACTTGTCCAGGAGTCCAAGTGCTAAGTGTGGGCGAATTGATAGAGAAAATATTTTCAATTAAATTTATATTAAATATAATTGTTTTAAACCCACAAAAGTGTTACTTTAAGATCAATTTCTTCATTTTTATGATATTGGTTTTATTTTGAGCTGAATAGTAAAAATGGACCATTTCAGATTTTTAACTATTTCAAATTATATCTGTATTTTGGCTATAAAAGTTTCTACACTAATACAAATTGAAAAATTATTTCATTTACAGCGTATACACATCCAGGGATTCATTTCATCCTATTGGAACGAAATATGAACCGACCATATGGAAGCTCTAAATAAGCTCTCAAATTGGACCAATAAAACTATTTACAGATCTGCCTAGTTTTGGTGTGGGGTCCATAACTCATTTTTGGTGGGCCCATTGTTGTGAAATTCAGTGGGTGGACGCAGAAGGAGTTTTGAAACATCTTTTATGAAGGTAAGGCCACGAGAATTGTCCGTTTTAATGATCATTAAAACATCCTAATCTGGAGGTTTGAGATTTGGTGAGCCTGACTAGATAGAATAAATTGTGAGAGTAAAACGTCTATAAATCTCAGAATAATTGTCCAAATCCACTGAGATTCTAAGGAGAAACACCCAATATAATTATTAACAACATTCAAGAAGGGTGAAACATGTGAAGATGTCATTAAATAGAGCTAAAAAGTGTCAACATTCAGGGGGGGGGATTCTGGATGTAAAAGGAGGAGATCTTATCCCTCTCAAATCATCTATCATTCCTTCCCATTCCTTCTGGGACACCAAGGAGGAGAACTTTTCAGCTTTATATTTTATTTCTTTTCTTTTTCATAGTTTTGTAATGCCTTCTTCTTCCCAATTAATCTTGATTACCCTTACTATGGTGAGGTAAACATTTGGAGTGATTGGGGATGGGTTAGTTTTCTATTTTTAATTCTTGAGTTCTTGGACGTAATTGAATAAAATTGCTTTCTTCTTCAAAGTTGTTTTCAATTTCATATAGTGGATTTTATTATCAAGTGTGATCATTCTTGAATTTTAATTCCGTTATTTATTTTTTCCTTGGTAAAATAATCATTATCTCCCTCCACTAATTCTGGTTTATATACAATGGAATAGACCGGAGATTAGTGGTGAAGTACTCGATGATTGTCAGTATGTGTAAAAGGTGTAGTGAATGTTCTTGATTATTTGGGATAAACAAGACCCGATCAGGTATTTCCCATGTAAATTGAGGATATTTAATACAATTATTTTTCACATGGAAGGATAGTTGACCAAATCGAGATCTTGGTAAGGTTTTCTCTCACCATCATAATTTCTCCAAGGAAGTGAGTGGAAACGATTGTGGAAACTCACTTTAATCAAATTAGAATAAGAGGTTTAAATTGAATTGAAAAAGGATAACATTACAATTAGGAAACCGAACATGACCTAATAACCCTTTTAATATAATTTTTTTTCAATCATTTGAATTTAAATTTCCATTAAATCATTTTCTTATCAAACACACCATTTTAACCCTCATTTAAAAGTGAAAAACCATTTTGTGTGCACTTCTCTTCAGGAGACATCCTAGGTCAACCACATTACTGCATTTTAACTTAGTAAATAATTGTTTTTCCACGCCCCATTATAGGCATGTGTTAGAATGATATATATAATTTTGGTTATATAATATATTTATAATAAACCTATATTTATTATACAGGAGGTTCAGACACATACGAATGGAGTCAAACCCGAGGTAAGGGTTTCTCCTCTCACTTTTACTTAATAAGGCACATGCCATATTAAACACTTATTCCTTAGTGTGTTGTATATAATCACCCTTTTATATGTTATATAATGAATATATTTATATTAATGGTATTTAATGATTAATTTAATGTTATTTATTTTATGGGTATTACGATTCAGAAGTTTCCAAAGCAGTAAGGGTTTATTTCACAATCTCATCGTTATTCATGATTATTTTTGTGTAAGTCTCTCTTTGGTGAATAATTTTATATTTATATATTAAAATCCATATATTTTATTATTATATGGATATTAATTAAATTTTTCAAATAATAACACCATTTCCCCACTCTTTAGTACTTAAAATTATCAAGAAAATGTTTTTAAGAAAATATGATGTTATTTGTCTCTTCGTTCAAAAATCCTTTTCCACCAAAATCCATGATTTCTAAAAATGTTTTCAAAAATGTTTTCAACCTTTTAAAAATTATTTATTAATTTATTTATTACTAATTTTTACTTTTTAAAAAATATTATGAAAGGAATCTTCAAGTTGTTTTCAAAACATGACCCTTTTTGCTAAAAATATAAAAAGAATATTTGTTTTAAAATCTATGACATAGAAGGAATTTTTTTTCATCATGACCAATTAATGTTTTAAATATTATTTTAAAAGTTTTAAAAGGTTATTTTCAGAAAATACTTTTCATTTTTTTGTTATTTTTGTTAAAACTTTTATTTTCAAAGTGAAAAGTTTATTTTCTTCAAGAATGTTTTAACAACATTTTTATGGTATTTCTATTCATAGATGACATAAAACCTTTCTATAATCATGATCCATTGGTAATATATTCTATTTATATCATAATTATTATTTATTTGGATGGTGTATTATTAGTTTTACTAAGTATTTAAAATTTTATTACTATTAACCAAATTATTCTGGATGGTTTATGGTTATGTTTATTTGATTGGGGTAAGTAATAAGATTTCATAAGTTAGTTTTTCATTAAGAATATTTATGTTGATTATATTTCACCCAATTAATATGATTAATGCATTATAATTAGTATGTTAAGGGTGTGTCCTAATCATAGATATACACTCGATGCATTGACATGTATCATGAGACAAATTAGTTGATATTGTCTTCTTGGATGGATCAAAATTAATATTGATGGCGCCTCCAAAGGAAATCAGGGCCCTGTGGGATATGATGCTATCTTCTAGAATCATCTCGGTCAGATCCTTGGTTACTTCATGGGTAGTTGTGGCATTACCACCTCCCTCGAAGCTGAGATGATGAGCTTAATTCATACTATCACGTTCGCCAATCTCTTTGGTTTGAACAATAATTAGATTGAAAGTGACTCGACGACCATCGTGCAAGAGATTTGGAATGACATTATTCGTCTTACTTGTCAGATTACTACTCATTGGATGGAATGAACCTATTCACTTAAAGATCTCAACTATATCAACAATCATGTTTATTGAGAAGAAAATATGGTTGCTGATAGCTTGACCAACATGGGAGTTAATCAAGACATCACCTATTTTTAAGACCTCCCCGTTGATCTTATTTACTCACATGAAAAATATTATAATATGATCTCGTACTTTAGACTCCTGTAAACTTTATTTTGATTTTATTTATGCTTTGGAAATTTCCTCTAATATCCCTATATAAGTTTCAATATCATGTGATTATGTATATAGATTTATTTGATCATCATTTATTCCTATAATATTATGCTCAAGTTATTATTTTAGTGGATTTTGTTTTTGTTATTTACATTTCTATATTGATTATGATTATTTATTAATTATATATTATGTTGTATGCATAACCTTACTAAGCATTTGAGATCACCCCTTTATTATGTTTTATTTTTCCCAGGATACCCAAAAGTATTTTATGATTGATATGCAAAGATATGATAAGGGGAAATATAGAGTTCTCAAAGAAAACATTTTTTATATTTTATGTTTCAATTGTAATGTAAATTTAAAATATGTATCTGTTTTTTCAAGACTACAAAACTATTCAATCCTTTTTTATGTGATTCCTTGCATCTTATTCCAATATAATTAAGTAACCACCAACTCTGGGCTATTAGGGTTGGGGTATTTATAGTTGGTTCTAGAGGAATTTTAGTAGAATCCCTATGACCTGATTTAGTAAAACATTGATTAGGGAACATAAAAATATGATATAAATTGAAGATAAGTATAGAATAACACCTAGAGTTTTAGTAAGGTATTAATTATGTAGATTTTTCTAAAAATATATCCCTGTGTGGATAATAAAAGTGTATGTGGGTCTAACATAGATGTGCCCAGGGGTAATAACTCCAAAAAATGCATGTCAGTATTGACTCGAGCATTTCCTAGCACATGAAAATGATCCTTAATGTGCACATGATTTAACACTATCAGGGGATATGCTTGGGATAATTCACATTTTCTTTAAAAATCATTATGAAGGATTTGAAAATATTTTTTTTGATTCGGAATCTCTCCAAAAGAAACCATGTTTATTATTATGATATTGACCATGCATACAGTTCTTAATTTATGTTTTATGCTTCACTAGTTTTAGGATTATACATTATGATACATAATTTTATGATCTAATATAGTGTATTCTATTTATTATAAATGGAACATAGTATAAATAATTAGAACCATATTTATTCATGTAATCTAATTAGTAATAATTATCATTTTCTTGATTGGCTCTAGACACTATTTTGAAAGGAACTAGTATCCCAAATATTATCATCATATGAGGAAATAATATCATGCACTATAAATATATATAATTAATACTATATGGATTATGGATTTGTAGGAAAGGAAGAGAAGAAGAGGACGATAGAGAAAATAATATATAAGGGGATAAAGGGAAAGAAGGGTTTTCTCACATGTGATAATTGTGCAAAGAAACACCATGGTATATTTTTGAAGGGAATAAAAGTTTACTTCAATTGTAGAGATAAATGTCAGTAGGCATGTGAATGAAAGGGTAAGAAAAAAATGTTTAGGTTTATTATTTCAACTGTAAGAATATGAGACACTATGAAAATGAATTCCCCAATCATTAAGGGAATATAACTTATAAAAAGATAAGGGATAATGGTTAAGCTTATGCTATTACTATAAAGTAAGTGGAGTGATTAAAGTGATTGTGTATTTAGATTAAAGAATTATATTGTATAAATATTTTATCAATGATAAGAATCACAAAGCATAGGTTCTGTTGTAGTTTTTCTACAAGGATTTGGAGACATATGTTAAATGGTACCAATGACCAAGAAAACAACCAAGAAAAGTGATATAGTGGCAAGTCGATATTTTTGAAAAAAATGATTGAGGGAGGAAAACCATTAATATATGGATGATGTTGAGATAATAATGATAAATATATGTTTATGGGATATTATTTGTAACCTTGAAATTAGTTAATGATTTATGTTATCTTTGATAGAGTTTATTATATTTCTAGATTTATGGAATATATTTTACAACCTAAGATTCAATTTTTTGGAAGCATGCATGCCTTCATTAATATTTTATGTTTATCAAGGTATTAAAATATTTCTTATATGACATTAACAGATACTTTTTGTTGTTTGGGAAATATAATTTTATATTGATTTTAAAAATTTAGTGACATCTCTCCAAATTTTTTAGACTTTGAATTTGGTCAGATATATTTCAGAAAGGCCTTAAGGTTAACTATTTATGTAATGGATTAAGTTGAAATTTGGGTGTTTCTGGATAACCCATGCTAACCATTTTAATTTTTTAAAATATCTAAGTAAGGTCTTCTATTATTTTATGGATCTTATAACCTATTAAAAGTTAAATTTAGTGATTCAGGCATGAAAAAATTCAACTTGAAAAATAATTTTTAGAGGAAAATATGAAATTGCTGTGGGAATTGATTACAGTGTGAAATTATACTTTTCAAGTATGTATATTTTCTTATGTTAATATTCTAAATGCTAAAATAATTCTTAAACTCTACAAAAAGGACCATGAATAAAAAATGTTATCATAGTATTTTCATTTATGATGAACTGATGATCTTTTCACTCATAAAATATTTATGGATTAGTGGTAATTAAATTTTCTAGATCATTCAATTTTCTATGATCAATGATATCTATCAAACTCCATAATTATTTATGATTTTCTTCTATTTCCTTATCTTTAATTCCTACTATTTTTTCTATTTGGAAACCTTAAAAAGTGTTATTCTAGATGACCTTTGTACTTTCATTTCTCTCATATCAAGAGAAAGTTTTATTAATCATTTTAAAAATGTGATTTTCTAACCAATGTATTTTTAAATTTAAAACACTTGATTACTAATATAATGATTAAAATTTTAAGATATAATTTATTTATGGGGGGTAGAATATAACACCCTAAGATTCTAAGAGGAGCATCATGTTTGATAATGTATATGACATGAAAATCAAGATTAGAATAGAATGAAACAACCTAAGACAACATGATATGCTTATTTTTAAATAAATTAAATCTCTTTGATAGCTTTTGATGCATGAAACACCAAGTTTAAACAAAAAACGATACTTATTAAAATATTATTATTTAAACTTGACAATTATAACATTGTCATTAAATTGGAGGGTATGAATAGGACTAAAAAAAGAAAATTATATGGATTATAAATTTATAAAAAAAATTCAAGGGATATCAATTAATTATAAATAAAATAAAAATAATTTTAAAGAAAAAAAGTGTTTTATGAAAAACAATATTTTTCTAAAAGGTAGTTTCGTCGTTCCTTGTGCATATATTTTAAAATTAAAATGTATAATTTTTAGAAAACTCATTTTATAAAATTAAATTCATTTTTGAAATCATCACATAAAAAATTATCTTAGGGAAAAATATTTTGATATTTCTGGAATGTTTTATTTTTCGGTGAATAGTGAAATATAATGGTTTTTATTGAAAACCGCCTTTTTATTTAAATAATTTAGAGGATAAATTTTGATTTAAAATTGTTTTTAAAGTAAAATTAAATCAATTATATTATAATAAATAAAATTTATGTCTCTATAATCAATTTTATATTGAATTGTGATATTAAAAATTTCTATACTAATGAGAATTTTCTCTTTGGAAAACAGTTTTTTCATCGCGTCTGTGAATTTAATATTAAATTAAGTATTTCCACTTATGTGAGTTTTATTCTATAAAATTGAGTAAATATTTTTGATCAAAATAATTAATTTTATATAATAATTTTAACTTAAGTTTTCACCATAATGAATAGTGGAAATAATAAAAATTAATTACCACGTTTTAAGTAAAAATGAGTTTATCGTGGGGTTAAATTAAAAATATTGGGGTTAAAATGACCTAAAAAGGTATCCAATTCATATTTTATGGAAATATTTAGACCCTTATCACCTTATTATTGATTTTTATGAGTTTATGGGATAAGTTTTCATTAAATTGACCTATATAATAATTTAATTAAGGAAAAAGAAAAAATGTCACCCTTTTTGAATTTCAATAATGTGTTCACATAGGGAAAAAAGTAAGATTTAAAAGAATATGTATTGTAATTTTGAGAATAATGAAATTAATTTCATGAGGGTAATTTATTTTTAATTTTTATTAATCATATAATTACTTTAAATGCTTGAGCAATGCCAACACAATTATTATTTAATTAATAGAAAAATAAAATAAATGATACTACAAATATTAAAGGTAAATAAATTGAATGAATTATTATATTCAATTAAGTTTATAGATAAATATATCATGTTATATTGGTGTGAATATAATAGATTTTAATTCCATCATTTTCATGATATTTGTTAAATGAATAATGTCAAAATTGACATTAATGTTATTTTATAATAATTGATATTTTATTATATGATATTTATTAAATGATTTAAAGTTCCTAAAAATATTATTCCAAGTTACTTTCAAATGTTTATAAATATAAAATATGTTCTATTAATGTACCTATTTTACTTTTATAGTGACTATATCGAGCCCTAAAGAGTAAAAACTTTGTTACCTAGGTTAAAAAGACTAGTTACCCTTGTGAAAAATTAAAATGGTAAAAGTAAGGAAAATTAGAATTTAAGGAATTTTTTTAAAACATGTGTTTTTTATGTGTTAGAGGATTTTATTGACCATATTATCCCTAAAACCCTTTAAATATCAATTTTGGAGCTACTTGGGGTGAGAGTGATTTCTCATTATTGAATAGTTTTGGGTATTTACAAAAAATCCACTCCACCTCAATTATAAAAGGAAACTCACTTCCCTAAATTCTTTACACCTATAAACATATTTGACTATAAATAACACTGAAAAAATCCCTCCCAAACATATTTATTTAGATTTTAGAGCTTTTGGTCTTCCCAAAAGATCAACCCAATGTTCCTTAAGAAGAGATCTGAAGGATGTTTCTCTAAGAGAAGGTAATTGTCTTAACTACACTCATCAGTTTTATTTATTATTTTACAACATTAAATTATGTATTACAAATTAAAATATAATAATAAAATTATATATCATATAATGATATGTAATTATATTTATTTCAATATATTTATCCATATCCCCTTCATCAAATGGGAAATTAAATCATCAATCATGTGTAGTGAGGACTACTGCCTCACAAACTAATGTTGCTCATTTTACATAAAAAATTATAAAATTTAAATATAATTATATATAATATATAATATATATAAAATATCTATTATATAATTATAATCCTAAAGTTATAGTATCACATATACATTCTTACTCTCTGTTTCGTGTAAAATAGGATAACATCACTCGTGTGTACGGTGGCCTATCAACTTACGAAATGATGTGATTTGTTTTTTAGTTACACATTACATTTAAAGTAATAAAGATAAATTTAATGAATATATTTTATATATATGATATGATATAAATTATGTAAAATTAATATATCATACACTTTCGTAACCTTTCACCCTTTAAGGGGATGATATAGTCGCTCGTGCGTACGTACGACCTACCGTCTCCACGAAGTGATGCGATTCATTATCTATCTCTAATTTTAAAGAGTGGTTTTAAGGATATATCTAATGAAAAATAATATTTATAATATTAAAATCATTCCATTTATAATGAAACTATATTTTATTAACAAGAACTGAAACTTTTATGATAAAACATGCATGAAAAAATAAGGCAATTAACACCCAAAACACTGAAAATAATGAAATATTATTAACAAATAGGTGGTAAAATATTATAAGAGGATCATATATTATTTATATATATATATATATTATGGTTATGTAATATATTTATAATAACCATATATTTATTATACAGGAGTTTTGGACACATATGATGAGAGTCAAACCTCAGGTAAGGGTTTCTTGTCTCACTTTTACTTTTGTGATACATATGCCATATTCACAACATATTCCTTTTTTTGGTGTATATAATTACCCATAGATATTTTATATCATTAATCTATTTATATTCATGGTATTTAAAGTTTCATTTTATGTTATTTATTTTATAGGTCTAATGACTCAAAAGTTACCAAAGTGGTAAGAGTTTATTTCACAATATCATCATTATTAAAGATTGTTTTTGTGTTAGTCTCCAATTGGGGAATTATTTGATATTTAGATCTTAAAATTAATATATCTTCTTCAACTATACACATTTAAGAACTTTTTCAAGTAATTGTACCATTTACCACTCCTTGGTACTTAAAATGATTGAAAAAATGTTTTTAAGAGAATACGTCTTTATTTCTCTCGTCGGTCAAAAATCATTTTTCATAAAAATAAAAATTTTCTAATTTTTTTAATAAATGTTTTAAAACTTTTATAAATTATTTATTAAATAATTTTTTATTTATTTTTAATTTGTAATTTTTTTTAAAGGAATATTCATGTCATTCTTACATCAACGTCCCTTTGGATTTTACTAAAAAAATAAGAAATGAATATTTGATTTAACATGTATGAAATGAATGGAATTTTACAATATTATGAAAAATAAATGTTTTAAAGATTATTTTACATGTTTTAAAAGGTTATTTTAAAATAAAATTATTTTCAAAATGTTTTTTGAACATTTTTAAAAGGTATTTTTCAAATTACAAAGGTTATTTTCCTTAAGAATGTTTTTAATGATATTTTTATGGAATTTATATCCATAAAATAAATCAAACATTTATTATAATTATGATACATTGGAGATTTTTTTATTGGTATAAATTTTTATTCTTTATATGGATGGTTTATGATCTATTTGACCGAGGATGTACAATTTTATTTCCATTCACCAAATTATTCTGGATGGTTTATGATTATTTTTATTTTATTAGGTTAAGTATTAACATTTCATATGTTTGTTTTTGAATAAGAATGTTTATGTTGATTATGTTTCACCCCATATATAGGAATAATTCATTATAATTAGTAATTTATGGTTGGGGTTCAATTATAGATAGACCCACGATGCATGAATAGGTTTCATGTGACAAATTAGTTGGCCTAATTAGATGGGTTTCTACCCACAGGTTTAAATTGTCTTGTGAAAAGTCTTGAAAGTATGTTTTAGATATCTAAAATTATGCATTCCATCATTATGAGATCAGTCATTAATGTCCATGTGATTATTTTATTAGTTTGAATATCCATGTATAAGTTTTAAGATCATATGACTATGTATATAGATTTATTTGTTCATCATTTATTCCTACCATATTATGCTCAAGTTATTGTTTAAGTAGAATGTGTTTTGGTTATTTACCTTTACATATTAATTATGATTATTAATTGATAATATCTTACTCTATATTTATATCCTTACTGATCATATGAGCTCATCCCTTTTTGATGTTTTATTTTACCTAGGATTCCAATAAGTGCTTTATTATTGATATTTAGGGATTTGGTAAGGGGAAATATGGAGTTCTCAAATAAAACACTTTGGGTATTTTATGTTTCAATTGTAAGGTGAATTTCAAGTATATATCTAGTTTACTAAGACTAATAAAATATTATTTCCATTGGAATGTGATTCCTTGTATCTTATTCCAATATAATAAAGTAACCATGATCTTTGGGATACTAGGGTTGAGGTCCTTATATTGAAATTTCCAACATAGAGAGAGAATAATGAAGGATTAATAGATGAAGCTCAAAGTTACAAGATGAAACTGACATAAAAGAATAATTCTCTAGGAAAAATAATAATAAAGGACTTTATCTTGAGGAGAGTCATTAATTAATAAAGAAATATAAATCCATGAAGCACAACTATGGAACTTAAAACTTTTTTTTCAATGAATAAAGTAACAACACAAAATCTTCAAGTGAGATAAAAAGATCAAGTGATTCTAATCTAATGTATGTTATCTACATTTTTATTCTTCACATTTTAATACTCATGAAACAATTATCTCTTAATTTCACAACATAAGATCCATAAAACATGGTCTTGGAATTAAATTCTATATTTCATTTTCTTAAAAACACATTGACAACATGATTAAGAAATAAATTATTCTTGTACTTATTTATTCTCTCTTCACTTGAAACCTTTATATTATCAATTTTACGTCAAATTGGTACTTTACTATTTCATGCATCTATGATGACATTAAATTCCACTTAAAGTAATCTAATGGTAATAAATATCTAGGTTGTAAAACTATATCTAATTCTAGATTAATACATACCCAAATTTTATAGATTTAAATTCTTGTAGCCTAATTGACCCACATATCCATTTTTCACGAACAAAATTTCCCCATGTAGCCAAATTACCTAGGTATTATTCATATAGCCTAATTATTCATGTATCCTTTAATAAATTAGTTTCTTCAATGAAGTACAATTATTTTTGGATGTAAACACTTTTTTATGGCCTAATGTGAGTAACCAAAGTGATAATGGGAGTTTTGGGGGTGTCTGGGGATTTTTTGGAGCCCGAATACCAGTTTTTTTGAAAAAATAAGGGAGGAAACATAGTTAATAGAAACCGTACAGGGCATGCCACATGGTTTTTCTAACAATACAAGTCTTGGACAGTGGGATTTAACCACCATTACAATTTGTGAAATGGTGCGAACTAGGGTGTATTCCCTTGGGAGTCTTGGAAAGTGGGATTCAGAAGCCCGCATGGTTTGAGTAAACCATGAGAACCAAGGTTCATGCTCCTAAAGGGATTGAAAGAGGGAACTGGGGAACCACATGGTTTCAAAAAACCATATAGATGGAGGTGCATGCTAATGTGTTTTGTTGTAGACTCTAGATAGTTGGTTGAGACATGGTTTGTGCACGGTTAGGAAAACCGTGTATATTAGCCATGCAGGGTTTACTCGAAATAGTGAAGGGTGAATGGTTGGTGCATGGTTTGACTAACCATGGGGCCAAAACCACATGAATGAGTAATTATTGGGAAAATTACCATTTTCCATTAAAAAAATTTAAAACCTAAAAACCTATTTTTTCGCCTCCATCAGATTACAGTGGGAGTTGGGAAGGATCCTTTGAGTCTTTTACATAGATTTTGATCTTTTTTCTCTGTTTGAGATTAGATTCAAATGCCATCAGTCTCTTTGGATTCACATGAGTGAGTACTCCATTCCCTTTGTTCCATTATTCATTCGTCTTGGTATCGGCGTAGTTATTTAGGCACAAGACAATATGCCATATTTTCATATTATTTTTCTCTTTATCAGTTTTCTTCTGATCTAGATCAAATAAGAAGTTGATATAGGATGAAAATGTACTAAAAAATTATAGTAGGTGATATATATCTTTCCCTCATGGTTTTGTGTCTTATAAGCGTAGTTTCCATTGTTCCATACGATGGAATTTTTGGTAAATCACTGTTAATTAATTTAATAACTGAATTGTAAGCTATTTTGGTTTCCCATGAGTACCTTAGAGATTGTTGGAGGTTGTTTCCCCAATCCATGACACCCATGGAGAATTTCATTGACTTTAAACTTTGTTATACCACCCATGGGATGCATGTTTTCTTGCTTAGTTATAAGGAGACCTTAACGAATAGAATTAAATAGTTTGAGATGATTAGGAGATGATTTTACTCCTTTTTTATGTTATACATGATGTGAATTGTTTAACTGATTAAATGTGAATTTCTATTATGATTAGTGTTTCTCACACTATGCTTATTGGTTTTAGTCAATGGCTGGAACCCGAAGGAACTGTGTTAATGCTGAATGTGACGGGCAATGTAATGATTGTCCCCCTGAGCCAACAAATGTTATGGGAGCTGGAATGAAAAATCTTATAGCCATGCTCACACAACTTTCTCAAGCTATGAACCATGCAGGACTTCAAAACGAACAGAGGAAGGAGCAACATTCTATTGAATCCTTCATGAGGCATTGTACACCTTCATTCAGCGGGTCTTCTGATACATTATTGGCTGAATAATGGATTAATACCACTGAAAAGATATTTTCAGTTCTACAATGTTCTGAACATGACAAAGTCATCTTAGCAGTGTATCGTTTGGAAGGTGATGCTGATCAATGGTGGAATCTTATCAAGAATACGAGGCAAAGAGATGGAATTGAGTCCATGGAATGAGATGTGTTCAAGAACTTATTTTTCAATAAGTACTTCCATCGTATTCTTCGAACAAAGATGGAGAAGGAGTTTCTTGAACTAAAGCAAACGGATGATGAATATGTTGGTACCTACGAAGAAAATTTTACGAGACTTTCAAGGTACGCTTCCAGAATTATTATCCAACTTGAGATTAAAATCGATCAATTATTTAGTGGCTTAAAACCAAGTCTTCGAAGGGCGTTAGCCATAAGGGACTTCAATAATTTTGAGGAAATTGTTCGATGTGATCTCAAGGTTGAGATGGAGATTGGAGTAACCCATCAGTCATATGGGTTTGATAAGAAGAGGAAAATGGAATTCAAAGGAAAATCTAAATACCACACTGAAAAGAAGATGAGTTTTCCTTTATGCTCAAATTGTGGAAAGAAACATGGAGGGAATTGTCTTAAAGGGACAAGAAAATGTTTTAAGTGTGGAAAAGAAGGTCATCGGGCAGTTGAATGTTGAAATAATGGGAAGAAGATGTCTAATGATGCGAACAAAGAAAGGGATACACAGAATGCACCTCCTACAATTCAATGTTTCAAGTGCAAGGAGATGGGGCATTATGCCAATCAATGCCCAAATCCAAGGGTTGTTGATGATGATCAACGTCAAAAAATTCTTAAGGCGAAAGATAAAGGAAAGTCACATGCAATTACTATCGGCGATGTGGAGTACGATAATGAAGTGGTGAAAGGTACACTTACCATCCACTCTAAAGTAGCAAATGTTTTATTTGATTCTGGATCCACCCACTCTTTTATTTCTGAAGAATTTTCTAAGGGTATCGCCGCATTACCTCAACAATTAGATGTTGAGTTAGCTGTGACAACCCCTAATGACACAACAATCGCATCAAAAGTTTACAATTCTTCTCCGATTGAAGTTTGTGGGAAAGTGCTTCCTGCAAATCTTGTGATCCTTCCTATAGTGGAATTTGCTGTGATTCATGGCATTGACTGCCTTTCTTTATATGGAGCTCATATCAATTTCCAAATAAGGGAAGTCACATTTCATATTCCAGATCAATATATGATTGTCTATCGATGTAAGGATGAACATGACCTTCCAATGGAAATTTCTTCCATCTTGTGGGTCTTGATTCCACTAAATGAAGGTTATTTATCTCAAATGGTGGGAGAAAAACTCATGATTAAGAATATACCCATTGTACGAGAGTTTGATGATGTCTTTCAGGAGGAACTGCCAGGTCTTCCACCAAATCGTGAAGTTGATTTTTCAATAGAACTCATACCGAGTGCTATGCCTATTTCAAAGACACCTTATAGAATGGCCCCAATTGAGTTGGAGGAATTGAAGAATCAACTCCAAGAGAATCTTGATAAGGTATTCATACAACCTAGTGCGTCACCTTAGGGAGCACCTATTCTATTTTTTAAGAAGAAAGATGGATCAATGAGACTCTGCATTGATTATCAAGAACTTAACAAGATTACTATCAGGAACAAATATCCTCTCCCACACATTGATGACTTATTTGACAATCTACGTGGAGCTCAATACTTTTCCAATATTGATCTTCATTCAGGGTATCATCAATTAAGGGTCAAAAAAGATGATATACCAAAGATGACTTTCCGTACAAGGTATGGACACTATGAATTTATAGTGATGCCATTTGGTCTTACTAATGCCTCTACTATCTTCATGGATCTAATGAATAGAGTCTTTAGATACTATCTTGATCAGTTTATGGTAGTCTTTATAGATGATATTCTTGTCTATTCAAAGAGAAAGGAAGAACATGAAGATCACTTGAGAATTGTATTGAAGACCCTGATAAAGGAGAATCTTTATGAAAAATTTACCAAGTGTGAATTTTGGCTTCAAAAAGTTGCATTTTTGGGTCACATAATCTCAAAAGAGGGGATATCTGTGGATCCAGCAAAAACAGAGGTTATCGAAAGATGGTCGAGACCAACAATAGTCACTGAGATCCGAAGTTTTCTTGGTTTGGCTGGTTATTATCGATGTTTTGTGAAAGATTCTTCGTGATTATCTAATCCACTCACCAGGTTGACTCGAAAAGGAGTTAAGTTCGTGTCGAAGAAGGAGTGTGAAGAGAATTTCAAGGAGTTGAAAAGAAGGTTATCCAGTGCACCTGTGCTCACACTACCTTATAGTGGATAAAGGTTTGTGATCTACAGTGATGCATCCAAGAAGGGATTGTGGTGTGTTCTCATGAAAAATGATATGGTGGTAGCTTATGCCTCACGATAGTTGAAAATCCATGAGCAAAATTACCCAACTCATGATTTGGAGTTAGTTGTGGTAATCTTTGCATTAAAGATTTGGAGGCATTATCTTTATGGTGAACAGTGTGATATTTATACTGATCATAAAATTTTAAAGTATATTTTCACACAAAAGGAGCTGAATATGCATCAAAGGAGATGGTCAGAGCTGATTAAGGATTACGATTGTTCAATTCATTACCACCTTGGAAAAGAAAACAAGGTGGCAGATTCATTAAGTCGACAAAACCATGCTAACTTATCCATGATTAGGATCACAAAAGATCCAATATTTATGGATTTACAAAGGATAGATCTTGGAATTATAATGGAAGGGGAAAAATCATATCTTTCTCAAATGAATGTTCAACCATCTATACATGTGAAGATTAAAGAGGCACAAAAAGAATATGTAGAGTTTCAAAAGATGGTGAGAAATGTTCCTGAATTCAACCTTGATTATGATGGAATAAAAAGGTTCAAGAATCGGGTTTGTGTTCCTCCCATCCCAGAATTAAAGAAGGATCTGCTGGATGAGGCTCATAGTTCTTCATTCTCTATTCATCCTGGAATCATGAAGATGTATAGGGACCTGAAAGAGTACTTCTGGTGGGATGGCATGAAAAGAGATGTTGATGAATATGTCTCTCGATGATTGCTTTGTCAGCAAGTTAAAGCTGAGAGACAGAAGTCTAAGGGGATGTTACAACTATTACCCATACCCAAATGGAAATGGGAAAACATCACTATGGACTTTGTCACTGGACTTCCTAAAACATCCAAAGGTAATAATGCTATTTGGGTCATAGTTGATCGTCTTACGAAGTCAGCGCACTTCATTTCTATTAGAGAGGATTTATCTCTGGATCAGCTTACCAAGATATATGTAAAGGAAGTGGTAAGATTGCATGGAGTACCACTTTCCATTATATCTGATCGGGATCTGAGGTTTCCTCGAAGTTCTGGCGAAGTCTTTAGCATACTCTTGATACAGAGTTGAGTTTCAGCACTACTTATCATCCTCAGATAGATGGTCAGTCTGAGAGAACAATTCAAACTCTAGAAGACATGTTGAGAGCTTGCTCTATGGATTTGAAAGGTGGTTGGGATCAACACCTCCCTTTGGTGTAATTTTCTTACAATAGTAGCTTTCACACCAGTATTCAGATGGCTCCTTATTAAGCTCTCTATGGAAAGAAATGCCGAACTCCAACTTACTGGGATAAAGTTGGGGAAAGAAATCTTTTAGGACTTGATCTTGTTGATGAGATTGAAGAAAAGGTCAGATCTATTCAACAACACATAAGATTAGCTCAGAGTCGATAAAATATTTATTCCAACAACCGAAGAAAATACCTAGAGTTTGAAGTGGGTGATAAAGTGTTCTTACGAATATCTCCTTGGAAGAGAGTAATGAGATTTGGAAAGAAGGGAAAGTTGAGACCTAGGTATATCAGTCCTTTCGAAATACAGGATCGTGTTGGGAAGGTAGCTTACCGATTGGAGCTTCCATTGATTCTCTCTCAAGTTCACGTTGTGTTCCATGTATCTCTCGAGAGAAAGTACATACCTGATCCTTCACATGTACTAAGCTCAGAAGTTGTACCGCTGAAGCAAGATCTTTCTTATGAAGAATAGCCGATAGAGATTCTGGATCATAGAGAAAAAGTTCTACAGAACAATACCACTCACTTGGTTAAAGTTTTATGGAGGAACCAACAATTAGAAGAAGATACATGGGAGCTTGAGGATATTATGAGGGAGAGGTATCGTCATCTATTTGTTACGAAGTGACGAATTTCGAGGGCGAAATTCATTTTTAGGGGGATAGAATGTAACACCCTGATATTTTATGAGAAGTATTTTTTTATGTCTTATGTTATACCCAACATCAAAGGAATCTTTCATGGCACACAACACTAGCTTGGCTTTCGTTTCACGCAATCACGACCTTCCTCGATAGCATGTGTAGTGCGCAATACCGAATTCCACTAAACAATTATATATCAATATAATTTTATAAACTAGCCGTTATGAATAGTATTATCTGAATTTTAAATTTTATAACATTATTATTCATCTTACATATTTTTTAGAACATGTTATGAGAACAAAATAATGTTTTTGGGTAAAATAAGTATTTTTCAAAAAATGCAGTTTTGCCGCCTTTTGATGGCGCACCCACTTTAAATATAGTTTTTGACAAGTTTATAAGTTCAATTTAAAAAAATATAATTCTTCTTTATAATCAGGATATAAAAATTTACTTTGGATAAATTTTTCATATTATTCTGATAACTTTCATATTTTAATAGTAAAAACACGGTATATTTTAATTAAAAACAAATTTTTTCACCGCAATTATTTATATGGTTAAATTATAATATTGAATGGTTTTAAAGTATAAATATAATATATTTTTACCATTTAATATAATGTATGTCATTATCATTAATTTTATATTGAATTTATAAGTAAAAAAATTTCAATCTTTGGAAATGTTTTAACTTTTAAAAACCCATTTTCTTAACAACGGGATTAATTTTAAACTATTTACTGAAACTTCTATATTTTGAATTTTGAAAAATGGATTCCATATTTGGATTCAGTGGGTTGAAATTATGTTAATAGGTTACTTTGTTTTTGAGATTATGAATAGTAACTACGGTAACTTTTATTTACTGTGGTTAAAGGTAAATAGGGTAATTCAAGGTTAAAAGAATATTATAATAATTCAAAATTACCTTGACACTTGTCCTAACCTTATTGTATGAGTAGTGTCTGACCATGGGAATCCTTGGGTCGATTTTGGGACCCCATTGAGCCATTTGGTAGTGATAATGAGAATTTGGATTAATTAATTTAATGTAAAGAAACAATTGACATTAACAAAAATATTTTAGTAATTCATTTTTATAAGGGGTTATATAAATTATATTTTTGACTATAAATATTAATTTGAAATATAAAAATATTTCCTACATGATGATATTTTTTTTATAATTTTTAGAAATCAAATAAATTAAATAATTTGTGACACAATAATGATGTAGTATTTACCTCATTAATAAATGATTTAAATAAATAAGTTTATAATGATTAAAATATTTTCCAAAACATGTCCAATTATGATTGGATGATTTTATTTCGACCTTGAGTTATCTTATCTTCATATTTAATGATTTTTGGACCTTTTGAAACCGAAGATAAGTTTATAATAAAATAATATTTTCACACTTCCCAAAGGTTCCCCTCTCCTCCCTTATAAAAGGGCACCTCCTCCCTCTCCTACTCACACCACTTTGAGCCTTCAAGCTCGTCCAAACCCTACCAATATCTCTTCTCCACTTCCCTAGAAACATCTTAGAGGTCCTGGTATTCTTCAAAGACAAACCCTAGTTCCCTAAGTGGAGGTTAAGAAGAGGCACATCAAAGAAGAGGTAATATCAATTACCGATCCTTTCCAATTTCTTTCTTCTTCAACTTCTTATTATTTAGTTGTTTCATTATGAAGTAATAACATCAGTATTAGTTATATACTGATATTTTATTATAAATATGAAACAAACCCATTTCACCTACTATACATCCTACGGAAAATGAAATCACCGCGCGTGCGTACATACAGAATACCGTCTCCACGCTGTTGTATAATCAGTTTTTCCACCACCACCTTACTTGGATGGGTATAATGGTGTAAAGAATAACTATATATGATTATTGTAAAGTGATATTTATTCTTAAATAGTATACATACACTTCAATACAATTCCACGATCATGGGAACGATATCATCGCTCGTGCGTACGTACGGCCTACCGTCTCCACGATGTGATGCGACTCGTTCTACGAGATCTTCATTGCATAATGATTATATAAATGAATTGAATGACTAAATATGATATATATTACACTAATACCATTCTGTAAATGAGGTATCTATAACCTAAAAAGAATAATCATAATTTATTCGACAAAACACGCATAAGAACAAAAAAAAGCAATAAACACCCGAATAACAAGTAACAATGAAATATTACTAATAAGAAGCTAAAAATATGACCATATATTATATCATAAAAATGAGTAAGATTCTGGAATAATTCAATAAAATTATTTAAATCATTATACAGGAGGTTCAGACACGTACGAAGCAAATCAGACCTAAGGTAAGGGAAAATCTCACAATCTCAATTTTTATCCGAGATTGTTTATACTTCAGAATTTATTGGGGAATATTTATCATCCACATCTATGTTCCCTAAATATGTAATATTATTCCTATCCTGGTATAATTGTTTAAAACCAATTTTACCCTTCGTTTAGTTTTTAGTAAAAGATATGAATGGAATCTTTTGTCGTTTTTAGTACGAGGTACTTTTTTGACTTTTCCGGCCAAAGTACGAGAAGAATGTTTTTTAAATTATACGGCCTGAATGGATTTTTAGAACATTATTTCCATGAAGATTCCTTTAAATGTTTTCAAGTTTATTTTTAATCAACTTATTTTAGTTTAAAATTTTATGACATGTTAAGAAAGGAAAAATGTTTTTGAAGTAGAAAGGATATTTTCCTCAAGAATGGAGTTCAAGTGTTTTATCAAAATTATTTTCCATCTAAGATAATATAGGCTTAAGTTTCTATCCCTATTTTTAAATTGATTTGATTATGTTATTATGGAATTAATTTTATGATGTCCTTTTATCTTATATGTATTATGTTTTGATGGCATGATGTTTAAGAATCCCATTTTTATTACATGGGTTATGCTATGATGTATGATTTATGATTTTGTGGAACACATGAGAATGGTTTAATTATGAGATGGGTGGGACCTATATGTCCCTAAAATGCATTGGGTAAAGATTTATATCTCATGAGATAAACATGGATGGAACGGAAAGTTAAACCGGTTCAGTGATACAGGACTGGAACAAGGAGTGAACTCGGTTCAGTAATGGACTTTGTCCGCTATGATAGTCTTGGCAATGAGTCTTGAATAATATGAAATGATTTTCTATAATTATGCGTGTATGACACAATGTATCATGTTTTATGTTATGATTATTTGGGATTACATTTCACCACTATGATTTATTCCATGTTATGATATTATGATCTCTTTTGCAGGTTAAGATATTCAAAATGTTATGTTCTTATGAATATGATATGATTGATATTTATTTTGTTTACCCTTACTGAGAATTTGATCTCAACCTTTTGTATGTTATCTTTTCCCCAGGTCTGGATGAAGGGTATTAAGTAGAATATGCCAAAAGGGACTCTAGATATGATGAAATAAATGGGAGACAATGTAGATGATTTATGAACCAGTTGTTTATGTTTCCCAGTTTCTAAAGACACTATACCTATATGGTCCTTTCATGGTTTTGTTATATGTTGTAATAAGTATGCTTCAATTTTTGAAGTAATAACCATGTATGTAAATTATGGGTCGTTATAGTAAGCTCCGAAACTATATTAAAGAGTGGGTTACAAAAATCCATGTTAGGATGGGATAAAGACGAGTACCGATCATTTTGGCTGAGGTGGTGGTCATGTTTGAGGAATCCATGCACTAGTGGTACCTAGATAGCAGAGAGGGATTTCTCCAAGTAGAGAGGTTGTGTAAAAGGTCCACGGTTCAAGAAAAATATAGTAAGTACAACCTATACCTAAGGATCAGGGCATTGGGACGTCTAAAGGTATGATCTTAGTATCCTATACTCTTGTTTTTTCACATTTTGATATGGTTGATTCACAAAGTTTTACATCTGTACCTTTTTGGAGAGACTTGGACTTGTTTTTTAGTTTTTTGATGGAATGATGGAACTTGACACTTTTTTGGGGGTTAGAACAGAGAGTGTGTTCAAATTAAGGGAGTGTCCCCTTGAGATTGGAAATTGTCACTTTGTATGGAATCTTTTTTTCCTCAAGATTACAGGGTTTGACATCATACTCAGGTTTTATTTCCTAGTTTCTTATTGACCCTCTATTAATTTCTATCACTGGAGGGTGACCTTCACATCACTAGAGGGAGAAGTTTATATTCACAAGCGTTAATGGGATGTCTATCAGATGAGATCTTGAACATAGAATCATGGGTTAGGAAGGATAATAGTCGAGATTACTAGTTTATATCTGGATGACCAGGGATTGTATCAGGAAGATTTACCTCCAGTGGTTGAATGTTTTATGGATGTTTCCCTGAATGAAATTTATAGTGTACCTCATGATAGATATGTGGAGTTATCTATTGAGATCGTTCTAGGAGATGAACTAGTGTCCATTACTCCTTATATGATGGATTTGAAGGAGTTGTAAGATATCAAGAGGTAGTTAGTGGAATTGGATGAAAATGGGTTTATACAACCCAATACTTCTCTGTGGAGTTTTCCAGTCCTTTTTTGCGAAAAAGGTGGATGATACCCTTAGGATTTTCATAGATTATCTGAAATCTAACAAGTTTTAAGTTAATAACTGATATACCTAAAAACATATAAATGATCTTTTTGATTAATTTAAAGGATCTTGGGTGTTATCAAAAAATTTATTTGAGATTGAAATATCATCGGGTTCATGTTCGACCTATATAAATACCCCATATAACTTTTCGTAACTGGTGTGTTCTATATGAGTACCTAGTTATGCCATTCGGTCTCATGAACATACCAGGAGTTTTCATGGTGTTGATGAATTGATTTTTTCTTCCTTGTCAAGATTTTTTTGTGGTCTGTTTCATGAATAATATCTTACTGTATTCTCAAAATTGACATGACAATACCCAATATATTGAAATTTTTTGGATACGCTAAGAAAACATTAGTTATATGATAAGTTAACAAATTTACACTTATAGATGGATAATATTCACATTCTGGGTCACATTATCTTAGAGAAAGGAGCATTAGTTGACCAAGAAAAGGTGAGATCTATAGTTTCAAAGGATAATACCAATAATTTATTTGATATAAGGAGTTTATTGGTGTTGTATGTATATTAAAGGCATTTCATACAGTGATTATCATGCTTAGAGATATCATTGATGATCTTGACTAAGAATGGTGTAAATATTTCATGGTTAGATACCTATAAGACAACCTTTTAAGATCTAAAAGGGAGATTGAATTTAATGATGTTCCTAATTCTTCTATATCAGAGAAGGAGCTACACTATGTTTTGTGACACATCAAGCATCGGGCTAGGATTTGTGTTGATTCAGGGGATAGAGTCATGGAATACAATTATCTAAAGTTGAGGGAACATGAGGGGAATTACTTGGCACATGATCTTGAGCTTGTTTTAGTTGTTCAAGATTTTCACTATTGGAGTCACTACTTATTGGGATAATATTTTGTGGTGTACATAGAAAAAATAATCAAATATATATTTAAAAAGCCTGATCTAAATTTTAGGCAGTGAAGGTTGGTTGAGTACCTATAGTATTTTGATTTTGAGATTTCTTATAAACTTGGTAAATGAAATATTATGGACAATTCATTGAGTATGAGAACTTATATACATGTAGTTCTAGATGCCAGTAACAAGTGGTAGATTATGGATTTGTTTTTAGAGATGAACTTGGAGTTGTAGGATACCCAAGAGAAGAAATTTATTTCATCTTTACCTGTGACTTATACCCTTATGGATAGCGTGATGATGAGGTAACTATCATATTCTAAGGGATTATTCATATGAGAGAGTGTGGTAGGCGAGGACCCACCTCCTGATTAGGCTATAGGTTAGGAAGAGATTATGCATGTCCATGGTTGCATTTGGGTTCCAATGGATATACGTGAGGAGATAATGTGGGAGTTTCATGACTCAATTTGGGTAGTTCACCTCGACATCACCAAGTTGTATCTTGACTTATTCCATTAGTACTGGTGAACAAGTATGAAATGTGAGGTGCTAGTTTTGTTCAAGGTGTTCCACCTGTAAGTTGGTGAAGGTAAGACATCAGTAACCAATCATAATTTTGTAGTAGTTACCCATTCATAAATGGAAGTGGGATGATTTCATCATGAATCTTGTGACTGGTTTACTGAGGATGCCTCAATGTAGTGATTCCATTTGGGTTTTTTTTGGAAAGAATAACCAAGTTTTCTCATTTCCTTCCAATTAGGTAGACCTTCTCAATTGATGAGATTGGATGGTTGTATATCTATGAGATAGTATAACTTCATGAGGTAACTCATTATATTGTTTTAGATAGGTATTCCTAGATTACATCTCATGTTTGGAAGAGTTTGCATAGGGATTTGGGTACACATGTGATTCTAAGCATGGAATACCACCCTTATACTGATGGCTAGTCAGAGCGTATGATACAAGTTCTTGAAGACATGTTGTGGGCATGAATCCTAGATTTCTGGGTCTCTTAGGAGAGGAATATCCCCCATTTTGAGTTTTCCTACAATAATAGTTATTATAAAATTATAAAAATTAATACCTTATGATGAATTTTATTCTCGGCTATGCCGATCACCCCTATACTGGTTAGAGGCGATGAGGTAGCTTTACTGGGAACACGGCTCATAAAGGAGACTTAGGAGTAGGTCCTGTTGATCATAAAGTTGAGGGATACTACACAGTATAGACTGAAAGCTTACACCAAAAACCATTAATGACCTCTAGAGTTTCATGTTGGGGATCATGACTTTTTGTGCATCTCATAGAGGTTGGGACACATACATCTTTGTGATTCTAGGTAGTGTTGGGATGGAAACCTATCGATTGAAGTTACCTTAGAGGTAATAATCCATGCATGAAGACTTCCATGTATATATAATATACCATTATCATTTAGACCTATCTCATGATTTTCATCTTGAGGAGTTTGAGTTACAGGAATTTGTTCGCTTTGAGGAGCATCTTATTCATATCATTGAAAGGAGCATGAAGGTTCTCTAAGGATGGTCAGTTCCTCTAGTATGGGTGTTATGGAAGGATGACCATTTATAGGATGAGACTTGGGAGTGCAAGGCTGAAGTACATGATCAGTGGCTAGGGTTATTCTCAAATGATTTCGGACCACCCTTGGGAGATAAATTCTAGGATGAATTTCTATATGGGGGGAATATTGTAATATCCTTAGTTTTTCATTGAGGTACTTATCTTTTTTTATTTAAATTATTTTTTTATAGCGTAATGTGAGTACTTAAAGTGATCATAGGAGTATTGGGGGTGTTTGGGACTTGTTCAATACCTGAAGATTGAATTTTTTAAATAACAAGGCTGGCTGCATGGTTAGTAGAAACTGTGTGGGGGTAGGCTACATAGTTTCTCTAATTGTACGAGTCCTAGAAACTAGGCTTAATTATCTTTCACAGTTTGAGGAAATTTTGTATACTAGGGTGCATGCCCGTACGAGGCCTGTACATTGGGCTTTAGGAGCCCACATGGTTTGAGGAAACTGTTCAGACCCAGATTCACAACTATGCGGGGCTTGCCAGTGTTCTCTAAGGAGCCTAAAGGTTTAAAAAATCATGAAAATGGAGGTACACACCCATGAATTTTGCTGTAGACCCTTGAAATTGGGTTGATACATGGTTAGGAAAACTATTCACACTAATTGTGTGAGGTTCCTCTCCAATCTAGGAAGGGTGCATATTTATCGCATGGTTTGGATAACCGTACGACCAAACCATACAGTATAGTAATTCTTGGGAAAATTAAAATTTTTCCATTAAAAATGTTTAAAACCTAAAATCTTATTCTTTCTACTACATTAGAAAACATTGTGAATTAGGAGATCTCATTTGAAACTTTTCCATATCTTTTTATCCCATTTCTCCTTCCGAGATCAGATTCAAACACCATCAGTCTCATTGGATTCTCACTGGTGAGTAATCCATTCCTTTTTCCATTATTTATTCATATTTGTATCAATAGATTTATTTAGGTGCAAGATAATATTCCCTATTTTTAGTTTCTTCATATTTTCCTCATTTTTCTTCTGATCTGGAATAATTAGAAGCATATACTAGATGATCACTCTACTATGAACCTACAATAGGTTGTTTATACCGTTCACTCATGGTTTTGTGCTTTATAAGAATAGTTTCCATTGTTACACACACCCAGAATTTTAGAAATACCCTGTTAATTAATTGAAAAATTAAATTAGAACCTGTGTAGGTTGTCTATGAGTACCTTATAGATTGTTGGAGGTTGTTTCCCCAACCTAGGACACCCATGGAGCATGACATTGACTTTTCCCTCTATCATACCACCAATGGAATGAATTTGTGAATTCTTAATTAGAGGGATACCTTAATGAATTGAATTGAATGATTTGAGATGATTAGAAGATGGTTTTCATCCTTTGACATGTTATACATGATGTGAATTATTTAACTGCTTAAATGTGATTTTTATAGAAATGGGTAAACTCATGATATGTAATGGAATATGAATTATTGAATAAATGTGAATTGATGAATGAATATGATGAATTGAGTAGTATTAGATTAATTTGTTGGTATAACATGGATCTTTATTCCATTATATTCCATGGACAATTCTCCCATGGATCTTGATAGTGGTAATGGATGCCTTGGATGAGATTTCACTATGGGTATTGATTATGTAGGATTCATTGGGCCTCACTAACCCTTGGATCAGACTTTATTAGGCTCACAGTGGACATGGTCTGTTGACATGCTCCTTGGACCCTATACCAAGTCTAAATGATTTTCCATAGAGATACTCCTGTGACTTGATGAGGATTCCTTGGTCATCTATACCTTGGATTTGGACTTGTGGGGTCTAACAATTCTTATTATATAGCTATGATGTGGTTGATATTATATATAGGTTATAAAAATGGTCAAGGTTGATATGATATAGTCGGTGTACCACATGGCTGTGGTGCTTAATTCTATTTACATGACAACTTCCTTGTTATAGGAATTTGACCCTTGTTTTGTAGGGCACCTTGTTTATCTAGACAATTTCTCTTTACTTATTTCATATATTCCATGGGTAATTATTTCATATATAATATTCCTTATGATATACATTGAACACTACTTATATTTTATTGAACAACCTGGATTTATTATAGATACCATTGGTGGTTTCATTCTAAGATTTTATCTAACACCCTATTCAAGCTACCCTTAGGTACCCAGATATACTATATGGATACAGGTAGGGACCATCAAAAGCTTACACAATTTGATTACTGAATTTGTGCCATCCTTAGAAGTATGGGAGAAAAAAACTGAACTGAGTATTATGATGCTATCTAGGATAACTATTTTTTTGGGTATTTTGATACATGTATTATACTGACTATCTGTATACCTATTTTGGATTCTTTTTCGAGACATAAAATGACACATCCTTATATATGATATTACTTCTGTAATTTTTATTATATTCATACCATGCATATTTATCTTTTGTAAGGATGATTTACTACTTATTCTGTTGACTTTTATTGTTATTCTATTATGTTACACTCTAACATGAGGGAATAGTCTCCCCACAGATACACCCAAGGCCCTCACTACCAGTCAGAAACCTCTAACATTTAGGGATATGCACTTGAGACCATATGACCCACCAGCTTGGGGCACCAAATAGTAGAATATGGGTTGAGATGTTACATATCATTCTTTATTACATAACTGAAATTGACATATCTGGATGAATAAGATAACCATTTAGAACCACATAACTGATTTCACCATGTATCCAATTCACATATTCAATTACTACACTTAGCTGATTCAAGTATCTATCTGATCAATAAATCCATTTTCTCAGATAGGCGATTCATCAAAATAGTAAATTTCTACATAGATGAATTTTTGACATACTAGATTCACATAGGTGTTTTCTTCATGTAGCTGATTACTTAACATATTCAATTTTCCAAACTTGATCAAATTTCAGTAAAAATGTCCAGTTTTTTAGAATATCATCAAAATGAATTTAAATGACTTTAATAAGATTAAACATGATGAGCACACTTAAAAAACATTAGTAACATATGAAGGGTATTTGAGATAATCAAAACATAAATTACATTTTATATATTGAAAGAACATTAGTAGTCTAACATACTATGGGATGGTAGTGTGATATGATCCTATCATCTGAAAATAAGTACCAAACCACCATATTCCCAATCATTTTGATGATCAATGGATTTTGAAAAGAAATAGGTAATCAAGGAAATATAAAACATATCATAATTTTTGGGGGATCTTGTTTTATGTGGAAATCATAAGACAAATGAAAAAGGGGGAAATGAAAACCATTATAGGAACATAGAACTCTAGACTGGCCTGCAATAAAATCTTCTTGAAGAAAAAAATTAATTAAAAAATGGCCAAGATCCCACAATCTAACTACCTATCATTCGTTTAAACCTCAAGAACCGATGAAATACTTACTTAAAGTTTCAACCAAGGATTGATATCATTCAAATCGAGTGACTAAAGGAAAATCTAAGAGGTTAATTGATTCCGTATAATCCCAAAGTGAAATCAGAATCATTAAGATTTCATCATTCAGCACAAGTAACTTAGTGAAAATATAAATCTCTGGGAAGGGTGGAGGAAGAACTAAGTTAATGAAGGGCTAGAATATCTAAGTGTAATCTACCAACGACGCTAGATGGTTTCCTTCCCCCTTTATATGGGGAGGTAACAATGTAGTGACCATTCCACCTATGATATATAGACTCAAGAGAGAATGTGAAACCCTAATATGTCACCTGATTTATGGAAATTTATTTACTAAATTTTTTATAAGCATTTAATAATTTTTTATAAATAATTTATAATGAATTTATTTACAAGAAATGTATACATTTATAAATATACCAAAATAAAATTTTCCATAATTTATAAACAATTTATAAAATATACAATTCATTTATAAATTTAAATATTAAAAATAATATTTTTATTTATATCATTTTTAATGATATAAGAAATAAGTATCTAGTGTTCACTATAATAGATAGTGTTATCCTACATAGGAATAAACCTAGATCACAAGACCGATGTAATGTGAGAAATCACACATAGAAACTGTGAATTACAAAAAATCACTACATGATATTATACCTCATGCAGTATAGTTTGTATAGGATTAATACCATGCCTTAGGGATATGACAACATATGATATGATACTATATGAAATTAAACTTATTGTAGAAAAAATCACATAATATTAACTTCATTCTCTAATACCTACATAATATTCAACTGGAGCTAACACATCTAGCATAGAAATAACCCACATGGTGTGGTGTATAATTAAGAGTAACATTGAACTGGAAGGACCCGCATGAGATTAAACTTTAAAGACCGACATCTACACATGATTGAATTAGTTTCATCTTATGAAAGACCTGACTTAACATTGATTTTGGGTTTCTAGTAGTCTTGTTTTACAATTGGACATAATATCCTCTTATGTTTTGATACTATATTATTTATTTCAGTATAAATATTTCATTTTAAAGCATGATTTCATGATTCAAATCACATGTTGAAGCTTTGATACCACTCATAGGTTTACTAGGATCAAATAAAATTGTTTTATCACAACAACATCAATTAGAAACCCGTATTCCTAAGACCACCATGCTTGAAACCTGAAATCATGTAAACTATAAAATTAATAAAGCATGTACCATTCATCTTTGAGTAGAAGCTACTATTATATTCATCCCATACGGTTTATAAAGGCCACATAAGAGTAATCTAAAGATTCCTCCCTCTATTTTGTATCCACAAGTTGAAGTTAAACCACCCATCTCTTGGGAATGAATATCTTCACCAAAACATGCCAGTTCCTCTCAGGGTAAATGAGGAAAAATATACAAGATATAATTATAGATGAATCATAAGGAAGCTTATTAATGAATTCACACCTGAATTATTTCCTTTGACCTCTTATATATAATCCACCTGGGGCGATCCCTAAACCCATTCATTTACTCATTTATTTTGTAACATAAGAGTAAATATATGTTCACTCATGCATTATTGAAATGAATTCATCTATATTCCACCCATTTCACCACATTAAAGTTTCACATATAATGATATCGAAGTATATTAGATAATTCAAGGTTAACCTTTAATGTTCCACTTCCATTCGGAGGTAATGAAAATAATTATGATATCCCTATATCATAAGGACTGATATACCCAGGCAACATGTTTCATACAAGGATATTGTATTATATAAAATCTTATATCTTTATAAATTATATGGTCAACATATATTATATGTATGATGGTTTAGGCCATATATCCATTAAATTAAAATACTATCATGGGTGTTATTCCCTTATTTGGAGAGTAGTGTATTTCTTGGAAAATTAAGAAGCCTAATTAGATGACTTTGAGTAAAAATGATTCCAAATATATTGTTTCAGAAAAACAAATGACTCAAATAACGTGGATGAAGACTTTAATTGAATAGGTAACCCATAAATATACCTGATCAATCTATTTATAGTTGAATCTCAAGTAACTAAGAAATTTTGGGATAGAGTGATGTTAGTAAACTCTTAAATGGGGTGTATTTTATTTTATTTAGAAATTTTCATTAAAGAAAAATGATGTTATTATACATATCATGCATTATAATTAGTTTGTATTAATAATATACCTCTTACACTTATTTAGTGTTTTATAAAATGGTTATCAGTGGTAATAAAATTGATTATAATATAAATGGATATGTTTTTGATATTTTTTTAATTTATTTCTTATAATAGTTTTAGTGGTTTTGTTTTTATGGTTTTTTCAAAATACAAAATTAAATGAATATTCATTTTATTTACTTTGAAATGAATTTTTAATTTTAATTAGAACACATTAATTTATTTTTTATTTGATTATATTTTTATAAAATGAATGATGAAATTAAAGTTTGATTTTTTTGTTTAAATCTAATATTTATTTATTTCACATGATAAACATATTTTTAATGATTTTAATTGAAACTTGGAATCTTGAATTAAATGAATTGGAACTTACAATATCAATTTCATTTATTATTTTCTTGGTATGTTCATTTAAGATCAAGTATATTTGAATGATTTTATTCATAAGTTATATTTTAAATTTTTATATTTTATGTGTCTTTGTTGGTAATATGAATTGTTTGTGATGTTTTTTAATTTTATTAAGTTTTGTTTTTGGTTATTAAGATTTTCTAAAATGGAAAAATCTCAAAAGCAACATAAAATTCATTAAAAAACAAAAAAACTTAGGTTAAACAGTTTTCTATAATAGAAACTTAATTAGTGAAAGGTTTTTATATCATTTTATGGTTATTGTTCTTAATCTATGTAATTTTACTCTATACATTTTGTAACCACTGAAAATTTTATCAATGGAATTTCCCTTATGATTATTTAGATGTGACATATTTAGTAACATCATATTATATAATGCACATTCAACACATGATAAAAACATTTTTTTATATATTTACTTAAAAATTACATTTATACAATAAATAGGATCATAAGAATTAAAAGTGTTATAATGAGGAAAAAAATATAAAATAAGATAAATATAATATGAGAATTTGGAAATTCTCGATCCCCTAAAATGATCACACTAATGAACAACACTAAAGAAATGAAACTAAATATTAGTAATGAAATATTAATTTTGTATAAGAATATATATATAATTTTGAGATAAAATAAAATTGAATATAAAATTAATGAAATATTAGGTATTTACTAAAAGTAGGAAACCCATATGTCCATTACAAATCTAACCGTTGGAATAGTAATATGACCATTAGAGTAGTAATCAGATCATTATGAATAGTATTCTAAATGTTAGAATATTATAACCACCTATGTAATTGTAAAATAATATTTAGTTATCTTATAAAATGGGAATATTGTAAATTTATATCATGATACAAATAAATATTTTTTTAAAATGATAAAATAAGTGTTTGGTTTTTTATAAAAATTATATGTTTTATTTACATTTTTATGATAATTATAAAAATTTAAAGAAATTATATTTTTATAAAATAATGTTATAAAGTTAAATTAAGTTTTATTATAATGATAACACTACTTTATGAAACCATAATTAAATTTTATGGGGGTTATAAAATTGAACATAATATCATAACAGACATTTTTAAAATAAATGATGATTTTATTAAAAAAATTCTCATATTTAGAAAAATATTTTTTAAATATTATTTCATTTTTAGAATATACAGATTATAAAATTGTTATGGGTGACGTTTTGGTATTTTTATAAAATAGTTGAATTTTTGGTGAATAGTAAAATACAAAAAAATATGGTAATTTTCATTAAAAGAATAATACTTGAAGAAATGATTCATGAATGATATAAGTGATCATTGGATTGACCTTATATCAATAAATTACTATATTTAGTTATAATAACTAATACTGTTGATAGTATTAAGATAAAACAATAAAAAAATAATCATTATATTCAGAACATCTTCTCGTCCCCTAATAAATACCAATCCTTAGCTCCTCTTCTCCTCACTCATTATAACTTCTTTATCTTACCAAATATATACCAAATTCTATCCTCATCACTCCTCCCATGTCCTTGGAAGCCTTAGTCTCATCAAAAGGCTAATCCAATATTCCATAAGTGGGTGTCTAAGAGAGGACATCTAAAGAGATAATATTCTTAACCCAAACTATCTTTCAATTATTAATTATTCTGAATTATCATATATATTTATGATATGTTAGTATGATTAAATAAATATTTTTGATATACTAAATTGTTATTATATTTATGGAATATGTATTATTGAGCTGCCTCCCTTCTATTATTCTAAAAATTAAAACATTGTCCATATTATGGTCAATTTATCTCTTCTATAAAGGATGTATTCTATTTTCCATTACCACCTAGGATACATCAGAATCAAATTTTAAGAGAATAACCGTTATGGTTTTTTTCAAATTATATGTATCATTCAAAAATTTTGTAAGACATAAACCTCATGATTGATAAAATTATTTGCATCAAGCATTGACATAGAAATCCTGGAACCAAGAGAGGATTTTTTCATGTTAAATTTATAATTAATTTAAATTAGATATTAAGAAAGATTATGTAATCTTAAGATATTTATTTTATAAATATGTTTATCTTACAAAACCCTTTTTCATATTTCCATTTTTGTGTAGGCATGACACAAAGTAGATCCTCTCTAGTAGTGACCCACACATGTTAATTTAATCTTTGAACAACATCGATGGAATTTTGGGTTCTAGAATGGCTGATCAATTGTCTTTTATTGTTCATATTGATCAATTAATGTTCCCTTAGGAATGAAAATTCTCTCTTATTATTTCTGTTTTTGATAGGATGAGATAATGAGGAACCTAGAGAAACATTTTGTCATGAGCCGACCCACCAGGGTCTGATCTATGACTACCCCAAGCTCACCTCAAATAGGCTAGGGGATGATGACTAGCACTGAGTAGGAATATACCACAGAGGGGAGACATTAGACTAATGTACCTGTATACATAAACACATCTCCATTCCCATGTAGTTCTGAAATTTAAATAACTAAAACCAATGCATGCATACATCTATAATCCTACAACCAGAGTATGACAGTAAAGTATTGAAAGCGTAAAAAAGGATCCAAATACAATCCCAACCAAAAAACTGTAAAGGTTCCAACCTACTCAAATGGGTGAGGAATAAGATCAAATGAAAGATCCTAGAAAACACTTCAGTATTATAAGCTCAAGATATTCTCCACCATCTCCATATCCTCCAAGTACACCATCTAAAGGGTCTTCATCTGCATAAGACATAACTAATATAGGAAGATCCCATGTAGGGGTGAGTATAATACTATCTAGTAGGACACCTTGTAAATAATAAACACAAATAACCAAGTATAGTCATATAAATAAAATATATAACAATAAATCTGTAATAAGAAACACTCATATATACTGAATAAAGACACCACACTCCTAGACAGTCACAACCCACTATCAACCACATGATTCTGGTTGAAGAAATACTCATTTTGGGAGAATCCACTAAATAAACTATGATATCACTGGAGACTATCATTGAAGAGGTTTAGATCATTGGTCCCCACCCAAGAAATATCTCTGGTCTCAAAAGACCTTGATACTCAAATAGGGGTTCATGCCTAGAACCAATAGGGGACATCACAAACCCAATCTGGATCAACCCGCTATGTAGGGGGTCATTTACAAATGATACCATGAAACCTATTGATACATAAAACCAGATGGATGATTAATTTCCTTCTCAATGTGGTCATACTAATTCCATAAACCCCACACAGGGTATAAATATGATAGAGGATCACACTCTAGTATCATGGAGGGACACCCCTAACTTAATCTAAGAATCATTATACAGAGGGGATCACAATCCTGTGATGTGAATGAAATTCCACACTATAACCTTGAGGGAGTGGACCACATGATCACAATCAACCAAGAATATTTTAGACTAAATAAATGAAAGGCTAAAAAGACCCTTAAATGGGGTACTTGATGTGTACTATGGGTAAACTATGTGTCCTTCTATCCCCATGTTTGCCTATGTGGAAACACCTCACATGGAATTTAAAACTCAACATACATGGTAAGTGGGTAAAAAACGATATTTATAGTTTTCCTGATACCTGACTATGCTTTCTATCAATGTATGTGAACTTCATCCATGCCCATATACACATATCCTTGTTTATGTTTGAGTACACGGTGTTCCACTAGCATTGTACTTATATTTGTGTCCATGTAATTTCCAAATAAAATTCCAAGCCATCATGGAAAGGGGTCACATGGTGTGAGATACTTAAATCTAGTCAAAACCCTAGAATCATATCCAGAGGGTCCCACATAGCTTTAAATTCTAGATTACACAACATTTTGATTCAAATTTTATAGAAACCATGGTTCCTCTTCCGCATCATCCATCGCGTCATCAGAGCCACCTTCCTAACTAAAATTTGTCGATCTAGGGTTAGAAAAGCCTCTTTTCACCGGAGGTTGTAGATCGAGGATTTAAATCTACTTACAAACCATCTGCTTCATCCATCAATAACTATACCATATTTTTCTCAGGAAAAATGAATCTAATTGGTTTGGTATCATTCCTCTTTGTTTCTTCCACAATCGTTTCTGATCCTGTAATCAAAACCTCCATTGCAAGTTATACCCATAGTATTGATCCATTTCATAGAAGAACAATCATGAAATGATCAAATATTAGGTAATCGTCAAAACACTAGCCAAAGAAAATACCTGAGATGAACATGTGAAGAATGGTGGAGTAAAACCAAAATCAAATAAAAAGTGGGGAAAGAATCTCAAACTTTTTTCATTCATCCTTAATACGTTGTCATAGATTTGATAGTTGAAGAGGAATAAACACATTGAACCAAATACAATTCCATAAATTTGAATATACCGATGATGAGAATATTAATTTTGTTCGTTTAATTGATCTGAATTCATCCATGATTAATAAATAAGATTTAAAATGAAAATAAATGTCTTACATAGAGTTTGTATTAATTTTTGATAATGAATGGATCTATGTTTCCATCTTAGATGAGATCCGTGAACCCCGTTAGTGAAACAACCAATGATATTTTCCTGATACATTGTCCTCCACCAAGAACACTCTCTAAATTTCTATCTAGGTCTCCTGGGTTTAGTGTCTAACATCGAGACAAAACTGTAACCATTTAATTATAGAATAGTTTGTTCATTACTTAAAAAATAAATAAAACTAATTAATTAATTAATTTATTTTATTCATTTACACACACAGAATTTTTTTTCATAAATTCATTGTGCCGAAAAAGGTTATGTCATGACTAGGTTAAAAATTTTATTCTGAACTCAATGGTGACGACAAATTTCTGATCTCAGATCCCTTTTTTCAGTTATTTAAAATTTTAAAGAAATTTGTGCATGCATGTTATTTAATATATTTAATATATTTTAAATATTTATTCTGGGCACATGAGGCCTCAGAATCACACACCGTCTTAGATCTAAGTCTCTCAAATAATCCATTTAATACCAAAAAATAATACACATAATATCTAATTCATCATATTCTACCCACCTTAAGTATTTTTTACAAAAAAGAGAAAAAAATAATAAAAAATATGAGGGTATTGAGATCACATTTGGGTCTCCAAATCCCAATTTCCCTCTTGAAGATTCACATTCTACCACTAGAAATGAAATAGGGAAATCGATTTCCCATGAAGTATCCTCTACTACAGATCATTCATCTTCATTGGGTATAGAGTAAAGGCGGCTTCATCCTTGATGTTAAGATTACCCCAATAAATAACATGTGATGGATCATGAACATACCTCCTTAGATAATACATGTGAAAGGCATTGTGTACATGGTCCAATTGTGGAGGTATAACTAAGTAGTATTCCACATGTAAAACTCTACACGGTATCTAAAAATTACTAATGAATCTTAGAGATAACCTGTGGACCTAGCCAAATATCCATAATTCATGTCAAGGTGAGACCCTCGAGATCACATGCCCCCTACTCAAACTCTATAAGTCTCTATCATCAGTATTCATAAGACTTTTGATGGATTTTTAAGTCCTCATATTATCCTGGATGATCTTCAACTTATTTGTAGTAGTTCTCACTAAATCTGAGACCATGAGTGCTAACTCATATGGATCTGTCCAACAAAGTGGTGACCTGTAGGGTCATCCATAAAATCCTTTAATGGTGTCAGACCAATGGTGAAATTCTAGCTATTATTGTATGAAAACTCTACCAAGGGTAGTTAATCCTCCCAAATATGGCCAAAGTCCAACATTCCACAATAAGTCGTCCAATACCTAAATTATCTGCTCTGTTTGACCATTATTATGGGGGAGAAACACTGTGCTCAACCATAACCAAGTCTTGAACTCCTCCTTCAATCCTCTCCACAATCATGGAATGAATTGAACATCATTGTTTGAAACAATAATCATGGTAAGTCCATGTATTAAAACAATATTTTTCATGTAGAGGCATCCCAATATCTCCACTAAAATCTTCTTTCGAATGGATAGGAAGTGGGATGACTTGGTGAGTCAGTTTACGATCACTCATATGGAATCCTGTACCCTATAATTATGTGATAACATCATCATGAAGACCATGTATATCCCATCCCACTTCCACTATAGCACCTCAAGGGGTTGATCTAAACTTGCTGAAACCTGGTGCCCAACCTTCATGTGATGGAAAGTGGGACATCGATAGAAAAACTCTACAACTCAGTTTTTTATTCCTGGCCAAAAAACTGATATTATAGGTCCTTGTATATATTTTCCACACCTGGATATACCACTAATGGGCATGTATGAAACTATTTCATCACTTCCTCCCACAATATCTAAGGTACCACCATCCATTCTATAAAAAGTATAGTATTCTCGCCACCTATAGAATATACATCAGGATCATTTCAAGTGGATATATAAGTACGCAAGGTCTCACAGTCAGTATCTCTATGCTAAGCATCCCTCACACACTGTAAAAGTGATGGGGGGTAACAACCAGTGACTAAAGACATGAAGCTCCATCATTGTCCAGAAAGGAAAACTACAATGAGTCTACCTACTCTAGTACCTCAGCCAAAAATTGAGAACATGATCTCTTGATAAGACCATCTTCCACTACATTCCAATTCCGATAAGTATAGAAACACATGAAGTCATAGTCTTGGAGGAACACTAGCCATCACCTCTGTCTCAAGTAAATACCCTTATAAGAGAAGATATTCTTGAGAATCTTGTGGTAATAGTATATGATAAACCACTCACACATCAGGTAGTTTTACCACATTTTTAGTGATAAGAATACCATTTCTAGCTCAATACTTTGGGTTGTGTATTTATTCTCATGTGGTCTCAACTGACATGAACCATAGGTAATCACCACCTACCTCTACATCAGAGCACAATCAAGCCCGATCCCTGATGCATCACGTAACACTTTGTACTTGACACCCTCCTTTGGAAATCTAAAAAATGAGTGAGATTATCAATCCCTACCATAACTCTTGAAATCACCAATGGAACCTTTTTGTCAACATGAAAGGCCACCCCTTCTAGGTCAAAGCTGTCAAGGGTGATTCCACTCTAAAGAAATTGGGTAAAAACCTCCGATAGTACCCAACCAACCTTAGGAAACCCTACAACTCAGTAACACTCTAGGGTGGCTCACAAGAAAGAATTTTCGCAACCTCTAATGGGTCCACCACTATTCCTACCTATGAGATTACATTTCTGAAAAAGTAGACCCCTCTAATCCAGAACCAACACTTTGAGAGATTTCTATAATATTGGTTCTCTCAGAGTGTATCCAAGACTATCCTCAAGTGTCTCAGGTGATCCTCCTCAGACGCTAAGTAAACTAGGATGTCTTTAATGAATACCACCATTAACTGGTCTAAGAGAGGTTGAATTATCTAATCCATGAGTTCCGTGAACATTTTTGGGGAGTTCATCACACTTAACAACATCACCAAGTAATTATATTGATCATAGCAACATATGAATTCCATTTTTAGTATATCATCATTCTATACTCACAACTAGTGATACTCTGATCTGATGTCAATCTTTGAGATCCACCACGACCCCTAAAATGATCGAAGAGTTCATCAATCCTTCTTAGTGGATACTTATTCTTCGTGGTCACTTGGTTTAAGAATTTTTATTCCACACATAACCTCAAGATCTTATCCAGCATCTTGGAGAACATAACTGGGAATGACTAGGGATAAACACTGCTTCTCACAAATCTCTTCTTTTGAAAGTCCTCCAACTTTACCCTTAGCTTTTGATGCTCTGAGAGAGCCATCTAATATGATAGTATAGATGTTGGTCCCATCATGAGATGCACTTCAATGAAGAAGTCTAGCTATTGGTGGGAATGTAAGCCTGTCACATCCTCAGGTAAGACGTCCTCATACTCCACAACCAATATAGGAAACTAAAAGCTCATAGAACCCACCACTCCAATATTCATTATAGCCAACTAGTGAGTAATCAGTTGTACTCTTCTATGCATGATCCCATATTGATATGTCAGGGTTTCCTTTTCACCCATAAATTTAAACCTCATTCTGTCATAGTGGACACACCACATCCTCCACCTAAAATAGTCAATATAGGCATGAAATGTGGATTGAAATTTCATACCTAATATGATGTTGTAAGGACTCATTGCTACTATAAATAGATCCCATAAAAAACTATTTCCTCTAAGAATTTTATTGCACTGTCAGCACAAGTGTGCAATCACTAAGTCATCACCTATCAGAGTCTCCAACCAAAAGGGTTGATTCAAAGAAGCAACCAGAATCTCTAAGTATAAAACCAGAGAAGTGGAAAGGAAGGAATGAAACACACAGACGTATATCAGTACTAAATCTATAGTAGAAAAGACCTAGATCATACCTCATATCATCCATGGATCCCCAGGGTTATAGGACTCTATAGTATGCAGCTAGCCTCTTCCCTGACCATTAGATCCCTGAGCCTAGTGTGGACCACATAGGGGTGGTTATAGTAATAGGTCGAACCTCCAAACTCCTCATACTACACTATTGGACCCTATTCCACATCCACCACCATGTGTAACACTCTATTACTACATCTACCTCTAAAATTATAGTCCCTCGATTTTATCTCGATCAGCTGTTTAATGGGCCAAAAAATACTAAGTTATATGTCCTTGACCATCATAGAAGAAACATAACCTCTCCCTTGGATAATTAAAGCCATCTTGAGATCCCTACACTGCTAAACCTATGTCCCAGGATCACCCCTTTAAGAATATATCATGCTTGGATCCCTATAACTATCGTCGACTACCTGCTACTGAGGTCTCAGCTCCTAGGTTTCCACTACCAGCACCCACTTTCATTTCTTTCTCTACCAGGAAGTTCTCCACCACCAAGGCCCACTCAATCACCCTAACATAAATGGGAATGCAAAGGGATATCATTGAAGCCCAGATTTCCCGGTTTAAGCCTTTCTCAAAGGTATATGCTATGAAGAAAGAATCCTAAACCATATTCATGGAGTACCACAGGAGATCAGTATGACTCACTGAATAATACACCACAATCATACTTTCCTACTATAGATATAGAATCTCTTATATGAACACTGACCACAATGTGGATGGATAAAACACATCCCTATAGAGGCACTTAAAGTTTGACTAGGGGAGAGCTATCTTATCACGTGACTGGGTCACTAATCTCTACATGGGAGGTAGGTACCTCTAAAATGCATGCTTCTCACTCAGCTTGTGTGAATACTCTACTAGCACTACCATCACTAGTTGTTGATCAATGGGTTGTGGTATAGATAATAAACCATCTGTAGGTGATATCCATGGAACATGACCCTATATTGAAGCCTCATCACTTAGTGGATCATCCTCATGATCACATAGTGGAATCTTGGATTGATGTCTGCATAGAGGCATCCTAAAATAAACAAGATGTATAACATTCAAATATTATATCTAGGGAGATGAATCAAGAAGGACATGAAAAAATAACCCATTCCTATATGATGCACATAATTTTTTTCCTTGCAACCAATGTCTGTAGGTACAAATTCTAAAATTAGGTGATCAATGTTTTGGTGTATAGATACATTGGTCGCTGCACCAACAATGGAGTCCCTATTCTGAAAGATGAATTTGAAACCCTAAACAATGTATCCCTAAACCAATCTCATATATTTTAGTCCAAAGGTAGATCCTTCTCCGATTCTAATCTATCATAACCCGATCCAACAGGGTTTGACCCGTGACTAGACCATCCCGCCTGCAATACGCCAGGGGATGGCGACCAATGTTGAGTAGTCATATCCCAAAAATTGGAGGCATTAAACTAATGAAACTATTCAAACACACAAATATCTATGTCCATAAAATTAAGAAATGTAAAAAAAAACTAATGCATGCATAATTCTATAATACCACAAATAGAGTATGATAATAAAGTTATAAAAGTGAAAGAAAGGGTCCAAATACAATCCAATAAAAATAATATAAATAGTCCAACCTACTCCAAGGGTGAGGAATAAGATGAAATGAAAGATCCTATAAAACACCTCAGTATGAAAAGATCAAGATATGCTCTATAAGCCCCATTTACTCTGAGGACACTATCTAATGGGCCGTCTTCTGCATAATACATGACATGTTCAGGCAGATTATATGTAGGGGTGAGTATAAAAATACCTAGCAGGACACCCTAAAAACAATAAAAATAAAGCACCATGTACAAATAAATCAACACAACATTTAATAATAAATGTATAATAGAAATCAACCGGATATACTCAGAAAGGACATCGCACCCCCAGGCGGTCACAACCAACTACCAGCCATAGGATTCTTCTTGAAGCAATGATCGTTCCAGAAGAATCCACTCCACGATCCATTCTATCACCAGAGTCTCTCAAATAAGAGGTATAGATCATTGGGTCCCACCCAAGAAATCTCTCTAGTCTCAGAATATCCTGATACTTAGATAGGGGGTCATACCTAGAACTATTGGGGGACACCACAAACATATTATTGATCAACCTGCTTTGTAGGGGATTATATGCTAATGATACCATGAACCCCATCGGTACGACTTTCTAGATAGAGGATCACCACCCTATATAAGGAGTTCATGTCGATTCAAAAAACCCAACCCAGGGTATAAAGAAGACATAGGATCACACTCTAGTCTCATGAATTGACAGCACAAACTCTATCTAAGACTCATCCCCTAGAGGTGATCAAAATACCATGTTGTGGATGAAATTACACACTTCACCCTTAATGTAATAGACCAAGGGAACACACTAGACCAATACTGGTCCAGACTAAAGAAACAAATTGCTACAAACACCCTAAAATGGGGTACATGGCATGTACTAGGGGTACATGGAATGTCATATTATCCCCAAGTCTGTCAGTGTGGTAATGACTCACATGGAATGTAAACGTCAACATAAAAGGTGTGTGAGTGAAACACATCATGTGTAGATATCGCCTGACACTTTCCCTTACAATATAGCTATGTTCATGTACTTTGGACCTGCCCTTGTACCAGCTTGTGTACACCTAGACATGTCCATATATGAGTACACAAAATTCCATTGGATGTGTACTTTTATTTGTGTCTGTGTAATTTCTGAAGTACACAACGAGCCATCACAGAAAGGGGTCATAGGGCATGTGATAATTAACTCCATCCAAAACCCTAGCACCGCATCCAGGGTTTCACACATGACATGTAATACCAGATTACATGCCGTGTTGATCGGGATTTTCTAGAAATCATGGTTCTTATTTGGTGTCAAACACCACACCACCAGAGCCACCATACTTTCCCGAATCTACAAATCTGAGGTAGTCCATACCTCTCGTCACTAGAGATCATAGATCCAGGCTTGATATATGCTCAGAAAACATCTGATTGATCCATCCATAGTTGTACCGTATTCCACTTAGGAAAAAAGAATCCCACTAGTCTAGTCTTATTCCTCCTCAATTCATCCACCATTACTTTTGAGCCTCCAATCACAACCTCCATCGCAAGACGTACCCACAGTATTGATCTGTTGTGCTGAAGAATAGTTGTGAAATGATCAAATACCAGGTAATTGTCAAACCATGAGATAAAGGACATACCCATGATGGACGTGCGAATAACGGGGGAAGAAATGAAAAAGAACAGAAAATGTTAGGAATGAATCTCAGACTTTATTCATTCATTATCAATCCTTTGTCATATAATTGACCGACGAAGAGGGATCAACACAATGAACAAAATATAATTCCATCAATTTGAATATACCAATGATGTGTGTGTCAATTATATTCATTATAGTGATCAAAGTTTGTCCAAGATTAAGAAATAAGATGGAAAATTCAAATCAACATCACACCGGGAGTTTGGATATATCGTTGATGAAGAATAGTTCTACATTGTTGTTGTTGATGAGATCAATTAACTCTATTGGAACATTGATCTATGATCCTACCCTGATCTATCATCATCCACCAAGAATGATCTCTAATAAACTCCCTAGGTCTATAGGGTTTAGAGGTAAGACAAAACTATAACTATGAACTTATAGGAGAGTTTGGTGACTTCATCAAAAATAAATAAATAAAATTAATTAATTAATTTCATTCATTTACGCTCACGATGACTTTTTCACGAATGCTTCGCATTGATAAATTTTATGTTCCGCCTAGGATAAAACCTGCATTATGAACTCAATGTTGCCCTATGGGTTCTGATTTGGGCCCCCATTAGGAGTTATACCAACTTTTTAGAAACAAATGTGTGTGTGTGTTATTTAATATATTTCAAACATTTATTCTAGGAACACTGGGCCCCATAATCACCCATCATCTCATCACCTGGTCTTTAAAATAATCCATATAATATCCAAAAATAATACACAAAATATCCAAGTCATTAAAAATTCATTGTGCACAATGATTATCAATCATAAAATAACCATATATAATAGACATAACCTTCCATTTATAGAGTTTGGATTTATGTTAAAATATTATTTAGCACAATTCCCCTTAAATAATATAATAAACCTTATCTTACCCCATGAATAATAATAATAGAAATATTATTTCATGGAATTATTTATTTGACGTAATGATAAATATTATTTTAACGGCTTACAAATTACTATTTATCATTGAACACGATCTTGGTCTGCTCTTCCTCCTCGAAATTTATTCAGTATCCTAGTAAATATTAATTAAACATTTATTCATAAATAAATATTTTTTTATTCTGTATATATTTATTAACTATTCTATACATAAAATAAGTATTCTATTAAAATATTGGTGAATAAATATTTTTTAATTATTCATGTAATTAAATAAATTAATTATTAATTAATAAGTAATTATTTATTACTTTGAAAATATTTGTGATCAATAAATCTAGAAGAAAATTATTCCTTGGTCTAGAGAATAATATTTATTCCAATAATTAAATTTAAATATAATTTAATTGAGATCAACAGAACCACTTATTGTGTGAACCTCTAAACATATTTCTCACTGGCATTAGGTGGGTTTTCCTAAAGCCCAAGATTACTGTCCAACAATGGGTCAAGAAACCCAATAGAAAGATGTTAATGTCACAAAATCAAAAACCAAACACAAGATCTTACTGTGTCATATAATACCTTTGTCAAAATATCTTATCAATCATATTTCACACACTTTTCATCAATCTATGTGTTGGATACATCTTTCTTTGACAATGTGAAATAAACTCATCGTTACACCAACATCATGGAATTTAATACGATGGTTCTATTTCAATAAAAGGTATGAGACATCAACATCCATTAAAATGGAAGGGATAAATCATTCCTTAACTTATTAATTAATAAAATTTCATTTATGACGTATCCAATATACCCTACTTCCTGTGAACATATGACATAATGGTTTTTATTAGTAAATCAAAGTACGTGAGCCATGAAAATAATTAATAATAATAATAAAGTTTAAGGAAAATTAAAAACACTTGAATATAGGAATATATAATGACACATAAATATATGTAATTCCTGAAGGTGGTTCTATTATCATAATCTTCCATCTTAGAGATTACCATGTGAGAACTACCCGAGAAGAAGTATCATCTTATTACAAGTACTCACACCTGACAGTCAACATTCCATGTTCCCTTACCAGAGAATGTTATTTGACCATAGAAATAATATTTAATCAATATTATCATAAAAAATCAACATTATTATCATAATATGGAACTGTTATTCCCTTTTAAATGTGACAGATAATCTTAGAAATTATCACATCATATTTATATAGAATAACAGTCAATATGTGATTAGGAATTTAGATTAATATTAAATTATTTTAATGTAAATTTAATCTGAAGTATAAAGTATTTGGTTATAGGGAGCCAACTACAATGGTATCCCAATTTCACTAGAGACTACTTCTAATGACTTGTTAGTTATAATATGTTAAACATTATTCTGTTGAGTATGGATACAACTTTTAGTCCTACCACATTTCCATGACTATTGTTTGTAAAGCCACATGTTTATGTAAAAAACCTATTTGTTGTAATATTTCTACCATGAGAAAATCCCTTAAGTAGTGATATAACAAAGTATCCACCTCTTGTTCCCATGTCAGAATCCTGACATACTAACTATGTCCATAGTCCAAGATTATCATGATAATTATAAAACTCTTTCTTTTGGTATAACCCAAAATCAGAATAGGGAATCACTAAAACACTCTGTAAGCTACATCAAAAGCCACAACATACTCAGATATTGTAGATATAGAAATAATTGACTATAATATGTTTTTCTTGAATATTTATTTATCCTTTTCTGTGATATTAGATCATATTGAACTAAGTGAATTCAAGTGTTTAATTCACTAGATAACCAGTATTTCCCTTTCTCCAGATACCAGGAACTCATCCAATTATACTTTTCCAAGTACTCTTGGATAGTTCCTACTTCAAGTCTATACTATTATGTTGGATCTATTTTATATTCACCTACTAAGAATTATTCATCAGTAATATCAAACATAAATACATATCATGGAATATGAGATAAATTCCTAGCACTTATGCTTGTGAAATTATTTAAACCTCAATAATCTCTTCCTATGACCATGCGTGTTCTACTATAAGGATTATATGCCAAAAATAATTCTTTATTAAATTGTTTTAACACATATTTTTAAATAATTAATTAATATTTTTACTATGAATAGAATTTTAAACCCCATGGATCTATTTTGTAGATCATTTTCCCTAGAACATAGTTGTTACTTGTAGTCATACTTGGAGAAATTCATTTCTTATATTTAATAAACTGGTAATACATAACATTTCCTATCCATATGTTATCAATATATCTATTTTGAAAACTTATATCATTCACACTAACTAGTTAGAGACACATATCACTCATTCATTCCAAGAAAATATAATATAATCACTATGCATGATTTATTCATAAATGAATTTATATAATCATCATATATCATTTTAATTTATTGATATCAATGACCCTTTATAGTTATGACTTGTATACATATAACATAGGGTCTCCTTTTGTTCACATCATATAGACATCTTCCATAAGGAGTCCTCTAATGAGTTGTCCTTGACAATTAATAGCCCAATATGATGATCATATAATTATTCTTTGGAAAGTATAATTCAAAATGATTTTAGTCCTGATGATTGGTGTATATAATTTTTCATAGACTGAAACATTAAATAATTAGTAAGGTTTTATTGGTACATTATTGTACCATAAATTTCCAATTTCTCTTAAATAATCACTATCGGTATCATGTCTCAAAAACATTCAAAACATGGATTCACCCAAACTTAATACATGGAGTCCATTACTTGAATTTATTAATAATTTTTAAATATAACAAGTTTCCATTTATTACTTCTTTCTAGGAATATTTAATTTGAAATAATAATAATATATGTATCACCCATATAAGTTATCATAAACCACATCTTTGGTTATAAATACCTATGCTGTATGTGTATCTAGAACCAATCCTCCCACCAAGATCCATAGAGTCTAAAATTACAATGCCAAACCATGTGAATCTAGAGCCTTAATACATATAAGTTATACATTCTCCCACTATATTTAAAGATATAGGCTTCATTTATGGAAATATAGTTGGTCTTTACTAGACGTTAATATCCATAGTGGCTATAGGATTAATAAATTAGATGCACCATAGTGTTTAATGTTCATTTATATCTAAATCAAAATTTTAACAAACTGTTTTCATCAAAAACTTTTGGAAGTGTCCTAATAGATTCTTATCATATCTCAATATGTGTTATATCCATTAGAAAATATAGCTAACATATGGTTTGTTGTTTCACTTATATTTGAAAAACAAGAATTGTAAAAAATAATGGATGATTTGAAATATATATAAGAATCATCACTGATATTCCTTTTATTACCATAATTACATTGATGTATATAAGGTAATGTGAGTTTGGGATTACCTTTACTCAACTTGTAAGATCAATTATTACATGGATAATATGTTCTTCGATAATCCATCTTAGAGATTCCTCAATCTTTACAAAGTGAACATATTTACTTCACTGAGAATTTCTAAAATTTCTTAAAGGAACCTCATGAAGTATATGAAGTTACCTTTATCTTTCAAACAGTTTACATGTCCATATTGAAATAACTCTAAAATATTTATTTATACCTTTATTTTTAAGGTTTCTTTATAAAAAATATGACAACTATTTTGTTCTTATACCCAATATCTTATCTTAATCAAGACTAAAAAACTTTTATGGGTATAAATAAGCCAACTATTTCCAGTTTTATTTTAAAAATAATTATCTTTCCAAAAATAAGTAAGAGTCTTATATTTTATATTAATCATTAATTTCAATGAATATATGTGATTAAAGATTTACTAAACTGTTAGTTTATTATTGAAGTTCCATAAAATTTTGTTATTTTAAATGTGAAATATTTCCTCTTTATGTCTAACTAAACACTGAAATAAATGTTTTTATTACACTAAAACTTAAATAAATACATTTTGGAAATGAGAAGTTGTGAGCCCCCATTGGATGATATATGAATCTTTTTTTATCGACTCCTTTTGTGATCACTCTATAAAATTTATATTCTTTACCATTTCTTGTATTTAAATAATTTAATTTTGTAAGCATATTTTTATTTTAATAAAAAAGTCATGAATAAAAACTTGATGAATATAACTAATATAGATGCAACTGATTTCTTCTTCAATTCATTAAAATTTATTTCCCAGAGTCTATTCCTTCTATATAAGAATAAAATAGACCCTATTCATTATTATTCCTTGGAAAATTTTACCTTTTTGAAGGAAAAAGTAAAAGATATTTTTGATTTATATAATACATAGAATCTATAGCCTTTTATTTCTAAATTTTCACCACAAGTGATAGAGAAAAATGTTCCAACCAATCCCTATCAACTTTGTAAAGTATTGAAGAAATTTTCCCAAGTAACTTATCGATTTTGTTTACCAGGTATTAGATGGATAATGATAACCCAAGTGGTAAGGATAGTAAAATAAAATTAATTGATAATTTCTTATCCTAGTGGAATACTAAATTCTATAACTGATTCATATACCCAACATTTTGAATTCATGATCAGTAACAAGATTACCTTTATAGAGTTTACACTAATATAGTGCATTGGTAATATTATTTATTTGATTAATTTATTTCTCTTCCTCAAGAAAAAGAAGATGATATATTATGGTGTAATCATCCATGTCCCTATATTGAAGCATAAACTCTCTAAATATTGCTGATAAAATAATACAATAGCAATAGGAAGTATCCTCTACATATCTCTACTGGGAATCCTTTTCACCTTCTCTCATCTTCTAGGATGGTAGAATATAAATAGGGGATTATAACACCTTATACAAAGTTTTTGATGATAATTCATCACATAAATATTTTTACCATATCTGGAAATTTTTATTTGTAAGGAAATAGCCTGAGTAAAGAAATTATCCCACCATTTTTTTATCTTTATTTATAATTTTTCTATAACAATTAAAATAGATAATTATAACCTTACTTGATTAAAAATTATGAGAGGCATAATAATTTTAATTTACTTAAGACTAGTATGGTACATGACTTATTAGCATGTTACTTTTAGATTTTTCAATTTGTATGTGTTCGAAGGAGGCTCGAGGAGGGTTTAGTAGAGATTGGGGATGAATTTCTATTGCAACAGGTGGCTCATGACATGAAAGTGTAATTCAAATTGAGTGTTTATGTTTTGTGGATTGTGTGGATCATGGTTCAAAACTTGTGTACAGGTGAGGGGTTCTACGCAAATTGAATTCATTAGATGAAATTGTAATTCATTATGTGAATTAAGTTGGGTTGTGATTCCATGAGTTTTGGAGGAAGTTTGTGAGGTTTGAGATATTATAAATTTATGTCTCAAAACATTTTAACAACTTTAATTTTTAGGATGCATGATAATTCATTACATGAATATATAAATCATGATGTAAATGAGGTGAGTTACAACCGATCTATAAGTATGAGGTTTGGATGAATTATTTCATTTAGATATCATTCCTCTCAGTTTTTGGTCAAACCCTAAGTGTTTTTATAGGATCTTATAGCCAATTTTCTCCTTCTTTGCTCCTTGGCTTCTGGAGGTTGATCATTAGAAATCTGAGGTGAGTTGTTCCCTTTTATGCCATTACTCATTTATTTCTTATTCTATGGTTTCATGGAGGTGAGGTTGTTCTATTTTAAATAGTATTTAGGCTTCATTTTGATGAACCCTTAACATAATCCAAGTTAATTCATGTTTTTCCCTTTTTCAGTTCTGGTTTTAGGGTTGTTTCCCTTTGATATGTTTTGTGTAGTGAGTCAAAAAGAATCTTTGAGGTCGGTGGTCCATGTTCTCTCCCAATTTGAGTGAATATATGGGGGAAATCATAATTTTTTCCCTTCCATTGGGTAGATAGTAAATGTCATCTTAATAACAATAATGAATTTTCTAAATCTAAAATTGGTGGGAAAATGCAAAAATCATAGGTTTTATGGAATTTATGATTTTGTTGATGGTATTATGAATGGTTGTTACTATTTTTGAAAATCACAGATGTTGGGATCCTTGCTTATAATATAGTTTATGTATTTCATACCCTTAATATGATAATTTTTAATACCACCCTATAATTAAAAGGCTAAAGAACACACATATATTTATGGATAATGAATTGGTTTCCCATGAAAATCAGGTTTATGTGACAATAACCATGATAATTATTGAAGTAAAGTGATATAAGCCCATGAAACTAAAATTGTGGAAACCGGGATGTGATGCTTTGTTTGATTACTCTTTTTATGTTTCCTTGTCTGTTGTGGGATGATGTGTGGTGATGGTGGTGACCAGTTGGGTTATAGATTTGATGTGGTAAGTGGTGTGATTATTGGATGGAATGAGAAGTGATGTGAGAAGTTGTGCGATGGTGGTTATGTGTAGTGTTTTTATAGATAATGGCTTGGTTTTATGGGGTGGGGTGGCTGACATATGATGTGAGGTGGGTGATACGTTGTGTGGTGTAGTTGTGTTAGTTTTTGGGTTATACATGGAATAAAAAGTAATGATGAAATGGAATGATTTGGGTTGATAAATGAGTAATAATGGGATATAATTATCATATAGTAATTAGTTTAATTAATCTGAATGATAAATGAATGGGCTGTGTAAATGTGAATGAAATGGATTAGTATGTGGGAGTTAGTGGAAACTCATTTATTCTATAAAATAGAGAATTTTCAATTGAAATTGGTTCCATATGGCTTTATGTGATGATTGTGTGGTGCGATACATTTAGTGGCGGTGAAAACTGTGATAGATATCATGCAGTGTAATTATGGTGTTGTGGTGTATTCTGGTAAATTTTATGTGAACCCATAGGTTGAGTATTTTTTTATCAATATATCTTGTATTTTAGTTTATTTATATATATTCCCTACTCAAGTTGTATAAACTTACCAATGTATAATGGTTTTGGGTTCTAGGTGTTTTTCCCAACATCCAGGATGATGGTCATACAAATAAATGGCTACCCCCTCTTACCTTCTCTTCCTTTAGTAGTGATGATACAATTTGGTGTTAGATATTACCTCTCATTGATGATATAAGTTAGTGTTGGAGATTACCCAAGAGGGATTTAGTGATAAGGATGTGATATATAGTGGGTATCATGCATGATAATAGGAGGGAATGAGGTTGGTGATCTTCATGTTCATGATACTCTACTACTCAGGTTATGTGATGAGGCTATGATGTGATGTGATGAGGTTGTGAGGTGATATGATGTTGACTAATTCTAGAACCATATGATAGACCTTGTGTGGGTGGGGTTGGTAGGGATGCATCCCGACCCACATCAATGAAGGTTGGTTATGTGATGTGATATTTATGGAATTGATAAGAGCACATGACATTCGAAATTGGGGCACGGTAGTAGAATATTAGTGGGGCAGAGGTAATGGGATGATTTTTTTATTTTTTTTATACCATGTTACTATATTGGCTGCATGATTTGATGAGCGAACCATGGTGAGGGTGGGATAGATTAGCTGGACAATTAGATTCTTGTTAGTTATACTATTTATTCATTGGCACATCAGTATGATATTATCACATGTTCATTAGAGAATTGGGGTGTGATTATATTGAGTATATATGTAATGACCACCATATATATATAAACTATTTTTAGGTTTATATGAGTACTTTGGGGACTAAAATGAACATTACTAGCTAGTTTTTTTTGAGATTATGTTGATAATATTTCGTAGGTCTTGTCTTTTGGTATATATTTGAATTCTTTTATTGTATATATTGGTACTGTTCATGCAGGACTCCCCAATTTCAGGTAACCCTTTCTTTATGATTTTTAAGTATATAAAGTGTTATGGTGAATTTTGGGAGAGTTTAGATGAAGTTTAAAATGTTTATGGGGATTTTATAAGGTTTAACAGTTGATGCATGGTTTGTAGAAACCATGTATCACCAATAGAAAACTGTGCACAAGGAGGTAGGGGCTAAGGGGAAGGCACATGGGAAGGTACACAGTTTTTCCAAATCGTGTGGCTACCTAGGAGGAACGATGCTACTTAGGACAACGAGATTTGGAATGGTTGGCACATAGTTTTCTAATCATCTAAGAAAACCATATGAAGTTCACCCTTGAGACAATATCTAGTGCATGGTTAGTGCACTGTTTTCCTAACCATGCAACTAACCCTGCACAGGTTAAAAACTAGATCCAAAAAAGTGGATATAGGTTAGTTATATGTTTTAATGCCTCGTTTTCCTCCAAAATGATCCTAACTAGAGATTTGGCTCTCTAAAAGGTTGTATAACCTCTCCCTATTAGTTTGGAAGCAATAAAAAGGTGTTTATTGGTTCTTTGAAGATAAATTCCTACAGTAAGTCATCATTCTTGGTGGTTTTTGGTGATTTTTCTTAGATCTAATTCTCCATCTCTCTCAGTTTCTTATATCTTCACTCATTTTGGATATACATAAGATATTTTATGATAAATATGATTATATTTGGATGTGTTGATGATATGGGAAGATATATAAGGTGGGGTTTTGGAGTTTCATCCTAGTTTTGTTGGATTTTGGGATCTATTCTTAGTTGTTATCATAAAACCAAAGGTAGGTGGATTCACTCTCAACTCCTCTATTTATAGTATGAAGTCTTGATTTCAAATTGGTTTTTTATTTAAATGGATTGTGATTTTTTTGTGCAATTATTATTAAAAACCCACTTGAGTGAATGTCTGGGGAAACATGAAAATTGGGTGTTTTTTTAGAAATTTCCTTGTTTTCTTGATTTTGAAATGCATATTTTTCTAGAATTATGGTAAATGGTTTAATAAAAATTTCTTCCATAAAAGGATGGTTTTAATTAAATGAATTTTGATGGTTGATTTGAAATAGTTATTTCAAAAGTTCTCAATAAGATAATGATTTTATTGAAATAGTTCAATTTGTTGGTTTGGAATTAGTTTTTGGCATAATGGTTGGGTGTGTTCATTTGCATTCAGGACAGATAAGGGTAAATAGTCTTCCTCAACATTATTTGGATGGATAAGGGTCAGAGATCTCCCCCATCAAAACAGTTTACTAAGTGATGGCTTAGTGAAATCATTAATCACCACTCATGAGTATAAGGAGGTCCAGATTACATGCATGGTTGGATTTTTAGATATGTGGAATAGAATTTATGATGATAAAATGGAACCTGTGAAATGATTTTAAATTATATTTTGTTCTTTTCCTTGAAAAAATAGGGTTTTTTGGAAAACCGTTTAATATGAAAATTGTTTTATATTATGATATGAACTATTTTTAAGCGTTTTATATAAATTGTTTTATATAAATGTACTAAAATGATCTATCTTAGTGGTGTGAGTAGGGAATTCATTTGGGGAAGACCTACTATGTTTTGTTACTCACCTTTGATTTGGAACTTTGGTGATTTTGTATATTTTTTTATTGAGACATGGGAAAAGGAAAAGTATTACACATATTTAGCAGTAATTCATGATACTTGGAATATTTTTTGGATTTAGAACATGGATCATTTTTGGATCTTGTATGTTTCATTAGATTCCATGAGTTTTATCTTCTGTTGTGTACTTTGATATTATATTTTTCCACTGTAGTACTTGGTTTTAGTTTTATTTTAATATAAATGGTTTTCTTTGAGGTGTATTTCATTGATATCATGCATCATGTAGTGTGTTATTTGGTTATGACATTTTTGGTTGGTTTTTTTGTTTTTAAAGGGAAAATTATCCCCCATATGTTAAATAATCCCTTGGAATTTATTGTCAGCCTTTGGAAGCTTGGGGATGCCTCTTAAGACAAAATAACATCCTACTGCCTTCTCAAGACAATGAGAATAAGTGGGATGTTACAAGTGGTATCAGTCTTGGTCCCTCCAATTATCTTTATGGAATAAGTGGTATCATCTTGTTTGGTCCTTTCCTAATAAATGGAGTTCAATTATCTTGGTCTTGGAGTTGAGATTCATTCTTGTATATTCCTTGTGTTGGGTTAGTAGAAAGGAGTAGGATTGTTGGGACTTGAAGTGTATATCATAAAAATATGTAGCTAAACTTTTTATGCTTAACTTCACGTTACTAAATAGTTGGTTATATATGGGTTTTGGAGACACTTATAGGATTTTAAATCTCATTATCATGGGTTTACCCAATGAGATGATCATAACATGAATTAGAAAATTAATTCCTATTAGAAGTGCATATTTCATTTTTAGTAATGATATATGATTTGGTGCAATGTGTTGATTTTTGAAAAATATTGAAAATGTTTTCAAATGAAGGAACTTGGAAAGGCATGATTGTGGTAGTTTGAAAAGGGTTTGATTTTCAAAAGAAAGTTAAAATTTCTCAAAAATGGATGAACATGGTAAAAGTTGGTTTTGAAAAGTATTGTTGTGATAATTATGACGTGATAAAATTTTAAATGTTAAGAATTCAGTAAATAGAGATAGAGATTTATGATTTTTTTGTTTTATAGAAAATGGCATCTAGTGGGCATCATAGAAACCAACTAGAATAAGTTGCTGGGATTGTGGTTTCACCTAAACCATAGGTAAACCAACAACTAGTTCAGAGTATAGTCGACATTTTTCAAACTTTGGATATAAAGTATACAAGGGATGAGAAAAGGAAAGTGGATCATCTAGTCTAATTCTAGAAGAAAAATGCACTCATTTTTTAGGATGATTCAAAACCAAAAAGGTGTAGGTCTGGTAGAATTGGATTAATTGTATCTTCAATTTCATCAGCACACCAGTAGAGTTAAAATTCAAGATGTAGACTTATATGTTGGAATATTTTTCATGATAGGGGTGGGATTTAGCTATTCAGGATAAATGAGACCATATCCTGGCATGAGAATATTTTGAGGAATTGTTAAAAAAAATTCTATCCACACAAGTTCAGAATTTAAATAATGAAGAAATTATTCCGCTTGAATTAGGAAAATATTTCTATCACAAAGTATGCGACTAAATTCATGAATTTATCATGATTTTCAACCAAATTTGTTGCGAGTGCATCCTTGAAGGAACACATTTTTGAATAGGGGATGAGGAAGGTGATTCACTCAAAGGTTGGTGTGATCTATATTACGAACTATATGAGGATGGTAAATAGAGTGATAGTGGTAGAAGGGGACATCTAGGGAGCTATGAGAGGAGGAAGTATTCTGATACCAACAGGAAATGGTGGGAACTCTAATACTGGGTGCAAGAGGAAGAGGGAAACCTATTTCCAAGGTGGGAGTATGACTCAGAATCAAACAAATGGATTAGTGAATCTTACTCCATGACCAAAGATCCAGCTAGAATGTTTTCAATGTGGTTCATTTAACCACATAAAGTGATAATGCATGGTACAAACTAGAGAATTCCATAATTGTAATTAGATGGATAATCTTCAATGATTTTATTGTAGTTCTCTAAGGATGAGTGTTTGGGAAATTTATCAGGTGTCACAGACATCGTATGCTTCATTAGGCTGATGTAATCATAATAAATCCTTTTAGGATATCAAATCTATCAACGGTGATTATAAAAATACCATGACTCCTTAGAAACAGAAATATCAATAGGGACATAAGAAACAAAGTGTGGAGAATAAGAAATTATATGGAGTTGAGTAGTTTATGGTATTTGATCATCCTAGACTATCTATAGTGTGAGGTATGATTCTTTTGAATTATACCCTTATACAAGTCTTGTTTGATATAGGTGCATGCCATTCCTTTATCCCTTCTCATGTTGTTGACTTGATAAGTTTAAGAGTTGAGATGATTCCTTCTATGATAAAACTTAAAACTGCTCTTGGGAAAATATAATGTCGAGCCTTGTTCTATAGATCATGTTCGATAAATATAAATGTAGTTGAGGTGATATGGGATTTCTTTGTTCTTTTTATGGATTTCTATGATATAATCATGGGTATGGATTGGTTGACTATGTTCAAGGCTCACAACAACTGTTATATATGAAGTGTTAATTTTACAACTGAGGATGATTTTGATCATCACATTAAATAAATAAGGGGTGTAAAGGTAGTTACAATAGGATTTTTGGAACCAACGATTATAAAATTCTTATACCAGTTGGCATCTTTGACCTTTTCATCGATAGAAGAGATCGATAATAAAATATTTTTATCAGTGGTTGATCAGTTTCTAGATGTGTTTACAGAAAATTTATCAAGGTTTCCACCTATGAGAGAAGTTGAGTTTATGATTGATCTCTTTATAAGGACCAGTCCTATTTCCCTTCTATATTATTTAATGGGACCAATAGAATTTAGGGAACTGAAAGTTCCATTGGGGAAGTTAGAAAGCAATGGGTTTATTTGGCCAAGCACATCTCTGTGGGTAGCATCATTCTTGTTTGTGAAAAAGGTAGATAGAACTCTATGGATGTGTGTGGATTATCATAAGATTAACCAAGTTACAATAAAGAATTAGTATCCACTTCCACACATTGATGATTTTTCTAATCAATTGAGGGAAGCTTAGTGGTTCTCTAAAATTAACTTGCAATCAGGATATCACCAATTGCAGGTTCAGAAGGAGGATATTCCAAAGACAAATTTCAGAAGTAGATATGGACATTATGAATATGTAGTAATTCCTTTCAATATTTTGAATGAACCAATAATCATTATAGAATTAATTAATATGATATTTCAAAGATATCTGTATTTTTTTGTGGTGGTGTTTGTGGATGATATATTGGTGTATTCAAGGACAAGGTATGATCATGAAAAACACTTGACCACAATGTTTGGAATCTTAAGGGATCTTTGTCTATATTAAAAATTATTAAAGTGTGATTTTTGGATACAATAGGTACAATTTATTGTCCACATAATTTATAAATGATGTGTTTCAGTGGATCCAGAAAAGATAGATACTGTTATCTATTGGAAACCACCAAAGAACTTCTTTGAGATACGAAGTTTCCTTGGTCTAGCTGATTATTACCTATTATTTATTCAATAATTATCTCTACTAGCTTCACCTATGATAGTTTTGAAAAATAATAATGATCAATTCCAATAGGAAAATTACTGATTGAAATCTTTTGAAGAGATAAATATTCACCCTACATTAGCACTAATATTGATTTTTATAGAATCAGGACAAGGGTATGTGGTGTATTGTGATGCTTCAAGATTAGGGTTGGGATGTGTTCTCATGCTGGTAGACTATTTAGTTTCTTATGGATCATGGTAGTTATGAGTTAATGATAATAACTACCTAACACATTATTTAGATTTATCTTTTGTAGTCCATGCATTGGAGACTTGGCATAATTTTCTCTTTTCTGATAAATTTACTTTGTTTACGGATCATAAAATATTCAGACATATTTTCTCACAATGGGATTTGAATTTAAAACAAATAATATGGATGGATCATCTCAAAATGTTTTACTTTGACTTTATGTATACACTAAGAAAAGGTAAATCGGTGTCCGATTCATTAAGACTAAATTTACATGCTTATTTGTAAAAATAACCCTTAGATGAGTGGTAGTTGATGTTGGTACTAGCAAACATGCACTTAGAATGTGAAGATAAAGGTGAAGTTTTAGATTTCTTTATAGTTTAATTTATTATTTATCTAATAAATATAGTTAAATAGGAATAGATATCCAATGTAGATTACGTGGATATGAGGTCAAAACTCAATGATGAGGAGACTATTGAGGGGTGGAGGTTGGATGAGAGTTCAGTGTTGTGGTTAAAAAATATGATGGTCGTACATATGGATTATCATGAAAAACATTGTCATTATTACCACCATTCACAATGGGTTGTTCATCCTAGAATACATAATATGCATAAAGTTTTGAAAGCATTGTATTGGTGGGTTGCTATGAAAAGGAAGGTGGCTGAGTTCTTTTAAAAAATGCTTAACTTTATAGCAAGTTAAGGTTGGGAATCAGTGAATAGTAGGTATGTTCCAGTATTTACCGATTCCTATTTGGAAATGGGAGAATATAGACATGAATTTTGTCAAATGTATTCCAAGAATTTTTTGGAAACATGATTCTATGTGGGTGGTAGTGGATCATCTCACAAAGTTGGCTCATTTCACCCCTATTATTGAATCTCATACAGTGGAGGAATTGTCAAAGATCTATATCTAATAAGTGGTAAAGAGGCATTAAATACCAGTTATAATAGTTTCAAATATAGATTTGAGGTTTAAATATTGTTTTTGGAAATCCTTATAGAAATCACTTAGTACTTAGTTGAATATGAGTACAATGTATTATACCTAGACAGATGGGAAATTCGAAAAGACTATACATACAGTAGAAGACATGTTATAGGAATTTGTAATGGATTTTGGTAGCTCATGGGATGTTCACGTACCATTAAAGGAGTTATCAAATAACAAAATTTATCAAGACTCGATACATATGGATAATTTTAAAGCATTGTATGGGTATCCTTTTTGTTAAGCACATTTTGGTGTGGAAATAGGTGAGACTTCACCAGTTGGGATGATCCTTATCCAAGAGACAATAGAGAAGGTTAAGTTTATTTGGAAATGGGTTGAGATAGACCAGAGTCAGACAAATCATATGAGGATCATTATCAATGGCCGTTTTCATTTGAGGTGAGCAATCATATGTTTTTAGGATATCTCAAAGGCTTGGAAATCATCATTTTGGGAAGTATGGCATGTTAATTCCTTGATACATAGGCCCTTTTGAGATACTAGAATGGGTTGGAGAGTTGGAATATCGGTTGGCATTGCCACCATGGTTTAGCATAGTGCATAATGTGTTCCATGTATCTAAGTTGAAAAAGTATCAGCCTGATCCTAACCATGTGATTCGATTGGATCACGTTGACCTAGAGTTGAATGCTTCATTGGTGCACATACACAGTTCAGGTTGTGGATAGGAAAGATAATATCTTTCATGGAAAAAGCATCGGTCTAGTTCATGTATAATGGAAACATGATCAGATTCAGGAAGAGACTTGAGAACGGGAGAAGGAAATGAAATATCAATGGACAAAATGCTTTTAGAGCAACAATGGTTTTCTAATTTCTGAGGAAGGAAGGGCCAATGGTGCGGATAATTTATCACCCCTAGTTTCACATAAGTAACCTTTTTTGTGGTTTTTAAGTATATAAAGTGTTATGTTGATGTTTGAGAGAGTTTGGATGAAGGTTAAAATGTTTTTGGGGCTTTTCTAATGGTGAATAGTTGGTGTATAATTTTTGGAATTTGTGAAACACCTATCAGAAACTGTGTACAAGGAGGCATGGTCTAAGGAAAAGGTGCATGAGTAGGCACACAGTTTTTCCATACTATGAAATCACCTAGTAGAAACTGTGATACTTGGGATAGTGGGATTGGGCATGGTTAGCATATGATTTTATAACCGTGTGAGAGAAGTATGTAAATTTTATCCTTGAGGAAGTGACAAGAACACAATTAGTGCATATTTTTCCTAGCCATGCAACTAACCATGCATGGTTTAAAAAATAGATAAAAAAGTGGATCTTGGTCAATTATTTTTTTTAATGCCTCTTTTTCAACCAAAAACATCCCTAAGATCTCTCTATCTCTCTCTCAAAGGTTGTAGAACCTCTCCTTATCAGGTTAGAAGTGTTCCAAAGGCATTTTTTGGTGAATTGAAGTCAGATTCTTGTAGAAAGTCATCACATTTGGTGGTTTTTATTAGATCTTATTCTATCTATCTCTCAGTTTTTTAGATCTATCTCCCCTATGGACATATATACAATATTTGATTCCAAATATGAATATATTTGGACGTTTTGATGAAAATAGAAGACATATGGCAGAGTTTTGGAGTTTCAACCTAGTTTCGTTGGCTTTGAGTGCCATTGTTTGTTTTCATAATAAAACCCAATGTCAATGACTTTAATCTTGAATCCTCTATTTTTAAAATGAAGGATTGATTTCAAATTGGTTATTTTTCTTGAAATGTATTGTAAATTTTCTATGAAATGATTGTTGAAAACCCTCTTGAGTGAAAGTTTGTGGAAACATGGAAATTGGATGTTTTGTAGAAAATTACTTGTTTTATTTATTTTAAAATATTTTTTTAAAATGTGGATTTCTATGGAATTATGGTAAATTGTTTAATATTTTTTTCAATAATAGTATGCTCTTGTTGAAATGAAATGGGATGGTTGATCTAAAATTGTTGATTTAGAAGTTCTCAATAAAAGAATGGGTTTGTTGAAATGGTTGAAATGGTTGTTTTTTCATTGGTTTTTGGAATAATGGTTGTGTGTGTTTATTTCAATTTGGGACAGATAAGTGTAAGGAGTCTCCCTATCATTAGTGGGATGGATAAGTTTTATGGATCTCCCCTTTCCAAATGGTTCACTAATTGAAGGCTTAGTAAAAGTATGACTCACCACTCACGAGTATATGTAGGTCTAGGTTACATGCATGATTAGATGTGTGGATTTGTGAAATAAAATGTATTATGGTAAAATGGAACTTGTGAAATGATTTTAAAGTATTTTTTGGTTGATTTCCTTGAAAAATGGTTTTTTTGGAAAATTGTTTTAGATAGAAATTGTTTTATATTCTAATATAAACTATTTTTAACTATTTTTTATAAATTGTTTTATATAAATGTGGTAACATGTTCTATCCTATTGGTGTGAGTAGGGGAGTCATTTGGGGAAAACATACTGAGTTTGATTACTCACCCCTACTTTGTCACTTTGGTAATTTTTCATATGTTGGTTATCAAGACATGGGAAAAGGTAAATCATCACACATCTTTAACTATAATTCATAATACTTGGGATGTTTTTTGGAGTTGGTGCATAGAGAATGTTTAGAGATTGGATTTATCATTAGAGTCCTTGAGTTTTGTATTTTACTATGTACTTTGATATCATATTCTTTTACTATATTACTTAATTTTAGTTTGATTTTAATATCAATGGTTTTCTTTTGGGTGTATATAATTTATATCATGCATCATGTAGTGGGTTATTTGGTTATGAAATGTTTCATTGGTTGTTTTATTTTCAAAGGGTAAATCATCCACCATATGTTAATTAAGCCCTTGGAATTTATTAACCACCTTTGATGCCTTGGGGATATCACCTAAGGCCAAGTAACACCCTCCCTCCTTCCTAAGTCAACGAGAAGAGGAGGGATGTTACAGTTCATGCAATTTAAGACAGATTTGTGTTTATTTTTACATTATGAAATGTATTTTTTGTTGGATTTTATCCTATCTCCCAATCTTATATTATTACAGAGGGTAATTCCTTACACTTGTGATATTTTTATACCCTTGATGTGGGTCACCAAACCATGTCCTATTAGAGGAAATAATCATAGTTTATCATCTCTCTTATTTCATTTTTAGTATAATAGGGGTACTCTTGGAGGTAGAGGGTCATGAAAGAGTAATATCCAAGGTTTTGGTTGAGAGAAAGGGTGGAGTTGGAGTTAGGAACTGTAAGGATATCCTGAATTGGTAGAGAAATAGTTCCAATTGACCTTGTTTGATGATATGGGATAGATATACAGGCTAGGACATGGAATTTTAGGTCCCCCATGATCTGATGTGAGGAATCTTAGTTTATTGGATGACCAATTGAGGTGGAAATTTTTGAAGGTTAGAGACATATGATAGGTTCATTCATCATGACTGATTGTATTCATGTTTTAATTGGGTGTCTTTGTAGAATTAAAATGAATTAACTAAATAAACCTTGATAAAATTTCATGCTACTGGGATTAATGTTCTTTATTTCTTTTCTAAAATAGCTCCTGGTCTTTTTCCACGTGTAGCTCAGGTGTTATAGGTTCAAAAAACCGACCAGGTTGGTCATGAGAGTATCTTCCTAACATTGGAGGATGAGGCATAATAGAGGGATATTCATGCCTTTAAATGGTAGAGTTTTGGGAAGTATGAGGGGAGATTCTGAGATATAGAGACAACATTATATTTGGATAAGCTTGAAATCAATTTTGGTCCTATTAGAACCTGGGATGAGTTTTGGGTACCATTGGTAGTTAGTCAGATGAAAGGAGATGCATTTCAGTGGGGGGTGATGTATCTTGGTGACAATAGGTATACATATCTACTATATCTAGAATTTCAAAATAATTTTCATTCAGCATTCCTATCATCAATGGAAAAAGGAAGTGAAGAAGAAAGAGTTTCTTTCTCTTATGTTGGGAGTTTGAGTGTGTGGGAGGTTCATATCAAGTTTAAGGACCTCTTAAACTTCTTCCTAGATATCTTTCCAGACGAGGAGTCCAATGCAAGATGTATGGAGCATGATTTCCCCCCTTTTATCATATATTTATCAACCTCGTTTATGTTTTCTATATACATTATGGTGTATAATAAGGAGAAGCTTATCATGTGGATATTTTCTCTAGGAGTTAAGCCTCGATAAAGTTCCCAATAGAGCATCTATAACAGAAGATCTTCAATAAGAGGGTCATGAAAATTTAGGAATTTGAGGTTTCTACTAGTGAGGAACCACCTGTGAAAATTATTTTCCAATTATTCCAATTAAAGTAGTTTTCAATCATTTGTTAGTGGCTTATCTTTTTCATGTTATGTTTTTAGGTGACATGACCACCATTAGGATCAATGTCCGACCCCTTAGGGAGGCCAGTTTTAGATTGATGTTTAAACCCATTTTTAATATTTGCATTAGTTTCTTTTAAGGTAGTTTCAACAGTATGGACCATTGGATCTTATTCATCCGCCAAGTGTAGATGCTGTTTGTAACACCTTGAGATTTTAAAAATAGAACCATGTTCCATGGTGTATATAACATGAAACAACGAGCATAAAAAACCATGAATTATTTGTATTTAAATAAGATAATTATATTATAGCCCATAAATTTGTGGGTATAAATAAGACTAACTGATTTATGAAGTATATATATAAAGGTCTTACACAATATAAATTTATTGATAAAGTCTTAGTAAATAATTATCCATTTTTATTAAATTCATTTTATTCATCAAAAATACATTTTCTTCAAAATTGTATTTATTTATTTTTGAGAGGAAATATTATAGTTAATTTCTGGAAATTTTAGAATTTTTTTTATAAATAGGATATCATTTTTAAAATTAAAATATCAAAATTTTCTTATGATCAATTTTTTTTTATTCTGAAAAGGTTGTTTTTTCAATTAATAGTGAAAAATAATTGTGTTCACATGAAAATAGATCACGTGGTTGCTTATGGTTGAAGGAAGTTGAGGGTGCATGAGAAGAATTACCCAACACATGATTTGAAGTTAGCTACAGTTGTCCATGCTTTGAAAACATGGAGACATTATATCTTTGGTGAGAAATTTACTGTGTTTACAGATCAAAAAAGCTTGAAACACATTTTCTCACATCAAGATTTGAATCTGAGGAAAAAGATATGGATGGAGAATCTCCAATTTTTTTGAATTTGGATTGATGTACACACCAGGGAAAGGAAATTCAGTGTCTAATGCATTGAGTAGAAAGTAATATGCTCAGTTGGCAAAAGAAGATTTAGATGAATGACAGTTGATGTCAGTCTTAACTGACATGCATGTAGAATGTACTGACCGAGGTGATGTTGTGGTTTTCTTTTTAGCTATTCTTGTTCCTAATTTAATAAAAATGATCAAAGAGGCCCAAACATCTGATACAGAATGTCTGTTTGTGAGTTGAAAACTCAATGGTGGGGAGACCATTGAGCGCTGGAAACTTGATGGGGGTCCAGTTTTTTGTTTCAGAGATTGGATGGTTGTACCTATGGCTTGTGAGAAATAACTCCTTCATTATCATCACCATTCAAGATAGGCTATACATTCGGATATATAGAAGATTTATAAGGCATTCAAGGAACAATTTTGGTGGAGTGACATGAAATGGAGGGTGGAAGAGTTAGTCTTGCGGTGATTAACTCGTCAGCTGGTTAAAGCAGAGCATCAGAGACTAGATGGTATGTTACAATCTTTTCCTATCCCAATGTGGAAATGGGATCAGATAGTAATGGAATTTGTTACAGGTCTTCCAAGAATTTCCTGGAAACACGATGCCATTAGGGTGATAGTGGATCATCTAACCAAGTCGACCCATATCATTCTTATTCATAAAACTCATATGGTAGAGGATCTTTCAAAAATCTATATCCGATAAGTGGTAAAGACGCATGGTGTACCAGTGTTAATAGTCTCAGATAGAGATCTGAGGTTCATGTATCATTTCTGGAAATCCCTATTGCAATACCTTAGGAATAAGTTGACTATGAGCATGACATATCATTATCAGACAGATGGGCAATCCGAGCGAATGATACAAACATTGGAAGACATATTTCAGGATTGTTTAAAGGAATTTGGTGGCTCATGGGAGGATCATATACCCTTAGTGGAGTTCTCATACAAATATAACTACCAGGCCTCGATACACATGGCTCCGTTTGAAGCATTGTATGAGCATCCTTGTTGTTCTCCACTATGCTGGGTGGAAACAGACAAAAATTCACTAGTCAGGATGAGCCTTGACTCAGAAACAACAAAGAAGATCCATTTGATTAGAAAGAGGATTGAGATGGCTCAGAGTTGTTAAAAATATTATGCAAATCAGCACTGAAAGAATGTTGTCATTCGCTGTGGGTGATCATGTCTTCTTGAGGATATCTCCCAGACTTGGACATCATCATTTAGGTAATCAAGGAAAGTTATCTCCTAGATACATTGGCCCTTTCAAGATACTAGAATGGTTTGGAGAGGTGGTATATCAGTGGGAATTACCACTACAGTTTACCTCCATGCATAATGTGTTCCATGTATCCTAGTTGAACAAGTATCACCCAAATCATGACCATGTAATCAGATGGGATAACGTTGACCTAGAACCAGATGCATCATTGGTACATATCCCAGTGTAGATCGTTGATAGACAAGATAATTTCTTTCATGGGAAAAGCATCGTCCTAGTGTGAGTTTTATGGAAACATGGTCAGATTCAGGAAGAGACTTGGGAACGTGAGAAGGAAATGAAAAAGCAATGGTCAGAACTCTTTTTGGCCAGAGAGGGTTTTCTAATTTATGAGGACAAAAATACCAATGGTGGGGAGAATGTAGTACCTCTAGTTTCAGGTGCATAACCCTTTTCTCTTTTTTTAAAATGGTGTGTCTTTGATTGGGTTTCCATAAAATAGGGAGTTTCCATAAAATAGAAAGTTTCCATAAAATAGAGAGTTTCTATAAAATAGAGAGTTTTTATAATATAGAGAGTTTCCATAAAGTGGTTTGTTTCCATAAAGTGGGTTGTTTCAATAAAGTGGGGTGTTTCCATAAAGTGGGGTGTTTCCATAAAGTTTGGTGTTTCCATAAAGTGGGGTGTTTCCATAGGGGAGGATGTTTCCATAAGAAATGAGTTTCCATAAAAGGGTAAAGGTGAAGGATGAGAGAGTTTTGGGGTTTTATAAATAGTTTTGGGAACAAATAATTCAATTTTTAGTAGATCTAAATTTTTGGATTCCAAATAATTCAATGTTGAGTCATTATCCTGCCAGGATAAGAGAACTAAAGCCATTCTTGGAGAATCGACTCTTGTTCATTCTTCATATGTTGTCGAGTTTCATTAAAACCTTTGAGGTAGGAGGCTTCTATCTCAATTCATTTTTCTAGAATTTATTGGATTAGTTTCGAACTAGTTTATTTAAATGTAATTGATTGTGAAATTCATGGAATAAATCTTCTTTAGTGATAATTTATGGTTTTAGTGAAATTGTGAAATCTTGGTAAATTGTTGTGAAAAGTGATTTAGATGCTTGAATTTAAAATAATGATTTTAAATTATTTATTTTATGATATTGTTAAATAGTTTGATAAAAAATTGGTTTTCAATAAAACATGGGTTTTATTGAAATTTTTTGGTATTGAAATGACCTTGATGGAATTGGGTTTCAATAAAAAGGGTGTTTTTATTAAAAAGGTGGTTTGGCATGATCCTTGGGAATATTGGTGTGAGTTCATATTGAATTTATGGGGCTTGGTTGAAATATGAACTTGTTCTCAACGCCAAAGGTTTAATGGAGCATGGGATATAAATTTCATATTTCATATTAGGGGATTGGTTGAAATATGACCTTGTGCTCGGTGTTAAAGGGTTAATGGAACATGGGAAACAATTACCTTGTGATGACTTGGTAAATCGACGAGAAACCACTCATGAGTATGGAACTATCATAACATAGCATCAATGGTTGGTTTCATGGGTTTTTGGAAGGTTTGGGTATCCAAAAAGGGATATTGTGATATGGTTTTAAAGATTTTTAGATATTTTTCTAGAAATATATATTGCTGGGAAAATTGGTTTCAATTGCACTTGTATGCGTTTGGTAATGAATGGTTTTGGAAGCTTATTTATATTTAGTTATAATTTTTTTTGAGAAATTTTTATTTATAAAATGTTTTATATAATTGTTTCTAACTCTTCTATACTAGTGGAGTGATTAGTGAAGTCATTGGGGAAAACCTACTAACTTTTATACTCACCCCTGCTTTGGAACTGTGGTGCTTTTGCAGATGCCATCTTTCGGGATAGGGGAAAAGGAAACATTTCCCCTATTTTTAGCACTACCTCATGATGTTTGGGATGTTCGGAGATTGTCATGATTAGATATTTTGGAGAATTGATTCTTGTGGTCGTTTGAGATTCTTGTGTTGTTTATCCACTATGTACTTTGATACTTGGTTATTATTCCACTGTTATATACTTTGATGTGGTTTTGAGATAATTTAAGTTGTTGAGTTATATTTCATTTGTTCATGAATCATATAGTTAATGTTTGGTTATGGTTGGTTGGTTTATTTGTTTATTTATTAAAGGGTAAATCATCCCCCACTTGTATTTGAAACCCTTCAACATTTATTTCCATCCTTTGGCGTCTTGGAGATGTTTCTTAAGGCTTAGTAGTGACTCGTTGCACTCTCAAGATAATGAGAATTGGTGGGTCATTACACATGGTTTGGTCCATATGGAACGATCATAAGGAAAGAATTTGGAAATAATCATTTATTAATTTCCTAATATTATAGGTAACATATATTTATTTCTTATTTACTTTTTTAAATTTCATAACATTTCAGATATAGGATTTTTATTTTATTTATTAAAACACATATTATAATGGATAAGTTGATTTTTTTATCTATATTAGTTTATTTTTATTTAGTTTACCATGTATACACTTAATTAACTTATCTATTTGATGATTTTGTGGAAAAACTAAAAAATTTAATCTAATATATTAAATAAAATTAAATAAATTTTATAAAATAGTATATTAAAAAAATATTGTTTTTGGTGTAAAAAATGGTGTAATATGTTGGAGCATTTTTACTATTCACACACCATTTTTGGATTTATTTTCACTCATTTATGTCATCTTATCTCTCATTTATGTTTAATTATAATTTAAGTTAAAAACATTAACAAATATGAAAAAAATGTGCTTAGTTTGTTTTACTTTTTGTTGGATCATTTGTCATTTTGATTTAGTTTTATATCTAACAGTTGTATTTATATATTTGTGTACTAATTGTTTTTTATTTACACAACATTTTTGGATTTGTTTTCATTTGTTTATTCCATTTCATATATCATTAATTTTGTTAGAATTTTAGTTAACTATAATAAATATGAATTAAAATGTTTTTATTTTAGTTTACTTTTTGTTAGATCATTTTTTATTTCTTTATTTACTTTTGTATGTAATTGTTGAATTTTTATATTTGTGTACTAATTGTTTGTTACTTAGATTTTTAGGATAATGGAAGATCAAAAATATAATCCACCACATTATTTTGGGGAGGATTGTATACATTCTTCTAGGGAGGACCGTACACATAATCTTATTGATGAGCCTCCTCATCCTTTTGCATAGTATCCATCTACTTTCGCAGGGGAAAAGAAGAGTTTGAGGGTTGGTAAATGTGGTAGTACACATTTACCAAAATTATCAATTGAACTTAGTTGATACCAGAGGATACCAGTTGACTTTTATGATAATGATATTCCTATGGTTACAAATTCAAAACAATTCATGTCTTTTATTTCAATATAAGCTAAAGGAAAAGTTTGTATTTTGATTTATGATTGGAGAAGTGTTGAAAAATGACAATATCTCAATTATAAGACAAAATATTTCATGATAAATTTCTATTATTTTACTTCATTAAGAAATGTTTATAATAATATAGATTTCCCCCTTCTTATTAGATGACATATGATATACCTGATACTAGAGAAGTTAGGAGGAAATGTTTAACATTAGCTGCTATGAGATGAAGGGATTTTAAATCAACCCTCACATTATATTTCATTTTTTGGCATAGAAAACATCAAAATATATGAGATATATATATATATATATACATATACATATATATATATATATATCCATTCCTAGATGTCTATAACTGGAATAAGTTGGTTGAAATTATATGAAAAGAAGTTTTTTTGGTAAGTGTAAAGTTAGCTTTTAAAAGTTTTTATATATTAATGATTATATTAATGACTTATTTATTCTTAATTTATAGAAAATGAGAAGATTTCATCAGGATATCCAATCTAGAAATGTATACCCTCATAATTTATCTCGTATAGGGTATATGTTATTAGAATAAAAAATGATCGCTGAAAAATTTCAAAAAATGAAGGTTGAGTTTTTAGTCTCTGTTGAGGTTGACCCTCCTCCCCCCAGGCAGACATGAAAAATGGAAGAGAACATAGATGAGAAAAAGGACAATGTATTATAAAAGAGTCAAGGGTTTTAGCTGATAGGATTTTTAGAAGTTTATTTTATTTATTTATTTAAGTTAAATCTATTATTTGTATAACACTATTATAAATATTGGATTTAACATCGTAGTTATAACATCGATTTTCTATAACCATATATTAAATGTTTTTTGGGAAATTTTTAACATCAGTTTTTAAATAAACCGATGTTAAAAGTCAAAAAATAAAATATTTTAGCATTAATTTTTTTCAAAAAACAATATCGAATCCTAATTTTTTTAATATCGGTTTTGTTAAAAATTGAAATTGAAACACTTAAAAAAACACACCCAACCCAAACCCTCATTCCATATTTTCTAAATCATGATTTTATGATAACCTTTGAAGGCATTGATGCCACACACCGTTTTTTGATCTCAATTTTATTCATTGTAATTTTCTTTAATAATATTTTTTACTATCATTGATCCTTGATATATCCTCCTTTGTAATGTTTTCATGAGCCACAGATAAAGTTTTTTTCCAAAAAATCAATTTCAATTGACCACGGAACTGTCAACCACTCAAAGATCTTCTAAGATGATTTTAATCCAATTTAATTTTATTTTCACTATCATTGATCATCAATATTTCATCCTTCATTGTTGTGGAAAACCAGAATGCTGTTGAGGAACGTGTTAGTCTTTGCAAATTCTCGATTATTGCTAGAGTCATTACTCCGAAAGGTGAAAGGATGTGGAGATTCCAGGAATTGACCAATAAAATTACCTCAGCATGGGGTTTTGAAGAATGGAAGATGACGGCTATGGGCAGGGGCTTCTTTCATATTGTTTTTCCCAATGATGACTTCAAGAGGAGAGCGTGGAGTGTCGGATCCATTGCCCTTAAGCCAGGAATTCTTCGGATTCAAGAATGGGATCGTAATTTTGATCCTTTTAATGTCTCCAACACACATGTTCAGATCTGGGTTCGTATTTATAAGCTCAATTGGCTATATTGGCATCCGCCGATCCTTTGGGATATTGCATCCTCTATAGGTAATCCAATTCGCATGGATAGGCAAACTGACAATCCAAGATTTGGCCATTTTGCCTGGGTTTTAATAGAGATTGACATGGCTTGCACGCTGGTGGAGGAAGTGATTCTTACCACCAGGGATGATATTATTACTCTGGGAATTTTCTATGAAAGAAAGCCAAAGTTCTGCAAAGAATGTAATGTTCTAGGACATCTACCTGATGAATGCAGGAGGACAAACTTTTGTGCTTTCTGCAATGTGAAGGGACATAATGTGGCTGAATGTAGGAAAGTAACTGAGACTCAGAATCCTCCCTCTTCTGATAATCACAGTCCACTTCCTGTGCAGGAGGTCTTACAGGATGATATCTTATCTCTTGTAGGATTGGTTGAGCTTGAACAAGCTGCCAAGGAGGTGCTTGCTTCTGAGATCCCTCTGAGCAATGTAATGGATCCTTGTGATAATGGTCACATTGCCAATGAAGGAATTGCTCAGGGTGTCCCTCCGGTGATTCCTGCCTCGCTTATTGCAGTGGGTTCTGATGCTTATCAGGTTACTAAGGCTGTTGAATATGGTGTTTCTGCTACCCAGGAGTCTCCTCACCTGACCTCTCTTAAGTCTCCTTCAAGGATTTCTGTTCCTTCTCATGAAGGATCTCTGAAGCCTGGCCCCGGTGCTGCTGCTACCCAGGGGTCTCCTCCCCTCTTTCTGGATAAATCTCACTTGCAGGCTTCTGTCTTTCGGGCTCCGGATGGTTTCTCATTAATGCCTCCTGGCTCTGCAGCTGCTGATACCCAGGGATCTTCCCCCCTTACGCTGGATAAGCCCCCATTACAGATTACTGCCCCTCAGGTCCCTGCTGAGGCGACCTTCTCTCAAGTCCCAACCGGCAAATCTGCAAAGAGGAGGAATGAACCTGAGCTGAGTTTGGGTTTTGATAACTCCATGAATAGGTTCAGTCCTCTTTCTGGTGTGCTTTGGTCAGACTCTACCGAGGAGGATGATGTGGATGTCCATGAGCAGTATTCTGGTGATGCAGCAGCTATTTCTGGGACTATTCATGTGGACTCCATTCCTAAAGGAAAGGGAAAGGTCAAAGGAGAGACTCCTAGGGGTGGGGTCCAAACAAGGGCCATGTCTGCCCTGCATTGATGAAAATCCTTTTCTGGAATTGTCAGGGGCTTGGGAATGCTCCCACGGTCAAGGCCCTTAGACACGTGATCATGACCAATAAGCCTCTTGTCTTTGGAATTGCTGAGCCACGAATGAGCTTTAGTAATTGGAAGGCCTTCAAATGGGAATCTCTCGGATACTCCTTTGTTAGTCAGAATGAAGGGAATAGGGAAAGCCTTTGGGTTTTCAAGCATGATTCAATCAGCTTAATTTCTTGTATTCAGGGGAAGCAGATTGTTTCTGTTTCTTTATGCTTAAATGGGCTCTCTTACTTTGTTTCCTGTGTTTATGCTGCCAACTCTTATTTGAAAAGGAGAGATCTATGGAATGATCTGTCCTCTTTATCTACTAATCATCATCCTATCTGGATCATCATTGGTGACTTTAATACAGTCTTAAGACCGGAGGAGAAAACTGGTTCCTGCTTTAACAGGGTCGCTGCCAATGACTTCTCACAATGCATTGATTCTTGCAATCTTATTGAAGTCTCTCTAGCTGGCGCTGATTTTATGTGGGGCCGTTACACTCTCAATGGGAGGCAGGCCAGCAAGTTAGATAGGTGTTTTATTCAACTTGATGATAATAATGATATCATTAGTGCCTCTAGGCTGTTGCTTCCTAAGCTCCACTCTGACCATAATCCCCTGGTGATAGATATTTCAGATGGTGTCTCACGTTCGGCTCCCATTCCCTTCAAATTCAATAATGCATGGCTTGTGATTCAGGGGTGTCGGGAGATTGTCACTGATTCCTGGAGTTCTGGGTGTATAGGATCTGCCTCTCATATTCTATCTTCCAAGCTCAAGATTACTAAGATGAGGCTTAGGGAATGGAGTAAGAATTCATTTTAGAAGCTTGATGAGGACATTCATGATGCTGAGATGAATCTTCTGAATTTTCAGAATATTAATCAGTTGAATTCCATGCCATCCAGTGATGAGACTCAGGCTCTCTCAAAGCTGGATGATCTGCTCAATACCAAGGAGAAGCTGGCCAGATCCCTTTACAACGTCAAATGGCTGAAGGAAGGGGACAGAAACTCTAATTTATTCCACCGTCTTCATAAGGAAAGGAAATTCAGAAGAGGCGTATCTCCTATTAGGATCAATGGAAGATTGTACACTGCAGAATCTGAAATTTCTAACGCGGTTGTGAGTTTTTTTTCTGATCTGTATTCTGATAATGGACCAGATCTTTCTCATCTGATTGCCCAGAATATTCTGCCTTCCATTGATGATCAGTTTAATGAGGATCTGGCTAAGCCTCCGGGAGGGAAGGAGGTTAGGGATGCATTGTTTTCTCTTAACATTGATAGTGTGGCAGGGCCGGATGGGTTCTCTAACAAGTTTTTCATGTTCAACTGGGATGTTGTCCATGAGGAAGTGGTGAATGCTGTCAGGCAGTTCTTCATTTCTTCTTCCATGAATTATGGTGCCAACTCTAATTTCATTGCTTTGATTCCTAAGAAGGAGAATGCAAGTGACATCAAGGACTTCAGACCGGTTTCTATTGGGAACACCATACCTAAGATAATCAGCAAAATCATTGCCACCAGGATGGGTCCAGTGGTCAAAGGTTTCATCACTCCGAAACAATTTGGGTTTGTCCCTGGACGAAGTATTCAAACCTGTATTTTTACTGCCTCTGAATGCATCAATGCTATGAGAAGGAGGGTTAAGCAAGGGACCTTCGCCATGAAAGTGGATATCTCCAAAGCCTTTGACACTATGAAATGGAGTTTTCTGCTATCCATTCTCAGGATGTATGGCTTCTCCGCAAGATTTATAAATCTGATTCACTCTATCCTTAGGAGTACTCGGCTATCTGTTTTGGTGAATGGATCTCCCAGGGGTTTTTTCAAATGCTATAGGGGATTTCGTCAAGGGGATCCTCTATCAGGTCTCTTATTTGCTATTGTGGAGGACTATTTAAGTCATTGTCTCAATAATCTGGTCCAAGGTGGTTTGTATAATCTGATTCCAGCGGAAAAGGATCTTCATGCCCCTTCTCATCTTCTTTATGCCGATGATATCCTGCTCTTTGGAAGGGCTGATTGTAAGACTGTCAATTCTATTAAAGCCATATTTAGTCACTATGAAGATGTGGCAGGGCAGGCCATTAGTCCTCAAAAGTCCTTCGTGGTATTTGGGAAGGGAGTTTCCATTAGAAAGCAACGCAGAATTTCGAGATCTCTTGGGGTTAGGAAGGGCTCGCTTCCTTTTAATTATCTTGGTGTTCCTCTTTTTTGGGGAAGGGTTAAGAGATGTTATCTTGAGTCTCTTTTCTCTCATATCACTGCTCAAATGGCCCATTGGAAAGGAAAAGCTATGACCCAAGCTGGACGAATCTGTCTTGTTAATTCTGTGATCACTTCTATGTTTGTTTATGCTTTCTCTATCTACCGTTGGCCAAGGAATCTTCTGAAGGAGCTCCAAAGGCTTATTAGGAACTTCATTTGGACTGGTTCTATGTTTGAAAGGAAGCTTGTTGTTGTGTCCTGGAAGGATTGCATCAAGCCCTTGGAAATGGGGGGGCTTGGTATCAAGGATCTAGCCCTTTTCAATGAGGCCCTGATTAGCAAATTTACCTGGAACCTCCTCACATCTTCTGATTATTCCATGGAGTTCATTGCTGGCCGGTTTATCTCACGTCTTTGGGCAGATTATCCTCACTATCTTTTATCCTCTGTCTGGCCTGCTTTGAGGTCTTCCTTTATTGGGTTTTCGGCCTCCACAAAATGGCTGGTCAGTAGGGACTCAATGCTGAATATTTGGACCACTCCTTGGCTTTCCAGACCTATTCAACAGGCTGTCCAGATCCCTTCCCACCTGTCAACTGCTCGGATTTCTGACCTGCAGGCTGCCAGTCCAGAATTTTTGGAGCTCATCCCTCCCCATTTTAAATCTGAAATTCTCAATTATCGGTACATGGACCGTGATACCTTTATTTGGGAACCGAGTAGCAATGGCATTCTTACCACACGAGATATGTACAGATTCCTCTATAATGGGCAGACTCCTACTCCTCGGTGGCTGCTTGCATACAGGACTATCTTCATTCCGCCTTCCGTTTATTTGCTTTTATGGAAAATCTGGAAATGAAGACTCCCAGTCCACTGCACCCTTCAAAGAGCTGGTTTCCACATGGCCTCGGCTTGTCCCATCTGCCGCGCGGCTGTGGAATCTATTGATCATCTGTTTTTCTCATGATCCTTTACTTCCAGGCTTTGGAAATATATTCAAGATATGACTGGGTGTTGTTTGAATGTCACCTCTCTGGATAATCTACTCCAGTCTGCTGCTTCGGGCTGGTGCAGTGATCAGGTTAGAAATATTATTATGGTTGCAGTTTCCTCTTTGCTTGAGTTCATTTGGAGGGCTCGAAATGCTCAACTCTTTGAGGACACCATGCCCAATTTTTTTTCTGGTATTAGAGCTATTCACAGGTCTGTTTGTACTGCTTCTAAGATACAAACTGGGTGCATTGAAAATGGTTTGAATGACTTCATTGTCTTGAGGAACTTCGGTGTGAGCGGCAGACCTAGGAAACCATTGGTCCTAAAATATATCCGATGGATTACTCCTATTCCTTCCTGACTGAAAATCAATGTTGATGGTGCGGCGGCTGGATCACCAGGACCTTCGGGTTGTGGCAGTGTCTTTCGTACTTATCGGGGCTTTGTCAAAGGCTGTTTTTATCATTATATTGGGCAGGGCTCTGCCATTGAAGCTGAGTTATGGGCGATGATCAAAGCCATTAATTATGCTGTCCATTTTGGCTGGAGATTTATATGGCTGGAATCGGATTCTATGGTGGCTGTGGACATTCTCAAGAAGCGATCCAGGAATGTTCCTTGGGTTTTAATGCCTCATTGGATTGAATGTCTACGTCTTCTTGATCTCATTGTCATTGATGTGACCCATGCTTACAGGGAGGCCAATCAGGTTGCTGATGCTTTATCCAAGAAGGCCATTGAGGAGTCATGCTCGGAATGGTCCTTTGTTGCTCCCGAGTGCTGTGTGCGCTTTGTTGAGGATGATGCGGGTGGGAAGTTGTTCTCCCGTCTTTGCAAACCCCCCCTCTGATGCTTGTCTTTGTACTTTACTTTATTTAATAAATTTTGGTAGGGGTGGATCTCTGATTCACTCCTGGGCCTTTTGGTTATATATATATTTTTTAAATATTTTTTGATTTTATAAATTTTTTATTTGATGGAATTATCATATGTTATTACAAAAAAGGATAAATATTTTTATATTAGTTGAAACAAGTAGCCATTCTATTTTTAATTTTTGATTCTAACCAAATTATAAATTTATTAGATCAACATAAAAAACATCAGTTAAATAAAGAGTCATATATGTCATAATATAATTATTATAATTCAATAAAAATTTATGACTTAATACATCACACTTTTTTTCATTAATTTTAACCAAAATCATTATTGAATGACAATGATAACCAATCTCATTTTTAATATTCATAACTTTATGTTATGCTTGTGATTTATAAGAATCACCTTACACTAGTTGTGTTGTAAGTAAATAATAATTGATAACATAATTTATAGATATTTAATCAAATTTTTAGACGTCAAATTCTTATTTTAATTTTATCTGAAAATTGGTTCATATTAATATATATTAATAGTTTACTTGAATATTTTTATGAAACAAATAATTTGGATAAAATTCCGCATTCAAAATATTATAAGATTCATGTTTTCTAAATAATTTCATATTATTTTATGGTGGAAATTAATGTTTACTTGATTTACCTCCCATAATACCATATTGTGTTTGGGACTTTCAATCAATGAGTTATTCATATTTTCTTATTTTTGTAGTCAATTATTTATTTAACCTAGATATTTTACCCAATAAAATTTACCTTTCTTGATCATAATGAAAATTTTGAATTTATATTTGATGTTATATATTCTAGGTTAAATAAAGAGAAATATTGATGACTGTCTTAAAGGATCTAGGTAGAAAGGAAGCAGTGTTGTGTAATAGTCATTTAAAAAACGAATATAAACATAAAAAAATTAATCCAATTTGATTACAAAGATCATTTAATATAGTTTATAATTATTTATTTAAATAAAATAAATTCCTAGTGTAATTTATTTTTGATTTTATTCATAACAATCGTAGATATTTTCCACCTTATCACAAATCATTTTGATTATATGTTTTATGATTAAAATTTATCTATTTATATATATTTTTAAAGGTTTATATGTTATAATATATTATTTTTTTATATTGTGATATTAGATATTTAATGGATCATAATTGGATAAATTTATGAAGAACCACTAATGAATATGAAAAAGGAGTTCATGATTTCCTATAATTTTCTAAACTAAATCTTTAAAACATAGATTTTATTTTCTATACATGTATATATTGTTTGAATATAAGAAAGTTAAATTATAAATAAATCAATGATAATATAATTTTATATTGTTTTATACATAATTATACATGTTAGAGTTGACATGAAAAAATAAAGGAAAATTCAACATCTAATTTTAATGAAAATAATCAGAAAGATATAGAGGATTGAATTAAATAATTAATTCACAATGTTGGAATTAAAACACTAAAAAAATAATCAAATGTTGAATGATTATATAGATAATATGATAAACCATTATTCTCATATTTCACTAAATATACGGTGTTATCAGTAGTTCTGATATTAGTTAACTTGAAGTAAATAAATAGGTGGAGTGATAAATGTTTCTATGATTTTCTTGAACTTTTCAAAGAGTTACTTGCATAATAAAATGAGCTTTGAGATTCCAATTATGGGGAAAGTAAAATATTATTCCCAATGGTATTAGGTTATAAAAATATACATTATTTCTCAAATGATTTTGTGTTGTATAGTAAAGAATATGAATATTTATCAAAATATCCTAAATGCGGGACATCATGCTATAAGATGGATGAAAAATTCAACACCGATTCATTCTCAGGTATGGATCTAACTTCCCACTAAATAAATTTGGCACCTTACGATAATTTATTCCAATAAATATTTATAGTAATTCCAATAGTTTAACTCTGATTGATTCTCAAGTGTCAGAATCAAACATCATACTAATGAAATTTGGTACCTTCCAATAATTCTTCATTTGAAGCATTTGTTTTCAAATTCAATTGATGAAAAAAAGTTAAGATGTAATAAATAAGAGTACATATCTTGTAGTAACTTACGTTACCCTACCAATTCCCCAAATTAGAAGATATTTGATAAACAATTTCCTGATTTTTGAAGTGAAGTTAGAAATCTTATAATGTGACTGTGCATAGATGAAATGAATCCATATCAGTGACTAAGTGGCCAACATTGTTCATGGCCTAATTTTTAGTAGTTTAAAAATTTTCCCCATATATATATTTAAAGATAAAATATGTTATGATGATTTTGATGATTTATATACCAAAATAGCCAGGTAATGATATTGATGTGTATCTTTCACTATTGATTGATGATTTTAAACATTTATGGGTGACAAGTGTTATAGTTTTGGATGAATACAGGAAAAATTATTTCATTTTTCCTATTATGATAATGTTTACTATAAATGAATTTCCATCATATGGAAACTTATCTAGATACAATGTTAAGAGACATAAATCTTATCTAATTTGTGAATAAAAGAATTCATATTATAAATTTCATATTGAAATAAATAAAAATTACATGGGAAATTACAAATTTTTTCAAATTGATCATCCTTATCGTCAATTGGAAAAAGCATTTAGCCATTTACAAGAATATAATATTCCCCCAAAACCATTGTCAATTGAAGAATATTGTGATAGGGTGAAAAATATTTATTTAACATTTATAAAGAAAGGAATTTCTATTCATCAGAAAAATATATAAAAGAAACAATATATCATTTTCAAGATACCTTATTATATATTTTTAGAGATAAAACATAACATTGATGTTATGCATGTTGAGAAAAACATATGTGACCGTTTTATTGGCACTTTTTTAGACATAAAAGGAAATAAAAAATATGGATTGCATGCTTTAATGTACTTGATATCAATGAGAATACATATGGAGTAAAATAACACTATGATAGGAAGAAGAACATAGTTACCTTCGACTTTTCACACATTAAGTAAGAGTGAGAAGATGAATTTATTTCATTATCTACATGGTATTAAAGTACCTAGTGGATATTATTCAAATGTAAAAAATTTGGTGTCATTAAAGTATTGTAAATTAATAGGTATAAAATCTCATGAAAGTCATGTATTGATACAACATATTCTTTGGGTCTTATTGCATGTTATATTGCCGAAACCTTTCAGAAATACTATCATCAGGTTATGTAATTTTTTCAAATCTATTTGTAGTAAATTAATTGATATAAATTTTTAGATGTATTGGAGAATAAATATTCTCTTATTTAAATAATAAATGTATTTAACACCTATATGTTTTGATATAATAGTTCATTTAGTGATTCATTTGGTGCGTGAGATAAGAATATGTGGGCTTATTTATTTATGTAGGATGTATCCTTTTGAAAGATATATGAATATTTTTAAGGGATATGTTAAAAATCCTTATCGACCAGTGGCCTATATTATTCAAAATATGTATCTGAATAGGTTATCGAGTTTTATACTAATTATTTGTATGAATTGGATAATATTGGTCTCCCTACATTTCAAAATATGATTTTTGATAGTGAAGGTAGAGAGATTTGAGGCTTAAAGGTAATGTTTATTGCATGTGATGAAGTTATGTAGGAACATTTATACATTTTTAACAACACAGTAGTGGTTCAACCATATATATCATCACATATTAAATAATTAAATATATCATATCAAAAAAGAGATGAAAAGTGGTTGATGATTGATCATAATAAGACATTTGTTTCATGGTTTAAAGTTAAAGTCATCATAAATATATCTACATCAGAAAAACATTGAAAACGTTTGTAGGGGTCCATCTCTTAATGTGATCACATGGTCTTGTTTTGAAATTAATGGGTACACATTTTACACAAAAAATCAGGATGAAAAGTGACCATTCAAAATAGCGGTGTAATGGTCGTTTCTAAAGAAATTCATTTTATGAGTGAAAAAGATACAAAACCTAATTTATATATCAACAAAATATTTTGGAGTTATTGAGGATATATGGGAAATTTATTATACTAAATTTATATTCATAGTGTTTAAGTCTAATTAGGTTGATAGTAATAGTGATGTGAAACATGATGATTATGGGTTTACATTGGTTGATTTGAAATGATTTAGTTCGAAAGAGGAATTGTTTATCATGGAGATACAAGCACAGAAACTATTTTATGCCATTGATCCATTGAACGATCAGTCATCCATCATTTTTCAAAGGAAAATAATTCATTTGGGTGATGAGTATGATGATGATTTAATGAATTTACATAATTATTATTTATCTGTTACGTGATTTTTAGATGATAATAATGACTATAATGCAGACATAGTGTACGTTGTATGAAATGATCACGCAGAAGGGATATGAGAAAAATCTAAATTACTCTTCTAATTATCTAGGTAGATATTTATATTTTATTTATTTTTTGAAATTTACATGTGTACAAAAATCTTTTGTAGTAATTATTTTATGTTTAATTAGATATATATATATATACACTATTTTTATGATTTTTTTGTTAAATTTTACATTCAATAGTTATTGTTAAACATTTTTTTATTGAAAAACCTAGCATACATCATTATGTTTTCATTAAATTTATTCATATGAATTTTTTTTGCTGTGAAATTTAAATTTATAAATGTTTCTATTATTTTATAATTTCTATTTATATTTAATAACTTTCATATTATATGGTTAAGAGTAACTATATATTTGTTTTTGAATATTACACACGCGTAACACTATTTTTTTTACTTACATTTTTTTACTCATTGTTTTTAAATATTCACTTTTCTAATAACATAATGGTACACAAAATTTCATTACATTTGTCTATATAAATGATAGACAAAGAGGAATAAGAACATTTTCTAAGGTATATATAATTTTTTTTTCATATTATCAAATATTATATAAAATAAATATTTAATGAAAGAAAAAATTTTATTTACTAAAAATAATTGTAGGACTACTGATGCACCTCCTAAAAAGGCATATTATCCTTCTTCTATAAAGAAATCAATTTCTAGAGGTAGTAAATGTTGGATTACATGTTTACCAAATTGTTAACTGTAACGAACCGAATTGTTACAAATAAAATTCCCCTTTTTATTAAATTAAATGTCCCATTATATAATATGGTTAGAGAAAACACATGCACTTCTTTTATTCTATTATATCAAATTGGATTTTAATGACCATTAAGTATCTTTACCATTGATAATATAGCTATTGAAAAATGATCACATGACAAGTATAAATATAGGATTTTAACAAATCTATTTGACATAGACAAAGGAAGTGGTAGACTCAACTAGTAGGATAATACCCTATGTATCCTATTTATCAGAGCTTTATAGGGATATAGAATTTCTGGTATTTTCCTTAGACCAAGGCTGAGATGATATCCAACAACATAATCATGAGGGAAACAATTTATAGGAGAAGTTCAAGCTCATCGAGATCATGAACCAAACCATGTTCATCGAACAACCCCATAAAATCCCCATCATCACGAACCTTACTCTTAAGGTATATGCTGGTTTATTTATGGGATATGTATCAAGATACTAGCATTATAAATATTTACTTTATTTTGTATAAAATAATGAATATATTTTCATCCTATTATTGTTACTTTTTAAATGATTTTTAAAGCATAAATAGTATTTATGGTTAATATTAAAATTCAATTAAGAAATATATTTTTATGAATTAATGGATTTTTAAAATAAATAATATTTTAATAAAATAGTATTATTAAATATAAATTATCATATAAAATTTATGGTGTCAAATATAATTTTTTTTATAATGGTTCAAAACAATTTATTGTCAAAAACCCGTCAATTTCAATAAATATTGGTTTTTATTTTAAAAGTAAAAAATACCATATTTAGAAAATTATTTAGATAAAATGAAAATTATTTTTTTTAATCAGGATGTCAAAAATATCCATTTGTGAAGTTTTCATAATTTTTTGATATAGTTGAATTTTCAGGTAAAAATTAAATACCGTATAAATATACTTTGTGTTTTATGACATCATAATGACCCAAATGTGATGTAATAAGTAATATAAATGGAATAAATGTACAAATATATATTTTAAATTTAAAATAATGTGTTTTTAATTTAATTTTATTTATTTTTTAAATCCAATATGAATCCTCCAATACTTATAATATATTTTAGGATTTTAAAATCATTTATTTAAGAGTGTGACTCCCCTCCACATCACCAAGGGTAATATTTTAATACGTTAGAACCCTGGAATTATAAAATAACATATACCACTACCATTTGGAAGAAAACATGGGAATAAAATATTGAATGGTTTTTGGTTTTGGATATTTTATTATATAGGGTTTAAATCCTAAATAATTAAGAAATCCCCTCCATTCCTATATAAATTCACCCAAGCTTCCATTTATATTCAATGAAACTATTTTTAGCATGACCAAAATATGAAATATACTCCAAATATTCCTCCCAAGTCACCCCAGGCTTTCAATAATACACTCCCAAGCCTTTGGATTCACACAGTCAAGTAAGGGATCACCTTCTTCTCCTCATTTCAAATCCAAGCACCTTCTTTGGAATTAGTTCTTTTAATTTCAATTAGTTATATTTTAATTCATTTATAATAATTATATTACTATCCATTTTATGTTATTTGAGTGAGGGTTCATTTATTCTCCCTCATTTGGACCCTTACCTAGGCCGTTACTATGCTGAATTTTTGTAAGGGATCTTCCACTCCACTATTTTATCAATAAATACTTTTAATATTATGTATTTTAATTTCCATTTACATTTTATTATGTTGGGATATGTTATTACCTATCCCCATTACTTTAAGTTTTATGTATAAATGATTATAACCCCTTTAAATCTCATTTATCCCTCCTCTGAACATTTATGCACACCCATTACCATGCCAGAATTTTGTAAGATTTATTTCCTTTCTTATCTATCTCCATGTTTCTTTATTATGTTATGTCATATATATCCAATTCCTTATGTCAGGACATGTATTTCCATGTCCCACTTACTTTAAATTTCATGTCAAAATTATAATATACCCTTTCTCTCTCAACAACCCATTTTGATAATTTTTAAGTAACGCTGTTATGCTACCTAAATTTCACCACGATTTTCCATGCCAAAATAATTTTATAGTGAATACCATACCCATTTTTCTATCAAGGGTATTAAACTTAATGCATATATACTTATTTATTTGGGACTTACATGTATATATTCCACATTCCTTGATCATGGAAAAAATTATTATGTTGAATTTGGAACACTTAAGCATGAAAATGAAATGATTATAAAGGGTGTGCCCTGATAGCGCTATAATGCATTGGGTAATTTTTAGTATTATGATAAGTCATGTGAAATGGTATTGGAAGCTAGAATTGACTCATGATACTCCATGTTCAATGGGACTTGGCTCATCATCCTTCATATAAAATGAGCCTTGACTCATGCTCCTCCATGTGAAATGAGCCTTGAATCATGCATATGTTATATTATATGTTGTTGCTAAATTTCCCATGTTATAATTATCATGATATATCATTAATTTTTATTCATTTTTCTTTTATTATCCATTTATATGTGTATTGTATAAAATGTATTATCTTCTTCATGTTATTCCTTGTTTATTCCATTACTAGGATTTATAGCTCACCCCTTTCTTTTGTATGTCCTCAGGTTATCCCATGCAGTGTTAAGTATGAAAGAAAATTTTGGTCATGTTAAATAAGCTTTCAATAAATATGTTGCTTTTATTATTTTAATTTGTTATGTAATGTACCTAATTTTCACATGGATCATGGATAATATTTATTGAATCCTAGAAACTCATAAGTTAAGGAGATACATGTAATTTATAAGTTATCTCTTTAATTTCATTAGATTCCTCTTTATGTGTTTAATTAAGATACTCATCCCTAATTTTTATTTTATTCTAGGTAATGGACGGAAACAAGAGGAATCATGTTAACAATCGATGTCAAGGGTAGTGTGATGATTACCCCATTGAGATTACAAACATGATGGGAGTGGGAATTGAATTTTTTTTTAATGATAATATCTCAGTTAACTCAAGCTCTGAATAGAAACTTAGATCATTTGGATTTCCCAAATCCCCATAAGAGAGAACGACCTGCAAACGAGCACTTCATGCAAAAAAGGCCTCCTAATTTTAAAGGATCATATGATCTATTAATTAGAAAAAATGGATCAACTCCATTGATAAGATATTCTCTATAATTCAATGTTTTGAACAAGTGAAGGTTCTTCTAGATATTTATTGTATGGAGGGAGAAGCTGATCAGTGGTGGACATTGATCAAGAATAGAAATCCCAAGGAATATATCAAAATAATGGAGTGGATTGAATTATGGAATTTTTTTCGATAAATATTTTCCTCACACTCTACGTCTTAAAATGGAAAGGTATTTTCATTCCCTCAAGAAAAAAATATGATGATTCTATTAAGGCGTATGAGGAAAAACTCACAAGAATTGAATGATACACCTTTGTTTTTTTCATTAACCCTGAATGAAAGTTTTACCACTTATTTGGTGGGATAAAGCCTAGTATACGAAAATCCATGGAAATCCATGACTTTGATATCTATAAAGAAATTTTCCGATGTTCCCTCAAAGTAAAAATGGAGATTAGAAAATCTCAAGGGTATCATGAGGATAAGAAGTGTAAAGTGGAGTTTAATTCTAGCTATCCGATAGAGAGATCTAATAGTGCCAAGAAATTTAAACATACTTCTTATCAAGGGTGTGGGAAGAAGCACCCTAGAAATTGCCTAAATCTGACAAGGAAATTATTTAGGTGTGGTAAGGATGAAAACCTAGCTAATAATTACCAAAAAGAAAAATATTCTATTTCAACGGAGGAAAGGAACGCTCCAGTCAACCATCAACGCATTATTCATTGCAACAACTGTAAGGAACTAGGACACTTTGTGAATCAATTCCCTAATACAAGGGTTTTCAGAGGCAACCAACAACCTCTAAGGAAGTGAGGGTAATCTTTTTCTATCAATACCACTGAAGTGAATCCTGATAATGAAGTGGTAATTGGTAATCTAAATATTCATTCAAGAATAGTGACCATAATTTTTAATTCTGGTTCTATGCATTCCTTTATATCATGAATGTTTAGTAGAACTATCACAACACCACCACAAAGCATCAAATTATAGATATTGGTGAAAATGAAAAATGTGGAAATTATTTCATCCCAAGTATATAACTCCTTACCTGTCACAATTTATGGGATGAACTTCCCAGAAAGACTATTCATACTCCTTTTGGTGGGATTTGATGCAATTATGGGCTTGGATTGACTTTCCCTATATAAATATCCATATGGATAATTGAAACCCAATTCTATATAAGTGCAAGGAGGAGGATGAATATTATTTAGTTCTGTAAGGGACAAGATCCACATGGATTGACCCTTCACGGTTCCCAAGCCTTGCGGAGCTAGGAGGATGCTTAGAGGAGGTCTAGAGGGACACAAGTGCTGAGAATTGAGAATAGGGAACTCTTATGACATGAAAATGGGTTTTACACCATGTATACTAATTTCATGAAAGTGGAATTCATGTTGTGTAATATTTTGAGGTTCGAAAAATAAAATAAATAAGAAGGGTGACCATTTTTTTGGTGGAAATCGACCTCAAGGAATTACACGACGTGAAAAGGGATTACACATCATGTAATCCCCTGATGCAGTAATGTTTTTAAACATTCCATCCACTCTGGTTGTCAAACACTATGGATTCTACTTCCCTCCCTCTCATCCTAGGCAACTCAATAGTCCCCTCTTCAGCATTTTGGTGATTCCCTTGACCAGGATCAATCCTTGGGATTACATATTTGATTCGTGGTGACCCGACTTGTTCCAAGGTGTTTTTCCTTTGTTTTCTATCAATTTAGCACGAATTTATATCTTTATACTATCTTTCTTATTTCTATTCTATTTAAGTTTCTTACCCATGTTTCTAATGGGGTCTCTCTCAGTTGTTGTTGGCATGGTAATTACACGACATACCAAGATGGATGTAGATCTTACGGGAGAGGTTATCAGAGATCCGTTGTGCGGTCTGTTCTCAGGCGAAGAACATCAACAACCTTTTGAGGTAAGGGATTGATTTATTCTCTATTTAACTGTATGAAATTTTATAGTTATCATGGTTTATCTCCCTGGATCACAATGAAATTAACCAAATTAAATAAATGAATTAGATTAAAGAATTGGAATCGATCACATAACAATGTTGCTGCTTTGTACCATAATAACAATTTGCCTCTTGATTTTCTTGAGAGTGTGATATTTATGTCTTTCTTGTATTAGCATGTTTTTTATGATGGAAATTGGTAAAGAATTTAAATATGGAATAAATTGATAATTAATTGGCTAAAAGATAAAGAGGAAAGTTTAATGAATCCGATTGTTGTTGTAATTTGATGTTAATAAAATTGATGCAAGTATGCATGTTTATTTGAATCGGTTCATGAAACTAAAGCATGTTTATTCTTATTGAAAAAAATAATTAAAGGAATGTTAAATTAATTGTTTAATTAATTTTTGATAGCCGTGATAGAGTTTTTGTTAGGTTTCCCGTAGTTGAAACATGTGATAATGAATCAGTTAATTCAAGATGAAATAATAACGGATTGTGTGATAAAAGATAATGCCTTTATAGGGCTGGAGTTTCCATATTTATTGTAAAGGAAAAATGCATTGTGATTTGGAACCGTGATAGATCGTTGTGTGTAAAGGCCGAATGCCTTACTTTGGGACTGAGAGCTCGTTGCTATATTTTTTTCCTGCTACTTGTGTTGTGATATGATCCTAGGATGACTGAGTCTGAAGGGATGTTGTATTATGTGGGGAAAAGAGGTATGGATGTTACGTGAGCCTAAGATGTATGATCCTAGAGGGATTTTATGGTATGAGAGGTATGGATGACTAGTTTTTGTTGCAGCAATTGATGCCTGGAGTGGCGAGATGCATCAGGATATGCATATGGATGTTGAGGAGGACATCTGAGATGATAGAGTGGGATGAATCTAGGATAACCCTTTGTTATGAAAGGTGGATTATTATTTGAATATATTGTTTGTCTAGTGGCTAGGTTGTTTGTTATATTCTTTCATTTCCCCACTTCTTTAGGCAGATAGATGTGTTTGGTTACTCTCTTTCCATGGGAGGCAAAGACGTGCATGGTATTCCATGTGATTTCTGTGTTTATCTCCTCATGGTTGGATGAGTTTACTCTCCTTCTATAGGTGGAAAAGGCTCGAATGGTAGTTCATCTACTCACCATGTTGATCCCTTTGTGTTTGGGGAGTTAAAATGTTTTCCTAGATCACATGATGATATGAAAAGTAATGAGTTAAATAAATGAATAAATGTTTAACCCATGGGGTTGGAGCTTGTTGGGATGTGATGATGAGGTTGAAATTATGAGAAGTCATGGACTTAGTTTGCTTATGTATGGAGGGAATGTATCTTTTTTGAAATGGTAATGTGATTTTATGTGTAAATGATAATGGTTAATTAATGTTTAATAATTAATTAACATAAAGTGTACTTGATGAAAATGAATAAGATAATTTAATATAGTTCTTTAAATGGTTGTGTGCTTATAGGATATCTGGTCTTGGAAGTGGAAGTGAGGAGTTTTAGAGACATTAACTATAGTTGTTTCTGAGACTAGGATATACCCTTATTGTGGTTTTGAGCTATATTATATCATGTACTTTTTGTGTTTTTATACGCTACTATACCCTTTCGGTTAGGGAAACTAACACCTTGAGGATTCTGAGCCTGGGAGAGTGTTTTCCCTAATATCCTGGTGGGAGGATGGATGAATAACTACCCAATTTATCCCTACTCTCTTCTCTTGGTAGATATTAATGTGGGTATGCATGAATATTAGTTTTTTCCATATATGTGTATTGAGGGATATAATGTCTTGTTGTTATTTCACACACATATATTCTGGATATAGTTTCTTATAGACTACTATAGGTATAACATGTATAGGCTATGATGGATTGAGGATCCTTACTCGGTGTATGAACTATGATGGATTGATGTATAATACCCAACATATGATACATGTTATACTAGCTGTGGTGGCTATAAAAACTATCTGGTTACTTTTGGTTATGTGGACGTGGTGGTGTGTGTTGCATGAGGTGCATATTGTTGTGATTTTCCCAGGTGTCTGTGGGATAGCCTTTTTGGTGGGAGATTCTCAGCATGTGCGATGTTGTGGTGTAGTTCCAAACCAGAGGGGAGGAGGTAGTGGGGTACCCTTGATATTATTTATTATATAATATTCTTTTATATGTGATACTTTGTGAGATTAGCCACAGTGAGGCTGGTAACTTAGTATACCGGTTTAGGTGATGAGTTAGTTTCACTTATTGTTCATTATGATTTAGCATGCTTTATTTAAATTTTAATGAGAGGATCTAAGGAGGATCCTACTGATTATACTGTCATACTCACCCTATGTATATACAAACTATTTTTCAGGTCAGTTGGAGAAGGTTGGAGATAAGGCTGGTTACTACTATCTTGGTGTTTTGTAGGAGCTATTTGGGCCTCGTGGTGTCTATTGTACTTACTTTCTTTTGGTACTTGCAGTTTCCCCCTTCATTTATAGTAGTTATTTCATTAAATTAATTTGTTTACTTGGTTTTTATTTTATATTGTTGCATGAGAAAGAGTTGGTTGGATTCTATCTTATCTCTATTTTCCACATGTGTTTCTCTTAGAGGGTAATGCCTCCTATCTGCATGTTTATTATAACCTCATTGCTAGTTTCCAACCCGACACCTATTGAAGGTAGGAATCAGGGGTCAGTATTTCTCTTCTCCCATTTCCGACCAGGAGGGGTGCACTTTTTGGGGAGGGGGTCATGACAGAGTGGTATTAGAGTTTAGGTTGAGGGATAGGATGAAGTTTGGAGTCAGGCATAGATGAGGTTGCATGGGTTGGTAGGGAAGCAATGTCAGCTAAGTTATCAAGTGATGTAAACATAATATATCAGATGAGACACAAGTATTTATCCCCCCCATGATTTGATTCACAAACCTTTAATCTTACAGTGGATACTAAATGAAGTGATGCTGGTGGAAGTGTAGAGACCTAGGAAAGGATCACGCATCATTCTTCTTTGCGTCTGTGTTTGAATAAGTAGACATTAGGATAGGTTAACCTAAAATGAATAAAATAAAACAATTAATTAATGTTAAAGTCTTATATATTCTAGGATTAGAAGCTCTAATTGTTTTTTATTTTGTACTTATAGATCTAGGTCAATGTACTCATTAGGTTCATGTAGAAGATGTTCAGTAAGTTGCACCAGTAGATCATCACAGGTAGAGGTTGACGATGATGACACATGGAGGAGGAGACTCTGAGAGTTTTATCACCATATTATATAGAGGTATGAGGGATCCATTTCATATGCAGTCACATAATACTGGTTAGAGGAGGTTGAGATAGATTTTCGTTTGATACGTTCTAGGAAAGAGCACTATGTGTCATTGGTTTTGATGATGCTACATGGGGTAGTGAGGCGGTGGTGGTTTCTATTTTTCAGGGATTGTGAGGAGTCAACAGTCTCATGGGAGGAGTTCTGAGACTATTTCAGAGATGATTTTCTATATTAAACCTCTAAGGTGTCCGGTCACTAGAATCTACTTACCCGTATATAGAAGATATTTAACATGTGAGAGTTTGGAATCTATTTCTCGAACCTTCTGTGATATGCTTCAGACCTATTGCCGAATGAGGAGGCCAGGGCAAGGCATTTTGATGAGGCTTTGCATCTAGAGATCCAATGCCAAGTTACCCCATTTATGTTGAATACGTATCTTGATGTTCTATAAAGATGAGAGGTTATCAATAGGACATTATCCAGAACCAAATCATCACAAGAGGGGAGATGTCAGGATTCCTCATGAATCAGAGCTATGGTATGGGGTTCCCAGTTGTCAGGAAAGAAGAAATTTCAATCAGACAGGGGTAGGTTCTAGCCCTCAATGTCTTATTTCTTTAGTGGTGGTGGCTCTAAAACCTATGGTAAGGTATCATACACATGTTTTTCTTATGGATTCCAATATCATTAGTGGTGAGAGTGCCCAAAATTTATGAACAGTCAACATGTTCCAGTTTTTCAGCTTCATGTTCCTCGGACAAGGTAGTTCTAACTAAGGTAGAAGCAGTAGGTTACTCTAGTTTGGGATCAATAGAGAAAATATGGGGTAGGTAGAGGATTTCCCTAGGTTCTTACCCATCCTCAGATATAAGAGTGATACCATAGTAGTGGTTGTTAGCATAGACAAAGAGGTTATGGAGCAGGTTGTGGTTAGCTTCATGCTTTAGCGTTGTCAGCTCCAGGTGATCCAAACATAATTTAAGGAACCCTTTGCTTGTTTTATATTTGTTTGCATGATTTTTTTGATCCAGGAGTGAAAAAATCCTTTATATCACCTTCCCTTGTCCATTATTTGAGACTTGAGGTAGAGATGCTTTCAGTACCTTTGGTGTTGACTACACCAGTTGGAGGTTGAGATGACTTGTTTGAATTATGTAGAAATTATGAGTTAGTTCTTGTCCAACACCACTATTAGGGAGATTTACTATGTTTACAGATACAACCATAAGATATAATCCTCAATATGGATTGGTTGTATTCATTGTTGGATATCATGGATTACTTCAGGAGGAAAGTTGTGTTATTCGATTATGATGGAGATATAATGGGGTTTTTTTGTGAGTGAGACAGTAAGATGGGTAAGAGACATGTTCCATCCTTATTATCCTTGATGGAAAGAATAATGATGAGTTCATAGGAGGCTCAATAGTCAGTGTTTTCCACGGTCGTAGAAAAGTACCTGAATGTATTTCCGTAAGAGGCTGTATTGTTACCCCATCAATGAGAGATCGAGTTTGGGATTGAAATATAGACAACAATTTCTCCAATCTCGATGTTCCCATGTAGTATGGAACCTTTTGAGTTACAAGAGATGCATATACAGATCAAAGGTCTATTGTAGTGTGGTTTTTTTCGGCTGAGTGTGTCACCATGAGGTACATCAGTTTTGTTCATAAAGAAGGCTGACAATAGTTTTTGGTTGTGTATCGATTATCATTGCTTGAACAAAGTGATATTGAAGAAACACTACCCTATTCCATAGATTGATGATTTATTCAATCAACTGAAGGGTGTAATTTGGTTCTCAAATATAGATTTTTAGTCAGGGCATCATCAGATGTAAGTGAAGTATGAGGATATTCTGAAGACTGCTTTCCATTTTCATCATGGGCATTGAGAGTTTTTTGTGATGCCGTTCGATGTAACAAATTCTCTATCTTTGTTCATGGGGTTAATGAACAATGTGTTCTGTAAGTTCTTAGATAAGTTCGTGGAGTTTTTCATCGATGAAATCCTTGTGTACTCGACATTCATGGAGGATCATGTAGACCATATGAGTTCCATTTTGAGACTTCTTCATCATCGTCAACTTTTTGAGAAGTTCTCGAAGTGTGAGTTTTGGGCTCGAGAAGTCCATTTCTTGGGGCATGATGTATCTCAGTAGGGATTAGCTGTTTGGGAATCCCCTAAGACAGTGACATAGGTGAAAATTTTCCTTAGTCTTGTAGGATATTATAGGAGGTTCCTAGAAACTTTCTCTAGGTTTGAGAATCCTTTAACAACATTGAATAGAATGGATTCGTTTTACTTATGGACTGATCAGTGTCAGAAATCTTTTGAGTATCTAAAGGAGAAGTTATTCAGTGCTCCATTTCTTTTTCCGCCAGTAGAAGGAGTTCAGTTTTAGGTTTTCTATGATATTTCATGTCCTGGGTTGGTCTGTGTTCTAATAAAGTAAATATTGGTCATTTATTATGGGTATCGGCAGTTACATCCCCATTATCATAACTATTCCACCCACGATCTCAAGTTAGTGGTGGTGGTGTTTCCCCTTTAACTGTGGAGACACTACCTCATCAGTGGGTGCTTTGTGGTCTTAACCGATTATAAGCGTCTGAGGTATGTTTTCTCCCAACACTACTTGAACTTTCATCAACATCGATGGATGGAGTTATTATAGGATTATGAATTCAGAATTTTTTATACGCCTAGAAATGGGAATATTGTGGCCAATACATCGAGTATGAAGTCTCAAAGTGATGTAGTGTGTGAATCTGGTGATTTATGGAAAGTGATGGAAGCACTTTTAGCTTTTCACCTAGATAAGGGAGTAGTCTGGGTAAGAGGTTGTCTTTTTTAGATGGTAGTGTATTCACCTATGGTGGAACAGGTGGAGGAGCCCTAGTTGGGGGATTTGGAGGTGGAGGTTTGGAGGGACTGGGTTGTTTGTGATGAGGCCCCTGATGGTTGGTCTCAGTATGAACAACACCAAGTGTTGTTAAAATTAAGGCTTTTTTCTCCTTTTGCGATGTGTGATAAGGTTATCCTAGAGTTACATAGTTTTCCTTTGGTAGTACATCCTATCATAAAAACAATTCATCAAGCCTTGATAGGTCAGTTTTGGTGGATTGGGATGAACCGTGTAGCTGCAAAGTTTGTGTCACGATGTTTGGTTTGCAAGAAGATGAAGTCTGAGCACCGTGATCTTGGTGGTTTTCTCCAGCCATTAGATGTTCCTCAGTGGAAGTGTGATGACAACTTGATGGACTTTGTTACCAGTTTACCTCGAGATTAGGGAGGCTATGATGCTATTTGGGTGGTAGTGGATTGTTTGATATAATCATCCCACTTTATAGTGATTAAGAAGTTTATATCATTGGAGTTTTTGTCGAGTCAGTATCCGGAGGAGGTGGTGAGACTCCATGGAGTCCCGATGATGATCATTTTCAATCAAGATCCTCATTTTACCTCTAGGGTGTGGAGAGATCTCCAGTATGATTTTTGGTTCTCAGTTATGACTTAGAACTACTTTTCATCTACAGACGGACGAACAGATAGAGCAGACCATCCAGACTCTAGAAGACATGTTGCGCTCCTATGTCATGGATTTTTTGAGGTTTGTAGATGAGGCACTTTCCCTTTTTAGAGTTCACTTACAACAATAATTTTCACTCTAACATCAACATGGAACCATTTTAAGCCATGTATAGCTGAACTTTCCATTCTCCATTATGCTGGACATGGGCCAGAGAGTTAGAAATTTTTGGGCCAGAACTGGTACAAAATACAATTGAGGTGGTTTAGGTGATTTGTAAGAGGATGAAGTTAGAACGAGATCATCAGAAATCCTATGCCGATAATAGAAGGAGACCTATAGAGTTCGACGTTGGGGATCATGTGTTCTGGAAGGTGACTCTCCATCATGGGTAGTTAAGGTTTGGTCATTAGAGTAAGGTCTATCCTCATTTTTTTTGCCTTTTGAGGTGTTGGCGCATATTGGGGCTGTGGTGTATCAGATAGTGCTTCCCCCACAAATGATTCGGTTACAAGATGCTTTTCATGTGTCATAACTCCATCGTTATCTTTATGATGGATCTCACATCATTGATTTGGGTGAGATCAATGTTGACAATGATGAAACCTTCAAGGAGTGTCCTGTAAAGATCCAGGAATTCCAGGAGAATGTGTTATGTGGGCATTATAACCCCTAGGTTTGTGTCTTGCGATGAAATAGTGACACGGAGGAGAGTACCTAGGAACATGAGTTGTAGATACATGATCAGTATCCTAAGATGTTTGATGTTTAACTCTTCTCTTGTAATGTTGTTTGTTCTATGATTGTAGACCTTTCCTGGTTTTGAGATGGATTTTTCTTTTTATTGTTGTGGATTTCTCTCTTTTGAGAGGTATATCCACTGGGAGAGTGTTTATGAGATGGTTGTGGTTGTTGTATGGTTTTTCACTTGTTCCTGTAGTTAGGTGGTGAGATCCTGTGGTGATGAGAACCTTGAGAGGTATCTCATGAGGTGACTATTGGGATGAACCCCTTTTTCTATTTACTATATGGGTTGGTTTTAAATTCTCTAAGACAAGAATGTTTTGAGAGGTATATAATATAAGGGCCCATATCTACATGGATTATCCCTTTAAATGTTCCCGAGCCCTGAGAAGCTCAAAGGACACTCGGATGAGGTCTGGAGGGACTCGGGTGCTGAGAACTAGGAGCGCAGGGAACTTTCATGACGTGAAAGTGGGTTTCACTCCATGTATAATAATATCACAATGTGAAATTGAGATTCATGTTTGGTAATATTTCAAAGTTTTAAAAATAAAATAAATTTGAAAGTCGATGATTTTTTAGCAAAAACTGAACTCGAAAAATTATACAATGTGAAAGGGGATTACACATCATGTAATCCACTGATTATATAATTTTTTAAAACATTCTAGCTTCTTTGGTTATTAAACCCTATGGCTGTTAATTCCCTCCCTCTCAACCTAGGAGACCTTACAGTCCTGTCTTTGATGTTTTGGAGTTCCCTTTGAGGGGATAAATCCTTGGGTTTCCATATTCTATACGTGGTGACCCATCTTGATCTAATTTGTGTTTTCCTTCTTTTTCTAGAGGTTTATCCAAGATTGATCTCATTTTACTCATGTTCTTCTTTCTGTGCTATGGCAGTTAATTACCCATGTTCCAAATGGGGTTTATCTCAGTTATTGTTGATGAGGTGATGCTGCAGCGTCCCCAGAAGGATGATGAACTTACGGGAGAGGTGATTAGAGATCCATTGTGTGGTCCATTCTCATGCAAAGAACGACGATAAACTTTTGATGTAGGGGATTCATTTCTTCTCTATTTAATTACATGAAATCATAGAGTTAACATGGTATATCCCCATGGATCACAATGAAATTGACCTAATTAAATACTTGAACTAGATTAAATAATTGGTGTCAATTTCATAGAGATGTTTCTAATTTATACAATGAAAACGGTTTTATTCTTGATTTTCTATATAGTGTGATATTTATGTCTTTATTTTATTAACATGTTTTTCTTGATGGAAATTGGTAAATAACGTAAATTCAAAATTAATTGATAATTAATTCTCTAAAAGATAAAGAGTCATGTTTAATGAATCTGGTTGTTGTTGTAATTTTATGTTAATAAAATTGATGAAAGTATTCATGTTTATTTGAATTGATTAATGAACCTAAATCATGTTTATGATTGTTGAAAAAAGAATTAAAGGCATGTTAAATTAATTGTTTAATTTATTTATGATAGCTATGATAGATTGTTTCTTAGGTTTACTATAGTCAAAACCTGTGATAATGAATTGGTTAATTCAATATGGAATAAGATCCAATTTTGTGACAAAAGATAGTTCTTTTTGTTGGGATGGAGTTTCTATCTTTCTTGTAAAGGCTGAGTGCCTTGTTCTTTGGAGCTACGAGAGATCATTGTGTGTAAAGGTTGAATTCATTTATTTGGGACCAAGACCGCATTGATATGTTTGTTTCCTAATGCTTGTACTGTGACATGAGCCTAGAATGATTGATCCTAGAGGGTTGTTATGGTATATGAGGAAGAGAGTCCCGAATGTGATGTGACCATGGGATGGCTAAGCCTAGAGGGATGTTGTGGTATGAGGGGTAGGGAGGCCAGGTTTTTGTGGAAGGAGTTGATTCATAGAGTGAAGAGATGCATTGGTATATGCATATGGATATCGGGGAGTACATCATAGATGAAAAAATGGGTTGATGTTGGGCTTACCCATTGTTATGAAAGCCAGATGCTTGTTTGAATATGTTGATTGGATGGAAACCAGGTTATTTGTTATCTTCTTTTTTACCCACTACTTGAGGTGGACATATGTGTTTGGTTACTCTCTTTCCATGGGAGGTGAATATGCGTAGGGTATGCCATGTTCTTTCCATGTTTATCTCGTTGTGGTTGGATGAGTTTACTCTCTTGCTATAACAAGAAAATAATTGATGAGTAGTTCATCTACTCACCATGTTGATCCCCTTGTTTTTGAGGAGTTTAAAATTTTTTCCTAGAGCACCTGGTGATAAAGAAAGTAATGATGTTAATAAATGAATAAATGTTTAACCCATGGTTTTGAAGCTTACTAGGATGCAATGTTGAGGTTCAAATTCTAAGAAGTCATAGACTCGGTTTTATTATGATTAGAGGGTACAAATATTTGCTGAAATGGTATTGTGATGTAATGTAAAAATGATAATGGTTAATTATTGTTTAAGAATAAATTAAAGTAAAGTGTAAATGATGAAAATGAATCAGATAATTTAATGTATCTCTTTAAATGGTTGTGTTATTATAGGATATATGGTCTTGGAAGTAGCAGCCTGAAGTTTGAGAGATTTTAGATGTAGTTGTGTCTGAGAGTAGGATATGCCCTTAGAGTGGTTGTGAGCTATATTATATCTTGTAGTTTTTGTGTTTCTATATCTTACTACACCCTGTAGGTTAGGGAAAATGACAACTCGAGGATTCTGAACCCTGGGGGGAGGGGTTATTTTCCCCAACATCTCGGTGGAAGGATGGATGACTGACTACCCCCTTTGGCCCTGATCCCTTCGATTGGTAGATATTCAACTGGTATGCATGATGTTTAATTTTCCCCATATATGTGCGTTGAGGGATGTAATGGATTGTGATTATTTCACACAAATATATTTTGGATATAGTTTCCTATGGACTACTATAGGTATAACATGTATAGGCTGTGATGGCTTGAAAATCCTTACTCAGCGTATGGACTGTGATGACTTGAGGTATAATACCCGATGTATGATACATGTTGTGTGAGATGTCGTGGATCCCGAAACTACCTGGTTACTTTTTGTTTAGTGGATGTGGTGGTGTGTTCTACATGATATGTATGTTTTGGTGCGTCTCCAAGGTGTCTACGGGCTAGCCTTTTTGGAGATATGCTCAGGACGCACGACATTGGGGAAGAGTGAAAAACCAATGGGGAAGTGGTAGTGGGGTAACCTTAATATTATTTATTATATAATATTATATTGTATGAAATAATTGGTGAGAGTATCCATAGTGAGGATGTGAAATTAGTATACCTATTTAGGTGACAAGTTAGTTTCACTTATTGTTCAATTTGATTTAGCATGATTTATTTACTTTTTAATGAGAGGCTCTTGGGAGGATCTTGTAGACCGAGTAGGAGATGGTTGGTTTCTATATAATCTCTGTATTTCGTATGTATTTCTATAGTGGGTAATGACTCCCATATTCATATTTATTATACCCTCAATGCTAGTCGCCAACCTAGGTCATACTGGAGGTGGGACTCAAGGGTCACTATCTCACTTATACCATTACCGGCCTAGGAGGGGTACACTTTTTGGGTAGGGGATCATGAAAAGAACCATCCTCTTAAGCATGTATATTATTTACCTACAAGAAATCATATCTAGTTCAATTGATTGAGTCTAAGGAAATGATCATCCTTGAAGACATTTCTATTGTGAGGGAATATGGTGCCATGTTTCCTGAAGAATTACCTGGTCTTCCTTCTAGACAAGAGGTAAAATTTTTAATCGAACTTATACCTAGGGTATGATAAATATCCAAGACTCGCTGTAGGATAATTATTGTAGAGTATGAGGAACTAAAGAAACAACTACAAAAGAATCTGGATAAATTATTCATACACCCAAGTGCTTCACCATGGGGTGCACTGATACTCTTCACCAAGAATAAGGATGGGTCAATGTGCCTTTACAATGATTATTTTGAGCTCAACAAGATCAAAATAGAGAACAATTATCCTTTAACATGAATTTATGACTTGTTCAATTATCTATGTGGAGCACAATAGTTCTCTAAGGTGGATCTAAGGTCAGAATAGTACTAAGTTAGAGTGAAGAAGGAGGATATTCCCAAGACTGCTTTTCATATAAGGTATGAGAACTATGAGTTCATAGTGATTCCATTTGGACTCACTAATGCTCCTGAAATCTTTATGGATTTAATGAGTATAGTATTTAGATATTACCTTAACATGTTTATGATAGTCTTTATAGATTATATTCTAAAATAATAAAAAAACAAGGTAGAGAATGAGGAACATCTGAGCACTATGCTAAAGACCTTGCGAAAGGATATGATCTATGTAAAGTACAACAAGTGTCAGTCCTAGTTGAAGGAAGTCTCATTCTTGGAGACATATCATCATAAATAATGGTATATCTATGGATCCTTTAAATAAAAAATAAATTCATTGATGGACAAGGACAACATCTATGATAGATATCCATAGTTTCCTTAGGTTAGATAGATATTATTGCCAATTTATGATAAATTTATAAAGATTTTCAAAATCTCTTACTAAGATAACTCATAAGGGATTCAAATTTTCTTATAATTATGAATGTAAAGAAAACTTCATGGAGTTGAAAATGAGTCTTATCACCGCCCCTGTTCTCACACTACCCATAAGTGGGGAACTTTTTATAATTTTTAGTGATTCCTCAATAAAGGGATTAGGATGTTTGTGGATGAAAAATGACAAAGTCATAGTCTATGATTCAAAGTAGTTGAAAATGAATGAGAAAAATTATCCCACACACAATCTGGAGTGGGCCATGGTGATCTTTTCTTTGAAAATTTGGTGGCATTATCTATTTGGGGAGAAGCGTAAAATATATACAGATAAAAGAAGTCTTAAATATATATTCACAAAGAAATATATGTATATTCACCAATAAAGACAGTTAGAGTTCATCAAGGATCATGAATACTCAATCCACTGCCATCTTGGTAAAGGGAATAAAGTGAAGAATGCTCTAAGTAGAAAGGATCCAAAAATTCTATCATCAATGGGAATTGAGAGGAATTAATCTTCTTATATTTGATGATGATGGACATGGGAATCATAATGAAATGAACATCATAAATATTTTTAAAAATTATTTCTCAACTATGTCTTTTGTAAAGGTTAAAGGATACTAAAAAATATGATGTGGGAATTGAGAAGAAAGTGGAATATATAAAAGAAGATAAATCCTCAGAGTTAAATGTTAATGAAGAAGGAATTGTATGATTTGGGACCAGACTATGTGTTCCATAAAATATTAAGTTAAAGAAACAACTATTGTATGATGCATATAGTTTGATTTTCTCCATTCACTTAGTAAACAAAAAGATGTATCAAGATATCTGAGAGCAATATTGGTGGGATAACACAAAGAAATATATTGTTGAATATACATCAAAGTTCCTAGTATATCAGAAAATGAAGACTAAAAGTAATAATTCTAAGTGTATGATGCAACCATTACCTATACCACCATGGAAATGGGAAAACATCACCATGGAATTTTTCAAGGAAATTCCAAAGACATCCAAAAGAAACAATGATATCTGAGTTTTTGTTGATATTTTTAAAAATACTACAAACTTTATTGAGATTCGAGAGGATTTCTCACTGGAAAAACTTTTACAAATATACATCAGAGAAGTGGTAAGGCCGTATTGAGTACCACTGTCAATTGTGTCTGATCAATATCCAAGAGTCACCTATAAGTTTTGGAAAATTCTCCAGCATGATCTAAACACTAAGATGAACTTAAATATAAATTATCACCCTCAAAATGATGTCCAATCTAAACATACTATCCAAAAACATGAGTACATGTTAAGATCTTGATCAATTGACTTCAAAGGAGGATTAGACAAACATCTTCCTCAGGTCGAGTTCTCTTACAAAAATAGTTTCCACTCGAGCATCCAAATGGATCCTTATGAAGTCCCCTATGGGAAGAGGTTTATAACACTGGCATATTGGGATAAAGTTGGAAAAAAACTTCTAGGTCCTGAAATAGTCAAAAAATCAGCATAGAAGGTTAAAACCATTTAGCAGCACATCAAAGTTTCTTAGAGTCAACAAAAGATCTATGCTGAAAATCATTGATGTGACCTCGAGTTTAATTTTGGATACATGGTATTTCCACACATATCTACATCGAATAGATTGATGATATTTGGGAAAAAGGAAAATCTTATTCCAAGGTAAATTATCCTTTTTGAGATCCTTTATCGCATTAGGGTAGTGTCCTATCAACTAGAACTCCCACTGAACCTATCTTAAGTACATGATGTATTCCATGTATCCCTCTTGAGAAATTAAATACCAAACCCATCACATAAACTAAATCTTGACGTGGTACCATTGGAGAATGATATTTCCTATAAAGAGTAGCCAGTGAAGAATTTATATCTTAAAGAACAATTTCTATGAAATAAGACTATTCCCCTCGTCAAAGTGTTGTGGAGAAACAAAAAGCTTGAAGAAGCACTGTGGTAACTGGAGGAGGCGATGAAGAAAAGTTACCCTCATCTATTTTAGTGTGGGAAAAAAATTTGAGATAGAAATTTCTTAAGGGGGAAATATTGTAATGACCCGAACTGTTAGGAGGGGATGGAGAAAATTTACCCTCATCTATTTTAGTGTGGGAAAAAAAATTTGAGGGAGAAATTTCTTAATGGGGGAATATTGTAATGACCCGAACTTTTATAAAAAACTTCCCCTTTTTATTCAATTAAATGTATTATTATATAATATGGTTGTAGGAAAAACATGAACTTATTTTATTTTATTATATCCAATTGGATTTTAATGACCATTAAGTAACTTTACCATTGATAACATAGTCATTCAACAATGATCACATGACTAGTAAAAATATAGATTTTTAACAAATCCATTTGACATATAAAAAGGAAGTGATAGACTCAACCAGTAGGATCATACCCTATGAATCCCATTTATCGACGCTTCTAACGGAGATAGAATTTTTATACTTTTCCCTAGACCAATCCTAATATAAGATCTAATAACTTAAGAATAAGAGAAACCATTTACGAGAGAAGTTCGAGATCATCAATATAACAACCCAAACCATGTTCACCAAACATCCCCATGAAAGACCCACCATTATGCACCTTACTATTAGGGTGTATGCTGGTGTATTTAAGGCATATGTTTTATGACCTTAACATTAAGAATATGTAATTTATTTTTTATAAAATAATGAATATATTTTCATCTTATTATTGTTACTTTGTAAATGATTTTTAAAACAAAAATATTATTTTTGGTTAATATTTAAATTCAATTAATAAATCTATTTTGATGAATCATATAATTTTTATGAAGTCAAATGTATTTTTTTATAGGGGTTCAAAAAATGTTATTGTCAAAAACCCATCATTCTATAAATATTGGTTTTTATTTTAAAAGTAAAAATTCAAATATTTGGAAAATTATTTAGATAAAATGAATATTATTTTTTTAATCAAGATGTCAAAATTATCCAACAGTTAATTTTTTTATAATTTCCGGAGATAGTTGAATTTTCGGGTAAAAATTAAATATCATATGAATATAATTTGTGTTTTATGAAATCATAAAGACCCAAATGTGATATAATAAGTAATATAAATGAGATAGAAGAAGAAATATATGTTTTAACTTTAAAATAATTTGGTTTTAAGTCTATTTTATTTATTTTGTAAATCCATTATGAATTCTTCAAGACTTATAATATATTTTAAGATTTTAAAATAATTTATTTTAGAGTGTGACTCACCTCCACATCACCAAGGGTAATATTTTAATAATTTCTTCCATTTTACTTATAAAATAATTTATACCCCTCCAATTTGGCATAAACCATGTGAAAAAGAATGGTACGGTTTGTGGTTTTGGATATTTTATTATATAGAGTACAAAACCTAAATAATAAAGAAATCTCCCTTATTTCCTATATAAACCCACCCAAGATTCCATTTATCTTCACTAAAACCATTTTTAGAATGTACAAAAACCTACCTCTACTCTCTAGAATCCTTCCAAGGATCCCCAAGCTTTCAAGAAGCCCTCTTAATCCTTTGGAGTCACACACTCAAGTAAGGAATACTCACCTTCCTCTCATCCTTTCAAATTCAAGCACCTTTTTTGAAATTAGTTATTTTAATTTCAATTGGATATATTTTAATTAATTTATAATCATTATGTTACTATAAATTTTCTATTACTTGAGTGAGGTTTCATTTATCCTCCCTCATTTAGACCGTTACCTAAGTCGTTACTATGTAGAATTTCCGTAAGGGATCTTCCACTCTCCTCTTTTATCAAGCACTCCTTTTAATGTTATTTATTTTAATTTAAATTTTATTATATTGGAATATATTATTTAATATCCCACTTAATTTAATTTTTATGTTTAAATTATGATATCCCATTTCAATCTCATTTATCCCTCCAATGAACCTTTATGAACACTCGTTACCATACCGAAATTTTGTAAGGGTTCTTTCCTTTATCCTCTTTCTTCAAGTTTCTTTATTATGTTATGCCTTCTATATCCAATCTAGTATGATGGTACATGTATTTACATGTCCCCATTACTTTACATTTCATGTATAAATGATGATATACCCCTTCCTCTTTCATCAATCCATTTTATGAATGTTTAATTAACACTTTTATGCTGTTGAAATTTCATCAAGATTTTCGATTCAAAATAATTGTGTAGTGAATTCCATACCCATGTTTTCTTTCAAGTTTATTTAACTTCATGAACATATACTTATTTATTGGGGAATTAAATTTATATATTCCACATTTCTTAATCATGGAATAAACTATTATGTTAAATGAATCCATGTTGTATTATCTATGTGGTATACATAAGAATGAGAATGAAATGATTATGAAGGTTGCACCCTGATAGTGCTCCAATGCATTAGGTAATGTTTAATATCATGATACATAATATAAAATGGTCTTGGAATTCATCCTTGACTCACAATTCTCCATGTGAAATGAGACTTGACTCATTATCCTTTATGTTCAATGAGCCTTAACTCATGATCTACCATGTGCAATTATCCTTGACTCATTCATATGTCTTGTTGTGTGTTATTGCTGCATTTTCCATGTTATAATCATCATGTTATATCATGGATTATTATTCATGTTCCTTTTATTATCCATTAATACACCTATTGTCCAACATGTATTTTTTTTCTTCATGTTATTGCTTGTTTATTCCATTACTGGGATTTATAGCTCACTACATTCTTATATATGTCCTCAGGTTATCCCATGAAGTGTTAAGTAGGAATAAATTTTTTTGTCATGTAAAAGAAGTTTTCAATAAAGTTTTTTATTTTTGTGTTTTATGTTATTATGTAATGTACCTAATTTTCCAAAATACACTAGACCTCCTGATATTTTGGGATTTATTAATTTTAATTCTATGTAATAAGACATGTATTAATGTGTAATAAATATCAGGGACATTATTATCACTTGATCTTGTAGATCGTTTATTAGTTATTGATTTTGATGATAATAATAACCCAAATTTCCCAAATTAAATTTATTTTACCAGTTATATCTCCATAAAAAGTTGTTGAAGGATTAATATTTTATATCCTGATTGGAATTTTGTTGTTAAGTTGGTGACAGAGAAGCTGTGGGTATCCATAATGAAAAAAAGTATCAATTGATTTTTTTATATCATTTTTTGAATATTATAATTTTTAAATGACCAATATTTAATTTATTCAATTACAGATGAAATTAAATTTTTAGAAAATAATAGAAATTAAAAAAAGTCAGCTCTCAGATCTTAGTGGTGATTCCATAACAAAGATGGATATGGATTGTTCCCCACTCCTATCATTGAAAAGGGGAAGGATATTGCCCTTCTGGATTTGAAGCCTCATTCCTTCCTCAATTTCTCAAACCCTGATTCTCACCCTAAGTTTTTATATATATTGATAATCCCAAAGGTTTCTGAGGTTTTTGATGGCATGCCTCAACTTCCGTTATCGTCATTGGAGTTCATGGAAGCTTCAGGTCTCTTATATCTTACCCTAGTGGACCTTTCAGGCATCAAAGAACTTTGGTGGATGATTTTTACTGGTTTATCTTTGGATCTTGGGGGTTACAATAATGTGTGAATGTCAGTCTTCTTGACCAATTCCATCTTATGATTCATTTCACCATAGAGAAAGATCTGATTTTCATGTGGTCCAATGCTCCACATAAGTTCCTTGGTTATAGTTTATTTCTCTTTCACTCGTCTTATAATTTTCATATGAAGAAGGATTATTCTTTAGTCAAGGTTTGGGTTAATTTCCTAGAACTCCATTTGTTGTTCCAAAACCCTTCAATCCTTTGAATTCTAGGGAATATGGTAGGACATTTTCTATGTTCCAAAAAAATAACATTATTTATCAGCCATCTGATTAACCTGTAGATATGTGTAGAGGTTGATACATCGAAGTCACTAGAAGAGTGGGATTAGGTTGCTGTTGGTATAGAATTCTGGTGTAAACAATTGGTTTCCTTCAAATTCTGGGTGTATTATTGCAATATGTGTAGGCATATAGGGAATCTGGATTCCTATTTTTGGCATGGAATTAGAGGTGGGGGTGTGGACTCGAAGATGGGTAAATATGTGGAAATGGATTAGGTGAGATGTAATGTTGTGTTTTCTGAATCTCTTTTTTAGAAATTGGGAACAAATTACACTTATCTAAAGGTTGTGGACATTTTTGGCCACATGAAGAGTTATTTAGTTGACCATAAGTCGACTGATCAGGCTCTGCTGAATATAGAGAAGGCTGAGGAGGCTCAAAGTGATGTGGATGATTGTAGGTCGGTTGTGCATAACCCGTTTGGTTCAATAGGAGTTGGTGAGGTGGTAATTGAAGGGGATTCTTGAGGCTGTAAGTGCTGAAATAATGAATTCTAGGTTGTTTCAAAGGGGGTAAGGAGAGTCTTGTAAGTAGGAATAGTCCCAGGCAGTGTAGGTCATATTTAATCCTGAGCAATCGATTTGAAGGGATGAATGAGGTTGAGCCTAGGAAGGATTTTAGGGGATCTAATCAGGTATTGTATCTATGTTGGATTTGGGAGAAAGAGTCTCAAGGTATGTTGGATTTCAAAATGCCTTCATCATAAGAAAACCTCGTAGGTGTCCATTCAGAGTTTGACGATGATGAAGAGATGTTTAGCACATTCTCAGTTGATAGTGCGGAGGGTGCATGTGGTAAAAGACATCATAAACCATGGAAGAAAAAGGTATGGAGTGAGAATCATGATGTGGGGGGATGTTTTTTGGTTAAAATAAATAAAACAAAAGATCAAATGGATTATTCACAGCTACTAAAACTGATGAAAACAAGGTTTTTTAGTAGAACTAAAGTGAAGATTTATGGAATAACGACTCAAGATTAGGTGGGAAAGAAATGTTCAACTATACAAAAGGGAAAGAGTATTTAATTTAAGGAAAAAAGGGTAGGGTGTTATGACTGGAAAGGTGGAAGAGGCTAAAGAAGAAGGAAAATAAAAAGGGAAAGGAAAACACCCAGAGATTATTCTTCATTCTAATAAAGAAATGTAGTCAGAGTCACTCTAGATGAAGGATTAAAAGGAAGAGGTGGATGAAATCTTAGAATCAAAATTATGATTCAATTTTAATGAGAACCAAAGGTAATGGAAAAAAAGACTTTATTATAGCACGTGGTTTTAACAAAAGGAAGATTAATGTGGAGGAATATATACAAACAAGGGAAAAGGTTGTCAACCATTTTGAATACCTAGTCATAAATGATCTGGATATGAAGGTTTATGGAATTAATTGGGGATTATACAAGGTTAATGATTCTAATAATTTTAGTCATGTTTTTAATGATTTTTTATTTACTACTATGTTTAATGGTGATTTGTAGTGAACTGTTATGGTTTCCCACTTTCTCCTAAAAATTGATTTTGGAATAAAAATTTAATTTTCAGTTAGTAGAAAAAAAATTAAGAAAATATTTCTATATTTAGTTGCAGTTCGATGGAGAGATTTAAAAAAAATTGAAAAAAAATATTTTTGGGAAGTTACAGAATGAAAACCCATGCCTCAAGTATGTGGGTTTAGATGTAGATATATAGAAGAAATTTGTCACCAACCGACAGGATGAATCATTTATTGTATGATAAATAATTTATATTATAAAATTTATTTTATAGTACCTAATTAATTATTAGTTTATTTTTATGTAATAAGACTCCAAGATATCATCAAGATATCTAGTTGTAGAACATATTCCCTCATACTTTATCACATATAGAGTTTCATTTATTATAGGATGAAAGGATTGTACAAAAGTTTGATGCATTAAGAGATCATTCTACTAGTGGCTGAAAAGAGGTACAGTTTAGTCATCCATCTCCCCCAATCATCATGAAAAATATAATATAAAGAGAAGAAGGAAAAATTAAAATTATCTTAAAGAGCAATATAAGTAAGTATCTGACAAAAATATAAAAAATTAATTTTTATTTTCCACGAATGTTGGTATTTTTCAAATTAACACTAATATGAAATTTTAATTTTTCATTTTAGGATGACCTTCATGAGAAAGAGATGCAGTGGAATTTTATACCTGAGAGTAGGATAAAAATCCTAGCTACTACTTTAGGAAATCAAGAACACCCCATCCATATAAGAAGAAATGAGGTGGGTGTTAGTGTTAGGAATGTTTTTGTTCATCACAGTAAGAAATCAGGAGAGCCATAAATTGATTCCTTAGAATATGAGTTAAAAGTCCTAAAACAATATATAGATGATAAAATTCAATCTATTGTGCATGATATGTTTGAAAAATTGATGAGATAATCACAACCTGTGTTACTTGCACAACCTACACAGCATGCAGAGCCTATGAAACTTGCCCAACCAGCCTACCTGGATCATCCACCTCCTTATTCAGACCCAACCATATACTGTGAGTTATATACTGGAGGTCCCCATGCATGTATTGTAGCATACAGAGTCCTATATATTTTTGGAGATTTTGTACATCACTAACCTATGCAGTCGGGTCTGGTAAGAATATCAACACATGATATTATTGATCAAATTAGTCTTCTTCTATTTCCTAACAAAGAGGTTACCAGAGTTCGAGATTATGTGGGTCATTTTTTTTACTTTAGTTGTCTAGACTTCTTCGTTATCTGACATATGAGGCATGCATTGTTTTTTAAATATTATTTACATTTGATTAAAAAATATTTATAATGTTTTCTAACATTTAATTTATATAGGAGTATATAATATCAAAATAATTAGTACTAAAGAAACAAATGGCTCAATAACTAATAACATTATATACTTCTAAGATTTATGATGGGCTAAAATTTTTTCCCATGTTTCTTCTTTCTTGGATAATATTTGAATTACGTCTGATATATGTGGAAGAGACTATCTATTGAGAATATTTAAAAAGATACCAATGATATGGTTATTTTTGATGAGCTTAGAATTTTTGGGTTTGGGTTTTTTTACATGTATATAAATTTATGTTTCATTTTCTTATTTCTTTGAATAAAGACAATTTTAAGTGACTTACTATATTAATTATTTAATTATGTATCTACATATGCTTCTTATTCAAAATGAGACCACTAGTTTTTATGGTCTTATATATCCATAATTCATTTCAATGACCATGAAATATCACAAAAATCCCGCTAGATTTTCATATATATCTGATAGATTATCAAATATGGATACTGGGTGCTGGTTTTTTCTATTCCTAGATGGGTAAGAACTCTAAGATTATTATGAAGTAATATTAATTATAATTTTATTAATTGTGAATTTTTTATATTGTATATGTCATTGGATTTTAGGTATATTCTTCCTAAAAGAATTTAAATTATATTAGTTCTTTCTATTAATTGGTTCAATTTTTAACAAATTTACAAGCTAGTCAGACAAGTAATTTTTATTATTTTTTATAAGTTTATTTTTAATTATTATTGTTTATACATGTTTTTTTAGTTTATATATATATATGAAAATATAGGTCATAGAAAAAGTATTAAGAAGATTATTTATTAATAAAGAAACCAAATACAATATAATACATAGAAGCAATTGTAAATATATTATATATTTGATAATATTTTGTTTTTGTTATATATATATTTGTTGATTTTTATTTTCAATTTAATTTTTATAACTATAGTGTCATCATCAAAAAGGAAGTGTGGAATGTGGTTATTATGTTTTGATATTCATGTTCGATCTAATCACAACTGGGTGAAATAACGAATTTGATAAAGTTAGTTATTTTAATAATTTTATATTTTATATCAAAATATTCTATTTTTAATCTTATAACAGTCATTATTATTTTATCATTTCAATGATATAGATTTTTATATAAATGACTAACTTACCCATATTCATAGTTTTTTTGTAAACTATTTCTTAAGTATGATTGTGATTTAAATTATCAGGTATATCTATTTTAATAAATTTTAGATAAAATATTATTTAGATAATAATTTTATACTTTAATTTGGTATATTACATTTATTTTTATAGGGTTGTTATCTGATGTATAAAGTGTTATAGATTTTTAAAAAAATATCTACACTACACAAGCCTTTAAATTGTCAAGCATGTATCCTTTAGTTATGTTTTAAAAAATGAGTAATTATACAATCATTTTTTTCTTAATGTTTTTATATTTTATTTATTTTTATAGGTTCCATATATTTCATGCATGTTTATTTGAATTAAATTTAAATAAATAAGTATTTATATTTATTATTTTCTAGTTTTAGTTGGTATAATGTGTTTGAATTTATAGGGTTGTTCTTTTCCTTAAGTTAATGTTTTAGGAAGAGTACGTAAATATTTTATAAAATTGTTAAATAGGTACATTTTATTATTTTCTATAATTAAATTTATTATTAATTTTTATTGTTTATACATGTTTTAATAATTGATATATTAAAATACAGGTCAAGGAAAAGGTTTAAGAATAATCAATTGTCAATACAGAAGACAAATAAATTCAACTATATGAAATTATTTGTAGATTTATTTTGTATTATATAATATATGTTTTATCTTATATACATATGTGTTGGTTTATATTTTCAAGTTAACATTTCATAAAAACAGTTTCAACGTACACCTATAATTAAATAAGATCTCATCACATTCAACTTTCCTTGTTTGAATAATTCTACAGATATTCCTTGAAACTTCAATCATAGGTTTTAAACTTAGTTATCTCCATTTACTGAAACCCTAATTTTATCAACCTCATTTAATTCAGGTTCTAAGTTCTATAGTTCTTCCTATTTTGTAACCATAATATTATGTTCATGGTTTTATTCTACTTCTATATTCAATGGTTCTTCCCTCTGTGTATTGCAGGGAATTTATTTCAAGGATTTGATAGTGATGAATCACCAATAATGTATAATTATTATTCCATTTATTTCCTTTAAAGTGTAAGAAAAATTCATTTTACCTTTTTATTTTCCTTTTCATATTCTCAGACAAATGCATTGTTAATATTTCTTTTTTCATTTATGGTAATTAGGACATGAGGGGTTAAAAATTATACCAACTTCACATCTATTTCATTCACTTGACTTGTATAAAATGTTCATAAAGTGAAATGTTTTTATTCGGGTGATTTTTTTATTTAATTGGTTTTATTTTTGAATTATATTTTCTAACAATATGACAGCTAATTTCTGTACAAAAAACTGTTGTGATCAATATATATACCATAACTAAAATTATATTTCCTGTATAAAAAATATGATTTCATTTTAGTTGTGAATTAATATTACTTACTGAATGTACATGTTTTAGTTCAGAACCGATATGTATTATATAGAACTTTTTTTTATTAATTTGAACTATATGTATTGATGAAAATATTAGTTGATAACTAATATTAGTTCGTAGCATATCTCTATTTTAATCAATACATATTAACATGAAGGTAAAATATTTATTTTAATTAACATATATATTAGTTGAAGAAATAATATTGTGATATAAGATATGTTAGAGCTTGAAATGTGTCTAAAAAATACATATATATGTATTATTTTAGAAATAAAATTTTAATTTTCAATTTAGTTAATAATTTTTCATTTTAATATATTCTGTAACTATATGATTATAACTTTTTATCCTAATTATAATAAGTGGTATATGTTTTATATTGACATTTTTTGGTCTTTGAATGAAAATTGTTATTATATAGAATCCATATATGAAAAGTGTTCCCTCATTTTGGATTTGAATTACATTACACCATGGATTCCTATTTCATCTAATAATATATTATTTAATAATTTTTTTACTATATGATTAACATGACAAATATGTCACTGAAATAGGGTAGTCTGAGTGCTCTAATGTGAATAGTATGTGATGATTACACTTATTATTAGTAGTGACCATTAGTGGACTGAAATTCACTATTTATATATTTTTATTTCATGTAGAAAAAACTCTTCTAAAAGACATGAGGTATAAATATGGGTGAAATTGGTATGAAACTCTACTTGATTTTAGTTTTTAAATTATGTTTGTTTTTATAACTATGTAATCTTCTGTGTATACAATGTTTATTTTCTGTATCTTTTCTTAAAGGTTTCTAAATTTAAGGGGATGTAATCATTTCTATTTTAAAAAAATTAAACTTTCCACACTGGTTTTATTAAAAACCAATGTTAAAAGTAATCCCTAATAATTTCAACATTAGTTTTATGTAATAACGAATATTGAAAGTTTCAAGGATGACTTTTAATGTTAGTTATATTTAATAATCGATGTTGAAAAACACCTTCTATGTCAGTTATTACCTAAAACATATGTTTAAAATTAAAATAAAAAAACTGAATATGACTTTTGACATCTGTTTTATAAAATAACTAACAAAAAAAGTGTTTTTAAAATTTTATTATTAAATAAAACTGATATTAAAAGTCATATTTGATTTTTAATGTTAGATTTTTTCTATCATTATTATGTAGTAATCAACACTAACAATATTTTTTTCAACACCCTTTTTCTATACAAACTAACATTGTAAATATTTTTATAGTTTTTTCCACATTAAATAATAACTATTTTAATTTCAGTTTTATAAAAAAACTGACATGAAAATATCCATGATATCGGAGGAGAATAGAATACAGGGGACCTTTATAACTGAGGGTATAAAGGATATTTTAGAAACTATATTGGGAAATCCCAAACACTCGAGTCATGTATAAGGATACCTGGAAGGCGTATCGGTAAAAAAATTGTTTCCTAATTCTAAATCTTCTTTAATGGAGGATGTTTATAAAATAAAAATAGTATATTTATAAGATAAAGTTTAGGATATTCATGAGATGATGTAGGTCATAATTATAACTTTAGTAAAATTGATGTTTCCAGACCTATAAAGACTATTTCAGGCTACTGATTTAACTCCTCCACCTACGCGTGTAGATACCAATCCTCCACTCCTCCTAGTTATCTAACTCCGACACCTCCTCTTATACAACTTCCCATTTATTGTTAGTTTAATGTTGATGATCTCCAATATCATGTTATTTCATATGGTATGATAGATTATATTGGTGATACCATTTATAATCAACAGATAGAGATATAGAATATTAAGGTCATTATACATGATATTATAGATAGATCAGAAAAAATATCATTTCATACTGATGAGTTCAGTAAATTTGGATAAATTATCAACCATTTTTGTAGTTTGTTCATCAAGAATTATTTGAAAAATTACCATCGAGGTTTTTTTATATTATATTATTTATTTAATATTACTGTTAATTTTTTTTAAATTTTAAAATTTATATATTTTTCTACTTTTTTCAAGAAACATTAAAGGTAAAGACATATTATATAGACACAAAAAATACATATTATTATGACTTCAAATACAACTTCTTCTAGTCATGATAGATTATCAATATATTCAAATTTTTTGTTGGATGTTTATGACATTCCAATATAAATTAACATTTTTGGGTGTTAAATGACTGTGATTTTTTTATAAAATATATCATAGAGCTTGTTACTGGAGATGAGTTGGGCATTAACATGATGCAATTCTTTTCTATGTAAGTCAATTAACATATATCTTTCAAGTATTTTAATTTATGGAAAATTTGTACTTATGTTTGTTTTGTATTAGGTATCATTATAAAATTTAAAAATAGAATGATATGATAATAATCTATGGATTTATAGACCCAAAATTTATTCCACCTATAATGAGAAAAATGACTAATGCAGAAAGAACAATTTATATTGTTCAAAATAATAAAATTAGTCAGTGTTGGATGCTTCCTTATATTTAAGAGTATGAAAATATATATTATAAAGTGTTATATATCTCTTAATATAATAACCTCTCACATTATATCTTATTTTTATATTAGTGGCCATTGGATTTGGTTATTTTTTGTCTAAGAGTGAATACACTTTACTGACTATGATCTATCCATAATAAAGTGTGAGAAAATTTTAATATTTATTAAACACATAAGTTTGAAAATTGTAATACTTGTATATATTATAATGAAATTAATTTTTTTTCATACATATTATTTTAAAATAGGTCATGTGATTATATTAGAGAGATAATAATAAAGTAGATCACAAAGATCAAATATGTAAAAGAAAAGGTGACTTTTCATTTACAATTACTACACTTTGGCTGCAAGTACTTAAAATGTTATTTTTGTAACACCCCAGGTAAATAAAGAATATGACATATTTATATTTATCCATATTTGTGAATCAAATATTAATATAACTTTAAAGTTTCTATGCTCGATGGCGTACCCAATACGCAACAACGAGTTTCTTGGGAATCTTAAGTTGCACTCTAATAATAAAATAATATTATTTTAGATGGTAGTTAACATGTAGCCGTTGTATTGGAGGGAATGGATAGAAATAAATAAAATATGATTATATATGTTTTTTAAATGTTTTTACATTTATCCAATAAAAGATAAAGTCTTAAAATACAGAAAGAATTCAATTTTAGGCGTATATGCCCTAGTTTTCACTAAAGGTTCATTTATCGCCTTTTGATGGCGATCTGTCATTAAAAATAGTTTTGATCACTCTTTTACATTCTTTTGGACCAAATAAAACTCTTCTTTAGAATCGGGACATCAAATTTTACTTTGTGTAAATTTTTGGTATTTTTCCGATAAAGTTCATTTTTTAATGAATAGTGTAAAATGTTGTTTTTTAATTCAAAACCTCTTTTTAATCTAATTTATTTATATGATTAGATTATATTTTGAATTGTTTTTAAAGTGAAATTAGAAAATATTTTTACCACTAAATCCAATAGTGGTCGTTGGAATTAATTTCACTTTGAAATCAGACTTAAACTAGTGTCAATCTTTTGATACTTATTGTTTCATAAAAACACGCTATTTGCTCTGACAGTGGGAATTAATTATTAAATTAATTAATGTGACTTATATGTTTTTAATTTTTTAAAATGGACTTCATTTTTTAATTCGGAATATCAAATATAGCTTAGGGTGAATTTTTGGTAATTTTCTGAAAAACTTCAATTTTTGATGAATAGTGAAACCACTAAGTGGTACTTATAAAGACTCATTTTCAATTTAAATGAAATTTTGCCATCATTGTGTTTTTAATTTCAAAAATCCGACATAAATGGTTGTCATTAAGAAGTAAAATGTGGTTCAATGGGATAAAAATAATTTTTGGTGAATAGTAACTTATTAAGTTCTTAATCGCGATTAGTGGTAATTAGGGTAGTTTAAGGTATAAATAATGCTTTAATAATATGCAATGACCTAGACACATGTCCCAACATTATTGGTTGTGTCATGGCCGACCAAGACAAGCCATGGGTCAACTTGGGGACCCCATGGAGACACTTTTTTTGGGAAATGACATAAATTACTTTTTATTTAATGTAAAAGTAAAAATGACACAAACATAATATGTTTTACGAAAAATTTTTTTACATGGGGTTATAAATATCTGATTTTTGATTATAAATATTCATTGGAAAGATAAAAATATTTCCTACATCATAGTAGTTTTTTTTATAATTTTTAGACATTAAATAAATTAAATTATTTATGACATAATAATGATGCAGCGATGACATCAATATTTGACGATTTAAATAAAATGGAAAGATAATGTAAAATCTATGAACTACACATGTCAAAAACCAATTGGATGAGTGGATTTCGAACCCTTATCACCTTATCCACGAATTATATCAATGTGAGACCTTTTAAAACCGAAACACATTTTCAAATAAAGTAATATTTATTTACTTTCCAAAAGTGCCCCTCCTCTCCTCTTATAAAAGGCCCCCACCTCTACCTCATTTCACACACTCCTCAAGCCTTTGTCTCGGCCAACTCCTGCCCATTTACTCTCTCCACATCCCTATACTAATCCTAGAGGATTCCCTATGGGTATAATCCTTTCAAAGGAAGCCTTTAGGCTCAAATCAAAAGGAGTTACACTTTTAAAGGTAATTCATTCTCTCATGTTCATTTGTTTTATTTTGCTTCTCCAACCCCCTAAACTCTTTTTATTTACTTCTTTTGTAACAAAACCAGTATCTTCAATATAATAGGATGTTGTTATAAGATTTATTCGAGCTACACTCTCACACAAATACATCAAACGGTTAAAGAACATACGGTTTCCGTGGATGGCGAAATTCTGCCTCCCGAAACGATGATTGTTCAATACTCATTTAACACCTTCAAAGGTGGCCATTATGATGTCACTATTTTTATATATGATATATAATATGTTTATGTTTTCCTTAAGCTTCTGTTTTTTTTCATTTTGGGCATACCTTTATGTTTTCCATTATGGGTAAATGCGATATCTTCATTTTAGGAAGTGCGGACTACCGCCCCCTCAAAGTGATGTGATTCGTTAATGCCATACGTGGGATGTATAAAGGATGGATTTAATGTTATTATATATGATGTTATACTGGAATTATTATATACCTCTATATCATTATTATTTATTTCCATTAAAGTATGAGACAGAAATGAAAGTAGCGTTCATGCGTACGTACGGCTTACCGTCTCCATGAACGGTGCATTTCATTTATTATCCCCAAATGTAATGTACTATTAAAAGTACATGTATATAATTGATATATATAATTAATGATATATCTAAATGATGAATATAATTCTTAAATTAAAATATACATACCTCTCATTTAGTTTTAATTCCGTTAATATGACAAAGAAATGAAAGTAGCGTTCATGCGTACGTACGGCTTACCGTCTCCATGAACGGTGCATTTCATTTCTTACCTCTAGATGATTATGTAATATTATAAATACATGTATATGCTGGATATATATGATATATATGATATCCAAATCAGGAATTTCATTCTGGATATAAAGAACCTTTGACCACACGAACAACATGTAATTGTAAGAAGTCCACTTTCGACTTAAGAACCAAATATCGACAAAACAAATATTATTAACTTAAATGATTACATAATGTTTATGACATGGTAATAAGTGATATAAAGGAATAATGAACTTGAAAAAGGTTCTTAAGGAAGTAGAAATTAACTCAAGATTATTATTCAAGAGATTAAAGAACGATCGAGTCAAGTCGGACCTGAGGTAAGGGATCTTACTCCTCTCTTTCTTTTTAAGTACACTCTTTTATGTCATTCCCTCTAAAGCTCATCATTCTTGTTATTGGAATGTTATTTTATATTACACTTACTGTAAGTTTTATGTTCATGTGATGATAGACCCTATTATCTCTCATCAATCCATTTTCGAAGTTTTCAGTGGCGCCGTTAGGCTGCCGAATTTTCGTAAGAGATCTAACCTCTCTCTTTCTTTTTAAGTACTCCCCTTTATGTCACTTCTTTTAAGATCCTATTTTTATGATGGGGGATTTTATTTCATATTACTATTTCTGTACATTTTTTTGTAATGTGATGAGATACCCTATTTGATCTTATCAATCCATTTTTGGAAGTTTTAAGTGGCGTCGTTAGGCTGCCGAGTTTTCGTAAGTGATTTTTCATCACACTTTTATTCCCGTGAAATTTATGCTACATTTGCCACAATTTCCTTTTAGTGGTGTATGTAATGACCATTATTTTACTCATTGATAAATATTCTTTCATTTATGAGTATTTACATCAATGATGTATTGTCCTTCTTTCACGGGGCGTATGTTTCGAAAGATTCCCAAGTCGGTAAGGGAACCTTTCACCCTCCTTTTTTTTAAAAGAATTCTTTTGTTTGGTCTTTTAATTTACATATTTTTATGTTGGGATATGTTCTCATATATCCTTATTGATGTAAATTTTATGTCCAAGTGATGAGATACACTTTTTATCTCTCATCAACTCATTTTGATGTGACGTCGTTAGGCTGTCAAGGGAACTTCTTAACCCAATTTCGATTTCTTTGGGTTCAACATGTAGTTATCGAATATGTCATCCTTTGAATATGTGTGAATGACCTTTGATTATTTTACACATAATATCCACTTATATTGGGTGTATTCGTTTGTCACACATAATTATGTAATTGATTTATCCTTAAACCAAGGATACCGTCTTTGTAAGGGACTTCGTCTCAATCTCCTTTCATTGAGGCATATTTCGTTTTATACACAAATTTCTTTTATACGGTGTATAAACCCCTTTGACTTGTAATTTTATACAAAAGGAATCTTTTTCTACGAAGCGTTTTACAAAACGACAAAAAGGAATGTTTTTTTTAACGTATGCGGTGACAACGACCTTTTCCACCGTCGCGAGTATTATTTGGTCTTTGGCTTTCTCAACAAGCCGTAATGTTTTTAGAATAAAATAAATACAATATACTCTTTTATGTATTTTGGAATTGAAAATGGTTTTGAAAAAGGATTCTATTATGTCAATATATTTATGATATATTGTGATTGAAATGTGGAAATTTTATCATTCCTTTATATTGGTTTTATGTTTTATGATTTTATATTGGTACTTGGACATTTTAACGGGTGGTTACGTTATAAACCATATGACGGGTGGTGCCGTGAATACCAGGACGGGTGGTTATGTTATAACCTCCAATGCATTGGGTATGGAAGTCGGCCGTATGGCTATTCCATTAAGTATGTATGGAAATTGGCCGTATGGCTATTCCATTAAGTGATATGTGTGGAAGTCGACCGTATGGTTATTCCACTTAAGTATGTTTATGTCCCAAGTTACCTTTCTATATGTTATGTGTTCTTTATATGGGTTTTATGGTAATCCTTTGGTTACAAAAAGGTAAGTAATGATGTTTTTTTTCAGTAAAGAGTTTGTACTACTTCATGAAGGTGAAAAGTATTACATTGGTAAAGTATTCATGGTTTACTTGTTGTTTTGAAAAACTAACAGTTTTCATTATTTGTGTATCCCTTACTGAGCTTCTTATGCTCATCCCAAGTTTTTGAAATGTTTTTTCACAGGACTTAGCGTGGAATAGGGTCAAGGATGGGACCAAGGGAAAGTCATACTACCTAAAACATGGAACTATACATGTTTCTTTTTAAGAGTTTTTAATTTATGGAAGTTTAGTAGAAGCGACTACTTTTTAATCTTTTGAGATGTAATAGTTATGTCCTAATTCTCTAAAACTCTAAACCTGAAAAGATCCTCAATGTGAATTACTCACTTAATTCAATATTAAGTAAGGTTTAAGGCTGGGGCCTTATAGTTGGTATCAAAGGGAGGTTTAGATAACTTTAGAGGTTAGGGTATTCTTTAAGCATAAGTGACATTGCCATAATGGTTAGGATTTCAGACAGAGTCCTAGTTTTAGATAAAATGAATGAGTAAGTATATCTTGGTGTTTATATTACTCATTAGTACATGATGGTTATGTTGATATACTCACACTGACATTTTTGGTTTTAGTAAATGGCTGGATCTAGCAGGCACCAAAGTGACAATGGGTTTGAAGGAAACTATGGTGGTTCTCTGATTAAGATACTGGATGAGATGGAGGATTCAATGAGGAAACTCGTGGTTGTTCTAAACCAAATATCAAGGAATAATGATCAACCACTTCAACCTTGGTGAGTTCTCTAATGCATCATGTACGAGATGGCCAAATCGATGTGAAAATTCAGGTAAGAATTATTAAGGTAACCATTAGGGTTTATATGATACTTAATTTTTAGGTAATTATGGGTTACTCTATGATATGATGGAAAATGAAAGGAATGAGATAAACTTGAGGTTAAAATATGTTATGATTATTCTTGAAGATTTTATCTCATTTTGAGGAATGTTTTAAGAATTATTTAGTTTTGGAAAAAGGACAACACGCAGACCGTGTGACAACCCGTCGCGTCGGACAAAGCCACGGGAATCGAACCCACAACCAAAGTGCGACTGGTATTTATCACCTACCACTGGACTACGTGAAGTCCCTGGTTAGTTTGACTAATTCTTTTTAGTTATATGATTTTATTAATTAAGAGTAAGTTTATTTTGGGTTATTTATGAAAATGATTAACCTATCATGGAGGATATGTGATTAGGTTAATTACTTTTCAATACGAGACTTTAGGAGCAACTGATATTGTTTGGAGATAAATGTTACGATTTAACTTGGAAGACTATGTAAATAAATCCTTCAAATATTTGGGTTTCAATCTTAGATGGGTTTACTTTGAAGAATTTTATGGACAAATTGTTTATCGGATGGTCCTCATTGAACTTTGGGTTTTGTTGGACAAATTTTGGAGATTAAGAATAGATTTTCTTTTTATAAAGGGTTATCCTTTTCTGGATTATCTGATCTTGTACTAGCATTTTTGGTTTTGGTTTTGGTTAAATTCTAAAGACATGGGAAGTATATAGTTCTATTTTGTGGATTAGGTGATTCTCTAGAAGTTGATTATAGTACTCTTAATGTGAACAAGTCTTCCTAAATACTCATCTTTTGGAGGAAATATGAATTTGTGTAAGGAATCTAATAAAAGTTGAAAGTCAATATGATAAGTGATTATGTTTACTTATGAATAAATTCCTCAATAAAAAGTAACTTAAAACAAAAATGTTGTCTATTAACTTTTCCTACTGGGGAATCGAATACTGTTTAACCCATCACAAGTTTGTGATTTTCTCATGGTTAACTTTCTCCTAAACATGTTTTCTACCACTCTCCATCAGAACATGACCCTATGTTTTCTCCTCCATGTCCATGTTTTCATACTAAGAATCCTAGTATGGGTTAACTCGGGTGACCTTTGTACTTATCTTTCTTTATTTTAAAGTGATTGTTTTACCGACTCTTCTTCTGATGTGGGACTTTCAAGGATGTTTCCAAGCCCAATTTTAAAATTGCGAGGACGCAATTCCCAAAAGGAGGGAAGGATGTAACACCCCAAGTAAATAAATAATATGACATATTTATATTTATCTATATTTGTGAATCAAATATTAATATTACTTTAAAGATGCTATGCTCGATGGCGTACCCAATACGCAAAACGAGTTTCTTGGGAATCTTACGTTGCACTCTAATAATAAAATAATATTATTTTAAATGGTAGTTAACATGTAGCCGTTGTATTGGCGGGAATGGATAGAAATAACTAAAATATTATTATATATGTTTTTTAAATGTTTTTACATTTATCTAATAAAAGATAAAGGCTTAAAATACAGAAAGAATTCAATTTTAGGCGTATATGCCCTAGTTTTCACTAAAGGTTCATTTATCGCCTTTTGATGGATAATTGTCATTAAAAATAGTTTTGATCACTCTTATACATTCTTTTGGACCAAATAAAACTCTTCTTTAGAATCGGGACATCAAATTTTACTTTGTGTAAATTTTTGATATTTTTCCGATAAAGTTCATTTTTTAATGAATAGTGTAAAATGTTGTTTTTTAATTCAAAACCTCTTTTTAATCTAATTTATTTATATGATTAGATTATCTTTTGAATTGGGTTTAAAGTTAAATTAGAAAATATTTTTACCACTAAATCCAATAGTGGTCGTTGGAATTAATTTCACTTTGAAATCGGACTTAAACTAGTGTCAATCTTTTGATACTTATTGTTTCATAAAAACATGCTATTTGCTCTGACAGCGGGAATTAATTATTAAATTAATTAATGTGACTTATATGTTTTGAATTTTGTAAAATGGACTTCATTTTTGAATTTGGAATATCAAATATAGCTTAGGGTGAAATTTTGGTAATTTTCTGAAAAACATCAATTTTTGATGAATAGTGAAACCACTAAGTGGTACTTATAAAGACTGATTTTCAGTTTAAATGAAATTTTGCCATCATCGTATTTTTAATTTCAAAAATCCGAGATACATGGTTGTCATTAAGAAGTAAAATGTGGTTCAATGGGATAAAAATAATTTTTGGTGAATAGTAACTTATTAAGTTCTTAATCGCGATTAGTGGTAATTAGGGTAGTTTAAGGTATAAATAATGATTTAATAATATGAAATGACCTAGAAAAATGTCCCAACATTATTGGTTGTGTCATGGACGACCAATAAAAGCCATGGGTCAACTTGGGGACCCCATGGAGACACTTTGGTTGGGAAATGACATAAATTACTTTTTATTTAATGTAAAAGTAAAAATGACACAAACATAATATGTTTTACGAAAACAATTTTTACATGGGGTTATAAAGATAAGATTTTTGATTATAAATATTAATTGGAAATATAAAAGGATTTCCTACATCATAGTAGTTTTTTTATAATTTTTAGACATTAAATAAATTAAATTATTTATGACATAATAATGATGCAGCGATGACATCAATATTTGACGATTTAAATAAAATGGAAAGATAATGTAAAATCTATGAACTAGACATGTCAAAAACCAATTGTATGAGTGTATTTCAAACCCTTATCACCTTATACACGAATTCTATCAATGTGGGACCTTTTAAAACCGAAACACATTTTCAAATAAAGTAATATTTATTTACTTTCCAAAAGTGCCCCTCCTCTCCTCTTATAAAAGGCCCCCACCTCTACCTCATTTCACACACTCCTCAAGCCTTTGGCTCGGCCAAACCCTGACCATTTACTCTCTCCACATCCCTATCCTAATACTAGAGGATTCCCTTTGGGAATAATCCTTTCAAAGGAAGCCTTTAGGCTCAAATCAAAAGGAGTTACACTTTTAAAGGTAATTCATTCTCTCATGTTCATTTGTTTTATTTTGCTTCTCCAACCCCCTAAACTCTTTTTATTTACTTCTTTTGTAACAAAACCAGTATCTTCAATATACTAGGAAGTTTTTATAAGATTTATTCGAGCTAAACTCTCACACAACTACATAAAATGGTTAAAGAACATACGGTTTCCGTGGATGGCGAAATTCTGCCTCCCGAAACGATGATTGTTCAATACTCATTTAACACCTTCAAAGGTGGCCATTATGATGTCACTATTTTTATATATGATATATAATATGTTTATGTTTTCCTTAAGCTTCTGTTTTTTTTTCATTTTGGGCATACCTTTATGTTTTCCATTATGGGTAAATGCGATATCTTCATTTTAGGAAGTGCGGACTACCGCCCCCTCAAAGTGATGTGATTCGTTAATGCCATACGTGGGATGTATAAAGGATGGATTTAATGTTATTATATACGATGTTATACTGGAATTATTATATACCTCTATATCATTATTATTTCTTTCCATTAAAGTATGAGATAGAAATGAAAGTAGCATTCATGTGTAGGTACGACTTACCGTCTCCATGAACGGTGCATTTCATTTCTTATCCCCAAATATAATGTACTATTAAAAGTACATGTATATAATTGATATATATAATTAATGATATATATAAATGATGAATATAATTCTGGAATTAAAATATACATTCCTCTCATTTAGTTTTAATTCCATTAATATGACAAAGAAATGAAAGTAGCATTCATGCGTACGTACGGCGTACCGTCTCCATGAACGGTGCATTTCATTTCTTACCTCTAGATGATTATGTAATATTATAAATACATGTATATGCTGGATATATATGATATATATGATATCCAAATCAGGAATTTCATTCTGGATATAAAGAACCTTTGACCACACGAACAACATGTAATTGTAAGAAGTCCACTTTCGACTTAAGAACCAAATATCGGCAAAACAATATTATTAACATAAATGATTACATAATGTTTATGACATGGTAATAAGTGATATAAAGGAATAATGAACTTGAAAAAGGTTCTTAAGGAAGTAGAAATTACCTCAAGTTTATTATTCAGGAGATTAAAGAATGATCGAGTCAAGTCGGACCCGAGGTAAGGGATCTTACTCCTCTCTTTATTTTTAAGTACACTCTTTTATGTCATTCCCTCTAAAGCTCATCATTCTTGTTATTGTAATGTTATTTTATATTACACTTACTGTAAGTTTTATGTTCATGTGATGAGAGACCCTATTCTCTCTCATCAATCCATTTTCGAAGTTTTGAGTGGCGCCGTTAGGCTGCCGAATTTTCATAAGAGATATAACCTCTCTCTTTCTTTTTAAGTACTCCCCTTTATGTCACTTCTTTTAAGCTCCTATTTGTTATGATGGGGGATGTTATTTCATATTCCTCTTTCTTTACATTTTTTTTAATGTGATGAGATACCCTATTTGATCTTATCAATCCATTTTTGGAAGTTTTAAGTGGCGTCGTTAGGCTGCCGAGTTTTCGTAAGTGATTTTTCATCACACTTTTATTCCCGTGAGATTTATGCTACATTTGCCACAATTTCCTTTTAGTGGTGTATGTAATGACCATTATTTTACTCATTGAGAAATATTCTTGCATTTATGAGTATTTACATCAATGATGTATTGTCCTTATTTCACGGGGCGTATGTTTCGAAAGATTCCCAAGTCGGTAAGGGAACCTTTCACCCTCTTTTTTTTAAAAGACTTATTTTGTTTGGTATTTTAATTTACATATTTTTATGTTGGGATATGTTCTCATATATCCTTATTGATGTAAATTTTATGTCCAAGTGATGAGATAAACTTTTTATCTCTCATCAACTCATTTTGATGTGACGCCGTTAGGCTGTCAAGGGAACTTCTTAACCCAATTTCGATTTCTTTGGGTTCAACATGTAGTTATCGAATATGTCATCCTTTGAATATGTGTGAATGACCTTTGATTATTTTACACATAATATCCACTTATATTGGGTGTATTCATTTGTCACACATAATTATGTAATTGATTTATCCTTAAACCAAGGATACCGTCTTTGTAAGGGACTTTGTCTCAATCTCCTTTCATTGAGGCATATTTCTTTTTATACACAACTTTCTTTTATACGGTGTATAAACCCCTTTTAATTGTACTTTTATACAAAAGGAATCTTTTTCTACGAAGCATTTTACAAAACGACAAAAAGGAATGTTTTTTTTAACGTACGTGGTGACAACGACCTTTTCCACCGCCGCGAGTATTATTTGGTCTTTGGCTTTCTCAACAAGCCGTAATGTTTTTAGAATAAAATAAATACCATATACTCTTTTATGTATTTTGGTATTGAAAATGGTTTTAAAAAAGGATTCTATTATGTCAATATATTTATGATATATTGTGATTGAAATGTGGAAATTTTATCATTCCTTTATATTGGTTTTATGTTTTATGATTTTATATTGGTACTTGGACATTTTAACGGGTGGTTACGTTATAAACCATATGAAGGGTGGTGCCGTGAATACCAGGACGTGTGGTTACGTTATAACCTCCAATGCATTGGGTATGGAAGTCGGCCGTATGGCTATTCCATTAATTATGTATGGAAATTGGCCGTATGGCTATTCCATTAAGTGATATGTGTGGAAGTCTACCGTATGGTTATTCCACTTAAGTATGTTTATGTCCCAAGTTACCTTTATATATGTTATGTGTACTTTATATGGGTTTTATGGTAATCCTTTGGTTACAAAAAGGTAAGTAATGATGTTTTTTTTCAGTAAAGAGTTTTTACTACTTCATGAAGGTGAAAAGTATTACATTGGTAAAGTATTCATGGTTTACTTGTTGTTTTGAAAAACTAATAGTTTTCATTATTTGTGTATCCCTTACTGAGCTTCTTATGCTCATCCCAAGTTTTTGAAATGTATTTTCACAGGACTTAGCATGGAATAGGGTCAAGGATGGGACCAAGGGAAAGTCATACTACCTAAAACATGGAACTATACATGTTTCTTTTTAAGAGTTTTTAATTTATGGAAGTTTAGTAGAAGCGACTACTTTGTAATCTTTTGAGATGTAATAGTTATGTCCTAATTCTCTAAAACTCTAAACCTGAAAAGATCCTCAATGTGAATTACTCACTTAATTCAATATTAAGTAAGGTTTAAGGCTGGGGCCTTATAATTTTTAATTGAAAAATTCATTTTAAGTAGAAGTGTAATCTATAATAAGGATTAAAGTAATGTGTATACTATGTTCTTAGATTTATAGTTGAAAATAATTTCCACCAAAACAATTATAAATTTCTAGAAGGGTGTATTTTGTTATAAATATTTCTTTTAATTTTTCATTCGTTTTATTTAGAGCACATGTTAAATGATTTTGTTAATTTGTAGGTTTTTAATGAACCTTATCCTTATATTGGACAAGATCTAGAACACTTACCAAGTAAATGAGTGAATTATTTCATAGGTATGATTGTATTTTAGTTTGTTTGTAATATATATTGTAAAGTATAAATTTCAAATTGTAAATATTTGTGTTGTTTCTATTTTTATGCTATACTATTTATATACTATTATTTTTCTATTTTGTGTTATACTTCTAGAAAGAAGAAATTATTATAATTTTATTAAAAAAAAATTATTTTTCATGTTGGAATAAATGATGTTAAATTTTTTAAAATGTTATTTATCAGGTCAGTTTTTTTAAAAAACTAACGTGATAAAAGTTTTTTCACATCAATTTTTATATAAACAATGAGATAAACCTTGAATTATAGACTTTTTAAATTGTATTTTATATAACCAATTTGAAAAACCTTTTATAATATAATTTTTCACATTGGTTATGAAAAACCAATATGCTAATGTATTTTTAATATAGGTTTTTGAAGTGCCCAGATCAGTGTGAATCACTGAGAGGGGGAGGGGGTGAATCAGTGATCCTTTAAAACTTTTTACTAATTGATTCTTAATCAATTAAACCTCTATGGCTGGTTAAAGCCTCGATCCACTCTTCTTGTATCTCTCAACCTTTCCCGGATAATGCAGTAATGAAAAGGCACATGACACAAGGATTTACAAGGTTCGGCACCAAAGGCCTACATCCTTGCCATGCTCTCTCAGCATGGATTCTCCCATTATAATCGGTTAGTATTACAATGGTCGATACAGAGTCCCACTGTATCTCTCCTGAGTCCCACAGGAGGGTCTTTATACTGCGTCCCACAGTGTTACCAGAGTCCCACTGGCCTCCTCCAGAATCCCACTGAAGACTTCTTCTCCCTGAGTCCCACAGGGTCTTCTCCTGGCTCCTCGAGTCACACGAGTAGCTCTTCTTCACTTTAAGCTTCTTCAAGTATCCTCAGCAGTCTGGGATAAAGACTGATGGCCTTGCTCTGTACCTCTGATCACTTGTGATGATCAGGATCTTCTCAATCTACTGAAAACTCAGACAACCATTCTCTTTAACTTCAGTCTGGCTCAGTCTCAGTTCACTTCAACATCATGCACTGAGTGCATGGCCTTCTCAATTCTTCAAGAACCACTGGTCTTGGACTCCTCAGATGCACACCACTGATTTAGCACTGTTCACGTGTGCACGTGCATGCATGCATGCATGCACTTTCCCTTTCCTCTTCTTGGTGCAGTAGACCCACAAAGGGTGTAATCACTTTTGAGCACACACCTACTTCTCAGACTTCACACACTTTATGCAATTTGCTTACACACAAGAATGTGTGTTATACTTTAGTGTGGGTCTTGTTCTTCTTCAAAGTGTGCACATCACTTTGTACACACTAAGGTTCGGCCTCTTCTTGTCTAGCACACACAACTCGTTTCTTCCTCTTGCACACACACACAATATGTGTTCTTCTTTGTTGTGGTCTTCACTTGGTGCACACAAGCAAATCTTGGTGTAGTTCTTATTGTTTTCACAAGGCTATGGTCTTTCCCTTCTTTTTGCACACAATGCACAAAGGCCTCGGCCTTCTATTCTTTCTTCTTGCACATACACTGCCCGTAGGGTCTCTTCTTCTTTACTGTGCACACACAAGAGGCAAGGCCTCGGGTCTTCTTGTTCACACCTACTGCCCAAATGCGCAAAGGAGTGCGGCCCTCCTTCACTTCACAGCAGCGCTAATTCCACTGGCCGTGGGTCGCGCAAGCCACAAGGCGCGCAAGTGCAAGGCACAAGCCGCGGGTGTGCAAGCCTTCGAGCGCGCAAGGAGCACGGCACAAGGGCGTGCAAGACCTCGGGTGCAAAGCACCTCGGGCTTCAACCGTGGGCGCGCAGAGTGTCGCGACCCCGGGTTCTTCCTGCCGCGCAAGGATTAGCGCGCAGGGGTCTTCCCTTCACTTCTTTCGCGCAAGAGATGCGCAAAAGGGACTCCTTCGGGCCTCAGATGGCACCGAGAACAATAGCCGCGCAAGTGGGATGCGCGGGGCTTCGGCTTCGCGAGGCAGAGAGTGCTCCGCGGGACTCCGGATCTTCAACAAAATAATCAGCAGCTTCTTCTCGAGGGCTAGGCCTCATTTATATAGGCAGAGGAGAGGCGGTTCTATCCGCGTGAAATAACTTCAAACACCCGAGATCTTCGGATCTTCAAGATTTCCAAAATCTTGTTTCTCCTCTGTTTCACGCGGCTTCCCTTATTTTTTTTTCTCCTCGTGCATGCGATTTATAACGCATGCACGGCCTTCGGTTAAGGCTCATCGCATGCAAAACACGAACCACGTGGCCTCGGCAGCTTTGCTTGCCTCGGCCGAACTCGAAATCCTCCAAACATTGCATGCATGCTCTCTTTATTGCATGGATGGATTCGGTATGTCCAGACGAGCACGAGGGTGCCTTCGGCTTCGAGAGAGATGGCCGGAATCTCAAAAACATCACTCGGGAGGCGCCTGGTTCAGCGGGGCTCGCGGGTGGCTTCGGCTCGGGCTCGAGGAAGAGGACGAAGCCACGGCCGTTGGATGCGGCGATGGAGATACATCGGGCGGCCTGGATCTGATCGCCTCGCCGCGGATCAGTTGTGCGGCCGAGATCTGGCGCGCGATTGATCGTGCGGCCAGGATTACTCCCGCGGAAAAAATCCGCGTCCCACATCGAAACGGCGAGAGGTTTTCTCGCGGCTTATCAACATGCCGCTCCCCCAGCACACTCAATTGAATCTCCTCCCTCCACGGTGCCGCCCCGCACCGTGTTCTCCCTGCGGGCGCGCTCTGCGCCCACTCTTGCCACTCGGGCGCGCCACTGGCGCCCACTATGCGTGCCTTCGGGCGCGCGCGCTGCGCGGACTTCACCACCGCGTAGCTCGGGGCTTATACACGGCCCCCCTGCCTCTCGGGCTGGCCACATGGGATCCCCCCTTGGGCGTGGCGCCTTAGGCCCACATGTGCCTTGGGGGTTGAACCCTTAAGGCTGGCCCTTGGTGGCCTATTTTTTGGCAAAGGACAGAATAATGCTTTGTATAAAAACAAAGTACTCCCAAGTGTAAAATGCCAAATCTTCCAAGCCATCTTCCTCATTTCTCCTTCTTCCTCTCTTCTTCTTCATTTGAAATTCCTCCATTATTGTCAACATGTATTCATCACTTAGGAATGGAATTCCAAACGGTTTCTTCTTCATCTCCTCTTCCATATGTGTTCAATACTTAGGAGGGACATTCTCGAAGGGTATTCTTCATCAACCGAGCTCCTGAATCAAATAATTCTTAAATGTTCTTCATTGATCTAATCAGAGATCAATTGGATCAACTTCAAATTCACATGCACTAAGTGATAGTGCATGGACTTCATTAATGCACATCATCCACTTAGTAGTTGTGGATGGAACTCCTTTCAACTCCTCATGCATTGTGAAGACAATGCATGGTCTTCTATTCATGTTGTGACTTTGTATCATCTTGATACAAGTTCTTAGAACTTAAAGATCAGTTCAGCAATCGTCAGATTTACATGGAGAATGTTTCAACCATATTCTCCAATGCCACTTAGTGAATCTCCTAAGTGACATTCCTCTAAGTACCATGGCCATTCTCCTTCATCACCATCACCATCACATCCTTTGACATTCACATCTTGACTCCTTGACATCCATTCATTCCACGACAACTTCATGCCTTATTGACAACAAATGCAACACAATGCGCTTCAATCTCCCCCTTTGTATTTGTTGTCAATACACTCCTTCAGCACATATGAATGGGTCAATATGTGTGCCCAATCTTTTCTCCCCCTTATTGGCAATCAAATGCAAAGGTGTGGTGTGGTTCACTTTCAAAAATCTCTTCCTCCCTTATAAAAGTATTTTCTTGAAAAACACTGAGAGAGGGATGATGTCACATGTTCTCTTTAGCAAAGAACCTTTAGTAAATCAGCTCTAAGTCTACTTGGGCTAACCCGGTGTAGAAAACAAGAGTGATGTAACCAAGGTACACAATGCTGTCCAACATTCTCTACACATGTGAGATCATGCTTAGGGGTTTGAAATTTTTCAGATATAACAATGAATTGCTAAATCCTGCACATACTTCACCAAACACATTAGAAAGTTCAGTGCAAAGATAAAGCTCCCCCTTTCATCCATTTTTCTTCAATCCATACTCCCCCTTAATTGACAAGATAAACTCAATTAAGAAACAAGGGATGAAAGTATGATTGGAATACCTTCACTTTCTCAAGATGATATTAATTTTTAGAACATCATCTTCTTCAGATTTGCTCCCCCTCAAGGGGTGCACTCCATTCTTTTCAAACCATCCTCCAGCTGAGAATGATCATCATCTTCAATTCCCTGCAATGTTAGCACATGTATATACCAAGAGTATAAGGGAATAAGATGGAACCTCCTTGGTTCATCAACGTGAACAACAAGGTTGAGAAGATTCTCTCAACCGAGATGTCCCATTTTCACCAGTCTTCACACTTGCACATTTGATCTTCATTGATGATTGTGCTGGTGTGGTTCTCAAAACATCTTCATGTGAAACCTTCTTCTTCCCTTTTGCTTTAGCAATTGCCAGAGCTTCATCTTCAACTCTTTGTAGTTCTCTGGCCAGTTGCAACTGATGTGGCCATATGACAAGTAAATCATTTGGAAGAGTGGCCCCAGTTCTGGAAGTTCCACATGGTTCCTTTGATGCTGTCAAGCTACCTCTCTTAGGCAACTTGTATTCAATCAATCCCTTCTGCTTCTTCTGGATTGATTGTCTGTTTGAGTCCAGTTGGCTTCTATTGAATTTCATGGCTTCTTTACAAAGATCCATGGTATGACCATTCCTTCCACAGTAGAAGCACTTTTTCTTGGTGGTCCTTCTGGATGACTCACCCTTCTTGGTTTTAGAATCCAAGGACTTCTCTTCCTTTTTCAAACTCTTCTTGGGAGCATCTTCCACTTTCTTCTGCTTGCTTCCCAAGGATTCCTTTTTAGCCAGGTTCAGTGATCTTCTCTTCATTCCAGCTTCGGATACATTCGGAGATTGACATGTATCTTTTTGACCACTTTTGCAAACATCCCAGATGTTGTCAAGTAATCCAAATCTGTTAGCAGTAAACAGATGTCTCTGGACCTGTGGATGTTGCTTCTTTCCTTCTGGCTTGCTCCCCCTTGGCATGTGCTTCCTTTGTGCTATGACATTCAGTGGATTGTACCAACAATCCTTTGCACAATGCCCATACTTGTTGCAACACCAACACTGACCCACAAATCTTGACCTCTTCAGTCCTTCTGATTGTTGGGTACTTTTCTTGACCTGTTGTGCTGTTTCAGGAGAGCTCTGCTTCTTTACTGTCTTCATCCATATTTGTTTGGAATTATTCTTCCATCCTGCACTTTTTGTAGAAACACTATTAGAAGCATCAGTACAAGATGGGATGGATGGTACCTTCTTTTTAGAAGTTGTTGCACTTTCACTAGAGGATGTCTTTCTATTAGAATCATCCTTCTCAAAGCAAACTTGAGTAGCAACATTTCTTCTTTCAGCTGACTGGGAGGCTTTAGCTTTGGGTGATTGCTGATTTTTCAATATCACTTCTAGTTCTAGGCATTTCATGTTAAGGGAGTTCTTCTCATCCTCAACAGCTCTTAGCTTTCCTTCCCAATTCTCTTCCAGCTGCTTTATCTGGTCTTCATGCACCTTATTCATTTCATGCAATGAGTTGTCAAGCTCCTTCACCCTTTTTACTTTGTCTTCAAGTTGAGCATCTTTAACAACCATTGATACTCTATGCCTCTTCTCCAGTGCATGGTAAACATCTTTGATTATTACTTTAAAGATTTCTTTCTCAGAAAGGCTTCTTTGCAATTCTTCAGCAGTGTCTTCATATCATTCATTGCAAAGGGAAATAGTTTCATCTTTGGCCTTCACCTGCTTTCTGAGAGTGTTGGTTATGCCAACCCTTTTTGCCAATTGATCTTCCATTGCATTGGCTTCTTCTTCTAACTGTGATTTTTCTTCATGAAGATCATGGATGCCTGTAGCTATACACTTTGCCACTTCCATGGGAACTGTCTTCTGAAGATATTTGAGTGCACTCTGAAGATCATTCATTGTTTCAACTTCATCACAGCTAGGACAGGCTTTCTTCATCTTCTTGACCTGTTTCTTCTTTCTGTTTTTCAGAGTCTTTGCAGATATCTCCATTTGAGGCTGGTCGCTCGTTTCCTCAAATCTGCACTTCATAAAGACTCTCTTGGATCTTTTAGAGGTAACCTCGCTCTGATACCAATTGAAGTGCCCAGATCAGTGTGAATCACTGAGAGGGGGAGGGGGTGAATCAGTGATCCTTTAAAACTTTTTACTAATTGATTCTTAATCAATTAAACCTCTATGGCTGGTTAAAGCCTCGATCCACTCTTCTTGTATCTCTCAACCTTTCCCGGATAATGCAGTAATGAAAAGGCACAGGACACAAGGATTTACAAGGTTCGGCACCAAAGGCCTACATCCTTGCCATGCTCTCTCAGCATGGATTCTCCCATTATAATCGGTTAGTATTACAATGGTCGATACAGAGTCCCACTGTATCTCTCCTGAGTCCCACAGGAGGGTCTTTATACTGCGTCCCACAGTGTTACCAGAGTCCCACTGGCCTGCTCCAGAATCCCACTGAAGACTTCTTCTCCCTGAGTCCCACAGGGTCTTCTCCTGGCTCCTCGAGTCACACGAGTAGCTCTTCTTCACTTTAAGCTTCTTCAAGTATCCTCAGCAGTCTGGGATAAAGACTGCTGGCCTTGCTCTGTACCTCTGATCACTTGTGATGATCAGGATCTTCTCAATCTACTGAAAACTCAGACAACCATTCTCTTTAACTTCAGTCTGGCTCAGTCTCAGTTCACTTCAACATCATGCACTGAGTGCATGGCCTTCTCAATTCTTCAAGAACCACTGGTCTTGGACTCCTCAGATGCACACCACTGATTTAGCACTGTTCACGTGTGCACGTGCATGCATGCATGCATGCACTTTCCCTTTCCTCTTCTTGGTGCAGTAGACCCACAAAGGGTGTAATCACTTTTGAGCACACACCTACTTCTCAGACTTCACACACTTTATGCAATTTTCTTACACACAAGAATGTGTGTTATACTTTAGTGTGGGTCTTGTTCTTCTTCAAAGTGTGCACATCACTTTGTACACACTAAGGTTCGGCCTCTTCTTGTCTAGCACACACAACTCGTTTCTTCCTCTTGCACACACACACAATATGTGTTCTTCTTTGTTGTGGTCTTCACTTGGTGCACACAAGCAAATCTTGGTGTAGTTCTTCTTGTTTGCACAAGGCTATGGTCTTTCCCTTCTTTTTGCACACAATGCACAAAGGCCTCGGCCTTCTATTCTTTCTTCTTGCACATACACTGCCCGTAGGGTCTCTTCTTCTTTACTGTGCACACACAAGAGGCAAGGCCTCGGGTCTTCTTGTTCACACCTACTGCCCAAATGCGCAAAGGGGTGCGGCCCTCCTTCACTTCACAGCAGCGCTAATTCCACTGGCCGTGGGTCGCGCAAGCCACAAGGCGCGCAAGTGCAAGGCACAAGCCGCGGGTGTGCAAGCCTTCGAGCACACAAGGAGCACGACACAAGGGCGTGCAAGACCTCGGGTGCAAAGCACCTCGGGCTTCAACCGTGGGCGCGCAGAGTGTCGCGGCCCCGGGTTCTTCCTGCCGCGCAAGGATTAGCGCGCAGGGGTCTTCCCTTCACTTCTTTCGCGCAAGAGATGCGCAAAAGGGACTCCTTCGGGCCTCAGATGGCACCGAGAACAATAGCCGCGCAAGTGGGATGCGCGGGGCTTCGGCTTCGCGAGGCAGAGAGTGCTCCGCGGGACTCCGGATCTTCAACAAAATAATCAGCAGCTTCTTCTCGAGGGCTAGGCCTCATTTATATAGGCAGAGGAGAGGCGGTTCTATCCGCGTGAAATAACTTCAAACACCCGAGATCTTCGGATCTTCAATATTTCCAAAATCTTGTTTCTCCTCTGTTTCACGCGGCTTCCCTTATTTTTTTTCTCCTCGTGCATGCGATTTATAACGCATGCACGACCTTCGGTTAAGGCTCATCGCATGCAAAACACGAACCACGTGGCCTCGGCAGCTTTGCTTGCCTCGGCCGAACTCGAAATCCTCCAAACATTGCATGCATGCTCTCTTTATTGCATGGATGGATTCGGTATGTCCAGACGAGCACGAGGGTGCCTTCGGCTTCGAGAGAGATGGCCGGAATCTCAAAAACATCACTCGGGAGGCGCCTGGTTCAGCGGGGCTCGCGGGTGGCTTCGGCTCGGGCTCGAGGAAGAGGACGAAGCCACGGCCGTTGGATGCGGCGATGGAGATACATCGGGCGGCCTGGATCTGATCGCCTCGCCGCGGATCAGTTGTGCGGCCGAGATCTGGCGCGCGATTGATCGTGCGGCCAGGATTACTCCCGCGGAAAAAATCCGCGTCCCACATCGAAACGGCGAGAGGTTTTCTCGCGGCTTATCAACATGCCGCTCCCCCAGCACACTCAATTGAATCTCCTCCCTCCACGGTGCCGCCCCGCACCGTGTTCTCCCTGCGGGCGCGCTCTGCGCCCACTCTTGCCACTCGGGCGCGCCACTGGCGCCCACTATGCGTGCCTTCGGGCGCGCGCGCTGCGCGGACTTCACCACCGCGTAGCTCGGGGCTTATACACGGCCCCCCTGCCTCTCGGGCTGGCCACATGGGATCCCCCCTTGGGCGTGGCGCCTTAGGCCCACATGTGCCTTGGGGGTTGAACCCTTAAGGCTGGCCCTTGGTGGCCTATTTTTTGGCAAAGGACAGAATAATGCTTTGTATAAAAACAAAGTACTCCCAAGTGTAAAATGCCAAATCTTCCAAGCCATCTTCCTCATTTCTCCTTCTTCCTCTCTTCTTCTTCATTTGAAATTCCTCCATTATTGTCAACATGTATTCATCACTTAGGAATGGAATTCCAAACGGTTTCTTCTTCATCTCCTCTTCCATATGTGTTCAATACTTAGGAGGGACATTCTCGAAGGGTCTTCTTCATCAACCGAGCTCCTGAATCAAATAATTCTTAAATGTTCTTCATTGATCTAATCAGAGATCAATTGGATCAACTTCAAATTCACATGCACTAAGTGATAGTGCATGGACTTCATTAATGCACATCATCCACTTAGTAGTTGTGGATGGAACTCCTTTCAACTCCTCATGCATTGTGAAGACAATGCATGGTCTTCTATTCATGTTGTGACTTTGTATCATCTTGATACAAGTTCTTAGAACTTAAAGATCAGTTCAGCAATCGTCAGATTTACATGGAGAATGTTTCAACCATATTCTCCAATGCCACTTAGTGAATCTCCTAAGTGACATTCCTCTAAGTACCATGGCCATTCTCCTTCATCACCATCACCATCACATCCTTTGACATTCACATCTTGACTCCTTGACATCCATTCATTCCACGACAACTTCATGCCTTATTGACAAAAAATGCAACACAATGCACTTCAGTTTTTATAAAAAAACAATGTTAAAAATATATTATCACATCGGGTTTTGATAAAAAACATGAAAAAACACCTCCAAAATGTTTTTATAAAATTTTATTTTATTAAAAAATATTAAAAACTTATTTATAATTCCATCTTAAATAACGATTCATTTTAAATAATTTTAAAAATAAAAAAACTAGCCTGAAAAACCCTCTTTTGATCTATACTCATATCTCTGAACTGCCTCTTCTATAAGAAGTATAATATATGGCACTTGAGGCTCTGGTTTTGTAAAAACTGACTTCTACACCTCCCTCATAGGGAATCTCCAAATATTTACTACATCCTTAAGCGAGGATGTTGTGACTGGCTCCCCCTTGAGTTGATAAAATAGGTGGTACAACTGCCTGAGGAGAAAACACTTTCCCAATAGGTCTTATAGAGTTAGAGGTTGCATCTTAGTTGTAGAAAAAAAATTGCAGAAGAAATATATATATAGGTTATTACTATTGTATAATTTCACAGCCTCTTCCTCATTGATATCAACTTCCTTATTCTTTAACACTTAGAAGACAAGCCTTCCATAGGGATAGTAATTCAACTTCCATTTCCCTTTGCATCAGTGATTCATAATCCACATCATATATCGAGGAAGATTCAACTTCCAGTTATTGACTAAGGTATATAAGAGATTCATTTATTGAAACAACAATTTCTTCATATCACTAAATATATAGGAAATCCTAGTCTAAATAAACTTTCAAGCTACACTCCATTCATATTCTAGATCTTTCAAACCATTCTTCTCCAAATCAGCTGTTCCAAAGAGAAACTTGAACATTTCTATCACTCTCACTGTAATTTTTCTGACTAGAGTCTGAATAAACATGAACTCACCCTTGTGAGGATAGTGAAATATTTTAATCATTTCTACAGAATAAATAATTAGGAATTTTACATTTACAATCTGTGACAACAAATCCTCTACCAAACTAAATTGAAACTTTTTATTTTAAAAAAACAAAATTACTTCCTACTCAAAAAATCACCCAAATTTATTCTCATCAAATATATTCTCCCATATTTGGAATTGAAGGATTTTATTTAGAAACATCTTAGTTCCTCTTATCCAAGCCATATCTACAACGTTCATAGATCACACTCTGTGTGGTGCACCACCTGCCTTCATTTTCATGGAAGAACCAAAAATACCATTATCTCCTCCTTTGGACTTACCCGTAAAGGAATGATTAGTTGGAGCCTGAGTTAATATTGAGGGAAATCGGGTGACATCTTGACTTTATAGTAAAGGGATGTTGAAAAAAGGCGAGGAGGTTGGTGGTCAATTTTGTTTCTAGGTCACATATCCAATATATAAGAGGGTTACATACCTAATTTATGTTTTAGGGTCTACTTTGACATAAAATAGATAAATTTTAAAAATTAAATGAAATTTATTTTCTAAAACCATACCAGGATTAATTAAATATATAAGTTGAATAAATTTTGAAAATAAACTATAACAAAATAAATTCATTTAATATCCATAATGCATCAAAGTATAAAGAAATTAGTAAAACATATTTAAATTAAAACAACCCCAATTCTATTTTAATAAAATTAAATTTTTCACACATAAGGGGTTTAATAATGATATCCACTAATTGGTTCTTAGAAGAAATAAATTCAAGAGTGATATAACTTTTTTGAGCATGATCTCTCAAGAAATGATTCCTTAAATATAAATAATTTTTCTAGAATGGTTTATCAGATTATTTGAAATGTTGGTAACACTAAGGTTATCACATTTAATTTATATTTTATTATAAATGAATCCAAAATTGAATAAGTTGTGTTTCATCTACAATAACTATGCACAAAAATTATCAGTATCTCTATATTCTAATTTAGCATTTGATAAAGCAACATAGTGTTTCTTCTTACTAGACTAAGATACCATAGATTTTACTAGATAATGGCATGATATTGAATTAATATTCCTATATAGTATAAAACAACCAATGTCGACATTGTAAAATAAAGTAAACATAAAATCAAAAGTTTTTAGAAAATGTAAAGAATTATAAATTTTTTCTTTTAAATATCTTAAAATTCTTTTGGAAACTTTCAAATGAGATTCCTTGGGATTATATTAAAGCCTAGAACATAGGCATACTAAAAAAATAATTTCTTGTCCACTAGTAGTCAAATACAGTAGACACCCTATTATTTATCTATACAAATTGTTTTAAATTGGTTTTCAAGTTTTATACAAATCAATATTTTCAGTAGAACTTATCAGAGTTGGATATATTTTACCGTTTGTGAGTCCAAAAATCTTATGAGTCCAAAGATCTTAAGTAATTAAAGTGTATATTTAATTTTCTTGAACATATTACCAAATTCTTTCTAATAAATATAAAAACCAAAAAAACATTTAACTCTCCCATCATGCCCATTTTAAATTATTGTTTCATTTTTTTTGATAAATAATTACATAATTTATTTTATACAACCAAAAATCACATCATCAACATATATATAAACTAAAAAAATATGAAGATTATTTTTTATTGAAAATATTAGGGTTTTAAACTCATATTAAAAATCCATTTGATAAAATAAAAGAAATTAAACATTCATACCAATATCTAGGTTCTTTTTTAAGTCCATAAAGAGCTTTGGTGAGTTTGAAAACTGAATTTGGAAGATAGGGATTTTTAAAAATAGGGGGATTTTAAACATAAATTTCCTCTATAATAGAACTAGTTAAAAATATATATTTTACACATTTTTGATAAAATTTAAAATTTATATGTGTTTCATAGGCTAAAAGAACCCCAATGGCTTCTAATATGGCTATGGGTGAAATAGTATTTTCATAATCTGTACCTTCCTCTTGATTATACGCTTTAGAAACTAATATAGCCTTATTCCTTGTGATCACACCATGATAATCATATTTATTACTAAATACCCATTTTTTTCCAATAATAGGAGAGTCATAGGGTCCACATACTAATTTTCTATACCCTGTTCCTCTTAAACTGATTTAATTCATCTTTCATTACTAAAACCCAACTATCATAAACTAATTAGTATTATATGGTTTTAGTTTTTAGTTGAGATAAAAAGTAAAAAATATTCTATAGGGTTTAGTACACATATTTTAGTTATAATACCTTCATATAATCTTCTTATAATAGTTTCTAAGGGACGATTTTTCAAGATTCAAGGATATTTAGGAAGCACACTTTCAGATTTACTAGTATCCAACCTTTCAAGGTTTGGTTAATCAAAATGAATTTCCAAATAATCTTTTCAATTTTAAAAAATAGGTCAAGGTATCATGTTTTCAAAATAACCACATAGATCATCAACTTGAGTCATTTTGTGATCAAATGGATCAATTTCATCAAATTTCAGATCAGTTTATTCTTTAATAATCTTTGGATATTTGTTAAAAACTATATATGCCTTAGAAGTTGTATAATAAAAAATAAATATTACTTAATTATATTTTAGACCAAATTTTCAAATATTATCCGTGATGTTCACATTGTAAACTTTTCATCCAAAAAATTTGAAGTATCCAACTTTTGGATTTCTATTATTACATAGCTCATACGGCATTTCCTCAAGATAAACATAATTAGAACTCTATTAATTAAATAACATGTTGAATTTATATATTTATCCAAAAAATGAGTGGAAATGTTATATTCACATAACATTGTACTAGAAATTTCTTGCAAGGTCATATTCCTCATTTCAATAATTCCATTCAGTTGAGGTGTCCTAAGGGTAAAAGTCTGTTTAATTCCATGTTTAGAAAAATATTAATTAAACTCATGGTTTTTAAATTCTCTTCCATGGTCACTTATCTAAGAAATTATTTAATAATATTTCTCTTTTTTAACCAATTTACAAAAACTTATAGATATAGAACATTCTTTACTCTTAACAATCAAAAAGAAAATCCATGTAAATCTAGATAAATCATCAACTAACACATAACCAAAAGATTTTATTTTAAATATTGTTATTCTAGATGACCCAAATGAATCTATGTGGATAAGTTTTAGAGGCCTAGATGTAACAATGTACTTAATTTATTTTAAAGATGACCTGTGCTTCTTTCCCATTTGGCATGCATTTCATAGTCTGTCTTTGTTTAATTTAAGTTGCGGTAAATCTGAAACTAATTTTATTTTAGAAACTTTTCACAAAGAATAAAAATTACAATTCTACAGTCTTATATTCCAAATAAAATATTCATTTATATTATAATTTAAAGATATTACATTATATCATCTTATAGAATTAATATATAGAGTATAAAAATTCTCCATTCTAGGTGCATTAAATTTATGAATTTTATATTTCAAAACGTAATAATAATTTTTTTTCAAAAATAAATAAATTATTATTAATAAAAAAGTTGGGAAATACATATTAGATTGTTATTTAATTATTCCACATAAAAAAATTATTATAGAGGAATGAGTTTCTATTACCTACTAATCTAACTACCATAATCTCGCCTTTATAATTTTCACCAAATGTAATATAGCCTCAATTAATTTTTGATAAGCAGAGGAAATTAGGGAAATATACTCTAATTTTCCTTAGGAATCCATTATCCATATAAAATTCCTCATTTATTATATTAGGAATTTTACCTAAAAAAATCAAATAATAAACTTCTTTGGAACTCATATTATCTTGGGTCTAGTAATATTAGAAACTAAATATCTTGGAACCCAAATCTATACGCATTGTATAGAAATTATGAAAATTAATTTTGAAAAACTTTTTGAAATAAATGCATGTTTTACTACACAAAATTGAGTATCTATTATGTTACCATTATTAGAAAATTTACCTAATTATCTACAGTGAAAAAAATAACTTTATAGTGTTTTTTATTCGTAGAACTTGTAAAAAAATAATTTTTATAAAGTTTTGATTTTTCACCTTGTCCTGCTATTATAAATTTACTTTTATAGAATTTATTATTAACTAGAATTTGTTGAGGTTATTTTTACATTATTTGAACACACTATAACAATCTTTAAACTCTTTAACTTCTCTTTGTAAGCTTCTAATTTTGTTATCTTGTTCAACACATGAAGCATTATAATTTTCCATCTTTCTTTTCAAATATGATTTTTTTATTTAAGATATATTTTCAATTATAAAATCACCATATGAATTTTGGAGAGTTTTATTTTTTTAAGGCGTTCATATATTTTTTCTATCATGGTAAAATAATCATTTATTTATTTAAAAGAAAAAATTTCATTTCTTGAATTAGACCCACAATCGTAAGAAAAAAAAGAATGTACCTTATCTGAGTGTAGAATAAAGCACATATTAACCTTTTAATTAGAAATTTCAACTTCATAATCTAAGATAGAATCACTAATAAACTCTTTAGAAGCACTCTATGTAACTTTAATGGATTTATTATCTCTATTATTATAGAAAACTTTCTTAAAATACTTTTTTATATAATTCTTATTTTACTAAAATTGAGTGAATTATGTCTTGATGTGCCTAACATTATTATACTTGTAGTATCTATAGAGTTTTTTTTCATGTTGCTTTTACTTATTGAAGGGTTTTCTGAAACCTAATATTTTTTTTTAATTTTTTTTAACTTTCTTGTAAACTGAGAAACCTCATAATTTGATTCCAGATTTGTTGAAGTGTATTTTTCTCTAGATGATTAAAAAATTTTAATACTCTTGTTTTTATTATCATCTTTAAAAGAAGAAAGTTTCAAGTTAACTTTTTTCTTTTTAATAAGCTTGTGACCACCTAAATTGTCTTTTATTTTAGATTCATACATCATAAGTGTACCATTGAGATATTTTATTTTGAAATATTTGATAGTTTTTTATTGCCTTATGATAGATGAAATACCACTCCACCTAGTCCGTTGAATTATGAGTATTTTCAAAGCTTGATCTAGTTCAGGAATGTGTGTTCCTAAGAAAGAAACATTATTTACAACCTAATTATATTTTCTATCTAGTTAAGTGATGATTTAAAATTCCATCATTATGAATGTATCAAACTTAAGATTGGAAGTATTATATCTATCATATCTCACATTATTAGTTCCTTCATAAGAAACTGATATGGTATTCCACATCTCATTATTTGTTTCACAATGTGTAACTCTATTGAACTCATCAGGACCTATTCCATATATGATGGAACTCATAGATTTAAAGTTAAATTCATAGAAGTATTCAGTTTTAGAATCCCATTTTAGGTTTTATCTTGGGATTTTCATAAGGCTTCACGAATTTTAAATAAAACTTTTGATAAAGATTCCTTAAATAGATTATCATTCATGCCTTATAGCAACCAAAATTTTCACCACTGATGTAAATAGATCTTATAATAAACATGACTTATTTATTATCAACAATAAAAACCATTTTGATGGTGACATTATGAATTAAATTTTTTAAAGATTATTAATCAAAATTTACTTCCATTGATACCAATTATTGGTCAAAGACGAGCTTTACTAAGACTCAAAAGGAGGGTAAATTGAATTCTTTAAATTTTCGAGGCTTAAAAAACCTCCCTCATTAAGGTTTGATAAGTATTAATATTTTATTAACACATGAAAGCAATGGAAATAAAATTAGAAATAAAAATATTGAACACCATATATTTATAGTGATTTGTGGAACATAAATCCCCAAGTGCACTGCACCAACACTCAACTCCAAGATCTTGGTGATTTTTAGTAGTACCATTCCTTTCACTAGGGACTTCTAATAGTTTTCCCAGGGACTATACAACTGAGTACTAGTGATAAAAACTTTTAAAACACCAAAATTCTTTATTGGTATCCTATAAGGATTTTTAAAACACAATCCTTCAAGGCTCTTTTAGCAGGAACATTCACATATTATAACAAGAAACTGGCCGCAACATCCTGAGATTCTAAAAGTGGAACATCATGTTAGTTATCTTATATTATGTGAAACACCAAGATTAGAAGAGAATGTAACAACCTAATACTATATGATATTTTATTAAATTAATTCAATCTCTTTGATAGCTTGCGATACATACAACACTAGGTTTAAATGAAACACGATACACTATTAAAATATAATTATTCAAACATGACCATTATAACTCAGCAGATAAATTGGTGGGTATGAATAAGATTAAATAAATTAAAAAAATTATATTGTTTAAAATTGTATAAAATAAATTCAAGGTTTATCTATTAATTATAAATAAAATTGAAATCATTTGAAAGAAAAAGAAATTCTTTTTTGAAAAAAATATATTTTTTCTAAAAGGCGGTTTCATCGCGCCATGTGAATATATTTTAAAATTATTTTTTATGAATTTTAGATAATTTATTTGATATAATGAAATTTATTTTTTAAATCATCATATCAAAATAATATTAGGGAGATTTTTTTAAAACATTAATTTTCCTTTAAATAGTAGAAGATATTTGTTTTTATTGAAAACTGAATTTTTGTTTAAATAATTTAAAGGTTAAATTTTAATTTAAAGTTATTTTTAAATTAAAATTATTTCTATTATATTATAATAAATAAAATTTAGTTTAGTGGAATTATTTTAATATTTAATTGTTTTATTAAAATTTTCTATACTTATGGAAAGTTTCTCTTTGGAAAACCGCCTTTTTGTCACACTTGTGAGTTTAGTTTTAAATTAAATATTGAAACTTATATGATTTTAAATTGATAAAATGGATTCCATATTTAAAATAATAATAATTAATATTATCTAATAATTTAAACTTAATTTTTAACCATATTGAATTGTAAAAATAGTAAGACTTAATTACCACAGTTAAGGTAAAAATGAGTTTACCGCAGGTTACAAAAATAAATAAGGGTTAAAATGACCTAAAATATTATACAATTACTTTTATATGTATATATTTATAATATTATTACCTTATGATCTATTTTTATGAGTTTCTAGGATACCTTTCCTTGAAATTGAACTATATAATAATTTGATTAAAGAAAAAGACAAAAATGTCACCCTCTGGACTTTAAATTAAAATTATGTGTTCACATAGAAAGAAAAGAAAGATGTGAAAAAATATGGATGGTAATTTTGAGAATAATTAAATTAATTTCATGGGGATATTTTTAAAAAAAAAAATAGTAATCATATAATCACTTTAAATTCTTTAGCAACACCAACACTGTAATTATTTAATTAATAGAAAAATAAAATAAATGATACTAAAAATATTAAATGTAAAATAAATTGAATGAATTATTGTGTTAAATTAATATTTTAGATAAATATAACATGTAATACTAGTTTTAACATAATAGATTCGAAATGAATCATTATCTTGATATTTGTTAAATGAATAATGTCAAAATTGACATTAATGTTATTTTATAATAAATGATATTTTATTAAATGATTTAAAATTCTTAAAAATAATATGTTCTTACAATAAATTTGAAAATGTTTAAAAATATCAAATATGGTCCATTAGTGGACTGATGTTTTTTATAGTGAATATATTGACACCCAAATAGTAAAAACACTATTACCGCGGTTATGGTTAAAGTGGTGTTTTTGCAAGTTACATGTGCTTGTGTTAAAGATATTTTCCAACACACATTGATTTTTTATTCGATAAATTAAATTTAACATTTATAATAAATTATTTAAAATTATAAAATAATTATTAATTTATTTTATGCATAAATGATATATTATTTAGGCTAAAAAGACTAGTTATCGTAGTGAAAAATTAAAATGTTAAAAGTAAAAAACATAGAAGATAGGGAAAAAAATGTTTAAAACATGTGTTTTTGTGTGTTTTAGATGTGTTTTAGACCATATAATATATAAAACCCTTTAAATATCACTTTTTAATCTATTTTTGGTGATATTGACTTCCCTTTATTGACTAGATTTGGGTATTTTAAAAAATGTCACCCCTCCTCAATTATAAACGGGCACTCACTCCCCTCACTTATTCACACCTATAAAGTAATTGGTTTATATAAAACCCTACCAATACCCATACCAAACATCATTATCCACAATCAAGAGCTTCATTTCTTCCAAAAAGACAAACACTAGGGTCCTTAAGAAGATGTCCAAAGGAGGTTTTTCTAAGAGAAAGTAATTGTCTTCACCAAGATCATTATTTTTCTTTTAAGACCTTAAATTATGTATTAACACTTAAAATATAAATAAAACATTATATAACATATAATTATATATTATTATGATTATGGAATAATATTTATCTATATCCACTTCTGTCAAAAAGGAAGAGAAATTGTTAATCGTGTGTACGACGGACTAACACCACATGAACTGATGTAACTCATTTTCTATCATCAATTATTATAGTTGTATTTAATAATGGATTTAATATATATATATATATATATAATATTTATGATATAATTATACCTTTTGAGTTATGATATCACATATACCTTCTTACTTTAAATTCCTTTTAAAACATGATAATATTTCTTGTTTCTACAGAGGGCTATCACCTGAGAAGCGATGTGATTTGTTTTTTAGTTACGATTTACATGAAAAGTAATAAGGATATATTTAATGAATATATGTAATATATATGAGATTATATAAATTCTATAAAATTAATATATCATACACTATGTTACCCTTTCACCCTTCAAGGGAATGATATTGTCACTTGTGCGTATGTACGGACAACCATCTCCCCAAAGCGAAGTGATTCATTTTCTATGCCCAACATTAAATAGTGGTTATAAGGATGAATATAATAAAAAAATAATTATTATAACATTAATGTAATTATAGTGATTATGTAACTATATTATATTTAAAACAATTAGAACTTTCATGGCAAAACATGACGAGAAAACAAGGCAATTAACACCAAAATAATCCAAAATAATGAAATATTTTAAACAAACAGGTGGTAAAATGTTATAATGGGATCATATATGGAATGTGATAGAAAAAATGTTTCAATTACATTTATATTGAATTTAATTATTTTAAACCCACAAAAGTGTTAATTTAAGATGAATTGCTTCATTTTTATGATATTGGTGTTATTTTGAGCTGAACAATAAAAATGACCCATTTCAGATTTTTAACTATTTTAAATTATTTTTGTATTTTGTCAATAAAATTTCTTACAATAATAAAAATTAATTTTTTTTTCTTTTTAAGCTTATAAACATCTAGGGATTCATTTTATACTTTTGGAACAAAAGTTGAATCGACCATATGGAAGCTCCAAATAAGCTCACAAGTTAGACCACTAAAAATGTTTACAGATATGCCTAGTTTTGATGTGGGGCCCATAACTCATTTTTGGTGGGCCCCATTGTTGTGAAATTATGTGTGTGGACGTTTAAGGAGTGTTGGAACATATTTTATGAAGGGAAGGCCATGATAATTGTCCGTTTTAATGGTCATTAAAACATCATAATCTGAAGGTTTGAGATTTGGTGAGTCTGACTGGACATAATAAATTCTGAGAGTAAAACGTCCCCAACTCTCAGAATACTTGTCCAAATCTGCTGAGCTTTTGAGAAGAAACGCCCAATATAATTATTAACAACATTCAAGAAGTGTTCAATATGTGAAGATGTCATTTAATGGTGCTACAATGTGTCACCATTCGGGGGACAAATTATGGAAATAAAAGGAGGAGAGCTCCTCCCTCTCAAATCATCTCTCATTCCATCCCATTCCTTCCGGGGCACCAAGGAGGAGAAATTTTCAGATTTATATATTATTTCTTTTCTTTTTCATAGTTTTTAATGACTTATTCTTCCCTATTCATCTCGATTAACCTTACCATGATGGGGTAAACATTTTGAGTGATTGGGGAAGGGTTGCTTTTCTATTTTGTAATGCTTGAGTTCTTGGGTGTAATTGAATGAAATTTATTTCTTCTTCAAAGTTGTTTTCAATTTCATTAAGAAAATTTTATTATCTAGTTCGATCGTTCTTGAATTTTAATTCAGTTATTTATTTTTTCCTTGGTAAAATAATCATTATCTCCCTCTAATAATTTCTGGTTTATATATGATGGAATAGACCAATGATTAGTGGTGAAGTACTCGACGATCGTCAGTACGTGTAAAAGGTGTAGTGAATGTCCTTGATTGTTCGGGATAAGCAATACCCATTCAGGTATTTCTCATGTCAATTGAGGATATTCAATACAACTATTTTTCACATGGAAGGATTGTTGACCAAACTGAGATCTTGGTAAGGTTTTCTCTCACCATCATAATTTCACTAAGGAAGTGAGTGGAAAAGATTGTGGAAACTCACTTTAATCAAATTAAAAGAAGATGTTTGAATTGAAATGAACAAGGATAACATTAAAATTAGAAAACCGACCTTGACCTAATCACCCTTTTAATATAATAGTTTTTCAATCATTTGAATTTAAATTTCCATTAAATCATTTTTTATCAAACTCACAATTTTAACCCACATTTAAAAGTGAAAAACCATTTTGTGTGCAATCCTCTTCAAGAAACATCCTATGTAAACCAAATTACTACATTTTAACTTAAGAAATAATTGTTTTTTCATGATCTAGGACATGCGTGCGTCAAACACAGCACCGCTACCGGGGAGGCAGTGATTTTTTTTTTAAAAAAATTGAATGACCCACAACTCAAAAGAACCATTAATTGAATTTGATCCGAAATTTGAAAGAACATTAACCCAACTAAGAAAAGGAAACCTGCCAGAAATATTTGAAGAAATAGATCTCTCATATTCAAGTGAAACTCTTAGTGTTCACTCTGAACCTGAAATCATGGCTGGAAATCCCAACCGAACCCTATGTGATCTATGTGAACCTCAATTTTCCATTCAAAATAACCAACTCATTGCACCCACTTAACCAAATGATTTTGAATTACATTTCAATATGATTCCTGTGCTTCCAAAGTTTCATGGTCTTGAAGGAGAAGATCCAAATTGGCACATTCAAGAATTTAGATACACTTTCTCAAGATTTAGGCCAAGAGGAGCACCCGAAGACCAATTTCAGTGGAGGGAATTCCCCTTCTCACTCGAAGAGTTGCTAAATAATGGTTGCACAATCTACAGCCAGGGGAGATCAGTGATTGAGAAGACATAAAAATATGTTTCATGCAAAGGTTCTTTCCCACATCGAGGAGGAATACTATCAAGAAAGAGATTTACATCATATGAAAATCAACAGGAGAAACCCTCTATGAGTACTGTGATCACTTCAAGAAGATATGTTCCAGCTGCCCACATCAAGAAATGGAGGAACACCAATTCCTTATTTTATTCTACCAAGGACTTATGGATAATGATTGAAATCTTCTAGATGCCTCATCTGGGGGATCCTTGATTGACAAGTCACCTATAGATATTAGAGTACTAATTGAGAAGATTGCTCAAAACTCACAACAATTTGGAATAAGAGGAATGGGAACCATGGTTATACATGAGGTAAAAATAGCTGATTCATCTGCATTGATTAAAACTAAAGTTGATGACCTTTCAAGGTTAGTCCATCAAATGGCTGTAACCCAAGAAAATTGAAAATAAGCTTCAGATCAGGTTTGTGGTTTATTTTATTCTTCCACTCATTATTTTGACCAATGCCCTGAGATATAGGGGATAAAATATTTCACTATGTCCTTTCAACAAAAAAAATTCCAACAAAATCAACTACAAAAACCCCAAGCCCAATAAGGATATGGGAACCAACAAAACCAGATGAGATCATTTATTCCTAACCACCACCCCAATCAACCTCCTTACCACCAACAACAATACCAGAACCCCCATCCATTCCAACAATCCTATAAACATCCCTTCGAACAACAAAAAAACTTTCAGCCACCACCATTCCAAATAAATACATATGAACAACCATCCACCAACACACAAACTTTTTTGGAATAGCTACAATCCAAGTATGAGGTCCTAGAAGATAAGGTTGGCAAGATGGCAGACACGGTGGGAAGTCTTGTTGAAATCATGTCCAAGAATCCAAGGAATATTCCATCCGAAACAATTCCAAATCCTAAAGAGAATGCTAGTACAATCATAAAAAGAAGTGGAAAAGAAATCCCACCTCTATCCAACCTGGAAACTGAATAATACCACCTATTCTGAGGGAGAATGATGTTGAAAATTCAGAAAATCATGTGAAAATCCACCAAGAATATGAAAAGGAAGAGGATGAGGAGAAGGATATTCCACAGAATAAGAAACAAGAAACACCAATGCAAAGGAAATAAAGGGAGAAGAAAGACTTACCTCCACTATTTCTATCAAGGATGATCAAATTAAAGAAATTTCATGAAGAAACACTTCAAAAATAAATTATAAACACTTTTTTAGAAAGTGTAAATAAATATCCCCCTACATGATGCTATTAAACAAATTCCAAGGCACGAAAAATTTCTGAATGATCTTTTCACCAAAAAGAAAATAATTCATGGGAATAAAAGAATCAATTTGGGGAGAAGTGCCTCAGCCCTTATCACGCCGTAGATTCCAACCAAATGTCAATATCTAGGGACATTTTCCATTCCATGAACCATTGGTTCATTAAATTTCACCAATTCCTTGTGTGATCTAGGGGCTTCAATTAATGTATTTCCTCACTCAGTATACACATATTTGCAGATGAGAGACTTAAAACCCATAAGAGTGGTGGTTTATCTTACAAATAGATCCAAAATTTTTCTAGCTGGGGTTCTAGAGGATGTCCTGGTGAAAGTCAAAGATCTCTTATTCCCAGCCGACTTCTATGTGAAAAATATGGAAGAAGATAGGAGCCTGCCACACTCACCAATCATTTTTGGGAGACCTTTTTTGAATAAAGCTAAATCCATCATCAATGTTCATGAAGGTACACTCACCATGGAATTTGGAGATATCACTGTACACTTTAACATTTTTGAATCCATGAGGTACCCATCAGATGATCACTCCCTCTTTTCACTCTCGCATGATGTTAGTATTGAACCCATTGAAGAATCAGTTTTGTGCAATGAATTCTTAGCCTAAGGAGATAATTTTTCCATTAATGAACATGTGAATGCCCAAAACACTAAAGATTCTAATTTTATGTGGGAATAAGAGGTAAAATATGTTTTCTTTGATGATTTTTTCATTTATGAGGAATATGATATATTTTTGTGTGTGCAGGAGGTCAACCCTTTGGAAGTGGGGACTGTTAGATTAATTTCATCCCTTGAGAATCCCCCTGATCTTGAATTAAAACCACTCTCTAGTGATTTGAAATATGTGTACCTTATGGAAGGAAATAAATTACCAGTGATAATTGAAAACTGTCTTTCTAAAACCCAAGAAAAATCTTTGATTGATATTTTAAGAGAGAATTTCCAGGCAATAGGGTGGAGCTTAGGTGATATACCAGGAATAAACCCAAAAATATGCTCACATAGAATTTTTCTTGAGGGAGATTCCAAACTTGTTAGATAGCCCCAAATGAGGCTAAATCCCACCTTGATGAAGGTTGTGAGGAAGGATATCAAGAAACTCTTGGAAGCTAGGATCATCTATCCCATTTCAAATTCACAGTGGGTCAGACCTATTCACGTTGTTCCTAAAAAAATTGTCCTAACCACTGTGAGGAATGAAAAGAATGAGTTAATACCTATGAGAATTCAAAACAGCTGGAGAGTATTCATTGATTTTAGAAAATTGAACCAGGTCACTCAAAAAGATCCTTTCCCCATCCCCTCCATTGACCAGATGTTAGAGATATTGGCAGTGAGAACTCATTATTACTTTTTGGATGCATTTCTAGGTTACTTCCAAGTACCCATTGCTCCCGAGGATCAAGAGAAGACGGCATTTACATGTCCTTTTGGTACTTTTTCATATAAAATAATGCCATTTGGATTATTTAATGATCCTGGTAAATTTGATAGGTTTATGGTGAGTATATTTTTTGATCACATTGAAAATTGCCTGGAATTTTTCTTAGATGATTTCACAATTTTCGGAGTTTCATTTGATCATTTTTTGAAAAATCTGGAAAAGGTTTTGAAAACCTTCATTGCAAAAAATACTGTTTTAAATTTTGAAAGGTGTCATTTCATGGTTAAAAGAGGAATTTTACTTGGTCATGTCATTTCCAAAAATAGAATTGAAGTGGATAAATCAAAAATCGAATTGATAAATTCATTACCTTACCCTACTTGTGTGAAACACGTTAGATCATTTTTAGGACCTGCGGAATTCTATAGGAGGTTTATCAAAAATTTCAGTAAGATTTCTGTCCATATATCTAGATTACTTTTAGAAGATTCTAATTTTGATTTCAATAGTGCATTTAGGGAATCCTTTGATGAGTTGAATCAGAGATTGATTTCACCACCTGTGATGTAGTCGCCAAATTGGGAAGAACCATTTGAGCTACTCTGAGATGCCTCCAACCAATAAGTTGGATCAGTCCTTTCTCAGCGAATTGAGGGAAAACCGAAGTCATTTAATATTCCCTGAGAACCTTATATGCGGCCCAATTAAATTACACAACCACGGAAAAAGAGTTCTTACTAGTTTTTTTTTTCTTTAGAAAGATTTAGATCATATCTTATTGGAAATAAAATCACTGTGTTTTCTGATCATGAAGCTCTGAGGTATTTGATGAATAAAGGTGATGCTAAACCGAAGTTAGTGAGATGGATGATACTTCCATAGGAGTTAAATATATAAATCAAGGATAATAAGGGATATGATAACCAAGTGGCTGATCACTTAACTAGACTGCCAAACACCGCAGAAATTGAAATTCCAGAAGGAGACCCACTGAATGATCAAATTCCAGGAGAGCAGTTGTACTTTATTGAAAGAGAGGTGACTTGGTATGTTGATATGGTCAATTTTCTAGTAACACATCCAGTCCCATCTCATTTCAATTCTCAATAAATTCAAAATCTGAAAGCTGAATCTAGGTATTATATTTGGGATGATCCATTCCTTTGGAAGATTTGTAGTGATCAAGTAATAAGAAGATGTTTACCTAAAAGTGATGTTAAACCTGTCTTTGATTTTTTTCACACTTTATCTTGTGGAGGACACTTTGGATCTCAAAGGATAGTGAGGATGGTTTTAAAATCTAGAATTTATTGGCCCACCATTTTTAAAGATGCTCATGACTTTTTCAAAATATGTGAAAAATGTTATTTTTCAAAAAATATTTTAACGAGACAAGAAATGCCCCAAAATCGATTGAATTTTGGTGACATTTTTGAAGTTTGGGGGACAGATTTTATGGTACCTTTTCTGATGTCATTTGAAAATTCTTATATCTTTCTTTCATTTGATTATGTTTCCAAATGGGTGGAAGAAAAAGCCATAAGGAATAAAGATTATAAAGTTGTTTGTGATTTTTTCTGTTCTAACATATTTTGTTGGTTTGGAGTGGCCAGAGCAATAATTAGTGATTAGGGGACTCACTTTTTCAATTGGAGAATAAAGACTTTGTTGAAGAAGTATGGGGTACATCCTAAAACATCAACTTCCTATCATACAAAGACTAATGGGAAAGCTAAAGTTTCCAACAGGGAAATAAAAGGAATTTTCGAAAAGACCGTTAATCCAAACAGGAAGGATTGAAGCCAAAGGTTGGAAGATACCTTTTGGGGCTACAGTAAATCCTAAAAACCTCCAATTGGAATGAGTCCATATAGGATGATCTATGGGAAAAGCTGCCACTTACCTATGGAATTGGAGAATAAGGCGTATTGGGCTATGAGGAAAATGAATTTGGACCTTGAAAGTGCTAGGAAAGAAAGAAGATTGAAGTTGTAAGAGTTGGGTTAAATAAGAAGGGAAGAATTTGAAAATTCTAGGATTTACAAAGAAAGAACAAGAGTGGACCATGAGAATTTGATCCAACCAAAAGAATTCTATCCTAGAGACAAAGTGTTGTTATTCAACTCAAGACTCAAGCTGATTCCAAGTAAACTTTGTTCCAGATGGGAAGGTACATTTATAGTTACTCATGTATATCCTTTTGGTGCTGTACAGATTATGAAGGATGGAGAGCAGGATCCATTCACTGTGAATGGGAATTGGTTGATGAAATTCCTTGGGACCCTGCCATTAGATCCAGTGGAAAAGATCATGCTCCTCCAACCTGTATATCAATAAGATCCATCAGGTTGTACCTCTCTTTCACACTTGCTTGCTGTTGTGATTCATTTTAAAATTTTATTACATTTTAAATCCACTTGAATGAATTGAGGACACTGCATCATTTAAGTGTGGGGTAGGGAATATTTGTAGTTTAGGATTTTCATTTTGTGTTTGTTTAAAAATAATTGCGTGTTTTCATATTTTTGTGTGTTTATTTTTTAATTTTTGGTCTGTTTTTGAAACTTTTGAGCTGAAATGATTATCATTACCATTTTTGAAACCCATGTCAATGAGTGAACTAATATATTCCATGAAACTGAGCTTAAATGAATGCTTAAATGACATTCTTTCAAGTTAAAATATTTTGTAATTTCATGAAAAGTACACTGATTTTTGAATCCCTTGCCATATTTCATTGTCTATATCATTGAAATCACTTTCCTATAAGGCTTCTGAACCATTTTTGTCATATTCTTTTCATTCACCTCATTTCTTTAGAGAACCAGACCATGCTTGATTTAACCAGAATTTGATTTATTCATTTCAAAACTTGAGGGTTTGGGGTACATGTGTTTTAAATGATTGAGACATTTTTTTGGTTTTAATACCCATTTTTAATAATCATTTCTATTATAAACTAACATATACATTAATCATTGTAGCCCCTAGAATCCATGAACATCCTGTTAGGTTAGCCACATTACAAGACAATTTCTCTATCCAACCTACTCTTGAAGTGAAATTGTATGATCTAGGTGAACTTAAGTGTGGGGGAAGATGTCTTGTGTTGTACTACCTCATTTGGTGATACCTTTGGTGGAATATAAAATGTTGAAGAGCAGATGTTTATACTGAATATTTCATTTTTTTAAAAGCTATGCCTTTTTGGAGCTTTCATTATAAAAGAAGCTGTGCCTTTCTGGAGCTTCTAAAGTAGAAAGAAAGTTGTGCATATCTGGAGATTTCATGAAAAAAAATATGTTTGAGAATAAATTTTTGCTGGTGAAATGATAAGTGGCATGAAATTTCCTTTATTTATCATGATTATGGAGCCTATTTTCTACAAATCGGAAGATAAGGAGACCATACTTTAGTGAAAATTAGAATCTTGCGATTTTTCTTCATAAAGAGCCAATCCGTCCTTTTTTGGCCTCAAAATTTTTAACATCTAAATCCTACCAACCGAAATCCACAGAACAAACCTGAAAATTCCTCATGAGAAACATATATTATTGACTCACATTATGTGGAGAAGTAGGAATTTATCTATCCATTTGTGACTCTTGTGTGAGTTTGGATGAGAAAATCCTTGATGAGCATTTATATTTGTGAGATGAGAGAAAATTCATGTGATGTAGGTGTTTTGTGTGCATGAGATAAGAAATGAAGTGGAAATATATTAAATAATATAAAATGGATAACTTTAATGAATTGTTTTTAATGAGGCATGATATATTTTTATTTATTAGTATGAATTTGGTAGATCTTATTGTTATGTGTTTTGGATTTGATTTGATTTGATTTTGATATTTACATGTCCAGGAGTCCAAGTGCTAAGTGTGGGGGAATTGATAGAGAAAATATTTTCAATTAAATTTATATTAAATTTCATTGTTTTAAACCCAAAAAAGTGTTACTTTAATATCAATTGCTTCATTTTTATGATATTGGTGTTATTTTGAGATGAACAGTAAAAATGGCCCATTTCAAATTTTAACTATTTCAAATTATTTCAATATTTTGGCCAAAAAATTTTCTACACTGATACAAATTGCAAAATTATTTCATTTATAGTGTATACACATCCAGGGAATCATTTCATCCTATTGGAACAAAATATGAATCGACTATATGGAAGCACCAAATAAGCTCTCAAGTTGGACCAATAAAACTATTTATAGATATGCCTAGTATTGGTGTGGGGTCCATAACTCATTTTTGGTGGGCCCATTGTTGTGAAATTCGGTGGGTGGATGCAGAAAGTGTTTTGAAACATCTTTTATGAAGGTAAGGCCGTGAGAATTGGATGTTCTAATGATTATTAAAACATCATAATATGGAGGTTTGAGATTTGGAGATCTTGACTAGATAGAATAAATTGTGAGAGTAAAACGTCCATAAATCTCAGAATAATTGTCCAAATCTGCTGAGATTCTGAGGAGAAACGTCCAATATAATTATTAACAACATTCAAGAAGGGTGAAATGTGTAAATATTTCATTTAATAGAGCTAAAAAGTTTCAACATTTAGGGGGGGGGGTGGAATTCTGGATATAAAAGGAGGAGAGCTCATCCCTCTCAAATCATATCTCATTCCATCCCATTTCTTCTGGGACACCAAGGAGGAGAATTTTTCAGCTTTATATTTTATTTATTTTATTTTTCATATTTTTGTAATGCCTTCTTCTTCCACATTAATCTTTATTACCCTTAACATGGTGAGGTAAACATTTGGAGTGAATGGGAAAGGATTAGTTTTCTATTTTTTAATGCTTGAGTTCTTGGATGTAATTGAATAAAATTTCTTTCTTCTTCAAAGTTTCTTTCAATTTCACGTAGTGGATTTTATTATCAAGTGTGATCGTTCTTGAATTTTAATTCCATTATTGATTTTTTCCTTGGTAAAATAATCATTATCTCCCTCCACTAATTTCTGGTTTATATACAATGGAATAGATAAAGGATTAGTGGTGAAGTACTCGATGATTGTCAGTACGTGTAAAAGGTGTAATGAATGTTCTTGATTGTTTGGGATAAACAAGACCCAATCAGGTATTTCCCATGTTAATTGAAGATAGTTAATACAATTATTTTTCACATGGAAGGAGAGTTGACCAAACCGAGATCTTGGTAAGGTTTTCTCTCACCATCATAATTTCACCAAGGAAGTGAGTGGAAATGATTGTGGAAACTCACATTAATCAAATTAGAAGAAGTGGTTTGAATTGAATTGAACAAGGATAACATTACAATTAGAAAACCAAACCTGACCTAACAAACCTTTTAATATAAAAGTTTTTTAATCATTTGAATTTAAATTTCCATTAAATCATTTTCTTTTCAAACACACCATTTTAAACCTCATTTAAAAGTGAAAAACCATTTTGTGTGCACTCCTCTTCGGAAGACATCCTAGGTCAACCACATTACTGCATTTTAACTTAGGAAATAATTGTTTTTCCACACCCCATGTCAGGTGTGCATTAGAATGATATATATTATTTTGGTTATATAATATATTTATAATAAACCTATTTTTATTATATAAGAGGTTCAGACACATACGAATGGAGTCAAACCCAAGGTAAGGGTTTCTCCTCTCACTTTTACTTACATAAGGCACATGCCATATTCACCACTTATTACTTAGTGTGTTGTATATAATCACCCTTTTATATGTTATATAATTAATATATTTATATTAATGGTATTTAATGATTAATTTAATGTTATTTCTTTTATGGGTATTACGATTCAGAAGTTACCAAAGTAGTAAGGGTTTATTTCACAATCTCATCGTTATTCATGATTATTTTTGTATAAGTCTACCTTTGGTGAATCATTTTATATTTATATATTAAAATCATTCTATTTTATTCTTATATGGATATTAATTAAAATTTTCAAATAATAACACCATTTCCACACTCTTTAGTACTTAAAATTGTCAATAAAATGTTTTTAAGAAAATATTACGTTATTTGTCTCTTCGTTCAAAAATACTTTTCCACAAAAATCCATGTTTTCTAAAAATGTTTTCAACCTTTTAAAAATTATTTTTTAATTTATTTATTACTAATTTTTACTTTTCAAATTTTTTTAAAGGAATATTCATGTTGTTTTCAAAACATGACCCTTTTAGCTTTTACTAAAAATATAAAAAGAATATTTGATTTAACAAGTACGACATAAAAGGAATTTTTTGTCATCATGACCACTTAATGTTTTAAATATTATTTTACAAGTTTTCAGATTCTATTTTCAAAGAAAATACTTTTCATTTTTTTGTTATTTTTGTTAAAAATTTTATTCTCAAAGTGAAAAGGTTATTTTCTTCAAGAATGTTTTAATAACATTTTTATGGTATTTCTATTCATCAATGACATAAACCCTTTCTATAATCATGATCCATTGGGAATATTTTCTATTGATATCATCATTATTATTTATTTGGATGGTTTATTAATAGTTTTACTGAGGATTTAAAATTTTATTACTATTAACCAAATTATTCTAGATGGTTTATGATTATGTTTATTTTATTGGGGTAAGTAATAAGATTTCATAAGTTATTTTTTCATTAAGAATATGTATGTTGATTATATTTTACCCAATTAATATGATTAATGCATTAGAATTAGTATGTTAAGGGTGCGTCCTAATCATAGACATCCACTTGATGCATTGACATATCTCATGAGACAAATCAGTTGAGCTTCTCTTCTTGGATGGATGAAAATTAATATTGATGGCACCTCCAAAGGAAATCAGGGCCCTGTGGGATGTGGTGCTATCTTCAGGATCATCTCAGTCATATACTTGGTTACTTCATGGGTAGTTGTGGCATTTCCCCCTCCCTTGAAGCTGAGATGATGAGATTAATTCATACTATCACCTTTTCCAATCTCTTTGGTTTGAACAATCATTAGATTTAAAGTGACTCGACGACCATCGTGCAAGCGATTTGGAATGATATTATTCATATAGCTTGGCTGATTACTACTCATTGGATGGAATGAACCTATTCACTTAAAGATATTAACTATATCAACACTCATGTTTATCGAGAAGAAAATATGGTTGCTGATAGATTGAATAACATGGGATTTAATCAAGACATCACCTGGTTTGGAGACATCCCCATTGATCTTATTTACTCACATGAAAAATATTGTAATATGATCCTGTAATTTAGACTCCTATAAAATTTCTTTTGATTTTATTTATTCTTTGTTAATTTACTCTAATATCCCAATATAAGTTTTAATATCATGTGATTATGTATATGGATTTATTTGATGATCATTTATTCATATAATATTATTCTCAAGTTATTATTTAAGTGGATTTTGTTTTTGTTATTTACATTTTAATATTGATTATGATTATTTATTAATGATATATTATGTTGTATGGATCCCCTTAATAAGAATATGAGATCACCCCTTTCTTATGTTTTATTTTCCCCAGGATACCCAAAATTATTTTATTATTGAAATGCAATGATATGATAATGGGAAATTTTGATTTCTCAAAGAAAACATTTTTTATATTTTATGTTTCAATTGTAATATAAATTTAAAATATGTATCTATTTTTTCAAGACTACAAAACTATTCAATCCTTTTTTATGTGATTCCTTGTATCTTATGCCAATGGAATTAAGTAACCACCAACTGTAGGCTATAAGGGTTGGGGTATTTATAGTTGGTTCTAGAGGAAGTTTAGTAGAATCCTTGTGACTTGATTTAGTAAAACATTGATTAGGGAACATAAAAATATGATATAAATTGAAGATAAGTATAGTATAACTCCCTAAAGTTTTAGTATGGTATTGATTATGTAGGTTTTTTTAAAAATATATCCCTGTATGGATACTAAAGGTGTATGTGTAACTAACATAGATGTACCCAGGGGTAATAACTCCAAAAAATGCATTTCAGTATTGACTTGAGAATTGCCTAGTACATGAAATTGATCCTTAATGTGCACATGATTTAACACTATCAGGAGATATGCTTGGGATAATTCACATTTTCTTTACAAATAATTATGAAGGATTTGAAAAGATTTTTTTTTGATTTGGAATCTCTCTAAAAGAAACCATGTTTATTATTATGATATTGACCATGCATATATTTCTTAATTTATGTTTTATGCTTCACTAGTTTTAGGATTATACATTATGATACATAATTTTATGATCTAATATAGTGTATTATATTTATTATAAGTAGAACATAGTAGAAATAATTATAACCATATCAATTTATGTAATCCAATTAGTAAGAATGATCATTTTCTTGTTTGGCTCAAGCCACTATTTTGAAAGGAACTAGTATCCCAAATATTCTCATCATATGAGGAAATAATATCATGTACTATCAAGATATATAATTAATAATATATGGATTATGGATTTTTAGGCAAGGAAGAGAAGAAGAGGATGATCGAGAATATAATAGATAAGGGGAGAAAGGTAAAGAAGGGTTTTCCCACATGTGATAATTGTGCAAAGAAACACCATGGTATATTTTTGAAGGGAATAAAAGTTTACTTCAATTGTAGAGAGAAATGTCAGTAGGCATGTGAATGAATGGGTAAGAAAAAAATGTTCAGGTTTATTATTTCAACTGTAAGAATATGAGACACTATGAAAATGAATTCCCCCATCATTAAGGGAATATACCTTATAAAAAGATAAGGGATAATGGTTAAGCTTATGCTATTACTATGAAGGAAGTGGAATGATTATAGTGATTGTGTATTTAGATTCAAGAATTATATTGTAGAAGTATTTTATCAATGATAAGAATCACAAAGCATAGGTTCTGTAGTAGTTTTTCTATAAGGATTTGGAGACATATGTTAAATGGTACCAATGACCAAGAAAAAAACCAAGAAAAGTGATATAGTAGCAAGTCAATATTTGTGAAAAAAAATGATTGAGGTAAGAAAACCATTAATATATTGATTATGTTGAGATAATAATGATAAATATATGTTTATGGGATATTATTTGTAACCTTGAAATTAGTTGATGATTTATGTTATCTTTGATAGAGTTTATTATATGTTTAGATATATGGAATATATTTAACAACCTAAGATTTAATTTTTTGGAAGTATGCATGCCTTCATTAATATTTTATGGTTATCAAGGTATTAAAATATTTCTTATGTGAAATTAACAGATACTTTATGCTGTTTGGGAAATATAATTTTATATTGATTTTAAAAATTTAGTGACATCTCTTCAAATTTTTTAGACTTTGAATTAGGTCAGATATATTTCAGAAAGTCCTTAAGGTTAACTATTTATGTAATGGATGAATTTGAAATTTGGGTGTTTCTGGATAACCCATGCTAACCATTTTAGTTTTTCAAAATATCTAAGTAAGGTATTCTATTATTTTATGGATCTTATAACCTATTAAAAGTTAAATTTATTGATTCAGGCATGAAAAAATTCAAATTGAGAAATATTTTTTAGAGGAAAAGATGAAATTATTGTGGGAATTGATTAAAGTAAGAAATTATACTTTTCAGGTATGTATATTTTCTTATGTTAATATTCTAGATGCTAAAATAATTCTTAAACTCTACGAAAATGATCATGAATAAAAATTGTTATCATTGTACCTTCATTTATGATGAATTGATGATCTTTTCACTCATAAAATATTTATGGATTAGTGGTAATTAAATTTTCTAGATCATTCACTTTCCTATGATCAATGATCTCTATCAAACTCCATTATTATTTATTATTTTCTTCTATTTCCTTATCCGTAATTCCTACTATTTTTTCCGATTTGGAAACCTTGAAAAGTGTTATTCTACATGACCTTTGTACTTTCATTTCTCTTTTATCAAGAGGATGTTTTATTAAACATTTTAAAAAATGTATTTTTAAATTTAAAAAACTTGATTACTAATATCATGATTACATTTTGAGGATATAATTTATTTATGGGGGTAGAATATAACACCCTAAGATTATAAGAGGATCATCATGTTTGATAGTGTATATGACATGAACATCAAGATTAGAATAGAATGCAACAACCCAAGACAACATGGTATGCTTATTTTTAAATAAATTAAATCTCTTTGATAGCTTTTGATGCATGAAACACCAAGTATAAACAAAACATGATACTTATCAAAATACTATTATTTAAAATTGAAAATTATAACATAGCCATTAAATTAGAGGGAATAAATAGGACAAAAAAAATAAAATTATATGGTTTATAAATTTATAAAAAAAATTCAATGGTTATCTAATAATTAGAAACAAAATAAAAATAATTTTAAAGAAAAAAAGTGTTTTATGAAAAACTATATTTTTCTAAAAGGTAGTTTCGTCGTTCCTTGTGCATATATTTTAAAATTAAAATTTATAATTTTTAGAAAACTTATTTTATAAAATTAAATTCATTTTTGAAATCATCATATAAAAAATTATCTTAGGGAAAAATATTTCGATATTTCGGAATGTTTTATTTTTTGATGAACAGTGAAATATAATGGGTTTTATTGAAAACCGCCTTTTTATTTAAATCATTTAAAGGATCAATTTTGATTTAAAATTGTTTTTAAAGTAAAATTAAATCAATTATATTATAATAAATAAAATTTACGTCTCTATAATCAATTTCATATTGAATTGTGATATTAAAAATTTCTATACTAATGAGAATTTTCTCTTTGGAAAACAGTTTTTTCATCGCGTCTATGAATTTAATATTAAATTAAGTATTTCCACTTATGTGAGTTCTATTTTATAAAATTGATTCAATATTTTTGATCAACATAATTAATGTTATATAATAATTTCAACTTAATTTTTGACCATAATGAATAGTGAAAATAATAAAAATTAATTACTACGCTTTAAGTAAAAATGAGTTTATCATGGGGTTAAATTAAAAATATTAGGGTTAAAATGACCTAAAAGTTAATCCAATTCATATTTTATGGAAATAGTTAGACTCTTAACACCTTATTATTTATTTTTATGAGTTTATGTGATAATTTTCTATTAAATTGACCGATATAATAATTTAATTAAAGAAAAAGACAAAATGTCACCCTTTTGCTTTTAAATTTCAATAATGTGTTCACATAGGAAAAAAAAGATTTAAAATAATATGTAAAGTAATTTTGAGAATAATGAAATTAATTTCATGTGGTTAATTTATTTTTAATTTTTATTAATCATATAATTACTTTAAATGCTTGAGCAATTCCAACACAAAAATTATTTAATTAATAGAAAAATAAAATAAATGATAATACAAATATTAAAATTAGAATAAATTGAATGAATTATTATATTACATTATCTTTATAGATAAATATATCATTTTATATTGGTTTGAATATAATATATTTTAATTCCATCATTTTCTTGATATTTTTTAAATGAATAATGTCAAAATTGACATTAATGTTATTTTATAATAAATGATATTTTATAAAATGATATTTATTAAATGATTTAAAGTTCCTAAAAATATTATTCCAAGTGAATTTTAAATGTTTATAAATATAAACTATGTTCTATTAATGTACCTATTTTACTTTTATAGTGACTATATCGAGCCCTAAAGAGTAAAAAATTTGTTACTATGGTTAAGGTTAAAGCAGCGTTTTTTGCACGTTACATGAATCTGTGTTAAAAACAATTTTCAACACACATAGAATTTTTATTTGATAAATTTAATTTAATATTTATAGTCATTGGGTACATATTATATAACAAATATTATTTTATTTTAGTCCTAAAAGATAAATTACTAGGTTAAAAAGACTAGTTACCCTTGTGAAAAATTAAAATGGTAAAAGTAAGGAAAATTAGAATTTAAGGATTTTTTTAAAAGATGTGTTTTTTATGTGGTAGAGGATTTTATTGACCATATTATCTCTAAAACCCTTTAAATATCAATTTTGGAGCTACTTGGGGTGAGAGTGATTTCTCATTATTAAATAGTTTTGGGTATTTACAAAAATTCCACTCCTCCTCAATTATAAAAGGAAACTCACTTCCTTAAATTCTTCACACCTATAAAAAAATTTGACTATAAAAAACACTGAAAAAATCCCTCCCAAACATATTTATCTAGATTTTAGAGCTTTTGGTCTTCCCAAAAGATCAACCCATGTTTCCTTAAGAAGAGATCTGAAGGAGGTTTCTTTAAGAAAAGGTAATTGTCTCCACTAAACACATCAGTTTTATTTATTATTTTACAACATTAAATTATGTATTAACAATTAAAATATACTAATAAAATTATATATAATATAATGATATGTAATTATATTTATTTCACAATATTTATCCATCTCCCCTTCATCAAATGGGTAATGAAATCATCAATCATGTGTAGGGAGGACTACTGCCTCGCAAACTAATGTCTCTCATTTTACAAAAAAAATTATAAAAGTTAAATATAATTATATATTATATATATATAATATATATTATATAATTATAATCCTAAAGTTATAATATCACATATACATTCTTACTCTGTTCCGTGTAAAATAAGATAACATCGCTCGTGTGTACGGTGGACTATCACCTTGCAAAATGATGTGATTTGTTTTTTCGTTACACATTACATTTAAAGTAATAAATATATATTTAATGAATATATTATATATATATGATATGATATAAATTATGTAAAATTAATATATCACACACTTTCTTAACCTTTCACCCTTTAAGGGAATGCTATAGTCGCTCGTGTGTACGTACGACCTACCGTCTCCACGAAGTGATGCGATTCATTCTCTATCTCCAATTTTAAAGAGTGGTTTTAAGGATATATCTAATGAAAAATAATATTTATAACATTAAAATCATTCTGTTTATGATGAAACTATATTTTATTAACAGTAAGTAAAACTTTTATGATAAAACATGCATGAAAAAATAAGGCAATTAACCCCCAAAACACTGAAAATAATGAAATATTATTAACAAATAGGTGGTAAAATGTTATAAGAGGATCATATTATATATATATATATATATTATGGTTATATAATATATTTATAATGACCATATATTTATTATACAGGAGTTTTGGACACATATGATGAGAGTCAAACCTGAGGTAAGGTTTTCTTGTCTCACTTTTACTTTTGTGATACATATGCCATATTCACAACTTATTCCTTTTTGTGGTGTATAGAATTACCCATAGATATTTTATATCATTAATATATTTATATTCATGGTATTTAAAGCTTCATTTTATGTTATTTATTTTATAGGTCTAATGACTCAAGAGTTACCAAGTGGTAAGACTTTATTTCACAATATCATCATTATTAAAGATTGTTTTTGTGTTAGTCTCCCTTTGGGGAATTATTTGATATTTAGATCTTAAAATGAATATATTTTATTCAAATATATATATTTAAAAACTTTTTCAAGTAATATTACCATTTACCACTCCTTGGTACTTAAAATGATTGAAAAAATGTTTTTAAGAAAATAAGACTTTATTTCTCTCGTCGGTCAAAAATCCTTTTTCATAAAAATAAAATTAATCTAGTTTTTTTAATAAATGATTTTAAACTTTTATAAATTATTTATTAAATAATTTTTTATTTATTTTGAATTTTGAATTTTTTTGAAAGGAATCTTTATGTCATTATTAAATCAAGGTCCCTTTGGCTTTTACAAAAAAATAAGAAATGATTATTTGATTTAACATGTATGAAATGAATGTAATTTTAAAATATTATGAAAAATAAATGTTTTAAATATTGTTTTACATGTTTTAGAAGGTTATTTTAAAATAAAATTATTTTCAAAATGTTTTGTGAACTTTTTTTAAAAATAGACTTTCAAATTACAAAGGTTATTTTCCTTAAGAATGTTTTTAATGATATTTTTTTGGTAATTTCTATACATAAAATAAATCAAAACTTTATTGTAATTATGATACATTGGGGATTTTTTTTGTTGGTATAAATTTTTATTCTTTATATGGATGGTTTATGATCTATTTTACTGAGTATGTACAATTTTATTTCCATTCACCAAATTATTCTGGATGGTTTATGATTATTTTTATTTGATTAGGTTAAGTATTAACATTTCATTTGTTAGTTTTTGAATAAGAATGTTTATGTTGATTATGTTTCACCCCATCTATATGAATAATTCATTATAATTAGTAATTTATGGGTGGGGTTAAATTATAGATAGACCCATGATGCATCAACAGGTTTCATGTGACAAATTAGTTGGCCAAATTAGATGGGTTTCTACCCACAGATTTAAACTGTCTTTTGAAAAGTCTTGAAAGTATGTTTTAGATATCTAAAATTATGCATTCTATAATTATGAGATCAGTTATTAATGTACAAGTTATTATTTGATTAGTTTTAATATCCATGTATAAGTTTTAAGATCATATGACTATGTATATGGATTTATTCGATCATCATTTATTCCTACCATATTATGCTCAAGTTATTGTTTAAGTAGAATGTGTTTTTGTTATTTACCTTTACATATTAATTATGATTATTTATTGATAATATCTTACTCTATATTTATATCCTTACTGATCATCTGAGCTCATCCCTTTTTGATGTTTTATTTTCCCTAGGATACCAATAAGTGTTTTATGATTGATATTTAGGGATTTGCTAAGGGGAAATATAGAGTTCTCAAAGAAAACACTTTGGGTATTTTATGTTTCAATTATAATGTGAATTTCAAGTATATATCTAGTTTACTAAGACTAATAAACTATTATGTCCATTGAAATGTGATTCCTTGTATCTTATTCCAATATAATAAAGTAACCATGATCTTTGGGATACCAGGGTTGAGGTCCTTATATTTAAATTTCTAACATAGAGAGAGAACAATGAAGGATTACAAGATGAAGTTCAAAGTTACAAGATGAAACTTACATAAAAGAAGAATTATCTAGGAGAAATAATAATAAAGGATTTTATCTTGAGGAGAGTCATTAATAAATAATGAAATATAAATCCAGGAAGCACAACTATGGAACTTAAAACTTTTTTTTCAAGGAATAGAGTAACAACACGAAATATTCAAGTGAGATAAAAATATCAATTGATTCTAATCTAATATATGTTATTTAAATTTTTATTCCTCACATTTTAATACTCATGAAAAAATTATCTCTTAATTTCACAAAATAATATCCATAAAACATGGTCTTGGAATTAAATTCTAGATTTCATTTTCTTAAAAACACATTGACAACATGACTAAGCAATAAATTATTCTTGTACTTATTTATTCTCTCCTCACTTTCAGCCTTTATATTATCATTTTTACTTCAAATTTGTACTTTAATATTTCATGCATCTATGATAACATTAAATTACACTTATAGTACTCTAATGGTAATAAATATTTAGGTTGTAAAACTATATTTGATTCTAGATTAATACATACCCAAATTTTATAGATTTGAAATCTTGTAGCCTAATTGATCCACATATCCATTTTTCACAAACACAATTTCCCCATGTAGCCAAATTACTTACGTATTATTCATATAGCCGAATTATTCATGTATCCTTTAATACATTAGGTTTTCCAATGAGGTATAGTTATTTTTGGGTGTAAACGCTTGTTTATGGCCAAATGTGAGTACCCAAAGTGATAATGGGAGTATTGGGGGTGTCTGGAGCTTGTTTGGAGCCCGAATACCAGTTTTTTGAAAAAATAAGGGAGGATACATAGTTAATAGAAATCGTACGGGGCAGTATACATGGTTTGTCTAACTATACAAGTCTTGGACAATGGGATTTAACCGCTATTATAGTTTGAGAAATCGTGCGAACTAGGGTGTGTTCCCTTGAGAGGCATGGAAAGTGGGATTCAGGAGCCCGTATGGTTTGAGTAAACCATGGGAACCAAGGTTCATTCTCATGATGGGATTGAAAGACGGATCTAGGGAATCACATGGTTTCAAAAAACCATACAGATGGAGGTGCATGCTAAAGTGTTTTGTTGTAGACTCTAGATAGTGGGTTGAGACATGGTTTGTGAACCTTTAGGAAAACTGTGTATATTAGCCATGCAAGTTTATACTTGAAATAGTGAAGGGTGTATGGTTGGTGCATTGTTTGACCAACCATGGGGCCAAACCACCTGAACGAGTAATTATTGGGAAAATTACCATTTTCCAATAAAAAAATTTAAAACCTAAAAACCTATTTTTTCACCTCTTTCAGATTACAGTGGGAGTTGAGAAGGATCCTTTGAGTCTTTTACATAGATTTTGATCTTGTTTCTCTGTTCGAGATTAGATTCAAATGCCATCAGTCTCTTTGGATTCACATGAGTGAGTACTCAACTCCCTTTGTTCTATTATTCATTCATCTTGGTATCGACGTAGTTATTTAGGCACAAGACAATATGACATATTTTCATATTATTTTTCTATTTATCATTTTTCTTCTGATATGGATCAAATAAGAAGTTTACATAGGATAAAAATGTGCTCAAAACTTATGGTAGGTGGTCTATATCTTTCCCTCATGGTTTTGTGTTTTATAAGCAGAATTTCCATTGTTCCATACGATGAAATTTCTAGTAAATCACTGTTAATTAATTTAATAATTGAATTGTAACCTATTTTGGTTTCCCATGAGTACCTTAGAGATTTTTGGATGTTGTTTCCCCAATCTAGGACACCCATAAAGAATTCCATTGACTTTGAACTTTGTTGTACAACCCATGGGATTCATGTGTGCTTGCGTAGTTATAGGGAGACCTTAATGAATAGAATTAAATTGTTTGAGATGATTAGGAGATTATTTTTCTCCTTTTTTATGTTATACATGATGTGAATTGTTTAATTGATTAAATGTGAATTTTTATATGAGTGGGTAAATTCATGACAAGTAATGGAATGAGAATTGATGAATGAATGTGATGAATTGAATAGTAGTGGGTTCCTTGGTTAATATACCATGGATCCTAATTCCATTAGACACCATGAATGGCTCTCCCATGGATCTTGATAGTGGTAGTGGATACTTTATGAAGACATTTCTCCTTGGGTCCTGATTCCATATGATGCCTTAGACCTAGCTACCCCTTGGATTGGGCATGCTTTGGTACATAGTGTACATGGTATATCGACATGCTCCTTGGACCCCATACCACGTCAAATTAAGTTTCCATCGAGATTCTATTAGGATTTGATGAGGATTCCTTGTTCATATATACCTTGAATATGGCCTTTAGGTGTAAGAACATGGTTCTTCATTTAAAGCCCAAATATTTTCTTTCTGGGTTTTACTTAAGAAATAGGAGGAAAACATGCCAAGTACTGCCTAGAAGACAATTACATAACATGACTAGGTCTACACGCCAAATAAGGATGTTAGTAGGACTCATTTATGATGTGGAAGGGGAAGTTAGACGAAAAGAGGATATGGCATATAAATATCATGTATTTTCATTTACACGACATTTAATTTATTTATTTATGGCTAAAATGGGTTGTAGACTCATTTTATTTATACGGATAGAACCCCTCTCTTGGGTATCAGGAATAACAGTGTTGAAGGTTATTTTTGTCCTTCAGATTTGTCATCCGAACTCTGATTCGAACACCGTTGGATGCATTGGAATCCCCTCAGTAACTTTTCAATTCTTCTTGAGCCTTTATCCATGATTTAGTATCTTGACCTAGTTATTGAGACTTGAGTGTTTATGATTGTTTTGTAGATCTACTCCATTCTAGGTCAAATTAAAGGTCGATTCTGGATGAGGAGTTTCGTACTACCACAAGGTAGGTGGTTTTGTGATTTTCTATAATTTTCAAGTTGATTATATGTGCTAAAGTTCCACAGGCCCATTTTTGGGGTTCTACCTTGACTGAATTTTTCAAATTTCTATTTCCCATCATTGTTTAGGTAATTGATTATGTGATTAAAAGCATGTTAAGGGGTTTTTACCTTGAATTAGGGCCACCCCATGGGTGAATTTTCCCTTGGATGACCATTTATGTCTGTTTGTCATAGGATGCCTATGGCATGCCTTTAATTACATACCTTGGGATTTTTTAAAATGAAATTGGTTATATAAATGATTTTACCACATGTGATATTTGATGGTTAAGCCTTGTGATGGTTTAAATTTCATGATAGGTTTTTTATATGAATTACCCACGTGAGTGCATTATTGCTAAAGCTTTGTAATAGTTTAAATTACGCGCGTTTCTTGTTGTGTGTTTTACCCATGTGAGTAATCGGAAGGCCAAGCCTTATGAGGTTTTTTAGGATATTATGTTCAATCCATGGGCAGGCCATGAGTGCATCAGTCAGCCTCATGGATGGTTTACTTATTTTTCCAAGTAAAACATGGATTGTTGAAATATTCCATTGATGGACACTATTGGCTTTGTTTACATGTCATGAGTGATACCTGGGGATTCCTTATAGGACCAACAAAAAAATGATTAGTTAAAATGGATTTATACCACATCAATAGTGATACTTGGATTTTAGAGAGGATTACTGGGATGGTCTTGTAGGATGTTGGTAGGTTTTCACCTAGAGTGATACCCGAATTCCAAAGTGGATTGTCGTGATAGGCTTGTAGTTTGCAGATATAATTTCCACCTGGAGTGATACTTGAATTCCAACATAGGAATTTCCTAGATGGGGTCACATTATAAATTGAATATTTAAATGAAATGACTTATGATGCATTTTCCAAGCCAAATAACAATCTTGGATTCGGTCTTCACCTACTTGTTTAGATAGTCTTTCGAGGTATGTGTTGTTCTTACTTTTACATGAGGATTGTAAGGCTTAGGCCGCATCCCAAGACTTATATAATTTAATTCAATTTAATTAATTAATGAACATGAACTGAATGTAAACGGAAACCAGTTCTTGTAGGACTGTTTACTTTTGAGTACTTCTTAGCTTACTGCTTTCACTATTGTACACTTCCTGTGATATACATTCATTAAAAGATTGACACAGATCTTGGATGGTTGCCTATTGGGATTTAGTCTCACACCCTATTTGGGTCATGTTTTCTAGGCCCAAACAGATTATACTATTTCAGGTTTCGATAAGGGTAAGAATCCTTCTATAGGTATTTGATGTGCTGCCGAGGAGCAGGAGAGCATGGGACCAAGATGAGGCTTGTGATTCTTCTGATCTCTTTTGTCATTTTTTTACTTTTGGTAATTGTATCGTTTATTAAATTAGTGTATATTATTTTCTATGTTTTCCTATAACATGTGACATGAAATATCATCCTTGTATGCCATGACATATGGTTATTTGTATTATCAGTCTACCGTTATTTACTTCTATCGTATGGTATTACTACTTTTGTTATTGTTTTATTATTGTTTTTCTATGTTATACTCTACCAATGAGGGAATTGTTTCCCCACCACTACACCTAGGCCCTTTTTTCTAGTCGTCATACTATGGAATTTTGGAAAATGCATTTGATTCCATGTGGCCAACCGGTCTTAGAGCACTGTTAGGTGGAATCTAGACCCGGGATGTTGCAAATTGGTATCAGATGATTTCTTTTTTTGTTTGATTTATTTTTTAGTGACATTAGATTGTGATAGTAAGGAAATGGGATTTTTTAACCTGTTGTGCCCAGAAGTAGCTACCCCATGTATAGGGAAGAACTAAATTGCCTCAAATTGAATTATGAATTTTGGGTTTTGAGCTATTATTGTTGATTTGATTTCATCATTGGGTGACACACTTGTATTGTGCTGTTATTATTGATATAATTTTGGTTCTATTTTGTAGAAACACGATGAGATGAGGGTATGTAATCTCATGCATCATGTAGGCACTTATTAGAAATCAAATTCCATGCATTCTTACCATGCCATTTTGAGAGCATTACTGATTGCATGTTGTTGTGATAGATGTCATGCCAGATATGAATGATGTTTTGATAGATACCGTGATAGATATAAATACTGTTGTGATAGGTGTATTGGTACATGCTACGGTTATAATTGTATGGACACCAAACTTTGGTCCCTAAGGTGCATGGTCCCTCTTGGATCATAATTTGGTGGATCATGTTTCTATTTTAAATTGAATGGTGTTATGATGTGCTATAGGTAGATTCTATGCTTTGATTCATGGAGAGTATGCACCCTCACATATCAGAATTTGGAATACCACTGGTTTAATTTTCAATAATTGGGGTTTTGGGGATTTTTTAGGGAATTTTTTATTCATAAACCCAGAAAACATGATGTGTAGTTATATGAACACACTCCATGTGTTCTTTTATTTTAGAAGAAATAATTTTCTTAAGTACAAGCCATGTACTTGGTGTATACCCCGTGTGGTAAGTGACTGTCTGTTTGACCGTGTGAGAGAGAACATAGAATGATGGGTTTTAAATAGTGAATAATGAGTAATTTAGGTACACACCATGTAGTTTTACACAAGAAGAACCCATGAGGCTATTTCCATGTAAAAGTACAAGGCCAAGAGGGGATACTTGTGTACACTCCATGTATTCAACTTGCATGCCATGTACCTGGGGTGTTTACACACCCAGGACAGTGGAGGTATACACCCATGTGAGAGATTGAGGGAACACACCATATATGGTGTCTACACGTCGTGTGTTCCTCTTCTGGTACCCTTTGAGGGTATTTTACTATTTTCACCCTTTTTAATTTTTGGACCTGATAATAGACCTTTTTTAGTAGTGTTCTGTGTAGTTTGTGATGTTGAAACTCATGGAACATTTTGAGGAATCCTAATGGGTGTTTTGGGTCTTCTATACAAATGGATAGGTTATTCCTCTAGCTATCATTTTTCAATTGTATCCTGAGAGTGAGACCAAAACATGAATGATTGGTTGGGTGTTCGAACTAATCTAGTGAGACCTTTGATCTAATATGATCTGTGATCCATCTCTCATGACCTATGTTTTTGAGGACGTTTCCCATGTGAGATACGCCCTTCTAGACTATGAGGTTGTGATACTTGTTGCTTTTAAGGATCCCATGAGGGATTCCTTCTCCTATATGTTGATCTTGGGAGTCCCGTATTGGATCCCTCTCCTATGTACCTTTTATGAGGATCCTTGTTATAGGATGCGTCTGTTGTTTATCATTCAAGGATCCCGTGCAGGATTCCACCCTTACCTTTTTAGATAAGGATATTGTATAGTATGAATTCACTCATGTTTACCTGGAGGATCCCAAGTAGGATTCCTCTTAGGGTTTGACTTGACTAACCATTACCTTTGTAGTGGGATTTTTCTAGTATCCCTAATTGTTTGACACCTAGATCTTACCCATAGGGTAAGAAGAGGGGTGAGTGATTAGGGGATGGTGTTGAACTATCTTGTTTTGATATCTTCACTTTTGAACTGAGATCTTTGTTGGATATTGACCCTTAATGCGTGAATAAGCATTGTGGAATGTTCGGTTCAACCGGTTAGACATGCCTCATGCATTATGAGCTACTTAGGAGGTCATGTGAACCACTTTTTCCTTAATTGATGGGAGACTTAGTACATCATCATCCATGTAAATGGTGGTGTAGATGATGATATTTTGAGATACTTATTGTATGATCCATCTGGTACTAGGGTGCATAAGGGGGATATGCTATGAATAGTACCTAGAATGTGCCATTTTCTCTTGTAAACACAGGGTAGTATATGTTGACATATGCGGTACCTGATGAGTGTTAAATGTTAAAGAAAGCTGTTGAGTTAGGTTAAACTGTTGAGCTTTGATCTGTTGTGCATGTTCTCAGGTTATCTACAGAGTAGATTAAATATAGAGTTATGGAACCAAGTTTATCCCACTGTTCGGGTGTACTTTATAGGACATAGGTGTTTTGATGTTCCAGTTGGTTTTTTTAGATTTCATGCCAAGTGGTATGACGTGATGATTGTGGTTCATTGATTGACCCTTGTGCATTTAAGTTAGTTCTAAACTACTACGTTTGAGAGATACTAGTCCTTCTCAATGTCTAGGACACTCTTACGTAGGGATCATCACATCAATATTATTTAAATGTGTCATTCCATGTATAAGGATCATAATCAAGGACCATTCAGAAATGGTCAATTCTACTTGAATTTCTTTGAGACTTGCGAGTACAATTTTATGTTAATGTTTGCTTGAAAAAATGATATTGTTTCATTTTTGTTGTGTGTGCAGTCCTTGTAAGGAACCAATGTCATGAATGGACCTCAGTGGTTAAATGTAAACTATCATGAAAATGAATTTGGATAAAGGTATTGCAGTCAGTTAAATGACGATACACTGAAAAGTGAATATGAGTTTCTTTCAGGAGGTTAACCAGTAGTGGTTCAACTGTCCTTTTCTAGTAATCATTGAAATCCTCTTAGTGTACTCTTTCTTAAGAGATGACCATGTCCCCTATATTGATATTATCCTGGATGCACTAAGGATGATTCAGTTATACGTCGCACTATAGTTGAAAGCAATTGGACTAGTTCATATTCTCTTTATACATTGTGTGATAGATGAGTGGTTTTGATGAGGCTTGGTTAATCCTGAGTGATACTTGGGTTTTTGTGTAGAAACACCTTGAATGGACTCTGTATGCCTTCCACATTCCTTGATGTGACTGCTAGGTGGATGCTGCTCTAGGTTCAGTCAGCATTCTTATGTGGACTTATAGCCTTGTACCAAAGTCTCTCTTGTAATGGGGAGTATGGACCACCTTTGTGAGTTCCTTGGACTCTGAGTTGATGAATCTACGGTTATCTCAAAATTATAGTCAGGATCAGATGTGATTCTTTGAAAAGGGGTAATGATTCCAGTGGGATGGATATGGTTTTTACCTTTAATCATGCTATGACATGACCCTTTTTAATGATTTGTGGATAGTTTAAAAAAGGAGCGTCACTGAGAGACAGGTATGGGCTTCGGTGAATTGGTTTGTTGTGGACGCATGGTGCCTTGGGAGAAGGTATTGTATTTCTGTTGCAACACACCACTCTTCTAAGCTAGGAATTTCAGTGATAAGTCATCTAGTGATAGTTTAACTTGTTATCCTTATTGTTCCTCGTGTATAGTTCGAGTGAACTAGTTTTAACACTCCACCAATTTAAGGTGGGTGTGGTGTGAAAGTCCAAAATGTATTTCGAGGGATGATTGCATGACCGGTTCTGATGAGTTTAATTAGGGTTCAACCATCCTTTACCGAGAGGCCTCTAATATGACCTTAGTTGTGCTTGGGTTTTCCCAGTTAAAGGAAATCACACCAGTAGCGTCACTCGGATGCTCAAGGGTGTGCTTTGTGGGGTTTTTTCAAAATTTGAGGTGTCATGGTAATGATTCCGTGTGTGTTTTTCTTGAAAAGCTCATGAAGGTTTCACTTTTCCTTCCAATCAAGGAAAACATTAGTGTAGATGAGCTTAGGAGGTTATACATCCATGAGGCTGTACGACTGCACGGGTTCCTGTAATCTATCGTTTCAGATAGGGATAATGAGTTTAATTATTGTTTATAGTAAGGGATATATAGGGTGATGGGTACACAGGTGCTTCTAAGAACGGATTACCACCCTCAGACATATGGCCAGTCAGAGTGCACGATTCAGGTGCTGGAGGACATGCTTAGGGCATGCATCCTAGATTTCAGGGGTTATTCGGAGAAACACATACACCCAGTTGAGTTCACCTATAAAAATATATTTCAAGCTACTTATAAGATTTCTCAATACGAGTCTTTGTATGGTAGAAAATTCCGATCACCCCTATGTTGGCTAGTGGCAGTTGAGGCAGCTATGCTGGGACCTCGTCTGGTCTAGGAGACCACTGAGCAGGTGCAGTTGATTCAGAAGCATATGGCTACTATGCAATATCCTCATAAATATTGTTTTTTCAATCACCGTGGGTGAAATCTAGAGTTCAAGGTTAGGGATTGAGTTTTCCTATGGGTTTCCCTGGGGTTGGGACATAAGAGTATTAGGAGACAAGGTAGGCTTTTTCCAAGATAGGGTAGGTCATTCGATATTATGGAGAGAGTCAGTCCAGTTTCCTATCAGTTGCAGTTACCCTAGAGGTACAAGGATGTGCATAATGTCTTCCATGTTTATCAATTGTGACATTAATTTTTAAACATGTATCCTTATTTTCAGACCGAAGAGGTTGATTTATAGGTATATGTGTCCTTCGAGGAGCATCCTATATGAATTGTGGATCGTAGCACGAAGGTTCTCCATGGCTGGTCTGTTCCTTTATTACGAGTGCTATGGAAGCACGGCCAAGTACAGCGAGAGACCTAAGATAGGGGGGATGAGGAATGATCTATGTGGATAAAGTATTTCTCAGATATTTCTTCACCACCCTTGAAAGGGAAATTCAGGGACAAATTTCTTTAAGTGGGGAAGTTTGTATGAACTAGATTCTTCCTTTAAGGTCCAGATATTTTCTTTCCGGGTTGTACTTGAGAAATATGAGGAAAAAAGGACAAGTACTGGATGTAAGACTATTGCACAACATTAATAGGGGTTACAAACCATGTAATCTTACTACATGTCGTGTAAGGATGTCAGAAGGACTCATTTATGACGTAGAAGAGGAAGTCGATTGAAAAGAGGATCTAGAATATACACACCATAAATTTTCATGTACATGGCATGTGTTTTTTTTGTTGGATAAAATGGGAATTAGACTCATTTTATTCAGACGGAAAATACCCCTCGCTTGGGTATCACAAGTAGTAGTTCTGGAGGTCAATTTTACTCCTGATTCATCGTCCAAACTCCGATTCAAACACCGTCCGATGCATTAGAATCCCCTCGGTGAGTTGTAGATTCTTCTTGAGAATTTATCCATGATTTATTATATTGACCTAGTTATCATGACTTGAGAACTTATTATTGTTTTGTAGATCTAATCCATTCTATATTGAATTAGAGGTCGATGCTGGAAGAGGAGAGTCGTACTACCACGAGGTAGGCAGCCTTGTGCTTTTTGCTAATTATCAAGTTGATTATATGCGTCGAAGTTCCATATGCCCATTTTTTGGGTGTCGTCATGAATTTTTTTACCAATTTATATTACCTATCATTGTTTAGATAATTTATTATGTAATTTATATCATTTTTAAGGTTGTTTTCCTTGAATTAGGGCCACCCCATGGGTGCATTTCCCCTTATATGACTGTTTATGGACATTTTTCCTTGGATTCCTATGGGACTGCGTTTGATTCCATACCTTGGGATTGTTTAAAATGAAATTGGTTATATGAATGATTTTCTCACATGAGATATTTTATGGTTAAGCCTTGTGATATTTTAAATTGTATGATAGGATTGTTATATGAAATGCCCACTTGAGTGTATTATTGTTAAAGATCTATAGTAGTTTTAATTACAAGTGTTTCTTGTTGTGTGTTTTACCCATGTGATTAATCGAAAGGCCAAACCTTAAGAGGTTGGTCATGCTGTTATGTTCAAGCCGTGAGTGAGCCATTAGTGTAGTGGTCGGGCTCATGGAGGATTTACTTATTTTTCCAAGTGAAACATGGATCATTGGGGGGATTCCATGGATGAACTCTATTAGTTTTATTTACATGTAATGAGGGATACCCGAGGCTTACTTATAGGACCTAAAAAAATAGGATTAGTTGACATGGATTTATTCCACACCTAGAGTGATACTAGGATTCCAGAGAGGTTCACCAAGACGGGCTTGTAGGTTAAGGAGAGAATTTTTACATACAGTGATAATTGAATTCCAACTTAGGAATGTCATGGAAGAGGTTAGTTTATAAATTTAAAATTTAAATTAAATGACTTATGATGTGTCTCCCAAGCCAAATCACAAGATTGGATTCGATCTTCACTTACTTGTTTAGATAGCCTTCTGAGGTATATGTTGTTCTTACTTTTACATGTGGATTTTAGGGCTTAGGTTGGATACTGAGATTTATGTAATTCAATGAAATTTAATTAGTTAATTGACATGAAATGAATGTAAATGGAAACTCATGCTTGTTGGACTATTAACTTTTGAGTACACCCTAGCTTACTGCTTTCACTATTATACACTACCTATCATATATATTCACTGAAAGATTGGAATAGATCTTGGGTGGTTTCCTATCAGGATTTAGTCTCACACCCTGTTTGGGTCATTTTTTTGGTCCCAAAAAATTATACTGTTGCAGGTGTTGATACGGGTAAGAACCCTTCTATAGGTATTTGATGTGCTGCTTTAGATTAGGAGAGCATGGGACCAAGCCGTGGATTGTGATTCTTCTGAGTTCTTTTGTACTTTTTATACTATTGGTAATTGTATTGTGTATTAATGTAGTGTATCATATTTTGGTTGTTTTCCTAGAACATGTGGCATGAAACATCATCCTTGTATGCTATGGAATCTGGTTATTTGTATTATAAGTCTATCACTAATTACTTTTATTGTATGGTATTAATGCTTCCATTGTTGTTTTATTATTACTTCACTATGTTATACTATGGCAATGATAAAATATTTTACCCACTATCACACTTATACCCTTCTTTCTATTCATAAGCCTTTGGTATTTAGAGAAATGAACTTGAGTTCATGTGGCCAACTGAGCTCAGAGAACTCTTAGGTGGCATCCGGACCCATGATTTTACATCAGGGGGCTGACACTTTTGATTATATGGGTAGGTTGTGGTTGATATTTTATACAGGGTATATAGAATTTCCACTGTTTATATGATATATTGTGTATATATAATGGTTATGGTGTTTTTTACTGCATTACAACTACCTTGTTTTAGGAGGTTGACCCTTGTTTTACAGGGACCCCTATTTGGCTAGGCAATTTCTCTTTACTTGTTTCACATATTCCATGGGAACTTATTTCATCTCTGATATACCTATGATATAAATTACACATTGATTAGATTGTATTGAACATCCTAGATTTTTTATAGACACCGTTGGTGGTGGCCTGCTGGGATTTTATCTCACACCCTGTTCGGGCCACCGTTGGGTCCCTGAAAAGAATATATGGATGTTGGTAGGGAACTTTACAAGTGACCATGGTATGATGCTTGACTTTGTTCCATGCTTAGGAGAAGGGGAGCATATGACTGAGGTGAGGGTTTTGATTCTATATGGGATATATCCTTTTGTTATTTTTGTTATTTTGAAACATGTATTATACTAGTTGTCTATATACCAATTTTGGATGACTTGTAGTGACATGAAATGACACATCCTTTTATATGAGATTACTTTTGGAATTATTATTATATTTCTTCCTTGGGTGACTATCTTCTATATGGATGATTTACTACTTCTGTTATAGACTTCTATTGTTATTCGAATATGTTACACTATGACATGAGGGCATAGTCTCCCCAAAGACACAACCTAGGACCTCACTGCTAGTCAGAAGAATCTAGCATTTGGGGAGATGTGTTTGAGGCCATATGACCCATCGACTCAGGGAACTAGATAGTGGCATCTAGCTTAGTACAATACAAAGTGGTATCAAATGTTTTTTTTTCTAGTTTACTATTTTGGAACAATAGACATGGGATTAGGAAGGTATAGGAATTTGGTAATGAGTTTTTCATGAGAGTTGCTAACCCACATATGGGAAAAAGCCAAATTACCTGGAACATAAATTTTGATTTTCTGGATTTTTTCTATTATAATAGATTTGGATTCCAACGCTATGAGACATAATTGAATTGTGATGTTATCATTAATATGATTTAGGTTATGTTTTATCATTTTCCGATGAGACAAGGGTATGCATCTCATGCATCATTTTAGGAACATTATAGTATTCAAATTCTATTCATTATGTCATGGAATATAAGATGAAGTGCTTGAATGTATGAATTTATTCTATGTGCCTTGTTTGATATATCTGCTATTTGATACATGATTTGTACAGTGAAATTATAAACTTAATTGGTACATAGAGTTACTACCATAACCTAAGTAGTATTTTCCTAATGAGGCTATAAAAAACCCCTAAGTAGCCAATTATGGCATGTGGAGTCATGGACCACTGGTCACTTAGACTGGAATGTGTTATGGAATGAATTAAGTGGACTCCATATTTTGGTTCATGAGGTGTATGGGACCTTATGGATCTGAAGTGTTGAACCATTTGGTTCAACTCTTTAAAGTGAATTTTTAAATAAATGTGAAAATCAAATGAAATTTATAATCTGAAATAGTGAACTTGACCTTGACCTGGATTTTTAGTGGGCATTAGGTAGAGTCTCTAGTGATGTTACATCGATTTCTTTTTACCCAATCATAGATTTAGGAGTTGGAACAGGGGAATGAATTTTTTATAGGAAGGTTTTGATCTAACCTATATTTTTAACTAGGATCATATCATTATCAATATTTTATGAGGTGTGTGATTGGAATTTTAGAGACATTCCATCATTATTACCACTAGTTGTATGCTAGGAGGGTGGTGATGACAATGCTCTAGTGGTTGTGGGACATGTCATATTAGTGGATCCTCCTATAGTTATAGTTGCAGAACCAATTGTTTTAGCTGAAACAGGTGCTTAGGAATAGTTCTTTGAGAGTTTTTATGTTACATAAAGTCTTTTTAGGGAGCACCCCAACCTTCCTTGTCTATGGAAGAGTTGACATGTGTGTTCCAATAGTAGCATCTGCCCATGTTTTTGGGGAATAGTAGTCCACAGAACGATGTTCTGTTTCTAGATACTACATTTTCAATTTTAAACCACCTAGAGACACCTCATGAGAGGAGATTAAAAATTGCGACTTACATGTTCTGGGAGAAAAAAAGTGCTGGTGGGATGTTTTGAACTAGGCTGATAGGCTACGAGATATGGTTTGGGGTAATTTATAAATGAGGTTCTATGATTTTTTTTATTAAGAATCTGAGAGCATAGTGGGAGAGGGAGTTAATGTATCTAAATAAGGGCACTATGATAGTTATGTATTATTGGGAATACTTTATAGGGATGTAACATTTTACGACGACATATCTTGCTTACAAGGTAAAAAGGGAGAGACACTTTGAGGAAGGACTCAGACATGGCATTTTATCTTAGGTCAACGTGTTTAGATTGACCTCTATTACTGAGATAGTGAACTAGGTGCTGATTAGAGTGTGGAAATTAAGAAAATATTGGGTTGAATAGAAGAGCGGTGTGGTCTATCGTCCTAGTGGATTAGCTTCTAGTGGTAGGAAGAAACATTTTAAGGCTCCCCATGATATGAGTAATAGTTATATTATTAGTTATAGTAGTGAAGTTTTTTGTTATCAGTGTGGAAGACGGAGATATGTGAGGAATAAGTGTGATTGGGACCCAACCAAGTGCTGATCATGTGGAAGAATGGGCCACAAACAATGTTTTTGTAGGGCCTTACCTCCAACAGTTAGTGGAGGGGGTAAGCTCCGAAACTATATTCAAGAGTAGGTTACAAATATCCATGTTAGGATGCGATAAAGACTAGTACCAGTCATTTTAGCTGAGGTGGTGGTCATGTCTGAGGAATCCATGCACCATTGGTGCCTAGATAGTAGAGAGGGCTTGCTCCAGGTAGCGAGGTTGTGTCAAAGGGCCATAGTTCAAGAAAAATATATTAAGTACAACCTATACCTAAGGATCAGGGCACTAGGACGTCTAGAGGTATGATATTAGTATCCTATACTCTTGTTTTTACACATTTTGATATGGTTGATTCACGTATTTTTACATCTGTACCTTTTTGGAGAGGCTTGGACTCGTTGTTTAGTTTTTTGATGGAATGATGGAACTTGACACTCCTTTGGAGGTTAGAACAGAGAGTGTGTGAAAATGAAGGGAGTGTCCCCTTGAGATTGGAAATTTTCACTTTGTATGGAATCTTTTTTTTCCTCAAGATGACAGGGTTTGACATCATACTTAGGTTTTATTGGCTAGTTTTTTATTGACCCTCTATTAATTTCTATCACTGGAGGGTGACCTTCACATCACTAGAGGGAGAATTTTATATTCACAAGCGTTAATGGGATTTCTATGAGATCAGAGCTCGAACATAGAATCATGGGTTAGGAAGGATAATAGTCGAGATTAATAGTTTATATCTGGATGACCAGGGATTGTATCAGGTAGATTTCCCTCTAGTGGTTGAATGTTTTATGGATGTTTCCCTGAATTAATTTTATGGTGTAACTAATGATAGAGATGTGGAGTTATCTATCGAGATCGTTCTTGGAGATGCAGTAGTGTCCATTACTCCTTATAGGATGGATTTGAAGGGGTAGTAAGATATCAAGAGGTAGTTAGTGGAATTGGATGAAAATGGGTTTATACAACCCAATACTTATCTGTGGAGTTTTCCATTCCTTTTTTGTGAAAAAGGTGGATGATACCCTTAGGATTTTCATAGATTATCTGAAATCTAACAAGTTTACAGTTACGAACCGATATACCTAGAAACATATAAATTATATTTTTGATCAATTTCAAGGATCTTGGGTGTTATCAAAAATTTATTTGAGATTGAAATATCATCGGGTGCATGTTATACCTACATACATACCTCATATAACTTTTCGTAATTGGTATGGTCTATACGAGTACCTAGTTATGCCATTCGGTCTCATGAACGTGCTAGAAGATTTCATGGTGCTGATGAATTGAGTTTTTCTTCCTTATCAAGATTTGTTTGTGGTGTGTTTTATGGATAATATCTTAATGTATTCTCAAAATTGACACAACAATACCCAATATATTGAAATTTTTTGGATACGCTAAGAAAACATTAGTTGTATGATATGTTAACAAAGTTCCACTTCTAGATGGATAATATTCACATCCTGGGTCACATTATCTTAGATAAAGGAGCATCCGTTGACCTATAGAAGGTGAGAGCTATAGTTTCATAGGATAATACCAATAATTTATTTGATATAAGGAGTTTCTTGGTGTTAGATGGATATTAAAGGCATTTCATACAGTGATTATCATGATTAGCGACATCATTGATGAGCTTTACTAAGAAGGGTGTAAAGTTTGCATGGTTAGATACCTATAAGACAAGATTTTAAGAGCTAAAAGGGAGATTGAATTTAATAATGTTCCTAGTTATTCTATATCATACCTGGAGCTACACTATGTTTTGCGACACATCAAGCATCAGGCTAGGAGTTGTGTTGATGCAGGGGATAGAGTCATGGAATACAATTCTCTGAAGTTTAGGGAACATGAGGGGAATTACTTGGCACATGATCTTGAGCTAGTTTTAGTTGTTCAGGCTTTGTGCTGTTGGAGTCACTGCTTATTGGGATAATATTTTGCGGTGTACATAGAATAAATAATCAAATATATATTTAAAAAGCATGATCTAAATTTTAGGTAGGGAAGGTTTTTTGTGTACCTATAGTATTTTTATTTTGAGCTTTCCTATAAACTTGGTAAATGAAATATTTTGGACAATTCATTGAGATTGAGAACTTATATACATATAGTTCTAGATTCCAGTAACAAGGGGTAGATTATGGATTTGTTTTTAGAGATGGACATGGAGGTGTAGGATACCCAAGAGAAGAAATTTATTTCATCTTTACCTGTGACTTATAACCTTATGGATAGGGTGAGGATGAGGTAACTATCATATTCTGAGGGACTAGTCCTATGAGAGAGTGTGGTAGGTGAGGACCCACCTCCTGATTAGGCTATAGGTTAGGATGAGATTATGCATGTCAATGGTTTCATTTTGGTTCCAATGGATATATGTGAGGAGATAATGTGGGAGTTTCATGACTCAATTTGGGCAGTGCACCTCGACATCACCAAGTTGTATCTTGACTTATTCCATTAGTAATGGTGAACCAGTATGAAATGTGAGGTGCTAGTTTTGTTCAAGGTGTTCCAACTGTAAGTTGGTGAACGTAGGACATCAGTAACTAATCATAATTTTGTAGTAGTTACCCATTCCTAATTGGAAGTGGGATGATTTCATTATAAATCTTGTGACTGGTTTACTAAGTTTTCCTCAAGGTAGTGATTCCATTTGGGTTATTGTGGAAAGAATAACCAAGTTTTCTCATTTCCTTCAAATTAGGGAGACCTTCTCAATTGATGAGATTGGATGGTTGTATATCTATGAGATAGTAGAACTTCATGAGGTAACTCATTATATTGTCTTAGATAGGTATTCCCAGATTACATCTCATGTTTAGAAGAGTTTGCAGAGGGATTTGGGTACACATGTGCTTCTGAGCATGGCATACCACCCTTATACTGCTGGCTAGTCAGAGCGTATGATACAAGTGCTTGAGGACATGTCGTGGGCATGAATCCAAGATTTCTGGGTCTCTTAGGAGAGGAATATCCCCCATTTTGAGTTTTTATACAATAATAGTTATCTGGAAATTATACAGATTATACCTTATGAGGATTTTTATGCTCGGCTATGCCGATCACCCCTATACTGGTTAGAGGTTGTGAGGAAGCTTTACTGGGAACACGACTCATGAAAGAGACTTAGGAGTAGGTACAGTTGATCATAAAGTTGAGGGATACTACATAGTATCGACTGAAATCTTACACCAAACACCATTAATGACCTCTAGAGTTTCATGTTGGGGATCAGGACTTTTTGTACATCTCATAGAGGTTGGGACACATACATCTTCGTGATTCCAGGTAGAGTTGGGATGGAAACCTATCGGTTGAAGTTACCTTAGAGGTAATAATCCATGCATGAATACTTCCATGCATATATAATATACCATTATCATTTAGACATATCTCATGATTTTCATCTTGAGGAGTTTGAGTTACAGGAATATGTTCGCTTTGAGGAGAATCCTATTCATATCATTGAAAGGAGCATGAAGGTTCTCCAAGGCTGGTCAGTTCCTATAGTATGGGTGTTATAGAAGGATGGCCATTTACAGGATAAGACTTGAGAGTGAAAGGCTGATGTACATGATCAGTGGCAAGGGTTATTCTAAAATGATTTCCGAGAACCCTTGGGAGAGAAATTCTAGGATGAATTGCTATAGGGGGAATATTGTAAGATCCTTAGTTTTTCAATGAGGTACTTATATTTTTCTATTTAAATTATTTTTTTATAGAATAATGTGAGTACTCAAAGTGATCATAGGAGTATTGGGGGTGTTTGGGACTTGTTTAACACTTGGAGATTGACTTTTTGAAATAAAAAGGCTTACTGCATGGTTAATAGAAAATGTGTGGGTTTGGCCACACAGTTTGTCTAATTGTATGAGTCCTAGACACTAGGCTTAATTATCTTGCACAGTTTGAGGAAATTGTGTGGACTAGGGTGCATTCCCGTACGAGGCCTGTACATTGGGCTTCAGGAGCCCACATGGTTTGAGGAAACTATTTAGACCCAGATTCACAACTATACAGGGCTTTCCAGTGTTCTCTAAGGATCCAAAAGGTTTAAAAAAGCATGAAAATAGAGGTACACACCCATGAATTTTGCTGTAGAACCTTGACATTGGGTTGAGACATGGTTAGGAAAACTGTTCACACTAATTGTGTGAGGTTCCTCTCCAATCTAGGAAGGGTTCATAGTTATCGCATGGTTTGGACAACCGTGCGACCAAACCATGCAGTATAGTAATTCTTGGGAAGATTAAAATTTTCCATTAAAAATGTTTTAAACCTAAAATACTATTCTTTCTCCTACATTGGATAACATTGGTAATTAGGAGAGCTCATTTGAAACGTTTCCATATCTTTTTATCCCATTTCTCCTTTTGAGATCAGATTTAAACACTATCGGTCTCATTGGATTTGCACTGGTAGGTAATCCATTCCCTTGTTCCATTATTTATTCATATTGGTATCGATAGATTTATTTAAGTGCAAGATAATATTCCCTATTTTAGTTTCTTCATATTTTCCTAATTTTTCTTCTGATCTGGAAAAATTAGAAGCATATACTGAATGATCACTAAACTATGAACCTACAATAGGTGGTTTATACCTTTCACTCATGGTTTGGTGTTTTATAAGCATAGTTTCCATTGTTACACACACCCAAAAGTTTAGAAACAGTCTGTTAATTAATTGAAATATTGAATTAGAACCTGTGTAGGTTGTCTATGAGTAACTTATAGATTTTTGGGGGTTGTTTCCCCAACCTAGGACACCCATGGAGCATGACTTTGGATTTTCCCTCTATCATACCACTAATGGCCTGAATTTGTGAATTCTTCGTTAGAGGGAGACCATAATGAATTTAATTGAATGATTTGAGATGATTAGAAGATGGTTTGCATCCTTTGACATGTTAGACTTGATGTGAATTATTTATCTACATAAATGTGATTTTTATAGAAATGGGTAATCTCATGATATGTAATGGAATATGAATTATTTAATAAATGTGAATTTATGAATGAATTTGATGAATTGAGTAGTATTAGATTAATTTTTTGGTATACCATGGATCTTTATTCCATTATATTCCATGGACAGTTCTCCCATGGATCTTGATAGTGGTAGTGGATGCCTTGGATGATATTTTTCTATGGGTATTGATTATGTCAGATTCCTTGGTCCTCACTAACCCTTGGATCAGACTTTATTAGGATCACATTGGACATGGTCTGTTGAAATGCTCCTTGGACCCTATACCAAGTCTAAATGAGATTCCATAGAGATACTCATGTGACTTGATGAGGATTCCTTGGTCATCTATACCTTGGATTTGGCCTTGTGGGGTCTAACACTTCTTATTATATAGCTCTGATGTGGTTGATATTATATATAGGTTATAAAAAATGGTCATGGTTGATATGATATACTGTGTGTACCACAAGTCTATGGTGCTTACTTCTATTTACATGAAAAATTTCTTTTTATAGGAACTTGACCCTTGTTTTCAAGGGCACCTTGTTTAGCTAGACAATTTCTCTTTACTTATTTCATATATTCCATGGGTACTTATTTCTTATATAATATTCCTATGATATACATTGAACACTAATTATATTTTATTTAACAACCTGGATTTATTATAGACACCATTGGTGGTTTCCTACTAATATTTTATCTAACACCCTATTCAAGCTACCGTTAGGTACCCAGATTTACTATATGGATACATGTAGGGATCATGGAAGGCTTACATAATTTGATTCTTGAATTTGTTCCATGCTTAGAAGCATGGGAGAAAAAAACTAAACTGAGTATTATGATGCTATCTAGGATAAATATTTTTTTGGTATTTTGATACATGTATTATACTGATTATCTGTATACCTATTTTGGATTCTTTTTCGAGACATAAAATGAGACATCCTTATATATGATATTACTTCTAAAATTTTTATTAAATTCATACCATGCATATTTATCTTTTTTAAAGATTATTTACTACTTATTCTATTGACTTTTATTGTTATTATATTATGTTACACTCTAACATGAGGGAATAGTCTCCCCAAAGATACACCCAAGGCCCTCAATGCCAGCCAGAAACCTCTAACATTTAGGGAGATGCACTTGAGACCACATGACCCACCGGCTTGGGGTACCAAATAGTTGAATCTGGGTTGAGATGTTACATATAATTCTTTATTACATAACCAAAATATACATATTCGGATGAATTACATAACCATTTAGAACCACATAACTGATTTCACCATGTATTCAATTTACATAGTCAATTACTACACTTAGCCGATTCAAGTATCTATCTGATCAGCAAATCCATTTTATCAGATAGGCGATTCATCAAAATAGTAAAATTATACATAGATGATTTTTTGACATACTAGATTCACATAGTTGTTTTCTTCAGGTAGCTGATTACTTAACATATTCAATTTTCCACACTTGATCAAATTTTAGCAAAAATGTCCAGATTTTTAGAATATCATCAAAATGAATTTAAATGACTTTAATAAGATTAAACATGATGAGAACTCATAAAAAAAAATAGTAACATATGAAGGGTATTTTAGATCATAAAAACATAAAGTACATTTTATATGTTGAATGAACATCAGTAGTCTAACATACTATGGGATGGTAGTGTGATATGATCCTATCATATGAGAATAAGTACTAAACCACCATATTCCCAAACATTTTGATGATAAATGGTTTTTCAAAAGGAATAGGTAATCAAGGAAATATAAAACATATCATAATTTTTGGGGGATCTTGTTTCATGTGGAAATTATAAGACCAATGAAAAATGGGGAAATGAAAACCATTAGAGGAACATAGAACTCTAGACTAGCCTACAATCAAATCTTCCTGAAGAAAAAAATTAATTAAAAAATGGCCAAGATCCAACAATCTAACTACCTCTCATTACTTTAAACCTCAAGAACCAATGAAATACTTATTTAAAGTGTCAACCAAGGATTTATGTCATTCAAATCGAGCAACTAAAGGAAAATATAAGAGGTTAATTGATTCCGTATAATCCCAAAGTGAAATCAGAATCATTAGGATTTCATCATTCAGCACGGGGAACTTAGTGAAAATATAAATCTCTGGGAAGGGTGGAAGAAAAACTGAGTTAATGAAGGGAGAGAATATGTAAGTGTAATCCTCCAACGACACTAGATGGTTTTCTTCCCCCTTTATATGGGGAGGTACCAATGTGGTGACTATTGAACCTATGATATATAGACTCAAGAGAGAATGTGAAACCCTAATATGTCCCCTGATTTATGGAAATTTATTTACTAAATTTTTTATAAGCATTTAATAATTTTTTATAAATAATTTATATTTTATTTATTTACAAGCAATGTATACATTTATAAATACACCAAAATACAATTTTCCATAACTTATAAACAATTTATAAAATATACAATTCATTTATAAATTGAAATATTAAAAATAATATTTTTATTTATATCATTTTTAATGATATAAGAAAGAAGTATCTAGTGTTCACTATCATAGATAGTGTTATCCTACATAGGAATAAACCTAGACCACAAGACCGATGTAAGGTGAGAAATCACACATAGAAACTATGAATTACAAAAAATCACTACATGATATTATACCTCATGCAGTATAGTTTGTGTAGGATTAATACCATGCCTTAGGGATATGACAACATATGATATGATACTGTATGAATTCAAACTTATTATAGAAAAACTCACATAATATTAACTTCATTCTATAATACCTACATAATATTCAACTAGCGCTAACACATATAGCATAGAAATAACCCACATGGTGTGGTATTTACTTAAGAGTAACATTGAACTAGAAGGACCCGCATGAGATTAAACTTTAAAGATCGACATCTACACATGATTGAATTAGTTTCATCTTATGAAAGGACTTACTTAATATTTATTTTGGGTTTATAGTAGTCTTGTTTTACGATTAGACATAATACCCTCTTATGTTTTCATACTATATTATTTATTTCAGTATAAACATTTCATTTTAAAGCATGATTTCATGATTCAAATCACATGTTGAAGCTTTGATACCACTCATAGGTTTACTAGGATCAAATAAAATTGTTTTATCACAACAAAATAAATTAGAAACCCGTATTCCTAAGATCACCATGCTTGAAACCTAGAATAATGTAAACTATAAAATTAATTAAGCATGTACCATTCATCATTGAGTAGAAGCTACTATTATATTCATCCCATGAAGTTTCTAAAGGTCACATAAGAGTAATCTAAAGATTCCTCCCTCTATTGTGTATCCACAAGTTGAAGTTAAACCACCCATCTCTTGGGAATGAATATCTTAACCAAAACATGCCAATTACTCTCATGGTAAATGAGGAAAAATATTCAAGATATACTTATAGATGAATCATAAGGATTCTTATTAATGAATTCACACCGGAATTATTTCCTTTGACCTAAAATATATAATCCACCTGGGGAAATCCCTAAACCCATTCATTTACTCATTTATTTTGTAACATAAGAGTAAATATATGTTCACTCATGCATTATTGAAATGAATTCATCTATATTCCACCCATTTCACAACATTAAAGGTTCACATATAATGATATCCAAGTATATGATATAATTCAAGGTTAACCTTTAATGTTCCACTTCCATTCAGAGGCAATGAAAATAATTATGATATCCCTATATCATAAGGATTCATATACCCAAGCACCATGTTTCATGCAAGGATATTTTATTATATAAAATCTTATATCTTTATAAATTATATGGTCAACATATATCATAGGTATGATGGTTTAGGCCATATATCCATTAGATTAAAAGACTATCATGGGTGTTGTTCCCTTATTTAGAGAGTAGTGTATTTCTTGGAAAATTAAGAATCTTAATTAGATGACTTTGAGTAAAAATGATTCCAAATATATTGTTTTAGAAAAATAAATGACTCAAATAATGTGGATGAAGACTTTAATTGAATAGGTAACCCATAAATATACCTGATCAATCTATTTATAGTGGAATCTCAAGTAACTAAGAAATTTCGGGATAGAGTGATCTATTAAACTCTTAAATGGGGTGTATTTTATTTTATTTAGAAATGTTCATTAAAGAAAAATGATGTTATTCTACATATCATGCATTATAATTAGTTTGTATTAATAATATACCTCTTAAACTTATTTAGAGTTTTATAAAATGGTTATCAGTTGTAATAAAATTGATTATAATATAAAAGGATATGATTTTGATATGTTTTTAATTTAATTCTTATAATAGATTTAGTGGTTTTGTTTTTATGGTTTTTTCGAAATACAAAATTAAATGAATCCTCATTTTATTTATTTGGAAATGAATTTTTAATTTTAATTAGAACACATTAATTTATTTTTATTTGATTATATTTTTATAAAATGAATGATGAAATTAAAGTTTGATTTTTTTGTTTAAATTTAAGATTTATTTATTTCACATGATAAACATATTTTTAATGATTTTAATTGAAACTTGGAATTTTGAATTGAATGAATTTGAACTTACAAAATCAATTTCATTTATTATTTTCTTGGTATGTTATTTAAGATCAAGTATATTTGAATTATTTTATTTATAAGGTGTATATTTTAAATTTTTATATTTGATGTGTCTTTGTTGGTAATATGAATTGTTTGTGATGTTTTCTAATTTTATTAAGTTTTGTTTTTGGTTATTAGGATTCTCTAAAATGGAACAATCTCAAAACCAACATAGAATTCATTAAACAACTAAATAACTTAGGTTAAACAGTTAGCTATAATAGAAACCTAATTAGTGATAGGTTTTTATATCATTTAATGGTTATTGTTCTTAATCTATGTAATTTTACTCTATACATTTTTTAACCACTGAAAATTTTATTAATAGAATTTCCCTTCTGATTATTTAGATGTGACATATTTAGTAACATCATATTATATAATGCACCTTCAACACATGATAAAACCAATTTTTTAAATATTTACTTAAAAATTACTTTTATACAATAAATAGGATGATAAGAATTAAAAGTGTTATGATGAGGAAAAAAATATAAAATAAGATAAATATAATATGAGAATTTGGATATTCTCGATCCCCTAAAATTATCGCCCTAATGAAAAACACTAAAGAAATGAAACTAAATATTAGTAATGAAATATTAATTTTTAAGTAGAATATATATATAATTTTGAGATAAAATAAAATTGAATATAAAATTAATGAAATATTAGGTATTTACTAGAAGTAGGGAACCCATATGTCAATTACAAATCTAACCATTGGAATAGTAATATGTCCATTAGAGTAGTAATCAGATCATTATGAATAGTATTCTGAATGTTAGAATATTATAACCACCTATGTAATTGTAAAACAATATTTATTTATCTTATAAAATGGTAATTTTGAAAATTTATATCATGATACAAATAAGTAATTTTTTTTAAAATGAAATAATAAGTGTTTGGTTTTTTATAAAAAATATATGTTTTATTTACATTTTTATGATAATTATAAAAATTAAAAATAAATTATTTTTTTATAAAATAATGTTATAAAGTTAAATTAAGTTGTATTATAATGATAAAACTACTTTATGAAACCATAATTAAATTTTACAGGGGTCAGAAAATTGAACATAATATCATAACAGGCATTTTTAAAATAAATGACAATTTTATTAAAAAATTATCATATTTAGAGAATTATTTTTTAAAGATTATTTCATTTTTGGAATATACAGATTATAAAATGCTTATGGGTGACGTTTTGGTATTTTTATAAAATAGTTGAATTTCTGGTGAATAGTAATATACAAAAAAATATGGTAATTTTCATTAAAAGAAAAATAATTGCAGAAATGATTCAGGAATGATATAACTGATCATTGGATTGACATTATATCCATAAATTACTATATTTAGTCATAATAATTAATACTGTTGATAGTATTAAGATAAAACAATAAAAAATAATTATTATATTCAAAACATCCCCTCGTCCCCTTATAAATACCATACCTTAGCTCCCCTTCTCCTCACTCATTATAACTTATTTATCTTACAAAATATCTACCAAATTATATCCTCATCAATCCTCCCATGCCCTTGGAATCCTTAGTCTCATCAAAAGGCTACTCCAAGATTCCATAAGTGGGTGCCTAAGAGAGGACATCTAAAGAGATAATATTCTTAACCCAAACTATCTTTCAATTATTTATTATTCTGAATTATCATATATATTTCTAATATGTTAGTATGATTAAATGAATATTTTTGATATACTAAATTTTTATTATATTTATGGAATATGTATTATTGAGCTACCTCCCTTCTATTATTCTAAAAATGAAAACATTGTCCATATTATGGTCAATTTATCTCTTCTATAAATGATGTATTCTATTTTCCATTACCACCTAGGATGCATCAGAATCACCTTTTAAGAGAATAACTGTTATGGTTTTTTTTTCAAATTATATGGATCATTAAAAAATTGTACAAGACATAAACCCCATGATTGATAAAATTATTTGCATTGAACATTGACATAGAAATACTGGAACCAAGAGAGGATTTTTTCATGTTAAATTTATAATTAATTTAAATTAGATATTAAGAAAGATTATGTAATCTTAAGATATTTATTTTATAAATATTTTGATCTTACAAAACCCTTTTTCATATTTCCATTTTTGTGTAGGCATGACCCAAAGTAGATTCTCTCTAGTAGTGATCTACACATTCTAATTAAATCTTCGAACAACATCGATGGAATTTTGGGTTCTAGAATGGCTGATAAATTGTCTTTTATTGTTCATATTGATCAATTAAGTTTCCCTTAGGAAAGAAAATTCTCTCTTATTATTCCTATTCTTGATAGGATGAGATAATGAGGAACCTAGAGAAAATTTTTGTCATGAGCCGACCCACCAGGGTCTGATCCATGACTACCCCAAGCTCACCTCAAATAGGCTAGGGGATGGTGACTAGAACCTTGTAGGCATATACCATAGAGGGGAGGCATTAGACTAATGTACCTGTACACATAAACACATCTCCATTCCCATACAGTTCTGAAATGTATATAACTAAAACCAATGCATACATATATAATCCCACAACCAGAGTACGTCAGTAATGTATTGAAAGCATAAAAAAGGAGCCAAATACAATCCCAATCAACAGACTGTAAAGGGTCTAACATACTCAAAGGGTGAGGAATACAATCAAATGAAAGATCCTAGAAAACACTTCAGTATGATAAGCTCAATATATTCTCCACCATCTCTATATCCTCCAAGTACACCATCTAAAGGGACTTCATCTCCATAAGACATAACTAATATAGGAAGATCCCATGTAGGGGTGAGTATAATACTACCTAGTAGGACACGTTGTAAATAATAAAATCAAATAACCAAGTACAGTCATATAAATAAAATATATAACAATAAATCTGTAATAAGAAACACTCATATATACTCAATAAGGACACCACACTCCTATAAAGTCACAACCCACTATTAAACACATGATTCTGGTCGAAGCAATGCTCATTTTGGGATAATACACTGAATGAACCATGCTATCACTGGAGACTATCATTTAATAGGTTTATATCATTGTTCCCCCCACAAGAAATATCTTTGTCCTCAAAAGACCCTAATACTCATATTGGGGTTCACGCCCAGATGGATGATTAATATCCTTCTCAATGAGGTCACACTAATTCCATAAACCCTACATAGGTTATAAAGATGATAGAGGATCACACTCTAGTATCATGGAGGGACACCCCTAACTTAATATAAGAATCATTATACAGAGGGGATCACAATCCTATGATGTGGATGCAATTCCACACTATAAACTTGAGGGAATGGACAACATGATCACAATCAACCAAGAATATTTTAGGCTAAAAAATGAAAGGCTAAAAAGACCCTTAAATTGGGTACATGATGTGTACTATGGGTAAACTATGTGTATTGCTATCCCCATGTTTCCCTATGTGGAAACACCTCACATGGAATTTAAAACTCAACATTCATGGTATGTGGGTAAAAAAAGATATGTAGAGGTTTCATGATACCTGACTATGCTGTCTATCAATGTATGTGAACTTCATCCATGCCCATGTACACATATCCTTGTTTGTTTTTGTGTACACGATGTTCCACTAGCATTGTACTTATATTTTTGTCCATGTAATTTCAAAATCAAATGCCAAGCCATCATGGAAAGGGGTCACATGGTGTGTGATACTTAAATATAGTCAAAACCCTAGCATCCTATCCATAAGGTCCCACATAGATTTTAATTCTAGATTACACACCATTTTGATTGGTATTTTTTAGAAACCATGGTTCCTCTTCCACATCATCCATCTCGTCATCAGAGCCACTGTCCTAACTAGAATCTGTAGATCTAGGGTCAGCAAAGCCTCTTTTCACTAGAGGTTGTAGATCCAGGATTTGAATATACTTACAAAACATCTGCTTTATCCATCCATAACTATACCATATTTTTCTCAGGAAAAATGAATCCGATCGGTCTGGTATTATTCCTCTTTTTTTATTCTACAATCGTTTCTGATCCTCTAATCAAAACCTCCATTGCAACCTGTACCCACAGTATTGATACATTTCACAGAAGAACAATCATGAAATGATCAAATATCAGGTAATCGTCAAAACACTGGCCAAAGAAAATACCTGAGATGAACATGTGAATAATGGTGGAATAAAACCAAAATCATATAAAAAGTGGGGAAAGAATCTCAGACTTTTTTCATTCGTCTTCAATATGTTGTCATAGATTTGATAGTTGAAGCGGATTAAACACATTGAACAAAATTAAATTCCATTAATTTGACTCTACTGATGATGATAATATCAATTTTATTCATTGAATTAATCTGAATTCATCTAGGATTAATATACAAGATTTAAAATGAAAATAAATGTCTTACATAGAGTTTGTATTAATTTTTGATAATGAATGGATCTATGTTTCCATCTTATATGAGATCCATGAACTCCATTGGTGAAACAACCCATGATCTTTCCCCGATCCATTTTCCTCCACCAAGAACACTCTCTAAATTTCTATCTAGGTCTCCTGGGATTAGTGTCTAACGTCAAGAGAAAACTGTAACCATTTAATTATAGAATAGTTTGGTCACTACTTCAAAAATAAATAAAACAAATTAATTAATTAATTTATTTTATTCATTTACACACACTAAAATGTTTTTCATAAACGCGTTGTGCTGAAAAAGGTTATGTCATGACTAGGGTAAAAATTTCATTCTGAACTCAATGATGACCACAGATTTCTGATCTCAGATCCCTTTTGTCAGTTATTCAAAATTTTAAAGAAAATTGTGCATGCATGTTATTTAATATATTTAATATATTTAAATATTTATTCTGGAAACACAAGGTCTCATAATCACACACCTTCTTAGATCTTATTCTCTCAAATAATCCATTTAATACCAAACAATAATACACATAATATCTAATTCATCATATTCTACCCACCTTAAGGATTTTTTTCCAAAAAAGAGGGAAAAATAATATAAAATATGAGGGTACTGAGATCACATTTGGGTCTCTATATCCTAATTTCTCTCTTGAAGATTCCCATTCTACCACTAGAAATGAAATAGGGAAATCAATTTCCCATGAAGTATCCTCTAATACCGATCATTTATCTTCATTGGGTATAGAGTAAAGGTAGATCCATCCTTGATGTTAAGATTATACCAGTAAATAACATGTGACAGATCATGAACATACCTCCTTAGCTAATACATGTGAAAGGCATTGTTTACACAGTCCAATTGTGGAGGTATAACTAAGTAGTATGCCACATGGAAAACTCTACACAGTATCTAAAAATGACCAATGAATCTCAGAGATAACTTGTGGACCTAGCCAAATATCTATAATTCATGTCATGGTGAGACCCTCAAGAACACATGCCCCCTACTCAAACTCTATAAGTCTCTATCATCAGTATTCATAAGGCTTTTGATGGTTGTTTAAGTCCTCATATTATCATGGATGATCTTCAACTTCTTTGTAGTAGTTTACACCAAATCTGAGACCACGAGTGCCAACTCATATGGATCTATCCAACAAAGTGGTGACCTGTAGGGCCATCCGTACAAAGCCTTTAATGGTGTCATACCAATGGTGAAATGTTAGCTATTATTGTATGAAAACTCTACCAAGGGTAGTTAATCCTCCCAACTATGCCCAAAGTCCAATATGCCACAATAAGTCGTCCAAGACCTGAATTATCTGCTCTGTTTGACCATCATTATGGGGGAGAAATACTGTGCTCAAGCATAACCAAGTCTTGAATTCCTCCTTCAATCCTCTCCACAATCATGGAATGAATCGAGCATCATGGTTTGAAACAATAATCATGGTGCCCAAACTTCAGGTGATGGAAAGTGGGGCATCGATATAAAAACTTTGCAACTCAGTTTTTTATTCCGGGCCAAAGAAACTAATATTTTAGGTCCTTTTATATATTTTCCACACCTAGATATACCACTAAAGGGGATGTATGAATCTATTTCATCACCTCCTCCCACAACACTGAAGGTACCAAAATCCATTCTATGAAAAGTATAGTATTGTCCCCACCTTTAGAATATCCATCAGGATCATTTCAAGTGGATATATAAGTACACAAGGTCTCATAGTCAGTATCTCTATGCTAAGCATCCCTCACACACTATAAAAGTGATGGGGGTATCAACCAGTGACTGAAGACATGAAGCTCCATCATTGTCCACAAAGGAAAACTACGATGAGTATAACTACTCTAATACCTCAGCCAAAAATTGAGAACATGATCTCTTGATAAGACCATCTTCCACTACATTCCAATTATGATATGTATAGAAACTCTTGAAGTCATAGTCATGGAGAAACACTAGCCATCACCTCTGTCTCAAGTAAATACCCTTAAAAGAGAAGATATACTTGAGAATATTGTGGCAATAGTATATGATAAACCACTCACCCATCAGGTAGTGTTGCCACATTTTTAGTGAGAAAAATACCATTTCTAGCTCAATACTGTGGGTTGTGTATTTCTTCTCATGTGGTCTCAACTAACATGAACCATAGGTAATCACCACCTAACTCTACATCAGAGCACAATCAAGCCCGATCCCTGAAGCATCACGTAACACTATGTACTTGACACCCTCCTTTGGAAATCTAAAAAATGAGTGATATTATTAATCCCTACCATAACTCTTGACAGCACCAATGGAACGTTTTTTTTCAACATGAAAGGCCACCCCTTCTAGGTCAAAGCTGTCAAGGGTGATTCCACTCTAGAGAAATTGGGTGAAAACCTCCGATAGTACCCACCCAACCTAAGGAAACCCTACACCTCAGTAACACTCTAGGGTGGCTCCCAAGAAAGCATTTTCTCAACCTCTGATGGGTCCACTGCTAGTCCTACATATGAGATTACATTTCCCAAAAAGTAGACCCTTCTAATCCAGAACCGACACTTCGAGAGATTTCCATAATATTTGTTCTCTCGGAGTGTATCAAAGAGTATACTCAAGTGTCTCATGTTCTCCTCCTCAGACGCTAAGTAAACTAGGGTTTCTTTAATGAATACCACCATTAATTGGTCTAAGAAAGGTTGAAATATCTAATCCATGAGTTCCGTGAACACTTTTGGGGAGTTCATCATACTGAATGACATCACCAAGTAATCATATTGATCATAGCAACATCTGAATTCCATTTTTAGTATCTCCTCATCCTATAATCGCAATTGGTGATACTCTGATCTGAGGTAAATCTCTGAGATCCACCATGACCCGTAAAATGATCAAAGAGATCATCAATCCTTATTAGTGGTTAATTATTCTTCATGGTCACTTGGTTTAAGAATTTGTATTCCAAACATAACCTCATGCTCTTATCCACCTTCTTGAAGAACATCACTGGGAATAACTAGGGATAAACACTGGTTCTCACAAACCTCTTCTTTTTAAAGTCCTCCAACTGCACCCTTAGCTTGTGATGCTCTGCGAGAGACATCTGATATGCTAGTATAGATTTTGGCGCCATCCTAAGATGCATGTCAATGAATAAGTATAGCTATTGGTGGGAAGGTAAGCCTATCACATCCTTAGGTAAGACATCCTCATACTCGACAACCACTATAGGAAACTGAATGCTCATAGAACCCACCACTCCAATATTAATTATAGCCAACTAGTGATTAATCAGTTGTACTCTTCTATGCATGATCCCATATTGATCTGTCATGGTTTCATTTTCACCCAGAAATTTAAACCTCATTATGTCACAGTGGATACACCACATCCTCCACCTAAAATAGTCAATATAAGCATGCAATGTGGATTGGAATTCCATACCTAATATGATGTTGCAAGGTATAACTACTACTATAAATAGATCCCATACAAAACTATTTCCTCTAAGAATTTGATTGCACTATCAGCATAAGTGTGCAATCACTAAGTCCTCACCTATCAGAGTCTCCAACCGAAATGGTTGATTCAAAGAAGCAACCAGAATCTCTAAGTATCAAACTAGAGAAGTGGAAAGGAAGGAATGAAACACACACATGTCTATTAGTACTACATCTATATTAAAAAAGACCTAGATCATACCTCATGTCATCCATGGATCCCCAGGGTTATAGGACTCTATAGTATGCATCTAGCCTCTTCCCTGACCACTAGATCCCTGAGCCTTGTGTGGACCACATAGGGGTGGTTATGGTAATAGGTCAAACCTCAAAACTCCTCATACTACCCTATTGGACCCTCTTCTACATCCACCACCATGTGTAACACCCTATTCCTACTTCTACCTCTATCATTATGGTCCCTCGATTTTATCTCGATCAACTGTTTGATGGGACAAAAAATACTAAGTTATATGTCCCTGACCACCATAGAATAAAAATCACCTCTCCCTTGGATAATTCAAGCCATCTTGAGATCCCTAAACTACTAAACCTATGTCCTAGGATCATCCCTTGAAGAATCTATGATGCTTGGATCCCTATGACTATCGTCGACGACCTGCTACTGAGGTCTCAACCCTTAGGTTTCCACTACCAGCACCAACTTTCATTGCTTTCTCTACCAGGAAGCTCTCCACCACCAAGACCCACTCAATCACCCGGACATAAATGGGAATGCAAATGGATATCAATGAAGCCATTATTTCACGGTGTAATCCATTATCAGAGGTATATACTATGAAGAAAGAATCATAAACCTATCCATGGAGTATCACAAGAGATTAGTAAGACTCGCTGAATAATCCAACACAGTCATACTTTCCTACTATAGATATAGAATCTCTTATATGAACACTGACTGCAATGTGTCAGGATAGAACACATCCCTATAGAGGCACTTAAAGTTTGACCAAGGGAGAGCTGTCTTATTATGTGACTGGGTCACTAAGCTCCACATGGGAGGTTGGTACCTCTAAAACTCATGCTTCTCACTCAGCTTCTGTGAATACTCTACTAGCACTACCAGCACTAATTGTTGCTCAATGGGTTGTGGTATAGATGATCAACCATATGGAGGTTCTATCCATGGAACATGACCCTATACTTAAGCCTCATCACTTAGTGGATCATCCTCATGATCACATAGTGGAATCTTGGATTGATGTCTGCATAGAGGCATCCTAAAATAAACAAGATGTACAAAATTCAAATAATATATCTAGGGAGATGACTCAAGAAGGACATGGAAAACACAACCCATTCCTATATGATCCATATAAATTTTTTTCCCTGCAACCAATGTCTGTAGGTACCAATTCTAAAATTAGGTGATTAGAGTCTTGGTGTATAGATACATTGGTTGCTGCACCAATAATGGAGTCCCTAGCTTGAAAGATGAATTTGAAACCCTAAACAATGTCTCCCCAAACCAAACTCATAGATTTTGGTCCAAAGGTAGAACCTTCTCTAATTCTACTATATCACAACCTGATCCAACCGGATTTGACCCGTGACTAGACCATGCCCACCTACAATACGCCAGGGGCTGGCGACCAATGTTGAGTAGTCATATCCAAAAAATTGGAGGCATTAACCTAATGAAACTATACAAACACACAAATATCTAGGTCCATACAATTCAGAAATGTAAAAAAACTAATGCATGCATAATTCTTTAATACCAAAAACAGAGTATGATAATAAAGTTATAAAAGTGAAAGAAAGGGTCCAAATACAATCCAATAAAAAGAATATAAATTGTCCAACTTACTCAAAGGGTGAGGAATAAGATGAAATGAAAGATCCTATAAATCACCTCAGTCTAAAAAGCTCAATATATGCTCTATAAGCCCCGTTTACTCTGAGGACACTATCTAATGGGCCGTCTTCTGCATAATACATGACATGTTCAGACAGATTATATGCAGGGGTGAGTATAAACCTAGTAGGACACCCTAAAAACAGTAAACATAAAGCACCATGTACAACTAAATAAATACAACATATAATAATAAATGTATAATAGAAATCAACTGGATATACTCAGAAAGGACGTCACACCCCCAGGCGGTCACAACCTACTACCAGCCATAGGATTCTGCTTGAAGTAATGATCATTCCAGAAGAATCCACTCCACGGGCCATTCTATCACCAGAGACTTTCATTTAAGATGTATAGATCATTGGGTCCCACCCAATAAATCTCTCTAGTCTCAGAATACCCTGATACTTAGATTGGGGGTCATACCTATAACTATTGGGGGACACCACAAACATATTATTGATCAACCTGCTTTGTAGGGGATTATATGCCAATGATACCATGAACCCCATCAATAGGACTTTCTAGATGGAGGATCAACCCCCTATATAAGGAGTTCATGTCGATTCAACAAACCCAACACAGGGTATAAAGAATACGTAGGATCACACTCTAGTCTTATGAAGGGACACCACAAACTCTATCTGAGACTCATCCTCTAGAGGGGATCAAAATCCCATGTTGTGGATGAAATTACACACTTCACCCTTAATGTAACAGACCAAGGGAACACACTAGACCAATACTGGTCCAGACTAAAGAAACAAAGGGCTAAAAACACCCTAAAATGGGGTACATGGCATGTACTGGGGGTACATGGAATGTAATATTATCCCCAAGTTTGTCAGTGTGGTGATGACTCACATGGAATGTAAACCTCAACATAAAAGGTGTGCGAGTGAAACACATCATGTATAGATATCACCTGACACTTGCCCGTACCATCTAGCTATGTTTGTGTACTTTGGCCATGCCCTTGTACCTGCTTGTGTACACCTAGACATGTCCGTATCCGAGTACACAAAATTCCATTGGATGTGTACTTTTAGTTGTGTATGTGTAATTTCTGAAGTACACAACGAGCCATCACAGAAAGGGGTCATATGGTGTGTGATAATTAACTCCATCCAAAACCCAAGCACCACATCTAGGGTTTAACACATGACATGTAATGCCAGATTACATGCCGTGTTGATTGGGATTTTCTATAAATAATGGTTCCTATTTGGTGTCATACACCACGCCACCAGAGCCACCATACTTTCCCGAATCTACAAATCTGATGTCGTCCATGCCTCTCGTCACTAGAGATCATAGATCCAGGCTTCATATATGCTCAGAAAACATCTGATTGATCCATCCGTAGCTCTACCATATTCCAATTAGGAAAAAATAATCCCACTGGTCCAGTCTTGTTCCTCCTCAATTTATCCACCATTATTTTTGAGCCTCCAATCACAACCTCCATCACAAGACGTACCCACAGTATTGATCTGTTGTACTGAAGAATAGTTGTGAAATGATCAAATACCAGGTAATTGTCAAACCATGATATAAAGGAAATACCCATGATGAACGTGCGAATAACGGGGGAAGAATTCCAAAAGAACAGAAAATGTTAGGAATGAATCTCAGACTTTATTCATTCGTTGTCAATACTTTGTCATAGAATTGACCGACGAAGAGGGATCAACACAATGAACAAAATATAATTACATCAATTTGAATATACCAATGATGTGTGTGTCAATTATATCCATTTTAATGATCAATGTTTGTCCCAGATTAAGAAATAAGATGGAAAATTCAAATCAACATCATACCTGGAGTTTGGATCTATCGTTGATGAAGAATAGTTTTGCATTGTTGTTGTTGATGAGATCAATTAACTCTATTGGCACATTAATCTACGATCCTGACCTGATCTATCATCATACACCAATAATGATATCTAATGAACTCTCTAGGTCTATAGGGTTTAGAGGTAAGACAAAACTATAACTATGAACTTATAGGTGAGTTTGGTGACTACATCAAAAATAAATAAATAAAATTAATTAATTAATTTCATTCATTTACGCTCACGATGAATTTTTCATGAATGCTTCGCATTGATAAATTTTATGTTGTGCCTAGGATAAAACCTACATTCTAAACTCAATGCTGCCCTATGAATTCTGATTTGGGACCCCATTTAAAAGTTATACCATCTTTTTAAAAAAAAATGTGTGTGTGTGTTATTTAATATATTTCAAACATTTATTCTAGGAACACTGGGCCTCATAATCACCCATCATCTCATCACCTGGTCTTTAAAATAATCCAAATAATATCCAAAAATAATACATAGAAAATCAAAGTCATTAAAAATTCATTGTGCACAATGATTATCAATCATCAAATAACCATATATAAAAGACATAACCTTCTATTTATAGAGTTTCAGTTTATGTTAAAATATTATTTAGCATAATGTCCCTTAAATAATATAATAAACCTTTTCTTACCCCATGAATTATAATAATAATAATATTATTTTATTTCATTATTTATTTAACGTAATGATAAATATTATTTTACCGGCATACAAATTACTATTTATCATTGAACACGATCTTGGTCCGCTCGTCCTCCTCGAAATTTATTCAGTATCCTAGTAAATATTAATTAAACATTTATTCATAAATAAATATTTTATTTATTGTGTATATATTTATTAAATATTCTATACATAAAATAAGTATTCTATTAAAATCTTGGTGAATAAATATTTTTTAATTATTCATGTAATTAAATAAATAAATTATTAATTAATAAATTATTATTTATTACTTTGAAAATATTTGGGATGAATAAATCCGGAATAAAATTATTCCTTGGTCTTGAGAATAATATTTATTCCAATAATTAAATTTAAATATAATTTAATTGAGATCAACAGAACCACTTAGTGTGTGAACCTCTAAACTTATTTCTCACTAGCATTAGGTGGGTTTTACTAAAGCCCAAGAATACTGTCCAGCAATGGGTCAAGAAACCCAATAGAAAGATGTTAATGTCGCAACATAAAAAACCAAACACAAGATCTTACCGTGTAATATAATACATTTGTCACAATATATTATCAAGCATATTTCAAAAAATTTTCATCAATCTTTGTGCTGGATACATCTTTCTTTGACTCTGTGAAATAAACTCATCGTTACACCAACATCATAGAATTTAATACGATGTTTTTATTTCAATAAAATGTCTGAGATATCAACTTCCATTAAAATGGAAGGGATAAATCATTCCTCAACTTAGTAACTAATAAAATTTTATTTATGACGTATCCAATATACCCTACTTTCTGTGAACATATGACATAATGGTTTTTCTTAGTAAATCAAATTACGTGAGCCATGAAAATCATTAATAATAATAATAAAGTTTAAGGACCATTAAAAAAACTTGAATATAGGAATATATAATGACACATAAATATATGTAATTCATAAAGGTGGTACTATTATCACAATCTTCCATCTTAGAGATTACCATGTGAGAACTACCTGAGAATAAGTATCATCTTATTACAAGTACTCACACCTGACAGTCAACAAACCATGTTCCCTTATCATAGAATGTTATTTGACCATAGAAATAATATTTTATCAATATTATCATAAAAAATCAACATTCTTATCATAATATAGAACTGTTATTCCCATTTCAGTGCAACAAATAATCTAAGAAATTATCACATCAGATTTATATAGAATAACAGTCAATACGTGATTAGGAATTTAGATTAATATTCAATTATTTTAATATAAATTTAATATAAAGTGTAAAGTATTTGGTTCTAGGGAACCAACTACAATGGTATCCCACTTTATCTAGAGATAGCCGATAATGACTTGTTAGTTATAACATGTTAAACATTCTTCTGTTGAGTATGGATACAACTTTTAGGCCAACCACATTTCCATGACTAGTGTTTGTAAATCCACATGTTTATGTAAACAATCTATTTTTTGTAATATTATACCATGAGAAAATCCCTTATGTAGTGATATAAAAAAGTATCCACCTCTTGTTCCCATGTTAGAATCCTAACATACTAACTATGTCCACAGTCAAAGAATATCATGATAATGATAAAACTCTTTCTTTTGTTATAACCCAAAATTAGAATAAGGAGTCACTAAAACACTCCGTAAGATACATCATAAGCCACAACATACTCAGATATTATAGATATATAAATAATTGGATATAATAAGTTTTTATTGCATATCTATTTATCCTTTTCTATGATATTAGATCATATTGAACTAAGTGAAGTCAAGTGTTTAATTCACTAGATAACCAGTATTTCCATTTCTCCAGATACCAGGAACTCATCCAATTATACTTTTCCAGGTACTCTTGGATAGTTCTTACTTCAAGTCTATACTATTATGTTAGATCTATTTTATATTCACATACTAAGAATTATTCTTCAGTAATATCAAACATCAATACATATCATGGAATATGAGATAAATTCCTAGCACTTATGCTTGTGAAATTATTTTAACCTCAATAATATCTTCCTATGACCATGCGTGTTCTATTATAAGGATTATATGCCAAAAAATTCATTATTAAATTGTTTTAACGCATATTTTTAGATAATTTATTAATCTTTTTACTATGAATAGAATTTTAAACCCCATTGATCTATTTTGTAGATAATTTTCCCTAGAACATAGTTGTTACTTGTAGTCATACTTGGATAAATTCATTTATTATATTTAATAAACTGGTAATACATAACATTTCTTATCCATATGTTATCAATATATCTATTTTGAAAACTTATATCATTCACACTAACTATTTAGAGACACATGTCACTCATTCATTCCAAGAAAATATAATATAATCACTATGCACGATTTATTCATAAATGAATTTATATAATCATCATATATCATTTTAATTTATTGATATCACTGACCCTTTATAGTTATGACTATTAGACATATAACATAGGGTCTCATTTTGTTCACATCATATAGACATCTTCCATAAGGAGTCCTCTAATGAGTGGTCCTTGACAATTTATAGCCCAATATGATGATCATATAATTATTTTTTGGAAAGTATAATTCAAAATGATTTTAGTCATGATGATTGGTGTATATAATTTTTCATAGAATGAACCATTAAATAATAAATAATGTTTTATTGGTACATTCTTGTACCATAAATGTCCAATTTCTCTTAAATAATCACTATTGGTATCATGTATCAAAAACATTCAAAACATGGATACACAAAAACTTAATACATAGAGTCCATTACTTGAATTTATTAATACTTTTTAAATATAACAAGTTTCCATTTAATACTTCTTTCTAGGAATCTTTAATTTGAAATAATAATATATGTATCACCCATAGAAGTGATCATAAACCACATCTTTGGTTATAAATACCTATGCTGTATGTGTATCTTGAACTAATCCTCCCACTAAGATAAATAGAGTCCGACATTACAATGCCAAATCACGTGAATCTAGAGCCTTAATCCATATAAGTTATGCATTATTTCACTATATTTAAAGATATAGGCTTCATTTATGGAAATATGGTTGGTATTTACTAGACGTTAATATCCGTAGTGGCTATAAGATTAATAAATTAGATGCACCATAGTGTTTAATGTTCATTTATAGCTAAATCCAAACTTTAACAAATGATTTTCATCAAACACTTTTGGTTGTGTCCTAATAGATTATTATCATATCTCAATATGTGTTATATCCATTAGAAAATATATCTAACATATGGGTTGTTGTTGCACTTATATTTAAAAAAAAAGAATTGGGAAAAATAATAGATGATTTGAAATATATATAAGAATCATCACCGATCTTCCTTTCACTACCATAATTACATTGATGTATATAAGGGAATGTGAGTTTGGGATTACCTTTACTCCACTTGTAAGATCAATTATAACATGGATAATATGTTCTTCGATAATCCATCTTGGAGATTCCTCAATCTTTACAAAGTGAACTTATTTACTTCACTGAGAATTTCTTAAATTTCTTAAAGGAACCTCTTGAAGTATATGAAGTTACCTTTATCTTTCAAAAAGTTTACATGTCCATATTGAAATAAGTCTAAAAACATTATTTATACCTTTATTGTTTAGGTTTTTTTTATAAAAAATATGATAATTATTTTGTTCTTATACCCAATATCCTAGCTTAATCAAGACTAAAACACTTTTATGGGTATAAATAAGCCAACTATTTCCAGTTTTTTTTGAAAAACAATTATCTTTCCAAAAATAAGTAAGAGTATTATATTTTATATTAATCATTAATTTCAATGAATATATGTGATTAAAGATTTACTAAACTATTAGTTTATTATTGAAGTACTATAAAATTTTGTTATTATAAATGTGAAATATTTTCTCTTTATGTATAACTGAACACTGAAATAAATGTTTTTATTACACTAAAACTTAAATAAATTCATTTTGGAAATGAGAAGTTGTGAGACCCCATTAGATGATATATGAATCCCCTTTTATCGACTCCTTTTGTGATCACTCTATAAAATTTATATTCATTACCATTTATTGTATTTTAATAATTTAATGTTGTAAGCATATTTTTATTTTAATAAAAAAGTGATGAATAAAAACATGATGAATATAACTAATATAGATGCAACTGATTCCTTCTTCAATTCATTAAAATTTATTTCCCAGTGTCCATTCCTTCTATATAAGAAGAAAATATACCCTATTCATTATTCTTCATTGGAATGTTTTACCTTTTTAAAGGAAAAAGTAAAAGATATTTTTTATTTATATTATCCATAGAATCTATAGCCTTTTTTTCCAAATTTTTACCATATGGGATAGAGAAAAATGTTCCAACCAATCTCTATCAACTTTGTAAAGTATTGAAGAAATTTTCCCAAGCAACTTATCGATTTTGTTTATCAGGTATTAGATGGATAATGATAACCCAGTAGTAAGGATAGTAAAATAAAATTAATTTATAATTTCTTATCCAAGTGGAATCCTAAATTCTATAACTGATCAATATACCCATCATTTTGAAATCATGATCAGTAACAATATTACCTTTCTAGAGTTTACACTAATATAGTGCATTGGTAATATTATTTATTTGATTAATTTATTTCTCTTCTTCAAGAAAAAGAAGATGATATATTATGTTGTAAGTATCCATGTCCTTATATTGTATCATAAACTATCTAAATATTACTGATAAAATAATACAATAGAAATAGGAAGTATCCTCTACATATCTCTTCTGAGAATCCTTTTCACCTTATCTCATCTTCTAGGATTGTATAATATAAATAGGGGATTATAACACCTTATACAAAGTTTTTGATGACAATTCACCACATAAATATTTTTACCATATCTGTAAATTTTTATTTGTAAGGAAATAAACTGAGTAAAGAAATTATCCCACCATTTTTTATCTTCATTTATAATTTTTCTATAAGAATTAAAATAGATAATTAGTACCTTACTTGATTAAAAATTATGAGAGGCATAATAATTTTAATTTCCTTAAGAATATTATGGTACACAAATTCTTAGCATGTTACATTTGTATTTTTCAACTTGTATGTGTTCGCAGGAGGCTCGAGGAGGGTTTAGTAGAGACTAGGGATGAATTTCTATTGCAACAGGTGGTTTATGACATGAAAGTGTAATTCAAATTGTGTGTTTATGATTTGTGGATTGTGTGGATCATGGTTCAAAACTTGTGTACATGTGAGGGGTTCTATTCATGTTGAATTCATTACATGAAAGTGTAATTCATTATATGAATTAAGTTGGGTTTTGATTCCATGAGTTTTGGAGGAATTTTTTGAGGATTGAGATATTATAAATTTATGTCTCAAAACATTTTAACAACTTGAATTTTTAGGATGCACGATAATTAATTCCATGAATATTTAAATCATGATGTAAATGAGGTGAGTTACAACCGATCTATAAGTATGAGGCTTGGATGAATTATTTCATTTAGATATCATTCCTCTAAGTTTTTGGTCAAACCCTAAGTGTTTTTACTGGATCTTATAGCCAATTTTCTCCTTCTTTTCTCCTTGGCGTCTGAAGGTTGATCATTAGAAATGTTAGGTGATTTGTTCCCTTTTATCCCATTTCTCATTTATTTCTTATTCTCTGGTTTCATGGAGGTGAGGTTTTTCTAGTTTAAAGAGTATTTAGGATTCATTTTGATGATCCCTCAGCATAATCCAAGTTAATTCAAGTTTTTCCCTTTTTCAGTTCTAGTTTTAGCATGGTTTCCCTTTTCTATGTTGTGCGTTGTGAATCAAAAAGCATCTTTGAGGTAGGTGGTCCATGTTCTCTCCCAATTTGTGTGAATATATGGGGGAAATCATGCTTTTTCCCTTCCATTGGGTGGATTTTAAATGTCATCTTAATAACAATAATGAATTTTCTAAATCTAAAATTGGTGGGAAAATGTAGAAATCATAGGTTTTATGGAATTTATGATTTTGTTGATGGGATTATGAATAGTTGTTATAATTTGTGAAAATCACAGATGTTGGGATCCATGATTATGATATAGTTGATGTATTTCATACCCTTAATATTCTAATTTTTGATACCACCCTATAATGAAAAGGTTAAAGAACACACATATATTTATGGATAATGAAATGGTTTCCCATGAAAGTCAGGTTTATGTGACAAAACACATGATAATTATTGAAGTAAAGTGATGTAATCCCATGAACCTAAAATTGTGGAAACCGAGATGTGATGATTTGTTTGATTACTATTTTTATGTTTCCCTCTCTTTTGTGGGATGATGTGTGGTGATGGTGGTGACCGGTTGGGTTATAGATTTGATGTGGTAAGTGGTGTGATTATTTTATGTAATGAGAAGTGATGTGGGAAGTTGTGCGATGGTGGTTATGTGCAGTGTTTTTATAGAGAATGTCTGGGTTTTATGGGGTGGGGTGGCTAACATATGATTTGAGGTGGGTGATACATTGTGTGGTGTAGTTGTGTTAGTTTTTAGGTTATATATGGAATAAAAAGTAATGATGAAATTGAATGATGTGGGTTGATAAATGATTAATAATGGGCTATAATTATCATATAGTAATTAGTTTAATTAATCTGAATGATAAATGAATGGGCTGTGTAAATGTGAATGAAATGGATTAGTATGTGGGAGTTAGTGGAAACCCATTAAATCCATAAAATAGTGAATTTGAAATTGAAATTGGTTCCATATGGCTTTATGTGATGATTCTATGGCGTGATTAATTTAGTGGCGGTGAAACTGTGATAGATATCATGCAGTGTAATGATGGTGTTGTGTTGTATTCTAGTAAAGTTTATGTGAACCCATCAATTGAGTATTTTTTCTATCAATATATCTTGTATTTTTGTTTATTTCTATATATTCCCTACCCAAGTTGCATAAACTTACCAATGTACAATGGTTTTGGGTTCCAGGTGTTTTCCCTAAAATCCAGGATGATGGTCATACAAATAAATGGCTACCCCCTCTTACCTTCTCTTAATTTAGTAGTGATGATACAACGTGGTGTTAGAGATTACCTAGCATTTATGATATAACTTAGTGTTGGAGATTACCCCGGAGGGATTTAGTGATAAGGATGTGATATATGGTGGGTATCATGGATGATAATAGGAGGGAATGAGGTTGATGATCTTCATGTTCATGATACTCCACTACTTAGGTTATGTGATGAGGTTATGATGTGATGTGATGAGGTTGTGAGGTGATATGATGTTGACTAATTCTAGAACCAGATGATAGACCTTGTGAGGGTGGGGTTGGTAGGGATGCATCCCAAACCACATCAATGAAGGTTGGTTATGTGATGTGATATTTATGGAATTGATAAGAGCACATGACATTCGAAATTGGGGCAGGGCAATAGAAAATTAGTGGGGAAGAGGCAATGGGATGACTTTGTTATTTTTTATACCATGTTACTATATGGGATTCAAGATTTGATGAGAGAACCATGGTTAGGGTGGGATAGATTAGCTGGAAAATTATATTCTTGTTAGTCATACTATTTATTCATTGGCACATCAGTAAGATATTGTCACATGTTTAGTAGAGAATTTGGGTGTGATTATATTGAGTATATATGTAATAACCACCCTGCATATATGAACTATTTTTAAGTTTATATGAGTTCTTTGGGGAATGAAATGAACATTACTAGCTAGTTTTTTTGAGATACTGTTGATAATATTCCATAGGTCTTTTCTTTTGGTATTTATTTGAATTATTTATTGTATATGTTGGTACTGTTCATGCAGGACCCACCAATTTCAAGTAACCATTTCTTTATTATTTTTAAGTATATAAAGTGTTAGGGTGAATTTTGGGAGAGTTTAGATTAATTTTAAAATGTTAATGGGGATTTTATAAGGGTTAACGGTTGATACATGGTTTGTGGAAACCATGTATCACCAATAGGAAACTGTGCACAAGGAGGTAGGGGCTAAGGGGAAGGCACATGGGAAGGTACCTAGTTTTTCAAAATCGTGTGGCCGACTAGGAGGAACTGTGCTACTTGGGACAATGAGATTTGGCACGGTTGGAACATATTTTTTTGATCATGTAAGTAAACCATATGAAGTTCATCCTTGAGACAATATCTAGTGCATGGCTAGTGCACAGTTTTCCTAACCATGCAACTAGCCCTGCCCAGGTTAAAAACTAGATCCAAAAAAGTGGATATAGGTTAGTTATATGTTTTAATGCCTCATTTTTGCCCCAAAATGATCCTAACTCGAGATATTTCTCTCTAAAAGGTATACGAACTTATCCCTATTAGTTTGGAAGTAATAAAAAAGCGTTTATTGGTTCATTGAAGATAAATTCCTACAGTAAGACATCGCTCTTGGTGGTTTTTCTTATATCTAATTCTCTATCTATCTTAGTTTCTTATATCTTCACTCATTGTGGATATACCTAAGATATTTTATGATAAATATGATTATATTTGGATGTTTTGATGATATGTTAAGATATATAAGGTGGGGTTTTGTAGTTTCATCCTTGTTTTTTGGATTTTGGGAGCTATTCTTAGTTGTCATCATAAAACCCATGGTTGGTGGATTCACTCTCAACTCCTCTATTTAGAGTATGAAGTCTTGATTTTAAATTGGTTTTTTATTTAAATGGATTGTGAATTTTTTGTGCAATGATTATTAAAAACCCACTTGAGTGAAGTTTTGGGGAAACATGAAAATTGGGTGTTTTTTAGAAAGTTCCTTGTTTTCTTGATTTTAAAATGAATATTTTTCTAGAATTATGGTAAATGGTTTAATAAAAATTTCTTCCATAAATGGAGTGTTTTAATGAAATGAATTGTGATGGTTGATTTGAAATAGTTTTTTCTAAATTTCTCAATAAGAGAATGATTTTATTGAAATGGTTGAATTTGTTGGTTTGTAATTAGTTTTTGGCATAATGGTTGGGTGTGTTCATGTGTATTCCGGACATATAAGGGTACATATTCTTCCTCAACATTAGTGGGATGGATAAGGGTCATAGATCTCCCCCATCAAAATGGTTTACTAAGTAATGTCTTAGTGAAAGCTTGAATCACCAATAATGAGTATAGGGAGGTCCAAGTTACATGCATGGTTGGATTTTTAGATATGTGGAATAAAATTTATTATGATAAAATAGAACCTGTGAAATGATTTTAAATTATATTTTGTTCTTTTCCTTGAAGAAATAGGCTTTTTTGGAAAACCGTTTAAAATGAAAATTGTTTTATATTATTATATGAACTATTTTTAAGTGTTTTATATTAATTATTTTATATAAATGTGTTAAAATGTTATATCCTAGTGGTGTGAGTAGGGAATTCATTTGGGGAAAACCTACTATGTTTTATTACTCACCTCTGATTTGGAACTTTGGTGATTTTGTAGATTTTTTTATTGAGATAGGGGAAAAGGAAAGTTATTAAACATATTTAGTATTACTTCTTGATATATGGAATATTTTTTTGGATTTAGAACATGGATCATGTTTGGAGCTTGTATGTTTCATTGGATTCCTTGAGTTTTATCTTCTGTTGTGTACTTTTATTTTATAGTCTTCAACTGTAGTACTTGGTTTTAGTTTTATTTTAATATAAATGGTTTTCTTTGGGGTGTATTTAATTGATATCATGCATCATGTAGTGTGTTATTTGGTTATGACATTTTTGGTCGGATGTTTTATTTTTAAAGGGAAAATTATCCCCCATATGTTAAATAATCCCTTGGAATTTATTATCAGCCTTTGGAACCTTGGGGATGTCTATTAAGACAAAATAACATCCTACTACCTTATCAAGACAATGAGAATAAGTGGGATGTTACAAGTGGTATCAGTCTTGGTCCCTTCAATTAGCTTTATGGAATAAGTGGTATCATATTGTTTGGTCCTCTCCTAATAAATGGTCTTAAGTTATCTCGGTCTTGGAGTTATGATTAATTCTTGTATATTCCTTGTTTTGGGTTAGTATAAAGGAGTAGGATTGTTGGGACTTGAAGTGTATATCATAAAAATATGTAGCTTAACTTTTTATACTGAACTTCACGTTACTAAATAGTTGTTTACATAAGGGTTTTGGAGACACTTACAGGATTTGAAATCTCATTATCATGGGTTTACCCAATGAGATGACCATGACATGAATTTGAAAATGAATTCCTATTAGAAGTGCATATTTCATTTTTAGTAATGATATATGATTTGGTACAATGTGTTGATTTTTGAAAAATATTGAAAATATTTTCAAATGAAAGAACTTGGAAAGGGCATGATTGTGGTAGTTTGAAAAGGGTATGATTTTCAAAAGAAAGTTAAATTTTTTCAAAAATGGTGGAACATGGTAAAAGTTGGTTTCGAAAAGCATTTTTGTGATAATTATGAGGTGATAAAATTTTAAATGTTATGAATTAAGTAAATAGAGATAGATATTTATGGTTTTTTTGTTTTATAGAAATTGAATCTGGTAGGCATCGTAGAAACCAATTAAAAGAAGTTGCTGGGATCGTGGTTTTACCTAAGCCATAGGTAAACCAACAACTAGTTCAGAATATAGTCGAAGTTTTTCAAAATTTGGATATAAGGTATATGAGGTATGAGAAAAGGAAAGTGGATCATTTAGTCTAATTCTATAAGAAGAATGCACTCATGTTTTAGGATGATTCAAAACCAAAAAGGTGTAGGTCTGGTAGAATAGGATTAATTGTATCTTCAATTTCATCAGCACACCAATAGAGTAGAAATTCAAGATGTAGACTTATATGTTGGAAGATATTGCATGATAGTGGTGGGATTTAGCAGTTCAGGATAAATTAGACCATATCCTGACATGAGAATATTTTGAGGAATTGTTCAAAACAAATTCTATCCGCACAAGTTCAGAATTCAAATAATGAAGAAATTATTCAGCTTGAATTTGGAAAATATTTCTATCACAAAGTATGCGACTAAATTCATGAATTTATCATGCTTTTCGCCCAAATTTTTTGTGAGTGAATCCTTGAAGGAACACATTTTTGAATAGGGGGTGAGGAAGGTGATTCACTCAAAGGTTGTTGTGATATATATTACGAACTATATGGGGATGGTAAATAGAGTGATAGTAGAAGAAGGGGACATCTAGGGAGCTATGAGAGGAGGAAGTATTCTGATGCCAACAGGAAATGGTGGGAACTCTAATACTGGGTGCAAGAGGAAGAGGGAAACCTATTTCCAAGGTGGGAGTATGACTCAAAATCAAAAAAAATAGATCAGTGAATCTTACTCCATGACCAAATATCCAGCTAGAATGTTTTCAGTGTGGTTCATTCAACCACAAAAAGTGATAATGCATGGTACAAACTAGAGCATGTCATAATTTTAATCAGATGGGAAATCTTCAATGATATTATTGTAATTATCTAAGGATGAGTGTTTGGTAAATTTATCACATGTCACAAACATCGTATGCTTCATTAGGATGATAGAAGCATAATAAATCTTTTTAGAATAACAAATATATCCATGTTGATTATAAAAATACCATGAATCCTTAGTAACATAAATATCAATAGGGACATAAGAAACAAAGTGTGGAGAATAAGAAATTATATGGAGATGAGTAGTTTATGGTAGTTGATCATCCTAGACCATCTATGGTGTGAGGAACAATTCTTTTGAATTATACCCTTATACAAGTCTTGTTTGATACAAGTGCATGCCATTCCTTTGTCCCTTCTCATGTTGTTGACTTGATAAGTTTAAGGGTTGAGATGACGCCTTCTATGATAAAACTTCAAACTCATCTTGAGAAAAGTTAATTTCAAGCCTTGTTCTATAGAGCATGTTCTATAAATATAAATGTAGTTGAGGTGATATGGGATTTCTTTGTTCTTGAGATGGATTTCTATGATTTAATCATGGGTATGGATTGGTTGACTATGTTCAAGGCTCACATCAACTATTATACATGACGTGTTAATTTTATAACCGATGATGATTTTGAGCATCGCTTTAAAGATAGAAGGGGTGTAAAGGTTGGTACAGTAAGATTTTTGGAACCAACGATTATAAAATTATTGTACCAGTTGGAAGCGTTGAACTTTTCATCGATAGACGAGATCGATAATAAAAGATTTTTATCAGTGGTTGATTAGTTTCTAGATGTGTTTACAGAAAATTTCTCAAGGTTTCCAACTATGAGAGAGGTTGAGTTTATGATTGATCTCCTTATAAGGACCAGTCCTATTTCCCTTCTATATTATTGAATGGGACTAATATAATTAAGGGAACTGAAAGTTCCATTGGGGGAGTTAGAAAGCGAAGGGTTTATTTTTCCAAGCACATATCTGTGGGTATCATCATTCTTGTTTGTGAAAAAGGTAGATAGAACTATATGGATATGTTTGGATTATCATAAGATTAACCAAGTTACAATAAAGAATTAGTATCCACTTCCACACATTGATTATTTTTCTGATCAATTAAGGGAAGCTCAGTGGTTCTCTAAAATTAACTTGCGATCGGGATATCACCAATTGCGGGTTCAGAAAGATGATATTCCAAAGACAAATTTCTGAAGTAGATATGGAAATTATGAATATTCGGTAACGCCTTTCAGTATTTTGAATGAACCAACAATCATTATATAATTAATGAATAGGATATTTCAAAGATATCGGTATTTTTTTGTGGTGGTGTTTGTGGATGATATATTGGTGTATTCAAGGACAAGGTATGATCATGAAAAACACTTGACCACAATGTTGGGAATCTTATGGGATCTTTGTCTATATTAAAAATTATTAAAGTGTGATTTTTGGATATAATAGGTACAATTTATTGGCCACATAATTTATAAATGACGTGTTTCAGTGGATCCATAAAAGATAGATACTCTTATCTGTTGGCAACCACCAAATAATTTCTTTGAGATACGAAGTTTCCTTGGTCTAGTTGATTATTACCAATTATTTTTTCAAGAATTATCCCGACTAGCTTCACCTATGATAGTTTTGAAAATTAATAATGATCCATTCCAATAGGAAAATAATTATTGAAATCTTTTGAAGAGATAAATATTCACCCTACATTATCATGAATCTTGATTTTTATAGAATCAGGACAAGGGTACGTGGTATATTGTGATGCTTTAAGATTAGGTTTGGGATGTGTTCTCATGCAGGTAGAACATATAGTTTCTTATGGATCATGGTAGTTATGAGTTAATGATAATAACTACCCAACACATGATTTGGAGTTATATTTTGTAGTCCATGCTTTGAATACTTGGCATCATTTTCTCTTTTCTGAGAAATTTACTTTGTTTACAGATCATAAAATCTTCAGACATATTTTCTCACAATGGGATTTGAATTTAAAACAATGAATATGGATGGAGCATCTCAAAAATGTTTTAAATTGACTTTATGTATACACCAAGAAAAGGTAAATTGGTGTCCGATGTATTAAGAAGAAATTCACATTCTTAGTTGAAAAAATAACCCTTAGATGAGTGGTAGTTGATGTTGGTACTAGCAAACATACACTTAGAATGTGGAGATCGAGGTGAAGTTTTAGTTTTATTAATAGTTTAATTTATTATTTATCTAAAAAATATAGTTAAATAGTAATAGATATCCAATGTATATTACGTGGCTATGAGGTCAAAACTCAATGATGAGGAGACTGTTGAGGGGTGGAGGTTGGATGAGAGTTCAGTGTTGTGGTTCAAAAATAGGATGGTCGTACCTATGGATTTTCAGGAAAAACTTTGTCATTATTACCAGTATTCACAATGGGTTATTCATCCTAGAATACATAATATGTATAAAGTGTTTAAAGCATTGTATTGGTGGGTTGATATGAAAAGGAAGGTGGCTGAGTTTTTTTTAAAAATGCTTAACTTTTTGGCAAGTTAATGTAGGGAATCAGTGAATAGTAGGTATGTTCCTGTATTTACCGATTCCTATTTATAAATTAGAGAATATAGACATGAATTTTTTCACATGAATTCCAAGAATGGTTTGGAAACATAATTCTATGTGGGTGGCAGTGGATCATCTCACAAAGTTGGCTCATTTCATCCCTATTATTGAATCTCATACAGTGGAGGAATTGTCAAAGATCTATATCTAAGAAGTGGTAAAGAGGCATGAAATACCAGTTTTAATAGTTTCAAATATATATTTGAGGTTTAGATATTGTTTTTGTAAATCCTTATAAAAATCACGTAGGACTTAGTTGAATTTAGTACAATGTATGATACTTAGAAATATGGTCAATTCGAAGGGACTATATATACAGTAGAAGACATGTTATAGGATTTTGTAATGGATTTTGGAATCTCATGGGAAGTTCACGTACCAATAGATGAGTTATCAAATAACAAAATTTATCAAGAACTGATACATATGGATAATTTTAAATCATTGTATGGGTATCCTTTTTGTTAAGAACATTTTGGGGTGGAAATAGGTGAGACTTCACTAGTTGGGCTGAACCTTATCCAAGAGACAATAGAGAAGGTTAAGTTGATTTGGAAATGGATTGAGATGACCCAAAATCAGACAAATAATATGAGGATCATTATCAATGGACGTTTTCATTTGAGGTGAGTGATCATATGTTTTTAGGATCTCTCTAAGGCTTGGAAACCATCATTTTTGGAAGTATGGCATGTTAAGTCCTTGATACATAGGCCCTTTTGAGATACTAGAATAGGTTGGAGAGTTAAAATATCAGTTGGAATTTCCACCATGGTTTAGCATAGTGCATAATTTGTTCCATGTATCTAATTTTAAAAAGTATTAGCTTGATCCTGACCATGTGATTTGATTGGGTCACGTTTACCTAGAGTTGAATGCTTCGTTGGTGCACATACCCAGTTCAGGTTGTGGACAAACAAGATAATATCTTTTATGGAAAAAGTATCAGTCTAGTGCATGTATTATAGAAACATGATCATATTCATGAAGATACTTGAGAATGGGAGAAGGAAATGAAATATCAGTGGACAAAACGCTTTAAGAGCAACAATGGTTTTATAATTTCTGAGGAAGGAAGGGCCAATGGTGCAGATAATTTATCACCCCTAGTTTCCTATAAGTATAATTTTTTGTGGGTTTTAAGTATATAAAGTGTTAGGTTGATGTTTGAGAGAGTTTGGATGAATTTTAAAATGTTTTTGGGGGTTTTCTAATGGTGATAGGTTGGTGCATAATTTGTGGGAACCGTGAAACACCTATCAGAAACCGTGTACAAGGAGGTATGGTCCAAGGAAAAGGTGCATGAGTAGGCATGCAGTTTTTCCAAACTGTGCAATCTCCTAGTAGAAACTGTGATACTTGGGATAGTGGGATTGGGCATGGTTAGCGTATGAATTTATAACCATGTGAGAGAAGTATGTAAAGTTTATCCTTGAGGAAGTGGCAAGAACAGAATTAGTGCATATTTTTCTTAACCATGCAACTAACCATGCATGGGTTAAAAAATATATAAAAAACTGGATCTTGGTCAATTATTTGTTTCAGTGCCTTGTTTTCAACCAAAAAAATCCCTAACATCTCTCTCTCTCTCTCTCAAAGGTTTTATAACCTCTCCTTATCAGGTTAGATTTTATCTAGAGGCATTTCTTGGTGAATCGAAGTCAGATTCTTGTAGAAAGTCATCGCTTTTGGTGGTTTTTCTTAGATATTATTCCATCTATCTCTTAGTTTCTTAGATCTATCTCCCATATGGATATATATACAATATTTGATGCCAAATATGATTATATTTGGACATTTTGATGAAAATAGAAGATATATGGCAGAGTTTTGGAGTTTCAACCTAGTTTCGTTGGCTTTGAGGTCCATTGTTTGTTTTCATAATAAATCCCAAGGTCAATGACTTCACTCTTGAATACTCAATTTAGAATATGAAGGATTGATTTCAAATTGGTTATTTTTCTTGAAATGTATTGTAAATTTTCTATGCAATGATTATTGAAAACCCTCTTGAGTGAAAGTTTTTGGAAACATGGAAATTGGATGTTTTGTAGAAAATTACTTGTTATATTTATTTTAAAATATTTTTTTAAAATGTGGATTTCTATGGAATTATGGTAAATTGTTTAATATTTTTTTTCAATAATAGTATGATCTTGTTGAAATGAAATGGGATGGTTTATTTGAAATTGTTTATTTGGAAGTTTTCAATAAAAGAACGGTTTTGTTGAAATGGTTTAAATGGTTGTTTTGTCATTGGTTTTTGGAATAATGGTTGTTTGTGTTTATTTCAATTTGGGACAGATAAGTGTAAGGAGTCCCCCCCATCATTAGTGGGATGGATAAGTTTTATGGATCTTCCCATTCCAAATGGTTAACTAATTGAAGTCTTAGTAAAAGTATGACTCACCACTCACGAGTATTCGGAGGTCCATGTTACATACATGGTTAGATGTGTGGATTTGTGAAATAGAATGTATTATGGTAAAATGGAACTTGTGAAATGATTTTAAAGTATTTTTTGGTTGATTTCCATGATAAAATGGATTTTTTTGGAAAATTGTTCGACATGGAAATTGTTTTATATTCTAATATAAACTATTTTTAACTATTTTTTATAAATTGTTTTATATAAATGTGGTAACATGATCTATCCTGGTGGTGTGAGTAGGGGAGTCATTTGGGGAAAACATACTGAGTTTCATTACTCACCCCTACTTTGTCACTTTGGTACTTTTTCATATGTTGGTTATCAAGACATGGGAAAAGGTAAATCATCACACATATTTAACTATAATTCATGATACTTGGGATGTTTTGTGGAGTTAGTGCATAGAGAATGTTTAGAGATTGGAGTTATCATCAGAGTCCTTGAGTTTTGTATTCCACTATGTACTTTGATATCATATTATTTTACTATAGTACTTAATTTTAGTTTGATTTTAATATCAATGGTTTTATTTTGGGTGTATATAATTTACATCATGCATCATGTAGTGGGTTATTTTCTTATGAACTATTTCCTTAGTTGTTTTATTTTCAAAGGGAAAATCTTCCCCCATATGTTAATTAAACCCTTGGAATTTATTTCCCACCTTTGATGCCTTGGGGATATCACCTAAGGCCAAGTAACACCCTCCCTCCTTACGAAGTCAATGAGAAGAGGAGGGATATTACAGTACATGTAATTTAAGACGGCTTTATGTTTATTTTTACATTATGAAATGTATTTTTTGTTGGAGGATATCCTCTCTCCCAATCTTATATTATTACAGAGGGTAATTCCTTCCACTTGTGATATTTTTATACCCTTGATGTTAGTCACCAAACCAGGTCCTATTAGAGGAAATAATCATAGTTTATCATCTCTCTTACTTCATTTTTAGTATAATAGGGGTACTATTGGAGGTAGAGGGTCATGAAAGAGTAATATCCAAGGTTTTAGTTGAGGGAAAGGGTGGAGTTGGATTTAGGCACTGTAAGGATATCCTGGATTGGTAGGGAAATAGTGCTAATTGACCTTGGTTGATGATATGGGCTAGATATATAGGCTTGGACATGGAATTTTAGGTCCCCCATGATCTGATGTGAGGACTCTTAGTTTATTGTAAGACCAATTTAGGTGGAAATTTTTGAAAGGTAGAGACATATGAGAGTTTCATTCATCATTATTGATTGTATTAATGTTTTAATTGTGTGGATTTATGGAATTAAAATGAATTAATTAAATAAAACCTGATAAAATTCCATGCTACTAGGATTAATGTTCTTTATTTCTTTTTTAAAATAGCTCCTGGTCTTTTTTCATGTGCAGCTCAGGTGTAGAGGTTCAACAGGCTGACCGGGTTGGTCATGAGAGTATCTACCTAACATTGGAGGATGAGGAATGGTAGAGGGATATTCATGCCTTTAAATGGTAGGGTTTTGGGAAGTATGAGGGGAGATTCTCAGATATGGAGACAAAGTTATTATTGTATAATCTTGAAATCAATTTTTGTCTTATTAGAACTTGGGATGTGTTTTGGGTACCATTGGTAGTTAGTCAGATGAAAGGAGATTCATTTCAGTGGTGGGTGATGTATCTTGGTGATAATAGGGATACATGTCTACTGTAGCTAGAATTTCAAAAGGATTTTCATTCAGAATTCCTATCATCAATGGAAAAGGAAGTGAAGAAGAAAGAGTTTCTTTCTCTTATGTTGGGAGTTTGAGTGTGTGGGAGGTTCATATAAAGTTTAAGGACCTCTTAAACTTCTTCCTAGATATCTTTCCAGATGAGGAGTCCAATGCACGATGTATGGAGCATGATTTTCCCCAGTTTATCATATATTTATCCACCTCATTTACGTTTTCTATATTCATTATAGTGCATAATAAGGAGAAGGTTATCATGTGGATATTTTCCTTAGGATTTTAGCCTCGATAAGGTGCCCAATAGAGCATCTATATTAGTATATCTTCAAAAAAGGGTCATGGACATTTAGGAATTTGAGGTTTCGACTAGTGAGGAACCACCTATGAAAATTATTTTTCTAATTATCCAAAGTAAAGTAGTTTTCAATCTTTGGTTAGTGGCTTATCTTTTCCATGTTATGTTTTTAGGTGACATGACCACCACTAGGATCAATGTCCGACTGCTTAGGGAGGCCAGTTTTAGATTGATGTTCAAACCCATTTTTAATAGTAGCATCAGTTTCTTTTGAAGTAGTTTCAACAGCAGAGACCATTAGATCTTATTCAACAGCCAAGTGTAGATGCTGTTTGTAACACATTGAGATTTTAAAAATAAAACTATGTTGCATGGTGTATATAACACGAAACAACAAGCATAAAAAACCATGAATTATTTGTATTTAAATATGATAATTATATTATAGCCACTAAATTTGTGGGTATAAATAGGACTAATTGATTTATGAATTATATATATAATGTTCATACACAATATAAATTTATTGATAAAGTCTTAGTAAATAATTATTCATTTTTATTGAATTCATTTTATTCTTCAAAAATACCTTTTCTTCAAAATAGTATTTATTTTTTTTAAAGAGGAAATAATATAATTAATTTCTGGAAATTTTAGAATTTTTTTTATAAATAGGATATCATTTTTTAAATTACAATATCAAAATTATCTTATGATCAATTTTTTATTTTTATTCTGAAAAGGTTGTTTTTTAAATTAATAGTAAAAAATAATTATTTTTTTTGCAAAAAAATGGATTTTATTTTAAAGTATTTACAAAGTCAAATTATATTTTAGATTAGTTTTAAAAGGTCATTAGTTCCTTTTGATTAAATATATTCTAATTATATTATTTTTAATTAATTTTATCATTTAATTTGGTATAAAATATCTTATACTTAAAAACACATTTTTTTGAATTTTTTTGTTACATTATTCCATTAAATATTAAATTATTTTTTTCCAATTCTAGAAATTTTATCTAAAAAAATGGATTTCATATTTGGAATTAAGAGGTCTAAATTTTTTATAAAGGTCAATTTTATTTTTTTCCATTATGAATAACAATCACAACAAAGTCACAACATTAAGGGTAAATCAGGTAATTATTGTTAAAAGTAATATGACAAGGACTAAAAAATGACCCCAACACTTTCCTTTATCCTATTGGATGAGTGAAGTTCTTCTATTTCTATCCATGTTTCGAAAATATACAAATTTTCTTCCATATTTCATTGATTTTGATCTTTATATTATTTTATATAAAGAAAAGTTAAAAATGCCATTCTCTTTATTTTATTATCTCTAATTTTTTGGCATAGGGATAAAAAGAGGACATATTTAGTTATAAATAACTTACTTAAAAGATAAATAATTTATTTATTAGGTTAATTTTTTTTAAAATTTTAGTGATGAAATAATTACCTTAAATTCTTACGCAATGCCAACACATTATTTGTTCAATTAATAGAAATATTAATTAAATTATTTTAGAAGTATTAGAAATAATTGAAGTTTAATAAATTATTGTTTAATTTTTTTTAGAAAAATATAACATTTTTGTATTGTTTGAAAGGGTTATATTTAAATTCATTTAATTCAGTGTTGTTTTCAAAGTCAAATTAAATGAATAGTATCAAAAATGACAGTAATGATATTTTATGTTAAATAATATTTCATAAAATTAATTAAAAATCAAAAATATTTTGAAAAGGAATAATTAGGATAGTAAATGGTCTAAAATGATATTCATTATCTATTTATAAGATATTTTTTACCTTATAATCAAAATAATCACCCTTTACTATTGAAAAAGTCATTATTACAATTATAGTAAAATTTTGTTAACCAATGGGTTAATCCAAATAATAAGGTTTAAAATGACATCAAAACCTATAATTGTTTTTTCTGAATGATTATATTAATACCAAATCATACTTATATTTTAATAAATTTCATTTTGAAAACATTTTTAATGAGTTAGACCTATAGTATATTATAATATTTCATGTATGTCCAAAAAATAAAAAAAATGATATTTTAAAATAAAAAATATATTATTAAATGATTTAAAATTCCTAAAAAACCTATAAATAGCCAATTTATTTTTCTATTGTTTAAAATATCATCTATGGTCCATTTATGGTCAAATTTGCCTTTTATAGTAACTATCTTGACCCATAAAGAGTAAAAAACTTGGTCATTATAGTAATCATCAAAAGGGTTTAGAGAGGGTTAACAAAGGTAAGGGTGAAAAAAGAACCTAAAAAAGTCAATTTTTTTGGATGATGGTATTTAAAATAATCCTTATCTTAGATATTAATTTTATTAATTTTGATCCATTTTAACATAAGAATTAATTTATAATTATTTAATACTTTATGAAATTCCAATAAATTTCCTCCCCTCATTATAAAAGGAAACCCACTCTCCTCTTCAATAAACACTTTCATAGCCATTTGATTCAGACAAGACATTACCAGTTACCTTCCTAAAATCACTTCCCATTCTCAAGAGGTTTTATTTTCAGAATAATAACAACCTTAGAGGGCCTAAGGTGTCAATAAAATTAGGATTTTCGAAGAATTTGTATATATTTTTGCTGAATGTTTTAGTATTATTTATTCTTATACCCCCATAAAATCTTATTAAAACTTGATGGAAATAAAAAAACATATCTTATATATATATTGACATTTTGTTATGTTAATGGAATAACTTATATCCATCTCTTTTTCTATCAAATAGGAAATAAAACTATCATTATTGGGTACATTGGACTATATGAACTTAAATGATAAGTAATTGAATATAACATGGTAATAAAAAAATGAATAGTAAAATTGAAAAATGTTATTTAGAAAGTAAATAATTTATATAATTTTATTAGTAATAAACGAAAATAATGTACGTTAAGAGCCGAGCTATAGGTAAGTGACACTTTACCTTAAAAATGACATTTTAAATGTTTTAAAGATTTATTTTCAAAATATTTTTCTTCTATGTACATATTTTTAAAATTATTTATAGATGTATTTAAATATACATGAATAAATTATAAGGGACATTTTATGTCACTTTTTACTATTTTTCGAAGGTTTTAAAAAGGGATATTTATATATATTTTATACAGAACCTTTTGAAAAAAGGCAAAAAGAGTATTATATTTTAACTTATATGGTGTCAACGGGTTTCCCTCCCACTATAACTATTATTTGATTTTTTAATTCCTTATAATATTTCATTATTTATTCAAAAAAATTATCCTTTCATTTGTTTATTGGTATTTTAAAAAATGGTTTTAAATGGAATTGATATTTTAATATCTGGAAATGTTTTTTATGAGTGTAAGGAATATTTTTATAAGTGAAAATTTGAAAATTGATAGCTTTTATGTGGTATGATTATGATTTGGTTCTTGGGAATTTTTTATGTCAATAGGCAGTTCCTTTATAAACCAAGGTTGGGTGGTTCCATTATAAACCAAGGATGGGTGGTTCCTTTATAAACCAATAACAGGTGGTTATGTTATAATCCAAGGATAAGTGGGTCCATTAAAGATCTCCAATGCATTGGGTAGTGATTATGTTCAATGGTGAATTATGATTTAAGTTAACCATTTTGTTTATTTAATATATAATAGTGATATGTAAAATGATGTACCAAGTTACCGATAAGATTTATTTATTCTTGTATAATTTTTTTACAAAAAAACATAAGATTATAAAAGGAAAATTAATAAAAGTATGTTTGAAGGAAAGTATTTTCTACTTATAAAGGGTGAAAAGTATAAGTTTTTGAATTTTTTTTCATTAGATTATATTAATTTCAAAAAATCCTATACGAGTTTAATTTTCCATTTAATATTTCTTTTTAAATGTTTATAAAAATATTTGGGAATAAAAGTTGATTTCATGTGTAATAAATGTTTTCTTTTGAGCCCAAAATTTATTTTTTAAAATGGAAACTTTTGTATAACTATTCAAGAACCAAAATGTTTATTTCTTAATTTTTTTGTCCCTTACGAAGTTTTTTGTTTTAATTCAACATTTTTAAATGTTTTATAGATTTTAAGGATTTATAGGGATAAATATAAAGTAATGATGAAAATTGTAAAGATATGTCATGAAAAGAAAACTTTTTATACCATAAAAGTTTTTTTCTATGAATAAAATGGATACTAAGTGGAAGTGTTTAATTTTTTAGGTAATATTTATTTATATAGTAGTGATTGTCTAATAATATAAAACTATAAAAATGAAAATATCATTTAAATTATATAAAGTTAATTCTATTCTAGAGATTTAATTTATTAATTGATTAATGTCAGACCCTTATAATTGATATCAAAGGAATGGTTTAGATAAACTTAGAGATTAGGTTATTTTCTTGTGATATTAGATTAAAATTTATGGATATTATAATGGTTTTAAAATTTTAATATTGATCATAAGTTCAAATTCGTAGACACCCCTTTTGATGTTTTAAATTATGTGGTTTTAAGGTGACTAATAGAATTCATGGGGGGATTTTTATTAGGCTGAGATACATATAACCCTTAGAGTTAACTTGAATGATTAGTTTAGAGTGATATTTTTACATTTTTTATGGATTTGCATCACATTGTTGGCAATTTTATAGAAATTTTATTAATGTTTCTTTAGTAAGAAAGACACCTCATAGTCCGGTCGACAATTCATTGTATCCTAGAAATCCATAGGGCATGAAACCACAATCTAAGGGAAAAAGTGTGAAAAACGTACCTTTGTCCTACATGATGTCCATGTTATTATGAAATTATTATTTTAAATAAAATTTCTTGAAATATAATTATTAATTTTATTTTTGAAGAATCTATTTTATTATATAGATAACTGTGGGATTGAAAAGTAATTTGGAGATCAAGTGATTAGTGATATTTCAGGAGAAGTGCTCTATTTTGGGAACCTTATAAGATAAAGGTACATAGAATATTATGGGATTTTAATTGAGGAATAAAGTTTGAATTATATTTTGGAATCATATTTGAATTTAATGTGTATTTATGGTGATATAAGTTATTTATGAAAATTATTAACATATTTTGGAGATTATTTGATTTGGTCATATGATTTTTTGGGTATATGAATTTATGATTGAATAATATTGATAAGAGATAAATTTAAAATTAATATTAGAAGATTTGTTTTGATAAAATACTTATAATTTTTGGGTTTCTAACTTATTTGAGTATGTTTTTATTAATTTTGCGGCTAATTATTTATCAAATGATCTAAGTTGAACTTTGAGTGTTATTCTTGAGGCTTTGGAGATTAATGTTGCATTTATTCATATGAAGGTTTATTATTATGGGGAATTAACTTAACTTATTCTAGACATTTTGGTTTTGGTGAATGTATAAAAGATAACATTATAGATTGTTATTATTTTTTGGATTATGTGATCCATTAGAAGTTAATTTTAGTTCTTCAGGTGTGATAAATTCATCTTGAATACTCACCGTTTGTGGAAAAAGATGAGATTGTGGTGGAAAATCATTAAAAGTTGAAATTATACTTATCAAGTAAGTATATTTATTTAATTTCTTAGTATAGATGGTAAAATAATTCCTAAAATAAAGGAAAATGATCTCATAACAAAAATGTTATCCTATTACCTTTATTTCTGATGAATTAATGATCTTTTTCACACCTCATTAATTTACAACCATTAACTTTCTCTTGATCATTCACCTTATTGTGATCAATGATATCTACTAATATCTATCATTATTTGGACATTAGGTTTCTATTATATGTTCATATTTTCATATTTAAATAATGTTTTCTTATTTTTAAACCTAGTTATGTGCTATTCAAAGGTGAAATTTGTATTTTATTTTCCATCTTTTCAAGAAGATTTTTTATTAACCCTTTATACAATGTGGGATTTAAATAAATTTTTTTAGATATCAAACCCATGATTAATGAGTTCAATTTAAAATTTAATGGACACAATTTATTAAATGGTGGTGAGAGAATAATGCATCACATCAATATTTTATAAGGTAAACTATGTTCGAGAGCATATATGACATGCAACACCAAACCTAAATTAACCATGAAATATTATTATTTAAATATGACAATTATAATCAAGATATTAAATTAGCAAGTATAAATAGGATTAACTAGTTTATTAAAAATATATAAAATAAGGTACTAATAAATATTAACTTATTGATAAATTATTTATAGATAATCACTTAATTTTTATTCAAGTCATTTTATTCTTCAAAAATAATTTTTCTTCAAAAATTAATTTTATTTATATTTATGAGAAAATATTATAATTAATTTTTAGTAAATTTTAGTAATTTTATTTTATAAAAAGGATATAATTTTTGAAATCATGACATAAAAATCAACTTAAGGTTAAATTTTGATATTTTTTCTAAACATTATTATTTTTCAATGAATATTGAAAATATAAAATTTTATTGAAAATTTCATTTAATTTTAAAGTATATACAATGTAAAATTATATTTGGGATTATTTTTAAAAAAAAATAGTTTATTTGTTTTAATAATAATCCAATTATAGTCTTTTTAATTATTATTACAGTTTAATTTGGTATAAAAACAATTTTATACTTTAAAAGGAATTTTTATGGAAGATTATTAATTATTGTATTTTTCATTTTAATTTTAAATTATTTTTTACCACCTATAAGAATTTAATATTATAAAATTAATTTTATATTAATAATTATTAGGTCTAAATGTGGTGTATTTTCCCTTTTAATTGTAGTAATCATGAAAAATATCCATAATAAATAATTTTCACCATAGTAAGGGTAAATCAGGTAATTTGTGTTAAAAATAATTTGATAACGAGTAAAAGATGACCATAAAACTTTTATTTATCCTGTTGGATGAGTAGAGGTTGTAAATTTCCATAAAATTTTCAAAACATTGGAATCTTGGTTCCACATTTCTTTAATTTTGACCTTTATATTATTATATGTAAAGGAAATATAAAAATGTCATTCTCTATGTTTTTTTATGTCTTGTTTTTTGACATAGAGATTAAAATAATGATATTTTAATATCTAAAAGGGTTATTTTAATGGTATATTATTTGTTTTTATCATGTTATTTTATTTCTAATTTTTAGTGATGAAATAATTATCTTAAATGGTTACACAACGCCGACAAAGTATTTATTTAATTAATATAAAAATAAAACAAATGATTTTAAAAATAATAAAAGTAATATAATTTGAACGAATTATTATGTTATATGAATTTTTAGAAAAAGAAATCATGTTATAAGGTTTTAAAGGTATTATATTCAATTTTATTTTATGTCATGTTGTTTTCAAAGTCAAATTAAATGAATAGTGTCAGAAATGACATTAATGATATTTTAAGTTAAATAATATTTTATTAAATTATATAAATTTCATAAAATCACAAAAAAGGACAATTAGGATGTTAAATGTACTAAAATGGTATAAAATGGCCATTTATGGTCTAATTTTCACCTTATAAGAAAAATTATAAGCCTTTAATATGGAAAAGTTCATTACTCTGGTTAAGGTTAAAATTGATTAACCAAGAGGTTAAACCAAAAGATAAGGTTTAAATGATATCAATACATGTAAATTTTTTATTTTATGATTATATTAATACCATGTATTTCTTATATTCGAAAAAATTTCATTTTGGAACCATTTGATTGGAGTTAGAGACATATTACATAATAATATTTCATATATATAAAATAATGACAAAAATGATATTTTATAACCAAATTTTTTTTATTAAATGATTTAAAATTAAAAAAATATTATCTTGGGATATGGTTTAAAATATTATACATGGTCCATTTATGTCCAATTTCCCAATTATAGTAACTATATTGAACCCTAAAGAGTAAAAAATCTTTGTTAATACTGTAATCGTAAAAAGTTTTTAAAGAGGGTTAAAACAAAATTATAAGGGTGAAAAATCACCTAAACATGTATAATTTTTATTTTGTGTAATTATTTAAAATTATCATTCCTTATATTTATATTTTGTTAATTTTGAGATATTCGGACATGAAAATTAATTTATATTAATTTAATAATTTATGAAATTCCTAGAATGCCCCTCCCTTAATTACAAATGTTCTCATCCTATCCTCTTCTCTACACACTTCAATAACCATTTTTTACAGAAACTATATACCCAAATAAATTTCTAACGCCCCTATTTAAAGTCTATATTTCTTAGTTCAATCATAATTATAACCTTAGTGGTCTTCATATGTCAAGAAAAAGAGGCTGTCTCAAAAAGAGGTATAACGTTTTACCCTCTATTTTAGTATTATTTATTATTATGATTCCTTAAAGTATTCTTGAAACATGATGAAATAATAGGAAACATATATTCCACATAATATTATTTTTTATCTTAATGGAATAAGATATATCTATCTCATCTTCCATCAAATGGTAAATGAAACTGTCATTCATGTGTATAGCGGACCACTGGCACCCGAATTGATGTAATTCATTTTCCATCACTATCTATCATAACTAGTTATAATTATCCATTTAATATATATATATATATACGGTATTAATGACATAGTTATAATTTTTTAAAGATAATTTATCATCTAATTTCTTACCTCTCCATCAATTTAAAAATAACATCATTCGTGCGTACACATAGATTACCACCACCATAAAGAATTGTGATTCATTATTCACAACCATGTCATCATAGATTATATTTATAAGGGTATTTAGATAATTTATATGATATTTGTATATAATAATTATTATATAAAGACAAAATAACACTTAAATTATTTCCATCATGATTAGTGAAAAATGGAAATGTTAATCATGCGTATATATGACCTAACATCTCCATTATTGAAGCATAATTCATTTTTTAGAAACATATTTTATTCTTGGTTTTAAATGTATAATTTATGAATAAAAATTATAATTATTTCATGATTATTATTCAAGATATGATGAAATAATGATCTCATTGACCATAGTCAACCTGTCAATGCCATTTTGATATATGAACCGAACATCATCAAAACATCCTACATGAACTTAAATTATTAAGTAATTGAATATAATGCTCTAATAAAAGAAAAGGAATAATAAAAATTAAAAACATTCTTAAGAAAATAAGTAATTCACATAATTATACTATTTATGAATACAGAGAATGTATGTAAAGAGCCAGACTTGAGGGAAGAGAAACTTTATTTTAAAAACCTAATTTTAAATGTTTTAAATATTTAGTTTCTAAATATTTTTCTTAAATTTCAATATTTTTAAAATAATTTTGTGGATGTACTTATATGGACATGAATTAATTACAAAGTAAATTTTATTTCACTTTTTTATGTTCTTTAAATGTTTTCAAATACAGTGGTTATATGTATTTTATATGGAACATTTTTCCAAAATATCAAAAGGAATGTTCTATTTTAATATATAACACGTCAATAGGTTTTCCCACCATCATAACCATTATCTAATTTTTGTATTCCTTTATAATATTTCATGTTTAATTAAAATAAAAAACTTACTTCCCTTCTATTTTCGGTATTTTTAAAAAGTTTTTTAAATAGAATAGATATTTCAATATCCGAAAGTGTTTTCCTATGAGTTCAAAGAATATTTTAATGAGTGTAATGTTGAAAATTACAATATTTTATGTATTATGGTTATGTTATAGTTCTTGGGAATTATTTATATTGATATTTGGTTCAATTATAAACCATGTATGGGTAGTTCCATTATAAACCAAGGATGGGTGGTTCTGTTATAAACCAAGTATGGGTGGTTACATTATAAACCAAGGACAGGTGGGTCCATTATTGCATTCAAATGCATTGGGTAGTTATTATGTTCTCTGAATAATTATGATGGAAGTTGATTATATTGGTTATTATATCTATAAGAGTGATATGTAAAATAATTTTCCAACATTACCTACATGATTTATTTATGATTTCCATGGTTATTAAAGAAACCATACAATTTCACAAGGTAATATAATATGCTTATGTTTAAAGGAAAGTATTTTCTATTACTTAAGGGTGAAAAGTATAACTTTGTGAATTTGTTCCACAAGTTTATCATAATTTAAAATAAATCTTTATATGTTTTTTAATTTAATATTTCATATTAATTTATTTATGAAAATATTTGGGTAGAAAAGTTAATTTATTAGGTAATAAAATGTTTATTATGAGAGAAAACATTATTTTTGAAAAATTATTTTTTTATAAGAATTCAAGAATTAACAAGTTTATTTATTTATTTTTTATATCCCTTACTGATATTTTTTATCATTCCATATTTTAAAATATTTTTCACATGGTTTTACGGATGATTTGAGATTAGTATGAGGTCAATATTAAAATTATGAAGATATGTTATAAAAAAAATTATGTCATTATTTTGCGGGAAAAATAAATACTAAGAGGAAGTTTCCACTTTGTGATGTTATATTTATTTATGTAAGGTTGTTTGAATAATTATTTAAAACTCTAAACTTAAAAAGATCATAAAATTAAATTAAAGTGAATTCTATTATAGAGATTTAATTTTTTAATAGATTAAAGTTGGGCCCTTATAGTAGATATTATAGTAAAGGTTTTGATAACATTAGAGATTAGTATGTTTTCATGTGATATTAACTTAATAGTTATGGATATAATTGTGTTTTTATAATTTTAAGTTTGGTCATAAGTTTAATGGAATATACAACCATTTTTATGTTTTAATATATGTGGTTCTAAGGTGACTAATAATATTTTTAGGAGACATTTTATTTGGTTGACATATATGTAACCCTCAGGGTTAATGTGGAGAATTATTTTATAACAAAGCTATTACATTTTTAAGAATTTTCATCATTTTTTTGGAATGTGATAAGAATTATTTTAATTTTGTTCTAGTAAAATGGATAACCCACATTCCATGAGACAATTTGTCATATTCGACATGTTCGTGGGTGTTGAACCCAAAACTGAAGGGCATAAATGGTTTATGTTAGGTATTTTAGTTGATTTACCCTATTAAATTAAATTCTTATTAACCTAAAAATGCACCATAGTGGCACACCCTAGGGTCGATCACATGGAGGCTACTTATACACACAATATTTTCAATTGTAACTTTTAAATTTAACCAATATAAAACTAGCTTATATACTATATATGGTTGGATTTTTATCATGAAAATGAAGTCAAAATTAAATATTAAATCTACATTAATAATTAAAATACCAAAGAAAATTGAGCTGGAAAGATCAAACTAAAGGTAGCAGCGGTGGACAAACGTTGACTGTTGGACACTCTCTTTATCATTGTTTACAAATATATTTCAATTAAATTCTCCAATGTTAGAGTAACCAAAACTGGTTGAACTCATCATGCTCAAAGGTGAGACCTCTCCAAAGAAATTTAAACAATAAAGAAAACCAATTTAAATTCATTAGAAGATAATCAATATAGAATAATTTTGAATAAATTTAAAACATAAGAGAAAGATACATCCTTCATTCATGAAAATAAGTTCCAGGATAGTTTAAAAGAAAATATTTTACAATGAATGAACAAACTCAAAAGGGGAAATGTCTTTGAATATCCACTTCCCACCAACACTTAGAGTTAGACCTTAATGGCTTGATAACATCATGGAACACTATTATCCAATTTCTATATCCAAAAAACCCATTTTTTATGGATGGTGTGGTGATAAATGGAATGAATTGATAGATAAGAGCTCCTCTCCTTTTATAGTCAGATTTTATCCTCCAAACTTTGTCATGTTTTTGACTTATTAATTGGACGATTCACACATGGCCCCTTCATGAATGTTGTTCATAAAGATGTTGGACGTTCACCCCCCAAATATCATATTTATTAGGCATTAAATTATGGAGTTATGAAGTTTTCCTTCGAGGTTGCTTTTTTTGAACGCAGGTTCCTGGAAGCTTCCTTCAAAACAATGTCATTCAATGGACACCGTAATGGATTCCAAATGCCCTGAATATAAATGTGTGAATGAAAACATGGAGTCCTCTTCTATCTCCAAGTGTAATTACTTCATTTGGTAGTGTGTAGACCGAATTGGGTTTCCGTTATAGAGGTGGGGTCCACACAGTCTGCCCGGAAACATTTTTCACATCATTGATTTTTTACGGCCTCTAGATGATCAATTTATCCCCTGGTCTAGGAGGAAAAAATGAAGAAAATAAAATAAGTATTCTAAACAAATTTATTCACAAAATTTGAAAACATATTTTATGATTAACGAACAAATTACCCTTGTGATAAAAATCTTTTAAAATTACAGAATTAGGCAATTTTTGTATTTAGGCTCAAAATAACACAAAAACCTAAATATGTAACAATTTCCCATTAAATAACACTATGGTGGGTTCATAAACATTGAATTACATTATAAAATATATTAAAACATGAGATTAATCAATTGTGAAATGCCTATCACTATCCTACATGATGTCCTAGTTAGTAGGAAATTGTTTTTTCACTTAAATTATTTGATAGATAATAATTAATTTTATTTTTGGAACATTTTTATCATATAGATAACTATGAGACTCAAATTAATTTGATGATTAAATGATTAATTATATTTCAGAATAATTTTACTATTTTTGAACCTTATATGATTAAGGTGAATATAATATTATTTTATTTTTTGAGGACTAAAGGTTGAATTATGTTTTAGAAGAATATATTAGTTTAATTCAGAATTATGGTGATACTAGTTATTTATAGAAATAGTTATCATATTTTGGAGATTATATTTTTAGGTAATGTACATTTTTGGGTATATGACCATATGAGTGACTAATATTTATTAGAGATAAATGTAAAATTAATATTTAAAGAATATGTGTTCAAATCCTTCTAATGTTTGGGTTTTGAACACAGTAAAGAATATTTTGAATAATTTAGTGGCTATTTATTTATCAAATGATCTAAGTTGAACTTTGGGTGTTGTTTTTTATGATTTAGATATTAATGTTGTATTTCTTGAAATGAAGATTTATTATTTTGGGTTATTATCTTACCTTGCACTAACCATTTAGGGTTGGGTTAATGTCTAAAGACAAGAGAACCAACTTGTTTTATATTTTTTAATATGTGATCCTTTTGAAGTTGATTTTAGTGCTTCAGGTATGGATAATTCATCTTGAATACTCATCGTTTGGAGAAAAAAATGGTATTGTGGTGGAAATTGATTAAAGGATGAAATTATATGTGTCAAGTAAGTATATTTATCTGTGTCCTTAGTTTAGATGTTAAATAAATTAATAAAATTAATTAAAAGGATCTTGAAATAAAAATTATATCATATTAACTTCATTTATATGTAATCAATAGTCTTTTTCACACCTTATTGATTTATGATCATTAACATTCTGTCGATCATTCACTTTATTGTGATAAATGTTCTCTATCAATATACATCATTATTTAGTCATTAAGTTTCTCCTCCATGTTTATATTTTCACTTCTCACTAATGTTCTCACATTTGGAGACCTAGTTATGTGTTATTCTATATGACCATCATATTTCCTTTCCCCTCTTTTCAATTGGAAGTTTTATTAACCCTTTTTACGATGTATTATTTCAATAAAGGTATTTTCAGATGTCAAACCATTGATTACTAAGATCAAGTTAAAATTGAGAGGATTCAATTTATTAAATATGGATAGAATGTAACACCTAAATATTTTAAAAATAAAACAATGTTTGATAGAATATACAATACACAACACTGATCCTAGATAAACTATGAAATTTTATTTTTTAGATATGATTTTTCTAAATAAGTATTTAAATTGGTGTGTAGTAATAAGATTAAAAAAATTATGAAATATATATAAAGTTCAAACTCAAGATAAATGTTTTGATAAATTATTATTAAATAATAACTCAATTTTTAGTGGTCATTTTATTTGTTAAAAATACGTTGTCTTCAAAAATGGTATTTGTTGCTTTTTATGGGAAAATATTATAATTTTGTTTTTGAAATTTTTGAAATTGTTTTTATAAAAATGGTGTATTTATTTAACTTATCATATCAATATTATAATATGATGAAATATTTAGATTTTGTTTTGAAAATTTTTATTTTTCATTGAATAGTTTAAAATAATTATTTTTATCGAATATTTTATTTTCTTTTAAAGTATTTGCAAATTAAAATTCTATTTTGGATTAGTTTTATAATTTAATTATTTAATTTTAATTAAAAATGATCCAATTATATTTTTTGGAATAAAGTTTTTTACTTGAATTTAGTATAAAAAAAATTTATACATAAAAGTCATTTTTCTGAAAAACTATTTTTCATCGCGATTTGCATTTTAATATTAAATTATTTTTTTTACACTCTTATAAATTGAATCATTAATAATGGATTTCATATTTGGAGTCATGAGGTCCAAACATTGTAAATCTTACCCTTTTATTTTGGACCATTATGAATAACAACCATATTAAATAATTTTCACCACGACAAGGGGAAATTGGGCAATTCATTTTAAAAATAATTTGGTGAGGACTAAAAAATGACCATAAAAATTGAATTAACCTATTATATAAGTTTATTTGAGCCATTTATATCCATTTTTATCAAATATGGTAACATAGTTCCATATTTCATTGATTTTTACCATTATATAATTTTATGTTTAGAAAGTTAAAAATACTATTCTATTTATTTTATTATCTCTAAATTTTTAATATAGTGATAAAAAGGAGATGTTTGATTATATAAGTTTTATTTGAAATATAAATTATTTTTTCATAATTATTTTTTTAATTTTTAGTGATGAAATAATTAACTTAAATACTTACGCAAATCCAACACAAAATTTAACCAATTAATAGAAAAATAAAATAAATGATTTTTAAAATATTAAAAGTAACATAATTTGAAAGAATTATTTTGTTCCAAGAGTGTTTTATATAACTATAAAATATTATCAATGTGTTAAATGATTATATTCTAATTCATTTGATATTTGGTGTTTTCAAAGTCAAATAAAATGAATAGTGTCAAAAATGACATTAATGACATTTTATGTTAAATTCTATATTATTAAATAATTCAAAAAGCCATATTTATTTTGAAAACGGAAAATTAGGATGATAAATTGTAAAACATTTCATCCCATTTCCATTTGTGATCCAATTGTGAACTTATAATAAAAGTTTAACCCTTTAATATTGAAAAAGTCATTACTATGGTTAATGTTATAATTGGTTAACCATGGGGTTAATCCAAAATATAAAGTTTAAAATGTTATCAAAACCTATAATTTTTTTATTTTTTTATTATATTAATTCTATATATTCATTATATGTGAATAAATGTCATTTTGGAACCATTTTACATGATTTAGAAACATATTATATAATAACATGTCAAGTATTTCCAAAAAAGGCATAAATTATATTTCATAATAAATAATATTCTATTAAATTATTTAAAATTTATAAAAATAATATATTAGGCCAATTTATTTTTATATGGTTTTAAATATCAACATTTTACCATTTATGGAACAATTTTTCTTTTACTTTAACAATCACGACCCCTAAAGAGTAAAAGACTTTGCTGTCATGGTAATCATTAAAAAAGTTAATGGTTGGTTTAAACAAACCTGTAAGGGAGAAAAAATCACCGAAACATGTAATTTTTTTTACTTTATGTGTTATTTTATACTCTTAATAATATTATATTTTAATTATAATAATTTTTAGTTATTATAACATAAAAAGTAATTTATATTAATTTAATACTTTATGAAATTCTAAGAATTCCCCTACCCCCATTATAAAAGGGATCCTTTCTACTATTCTCTACCAACTTCAAGATCCATTTGGTTTAGAAAATAGCTTCCCAAATAAATTTATAATATAAATTTTGATTCTGTATAGGTATTACTTTGGTTATAATTCTAACATTATAGGGATTAAGGATTTATGAAAAAGATGTTTTCTGAAAAAGAGTATATATTTTTACCAACCATTTTAGTATTATTTATTCTTATACCTACATGAAATATTATAAAAATATTATGAAATAATAAAATAAGTATATTAAGTTTACTGATATATTTTTTATGTTAATATAATAACCTATATCTATCTTCTATTCTATCAATTGGTAAAAAAACCATTGTTTGTGTGTACAACATTCCACCGCCTCACGAACCAATGTAATTAGTTTTCCATCACCACCTCTAATAGATATTTATAATGAAATATTTAATATATATATATATATATATGATATTAATTACATCATTATAATTTTATAAATCTAAAATTTCATCTTATTTCATACCTTTCCATCCACTGAAAAATAACATCATTTGTGTGTACATTTGGATTACTACTTCTATCAAGTGATTCGATTCATTTTTCATAACCAAATAATCATTTTATATATATAAGTGTATTTAATGAAAGGATATTATATTTATGATACAAAAATTATTATTTAATGATAAAATTACACTTAAATTCTTTCTATCAAGATTATTGAAAAATGGAAGGTTTCTCATGCGCACATATGGCCTACCATCTCCATGATTGTACCATGGTTATTTTTTCATAAAAATATTTCATGGTTTTTTTTAAAAGTATAATTTATGCAACAAAATTATAATTATTTAATTATTATTATTCTATATCTGATTTAATAATGAACCTATTTACCATAGTCAACATACCGATGCCATTTTTATAGGTGTACCAAATTTCATCAAAATATTTTACATGAACTTAATTGATTAAATAATTCAATATAACATGGTAATAAAGTAAAAGGAATAATAAAATTTATAATTGTTATTATGAAAATATATAATTAAAAAAATGTTATTATTTAGGGATACAAAGAATATACATGAAGATCCAAGCTTAAGTTGAATGATACTTTTAAAAAGTATTTTAAATGTTCTAAAGATTTATTTTCAGAATAATTTCCTTCTGTGTACATATTTTTAAAATTATATAAGTGATATATTGATATAGACACGAAATAATTATTAAGGTAATTTTATGTCATCTTTTAATTTATTTTAAATGTTCAAAATTAATATTTTTTATGTATTCCATATGAAATGTTTTGAAAAAATACAAAAGTAATGTTTTATTTTAATGTATACATGGTAAAAAGTTTTCCTACTATCGTAAGAGTTATTTTATGTTTATATTAATTTATAATAATTCATGTTTTATTCAATGAAAAACCTCCATACCCCTTTTTTCTTTGTATATTCAAAAACGGTTTTTAATCGAATGGATATTTTACTATTTAGAAATGTTTTCTTTTGGGTGAAAAGAATATTTTTATGAGTTTAATGTTAAAAATTGAAATATTTTATGTGTTGTGATTATGTTATGGTCATTAGGAATTGTTTATGTTGATATGTGGTTATGTAATAAACCAAGGATGGGTGGTTAATTTATAAACCAAGTATGAGTGATTTCCATATAGCCCTCCAATGCATTGGGTAATGATTTTGTTTTTCAAAGAATAATGATAGAATTTAATCATATTGTCTATTCCATCTATATGAGTGATTTAGAAAATGATTTCCTAGGTAGACTACATGTTATATTTTTTATTTCTATTTTTTTATAGAAACCTCAATATTTTATAAGGTAAGCTAATAAGATCTTGTTTAAAAGAAAGTATTTGATAATAAATAAGGGTAAAAGTATAACGATTTGAAAATGTTTTCATTATTTTATCATTATTGACAAGAATCATTATGCGTTTTATTTTTCCATAAATATTTCTTATAATTTTTTGTGAAAATATTTAAGAAAACATTTTATTTATTGGGTAATAAAATTGATATTTTGATCCAAAAATTAATTTTTGAAAAATGAAAATTTGTTATAATTATTAATAAACGAAAATGTTTATTTCATTATTTTTGTGTCCCTTACTAATATTTCTATTCTCATTCCATATTTTAAAAGTTTTTTCATAGGGTTTTAAAAATTAGTTGGGATAAAGATAAGGTAAAGATGAAAATTGTGAAGATATGTCCTAAAAAGAAATCCTGTTAATTCATAACCATTTTGTTTTTTTGAAAAATAAATAATAAGTTTAAGGGTAAAATTTGTGATGTAATATTTATTTTTCTAAGGGTGATGTCCTAATTACATACAACTCTAAACATGAAAGGATCCTCAAAATTAAATAAATTGAATTATATTATAGAGTTTTAATTTATGATTTGATTAAAATTTTGACCTCACAGTTAGTATCAAAGGAAAGGTTTAGATAAATTTAGAGATTATGATGTTTTTATGTGAGATTAAATTTAGGTTTATGGATAGAAACACGAGTTTATAAGTTTATGGTTGATCATATATTCAAAGTACCAGACACCCATTTTTAGGTTTTAAGTGATGAGTTTTTAAGGTGACTAATAATATTTTGGGGATATGTTTCATTAGTTTGATATATCTATAACCATTAGGTTTAATTAGAATGATTATTTCATACCAATTTTATCACATTTTTTTGAATGTTCATCACATTTTTCTGATGTTTATAGAAATTATATTGATTTTTTTAGTAAAAAGGAAGACATGGAACCATGTGACGACCCATTACATCTTTAAAGGCCACCCGAATTAAACCCATAACCAAAGGGAGAAAGGGGTGAAACGCACACAACTGGTTTACATGATATAATGATTAGTATGATATTATTTTTTCCACTTAAATTATTTTATGGGTAATATTTAATTTGATTTTGGAAACCTTTTTTTGTTGTATAGATAACCATGATATTGAAAATTAATTTTGTGATTGATTGATTAATGATATTTTGAAATAAGTTCACTATTTTATGAACCTTACATGACTAAGGTCAATGAAATATTATCTGATTTTATTTGAGGAATATATATTATATTATATTTCGACTACATATATGATTTTAATGTGGCTTTATAATGATACATGTTATTTATGGAAATGATTAGCACATTTTATAGGTTATATGATTTTGTAATATGAATTTTTGGGTATATGAATTTATGAATGACTAAAATGGATTGAAGATAAATATTAAATTAATATAAAAATAATATGTGTTAAGATACTTTTTATTTTTTGTTTTATAACTTGCTCAGGAATATTTTTATGAATTTATAGGTTCGTTATTTATCAAATGATCAATGTTTTAATTTGGGTTTTATTGTTGAGGCTTTGGAGATTAATATTATATTTATTCATATGAGGGTTTATTATTTTGGGAAATTATCTTATCTTGTGCTATCCATTTTAGTTTTGGTTAATGTATATTGATACAAGGAATAAATTGTTATTATCTTTTAGATTTTGTGAACCATTAGAATTTGATTTTAGTACTTCAAACATGTAACACTTATCATGAAGAGGAGAAAAAATGATGTTGTGGTGTAAATTGATTAAAGAATGAAATTATACTTGTTAAGAATGTATATTTATTTATGTTATCAGTCTAGATGGTAACAAAATTCCTCAACACAAGGAAAAAGATACTGGAATAAAAAATTCATCATATGACCTTCATTTGTGATGAATATATGGTCTTTTCAAACATCATCGATTTATTGTTATTAAAATTCTCTTTATTAGTAAATTTATTATTATTATTGATACCTATTAATATCCATCTATATTTAGACATTTAGTTTCTCCTTAATGACTATATTTACACTTCCCACTAATGTTATTCTATTTATAAACCTAGTTACGAGTTATTCCAGATAACCTTTGTATTTATTTTTCTAACTTTTCAAGAGGAATATTTATTAAACCTTTCTATGATTTGGAATTTGAAAAATGTATTTTCAGATTTCAAACCCTTGATTACTGATATAAAGTTTAAATTAAGAGGATATAATTTATTAAATAGGGGGGAAAATGTAATAACCTAGTATTTTAAAAAGAAAACTATGTTTGATAGTGCATATGACACACAACACCAATCCAAAATGAAGTATGAAATATTATTGTTTTAATATGACTGCTAAAACAAAGATGTTAAATTAGAGGGTATAAATAGAATTAATTAATTTATGAAATATATATAAAGGTCCTACTTAATATAAGTTTATTGATAAATTCTTAGTAAAGAATTATTCAATTTTTAGTAAAGTCATTTTATTTATAAAAATAGGTTCTCTTAAAAATTGAATTTTATTATTTTTGTAAGAAAATATTTTAATTAATTTATAAAAAATTTAGAAATTTTATTTGATAAAAATATTGTAATTTTTTAAATCATCATATCAAAATTATCTTAAGTTGAAATTTTGATATTTTTCTAAAAAGTTTGATTATTCAATAAATATTAAAAATACATATTTTTATCAAAAAATATTCTTAATTTATTTAAAATGCAAAAGTATATTTTGGATTATTCTTATAATTTCATTAGTTCATTTTGATAAAACATTATCCAATTATAGTATTTGGAATGATTTTTTTCCAAAATTCGATAGAAAATAATTTTTATACATAAAATGCATTTTTAGAAAAATTGTTTGTCATTGCCTATTAAATTGGAATATTAAATTAATTTTTAAAACAGATATAAATTCTAAATTGAAAAAATTATTCCATATTTGGAACTAGGAGGTTTATATTTTTTAAATAGGTCGATTTTATTTTTGGTCATTATGAATAATAACCTTAGTAAATAATTTTCACTGTGGTATGGGTAAATCAGGCAATTATGGTTAAAAATAATATTATATGTCTACTAAAAAATGACCGTTAAAATTTTCTTTATCCTATTATGTGACTATAATTTAGCCATTTCCATCCATGTTTCTAAAATATTGCAAAATGGTTCCATATTTCTTTAATTTTGAACTTTTTATTATTCTATGTATGTAAAAGTTAAAAATGTCAATCTCTTTATTTTATTATCTATAAACTTTTAAAATAGGGATAAACAAAGGCTATGCTTTTTCTAAAAGTGTTATTTTAAATATAAATTATTTTTTTATCATGGTAATTAATTTGTAATTTTTAGTGATGAAATAGTTTCCTTAAATATTTACACAACACCAACATAGTATTTATTCAATTAATATAAAACAAATTAAAAGATTTAAAAAATATTAAAAGTAAAATAATTTTAATGACTTATTATGTTACATGAATTCTTATAGATAAATATATCATGATAGTGTTTGTGAAATTATTATATTTTAATTTCTCTGATTTAATTCTTTTTTCAATGTAAAATTAAATAAATATTGTCAAAGATGATATTAATGATCTTTTATGTTAAATATAATTTTGTAAAATTATTTAATAGTTATAAAAATATAGAAAAAGGATATTTATGAAGATAAATTTTCTCAAATGGCACCCATTATCCATTTAGGATCCAATTTTTACCTAATAATTTTTTTTAACCCATTAATATTTAAAAAATCATTACCGTGGTTATGTTTAAAAATGGTTAACCAATGTATTGTTCCAAATGATATGGTTTAAAATGATATCCAAACCTATAAATAATTTATTTTATAAGAATATGAATATTATATATTCATTATCTTCGAATTAATATCATTTTGGAACCATTTTACATGAGTTAGACACATATTATATTATAATATTTCATGTTTTTCCAAAATGACTAAATTGATATTTTATAATAAATAATATTTCATTAAATGATTTAAAATTACTAAGAATACTATATTCAGAAAATTGAATTGTATGTGGTTGAAAATATAAATCATGGTACATTGATGCTCCAATTTTCCTTTTATAGTAACTATATTGACCCTTAAAGAGTAAAAAACTTTGTTATCGTGGTAATCATCAAAAGGGTTAAAAAAAGATAAGGGTGAAAACATATCCATAAAATGTCCATTTTTTATTTTATGAGAGGATTTAAAATCCCCATTTTATTATTTTCAAATTATTTTTATTTTTTGTTATTTGAACATGGAAATTAATTTATATTATGTTATTACTTAAAGAAATTCCAGGAACACTCCTCCACGTATTATTAAAGGGAACCCAATATACTCTTATCCACACACTTAAAGAACCACTTTTTGGAATATAAATGAAACAATATCCTTATAAAATTTATAAAATTTTCTATATGTATTATTTTGAGCATAATTCCATCCTTAGAGGGATCAGGGTAACAAGAATAAATGGTTGTCTAAAGAATATATATAACTTTCTACTTAAAATTTATGTATTATTTATTCTTATACTTCCATAAAATATTATTAAATAATTCATAAATAATGACAGATGAATATTATATATTCTGATATTTTTTATGTTAATGTAATAACCTATTTTCATCTCCTCTTTAATCAAATGGTAACTAAAACAATCATTCGTGTGTATGTTGAACTACTATTTCACAAACCGATGTAATTAATTTTCTATCACCACTTATCAAAACTGGTAATAATGATGGATTATATATATATATGATATTAATGAAATAAATATTGTTATTTAAATATAATATATCATCTAATTTCTTACCTTTCTACCCATTGAAAAATAACAATGTTTGTGCATACGTGTGGATACCACCTCGACGAAGCGATGTGTTTAATTTTTCATAACCACATTATAATAAATTATATATATTAGTATATTTCAAAGAATATGATATTTTTGATATAATTATCATTATTAAAATATAAAATTACCCTTACTTTCTTTATTCCATGATTTTTGATAAAATAAAATGTTACTTATACGTATATACTACTGATATTCTTCATGATCATAGCGTAGTTTATTTTTTCATAAAAATATTTCATGGTTGGTTTTAAAAGTAAAATTTATTTATAATAATTATAGTGACATAATTATTATTATTATATATATTATTCAATAATGAAATTAATGAATATATTCAACCTACTAATGTCATTTTGAGATATGAGACGAATGTTATCAAAACATACAACATGCACTTAAATGAACAAGTAATTAAATATTACTTGGTAAGAAAATAAAGATAAAAATATAGTTGAGAACGATTCTTAATAAATTAAAATATTAATATATGTTTTTTATTATGGAATATAAAGAACCTATATAAAGAGGCATACTCAATGTAAGGGACACTTTACTTTAAAAACCTCATTTTACTTGTTTTAATGATTTATTCTCTAAATATTTTCTCCCATTTTAGTATTTTTAAAAATAATTTATGGATTTATTTATATGGAAATAAATTAATTATAAATAAAATTTTATGTTATATTTGACTATATTTCAAAGGTTTTCATAATTAATATTTTTATGTATTTTATATAGAATGTTTTCAAAAAAAGACAAAATAAATGTTCTATTTTAACATATACGATGTAATTTTTTCCCACTGCCATAACCATTATTTTATATTTAGATTCCTTAACAAGATATAATTTTTTATTCAAATAAAAATTCTCATTCCATTTTTTTGGTTACTTTCATAAAGGGTTTTAAATGGAATAGATATTTAAGTTTACCGAAATGTTTTCTTATTGGTGAAAAGAATATTTTTATTATCAAAATATTGAAAATTGAATTCTGTTATGCGTTTGGATTATGTTATGGTTATTTGGAATCATTTATGTTGAACGTTTGTTTTTTTATAAAACTAATTTGGGTGGTTCTACAATAAAAAAAATATGGGTGGTTCTATTATTAACCAAGGACATGTGGCTATGTTATAGACATGGATGAGAGGTTCCATTATAGTTATCCAATGCGTTATGTAATTAATGTTAGGACCAAGATGATAATGAATTGTATCATTTTCAGGTATTTTATATTATTGTCATGGAAGTTTGAGAAGAAAGTAAATCACTTCACTTTTGTATAAGTGGATAAGGGAAGATAAGGAAGTTACAATACATTCCATGGCAATCCAGATGATTCTTTTCTAATTTGTATTTCACAAATATCAAATTTTTTTTGGAGAAATTGTGATGGAATATTTATGAAGGAAAGGGATAGACAAGATGTTGTCAATCATCATGGTTGGTTTTGCAGAAGTAGTTGTCATAGATGGCACAATTTTCCAGTGTTTTCCAAATTTTTAGGTACCAAAATTTAGTGTTTGATAATCATTTTGAAAAGTGGATTTCTTTAAATATCTCATAAAAACATGGTAAATTCTTGAATTTCTCAAATATGAAATTTATAAAGAGTTAATCTCAAAGGATTAAAGGTTTCTGATGGCGAGCTTTCTGAGTACGACAAGCTTCATGAATGGTAGAGGAATGGAGCATTACGAGAGAGCATTATGGTGGTGAAGGAGAAGATCATTCATTGGGAAAAAATAAGAAGTATAATTGTGGTAGTGTAAAGGATTTAATGGAATTATATATGATTACAACGAGCATTGTGATATGGAAAATATCCATAGAGCATCGTGAAGCAGAGTGAATTTCAGTGGGAATTTTAGGGCTTTGTGATTTTCTGCTGATGTGGTGCTGAGGTGGATGGAAGGTTCTATAGTCAGCAGGAAATTCATATAAATAGGCTTCAACACCCTTGAGAAGATGAGAGAGACTCAATGGAAACACTAGAATACTCTAATCATGAAGAATCATCACAAAGGTAGTGCGCTCTGCCATGACAGTAAGCTTTGTGAAATGGAGGAGCTTTGTGGTGGGCTGTTGAGATTTTCAAAAGAAGTGCACTTTATAAAGGATAACTTGTGATTTACGAAATAGTGATCTCTGTGAACTTGTGAGTTCTTCAAACTAGATTTCTCTACGCAGTTGGGAGCTTCACAAAGGGGCTCTGCGATGGAGCTCTGTGAGTTAAAGATTTGAGTACCCAATTTAAGTGGGAAGTACTTTCAAAGTAAATAAAGATATTACCAGGGTATAGGACTAAGTATCATTACAAATTCTAGGAAGCTCATACCAGCTTCTAGGTTGAAAAGATAATAATTTTTTTAAGATATTAGATTTGTGAAAGTTTGTGAATAATAAGAGAAGAATTTCATTACCCTATTTGTGTTAAGAGGGAGCACACACACATGAAGATTTTTTCCCAATTAATACACATGTGTAAGGGTATATGATAATTTTTTATTCTATATCAAAGGATTGTTTTCTAATGGATCTTGTGGTACTAGAATGTTTCCGTACCATACCAAGGACGTAGAAACTCTTGTTGAGTAGTGACCCTTGTAAATCTTGTGTTCTTATGGATATGTTTTTTGATTGTGTTCAGTAAGGAAATAGATATTTAATTGGAGGTGAAGGTTGTTTCACAAAAAATGAACAATAAAAAAAAGATATCACTTATTCACCCCTCCCCCTCTCAGTGATAATTAGATGCTGACTGGGCAACTTCAGTTGATATCGGAGGGAAAGGTTCCCTTCATTTGTTCTTTTCTAAAGTGTTGAAGAGAAGTTGTTATGGAAAATATGAATTGCGTAAACATTTAGAGGATTTCGATATTTGATGGGAAGAATTATCATATCTAGAAAGATATAATGATGCCTTATCTTATGTCTCTTTGGTCTGATGTTCTTGAAGATACAACATATATATTTCCTGCTATTGATGTCAAGGTTCCTCTTACACTTGTTGATAAGAAGAAATCTTGAGAATTATGGAAGAGATAAAATTAATTACTCTCATCACTTTTTGAGAGTGGGTTTTTAAGAGTGACAAATGTCTCTACAGCCAAAGGTATCTATGATAAGATGAAAAAAATCTAGGAAAGAAATATAAAAGTAAAGAAGAAAAAACTTAAAATCTTGAGGCTAAAGTATGAATAAATAAAAATGGGTAATCTTGAATCTATTGGGGAATTATTTACTAGGGTTAATGAAACTATCAGTATAATCATATGTTTTTATGAAAATTTGGAGTATTATACAGTTTTTAAAAATATGTTGAGAATTTTTTCCCGATAAGTTTGATTATAAAGTTGCATCATTGGAAGATAGATACCTTGAAACAATATCTCTGGATGATTTTTATAACACTCTCATGACTTATTAAATGATAAGGGATAAGAATATAAAGGGAAAAATAAAATATCATGGAGAAATTTATTTCAAGGATACAAATAAAGAGAAGTCAAAGAAGATTCTCATTGAAGATGAATTTGGTGAATCCAATTCTAAAGATGAGGCATGTAAATATTTTAATGAAATTTTATCCTTGTTTTATAAGATTGTGAAAAGAGGTATATGGAAATACAAGGGGAAACTTTCCTTGAAATGTTTGGAATATGGAGCTATTTTCAACTTTTTAGATAATTTCCCTAAAAAGGGAAAGATGAAGACAATGATGAAGAAGATAGAAATACAAGAAGGTCATGGAAGAAACAGGGTGATAAAGATAAATATTCTGTTAGAGGAAAATATAAAAAGTTCTTCAAATCCAAAAGAAAAATCCTTTTTCCAAAGATGAAGAAGAGGATAGTGAAGCTCAATCTGGAAAATATTTTTCTGAGAAATCTAGAGAGAATACCTTTATTGCAGTAGTGAATAATGAATATTATGGGAGAAGCAGTTCTAAAGAAGAAGAAAATCAACTTGAATATCACCTGAAGGAAGAGTTGAAATAATTTTTGAGAAAGATAAAAAGTCTTGAGCATGAAAATAAGAATTTGATAAATGAATATTCTTTATTAAACAATCAATAATGTTTTCCTGAAAAGAAATTAATGTTACAAATAGATATGGATGATCTAAAGAATTATCTCATGAGTGAAAAGAATCATAATGCGCATCTAGAAGTATAGCTGAAGAAAAAAAAGAAGAGTTGGAACTTTTCCAACTAATAATTTCTAAAGCCGAAGAAAGGAATATAAGATTCAAAAAAACTATATTTGAAGCCGATGAAAGTTATAATAATAATGAACCAAATAAGGATCAACAAAAGTTACCTTCAAAGGTTGATAACAATTATGGAACTGGTTCTGATAAGAATAAAGCTAGAAATGCTATATTTGTGGCAAAAGTTAACAATGCAAAAAAACCATATGTACCTAACAATCATGAGTCCAGAAATATTTATAATACTTATGTTTCTAATAAGTATAAATAGAAATATCAGCCAAAAAAGAAAGTTATGATTGAAAATAGTAAGGATGATGGTCAGGAGAGTTCTATTAAGAAGAGTATTGAGAAACATGTTCACAACTCTCATCAGTATGGATGTTTTAGAGGGAAATATTAATTATATGGATACTAATGGTATTGTGTTGGATTCAGACACATGAAAAATATGCGTTGGTCTCACTAGAAACATTACTACTACTCCACAAGTTTTGGAAGAGAAGGTTTTATGGGGAGTTAATCCTCTCAAAAGAAGAATTATGAGAAGGATGTTCATAAGAAATCTGAGAAGGCTGGTGTGAAAGTTGAAAATAAGTTCCAACCATTATAAACTATTTGTGAAATATGTGAACATTCTTGACATCTTTCTCAGTGATGTCTTGTTTTGTTTCCATCAAATACAAGGTTCTTAACAAATCTCAGAATCTGGAGATGAATAATGAAAAGGAAGAATATAAATCTCTTGTTTTTAAACTACTTTGAAGTATAAAAAAGGAGAACAACCATGGATTCTTAATAGTGGGTGTTCTTATCATATGATAAATGAATTAAATTTTCTAAAGAATTTGAAAGACTTTAAAGAAGGAACAACTACATTTGGAAATAATGAATCACTGAGGATCAAAGGTGTTGGATTGGGCATCATCGGGAAACAATTGAAATCCAAGAAAATATTATTTGTTTATGGGATGAAAAAAAATATTCTAAGTGTTTCAAAACTCTATGATGAGGGTAAAAAATTTATCTTCAGAAAATATGGGTTTGTTGTGAGAAGTGAAAATGATGGAAAGGTTGTTACAGGAGGCCAACTTACCTAAAGGAAACTTGTTCTAAGTTGATGAAGTATATAAGTCTTGTCAGAAGGGTATGGTGAATGGAAATCAGTTATGGAATAAAATTCTAGTATATATGTGTCAGAGAAACATGTGAAAGTTATCAACACAAGATAATGTCCAAGATATGCCTAATTTATCAATAATAAGATATTTGTGTTGAATTATTTGTGAGAAATGGAATATTACAAACTCTATGCATAAGAGAGTTGACATTCATTCAAAATGATCCTTGTAACTTATACATTCTGATATCTATGACCAATGAGAAATTAATCAAAAAATGGAGATAAGTACTTCATTAATTTCTTTGGTGACTTTACTCACATTACTTGTGTTATGTACAAGTGACATAAGTCAGATGCTCTGAAAATGTTTAAGAGTTTTAAGAGGAAAGTAGAGAAATAATGTGAGTATTAAGTGAAGAAATTGAGAATTGATAATGATGGATAGTATAAGAATGAAAATTTTGAAAGTTATCTTGAGAAGAAAAGAATTCTGCATGAGTTCATTTCACTATACACACCTCAACAAAATGGTGTTTCTGAACGAATGAATAGAAGTCCGGTGGAAATGGGGAGAACTATGTTACTTGAACATAGTATTTCCCATTTCTATTAGTGGAAATCCATGAGAACTGCTGTGTATATTTAGAAACAATGTTTCTATAGGACAAATTTAGATATGAATCCATAAAAAATAATTTATGGAAAAACTCCAAGTCTAAAACAGTAAAGAGTTTTTGGGAGTCCCTGCATTATTAAGAAGAATGGTAGAAACCTTTTAAATTTTGAAAAAGGAGGATATAATGGAAGTTTTCTTGTCTATTCTTTAGAAGGAAGATGATATAAATATTTAAACAAAAAATATAGAGAATTATTGATTCTTCTGATGTGAAATTCATTTCAATTATTGAGAAAGAAAATCCGTTTTATGATAATATAGAAGTTGAGCAGGATAAGGAAGGTTTTGTTATCAATTCTGAAAATGCTTTAGACAATGGTAATTCTACTCAAGAAGAAGAATTAGACTCAACAATTTCATGTGTTGAGGAATAAGTTCTAACAGATCATCCTAGGATGAGGAATCAAGTTGAATCTCAGAACATTATTGGTGATCAAAATCACAAGGTTCCAACAATAAGAACATAAAAATATATAACACACACTTCTTTGTATTCAAAAGTCGAGACAAATGATGTGAATGAAGCTTTTGAGTATCCATAATGGATTTAGGCAATGAATGAAGAACTTGATTAGATAGAAAATAATTATACTTGGGTACTCATACAGAAGCCGAATGAATTTTTTTTTAGTACAAAGTGGATTTTCTAGAACAAGCTAAATAACAAAGGTAGAGTGATAAAAACAAAGAAATATTGGTTTGAAAAGGGTATTCACAAATTTAAGGCATTGATTTTGATGAAAACTTCACTCCGATGTCTAGGTTAGAAACAATCCAAATCTTTCTTTCTATTATTGCACAACGAGGCTACAACATCTTTCAATTGGATGTTAAATATGAATTCTTGAATGGTGATATTGAAGAAGAATTATAAATTAAATAACCTTCTGGGTTTGTTATTGGGAAGGATGAATGTTATGTGTGTAGGTTGAAGAAGGATTTGTATGGCCTAAAACATTCTCTAAGGGCGTGGTATTCTAAATTGGATACCTACTTGGGGAAGATGAATTTCAAGAAAGGTAGAGTTGAGAGAAATATTTACATCAAGGAATGTCAAGAGTTTTTTCTCATCATAATTATTTATGTTGATGAAATTATCGTTACTAGAAATGATGAAAGATCATGTGAAGGATTTTATGAGGAAATGAAGAAGTCATTTGAGATGACCATCTTAGTAGAAATGAAATAATTTCCTAGGTTTAAAATTTTATATAAGAAGAACCAAAATTTTCTTTCTCAAGAAAATTATGCTAAATAGCTTCTGAATAAGTATTTCATGGGAAATTAATAACTAGTTTCCACACTGATTTTAGTGGGAACCAAGTTTTCTAAAGATGTAAAAGGCATGGATGTTAATCAGAAAGTGTTTTGAAAGTTTATTGAAAGTTTGTTATATTTGAATGCCTCAAGACCTGACATCGTCTATGCTGTTACCTTATGTGAAATATTTCAGATTGATCTTAAAAAATAACATTTTATTTTTGGAAAAATATTTCTTATATATATCAAAGGCATAATAAATTTTGCAATCAGGTATGATGGCTCAGAAAATATTAATCTGTTTGGGTATTTAGATGCTGTTTGGGAAAGAAATTCTAATGATAGAAGAAAAAAATCTGGTGAAGTTTTCTTTCTTGGGAAAAGTTATGATATCTAGCATAAAAAGAAATAGAATTTAGAGACTCTTAGCATGGATAAAGATGATTATGTTGCTACCACTCAAGCTGCTACCCCACTCATGTGGATAGAGACTCAGTTGGAGTATCTACTTGTTGAATTAAAGTCACCCTTACTGTTGTGTTGTGACAATCAAAGTGAAATCAATATTACACAGAACCTAGTAAAATATTCTCATTCAAAACATATTGAGATAAAGTACCAATTCATCAAAGAACATGTGGAGAAGAATGATTTAATGTTTGAGTACATTCTTACATCAGAACAAGTTGTTGACATATTCAAAAAACATTTACCGAAGGAACCATTTTTAAAATTAAGGTTGAACATCGGTGTCCAACCTATTTTGAAGGAAGGTTGAGGTATGCGTATCTATCCCCTCTCTCATCTTATCTATGGATAGTGTTGTCAAGGGGGAGAATTGTTTCATAAATCTATCCTAATGGGAATGCATAAAGGCGGAATTGTGGGTAAGCTGTGAATATAACATGTAAGTGAGTTAAATTTTATTACTGTTTGTTGGAGTGGTTATAGGAAACAAATATTTTATTTTCTAGGAAAGTTGAAGAAGTGGAGAAAGTTGAGGAATAAATGATGATGAAATTTCATAGTCACTACTCTTGGACAACATGGTTTTGGCTATCAATAATTCTTGTTTCCTATAATGAGTTAGCTCACGTAGGCTTAGAATCATTGTCAAGTAATAAATTGATTGAGGTTTAATGGTTTAGTGATTTATAAATTTTGGTTGAAAAAAAATCCAAAGGTATATATTGATAGGACCAAGATGATAATGAAGAGTATCATTTTTAGGTATAGTCTTTCATTTTCAAGAAAGTTTTATAAGAAAGGAAATCACTTCACTTTGTATAAGTGGATGGGGGAAGACAGAGAAGTTACAATACTTACCATGGTAAACCAGATTATTATTTGATTATTTGTATTTAAAAAATATCATAAGTTGTACCAAGAACTTGTGATTCACGATTTATGAAGGAAAAGAAGAGAAAATATTCTGTCAATCAGCATGGTTGGTTTTGTAGAAGTAGGTGTCTAATGTGGAACAATTTTCTTGTGTTTACCAAATTTTTGGGGTCCAAAAAATGGAGTTTGGTGAGAATTAAGAAAATTTCATTTCAATATATATATCATCAAAAAATGTAAAAGTCATGAATTTCATGAAGATGGACTTTATGAAGATTGAATCATAAAGGATTAAAGGATTATGATGGTGAGCTCTACAAGTACGAAAATCTTCGCGAATAGAAGAGGAATGGAGTATTGCATTTGAGCATTACAGTGGTGAAGTTGAAGTGCATTATGGCGGTTCAAAAAAAGAAGGAGAATCATGGTGGTGAAAAGGATTATATGGAACACTCCATGATTACGATGAACATTACTATTCAAAAAATAGATATGGAGCTTCACGAAACAGAGAGAAATTCATCAGAAATTTCAGAGATCTGTGATTTGGTGCTAATGTAGTGATGAGGTGGATTGAAGGTTTTAGAGTCAGTGGGAAACACCTATAAATAGTCCTAAACCCCCTTGATAATAGGAGAGATACTCCAATAAAATCCAAGAACTGTTGATTCATGAAGAAGGTTCTCAATGGTAGTGAGCTCTGGAAAGGCAGTAAGCTCTATTAAAGGAAGGAGCTTTGCAGAGGGCAGCTGAGTTTTAAAAAATAAATTTACATCACAGAGGTCAACTTGAGCTCTTTGAAGTTATGAGATCTATAAACTAATGACCTTTACGAACTAGTGAGATCTATGAACTAGATTTCTCTACAAAGTTAGGTGCTTCGCGAATGGGCTCTATAATGGAGCTCTACGAGTTGAAGATTTGAGTACCGAATTTAAGTGTAAATTAATTTCTAAGTACATCAAGATATGACTGGGGTATAGGAATAAGTATCATTATAAAGTAAAGGATGTTCCTACCAACTTCTGGGTATGAAAGAGAATAATTGTTTTAAGAGATCATATTTTTGAATGTTTGTTAAGAAGCACAAAAACATTACATAACCCTATTTGTGCTAAGATGGAAGACATATGCTTAAGAATTGTTTTCCAAGTGCTACATGAGTATAAGGGTATATCTTAATCCCTGTGTTCCATGTCAAAGGATTTATTTCTATTGGATTGTGTGGTACTATATTATTTTTGTACCATACCAAGGATGTAGAGACTCTTGTTGAGTAGAGAACCATATAATTCTTGTCTTCCTGTGGATGTGTGTTTTGATTGTGTTCATTAGATAAATAACTCTTTAACAAGAGGAAACAATTATTTTAGAAAAAATGAGATATAAAAGAAAATAATACCACATATTCACCCCCTCCCCCTCTCAGTGATAATTGGATCCTGACTGGGAAACTTCAATTATTATGTTCTTCAAAGAATTTTAATAGAAGTTAAACATATCAGTTATTAAATATATAATAGTGATGTAGAAAATTATTTCCCAATTTAACTACATGATATATTTATTATTTATACATTTTTTACATAAACTTCCTGATTTCACAAGGTATGCTAATAAGATTATTTTCAAATGAATGTATTTGATACTTATTAAGTGTGAAACGTATATCTTTGTTAATTTATTTTCATGAGTTTATAATTACTTAAAATAAATATTTATGAGTCTTATTTTTTCATATAATATTACTTATCAATTTTTTTATGAAATAATTTTGGAGTAAAAGTTGAATCCTTTGGTAATAATATGTTTCTTTTGAGCCAAAACTTAATTTTTGAAAAAGGAAACCTTTTTGTAAGTATTAATTAACTAATAAGTTTCTTTCATTCTTTTTATGTCCCTTACTGACATTTTTCTACTCATTCCTTGTTTTATATTTTTTATAGGGTTTTATGGATAAGTAGGGACAATGATGTTGTTAAGATGAAATTTGTAAAGAGTCATCAGAAAAATAAAACTTGTTATATCATAATTTTTTTAGTGTACAATTTTTTGATGTAATATTTATTTATGTAAGGGTGATGGAATAATTTTATAAAACTCTAAAACTAAAAATATACCCATAATAAAATAAATTTAATTATATTCGATAGATATAATATAAAAATTGATTAAGGTTGGGTCCTTATAGCTGGTATTAGTGGAAAGATTTATATAACTTTTGGGATTATGATGTTTTCCTAGGATATTAACTTCAGAGTTATGGATACCATCATTTTTTTATAAGTTTATGTTTAATCATATGTTCAAAGTTTTAGACACCCATGTTTATTTTTTAAGTGATGAGAAGTTATATTGAATAAATAAATTTTTTGGGGATGTTTTATTACCCCGAGGAATATGTAACTTTTAGGGTTAACATGAAGGATTATTTCATAATATATTTATTAAAATTTTTAGTATGTTAATAATATTTTTAGGAACATTATAGTAATTTTATTATTTTTTAGTAAAAAGGATAACATGCAGGCCATGTGAGAAACTGTCACATCTAAGAAGGCCGTAGAGCTTAAACCCACAATCGAAGGGTTAAAAGTGTGAAGCACCTACCAACAACCTATTTGACGTCTTATTTAGTATTAAATTATTTTATTTATTTAAATTATTTGAAATATAAAAATTAATTTGAGTTTGTGAATATATGTTTTATCATATAGATAACCATGGGATAGAACATTAATTTGGTGATTAAGTGATTAATGATATTTTAGAATAAGTTAAGTATTTTGGGAAGCTTATATGATTTTTTTAAATAGAATATTATGCAATTTTTTAAGAAATAAAAGTTGAATATTATTTTGGAATCATAGATTATTTTATGTTTCTTTATAAAGATATGGTTTATTTATGGAAATGATTATTATATTTTAGAGATTATATGATTAGGGAACATTCATTTTTGGTAATATAAATTTATGAGTGACTAATATTGATTGGAGATAAATTTTAAATTAATATTGAATAAATATGTGATCAAACAGTTTTTATTTTTATGTCTAGAACTTCGTTTTGAATATTTTTAAGAATTTTTTTGGTAAGTTATTTATCAAATGATCTATGTTAAACTTTTTGTGTTATAGTTGAGGCTTTAGAGATTAATATTTTTTTTCTTATTTTGAATATTTATTATTTTGTGGAATTATCTTACCATGTGTTAACCATGATAATTTATTTGATCCGTTAATGTATAAACATAGTAATAAGAGATTATTATTCTTTTTTGGATTATGTGATCCGTTATAAGTTGATGTTAGTCCTTCATGAATAAAAAATCCATCTTTAACACTAATCATTTAGATAAAAAGATTATAATTTTGTAGAAATTGATTAATGGTTGAAATTATACGTGTCAAGAAAATAAATTTATTTATTTTATTAATCTAGATATTAAATTAATTATTCAAATCTAGTAAATGTATCTTAGAACAAAAATGGTATCCTATTACCTTTATTTTTGATGAATCAATGGCCTTTTTTACACCTCAATGATTTAAAAACTTTTAAATTCTCTTGATCATTCACTTTCTTATGATAAAATGATCTTTTTGATATCAATTATTATTTAGAAACAATTTTCCCCCTCCATGTACATATTTTCACTTCCCACTAATGTTATCCTATTTGTAAACCTAGTTATGTTTTATTCTATATGTCATTTTTATTTACTTTTCACTCTTTTCAACAAGGTGTTTTATTGACTATTTTTATGATGTGTTATTTTAAAAAATTTATTTTCAAATATCAAACCCTTGATTACCAAGATCAAGATCAAATTGTGAGGATGTAATTTATTAAATGCAGGGATAATATAACACCTTGATATTTTTTAAAGAAAAATATGTTCGATAATGTATACAACATGAAAAAGAGAGCCTAAATGATCCATGAAATATTTTTTCTAAATAAGAAAATTATATCATAGACATTATATTAGAAGGTATGAATATGATTAAATGATTTATGAAATATATATAATGGTTATACTCAATATAAATGTATTTATATATTCTTAGTAAACAATAAACTAAATTTTAGTAAATCTATTTTATTCTTCAAAAATATATTTTCCTTAAAAATGGTGTTTATTTCTTTTTATGAGAAAATATTTTAATTAATTTCTAATTTTTTTATAAATTTTACTTGATAAAACTAATATAATATTTTAAATCATCATATCAAAATAACCTTATAGTGAATTTTTTAGTTTTAAAAAAACCTTTGTTTTTTCAATGAATAGTGAAGACACTAATTCTTATCGACATATGTATTTTATTCTAAAGTATTTACTCTCACGAACCATGCTAGAGTGCCATCCAACCTAACATGATACCCAGTTCTTGGCATGAACAAAAGGGAATTTTTAATCCCCATGGTCTGGAAACTAGTTTTTGGGTATCAACAATATACCTTTGGAATGATTTTACCCATGAGTATAACCATAAACCACCAATAGAAATTAGCATCTCAGTAATGAATAACCAAAGGTAAACAAGGCACGACAATTTTTCAGATTCAAGGTTTAAAATTTTAAACAAAAACAAAAAATGAAATTAGGTAAGGGAAACCACAAATGTCCCAAAAAACATTATATGACATGAGGAACATCGCCCTCAATCCACCACCACAATGACCTACAACAAGTTGAACACTATCAATTAGATCCACCATAATCATTATGAAACATCTTTCCTTTACTTGGGTCATACATGAAAAAGTACACATACACCTGAAGGTGTATTTTGGGTGTGAAACAAAGCCCAGTAGGATTCCACACAAAAGAAACTATTCCATGCTACAACATTATAAGAAGAATTAACCTGCATATTTATACAAAATCTTTTGAAAACATTTTCAAGAAAACATAAAAAACCATTTTCAAAGAAAGACATTCAAGTAGTACCATTTCTCAACAAAAATTATTTAATATAAAATATACACATGGTCCACTATATACCAATCGATGGAACCATGTCACATAACATCATTTCCCAATAGAGATTACCATGGGTAAATATCTAAGGGTAACTAGTACAAGTGGAACACTAGAAAACTCATACCTTTGTGAAACATGGTATATAAAACACAAAATACAACTTCCTCATGCCTGAGGTAGTAGTAGGGAACATCCCAAGGGCCTAGTGGTCACCAATCATATCACATGTTTAGTTAGTGTCATTAACATTAATCCTTCTAATTGAATCAAGGCTATACCACTTCTGATTCAGTTAGTTTCAATCAACTAGATGAATCTAGGCTTGAATCATTCTAATCACTAGAATACTAGTTATAGTTTTCCAACTTAGGTACCTAGGATTCCCTTTGTGCTCAATTTAACATTCACATGTCACATATATCATTACTTTAAAAATAAAAGACAAAAATCTTAAGCACACAAGTAAATTACCAATTTAACATAACCAAAACCATTCCCATTTTTCAAACGCACACTAAAACCATTTAGAAATCAATTTCACACAACTTTCAAAATTTATGAAACCCATTTGAAAAAATAACAAGTAAAGAAAATTTGGAAAAGAACCACATTTATGGGAAAATCCCCTTTCAAATTCCACACATGAACCCAACTCATTTTTAAAACATGATTTCTATCATATACACAATTAAAAATTCATATTAAAGGTGAAAAATAAAATACAACATGCCAAAATAATCCATTCTCCCTTAAAAAACTCACTTTTGATAAATTCTCACCTCATATTCCCTTGAAAACATTTTTCACACCATGCAGAAAATCATGAAAACACTAAAAAGGGTCACAAAAATGAAGCACACACATGTAATAACCATTTTATCTTGAAAATACCACTTTTATCACATAATAATTCCAAATCCTTCCAATTTGTTTCACCATGTAAATATATCATAGAGCATTTATAATTAACCAAGAAAGAATATCAAATCATCTTGAAATGTTAGAGCTTGAAACCACCTACCTCACACTTAGAAACTTTCAGGAAATAATGTGAAACTACAACCGCACAACCAAAATACCCTATAATGGAAACATTGAACACTAAACATAAAGATCTAACTAAAAAACACAATAATAAACCCACTTTAGGTCTTACAACCCACTAGAAATTAAGAACTCAAGAAGAAATGAAGATATACCCAAAAAATAGGGAGAAATCAATGGAGAAACTACTTACTTGATGAATTGTTGAATATTCGAGTTCAAAACCACCTAAAGAATGGTTACCAAAAATTTTAAGAAATATTTTAGGGAGATCTAATGGCTGAAAATAACATATGGGGTGGATGAGAGTGGCTTAGGGTTAAATCTAGAGAAGGAACAAATTGAATTTTCAAAATTTTATTAACCTGGGCAAGATGCATGTTTTCCCATAGGGTTTACCAAAACTTGTGGCCACCATGCACCCCTCACTGTACAAGAAATAAATTCCACACAGTTTAACCACATGGTCTCCAAACCATGCACAAACTGTGCGGTTCACCTCTATCCCAAAATTAAACTTCATTGCATAGTTTCTTATACAAGGCTCATAGTTTTACCTAACCACGTGCCACCTACTGTCAAGACAAAATTTTCCATTTTTCATCAAAACACATGGTGAAACTAATAATTAAGAAAAGTTAATAAATTAAACAAAGTAATACCTTAAAAAATCCTTTAATGTGACAATTCTCCTCACCATGAAAAATGTTTGTTCGTAGAAAGTCATTTAAAGTTTTGATCCAAAAACCAAAACCGATACTCTTACACAACTCAAGGATTCATAATAAATCATAAAAATGAGGTGAAATAAATAAAACCATGAAAAAAACATTGATTTATAATATTTAACATAGGATTACAGAATAGAATCCCCACCATATGCCTTCTGCCCTCAGAAAGCCATAACACCTCTAGTCAATTGATCAAAACAAAAAGGAATTCTCACAACTAAATAACCCAAACTCTCAAGCCATGAACACCTTATAAATTAAAAAATTAAACTCATACATATTTATTTAAAAAATAAACTAACTCAAACCACTTATCAAATAAAATAGAACAACTCGAACCATAAAATTTTCAACTCTTTATCCAAACAAGACTATTAGAAGTAATCTAAAAGTCAGATGGTTAATCAAAACGGAAACCGAGAGTCAACATATCCAAATGAAAATTCTAAATACCAAGATAAAATAGATACTAAATACTACTATCAAAACAAGAGGACCAAATAGACTCACCATCATAAAAAACTAACTACACTGACAAACACTATAATAATCCACAACGAGATCCTGGGTGGGTCTTCCCCCTTTTAAAATAACAACCAGATTACGTAAATTGACATAGAACAAACCAAAACACAAGGTTAAATCATGTCAAAATATACCATTCACATGGGATGAAATTATATCTACGTGAGCAAAAATAATAATCAAAACTAATTCACAAGGCTTACCAAACAATAAAAACCAAATGGAAATTCACATCCAAAAAGACACAACCACATGAACTCAGGAAAATGAGAAACCAATCCTCCTTATTACCAAGGAGGAACTATTCCACCCATAAGGATAACAATAAAGAATGCGTAATACATGTATATTCCCACAAAATAGTACCATTCAATACTAAACAACAACATAATAAGCTTAAAAAGTCTCTATTTCCTACACTGAATAAAAAATCTAGACCAAGGTCTCTCACACCCTTGAGGTTCTTGATTGTGGATGAGATTCACTCATGGGAATATGGCTAGATACATGATGTTTGAAGATATATCCTACCTCATATTTGGAAGTTAATAATCCCTAATCATAACTACTTGTTTTGATTTGATGAGTGATTACACAACACTCCAAGAAGAACCCAAAGAACACAAAACCCCACAAGAATCACTTTGATCCAACATGCCACTTTCACCAAGGTAGGGACTTAAAAGATGCACAAACATCATCATATTTCATCATAATGTGAAATATCTAGAAAAATTAACACATAGAAGAAACCTCTATTTATAAAAAATAAGTTTGGAACTTTCCAAATAAAACAAGTTTCTATTAAAACAACAGTTCTCAAAAGATTCCATAACATTCACTTATGCTTTTGAATGAAAATACATCACTAAAAAACACCACTAGACATGACCATAAAAACTAATATAAGAATTGCAATAGAATTTAAATAGAGCCCCAAATAGCACACTACATCTACAAATAGGCATGGGTGTTTCTTTTGAAGGGGTTGACTTAACTCTACAATGCCTCTTAGAAACATCCTAATAGAACGTCACAAGTGACCTAGGTGTCCATATGCACTACAGGTCTATGAATTAATTGAACTTGAAGGCTTATTATAACCATAATTTAAACACTCATGTAACAACATGATCTTATGTGCAAAAGAAGTTTATGAAATATCAAAAGGCATTTTTAATACCATGACAACACCAATAACTTATGGATGATTTCCACTACAGAACTTTCCCTTTACCACTTTATTTTTGGACCTTAAAGCATGAAATTGGTAAAATTCACCTTCAATTATTCAGAAAACTTGAGGAAACTAAAATTTCCTTCAATTTACCACATCATATCTTCCACTTTGAGAGGATCCATTTGACAGAGAAATAAACCTGGATTCAAATTTCGAAGCTCAAGAAGAAATTCCTTACATTGATCAACTAGAGGGTATACTAATGGTAGAAAACCCATGGCCTCACTTCAAATATAAATTTAATATTTTGGGGGCATTCACTAACTAAAAAGGAAACCCTGAAACAAATCAAGCCAATACATTATCCAAAATATACCATAAACAAACTCCAAAGACACATAAAGGGAACCAACTCAAAGTCTTCCCAAAACATTTTTCAAAATAACAAACTTACCATTATCTCAAAACCAAATCATCGGTAACAACTCAACCTTAAAACACAATTAAAACATAGAGTTAGGAAAATCAAAACACCTTAAAAGCAAAATCTATAAATGAAAAAAGACACACCACAAAACTAATGGTTATCATAACATTACACCATTTCTTAAAAAAACTTTTGAAAAGAAAAAATCACGGTGTATTGCACACTCACCAATGGGATTCCATGGAGCCTCAAAATAAATATTATCTTTCCAAAATGGGAATTAATCACCCCATTTCATAATCTATCCACCTTATCACACATTCCCATGCATTAAGTTACTCATTGAAATACCAATGGTCAATTTGTTTACACTTTCCAAAAAAAAAATTTAACCCACACTTTCAACTTATCAATTTAATTCCCATTTTATAAATTCATAAAACTCATAAAAATTTAACAAACCACCAAACCAAAATCCATTTTCAAACTCCAAACATCAAATCATTTTAACTTTTCTAAAAATAAAATCCCATGAATTCCAGCAAAAAATTCCAATTTATCCCATTCAAAATATTTCTGACAGCCCAAAAAACCCCATTTAAAATAGATTTCCAAAATAAACCTGGAAATAGTTCATGTTTTCTAAAAAATAATTTTTATAAACCATAGGTTTTGATCATAACAATAAAATATCGATAAACTTATTCCCAGTTATTCAAAAATCATTTTATAAAAATCCACTCTTCCAAATATTCCTTCAAAATGATTCTGAAAATCCATTTTCTTCCATCCCAAAACCAAACCATTACCACTTTAAATCTAGTTTTATGAATTCCAAAATAGGGGTTTTCAAAATAGTTTTTATAACTCAATATTACTCAAAATAATTAATATGAGGAAACTAGTGTCGATGGGTGTCTTGGCCATATAGTTTGTGGCAACATGCTAATCATGTCACCATCAGAAAGAGTCTTCTAAGAGCACTACTATAACTCCATATGGTTTTAAAAGACCTATGAGATCATATAGACCATTGTACCAACTCCCAATTTATTTCTAAAACATTAAACAAACCATAAGAACCAAATAACCCAAATAAAAACCAACTCCCCATAGAAAATTGACTCCCATCATAAGGTGTACTGGCCATGCACCCTACTCAACACTAAAACCTCAAGCCCTAATATTCCTAGATCTATTATTTCAAGACTATTACCCAAATTGTGTAACCCAAATAGAGAATAACCTCCTCTGATACCATTTTTTCATGAACTAAGTTAGAGTTCCATCCAACTTGACACCCGACTCAGTCCGTGGCATGGATCAAATGGAATTCCTAATCACTATAGGCTAGAAACTAGTTCCTAGGTATCAAAAATATACATTGGGAATGATTTATTTCCATGAGTATAACCATGAACGACCAATGGAAATTAGAATCTCAATAATGAATAACCAAATACAAACAAGGCATAATAATTTTTCAGATTCAAGGTTTACAATTTTAAACAAAAACCAAAAATAAACCAAGGGAAGGGAAACAAAAAAATCCCAAAAACATTTATATGACATTAATAAAATCACCCTCAAGACACCACAACCATCACCTATAACAAGTGCAACACTAGAAACCAGATCCCCCATTATCACTATGACACATATTGCCTTTACCTAGGTCATACACTACAAGAAACATTTGTATATACCAATACCTAACCAAATACTTTCCTAAAATCCACTATCATGTTTTATAGGTCTTATTTTGGTTATAATTTCAACCTTATAAGAGTTAACATGTCAGGAAAAGGAGTTTGTTTGAGGAAGAGATATATATTTTTACCGGTTGTTTTAGTATAATTTCTTATTATACCCCCTAAAATATTATTTAAACATGATATAATAATAACACTAGTATATTATATATATTATATGTTTTTATGTAAAATTAATAACATATATCCATATTCTCTTCCATCAAATGAGTAATGAAACTGTTGTTCTTTTGTATGGAAGAGTACCGCCTTACGAACTACTGTAATTTATTTTCCATTATTGCATCTAAGAGATGGTTATGATAATGAAATTAATATATATATATATATATAATATTAATGACAAAATTATCATTATTTAAAGATTTTTATATCATATATAATATTATCTTTACATCCATTGAAAAATAACATCGTTTGTGCGTACATGTGAATTAACACCTCCCTAAAGAGGGGTGATTCATTTTCCATGACCACATAATAATGGATTCTATATATATGTTTATTTAAAGAAATGATATTATATTTATGATATAATTAGAATTTTAAAAAGATAAAATAATAAAAACTTCTTTCTATCATGATCATTGAAAAATGGAAGCTTTGCTCATTGATACGTATGACCTACTGTCTCCATGACTGTACTATAGTTCATTTTTTGTAACCATATTTAATAGTTTGTTTTAAATGTATAATTGATATATAAAAATGATAATTATTTCATTATTTTTGAGTGATAAGTCACACTTCTTACTTTTCTATTACATTAGTTTTGTAAATCACAAACACTCTCTAAAAACTATGATTATTAAATTTTTTATATCTAAAGTGTTTTAGTATGTATTTTTATAAAAAATTACTTTTTACCAAATATAGAAATTTTTATAATGTTTTAATGATATAAACTTATCATTATTTAATAAAATCCATCAGACTAAGGATACATTTGATACATCAGACTGAACTTTATTCTGACAAGTGGTTAGAAATTTATCTTGTATATGACACCGACAATAGTCATGACCATCAGAATAATACTGGTACCGATACATTAGAATGAACCTTATAAGGTTTATATTATTTAAAATGATAAGGAATTCCATTATAATATCATATTATTATAATTGTAATATATAAAATTGATTCTATCTTACAGAATACCAAATAACATTGTAATGGTGCTAAAAAAATGATGTCGGACATTCTGTTATAGATGAGCTTCCAAGTGAAACATGTCCGAGGTAATTACAACTAACTAAAAAATATGACCATTGGGAGATATTCTATAAAAAGATGGTCATTTGAAGAGTTATGGGATGATACATTTCATAACTAAAGTCTTCTAAATATTTTTAACATGAATTGATCATTCTTAGTCTTTGTAATACTTCAGAGAGTTGTTCGACAAAATCCTTGTCAGGGTTGTTTACTTAATAATTTTTTTTGTATTTTGTGTCGATCATTATAAATATCAAGGCATTATAGGAATAGAAATATGGAGAATACCATACATTAGATCAAGTGCTTTTGGGGATTAGAAGACAAATGTCATCACCGTATCGAGGGATTCCAAGGAGAGAGACAGATCTTGTTCTGATCATTGTATCAAGGGATTTCCTAGTAAGGAAATATAGAATTTATAGTAATTATAAAACTTTGGATACTTTTAGTATAGGTTATTGGATACCTTAACACTTAAGTTTAAAGAGTGATATATTTTAATATCGCATGTAAGTCATTATTACTTTTAGAAGTTATTTATTTCTTTTTTTTACAAGATCTATTTTTTATGGTGTGAAGTTTTTTAAATAGTTAGTTTTAATACTTATCATTATAAAAAAATATTTATCAGTTTATATATGATACCGATTAAAACATACTCTGATATAATCACGCACTTTTTTATTCTATGCCTAATAATCAAATCATTGTATTTTCTATGTGTCCAATCATTTTACTTAAATAGGTTTTATGTTTTATTTTAGTTTAATTTTTTAAACAATAATTCACCCATTATTATAATTATATATACCCTTATAAACTCTTTTGATCTAATAATTGGAATCAGAGGAGGTTCTACTGCTTATACTTGCTAATATTTCACATTCTTTATAAAATAAAATTTTATTATGTTTTGTAATAAACTATTTAACACTAATGTGTTTGTGTAGAAAAGAGTTTCTTTTTTTTAATATGGATGGTATTAATTTTAAAACTCTTAAAAAATCTCAATCCAAGTTGACAACCTATATTTGATGGTGCTGACTATGAATACTATAGAGATAGAATGAAGACTTTTTTTTATTAATATTAGAGTTGAATTTTTTTATGTTTACAAGTAATTAAATAATTCCTAATAAGGATGTTACATATTTCACAAATCGATAGAATTTTTAATGTCAAATCTACTATAGAGTAAGGAATACTCTTTTATATTCCATGAATAGAAGTACATACTGTAATATTTTATCTTGTGAAGCTACTAATAGTACTTTTAAAAATTAGAATTCACAAATTTTGTTACTTACAATGTTAATGAAACAATAAGTGCAATGCTTCATGCTGATTACCAAGATTTTTATTTTGTACCTGGTGAGACAGTTTCCAAGATGCACCAAATTTTTATAACTATTATTAAAAGATTATAGTCTCTTTGAGGAAAAGGTCTTGATGATAATAATTATTTGAAAATATTATAGATATAATTCCCAATGAGAGGGAATCTAAAAGAACCACTATGGATGGCACAAGGAAGATAACTAGAATTACTTTTGATGATCTTATTAGTAATCTCATGAAATTTGAAGGTATATTTAATATAAATTCTAAAAAGTCGGAAAATAAAAATGGTGGAGTTTCTTTTGTTAAAATTTATAATGTACCTACTTATGTTCTGTCATTATAGGAAGTTTTGAAATATACAAAAAATAAGAAAGTTATTATTCAGTTAGATTATAGTACATAATAAAATTATGATAATGTGTTGGAAAATATTACTAGAAGGATAAAAAAGATATTTAGAATAAATTATTATATATATATTAAAAATAATAAAAATTATATAAAGGATTATGAGGTTACCTTCTATGAATGTAAGAAGGAAAGATATATTTGACCTGATTATCCTAAGCTCAAAATGATAGATATGAAGAAAATAAATTAATATAGAAATAAAAAAAAGTATTATAATTCTAATGGAAATAAAATTATGAAGGATTACAACACTTGTAGTGCTAGGGGTGGATATCCCTCGGAAAACTCTTCTCATAATGAAAGTTCTTCATAGAGGAACATTGTTCTTTTTTCTAAAGTACCTTTGGTAACTAAATTTCTAATAGATAAGGTACACACTTCTTAATATCTTGATAATATGCCTTTAAATTTAAACTATACTAATGATAAAAATTCTATATCATTTGATGAAGAATATTACTTAGTTTAAGAGGATAATACATTACTTAGTTATGAAGTGGTATCATTGAAAAATTACTCAAGAGTGAAAATTGTAAAGTTTGAACAAAATTTGATAATTCTAATTTTTTTTAAGGAAGTTTAAAGAATAATAATTTTAACTAATGAAATATAATATCTTTCTAAATATTCAAATAATGATAATTATAGAGTAGAAAGTTTTTCTAAAGAGAGTGAAAAATCCATTAATGAGAAAAATGATTTACAAGTAAAACATTGTTCTAAAACAAATACTGATGAGGCTGAAAACGTAGTTATAAAACTAAAATATGAAATTTATAGTTCGAAGAAACATTCTTCCAAGTTTACCATAGGTAAAAAAAACATTTAAAAAGATGAAAAAATAAATTATACCTCATGGTAACAATTAAAAAATGGGTTTCATTCATAATAAATCTATTTTTTAAAAAAATTAATTTGTTCCTAAAATTGATCCATTTTTTACTATGTGTCAAAGTGGTGGACATTGGAATAATTTTTTTTCGTTAAATAAAATTCAATCGTTAGACTTTCATAAGGCTTATTTTTATAATTAATTTACATTTTCCAAAAACAATAATGTTGAGAAAATGTGGTTACACAAAATCTTATTTTCGGATAATACCAGACCCAAGAAGGATTAGGTTTGGAAAAAATATCCTTTTTGTTTTCAAGAAAATAGTGAAAGTATAAAAAAATATTTGATACATAGATAGTGGATGTTCTATATAGATGACTGGAAACAAATACTTCTTTAAGAATATTATCAATATAAAAGGTGGAAAAATTAGATTTGGAGATAATTTTCAAGGAGAAATTTTTAGTATAGGAAACACTATACTTCTTAGAAAAGCATTAATTTTAAATTTTTTATTTGTTTTAGGAAATAAACAAAACCTTATAATCATAATTCAATTATGTGATGAAGGTTTTATTTTCAAGTTCATGAATGATAAATGTATTATACATAGTTACAAGGATGAATTTATTCTTTATGCCAATTGGCATGAGAATGTTTACACACTAAACATATAAGACCTTGTGATCCAAGACTTACCTTTCCTTAGTGAAACAAAAGAAAAATATTGGTTATGAAATAGAAGGTTAAGACACTATAAACTTATAATATTAAATACATTGACTAATAAAGTAATTTTCACTTGCCAAAAAATAGATTTAAGGTCAATTTTCAACTGACATCTATAAAGAAGATTTAAAAAAATAATCTTTTCATCTTTTGTTTTAAAAAACCGACGCTGAAAATGTCACTGAGATTAGTTTTTGGCATCATTTTTTTTATAAAAACTGATTCCAAAAATCAAGCATAGGATTTTTGTTCCATGTCATTTTATTATAAACTGACACGGAAAATTACAGATAGGTCAGTTTCTAGTGTTAGTTTTATTGAAAATTGACGTGAATAATATGGTATTTTTTTTAAAAATATTTCTGCATTGGATTTAATGAAAACCGACATGAAAAGTTACAATTTTATAGAATTTAGAATATTAAACTTCCAAAACAATCAAACTTACTATATTAAAAACGCAGTATACAATAATTAAACAAATTTATCATTGACTAAAAATGTATAAAAACATACATTATTTTATCTAGTTAATAAAAAACTATCTATGAATTTATGTTATAAAGTAGAATTATAATACACATACATGAAATTGAAAACATGATCATTTTTGGTTATTATTGAAACATTCATTTGATATCATTATGTTGAAACACCTATTATAACAAAATAATTTTTTTGATCACATATTATTAGGAAAATGTAATATTATTCACAAACAATAGAATATACATACCTTGAATTGTAATCAAACATAACAAATAGTTCGAAAATAAAGATTGAAGATGGGTAAGTTTAGCTTAGGTATAACACTGGTCATCATTGAATGTATACAATAACATTTACTGATATGAGATTAGAAAATAGAATACAATGAGAGAAAATATTAAAAAATTTAATATAATAGAACTTATCAATTTTAGTAATTACCCTAGTTGTGATTATCTCGTACATGAATCATAGAACATAATAACCACATTAAACATGTCCTTTTTGACTATGAAACTACGGTTATAAAACATTAACTAGATAATAAAAACCAATATATATATATATATATATCAAAAAATTAGAATAATATCTAATATAAAAAATAATTACCTTTACTTCCACATATTGGATTGCATTTGGTTTCTTTATCAGCATGTATAATTTGTTAAATTTTTTCCATGAACTAAATTTTCATATATATGAACCAATAATACATTTATAAATAACGAGAATTAAAAATAATGATCTCATGAAAAACAAAAAAATATACTTTTCTAATAAGGTGGAAAATCTTTTACGAACACTCCCTAATGAAGAGTAAAACAAATATAAGGTTCATTCACTTGTGAAAAATACTCCTAACATCCAAAGCCCCCTACAATAAAAAAGTTTCATAATTTATGCAATTATAATGGTCATTAGTTCATAATTATGTTTCTATTCATACTTATCAAGAAATGGAAAAAGATAACATTTAATCTCTGCATGTGATAATTTCTCACATATATAAGAAACTCTATTAGGATTATTCACATGTTGCACTTCCATGGAAATGTATTATGGATCTATAAAATCATAAGTGCTTGTGCTGTCATTTTGTATAAGAAGACCATGTAGATAAAAAATTTAAAAAGGACATTTAGTTAGTGAATTTAAACCATATTTTATTAAAGAAATTAAAATTCAAACATCAATTTACTTACATGGACAAAAACTGTAACACATTAAGGATGAGCTCTACAAAATCAACATGATGCATGATATATTCTTTGAGTAATCTCAATGGATAATCTCTTCTGCATATATCATATGTCATCGATAACCCATAGATATTATTCATTGAAGAAGAATCCTGAGAAAATATTTACATCCCCTAAGAAATATCATAAGGATCTACATTCGATTCTTCCTGAACATTTTGTTTCAATTGTGCAATTTATATTACTTTTAGATGATCATATGTAAGTTAAATGTCATAATACATTATAAGTTATTTTCAATAATATGTAATTAATATTAAAAAAATTTATACCTCATATGAAATATAATGAATAATGCTAGTTGTACAAAGTAAAAAATGACCCAAAAAATCTCCAACTCTGGTAATATTCTTAGTAGGATATGATAGTAGTGCATTAGGATCAATAATATCAAGTACTAATACTCTAACCTGACCCATCTACATAGGATGGTGATGTATATAATCCCATTAAAAAAGTCATAAATACTAAAGAAATAATATCTAAGTGAGGATCTTGAGTAAACAACTCATAGTATATGGTTTGTTCTGAGCGAGGAGGTGGAGGATCAAAGTAGGCAGGTTGGGCATGGTAGTCCAGGTGTGATGGATGTAAAGGCTGCACAACTGGTTGAGTAGGCTGGGAAGGATGCATAGACTATGATGGTCTTGTCAAGTGTTCTAACAAATACTTCTGTATGTATTCTTGAATTTGATCACCCATAGACTGTTTCATATATTTCATCTCAACATTTAAGGATTCTATTTTTGGGTATCTTAATTTATTACTCTGAAAAAAAACTTTTTGAATACTAACACCAACCCAAAACCCTCTAACAAAATTGGGGTGTTCTGGGTTTCCTAAAGTAGTGTCTAGGATGTCCATCCTACCCTCAGGTATAAAATATACATGTGTATCTTTCTCATGAAGTTCATATTGAAATGAAAAATGAAAAAGTTATATTAGTGTTTATAATTTATAAAATAGAAAAATTCATAAAAATTTAATATTTACTTACAATTTTAGAAGCTACTTCCTTAGATTCCTCTGTAATATACTTTCCATTTTTATTCTCCTAACTTGTTTCCATTTTTCATGGCGAGTGGAAGGAGATGGAGGATCAAACTGGACCTCTTTTTAACCACTATTAGATCGAGATCTTAATGATTAAAAGTTTTATTGAATCATTTTATGCTCCAATAATGGATACCCTCCACGTGATAAAGTATGATGGTATACATTTTTCAACTGGATCAATTGATGAGATCTCCTAGATTCCTATTATATAAAAATAAACTAATAAGTAATTAGATAAATATATAATAAATTTTACAATATAAAATAATCATCATACCTGAAATATTTCTTCATGATGGTTGTCAGAAAATTGCTTCCATGTATCTATATCCATAAACTGATACTTAAGGAATGGGTTTTCAAATAATTTCTTTCCAAAAACATAATTTTTTAAAATTTTGTTTTAAAATATCCCCATCAAACCACCACTAATTATTGATGTCTTTTCTTAATTTCTTTTGTTTCCTTAAAATTGAATTTCATCTATAATTCAATAAATTAAATATATCATTTTAAAATAATTAATATTCTAAAATGAGATAAAATAAATAAATTGAGATTTTTTATCATCAAAACCTCCCAAAATTAGTGTTTCTCCATCCTATCCTTGGTTTTCCAATCAGGATATAAAATAAAAAACTTGAAATGACTCTGTATTGTTATATAACTAATAAACTAAATTGCATTTGGGCCAGTTACATTATTATTATCACCAAAATTAATATTTTTTCTCACATATCCACAAGAAAGTGATAGTTTGGGTAAATATGTAATACCACATTTACCAAGTTGAGAAATTTATTTATCTATAGTAATAGAAGAAGTATCCTCTGTTGAAGACACATCAATAGTCCTACAAAAAAATTTATAAATAAAAATTTTTCTTTCATTACAGAAGTATATTACTGAATATTTTATAATATGTTAAAATAGATATACCTCAAAAAATGTTCCCTTATCAATATATCTTACATTGAAACACGAATGTGTAATGAAATTTTGTGTACCTACATATCATTAGAAAACAGAATATTTAGAAATAAGGATGAAAAAATAAGTAAATAAAAAAGGCTCACATTTTTAAGGTTCAAAAAAAGAAACAAAATATAAATAATTACCGTAAAAATTAGAAGACTAATTTAGTGTTTTTCCACATTAATTCATCATTATCATTACATACTGCATGCACTATGTCTTCCTTATAGTCATTGTAATCATCTGGAAATCACGTAATAGTTGAATAAGACCCATAAAAATCAATAACATCATCATCATCATCCTCATCATCCAAATGGTATGTTTTTCGTTGTAAAATGACAAAAAACTAATCATTTGATGGATCAATGACATAAAATATACGCTTTTCATGTGTCTCTATGTTAAATAGTTCCTCATTATAATTAAATCTTTTCAAATCAACTAGTGTAAATCCATAATCATCTTGTTTCACACCACTATTTATATCAACCCAATTACACATAAACAGAGTGACTCAAAATTTTGTACAATCTATTTACAATATATCATGAATAACTCTAAAATATATTTATGAAGTAGAAATTTAGATTTTATCTTTTTCACATGAAAAATGAAATGCTTCAGCGAAAACCATCACACCACTATTTTGAACACTACTCTTATAATCTAGATTTTTTTTGTAAAATGTGTACTCATTAATATCAAAACCATCCCATTTTATAAAATTATGTGATGTACCCCCTTGCCACCATTTCAACGTTTCTGATGTAGATATATCTATGCTCACTTTCTCTTTAAACCGTGAAACAAATTTTTTTTTATACTCAATCATTACTACTTTTCTTTTTTTTAGATATCATCTATTTAATTAATTAATATGTGATGATATATATGATTGAACATCATCTATGTTAAAAATTTATAAATGTTCCTACATCACTTCATCACATAGAATGAACATTACCTTTATGAATTTAATCCCTCTACCTTCAATATAAATTGTCAAATGTTGAGATATAGGGATAAACATATGCTACACTTCAATCAAATAATCAGTACATAACTCAATCATCTCTTACAATACATATTTTTGAACAATAGAGGGCTTTAGTCGATAAGTATTTTTAACATATCCCTTTAAAGTTTCATATTCATTTCAAAATGATACATCCAACATAAATAAATAGGCCCACACATTCTTATCTCACGCACTAGATGAATCACCAGATGACCCATTATATCAAAAAATGTAGGTGGAAAATACATTTCTAGTTGGAGAAGTATAATACCAGCTTCATTCTCTAACTCATCTAAGAAATTTGGATAAAAAAAATTCATACCAATGGATTTGAAAGAATTACCTAACCTGATGATAGTCTTTCGAATAGTTGATGATAATATACTACAGAGTCTGATTGGTAGCAGTTGTTGTGCCAATACATGGTAGTCATGAGATTTCATACCTATTAAATTTATATCCCTCACTAACACAAAATTATTCACATTTGAAGAATATCCACTGGGTACTTTTATACCATATAGACATTAACAGAACTTCAACTTATAACTTTTTCTTAATGTGTGACAAGCCAAAGGTAAATATGTTCTATTTCCTTTCATAGTTAGAGATAACCCCAAGCGTACTCTCATTGCTATCACTTCCAATATATAATTAAATCGATCTTTTGTCTTTCCTTTTATGTCTAAAAAAGTTCCAATAAAACTGTCACATAAATGTTTTCTTAACATGGATAACATTAATGTTATGTTTTATTTATAAAAATATCCAATATGGTAGTTCAAAAAAATAGACTTCTTCTTCCAGATATTTTTTTAAAGACCATAAGTACTTTTCTTTCTAAATGTCAAATCAATATTTTTCAACCTATCTTAATAACTTCAACTGATAATGGTTTTGGGGGAATATTGTATTCCTATAGACTTTTAAATTCCTTTTTCAATCTACAATAAGGATAATCAATTCAAAAAAATATTCTATATCCCACGTACACTATCTTTCTTCCATTCTGCAATTGATAATATGAAGTCAGTTATTCATAAATTGGACATGATTTTTGTCCCTTAACACTATATCTAGATAAGTTTCCATATACATGATAGTTGTTTATACTAAACATTATCATAACATAAAAAAGAAAATAGTATTTTTTATATGCATCAAAACATTAACACTTGTCTCCCATAGTAGTTTCAAATCATCAATCAATGGTGAAAGATACACATTAATATTATTTCTTGGCTGTTTTTTTCTAAAATCATCAAGGTCATCATAACATATTTTTTATTCATACATATCTATGGGGATAAGTTGTAAACTATTAATAAAATAGGCCATGAATTACGTTGGTTACTTATGCTCCGATATGGATTCATTCGATCTGTGCACAAGCCCATTCAAATATTTCTAACATCACTTTCAAAATAAATAATTTTTTATCAAATCTATTACATTGTGAGGATTAATTAGGGTAAAATCATTTACCATTAGAGATGAGATCATATAAATTACATCTTAACCTTTTTATGTCAATTGAATTCGCAAATATATGCTTCAAATGATGAATTATTGGAAGGCACAAAATTTATTTAGCAGGAGTTGTGATTCTGGTACCTAAGATTGAATCATAATAGAATTATAAAAATTGTATGAAAGAGTTATTGGATTATATCATTATAAAGTATAAAATTTATATTTCATAATCTTAGATGTCAGTACCTAAAAATAAATCTAAGTTGACATTTTCATCCATCTTATAGCGTGATGTCCCACATGTAGGACAACTCGATAAATATTGGTATTATTTCCTATAAAACACAAAATTATTGAGGGAAGAATGTAATTTTTATACCCCAATCCAATTGGAAATAAAATTTTCTTTTCCTCATAATTGAAATATGGAATATTTTTTCCTTCTGAAAGTAGCTCTTTTAAAAGAAAAATTAAGCCGGAGAAACATTTATCACTCCACCCATTTCCTACTTTCAATGTAAATAATCTTAACAAATCTGATAACACTATATATTTAATGCAACATGGGAATAATGGTTTCTTACAATCTTTGTAAAATCATTCAATAAATGATGTTTTTTCGATGGTTTCAACACCTAAATCATGAATTAATTCTTTAATATGACCCTATACCTCATTAGGAATATTTTCACCAAAATTGGATGTTGAATTTTCAGTTCTTTCACTCTGTTAGATCCAATGTGTTTAATTAATGCTAAAACTACAAAAAATGAGATGATCTTTGATTTCTATGGAGTTTACCTTTCTCATATTCAAACACTTCACACATGGATAGAAAATCAAATATATGTTTTGAAGATTAAGATTAGAAAATTCCAAGAATTCATTTACTCCTTCTTTCATATTCAATAGTGGTTGTTCTTAAATATATCCAATTATGATCCATTCAATACCTGATATCACAATATAATTGGTGAATATATTAAAACATATAAAAATTTAAATAAATAAATAAATATATATATAAACAAATAAATTTTAAACATAAAAACATTTAATAAAAATGATTGGTGATCAAATTTTATAACTTGTCAAACAAACAAATGATGATCATAATTAAAAAACAATTATACATATTGATCAAATTATATTATACATGATATATATTAATAAATAACAAACAATTATACATAAATTATCTTAAAAAACTATTCATAATTTTTCTTCACATATAAAACAATACCTTACACACTTATACATAAACTATAAAACATTAATAACATAAAATAACTAAAAAATTATCCTAAATATTAAACATAAAAAATTACTTGAAAACAATTATGAAGAAAGTACTTGAATTCAGAACAATTATACACAAAATTATATAAATTATTATAAAAACATTTATACAAATATAACTTACACAATTATCATAACAATTATATCTAAGATACAGTTGAACATAAAAACATATAATAACTTACGAATTATTATATATAAATTATTTTCAAAATAAAAATTAAAAAAAACAAAATAAATTATATATAAATTATGGAGTTGAATAATGAAAAATGTTTGTTTCAATAGAGTGAACCCTATAACATTCAAGAAAAGCGAGTGCAAAATTAAACTAAAATAAAAAATATAATCATGAATAATACAAAATGTGTCCTAAATTATAGTACAAAAATAAATTACAAGATTGAATTAATAATGAAAAATGACTGAAACAATTAATCAACCTCGAAATATAACCTAAATAATAAAAATTTTATCCTAAATATAAAATATGTATCTTAAAAAATGAAAAATATATCCCGAATAAAAAAATGAGTGAAAAATGTATCTTAAATTTAATGCAAAAACGAATTAATAAACTATCATCATAACAAAAAATTATATATAAATAATTTTCAAAAAAAACTTAAAAATTTTGTAGTTAATAATGAAAAATGTTTCATGAATTCCATGAAACTCAATAAAATCTTATCACAATACAACGAACCATGCAAGATTCATGAAAAGCGAGGGAAAAAACGTATTAAAATAAAAAACCAAATCAAACCTCAAATAGTTGTTGTGGATCATATGTAAGAGTATAATGATGAGAAAATATGTATAAAAGATGGAAGATTCAAGAGAAGGAACAATAAAATATGGTCAAAACATGATTTCAATAGTCAATAGAGGTCATTGAGGGTTGTGGATGGTCATCATGTTTGTTTAGAGCCGTCGCTGTTCGAGAGTGGAAGGGTTTTGAGCGAAATAAATTTTGATATTCAAGATCCTAATATATTTCTAAAAGTTTTATGGCATCAATTTTTTTAAAACCGATGTGGTGAATCAAAATAAAATATTTTGGGCATCAATTTCCAAGTAAACTGACCCCAAAAATATTCCCCCTATGATTCATCATCGTTTTTTTGAAAACCAACACTAAATCTTATATCAAACCATTTTTGTTATCAGTGTTTTCTAAAAAATAATGCAAAAAAATCCACTTTATTTTTTTAACATCGATTTTTTATAAATCGATGTCAAAATATCAATGTTAAAGCCTATATTTATTCTAGTATGTTAAGGATCTACCGGAACATTGGTTTGATAATTATAAAGTTTGCTATCATTTGCAATATTCTAAGAAACATAAGTAATATTTTAAATCTATTAGTAAAGTCACAACATCTGATGATTTATATTTAGTCCACATGGACATATTTATTACCTCAAAAACTAGAATTATTGGTGGAAAATACTATAGATACGTCTTAGTTGATGATTACAGTAGATATACAGGGGTCTTATTTTTGATAAGAAAATCTGAGGAGTTTAGTTATTTTAAATATTTTTCTGCCAAAGTAAAAAATTTGAAGAACCATTCCATTATAACTATTCATAGTGATCATGGTGGTGAATTTTAAAATTCTAATTTTAAAATTTTTTGTAGTAAGAAAGGTATTAACCATAAATTTTTATCACTGAGAACTGCACAAAAAAATGGTGTAGTTGAAAGATGAAATAGAGTTCTTTAGGAGATTACTAGAACCATGCCAAGGGAATAATTATTAATAATTTTTTTGAGATGAAGCGATTAGTGTTACTTGATATACTATAAATGTAGTTTTAATCAGAAATTTTATTAATGAAAACTCCTTATGAGTTTTCAGTAGTAAAAACCTAAAAGTTTCAGACTTTAATGTTTTTTGATACAATTTATTCATCATGAATACAAAATAAAATCTATATAAGTTTTCCCCCAAATCCAATGAAGGAATATTTTTTGGATATTCCATAACTAGTTATTCTTATAGAGGGTTTAATAAAAATTATTGTACTATTGAGGAAATAGTGGATGTTATGTTTGATGAAACTGATCCATTTTTTTTCAAACACACTCAACCAACATCCTTATATTTTATTTCAAAAAATTATTTTCAACCTAAAGTAGAAAGGTCCTATCATAAGGAAATCAACAAGAAATATGTTTTTGAAGTTTTTGTATGAATATTTTGACTTATTATTGAAGAAAAAACTTTTAAAAACCAAATAAGTTAGTTGTTTCTTAGAAATCATCATAGTGAATGTATCATTGGTGATGTATGTCAACCAGTTAGGACTAAAAGTTCCATAATAAATAAAACTAATCATCTAGATTTATTATCTCTATTTGAACCCAATAATCATGATGAGGCTCTAGGTGATGAATATTGGATAAAATTCATGCAATATGAACTCAATGAATTTTAGAGGAACAAATTCTGGACATCAGTTGAATGAACTAAATATTCTTATGTAATTGGGGTAAAATGAGTTTTTTTTCAAAAAAAAATGTGGTGAAAATGGAATAATAATTAGATAAAAATCTTGACTTGTTTATAAGTGTTATAAAAAATAATATGGAATATACTATGAATAAACCTACTCTGGTAGTAATACTTTAATCTATTCGAATACTTATATATTTTTAAGAATCATTTAATTTCAAACTATTTCAAATGGATGTGATGTGTTATTTTCTTAAGGGATACGTTCTAGAAGATTTTTAGGTAGAACAAATCCATATGTTTGAAAATGAAAAACATCTAGAAAACGTTTTTAAACTTAACAAGGCCCTTTATAGGCTTAAAAAATCCCATAGATATTGGTATGATAGGTTAACATGATTTTTATTACAATACAAATTTATTAAAAGAGCAGAAGATTTTCCTATTTTTATAAATTAAGTTAATAAAAATATTATTATTATACAAATACATGTTTATGACATTATATTTGGTTTAAATAAAAAATATTTAATAGATTCCTTTCCAAATATCATTATGTATGAGTTTTAAATGAGTATGATGGGCGGGTTAACATATTTTCTAGGTTTTCAAATATCACAAAAAGAAGAAAGAACTTTTATATCTCAACATAAGTATAAAAAGTATTTTCTTATTAAATTTTGGTATGGCCACATTATAATTATTAGTACTCTCATTGTCACCTCTAATACTTTCGATCTTGATGAGTTTGGGATACTATTTGATCAGAAAACGTTTAAAGGTATGATTGGTAGCCTACATTACTTAAAAACTATTCATCTAGATTTAATGTTTCTAATATGCTTATGTGCTATATATCAATGAAATATAAAATAATCCCATCCCAAGGTATTAAAACAATTTTTTTTTATCTTAAGGGAACTATGGATTTAGTCTTATTTTATCATTTTGGAAATAATCTTAAAGTAAAAAAGTTTTTTTGATGCTAACTTGGGTGGTTATAGAATGGATAGAAAAAGTACATTTGAAGCATTTCATTTATTAGGGGAATCTTTTGTTTCTTTTTCATATAAGAAATAACACATAGTATAAATTTCCATGATTGAAGCTAAATATATGGTATCTAGAATTTTTTGTGCTCATGTGTTGTAGAAGAGACACACACTCACAGTCTATGGAATAATGTTTTAGTAAAACTCAAATAATTTATGAAAACACAAGTTCCATTAATATATGTAAAAAGACACCACATCACTCATGTGACAACCACATAGATATAAGACACCATTTCCTTAAGGAACAAACAATTAATGGAGATATAATTTTACAATTCATCAGAATGTAAGAACAAATTTCTTAAATTTCAAAAAACCCCTTAGTTTCAATATATTTGAATATATTAAATAGAATCTAGGAATGATCAATGTTAAGTGATCATTCATATCTAATTATTTTTTTGTCAATATCTTAAAATTAATAAACTCCACTTCATAGGGTGATTACATATTTTTTTATTTTCTAAAAATATTATTTTTCTAAGATTTTAGGTATTCAATTTGTTTTATCAGAATTAATTTTCTAGACTCAAAATGTTTAGGAAAATTTCCCATAATATTATTTAGTTATAAAAATAATTCCTGAAAGAAATTTTTTTGTAGAATCAAAAATTTTACAAATTATTACATACAATATTTTTATCATAAACAATTTTTATAAAACTATCATAATCAATTTTGATTATAAATCTATTTTTAATATGTTTATGTTAAAAACCCCAATAAGAACTGGTTATTCATATAGAAGAATCTTTCTACATTGAAAGGTATTCTTATTTTAGTTTTTAAATTGTATTTTACATTAGTTAATAATTGTTGTTGTTCTTGTTCTTTTAAGTTCCAATAATTTATTTTTGTTTTAAAACGTAATAGTTCTATAAAAACAATATTATATATTATGATAAAACTTTTCTCTAAAACTTTGAGAGTTCAAATATACAATTAATACTTTATTTGATCAAATGTAAAATGTCAAATTAATTAAGGATTTAATCCCAACCATTGAATGTTTTTGGAATTTGAACTGTTGCCTATCTGTGCCCATATAAATTTTAAATATCTATAGTCCCACATCAATTTCTAGATATTTCATCACTTAATCTTTCCAATCCTCAAAGTTATCTGTCCGATTGTTTTAATGTTTATTCGATTTGCGACATAAGTCTTATTACGATAAATACTAAGTAGGATTTTGTAAACAAATTTGTTTTTATAGAACATCTTGTGGATAGATATTAGTTTGAAAAATATCATTATACTCTCAAGAGAATTATTTCTTTACATGTTCAGGAAAGTGTTTGTGTTAATAAACCTAAAAATATTTTTATTGTAATATCTTAAATGTTTTTGAGGGTTATATGAATCAACTCAATTTTTAAAAGAATGTGATAGGGATATTGTATGTTTAATTTATTTTTATAGAAATATAATATTACATATAAAAGAGTATCTAATTTTGTTAGTGTTATTAATGGTAGAGAATCATATCTAGCATCATAAAACTTACTAGATAAGCTTGAATCATTTGAGGAAAAAAATAAAAATCTTACTTATTCCCAAGTTATTAGAAATTATACAAATTATCTCATAATAAACTAGATAAAATAGTAGTATAATAATCTATGAAGGGATATTTAATAACTTAGAAGGGTGATAGGGACATACTTAAGGAATCTGATATATATTTTTTTGGATTTCTTGGTTAACATGAAGCAAATTAACTTAGTAAATTTTTTTTCATTATGGTAGAAGCTATAAAGAGTGATTTGATGAGTTCAATGATAATAATGTTTCTATATTTTTTCAACAAGTAACTTGTGAAGGCTAGGAAACTTCTTAATGTTGGAAAAAAACATACCCAATACAAGAAAATATCACTTTTATTCGTGATGATAAAATTTGAAGAATGAATCTTGTTTTTCATACAAAGTTAAAGAATTTTGTTGATAATTTTGTGGGATACTTTTAAAAATAATAACCATACAATAAAGTTGAAATTATTTAAAATAAAATAAAATATGATTCTTCCTCTCTAGAGAAAAAATCTAGAAATAGAAGAAAATTTTAGATTAAAAGTTTAAATAATTCATGTACAAGAGGGCTAAAAAGAAACCTGGTGATCCAGAATTTATGTTAGATATGGTTAAAATATTAGCATAAAAAATTCAAAATGATGAGGTTTTGAAGAATTCACGGAACAAAATAAAAAAAATAACTGATTAGAAGAAGTGAATATATGTGAAAGTTTAATGAAAGGTACGTAGATAGCTTCTAAGAATCCTATTATACGATTTTACCATACCAATGAATTTATTCTTGATACCATGTTAGAATTTTTTGAAACCTATACTATACCTTATGTGTTCCTTTCAATATATGATAAGGTAAAGGAAAAAAAATTGATTAATAATCAATATGAAAAATATAATTATTCTCTAGAAAGGTTGGTAATGTATTTCTATGTACTAAAAAGAAATTAGAAATAGAAATTGAATAATCTGAAGAAGAAAAAGAAGGATAAAAAGAAGAATGATAACAAAAAATAAAAGAAGAATACTGATTAAAATAAGAAGAAGAAAAAAAACAAAGACTGAAGAAGAGGAATAAGAAGAAGAAGTCGATGATGAAGAAACTTATTTAGATAAATAGATAATGGAAAAGAAATCATCATCATCACCTTCATCATCATCCACCTTACCTTCATAGTTTGATAAGGATATAGAGTAATAAGTGATTCATGAAGAAAAATCATCATTTTAAAAGGTAAAAAATTATTCAATGAAATAAGAAGAAAAATCATCATCAAAAGAAGAGAAAGAGAAAGATAAACAATCACAAACAAAAGTTTCTAAAAATACTGAGTTATGTAATAATTTGGAACTTGTATTAGTTTCACATGATAAGAACGTTTCAAAGAAATTAATGGATAATCATGAGGATTTATTGAAAACTAATGCTGAATTATCAATACAAAAACCTCCCAAACGACCATCAAGGTCATTAGATTTGGAGGAAGCTATTTCAAAAAAAGGTTTTGATTTCAGTTTCTAATATTTAATAAGGTTAAATGATATTATTCCATATTTTCGAAAACACAAGGAATTGTTTCAACACATTCAAAATATCCTCAATTAGAAATCATATTTTTTAAAAGTTTTAATTGAATTAGGTATCCATATTGATGTTGAGTTGACATTTTTTCAAGAAAAGTCCCAAACTTATAAAAGATCACATAATAAAATTTTAATGTGTTCCAATAATGTGGATAGAGATATTAGGGATAATTAAAATCATTTTTTGTAAGTTAATGATCTTTTTTAGAAACAACTAACTCCTTTAAAAATTTATCTTCAATTATTTCTGATAGAGAAATGTTTTTATGAATATTTATGAGACAAAAAATATGACTAGTGTGAGGAAGTAAAAGTGTTGAAAGAAAAGTTTAGCAATTTAGAGTTGGATAATATCAAGACCATAACATGTAAAACGAGTTGATCATTATGAAGGATGAGAATAAATATATTTCTAAAGAGGTTAAAATATTTAAGACTGAATTTCAGAAGCAGGAAATGATGGAATAAAAAACATTAAATCTTGGGAAGGATTAACATGAGTTAAAAAAGATGAAATCATTTGTAAAGAAGCTAATGAATAAATAATGAACAATTATTACTTCTGAACTCTCAATTTAAGTTTATCAAACATTTGAATGATTTATTAATGTGATTAACTTTTCATCCAATAATTTGTGTTTGAATATTTTCCTAATTATGTTTAATTAATATTTATTATATTAAGACTTATAAGATTATTTAGTTCACAAATATATATATTCTATATTATTCCTATTTTAAATTTATAGTATTTTATGGTTACTTCCCCATTATTTTTGAAAATCACAAATGGAGGGAAAGTTAATGAGAAAAATTTAATATAATTTTTTTATGAATTATTCTAAAATAAGGAGATACTATATTAAAGAGAAAACGTATTAATACTTTACATCATATCATAAAGGAGTTATAAAATTAGGGGAATCTATGAAGTATATCTTCAAAGTTATTAAATGGTAAAAGGATTTTAACTATTTCAAAGTTATTATATTTATTTATATATTGTGTTTTGTGCTTCCAAAAAGGGGGAGATTTTTGATTTAGAAGTCTTAGTTATTAGTTTTCCATTCCATTAGTTTTGGAAATGAAAAACAATATGTTAAAAATATGATTATAAAATTTTTATATCTCATGTGTTTACTCTCTTTTTGTAGAAAACCTTATTTTTTACCTAACATATAAATAGTTATAATATATTACAAATATAAACTTATCATTCTTCAATATAATCCATCAGACTAATTATATGTCTAATACATTATAATGAACATTATTCTAACCAGTAGTTAGAATTTTATCTTGTTTATTATACTTACGAAATTCGTGATGATCAGACAAATACTGTAACCGATACATTAGAATGATCCTTATAAGTTTTTATCATATTGAAAAATGATAAATCAGTATATCTTACTATCCTAAGTTTATAATCAAAATATATAGAATGATTTCTATCATAAAGAATACCAAATAACATTGTAATGGTGATAAAAAAATTGATGTTGGACATTTAGTTACAGATGAGCTGTCAAGTGTAAGAAATCTAAGGTTGTTGAAACTAACTCAAAAATATGACCAGCACGAGACCACCTATAAATATCTAGTCATGTGAAGAGATGGGGTATGATACATTTCATTACTCAATTATTATAGAGATTTATTAGCATGAACTGATTGTTAATAGTCATTGTAATACTTTAGATATTTTTCATTCTAAGGAATCCTTATCAGGGTTGTTTCATTAAGGAAATTTTTGTTTATGTATTTTTCATTTGATCATCATACGAATTGAGGATTTAAATGGATTGGAAGATAGTGAATTCATTCCATCAGATCTAGATCTTATAGGGATAGGAATACATACACTGGTCATTGAAATGAGTGATTATGAGGATAAGAAGAAATATCTTATTTTGATCATTGTATCAAGGGATTTCCTTGAATGTAAAGACATGCTTTGCAATAAGTATAAAAATATGGATACATTTAGTTTGGGTTAATGGAAACATTAAATCTTTAGGTTAAAGTGTGATATATTTTAATATATATTTTATGTCATTATTAATTTTATAATATGTGTATTTATTATTTGTACAAGATCTAATTTTTCAATTGTGAATTTTTTTAGAAAGTTATTTTTTATACTTATAATTCTAGAAAACTGATTTACTTGTGTATCAGTGATACTGATTAGAAAATATTTAAATATAATCAGACACATTGTGATTCTTATTCTAATACTCTGATCATCAGATGATCTGCAAGTCTAATAATTTTACTTAAAGATTTTTTGTGTTTTTTAGCTTATATTTTTATATGAAAATTCACCCCCAATTAATTATAGCCACCATAGTAAAATCTTTACATCCAATATTTATTATTATTCTTGAGATGATAGTATAATGACTACATTGACCAGAATCAACCTACCAATGTCATTTTAACATATAAGGTGAGTATAATCAAAACATCCTACATAAACTAAAATGATTTTGTAATTGAATATAACATGGTAATGAAATAAAACAAATAATAAAATTGAAAATGGTTATTAAGAAAGTAAATAATTAACATAAGTTTATTATTCATGAAGATAAACAACTTACATAAAGATTCATACTCTAGGTAACAAACAGTTTAATTTAAAAACCTAATTTTAAATGTTTTAATCATTTATTTTCTTAATATTTTTCTTCTATGTCAATATTTTTTAATCTAATTTAGGTATGTATTTTTATGGACATGAATAAAGTATAAAAATCATCTTATGTCACTTTTTAATTTTTTTTCAATGGTTTTCAAAAGGAATATTTTTACATATTTTATATATAACACATTGACAAAAAGGCAAAAAGAATATTATATTTTAACATATATTTAATTAATGGTTTTTACCACCGATGTAACCATTATTTGTTGTTGTCTTACTTTATAAGATTTAATGTTTTCTCCAATGAAAAACCGTTCTTTATTTTTTATGGTATTTTCAAAAATGGTTTTAAATGGGATGGATATTTTAATACCTATAAATGTTTTCTTCTGAGTAAAAAATATTTTTATCAATATAATGTGGAAAATTAAAATATTTTATGTGTTATAATTATGTTAAAATTCTTGTAAATGTTTTATTCTTAAGGGTTGTTCCATTACAAACCAAGGATGTGTAGTTCTATTATAGACCACAGATGGGTGGGTTTTTTATAAACTAAGGACATGTGGTTGTGTTATAAACCATGGGCATGTGGTTATGTAATGTCACTACAATGTTTTGGGTAATGATTATGTTCTCTAGATAATTATGACAGAATTTGACAATATTAGTTCTTAAATATATTAGAGTGGTATAAAAAATGCTATCTTAAGTTACCTACATGATTTATTTATTTCTTTCTATTTTTTACATTGTCCTCATGATTTCATAGGTTAATCTGACAAGACTATAATAAAAAAAGTAATTTCTACTTCTTAAGGTTAAAAATATAACTTTGTGAAAATTTTTTTTCATTAGTTTATCCAGATTTAAAAGAAACCTTTATAATATTTATTTTTTCCTTAATGATTTATTATGATTTATTATGAAACAATTCGATAGAAATGTTGATTTCTTGGGTAATAAAATGTTTATTTTGAGCTAATATTTTTTAAAATATTTGGAAACTTATTTATGAGTATTCTTGAAATAATAGGTTTTTTTTCTTTTTATGTCCCTTGAATTGTTTTTACTCATTCCACATTTATAAAAGTTTGTCACTATGAGTAGGGACAATAATTAAATGAAGATGAAAATTGAGAAAATATTTCCAAAAAAGAAAACTTATTATATCATAAAAGTTTTTATTTATAATAAACATGGGTACTAATTGGAATTTTCCACTTTGTGATGAAATATTTATTAATGTAAGGGTTATGATGTAATTATATAAAACTATAAATTAAAAAATATCCTTGAAATAAAATAAAGTGAGAGACTTAATTTCAAAATAGAATAAGGAAAAACCCTTATATTATTGGATGTGGTTAGCCTTGTGATGGTTAATATCTATAGGGAATTAATCCAGATCATGGTCATGGAGGCCAACAACAGACAGACAAAGGAGATGAGCATAGTCAAATGCATGTGTTGGAGTTATCAGCGCCCTCAGAGCTAGAGGTTGTCAGAGGTACGCTCATTTTATTATATACTCTTGTTTTGACCTTGTTTGATTCAGGGTCTGCACACTCTTATACTGATCTTACTTTAGTATGTGCCTTTGGGATATATGTGGAGAGGCTTCCAGTTCCCCTGGTTTTATATACACCAATTAGTGGTTAGGATTATTTTTTGATGTGTGTTAGGGATGTATACTAGAGACGTGGTAGAACAAGTTAGTGTGAGATTTCTTCTTTCTATAGATACAACACAACAATGTTATAATTGGCATGTATTGAATATATTTTTTTCACATATTCATCAATTTTTTTTCATTGGACGGTTTCATTTTCTAATGTGGAGGGATATAGAGCGACGTTCATTGTTGAATGAGTTTATTGGATGTGTGGTAGGAAAGTGGATCCCCTTTTTCCTCAATTGGTAGAGCTATCAGTGAAATCTTAGTCAAAATAAATTCTTAGGGTTTTTGTCGAGTTATTTGATATTTTCATAGATGATGTTATGGCACTACCCCCCTAACATGACATTGAGTTTGGTATAGAGTTGAAACCAGGAACATCTCCATTTTTATGGATCCATTAAAAATTATGCCTATAATGCTACGTGAGTTGAGGTTTTAGGTGGATGAAATAATGTAGAGGGGTTTCATCTGACCCATCATGTATCCTTGGGGATGCAACAATGTTTTTATCCAAGAAGGAGGATGATATTATCATGTTGTGCATAAACTACTTGAGGTTGAATTTAGGTAATGTTGAAGAACCATTACCCCCTTCTAAGGATGGATGATCCTTTTGGTTAGATGATGGGATACAATTGGATTTTAAATTTACAATTTCAATATGAATATCACTATATGAGGGTAATACACAACGATATCCTAATGACTACTTTTAGGTACATGTATTGGTACTTCTAGTTCATGGTCATACTGTTCGGTGTCATAAATAAACCATATGTGTTCATGGGTCTATTGAAATAATAATTTTTTGAATTCCTAGAATGATTCATCATTGTGTTCATTAGGGATATTTTGATCTACTTGAAGTAAAAGGAGGAGCATGTCGAACATCTTAGAGTTGTCTTACAGGTTGTTCGACACAACAAGATATATGGAATGATATCCAAGTGCATATTCTAGATTCAAGCGGTGCATTAAATTAAACATGTGGTATCTCAATATGGTATGGATTTAGATCCATTGAATATTGATAAATTGTTTTCTTGGGATATTACCTAAGAATGTGGAAGAGGTTCATAATTTTCTTGTCTGTGTCGACTATTATTGGAAGTCTATGTCTAATTTATCTTGGGTTCAATATTATAAAATAGGCATTTAACTGTGACAGAATAAGCATTCATCATCGCTAAAAAAGAGCTAATAATCAGAGAGTGGTTAAATGAACAAACCTTTTATTTGTACTATTAAATAGGGGCCTTTAAAATCTCCTTTTTAAGACTGATAATGGAACTTCTAAAGGGGGTATATTTTTCAGATGTCCATGAGACCAACCCCTTTATCAATGCTTCAAATACACCTTTAACAACTCTCCCACCACCATTATCGGTTCTTTTCACCCTATAACACATTTTATCTGCACTTTAGGAAATTCCATCCTCATGTGCACCCGTGTGGATTTGAACCCTGTACCTCTCCTTCAAATATGGAATGCCTTTACCACTACACCATGTTTATTTTTGTATGTTTAATGATATTTCTATATATATATATTTACATATATATATTTCTATTCATATAATTATATAATTATTTTTAAATACATTTAAACAATACATTTGTGTTTGTGATGAATATATACTTATATTTATTTAAATATATTATAAATTATAATCATTTACATATACTATAATATAATATAAATATAAATTTGATTATTAATACACACATATATATATATAAACACTATAAACATATTTTTATAATGTAAAAATCTGTTAGATATTGTTTTAAATACATTTCTAGAATATGAATTGATTTACAGATATTAAAAAATACATTTTTACGTAAATATATTGATATATGTATTTATATGAGTGATTTATTATATTAAAATATAAGAAAACATGCATATATTTAATATTAAATAAAATTTTGCTGTGGAAAATGATAAAATTTTAAAAACATAATATCAATATGAATTTAATCCCCGAGAATAAATTTAGTCTCCACCAAAAAAAGGCAATAAAACCCCCTTAAATGAGGATGAAAATCCAAAAAATGTTAAAATATTAGGGTACCCCGACTAAAGAATCAGTTTTAGAGGACTTTTATGCCATTTATAGAATTGAAAAATGTGATGAAGTTTTTCCTATGTCACTAAGGGTATAAATATCACCACATGATTCGATTTTTTATGAGGCATGTCCCAAATGGACACCACGATCAAATGTTATGGCCGTTTGAAGTTTAAGTTTTGTTTTCAACTTATTTTAGAACTTTTATTATTTTTTTCTATTTTTTACCATAAATTTGATATTAAATGACTATTACTCAGTAATAATAAGCAAATTATTAGTTAAAAGTATTTTTTTAATTATTTTATAAGTCATTTTAACTAAATATTATATTTATATTAAGTGTAAATTCCTATTTACCTTATCTAAAACATATTTTAAAAAATATATATTATATTTATATTAATATAAATATATTTATATATAAATATATTAATTTTATTTAATATAATTTTTTTAAGTATACCATTATAAGAACTACTAAAAAAGTACCGATAAAGGTGGGTCTTGATCAACGCTTCTAAAAAATGATGATAAACCCCCCATTCGTCAGCGTTTTTAGCACAGTTAAAGACCCCATTTAATAGTGCTAAAAAATATCTATTAAAGACCCTCTTTAACAACATTTTTTTTGAAATGATAAATGATGTCTTTAATAGCACTTTTATCTAGTGCTGTTAAATCCCTAGTGCTGAATAAACCTAGTTTTATAGCAGTGGTTGTATCCATACTGGGATATTTGACTAGGATGTAACATGCCTTTATATGGGTTGATTAGTTCTAAGAAACTTTCAGTTACCTAAATGTAAAGTTGTTCTGTTATCCAGTGCTTCAGTTACTTGAGGAGAGTGTGATATTTGACATTTTATATGATGCTTCCGTATGGGATTGAGATGCATCCCAATAAAGCAGATAGAGGTAATCTCTTATGGTTCAAGATAGTTACATCCCCATGAGGGTAAATATGTCACCCATGATTTGGATCTTGTTGTAGTTGTGTCTAGAATATATATATGGAGGAATTACCTTATTAGAAAGAAATTTGTGGTTTCCACATACCAAAAGATCCTAAAATATGTCGTATCTTAGTGGGATTTGAATATCCACTAGTGAAGGTGGATGAAGATTCTTCGAGATTATGATTTTAATGTACCTTACACCATGATAAAGGGGAATATTGTTGAATATATGTTCAGTTGGAAGTACTGAAGAGATGTGGCTCAGAAGTATATAGAATTTTGGAAAGGTAAGAAGGATCTTGTAGTGATGTATCTTGATGTTGGAGAGATTAGTGATAGAGGTTATCTTTATCAGATGATTATGGATTCATCCTTGATATTGTATGTGGTGGAGTATTAGTTGGGAGACACAGAGGAATATGTGATGCGTGATATTGTTGTCAATGGTGATTATCCATAGGGATGGTCAGAACTAGATGTAGTTTCATGGGAGGATATTTATTCCATTATAAATGTATAGGGAATTTATTTGTGATTTTCAAATTTCACCTTTAGCAGTGCATCCCAATGTGACTAAGATTTATCATAGAGTAAGAAGCAACTTTGGTGGCCTGATATGAGATTTTCAATAGAAGAGTTCATGGATACGTATCTATTTTATTATTAGGTATAGGAATAACACCATATTCCTTGAGATGTTTTGTATCCCTTAAATGTTCATGAGTGGAAGAAAGAATAAAAATCAATTGATTTTGTCTCTGGGTTACCTCGAGATTAGGGCGGATGTGATGTAGTTGGGTGATAGTGGAATGACTAATGAAGTCAACTCAATTTCCTTCAATATGTTAGTTGAGTGTCATATATGTCTTAGTGATGTTCTATATGGATGATGTGGTTAGGATTCATAGGGTACCAAGGACTATTATCTCTAATCAATATTATTATTTTACATTAAGGGTTTTGAGTGGATTACAATATTCCTTTATCTCATATTTTCACCTTATCACTACTTTCCACCCTTCGATAGATGGGAAGATAGAGAATACCATCAAGACCCTAGATGATATTTTACAATCTCACATCCTATACTTTGGTGGATAATGGGGAAGGAACGGTCCTCTAGTTCTATTTGACTAAAATATCAACTACCCATTTTCCATTGGAATGGATCTATTTTAGAGATTTTATGAATGGCCATGTTGATATCTCTTGTGCTGGATGGAGGTTGGGGAGTTAGTAGTTCTTGTTCATGATGTGGTGTAGAGAACAATTGAGAAGATCCATTTGGTCTAATAGAGGATGAGGAAAACACAGAACTGTCAGAGGGCCTATGACTATCATAGGTGGATCCTCCTAGAGTTTGAGTTTATAGAAAATTTATTCATGAGATTTTCCCCTAGATAATGGAATCATAGGTTTAGAAGGGGAATTAGGATTTATCCTCAGTTCATCGATAATTATTGAGGTGTTGTGTTGTATTGGTTTGGGGGTGTATCAGTTGGAAGTCCCACCATGGATTTATAGGATCCATGAAATCTTCCATGAGTCAATTTTTTTGTATCTTCACTGTAACATCCCAAACCAGCTCACCACTAAGATAGTGGTCGGACCGGTTGCCACATGACCTCAAGCGCACCTCCCCGTACGCCAAAGGCTACTGACTAGCGACGAGTGTGTAACGATAGTTAGTGGGGAGACTATAACCTCTTATCATAGTTTCACATCAGTATAAAAAAGTAAATAATAATCAACAACGGAAGTAGTAATACATAATTGAAAAAGAAATGAAAGACAAATTTTATATAAATGAACAAAAGTGTCCAAAATTAGTTTATACAATAAATGAATTCATGACTTGGTATTGATACATTATGGAAAAAAATAAACAGTACAATGGGATTTTTAATACAATGCAATGTAGTACTCAAGTAAATAAAAGAGCAAAAATCTCAAAGGTGATATCCCAGAGCATCCTGAGCTCCAACTCGGCCCTTTTCTCCTACTCTAGGTACATGAAAACATTAACAAACAAGGTCCAAGGCCCTGCAAAAAAGAAAGTTTTACTTAGGTACCGCATTACAATGGAGGCCCGAGTAGGGTGTGAGATATAAATATCAGTAGGTTAGCACCGCCAATGTCTAACCAAGGATGCAATTGGAGAAAAGGATGGCCTCTGATCAGCGTCTACCCCCAATCTTCCTGAGTGCCTAGTGTTTCATTTGTGAGCTTTCTTATCCCCTCTTCTGGCCTGTCGTTTCAGCCTACCGTCGGAGATCTGGAACCGAACTCTTCATATTTGTGGTCCGCCATTTTTTTTGGTCCGCGACATGGGTTAGATCTCATCATTGTGGGATTCGGCGGTTTGAATCATGGTTTCAGCTTCATGGCGGGATCTTGACTTAGCATCAGCGGCTTCGGCTTCAGGTGGCTTGGTTTTAGCACGCGACGGTGGCTGGCGGCGACTTCTGATCTCGGGTCATCGTCTCGGTTGGCCTTCGATTTCAGGTGTGTTTTAGTGAGATTTGGGGCCGACGACATGCGAATCAGAGGGGGGAGGCGTAGTTTTCTTTTAATTTTTTTTCTGTTTGGGTGCGTGGTTAATGATCTTATGGAGGAGTTGTTGCTGGAGGAATCCGATTGTCTGCTGGTTCTTTTGGCCTCCTACGACTTGTTTGGATGCCGAGGATGTGTTGGATGAGTGCCTTGCAGTCACATCGTGGTTTCTCTGGTGTCGGTTCCGGTGATTGCTTCAGAAGAGTTTGTTTTAGCTCTACCCTGCTGGTTGCTCTCATTCTCCAGTGATGGCTTGTCAATGGTGGTTTTGATGTTTTGGATTGGTTGTGTTGTTTGTTTGAATGGTTCATTTTCAAAGGTGGAATGTTTGTGATAGGGGCACAACTTCATGCAACAGACTCCATAGGTGGTTCTAGAGCTGGTTGTTTATCCTTGCAGTGTTCTTTGGATTTGGTTGTTTGAGAGGGTATGCCACCAGCCATCAGATCGAGCCTGTGCTTTGACACATGACACTTGTTTGCCGAAAAACTTTGCAACGGTGAATAGCTACATTGATCAAATGCTGGGAGGAGCTGTACTGTGATGTCACCCTAGTTTTAATCTTTCTACCTTTGAGTGTAATTTTCATATGTCAATGATTTTTGTTTGGGTTTCTACCCCCTTCATCCGTTAAAAGGGTGTTTTATCATTTAATAAAAAATTATAAGGCCTTTGGTCCATTGGATGGATGGAGTGTCTAACCAAAATCCAACAGTGTAATATAAATTAAACAGGGTGCAAGCATGAAAAAATAAAGTAAGCATACAACGTAACTAAATACCCATGTATTTCTTCAGCCCTCAGCTGGTGTCTGAACATGTAACTAGTCCATTAATTGAGTATTACCATTATATTTATAAGTCACATGTGAGTAAGTCACCTACCAAGTCCATGGTGTTTCCTCCAAGGTAAAATGGGGCTAAGAATTGACTGGGCCCGATAGGCTTAAACCATGACACCTACACGGCAAAGTTGAACCCAAGAAGTGTATCCAATGCATCCTTTGATAGTATAAGTAGTGTAGGTCCAAATACATAACAAGGAAACATGACAAGGATATCCGGTGAGGGAGTTTTAGGGTAAAAAGAAAGGTAACACAAATCTCATGGAACCCTAACTCCGTAGTATCTGAATCTAGCTAAGTGGTAAGAGTATAAACCAAGAAGCATAATCCAAGGAATTCCACAATAATTCACCTACCGAGTCCAAGGTGATTGAACAAGGTAAAATGGGGCTAAGAAAAGATAGGTCCCTATGGGACATAACCATGGCTCCAACTAGTCAATGCCGGATCCAAGGATTGTATACGAGGTATCCTGTAAGAATAAGGGACCTAATGGTAGTATACCTGGAATCTAAGGAATAGAAAAGAACTAGAGTCTAGGTTGGTATCAACCTAATAAAACTATATCCTTGAATGATACTGAGGTTTCTGAGACCCAAGGAGTTCTCCTCTCAGAATCCAAGGTGAGCTCGAGTGAGTCCATTAGAATTTGATATTGTAATCATAACAATTCATTTGGTTCCAGTCTTACATTCCATTAGTTTTGATAGGTCAGATAGAGTTGCAACCATTTATTTATTGGTCCAATACTTATCTTCCATTAGTGTGGATAGGCCAAGTAGCATTGCAATCATTCATTGATTGGTTCAAGACTTTCCTTTCATTAGTTTGGAAAGGTCAAGTAGCATTGCAACCATTTAGTAAAAACCATTAAGGAATTTTCACTGTCAAGGTCCACACCACTAACATGATAAGGGTTTCCACAAATTGGAACCAATTATTGTCTCACGAACCCGGGTGCATCCATTTAATTACTACTTGAGAATATATGTATCTCACAAGTTATGAGCATGAAAACCCATTGAGTCCATCAAGGAATTACTATTTGGGAACCCACATGTCACCCAAGGTTTTATTAGTATTCAAAACATTTGAAAACAATATGGTAACATGTTTTGAGGGTCATTCATTAAGCATTAACCATTCATTTAACTGAAGTCATCCAATTTAAAAAAACATATCAATTGCATTTAAATGGATTCAAGTATCCATACAAATGGAAATTAACTACATGGGTAATTCCAATCCAAAACTGGACCAAACACTTAGATGGTGCTTCGGTCCTTTAATCAATTTAAAAAGGGAAAACTCAGTGTTTCTAATGTCATTAGGGCCCTGTGATAAGCATGTCATATCTCAATATAACATCAAGCATAAATATTGTAAACAAGAATATTCAAGAAAGAAAGGTCTATCCACTACTTTTTAGCTTGAAAGAAGCGCACCTGCATTGGATGGTTTTATAATAAAAACATGATATTGTTTTTCAACAAATCATTTATCATCTTTATCATTTAAAAAGCGAAACATTCTAAATTCATAGTTAAGAGGCATTGAGAATAATAAATCATTCTATGAATTAATTTATAACAAAAGTGAAGTAAGTAACTTTATTAATTTATTTATAAAGATTGATGACTTGGAAAGGGACCCTACCTTAAGGTGGAACCAGGCAGTGTACTTCGACAACGAACCAAAACAAAGTGAAACAACCCAGAACAACTAAACTCCCTACCGATTTAATAAAAGGGAGTCAATAAAACAAAAATATCTTCACTCAAGAGGTGAGAAACAAAGGAGAAGGTATAAACATTTCCCCAAGATGTTGTTAGCGTACCGAGACCACTCGAATTTCCTCACCTTCAGCGGCGGTTACTGGAACTCAAACCGTAAGGCCTAGTGAGACCATCCACACAACCTAAGAACCAAAGAATACTAGAAAAACATTAACCCCAAAACCTAGGGTTTCGTCTCACCTCATCGGGTATAAATTAGGTTGAAGCAAGGCTGAAAAAATGGGAGATAAGGGAGGAGAGAACATTACCCTGGAGGATCGGAGAAGAAAACAGACGAAATGACTGATGAACATCAATATGAGAGGAGTACAAATGAGAGGGTAATGCATCGAAGGGGAGAGACCCTTGGGCTGGTGCGTAACATTTGATAGAGGGTGAGGATGGGGGTTTAGTTTTATTTTATTTTTATTTTAATTTATTATAATAATAAAGACAAATAAAAATATAAAAACTGGGTGTCACTCATAGTTTTCCACACCGTGCGCAAACCATATAGAGTACTCTACCTCCAATACACACCCCACATGGGCTAGGCGCGTAGTTTAGGAAACTATGCATAGCCCGTGCACTAAGCCACTACCCCTTTTTAAATAGGTCCAAACGGTTAACAACTATGTGCCACATGGTTTCGCAGACCGTGTGAAAACCATGTGCCCTTTGCTATCATTTAAAACATGATGTTTTTCAAGTCTGAAACTTTTGAAACTTATCGTGCCACTCAGGAACTTCTCGGGCCTTCTCCCATTCCCAAAATACATCACTTATGAGTGATCCAACTATCATAATTATGTTTCATATATCAGTTTTAAAAATGACTGCTTTATTAAATGAATAAGTTCAAAAACTTCTGTATTTCAGTCCAGTTCAGTACACAAGATTCTACAATCTTCCCACCTTAAAAACTTCTCGTCCCCAAGAAGCCTTCGGGAACAACGTATCACCACCCGACCTATAAGGGCCATGAAGTTTCATTATAACTGTTTCATTGCATTACCAATGCTTGATGCACCTTTAATCATGTCTTATGAATTCCACACTTCTACATTCAAAACCCGATCCAACTCTCAAAGTTCAACTAAAACACAGAAAAGGAGGTTACATGAGCCCGTTTAGATAGAGACAAGATCACATCAAAGTCTCGGTAACACTCGACCGACGGTGCTTCCCACCATAGGTATTAACATAAGTTGGAGACAATTACATGCCACAGTACCTCCACTATTGGAATTGTTGTTTAAGACACAACTTTAAGTGTTCTTACAACACTCCTAGAATAATTTCGTTAAAAGGAAATGAATAAATTATGATCGTCTAAACAGAACTAGTCGATCAATATTTCTTAGAAGACATTTCTGACCTTGATACCACACTTCCCTTCACTGAGAAACATGATTTAAAATATCCCCATATAACTATAAACATAAACTAAAAAGAAAAAAATGAGTCAATCCATTTGGAAGATGTATCTCGAATAATTCTGGCTTAGGTGGCTAGAGAAACTCAGAAGAAACCTCTGGAGTCCATGAGTCCGAACAAGGTGTTCCTACATTGGAACCTAGGAATAACTCAGGAATTACCAAGCCTCAAGGAGAACTATGCTTTAGCATGTAACACTGAAGATGTTAAGGCAGGGGATATGCTCATCTCATAAGAAGATTACACTAAGAGGATTTAAGATAGGGTTTCCAGTCAAACACACCTAGAAACTGATATATAAAATAGTTGAACCAGATCAAAGTCGTGCTGCCAAGAAAGCACCAACACGATTTAAGACTTGCAAACCTTAAGGGAATTCAATCAACTAAACCATTTCCCAATGGTCCCATTAGGTGTTTCTTATACTTGGAAGGGCATGTTAACCATCTCAACAAAACACTACCCCCTTCAGGGTGTCCAAGACGAAGGGTAAGAAAACAAATTTCCCAAAAGTGTGATAGATTATAACAACGACATCGGCATGTCAAAACACCTGAGTTTTTCAAAAACCATATCAAGTATTGGAATGAACTGGTTATTTAAATCTCAGGGAACTCTACTTGGAGGTGAATCGAGACTGTAATCAATTATACAAGAATATTTATTTCAAATTCATATTGCCTTATACAACCATTTTCCTAGACGATGCCATAACTAGTCGTCCATTACTAAGAAGAAGAAAGGGTCAATGACCTAAAAAGTGGAAGAACACGAATGAGGCATGTCTAACCCACTCAAAAAGGGAATTAATTAATTCTTGATCCCAAAAAACAGTTAAGAAATACATGACCACCCATCAGAACAAGGGTGTCACTTTAAAACTGAAAGTCCCACTAAGGACAACAACACCCAAACAACCCCAAAAATGAGAAAAGTGACAACACTTTTAATATATTCAATTTCTGAAGGGGATACCTAACACGAGTTATCCCTTACGAAGAATAAGTTTCAACCCTAACACTGGGTCACATAAAACCAAAGTCACTAGATTCAAAAGATGATCATAAATCCATTTATATGGAAAATAATGACTACAGAAATTACTCATGCTTCTGTTACAAGGGAACTCATGTGAAGACTGAAATACCCTTACACAAGGGTTTCAAACAGTGGACACCACTATAGGTTCCATTTCCAAGCCTCTTATATTTAATCAAATTTAATATTAATCATCAAAATATCTAATCAAAACATTAAAGTACCATTTTCAAAACAATTCACAAGGAACTTGATTTTCTCTAACACCCCGAGGGAAAAAGTAAAGTTTTATAAAACTTATTTTTTTAAAAACATTCTCCAATAGTTGGCATCCTGTAATTTTCAGGAAACTTATCAAAATAAAATCTTTTTATGTAGACAAGGTGAACTATGAGGGTTCCATTTTAACCATCATAGGTTCTCTATAAAGTAACCCATTAGAAAATGCATAAATGAAACTTTTAAACACCCAAATGGGTCATCCCATAAGGAACATTCCCCAACTGACCTACTTGGGTCCAGTTGCATTTTTAAAGAAAACCATTTGATTTCAGAACAACATTAAACATATTTAACACTTATAATCATTTCACAAGGCATCATGCCATTTCATTTAATATGGGTTTCCATTTCTCAATTCATGAAGCACCCATACAGTTTATGGATTGAAAATTTCCTCCCATTAATCGATATCAATGTCAGTTTAGAATTTAATATAATAAAAAATAATGGTCCAATTTATATGGGTGGCCATCTACCAACCTGAAAAGTTCCCATACACTTTATAATTTGGAATTTGGCTCCCATCAGTCAAAACCAACTTCACTTAACAATTGATTTTAGCAGCCTTTTCATAATTGTAAATGTGTTAACTTTTCCCAGCTATAAGGCGCCCATACACCTTAAAACTAAATACTGGCTCCTATTATAATAACACATATCAAGGTAATCTGGCATGTAATTTCACTAAAAGTATCTAACATAGAGAAACAAGCTAAAATCATAGAAGCATGGAATTTTAATCACATAAATATGCTATAACAAGTAGTAAGAACAAAAGGCATGCTATTGTATTACCTAAATATTTATAAATCTATGTATGGAATATCGATAAGGCATTGAATCATACTTAGCAGGAAACCTACTAATGAAACTACATAGAATGGCATATATAAATAGCATGAGAATTCCTATGTGCCTAATATGGTGCATGTAATAAAACACCCTTTCCATATTAGGGCAAAGAAAATTTCGAAAATTCCAAAAATCATAAGAAATTGAATGTGCACCAGTCAATCTAGGTGAAATCATATCAATTGTTACAATGAACAACATAAACAGTAATAACAACCCTCTTAACTTGGTAATTTCCTATGCATGGGGTGATCAGTCCCAAGCACGACCATTATCCAAGCACCGACACTTTCTTAGTCTCCTTCTACCAACCCAAAACAGTAATAAAAAAAGGAAAAACCAGCTTTGATACAACTTTGTAATGAACCTACCCAGCTCACTACTAAGACGGTGGCCGGACCGGTCACCACATGAACTCAAGTGCGCCTCCCCGTACACCAGAGGCTTCCAAAAAGTAGTAAGTATAATGACCCATAATTTACATACATTGTTAGTACTTCAAAATTGAAGTACACTTATTACAACATATAACAAAACCATGAAAGGACCGTATAGGTATAGTGTCTTTAGAAACTGGGAAACATAAACAACTGGTTCATAAAGCGTCTAAACTGTCTCCCATTTATTTCATCATATCTATAGTCCCTTTTGGAATATCTTACTTAATAACCTTCTTCCTGACCTGGGGTAAGAAAACATACAAAAGGGTGAGCTCAAATGTTTAGTAAGGGTAAACAAAAGAAATACCAATCACATCATATTCATAAGGACATGACAATTTGGAAATCTTAACCTGCAAAAGGGATCATAATTTCATAACATGGGATAAATCATGGTAGTGAATTGTAATCACAATAATCATAACTTAAAACATGAAGCTTTGTGGCATACACACATATTCATAGATAATCATTTCTTATTAGTCAAGACTCATTGCCAAGACTATCTTAGTGGACAAAGTCCATTTCTAAACCGAGTTCATTCCTCGTTTCAGTCCTGTTTCACTGAACCGGTTTAACCTACCGTTCCAGCCATGTCTATCTCATGAGATATAAAATCTTTACCCAATGCATTTGAGGGAGATATAGGTCCCACCCATCTCATAATGAAACCATTCTTATGTGTGCCACAAAATCATAAACCATATATCATAGCATAACCCATGTAATAAAAATGGGAATCTTAACATCATGACATCATCAAACAATTCATATAAGATAAAGGAATTCATAAAAATAATTCCATCACAACATAATCAAATTAATGTAATAATAGGGATAGAAACAGAACACTTTATTATCTTATATGGAAAATAATTTTTTGAAAACACTTGAACTCCATTCTTGAGGAAAATATCCTTTCTACTTCAAAAACACTTTTCCTTTCTTAACCTGTTATACAATTCTAAACTAAAATAAGTTGATTAAAAATAAACTTGAAAACTTGTAAGTGAAGCTTCTTGGAAATAATGTTTTAAAAATCCATTCAGGCCGTATAAGTTAAAAAAACATTCTTCTCGTACTTTTGTCAGAAAAGTAAAAAAGTAACTCGTACGAAAAACGTCAAAAGATTACTTTCATATCTTTTACTAAAAACTCACCGAAGGGTAAAATTGGATTTAAAATACTGTATAAGGATATAAATATTACATATCGAGGAAACATGTATGTGGATGATAAAATACTCCCCAATAAATTGCGAAGTATAAACAATCTCGAAAAAATGAGATTGTGATATTTCCCTTACCTTAGGTCCGATTTTCTTCGTAAGTGTCCGAAACTCCTATATAATGATTTAAATAATGTCATTTAATTATTAAAGAATCATACTCTTTGTTATGATATCATATATGGTCATATTATAAGCTTATTGTTAGTAATATTTCATTGCTACTTGTTATTCGGGTGTTTATTACTTTTTGTTCTTTTGCGTGTTTTGTTGAATAAATTCTTATTATTCTTTTAGGTTATAGATACCTCATTTACATAATGGTATTAGTGTAATATATATCATATTTATTCACTCAATTCATTTATGTAATCATTATGTAATGAAAATCATGTAGAATGAGTCGCATCACATCGTGGAGACGGTATTCCGTACGTACGCACGAGCGATGATATCGTTCCCATGATTGTGGAATTGTATTGGAGTGTATGTATACTATTTTAGAATCCCTATAACTTTAAAATAATCATATATATTCGTTATTTACACCATTATACCCATCTAAGTAAGGTGGTGGTGGAAAATAGATTAGACCACAGCGTGGAGACGGTATTCCGTACGTATGCACGCGCGGTGATTTCGTTTTCCGTAGGATGGATAGATGGTGAAATAAGGTTGTTTCATACTTATAATAACATATCAGTATATTATTGATAATTTTGTTATTAATTAATAATGAAAAAACTAAATAAGAAGAAGTGGAAGAAGAAATAAAGTTGAAAGAATCGGTAACAGACATTACCTCTTCTTTGAAGCGCTTCTTTGAGACCTCCTTTTAGGGAACTAATATTGGTATTTGAAGAAGAAAAGTACCTCTAGGATGTTTATAAAGAAGTGGAGAGGAGAAATTGGCAGGGGTTAGCCAATCTTGAAGGCTCAAAGTGGTGTGAGGAAGAGAGGGAGGAGGTGCCCTTTTATAAGGGGGGAGAGGGGCACCTTTGGCAAAACTAAAAATATTATTTTATTATAAAGCCATATTCGGTTTTAAATAGATCCAAATTGATTTATTTAGAAGATAAGGTGGGTATGGGTCAAAATACTCTCATCCGATAGAATTTTAACATGTTTAGTTTACTATTTTAACCTTATCATTTAGATTTATCTTTAAGTTAGATAATTTTACTTTTACCCTGTCTTTTTGTGTTCTTACACTATAAGGTTAATAAACATACTATAACAAGAAAAACGAACCCCAAGTTGTTTATTATTAATATATATAACCATATCTAAGTCATTTGGCCGAACCTTATATTTTTTTAGGAATAAAATACAATTAATAATATAATATATTTTTTAAAAACAATTTTAGGACAATTTTGACACTATTTAGTAATTGATTTTTTAGAAACTTATAATAGAATTATTAGTTAAAAAAAAGTTAATTACATAAATACTAACATTTCATATTAACCTAGAAAATTGGTGTAATTCATAAAAAGTCTCAAATTACATTTATTTGGGTATTTATAACATCAATTATGTCAATATTTCATTAATAAGATAATTACTGCATCGTCTTTGTATCATAAATAAATTAAATTATTTAATGTCTAAAATTACAAATAAAATACAATTATGTAGGAAATAGTTTTATCTTTCTAATGAATATTTATAGTATAATTTATCTCAAGTATAGACCTATATTAAAAATTATTTACTTATTAAACTTTGATTTTAACAGTTTTAACCCTTCTTTAAATAAATTAATAATAAATGTCCTAATCTAATCCAAGTGGGCCTCAATGGTCATATTGTATTCCTAAGGTTGTTTTTGGTCGAATTAAACATATCCAATAGAATTCGTACATGTGTTAGGGTAATAATAATTTCATTTTTACTCTTAATTACCCTATTTACCTTTAACCGTGGTAAATAAAAGTAAAAAGCTACTATTCACCAAAAACTATTTTCATCTCATTGAACCACATTTTACTTACTGACATCAACCATGTGTCTCGGATTTTTGAAATTCCACTCACAAAAGCGGTAAAATTAAGTTTTATGTAAATTTGCAAATTCTCCTAGGAGGTGGGTAAAAGACGGTGAAAAGTTCAATAAAATTTTTATGTATCTAAAATTATTATAAAATTACTCCAATGAATTAAATTTAACTTATATAGGTATTATGTATCAATTTTGACCTAAAAAAAATTTAAATAAAATAAATAATTATTTAAATAAAAATTCGGTTTTTAAATAGTAACCCAGTGTTTTCACTTTTCATCAAAAATTGAAAGTTTCCAGAAAAATACAAAAATATCACCCTAGGCTAATTTTGATATTCTGATTCCAAAAATGAAGTCCATTTTGAAAAATAAAATTTACAAAATTTCAAAAAGTGGTTATTACTATTCATAATGGATAGTTTTAATAATATTTTAATAGCATATCGTTATTTTGTGAAACTCGGTATTGCATACGACGCAAGCTACCAAGGAAGGCTGCGATTGAGTGTAAAGTAATCCAAGCTAGTGTTGTGTGTAGTGAAAGATTCATTTGATGATTTATATAAAATAAAAACAAAATATTTCTTATAAACGTCTCGGGTGTTACATTCTACCCCCCTTAAAATGAATTTCGCCCTCGAAATTCGTCACTTGTGACAAACAGATGATGATACCTCTCCCTCATCATATCCTCAAGCTCTCATGTATCTTCTTCTAATTGGTGGTTCCTCCATAAAAATTTCACCAAGAGAGTGGTCTTGTTCCGTAGGACTTTTTCACTACGATCGAGAATCTCTATCGGCTGTTCTTCATAAGAAAGATCTTGTTCCAGTGGTACAACTTCTGGGCTGAGTACATGTGAAGGATCAGGTATGTACTTTCTCAGGAGAGATACGTGGAACACATCGTGAACTTGAGAGAGATTCGGTGGAAGCGCCAATCGGTAAGATACCTTCCCAACACGATCCAGTTTTTCGAAAGGACCGATATACCTAGGGACCAGCTTTCCCTTCTTTCCAAATCTCATTACTCTCTTCCATGGAGAAATTCGTAAGAACACATTATCACCCACATCAAACTCTAAGTCTTTTCTTCGGTTGTCGACATAACTTTTTTGTCGACTCTGAGCTACTCTTATGTGTTGTTGAATAGATCGGACATTTTCTTCCATCTCATCAACAAGATCAGGTCCTAATAGATTTCTTTCCCCAACTTCATCCCAGCAAGTTGGAGTCCTGCATTTCCTTCCATAGAGAGCTTCATAAGGAGCCATATGAATACTGGAGTGAAATCTATTATTATAAGAAAATTCCACCAAAGTTAGGTGTTGATCCCAACCACCTTTTAAATCCATAGAGCAAACTCTCAACATATCTTCTAAAGTTTGAATTGTCCTCTCAGACTAACTATCTGTCTGAGGTTGATAAGCAGTGCTAAAACTCAACTCTGTATCCAGAGTATGCTGAAGACTTCGCCAAACATTGAGGTAAACCTCATATTCCGATCAGATATAATAGAAAGTGGTACTCCAAGAAATATTACCAATTCCTTTACATATATCCTGGCAAGATGATCTAGAGAGAAATCCATTCTAATAGCAATGAATTGTGCAGACTTTGTAAGATGATCAACTATGACCCAGATAGCATTATTGCCTTTGGATGTTTTAGGAAGTCCTGTGACAAAGTCCATACTGATGTTTTCCCATTTCCATTCGGGTATGGGTAATGGTTGTAACATCCCCTTAGACTTCTGTCTCTCAGCTTTCACTTGCTGACAAACCAAGCATCGAGAGACATATTCAGCAACATCTCATTTCATGCCATCCCACCAGAAGTACTCTTTCAGGTCCCTATACATCTTCGTGCTTCCGGGATGAATTGAGAAGGAAGAACTATGAGCCTCATCCAGTAGCTCCTTCTTTAATTCGGGGATGGGAGGAACACAAACCCGATTCCTGAACTTTATTATCCCATCACAATCAAGGTTGAATTCAGGAACATTTCTCACCTTCTTTTGTAACTCTACATCTTCTTTCTGTTCCTCTTTAATCTTCACATGTATAGATGGTTGAACGTTGATTTGAGAAAGATATGATTTTCCCCTTTCATTATATTTCCAAGATCCATCCTTTGTAAATCCAGATATATTAGATCTTTTGTGATCCTCATCATGGATAAACTGGCATGGTCTTGTCGACTTAATGCATCTACCACCTTATTTGCTTTCCCAGGGTGGTAATGAATTGAGAAATCGTAATCCTTAATCAGCTCCAACCATCTACTTTGGTGCATATTCAGATCCTTTTGTGTGAAAATATACTTTAAACTTTTATGATCAGTATAAATATCACACCTTTCTCCATAAAGATAATGCCTCCAAATTTTTAATGCAAAGATTACCGTAGCTAACTCCAAATCATGAGTTGGGTAATTTGGCTCATGGATTTTCAATCATGGTGAGGCATAAGCTATCACTATATCATTTTGCATAAGAATACACCCCAATCCCTTCTTGGATGCATCACTGTAGATCACAAACCTTTCTCCACTACAAGCAGTGTGAGCACAGGTGCCCTGGATAACCTTTTATTCAACTCCTTGAAATTCTCTTCACATTCCTCCGTCCAAACAAACTTAACTCCTTTCCGATTCAACCTGGTGAGTGGATTAGATAATCGTGAAAAATATTTCACAAAACGTCGATAATATCCAGCCAAACAAAGAAAACTTCGGATCTCAGTTACTGTTGTTGGTCTCGACCATCTTTCAATAACCTCTGTTTTTGCTGGATCCACATATATCCCATCTTTTGAGATTATGTTACCCAAAAATGAAACTTTTTGAAGCCAAAATTCACACTTGGTAAATTTGGCATAAATCATCTCCTTTCTCAGGGTCTTCAATATAATTCTCAAGTGATCTTCATGTTCTTCCTTGATCTTTGAGTATACAAGAATATCGTCTATAAAGACTACCACAAACTAATCAAGATAGTCTCTAAAGACTATATTCATCAGATCCATGAAGATAGAAGGGGCATTAGTAAGACCAAATGGCATCACTATAAATTCATAGTGTCCATACCTTGTACGGAAAGCCGTCTTTGGTATATCCTACCTTTTGAATCTTAATTGATGATACCCTGAACGAAGATCAATCTTGGAAAAGTATTGAGCTCCACGTAGTTGGTCAAATAAGTCATCAATGCGCGAGAGAGGATATTTGTTCTTGATAGTGATCTTGTTAAGTTCTCGATAATCAATGCAGAGTCTCATTGATCCATCTTTCTTCTTAAAAAACAGAATAGGTGCTCCCCAAGGTGATGCACTACGACATATGAACCCCTTATCAAGATTCTCTTGGAGTTGCTTCTTCAATTCCTGCAACTCAATTGGGGCCATTCTATAAGGTGTCATTGAAATAGGTAAAGCACCCGGTATGAGTTCTATTGAAAACTCAACTTCACGATTTGGTGGAAGACCTGGAAATTCCTCCGAAATGACATCATCAAACTCCCGTACAATGGGAATATTCTTAATCGTGAGTTTCTCACCAACCACTTGAGATAAATAACCTTCATTTAGTGGAATCAAGACCCATAAGATGGAAGAAATTTCCACTGGAAGGTTATGTTCATCCTTGCATCGATAGACGATCATAGATTGATCTGGAATATGAAATGTGACTTCCCTTCTTTGGAAATTGATATGAGATCCATATAAAGAAATCCAATCCATGCCAAGAATCACATCAAATTTTACTATAGGAAGGATCACAATATTTGCAGGAAGAACTTTCCCACAAACTTCAATCAGAGAAGAATTATAAACTTTTGATGTGACTGTTGTGCCATTAGGGGTTGTCACAGCTAACTCAACATCTAATTGTTGAGGTAATATGGTGATACCCTTAGAAAATTCTTCAGAAATAAAATACTGGGTGGATCCAGAATCAAATAAAACATTTTCTACTTTAGAGTGGTTGGTATGTGTACCTTTCACCATTTTTTATCGTACGCCATATCGCTGATAGAAATTTCATGTGACTTTCCTTTGTCTTTAGCCTTAAGAGTTTGTTGACGTCTATCATCATAAAAAATCCTTTGATTAGGGAATTGATTGGCATAATTACCCATTTCATTGCACTTGTAACATTGAAGTGTAGGAGGTGCACTCTGTGTAGCCTTTTCATTTTTCACATCACTAGACATCGTCTTCCCATCGTTGCGGCATTCAAATGTCCAATGACCTTCCTTTACACATTTGAAACATTTACTTGTCCCTTTAAGACAACTCCCTCCATGTTTCTTTCCACACTTTGATCATAAGGGAAAACTCATCTTCTTTTTAGTGTGCTCTTTAGATTTTCCTTTGAATTCCATTTTCCTCTTCTTATCAAACCCATATGACTGATGGGTTACTCCAATATCCATCTCAACTTTGAGAGCACAACGAACGATTTCATCGTAGCTATTGAAGTCCCTTATGGCTAACACCCTTCGAAGACTTGCTTTTAATCCACTAAAGAATCGATCGATCTTACACTCAGGTTGGATAATAATACCAGAAGCGTACCTTGAAAGTCTTGTAAAATTTGCTTCATAGGTACCAACAGATTCATCATCCTTTTTCTTTAGTTTAAGAAACCCCTTCTCCATCTTTGTTCGGAGAATATGAGGGAAGTACTTATTGAAAAATAAGTTCTTGAACTCATCCCATTCCATGGAATCAATTTCATCTCTTGGCCTTGTATTCTTGATAAGATTCCACCATTAATCAGCATCACCTTCCAAACGATACACTGCTAAGATGACTTTATCATGTTCAGAACATTAAAGAACTGAAAATATCTTTTCAGTAGTACTGATCCATTGTTCAGCAACTAATGGATCAGTAGACCCGCTGAATGAAGGTGGACGCTATCTCATGAAGGATTCAATAGAATGTTGCTCCTTCCTTTGCTCGTTTCGAAGTCCTGCATGATTCATAGCTTGAGAAAGTTTTGTGATCATGGCTACATGATTCTGCATTCCAGCTCCCATTACGTTCGGTTGCTCAGGGGGACAATCATTGCATTTCCCATTGCATTCCGCATTAACACGATTCCTTCGGGTTCCAGCCATTGAATAAAACCTAGAAGAATAGTGTGAGCAACACTAATTATAATACGAAAACCACATAATCAAGAATAAAATTTCACACTTAAGGTCTTATCATAGGTTATTCATGGCCATTTCTAAAACACTAATATTGTGTTCTATGCTTAGACTTATCCTTAGTGTTATTACTAAGGCTTTCACATCCTAGTTTCCAAAGGTTGACTATACCTTTCCTCTGATACCAAATATAACGACCCATACTTTACATACATTGTTAGTACTTCAAAATTGAAGTACAGTTATTTAAACATATAACAAAACCATGAAAGGACCATATAGGTATAGTGTCTTTAGAAACTGGGAAACATAAACAACTAGTTCATAAAGCGTCTAAACTATCTCCCATTTATTTCATCATATCTATAGTTCCTTTTGGAATATCTTACTTAATAACCTTCTTCCTGAACTGGGGAAAGAAAACATACAAAATGGTGAGCTCAAGTGCTCAGTAAGGGTAAAAAAAGAAATATCAATCACATCATATTCATGAGGACATAACATTTTGGAAATCTTACCCTGAAAAAGAGATCATAATTTCACAAGATAGGATAAATCATGGTAGTGAAATGTAATCACAATAATCATAAAATAAAACATGAATCTTTGTGTCATACACACATAATCATAGAAAATCATTTCTTATTAGTCAAGACTCATTTCCAAGACTATCTTAGTGGACAAAGTCCATTTCTGAACTGAGTTCATTCATCATTTCAGTCCTGTTCCACTGAACCGGTTTAACCTGTCGTTCCAGCCATGTCTATCTCATGAGATATAAAATCATTACCCAATGAATTGGAGGGATATATAGGTCCCACCCATCTCATAATGATACCATTCTTATGTGTGTCAGAAAATCATAAACCATACATCATAGCATAACCCATGTAATAAAAATGGGAATCTTAAATATCATGACATCATAAAACAATTCATATAAGATAAAGAAATTCATAAAAATAATTCCATCACAACATAATCAAATCAATGTAATAATAGGAATAGAAACATAAACCTTTATTATCTTAGATGGAAAATAATTTTGATAAAACACTTGAACTCCATTATTGAGGAAAATATCCTTTCTACATCAAAATCACTTTTCCTTTCTTAACATGTCATACAATTATAAACTAAAAGAAGATGATTAAAAATAAAATTGAAAACTTGTAAGGGAAGCTTCTTGTAAATAATGTTTTAAAAATCCATTCATGTCGTATAAGTTAAAAAAAACATTCTTCTCGTACTTTTGTCAGAAAAGTCAAAAAGTACATCGTACGAAAAACGACAAAAGATTCCTTTCATATCTTTGACTAAAAACTCACCGAAGCGTAAAATTGGATTTAAACTATTGTAGAAGGATATAAATATTACATATTGAGGAAACATGGATGTTGATGATGAAATACTCCCCAGTAAATTCCAAAGTATAAACAATCTCAGATAAAAATGAGATTGTGGTATTTTCCTTACCTTAGGTCCGATTTGCTTCGTAAGTGTCCAAAACTATAGTATAATGATTTAAATAATGTCATTGACTTATTAAAGAATCATAATCATTGTTATGATATCATATATGGTCATATTCTAAGCTTATTATTAGTAATATTTCATTGCTACTTGTTATTCGGGTGTTTATTACTTTTTGTTCTATTGCGTGTTTTGTCGAATAGATTCTTATTCTTGTTTTTAGATTATAGATAACTCATTTCCAGAATGGTATTAGTGTAATATATATCATATTTATTCACTCAATTCATTTATATAATCATTATGTAATGAAAATCATGTAGAATGAGTCACATCACATCGTGGAGACGGTATTCCGTACGTACACACGAGTGATGATATCGTTCCCATGATCGTGGAATTGTATTGGAGTGTATGTATACTATTTCAGAATCAATATCACTTTAAAATAATAATATATATTCATTCATTACACCATTATACCCATCCAAGTAAGGTGGTGGTGGAAAACAGATTACACCACGGCGTGGAGACGGTATTCTGTACGTACGCACACGTGGTGATTTCGTTTTCCATAGGATGGATAGATGGTTAAATAGGGTTTTTTCATACTTATAATAACATATCAGTATATGAGTGATACTTATGTTATTAATTCATAATGAAAAAACTAAAGAAGAAGAAGTGGAAGAAGAAATTAAGTTGAAATAATTGGTAACGGAGATTACCTCTTCTTTGAAGTGCTTCTTTGAGACCTCCTTTTGGGGCACTAAAATTGGTCTTTGAAGAATACCAGGACCTCTAGGATGTTTCTAGGGAAGTGGAGAGGAGAAATTGGCAGGGGTTGGCCGAGCTTGAAGGCTCAAAGTGGTGTGAGGAAGAGGGGGAGGAGGTGACCTTTTATAAGGGAGGAGAGGGGAACCTTTGGAAAAACTAAAAATATTATTTTATTATAAAGCCATATTCGGTTTTAAATAGCTCCAAATTGATTTAATTCGAAGATAAGGTGGGGATGGGTCGCAATACTCTCATCCAATTGAATTTGGACAAGTTTAGTTTACTATTTTAACCTTATCATTCAGATTTAACTTTAAGTTAGATAATTTTACTTTTACCGTGTCTTTTTGTGTTCTTACACTATAAGGTTAATAAACTTACTATAACAATCTAAAAGAACCCCAAGTTGTTTATTATTAATATATATAACCTTATCTAAGTCATTTGGCAGAATCTTATATTTTTAGGAATAAAAAACAATTAATAATATTATATTTGTTTTAAAAACTATTTTATATCAATTTTGACACTATTTAGTAATTGATTTTTGTGAAAATCAGAACAGAATGATTAGTTCGAAAAAGTTTAATTAAATCAATAATAACATGTCATATTAACCGAAAAAATTAGTGTAATTAATAAAAAGTCTCACATTACATTTATTTGGGTATTTATTACATCAATTTTGTCAATATTTCATTAATAAGATAATTACTGCATCATCTTTATGTCATAAATAAATTAAATTATTTAATGTCTAAAAATTACAAATAAAATACCATTATGTAGTTAATATTTTTTATCTTTCTAATGAATATTTATAGTCGAATTTATCTCATGTATAACCCTATATTAAAAATTATTTACTTATTAAACTTTGAATTTAACTATTTTAACCCCTCTTTAAATAAATTAATAATAAATGTCCTAATCTAATCCATGTGGGCCTAAATGGTAATATTTAATTCATAAGGTTGTTTTGGGTCGAATTACACTTTTCCAATAGAATTAGGACATGTTTTAGGGTAATAATAATATCATTTTTACTCTTAATTACCCTATTTACCTTTAACCGTGGTAAATAAAAGTAAAAAGTTACTATTCTGCAAAAATTATTTCCATCTCATTGAACCACATTTTACTTACTGAAATCAACTGTGTCTCTCGGATTTTTTAAATTCCACTCACAGAAGCGGTAAAATTCAGTTTTATGTAAATTTGCAAATTCTCCTAGGAGGTGGGTAAAAGACGGTGAAAATTTCAATAAATTTTTTATATTTCTAAAATTATTATAAAATTATCCAATGAATTACATTGAACTTATATAGGTATTATGTATCAATTTTGACCAAAAATAAATTTAAATAAAATAAATAATTATTTAAATAAAAAGTCGGTTTTTAAATAGTAACCCAGTCTGTTCACTATTCATCAAAAATTGAAAGTTTCTAGAAAAATACCAAAATTTCACCCTAGGCTAATTTCGATACTCCGATTCCAAAAATGAAGTCCATTTTGAAAAATAAAATTTAAAAAATTTCAAAAAGTGGTTATTACTATTCCTAATGGCTAGTTTTAATAATATTTTAATAGCATATCGTTGTTTCATGAAACTCAGTATTGCGTATGACACAAGCTACCAAGGAAAGTCGTGATTGTGTGTAAAGAAAGCCAAGATAGTGTTGTGTGTAGTGAATGATTCCTTTGATGATTTATATAAAATAAAAACAAAATATTTCTTGTAAAAGTCTCGGGTGTTACAGTAAGGGTGTGAGGATAGTCAGTAGGGAGACTATACCCTCTTATCAGAGTTGCACAGTAGTATAACAGAGTAAATAATATTCCACAGCAGAAGTAGTAATACATAATTGAAAAAGTAGTGGAAGACATATTTTATATAAATGAACAAAAGATTCCAACACCAGTTTATACAATAGATGAATGCATGACATGGTACTGATACATTGTGGAAAATAATAAACAGTACAATAGGCTTTTTAATACAATGAAATATAGGACTCATGTAAAGTAAATAAAAAAAGCTCAAAGGCGATCTCCACAAGCATCCCAATCTCCAACTTGGTTCTTTTACCCTACTCCATGTATAAAAAAACAACAACAAACAAGGTTCAAGGCCCTATGAACAAGAAAGGTCTACTTGAGTACCCCAGTGCAATGGTAGCCCAAGTAGGGCGTGAGATATAAATCTCAGTAGGATGACACCATTGATGTCTAACCCAATTTCTATAGTGTAATATAAATTAAACAGTGTGCAAGCATGTATAAATAAATTATTACAATGTTACTAAATACCCAAGTACCTTATTCATCCCTCAACTAGTGTCTGAACATGTGACTAGTTCATTAATTGAGTATTACCATTTTATTTATAAGTCACACGTGAGTAAGTCCCCTATCGAGTCCAAGGAGTTTCCTCCAAGGTAAAATGGGGCTACGTATTGATAGGTCTTGATTGGATTTAACCACGGAACCTACTAGTCAATGATGGATCCAAGGAGTGTATCCGAGGTATCCTATAAGAAAAAGTGACCAAATGGTAGTATACTGGGCATCTATGGAATAGACAAGAACTAGAGTCTAGGTGGGTGTCAACCTAAGAAAATATAATCCTTGAATCAGAATGGGGTTATTGAGACATAAGGTATTCTCCTATCAAAATCCAAGGTGAGATCAAGTCAATCCATTATTATTTGATATTGTAATCATAATAATTCATTTGTTTCAAGTATTACATTCCATTAGTTTGGATAGGTCAAGTAGAGTTGCAACCATTTATTTATTGGTCCAAGCCTTGAATTCCATTAGTGTGGATAGGCCAAGTAGTATTGCAACCATTCATTTATTAGTTTAACTCTTTCCTTCCATTAGTTTGGAAAGTTCAAGTATCATTGAAACTATTTAGTAAAAACCATTAAGGCATTTTCAGAGTCAAGGTCCACACTCCAACATTTACTTAACATAGTAAGGGCTGCCAAGAATGTGGAACCAATTATTATCTCATGAACCTCGGTTCATCCATGGAATTCCTATATGGGAATCCATGTATATCCCATGGTTTGTGCATGAAAACCCATTGATTCCATCATTAAATTCCTTCTTGAGAACCCACATGTCACCCAAGGTTTTATTAGTATTCAATACATTAGAAAAAAATTTGGTAACTTGTTTTGAGGGTCGATCATTAATCATTAACAATTATATTAACTAAATTCATTACATTTACCCAAACATGTCAATTTCATTTAAAGGGATCCAAGTATCCATACAAAGGGAAATTACCTATATGGGTAATTCTAATCTAAAACTGAACCAAACACTTAGATGGTTCTTCAGTCCTTTAATCATTTTAAATAGGGAAACTCAGTGTTTCTAATGTCATTAGGGCCATGTGCTAAGCATGTTGTATCTAAACATAATATCATGCATAATGATTGTAAACATGAAAATTCAAGAAGAAAGGTCTAAACACTACATTTTATCTTTAAGGCATCACACCTCTGTTAGAGGGGATTTATTATAAAAACATGATATTCTTTATCAACAAATAATTTATCATATTAAGCATTTAAAACATAAAATATTATAAATTCACATTTAAGAGGAATTGATAATAATACTTCATTGTATGAATTAATTTATAAAAAAATTGAAGTAAGTAAATTTATTAATTCATTTATAAAGATTAATGACTTGGAAAGGTACCCTACCTCAAGGTAGAACAAAGCCGTGTACTTCGGTGACAAACCAAAACAAAGTGAAACCACCTGGAATAACTAAAATATCAACTAATTTACTAAAAGGGAGTCAAGGAAACATAAAGATATTAATTCAATAGGTACGGAAAAAAAGAGAAGGTATAAACCTTTCCTTAAGACGTTGTCGGTGGACCGAGACCACCTGAACTGCCTCGCCTTCAGTGACGGTTTTTGGAACTCGAACCCTAAGGCCCAGTGAGACCATTTGCACAACCTAATAATTGAAGAAAAATGGAAAAACATTAACTCCAAAACCCAAGGTTTGGATGAAACTCATTGGACTCCGATTAGGTCGAAGAGAGGCTGGAAAAAGGGGGAGAAGGGAGGAGAGAACCTTACCCTTGAGTATTAGAGAAGAAAATAGAGGAAACGACAGATCAATGTTGATCTGAGAGGAGGCTGAAGGAGAGGGTCATTAATCAAAGGGGAGAGGCCCCTTGGGATGGTGAATTGAGTTTGAGAGAGGGTGAGGGTGATGGTTTAGTTTTATTTTATTTTTAATTTAATTTAATTTAATTTAATTAACACAAATCAAAATAAAAAACTAGGCATCACGCACGGTTTGACCCGCATGGTTTTCCAAACCATGAGAAAAATGTACGGAGTCTTCTACCTCCATGACATAACCCACACAGGATAGGTGCATGTTTTCACAAAACACGCACAACCTATGTGCTAAGACACTTCCCCTTTTTAAATAGGGCCGCACAGTTAGTAGCTAGGGGCCACACGGTTTTACAGACCATGTGAAAACCATGGGCCATTTTCTATCATTTAAAACTTGATGTATTTTGGGTTTGAAACTCCCAAAACTTCTCATGACACTTGGGAAACTTCTAGGGCCTTTTCCCATGCCCATAAACATCACTTTTGTTTGATACAACTTTCAGAATTATGTTTCAAACCTCTGTTTTAAAAACGACTTGTTTAGTAAAAATATAAGTTCAAAAAATTCCATATTTCAGTCCAGTTTAGAACATGAGATTCTACATTCACAATGAATCCCAAGTCATTGAATGAAGAGAGTCAGATATCGATGATTAAATTATTTTGGTGGGGCGAGTAGTATATATCCATGATCAATGATAGATAGTTTTTCTAAGATGATCCACCCCCTTGGGTTTCATGTTGTTGACGCATGATGGCATATAGGAGAGTACTTAGAAGCATGAGACACTGATGTGTGCCCATTAACTAGATATTTTTTGAGTATTTCCTTGAAATATTTTTCTTTGATAATGCGATTTTTGAACCTTGTTGATTTTATGATGTGATCCCTTTTCCCTTTTTGGTTATGTCTGTTAGGGACTCAAGTACATGAATAGATTAAAACAAATACCTAATCAATATGTATTATGTTAAATTATGTTTTAAAACCATGTAGATGAGTTAGTGCCATCCAAAGTGAAAAATATCTCGATATAAAGGGTGGGTTTCCTTGTCTTGTGTGCTCAGATCAGTGTTGTGTTCTGGTTGAGGAGGTTGTTATATTAGGTTATGTAGAGAATGACTTGGTAGTGTGGATGGTTACATAGAAAATAGGTGAACTTTGGCTGGTCCCAGATGATGTATTGTTGTTCTTAATGTGGGATGGTAATATACTTGTGTGGGTTGATTTATGGACATTTTGACTTTGTACACTTGTATGGTGGTAGCATTTGGGGTGTAATGAGATCCTTGAGAGGTATCTCATAGAGTGGTTGTTCATAACATGTCCTTATTTTGGGTTTGGTTTTGATTCTCAAGGTCAAGAATAATTTTATAGGTTTATAATTTAATGGTGTATTTTTTCTTTGTCTGTTACTTTTATAGTTTTAAAGTTATAGGTTTTCAAAGGAGGATCAAGGAGGGTTTGGTGGACGTTGAAGCTAACGTTTTGTTGCAATAGGTGGTTCATGACATAGAAGTTGAATTCACTATGTAAGTTTATGTTTCTAGTCTTATTTGTCTCATAGTTCACAACTTGTATTCGATAAATGGGTTCTATATATAATTAATTTATGATGTCAAAATGGAAATCATGATGTGAATTAAACTATGTTGTGATGGAATTAATTTTGGAGGAAGTTTACTAGGTTTGAGATGTGATAAATTCATGGCTCAAAATGGTTTTATAGCTTGAATTTCTAGTCTAAAGGATAATTAATGTCATGAATATGTATTTCACAATGTGAATGAGGCAAGTTAAAACCAATTTATAATTATAAGGTTTGGAAAAATTCTTTAATTCATCAATCATTCCTCTTAGTTTTTAGAAACAACCAAGGCATTTTTTAGGATATTCTATCCTATTTACTTGAAATTTGATCCTGGGATTATGGATGTTCACCATTGGAAATAATAATTAAGTTATTCCTATTAACCCCTTGTTTACTCTGGTTCTTATCATGTGTATTCATGGTGGTAATGTTTTTTCCAATTCGGTGAGTGTTTGTGATGTGTTTTGATGATCCCTTGGAGTGAGCCAAGTTGATTCAAGGTTTTAATCATGTAGGTGTGTTTTCATAGTAATTTTCCCTTCTCCTTATTGTGAATGTCCAATCAAAACAATTCTTTGAGGTATGGGCTTCTCATTCTCTCCAAAATTAAGTTCATGTATGGGGATTTTATGATTTCCCATCAGTTGGGTCGATATTAATGGTTTCCTTAATAACGGTAGTGAATTAGATAAATGTAAAATTGATGGGAAAGGTAAAAAATCACATGTTTTTATTATTTGATGATGTTTCAAATGTGATAATGATTTCTTATTTCCATTTCTGAAAATCATAGCTATTAGGATCCTTTGATGGGCTATAGTTTATATATGTGAGACCATTTCAGTGTTTATTATTGATATCAATTATGAATGAAAATGATAAAGAATTTATATATGGATAATAAATTGGTTTCACATGGAAATCTAGTTTGTTTGATAAAAATGATTATAAATAGTGATGTAAAGTGATGTGTGGGCATAAACCTAAAATTGTAGAAAATTATAAGTGATTCTTTGTGTGGTTATTCTTTCTATGTTTTCTTGTGTGATGTTGGATGATGTGTGGTGATAGTAGTGATTTGTTTGGTTTTGTATGTGATGTTCATTGTAGTGTGATGGTCTGATAGAATGGGATGCGATGTGAGAAATTGTGTGGTGGTGGTGATGTGCGATGGTTGTGATATGTGGTTGTTTTGGTGATATGGAATGGTTGTGTGTATTGTGGTGGATAAATAATGATGTGAGGTGGGTGAGTTATGTAGCGTGGTTGTGTTAGTTTCTGGACTAGCCATGGAATTATCTATAATTATGAAATATAATGACATGTGATCAAAAATGACTAAAATGTTATGGAATTATTGTGTGGAATTGGCTTAAATAATACCAATGACAAAAGAATTGGTTGTGTAAATGTAAATGAAATGGATTAATAAGTGGTTGTTAGTGGAAACACATTCAATCTAGAAAATTATGAATCTATAATTGAAAGTCGTTTTTCATTGATTTATTTAGTGGTTATGTTATGTGATGCATTTAGTGGTGGTGGAAGTTGTGACAGATGTCATGTGATGAAATAGTTGTGTTCTGGTGTACTCTAGGGCAGTTGATGTCAACACATATAATGGGTATTATGTAATATCTATCTAATATGTATTTTATGTTGTTTCTATATGCACCCCACCTGATTTGTATAACCTTACCAATTCCCAAAGGATTAGAGTTCAGAGTGTTTTCCCCAATATACAAGATGGTGGTGATAATAATGGATGACTACCCACTCTTCCCTGGTCTTCCTTCAGCAGCGATGATTCATGGTGGTATTGGAGATTACCAAATTGTGATGTGGTGATGGTAGGATGAGGGAAGGAGGTTTATTTCTATTACGTTCATGATACCCTACTGTGATCATTATGTTATGTGGCTGTTATGTGATGTGATGATGATTTGAGGTGATGTGATGATGACTGATTCTTGAACTAGATTCTAGACATTATGATGGTGGGGTAGAGAGGGATGCATCCAGATCTACATTATAGATGGATGTTTATATGATGTGATATGTATGAAAGTGACATGAGTACAAGATGTTCGACATTGGGTTGAGAGAGTAGAAAATAAATGGGGAAGTAATGGTGGGGAACCATTATTATATTTTTGACAATATGTTAGTAAATTGAATGTGTGATTTTTTTCGTCATCCATGGTGAGGCTCATATTGGTTAGTTAACCTATTTAGGTTTTTTTGGTTCTGATGTTTATTCACTATCACATAGTATGCTCTTGTCACATTTGAACTAGAGATACTATGTATAATCCTACTGAGTATACATGTTATGGTCATCCTACCCATATAATTTTTTTAGGTTCATAGGATGACATTGGGGACTGATCTAAACATCTCTAGCTTGGGTTTTAGAGCTTCTTTTGAGTCAATTTTGTAGGAATTATATTTTAGTATTTACTTGGAGACATTTATTGTATATATTGATATTTTTCATACACTATGGGATGTTTTTGGGCTTATTTTTATAATATACACCAGAGTTTTTTTGTTGTTTTTATCCTATCTCTCGATCCTATACTATTATAGAGAGTAATGAATTTCACTTGTGAGATTTTTATACCCTTGGTGCTTGTCGGAAACCCAGGCCCTATTGGAGGTGGGGCTTAGGGTCCATCACCTCTTTTCCTTCATTACTAACCCTGAAGGTGTACACTTGGAGGGAAAGGGTCATGAAAAATATCCCACTATTTTATCATGTCCCAAAAACCCTCACCATTGGAATTAGAATTTATACTTTCTTATATATTCTATTAGAAGGGATATATATGCCCCATCTCAAAACCCATGATAGGGATTGGTCAACTACTTAAAGGTATTTAGGTAGGATGGTCTTTGAAAACTTCCATCTTATAGCACCTTGATCCATCGAGTGGACTCCCCATTCTAGAAATACTGTCTCATATTTCTCATCTATTTCCCCCAAGTTACATCAAGTCTATCAGGGGTTACTTTTATTGATTTAAATTGGATAATTCAACCCAAAAAATTCATAATCAATCCATGATAAAAGTAAGTGTCCAAACATGAGTTTTCCAAACACTTATTTATATAGTTTTCATTCCTAATAAATATTTGAAGACTTATTCTAACAAAATATTATGTTTAGTTTTTTTATGTGTATAGATATCATTCTTTATTAGTTACATGTATGGTTAATATTAAGTGGATTTTACATAAGGGATTAACCATGTTTCGATAAAATATTTAAAAACAATCCATTTATTTAAATTTGATAATTTCATATTAGTCTATTTATTTATGAAACCGCTATATTGCATTAATAATATAAATCAAACATAAGTCAGAAATAAATAAATTTAAAAAAATAACTTAATAAAGAGATTATTTAATGGTTGATTTATTGTGAAGACAATAATTAAAATTATGGCCATATGTGAAAACTCCTTATTCTGGTCTTGGAAGAAGTTTCATCATTCCTCTAATCCACCTATGTATCACCCAGGTTGGTTTAATCTTAGTTCAGTCTTGCACCACTTCCATGCACCTTAAGATACTCCATTTATTACATATGATTATAACTCACAAACAAGTGAGGGAAACCAAAGGTTTGGTTAAGGGGAATTACATAAAAAAATTTGGTCACAAAAAATCCTACATAATAAAAGTGGGAGGGTTGTAACATATTCTATCATATTTATTTTAATCATAAATAACTGAAAACCCAATAAATAAAATAAAATAAAATAAAACTAACACATATAAAGGTCTAGTCTAAGCTCAAGATTAGTCATACACATAAATATTAGTAAAAAATACACTGGATAACATTTACATCAATTCATTCTTAAATATTAAGAAAAACATGATTGTATTAATTAATTAATCAATTACCTTCTTCTTAATGATCATCCAAAGTCTCTTAGAGAAAAACATTACAAATAAATTATGTGAAAATAAAACAACATAACGAATAATTATAGATAATTATAATAAATATTTTGATCGTTTATTTATTCTTAAAAAATATTTATTACATAGTCAAACATATCTGGTGCCAATAGTGTAATTAGGTTTTAATGCCACAATGAATTATTTTAGAGTAATTTAATTTTGTAGTTTGTTAAAAGACCACACGATATGGACTATGAATCTACATGTCACTTTACTCACTTAAAATGTATCCAGAATATTTTTCTTGAACCTTAACATGTATCTCATCTAGATTACATGGTGTGTACTAATAAGCTACATGTCGGGAGGTTTGATTATTATGTGTTCGAGAAACCTGTCGATTGACTCAGCATGTTCTTCGAATAGAAGAGTTAATGGGTTACACAACCTATATGCTGATTGTACTCCACATGTACCTTAAATTATCTAAGTTCTCAATCAAACAAAGTTATAAACTTTGTATTTCACCACACGATTATCACGAATTTCAATGCTAAACTATGTAGACTACACAATGTGTACAACAACTACATGTCGTGTATCATAACAAACCATGTAACTAGTTGGACTAACTAACACTTGGTATAAAATAAATGCACAATGTGTAATAACTGCTTGAAATGTTGTATATCCTGAGATAAATTCATGTTCTATGAACTTCGGTAAACAATGTGTACTCTCTCTCCATTCTTGTAACACAATCCACCAACCAAAAATATTTAGCACCTCCTGATGAAATCTATGACCATTCTTCATCATGATCTTGAGATATTTCATAAAATATGAAACTTGAAGGAAGAAGATTAATTTGTATAAATCGTGTTAATTAAACTTTATATTAAATGATGAATAAAATGGAAGTAAAAAAATAAACCACTAAGATGCATAATAAATCAAAAAATAAATAATTATAAATTTAAACATAGCCCCTATGATATCACTTGAAGGTTACAGATGTATTAGAAACACCTTTTGGATGAATAACCATTTTTTTCAGATTCGATGTATTGTTTTCTAATTGTGAAAGACATAAACATAATGACCATTTTTTATATCAAATATTGACCTAGAAAGCATGTAACATTGTGATGATATTTTTTACATTAAATTTATAATTAACTTAAATTAGAACAAAAGAAATATTATCTAATCTCGGGATTTTTATTTTATGAATATGATGATCATCTAGAACATTTTTTTAGATTACCATCATTTCATTGGTAAGACCTAAAGTATATCGCCTCTAGTAGTGATTCACATATGGTCCTTTGATCTTCGAACAACATTGATGGAATGTTGAGTGCTTCTGCGGTGGATAGATTATCTTGTGTTTTTAATCAGGATCACTTCATGTTCCTTTAGTATTGAATAATTCTATCATGTTATTCTCATTTTTTAGAGGATGATAGAATGAGGAATATATGTAGAAATACGTTGCTCACAAAAATTCTCAATTATCAGTTAACCCTACACAATAGACATATCAATCAATTCATAGAGTTAGGTTTTAGATTAAAATATTATTTAATTTCAGAAATTACCTTAATTAGTATAATAAAACTTATCTAACCCCATTCTATATAATAATAATATTATTATTATTTTAGGGTGTATTCTATGAAGTGAAATAATAAATATTATTTTACTAGATTGAAAATTAATATTTTCCATTGAATCTGATCATGGTTCCCTTATTGACCTTGAAATTTATGGAATAACTAAAAAAATACTTATTAAATATTTCCTCATAAATAAATATTCTATTTATAGTCTAGGAAATGAATAATTATTAAATATTTAATAAATAAAATAAATTAATATTCATAGTCTAGAGAATAAACTCTTATTAATTATTCATGTAAATGAATAAATTTTATTATTAATGTATAAATGATTATTTATTACCTTTTGAATAATTTATATCAATAAATCTTGAATAAAATTTCTCTTTGATCATGTGAATAATATTTTTTTTCTATAATTAAATTAAAATATAATTTAATTGAAATTAATGGAAACATTTAGTGTGTGACCCTGTAGGCTTCTTTCTCATTGGTATTAACTGAGATTTCCTAAAGTAGAAGATTAATATCTAATAATGGCTCAAGGAATCCAAGAGAATGAATTTAATGTCACAATTTCAATAACTAAACATGAAAAATTACTATGTAATAAAATTATACTACCACAATATCTCATCAAGCATGTTTTACACACATGCCATCAAACCATGTACTAGATATGTCTTTCTTTAACAATCTAAAGCAAACTCATTTTTACACAATGACCATGAAATTTAATGAGATAGTTCTATTTCAATCAAATGGAAAAGATATAAAATTTCACTAATATGTAAGGAAAAAATCCTTATGGAATTATTAATTAATAACATGTCATTCATGATTCACCCAACATACTATAATTTCTGCAAATGTACGACCTCATAGTTTTGTTCAGTATATCAAAGTACATATGTAACAACTGGGCCCCACCCACTAGTTGCCCCACAGACATGTTGTCCCCACCCTAGGGCCCACCCACGTGCCCGAACGTGTCATCTGACTATTGATAGTCCCCACATGCCAACACATGTCCTTTACAGTGTGCTTTGTCCTCACATGCACACACCCTGTGAAATTTCCCAGAAGGTCACCCATCCTGATCACTACTCCAGGCCAATCATGCTTAACTGTAGAGTTCTAATGGGATCTGGTGGATTCATGCTAATGTAAAGACCCAGAAATTTCAAGGTTTTTTTTCTTAATTTATTTGGAATTTTACGGGTCTGTAGCTTCTGAAGGCGCTTGATTCTGAGGCTCGGTGTGCCTGGAATCAATTTCCGAAGTTTAGCTCGGGTATGTTCAGTGAACGAACGAGCGAGTTTTTCTATCTTTTGAACCGGTGCTTGGAATTGAAATATGAGGGCACCGATGAACTCACAGCTCCGGTAATTACTTAAGGGGACCTTTACCAAAGTTGCGTTTTAAGCGGGTTGAGTTTTATTATTTGGGGTTCTAGTTTTAAATAAATAAAATTGTTGAAAAATTTTATTTTTATATCTTGGAAGTTAAACTCTTCCAAGTGTGGATAAATGAGAGGTGGGTCCACACGAGCCCCAACCTCTCATCTTCCTTAACTCTCATAAACCCCCCCATTAATTTATCCTTCTTTTATTATGACAACCTTTCACTTTAATTAGTTAATCTCTCTTATTTATGTAACTCTTCCTCTTCTCTCTCTTTCTCCTTAACTTTTTCCAACACACCTTATTTAATTAATGGAACCTATTCTATTAAATAATTAAGTGGTTCAAAATTTGAATGGATTGGCAAGATTAATTAAAATAAGGTGAATTATTATTTTCTTTCGGTTGGCATTTGTTTTGTTGGGGGAAACCTCTTGAGAGAGAGCTTGTGAAAGAAGAGGGGTATTCCTCTCTTGTTTAAGAACACCAAACCTCCGACAAAGAATGACACTCCATTCCACGATGAAAGACGAAACACCCTCTATCCTCTTCATCGCACGATAAGAGAGGGGACGTCAATTCTTCTTCGGGTGAACTCCTACGACAACAGAAGTAACACCGTCATCCACGATGCTCGGCTACCATGGATCTTTCTCGAGGTAAGGGTTTAATTTGAGAATGTTAATATTCCCATGATTGTTCCCTTCTAAAATAGAGAATGCGGACCAACTCATTATCAAGTTTGTCCTCGAATTTTTTTATTTACGGGTTGGGAATAATTATTTGCGGGGGAATTTTTGGGAATTAAGTTCAATTTTAATTGATTAAAATTGTTCCTTGTTTGTCGTTGAACATCATTGTTGTTCGACCTTTTTCTATCGACTAACGCGGAGGGCGCGGACCGAACAATCACGACCCGACGACCCTCCGTAGATTGTTTGTCTGTGCATGGATTGACGGGTGACAACGAAACGGACCGTAGTAGCGATTTAAAGCTGTCTTAGTGAAGAGGAGGTCTCGGGAGAACCGCTGGCACAGACGGTGGGAAAAACGGACCACCGGAGCGCATCTGGTGGTGCGCAGAAGGTGGCGGTGCCGACCGGAGCCGTCCGGCTGCCTGGAGGCGGTGGCGGCCCAGCTCGCCGCCAGAGAAGATCCACCGCAGCTATGCCATGGTAGATCCCGCGCGGTTGCGGGATCAGGGATGACCCGGGGCGGCGCTTTGTGCCGTCGGTACCAATTTGTGGGGGGCTACGCCCCCCCCCCCCCGCTCCGCGTACCTGCTCGGCCGGGCTGGCCGAGCCGCGGCCACGCCGGTCAGGCCAGACAGCACCGGTCGGGCCGGGCCGCGCCCTACCAGGTCAGACCCATACCCGGTTTGGGTCGACCCGGTTCGGGCTGACCCAGGGGATGTTGGGCCGGGTCGGACCGGGCCCAGACCCCCTATTTTCGGACCATTTTCGGTTAAAGGGACATATCTTGAGTTGTGGACCACCGATAGACGCACCATCAGTTGCATTGGATTCCTCAGATAGAGATGGTCGTTTCAGTATATTACACTCAAGGTTTTGGTGAAGTTTGGGTATGGCCGAGTTGGTTCGAACCCGAAACCAACCGGGCCCTCAGAGCAGAAACGCTTATAACATGAGCTTCGAACGTCCGATTGATGTTCCATCGATTTTGTTGGATTCATCTTGGTGAGAAAGTGTATTTGGTATACTTAACCTGAGTTTTGGACGTAGTTGGAGTATGGCCCGATTGGATTGTACCCAAAATCCAACCAGACCCCTGGAACAGAAAAGCTAGTAATTCATAGACCGGACGTCCGTTTGACGAACTGTCAGCGGCGTTGGTAATAACGTTGAGAAAAGGTTCCTTTGATTAAACCCCATGAGATTTCGGGGTGCAGTTGAGATACGGTCGGGTTGGTTCGTACATGAAACCAACCGGGCCCTCGGGACTAAAAGGCTAATAACTCACAGACCGGGCGTCAGATAGACACACCGTCTTTTGCGTTGAGACCCCTTTTACGAGGCGGTCCATTGAGATACTTCTTCATGAGAATTTGTTATACTTGGAGTATCAACTAGTAGCTCGTGGAGTGGATCCTCTCGGAGACGAGCGTACGAAGTATGAAGACCTTGTAGCTGGATGAGAACTGATGATTGCTTGTCCGATTTGAGTCGGAGTTACTTGACTAGCCTAGTGGGGAGCACTACTGTGTTTGGGTGGCAGAGCCACGACAGGGTGCACAACTATGTTTGGCTGGTAGACCCGCAGTACTCGACAGAAGGAGTACCTCTGTAGGCTATTAGGGAGAGCACTACATTGTGAGGTGGCAGACCCATGGCGGAGGAGCACTACTTTGTGAGGTGGCAGACCCACAGTACTCGATAGGAGGAGTAACTCAGCAGTCTAAGGTTAGTGTGCAGTGCCTCGGAGTCGTGATAGGATCACAGTACTCGATAGAGGAGGAGCTCTTCAGCAGTTTCGGTTTCGATATCACTAATGAAAATCCTGGTCTGAGCTGAGTCAATGACCTTTGTGTTTACCTCATGATTGAGATGGGTCACTTGATAACTTATGTATATGTATGGTCATATAACTATGTAGTGGTTAACCATTAATTTCTTAACCTTTGTGTTTCCTCATGATTGAGATGGTTTACTTGATAACATAGGTATAAGTATGAGCTTATACCTATGTAAGGGTTATCTGTGGAGACCCTTATCTATGGTTATCCTTGTTGGATTTAGTGAGACCTTGAGGGTCTCGGGGTCCCTACTGAGTATCGTTATACTCACCCCTGCACGGGATATGCCCGCACCTCGTTGTGTTGGATGTAGATGACAGACAATGCTGACAGAGACTGAGTGTACGAGGACAGGATGGTACCCGAAGGTGGACCTCACGACGAGTTAGTAATCAGAGGTGGAATTCATGACGAGACGGTACTCGGTGGAGGATGTCGGGTGAGAGCATTGAGGAGGCTATCTATACCTACCCTTCAGGTAGGATCCGAGGTGGATGACCCAGGAGCTGCTTCTATCTTCAAGCTGTTTGTCTTTTCTGTTGTACTTTCATTCAGTTGTAGATGTACTTTTCAGTTGGGTTTGTATTCTGGCCCATTTACTTTTCAGAACTTTCTTTTATACTTAGTGTATTACTTCCGCTTGTACTCTGGTTGGATGTGTTTATGTTTTACAAAGGCAATGCCTTCCCAGTTATCGGGATTTACACCTTTGTTGCTAGTCGCCAGCCCCTGGCCTATGGAAAGTGGGCCTAGGGTAGTCATGACACGGGCCCCGAGGACGGACCATGACAAATTGGTATCGGAGGATTCAGTTCTACTGCAGAACTTATGACTCTGATATTTTTCTTTCTGTGATGTAATAGTGTTAAGCGTACTGAGTGTGGTTTTCAGTTTCGGGAGTCCAGTGTTGGTGCAACAGCCGATGTATCCATACATCAGGACCCTGTCTACTGATTTCTGACTTAGTGCATGAAAAAACTGACTGTGTATGTGTTTTGAAAAGTTTTAAAGTCAGCTCAAACCAGGTCAGCTCACTAGGTATAAATCATTTGACCATGTCGCATCTGTTGAGGATGCCACCATGTAGACAGTCAGTTGGAGTTCTGAGAGAGTACTCGATGGCGGCCCACCGAGAGATGAGACTCCGGTGCAGGGCCCTCTTTTTATGTTGGCACTTTCAGGTGGTGTACCAGCAGCCCCACCACCCATTAGGCAGCAGATGCCACAAACCATACTAGTGGACGATGCACACTGACAGAGCGCGTTGCACGAGTTCCAGCAGCAGAGGCCTCCGATGTTACGAGGTGAGGCAGATTCCCAGGCAGTAGTGGACTGGATGGAGGGAATTTCTAGAGTTCTACACCAAGTTTAGACACTAGTAAAGAATATGGTGATCATAGCTATTGTTGTTTTCCCAGTGAGTGACTATGAGGTTGGTCTGCATAGTGATGAGGCTTCGGTACATGGACCGATTCCTGAGATAGTACCTTCGGGTAGTGTTCCAGCTATATCACTACTTTTTGGTCAATAGTTTCAACCGGTGGTACCTGTATATGACACATGTATGTTCAGTGCCTTACATGTGTTTTAGCAACAAATACCCCTCAGGATCCGAGGTGATCCCGACTCACAGGCGGCAGAGGACATACTTCAAAAGGTGGCTGAGAATTTTGTAGAGCTATAATGCTTAGATAGGATGACATGTCAGTGGCTGAGTAGTCATCGAGGCATACCAATCTTTCCTGGTGCTTGATGAATACGATTCGATCAGTGATTTAGAGCTCAAACCCTTGAGCGAGGTGTGTTTAAAGGATATCTTAGCCAACAATTTTCCTCTATTCATTCCTACTTATGTTTGGGTGAAAGAGAGAACCTTTGTGGTTGAGAATTCTATGGCTGAGTGGATACAACAAGTAAAGGTTAGCAGTGGAAAATCAGGAAACTGGCCCTAGTCTCAGATACTTGGGTGTGAAAAATGTTTTAAGAAGACAGTAGCTGCACGTGGTCAAGGATTATGACCCAAGGGCTCTAGGAATGATTCAAGGTACGGTCAATGTCTACAACTAGCTGCCCTAAAAACAGACATTGATCCAAATCATCCCTTCCTTCCACAAATCTTTTCCCAAACCTAGAGTTTCCGGTTAAGCCGTTGACTTTACCCTCACGTCTGGAGATACCTTGAGAGGAGACTCGATAATCACACTTACGCCGATGGTGTGATCGGACCCTAGAGGCGAGAGGTTCGGTTGGAACCTCTTGGTGGCAGCGTTGAGGCCTTACGACGTTAGTTTGGGTATGGACTGGGGAACCATAGTTCATAAACAAATTGAAGGTATTAGGAAAAAAGGGTTGTGGTTTACCTACAACATTGGGCTAGGTTTTTCCTTGGACGGTGAAAAGGAAACCCCAGGCAGCACTGGAAGGAATCATGCATAGGAGGGTGCGGCTGATCACTCTTGAGTCGGCCAACCTTACCCTCGTGGCAGTAGGAGTTTTGAGTTTTTAGTTCCAAACAGGGAACAAAGGCCTCTAGAGTTCGAGGATGGCGACCACATCTTTATACGGGTCTCACCTTGATGAGGTTTACAGAGATGTGGCCGAAGCGGAAAGTTATCTCTGAGGTTCATCGGACCCTTCTAGATCCTCAGCAGGGTAGGCGAGATGGTTTACCGCCTAACCTTTCCACCTCAGATGCACCAGGTGCGCGATGTCTTCCATGTATCTCAAATGAGGAGATGTGTGCACGACCTATCCGCCATCATTGACCATAGAGAGATGGATATCGATGACAGGGGCGACTTTCATAGGGTTCCAGTAAAGGTTGAGGATCAACAGGAATAGGTCCTACGAGGACGATCGATTCCTCTTGTGCGCTTTCATTGGAAGCATGAGAACCTTTTGGAGAGCACATGAGAGAGGGAGGCTCAGATGCGTTCTCGGTACGTCCTTTAGTTTCCCTAGTTTGTGTTGTATCTTTACGGGGTAGTAAAGCCCTGAGGTGGGAGTAATGTAAAGACCCTAAAATTTCATGGATTTTTTTTTCTTAATTTCATTGGAATTTTATAAGTCTGTAGCTTATGACGGCCCTTGATTCCGAGGCCCAGTGTGCCCGTAATCAATTTCCAAAGTTTATCTCGGGTATGTTCAGTGAACGAATGAGCGGGTTTTTCTATCTTTTGAACTGGTGCTCGGAATTGAAATCTGAGGGCACCGATGAACTCGTAGCGCCGGTAATTACTTAAGGGTACCTTTACTGCAGTTGATTTTTAAGCGGGTTGAGTTTTATTATTTGGGGTTTTAGTTTAAAATAAATAAAATTGTTGAACAATTTTATTTTTATATCTTGGAAGTTAAAATCTTCAAAGTGTGGATAAATGACAGGTGGGGCCGACACGAGCCCCAACCTCTCATCTTCTTTAACTCTCATAACCCACATATTAATTTCTCTTTTTATTATGACAACCTTTCACTTTAATAAGTTAATCTCTCTTATTTATGTAACTCTTCCTCTTCTCTCCCTTTCTCCTTAACTTTTCCCAACACACCTTATTTAAAAAATGGAACCTATTCTATTAATTAATTAAGTGGTTCAAAATTTTAATGGATTTCCAAGATTAATTAAAATAAGGTTAAGTCTTATATTATTTAGGTTGGCATTTGTTTTTTTTGGGGAAAACTCTTGAGAGAGAGATTGTGAAGGAAGAGGGGTATTCCTCCCTTGTTGAAGAACACCAAACCTCTTGTGAAGAATGACACTCCTTTCCACAATGAACGACGACGTGCCCTCTATCCTCTTCATCGCACGACAAGAGAGGGGACGTGAATTCTTCTTCAGGTGCACTCCTACAATGATGGAAGTAACACCGTCATTCATGATGCTCGGCTACCGCGTATCTTTCTCGAGGTAGTGGTTTAATTTGAGAATGTTAATATACCCATGATTGTTCCCTTCTAGAACAAAGAACACGGATCAACTCATTATCAAGTTGATCCGTGAATGTTTTTATTTATGGGTTTGGAATAATTATTTTCCAGGAAATTGTTGGAAATTAAGTTCAATTTTAATTGATTAAAATTTTGCCTCATTTTTCCTTGAACATCATTACTATCCAATCTTTTTATATCGACTAACGCAGAGGGCGCGGGCCGAACAAACAAGGCCCGACGACCCTCCGCAGATTGTTTGTCTGTGCAAGGATTGACGAGCGATGATGAAACGGGCCGTATTGGTGATTTAAAGCCATCACAGTGAAGAGGAGGTCCTGGGAGAGCCGCTGGCACAGACGGTGGGCAAAACAGAGCACCGGAGCGCGTCCGGTGGTCCGCGGAAGGTGGTGGCGGCACGCCACCCCGACGCAGCGGCATCCACGAACAGAGGCGGCGGGCTGAGCCGTCTGGCCGCCTAGAGGTGGTGGCGCCCCAGCGCGCTGCTAGAGAAGATCCACCGCGGCTGTGCCACGGGGGCGACGTGGTAGATCCCATGCGGCCACTGGATCTGGGACGACCTGGGGAGGCACTTTGCGCCACCGGTACTAATTAGCGGGGGGCTGCCCCCCCCCCCCCCCCCGCTCTGCGTACCCGCTCGACTGGGATGGACGAGCCGCAGCCATTCCGGTCGAGCCGGACCGTGCCAGCCGGGCTAAGCCACGCCCTACCGGTCCGACCCTGGGAGTTTTGGGGCGGGTCATACCGGGCCCAGACCGCCTATTTTCAGACCGTTTTCGGTGAAAAAGACATATCTTGAGTTTTGGACCTCCGATCGACGCACCGTTAGTTGCATAGGATTCCTCGGATCGAGAAAGTCGTTTCAGTATATTACACTCCAGGTTTTGGTCAAGTTTGGGTATGGCCGGGTTGGTTCGAACCCGAAACTAACCGGCCCCTCAGATCAGAAACGCTTATAACATGAGCTCCGGACGTCCGATTGATGTGACGTTGACTTTGTTGGATTCATCTTGGGGAGATGGTTCATTTGGTATATTTCAATTAACGTTTGGACGCGGTTGGAGTATGGCCGGGTTGGATTGTACCCGAAATCCAACCGGACCCCTAGAACAGAAAAGCTAATAATTCTCATACCGGATGTCCGTTTGACGAACCTTCAGCGGCGTTGGTAATCACGCTGAGAAACGGTTCCTTTGAGTATACCCCCTGAGAGTTCGGGGTATAGATGAGATACGGTCGGGATGGATCATACATGAAACCAACCGGGCCCCCAAGACTAAAAGGTTAATAACTCACAAACCGGGCGTATGAAAGACACGCCATCTGTTGCGTTGAGACCACTTTGATGAGGTGGTCCTTTAAGAGAATTTTTAGTTGGACATTGTGATACTTGGAGTATTGACCAGTAGCTCGTGGAGCAGATCCTCCCGAAGAAGAGAGTACGGAGTACGAAGACATTGTAGCTGCCTGAGACCTGATGATTGCTTGTCCGATTCGAGTCGAAGTGACTTGACTAGCCTAGTGGGGAGCACTACTGTGTTTGGGTGGCAGACCCATGATGGGGAGCAATACTGTGTTTGGGTGGCAGAACTGCAGTACTTGACAGAAGGAGTACCTCTATAGGCTATTAGGGGGAGCACTACTTTGTGAGGTGACAGACCCATGGCGGAGAAGCACTACTTTGTGAGGTGGTAGACCCGCAGTACTCGACAGGAGGAGTACCTCAGCAGTCTAAGGTTAGTGAGCATCACCTCAGAGTCATGACGGGATCATAGTACTCGACAGAGGAGAAGCTCTTTAGCAGTTTTAGTTTTGATATCACTAATGAAAATCTTGGTTTGAGCTGAGTCAATGACCTTTGTGTTTACCTCATGATTGAGATGGGTCACTTGATAACTTAGGTATATGTATGGGCATATACCTAAGTAGTGGTTAACTGTTTATTTCTTAACCATTATGTTTCCTCATGATTGAGATAGGTTACTTGAATACTTAGGTATAAGTATGAACTTATACCTAAGTAAGGTTTATCTGTTGAGACCCTTCTTTGTGGTTATCCTTGTTGGATTTAGTGAAACCTTGAGGGTCTCGGGGTCCCTGCTGAGTATCGTTATACTCACCCCTGCACGGGAAATGCCCGCACCTCGTTGTGTTGGATGTAGATGACAGACACCGCTGACAGAGACCGAGTTTACAAGGACTGAACGGTACCCGGAGGTGGACTGAACGGTACCCAGAGGTGGACCTCACGATGAGTCAGTACCCATAGGTGGACTTCATGATGAGATGGTACTCAGAGGAGGATGGCGAGCGAGAGCATTGAGGAGGCTATTTGTACCTACACTTCAGGAAGGATCCGAGGTGGAAGACCCAGGAGCTGCTTCTATCTTCCAGCTGTTTGTCATTTCTGTTGTACTTTCGTTCAGTTGTAGCTGTAATTTTCAGTTGGGTTTGTATTCTGGCCCATTTACTTTTCATCACTTTCTTTTGTACTTAGTTAATTACTTCCACTTGTACTCTGGTTGGATGTGTTTATGTTTTATAAAGTCAATGCCTTCCGAGTTATCTGGATTTACACCTTTTGTGCTTGTAGCCAGCCCCTGGCCTATGGATAGCGGGCTTGGGGTAGTCACGACACGGGCCCCGAGAACGGGTCGTGACAACATTGACAATGAACATAATTGTTAATAATATTAATGTTTAAGGACCATTATACATGCTCAAAGATATGAATATATAATGGAACATAAACATACATAATTACACTAGGTGGGTATGTTCTCACAATTTTCAATCTTGGAGATTAATTACTGCTTTTTCAGGAGAATAAGTCTCAAATGAAAATGAGTACTCACACCTAATAGTCAACATACCATGTTACCTTATCATATAATATTATCTTAATATAAATATAATATTTAGGTAATATCATCATAGAATATCAAGGTTCTCATCATAGTGGAGAAATAATATGACCATTTCAATGTGACATTCACTCTTGGACATTATCTCATCATATTTATAAAGAATAAAAATCAATATTTGATAATGATTTTAAATTAGTATTCACTTCTTTGAATATACATGTAATGTAAAGTTTGAAGTAGTTGGTTGTAGGGAAAAAATCCAACACCACCTTCATGGAAGGTTCAAATACACTTATAATTGTGAAAAATGACCTAAATATGAATAGTATATATTGTTTCATATCCTGGAATGAATATATAAAAAAAATATTAAATGAAATACAGAAAGTTCATCATTATTGGAAAACTCACCAAAATGAACTAACCGTAAAAAAATTATACTCTATAAATATTGATTATATAAAAATAATATTTGATACTAAGAACCTATTATAATTATATAAACACATTAACTCCATACTATTATACATATGGAGTTATGGGACCATTTCATAAATAACTCCCATAATAATCCATTATTAATGAAACCTTGGATGCATGACATGGTGGACCATGGTACTATAGAAAAAGAAATGATATCTCAATTAAATGACAGTAAAATAATATAAAAGAATGATAATAAATAAAAAATATTTTAATAAGGTTCTAAATTATGAATTTTGATAGATATAATTTGATTATTCAGGAGTTGAAGTGAATGTGTACAGAGAATATGGACCCATGGTAAGATATCTATATAAACCACCCTATTTTATTTACATTACGATTTGTCTCAATTCACCTCAATTTATGTCTCTATTTTTATTTCTTAATTATTTTATATTTCTTTATATATTTACAACACATATATAACTTGTTGAATTCACCATTAAATTATGGGTATATAAACATTTTAAAGGTTCCCTTCAATGTTTTATCTTTAAATAGAGAAATTTAAAATGAACTTCTGTACTTCTTACCTCACTTCAAGTACATATCAATAAATTTTTTTTATATTACATGGATTTTAAAAATGATCATTTTTATTTGGAAAATAATTTTGGATAATTTTTGGTTTTATGGAAGATATTATTCTCTAACCAAATTTAAAGACTCATGAACCTTTTTATAAAACCTAGCTTAAAACATTCATCACAAAATCCTTTTCTCTACTATTTTTTTGTATTCACATAATAAATACGGAATTTTTTTGACCTATAATTATTTAATCTCTTCTAAAAATACAAAAAAAATTTAATCTATTCTATCATTGATTTTTTATTACATTATTTTATTCTCTAAAACAAGATTATGTAACCCATTTAATTTCTCGTGGAGTTTTCCTCACGCTTATTCCTTATGTATATTTTCCTTATGTGTAACACATATGGATGTACATGTTATGACGAGTGTTCCCCGATAGGGATTCAATGAGCTAGGTAACTTTTTTATTTTATGAGACAATATATATGGGATTGGTGAGTAAACCTAATCCATGGTGGGACTCTATCAACTATTTTATATAGTCTTGGTAGTGAGCCTTGACTTATGCTTATGTCATATTTTATACTACTTCAAAATTCATATGATGCAGTGATCTTATGATTATATGATATTTATGACAAGAATCCATGTTATTATTCATGATCCTTATCTTTTATCATATCAAGTTACACATTTTGAATCATATACTATGATTCATTATCATGCTTATTACCTTACTGAGCATTATAACACACCACTTTTTTTAATATATTCCACACATTATCCTATAAAGTTTTAGAATATCAAATGGATTTATGAAATAACTATTGGGATTAGAAGAAATAAGTTTTTAGTTTTATTATGATGTATTATGTACCGAGTCTTCTAAAGACACCCGGCCTCTAGATACTTAGGTTGTATTTATTAGATATTTATGATAAAAATCATGTAATAGTATGTGTAAAAGGATTGGGACAATATATTTGGTATTAGATAATTATATAGTAATTTTTCAGGTTTATGGAAATAATAGATTATAAAGAAAACCTATAGATAAATCTAAGTATATGAAAACATGTTGAAATTTAATAAAGTATAGTGTGACTGGTTTCCAATAAATAAAATCCATGTCTAGATACTATAAGAAGATGTGGGTAATACATAGATGTAGCTTGGCGTAATAACACTAAAATAGATCAGTGTGTATTAAATCGACCTATACCTAGTACATGAAAATGTGTTGATTCCATACACCTGATTTGACACTCCCAGGGGATATGCTTTTATAAATTCACATACTCTTTACAAACCATTATGAAGGATTTGAATAGATTGTTATGTTAGATAAACTAATAGGAATATTTTTGTGTATAAAATATATTTAAACATATAGAATATTATGTTAATATATATTTGTCATTTATAAGTTATTACATCACTGTTTATAGTTTCCCCATTTATATGTTTATTAGTTTATGTATATTTATTCCCATTTTTCATTTATCTTAGATAGTGTTTAGAAATAGGTGGAATCATGAAAACAACTAATGTGATAGGAAATGTAATGGTTTCCCTAATGAGATTCTAGAATTTATTAGAGTTGCATCTAAGAATATCATTGAAGTACTGATTCAACTAACTCAAATTATGAACAGTAACTTGAATTGCATAGAACACCCTCTTTATCCTAAGTGTGAGAAATTTTTTGCCGATTACTTTATATGAAAAATACTTATGACTTTTACTGGATATTCTAATACCATAATTGTATTAAAATATATTATATCCACTGAGGAAATATTCTCTGTTATATAATGCTCTAAATAAGATAAATTCATACAGGTCATTTATCACCCAGAGAGAGAATCATATTAGAGGTAGACACTGATAAAGAATAAGAATCCCAATAAAGAAATTGAATCTAAGGAATGAGAAGGATTCTAGAAAAAAAATTTAACAAATATTTACCCCAAAATCTCTATCTTAAAATGGTAAGAAAGTTACTTGGATGGAATAAAAAGGAAGATGAGTCTATTGGGGTTTATGATATAAACTTTAAAAGGATTACACAGTATGCCTGCAGCTTTGTCATTAACATAGAAAGTAATGTGGACCACTTATTTAGTGGATTAAAGTCAAGTATATGAAAATATTTGAGGAATATATGATTTTATAGTTATTATTATACCATTCATTATTCCATTAAATATGAGATGTAAATTCTCAATGGTATCATGGGGACAAAGATAAAAATATGAAAATAGAGACTAATTTAGGTATATCAAGGTATAAATTTCATAGAGAAAAGAAAATAAAACTATTAACATTTCAAAAGAGTGATAAGAATAATACTATAAACTATATTAAGAGAAAATGTAGATACTTCAAGTGAATAATAGAGGGGAATCATGCTAATTAATTCTAAATTGAAATGCGGAATCCTAAAAATGTGATTGAAAGAAATAAGGTTCTCAGTCAACCCCCAACTTATTTTCTAATGTTTTAACTATAGGGAACAATTTGTTTTCTTAGGATAATTTCCTAAGCAAAGGTTTATTAGATATTATCAACAAAAATAACCTCAAAGGCCTGGATATAAAAGAAGGGATTTTTTATCACTACTATCGAGGTGGAATCTGGTAATGAAGTGGTTCTAGGTACACTAGTTATTCATTCAAGAATAGAAAATGTATTATTTGATCTCTGTTCTAAAACTTCTATCATATAATGAAATTTTAGTAATCCTATTCAAATTACACTTAAATACATGGAGGTTGAGTTATCCATGAGAACCAAAAATGATAAAATTATTGAATCCTAAGTGTATAACTCATCCCTAGTTAATATTTGTGGACTGAACATCCTAATAAATCTTTTCATACATCATATAGTGGCCTATGATAACATATTAGGAATGAATTGACTATCCTTAAATAAACAAAAAATAAAATTCTAGGAGAGGTAAATCACTCTACATATCCAAAATAATCTACATATTCTATAAAAAATTAATGATGATGAGGAATATATTTTGGAATATTCTCATTAAGCATGGGTATTATTGAATTATGAGAAATCTTATCTAGCTAAAGTTATTGAGACAAAGGAGAGAACCATGTTTGATGACAAACCCATTTTAAGGGACTATACTGATGTATTACTTGAGGAGTTTCCAAGTCTTCCTCCTATCCGAGATATTGAATTCTCAATTGCACTTATACATGGATATATTACCATATTCAAGACTCCTTTTAGAAAATCCACTATTGAGTTAGAAGAACTAAAAAATCAAATTCAAGAGAATATGGAAAAGGGTTTTATACACCAGAGTGCTTCACTATGGGGTGTTCTATTCCTCTTCATCAAGAAGAAGGATGGGTCAATAAACCTCTACATTGGTTAACATGACATCAACAAGATCATGATAAAGAACCAGTATCCCCTACCATATATTGATGACTTGTTTGATCACCTATGTGGGGATCAATACTTCTATAAGGTTGAAATTTAGTCCAGATATCACCAATTAATGGTAATGAAGTAATATATTCCCAATAATTCCTTTTGAACATGTTACAAACAATATGAGTTAAAATTTATTCCCTTAAAACTCACTAATTCTCCAAAAATATATTTGGACATGAAATATTGATTTTTTTAAAGGCAATGTCTTGGTCAATGACCAAGACAGAAAATATTATTAAAAACTGGAAGGGAAAATTATAAGAATCTAAAAGAGGAAGTTTTATTACAATCTTATTCATAGAAAGGAAGGAGCTCAACTGGTAAATCGTCACTCCACGTAATGTTCTGCTTGATACCTTTGTTAGATAGACCATTAGCCCCCGTGTTTTCTTCACAATAGGTATGTGTGGCAATGTATCTAATCTCCTGGAGCGAGCTGAGACATTTCTTCCAATGCGCTGTAAGAGACCAAGCAAGGTGAACCACAACATTCCAAATAGCTTTGATAATGGTGGTGGAATCACTTTCAATACAAATATTATTCCAACCTTTAATCATTACAAAGTTGACTGCATGAATCACCGCCATCATCTCAGCCTCTAGGGCATAGGTAGATGCACAACCACCAAATAAGAAGCCATGAATATTCCCCTGAGAGTCCCTGCTGATGGCCCCACAACCCGCGGGACCTGGATTTCCATTAGAAGCACCATCAACGTTGATTTTAATCCAACCAAGAATTCAGGTTTTCCAGAAAACTTCAAGGAAGCGCTTTGGTTGATTTTAGATCCCGTTGATTCTAAGCCGATGAAGGATGAAAAAATCACCAAACGAGTTAGAACAGGAGGCTTTCTGAAGTGTGGAAGCGTCTCTGATAGCAATAAGAATTCTTACCCGCCCTACAAAAAGATTTAGTGAGGCTCTATTTTGAATAATATCATTTATATCATACAAGATAATATGGATGATCTATGAAACTGCAAATAGAAAGAGATTTTTAATCTGAGGCGAGAGGTTCAGTTCCACGCAACCTTTGAGTAAAGAGTTAATAGAGTCAGCAATTTACCATCTGCAGTCAAGAAGGTCAGTAAAAAAATTCCAAAGAGCAGTGGTTGTGGCACAAGACAAAAATAAGTGATTGATGTCCTATCTATGTTGATTAAATAGGTGACATCTAGAGGTGAGATGGAACCAAAGGTTTGGAGGCAAACCTCCGTAGGAAGGCACTTGTGTGCAATACACCAAATAAGATTAAGTCTGGAAGGTTTGATCCATGGTTTATCAAAATGCTTCAACCAGGAAAAATTATAATCAGAGTCGGAGAAAAAATGATTGTAATAACTTTTGGAATCAAGGATACCATTATGAGATGGTTCCCAAATAAGACTGTCATCATCATTCGAAAAGATATTGTCATCCCCTATATGATTTATATGATCAGGAAGGTTTGAGTGGGGGGAGTGCATAACTTCCTTTATGGTACATTTAATGGAGTCCAGAACATCATTTGAAGGAAGCATATAATTGAGGGGAACTCTAGCCCATTTGTCAAGCCATAATTTCAGGGTTGATTCACAGTTAACCATCCATCTAGAATTGTGCATGATATTGACAAAGGAGTTCTTAATGGACGTCCATATGGTATAATTCAGATAAGTCCAATTATTGGACTTGAGTTTATCTAGGAAATTATTTTTAAGAAAAGAAATAGATTCATATTTTTTATTTATTAGATTCCAAGTGAGTCTGGCCTGGAGGGATTCATTAAAATACTTGAGGTTTTTTATTCCAAGAACACTTTTATCGAGGGGTTTTCAACATTTGGACCAAGAAACAATGGAAATATTCCTATCAAGGATACTACTTGTCCAGAAAAAGTTTTTGATATAGGTTTTTATTATCATGAGGAGACTGGAAGGCCATCTATAAATCATCAGCAAGTAAACCATTTTGGAGACAATAGAATCTTTCACCAGGTAGACTCTACCAGCCATAGAAAGAGATTTTCATTTCCAAGAGGAAAGATGATTAATAATTTTATTAAGGAGATCATTAAAATAAGAAGATATAGGCCTATCCCAAAAGATAGGAACCCCCAGGTAAGTAAAAGGAAAGGACCCTTCTATGATAACAAGACTCTTTATGATGTAATTTTTTCTGGAAATAGGGAAATTTTTTCCAAAGAAGATAAACGATTTGTTCCAACCTATGGATTGACCTGAGATCTCATCATAGTGAGATAAGGCATCTTTGATATTGGTAATGTTGTGTTTGTCACCATTTAGGAAAGGAATAATATCATCCGCATAGAGTAAGTGAGTCGGGACATTAAGGTTTCGAGCATCATGGATGGGCTCGATTTTGTTTTGGAGCACAAGAGAGGTGAGGAGACAACTAAGGTAATCTTCCACGATAGAAAAATGGATGGCAGAGTGGGGATCACCCTTTCAGACTCCTTTTGTGCATTTGAAATAGCCCTTAGGGGAGCCATTAACAAGGATGGAAATAGATGCCGATTTAAAAAGGGATTTGATCCTTCTAATAAATACATCATTGAAATGAAAGACCTGAAGGACTTTAAAAATGAAACCCCAATAGATAATATCAAAGGATTTCTTAATATCAATTTTAATAGCAATGTTGCCTCCTCTGGAGTTTTTATTGAGAGCATTGGCAGATTCGGAAGCAAGGCAGATGAAATCCTGAATAGACTGCCCCTTGATGAATCCAAATTGGTTCCAAGATATAATTCTGTTAAATAGGGAGGAGAGCCTATTGGCAATGAGCTTGGTAGTAATTTTATAGAGGGAGTTGATAAGAGTAATAGGCCGAAAAAGGTGAATTTCATAGGCATTGGTCACCTTAGGAATTAAAGTAAGGATTTGGGAGTTGATATTATGAGGAAGGGACCCATTAGAGAAGAATGTATTGAAAATATTACAGACATCCTTTTGAATAACAGCCCAGTACTGCTGAAATAAACCATTGTTGAAACCATCAGGTCCAGGGGAAGTGTTAGTGTTGAGGATAAAGACAGTGTCCTTAATTTCATGGTCAAGAGGGAATGATCATGAGAAATTTATTGCCTTCATCCTGGACTAGGGATGGAATGATTCCGGGGAGGAGGTCCTTGATAATACAATCCCCATTGAAGATATTCTCAAAGTAAGAGACCACATAGGTAGTAAAGGTGGCCTCCAAGTCTAAGAGGATGTCATTGTCTTTCAAGCAGGAAAGCAGATGACTGACTTTACTAACCCTTTGTAGAGAATTGTAGAACTTGGTGTTACGATCACAATCAGAGAGCCAATTAGTTTTGAAAACTTGTTTGCAAATGTTTTTATTAAGAACTAACAAGGAATTGAGCTTTATAGAAATGTTGATCTCATGTTGAGGATTAGAGGAGTAGTCAGAATGGGTGAAATTATTTTGAATTTGATTGAGATCAGTCTCAAGAGTGGATATGTCCCAATAGATTTGTTTCGTTTTAGTTGTACACCAAACCTTGAGATAGATTTTTAGATGGTTAAGCTTTATAGGACAAGAAAAATCATCCGAGTTCTGACTCATCGAATTCCAGCAATTTTGAATAATCATGGAACACTCTATGTCACCTGACCAAGCATTGTTGAATTTGAAGGGAATATTGTTCTTGGAACGCTTAGAGCGGAAGCAAACTAGAATAGGATGGTGATATGAGAAAAGTCTATCTAAGGTGATGCTAGAAATGGTGTCCCAGACATCGAGAGCTAGGAGATTCACAAGGGCCCTATCATGTTTACTAGGGACCATCCTATTATAATGCCTTCTATACCAAGTAAACTTGGCACCAGTGAGGTTAACTTCAACCAGATTATAGTTATCAATAGAGGATCTAAACTCTGTGGTAGATATTTGAGAATGCAAAGGGCCTAGTTTTTCATAAGGAGAAAGGATAACATTAAAATCTCCAATAACAAACCAGGGGTCAGAGATAGAATTAGCTAAGAGTAATAGGTCAATATAAAAGTATATAGGAACATGAGGTTTATTTTAATACTATGATAAATAATTTAATAAATGATAAATTATATGGAAATTAACTTAAATGTGAGATTTGGACAGAGGATGTATCAAAATTGGGAAATTTTATCACAAAAAATGGAAATTTATGGACCCTTCTAAGACAAATGTGATTAAAGAGTTCCTTGGACTGATATATACGATAGAGATCTGGAGTTTCCAAAGGCTATTTTGATATTATCTACAATTTTGGGGTAAAATTATCATGATTTTAAAACCCTATGATCTGGATAAATGAGAAGTGATTAAAGTTTTTATGGACCAATGAATGTGACAAGAGATTAAGGAATTGAAAAAGTGTCTTATCGTTGCACTGGTACTCACATTACCCATAATTTGGTAAATGTTTGTGGTATACAATGATGATTCAAATATGGTATTGGGATACATACTATTGAAAATGATAATGTGAAAACCTAAACATCAAGGAACTTTTATGTTTATGAGAAGAACTATCCAACACATGATTTGGAGTTGGATGTAGCGATATTCACATTAAATATTTGTAGATTTTATCTCTATTATATGAAGTATGAAATATATATGGATTATACGAGATTGAAATATATATATATACCCAAAAGGATCTTAATATATTCTAGTGAAGATAGTTTGTTCTGATCAAGGACTATGACTGCTCGATCCATTACCATCATGGGAAGAAATATAAAGTGTCAAATTCTCTAAGTAGAAAGGATCCAAAAACCTTATCAATGAGGAGAATTAAAAGGATCCAGTATACTTTGAGTTTTAAAATATAGACATAAAGATCATAAATAAAGGAAAAAATACAACCTAGATCAAATGATTGTTGAAAATTACATTCCAGATAAGATAAATGATACTCAAAGGGATGTGGTGGAAATAAAGAAGATGGTGAAAGATATAATAAAAGGAAAATAATTAATGTTAACGATTTATGAGGAATAAATTATAATATTTGGGTCATTATTATGCATACTATTAAATCTAGAGAGAATGGGGGATATGTTAAATGATGCATATAGATCGACATTCTCCATCCAACTGAGGACTATGAAGTTGTATTAAGATCCCTAAGAGCACTATTGTTGGGGATTATGAAGAATGAGATTTTAGAATTTACATCATTGTACATGGTATGTTAGAAAGTGAATTAAAAAGGGTAAATTCTAAGTGGAAGATGTAACCATTAACCATACATACATGGAAATGGGAAAAAATCACCATGGACTTTATCATATATTTTCTAAAGATATAAAGATGAAATAATTATATATGGGTTATAGTGGATCATAAGACAAATAATTCTTTTTTATTTCAATTATAGACGACTTTTCACTTGATTAACTAATAAGTATATATGCTAGAGAAGTGGTGAGGTTGTATGGAACACCACTATCAATTATATTTGATCAAGAACTGAGATTTACCTCCATGTTTTAGAAACATCTTCCATTATATTTAAACAATGAGTTTAACTTCAATATTTCTTATCATGCCCAAACTAATGACCAAATTGAGTAGACTATCCAAACACTTTGGTACATGTTGGGAGTTTTCTCTATATTCTTCAAAGGAGGAAAGAATCATCTTCTCCCTCAGGTCAAGATTTCAATAATATCTTCCACTCCCGAATATAAAAGGATCCATATTAAGACCTTTATAGGAAGAGATACAAAACACCTATGTATTGGGGTGAAGTTGGTGAAATGTTTTTTCGTGGGATATAAAATGGTCAAAGAAATGATAAAAAAGATAGAAAACATTCTGTAGAAATCAATGTTACTCAAAGTCGATAAGAGAGAAATACTGATAACCGTTATAGAGACCTATATTTTGAGGTTGGATATAATGCGTTCCTTTATATATCTCTATAAAAGAGAGCCACAATATTTTAGAAGAAGGGTAAGTTAAGTCGTAGATACATCAAAAAATTTGAAATTAGTGATCACATCAGAGTTATATCATACTTCTAATGCCTTGACCCCACAAACCTGGAGTTGGAGCATTATTTTAATACAATATCATGATACAAGGAAATCATGTTCCAAAGGCCCAATCAGTTTAACAGTATTGGAAAATAGATTACATTCTTCAAAATTACATTACAATTCAAAACATAAAGTACAACATAGATAATAATTTGATAATTCCATTATTATACTAGATTAACCATGCATATCAATCATAAAACTCTTCTCGAAATACTGGGAAAATAAAACATTATAAATGGGTGAGGTCATATGCTTAGTAAGGATAAAAAATATATCAGAAGTTATTGTAAATAACTATAAACATTAAGGTAAGCATAAAACTGAAATAAAATAATTTTAAACATAATCTTGAACATAATATGGCAAGAATAAATTAAATAATTCCATTTAAACATTCACACAGATACTTTACAAGTTGAATAATTAGATGTAATATCAATAACTAATCTCATAATGAGGGAATGTGTACATCTAAAAATAAATGGTTAAGTCCTTGACCAAATCTATATATCAAAATAAATTGTAAAGTCCTCGGCCAAGTCCATATCTTGTTTGTATCATGAGACCTGCCGATGAATTGAGGGGCTATAACGGGCCTCACCTGTCACTTAATAAGTCCAGTACATTCATCATATTAAAATATAGAAACATAATATAAACACTCATATTAAAACTAGCATGGAAAATGTTAATAATTTAACCATAAACCATAAATGGTATTAAAATATAACATCCATATTCAAACAATTCATAAAATCTTTAATACAATATGGAATATTGTTTCATAATAAATCAATCTCATTTAAGCATAAAATCCAACAAAGGATGTTGACATAGATGAAAATAATTTAATAAATTCATTAAAACTCACTGAGGGAAATATACCTCTTTTACTTTAAATATTTTAAAAGCCGTGAAAATTTTAAAATAAAATATTTATTTTGAAAATAACATTGTAATATTGTAAGGTAAGCTTCAAAATGGTAAGATGACATAACGGCGTAAATTAGCCACTCGTTATGTATATGTTAAAAAACATTCTTTTATTTAATTTATAAAAAAGGTTGTAAAGTACCTCGTTTGGAAAAAAAAATAAATATTCCTTTCAAAACATTTTGTAAAAATTAAAAAATTGGTAAAAATGACTTTAAATAATTTCTGATAATATTTTGAATTACATTTTAATAAACATAGACATGGATCATAAGGATGTCCCAATAGATACTTATGTATAAGCATTCTAGGATAATAAAAAGATTGTGAAAATAACCCTTACCTTAGGTCCAATACTCTTCATACGTGTCCAAAACTCTTGTATAATGTTTTTAAACATATTATTAACTTGTACTAGAATCACAATAACACTGATGATATCATATATGATTGGTTTACGACTTTATATTACACGTTTATTAACAATTGAAAGTTAATGCAACATTTTAGATAATAATCGCTTTCTTTATCACATGTGTATTGAATTTTTATTCATGATAATATTAATTATATCATGATAAAATTATTTATATATTATACATATTCATAATATAAAAAAAGATATATATATGAAATAGAATACACTATTCATAGAGATGGCAAGTCGTATGTACACAAGAACGTTGTTTCCATTTTCTTATCATATTGAGTGGAAGTAAGTGAATGAAATATATGTACATACATATGTATATATATTATTCCAGAATAATTATTATTTCATATATTTTATACTTATTCTTAATATAAGTTTTTTTTAATCATTCTTTGATGGTGAACGTGGAAGATGAATCTCATCGTGTCGTGGAGACTGTAAGCCGTACGTACGCACAAGCGATAATATCATTGAGTTAATGGTTAAATGGTATGGAATTGGATGGAATATGAATTTTATAAAAATAATATCATGTTATATTTATTATTTAAGTCATGTATATTCATCATTATACCCATTGAAATAATGTATAATTGGCCCGCGGGGGCTGGGTGAGTTGGTTCAAGGCGGTGGCGACCCGTCGCTGAGGTTCCGGGTTCGAGTCCTCACAAAGGCAACGCGCACCATTTGTCAGCGAACCTCTCGTCCCCTCGACTCCGTGGGAACTGGCCCAAGCCCAAGGGTTGGCCACCTTGGGCCTAGCTGGGGGCGTGCGGCGCGCAGGTGGGCAGGCCAACCCTATACCTCGTTACCCATACAACACGTTTTTCCCGCGGGGGCTGGGTGAGTTGGTTCAAGGCGGTGGCGACCCGTCGCTGAGGTTCCGGGTTCGAGTCCTCCCAAAGGAAACACGCACCATTTGTCAGCGAACCTCTCGTCCCCTCGACTCCATGGGAACTGGCCCAAGCCCAAGGGTTGGCCACCTTGGGCCTAGCTGGGGGCGTGCGGCGCGCAGGTGGGCAGGCCAACCCTATACCTCGTTACCCATACAACACGTTTGCCCGCGGGGGCTGGGTGAGTTGGTTCAAGGCGGTGGCGACCCGTCGCTGAGGTTCCGGGTTCGAGTCCTCACAAAGGCAACGCGCACCATTTGTCAGCGAACCTCTCGTCCCCTCGACTCCGTGGGAACTTGCCCAAGCCCAAGGGTTGGCCACCTTGGGCCTAGCTGGGGGCGTGCAGCGCGCAGGTGGGCAGGCCAACCCTATACCTCGTTACCCATACAACACGTTTTGCCCGCGGGGGCTGGGTGAGTTGGTTTAAGGCGGTGGCGACCCGTCGCTGAGGTTCCGGGTTCGAGTCCTCACAAAGGCAACGCGCACCATTTGTCAACGAACCTCTCGTCCCCTCGACTCCATGGGAACTGGCCCAAGCCCAAGGGTTGGCCACCTTGGGCCTAGCTGGGGGCGTGCGGCGCACAGGTGGGCAGGCCAACCCTATACCTCATTACCCATACAACACGTTTGCCCGCAGGGGCTGGGTGAGTTGGTTCAAGGCGGTGGCGACCCGTCGCTGAGGTTCCGGGTTCGAGTCCTCACAAAGGCAACGCGCACCATTTTTCAGCGAACCTCTCGTCCCCTCGACTCCGTGGGAACTGGCCCAAGCCCAAGGGTTGGCCACCTTGGGCCTAGCTGGGGGCGTGCGGCGCGCAGGTGGGCAGGCCAACCCTATACCTCGTTACCCATAAACCACGTTTGGATCTTCAATGAAATTGAACTTTTGGAAGGCCTCTGAGTGGCGGTGACTTCCCTCTCCCCCGCGGGTCTAGGGTTTCCATTTTTCGGTGCCTTCTTCCCTCCTCCGGCATGGCCCGACCTCGGCGGCGGCTGTCTTCGCTTGGCTTGGCGTTGTTGGGTGTCAGTTCCGCGTGGTCCGGATTCGTTTTGGGCTCAGCGGCAAATTCGTTTCGGCTTCGGGATCTTGCCTCGGCTGTGGTGTGTTCATCGTCGGCTCTGGTGCGCTCAGAGGTGGCCTCGACTCTCCTGGATTTGGGATCTCATCTCGGCGTTGGCGTGCGTCGACTCCGAGTGTCTCGGATTCGGGATCTCGGCTCGGTGACGGTTTCGTTGCTTCTGGGCCCAGGTCCTCTTTACGGATCCAGGTACGTGGTGCTAGATCTGGTGTGCCAGTGTTGGCTTTGGCTCGTCCCTAGTTTCAGGATCTCGTCGCGGCTTCGGATCGTCGTCGGCTTGGTGGGATTGTCGTCGGCTTCGTGGGACCTGGTTCGGTTCAGTCACGGCGGCGGTGTGCTCGGCGTTGATGTGCTCAGCTCCGGCGGATCTTGTTCCTTGCTCGGCTTCATCCTGGATCGACATCGGCCATGGCGTGCTACGGTTTGCTCAGGGTTGGCTCCAATGGGTTGGAGGGGGGAGGAATTTTGATTTGGTGGTTTTTGGTGCGGATGGAAGCTGTTTTGAGGTTCTGATTTGGTGAAGATGGGTTTGTGTTTGATCGATGGCCGTTCGTTCTGGATTTCTGATTTTGTGATTGATCTGTTTTCGGGAAGATCTCTAGAATGAAGTCGCGGTTGCAGTAATTGCAGTGAAGATATGCTGTTGAAATCTGGAAGTTTTGATGTTTTTGATGATGATGAACTGCTGGTTGAAGTGTTGAATCAGCGTATGGGTCTTTGGTTTTGGGTGTAATGGTTTGGTTTGTAATTGGCTATGTTTGGTGGGGACTTCTCATTGGGTTTGGGCAAGATGTTCTCCCTCATCCATCTCCTTTTTTACTGCACTTTTTATTTTTTTTAATAAATGGTCAGAGGTTATTCCTCTGACTGAACTTTCCTGGTAATGTATAATTGGAAAATAGTTTAGACCAAGACGTAGAGACGGTAATCCGTACGTACGCATACATGGTGATATTATTTTTTATAGGATGGGTAAAATGTGGAATATGGTTTTTCTATAATCATAAAAACATATAATAATATATTATATTCTAGATTTATTATTTTATTGTGGAAAAAACTTATGAATATAAATTAGTAGAGAAAACGAACTTTGAAAGAAAGGATAAAATGATTACCTCTTCTTTAGGTGTGTCCTTTTGATTTTCACAAAAGGACTCCTTAGGTTAGTTTTATTACCAAAGGGGGGCCTCTAATATGGATTTATGGAAGTTGGGAGGATATTTGGGTATGCTTTGGCCAAACCAAATGGATTTAGAGGTGTAAATAAAAGAGAAGGAGAAATTACCTTCTATAAGAGAAGTGAGGGGCACTTGAAGAAAGTCTTGAAATATTAATTTATTATAAATTAGTTTTCAATTTATAATTGCTAAAAAGTGCTTTATTTCTAGGATAAGATGTTTATGGGTTAAAATAATCTCAACCAATAGGGTTTAGACAAGTTTAGGTCATAATTTTAACCTTATCCTTTGGCTTTAACCCTTAGTTAAATAAGTGAACTCTTTCTATGTCTTCTTGTATTTTTACACTATATTGTTAATAAAGCTACTATAAAATTACAATAGAAAATCAAGTGGATCATTAATGGAATTTTTAACACTATATAAGTCATTTTTCGGAATATTAAATTTTTTGACTATTTTATCATTTAATAAAATAGTGTTTGTTTAAAAAATTCATTTATGTCCATTTTGACACTATTTAGTAATTGATTTTTGTTAAAGTTATAAAAACTTGATTCCATAGAAAAAAATCATTAAATCAAATATTATATGTCACAATCATCCCTAAAATTAGTGTATTACATCAAAATGATCTAATTTTATTTATTTTAATATTTATAATATCATTTATTTGAATATTTCAGTAATAAGGTAATCATTTAATCGTCACTGTGTCATAAATAAATATATTTATTTATTGTCTAAAAATTTTAAATAAAATACCATGATGTGGGAAATATATTTATATTTATAATTGATATTTATATTTTAAGAGATCATTTTTATAAAATAAATTAATTTTTTTAGTTTGGGGATACATGTTTATGTTATATTTCCCTTTTCTTTATAAAAATTTATAAAAGGACATTATCACAACCAAGTGGCTCAAAAATCCCAAATATTCGGCCTAAAGATTGTTTTGGTCACCCATAACTTATACAGTAGAATTAGTACACATGTAAGGGTAGTTATATATTATTAAAATATTTGTTTTACCCTTATTAACCAAATTCACCCTTTAACCATGGTAAATAACACTACAGGAAAAAGACAATTTCTATGTGGTTTTTTGAAACCACCACTAAAACCATTAAAACTTCCATGATATAATAATATAATATGAAAAATCTTTATCAGTGGTTAAAAACACCGCTAAAAAAATATCTGTTTCACCAGGGAAAACCACCACAAAAATTATTAAAACCGCTGCAATATAATAAAAGAATATGAAAACTGTTCAGTAGCAGTTTTAACTCCCGTTAAATTATATTTCATAGTGGTGGTTTTAACCAATGTGGATTGAAAGATATTATAACTGTAGTGGGGTTTAAAAGTGCCACTAAAGACAGATTTACAAAAAAATGTAGCTGATATAGTAGGCCCATTACCAATGCCTTAAAAAACCATTCCAATAGATATAACAAATAACAAATCATAACCACAACACATTGCAACCACAGATCTCAAGTGAATCACTATTGAATCCAATGAATAATAATACTATATCAAAGACCACCCAAAAAAGAGGATAAATACCACCATAATGAACTTTTGAATATAATAGAAAGATAATAAATGAGTAATGGGGAATGCGATGGCTACCATGAATCAAATAACTTTAATCAAATGATATAATATGATCCAAGTATTTTGGAACACCAAGGGAGGTGACTGGGGAAGGGGACGATGAGTAAGGCTTAATTAAGAATTGAGGTAATGTTTAAAATTTAAAACAATGAGGTAATAAAACTTATATTTATGAGTGAATCACATGTGAATCTATCAAAACATGGTTAATATCCAAAACGCATGTGGTGGGTTTGATAAAAGTGTGATCTAGAACCGTCATTGTCGTTTTACCTTTTCTCCCATTTAAAAATGGAAGTTGGCCTCCCACAAATCATAGAACATGTAGTGGTCTAAGACATAGTGGTTCTTCTATATTATTCCATGTATATAATCCACAAACTAGTTCCCATTTCCCAACCATTTTACCCTCACCATTCCCAAGGCTACAATGTGGTGGGCATGGGTTTCCTATTTTAGATAGGTGGCCCTTCGATATTCTATGCCCACCCAAGGGGATTTCATGATTCTCACAGTGAATAGGAAAACCACTAGGACAACACACATAACACCATGTACTCCCCAAGTCATGGTTATATATCCCATTTTACAAAAGATCATTCCCATTATAAAATCACCTCCTTCATATCGAAACAAGTCATTTCAAAAGTCGTGGTGGACTTCAAAAGGTTAAAAAACCACCTCAATCCTCAAAATCACCACAAAACTCTTCCTAAACATCCACAAGAGTTGATAATGCACAAAGGGAAGTTCATAAAGGATATGCACCATTACACACATTCTATTTATTTTGTTTTCCCTATTATTTCTCTATTATAAGTTAGGATGATCATATTTTACCCAAAATTATAAGAACTATGTGGGGATTGATTCTTATTTTCATGGGATATATAGTGAATCCTAGATATCCTATATTAAACCCAACCAAAAAACTGATATCAAATACCCCACTTTATCTTAGTGACTGGGTTTCCTTATTCACATTGATTTTACATCCATTGGGATGGTATTAAGACAACTTCATTTCATTTTAAACTTTAGTTTAAACTACATTAAACCTCATATAATAATGTATTTTTCATATGATCTTAAACTATAGATTATTTTAGTCATTTTTACATGATGTTAAACTATGTGATGCATGGTCCATCTTGTAAGACTTGAAACTTCTTAGAGTAGTGTACCTAGTAAGACCTATCTTCCTCTACATATTATCCAAATCTACATAAGGATCCCTAGAATGTGGTTATTTATCTATAAACCAATGTTATAAAAAAATGATTCTTACCCTAGGAAAGATCCTAATATTCATAGGGGTATTATATAAAAAATATATGTGGATTGATTCATGATGTTTCAATATATGTAATGATGTTGGGATATCCTATAATAGGCCTTGGTGAAAATTATAATCACACTGGTTATACCCAAAATAAGATAACCTTCCACAGTCACATCAATTTGTTTATTTCTTTCTCATATAATGTTTACCATATATCTCATCCTTCTCCTCCTATACAAGAGACAAATTTTTATAGAAGACCTTTTATAAGAACTATGAATGGATTCATTCCTATTATTATAGGATGTGTTTTTGATTGTTCATCCTTGGGTAAAAAACCAAATAAATTTTGAAAAAATGAATCATAAAACATGATTCATGACAAAAAATAATTGACATATATGGTGCATAACACACTCGAGAAATCAAGACAAAAAAGGAAACATCAAAAATCAAAAAAAATGCATCAATGGAATCATGAGAAATCAAGAAAAAGTTAGGTTGTGAAAATGTTTGGTGGAAACTATTTACCACACATGATACATAAACAAATATAATATTATTATATTTTCCCAACATATCAATAAAAAAAATAATCACAATCTGATGATGAACAAAGCTCGTCACCCTCTCCACCTCTATATCTACTTCCTGCTACCACCAGAAGGAACATTATATTGAAAATTAAATATTGTTGTATATTTCGAACTAATAAAAGTTCGCAAATTAAATGATTTTGAATTTTTCTGATTTACCTGCTCACCACCAGTCTATGAAATACCACCGGGGGCATATATGGTCGTCTTCTAATAAAAATCAATCTATTATTTCTGCAAAGCAAATATCTGAGCCCCCTGGTCATGAACTGTGTTTCATAGAGAAACGTCTCTCTCTGAGTCTCTTGGGGTATAGACTGACTACTACCAGGAGTAGATGCAGCTGCAATCCTCGGTGGCCTGCCAATGACCTCAGATGGTATGGTTTCTAAACCCATACCACACACTCTACCAGGATGCTCCTTCCCAAGGACTTTAGCAACCGGGTCATCCTGGGAGACCGAGTATGACTGCATAGGATTGGTATCCCATAGTTCTTTAACTTTTACCTATAAATAAAATAGCAGTCATATTATAAGAAATATATATTAACATATTAAAAACCTATAATAAGTTATTATAATGAAAAATGAGTTCATTCCCCAACTTCTTTGGCAGTCTCATTAACAAAACTACCATCAGGTTTTTGGTGAACATTCAACCACAGTTCTGTTTGGGATGCTTCATGCCCTAAAATCTGTGACTACATTAAACAAACATAAATAAAAAATTTAATATATTAAAAAAATAATATTTTATTATAAATATTTAAACTATTGAAAATACTAACAGAGTAGATCGTCTTCTAAAAACACTCTTTGACCCCGCAGTGTGAGGGATGACCTACTTAGCCAGACTTGCTGCATTGTTTCTAGAAAAATCCTGAAATAAATAAATTGAAATTTAATTATAATTTATTCAATCTCATATCCTCTTCATATACATTTATAAATGTAAAATGCGATTATTATATTAATATATAATTAAATACCATCTGCTTCTCATCACAATGTCGGCCAACAAAAACTTTCCACTACTCTCAGGGTACCCCATAGGGTTGCTTGTCATACATCTGTTGGGAGGTAAATGAAGTATTGTTGACATCACCCCAAAATCTCCATTTAATGCCTTTCTAATTTTTTCTAAGATTTTTCAATGTCCACTTTCATGCTATCACATCAGTAACCATAAAGTGGAAAAACATCTGTACACAAAAATTTATTTTGAAAATATTAATAACATGACATTCAATTACACCATAATGTATTAAAATTACCTTTATTTGGGAATAAAAAACTTCATTTTTCCAACTTACAGGAATATTTTTCCAATAATTATATGAAATAGGAAGGGAAACAGGTTATGGGGCCTAATGCCCTAAAATATGGACAAGTAATCTTGCAACGTCATGTGTAGGGACCCCATTTGAATCAAATGGGACAACTATCTTCTCTCCGATCATATTATATACATCTGAATTTTTTTTATTTTTCTCCATATTTTCATTTTTTCCATCTTTAATGAACAAAAAATTAGTATAAAAAAGTGAAATAAATTTATTTATATCAAAATTGTTACCTATAACTGTCACCCTCTAGTATCCCCATGAAGAACTAGAAGTTGCGTGATGATCCCCCCTGATAAGGCTCCTAAAGTGGGAGGCAAGGATTGAGCTGATAAAGGGCCCCTCACAAAGGGTGTGAGAGATGGTGCGGGGTGAAGGTGGATGGTGGCTCAGATGTCATAGGGAGGGTGACAGATGGATCAGCATCTATCACACTGGTCGATAAAACAATATATCACTTCCTCTTTAGCATTCTTGTAATTTAATCAAATAAAATTATGTTCAGAACATATATTTCAAAAACTTTATGCAGAATTATTTTTAAAAAGATAACATATGCAAAGTGATAACAAAAAAAATATACATAACAATGATAATGAATGATTGCACAAATGAAATAAGTGGTTATTAAATGAATGCATTACTGTAAATACAATCATCTTCTTCTTCAATCATGTCGGTTACCTTCTCCATTACTTCATACACATCATTCATCCTTTCTAGAATAATATTTTCAATATCATGGTGGAAAAATAATTCCAATTCTTATTGTTGATGAGATTCAATGTTAGAGGCCAAATCTTCCGCTTCATCACCCATATCATACAAATCTCTTTGTTTTACGTGAGCAACTGCACTCAACCATTCATCCAAAACATCATTCACATAACATATCATTTATTCTTGTGATGATAAGATATATGGATCTTGTAGTTCATGATCACCAATATACATCAAGCAAGAGCAGTTCACAGAATTAAATTACAAGGAATCTCTTTTAACACCTCTGATAATATCGACCCAATTGAATTTGAATAAAACAACAAAAAAATGCCCGGCTAGCTTAATTAAATAATATCAGTCACCTTTCCATAGTATCCCACTTTAGAAAATGTAAATATACCACTATTATTTGTTTTCTAACCCTCTTCTTGATTGACTGTATAATGTCAATATCCATTCACATTGTAACCGTCAAACTTTCTAACTTGTTTTAGAGGACCTCGATCAAGAAACTTCAAATATTTTTACAAATCTACTTGAGTATCAGTATTTTGATCTAAAAAAACATTATTAGTATTAAAAAATATGTGTGTCAACCAAATATTCATATTTATTGTAATATTTACGAACTTACACATTGTGCAAACCATTCTACAAGATCTTTATTAACAGATTTTGTAATATCTTTCTCATTTCGTGTTCAGCCTCTCATTCATCTCTTTTTTTGTATCCTCAACTCTTCTATAAATGGATCTACAATTTCACTATTCAGTAACACATATCTATATGCCTATAATATTTCCATTTCTGTTAGTGTAACATTTGAAGTCCTCCCAACTAATCGACTAATAATAAGAAATATTTTTGATTTACCATGTATTTGAGATTGAGTTGATGTGTTGTCAACATGTCCAACTCGATTAAATCTTGTCTCAATATCATCCAAGTTTCTAGAAAAAAAGGTAAGCCACTCTTCATCCAAATAGACTTCAGCAATAGAGTCTTCTTGTTGATATTTATTTCTCACGTAAGATTTCAAATGCCCATGATATATGTGAAATAAAAAAACAAACACAATTATGCATTTAATTAAGTGACAAAAATTGTTTACTTAACTGAAGAACATATAAATAAGTTACCTCTCAATTGGATACATCCATCGATAATGAATGGGGCCTTCTAATTTAGCTTCCTTAACCAAATGCACAGTTAAATGCATCATGACATTAAAAAACGATGGGGGAAAGATCATCTCTATTGAACAAAGTGTCAATAAAAACCTCTACTGTAGTTTTTCAAGCTAAAATGAATGTAGAGATTTCTCACATAGTTTCCCAAAAAAATGTGCAGAATTGGAGTACAACAATAGTAACTTTTTCAGGTAATAATGTAAAAAATTACAATGGTAGTAACTGATATAACAAAATATGGGAATCGTGACTTTTCAATCCTTGTAACTTACGATTCATTAAGTCAAGACACCTGAAGATGTTACTTGAATACCCATTATATACTTTTACATGCTTTAAAATTTGATGGAATGTATCATTATCCCTATTTCTCATTGCAAAAATTGTCGAGGCATACTTTTTATTCTCATCTAGCCAAAGATCACGTTTTATGTTCATTACTTGTAAGTCTTTATGAGCATTGAGATGATCCTTAGACATTCCATGCTCATTCAGAAATGTGAAGATCAAATTGTCAAAGACATTCTTCTAAATATGAATCACATCAATATTATTCCATAAAAAATTAAATTCCCAATATGTAATTTTAAAGAATATACTTTGTTTCTTCCATTGTTGCATTCCGATTTCAGTTGACGATGCACCTCAAACCCACTTCTCACCATCATTCAATTGATAAAACTTCCAAAATTCTGTTTCAACTTTTTTCTAGTTGTGTCAATATTTTAGAACCAGTTAACAACTTTGGAGGTGGTCTATGATCAATGAAATCGTTAAATTTTGATCTGTTCAGCTGGAATCTATGAGATGCATAGAGAAATCTTTGATGGCATAAGAAGCGCCATTTTCTACTGTGAGGTAGCTGTTTGGACTCAAAATCAAAGTTACAAATAGGAAAATCCAAACCCGTGTAAGTGTTCTAACCAGAAAAATGCCCAATCCTAGGGAAGTCACTAATGGTCCACATTAAAGAAACATGCATTATGAACATTGTTTTAGAAGAAGCATCAAATTTCTCAACACCATTTCTCCATAACTCTTTTAATTCTTCAATTAAAGGCTGAAAGTATACATCAATATGATTTTCAGGAATTTTTTTCTTGGAATAATAATAGAAATGATAAAATACATTTGTTTCATACACATCCATGATGTAATATTGTAATGGATCAAAACAACTGGCCAAATCCTATAACTGGTACTCAAAGTCCCAAACAGGTTGAATCCATCGGCAACTAATCCCAATCGAACATTCCTTGGATCGGCTAAGATATCTGGATGTAATTAATCACATGTATTCCATGATTATGAGTCTCATGGATATCGCATTAACCCATCATTATTATTATCTACAGAATTCTACTTCATGTGTTTAGCTGTTTTTGATGACATGGATAATATTTACAATAAAGGATTTAAAGGAAAGTAATGCAAAACCTTTACATGTGTGTTCCTTTTCTTATTTTTCATGGCAGTATGTTGATTCAGACTTCCAACATCACCCATTGACTTCCATCTAAAAGAAGAACAATTTTTGCAATCTTGTATACTTGAATCCTCTCGCCAATAAAGTATACAATCCTCATGACACACATGTATTTTTGTATAATTCATACCAAGTCTATTAACAACTTTTTCATATAATAAAAATACTTGGGGATATTTGCTTCAGGAAATGAATCACGCAACAATTCTAATATTATAGAAATTTCCTTATTTATAATTCCACATAGACTTTTGATATGGTAAAACTTTAGCAAAAAAGAAAGTTTTGAATATTTCAAACATCCAATATACAACTCTTGATTTCCATTGTCAACTAAATCATGAAACATATTTTCCTTAGTGAAGTTTTCTCTTACATTAGTCTCCACATAATCAAGAGGAGGATCCACTGATATGTTACAATCTTCATCTGGTTGTCCTAAAGTCTCAAAAACATCACTTATCACATTTCTATTTGTAGCACCATCATATGGTTGTTATGATATGTTTTGATGATGATGGTGGTGTCTTGTAGTGCCGAATGAATAATTTATAAGGTTTTTCATTTCATTTCCCATTGTAGATGATGTTGGGAGCTCATTCTGTGGACTGACATCAGCGCTCAACCTTTCTGTAACATTCGATTCTCCCTACCAAATCCAACACAAATATTGACTAGGTAATTGCTTCAATATTAAATGTTCATAAACTTCATCTATTCTTAACCATATTCTAAATTTATATTTATGACATTGGAATCTTATTCTCCCTTTAAAATATCAATTAGAAATTAAAAAATCTAAAAACTCCTCCAAACCCTTAACATACTGAGGTGTGTTCCTCTGTAATGTGATCCATCTTTTATCCATGTATATCACAATGTTCCTACACAATATTAAAAAAAATTAAAACACATAACTATTAATAAATAGGGATATAGATTCATATATACTAGTTGAAAAATATATAAATATGTTAAAGATTTGAAAAAATTCTAAGATTAGATAAAAAATCCTCAAAGACACTTTTTGCCAATAGCACATGGTGGTTATCAGGTAGAAATAATTAGATAGAGGAATAGAACATCTAATAAAATTTAAATATCCAAGAAACACATCATAATAAATTAGTATAAAGCTATATAAAATCGGTGATTTATAATGGATATAAATTCATATGATGAACCTCATACTATATCATAGAAAGCTCCATAATCCTATTGAAAAGAGGTCTGTCTGAAAATTGCCTCTGCCGAGTCTATGCACTGGAACTAGTAAGTGATATCGCCCAATTACTACAAAAAACTCTATTAACACACTTCAAGAAAAATAAAACCAAATAAAAAATAAATACTTATGTGGTTTGGATAATTCTATACATATAAAGGAGAATACTAAAGACATTTTCATTGTAAAAGATACAAGAAAATACAAAACTCATCACTCACTTCCAATCTATTATAAAGTCTAAAAAAATTAATCTAGAAACTTATAGTATTACACATAATCATACATAATAACTAATTTGGACGAAGAAATTTGATAAACTATTCTGAATGAGAAAATAACTAAAAATAGGACTATTGATATTTAAATCCTTTATACCCAAAATTTAAATTAAAAAAAACCATAATTAATTACTATAAATGGTTGATATGAAGTAAGAGGTAAGGATTTAAAACCAAGAGATATAAGAGATAATTTTACATGTCGAAAAAACCACCTATATGATTCAAGATCTTATCTAAGAAAAAACTACATGTGGTGAAGTGTTGGTGACCGAGATACCTAAATAGTACTAGGATGGAGCACTACATGACCTCATTTTCACCTCTCAATCACCAAAGGTTGGAAAATAGCATCAGGGTTCTAAGAAGACGAGTGGGATTTGGTTTACCCAATTTTATTAATAAACTAAAATACAAGAAAACTAACATGACCCAAATAGAGTTAATTCCATATGATAAATATTTAAAAATCATATAAAGGTCAATAGTATAAAATGATCACTGAAACCTAAGGAAAAATGAAAAAATAAATCTCCCATCTCTATTTACAACACTAAATGGAACATGATTCATACAAAAATCAACCATGCTTAGAAACAAAATTCATCCGAACATGTACTTGTACCTATGGGTACCTGAAAAATAGACCATGAAATTTTATGTCCCCCCTAAGTGTATATGCTTGGTGTGAGCATATAATACCCAATAAAAACCCACATAGTTTCTAACTTATATAGAATATACTTAAATATGTTTCTTATATAAATATAAACATGTATATATATTTATATAAAAATGACTTTATAAATGGTTATCAATAAAAACATAGAAGCATCAGATAATGGAAAACATCATAAAATAGAAAAAAATATTAATAATAAATCCTTATAATGGTAGTGTCTATACCTAACATAATTTCTTTGATCCTAGACTAGGATATGAGACATAAGTTCAAGGAATCCATGATTCCAATACCATCTAACTAAGATCATAGCAATACTTATCATGGTTGAGTCATGGGAAAATCCTTGTATTTTTGAAGGAGGAAGGTGTTTATAAGAATCAAGGAACTATCATAACATGACTTTAGGGATATGTGAAAGGGGAAAACAAAATTCAAGTCATTATGATCCCATAACATTCATAAATTTCAATATAATACATACCAACACACAATTATACAATAGAAAAATACCCCTTCTAATAAACTCTTTATTTATCAAAACAATATCCATGATCAAGGTAGCATTATTATTTATACTAATCAACAAGAATGGTATAAAAAGTAAAAACAAGATCAAAATATCAAATTAATAGTCATCATTAATATACAATTCCATTATAATGAATCTAATGCTCAACAAATCAAAAGATAAATATGCTTGAATATGATATATTAACTATAATATCAATAAAACATAATCCCATGTCACATATGATCAAAAAATAAAACATGAGTAAATAATGAATATTATATTATGGAATCCAAAAAAGTATAAAAATATCAAGCCAAACATAAATCAGGTTATAAGGATACATTCTCTTCATGCTACTCTAAATTCCAATTATACTAGTTATAAATTTTTGCATTAGGAGTAATTCATAGTTCACTAAAATAAATCCAAAAAAAGAATCTATCTTTATCATGGTAAGTAACAAGTGTGAAGTAGTAAAATAATACCTAATATAAAATATATTATTTCTCATAACCAATTTTATAAACAACCTCTGAAATGGGAGAGGCGGTGCGGTGGCAGGGTGGCGAGGTGCGATGAGGCAGTGTGGCAGTGAGGGATTCGAGGGTCGCCAAGGTGGTGGTGGTGGGGGGGGGGGGGGTGGGGTGGGTGGGGTGGGGTGGGGGGAAGTGTCGGGGCTGAAAAAACGTTTTAGTGGTTGGTTTAAAGAAACCATTTCTAAATCATTTATAAAAAATATAGTAGTAGTTTAGTAAACCACCGCTAAAAAACTTCCACAAACAGCTATTAATGTTGTAGTGTAAACAAAATTATTAAAATTACTATTCATAATTTACAAAAATAAAATGTACCTATTTACATAATCTAGACCTTCTGATTCAATATATGAAACCATTTTTTAAAATTAAAAACACATAAATTTCTGTAATTAATTTAAAATTAATCCCTATTCTTGAAATGAGAAAACGAGTTTTTAAAATTAAAAACCATCAAAATATTGATATGTGTTTATATAAAATTTCAATGTGAAATTTCTTCTAATGACTTAAATTATATTAAATGATAAAAATATATTCTATTATTACATTAAAAACATTCAATAATATAATTTTTCCTCATAAATTATTTCGATGAAAAAGTTGTTTTTAATAAAAATTTAGTATATTTTTACCACTCATCAAAATTTAAAACTTACTAGAAAAGTATCAAAAATTCATCTGAAGAAAAATTTCAAATCCAGATTAAAATTAAGAAATTTATTTTGTTAAATATTATATATCAAAGTGTCGAAAACTTTATTTAAAATTGGTGCACCATCAAAACACGATAAAAATGCATTTTAAAAAAAATATTTTTTTATGTGAAATATTGAATATTTTATTATATCATGTATATAAGATAAATTTTAATATTATATTAAATATATAAAATTAAAAATTTCATTAATAATATTCATAACCCATTTTTAAATAGATAATTTGATAGGTTGTGGTTCGCTCAAACCCAGTGTTACGTGTAGCGCATGCTAAAACATTGTTGTGTGTAGAAGAAGCCTATCTTGGTGTAGTGTACATAAAAAATATTGAATTTATATAAAAATAAACATACATTGGAATATTGGGGTGTTACAATAACGATTAAAACTCTTACCAACTATATATATAGTGCATGAAGTGTTCCATATATGACTTTTAAGGAAGTACATAATAGATCACTCACATTTAATGAATCCATAGGTGGTAGAGTTGGAGCATGATCTCTCTTATGAGGAGAAACTAATGAAGTTATTGTACCATATAGATAGTTTTCTAGGCAAAGAGACTAGTCACATTGCAACAATACTATTTGGAAACCATAAGTATGAGGAGAAAATATATGAACTAGAGGAATTAATGAAACATAAGTACCCTCAACTATTTTCATCTTAGCGGGTAAAATTAAATTTTGAGTGTGAAATTTCTTAAGGGGGAATAATGTAATGAAAAATAACTTTATCAATATAATATCCCATATGATTATATAAATGTTTCATTTTTAGCAATTTAGTATTATATAATGCACATGAACTACATGATAAAACCAATAGTAGTTTATTATTGGATTGAATAATACATTTACAGAATAAATATTGCCATCATAAATGAAAGATTTATAATAAAAAAAATATAAAGTACGATAACTATAATTTGAAAATTTGGATATGATCTAGCACCTAGAATGATCAAACTCATGAACAAAACTATTGAAATAAAATAGAATATTAGTAATGACATATAAAATTAAAAAATGAAAATATATAAAACCTTGTAATATAATAAAATTTAATAACGAATAAATCAAATATGTGGTATCTATAGACAGTAGGGAAACCATATGATGGTTCAAAATTCAACTATTGGAATATGAATCTGACCATTGGAATAGTAATATGAATGTTAAGAATAATAACGTGACCATTAAAATAATATTCTCACCTATATAATTGAAAAATAATATGTAGTTATCTTATAAAATGAAAATATACAAAATATATATCACGATATAAATAAATAAATGTTTTAAAAATGATTAAACAATTGTTTGGATTTTCATAAAACCCTTATATTTTATTTTATTTATAATAATTATAAAAATTTAAAAGAAAATATATTTTCATATAATGGTTTTAGAAAAAAAATATCAATTTTTATTTTAATGATAACATGATTTTATGAAACCATATTTAATTTTTCAAAGGGTCATAAAATTAAACGAAATATCCAAATAGGTATTTTTAAAATAAATGAGGATTTTATTTAAAAATAATATTTCCCATATTAAGAAAATTATTTTTGAAAACTATATTTTATTTTTGGAATCTACATATTAAAAAAATATTTAGGTTAATTTTTTATGTTTTACTAAAATAGTTGAATTATTGATGAATAGTAAAATACAATAAAATATGATATGTTTCATCGTAAGCACAAAACATGTAGAAATGATTCATGGCAGATGTAAATGACCAATGGATTAGACTCACATGCATAAATTAATATATTTATTCAAAATAATCAATAATATTTATATTCTTAATCTAAAATATTAAATAACTGATTATTATATTAAAAAAACTCATCCTTCTGTTTTAAATACCACCTATCACCTCACATTTGTAGGACCCCATAACACCCTAAGATGGGAGGGGTGAATCATGTAACACCCTAATCTTCCACGGTACGTTTCCCTTTGAATAAGGCAATAACATGCATTGTATGCAACTTCGAGATTCTAACACACCACAACCAATCATACTAGCCATTATGAATAGTAATACCCACTTTTTGAAATTTTATAAATTTTTATCTTTCTAAATGGACTTCATTTTTTATTAGGAATATCGAAATTAGCTTAGGTTGATTTTTTGGTACATTTCAGATAACCTTCATATTTTGTTGAGTAGTGAAAATTACTAAATTTTAATTAAAAACAACTTTTTTAATTGAAATAATTAATAGTGATAAATTATGAATTTGAGTGGTTTTAAATTATATTTAGAATATATTTTTACTATTTAAAGAAATTCTTGTCATTTTACGTAATTTCACATTTAAAGCGGACAAAAACAAGTGTCAATCTTTTGATAGTTATTATTTCTTAAAAACACGCTTTTTTGTTTTAACAATGGGAATTAATTTTAAATTAATTTCTTCCACTTATATATTTTGAATTTAGAAAAATGTATTCCATATTTAGAATCTGGAGATCCAACTTGTGTAAAGAGGTAACTTTTATTTTTATACATTTTGAATAATTACTTCAGCAAATATTTTATTTACCATGGTTAAAGGGTAAATCCGCTAAATAAGGGTAAACAAATAATATTTTTATAATACTAAATTACCCTAAAACATCTCCTAAACATATTGGTTGATACATGTCCGACCATGGGAATATTTAGGTCGATTTTGGGACCCCAAGGATCCACTTGTAAGTGATAATGACACTTTATATTAATTAAGTTAAAGTAAATACAAAAATGACATAAGCAGATATCTTTTAGAAAAACAATTTTTACATAGGGTTATATATGTTATATTTTCAACTATAAATATTCATTAGAAATATAAAACTATTTTATACATAATGTTATTTTATTTATAATTTTCAGACTTTTGATAATTAAATATATTTATGACACAATAATGATGCAATATTTTCTTTATTAATGAAACAATCAAATAATTGGCATTATAAATGTTAAAATAAATATAATTTTAAAGTTTTGATGACATACAAGAATTTTATTGGTTAATATTACATGTTAGTATTTCTTAAATAATTTTGTTTAATTAATAAAGACGTTAAAACTTAAAAAAATCAATTATTAAATAGTTTCAAAATTGACATAAATGAGTTTTTAAAACAAATATTATATTATTAATTGATATTCTATTACTAAAAATATAAGGCTCAGCCAAAGGACTTATAACATGATATATGTATCATTATTGGACCACTTGGGGGTCTTTCTGATGTATATAGTAAGTTTATTAACTATATAATATAAAAATACAAAGAGACATGGTAAATGTCAAACTAATTAACTAAGAGTTAAAACTAAAAGATAAGGTTAATAAAGTGACCCAAACCTATCTAAAACCTATTGGATGAGTGTTTTTCGACCCATCCCCACCATAGAATTTAAATTATCAACTTTTTAACCATTAGAAACCAAATATGAATTTATTATAAAAAAATATTTCTAGCTTTTCCTAAGGTGCCCCTCACCCCTCTTATAAAAGGGAACTTCACCTTTCCTCTAATTCACACCTTCAAAGCCTTTTGGATTGGCCAAACCCTGCCCAAATATCCTCCAAAATTCCCTCAATTCAACTAATAGGCCTTAGTTTGATCCAAAATCCAACCTAAGGATCCCTTTTGATCAAATCAAAAGTAAAAACCCGAAGAAGAGGTAATGTTTTCACCACCCTCTTTTAAGTTCCTTTATTCTTCAACTTCTTCTTTATTTTTTATTTAAATTATAAAATAATAACTCCAGTATATTATATATACTATGATGTTATTATAAATATGGTACATCCATATTCAGTATTCTATCCATCTTTTGAATGACATGTCACCAAACGTGCAAACGTACGGACTACCGTCTCCACGTTGTGGTGTAATTGTTATTAAATACATTATTATTTGGATGGGTATAAAAATGAAGTGTAATTCATGTAAATAATAAATATAAAATAATAATTATTCTGTATATATGATATACTATCCAATTATATATTATTTTAATATCAAAAGAATGATATTGTCGCTCGTGCGTATGTACGGACTACCGTCTCCATAAACGCGATGAGATTAATTTCCCATCGTATCAATTCAAGTCTAATTCTCATTTAATGATTAAAAAAATGATTAAGGACTTGATATTGTTCTGGATATGAATAAGATACAACCTATCCATAACAAACACGGGTTATGTAACAAAACATAAAAATGAAAATGAGTAAGTTAACACCAGAAACGACGATAATACTAAGATATTATTAACAAAGCAATGTTAAAAGATCATATATAATACCGTATTAATGTATATTATTCTTTTATAATTTAATAACAATAATTTCACCATTATATAGGAGGCTAATCTACCCTCGACCAAGGAAAAGTACAAGGTAAGGGTTTATTTCACAATCTCTTCATTATCTGAGGTTGTTTATACGTAATTATCTACTGGGACCTATTTATCATCCACATCCATGTTCCGTAAAAATGCCTTTCAAATTTTTTTTTACGATTTAATAGATAATGGATTAAAGTAATTTATACACTTATTTAACCTTATTCGTTTTTTAAAGGAATCTTTCCGTCATTTTTCAAACATGGTACTTTTTGACGTTTTCGACAAATTTAAGGTAAGAATGTTTTTTTAACTTATACGGTGGGTACGACTATTTTCCACCGTTATAAAATCGTCGAATCTTACCTTACAAGCTTATAAGAGTATTTTCAAAATAAAGGTTTTATTTAATAGTTATCTGACTTTTAAATTATTTCAAAAAGGAGATATTTCTCCCAAATAGTTTTGATTTCATCTATGTCAACTTTCTTTTGATGGATTTTTAGCTTATTTAAAGTTGATTTATTATGATACAAGACTTCCATATAGTATTTAAGGTTTTGTGATATGTTTGACTATGGATGAGCTATTTTTATTCCATTCATGGTTTATGGTTAAAGTATTGACATTTTGTATGCTAGTTTTAATATGAATATTTATGTCATATTTCAACCTCTTCTTAAGATGAATGTGTTGGACTAGTATGTTCCGGGTTGGGGATTGGTAAAAGTAATCCCTCCGGGTTGGGGTCCGGTTACAGAAGACCCTCCGGGATGGAGTCTGATTATAGAGGCTCTCCGGGATGGAGTCTGGTTATAGAGGCTCTCTGAGTTGGAGTCTGGTTACAGAGGCTCTCCGGGATGGAGTCCGGTTATAGAGGCTCTCCGAGTTTGGGTTCGGTTACAGTTAGCCCATAGGTCTTGGCACGAGGCCTTGACACATAAATTAAAGTTTGACATTATGAATTCTGTCATTATGATAGTGCTTATTGATATTTCATGTGATTATTCGACTAGTATAATATCCATGTGAAAAAGTAAATGGCATTATTTCATTTTATTTTTTCCATATTATGCTGAAGTTCAAGTTTAAAAGGCTTTTGTTTTATTTATACACTGCATTAAATTTTTATGCTTATTTATGAAAGTTTCCGCTATATTGTTATCCTTACAAAGCATCTGAGCTCACCCCTTTCAATGTTTTATTTTCCCAGGATGTGAAGAATTATTTTATGGATGACATATAGGGATAGTGTGAGGGGATATAAAGACAATATGTTGTTGTGGTTTTTCACATTTTGATGTAATGTAAACTTTATGAATTTATCTAGTGATTCCAAGGCTACTAAACTAATCGATATTTTGAGACTTGATCTTTTGTGATCATGAAAATGTTATGTAATAATGCACCGACTCTGGGTAACTAGGGTTGGGGCATTACAGTTGGTAACATAGGAAGTTTAGTAATGAACCTTGGAAGCTAGATTTAGGTAAAGTCTGATTAGAGCACATAGCCCTAAGATATAATTTGAGGATTAGTATTTAAGAACTTCCTAGAATATTGGTATTGTAGAAATTTTGTGAGTTTTCCGAGAAATACATCCCTGTCTGGATATGAGAAGGTATAAGTGGCCCTGGAATATATGTACCTAGGGGTAAAACCTAAAAACACTACTTTGATCTAGACTCGAATGGGAACTGGTGCACGACAACGGGACTCGCTGCACTCTTGGTTACAACACTCTTGGGGGATATGCTTAGGATAATTCTCATTTTCCTTACAAACCATTATGAACTGTTTATGAGTATATAATTCCTCAAGGAAAACATTAATATGGATTATATCCATAAACTGGTCAAGTTATGTTAAGTGATCTAAAAGTATGAAACTATGTATTTCGATTCATAAACTAATCTAGTTTATGCCATTGTTTAGAAATGGAACCTTGTGGAAGGAATGAAAACCGTATCAATGCACCAAATCCATGTAGGGATTTCCCTTCTGCTCAAGATAATTATAGTGGAGCTGGTGATACAACTGGTGCTGATCAGCTTATCACTATACTAGGACAACTCACTCAGGTTATGAATAATAACCTTACCCATATGGAGCACCTAGATCCATAGCGTGGAGGATCAATGTTATATTGCTTCATGAGGCAACAAACACCGACATTCAATGGGAGTAAAAATCCCTTAATAGCTGAGCAATGGATAATTTCCTTAGAGAAAATATTTCATGCCTTGGGGAGTAGTGGAAGGGAAAAAGTTATCATGAAAGTTTACCGCCTCACTGGAGATGCTGATCAATGGTGGTCATTGTTTCAAAACATGAAGGGAGATGATGATGTATCAAATATGGAATGGAGGGAGTTCAAAGATCTTTTCATAGAAAAATAATTTCCTCATGACCATCGAGCAGATATGGAAAGAAAATTTCTGAGTCTGAGACAAAAGGAGGACGAGAATGTCGCAAAGTATGAGGCTAACTTTACAAGGTTAGAAAGGCATGATGAAAATTATATATGTAACCCAAGAAGTAAGATCTACCATTTATTTGATGTTTTAAAACCATTTTTCCATTGAGCATTAGTATCACAATCCTTCTCATCGTATGAAGTTATTGTCTCATGTGCTATCAAGACAGAAAAGGAATTCTCTAAATCTTATGACAAAAAAGTAAAGCAAGAGAAGAAGAGAACGGTGGAGAAAGAGATAGATAAAGTGAAAAAGGGAAAGAAGGATTCTTCATTATGTGATAATTGTGGGAAGAATCACCCTGTTACTTGCATAAAAGGAATGGGAGATTGTTATAAATATGGGGAAAAAGGTCACCAGGCTTGTGATTGCAAGGGAAAGAAAGAGGCTGTCAATGTTGAATGCTACAATTGTAGAGAAATGGGGCATTATACAAATGAATTCCCTAATCATCAAGGAAACTTACCTCATAAAAGGACATGGGATCAAGTCCAAGCTTATGCTGTTACGACAGTTGAAGAGGAATAATTAATGTGCTTGTATTTTTGGACTCAAGGATTACATTTTGGTTATGAGAATAATGTAAAATATATAAGGATTGTACTGCAGTAATTGTTGTTTTCATTAAGGTTTTAATATGACTAAGGTAATCATATTTTCAGCATGTTAAAATAAGATAATCTTTACTTTGATTGGGAAATATGATGTTACAATTGATTTTGGAATTTAGATACCCTTTACAGAGAGTCTGGACAAAGGTACTTTGGATAAATATAATGTTTGGAATGGATTAAGTTGAGATTTGGATATATTTTTTTAAGGTTAAGACATTTCTTATGATTATTTTTGGAATATTATGATACTATAGTTTTAAGAAAAGGACAACCTACAGGTCAGGCGACAACCCGTCGTGTCGGACAAAGCTATAGGAATCGAACCCACAACCATAGTGCGACATGCCTTTATTAGCTACCACTAGCCTACAGGAAGTCCCTGGTTATTAAAAAATATTTTTCTTCATTATAATAGAATGTGTTAACAATTGGAACCTTATATGATCAGGAAAAATATAATATTTTTGGGTTCTATTGTCTTTTGGAGTGAAAGATGAGTTTGTGGTAGAAATTAGTTGTAGGATGAAAGTCTACTTGTCAAGTATATATATATATATATATAGTTCTCTTATTCTATGATGAAATTAATTCTTAAACTTTAAGGAAGGGATATTAAAACAAAAAATGTGTTATCCTAATACCTTATGTTTTGTTGAACTGCTGATATTTTAAATCATCATAAATTGATGGCTTTGAGGCCCTCTATTTTACACATGTTTGTGATTGATGACCTCAATCACTTGTTATAAATATTTATGTTTTTCCTCTAATTTGGCTCCTATAATTTCCACCAATGTTCTGATATTAGAAACCCTAATTTGGTTGTGACATTCCCATTTCCCTTTCCCTCTTATTAAAACTAAATTTTATTAACCTTATTTCTAATATGGGTTTTCCACAAAGGTATTTTCTATTTTCAACCTTTTACTTTCGATGAAAATTTTCAAATTGTGAGGACACATTTGATTGAAGGTGGGGAGAATGTAACACCCCAATCTTCCACGATACGTTTCCCTTTGAATAATGTAATAGCTTGCATTGTACGCAACTTTGAAATTCTTACACACCACACCCAATGAAACTAGCCGTTATGAATAGTAATACCCACTTTTTAAAATTTTATAAATTTTATCATTTTAAATGGAATTAATTTTTGGATTAGGAATACTGAAATTATCTTAGGTTGAATTTTTGGTACATTTCTGATAACTTTCATATTTTGATGAATAGTGAAAATTATTAAATTTTAATTAAAAACACCTTTTTTAATCGAAATAATTAATAGTGATAAATTATGAATTGAAGTGGTTTTAAAGTATATTTAGAATATATTTTTACTATTTAATAAAATTTTCGTCATTTTTCATAATTTCACATTTAAACCGGACATAAACAAGTGTCAATCTTTTGATAGTTATTATTTCTTAAAACCACATTTTATATTTTAACAACGGGAATTAATTTAAAATTAATTTCTGACACTTATATATTTTTAATTTAGAAAAATGTATTCCATATTTAGAATTAGGACGCCCAAATTGTGTTAATAGGAAAATTTTATTTTTAGATATTTTGAATAATTACTTCGACAAATATTTTATTTACCATGGTTAATTGGTAAATCCGGTAAATAAGGGTAAACAAATAATATTATAATGAAAATAAATTACCCTAAAACATGTCCTAAACCCATTGGTTGATACATGTCCGACCATGGGATTCTTTGGGTCTATTTTGGTACACCATGAATCCACTTATAAGTGATAATGACACTTTATATTAATTAAGTTAAAGTAAATACAAAAATGACATAAGCATATATCTTTTCAAAAAAAAATTTACATAGGGTTATATATGTTATATTTTCAACTATAAATATTCATTAGAAATATAAAAATATTTCCTACATAATGGTATTTTATTAATAAAATTCAGACATCGAATAATTAAATATATTTATGACACAATAATGATGTAGTATTTTCTTATTAATGAAAGAATCAAATAATTGGTATTATAAATGTTAAAATAAATATAATTTAAATGTTTTGATGACATATACGAATTTTATTGGTTAATATGACATGTTAGGATTGATTAAATGAATTTTTTTCTAATTAATAAAGATGTTAAGACTATAACAAAAATTAATTATTGAATCGTTTCAGAATTGACATAAATGAGTTTTTAAAACAAATATTATATTATTAATTGATATTATATTCCTAAAAATATAAGGTTTGGGGAAAGTACTTATATCATTATTGGTGTATCATTAATGTACCACTTGGGGGTATCTTGGTTGTATATAGTATGTTTATTAACTATATAATATAAAAATACAAAGAGACATGGTAAATGTCAAACTAATTAACTAAGAGTTAAAACTAAAATATATGGTTAATAAAGTGACCCAAACCTATCTAAAACCTATTGGTTGAGTTGTTTTCGACCCATCCCCACCTTATCCATTAAATAATTCACTTTGTAATTATTAGATACCGAATATGAATTTATTATAAAATAATATTTCTAGCTTTTCCTAAGGTGCCCCTCACCCCTCTTATAAAAGGGCACTTCCCCTTCCCTCTAATTCACACCTTCAAAGCCTTTTGGATCGGCCATCCCCTGACCAAATATCATCCCAAATTCCCTAAATTAAACCTAGAGGCCTTAGTTGGATCATAAATCCAACATAAGCATCCCTTTTGATCAAATCAAAAGGAAGAACCCGAAGAAGAGGTAATGTTTTCACCACCCTCTTTCAAGTTTCTTTCTTCTTCAACTTCTTCTTTATTTTTTATTTATATTCTAAAATAATAATTCTAGTATATTCTATATACTATGATGTTATTATAAATATGGTACAACCATATTCAGTATTCTATCCATCCTTTTAATGACATGTCACCAAAATACGTACGTACGACCTAACGTCTCCACATCGTGGTGTAATTGTTATTCCATACATTATTATTTCGATGGGTATAATAATGATGTGTAATTCATGTAAATAATAAATATAACATGATAATGATTCTGTATATATGATATAAAATACAATTATATACTAGTTTAATATCAAAAGAATGATATTGTCGCTCATGCGTACGTACGGACTACCGTATCCATTAACGCGATGAGATTCATTTCCCATCGTATCCATTCAAGTATAATTCTCATTTAATGATTAAAATTAATGATTAAGGACTTGATATAATTCTTTATATGAATAATATACAAACTATCCATAAAAAACACAACTTATGTAACAAAACATATACAAGAAAACAAGTAAGTTAACACCTGAAATGACGATAATACTGTGATATTATTAACAAAGCAATATTAAAAGATCATATATGATATCATATTATTGTAAATTATTATTTTATAATTTAATAACAATTATTTCACTATTATATAGGAGGTTAGCCTACCCTCAACTAAGGAAAAGTACAAGGTAAGGGTTTATTTCACAATCTCTTCATTATCTGAGATTTTTTATACGTAATTATCTACTGGGACCTCTTTATAATCCACATCCATGTTTCTTAAAAATGTCTTTCCAAACATTTTTATGATTTAATAGATAATGGGTTAAAGAAATTTATACCCTTATTTAACCTTATATGTTTTTCAAAGGAATGTTTCTGCTATTTTTCAAACAAGGTACTTTTTGACCTTTTCGACAAATTTAAGGTAAGAATTGTTTTGCAACTTATACAGTGGGTGCGGCTATTTTCCTCCATTAGAAAATATTCGAAGTTTCCCTTACAATATTATAAGAGTATTTTCAAAATAAAGGTTTTATTTAATACTTATGTGACTTTTAAATGATTTTTGAAAAGGAGATATTTCTCCCAAATAGTTTTGATTTCATCTATGTCAACATCCTTTGATGGATTTTTATCTTATTTAAAGTTGATTTATTATGATACAAAACTTCCAAGTAGTATTTAAGGGTTTGTGATAAGTTTGAATGTGGATGAGATATTTTTATTCCGTTCATGGTTTTTGGTAAAAGTATAGACAATTTTTATGCTAGTTTTAATATGAATGTTTATGTTGTATTTCAACCTTTTCTTAAGATGAATGTGTTAGAATAGTATGTTTCTGGTTGGGGACTGGTAAAAGTAAGCCCTCTGGGTTGGGGTCCGGTTACAATAGACCCTCTGAGATGGAGTCCGATTACAGAGGCTCTCTGGGATGGAGTCTGGTCACAGAAGCTCTCTGGGTTGGAGTCCTGTTATAGAGGCTATCCGAGATGGAGTACAGTTATATAGGCTCTCCGGGTTTGGGTCTGGTTACAGTTAGCCCATAGGACTTGGCACGAGGCCTTGACACAGAAATTAAATATTAGAATTATGCATTCCATAATTATGAAAGTGGTTATTGATATTGCATGTGATTATTCAACTAGTAGAATATCCGTGTGAATAAGTAAATGGAATTATTTCATTTTATTTTTTCCATAATATGCTGAAGTTCAAGTTTAAAAGTATTCTATTTTATTTATACATTTCTATAAATGTTTATGATTATTTATGGAAGTTTCTGCTATATTATTATCCTTACTAAGCATCTGAGCTCACCCCTTTCAATGTTTTATTTTCCCAAGATGTGAAGAAGTATTTTATAAATGACATGCAGGGATAGTATGAGGGGATATGAAGACAAGATGTTGTTGTAGTTTTTCACTTTATGACGTAATGTAAACTTTATGAATGTATCTAGTGATTCCGAGGCTACTAAACTAATCAATCTTTCGAGACTTGATCTTTTGTGATCATGACAATGTTATGTAATAATGCACTGACTCTGGGTAACTAGGGTTGGGGCGTTACAGTTGGTATCAGAGGAAGTTTAGTAATAAACCCTGGAAGCTAGATTTACGTAAACTATGATTAGACCACATAGCCCTAAGATAGAATTTCAGGATTAGTATAGAAGAACTTCCTAAAATCTTGGAATTGTAGAAATTTTGTGAGTTTTCTGATAAATACATCCCTGTCTAGATACGAGCAGGTAGAGGCGGCTCTGGCACAGATGTACCTAGGGGTAAAACCTGAAAACACCGCTTTGAGCTAGACTTGAATGGGAACTGGTGCACGACAACGGGCCTTGCTGCACTCTTGGTTATGACACTCCCGGGGGATATTCTTAGGATAATTCTCATTATCCTTACAAACATTTATGAAGGGTTTATGAGTATATACTTCACAAAGAAAACATTAATATGGATTATATCCATAAACTATTCAAGTTATGTTATGTGTTTTACAATTATGAAATTATGTATTTCTATTCATAAACTAATCTAATTTATGCCATTATTTAAAAATGGCTCCTAGTGGAAGGAATAGAAACGTATCAATGCACACAGTACATGTAGGGATTTCCCTCTTGCTCAAGATAATTATATTGGTGCTGGTGATACAAGTGGTGCTGATCAGCTTATCACTATACTGGGAAAACTTGCTCAGGTTATGAATAATAACCTTACCCGTATGAAGAACCCAGATCCACATCATGGAGGATCAATGTTAGATCACTTCATGAGGCAACAAACACTGACATTAAATTGGAGTATAAATCCTTTAGTAGCTGAGAAATGGATAAATTCCTTAGAGAAAATATTTCATGCCTTGGGGAGTAGTGAAAGGGAAAAAGTTATCATGGAAGTTTACTGCCTCACTGGCGATGCTGATCAATGGTGGTCATTGATTTAAAACACGAAGTAATATGATGAAGTATCAAATATGGAATGGAGGGAGTTCAAATAGATTTTATTTGAAAAATAATTTCCTCATGACCATCGAGCAGATATGGAAAGGCAATTTCAGAGTCTGAGACAAAAGGAGGACAAGAATGTTCCAAAGTATGAGGATAACTTTACAAGGTTAGAAAATCATGATTGAGATTATATATGTAACCCAAGATGTAATATCTACCATTTCTTTGGTGGGTTAAAACCATTTCTCCTTCGAGAAATAGTCTCACAATCCTTCTCATCATACAAAGATTTTGTCTCATGTGTTATCAAGACATAAAAAGAATTCTCTAAATCTTATGACAATAAAGTAAATTAGGAGAAGAAGATAACGGTGGAGAAAGAGATAGATAAAGGGGAAAATGGAAAGAATGATGTTCCATTATGTGATAATTGTGGGAAGAATCACCCTGGTACTTGCATAAAAGGAATGGGAGTTTGTTATAAATGTGGGGAAAAAGGTCACCAGGCTTGTGATTGCAAGGGAAAGAAAGAGGCTGTCAATGTTGAATGCTACAATTGTAGAGAAATGGGGAATTATACAAATGAATTCCCTAAGAATCAAGGAAAATTACCTCAAAAAAGGCCAAGGGATCAAGGCCAAGCTTATGCCGTTACTACAGTTGAAGAGGAATAATTAATGTTTTTGTATTTTTGGACTCAAGGATTATATTCTGGTTATGAGAATAATGTGAAATATATAAGGATTGTACTGTAGTACATGTTGTTTTCATTAAGGTTTCAATATGACTAAGGTAATCATATTTTCAGTATGTGAAAATAAGAGAATCTTTACTTTGTTTGGGAAATCTGATGTTACAATTGATTTTGGAATTTAGATACCTTTTACAGAGAGTCTGGATAGAGGTACTGTGGTCAAATATAATGTTTGGAATGGATTAAGTTGAGATTTGGATATACTTTTTTAAGGTTAAGACATTTCTTATGATTATTTTTGGAATATTATGATACTATAGTTCTAGGAAAAGGACAACCTGTAGGTCAGACGATAACACGTCACGTCGGGCAAAGCTATAGGAATCGAACACACAACTATAGTACGACATGACTTTATTACCTACCACTAGCCTACAGGAAGTCCCTGGTTATTAAAAAATATATTTTTTCATTATATTGGTATGTGTTAAAATTTGGAACCTTATATGATTAGGGAAAATATAATTTTTTTGAGTTCTATTGTCTTTTGGAGTGAAAGATGAGTTTGTGGTAGAAATTAGTTGTAGGATGAAAGTATACTTGTCAAGTATATATAATTATATATTTCTCTTATTATATGATGAAATTAATTCTTAGACTTTCGGGAAGGGATATTAAAACAAAAAATGTGTTGTCCTAATACCTTCTGTTTTGTTGAACTGGTGATATTTTAATTCATCATATATTGATGACTTTGAGGCCCTCTATTTTACACTTGTTTGTGATTAATGACCTCAATCACTCATTATAAATATTTATATTTTTCCTCTAATTATGTGTCTATAATTTCCACCATTTTTCTCCTATTAGAAACCCTTATTTGGTTGTAACATTTTCATTTCCCTTTCCCTCTTATTAAAACTAAATTTTATTAACCTTATTTCCGATATGGGTTTTCCACAAAGGTATTTTCTATTTTCAATCTTTTACATTCGAAGAACAATTTGAAATTGTGAGGACACAATTTATTGAAGGTGGGGAGAATGTAACACCCCAAGCTTCCATGATACGTTTCCCTTTGAATAATGCAATAACTTGCATTGTACGCAACTTCGAGATTCTAACACACCACAACCAATCAAACTAGCCGTTATGAATAGTAATACCCACTTTTTAAAATTTTATAAATTTTATCTTTCTAAATGGAATTAATTTTTGTATTTGGAATATCAAAATTATCTTAGGTTGAATTTTCGGTACATTTCTGAAAACTTCCATATTCTGATGAATAGAAAAAATTACTAAATTTTAATTAAAAATGATTTTTTTAATAGAAATAATTAATAGTGATAAATTATGAATTTGAGTGGTTTTAAAGTATATTTAGAATATATTTTCACTATTTAATACAATGTTCATCATTTTACGTAATTCCACATTTAAACCGGACATAAACAAGTGTCAATCTTTTTATAGTTATTATTTCTTAAAAACACGTTTTATGTTTTAACAACGGGAATTAGTTTCAAATTAATTTCTGTCACTTCTATATTTTGAATTTAGAAAAATGGATTCCATATTTATAATTAGGATTTCTAAATTGTGTAAATAGTTAAATTTTATTTTTATACATTTTGAATAACTACTTTGGAAAATATTTTATTTACCACTGTTAAATGGTAAATCCGGTAAATAAGGGTAAACAAATAATATTATAAAAATAATAAATTACCCTAAAAAATGTCCTAAACCTATTGGTTGATATATATCTGACCATGGGAATCTTTGGGTCTATTTTGGGACCCCATGGATCCACTTATAAGTGCTAATGACACTTTATATTAATTAAGTTAAAGTAAATACAAAAATGACATAAGCATATATCTTTTAGAAAAACAATTTTTACATAGGGTTATATATGTTATATTTTCAACTATAAATATTCATTAGAAATATAAAAATATTTCTTACATAATTGTATTTTATTTATAATTTTTAGACATTGAATAATTAAATATATTTATGACATAATAATGATTCGGTATTTTCCTTATTAATGAAAGAATCAAATAATTGGTTTTATAAATGTTAAAATAAATATAATTTTTAAGTTTTGATGATATATACAAATTTATCGGTTAATATTACATGTTAGGATTGCTTAAATAAATTTTTTTATAATTAATAAAAATGTTAAAACTTTAACAAAAATCAATTATTGAATAGTTTCAAAATTGACATAAATGAGTTTTTAAAACAAATATTATATTATTAATTGATATTCTATTCCTAAAAATCTAAGTTTTGGGAAAATGAGTTATATAATTATTGGTGTATAATTAGTGGACCACTTGGGGGTCTCTTGGAAGTATATATAAAGTTTATTAACTATATAATATAAAAATACAAAGAGACATGGTAAATGTCAAACTAATTAACTAAGAGTTAAAACTAAAATATAATTTTAATAAAGTGACCCAAACCTGTCTAAAACCTATTGGTTGAGTTGTTTTCGACCCATCCCCACCTTATCCTTTAAATAATACAATTTAGAACTATTATAAATCGAATATGAATTTATTATGAAATAATATTTCTAGCTTTTCCTAAGGTTCCCCTCACCCCTGTTATAAAAGGGCAATTCCCCTTCCCTTTAATTCACACCTTAAAAGCATTTTGGATCGGCCAAACCCTACCCAAATATCCTCGCAACTTACCTAAAGTCAACCTAGAGGCCTTAGTTTGATCATAAATCCAACCTAAGGTTCCCTTTTGATCAAATAAAAAGAAATAACACGAAGAAGAGGTAATGTTTTCACCACCCTCTTTCAAGTTTCTTTCTTCTTCAACTTCTTCTTTATTTTTTATTTACATTATAAAGTAATAATTCCAGTATCTTATATATACTATGATGTTATTATAAATATTTTACAAACATATTCAGTATTATATCCATCCTTTGAATTACATGTCACCGAACATGCGTACGTACGACCTACCGTCTCCACGTCGTGGTGTAATTGTTATTCAATTGATTATTATTTGGATGGGTATAATAATGATGTTTAATTCTTGTAAATAATAAATATATCATGATAATTATTCTTTATATATGATATAACATCCAATTATATTTTATTTTAATATAAAAATAATGATATTGTCGCTCGTGCGTACGTACGGACTACCGTCTCCATGAACGCGATGAGATTCATTTCCCATCGTATCCATTCAAGTATAATTCTCATTTAATGAATATAAATAATGATTAAGGACTTGATATAATTCTGGATATGAATAATATATAACCTATCCATAACAAACACGGCTTATGTAACAAAACATAAAAAAGAAAATGAGTAAGTTAAGACCTAAAACGACAATAATACCAAGATATTATTAAAAAAGCAATGTTAAAAGATCGTATATGTTATCATATTAATGTATATTATTCTTGTATAATTTAATAACAATTTTTTTACCATTATATAGGAGGTTAACCTACCCTCGACCAAGTAAATTTATAAGGTAAGGGTTTATTTTACAATCTCTTCATTATCTGAGGTAGTTTATACGTAATTATCTACTGGAACCTCTTTATCATCCACATCCATGTTTCATAAAAATGCCTTTCAAAACATTTTTAAGATTTAATAGATAATGGGTTAAATACATTTATACCCTTATTTAACCATATATGTTTTTGAAAGGAATCGTTTCGTCATTTTCCAAACAAGTTACTTTTTGACCTTTTTGACAAATTTAAGGTAAGAATGCTTTTTTCAACTTATACGGCGGGTGAGACTATTTTCATCTGTTATAAAATATTCAATGTTTACTTTATAATATTATAAGATTATTTTCAAAATAAAGTATTTATTTAATAATTATACAACTTTTAAATGATTTTAAAAAGGAGATATTTCTCCCAAATAGTTTTGATTAAATCTATGTCAACATCCTTCAACGGATTTTTAGCTTATTTAAAGTTGATTTATTAGGATACAAAACTTCCATATAGTATTTAAGGTTTTGTGATAAGTTTTAATGCAGATGAGATATTTTTATTCTATTCATGGTTTAAGGTTAAAGTATTGACATTTTTTATTCTCATTTTAATATGAATGTTTATGTCATATTTTAACCACTTATTAAGATGAATGTGTTAGACTAGTATGTTTTGGGTTGGGGACCAGTAAAAGTAATCCCTCCGGGTTGGGGTCTGGTTACAGCAGACCCTACAGGATGGAGTCTGATTACAGAGTCTCTTCGGGATGGAGTCTGGTTACATAGGCTCTCCGGGTTGGAGTTTGGTTATAGAGGCTCTCCGGGATGGAGTACGATTATAGAGGCTCTCCGGGTTTGGGTCCAGTTACAGTTAGCCCATAGGACTTGGCACAATGCCTTTACACAGAAATTAATGTTTAGAATTATGGAATCTGTCATTATGAAAGTGGTTATTGATATTTCATGTGATTATTCGACTAGTAGAATATCCATGTGAATAAGTAAATAGAATTATTTCATTTTATTTTTTCCATATTACGCTGAAGTTCAAGTTTAAAAGTCTTTTGTTTTATTTATACATTGCCTTAAATGTTTATGCTTATTTATGGAAGATTCCGCTATATTGTTATCCTTACTGAGCATCTGAGCTCACCCCTTTCAATGTGTTATTTTTCCAGGATGTGAAGAAGTATTTTATGAATGACATGCTGGGATTGTATGAGGTAATATCAAGACAAGATTTTGTTGTAGTTTTTCACTTTATGAATGTATCTAGTGATTCCAAGGCTACTAAACTAATCGATCTTTCGAAGCTTGATCTTTTGTGATCATGCCAATGTTATGTAATAATACACCGAGTCTGGGTTACTAGGGTCGGGGAATTACAGTTGGTATCAGAGGAAGTTTAGTAATAAACCTTGGAAGATAGATTTAGGTAAACTCTGATTTGAGCACATAGCCCTAAGATAGTCTTTGAGGATTAGTATAGAAGAACTTCCTAGAATCATGATATTGTAGAAATTTTGTTATTTTTCCAAGAAATACATCCCTTTCTAGATACGATAAGGTAGAGGTGGCTCTGGAACAGATGTACCTAGGGGTAAAACATGAAAACACCACTTTGAGCTAGACTCGAACGAGAACTGGTGCACAACAACAGACCTTGCTGCACTCTTGGTAACGACACTCCCGGGGGATATTCTTAGGATACTTATCATTTTTCTTACAAACCATTATCAAGGGTTTATGATTATATACTTCCAAAAAGAAAACATTAATATGGATTATATCCATAAAATGTTCATGTTATGTTGTTTGTTTTACAAGTATGAAATTATGTATTTCGATTCATAAACTAATCTAGTTCTTGCCATTATTTAGAAATAACACCTAGTGGAAGGAATGGAATCCGTATCAATGAATGTACTCCATGTAGGGATTTACTTCCTACTCAAGATAATTATAGTGGAGCTGGTGATACAACTGGTGCTGATCAGCTTATCACTATACTGGGACAACTCGCTCAGGTTATTAATAATAACCTTACCCATATGGAGCACCCAGATCCACAGCGTGGAGGATCAATGTTAGATCGCTTCATGAGGCAACAAACAATGACATTAAATGGGAGTAAAAATCCCTTAGTATCTGAGAAATGTATAAGTTCCTTAGAGAAAATATTTCATGCCTTGGGGAGTAGTGAAAGGGAAAAAGTTATCATGGCAGTTTACCGCCTTAATGGAGATGCTGATTAATGGTGGTCATTGATTCAAAACACGAAAGAAGATGATGAAGTATCAAATATGGAATGGAGGGAGTTCAAAGATATTTTCATAGAAGAATACTTTCCTCGGGAGCATCGCGCAAATATGGAAAGGTAATTTCTCAGTCTGAGACAAAAGGAGGATGCGAATGTCGCAAAGTATGAGGCTAACTTTACAAGGTTAGGAAGACATGCTTCAAATTATATACGTAACCCAAGAAGTAAGATCTACCATTTCTTTTATGGGTTAAAACCATTTCTCCGTTGAGCATTAGTCTCACAATCCTTCTCATCGTACGAAAATATTGTCTCATGTGCTATCAAGACAGAAAAGGAATTCTATAAATCTTATAACAATAAAGTAAAGTAAGAGAAGAAGATAATGGTGGAGCAAGAGATAGATAAAGGGAAAAAGGGAAAGAAGGATGTTTTATTATGTGATAATTGTGGGAATAATCACCCTAGTACTTTCCTAAATGTAATGGGAGTTTGTTATAAATGTGGGAAAAAAGGTCACCAGGCTCGTGATTGCAAGGGAAAGAAAGAGGCTGTCAATGTTGAATGTTAAAATTGTAGAGAAATGATGCATTATTAAAATGAATTCCCTAAGTTCCAAGGAAACATACCTCAGAAAAGGGCAATGGATCAAGGCCAAGCTTATGCTGTTACTACAGTTGAAGAGGAATAATTAATGAGTTTGTGTTTTTAGACTCAAATATTATATTCTGGTTATGAGAATAATGTGAAATATATATGGATTTTACTAAAGTACTTGTTGTTTTCATTAATGTTTTAATATGAATAAGGTAATCATATTTTCAGTATGTGAAAATAAGAGAATCTTTACTTTTTTTGGGGAATATGATGTTACAATTGATTTTGGAATTTAGATACCTTTTACAGAGAGTCTGGACAGAGGTACATTGGATAAATATAATGTTCGGAATGGATTAAGTTGAGTTTTGGATAGAATTGTTTAAGGTTAAACCAATTCTTATGATTATTTTTGGAATATTATGATACTATAGTTTTAGGAAAAGGAAAACCTGCAGGTCGGGCAATTACCCGTCACCTCAGACAAATCTATAGGAATCGAACCCACAACCGTAGTGCGACATGCCCTTATTACCTACCACTAGCCTATGGGAAGTCCCTGGTTATTAAAAAATATTTTTCTTCATTAAAATGGTATGTGTTAAAATTTTGAACCTTATATGATTATGATAAATATAATATTTTTGAGTTATATTGTCTTTTGGAGTGAAAGATGAGTTGGTGGTAGAAATTAGTTGAAGGATGAAAGTCTACTTGTCAAGTATGTGTATATATATATATATATATATATATATTTCTCTTATTCTATGATGAAATTAATTCTTAAACTTTTAGGAAGGGATATTAAAACTAAAAATGTGTTATCCTAATACCTTATGTTTTGTTGAACTGGTGATATTTTAAATCATTATAGATTTATGGATTTGAGGCCCTCTATTTTACACTTGTTTGTGATTGATAACCTCAATCACTCATTATAAATATTTACGTTTTCCCTCTAATTACATGTCTATAATTTCCACCAATGTTCTCCTATTCAAAACCCAAATTTGGTGGTGACATTCTCATTTCCCTTTCCCTATTATTAAAACTAAATTTTATTAACCCTATATCCGATATAGGTTTTTCCACAAAGGTATTTTCTATTTTGAACCTTTTACTTTTGAAGAACAATTTCAAATTTCAAGGACGCAATTTATTAAAGTAGGGGAGAATGTAACACCCCAATATTCCATGGTACATTTCCTTTTGAATAATGCAATAGCTTACATTGTACGCAACTTCGAGATTCTAACACACCACAACCAATCAAACTAGCCATTATGAATAGTAATACTCACTTTTTGAAATATTGTAAATTTTATCTTTCTAAATGGACTTCATTTTTGGATTAGGAGTATCGAAATTATCTTAGGGTGATTTTTTGGTACATTTCTGATAACTTTCATATTTTGATGAATTGTGAAAATTACTAAATTTTAATTAAAAACAACTTTTTTAATCGAAATAATTAATAGTGATAAATTATGACTTTGAGTGGTTTTAATGTATATTTAGAATATATTTTTACTATTTAATATAATGTTTTTCATTGTACATAATTTCACATTTAAACGAGAGCTAAACAAGTTTCAATCTTTTGATAGTTATTATTTCTTAAAAACATGCTTTTCGTTTAAAGAACGGGAATTAATTTTAAATTAATTTATTCCACTTATATATTATGAATTTAGAAAAATGGATTCCATATTTAGAATCATGAGGTCCAAATTGTGTAAATAGGTAACTTTTATTTTTAGACATTTTGAATAATTACATCGGCAAATATTTTATTTACCATGGTTAAAGGGTAAATCCGGTAAATAAGGGTAAACAAATAATATTATAATAATAATAAATTACCCTAAAACATGTCATAACCCTATTGGTTGATACATGTCTGATCATCGGAATCTTTGGGTCGATTTTGGTACCCCATGGATCTACTTGTAAGTGATAATGACACTTTATATTAATTAAGTCAAAGTAAATACAAAAATGACATAAACACATATCTTTTAGAAAGACAATTTTTACATAGGGTTATATATGTTATATATTCAGATATAAATATTAATTAGGAATATAAAAGTATTTCCTACATAATAGTATTTTATTTATAATTTTTAGACATTGAATAATTAAATATATTTATGACACAATAATGATGCAGTATTTTTCTTATAAATGAAGGTATAAAATAATTGGTATTATAAATGTTAAAATAAATATAGTTTTATAGTTTTTAGGACATCCACGAATTTTATTGGTTAATATGACATGTTAGGATTTCTTAAATGATTTTTTTTGTAATTAATAAAGATGTTAAGACTTAAAAAAAAATCAATTATTAAATAGTTTCAAAATTGACATAAGTGAGTTTTTAAAACAAATATTATATTATTAATTGATATTCTATTCCTAAAAATCTACGGTTTGGCCAAAAGACTAATATCATGATATTCGTATCATTAATGTACCACTTTAGGGTATCTTGAATGTATATAGTATATTTATTAACTATATAATATAAAAATACAAAAAGACATGGTAAATGTCAAATTAATTAACTAAAAGTTTAAACTAAATGATAAGGTTAATAAAGTGACCCAAACCTATATAAAACTTATTTTTTGAGTTTTTTTTGACCCATAACCACCTTATAATTTAATTAATCCAACTTTGAACCATTAGAAACCGAATATAAATTATTATAAAATAATATTTCTAGCTTTTCCTAAGGTGCCCCTCACCCCTCTTATAAAAGGGAAATTCCCCTTCCCTCTAATTCACACCTTCAAAGCCTTTTGGCGTGGAAAACACCTGCCCAAATATCCTCCCAACATCCCTAAATTCAACCTAGAGGCCTTAGTTTGATCATAAATCCAACCTAAGGAGGCATTTTGATCAAATCAAAAGGAAGAACCCAAAGAAGAGGTAATGTTTTCACCACCCTCTTTCAAGTTTCATTCTTCTTCAACTTCTTCTTTCTTTGTTATATACATTCTAAAATACTAACTCCAGTATCTCCTATATACTGTAATTTTATTATAAATATGGTACAACCATATTAAATATTCTATCAATACTTTGAATGACATGTCACCATATGTGCGCACGTACGACCTACCGTCTCTACGTCGTGGTGTAATTGTTATTCAATACATTATTATTTGGATGAGTATAATAATGATGTGTAATTCATTTAAATAATAAATATAATGGGATAAGTATTCTTTATATATGATATAACATCAAATTATATATTATTTTAATATAAAAAAAAGGTATTGTTGCTCGTGCGTACGTACGGACTACCGTCTCCATGAACGCGATAAGATTAATTTCCCATCATTTCCATTCAAGTATAATTCTAATTTAATGATTAAAAATATTGATTAAGGACATGATATAATTCTAAATATGAATAAGAAACAACCTATCCATAACAAACATAGCTTATATAACAAAATAAAATAAAATAAAACAAGTAAGTTAACACCTGACACGACGATAATACTAAGATATTATTAACAAAGCATTGTTAAAAGATCATATATGATATCATATTAATGTATATTACTCTTGTATAATTTAATAACAATTATTTCACCATTATACAGGAGGTTAACCTACCCTCGACCAAGGAAAAGTAAAAGGTAAGGGTTTATTTCACAATCTCTTCATTATCTGAGGTTGTTTATACGTAATTATCAACTGGGTCCTCTTTATCATCCGCATCCATGTTTCTTAAAAATGTCTTTCAAAACATTTTTACAATTTAATAGATAATGGGTTAAAGTCATTTATAACATTATTTAACCTTATACATTTTTGAAAGGAATCTTTCCGTCATTTTCCAAACAAGGTACCTTTTGACCTTTTCGACAAATTTAAGGTAAGAATGTTTTTTCAACTTATACGGCGGGTGCGACTATTTTCCACCATTATAAAATCGTCAAAGATTATCTTACAAGATTATAAGATTATTTTAAAAATAAATGTTTTTATTTAATAATTATGTGACTTTTAAATGATTTCAAAAAGAAGATATTTCTCCCAAATTGTTTTGATTTCATCTATGTCAACATCCTTTGATAGATTTTTAGCTTATTTAATATTGATTTATTATGATACAAAATTTCCATACAGTATATAAGGTTTTCCGATATGTTTGACTGTGGATGAGATATTTTTATTCCATTCACGATTTAAGGTTCAAGTATTGACATTTTGTATGCAATTTTTAATATGAATGTTTATGTCATATTTCAACGTCTTCTGAAGATGAATGTGTTGGACTAGTATGTTCCGGGTTGGGGACCGGTAAATGTAAGACCTCCAAGTTGGGGTCCGGTTACAGCAGACCCTTCGGGATGGAGTCCGGTTACAGAGGCTATCCGGGATGGAGTCTGGTTACAAAGGCTCTTCAGGTTGGAGTCTGGTTACAGAGGCTCTCCGGGATAGTGTCTGGTTACAGAAGCTCTTTGGGTTTGGGTCTGGTTACAGTTATCCCATAGGTCTTGGCACAAGGCCTTGACACAAAAAATAATGTTTGGAATTATGCATTCCATCAATATGAAAATGGTTATTTATATTTCATGTGATTATTAGACTAGTAGAATATCCATGTGAATAAGTAAATGGCATTATTTCATTTTATTTTTTCCATATTATACTAAAGATCAAGTTTAAAAGGCTTTTGTTTTATTTATACATTGACTTAAACATTTATGCTTATTTATGAATGTTTCCGCTATATTGTTATCCTTACTGAGAATCTGAGGTCACCCCTTTCAATGTTTTATTTTCCCTGGATGTGAAGACGTATTTTATGAATGACATGCGAGGATAGTATGAGGGGTTATGAAGAAAATATGTAGTTGTAGTTTTTCACTTTATGATGTAATGTAAAATTTATGAATGTATCTAGTGATTCCAAGGCTACTAAACTAATCAATCTTTCGAGAGTTTATCATTTGTGATCACACCAATGTTATGTAATAATGCACCGACTCTCGGTAACTAGGGTCAGGGCATTATAAACAGGGTGTCAAATATTTCTTTTAAAGTGATAGTTATTGTTCTTACGTTAATAGTAACTTTTTAAACCCATATGATGGAAACATGCTGTAATCAAACATTCACATACAAAGAGATAACACAATAACTACACTTGGTTCACCACTAAGGGATAGTCTATGGATCATACACTAAGAGTGTGTCAGTCATACCTAAATCCATTAATATTCACTATTTGTGGAATACATAAGTCCAGAAAGAGTCACTCTATTCCAGGAACACTAACTTTACAAAATTTTAAGGATAACACACTACCTCCCTCAAAGCACTTCCATCAACTCCTCCCAATTCGTTACCTTGGGTGAACTCTTACTCAGTTTAACAACTTGAAGTTCACTTCAGTAGATTTAAATTTATGTATTTATTACTAATTATCATGAGAATCTATATGTAACGTAGTACCGAGCTGATTCACTTGAATGCAATGATCAAACAATCCAAATATTAAAAAATATCTAACTGCGCAACTCAAAACACTTACGTGCAACACATGTACTCATGTGAAAATTATGGATTTGTTGTGAAAGATTGATTTGCACAACACTTATCTTTTTCTCAACTGGACCACAAGTTTCAATTGGTCTTGATACTAATAAAGAGCACTTTTTACTAAAGTTTAATTGTGTGCAACTCTTCTATGTGACACTCTTTAAGAAAAATAGATATCATATCTTCCTTGGAAAAAGTTACTTTGAATGAAGGGGGTAGATGCATATTAATATAAATAACAAAACTTGTGCACATTCTCCTTGAATTATTTCCACTCTACATGAAAGTTCCTTCTGGTGCTAAAATCTTTGATTTGATGTTGGCTTTATTACTTAAGTTCCTTGCACATAATCCACTATGTGCAATATTCCTGTGTCATGAAAATATAAATTTTATACCAATTCAGATCTTATACATGACTCTTAACTTTTCCATATTTTGATGTGAATATATTGAAACATAACTTGTGTAAAACATTTTTATTCACCTTCAAAAATTCCTGTAACTTCCTTTTCTGTAAACAATATTATTCTTTTTTCAAATATTTGACCAAAAAAGTTAGAAAACATTGGGAAAAAATTCCATATTCAAAACTAAATCCATTTTCACTATAAAAACACATGTCTTGAAAACCACTTGATCAATAAAGTGTAGATATAAAATAAACACAAACTAAAATACATTTCCAAATACCGGGCCTTGGATCCAATAATCACCCCTTTGGGTTTATTGGAAATCTTTAAGATAAATTCAATAAAGAACCAACATTGAACAAAAAACAATAATGTGAGATATAACTCATATAGTTCTCTAAGTGCACGTGATAAAATATTAGAATAGAAAGCAATGGGGGAATAATTAATTGGGTTATCATGTTTTAGAATGATTAAAGATGTCCAAGTAAAGTTCTAAGAAATACGAATTATTTCCTCATAACACATAATTGTCACTGTGTCATAAAAGAATTTCATGGTTTTTTAAAATCCTTCTACAAGAATACTTTCAATATATTAAATTTATATATTATCTCCATTTCTAAATAAACCGATAGAACATGTATTTTTACTTATAGAGATCAAAACAAACTCCCCTTAGATCAAATATTCCCCATAACCTATATCACTTCTACAAATAGATTAAAACAATGAACAAAAAAGGGGAGAGGGTGTAACACCCCATGATTTTATGAGATAGATTATTTTTAATTTCTTTGATGTATTGTGTTGTACACTACACCAATATTAGCTTGAACTATACAGAACACCATCTTATCTTATGGTACATGAAAAACTATTCTTAGCTTGTGTGACACACAATTTCGAGTTCTTTTGATAGAATCCATTTCATGCAAGACCAATTTTAAGTGAATAACTAAATATTATTATATTACCTTATAACCAAGTCATCATAATGGAAGGTATGAACATTATTAACTTCCTACTAAAAAACAATTTTAATGAAAATAATATAATGGAATCACTCTTGATGGATTTTATTAATATAATATATATATAATATTTAATATAACGTTAAAATTTCATCTAATATTTTTTCTATACATGATATAAGAACAAATTCAATTTTTCAGATAAAAGAATAATTTTTGAAAAATGTAGTTTTTCCACCTATTGATGGCGCACCAATTTTAAGTATAGTTTTTGAACCTTATATATATTTTATTTAATAACATAAATATATTATTTGGAATTATTATATAAAAATTTATTTGGATGAGGTTTTTATATTTTTATGATAACTTTCATGTTTTGATGAATAGTAAAAATACACTAAATTTTAATTGATTTTTTTTTCATAAAAATAATTTATATCATTAAATAATTGTATTTATTGTTTTTAATGTATAAATATAATATAATTTTACTAGTTAATATAATTTAAGTCATTATAATTAATTCTATATTGAATTCATATGAAAGAATATTTCAATCGTTTGCATTGTTTTAACTTTTAAAAACCTTTTCATCATTCCAACAACAAGATTTATTTTAAATTAATTACTGAAAATTATATGTTTTAAATTTTAAATAATTTATTCCATATTTGGAATCATTAGGTTCAAATTATGTAAATATAATTATTTTATTTTTTGGCATTATGAATAATAACTTTAATAATTTTTATTAATACGATAAGAAGGTAAATAGGGTAATTAAGGGCAAATATAATATTATAAAATTATCTTAAAACTTATCCTAACATGATTAGATGATTGAGCATCAACCTCATCTATACTTGGGACTAAATTATACCCTTTGTAATCCACTTGGATGAGATCAGGACATTTAATATATTTTATTTAATGAAAAGTTAAATATGTCTCACTATAATTTTAATTAAAAAACCATTTTTTACATAAGGTCATACAGAAGACAAATTAGATTATAAATACTTATTTTAAATATAAAATGTTTTTAGTTACCATGGTAGTTTATTTTAAATTTTATGAAATATATAATTACCTTAAATACTTATACTTTGATGATGTACAAATTAATTAATTGATGAGAAATTAATAAAACAATTATTATTAAAATTACAATAACCCTCAAAAGACCTAAACACTTGACCAATTATTATTGGTAGAGTATATATTGACCATAATCATACAAGGGTTGAGTTATTGACCATTTTGAGCTATATGTAATAGATTGTGACACTTATTTTATTTTATTTAAAGTGACGTTAAAGTTGTTAAATTCTTAATTTAATAAGTACAACATTTTTAATATTAGATTTTATAGAAGATAAATTATAATTAAAGTATTATTATAAAATCAAGTATATTTATATTCATCATAGTATTTATTTTTCATTTTTTACGGACAAAAAAGTTTAATAAATAATTACACAAATCTGATGTAGTAATTATTTTATTAATGGAAATATCTAATTAATGATATTAAAAATATTAAAATAAATAAAATTTTAGCTAATTAATAAGTAAAATGGGTTTAATAGATTCAATAAACCTAATAAAGATATAATAAAATATTGTTTTTCAATGATAACATCTTATTATGATAATTTTCAAAAACCATGAATCGAATAATGTCAAAATTGACACTATTGTTGTTTTGTCAAAAAAATATTTTATTAAATTATTTAAAAATTATAATTTTTTTAAAAATATATAATAGTTATGATATTTTATAAAATGATCTATATTATTTATTTATGATTTAATTTACATCAGATAATTAAATATTATCCCTTTTTAATATTGAAATAATTGTTACCCTAGTTTAAATGAAATATAATAACTATGTGTTGAATTAAGTTTATAAGGTTTAAATTGACATAAAAAACTATCCAAAATTTATTCTTTTATGATATTACAGTCTTATATAATCTCATATTCTAAAATATAAAATATTTTATGTTTTTGATGTATTTTGAGTTTATAATAAATTAACAGTTTTTGAAGTCTCTTAATGTGACCCTCCTTCCTCTAATAAAAGGCCACCACCTCTACCCACTTCCCCAAACCTATCAAGACCATTTTCTCACACAAAATCTAATAAAATAATCTCCCAAATTTCTCAACTTCCTCCTATAATCCTTCCATTTGGAATGAGAAAACTCAAGGATTCTTTTTGGCACAAACCAAAAAGAGTTACCCGATCAAGAGGCAACGTCTTCTCTCAAACTCCTTTCCTTTATTTTTCCTTCTCCGCCCCTAAACTATCTTTATTCCATTATGGTATGATAAATCCAGTATATTAAATATAATAGTATTTTTTATGCTATGTTTTGACCTACAATTACACACACCTCTATATAAAGGATATTGAACACACTATTTCTGTGTACGATGAATTACGACCTCACGAAATGGTGATTTTTCATGTTTACATTACTATTAATCATGGTAGCCATTTTGGTGGAAAAAATGTTCCTATATTTATTATATTATATTTATTTTTTCTTTAAACTTATTTATTACTTTTTGAAACTCATACTGTTTTACTTTCCATTTGGTGTTAATACGATAAAGTCGTTTGAGGAAGTGTTGACTACTGCCCCCTCAAAGCGATGTGATTCATTCACACACCACATGGAATGTTTTAATGAGGGGTTTAGTGAACTTATATGATATAAAAATAATACTTGAATAATTATATATATATATATATATTCATACACACACCTATATATATATATGTCATTTATGCACTTTCATTTAACACGATAATTAAAACAGAAATAACGTTCATGCGTACGTATGCCTTACCATCTCCATGAATAGAGTATTTCATTTTGTAATTATTTATTATATAGATTATTACAACATACATATAATGGATATAAATGATATTTATATCATTATATATATTATGGAATCATGATATAAGTACAAGACCAACGATATAGCAAATTAAGACACATGCGAAGAACACCGAGAATATTACCCGAAGTAAAACCATAATATAGTATCTTTAACAAGTGGGTTATATAAGGTCACAATAAAACCATATATGGTTTTATGTATAAGAATATGTTTTTATAAAATATGTATAATTAACTTATATTCATTATATTGGATGTTTTTATGAGTATGAAGAGAGTTAAGACACAAGAAAAGAGATAATTTCCCAATATCATTATTATTCGAGATCATTTATATGTAAGTATTTACTGGGGTTTATTTATCATCCATGTACATGTTTCATAAAAATGGTTTCATAATTTTTTTTACTTTTCTATTATGGATATTTGAAGTCATTTTTACCCATTTTTTACATTTTACTATATGGTTTGGAAGGAATCTTTATTTCATTTTCTATATGAGGCACTTTTTTAATTTTATAGAAAAAGTACGAGAAGAATGTTTTTTATACTTATATGGCATGAATGGATTTTTAAGATTTTATAATTCCTTATTTTCATGAAGATTATATTATAAGTTTTCATGGTTATTTTCAAATAAATTCTTTTATTTTAAAATTTCATGGTGTTTTAAGGAAAGAAAACATTTTTGAATAAGAAAGAATATTTTTCTCAAGAATTAATTTCATGTGTTTTATCAAAATTATTTTCTATGTAAGATTAAGAATATGTTTAAAGTATGAAATCCATATTATTAGTATGGTTTATTATGTTTATTATGGGAAACTATTTATGAAATCGATTTGTTTTACATGGATTATGTAATGATGAAATGATGTTTAAGAAACCCATTTTATTTCTTAGGTTATACTATAATGAAAGATATATGTTTTTGTGTCACACATATGTGTGGTTTTAATTATGTGATGGGTTGGACCTATATCTCCCTACAATGAATTGGTTAAATATTTATATCTCATGATATTTATAGGACTGGAATGGAAAGAAAATTAAGATAAATAATACCAGGATTCAATGACAAGTAAATCTAGTTCAGTAATATAAGGCTTGAATGACAAGTAAATCCAGTTAAGTAATGTACCTTTCTCGCTATGATGGTCTTGGAAATGAGTCTTATCTAATATTTAAATGATTTTATATGATTATTTGTTCTCCAAAATTCCATATTTTATTGCAGTGATATTTTATCATGGTTCATGTTCCATTATAATATATTCCTTACGTACTACAAATATTTATTTTATGACTCAATATTTTCTTATTCAAAATATATGTTTATGTTTTGTTTGATGTTATCCATTTTTACCCTTATTAATCATTTTAGGTCACCCTTTTTTATGTTTTATTTTCCCCAAGATGTAATGAAAGGTGTTGGGTTGGAAAACTAAAGGTGAATATCTTTATGGGAGATGTTGAATATCTTTCACCAAGTTATAATAATGTATTCTATGTTTCCAAATACACTAATATAATATGGTATTTTAGTATATATTTGTGTAATGTATAAATTATTCCACAAAATAAATGTAATGTCCATGTACATCATGCTTTGTTTGTTAGAGATGGTATTAGAGTGAAGGATTAGTTAACCTTTGGAAACTAGGATACAAAATATTTAGTGAGATCCCAAGGTATATTTTTAAGGTATGTATAGCGATTTTTTAATTATAAGTATAATTATAGGATAAAATCCTAGAATTTTGTTGATGATCAGGAATAACCTAGGATTGAACCTAAGAAGTTAGAGATTGAAATTACTCCCCCTTGATTATGTAATTTTCCTAGTATGATTTTTACAAATCATACTATTCTTTTTGGGTTTCAGATAATGTCTAGAACTTGAGGGAACCATGTTAATGATGAATGAAATGGGAAATGCAATTATATTCCTTCTAAACAACCAAATGTTATGGGAGATAGAATAAAGAAACATGTTTCTATGACTGAAAATCATAGTAGTCTTATAAATGAGAAAAGGTGGGAAAAATGTTATATTGAATCATTATTAAGGAAATGTACACCTTATTTTAGTCGAATAACCAATCCACTAGTTCTAGAGAAACAAATATTCTCCATTGAAAAAATAATTTTTATTCTCCGCTATTCAGAACGTGAAATATTTAAGTTGGGCACTTATCGCTTGGAAGGTAAAGTGAATCTATGGTGGATATTTATTTAGAATAGGAGGCAAAAAGATAACATTGAATCCATGTATTGGGATGAGTTCAAGAACTTGTTTTTCAGTACATACTTTCCTCATAATTTTCTTATAAAAATGGAGAATAAAGTTTCCCATTTATCTCATGGTTAGGATAAGAGAAGAAGGATATAATTGAAAAGAAACTCTAAAAATCACATAGAAAACAAGATTATATTTTCTTTATGCTAAAAGTGTGGAAGGAAACATGGAAGAAATTTTACTAAGAGTACTGATAAATGTTTTATGTGTGGGAAAAAAGGTCATCAGGAATTTTACTAGTGAAATAATGGGAATAAACAAATATCACCAAAGAGTGAACCTCCCAAAATATAGTGATAAAAGTGAAAGGAAAATGGGCACTAAGCTAATCAATTCCCCAATTCAAGTGTTAATGATGATGACCGATGTCAGTAATCTCTTAAAGAAATTGACATAAGAAAGTCACTTGTGATCAATTTTTGGGATGTGGCCTATACAATAAATTTATGGAATGATTGAGTGTTTATGTGTTATAATTTGAGAATAATTTATAAAATTACATTTATACTATTATGGAATAATGAAACATCTATGTATTAGTTAGTTGTAGTTTTTCCATAAGGATTAATGAGAATATACTAAATGGCACTGGTAAACATGAATAGTGACTCACGTAATAAGTTTATTTTTTTTGGAAAAGATATGATTAAGGGAAAGATAAACCTTATTATGATCATGATGATGAAATAATGATATTCATATAATGATATGTTGGACATGAATAAGTAAATTAGATGATAATGATTTCTTTAGAACTAATTAAGTATTTTTGGAATGTGGTTTATGCTATTAGGGATAAAGTCTATAGATTTTTGGACTTAAGAATAAGGAAAAATGCTCATTTTCAATAAGTATGTATGGTAAAGAGAATCAATGATTAAGGTGTTCACATGTTTTTAATGTGACAACCAATACATTCCTTATGAGATATGGGAGATAAATGTTAAGATGCGTTAGTTAACCTCTTTATAATGTTATAGTTTTTTAGTTTTATGTAGGATTGTAAGGTAATAAATTTATGGATAATATAAGTTATACTCTGGTTTAAGTCTATTAGATTATTGCATTATCCTACTATAGCTGGAATTATCCATATTTTATAACATATTCTAATTTTTTTGAGACGTATGGAATGACCTATCATTTTATTTATGGATCGCAAGATCGTCTAACACTTTAGCAATGAAAAATTCAACTTAATTTCATTGAATAAGATATGAAGTGTAATGTTTTCAAGGAATGACCAATGGTGATATTTTAATGAAATCAAGTAAGTATATCTTCTCATGCAAATTATTCAATAATAAGAAAATTGGTCGTGATGTAAAAGGGTGTCTTATTATCATCATTTTTATGATATTAATGATCTCTTTGACGCTTCATTATTTTATGGTTTGTGATTGTTAAAATTCACTAGATTATTAAATTTATTATGACCAGTTATATTTATCAATATCTACGATTATTTATGATTTTTATCCATGCCCAATCCTTACCTATGTTATCTTATGTAGAGACGTAGTTATGATTTAGTTTGGGTAACTAATATTTTATGACTATTATTTTTTAACAAGAAGTTTTAGTTTTTACAATGTGGGTTTCTATCATTTTATAACCCAAAATAATTTTGAGGGATAAATTAATTGGGGGGGGGGGTAGAATGTGACACCCAAAGATTTTATGATATAGATTCCTTTTAATCTCTTTGATGTCTTGTGTGTTACGCTACACCAATATTAGCATGCGCTATACACAACACCATATTATCTTACAGTGTACGAAACACTATACCTAGATTATGTTACACATAATTTAAATTTCTTTTCATAGAATTCATTTCATATAATATCAAGTTTAATTTAACAACTAAATATCATTATGTTACCACAGAACCTAGTCATTATAATTGAAGGTATGAACAATATTAACTTTCATCTGAAAAACTATTTAAATGAAAATAAAATAATGTAATCACTATTGATGGATTTTATTAACGTAATATATATATATATATATATATATGTATATAATATTCAATATAATTTTTAAAATTCATTTTATATGTTTTCCAGACAAGATATAAGAACAAATTCAATTTTTTGGATAAAAAAGTATTTTTTTAAATGCAGTTTTCCATATTTTTATGGGACACCCATTTTAAATCTAGTTTCTGCACGTATATATATTCTATTTAATAACATAAACACATTCTTTTGAATAAGCATATAAAAATTTATTTGGATGATTTTTTGAAAATTTTCCCACAACTTTCATGTTTTGATGAATAATAAAAATGCAATAAAATTAATTGAAAAATATTTTCTCATCAAAATAATTATTTTGGATTAAATTATAGTATTGAATGGTCTTAATGTATAAATAGAATATATTTATATCATTTAATTTTTTTTGGTCATTTGAATTAATTCTAAAATGAATTCAGATGTAAAAAATTTCAATCTTTTGTAATGTTTTAACTTTTAAAAACATGTTTTTCATTCCAATAAAGAGATTAATATTAAATTAATTACTGAAACTTCTCTATTTTAAATTTTATGAAATTTTATTCCATATTTGGAATCAGTAGGTACATATTATGTTGATTTCATTATTTTATTTTTGGGCATTATGAATAGCAACTTCAGTATTTTTATTAATATGGTAAAAAAGTAAAATTGGTTAATTAATGCTAAATATAATATTAAAAAATTTCTTTAAGAATTATCCTAATATGATTGGATGAGTGATTTGCGACCTAAACCATCATTGGTTCAAAATGATACCCTTTGGAATCCACTTGGATGAGATTAGGACATATAATATATTATATTTAATGAAAAGCTAAATATGTATCGCTCAAATTTTAATAAATAAAACATTTTTTATATAAGGTTATATAGAATACAAATTATATTATAAATGATTATTTTAAATCTAAAGTGTTTTTATTTATTTCATTAATTTATTTGTAATTTTTAGGAAATATATAATTACCTTAAGGACTTATACTTTGATGATGTACAAATTAATTAATTGATGAGAAATCAATAAAACAATTATTATTAAAATTATAATAACCATAAACAGACCCAAAAACATGCCTAATTAATATTTTTCAAGTATATATCAACCATAAGTATCCAGTTTTGAGTTATCAACCATATGGAGCCATATGTAAGAGGTTGTGACACCTATATTATATTATTTAAAGTGATGTTAAAGTTGTAAGATTCATAATTTAACAAGTATAACATTTTTCATGTTTGATTTTCTAGAAGATAAATTAAACTAGAAGTTTTAATATGAAATATTATAGATTTATCTTCATAATAGTATTTATTTTTAATTTTTACACAACAAATAATTATAGTAAAAAATTAAACAAAACTGATGTAGCAAATATTTTATTAACGATAATATCCAATGAACATTATTAGAAATATCAAAAAAAATATATTTTGTCTAATTAATATGTAAAATGATTTTAATAGATTCCATAGATCCAATAGGGATATAATAATTTTTTATATGATAACACATTATCATAATATTTTTAAAAATACATTAATATAATACTATCAAAACTGATAATATTGTTGATTTGTCAAATCAATGTTTTATTAAATTATTTAAAAATAAAAATAATTTTTAAAAATTTATAATAATTATTATATTTCATAAAATGATCTAAATTATTTATTTATGATTTAAGTTACATTCGATAAGTAAATATTTTACCCTTTTAATATTGAAATAATTGTTACCCAAGTTAAACTGAAATATAAAAGCTATGTGTTAAATAAAAAAGATAATTTTTAAATTAACAAAAAAACTTGTCCAAAAGTTATTTTTTGATGATATTACAACCTTATATCATCTCATATTAGAAACTATGATACTTTTGATGTTTTTGGATGTGCATTGAGTTTACAATAAATTAATTGTTTTGGAGTTTCTGAACGTGCCCCTCCTCCCTCTTATAAAAGGCCACCACCTATACCCACTTCCTCACACCTTTCAAGCCCAATGGATTGAAAAAAATCTAATAAAATAATCTCCAAAATTCTATAAATTCCTCATATAATCCTTAAATTGGGAATAATGCATCTCAAGGAAGCCTTTTGACACGAACTAATAGGAGTTACTCAATTAAGAGGTATCATCTTCTCTCAAGATCATTTCCTTTAATTTCCTTCTCCAACCTCCACTCTCTTTATTATATTATGATATGATAACACCAATATACTCAATATTCTAGGATTTATTATGATAAGGTTTAAACCTAGACTTATAGGCACCACTATCTAATAGGTATTGAACATACTATTTCCATGTACAACGAACTATAGCCTCACAAAATGTCGATTGTTCATTTTTACTTTACGACTAATCATGGTAGCCATTATGGTGGAAAATATGTTTTTATATAAATTATATTATATTTATTATGTATTTAATCTACCATATTCCTTTTTACAACTCATACGATTTTACGTTTCATTTAGTGTTAACACGATAATCTCGTTTGAGGAAGTGTGGACTACCGCCCCCGCAAAGCGATGAGATTCCGTCACACACCACATGGAATGTTTTAATGATGGGTTTAGTGAACTTATATAATATAAAAATGATACTGGAATAATGATATATATATATATATCATTTATACACTTTCTTTCAACACATCAATTAAAATAGAAACAACGTTCATGCGTACGTACGACTTATCATCTCCATGACTGGTGTATTCCATTTCATACTTATTTATTATATAGATTATTACAACAAAATTATAATATATATACATGATATATGTATCATGATATATATTATAGAATTATAATATAAGTATAAGGACCAATAATATAATAAATTATGACACATGCGATGAACAAAGTGAATATTACCCAAAGTAATACCTTAATATAGGATCGTTAACAAGTGGGTAAAGTCATAATAAAACCATATATGGTAATATGTATAAGAATATTAATTTTTAAAAGATGTATAATAAACTTATATTTATTATACAAGAATCTTGTACAAGTATGAAGAGAGTCAAGACACATGGTAATGGATAATTTTTCAATCTCATTACTATTTGATATTATTTATATATAACTATTTACTGGGGTTTATTTACCATCCATTTATATGTTTCCTAAAAAAGGTTTCATAAAATGTTTTAATTTTCTTCAATGGATTTTAATGTCTTTTTTACCCAATTTTTATTTTTTACTACTGGGTTTGGAATAAATCTTTCTTTAATTTTCCATACGGGCTACTTTTTGAATTTTCTGAAAAAAGTATGAGAAGAATGTTTTCTTACTTATACAACATGAATGGATTTTAAACATTCATAATGAGTTATTTTATTGAATATTATATTACAATTTTTCAAGGTTATTTTCAAATAAATTCTTTTATTTTAATCTTTTGTGGTGTTTTAAAGAAATAAAACGTTTTTGAATAAAACAATCTTTTCCCCAAGAATTAATTTAAAGTGTTTTATAATTTTTTTCCATCTAAGATTAAGAATATGTTTAATGTATTATATCCCTATTATTATTTTGGTTTATTATCTATATTATGAGATTCTATTTATGAAATACATTTTTTTACATGGATTATGTTATGATGGAATAATGTTTAAGAAACCCATCTTATTCCTTAAGTTATGTCATGATGAATGATTTATTATCTTGTGGAACACATATGTATATTTTTCATTATGTGATAGGTGGTAACTATATATCCCTATAATTAATTAGGTAATGATTTATATCTCATGATATAAACATGAGTAGAATGATAAGAAAAACCAGTTCAATAATATAGAGTTGGAAATACAAGTAAATCTGGTTCAGTAATACTTAGCCAGAAGAGCATTTAAATCCGGTTCAGTAGTAGAAGGTTTCTACTATGATGGTCTTGGTAACGAGCCTTGGATTATATAGAAATGATTTTCTATGAATACATGTTTTCTACAATTCCATGTTTAATGGTAGTTTTATTTTGTCATGCTTCACATTCCTTTATGATTTATTCCTTACGTACTACCACAATTTATTTTATAACTCAATATTTTGATATTAAAAATATATGTTCATGTTTGTTTACATTCTTATTTCTATGTTTTGTTTTATGTTGACCATGTTTACCCTTACTAATCATTTTATCTCACCATTTTTATATTTTATTTTCTCCATGATTTAATGAAAGGCATTAGGTTGGAAAAATAAAGGTGAAGATCTTTATAGGAGATGTTGAAGATCTTTGACAAAGATAGAAGAATGTATTCCATGTTTCCAAATAAACTAAACTAATATTTTATTTATGTGTCTATTTGGGTAATGTATTATGTATTCCAAAAAAATGCAATGTCTAGGTATATGAAGATTTGGTTATTAGAGAGGGGACCATATGTAACCTTCTAATGCACTAGGAGGTAGCTGGACACTGAGGTTAAACTGATGTTTCTTAATCATACCTTGTTAAAATTTTTGTTTAATAAAGTGATATATAGTCTCAATATGTTTTTTTTGTGAGAGTGATTAACCCGATTATTCATAATATTGATCATACTCTTGTTTTCACAATAAATCACCATTAGTTGTTTCACTTTATCACCAATATTAGTCAATTGTTTTTTCATCCGTAATAGATGAGTGAAAGCCTTTGTATCAGATATATACTCTACTTCTACCATACTAAGGGAAGTTATTTATTGTTTATTTCTCAACAAACCCACACATTTGATTCTAATAAAAACTTCTCCCCCACTTTTGTAACTTCTATCCCCCACATTTACAGCCTAGTTAGAATCAGAAAATTATGATATTTTATTCTCTCTTGATGCTATAAAGAATAAGAAAAAATTGAGAGTATCTTGAATTTACCTCATGATTACTTTAACTGCTACCAAATGATCTTCCATTGGATTAATTTTTAAGATAGATACTACAAAAGTTTCAAAAACAATATCTGACTTTGTTTTAGTGAATTATAATAAGTTTACAATGATTATTCTTGACATGATGGGATCCACAAATTTCCCATCCTCATGATTTCTATGTTTTTTCCCAACCAAAATCAGAATCAACATTGGATTGGAGTGGTATATGTGGAATTTATTCAGAATATCTATTGAATATTTTTTCTATGAAATTAATGTTTAATCCTTCTTTTGAATCACCTGTATCCCCAAGTAGTATATGAGTTCACCAATCCTATATGTTTAAAATTTTGATTTGATGTGATTAGAAAATTCTTCCACTAATCACATTTTTATTCCATCTAGATACACAAGAACCATAATGTAATCCTTTTGAAAATTCTTCACATAGATGTTATAGTCAAAACATACTATTTTAAATTCGGTCTTCTTCAGATAATCATCCTGTCAAGAATACCACTCCCATGGTGCCTGATTCAGACCATAGAGTTCCATATTTAATAAACATGTGTTCCTTTCACCATTTTCAATTATAAAACCCACTGGTTGTTCAATGTAGACCACTTATTCAAGAACACCATTTAAGATTTACTTTTTTAAATCCATCTGATAAACTTTGTACCCACTTTGAATCAATATATAAAGAAAGAGCTTGATCGAATATAGTCTAGCCACTAGATACAATGTTTCTTCAACCTCAACACCTTCAATATATGTATATCCCTTACACACCAAGTGTTTATTATTTCTGATCAAATTTCCATGATCATTGATTTTTTTAAATTTACAGTTTGTTCCAATCACATTGTGATTTTTGGGTCCCTTAAAAAGATCCCATGAATGTTTCTTGTCAATACGATCAAGTTCTTCATTCATAGACATAAACCATGATTTGTCCTTTTATACTTCTTCAAATGAGGTTGGATCCACAATTGATAGGAATGTATAATGTTCTTCATTTCTAATTCTCATTGTCTGTGTGGGTGTGGTCCAACCCCCAATGATGTTGGATTGATCTATTTATACTCTTCTATTTCTCATGTGAGATTCCGAGGAGGTTTCTTCAGAAATGGTTTACTCTTTTGTTTCTTCTTCTGAATCACCATCATTTTATGTGCCCTTACTTTTTTTTCAATCCTTCCACTATTTTCTAATTTAAATCTATCCCATGTGCACTTTCTTCTTCATCTTCTATCATATCAGTATACAATATCCCTAAGGTATTTATGGATTTATCTTCAATGGTCTTGATATAAATTCTTTTAAAAATCATTCCAAGATAAGTATTGTAATATTTATAGGATTTAGTCTTCATTGAATATCCATGTAATATTACCTAATATAAAACATAACCATACTTTACATGATTACTTTACTTATTTGTATGAAACATTTACTTAAAAGACATGAAATTACTTTAGATAGGGATTTATTCTATACAATAACTCATATGGTGTCTTGGTTTCTCCCATAAAAATACATACTTGATTTTGAGTCAAAAAACGCTACTTGAACAACCAATTTCTAGTAATGATGATAAATATGAATCTTAATAAGCGTAGTTCTATCCATATTGTTCACATTTCAATTTTTGTATTCAACAACTCCATTTTTCTATGGTATTCCTAGCAGAACCACCTCATGATTCATTCATTATTGTTTGACGTAACTTTTAAATTAAATGGATGTGTATTATACCTCATTGTCAGATCATAGAATCTTGATTATTTGACCATTTTCATTCTCAAATATTTGATGATAACTTTTCATATAATCAAAAACTTGTTGTTTCCTCTATATAATCATTGCACAATCCATTATACTACAACCATCAATAAAAATAATTAAGTACCCCTATCCATATATTACATCCATATTTATTGGACCATATATATTTGTGTGGATAAGATCAAACAGATTCTATTCCCTTTTTTTCTTTGGTTGATATGAACTACCGACCATTTTTCCTCTCTTACATGCATCACATGTATTTTCTCGACCGTGCTTAAAATTGGAAATTTTATTAACTATATTATGTTTATATATCCATTACATGCTCTATTGATTAATTTGACCCATCCTATGTTTCTATATGTTGTTTTATTCTTAAAATAGTAGGTAAAAATGTTATCTTTATTGAAAAATTAGTATCAGTTTCTCTATGTTATGCATCCTTTAATGTGATAAGTGCATGTATTTACTTTGATAGTGGACCCCTTTTGGATAAATTACACTAATATTATAGAGTAATAGAGTTTAATCAACCTAAGTATATTTTTATTAAAAACATCTATATAGGGAACTTCAGTTTTCCTTAGATTATAATTTTCTAGTTCTATACTTTAACATCCTTTAATATTTAAAGAACCATTATTGCTTAATATCAATGTTCCATAAATATTTTTCTTAAAATTATTCAAAAAATCTTTATTTCCTATCATGTAGGATGAGTATATACTATCATGAATCCTTGTTCTACTATTCTTTGTAGCTTTGAGGGATATTTATGAAGTATTAGATTTCTCAAATTTTCTCTTTTCCTTCAATGAGATACTTGATTGAGTGGTGGATAAAGATGGACTTTCCAATATATTTTCAACACGAATGAGTTCATTTTATTTATATTATTATTATATAGAAGAATATATATTCACAAGATAAAATTCACTAGGTCGGTGAGTATAGACTTGTATCTAAGTTATATAGGTATTATTCCAGACTTTCTTCTACCAATAATGAATATCTTTATTATTATACTTAGAATAATGGAAAAATTTCCATAGAAAATATATATTCTATATAATGAACGATATGATATAATTATCCTTTGTTGAATTCTTGATGCTCCCCTATTCAGATATATCCTTGAGTCTTCACAGTAAGACATAATATGTTTCAGAAAGACACAGAATTGACATTTCATAAGAGGAAATGTCTTCTCACTATTACTCCTCCTCATGTATACTTCCTTTGTCAAATAATTGGACAAGATATTTTCACTATAAACCTAAGGATAATATTTAGATCTTTTTTATATTTGGTTCAATGATTTCTTAATTAGAACAACACTGGACTTTGTGATATATGAAACCTTCTTATTCCCTTTATTTTATCATATGATGTTTCAATCTTTGTATGTTTTTTCATCATATCAAATTCTACTTTTCCCCATAATTTTTGATCTCCGATCTTTCAAGGCTTTCTATACTCCTTCAAAACAATATTTAGATATTTTTAAAAACTTGTCATATAATAATATTATAATCCATAATTTGTTCTTAGTTTCATTTTATTTTTATTTAGTTTATTATTTAGTCACTAGAGTAAAAACTTATTCTTTAAGTCCATCAAATTTATTAGCCTTCACCTCCAGTCTAGATGTAAGGTCATTGAAAACTTTTTCCTTCTCTTATATACTAAGAATAAATTACAGAACTTATTTTAATATTTTAAGAGATATTAAATGTTATTCTTCCCCTACTTCTATTCGATCAATTTTGGATTCAATCTAATAAACATACTCTAACAAATCTTCTAGAATGGATAAATTCTTCTTGTTTCTATTTATTTGAATATTAATATTATTAAGAGCACCATAATGATACACCTTGAGATAAAAAACACCAATCAATTGATTATATTTATCTTTTTTAGGTTTTTCCTTTTCAACGGTATCCATCATGGAATCTTGGGTTTCAGATTTAAACTCTGGTTATAAATCCTTCAAAAAATCACTATCATCTTGTTCTTATTTATAGATGAAACTCTTTCTCTATTATTTATTTCATTATTTGAGGTCTCCCTTTTGGGGAATCCTTTTATAAGTATTTTCATGATTTATTCATCAATTTAAATATCCTAAAATTCCATTGAGGATAAAGATACAATGTTTCCTACTCTACCATGCTGAAAACAATCCAACAAGAGAATTCCTTCAAATATCCCTTTTCCACTCTTAAATTTATTGGAGAAAATAGAAATAAGTTCACAATCCCAATTACATTCATTTTTACTTACACTATAAATCTCAGGTTTTCCATGTATTTTTGTTCCATTTCATTTTCTTACTCGAGTTGATGCATCTTCTAGTTTGACTCTTATTTCATACACCACGAGGATGATTAATACATCATCAAGAGAATGATAAAAAAATAAATTCCTCAAGGGCTGACACTTTTGAATTTTATAAGGGTGGAATAGTTCTCAAGATTTTATTCAGAATGTAAATATCTTTAATTTTTCACCTAGTCGTCAAATCAATCCAATAACTTCAGTAATTTGGTTAAAAAAACAACATTTTAATATGTATTTATTTTTAGATCATGAATCTTATTGTGAAAAAATATATATTTTTTCCTCCATTAAATTTTTATCACATTCATATATATTTTATAGTTTCTCCCACATTGTATTGGATGAAGTGAAACTCATCACATTAATATATATATTTATTATATATAAGTAATTTAAGGGAATTATTTGATTTTTCATATGCATCAAGAATTTTCCTATCTGTTTTAGTCATAGATAGTTATGTCGCATCATTGACTTAAATACCATGAGAAGTGGAAAAAAAACTTTAATGCCAAGGGATATCAGATGAGATATCTTCATATTCTTCCAAATATATTAGTTTATTCAATCAATGAGGGGGACTCTCCTAACATTCATTGAATTCTTCATAATGAAAATAAATGAATAATTTAACAACTATAACCTATTTTTTTGATACCACTTATAGGATCCCAGAACACCCTGAAAGGGGAGGGATGAATTAGGGTGTCAAATTTTTCATTTAAAGTAAATTATATTGTTCCTATGATGATGGGAAATTGTTAGAACAATCTAATAAAATTGTGCAGTAATGAAACATTCACATGGAGAGAGACAACTTGACAGTTTTACTTGGTTCATCACCAAGGGCTAGTACGAGGACCATATGATGAAAATGTTTTTTTCATAACTTTATCAAATAATCTTCATTTTTTTTGGAATATATATGTTCAAAAGCAGTCACTCTATGCTAGTAAAACTTCTCTTACATGATTTTAGGGAAAAGACACTGCCTCCCTCCAAAAACATCTATCGACTCCCCATAGCCCACTATCTTGAGTGAAGTCTTAATCATTTTAATTACTTTAAATTCAATTTAGTAGATTGAAATTCATGTATTTTTTCCCTTATTAGCATGATAATTTTCTTTCTCAGTATTCTAGAGTTGATTTACTTGAAATAAATGGTCAAACAAACTTGATAATCAAAACATACTAGTAGCACAACTCAAAACAATTTCACAAAACACCTAAAATTATATAAAAATTTTGGATTTTTATGAAATAGATCTTTAAATAAACCATTATCTTTTACACACCTAGATAACGAGTTTCACTTGGTATTTATAGACATAAGGAACACTCTACGTGGATGATTTACTGCACACAACTCTTCAGCATGATACTCTTTCATGCAGTAGAGACACCAGATATTCCTTGAAATGTTTTTCTTCAAATGAAGTGGGTATCCAAATATATGTAGAAATATCTGATATTGTATTTAATTTTCTTATTCACCTTAAAATTTTCATGAATGTTTCCTCTTATGTTGAAATCCTCATTTTGATGTCGCTTTTATCATGTAATTTCCTTCCACACCTCTCACAGTGCGTGAAATTTCCTATGTCGGCAAACTCTAACTTTTATGGAATTTTAGATCTTATGTGAGAGTCTTTAAATATTCTTATTTAGATGTGATGAACTTGAACCTTTACATGTGAATAAAATTTTGATTCACATTCAACTTTGTAGAAAAATTACATGCTTGAAAAAAATTCACCATCCACTAAATTTTGGACTAAAAAATTTTAAAAACACTAGGAAAAAATGAAATCTTCAACAATGAATCCATATGAATTATAAAAACACTTTTCATAAAAAATCCTTGATCAACCAAACATGTATTGACAAAAAACACATACTATAATCTATTTCCAGTAGCCTGTACTTGGATCCAACACCCTTCTGATCACATATTATAACTTCCATAACCTAAAAAATATATTCCAAATTCTCTCCCCATAACTCTTCCCACATCCCTATAATAATTGGTCTCATAAATATACCAATCCAAGTTGTCTTAATAAGAATTATAAGAGAGGACATCTAAAGAGGTAATATTCTTAACCAAAAATCTTTAAATTCTTTCTTATTACAACTTCTCCTATATATTCCTTCCATTATAGTTTAACAATATTGATATTTTAAATATTTTTTTTGTATTTATGTAATATCTATTATCTAACTTCCTATATTATGTTATTATAAAAATGAAAACATTGTCAATAATATGGTTTTTCACTGTCTCTATAAATGACGTGTTCAATTTTTTATTACCACGTTCATGGTATGTAATAATAAACCTATAATGGTAAAAAATGAAATGAATATGTATATTATATATTGTTTCATATTATAGAATGAATATATAGACATAATATTAAAGTAAAATAATTTCATCATGGTCAGGAAACCCACCTAAATAAACTAAGTGTATATCGATTATACTTTATAAATTTTTGTTATTGTGGAATAATATAAGATAATAAGAACATTTTATACTTTTAGTAATAGATTAAAACTATACCATTATTATTATGGAGTTATATAATAATTTTCTAAATAACACCCATAATCGTCCACAACTAATGTGACCATAGATGCATGACGTGATTGACCATGGAAGAGTGGAAAGAGAAAAAATATCCCAATTAAATAAATCTAACATAAAATAAAATATTGATCATAAAAAAATATTTGAATAAATTTTTCAATAATATATTTAATAAATCTAATTTTATTATTTATGAGGTTAACTTAATGTACAGAGTAAATCTGGACCCAAGGTAAAGGATCTATCTGAACCATCCTATTTTTATTAGGATGTGATTTCTTTCTATTTACCTCAATTTCAATATATAATATCCTTATTAAATTTCTCAATATTATATATATATATATCCCAAAAACATATATAATTTATTTTAATTTAACTTTCCTTGATTGTGATATAATGTTTTTAAAGGTTCTCTTATCAATTTCATTTGTTAACTAGGGTATATTAAAGGGAACTTATCTATTTCTCCCCTAATTTAAAGTACCACTAAATTAATTTATTTAACTTTATAAAGTTTCTAAATGAACTCCTTTATATATGTAAAACCATTTTTGTTTATTTTTGGTTTTATGGATGTTATTATTATCTTACCCTCTTATAAGACTCATGACCCATTTTCTTAAAACCCCACTTTGGAAGTACAATAAAAAACCAGTTTTCCACTATTTTTATGTATTAAATTAAATTGTGATTTATTTTTGTGACCTATACTTATTTACTTCCTCATAAAAGTATAAAAAATTATTAAATCACTTCATTCATGAAAATATATGTGATATTTTATTTTTAGGATCTAAGATACGATTATGTAACTCATTTACTTTTTTCATGGAGTTTCCATATGATTATTCCTTATGAATACTTTCCATAGATGGAACACAAATACATTCACATGTTTTGAGGAGTTTTCACAGATAGTGATCTTGTGCATTGCGTAATGTTCATAGCTTATGAGAAGATATGCATGAGACTGGGGAGTTAACCTATTCAACAATGGGAATTTTTCTGCCATCTTATGTTTCATTATTAGTGAGCCTTGACTTGTTCTTATTTCATGTTTTATATTATTTCTAAATTTATATAAAACTATTATATTTTGATTCCATCATCTTTATACTATTCTTCCATGTGATTATTCATGATCCTTTCCTATTATGATTTCATGTCATGCCTTTTGACCCATATGTTATAATTCATTATCATAATTATTTTCTTACTAGGATTTATAGATCAATACTTTTTTTGTGTATTCCCCATGTCATCTTATATGGTTTTATAACATCCCAGTGATTTTATTGTTCACTGTGGAGATTAGAATAAAGATTTTTTGTTTTAGTTTTATGATGATGTATTATGTACCCGGTCTTCCAAAGGAACTAGGACTATTGATCCTTGTGTTGTGTTTATTAGATATTAAAACTAAAAACCATGTAATAATATGTTTAAATATATTGGGTTACTTTATATTTTAGTTAATGAGTTATGTTTTGATTAGTTAGTAAGTAGTTTATTTTATTTGACTTGATTTATTCAAACTAGTGGATTGAAAGTATATTTTTTTAAAACTTATTTATTTTTAAAATGACTAATGATTTTATTTCATATTTTTTGTATTTATATTATAATTTTATTCATTTGTAATATTTTTTAGATTATTTGAATTTCAGAATGATATTTTGTATTTTTTTTACTTTTTTATTGATTTATTTGTCACATAGTAAAATGAAACAGTTTGACAGAATATTTTTATAGAATGAACTCATATGAATAATTATAAGTGGATTATCAATTTTACACTTTAGAGAATTAATTTTTATGTTTAGGTTTTTTAGTTTTACATATATTAATTTAGAAACCTGATATTTCCAAGTGTGGGTATATCTTAGAACCCTTTAAAAAATTGTTTAGATGGTATTCTTGCATGAGTTTGGTTTTAAAGTGGATTGAAAATTAAAATAAAATAATTTTCATTTTAGGGCATATATTATTACGGTTATAATTATGTTTATCATGAGAGAAATTAGTTTTTAATTTATATATCTTGCAATATTAACTTTTGGAAACAATTTATGTAATTATCTACTAGTAATATATCCTTTTTGATTCTTAAAAGTTTATTTAATTTGAAAAGATTTTGTTTTTTAATATAAAGAGAACTTTAAATCATTAGATCAGCCCTTTTATTGTATACTATTATATTTTATATGGTGTAAATTTCTATGGAGATTATGATGAGATTCAATGTGATTAACAAGATGAAATAAAATAGTTTTAAAGAATAATATTTACTTTGTTTATGTTTAAAATTGATTTTTTGATAAGTTTAGATTATTTCCATAACGATTAATTGATGAATAAAATTTTGTTTTGAATTTTTTGGGGTTTTAATCAATAAGATTTTGTTTTTATTATATTTTATTGATTTCAAATATGCATTCAATTTTCATGTTTTTTGAATTCAAAAGGTGTTTTGAAAATATTAAATGCATTTTCATTTTTAAAAGTGTGACGATGGCTAAACATATTTAACATTATTTTACGAAACATATTTAGTGATATATTGGGATTTTATTTTTTAAAATGAATGTTTTTTATTTATTTAAAAGGATTTTTTTGGTTTCTCTTGAACTCATTTGATGTATTATAATTTATTTGGTTTAGTCTATATTTTAAAATGTTTTTTAATCTTGTTTTGTTTTTATTTGTTTGGATAAATTTTAAAAGTTCCTAGATTAATAATTAATATTTTTTTAAGTGTTTTAATATATTATTGATTTCTATTTTGTGTATAGTTCAATTTTAATTTTTGATATTTTGGATTGTAAATTTATGAAGGGTATTTCTTATTTTTAAATTATTATGTGATGAATAATGTATATGAGTAGGTTTAGGGACCATATGGATTAAAAACATGGGTTCATTTTTTGGAACATATGTAATATGAAAAAAGACACATATTGGATATTAGTTTTATTGATTTTGAATGCACATTTTTAAATCAAAATTTTTATCTATTGAAGGTCTATGAAAATTTTTCTGATTAAATGAGGAAAAATTTATAAAATAACTAAAATTCATAAGAAACCCTTTTTTAAAAGTTAGAACCCAAATAATGTTTCTAGGGTTTAATACTAAATTTTTTGAGGAATATGTGATTCAGAAATATGAAAAAAGGTTTTCAAATTAAAATTTACTAAGGGTACAAAGTCTTCTGGAAAAAATTCATGTTTTGGTTATGTAGTATATGAGACCATTAAACCTTCAAAATTGAGTAATAGTGAAATTAATAGGTAGGTGAATAGTATATAAGACTACAATTTGATCATAAAATTTTAAAAATATTCTTTTGAAATTAAAAATATAATTTTTAACGGTCAGATTTTATTCAATTATCTATTTTAGTAATGTAAGATATAAAATTAAAACTAGAAAAAAATACACTCTATTATGTCATACGCGAACCTCAATTTTTCTTTCTACAAAATTTATTTTATTTTTATCTATGGATTTTGGTGGGATATATGATTGAACATATTTTTTGTCCTTTATTGAACTGTGGAGGTGTTTTTGGTGTTTTTGTAGTTTTTTAGTTTTTTTGATGGATATAGATCTCGTCGTAGCCATGAGAAATCTTGGTGAAAAGGATGGTTTGAATTTTTATGGTTTGATGAAATATCATCATGGATATGAAGCGTCATGTTGTTAAAGGTTTCTAAAAAGGATATAAAATGGATATATCCCATGTGTAATGATTTAATATTACATTCAGTTCCTAGACTTTATAAAAAATCTAAGGAGGGGTCATTCTGTGATAGTGGGAGGTCACACTAAGAACATGAATTAGGGTCACCATGAATGAATCTTTACTCATAGATATAGTTACATTTATATGGGAGGGTCTCAAAACCAATTATGTTTTAGGGTTCTATGATCTGGAGGAGGAAAATCATGATGTGATGAGGGGAAGTCATTTTGTGAACTTATATAAGGGCTGCCCAACCTACAAGGGTTCTAGACTTTTCTAAAATTTAGGTGAGAGGAAAATAATTCCATGAGAATGGTAACCTCACCATGATGGCCTAGGGTGAGATATCATATGTTATCCTTGGATGGGGTGCACCATGTCCTGACCTGTATAGTCATAGAGTGACTAAGGTCCCAAATAACTATTATAAAACTTATTAAAAAATAGTTTCAATATTAACGAATAATAAATAATGTATATTTATTTGTTTTAGTGACACACCTATTCCCCTCAATTCCTTCTTGATATATTCTCTTTCCAGATGGGTTTCACCTTGGTTTTGTCTAATTTAGGCATCATTTGATCCAAGTTATAAAATTAAGGAGATTCTTTGATTTCTCTTTAATTATTTATTATATTCTCTCTTTTCTTCATCATATTACACCCGTTTTTTCTATTTACATCAAATTTTAGGTTTTTCACAAGAATCATAAATTTATTCTATATGATCATAAATTAGAGACTTTTATTTGATAGAATGTTATTTATGAGTATAATATAGGTTTCTCCATGTATAAATAGTTAAACATAAAGCCACTAATTTCTATTTACTTCCATGACATGTTTTCTTATATTATAAAGTGACTCTATATACACCTATCTATTCATTTCTAAAGGAAATTTGTTCCACTCTAGAATTTCATTATTAAAGTGTTATTTCATACATAATCCTCAAAATCAGTTTTCATAAAACTATTCACACCTAGTGTTTTTTATATTCCTTAGAGTCTATTTGAAAGGATTTAAATAAAAATGGATTATTTTGTTTCTTATGAAGTTTTATTAAATTATTTTTGGATGTTTTCTTGATTTAGTTTTTCAAAAATTGTTTAGTAAATTTTCTTCTCTAAAGATTCTCCAAAGGTGTGGTTGAAATTTGATACAAATGGATTTATTGATATAAGTATATTGATGAAATATTCCCCTTCATGTCATTATATAGAAGTGTTGATACCAAGAGGTGATGATATTTTTATTATGATAAGTGAGTTTGAATTATTAGTGAGTATGATGTGATTGAGTGTGCTAATTGTTTTTAAATACAAAAATCATATTATATGTTAAATTAGATGATACCATGTGAAATGATTGTTAGTCACACATCACTATTTAGTTATTACGATTCATGCCTTTTATGAAGTTTCATGAGCTTATGTGGTTGATGAAAAATTCTTGTAGTTTTGAAGTATCTTGGAAGAAAGGAAGACTGAGCATTGAAGACTAAACCCATGTTACAGGGAATTTTAATGGGAATAATGTCTAAAACCTGATAGGCCATACACATGGTGGGGAAGGTTAATGGTTGTGGTGTATTTATGGTGTTATTGTGCAAAATAACTAAGTTAAAATTGTTCATGGTGGTACCTATGGTGATATTACAATGTGTCTGTGCTGAAAGGACAAGGAAAAAATGGACATGGTGGTTCCCATGGAGTTTTTTTATCCTACATGTGAGAAACTAGGAAATTAATTATTCATGTAGTGGTGTGTAAGTAATCCTTGGTCATCAAGTGGTGTTTCAAGCCCAAACAATTTGAGTAGGAGGACCATACCTGTTGTGTATCAATACATGGTCAACAAGTTATGTGTAGAGCTAAAAAAGACCTAATCATGAGGTAAAACACATGACAATTGCAGTTATTTATTGGAAATTGGATGTGTATTTTTTACCAGGCCGTGATTCAATCCATTTTTGGGGGTCTTTTTTAGTTATAATTAATTTGTATGATATGTATTCTTAGATGATATAAGGGATCCCTAAATCAATCTATAAGTTTTTTTTGATGTATCAATGCTATATAGAGGGACCAACAAAATCCAATGTATCAAAATTAAAAAAGATTAGTTTAGTGGTTTTATGAAAGTTATTAGTTTGAATTTTAATTTGAAAATTCTTATTCATCCTAACTATTTTGGATTTTTTTCTATAAAGAGTATGGGTGGTATGTAATAAGAATAAAATAAGAGACAAGAATAAGAATAAAAGAGATAAGAAGAAGAAAAGAAGAGGTAATAATAAGAAAATAAGAGTGAGGAAGAAGAGAATAATAGATTGGAAGAAGAAGTAAAGTGGAAGAAGAAGGGGATGTTAAAACTAGAACCGATTGAAGAGATATTTGTTGAATTTATATAGTTTAATGAAGAATATGAACTAAAACAAGGAATCAACAAATAAAATCTATTATTTTATGGATTTATTCTTTTCGATATCAAGTTCTTTATCATTTTAATATTGAGGTAAACATTATCACATTTAGGAGAATTTTTATAACATGATTTCAAGTATAAATCATACTAATTGTACCTACATGTTAAAACTAGATGGTTTTATGATCATGAAATAATTTGAATTCTCCCTGAGACTAAACTTTGTTTTTGAGAGGTGAACCATATAAATCGTATTTTCCCTTCATTTTTGTGTGGAACAATGATCACAATTAACTCTATATGGGAAGAGGGTTGTTTCATCAAGTAAACATAAAAAAAATTAAATCTCTAATACCCACTGTTAGTGATTTATCAATAATCTGAAAAGATTATTTTAAAGTGTCATCAGATCATAGGTTCCCCTCATTAGTGATTTTTTGTTTAGAGTTTGATGGAGTTTCACTCTGATTGAAGTGATTTTCCCTATATTTAGGGTGTATATCATGAAAAATCATAATTCTATGAATGGAAATTGGATTAATACATTTTATGGTAAAAATGTTCACATATGGAAAGATAGGATCCTCCTAGTATGGAGTTGTCAATGTTTAGGTTGAGCGGTGTCATTTTTACGATGTGGTGTTCATATCCGCTACCCCAATGGTTTCAAAGATGTGGATCTCTATTGATGAAGTTCCACCATATTTCACCTACCTCTTATGAAACTTTTTTTAAGGTCCTTTCTATTTCCCATGCTTCGATATCCCATCCTTTCGATCTGGCTCCGATGTTGCCTTGTCCCATTTTCTGGTTCGGTGGATCCCTCTCTACATAGAGAGACTTCAATTTTTCATTCCCATGGTTCCATGTTATGCAGATCTATCAAAAAATATTTCACCATTTTTCAATTTATTTGGATAGTTTTATTGTAGATATTTCTTTCCATTTTGAACCCATTGCAGACTTTTTTATTCCTTGTTTTGTTCTCCCAGCTTTAGTCCCCTATTCTCTAGTCTTTTATAGCATTTAACATATATCCCTCATACAAGAATCCACTTTGGTGTGGTTTGAAAGCTTCCTTGATGATTTGGGTGGTTATAGTGACTTCTGAAATGGTGGTTCGGTTAGGGGTTCTATGTTGTGGCGAGTTTAGAGTGGCAGCTTCTCACATGTGACATGTGTTCCTCAGTTTTGCTTCTCTAGTGGGTTGTGGTTCTGACGATGAGGGTGTGCTGGCCTTAGTGGAGTTGAAAGACTTTGGATTCCATCCCTCTATTATGATATTATGTGTGGTCTTTGTGTGTCCCACACCAGTGTTCCGATAGGCCTTGGTGGTGGAGAAATTGGGTCGCATGCAATAGGGTGACTACTTGAGGCAGATTCATAGGCTTCATTGTGATCATGCATGATTGTGTTTTAGGTGGTTTTGGTGGTAGTTACACACAATATTCCCAGTGTGGTCACATGTGGTTCCTTTTTCATGGGTTTGGTTATTTTGTGTGGGTATTTTTTTGGTTTGTGGTCAGAGGCTCTTTGTTTAGTGCATGTAGTTGTTTAGAGGTCTAAGGCTCATAGATCTCTTTAGGGCCACGCTGACCTGACTATTGGTTCTTTGTCTTTCTGGGTTATCACTTAATCTTATAAATATTTATTTTAAAATAAATAAATAGTTATAAGGGAAGATAAGATGATTCTATAACTGTTATCTTTCTATTATGATGTATTGGAAGTCAAAAATTTATGGGTTTTCCCCAAGATTAATGTATTTCCATGACATCTATAGATAAGTTTAATTTGGAGAATGATGGCCCTGAAAATAATTATATTCTACCATACTTCTAATAAAATGTGTTTTTGAAATTCAATAGACTCACTACTGCTATATAAATCTAGGATAAACTTAAAAATATCAAATAAGTAAAGACTAAAGTGATTAGAGAAAAATTGTAGTTTTGGATAAATACGTATGATAATATATAGATGTATGAAGATGAAAATACTAATAGTCTCTTCAATATGGTTAATTAATTTGTTATCAGAATCATATTCTGTGGCAATTACCTATAGGATATTAATATTTTTTAAAATATTTTTATTATCTTACTAGATAAGTTTTATTCGAAATTATTTACTTTAAAAGAAAAATATCCAACTGATAGTTCTCTTGATTATTTTTACATCATTTTAATATTATCCAAAATAATAAAAGACAATTATGTGACGCCCCGAGCCCGCTATTCCGGACTCGTTGCTTCAAAATGTTGTGTAATAATTTTTTTTTATAAACTTAACTTAAAAATTACACAACACCTTAAACAAAATGAGGATCTTTCACCGGTCTAGGTTCTGGTTGATTTAGACATAACCTTACATTTATCAGAGTCGAAACAATGAAACAACAGTCCACTACTCTTCCACTGCGCGCTACAACAAAGATGACCAATCTCTGAGATTCAAGATCACCTGTGAAAAACATTTCAAAAACGTAGGGTGAGCACAAAAGTTGCCCAGTAAGGGTTTTTAAAGCCTTTGATAAATATATTTTAAAAATATTACTTGATAATACATTTGAAATATTCAATTAGAAATACCCTTGTAAAATAATTCTTTGGAAAATAATTATACTTTGAAAGCAATTTTAAATTAATCCAGTGATTAGATAGAAAATATTAAGCAAGCTCTTAAAACAAAACAACTAAGGCCACTTGAATCTTTGAAGGCTATCATGGGCCTACCCACTTGAGGGATGGATTCATTATCCAACTCCCTATCGTATTTACAAATTTCAAGCACCATTTTCTTTATAAAACATTTTTCATCTTGCCTTACTTACATATAATTTTCACTGGATTTTTAAATTTTGGAAACATGTTACGGCACTAAAATACACATTACACTTATATATATATATATGATTATGTATGTATGTATATATATATATATATATATATTCATATGGACTTCCATCGCATTACACATTCATGTTTGGTTCTGACCAAACTTCTGTCACCCATACCTTTCATAAACATCCATGTACCTAAAATTTTTATGGAAGACACGATTTTCATATTGTTATAATTTTAACCATTAAAATGAAATCTTGAATAAAAAATTCCAACAACATACTTGTTTAATTATTAATAATCATATGAAATCTTTATGTCACACATAAAATTTTTAATAGCATTTCATATGCATTCACTCTTTCTTGAATATATAAATGTATAGTTCATACAATATGCATATTTATTATCCATACATGATTAGTGAAACCGATATGCACAACATACTATTAATAAAAATAATAATCATTACTTATATGAAATTCATGAGTTAATTATAATATAATGAGTGTCGATGATGAGCATAATAACATGGCTATATATATATATATGAAAATGCCGATAAAACATGATGGTATGTAATATGTTGTTTTTTTTAAAACATGGTGATAATTGAAAACATTATAAAAATCACAATATTATACATATATATATATGGACATGTACTGCCATGAAAAAAACAACATAATTCAAACACTAAAATCATACATTAAAATAATGTTTTAACACTTAATAAATTCTGTATAAAAGTTTCCAAAACTAAAAATTAATATTTAGCTTGGTATTGAAATACACATATAAATATCTATATATAAATCTGTATATAAATCTGTATATACCAAGGTATATATAAAAAAAATAGGTTTTTATTCACAAAACATAACATTAAACACTCTTTTAAAACTTTTAAAAGAGGGATTGAGAACAACTTGAGCATATAAAGCTGCATATGAAATAAAGGTTTTGTAAATTGAAGGTAATTGAAAATAGTCCCTTACTATATTCTACCAAAATTTCAGAAGTGAAAAACATGATGATTTTGAAAAAGAAACCATAGATGAAATAAATTTCAATTGAACAATTATAATTTTCGAAGAAAATAAATTGACCGAATAAATATAAAGATCCCTTACCTCTAATCGTTCTGTAGCATAATAATTTCCCAAACGGCATACACACCCATGAAGGATGTGAAAAACTTCAAACACTACATTAGAACTAAGAATGAGAAATGGAAATGAAAGGGTCCTTCCTCGCCAGTTCTCTTGTCACACATAGCAACAACAGACCAGAGAAGAAAAAAAAATGCTATGTAGGGTGGCCTCTTCATCCCACCCGAGATACTTATTTATACATAGTGTTACTGTGTATTTGGAATATTTTATTAATTGTAAACAACTTGCAGTTTGTCCAAAACAAATATCTCAACAGAAGATCACAATCTTGAAACAGAAAAATGAATTTAAAATTGACGTTTACACCTTACATCTCTGTTACGTGATGACCCACAACCGCATACCAAAACATCCAAAATAGAATCGTTGACAAAAATGATCCCTAATTAAATTGTAGATTATAAAAATAGACAAACACTGACATTGAGTAAGAAATTCCATGTATTAACCAGAATCAAGTGGAGGAAATCGACTGAAATCCACAACTTGATATTTAATAAACCAAAATCAATTTGAATATATTAAATTACCGACAACAAGATAACGGATAAGACTTTGAAAAAAAAATAGAAATATACAAACATGCTAATTAATATATCAAAATTTGAATATGGAAATTAGATTCAAATACCTAAAGATCGGATAAACAAATACCTACTTGCAAAACAGGACAGTGGAAGTAGATTGGAAGTCACCTTCATCATAACTCATACGGATACATCAATGCAAAACAGATCAGGTGTAAATGAACCGTAATCACGCTTCGAACACTTCTTCGAAACCCCTATAAGAAAATGAACATTGGACGACGTCCGGGCTTTAATTGAAGATCAAACACTTACGGCTTGGTCTTGACCTGGACTGACACTCATGCCATTGATTTTGGAGACGGTTTTATATGTTCCTCTTATTTTTAGTTTTATTGCTATCATCCTTGCCATAACGTTTGTTCTTTTATCAGATCCAAGAGATGATAACTACTCGATCGGCATCATCGTGTTTCTCGGTAGTCTTCCAATTGTTTTATTATCAATAGCAGTGGGTTTAATGGGTTAGTTCTTGTGTATCAAGGGTGTATTCTGGTATTTGTATGAATAAAATGCTCGCTAATTATATATTTTCATTTGGTAATTTATTTTATTACATCTTGGAAACATTGTCAAAACATAAAACTTAAATTTAAACCTGGGGTGTTACATTCTACCCCCCTTAAATAGAATTTCGTCCTCGAAATTCATTTACACTTATCACTCTCAATTCTCATCTATTCTGAGTCTCACATGATGTCCCCAAGGTCTGTATAGTTGTCTTCCACGGTTTCCATGTCTCCCTAAGAAATTAATGTTCAATGTGGCTTCGAAATCTTCCACTTCCTTCGCCCATATGCAACTAGTGCAAGAGGGGTTGTATGGATGTAGGCACCAGAAGACAGTCCTCAAGGAATGATAATCAATATAGTATCCGAGAAGTTCGTCTTGAATTTGATTCCTATAAGAAAGTCTCATTGCTTCGTCTTCGAATGTTTCAAATTCATCATAAATTCTTCCTGTGAAGCAAAATCTTAAAAGTTGACACATAAATGCTGCGCGAAGATTTCCTTCTTCAGCTGCTCTATAAAAATTTGAGATTGATTCTGGTTGCTCAAACATTGTAAAGCACCTAAAAAGTCCTTCGTAATATGCTCCTTGGCGTTGATAGAAATGACGTTGGATCTGCCTGATATCTTCGAAGACGAAACCAGAACCACGATGAAAACTAAGTATATCTGGTGTGCCTGATATATTATAGATACGTTTACAAGAAAGTCGCATGGCTTCATAGCGCTCAGATTCTTCTTTGCATGATTTTGCCATGATCATAGCAAGTAATTCATCCGGAAGGCCTAAGAGACTTGTTTGAGTTCTCCTTCCTTCCATCTGAAAATTACAAAGAAGTATGTTGACTGAAAAGGACAGTCAATTTATCAAAGGGTTCTAAATTTCCAGAGTTATCTAGACCGTTCCTCTGATACCAAGTGTGACGCCCCGAGCCCGCTCTTCCGGACTCGTTGCTTCAAAATGTTGTGTAATAATTTTTTTTATAAACTTAACTTAAAAATTACACAACACCTTAAACAAAATGAGGATCTTTCACCGGTCTAGGTTCTGGATGATTTAGACATAACCTTACATTTATCAGAGTCGAAACAATGAAACAACAGTCCACTACTCTTCCACTGCGCGCTACAACAAAGATGACCAATCTCTGAGATTCAAGATCACCTGTGAAAAACATTTCAAAAACGTAGGGTGAGCACAAAAGTTTCCCAGTAAGGGTTTTTAAAGCCTTTGATAAATCTCTTTTAAAAATATTACTTGATAATACATTTGAAATATTCAATTAGAAATACCCTTGTAAAATAATTCTTTGGAAAATAATTATACTTTGAAAGCAATTTTAAATTAATCCAGTGATTAGATAGAAAATATTAAGCAAGCTCTTAAAACAAAACAACTAAGGCCACTTGAATATTTGAAGGCTATCATGGGCCTACCCACTTGAGGGATGGATTCATTATCCAACTCCCTATCGTATTTACAAATTTCAAGCACCATTTTCTTTATAAAACATTTTTCATCTTTCCTTACTTACATATAATTTTCACTGGATTTTTAAATTTTGGAAACATGTTACGGCACTAAAATACACATTACACTTATATATATATATATATGATTATGTATGTATGTATATATATATATATATTCATATGGACTTCCATCGCATTACACATTCATGTTTGGTTCTGACCAAACTTCTGTCACCCATACCTTTCATAAACATCCATGTACCTAAACTTTTTATGGAAGACACGATTTTCATATTGTTATAATTTTAACCACTAAAATGAAATCTTGAATAAAAAATTCCAACAACATACTTGTTTAATTATTAATAATCATATGAAATCTTTATGTCACACATAAAATTTTTAATAGCATTTCATAAGCATTCACTCTTTCTTGAATATATATATGTATAGTTCATACAATATGCATATTTATTATCCATACATGATTAGTGAAACCGATATGCACAACATACTATTAATAAAAATAATAATCATTACTTATATGAAATTCATGAGTTAATTATAATACAATGAGTGTCGATGATAAGCATAATAAGATGGCTATATATATATATATGAAAATGCCGATAAAACATGATGGTATGTAATATGTTGTTGTTGTTTTTTTTAAAACATGGCGATAATTGAAAACATTATAAACATCACAATATTATCCATATATATATATGGACATGTACTGCCATGAAAAAAACAACATAATTCAAACACTAAAATCATACATTAAAATAATGTTTTAACTCTTAATAAATTCTGTAGAAAAGTTTCCAAAACTAAAAATTAATATTTAGCTTGGTATTGAAATACACATATAACTATCTATATATAAATCTGTATATAAATCTATATATACCAAGGTATATATAAAAAAAATAGGTTTTTATTCACAAAACATAACATTAAACACTCTTTTAAAACTTTTAAAAGAGGGATTGAGAACAACTTGAGCATATAAAGCTGCATATGAAATAAAGGTTTTGTAAATTGAAGGTAATTGAAAATAGTCCCTTACTATATTCTACCAAAATTTCAGAAGTGAAAAACATGATGATTTTGAAAAAGAAACTATAGATGAAATAAATTTCAATTGAACAATTATAATTTTCGAAGAAAATAAATTGACCAAATAAATATAAAGATCCCTTACCTCTAATCGTTCTGTAGCATAATAATTTCCCAAACGGCATACACACCCATGAAGGATGTGAAAAACTTCAAACACTAAATTAGAACTAATAATGAGAAATGGAAATGAAAGGGTCCTTCCTCGCCAGTTCTCTTGTCACACATAGCAACAACAGACCAGAGAAGAAAAAAATGCTATGTAGGGTGGCCTCTTCATCCCACCCGAGATACTTATTTATACATAGTGTTACTGTGTATTTGGAATTTTTTATTAATTGTAAACAACTTGCAGTTTTCCAAAACAAATATCTCAACAGAAGATCACAATCTTGAAACAGAAAAATGAATTTAAAATTGATGTTTACACCTTACATCTCTGTTACGTGATAACCCATAGCCGCATACCAAAACATCCAAAATAGAATCGTTGACAAAAATGATCCCTAATTAAATTGTAGATTATAAAAATAGACAAACACTGACATTGAGTAAGAAATTCCATGTATTAACCAGAAGTAAGTGGAGGAAATCGACTGAAATCCACAACTTGATATTTAATAAACCAAAATCAATTTGAATATATTAAATTACCGACAACAAGATAACGGATAAGACTTTGAAAAAAATACAGAAATAGACAAACATGCTAATTAATATATCAAAATTTGAATATGGAAATCAGATTCGAATACCTAAAGATCGGATAAACAAATACCTACTTGCAAAACAGGACAGTGGAAGTAGATTGGAAGTCACCTTCATCATAACTCATATGGATACATCAATGCAAAACAGATCAGGTGTAAACGAACCGTAATCGCGCTTCGAACACTTCTTCGAAACCCCTATAAGCAAATGAACATTGGACGACGTCCGGGCTTTAATTGAAGATCAAACACTTACGGCTTGGTCTCGACCTGGACTGACGCTCATGCCATTTCTTTTGGAGATGGTTTTATATGTTCCTCTTATTTTTAGTTTTATTGCTATCATCCTTGCCATAACGTTTGTTCTTTTATCAGATCCAAGAGATGATAACTACTCGATCGGCATCATTGTGTTTCTCGGTAGTCTTCCAATTGTTTTATTATCAATAGCAGTGGGTTTAATGGGTTAGTTCTTGTGTATCAAGGGTGTATTCTGGTATTTGTATGAATAAAATGCTCGCTAATTATATATTTTCATTTGGTAATTTATTTTATTACATCTTGGAAACATTGTCAAAACATAAAACTTAAATTTAAACCTGGGGTGTTACAATTATATCAATTTTTTGTGAATTATGAAAATTAAATCTCTTTTAAATCCCCAAAGAATGAAAAGTTGAAGAAAAATTTTTATGTTGAAACAAATATTTTTTTATTTTGATTAAGATTTAGATTTGGATCATAATATTGATAATATATTGTATCTAATCCATACAAATTTGATAATTTTAAATTTAATGTTTAAAGGTAATCTTATAATAAAATGATTTAGGTGTGGAGCCATTGGATATTTTTTTTTGAAAATTATACTATGAAAAAAGAAGATAGAGTTAGTGATAAAGAAGAAGAATGAAAAATAATATTATTTAAGAAGAGATCATTAATGTTTGAAAAACTCTGAGTTTATATTAAAGGTAAGATAAATAATTTTTAAAAAAATTGGAATAGAAATTTATTATCTATGTGTAAAAGCAGTGATAACAATGATGAAAAAGAACAGATAGACAAGTCAAGAGATCTTGATGAAAAAAATATCATTGCTAAGGTGAATAGAGAAAAATTCTTTAGTAAAATTTGTAGAGTAGTTGAAGACAATGAAGAAACTAATATGTAATACACGATCAATTAATAATTAAAATAATGTCTCTTAATTATCTCAAAATAAGATAAGAAAATTTAAAATTTTAGAATAGACAATGAATATGTATTCACAAAATAGAAGTCAAAATTTATTTATAAATTTAAAGGGTTTAAGAAATTTCTAGATGATTAGAATAATATTAATATCATGTTGGAAGATAATTTTAAGGATTATAAAGAAGATTTTGATCATGTACAACAAAAATTGATTAAAACACAAGAGGATTTGAAGAAATGTTAATCCAATGTTCAGATTTCTATTTTAAAAAATAAGTATTATTTGAAGACATTTGAAGATTAATAATACCAACATAAAAAATTTCTTAAGGTTGATAATAATTATAAAAACTATGACATTAACTTATAAAAGAATTATCAAATAAAGAAGACCATGTTTGTAGAAAAACAATGTGATTTTCGATATTCTGGAAATTTCGAGTGCATCCACATTAATGAAAAAATTGATACCAATAGTGCAGGAAAAAGGTTGATAGTAAGTTGGATGTAAATAGGAAAGTGTCTGGTGTTCACAAAAATTTAGTTTTGAAAAATTATTCAAGATTAATTGTGAGAATATTATTGAAACATTGGTTTTTGGTTCTAGAAAACACAGTGATTTTAATAGAAAATATGACATTATTATTATTTTTGGCACTGTAGTGGTTTTGGGCACATGAGAAGGATGTTTTGGTTTAATTACCAACACAATGATGAGGTTATATGGTATGGAAGATATATATTGATGGGGAGTTACCCCATTTAATGAATATAAAATTCAAATATATAATGAGAAATATAGATTTGAAAATTAAAATAGATTTCATCCATTTGAATATTTTTATGAACAATGTGAGTAGGTATAGAATCTTGTGAAAGTGTGTCTTTTATTATACCGTCCTAAAATTTCTGAAGATATAATCATATGGAAACTTATAAGGTAAAGGATAATGGAAAAGAGAAAAATCTAGTTTGAATTTTTTTTATAAATAATCTAAAGTATAATTTTAATGAATTTTTGATAGTATTTATTCATCATATATTCTAGTTGTTTTGAATTTCATTAAGGATATTAAAGAAAGTGCAATAAAGAATTTGTTACCTTTGAAAATGATGGGTCACTAAAACTCAAAGGTTCTAGATCAATATTGATTGGTAATGATTAATTGAAGTACAAGATTCTAATTTATGTTGAAGGATTGAAACACAATCTTCTCAATGTGTCCTAGTTATGCGATGAAAGAAATAATGTGCTCTTTTAGAAAGATATTTTTTATGAATATCTTGAAATATTGATCTCTATAGAAAATAGGATACCAAAAAATATGAAATTTGTTTCATATTAGTGATGCTAGAAATTCTTTTTATATAAGTATGAATGAAGAAAATAAAGTGTGAAATTAAAGACTCATTTTTATTTTCCAAAAACATCTGTGCATAATTATTAGTGGATACATTGTTAATGATTTTACTAAGATTAATAAATAGAGGAATTATATGTTGGTATCTTTTTAAATAGAAATATTGTGAATAATATACATAGAAAGGTAGTAATAAAATCTACTCATCCTCTGGAGCTAGTTCTCTTTTGGATTTGTGGTCCCATGAGGAAGGAATCAACAAAATGGAGATAAATATTTTTTTACTTTATCAATGAATTTATTCACATTACATGTATTATGTTTAAGGAGAATAAATCAGAGGTTATAAAAAGGTTTGAGTGTTTTATGTGAAGTGTAGAGAAATAGTGTGTTTACTATTTAAAGAAGTTTTGAATAGATTATGGGCATGTGTATAATAGTTAAATATTTAAATCCTATCTTGAAAAAAGGTATCCATGATGAAATCTGTGCATCATACACACCCCATAAAAATGGTGTGGATAAATTAATGAACATAATTCTTATGGATATGGATCGAACTACGTTTTTAGAGCATGAAACCTATAATTATTTTGTGAAAAAATACATAATTGGAGTCTTTAATATTCAAAATCATTTTCATTATAGGGAGATGTTTAATATTTCATTATACGAGATTTCTTATAATAAAACTATAAGTTTTAAGTATCTAAGAGTGTTTTATGTCCCTTTAAATATCAATACCAATGTTAAAAATCTTGAAAAATTAAAATAAGTGGTGTTGATGGTATCTTCCTAGGTTATCCACCAAATAGAAGAGGAAATCATTGTTATAATAAAGAATAATGAAGGATTTTTTATTTTTTTATGTGAAAGTGATGGAAAATACACAAATTAAAATCACACAATGAATAAATTTTCACATGTGATGACGATGAATCCAATTTTTTGAAATAGAGAGGTGAAGTTTCAGAAAAAGATAACAATTAGAAAAAATTTCAAGTTGAATAAGTTGATTTAGTGAATTACAGTGATTAAGAAATACCATGTTCAGATCATCCAAGGTTGAGAAGACATGTTCAGGTTCAAAATATTAGTGTAAATCAGGAACAACATATTTAAATTATAATAACTTTGATCTTAGCCTCTCATATCACATTGTTTTCTCAAGTTTAACCAAGATATATACAGGAATAAATAAAATATCAAGAGTATATTGATGTAATAAATGATGAGTTGGATAAAATAGAAAAGAACGAGGCTTGGGAGTTGGTACCCAAGTATAATGAGAAGAAACATATCATAAATAAGTGGGTTTTTTCTGAAACATGATGAATGAAAAAGGTGAATTTGTTTGAAATGAAACATGATTAGTGTGTAAAGGCTATTTTTAGGTAAAAAAAGATTGGGTTTAATGAGACCATTGCACCAGTTACAAAGACTAAGACCATACAAAATTTTCTTTCTTTTATAATAAAAAGGAAATGAAATATCCTTCAAATGCATTTAAAGTCAACCTTCATTAATAGTGAATTTGAAGAGGAAGTACATATTGAACTATCACTTGGTTTCTTGGTTGGTGATGATGAGAATTGTAAATACAGGTAAAATAAAAATATATATGGGATAAAGTAGGCCCTAATATTTTGGTATTCTAAGCTTGACACTGACTTAAAGTAATCAAATTCGAGGAAAATAATAGTTAACATAAATATCTACATTAAAGATAATAAATAGGTATTTTTTTATTGTTATTGTCTATATATAATGATATTAAATTATATGAAAATCATAAATGAGTATATAAATAGTTTTCTAAATAAATGAAGTTTCTTTTTGAAATGTTTATCCTTATTGAGATGAGATAATTTATTGTATTAAAAATTTCTCTAGTGAAATATTTATTTATCTCAAGAGATGTATGTTAATGAGATATTTAAGAAGTTTGGAATAAAGGATTATAAGTCGGTTTCTAAATGAATTTATATTGGAACTAAATTTTCTAAAGAATAACAAGGTAAAGATGTAGATTCAAGGGCAATATGGAAGCTACTCAATAGTCTACTATACCTTATATCTTTAATAACAGATATTATGTATAATGTTAAAGTTTTCTTGGAATAAAATTCTCTTAAAAGTTAGTCATTTCATATTAGAAAGATAATAATTAGATACATCGACAAAACATCTAACTATGGATTAAAATATGATAGTAAATGGAAGCTTGAATTATTTTTTTATTGATATCCAAATTGGGAAGGATGTGTTAATGATAGGAATTCTTTAGCTGGTGGTGTTTTATTTGTTAGAGAAATATGTGATTTTTGGAATTAAAAGAATAAAAATTCATTCACCTTGAGCACTATCAAGGTTGAATATATGGCTGCCACCCATGCCTCCAAACAATATATGTGGATGAAGTCTCAGTTAGAAGATTTGAAAGTTGAAGTGAATCTGCCAATACTAAATGATATGTTAATAAAATCACAATTAATCTTTCAAAGAATCAATTTCTTCATTAATGATCCAATAAAATTGATATCAACTATCACTACATCAAATATATAGTATAGAATAATGATTCAATGTTGGAATCTATTCCTACAAAAAAGTATACTGTCAATGTGTTCACGAAGACAATATCAAAAGGTATAATTTCATAATCTAAAGTATATGTTAGGTGTTAAAACGTAATCTATACTAATCAAAGGTATGTTATTGTTGTCCCCTATCTAATATTTTATTTGGATATTATTGTCAAAGGGGTAGAAAAATTTACTTCACAAATCTTTCATTTTCTTTTTATATTCCTATATTTTTCAAAAGGGGGATTATAAAATGTAGGGGAGTATCCATTGATATGTGTTTCCTTTGGAAGAATTATCTCTTAAATGAAATCCTATATTTAGAGAGAGTTATAAAAATTATAAATCTATGATTTAAATTTTTTTAATTGTTTTAACAGTTTATTGTTATCGGTTGTAGGAATATTTTGGGTTTGAAATATTTGAGGATGTATTCATGATGTTTTTATTGAAGATTTTTAGGTTTCTATTAAGGAAGATTCATTTAGATCACAATATTATGGAAACATGGTATTAATTAATCAATTTTCTTGTTTGGTACGCTGAGTTCACTCACATAGGATTGTAATTATTGGATGATGATATGTATATATATTTTTATAATCTTATAGTGATTTATGTTCCTTGGATGAAATGAAAATAAAAAACGAGGATTGTTGAGCCCAAGATGTATTGAGATGTTTTTGTGATAAGTGAGGTTGATAAATTGAATAAAATGATATTATTGAGTGTGTTGGATTTTTTTGTTAATACATAAATCATATTTTAGGTTAAATTATGTGATTCCAAATGAAATGATCTTTAGTTTTATATCACAATTATTTTATCATGATTACGTAATTTTATAATGTTTTAATGATCCTATGTGGTTTATAGAAGGATATTGAATTATTTAATGCTCTTGGAAGAATAGAGGAACCAAAATAGGATTCCATACCCATGTTAAAGGGAATGTTGATGAAAATAAGGTCTATAATGGGAAAGGTCATGCCTGTGGTAAGGAGTGTTGTGGTAAGGAGTGTTATTCTTATAAAACATAACTAAGGAAAAAGTGGTTTTGGTGGTCCCTACGTGACATTATAGTGTGATTGTAAAAAAATGTCAAGGAAAAAGTGGTTATTTTGGTTACCATGGTGTTCTTTGAGTCAACCAATATAAAAAATGAAATACCAGTATTCCCAAAGTATTTTATGAAGAAAACCATGGTCAATAAGTGTTTTTTCAAAACAAAATATGCTGAGGAGAAGGACCACACTCCTAGTTTACAAATCTGTGGTCAACAAGTGACGTGGAAGGAGAAAATGGATATAATTAGGAGGTTTATGTCCTGGTGGTTTCCATTTTTGAAGGAAAAATAACTTAGTGTTTTTCACCAAGCCATTATATAAGCTGTTTTATGGGTTTTGTTTCAATTATGAGAAATGTTTCTAATCTAGCCTCTTAGATTATTGAAGGACCACCTAACATGATCTATAAGTAATTTTTTGGAATTATATATAGTATCTAGAAGAAAAAACAAAATCCAAAGGATGAAAATGACGTTTTAGTAGTTCATTTAGATGATGTTTTTTAATGGTTTGAATTTGAATTTAGAAATGTGAATTAACCCATATGCATTGTGATATTTTAACTATGAAAATTATGGGTGGTGTGTAAGAAGAAGGAAAGAAGGGGTAAGAAGAAGAATAAATGAGGGAACAATTATAAAAAATGTAAGAGGAAGAAAATATGATAGACAAAGAAGAGTATAAGAGAGTGAAAGTGGAAGTGAAGTGGGAGAAGAAGGGGCCATGAAAATTGGAATAGATTGAAGAGATTTTCCCTGAGTTTATAAAGGTCGATGAAGAGGAATAAAACAACTTCATCAAAAAAATAAGGATATGTACAGGGTTATATATTCTTATTGAAATAATGTTATTTATAATTATAACACTATGGGAAGAACTATTATATTTGAGAAACATGGTGTAACATGAGTTCAAGGATAAACCCCACTTTTTTACCAACATGTTGAAACTAGTGCATTGAAAGATCTCAGAAGAATCCCGACCATTCCAAGGACTAGAATTCTTGTTTTGGGAGGTAAAACTTGTAAATATTATTTTCCATTTGTGGTTGTGTGTTGGATAAAAAAATAAATTGACTCTATCCATTAGCAATAGTTCATTCATCTAGAAAAATTTTAAAAAAATTGAATCACTTATTTAACCAAAACTTAGGGATTCCTCACTAATCATAGAGGCTCCCTTTATGAAATTTAATGAGACATGGATGTGCAGTAAACTAGATGAAATTATACAAGGTAGGAAGCATGTTCATTATTGTTTTTACTTATGTCTGTCTGAATCTGTGAAGGGTGATCATAGGTGATGGAGGGATATGATTGTTAATATAATAATTATCGATTTATGATTTATATTGTTTTAAACCTCTATTTTTATGTCATGGGTGTCCACATGTATCTAGGTGTAAAATCTAGGGACACATTCTACACTAGTTTCTGGTTCCACTCTGGCTACTGGTCCCAAGTTAGGATCACACCTTTATTAGTGGGTTTTACCACTCAGTGAGGCCAAGATAGGTAAAACCAAGTATTTTGGTAGTTAAATAATTTCAAGAAACAATTAGATGGATTTTATTTTTATTTTTTATTAGATTATATCTTGATATCCAAGGGTTTCCAACGATGATCTTTATTACACTATTTTGATAATAGTTTTCCTATAGTTATCTTATGTTGATCTATTATTACTATTTATGTGGTTGTTATATTTGGTTTATTTCTTTTAAATGTATAATATAAATGACTTTATACAACCTTTAACTTGAAAATGTTATTAAATCTTGAGTTTTATCCTTTCTCCATTCTAAAATTTGTGTTTTCAATGAATGTTTTCAAAATATCCTTCTTATTTCAAATATAATGTTTTCATGAAAATATCAAGGTTTGGTTTTGAAATTATGAAATCTAGTTGTCATGGAAGTATTTTATTTGAGTATTATACATTTTTTAATTTTTTGAAAATTAAAATATTACCTTTATATTGTATTTTGAAACTAGCATGAAATGGATTTATTTTTAATGGTTTGACATGGGGCTTGGGGATGATACCTACTATGATTTGTTTTCACACCTACTTAATTTGTGGTTATATATGGATGTTGTATTTGGTTAATGGATTTAAATATTTTGTGTTTTATCTTGTAAAAAAAGTAACTTTAACATCACATTTATAACATCGGTTCTATATAACCGAGGTTATAATGGTGAAAATTTTGAATTTTGATGTTGGTTATTAGAATAAACAATGGTGAAAAATATATAGTTACATTTTCAACATCGATTATGAGAATAAATGGCTCCAGAAAATAGTTACTTGTCATCCGTTTGTTAGAAAACTGACACTATAAATGTTGTTTTTTTCATCAATTTTTAATAAAATATATGTGAAAAATGACACATCTCATATTTTCAGCATCGATTTTATAAAAAAACACAATGAAACGATTTTTTTAAAATTATTTTTATATCGATTTTAATAAAATCTGACATTAAAACTCTTTTGAAAAACAACACAAATGCAGAACCCTTATTTTGTATGTTGTAGATTCATTTTCCTCTCAACCTACAATGATACCGACAGTGACAAATACCCTTGTGATGGGTATTTTGGTAGAGTTTGTTCAATTTTAATTCATTTTTTATGATTCTTAACCATCAATCATTTCTCCTTTCATGATCATGGTATTTGTTTCATCTACATAATTCTTTTATGATCAATTCATACTCAGATTATAAGTTTTGTTGTTGTTCTTCTTTCTTATTCATTGTTTTGAAAATGTTATAATCATTTAGTTTTTATTTTTTCTTTCCATTTAATTCACGGGATATTATCGACATATTTCATATTTAGTGACCCTATTATGGTCGAGTGACACTACAATTGAAGGTTTATTGTTGTTCTTTTTTCTTGTTTGTTTTTTTTCTAATGTTTTTTTATTATTTTAGTGTTCTTACTACCAAAGAATTCAAGGGAATTTATGTATATTTTGGAAAAATTTTATAGTTTATAAATTCAAAATTTTAATTTGGTTTGTAAATTTTTTAAAGATAAATTTGTTATTTGTTAGTTACAAATTTGATTCACTCCTTCATTTATTTGTGTGCAATTTTATTTTAATTATAAATTTCTATTAATGTCTGTTTAATTATATAAATAAATTATATTATGGTATTATAAAACGGTTTTATTCTAGTTATAACTAATATGAATATTAATTTCTATTTTGATGAATCTAGGTGTAAAATAAGCAATGTTGTTTATTAGTTGTTTAAAAAAATCAATATCAACTTAACAGATTTAACTTTATTCCATTAAATTTAGACATAAATAATTGTTTATATTTATTTATTTAAATAAAATAAATTCATTGAGTAATTTATCTGTAATTTTATTACAAATAATGGTTTACATCTCTCACTAGATCATATTTTTTTATTATCTTTTTTGGTGTTTAAAATTTATGTGTTTATATATATATATTTTAATGTTTATACGTTTTTTATGTATATATATGTTTGTATATATGTGTGTATATTTCAGTTGAAATTATTTGTGATATTTTTAATTTTTGATTATAAAAAAATCATCTACTTTTGGATCAACATGACACATCACACAAATTAAATACCTAGAGTAGATTAGTTTTTATTTTATTCATAAAAATCATTAATATCTCATGTATGAATACCAATAATTTGCATTTTATGTTATTATGTTTGAAATTTATATATATATATATATATTTAAATGTTTATATGTTTTAATATATTCACTATTTATATTATGATCTCATTTATTGAATAGATTGTAATTTCATACATTTAAGAAGTACCACTAAGGAATATGAAAATGGAGTTAATGAATTATTGTAATTTTCTAAATGAAAGCTTTAAAACATAGATTTGATTTTCTATCCATGTGTGAAGTGTTTGAATATTAGAAATTTGAACTCCAAAAAATCAAGGATTATCTCATTTGTTATGGTTTTAGACTTAATTATACATGTTAGATCTAGCATGGCAAAAGAACTGAAGATTCAACAACAAATGTTGATGAGAATATTCATAATGAGAGAGATGATCATATTGATTAATTAATTAATTATTTAGGTGTTAAAAACATCAAAAAAATAGCTATTGGATAATTGTATAGATAATATGAGAAATCATTATTCCCAGGTTGTAATAAATATACAATGTTATCTGCAGTTTTGAGTTTAATTAACTTGAAAAAAATAAATGGGTGGAGTGATAAAAGTTTCTCTAACTTACATGATATTTTAAAAGAGCTACTTCTTGAAGGCAACGTGCTTCCAGATTCTAATTATTAGGAGAAGAAAATATTATTCCCAATGAGATTGGGGTATATTAAGATATATGGTTGTCCCAGTGATTTTGTATTTTATAAGAATGAATATAAATATTTTCCATGTTTTTCTATATGGGGGACATCACGCTATAAGATGGGTGAAAAAGTCAAGTCATATTAATTCTTATGTACAAACATCTAACCTCATGAAAATTTAATTTTGTACCTTCTAATGATATCATCCGATAATTATTTCATACAATTCTAATAATTCCACTATGAATCATTCTTAGGTAGAGAAATCAATGCTCCTACTAAAGAAAATTGGTACCTTCCAATAATTCTTCTTTTAAAGTATCTATTTTCAAATTCAATTGACATAAAAAGGTTAATATGGATGATATCAATTTATTTTTATATAGTTTTTCCACATCTTTTTAATTAATTTTTGATGATTTAATTAATTATTTAAGCAAATTTTACAAAATAATTGTAATTTTGTACTTTTATATTTACATTTGTTAATTAATTAATTTTTATAATTAATTTAGTATTTTTAGTCTTTAAATTTATTATTTTAACTATACCTTACTTTTCTAATTTTATAAATTCTTAATTTGTTTGGTTAATTAAAATATGCTTAACTTTTTGATAAAATAACATATATTTTTAAAAAATATTTAATCATCGTATTTCCATATAATTAACTTAGACTTTATTTTAATATTTTATCCTTTATTATATATTTATTAAAATATACCAGCTTCATTAATTAATATGTTTAATTATCATATTAATTAATTATGTTAACAATTTTAGTTTAAAATTAAATGAAACAGTGTATTTTTACCTTTAAAATTTTCACTTAGTTATTTAATTAACTAATTTGAAGTTTTAAAACATTAATTATTTAATCCTAAGTATGCAGTTAGATTATTTATTTATTAAATTTTGTATTTAGTCTACTAGTGAGGTAGACGTGAGCTGTTAGTGACTTATTTAGTCACCGATGCTATCCTTTTCTACTCTTTATAGACACATTAATAATTTTTAATTTAAGCCTTTTATCAATTTAGTTTATCAAATATCTAGTTCTTAATTTAAGTGTTATCAATTAATAATTTTAATTACGAATTTAAAGCATAAAGTCTAATAAAAATCCTTTTATAAATTTATAGTGTTTAGCTTTCTTATAATTTATTATTTAAATCTTTTTAACTTTAATTAAATTAAGTTTTAATTTTAAGTTTGATTTATGTAGTTTTTAATTTTTTGTCTTACCGTTTGTTTTTTTTGTATGTCACCGATGCAGATTATGATTTTCATCAGTGACCTTTTTTTTGCATCAGTGACATCATTTTCACTGGTGACCTTTATTTGTGTCACTAACGGTGACCTTTTTAATTTTAATCTAAATGTATCCTTTTTATTGTAATTACAACAATGTTCTTTTTTTTACAACGGTGAGTTTTTTAACCACCAGTGACATTTTCATTTATATATCGATGGCCTTTATTATCTTACAATGGTGACCTTTTTTCTTTAATAGTGAAATTTTTATTTATTTACTAATGGAAACCTTTCATTTTTTGCAATGGTGACCTCTTCTAAAAAAGGATAACAATGACCTCTCTTTTTATTTCAGAATCAGTGACCTTTTATCATGCCTTTGTTTCCCCTACACCTCACCATTTCAATCCATCATGGTCTCACTGTAACTCCTCCTACCGTTTCTTTTTCCACCACTGGTGCCACCACTTCCCTTCCCCTTCATCCATCATATTTCCACCGTTAACCTTACTCCAGCTCTGGCTCACCGCTGCAACCGTTCCTACTCACTAAACACACAGTTTTCTTAGAGAATCATATGAGATAAGAAGAAACTCGGGATAGAGACTCAACCCAAAAATAAATTCAACAAAATTATCACAAACTCCTGTTCTCAACAGATTTAATCCACACACTGCAAACCATATTTTCAATTTCAAAGAACCAATTCAACACTAAATTAAATTATTCACTGGATCTGGAAACAAACTTGAATACCTTCGATTAAAGTAGAGGATTACCGCCGAAACTGAAGATCTCAACCCGCCACTGTTAGGCCAAGCTGTGGTAGCCAATTTGGGTACTTCGGTGGCAGATTCAAAACTGCTGCGTTGATTCTCTGTGCAGTAGGGAGGAGCCGTGAGTCCCTACACTATTCCAGATTTGGAGTTGCGATCCTCCATGCCTGAAGAATCCATGCTGTCGGTGCTGTGCGAGGAAGAGCGAGGCCAAGATTCTCAAACTATGGGAGTATGAGGCATTGCCGAAAGAACTGCTGAAGGTTGAGCCGCACCGCCGCTGTGAGAACCGGAATCCACGACACCCCCTGTTCCTCCGCTCCTATGCACCACTATGATTTGGTCATCGCGTAGGAGGGGGGGGGGGTGGGTGGGTGGTGCCGTCGACGCAGTGTGGGTCTCGCCGGACTGAAGGAGGAGATCCCCACCTAATCTTTCCACAGAATACCGAAGGAGTCAGCGCTTCATATAAGGGAGGTGGAGCTGTAGCGTTTGGGAAAGAAGACCAGAAAAAAATGTTCACTAAATAAAAATAAATTATTAAAATTGAATAATTATAATAAAAACTAAACACTTAACGAATAAATAATTAATAATGTTATTAAGTAAATACTAAAAATATAAAACTAATTAAATTAAATTTATAAGAAAGAAAATACTTAATTAAGATAAACTAATCTGATTAAAATAGTGAATAATTTAATAATCAAAATAATAATAAATTTAGTTAACACTTATAATATATTAAAAAATGGAAATAAGAAACTTAATAAAAATATTAAAATTAACAAAATTAAAATGAAATATATAGCTAATAAAAATTCAAAAATTTATATTAAAATAATTGTTTATTAAGTTTATTATTTATAACTAATCACTTTTAAATTATTTAAATGATTAATTTAATTATTATTTCATAATTTTTGTAATAAGATATAATTAATTAAACAAAATAATTAATTAATTTAACTTAATATTAATATAAGTAAACAATATAGTTGTAATAACTTATAGTCAATAATACTAAACTAATTTAAAAAAAACTAAGTAAATAACTTTGTTTTAAAAAATATATATTTAATACATTAATAAATGTTACGATAAGTATTTGACTAATTTTATATTTGTGTTTTATATAGTTTTGTTTGTTATTTCATATGCATTTTCATTCGAGATGTAGGAATACGTCCAGATTCACTTAACTAACTCACTAAGAGTTAGTTACATGAGAAAAACTAGCACGACGTGTTAGTTGTAAAAAAACGCATGTGTGCGGTTTTTAAGTGAAGGTTTTTAAGGTCGGTGGAAAGAGGCAGTGACATACAACAAATGATGGAGGATAAAAAAATAGTGCAGTAAGATAATTGGGGGGGGGGAGGATATTCATTCTACACATTTTATGATCAAGGTCTGAGCAGAGGAAGATCAGAGGGTGACTCTGGAACCACTGTCCGAAACTGGAGGAGCTCCGGAGCAGAGCTTGATCTTAGGAGTTTATCTTACATCTTAATTCTAGAATTATTACACTGTTCTAGTATGTTTCTAGTTGCTATATTGATAACAGAGATAATGTTATACTAAATTCTACAGTTTGGGGTTAAAATCAAATCTGCTAGTTATCTTTATTCTTCCTTTTCACTATCATTTGAATGAGAACAGAATTGATCAGTGAGATATGTTCTGATTGTAATTATTCACAACGTACTACATGAAATTAATCTTGGAACCCCAAAATCATTCGATGAGTCTGTTAATTGATTGATTATCTTAAAATTTTAAATTTAATTAACAACTACAGAAATTACAGTTAGTTTGTTAATTAGTCATCTTTTTCAAACCAGAATTTCAAAAGTTGATTTATCATAGAGTGGAAAACACAAGGATTTTTCGGCTTGAGTGTTTTGTCTCCTAGCGAGGTAAATATACCACTATTTTTTACTGGTACTAGTCATAATCACTATCGTGAGAAGGAAATTTTTCAAAACTAGTATAATTTATATTTTACCCAGATATATTTCTCTTGATTTCTCATTTATCAGTGTACTATATCTATGTTTCTCAATGTTTTCAACTACATCTACTTTCAATTTAGTTTAGATAAATTTTTTAAAATGTTTTTTTCACTCTACTACTTAATAAAAAAAGAGAAAATATAAAAAGTAAAAAATAGAAAACGCACCCCGCTGCTGACAACAGTGGGGTCTTTGTGAATGTTTTTGGAAGAATTGTTGTCATAATCACCTTCCTTGTGGGTTCGATCCTACTTTAGAAATATACTGTAGTTAGTAGGAATATGAATTTTAAACTTTTACTAACTTCAATGATAGTTTTGGTCATGTTTTTTTCACTATTTCTAGGAATGGAATGAGCCATTAAATCTAAAAAAACACAAAAATAATCGTATAAAAAAAACCACAAGAAAAGGAAAATTTTGAAAACTGAAAAAAAACATTTCATTTTCTACTGTTGTGCTAATTGAATTGTTGTTATACTTTGTATGAGAAGAATACATTCTGCTGTTAGTCTAGAGCCACTGAACATAGAAATAGACAAACATTTAACAGCTCTTAGATGAAAGAAAAACAAAATTGAAATTGTTAATTTAGATAATAGAGTTCCTAATAACAACATTAAAAATAATCAACCAGAACTCTTATAAGATAATGAAATGCCTAGGATGAGGGAGTTCCAACTTCCTCAGGTTCAAGAAATCCATCATCTATTAGACTTAGTCCTAGGGCCATAAATTATAAACATAAACAGTCACACATTTCACTGGTGCCTGCATTTAATGGCTATCTAATGAGGAATCTCTTGCCTTCATTAGAGATTTCTACAACACTGTGTATTAATTAACTATTCTAGGACTCCCAGAAAATGAGCTAAGAATGAGAGTCTATCCATTTTTCGTTAAAGGGAATTCTAGGAATTGGTTTCTGAGTCTGGATGAGAACATATTTGAAAACTGGGATCAAGTATACTTAGGAATTGGTTTCTGAGTCTGGATGAGAACATATTTGAAAACTGGGATCAAGTATACAATTCTTTCATAATAAAATTTTATCCCCAAAGACTTAAAGGTGATCTTAGAACTAAAATGACTAGTTTTTATGAAGAGGATGGAGAATATTTTCATAAATCATGGGATCGGTTCAAGTACCTTCTTAGGTAGTTTCCTCATCATCAACTCCCATATCACATTCTTATGGACACCTTATATGAAGGTCTATCTTCCTCTGAACAGATTCTAGTTGATTAAGCTGCTGGGAGAAATTACAATGATATGATATATGAATAACATAGACAACTTTTTAATAATATTTCTCTGAACTCTCAACATAAGAAATCAAGAAGAACAAGAGTCAATAGAAAAGTTAATTCAAACACTGGTTCAATGAATGAGACTCAATCCCAACTTGCATAAATCACCAAGCGATTGCAATTTTTAATGAACCAGAACTCTAAGATAACTGTTAATCAACTTGTCTATCAAAAAACCTACTAATATTTAAGGGAACAATGTGTATATTGTTGTATGTTTGGGAATACTGAAAACTTTTGTTATAACTTTGATATATTATCCCAACAACAAGAGAATTCATGCTTTGTTAACTATGGTCCTAGAGTTCCTCCTAAAGAAGATCCATTTTCAAATATTTAAAACTAAGGCTATAGGAACCATCCAAATATTTACTAGAAAGATCAAGGCCTAATTAAACAATCCACTGCCCTTAATTACTCTAACCATCCAAGACAAAACTTTCAAAATCAATAAAGGGGCGAGTCATCAATTGCACAAGGAAGCAATGATAATAAAAAATATTCTAATCTTGATGTAATCTTGAACAAAATTAACTCTCAAGAGGAAAGATACTTGACTTAGATGAATAAACATAAAAATCAATAAGATTTAGATAAAATTCAAACTAATGTAAAAATGGAACACATGGAAACACAGCTAGAACAACCTGCTAGAGATTTTTCATCTAGGGAAAAGGGTAAACTTTATAGTACCATTGAGCTTAACCCTAGAGAGAATTCCATGGCTGTTGTTACTAGAAGTGGGATTAATAATCAAACTGTTGCTGAAAAATACCATGAAAATGACCAATATTAAAATTATCTTGGATTTGGTAATAAAAATCTGCTTTGTTCACATGCTAGAAATTTACAAAAAAGTCTTGAAAATGATCAAAATTTGAATTTATCATCTGAAGCGCAAGTTTAAAATTCATCTAAAAATCAAAATAATAAAGGAAAAGAAAAGGTTTATGAATAGGTGGGGGATATACCTACTGTATTTAAAAATTTTCCCCACACATCCCTTTCCTTGAGAAGCTGAAACCTCAAAGTAACACTAGGGTTGAACTTATTTAGTTCCTTGGTCTCCTTTTAAAACCTTAAGTAAACGTTCCTTTAATTCAAGCCTTAATTCAAATACCTTATTATTTGAAATCTCTTAATAAAATTATTTCAAACAAAAAGACCCTTGAATAATTTTTTACTTACACCATCATTGAAGAGTGTAGTGCTATTCTTAAAAAGAAAATCCCACCTAAATTGAAAGACCCAGGTAGCTTGGTCATTAACTGTACCTTAGGAAATTCTGATCAGATGAACTGTTTGGGTGATCTAGGTGCTAGAATTAATCTTCTCCCATGCTCACTATTTCAATAGTTGTGGTTGGGTGATCTTCAACCCACCATAGTTATACTACATGTAACACCCTGAGATTTTATGAAAAATATTTTTTTTAATTTTATTGATGTCTTGTGTTGTACGATACACCAAAAGGAGATTGCACTACACACATCCCTAACTTGTCTTGCATTACACGCAATCATGACCTTCCTCGATAGATTGCATCGTACGCAATACCATGTTTCACTAAACAACGATATGCTATTAAAATATTATTAAAACTAGCCGTTATGAATAGTAATACCCACTTTTTGAAATTTTGTAAATTTTATCTTTCAAAATGGACTTCATTTTTCGATTCCGAATATCGAAATTATCCTAGGGTGAAATTTTGGTATTTTTTGAAAACATTCAATTTTTGATGAATAGTGAAAACACTGGGTTACTATTTAAAAACCGACTTTTTATTTAAATAATTATTAATTTTATTTAAATTTATTTTATGTGTAAATGGATACATAATACCTATATAAGTTCAAATTAATCCAATGGAGTAATTTTATAATAATTTTAGATATATAAAAATTTTATTGAACTTTTCAGCGTCTTTTGCCCACCTCCTAGGATAATTTGCAAATTTACATAAAACTTAATTTTACCGCTTCTATGAGTGGAATTTCGAAAATCTGAGAGACACAGTTAATATCAAGGACTAAAATGTGGTTCAATGAGATGAACATATATTTTGGTGAATAGTAACTTTTTACTTTTTTTTTACCACGGTTAAAAGTAAATAGGGTAATTAAGGGTAAAAATGATATTATTATTATTACCCTAACACATGCCATAATTCAATTGGATAAGTTTAATTCGACCAAAAACAACCTTAAGAAAAAAATATGACCATTTAGGCCCACTTGGGTTAGATTAGGACATTTAATATTATTTTATTTAAAGAATAGTTAAAATAGTTAAAAAAAAGTTTAATAACTAAAACATTTTTTAATATAGGGTCATACATAAGATAAATACATCTATAAATATTAATTATAAAGGTAAAAATATTTCCTACATAATCATATTTTATTTATAATTTTTAGATATTATATAATTTAATTTATTTATGACACAATGATGAGGCAGTAATTTTCTTATTAATGAAATATTAACATAATTGATGTTATAAATACTCAAATAAATGTAATTTGAGGATTTTTATGAATTAAACTAATTTTATATATTAATATGAAAAATTAGTATTTATTTAATTAACTTTTTTTGAACTAATCATGCTGTTATGATTTTCAAAAAAATCAATTACCAAATAGTGTCAAAATTGACATAAAATAGTTTTTAAAACAAATATTATATTATTAATTGTTATTTTATTCTTCAAAATCCAGGGTTCAGTCAAATGACTTAGATAAGGGTACATATATTAATAATAAACAAATTGGGGTTCGTTTGTCTTTTTATTGTATGTTTATTAACCATATAGTGTATGAAAACAAGAAGACACGGTAAAAGATAAATTATTTAACTTAGAGTTAAATCTAAATGATAAGGATACAATTGTAACGTAAACTTTTCTAAAATCTATTTGTTGAGAGGATTTCGACCCATCCCCACTTTATCTTCGAAATAAATCAATTTGGAGCTATTATAAACCGAATAACACTTTATTATAAAATAATATTTTAAGTTTTTTCAAAGGTCCCCCTCTCCTCCCTTATAAAAAGGGAACCCCTTCCCTCTTCTCTTCACACCATTTTTAGCCTTGAAGCTCGACAAACCCCTGAACATGTCTCTTATCAACTTCCCTAGTAACATTCTGGAGGTTTTGGTCTTCTCAAAAGACAAACTCTACTTCTATAAGAGGAATCTTAAAGGAGGTGCGTCGAAGAAGAGGTAATCTCTTCTTTCGATTCTCTCACGTTTCTTTCTTCTTCTACATATTCTTCTTTAGTTGTCTCATTATAAAGTAATAACATCAGTATTACTTATATACTGATATGTTATTATAAATATGAAACAACCCTATTTCACCTTCTATCCATCCTACAGAAAATGAAATCACCGCGCGTGCGTACGTACAGAATACCGTCTCCACACCGTGGTGTAATCTGATTTCGACCACCACCTTACTTGGATGGGTATAATGGTGTAAATAAATAACTATATATGAATATTGTAAAGTGATATTGATTATGAAATAGTATATATACGTTTCAATACAATTCCACGATCATGGGAATGATATCATCACTCGTGCGTACGTACGGACTACCGTCTCCACGACGTGATGAGATTCATTCTCCATGTTAACCATTCATGAATGATTATAAAGTATATATAATGAATAATAATGAAATATATTACATAATAATGATACTGGATTTATGTATATATATATATATATATATTTCATCTACTTAGTTCAATTCAATTCAATAATGAAAGAAAAACAACGTTCATGCGTACGTACGACCTACCATCTCCATAAACGGTGTATCTCATTCCATTTATCGATCTATCATATATATATATGTACATTCTGAATATATATTATATATAAATCATTTTTTACATTCTGGAATTAATTAAATAAGGATATAAGCAAAAATATCAAGAACAAAAAGTCGAAACACGTACAATAAATTAAACGATTTTACCCAAATCGATGCTTTTACATTGAATTTACAAAAGAATGGGTAATATAAAGCCATAAGTAAACTATATATGATATCATAACAACGAATATGATTCCTTAATAAGTCAATAACAATATTTAAATCATTATATAGAAGTTTCAGATACATACGAGGCATATCAGACATAAGTTAAGGGATAATTTTTCAAATCTCATTTTTTTCTGAGATTGCCTATACGTAAGTATTTACTGGGGTTATTGTTATTATCCATGTCCATGTTTTCTAAATTTTTTTATGTTTAATGTCATTTTTACCCATTTTGACTTTTACTACATGGTATGTAAGGAATCATTCTTTTGTTTACGTTACGAGATACTTTTTTACCTTTCCGAAAAAAGTAAGAGGAGAATGTTTTTTTAACTTATACAGCATGAAAGGATTTTTACGGTTTTATAAAGGATTATTTTCATGAAGCTTCCTCCAAAATATTTCATGACTATTTTAAACAAAATCTTTTTCTTTTAAAACTTCATGACGTTTTGTGAAAAGAAATTTATTTTGAAGAAGAAAGGATATTTTCCCCAAGAATTCATTTCAAGTGTTTTATCAAAACCATTTTCCATCTAAGATGACATTATTTCATATGTGTATGATTCAAGTATAATGTCTCTATTATTTACATGGTTTTACATTCCTTATTATGAAATTATATCCATTTTTTTATATGGATTATGTTATGATGGGATGGTGTTTATGAAACCCATTTTATTCTTTGGGTTATGATGAATGATTTATGTTTATGTTGTGGCACAAGTAAGAATGATTTCATTATGAGATGGGTGGGACCTATACCTCCCTCCAATGCATTGGGTAAAGATTTATATCTCATGAGATAGACATGGCTAGAACAGTTAGTTAATCCGGTTCATTGTTACAGGACTGGAACGAGGAGTGAACTCGATTCAGAATGAGACTTTGTCCACTAAGATGGTATTGGAAGCAATGCCTTGGCTACTATGGAACTCATAACATGTGCTTAATGGATGCCACAATTACATGTTTTATTACCATTCTAGTTTATCTTGACTAATTTTCCTTTATTATCTATGCTTTGTGTACTTCTAAGATTTATGTTGTTGCTCATGATTTTGATGTTTAGATTTTATGTTCAAGTTTTTGCATTCAAGTGTTATGGATTGTTTTATGTTCTCTATGATTACCCTTACTGAGAATTTGAGCTCAACCTTTATATGTTTTCTTTCCCCCATGATTTAAAGAAAGGTTTTAGGTAAGAAAACAAAAGGGTATGATCTTTATGGGAGATGTTGAAGACCTTTCACCATGATTAGAAGATTATTTTCTGAGTTTCCATAGACACTAAACTATTATGGTCCTTGTGTGTCTGTTTTTTTTATATATTAAGTATTCTGCAAAAGTAATGTAATGTCCATGTACATCAATCTATGGGTCATTACAGTTGGTATCAGAGGAAAGGTTTAGTTATCCTTTGGAAACTAGGATGTGAAAAATTTAGTGAGATCCATAGAGATATTTCTAAGGTATTTTTAGGGATGTCCCTAAGGTTAAGAATACGTATATGTTATAGTCCTAGAATTGAGCTAACGATCTTAGAATTAAACCTAAGATGTTAGATATTGAAGGTACTGCCCCTTTATTATGTTGTTTTCCTAGCATGATTTTTTCCTCTCACACTATTCTTTTTGGGTTTTAGAAAATGGCTGGAAACAGGAAGATTCCCGATAATGGAGGATATGATGGACAATGGAATGATATTCTTCATGATAAACAAAATGAAATTGGATCTGGAAGTCCAAATATAATTATTATGCCTAATCAGAAATCTCATAATATTATCAATAATATAAACTTTGGTAAGTATCCTGACTCAGCTAATAAGAGAATGCTGGAGTTTCATGATGATAATAGAGGAAAGAATGTTCAATTCCCATAATGTAAATCATGTGGGAAGAGGCATAAAGTAGAATGTTTCAAAGGAACTGGAATATGATTTGGGTGCAGAAAAGAAGGACACAAATCCATCAAGTGAAAAGGAGAAGGTTCAGTTAACACCATGGATAAGGATAATGGTATTGCTATGACATCAATAATGATTAGATGTTTTAAATGTGGAATGTATGGGAATTATGCAAACCAATGCCCTAAGGGAAAATCTCATGAATAGAATCATCATGGTCATATGGGTAGTATTTATGTTGGTGATGATGAGGAGACTAAAAATGATATATGATATGAAAGAAGTGTTGATGCTCAGTGAGTTGTTTAAGAATGTATTGCAATGATATTATATTTATCAAGCGTTATGTTGTATAGTTAATGGTACGATGGAATAAAGAATCATCGAAGGATTGTTACACTATTATTTTTCCTAAAGTATTTGAAAGTATATGTTGAATGGTACTGGTAACCATGAAAGGTTATTCAGATATTTTTGGAAAGAAGATAATATGCACATAATGAAGGGATAAGGAGAAAATAAATTTTTTGATAGTATTCATGAGCCCATGATTTATATAAGGACTAAGTGATATCATGGTTTGAGTATATAGAATTTTAAGGATTTTAGTATGTGTAAAGTGTTAAATTTTAACTGCATTCATGTTTTCACTAAGTATGAATGTGTATTTATTTTTCAAGATAATACATGATTAAGGAATTCACATGTTTGGAATGTGACCAACAAAATATATCGTATGATAAATGATGGTATTCACGTTCTTGTTATATGACCTTTCTAGATTGGATAGAAGTATTTTTTTCATCTTAAAGGATAGAAAGGATTAAGTTGGACATAAGATAGAATTTTTTAAGGATATAACTTTTTTCGATATTATTTATTGAATGTTATAATAATGTAATTTTAGAAAAAGGACAACCTGCAGGATGGGCGAAAACCTGTCACGTCGGAAATGGCTGTGGGAATCGAACCCACAATCAAAGTGCGACATGCCTTTATTTCCTACCACTGGCCTACAGGAAGTCCATGGTTTGTAGAAACTAGTTTTATTATATTAAGCAGTATGATATATGAAGTATAAGTCCATTTTTGGAATCATATACGATTAACCTCACCATAGATGGACTTATGTATATTTGATAACTTTTTCTAACCTTTTGTTTGAGACATATGGAATGACCCATTATTCTATCAAATGATCTTACAACACTTCACAAATGAAAAATTCACCTTTATTTCTTTAAGAGATGAAGTGGAAATTTTTCATGGCATGAACAACGGTGAGATTGTATCAAAATCAAGTAAGTATTTCCTTTTCGAAAATTATTCAACATTAGGGAAATGATCTTGAAAACCAAAAATGTTGTCCTAGTTCCCTTATATCTAATGAATCAGATGGTACCTTAGATCATCAAAAATTTATGGCTTTGTGATTGTTGGATTTTTAATAGCCATGTTCTCTACCACTCTCCATCAGAACTTTATAGTTAGATTTCTCTTCCATATCCATATTTTCACCTATGTTCTCCTATGTGGAAACCCATTGATTAGTTAATTTGGGTAACTGTTATGTTTCATAATTTAGTTTTTAAAGATAATTTTTGGTATTAGTTTTTATGATGTGGGTTTCTATTAAAGAAACTCACAAGTAGTAAACCATTTATAACCCCGATGAATTTCGAGGGCGAAATTCATTTTAAGGGGGTAGAATGTAACACCCTGAGATTTTATGAAAAGTATTATTTTTAATTTTATTGATGTCTTGTGTTGTATGATACACCAAAAGGAGCTTTCACTACACACATCCCTGACTTGGCTTTCATTTCATGCAATCGCGACATTCCTCGATAGCTTCTGTCGTACGCAATACCGAGTTTCACTAAACAACGATATGCTATTAAAATATTATTAAAACTAGCTGTTATAAATAGTAATGCCCACTTTTTGAAATTTTTTAAATTTTATCTTTCAAAATGGACATTATTTTTGGATTTGTAATATCAAAATTAACCTAGGGTAAAATTTTGTTATTTTTCTAAAAACCTTCAATTTTTGATGAATAGTGAAAACACTGGGTTACTATTTAAAAACCAAATTTTTATTTAAATAGTTATTTATTTTATTTAAATTTATTTTATGTTAAAATTGATACATAATACCTATATAAGTTCAAAGTAATCCATTGTAGTCATTTTATAATAATTTTAGATATATAAAAAGTTTATTGAACTTTTCACCATCTTTTACCCACCTCCTAAGAGAATTTGCAAATTCATATAAAACTTAATTTTACCGCTTCTGTGAGTGGAATTTTGAAAATCCAAGATACACAGTTAATATCAAGGACTAAAATTTGGTTCACTGAGATGAAAATAATTTTTGGTGAATAGTAATTTTTTACTTTTTTTTACCACGGTTAAAAGTAAATAGGGTATTTAAGGTTAAAAATGTTATTATTATTATTACCCTAACACTTGTCCTAATTATATTGGATAAGTGTAATTCGACCAAAAACAACCTTAGGAAACAAATATGACCATTTAGGCCCACTTGGGTTAGATTAGGACATTTAATATTATTTTATTTAAAGAATAGTTAAAATAAATAAAATCAAAGTTTAATAACTAAATCATTTTTTAATATAGGTTTATACATAAGATAAATTCAACAATAAATATTCAATATAAATCTAAAACAATTTCCTACATAATTGTATTTTATTTATAATTTTAATACTTTATATAATATAATTTATTTTTGACACAATGATGATGTAGTAATTATCTTATTAATGAAATATTAACATAATTGATGTTATAAATAACTAGAGAAATGTAATTTGCGACTTTTTATTTATTAAAATAATTTTATTGGTTAATATGACATATTAGTATTGAGTTAATTAACCTTTTTCGAACTAATCATGCTCTAATGATTTTCAAAAAAATCAATTACCAAATAGTGTCAAAATTGGCATAAATTAGTTTTAAAAAAAATATTATATTATTAATTGTAATTTTATTCTTAAAAATATAACGTTTGGCCAAATGACTTATATAATGTTATATATATTAATAATAAACAACTTGGGGTTCGTCTATCTTGTTATAGTAATTTTATTAAACATATAGTGTAAGAAAACAATAAGACACGATAAAAGTTAAATTATTTAACATAGAGTTAAATCTAAATGATAAGGTTAAAATTGTAACATAAAATTGTCTAAAATATATTGGTTGAGAGGCTTTCGACCCATCCCCACTATAGCTTCTAAATAAATCAATTTGGAGCTATTATAAACTAAATAAGACTTTATTATAAAATAATATTTTAAGTTTTTCCAAAGGTGCCCCTCTCCTCCCTTATAAAAAGGGCACCCCTTCCCTCTTCTCGTGACACCATTTTGAGCCTTGAAGCTCGGCCAACCCCTGAACATGTCTCTTCTACACATCCCTAGCAACATTCTAGAGGTTTTGGTCTTCTCAAAAGACCAACTCTACTTCCATAAGAGGAATCATAAAGGAGGTGCGTCGAAGAAGAGGTAATCTCTTCTTCCGATTCTCTCAAGTTTCTTTCTTCTTCTACTTATTCTTCTTTAGTTGTCTCATTATAATGTAATAACATATGTATTACTTATATACTGATATGTTATTATAAATATGAAACAACCCTATTTCACCTTCTCTCCATCCGACGGAAAAAGAAATTACCGCGCGTGTGTACATACGGAATACCGTCTCCACGCTGTGGTGTAATCTATTTTCGACCACCACCTTAGTTGGATGGGTATAATGGTGTAAAAAAATAACTATATATGAATTTTGTAAATTTTTATTGATTATGAAATATTATACATACACTTCAATACAATTCCACGATCATGGGAATGATATCATCGCTCGTGCGTACGTACAAACTACCGTCTCCACGACGTGAGGAGATTCATTCTCCATGTTAACCATTCATGAATGATTATAAAATATATATAATGAATAATAATTAAATATATGAAATTATAATGATACTTAATTTATGTAAATATACATGTATTTCATCTACTTAGTTCCATTCAATTCAATAAGGAAACGAAAACAGCGTTCATGCATACGTATGACCTACCGTCTCCATGAATGGTGTATTTCATTCCATTTATCGATATATCATATATATATGTATATTCTGAATATATATTATATATAAATAATGTTTTTCATTATGGAATTAAGTAACTCAAGATATAAGTAAAAATATCAAGAACAACAAGTCGAAACATGTACAATAAATGAATCAATTTTACCGAATTCGCTGCTTTTACATCGAATTTACAAAAGAACGGGTAATATAAAGCCATAAGTAAAATATATATGATATCATAACAATGAATATGATTATGTGATAAGTAAATAACCTTATTTAAATCATTATACAAGAGGTCGGATACATACGAGGCATATCATATATAAGGTAAGGGATAATTTTGTAAATCTCATTTTTATCTGAGATTATTTATACGAAAGTATTTACTAGGGTTATTGTTATTATCCATGTCCATATTTCTAAAAGTGTTATTATGTTTAATGTACTTTTTACCCATTTTGACTTTTACTACATGGTATGTAAGGATTCTTTCTTTTATTTACGTTACGAGGTACTTTTTGACTTTTCCGAAAAAAGTATGAGGAGAATATTTTTGAACTTATACGACATGAAAGGATTTTTATGGTTTTATAAAGCCTTATTTTCATGAAGATTCCTCCAAAATATTTCATGACTATTTAAAAAAAAATATTTTTCTTTTAAAATTTCATGACGTTTTGTGAAATGAAATTGACTTTGAAGAAGAAAGGATATTTTCCTCAAGAATTCATTTCAAGTGTTTTATCAAAACCATTTTACATCTAAGATGACATTATTCCATATTGTTCATGTTTCAAGTATAATGTATTTATGATTTACATGGTCTCACTTCTCTTATGATCAAATTATATCCATTTGTTTTATATGGATTATGTTATGATGTGATGATGTTTATGAAACCCATTTTATTCTTTGGGTTATGATGAATGATTTATGTTTATGTTGTGGCTCAAGTAAGAATGATTTCATTATTAGATGGGTGGGACCTATATCTCCCTCCAATGCATTGGGTAAAGATTTATATCTCATGAGATAGACATGGCTAGAATAGTAAGTTAATCTGGCTCAGTGTTACAGGACTAGAACGAGGAGTGAACTCGATTCAAAATGGGACTTTGTCCACTAAGATGGTCTTGGAAACAATGTCTTGGATACTATGGAAATCATAACATATGATTAATGGATTCCACAATTACATGTTTTATTACCATGATAGTTTATCATGACTAATGTTCCTTTATTATCTATGCTTTGTGTTCTTCCATGATTTATGTCATTGCTCATGATTTTGATGTTTAGATTTTATGTTCAAGTTTTTGCATTCAAGTGTTTGTGGATTATTTTATGATCATTTTTCTTACCCTTACTGAGCATTTGAGTTCACCCTTTATATGTTTTCTTTTCCCCATTATTTAAAGAAATGTTTTAGGTAAGAAAACAAAAAGGGAAAGATCTTTATGGGATATGTTTAAGATCTTTCACCACGATTAAAATATTATTTTCCGTGTTTCCAAAGACACTAAACTAGTATGGTCCTTGTGTGTCTGTTTTCGTTCTGTATTAAGTATTCTGCAAAAGTAATTTAATGTCCATGTACGTCAAGATTTGGGTATCTACACACAAATTAGCTGATAGATATTTCACTCATCCTGTGGGTAGGATAGATGATTTGGTAGTTTGGGTTGGGAAACTGTTTTTGCCTCTAGACTTTCTAGTCATAGACATAGAGTGTGATTAAGAGGTTCCAATCATCTTGGGTAGGCCCTTCTTGGCCACAGGTGGTGCTGTTATTGATGTGTGAAAGGGTCAAATTATTTTCACAATTGGAGAACAAAAAGAAGAGTTAAATGTGTTTAAGAACATTAAAGGATCAACGTATTCTGAAAACTGTTCAAAAATTGAGTTCCTTGAGGCTGAAAGTTCTTATAAAAATCAAATTGAACACAATGAAGAATCTAAAAAAAATCCTTTATTGAAGAAATTTATCTTGAAACTAAAAATCCCATTGAATCAATCTTAGAAGTTAAAAATTAAACTTGAATACTGAATCTTGAAAATTTTCTTGTATTGGACAACTGTTTACTTTCTTCTGTAGAAAATTCCTCTATGTCTGAACATGGGATATTTTTGAGTGAATTTGAGTGTGTTTCTATTAACACCAACTTTCTAAACACTTTGGTGATTTTTAAGGAGAACTTTAGAGACAACTTGATGATTCTAATTTGATTAACTTATTGAATTCTGATCTGGAAAATTTGGACAGTATACTGCCCAGTCTGGATAACAGCACTGTTATTTCTGAATCTAAGAAAGAAATTGAAAATATATCTCTTTCAATACTCCATAAAAGAGATATGTTGAAGATCTTCAACCTACCAGGCCTATGATTATTCCTTCTAGTTTAGAACCACCCATTCTTTCACTAAAACCAATCCCTGCTCATTTGAAATATTCATTTCTGGTTGAGAATTCTACCTTTCCAATCATAATTTCTACATAACATACTGAAAACCAAGAAGAAATACTATTCAGTGTTTTAATAATGTTTAAATATACCATTGGATGGAAAATAGTTGATATAAAGGGTATGAGTCCCTCATTCTTCATGAATAAAATACCTATGGATCCTAACCATAAGGCTAGGGTAGAGTGTCAAAGAAGGTTGAATCCAAATATGAAATAAGTTTTGAGAGAGGCAGTGATCAAACTATTGGACACTAGAATGATATATCCCATTTTTTATAGTGCTTGGGTCAACCCTGTCTAGGTTGTCCCCAATAAGGGAGGTTTCACTATAGTTAAAAATAAAAAAATGAATAAATCCAAGTTACCCAAGACACCAAATGGAGAGTTTGTGTAGGTTATAGGAAGCTGAATGCCGCCACGAGGAATGACCATTTTCCAATTCCCTTCTTAGATCAAATGAGTGAGAGCCTTGCTGGAAATGAATTTTTTTATTTCCTAGATGGGTATTCTGGTTACAACCAGATCCCTATTACTCTAGATGATCATGGAAATTCCACTTTCACATGCCCCTTTGTTACATTTTCCTACAGGGGGATTTCCTTTGGGTTGTCTGGATTAAAATGTGTATGATGGATATCTTTTCAGATATGATTGAAAGGATCATAGATATTTTCATGGGTGATTTCTCCATTGTGGGTAACACTTTTGATATATGTCTTGGAAATCTTGAGTCAGTCTTATAGAGATGTATTGAAACCAAACTTGTTCTTAATTGGGATAAGTGTCAATTCATGGTCATATAGGATATTTTTCTTGGTTATAAGGTGTCCAAAATAAGTCTAGAAGTTGACACCTCTAGGATTGATGTTATTCAAAAAATACAACCTCAGAAAAATGTCAAAGGTTTTAGAAGTTTCCTAGGCCATGCTAGTTTCTACTAAAGATTCATAAAAGGCTTTTCAAAAATTACTATGACCTCATGTTCTTTTCTATTTAAGAATATAACTTTAAATTTTGATAAAAACATTTTTAAATCATTTAATTTTTTAAAATAAAAACTCAATACATCACCCATTATCACTATACATGACTTGAAACTAACTTTTGAACTTATGTGTGATGATAGTGACATGACTGCAGGTCTTATACTTGGATAGAGGAAATATAGGAAATTGCATGTGGTATATTATGCTAGTATAATTCTAGATGATGGCCAAAATAATTATACCACCACCTAAAAAGAATTGTTAGTTACTGTGTTTTCTCTATAGAAGTTCAGAAAATATCTCTTAGGGTAAAAATTCAATGTTTTCACTGATCATTCGACTTTAATGTACTTTTTTTCTAAGAATGAAACTAAACCCATGTTGATAAGATGGATTCTATTGCTACAATAGTTTGATTTTGAGATTAGGGATAAGCATGGAGCTAAAACTTTTGTGGTTGACCACATTTCAAGGCCTACTATTACTCAAACTGAAGATCCTAGGGAAATAAACACTTCCTTTCTTGATGATAAGCTACTAACTCTTTCTATTAGGAAATATACTTATTATGCAAATTTTTTCAACTTCCTTGCATCAGGTTTCTTTACCAGAAATTTTTACAATAAAAAATGAAAGAAAATCATTTCTAATCTTAAATAATACATTTGGGATGACCCCCGGCTGTTTAAGAGATGTGCTGATGGTATCGTTAGGAGGTGTTTGCTAGAGGAAGAGATGTTTCCTATCTTAGAGAGTTTTCATTCCTCACCTTGGGGAGGTCACCATAGTGGTGAGAGGAATGCTCACAACGTCCTACAATTTGGAATCAATTGGACCACTATTTTAAGGATGCTATGAGCTTTATGGTTGGCTGTGATAGATGTCAGAGGCTAGGAAATGTTGGAAGAAAGCAAGAGTTACCCCAAAAAAGAATTTTGGAAGTAGAGATTTTTTATGTTTGGTGTTTAGATTTCATGGTCCATTTCCATCTTTTCATGGGAATGAGTATATTCTAGTTACGGTAGATTGTGTTTCAAAATTGGTTGAGGTTGTTGCACTGCCCAACAATCAAGCCACATCTGTAACAAAATTTGTGAAAAAGAATATATTTATGAGGCTTTTAGTTCCCAAATACTTTATCACTGATAATAAAACACACATTAAGAACTAAAAATTTAAATATTTTATGGAAAATATGGTTGTGTTCGTTAAAATGATACTCCTTATCACCCATAGTCCAGTGGACAAGTTGAAATCTCAAATAGAGAACTGAAACTAATACTTAAGAAAACAATTTCAAACTCTAAGAAATATTGTTCTGTTAAATTGGATGAATCTTTATGGGCATATATATCTACTTCCAAGACCACAATAGGTATGTATCCTTACAGGATTTTGTTTGGGAAATGCTATCATTTACCTATGGAGTTGCAACACAAGTCTTATTGGGATGTTAAGTCTCTGAACTTCAATTTTAAGAATGCTAGTGAGAGAATATTACTTGAGATAAGTGAACATAATGAGATTAGGAGAGAGAGAGAGAGTTATGATAAATCAATGATTCATAAAAGGAGAACTAAAATTTTTCATGATTCAATTATTAAAACCAAATGAGTAAAACCTGGATAAAAGGTCCTTCTCTTTAACTCTAGACTCAATCTCTTTCTTGGAAAACTTAAGCCCAAGTGGTCTGGAAATTTTACAATTGTGAGGGTTCTTAATAATCGAGCAGTATAAATTATAGGTGAAGAAAATAAACCCAAGTTGGTTATTGGGTAGAGAGTGAAGTTTTATTGTTAGGGAAAACCAAAGGGCTTGGTTACCTTCACTCTGCTTGAAAAATGATTTTAAATAAAGTCTGTTTGAAGATGTTAAAATTTAGCACTACATGGGAGGCAACCCATGGTTCGTTTTCCATTACTTTGTTTCATTTTTACCCTTAAATATTGTGTCACTTCTGTGCTATTTTTTTGGGTAGCCCTTGTTACTGGTCACTGTTGGTCTCTTTTTTCAGTTCCATAATTTTCAAGAAGCTGTTATTGTGTTATTCAAGGAGTGGAATTTCCATGATGCAGGAGTAATGAAACAACTAGTCAGGGAAGAATATTACTGTTAAATTTTGTTTCATTTCTCTCCTCCCTAATGCTTTAAAAAATCAGATGCTTGTCTTGCATGAAATTTTTTTTCTATATGTTGCTGGTTTAAGAAATTTTTCTTGAACTAAAGTGTGTGTGTGGGGGGGGGGGGTACATGCAGGCTGATTTTTTTTGTTGAATATGATTTAGGTTGAGGTGTTTTAACATTCTATATTCTACTCATTTGAACAAATTATTAAACTCAATATGATAAAATTCTTACACCCAGTACACATTGCACTTAAACCTCCCATGTTACTTTTAATATGTATTGAAAATTATTCACTGGACCAAATATTGATGCATATATTTGCAAATGAACCTGCTGTTAAGTTATCCATGGTAGAAAACAACATTTTTGAGCTTTTAAGTGACCCTTTATACATGTCATCAATCTATTAAATTGAAAATCTATGTTAAACCATAAACTTTTAAATTGTTCTTCTCTCATATAAAATTCATCCTTGTGGGAAAAGTTGGGTTTATGTGTGGGGGAGGGGTTCAATTCCTGACAGTGCAAAACTGTGCTTAATTGAAAGCCCATCAATTCCCCCTGTAACATAAAACATTTTGTAAAAAAATGGTTAAATGTTTTCAAAATTACTTCATAATTTTAGACTGTACATTGATCTTAAATGGGTCTTGACTAAGGATAGTGCCTTGATTGGTAGTTAAGAACAACTGAAAATCTGTAAATAATGAGGTTGGATGATTACAGAGTGATTTTTCTTAGTGGTTTTATGGAAATTTGGTTTGGGAATATTTTTCAAAGTGATATGGGTGGAATGTTAGTAGATTTATGATCTTAATATTTGGAACAAAATGTTTGATCTAGATCATAGGGTACTTATTAATATTTTAACTTTTTAAGTAACTACCTTAATGAGACAATGTAATTGGTTTTCATAAAAAGCTTTTGAAACTGGAGTAGTCTGGGCATCTAGGATCCCGCGGTGAATCTCTGAGACCCTAGATGCTGGGTGTGTATCTATTTACTATAAGCCCTCAGTACACCTTGAAAAATTGCGTATACACAGTGCTTATCACATGATAAATGGCTTGGAAAAAATTAAATAAAGTGTCTAAGCTCAAAAAATAGTTCATTTAGGTGAGAGGAATGATGAACGCCAGATGAAGAAGGGATCATCTGGTTTATATGGGAGTCTTTTAGGGTGTTTCATTAAAGTGATTCACAAAAAATTTATTTACTGTTGGAACCTAGGGAAAGGGTCATTATACGTAGTTCCTACTATTAATTTCTTAACTTCACAGATTTTTTATCTCCTGTCACACTTGAAATTAGAACTTAAGCCCAGATTTAAATGAGTCACTAAGTAGAGTCGCATATGAGGCATGTCACTTACTTTGATTGATGAACATTTGCTATCTTGATTTCTCATTTGGGTACTTGTTTGATGTAATAATTGATTTGAAAATACCATTTCAAAAACCTACTATTATGTTTTTTCCTCTTTTCTTAAGTACTAAACATGCTACAGTTAGAGATGAATCATAAATACTACGATCTGTTTTTTTAATGATAACAAAGCAAGATATTGTTTGAGGAAAAACAATTCTTATGTGTGGGAGATTTTGATGTGGATCAATTTTTATATAGTATTCCACATATTTTTACTAAATTTTTGACAATATAATTAATTGTTTGATCACTTTTTACTAAATAATTGTAATTTTGTATTTTTATAATTAAATTTTTTCATTAATTAATTTTTATAATTAATTTAGTATTTTTAGTCTTTAAATTAATTATTTTAACCTTACCTTACTTTTCTAATTTAATAAATTCTTAATTAGTTTGGTTAATTAAAATCTGCTCGACTATTTAATAAATTAACTTCTATTTTAAACAATTATTTAATCATCATATTTTTATCTAACTAACTTATACATTATTTTAATATTTTTTCCTTTAATATAGATTTATTAAAATGTATCAACTTCATTAATTAATATATTTAATCATCATATTAATTAATTAAGTTAAGAATTTCGGTTTAAAATTTAATAAAATAATGTATTTTTAACTTTTAAATTTTCACTTAGTTATTTAATTAATTAATTTAATGTTTTAAAATATTAATTATTTAATCCTAATTATGAAATTAGATTATTTATTAATACAATTTTGTATTTAGTCTACCGATGAGGTAGACGTGAGCTACCAGTGACGTATTTAGTCACCGATGCTATCCTTTTCTACTCTTTATATAACCTTTAATAATTTTTCATTTAAGACTTTTTTCAATTTAGTTTATCAAATATATAGTTCTTAATTTACGTGTTATCAATTAATAATTTTAATTGTGAGTTTAAATTTTAATGTCTAATAATAATCCTATTTTAAATTTATGGTGTTTAGCTTTCTTATAATTTCTTATTTCAGTATTTTTAACTTTAATTTACTTATGTTTTCATTTTATGTTTGATTTATGCAAATTTTAATTTTTTGTCTTATCATTAGTTTTTTTGTATGTCACCGATGCGGATTATGATTTCCATCGGTGACCTTTTTTTTGCATCGGTGACCTCATTTTCACTAGTGACCTTTATTTGTACCTATAATGGTGACCTTTTCAATTTTAAACTAATGGTATCCTTATTATTTTAATTGCAACAATGATCTATTTTTGCAACAATTATTTTTTATTTTGTTAAACCATTAGTGGCCTTTTCTTTTATATATCATTGGACTTTTTTTGTAGTACAATGGTGTCCTTCTGTCCTTAACAATGATCTTTCCATTTATTTTCTAACGTGGCCTTTCATTTTGCGCAATAGTGACCTTTTCTAAAAAATGCTAGTGATGACCTCTCTTTTTATTTCAGCATTAGTGACCTTTTGTCATGCCTTTTTTTCCCATGCACCTTACTGTTTCAATCCACCACGGTCTCACCATAACTCCTCCCACCGTTTCTTCCCCCGCCGCAGGTGAAACTACTTCCCTTTCCCTTTATCCATCATATTTCCACCGTTAACCTTGCTCTAGCTCTGGCTCACCGCTAAAACTGTTCCTAATCACCATCCTCACTGTTGTATCAGAGAATCATATGAGATAAGAAGAAAATCCTAACACTGACTCAACCAAAAAATAAATGCAACAACAATATCACGAACTCTTGTTCTCAGCAGATTTAATCCACACACCACAAACCAGATTTTAAATTTCAGAGAACCAATTCTACCGTAAATGAAATTATTCACTGGATCTGGAAACAAACCCGACTACCTTCGATTGAAAGAGAGGAGTAACACCACAACTAAAGACGTCGACCAACCGCTGGAAGGCCTAGCCGAAGTAGCCGATTCAGGTGCTTTGGTGTTGAAGTTGAAATTGCTACATCGATTCACCGTGCAGTAGGGAGGAGTCGTGAATCCATACCCTGTTCCAGATTTGGAGCAGCGATCCATCGCACCTGATGAAGCTGCGTTGTCGGTGCTGTGTGAGGTGGAGTGAGGCTGAGTTTCTCCTGCAATAAGAGTATGAGGTGTTGCCTAAGGAAATAAATAAGGTTGAGCTCTACCACCGCTGTGAGAACCTGAAGCCACCACACCACCTATCCCTCCACGACTATGTGCCTCTGTGATTTGTGTTGTCACTACAGGAGGGGGGGTTGTGCCGTCGACAGAGTGTAGGTCTCGCCAAACTGAAGGAGGAGATCCCCGCCTGAGCTTTCCTCTAAATACTGAAAGAGTCGCTGCTTCACATATGGGAGGCGGAGCTGTTGGGTTTGAGGAAGAATACCGGAAAAAAATGTTAACTAAATAAAAATAAATAAGTAAAAATAAAATAATTATAATAAAAATTATAAATAAAAATAAGAAAAACTTAACACTTAATAAATAAATAAATAATAATATTATTAAATAAGTAATTAAAATATAAACCTAATTAAATTAAATTTACATGAACTAAAATACATAATTAATATAAAATAATCTAATTAAAATAGTAAATAATTTAATAATCGAAATAATAATAAATTTAGTTAACACTTATAATATTAAAAAAATGGAAATAGATTACTTAATAATAACATTAAAATTAACAACATTAAAATAAAATATATATTTAATAAAACTTCTAAAATCTATATGAAAATAATGTTTTATTATGTTAATTATTTATAACTAATCAGTTTTAAATTATTTAAATTTTTACTTTAATTTTTATTTCATAATTTTTTTAATAATATATAATTACTTAAATAAAATAATTAATTAATTTAAATTAATAATGTTCTATTTTAATTATATAATTTTAATAATGTATAATCAATAATACTAATCTAATTAGAAAAAACTAATTAAATAACATAATTTAAAAAAATTAATAAATTAATAACTATTATGATATTTATTTAACTAATTTTCTATTTGTGGTTTATATTATTTTGTTTTTTATTTCCTATGAAGGTTTATTTAAGATATGGGAATACATCCAGATTTACTTAACTAACACACTCAGAGTTAGTTACGTGAGAAAAACTAGCACGACATGTTAGTCATGAAAAAACACATGTGTGCGGTGTTTAAGTGAAGGGTTTTTATGGTTAGTGGAAAGAGGAAGTGACAAGAAAAAGATGATGGAGGATATAAAAAAATAGAGCAGAAATATAATTTGGGGGGGCATTCATTCAAAAAAATTTATGATCAAGGTCTAAGCATTGGAAGATCAGAGGGCGACTCTCGAACCACTGTCTAAAACTGGAGGAACTCAGGAGCAGAGCTTCATATCGGGAGTTTATCTTCCAGCTTAGTTCTAGAATTAGTACTCTTTTATAGTATGTTTCTAGTTACTGTACTGATAATAGAGATAATTTTAGACTAAATCCTATAGTTTGTGGTTAAAATCAAATCTGATGGTTATCTTTCTTCTTCCTTTTCACTATCATTTAGAATGTGAACAAAATTGATCAGAGAGATCACTTCTAATTGTAATCATTCACAACATACCACATGCACATAATATTGGAACTCCAAAATCATTCTGTGAGTTTGATAGTGGATTGGTTTTCTTAAACATTTAAATTGAAATAACAACTACAGAACTTAAAGCGAATTCGTTCTATCATATTTTTCAAACCATAATTTTCAAAGTTGATTTATCCTGGAGTGGAATACTCCCTGATTTGTTGTCTTGAGTGTTTTATCTCTTGGTGAGGGAAATATACCACTCCTTTTCAGTGGTACTAGTTGTAATCACTATCGTGAGAAGGAATGTTCTCAAAACTAGTAGAATTGAGATTTTCCCCGAACATATTTCATATGATTTCTCATTTATAAGTGTACTATATCTCTGTTTCTCTATGTTTTCAGCTGTTTTTAGTTCCAAGGTAGTTTAGATACATGTTTTGAAATATTCTTTCACTCTACTTCTTTATAAAAAAACATAAAATATTAAAAGTAAAAAATATAAAATCTACCCCGCTATTGACAACAGTGGGGTCTTTGTGAATGTTTTCCGAAGAATAGTGGTTATAATCACCTTCCCTGTGGGTTCGGCCTTGCCTTCCACATATACTATAGTGAGTAGAAATATAAATTTTAAACTTTCACTGAATTTAACAACAATTTAGGTCAATGGAATTCAGATGAGGGCATCTCTAATGGTAACATAAGTCACCCTACTAATTCAACATTGTGAAAGAGACTTGATAAACAATTTTTGGATTTTAGAATTCATGTCATAAATCTCAGAATGGGATTGTGTACTAATGGAATGAATCCCTATTGAAGCCTAATTATCCAACAAAGTTAATGAACAATTTTTTTGTTTTCTTATCACTTTTCTCCACATCTATGTCTGAAGAATAAATATGTAATGATGAGATTAATTATTTTAGGACCAAAACAACTAGGAAATGATATTGATGTGTATCTTTAACCATTGATTGATGATTTGAAACTGATATGGTAGACAAGTTATTAAATTTTGGATGCATACAAGACATAATATTTTTTCTACATGAAATTATGATGTTCACTATAAAATACTTTCTTTAAAATGAAATATTATATGGATACAGTGTTAAGGGACCTAAATCATGTCCAATTCATGAAGAAGAGACTTCATAATATCAATTTCAGAATAGAGGGAAGACATTTTACATGGATCACTGAATATTTTTGCGAATGTATTATCCTTATCCCTTATTGGAAAAACAATTTAATGGTTTATAATAATACAACCTTCCCCATTAATCATTTTCAGTTGAATAATGTTACAACATGATGAAAAATATTGATTCGACATTTGGAAAGAAAAGAAGATATGCTCTTCAAAAAAATATCTTGAAGAAATAATATATCTTTTTTGAACATAAATATTGGATATTATTAGAGATAATACATAACATCAATGTAATTTATGTTGATAAAAACAAATGTTAAAATTTGAATGGAAATTTATTAGACATTAAAGGAATGACAAAAGATAAATTGGATGCTAGATTAGACTTGATATCAATGGGAATATGTTTATAGTTAGATCCCACTATGAAAGGAAACAAAACTATATTTACCTCTCGATTTTCACATATCATGCTGGAATTAGAAGATTATTTTTTTTCAATGTCTTCATGGAATTAATGTTCCCAGTGGTTATTCTTCAAATGTGGAGAATTTGGTATCATTGAATAATTGTAAATTAAGTGGTATGATATATCATGATTTTCATGTATTGATACAAAAACTTATACCAGTCGCACTATGTGGTATATTGCTGACAACTGTTAGAAATACTATCATCAGGTTATGTAATTTTTTAAAATCCATTTGTAGCAAAGTCGTTGATCCAATCTTTTTAGATGCGTTGGAGAATAAAGTATCTCTTATTATTTTTCAACTAGAAATGTATTTCCCACCTAGGTTTTTGGATATAATGGTTCATTTTGTGATTCATTTGCTGTGTAAGATAAGAATATTTGGGATTATTTATTTATGATGGATGTATCCTTTTTAAATATATATATATATATTTGGAAGGTATATGTTAAAAATACTTATCGACTAGAGGGATCTATTGTTAAAAAAATATACATCGAAAGAGGTTACTGAGTTCGGTACTGATTATTTGTAGGAAGTGAAGCATATTGATCTCCCTATATCTTGAAATATGACTGTAGATAGTGAAAGTAGAGTGATTCAAGGATTAAATCTAAAGATCATTCTACATGATGAATTGAAGCATGCACATTACACATTCTGAACAACACAAATGAGGTTCAATCTTATATATCATCACATATTATAGAAGTAATGTTACGATATCTCAAAAAATGAAAATTATCCATTGATGAAGTATAAAAATTCATTTGATTAATAGTTTAAAGAGAAAGAAATCACATATATATATTTATCAGAAACATTAAAATGGTTGGAAAGGGGACCATCTCTTAATGTGATCACATAGTCTGGTTTTGGTATTAATGGGTACACATTTTACACAAAGAATCTAGATGACAAGTGTACCATTCAAAATAGTGGTGTATTGGTTGTTGTTGAAGCACTACATTTTTTGAGTGCAAAAGATAAAAACCCAATTTTGACATCAATGAAATATTTTAGAGTTCTTGAAGACATATGGTAAATTCATTATATTAGATTTAGAGTCACCGTGTTTAAGTGTAATTGGGTTGCAAGTAATAGTGGTTTGAAACATGATGAATATGAGTTTAAACTGGTTGATTTGAAAAGATTTAGTTACAATGAAGAACAGTTTATCATGGACACAAATGTAAAGAAAATATGTTATGTTATTGATCTATCGAATCACCAATGTTCCATCAATTTTCAATGGAAAATAATCCATTTGTTTGATGGGTACGATGATGATGTTATTGTTTTATATGAGGATGCTTCCTCTATTACACTATTTATAGATAACAATGAAAATAACACAGACATAGTGCATGCAGTAAGAAATTATATTACTGAAGGGATATGGAAAAAATACTAAATAAATCTTCTAATTAATTTATTAATTAATTATATTATGAATATTTTTTGAAATTTATATGTGTAAAAACATTGTTTTTTTAATAACTATAGGATATTAAATTATATATATTAGATTATTTATTTGATTTTTTTGGTTGAATATTGATATTCCATTGTTATGGTTAAACATTCTTTCATTGAAATACACAACATAAATAATTATATTTTAGTTTAATTTACGCATATGAGAACACCTTCTCAAACTTTGAAATTTAATTTTTTAAATTTTTATATATTTTTAGAAGTAATATTCATATTTAATGGATCACCATGCATATTCTTTTATTCAAAATCATAACATCTTTATTTTGTTTAAAACATACACATGTGTGAACTTTTTCTACTTATATATTTGTATTTTCCTGTTTTATAATTACTGACTTGTCCTATAATATTTAAGTACACAAGAATTTTGTAACATTTTCCTGTTACAATGACAGATATTGGGACAGAGATAGATATGAAATCTACCGAGGTATTTGTCTTTTTATATATTATTAAATATATACTAATATAATTTATTATTAAAATAAAACTTTTAATTTACAAAATAATTGTAAGTCTACTGATGAGACTTTATTAGGGGATACCTATGCTATTAGTAGTCAGAAATCAAATTCATGAGTCGATGAATGCAAAATTACACATTTACCATAATTTTCACTTTATTATGTAGAGGATAGATTGCATATTCGTTTTGATGACAACAATAATGAAACTGGACCAAATGAAGTAAAATCTATCAGCTATATCAGTATATAGATCCATTGTAGGATTACAATTTTATATCCTGATTGGATGTCTATAAAAAAAATGGGCAGAGATCAGATTTGTGAGGTCATGAAGGAAAAATATATCAATTGATTTATTTTATCTCATTTTTTTAATATGATATATTTTAAATGACTAATATTTATGTTATGAAACTACAGATGACATTCAATTTTGATGAAACAAAAGTAGTTAAGAAAAGATGACTTAATTTAATAATGATTCGATGGAGGGATTCCAAAACAAATTTGACAAAATATTATGTGTTTGGAATGATAGAAAATGAAAGGCCATTCCTCAAATATCCATTTTTAGATGAAGATACATGGAAGAAATTTGTTTCAACCTGACTTCATGAAACATTTTATGTAAGAAAATTATATTATATTGTATAGATAAATATCTTTTCTATGTTCCCAATTAATCATTAGTTTACTTTTTATATAACTATCCTCTAGGAGATCCCATCAATACATCTTGTTATAGAATGTTTACCCTCATACATTATCAAGTGGAGGGTATCATATATTAAAGTAAAAAATAATTGAGTAAAATTTTGAAGCACTAAGATATCACTATAGTAGTGGTTTAAATGAGGTCCATTTTGGTCCTGCATCTCCACCCACCAGCCATGAGAAATGGAAAAGGGTGAGAAAAAAAATGAAAAGTATCTTATAGAGAAATCTAATGATGTAGCTTAAATAATGAAAAGTAAATAATTATTATTTTTATTATTTTTTTAATTTATAAATTAACAACAGTAATATAGCATTTTCTTTTTTCATTTTAGGATGAACATCAAGAGAAATAAACACATGGAACTTTTATCTCTGAGGGTAGGATGGAAATCCTATCTACTATTTTGGAAAGCCATAACATCCCGACCACATAAGAGGATATGAGGCTAGTTTTAGTATTCAAAATGTTTTTGGTCATCAAAGTAAACAATCAAGAGACCCAGAAATCTAATCATTAAAATCTCAGTTGATAGATATGAATCAATCCATGGGTGATAAAATTCAAGTGACCTTGTAACAAGATATGTTAGAACAAATGAAGATACAGTCCTCATTTTCACATCCTACCCTACCCGCCCGACTTTCCCAGCCCACCCAACATTCCTCGCCTACCGACAAAAATCCTCCCCCTCCTCACTCAAATCCAGCCTTATACTGTGAGTTGTATAGAGGAGATCCCGATGAACATATTTTAGTATTTGGATTCATGAATTTATTTTGTGGATTCTATACACCACTATCCTATTAAGATGGGATATGATAGAGTATCGATATATGATATTATTGATCCCACTACTCTACTAAAATTACCAAACGTAGAAATTAACAGAGTTGGGGATTTTATGGGTCATTTGTTTTACATCGTCCATATAGACTTCTTCGTAATATTTTATATTGGGTATATGTAATGACCCGGACCCAGACAACAACCCGAATAGTGCCAAACGGGTCGAATGTTACTACCTTAGGTGAACCTCCCCGAACGCCGAAGGCTGCCGAGTTGCAGTGAGGGTCTGTTAGGTATAGTGGGAAGGCTATACCCTCTCAGAGGATTAAAATAAGGGTACTGGTCCGAGAATAATGATAAAGATGCAGTGGAATGAAAGACTCATCAGACTCGAACCAGACCCGTAGAGCAGAAGCACAATCAATATAGATAAACAACGGAAGCAGTAAATATAACAACAACAGCGGAAATAAACGCAACAGAATGCTAATAACATTTAACTACAACTGAACAGTAACACAGGCATCCAAAGTGGGTCATACACAACTGAATATAAAAAGGGCACCAATGGCTAACCAACAGTAGCTACAAAAAGTAAGCATGCCGATACAGAAAAGAAAATAGAAGAAAGTAAACCCTAGCTAGGTATGACCTCAAGGTCCATACCATCTCCATGCAACTACTAACACATCACAGCTCCTGAAGCTGGCCTCTTTCCTACACGTAAATCCATAAAGTCTACACGCGTCCTGAAGGGCCTGTGCAGGGTGTGACACAAATCCCAGTAGGATACCACCCAATGGTTCGTACCAAATATATGTGTTTAAACAGTCATGCATTTCTAAGGAAAGAAGTAAATAGTAAAATGCACAAATAAACACAAACTCCACTGGTGCTCAACAGAAACTATGGAGTGTCACCTGCTTCGGCCAATGCCAGAATCTCTGTCGTGTAACCCGACACCACGTGCCACCTGACACCACGTGTCTCAAGTACCGACATCCTTAAGACATTCCCAATAATAGTAACCTGGCACCATGTGCCTCCGAACACCACGTGTCAGAAGTACCGACGTCCCGAAAGCATGCCCAAAAGTAACCCGGAGGAACCACGATATCTTCCCTCAAATCACGGTGAGCCTCAACCCCCAACCCGATAGTCTCAATGCTATCCCTTGAAGGCTCCTCACATCCCACGTGACATTCTATGGAAATCACCCCCAACCAAAATACGTAACCGCAACTACGGGGCCCTGTACCCACACGAGTGGTCAAAACCACCTCATCATAGAGTATCTCTGTGTGCACACTACTCAAAGTCACAGGTGAGCGGTAATCACCAACATAGTACTTAAGCCAACAACTTATCTGACACCTCGTGTCCCTGTGACCATGCCGCTCAAGTCTGATGGAATCGCCGTCCTAGTAACCCGGGCCATGCCCAACCAGACAGTCGTACTTCATCAAGCCGACGTCCATGACACCCAATCATGTGGTCAAAACCACAAAAATTAACCCAAGCCAAGCCCAACCTGTGATCAGCATCACTCATGCGTAACCGGGACAAGATCAACACAACCCAAAGGGTCCAGCTGATGCAATTCAGCAATTGCATATATTACATATTTAAACAGAAACATAAATAGGAAAAACAACTAAGTAGTTGAATTACACTGTGCATGGTGTTGTCCCATACCAGCGCTGAGGTCCTAAATTCCTATAGCAATCATATCAGGCTTTAATAAATTAAACTAAATGTTTAACACATTAATATTTCAATTAAAACCATTATGGCATCCCCCGACCAAAATGCCCCGATGAGAAACAACCCCTCACTCAGCCCCACTCACATAAACTGGTAACATGGCATACCCAAAGGCATCCCATAGGTCCTACAAGAAATTCAATATGAAACAACAGATAAAATGGGTCCCACTCAAAATACTCGAAAACATGTCGAAGGCCGCGTAAACCAAAAAACCACGAAAACACAAAATAAAGTATGCACCACCTACCTGAGACTCATATGATGCTACTCCTCTGCTAACAGCTGCCAATTCGGTCTAAAAAGCAGTAAATCTATAAAAGATACAACACCCCTCAAACCCTTATAACTCATTCTAGAACAAAAATCAAACAAAACGGCTAAAGCGGAGTTGAGGCCTTACCGAGGGGGTTCCAATGCATCCAACCGTGATCGAATCCGACTTCAGACGAAGAACTGTGAGAGGATTGAAGTCCAGGATAGCTTGGTTCATGAAACCGGGTGATACATTAAGGTTCTACCTCAATACGAGGCTAATACCTGTTTTAACACCAAAAAAGAAAGGACAGATCATGTACTTCATGACTACACACCATGTGTATTTCATTTAATTATTCATTTGGCAGCTGGGATTCCGCCGACCTGCCGACCTACCGACATGATTACACGTCGTGTACATGGTTTCTATTCTCTTCCTCACCGACTTACCCACACACCATGTATATCCCACATACATGGAAAGCCTATATGGTGTGTCCAAGGGGAACACGACATGCACCTGGTTCTACCCATCCAACAAGATTACATGCCATGTATGGACACCACATGGTCGCTGGTACACTGCGTGTTTAAAACTACACACCGTGTAGTAAGTAACTTCTACACGGTCTTCACATGACATGTACTTGGCGAGCACACGGCTGACACTCCCTTAACATATACACAGCGTGTAGTCTGGAAATTTCCAGAAACTCCCCATTTTCACCAGTTTCTGCAGAAACTAGTCAAAAATTCAAACATGGTCAGGATTTTGACCCATTCTAAAAACCTGGGTTCTTACAAACTCCCCACCTTAACGTAGTTCGTCCCCGATCTACTGAACGAAACTCAGAGATGGCACCGAACACACTCATCCCGGTTAAACAACCTGGACTACCCCGATCCCAAGGTTCTAGCTAAATTCCTCAAGGGGCTCCTCACCTTAGGAATTGCCTTCTCAGTCTAAACCAACAAATCTAAAAGCAACCAAGGTTTAATTACCTGTTTTCCGAATGCATATTCCTTTAATGACGCATGGTAACCCCTACGCCTCATTGGTGATCCTGTGTCACTTCCAACACCCAACGTAACCCGCACCGCATCGGTGTCCACCTCCACGAGGTCCTGGTGCCCAGCAACTTAAGTAACCCGCATCCTCAATGCCCTAATGCCCAAGGCACCTCAAGTAACCCGCATCCTCGATTCCTTGATGCCCATGACACCTCAAGTAACCCACATCCTCGATTCCCTGATGCTACGCATCCCATACATATATATATAGAATATATCACGCACCCGTTATGGTGCCAATCCCACTAACTAGAATCCAGTCAGTCCACATAGATCCTATGCACCATGTTCACTCAAAACAGACATGCCTCTACAGGTCATTCTAAAAAGGAAACATGGAGATCACGACCACACCGCGGTGTACCTCTAACTGTCATCAGCTCACCAGCCTGCTCAGCCTCTGGCAGCTCCACGGTGTGCACCTAGCTTGAAACACGACTGCCAGATTCCTGGCCTCTCGAGGCTGCTCCGGTCACCGGCCACTTACCCCTCAACTGGGTCCCACCATCTCTTTCACGACCTCCATGCGCAGCTGAACCTTTACTACCCTCTCCGGGTACCGAACCTGAACCAACTCCAGACGCTACAATATATCCTGGTCCCTGCCTGCCAGCTATCTGAGAAGGCTGCCTGCAGAACCTATCAAGATGCCCGTCCTGTCCACATGCCCGACACTCCTTCGGTGGCCTATCACACTGAGCTCGAACATGTCCCGACTATCCACACTAAAATCAAATCACCAAAGAACTACCACGAGGTGGTCTAGCTGAATCCCTGGACTGACTGCCCTTCTGAAACTCATCTCGACCTCACTTCCTGCTCTCCAAACCATCACCTGAAGCTGTTTCCCTTCCCAAGAAAGTCTTTTCTCTCCCGTTGCCCTCGGCTATGAGTGCCTGATTCACTGCCTTGGAGAAAGAAACCAGCCTGAAGATGTTCACCTGGACCCGAATGGCATGTCGTAAGCCATCCTCGAAGCGCCTAACCCTAGCTGCGTCATCGCGCACCATACCAGGTGAAAATCAAGACAACTCTGTGAAGGTAGTTTCATAGTCCATGACAAACATATCCCCATACTGAAGACTGAAGAACTCCTGATCTCTCTCTGCCCTCAGTTTCTCTGGGTAGAAGTGCTCAAAGAACCTATCCTCGATGTCCTTCCAAGCCAGTCCCTTGTGCCTACGGGCCTATACCTGTACATCCCACCAACGCTTCGTTGGTCCTCTCAGCATGTATGTTTCCAACTTGACCCTCCGCCCTGGTGCCATCTCGAGCTGCTCGAAGATCATCTTTATACTCTATATCTAGTTCTCAGCCGCCTACGGACAACCCTCACTCTGAAAAAGCGGCAGGTGATGCGACTGGAAATCCCACATCAGATATACCCTAGATGGCTATGTACCCTACGCGCCTCTGTCGATCCCCTACAAGACACATACTAGGATAGCTCAGAGCTGTTCATCGAGCCAAGGTCCGAATGCTACCAAACCCAGCTGCTGTCCTGCCTGCACTGAATCCTAGACCTGCTCTTGTCCCTGAGCCTGTCCCTACGGCTCATGCTCTGCCTGTACTGAATCCTGAACCCGATCCTACGACACTGTATCATCTCCTTCCTGACGCTCCTTCGAGTCGTGAAGGAGTAACCCGCTGAATTACATAAATGGTAAGACCACCCATATATATATATATATATAACGATATATATATGTTCAACAGAGATAAGAAAAGTAGTAAGAGGCAGGGAATAACTACCACCCTTACTCCCCCCCACCGCAACCAATGCCCCATGTAATCCCTGCCTCATGGCCTCCTTAACCGCCGTCAACAGAGCCAAGTATCAAAAGTACCTAGGGCCATGCACGTCCTGAAAACTCACGTTGCCTCAAACCGACGACCGAGTCACCCAATCCTGTCATTTACACTGCCTCAACCATAGTACCCGCCTACTCTGAGAAGAGTCAGAACCAATACCCCACCACATGCAATTTTACAAAATATAAAGCACGAAATACACATTTTCACAACTAGAAATTATATCAGGAATTTCAAAAATTCACATTTCAAAGTATATAAAGCATGGAATTGATATTTACTTCACATGGTATTATCACTTCACAAAGCATACGTGCAATTATGAAATTGAAATACCCTAAAATGTGCCTACCAAAAGACAAGCAAACAAGCCTTTCCATACCGGGCCAAGGTCCAATTCTTTCTTACCACACCGGTTCAAGGGTAACATATCACAATCAACAACATCACACATCAAGTGATCCACTGAGGTGGAAATCATATCAACTGTAATCTGATTAAAAAAGCAAAACAACAATTCCCACCCAAGACAACTTGGTCCATCCCTCCTACCAGGGGCTGTAGGCACCCAAGCACAAGCTAGAAACCCAGTTGCAGTAATAAAAACTTATCTCTAGTCTACCATATCCCTAATTGTAAAACCAGCAGAAATAAAAAGAGAATTCTCAATCTCCTTAGTATCTAGAAAAAAACTGTAGCTAAATCCTTGTCAAGAACTCCTCTGATACCAATTTTTAACGACCCGGACCCGGCCAGCCACCCGAACATTGCCAAACAGGTCGAGTGTTACTACCTTAGGCGCCCCGAATGTCAAAGGCTGCCGACTAGAATTGAGGGTCTTTTAGGTATAATGGGGAGGCTATACCCTCTCAGAGGATCAGAATAAGTGTACCGGTCCGAGAATAATAATAAAGATGCAGCAGAATGAAAGACTCAGCAGACTCAAACTAGACCCGTAGAGCGGAAGCACAATCAATATATATAAACAGGAGAAGTAGTAAATATAACGACATTAGCGGAAATAAACACAACAACATGCTGATAACATGTAACTACAACTGAACAGTAACACATGCATCCAAAGCGGTTCATACACAACTTAATATAAAAAGGGTGCCAATGGCTAACCAACAGTAGCTAAAACAAGTAAGCATGCCGATACAGAAAAGAAAATAGAAGAAAGTAAACCCCAGCTAGGTATGACCTCAAGGTCCATACCATCTCCATGCAACAACTAACACAACCCAGCTCCTGAAGCTGGCCTCTTTCCTACACGTAAATCCCTAAAGTATACACGCGTCCTGAAGGGTCCATGTAGGGTGTGAGACAAATATCAGTAGGATACCACCCAACGGTGCGTACCAAATATATGTTTTTAAACAGTCATGCATTTCTAAGGAAAGCAGTAAACAGTACAATGCACAAATAAACACAAACTCCACTGGTGCTCAACAGCCACCATGGAGTGTCACATGCTTTGCCCAACTCCAGAATCACTGTCGTGTAACCTGACACCATGTGCCACCTGACACCACATTTCTCAAGTATCGACATCTCGAAGGCCCGCCCAAGAATTGTAACCTGGCACCATGTGCCTCCTGACACCACGTGTGTCAACTACGAACGTTTCAAAGGCACGCCCAAAAGTAACCCAGAGGAACATCGACATCTGCCCTCAAATGACGACGATCCTCAGACTCCAACCCGATATTCTCAATGCTATCCCCGGAAGGCTCCTCACCTCCCACATGGAATTCTATGGAAAGAACCCCCAATCAAATACTTGACTGCAACTACGGGGGCCTCTACCCACATGTGTTGTCAAAACCACCTCATCACGGAGTATCTCTGTGTGCACACTACTCAATGTCCCAAGTGAGCGGTAATCCCCAATATAGTACCTAAGCCACAAACTCATCTGACACCCCATGTCCCTGTGACCATGCCGCTCAAGTCTGATGACATCACCATCCTAGTATCCCGATCCATGCCCAACCTGACAGTCGTACTACCTCAAGCCGACATCCATGACACCCAATCACGTGGTCAAAACCACCCAATGTAACCCGGTCCAAGCCCAACCTGTGATCATCATCACTCAAGCATAACCGGGCCAAGCTCAACACAACCCAAAGGGTCCAGCAGATGCAATTCAGCAATTGCATATATAAATATTTAAATAGAAACATAAACAGGAAAAACAACTAAGAATTTGAATTGCACTATGCATGGTGTTGTCCCATACCAACACTAAGGTATTAAATGACTCTAGCAATCATATCAATCTTTAATAAATTAAACTAACAGTTTAACACATTAATATTTCAATTAAAACCATTCTGGTGTTCCCCGGCCAAAATGCCCAGATGAACAATGACACCTCACCTGGCCCCACTCATGAAAAATGGTAACATGGCATACCCAAAGGCATCCCATTAGTCCAACAAGAAATTCAATATGAAACAACAGATAAAATGGGCCCCGCTTAAAATACAGGAAAACGTGCAGAAGGCCGTGTCACCCAAACAACTTTGAAAACACAAAATCAAGTATGCACCACCTACCTGAGACTCATATGATGCTACTCCTCCGGTAACACCCACCAATTCGATCTAAAACGCGGTAAATCTACAAAAGATTCAAAACCTATCAAACCCCTATAACTTGTTCTAGAATGAAAATCAAACAAAACGACCAAAGTGGAATTGAGGCCTTACCGAGGGGGTTCCAACACATCCAACCGTGATCGAATCCGACTTTAGACGAAGAACCAGGATAGGATTGAAGTCCCGTCTGACTTGGTTCGTGAAACCGGGTGATATATTGAGGTTATGTCTCAATAAAAGGATACTTCCCATTTTAATGCAAAAAAAGAAAGTACACGACGTGTACTTCGTGACTACACTCCATGTATATTTCATTTAACTGTTCATTTGGCGGTTGGGACTCCGCCGACCTGCCGACATGAGTACACGGCGTGTACCTGTGGGTACACAACATGTACTTGGTTGCTATTATCTTCCTCTCCGACTTACTCACATGCCATGTATATACCTCATACACAGCATTCCTACACGTAGTGTCCAAGGGGAACACAGTGTTCACCTGGTTCTACCCGGCCAATAGGCTTACACGCCATGTATGGCCACCACATGGTCACGGGTACACGGGGTGTTTAAAACTACACGTCGTGTAGTAAGAAACTTCTACACGGTCATCACACGACATGTACTTGGTGAGCACACAGCTGAAACTCTCTTAACATATACATGGTGTGTACTTAAAAGTACATGACATGTAGTCTTGAAAATTCCAGAAACTTCCCATTTTCTCCGGTTTTTTTAGAAACCAGTCAAAAATTCAAACAGGGTCAGGATTTTGACCTGTTTTAAAAACCTGGATTGTTCCAGTATATATTTTATATAAATTTAAATACATATGATTGAAAATTAATTATAATGTTTTCTAACATTTTACATATATAGGATGTAACGCCCCGACCCCAGCTACCCAGAGTCGGTGCATTACTTCGTAACATTGGCATGATCACAAAAGATCAAGTCTCGAAAGACCGATTAGTTTAGTAGCCTTGGAAACACTAGATACATTCGTAAACGTTACATTACATCATAAAGTGAAAAAATACAATAACAAAGTCTCCATAGTCCACACTCATATCCTCTTATGACAATCCCTGTAGGTCATTCATAAAATACTTCTTCACATCCTGGAAAATATTAAAACATTGAAAGGGGTGAGCTCAGATGCTCAGTAAGGATAACAATATTGCGGAAGCTTTCATAAATAAACATTAACATTTAAGGAAATGTATAGCTAAAACAAAAGCCTTTTTAAACTTGAACTTCAGAATAATATGGCAAAAATAAAATGAGATAATGCCATTTACTTATTCACATGGATATTCTACTGGTCGAATAATCACATGCAATATCAATAACCACTTTCATAATGATGGAATGCATAATGCCAGACTATCATAACCACATAGACAAGGCCTCCTGCCAAGACCACAAATAAGATTTTGTCAAGGCCTCGTGCCAAGACACTAGTTTGTCTCATGAGACCCGCCGATGCATCGAGGAGCTATAGCGGGCTCCACCCGTCACTTATTAAGTCCAATGCATTCCTCATATGAATAGGTTTAAACATATCATAAACCATAACATAATCGTATCACATAAAACATTCATAAAGAAAACATAAAATTTCCACATTTGAATCACAAGATACCAATACAACACATTGATAAAATAAAAACACTTTCTAAACCATTTTCAATACCAAAATAAAAGAAAGTTAAAACTTTGTATTTATTTTTCATTAAAAAAAATGATGGCTTGTAGAGGAAGCCGAAACTCAAATAATGGTCATGGTGGCGGAGAAGTCGTTGTTGCCGCATAAGTACGGAAAGAAAAACATTCCCTTTTTGTCGTTTAGTAAAACGCTTCGTATAAAAAAGGTTCCTTTTGAATAAACATAAAAGTCAAAGGGGTTTTATACACCGTATAAAAGAAAGTTGTGTATAAAGCCAAATATGACTCAATGAAAGGAGATTGAGACGAAGTCCTTAAAAAGATCATTTTTAAAATAAAATAGATCTATTATTTGTATTCACTATAGGTACACATAAATAAAGTAAAAATACAAAATAATACATAATAATATCATGACATAATTTGAAAGTAAGAGATTAACCCAAAGAATGGTAGTTGGGTTAAGAAGTTCCCTTACAAAGATCATTTTTTAAATAAAATAGATCTATTATGTTTATTCATTATATCTAAACATAAATAAAGTACAAATAAAAGATATGACATAATAATATCATGACTTAATTTGAAAGTAGGAGATTAACCCAATGAATGGAAGTTGGGTTAAGAAGTTCCCTTACCTCGTGTCTGACTTGACTCAACCGTTCTTTAACCTCCTGAATAATAAACTAGAGTTAATATATACCTTATTAAGAACCATTTTCAATTTCATTATCTTTATTATATCACTTATTACAATGATATGAACATTATGTAATTATTTAAGTTAATAACGGTAGTTTTGTCGATCTTTGGTACTTGAGTCAACAATAAACTTCTTATAATTACAAGTTGTTTATGTGGTAGAATATCCATTATCTCCAGAATTATATTCATGATTTAGATGTCATATATATCTTATATATCCAGTATATACATTCATTTATAATATTACGTAACATTTAGAGGAAAGAAATGAAATGCACCGTTCATGGAGACGGTAAGCCGTACGTACGCATGAACGCTAATTTCATTTCAATTTCATATTTAATGGAACTAAATCATAATGATATAAATTTATAATATAATTCCAGTATAATATAGTTTATAATACCATTTACTCCATCCTTTATACATCCGACATATGGCATTAACGATTCAAATCACTTTGAGGGGGCGGTAGTCCGCACTTCCTAAAACGAAATTATCGCGTTTTACCCATAATGGAAATCATAAAGTATTCCATAAATAAGAAATACAGAAGCATAAGTAAAACATAAACATATTATATATCATATATAAAAATAGTGAAATCTTAATGGCCACCTTTGAAGGTGTTATATGAGTGTTGAACAATCATCGTTTCGTGAGGCAGAAATTCACCATCCACAGAAACTGTATGTTCTTTAACCATTAGATGTAGGTGTGTGTAAGTGTAGCTAGAATACTTCTTATAACAACATCCTAGTATATTGAGGATACTGGTTTTGTTACAAAAGAAATGAATAAAAAGAGTTTAGGGGGTTGGAGAGGAAAAATAAAACAAAACAACATTAGAGAAGACATTACCTCAAAATCGGGTAACTCTTTTTGATTTGAGCCAAAGGATTCCTTGGGAAGAATTATGCCCAAAGTGAGGCTTCTAGGAGTAAGGGAGGGATGTTGGGAGGGTATTTTGGCAGAGGTTGGCCGAGCCAAATGGCTTGAAGGTGTGAATAAGGTGGGAGAGGTGGGGGCCTTTTATAAGTGGAGAGGAGGGGCTCTTTTGGAAAGATTGAAATGTTACATTATTTTACAATGCTTTTCGGATTATAAAGGTCCCACACTTATATAATTCGTGGATAAGGTGATAAGGGTTCGAAATCCCCTCATCCAATAGGCTTTGGACAAGTGTAAGCCTTGGAGTTTGCAATATCTTCTCATTTTATTTAAATCATTAAATAATGAGGTCATCACTGCATCATAATGATGTCATAAATAATTTAATTTATTTAATGTCTAACAATTATAAAAAAAATACTATGTTGTAGGAAATCTTTTTAGATTTCTAATGAATATTTATAGTCAAAATATGGACTTGTGTAACCCCACTTAAAAACTGGTTTAGTAAAACAACTCATGTTTGTGTCAATTTAATTTTAACATTAAATAAATATATATTAATGTCATTTTCCAACTAAAGTGGCTCCATGGGGTCCCCAAGTTGACCCATGGGTTGTCTTGGTCGGCCATGACTCATCCAATAGGAGTAGGACAAGTGTCAAGCTCATCTCATATTATTAAAACCTTATTTTTACCTTAAACTACACTAATTACCTCTAATCACGATTAAGAACTTAAAAGTTACTATTCACCAAAAAATTATTTTGATCTCATTGAACCACATTTTACTTCATAATGAAAACCATGTATGTCGGATTTTTGAAAATCAAACCACATAAGTGGTAATATTTAATTTAAACGAAAAATCAGTTATTTAACTACCACTTAGTGGTTTCACTATTCATCAAAAATTGATGTTTTTCAGAATAATGCCAAAATTTCACACTAAGCTATAATTGATATTCCGAATTCAAAAATGATGTCTATTTTACAAAATTCCAAACATATAAGTTGCATTAATTAATTTTATAATTAATTCCCGCTGTCACAACAAATAGCGTGTTTTTAAGAAACAATTTATATCAAAAGATTGGCAATTGTTTATGTCCAATTTCAATGTTAAATTAATTCAAATGACCACCATTGGATAAAATGGAAAAAATATATTCTAATTATACTTTAAAGCCACTAAATATTATAATTTATCACTATAAATTATTTTTATTAAAAAAGTTGTTTTTAAGTATTTTTCACTATTCCTAAAAAGTAGAAGTTCTCAGAAAAATACCAAAAATTCAAGATAGGCTAATTTCGATATTCCGAATCCAAAAATGAAGTCCATTTTGAAATATAAAATATCTATAATTTTAAAAAGTGGTTATTACTATTCGTAACGGCTACTTTGATTAGTCACGGTGTTTTAGAACTCGAAGTTGTGTTCAATGAAAGCTATTGCATTATTGAATGAGAAGCGTATCATGGAAGCTCAGGGTGTTACATTCTCCCCTCCTTCAATAAATTGTGTCCTCGCAATTTGAAATTTTTCTTTGAAAATAAAAGGTTGAAAAGAGAAAATACCTTTGAGGAAAACCCACATCGGAAATGAGGTTAATAAATATATAACATTAAAATAAAGCAAGATAAGTACAAAGGTCACCCGATATAGCCCATTCTAGGATTCTATGAAAATATGGATATGGAGGAGAAACAAACCATCAAGGTCTGATGGAGAGTTATAGAAAACAAGATTAGGAGAAAGTTTAACCACAAGAAAATCACAAACTTATGATTGGTTAAACAGTCATTGAATCCCCAGTTGGAAAAGTTAACCGACAACATTTTTGTTTTAAGTTACCTTTTATAATGTTGAGGAATTTATTTAGGAGATTTACAAAGAATGTAAGGGAATATACATACTTGTTATGTATACTTTCATTCGTTAATAAATTTTTACCACAAACCCAACTTTTACTCCAAATGGTAACAGAACTCAAAAATATTCTATTTATCCTAATTGTATAAGGTTCCAAATGTTAAAACATACCATTTAGATTAGTAAAATTATTTTGTAATAACCAGGGACTTCCTGTAGGCTAGTGGTAGGAAATAAAGGCCTGTCGCACTATGATTGTGGGTTCGATTCCTGCAGCTTTGTCCGACACGACGGGTTATGCCCCACCCTGCAGGTTGTCCTTTTCCTAAAACTATAGTATCATAATATTCCAAAAATAATCTTCATAATTTTTTTAACCTTAAACAATACTATCCAAATATCAACTTAATCCACTCCATCCTTTATAGTTATCCAAAATACCTCTGTCCAGACTTTCTCTAAAAGGTCTCTTAATTCCAAAATCAATTTATCAGATTCCCCAAACAAAGTAAAGTTTCTCTTATTGTCATATACTAAAAATATAATTACCTTCATCATATTAAAACCTTACTGAAATCAACAAGTACTGCAGTACAATCCTTATATACTCCATAATTATTATAACCAGTACATCATTGATACAACACTCAAATTACAAAATTCTTTAATAAAAACATAAGAACTCTAATCATTACTCCTCATCTGTGGTAGTATCATAACTTGATTATTATCCAATAACATCATTTGGGGCATACTCGGATGATTTGGACATTGGTTTGCTTAATGTCCCCAATCCTTGCAGAAGAAGCATTGTATATTTGAAACCATTTTCTTACCCTTGCAGTCACGCACTTTGTGTCCGTTTTCTCTACACTTATAACAAACTCCCATTCCCTTTAGGCAAGTTCCATGATGTTTCTTCCCACAATTACCACATATTGGAAAATTCTTCATTCTCCTCATCCCTTTATCCATCATTATCTCTTCCATCCCTTTCATCTCTTGCTTCGCTTCAAAGCCATAGGACTCAGAGAATTCTTTACTTATCTTATTAACACATGATACTATTTCTTCATATGTTGATAACACATGGGAGACTATTTCCCTTCGAAATGTTGGCTTAATACCGTGAAAGATAGGATACTTCTTACTCTTTGGATCATACGTATTGCTGGAGTTCACATTCCTTCTACTGGGCGCCATTTCTATACAATGGCATAAACTATATTAGTTTATGAATCAAAATACATAATTCCATACTTATAAAACACTTAACATAAATTGAACTATTTATGGATATAATCCATAATCATAAAAATGTTTTCTTTGAGGAAGTACATACTCATAAACCCTTCATAATGATTTGTAAAGAAAATGAGAGTTATCCTAAGCATATCCCCCGGGAGTGTCGTAACCAAGAGTGCAGCAAGGCCCGTTGTCATGCACCAGTTCCCGTTCGAGTCTAGCTCAAAGCGGTGTTTTCGGGTTTTACCCCTAGGTACATCTGTGCCAGAGCCGCCTCTACCTGCTCGTATCCAGACATGGATGTATTTCTCAGAAAACTCATAACATATCTATAATACCAAAATTCTAGGAAGTTCTTCTATAATAATCCTCAAAGTCTATCTTCGGGCTATGTGCTCTAATCAGAGTTTATCTAAATCTAGATTCCAAGGTTAGTACTAAACTGCCTCTGATACCAACTGTAACGCCCCGACCCCAGCTACCCAGAGTCAGTGCATTACTTCGTAACATTGGCATAATCACAAAAGATCAAGTCTCGAAAGACCGATTAGTTTAGTAGCCATGGAAACAATAGATACATTCGTAAACGTTACATTACATCATAAAGTGAAAAACTACAATAACAAATCTCCATAGTCCACACTCATATCCTCTTCTGACAATCCCTGCTGGTCATTCATAAAATACTTCTTCTCATCCTGGAAAATATTAAAACATTGAAAGGGGTGAGCTCAGATGCTCAGTAAGGATAACAATATTGCGGAAGCTTTCATAAATAAACATTATCATTTAAGGCAATGTATAGCTAAAACAAAAGCCTTTTTAAACTTGAACTTCAGAATAATATGGCAAAAATAAAATGAGATAATGCCATTTACTTATTCACATGGATATTCTACTGGTCGAATAATCACATGCAATATCAATAACCACTTTCATAATGATGGAATGCATAATGCCAGACTATCATAACCACATAGACAAGGCCTCGTGCCATGACCACAAATAAGATTTTGTCAAGGCCTCGTTCCAAGACACTAGTTTGTCTCATGAGACCTGCCGATGCATCGAGGAGCTATAGCGGGCTCCACCCGTCACTTATTAAGTCCAATGCATTCCTCATATGAATAGGTTTAAACATATCATAAACCATAACATAATCGTATCACATAAAACATGCATAAAGGAAACATAAAATTTCCACATTTCAATCACAAGATATCAATACAACACATTGATATAATAAAATCGCTTTCTAAACCATTTTCAATACCAAAATAAAAGAAAGTTAAAACATTGTATTTATTTTTCAATAAAAAAATGATGGCTTGTAGAGGAAGCCGAAACTCAAATAATGGTCACGGCGGCGGAGAAGTCGTTGTCGCCGCATAAGTATGGAAAGAAAAACATTCCCTTTTTGTCGTTTAGTAAAACGCTTCTTATAAAAAAGATTCCTTTTGAATAAACATAAAAGTCAAAGGGGTTTTATACACCGTATAAAAGAAAGTTGTGTATAAAGCCAAATATGCCTCAATGAAAGGAGATTGAGACGAAGTCCTTAAAAAGATCATTTTTAAAATAAAATAGATCTATTATGTGTATTCACTATAGGTACACATAAATAAAGTAAAAATACAAAATAATACATAATAATATCATGACATAATTTGAAAGTAGGAGATTAACCCAAAGAATGGTAATTGTTTTAAGAAGTTCCCTTACAAAGATCATTTTTTAAATAAAATAGATCTATTATGTGTATTCATTATATCTACGCATAAATAAAGTACAAATAAAAGATATGACATAATAATATCATGACATAATTTGAAAGTAGGAGATTAACCCAATGAATGGAAGTTGGGTTAAGAAGTTCCCTTACCTCGTGTCTGACTTGACTCAACCGTTCTTTAACCTCCTGAATAATAAACTAGAGTTAATATATACCTTATTAAGAACCATTTTCAATTTCATTATCTTTATTATATCACTTATTACAATGATATGAACATTATGTAATTATTTAAGTTAATAACGGTAGTTTTGTCGATCTTTGGTACTTGAGTCAACAATAAACTTCTTATAATTACAAGTTTTTTATGTGGTAAAATATCCATTATCTCCAGAATTATATTCATGATTTAGATGTCATATATATCTTATATATCCAGTATATACATTCATTTATAATATTACATAACATTTAGAGGTAAGAAATGAAATGCACCGTTCATGGAGACGGTAAGCCGTACGTACGCATGAACGCTACTTTCATTTCAATTTCATATATAATGGAACGAAATCATAATGATATAAATTTATAATATAATTCCAGTATAATATAGTGTATAATACCATTTACTCCATCCTTTATACATCCAACATATGGCATTAACGATTCAAATCACTTTGAGGGGGCGGTAGTCCGCACTTCCTAAAATGAAATTATCGCGTTTTACCCATAATGGAAATCATAAAGTATGCCATAAATAAGAAATAAAGAAGCATAAGTAAAACATAAACATATTATATATCATATATAAAAATAGTTACATCTTAATGGCCACCTTTGAAGGTGTTATATGAGTGTTGAACAATCATCGTTTCGTGAGGCAGAAATTCGCCATCCACAGAAACTGTATGTTCATTAACCATTAGATGTAGGTGTGTGTAAGTGTAGCTCGAATACTTCTTATAACAACATCCTAGTATATTGAGGATACTGGTTTTGTTACAAAAGAAATGAATAAAAAGAGTTTAGGGGGTTGGAGAGGAAAAATAAAACAAAACAACATTAGAGAAGACATTACCTCAAAATCGGGTAACTCTTTTTGATTTGAGCCAAAGGCTTCCTTGGGAAGAATTATGCCCAAAGTGAGGATTCTAGGAGTAAGGGAGTGATGTTCGGAGAGTATTTGGGCAGAGGTTGGCCGAGCCAAATGGCTTGAAGGTGTGAATAAGGTGGGAGAGGTGGGGGCCTTTTATAAGTGGAGAGGAGGGGCTCTTTTGGAAAGAATGAAATGTTACATTATTTTACAATGATTTTCGGATTCTAAAGGTCCCACACTTATATAATTCGTGGCTATGGTGATAAGGGTTCTACATCTCCTCATCCAATAGGCTTTGGACAAGTTTAAGCCTTGGAGTTTGCATTATCTTCTCATTTTATTTAAATCGTTAAATAATGAGGTCATCACTACATCATAATGATGTCATAAATAATTTAATTTATTTAATTTATAACAATTATAAAAAAATACTATGATGTAGGAAATCTTTTTAGCTTTCTAATGAATATTTATAGTCAAAATTTGGACTTGTGTAACCCTACTTAAAAACTGGTTTAGTAAAACAACTCATGTTTGTGTCAATTTAATTTTGACATTAAATAAATATATATTAATGTCATTTTCCAACTAAAGTGGCTCCATGGGGTCCCCAAGTTGACCCATGGGTTGTCTTGGTCGGCCATGACTCATCCAATAGGAGTAGGACAAGTGTCAAGCTCATCTCATATTATTAAAACATTATTTTTACCTTAAACTACACTAATTACCTCTAATCGCGATTAAGAACTTAAAAGTTACTATTCACCAAAAAATTATTTTGATCTCATTGAACCACATTTTACTTCTTAATGAAAACCATGTATGTCGGATTTTTGAAAATCAAACCACAGAAGTGGTAATATTTAATTTAAACGAAAAATCAGTTATTTAACTACCACTTAGTGGTTTCACTATTCATCAAAAATTGATGTTTTTCAGAATAATGCCAAAATTTCACACTAAGCTATAATTGATATTCCGAATTCAAAAATGATGTCTATTTTACAAAATTCCAAACATATAAGTTTCATTAATTAATTTTATAATTAATTCCCGCTGTCACAACAAATAGCGTGTTTTTAAGAAACAATTTATATCAAAAGATTGACAATTGTTTATGTCCAATTTCAATGTTAAATTAATTCTAATGACCACCATTGGATAAAATGGTAAAAATATATTCTAATTATACTTTAAAGCCACTAAATATTATAATTTATCACTATAAAATATTTTTATTAAAAAAGTTGTTTTTAAGTATTTTTCACTATTCATAAAAAAGTAGAAGTTCTCAGAAAAATACCAAAAATTCAACATAGGCTAATTTCGATATTCCGAATCCAAAAATGAAGTCCATTTTGAAATATAAAATTTCTATAATTTTAAAAAGTGGTTATTACTATTCTTAACGGCTACTTTGATTAGTCACGGTATTTTAGAACTCGAAGTTGCGTTCAATGCAAGCTATTGCATTATTGAATGAGAAGCGTATCATGGAAGCTCGGGGTGTTACATAGGAGTATCTGAAATCAATATAAATGGAATAAAGGAAATAAATGTTTCAGAAACAAAAAACTTTAGATACATCAGATATTTATAATGGGATAGAATGATTATCTCAAGTTTCTTCTTCCTTGGATAATATATATGAGTTTAGTATTTCAGATGATATATTTTTAAGATAGTATCCAATAAGAATATTCCACAAATATATCATGGATTTAATTGATTTTAAAGCACTCAACGTTGATGTGTTAATGTTTTTCTATGTAAGTAAATTTACCTTTAAGTTTTTATATCTTCAACTAAATATGGTTTAAATTTAATAGGCATATTATTTTTTTAATTAGGTATCTACACAAGATACTTATTCAAAATGAAAACATAAGTTTTTATGATTTTACAAATCCATAATTTATTTCTACGGATGTGAAATATGTGTCTATTGAAAAAATGGAGGAATATATATGAGATAGGTTGTTAGTGATAGATATTAGGTGTTGGTTTATTCCCTTTCTTGATGGGTAAGAAAATAAAAATAATTATTATCTATTGTTCATAATAATTTCATAAAATAACTTTTTTTTATTGTAGGGGGCATTGGATGTTAGGCGTATTTTGCCCAAGTGAAAACACATTATATTGGTTTTTCTATTTATTAGGTGGTGTTCATAGAAAATTTTCCACCTTGTTATACAAGTAAGTTTTTCTGTTTTTTATATGCACATAATTCTTAATTATCATTTTTTATACATGTATTATTAATTAATTTATATGAAAATTTAGTTCATGGAATTGTTTTAACAAATTTCACTTATCAAAACAGAAGCCAAATGCAATCATCTATGTGAAGATAAATATAATTATTTTTTATATTAGATATAATTTATATTTATATATATTTATATATGTATATATATTGGTTTTTATTATCAAGTTAATGTTTTATTAACTGTAGTGTCATCATCAATAAGGATATGTCTAATGTTGTTATTATGTTCTATGATTCATTTATGAGATAATCACAACTGGGATATTGAATGATTATGATGAGGTTATACATAAAAATTATTTTATATTTTATATCATAGTATTCTGTTTTTTAATCTGATATCATTCAACATCATTGTAGGTGTTCACTGATGTCAATTCGTACATGCAAGAAGAACTTAACCATCTTCAATATTTGATTGCAAACTATTTGTTTAGCATAATTATTATTTAAGGTTTGTATATTCTTATGTATTTGATTATTATTACACATTCCTAATAAAACATGTTCAAAAAAATAATTCATTTGTCCTAATAGGTGTTTGAACGTAATGATATCAAGAGAATAATTCAACAATATCCAACAATGATCATGTTGTAAATTTGAGGTGTTTATTTTTTTAATCCAACTTTATAATTCAAATTCAAAGATAACTTTTTGATTAACTAGATAAAATTATTTATGTTTTTTAGATTTTTATTCAATGATACATGTTACCTGATTAGTGCATAAATTTTTTTCTATCACATGAATTAAAATTATTATTGGGATGTAATATTCAAATATTTATATTTTTTTTGAATTTTTTTGTTAGTTTTTTTATAAATTGAATCCGGATAATTAATAAATATATCGTGATTTTTAGTGATGGTTTCCATGAAAAATGACATAGAAAACCATTTTTGGTTCCAGTTTCCATGAAAATTGACGATAAAAACGCAATAAAAATTGGTTTTCAACATTGGTTTTTAAAAACATGATACTGAAAACCTTATTTTTTAATTCAACTCTATAGATGCCATTTAAAAACTGGCATATAAATTCAAAAAAACTAATGTTAAATCATGTTTTTGCGCAAGTATTTGGATGTGGTAAGTGAACATGATTCAATTGGTGCAGGAAGATTAGTGGTTGTAGCCTTTATTCTTATTTTTGTATTTTTTCTCTTAGTTTATCAGGAAACATAGACTTACATTTTTTTAGTATATTGTTGGTCTAATTTTAAATATTTAGTCTTGATGATTTTGGTATATACTTGTCTTATTTATTCATTTTGTTCATGGTTGATGAGTTATGTTATATATTGATTCCTAAGTTTTTTTCTTACTTTTCTAAGTACTTTTATATATGTGTGTACATTCGACTTATGTGGTTAATACAAAATTATGAGTGGAAGTTCCATTTTTAATCTCTATTTTTAGGGCAAAATCATTCCCACTTAGTATATATTGATGCATATACACTAGTTATTAGCTTATGGTGAACATAAATTTCCTTCAGCCAACGTCACATGAAATTTATCTCAAGATCTATTAGAAATCACCAGGGCATGGCATTAGTGGAATCTATTTTTTTATATCCATTCTTGAAAAAAACGTCTCTACTAATTAAAGTGATAATTATGATTTCTTTTAAACAAAAAAACATTCACATTAGTCACATCATATATAAAAGGTTCAAATCTAAAAATGAGAAAGATAAACCTTCAAATGGTACAGATTCACCCAAGATCACATGGTATACTAGTATCATTTTTTTGATTACAATGATTAGGGTTTATCCTAAAATTATTATTACACCAAAGTGTAATGACCCAAACTTTTATCAATGGAATTTCTACCTTCTTATAGTAATTTCATACAGCATAAATCACATAAAATCACTTAGATACCATAATAAAAACTTTATAAATGAATAATTAATGAAATAATAAGTATTTCTAGATATTAAGGAACCTATATCGATGAAATAATAACTTGCCCATATGAATAGTATTATGACTAATATGAATAGTAAACTGACCAAATGAATAGTAGCCTCACCCATGAAATTTTAAATAAAATTTAGTTATCTTATAAATGAAAGTATGGTATTATTATATCATAGTCTATATAAATAAATGTTAAAAAAGTATTAATTAAGTGTTGTAATTTTTGTAAATCATAAATATTTAATTACAATTTTATGATTAATTTAAGAATTTAAAAGAAAATTTATTTTTTGTAAAATTTATTCATAAATTAATAATTTTTTTTATTATGATTGTAATATAATTTTATGATACCATAAGTAATTTTTCAAGTGTTATAAAATCTGTTATAATTTTAAAATCGCTATTTTCCAAGTAAATGATTAGTTTAATTAAAAATTGAAATACTCATATTAATAAAATTATTTTCATAAAATGGATTTTTTTTAAATTATACACATAAAAAATGGTTAGGGTGAATTTCTGGGATTTTTCTGAAATACTTGAATTCTTGATGAATAGTAAAATACGATAATTTTCAATAAATGCTAGATGTATGAATTTTTGAGTCATTACTTATATAATTATAATGTAAGAACCTTAAAATCGAACCATAATTCCTTATATTAATATATTTATATATAATTCTCAAACTATTCATAGTTTTGATCCAAAATGACAATCTAATGAATATAATAATGAGAAAACACCTCCCTCCTTCACTATAAATACCACCCCTCACACCATCTTATCCTAACACCTCTCAAGATTTTAGCCTTTACTAAATTAAATCGAATACTCTTTTCTATCGCCTTCCCTAGGTCCATGATCTCTTTCTCTTATCAAAATACGAACCCTAGGTTTCTTGAGTAGGATCTCAATAAGAGAATTCAAAAGGTAAATCCGCTTTCTTTTTATTATAATTTTTTTTAATTTCATTTATTTTATTATTCTCTTCTCACTTCCCTTCATCCAAATGTAATTTTAACTAAAATTCCATACATATAGTATAATTATATCATGTTAATATAATATCCATAATTAAAATCCTATCTCTCTCTCTCTCTTTTATTCTAAAATGAAATCGTCGCCCAAGATGTGTTAATTTACCAACATCATTGGTGACAAAACATGATTATCCTTTAATGACTGAAATTATGTTAATAAAACCATTATCATGGTTGAAAATTATTTTAAAATTTATGTTAAAACTCTCTTCATATTATGGAACTAACATATATACATAATTCTAAATGATTAAACAATGATATTTCATTGTGATAAAAAACCGCCAAAATTAACCTAAAATGATCATCATTACGTTTTTTATAATGATTAATCCTCAAAAAATATAACCAAATTCATTGTAATATCATTTAAAATTTTGTAAGATCATTAATACCATGTAATAATAAATCTAGATATTTATCAACATTTTACATGAACTTTCATTAATATATACAAGCAAACCAATCCTGAAAACCATGAAAATGAATGCTTCTAAACGATGATATTAAACTCTATTGTTCATCAAAAAGCCCATAAATTAACTTAATAAAACCATAATGAATAATATTAATGTTTAAATGGTTATTTATTTTTTAATTAATGAATATAATATGATTATACAAGATATTAAAGTGAAGTAAGCATTCATACACAAGGTAAGGGAAATTCTCAAACCCAACTCTTTTTCTTAAGATTTTCATTATTTTACACCATTTTATGAATATATAATCCTTTAATGTTCCTTAAATATAATTTAATAATCATTATCTTAAATTTTCTGGAATATAAATGTCCTATACTTGAGTTTATAGCAAACCAAAGGTTTTCCAAAATAACTTTTATTAAAAAAACACACCTCTTACTTATCTTGAGACTATTTATTTTTCACTAAAGATGAATGATTCCTATAACAAGGATTTTATTTCATCTATCCTTAACAAAGATTTTTCATGAATGAACAATTTATGAAATTAAACCCATTTGATTCCATTGGTTGTTTTAGTTTCAATAATGATATAAATTCTATGTGGCATGAATGATAATGAAAATGTTATGATGTGAAAGGTGCACCAAAAATTATATAGCACTCCAATTCATTGGTTAATGTGATGTATTTCATGATAAAAGTGAAATATGAATGAAAATGATGCTATATTTTCTCACACCCTTGTGTGGTGGTTGACCACTAAGACATGATGTTCCTTTTTTATGCATTACACATTCCATGCCTTTATGTAATGGTTCCTCTCATGATTATGAAAATGATGTTATAAATATGATCACCCCATGTTATAATGATCCATATTCTTATCTATCCTCTTACTAGGCTTTTATCTCACCCCATTCTTTGATTTATATCCTGAGGTGACTACTTGTACTATAGAAAATTCAAGGGCCAATAAAAATACAGAGAAGAAGGATTTAAATAAATGTTTATGTTCTATTTTTCAAACGTTATGTATGTTCCCTGTTTTACCTAGGCACTAAACCTTTGGATACTAGTTTTTTAATTATTTTATGTTGTTTTTCATTAAAATTATGTAATAGTAATTTAATAAAAACTAAGGTTGCTATATTTGGTATTAGAGAACAGTTTAGTTAACTTGGGAATTAGGATTAAAGATCCTTAGTTAATATACTTAGTATGAGACAAAGTATAAGTAGGAACCTAAAATGATTTTTTTAGAAAAATATAAATATAGGGATCCTATAAGATATTCCTTTAGACCTAATTTCATAATGGAAAAAAATATTTATTTAAGACTTTTTGACTTATATTTTGTTCTAACCTTTTCTATTTTATAAAATTGATGGAACCAAGAGAAATTAGGTTAAAAACCCAAGTGAGGGATAATGCAATAATTTCTTGAATGACATCCCCAATGCCTTGGGGGTGGAGTTAAAAATTTCACGGTGATTATTAACTAGTTATCTCAAGTCATGAACAATAACCTAAATATTGTGGAATTCCCACTTTAAACTAAGAGGGAGAAACTGGTTATCGAGTCCTATATACATAAAAAACCATCAACGTTTAGTTGATATTCTGATCCACTAGTCACATAATAGTGGGTCAAATCAATGGAGATGATATTTTCTATACTTCAGTACATTGAGATAGAGAAGGTGACTCTGGCCATTTACAATTTAGATGGAAAGACTATCAATTGTGGGATTTGATTAAGAACACTAATCCAAAGGATGAAATTGAAGATATAGAGTGGGAAGACTTTAAGACAATTTTTTTATCAAGTATGTCCCTTAAACACTTAAAAAAATGATAGAGAGAGAATTTATAGATCTGAATCAAAATGAACATGAATCTTCAATGACCTACGAAGTGAATCTCACAAGGCTTAAAAGGTACGCTTTAGGTTTTGTTATCAACAATGACAGAAAAATTGATAGATTCTGCAGTGGTTTAAAACAACACCATCAATTGGATCTTACAATAAGAAACTTTGGGATTTATGAAGATGTTTTTTGATGTGATCTTAAATTGGATATGAAGTTTGGATAATAGTCCCATGGCTATGGTTTTATGGAAAAAATAATGCGTTTTAAGCTGGAGGATCTAATGAGAAAGGTGGAATGAAAACTCCACCACCCACATGCTAAAAATATGGGAAGAAACATCATGGGAACTGCCTCAAAGGGATAGGGAAATTCTTCAAGTATGGGAGATAAGGCCACAAAGCTCATGAATGTTGAAAAGACACGACGAAGCAGGATATTGTGGTGGACGAAAAGAGAGAACCACTCATGGTCCAATGCTATAAATATAGAGAGGAAAGGAACTATGAAAGCTAGTGATATAAACCTCATGTCCTTAAGGGTAATCAATGTCAGTATCCGCCTTATCCAAATAATAAAGGCAAGGATTATGCCATCATTACTGCTAAAGTGAAGCAAGAAAAAAATTCATATAAGGTACACTTCCTATTCACTCAATAATGGAAAAAGTCCTATTTGATTTTGGTTTTAGGAATTTATTTATATGTAACACATTTTCTAGAACTATTGAATTGAACCCAAAAAATATTGAAGTATAAATATCTGTAAAAACACAAAGGGATGAAATCATTGCAACCCATGTGTTGGAATCTTCTCCTATTAGCGTATGTGGGATGATTCTTCTAGATAATATCATAATACTTTACTTGGTGGAATTCGATGATATACTGGGATTGTATTGGCTATATTTATATAGCTAAATCATAAACTATTGAGAAACAGGAAATATCATTTCATATTCCAATCCATCCCATGCTCTTCTGCAAATGAATGGAAGACCATAAATCTCCTTGAGAACAAACTGCAGTAGTATGGGTGTTGGTTCCCTGTGAATAAGTATACCTCACCAAAATGGTTGAGTCAAAGGAAGTTATCAAACTTGGGGAAATGTCCATAGCGAGGGAATATAATGATTTATTTCCCGAAGAGTTACCCAGACTTCCCCTACACTGTGAGGTAGAGTTATTAATAGAAATCATACCCAGAGCTACGCCTCTCTCAAAGTGTCCCTCTAGGATAGATCCTATCGAGTTTCAGGAGTTAAAAAATTATCTACAAGAACATTTAGAGAAAGGGTTCATACACCATGGTGAATCAACATGGGGTGTACTAGTTCTCTTTGTCAACAAGAAGGACAGATCAATGCGGCTGTGTATCGATTATCAAGAACTCAACAAGATCACCATAAGGAACGTGTATCCTTTTCCAAGGATTTATGAATTATAAGATCAGTTATGAGGAGGTTAATACTTATCAAATTGAGATCTTAATTCTGGATATCAACAACTAAACGTGAATAAGGGAGATATTCAGAAGACTACCTTTCATACAAGGTATGGGAACAATGAGATTTTGGTAATACCCAACAGAGTCACTAATTCCCCTTAAATATTCACAGATTTTAAGAATATTTCCTTTAGACATCATATTGAATTTTTTTGTAGTGTTTATCGATGATATTCTCATCCACTCCAAGAGAAAGGAGGAATATGAAGAACATATAAGACTTGTGTTGGTGATATTAAGGAGGATAAATTGTACTTCAAGTACAAAAAGTTTGACTTTTGGATTTAGCAAGTCACATTCTTAGGACATGTGAACATAGTGAGGGGAATTATATAGACCCTTTAAAAAAAGCAATTAAGGAATAAACCATACCCTCTAGTGTCATATAAATCAATAATTTTATTATCCTAGCAGGGCACTACCAACATTTTTTAAAAAATGTATCAAAATTGTCTAGCACACTAACTAAATTTACAAGGAAATTGGTATTGTATATCTGGATGGAAGAATGTGAGGAAAACTTCAAAGAGATAATGAAGAGGCTGATCACTACAATTATACTCACATTATAAAAAAGTGGAGAAATTTGTGTGATAAACAGTGATAATTTAATCAAAGGATTGAGTTTTTTACTCATGAAAAATGATAATGTGGTATCCCACGCCTAAAGAAAGATGAATATTCATGAGAATAACTACTTGATGCATGATCTGAGTTTGAAGATGTTATTTTCTCATTGAAAATCTATAGGAGCTATATATATGGTGAGAAGTGTGACATATATACAAATCACAAGAGACTAAAGTATATATTCACACAAAATGATATTGACATGAATTAAAGGAGATGGTTAAAGATAATTAGTGACTAAAATATCTCTATTCACTATCATACTGGAATGGAAAACATTGTAATTGATACCCTTAATAGAAAAGAACCTACTACTTTGTCCATGTTGTAGATTGAAAAAGAACCTATCTTAATGGATATTAAAATGATGAGTTTGGAAATCATAATGACAGGGAATACATCCTACCTTTATCAAATAGTTTCCTAACCATATATTCAAGGGAAGATTAAGGATGCACAAAGGGATGACCAGGAGTTACAAAAAAGGTGAATTTAGTAAGGGAAGGGAAAATGTAAGAGCTCCATATCAATACTAATGGTGTGATTTGGTTTGGAAAGAGACTCTGTGTTCTTTCATCACTTGGGATAAAGAAGATCTATTTGATATGCACATAGATAAAAGTTATCTATCCATCCCAAGAGTACAAATATGTACTGTTGACTTCAGGAACACTTCTAGCAGGTCAACATGAAGAAGGATATTGTAGAGTATATCTCATGGTGATCGATAAGTCATCATGTTAAACTAGAGAAACATAAGTCCAAATGGATAATGCAACCATTTCCTATACCCATGTGGAAATGGGAGAATATCACTATAGAATTTTTCATGGGTCTCCCAAAGACATCCAAAGGAAATAATCCAATATGGGTTATGGTGGAACGAATCACGAAGAATGCACCTTGTATCACTATTCAGGAATATCTATCACTTTAATAACTTGAAAAGATATATGTGAATGAAGTGGTGAGATTATATGGGGTTACACTCTCAATTTTCTCTAATTGTGACCCCAGGTTCACATCTAAATTCTAGTGGAATCTTCAAAATACTTTGAGTAGTTAATTAGATTTTAACATAACCTATCACCCCAAAATAATGGCCAATACGAAAGGACTATTCAAACACTCAATGATTTGGTAAGATCATAATATTTATAATTAAAATGTATATGGGAGAAAAATATCCCATTGGCGGAGTTCTCATAAAATAATAGCTTCCACTAGAGTATTCACATGGATCCATATAAAGCATTGTATGGAAATCAATGTATAACTCTAACAAGTTGGGTTGAATTTGGAGAAAGAAAGATACTTAAACTATATCTTTTAAAAGAGATGAAATATATGGTTCAAGACATCCTTAAACTTATAAAAGATACTCAGAGTCATAATAATATCGATTTTAAAAACCATTGAAGGGAAATGAATTTAGACATTAGAGATAAATTCTTCCTTCAAATGTCAGAATGAAAGGGAGTCATGCGGTTTGGAATGAAATGGAAGCTAAGCCCAAGGTACATCAAACCATTTGATATCCTTGATTTCATAAGAGATGCGGACTATCGACATGCACTTCCACTGATTATGGTTCATGTTTATGATGTATTTCATGTATCACTCTTAAGAAAGTACATACCAAATCCCTCACATGTAATGAACTTTGTGGTGGTACAATTGTAAGATGATCTTTCATAAGATGAGAAACCAGTAATGATTCTGGACGAGAGAGGAAAGATTCTATGCAAAAAGACAATCCAACTTGTCAATGTCTGGTGGAGGAACCATAAGTATGAATAAGAATCTTGGTAACCATATGAGACAATGATGGATAAGTACCCTCACCTGTTTATGCAAAATGAAATTTTGATGGAGAAATTTCAAAATGGGGAAAGAATGTAACAGACCAAGCTTTTATCAATAAAATTTATCCCTTAGTATAGTAATTCTATATAGTACAAATCCCAAAATATCACTTAGAGACCACAATAAAATCCTTATAAATATGGAATTAATTAATTACTAAGTATTTCTAGATCTTAAGGAACCTATATCGATGAAATAGTAACTTATGATTAGGAATAATAATATGAATGTTATGAATAGTAATCTATCCAGATGATTAGTAGCCTCACCCATGAATGTATAAATAAAAATTATTAATCTTATAAATGATTGTATGGTATAATTATATCATAGTCTAAGTAAATAAATGTTTTAAGAACTTATCAATTAAGCATTGGAATTTTTTGTAAGTCATAAATATTTAATTATAATTTTATGATTAATTTAAAAATTTTAATGAAAATTTATTTTCATAAAATTTATTCTTAAATTAATATTTTGATTTATTATGATTTAAAAAAATATGAGACCACATGTAATATTTCAAAGTGTTGTACAATTAGTTATAATTTTAAAATATGTATTTTCCAAGTAAATGATGATTTTCATTAAAAATTAAATTACTCATATTTAGAAAATTATTTTTATAAAATTAAGTTCACTTCTTAATAATACAAATAGAAAAATGGCTAGGTTAATTTTTTTGGGTTTAGATTATTAAATATTTGAATAATTGATAAATAGTAAAATATGATAAATTTCGATAAATACTAGATACATGAATTCTTTAGTCATTGATGATGTAAGGATGATGTAAGAAAATTAATATCAAACCATACTTAATTATTTTAATATATTTATAGATAACTCTCAAACTATTTATAGTCTTGATCTAAAATAATAAACTAATGAATATAATAATGAGAAAACACCCCTCTCATACACTAAAAATATTACCCCCACACCGTCGTCTACTTACACCTCTCTAGATTTTATCCTTTAACAGAGTATAAAAAATTCTCTTCCATATCCCATTACACATATCCAGGAGCTCTTGGTCTCATTATAAGTCTTATCCTTGGTTCCTTGATGGGGATCTCAAGAGGAGGATTCATGTGCTAAATCCTCTTTCTGTTTCATTTAATTTTCTTTCTTATTCTCTCCTCACCTCCCTTAATCCAAATTGAATGATAAATCAAGTACCTTAAATATATTTTTATTATATCATGTTAATTTAAGATCCATCAATAAACTCTTCCCTCCCTCTATCTCTCTCTTTTATTAAAAAAAATGGAATCGTCGCCCGTGATGTGTTAATTTACCAACATCATGGGAAATTCACCATCATTTTCCATTAACAACTTCAAAGGTTTTAATAAAACTATTATAATGGTTGAAAAAGATTTCTAAATTTATATTAAAACTCTATTTATGTTTTAGATCTAACATTTATACATAATACTAAATGATTAAAAAAAGAGAATTCGTTTTGATTGAACACCCGCCAAAATTAACATAAAATGATAATAATTAACTTTTATCTAATGATTCATACTCATACTCATACCATATAATTGTTTTGTAAGAAAATTTGAAAGTATATAATATTATTAATAACATATAATAAATTTTTTGGATATTTATTCTCATTTTAAATGATCTAACATTCATGTATTCAAGCATACCAATCATGAAAACCATGAAAATGAATGCTTCTGAACGATGAAATTAAACTCTATAACTCATCATAAAGCCCATAAATTAACTTAATAAAACCTTAATGAATAAAATTAATGTAATAAAGGTTATTTATTTTTTAACTAATTAATCTAATGTTATTATACAAGATATTAAAGGGAAGGAAGCATTCAGAAACAAGGTAAGGGGAAATCTCAAACCCAACTCTCTTTCTTTGGGGTTTCCATCTTTCACCCCATTTCAGTATAGATAATCATTTAATTTTAAATAAATATAATTTATTAATAATTTAATTATATTTTATGGTATATACATGTTTTCTACATGAGTTTTTGAAAAAAAATGTTTTTTTAAAATAAATATTCCTTAAAATAACACACCTTTTACTTCTCTTGATGTTGTTTCTTATTCACTAAATATTGATGATTTATATACCAAGAATTATATTTCCTTTATATTTCCCAATTTGTTTTCAAGAATGTGTTATTTATTAAATGAATCCCATTGCTTTGCATGGGTTGTTTTATGTTTAAGATTGATATACGTTCTATGTGGCATGCATGATAATGAAAAGGATATGATGTGATGGGTGCACCAGAAATTTTATAATGCTCTTATGCATTGGTTAATGTTGTGTATATCTTGAGAAAAGTGAAATATAAATGAACATGATACTATATTTGTTCACAACTATGTGTGGTAGTTGAACACTAAGACATTATGTTTCATTTTTATGGATTTCCACATTCTATGCCATTATCTAATACTCCCTCTCATGATTTTGATAATGATGTAATAAATATTCTAACCCCATGTCATACTTGTTCATGTTCTTATCTATCCTCTTACTAGGATATTATATCACCCATTTAATTGATATATATCCTCAAGTGACTAATTTTACTAAGGATAATTCTAAGGCCAATAATAATATAAAGAATAAAGAATTAAATAAATTATTATGTTTTATTTTTTAAATGTTATGTATAGTCCTAGTTTTCCAAATACTTTAAATATCTGGATCATAGTTGGGAAATTTTTTTAATCTTATTTATCATTAAAATTAGGTAATGGTAATATAATGAAAACTAGGGTCACTGTACAAAGTCTCATATATTATTAATGTATGATTCCTGTATAGATCAAATAATATAAATTTTTTAACAATAGTAGAGACATCTACTAAATGAAAATTCTATTTAATTTCCACTATGAAATTTCTGATTATTTATTTTCTTTCAATAATGATGCAGTAAGAATATTATTATTCATATTATTCTATAAATTAAAAAATGAATCATCACTTGATATATATTATGTAGAATATTTATTAAGTAAAACCGAATCTTCATAAATCTCATGTATCATAATGTGAGAAGAATATCACTCATATTATCCCTGGCTTTGGGAAATTCTACCTCAAATCTTGGAAAAATTAATTTACACTTAATTTTTATTCTGAAAAAAATATTACATATTTTCTTCCTCTAAAAAATATCTTATTTAAGAATAATTATATTATGTATCACCATTTTTAATTCGACAATGTTGTATATCAACAAAATCTTATGTATTCCATGAATTTTTGAATTTCTTAGCTTCAAACTAAATGAAATATATTATGTATTGAATCATTCTCAAAGAAATATTTTACATATCATAGAATATCATACACATCATCTTCCTTATGATATTATTATCCAATATTACAATTATATTATGTATGATCAAAAAATATCATATGCGTTAATCCCTTCACCATTTTCTCCTAAAATGAGATAGAACAAATATGTTATGTATATAGTAAGAAGCACTAATACATTTTCCATTTTTTGAGTTTTATAAGAAATTTATTTTGTATAAATATATATTATATATAAAAACCCCTTTTGTAATTTTCATATTGCTGTAGATAATTATATTACATCTAAACTCAGTCTTTTTCAAATATGCACATAACCTCTTCAAATATTTGTTTAACATGTACAAACATGTTTCAAACAATTAAAAATATTCAAATAACGTTTACCTTATGTAATAGCCTTTATTTTATGTGAGTTTGAATATAATTTATGTATTGAAACTAAATACAACAAATTAAACATATCTTCTACAACCTTATTCAATTATTATATAGATAAATTATAAATGTAAGAGTAAACTTATTCAATTTCAAATTATAATAAATACCAAATTAGAATCTAAAAAATCTACCCAAAGAATAAAAATCTTATAAAAATGTATCATAGGACCAAAAAATATCTATAAATACATATTTATCCTAAATAAAATATATCTCCCTTATATTGTAAAAACACATATCAATGTATTTTCTCTAAAATTAATCCCCTTTTTAAATAAAATTCATAAACACATAAATCAATAAACATAAAGAGATTTATATTTTCCTTTCTCCCCATTTGAGAAAAATAACCCAATGAAAAAATGATAGAGACAAAAAAGTCTCCTTAAATTACCCTTGATAGAAATGAGGTTGAAATCCATTAATCATCCTCAAATTTTGAAATGCATCCCTAGGAGTTTCTTAAGTGAAAAAATCAATAATTATATCCTTTTGAGAAAATATCTAGATCCAATAAAATTTTCTCCACAAGATCCCTGATGAAGTGATCTTTAAGATCAATTTCATTTGAATTGTAATTCTGAATAAAATTTATTAATGGATTAATAAAAATATGATTACCAAATCTTAAAAGCATCATTGTTCCAACTGAGTTAACATACACCTCAATCAGGTTTTGAATTGAGTTTATACTATATATTATTTTTAAGTAGAACTCAAGGCCATATAAATTTTCTTCATAGTGTTCCCACATAGAGACAATGTTTCCAGGAACAATACTCCACCAGATGGAGACCTTCAATCATATATACATCCAATCCAATTTTAATGACTAGAAAAATATATTTTTCTTTCCATCACTACCATACTTCATTCCATAGTCTATTATTCTTTTCCATCCATGAAATGAGACTCCTTTAGTGCACGTTAATACCTCAAATATAAAGTAACAACATATAAACTCTTTTTTTCATGAGGCTTTGAAGTACATAAAACCTCCAATATGATTTCAAAATCATCCTAGGGTAACTTATTTTAATTTCTCATCCTATTAAAGATTTATTATACTAATATTATTATACAAACTAGTTTTTATTCCTCTATTTCAAACATATTTAAATATTCTGGATTTTTCTTTTCTTGAGAAAGAAAAATTTAATCTTCATATTAAAAAATTTATAAATCCAAAATATATTGTATTTTAATAATGTTGTACATTTTAAACAACATATTCATATATAATGAAAACTCTTTACAAGAACATTTTTCATTTTAAGAAAAATAATATCTTCTATATAAATAAAAACAATAAGTGATACATTATTTTCATATTAAATATAGATATTCTTGACTACTCTTAGTTTCTTGAACATGAAATTATTGAAGAATTTTTTTAACATGGAATACCATGCTCTCAAGGCTTCTTTTAACCCATATATATCCTTATTTTACTTGTAAAAATTTCTTTCATCATTACCAAGTAATAAAAAATGGGTTTATCAATTTATTCCTACTCTTCTAGATTTTCATTGAGGAAGGTAGATTTGGTATCCATTTGTAAAATCATGTATTAACTTTGAGCTAAAATAGAATGAAATTTCCTAATGGTTTCTTATCTAGATACCAGAGAAAATGTATCATCAAAATAAATTCCTTCTATTTGTGTGCACCCCTTTTATAAAAGACATTCCTTATTTTTAAAAATTTCCACAACTTCATTCAACATGTTTCCAAACAACCAATCTTCTTTAACAACATTATTATTTACTGGCTTGGGTACCGAATCCAAAATCTCAATATTTTTACTATGATATAATTATTCATTCATAGTATCAATCCCCTTTTGATTCTCTAATTCTTTATTCATATATCATGGTTAAAAACTAAAAATAATGTGGTATGTTTTTTTTCCTCAATGTTATTTTGATATAAATGTATTATACATGTTCCTTAATGATATTTTGGACCTCTAACATCTTTCTCAGTATTTTATGAGAGGATATAGGTTTTTTCATCACTATAAATGAATAAATCATTATATTTAATTTGTAAAACTAAATTTTTTTTGTCATTTTAAAAAATGTCATATTTATTTTTGAAAAAGTCTCTTCATTATCAATTATAGAACTTCATTAATCACGTAAATTTTATTTTATTGAATTTTATAGTATTTTCACAAAATTAGAATCAATAATTTTCATAATCTCATTATTTTGTAAATGGTATCCTCTTCCATTTGGTGGATAACCAAGGAAGATACCATCTGATCTTATCTTCTCAGAATCCAAAATATTTCAACCATTAACGATGATTATAAATGGTCTTCTAAATACCCTAAAATGTTTCAAACATGGGGATGTCGTATAATATACATTATATACTAAATAATTGAAATTTAGACTGTAGAAATAGTGGGTTTCCCCAAGAAATAGTTTACAAATAATATATCTTTATAAATTCAGATAAGTATCATGATCTATCAATATGATCTATGACATCTTCACTAAACACATGCTCATTCATTAAGAAACACATTGTTTTTATGGTTTATACAGATAATTGATTTCATGGGGAAAACCATTCATCTTAAGATATGATTTAAATATTATATAAATATATTCAACATCATTATCTATTCAAATCTTATTGAAGGTGAAACCGTGATACTTTTCACTAATTTTAAATATCTTGAACTTTTTAAGATACGATGATTTATACTTCAAAAAATAATACAATTTACATATGTAATTCCATCAATAAATGAAATTAAATAATTATCTGAATTTTTTGACTTCTTTATCATATAACTAAAAATGTTTGAAGGGATAAAATCCAATGGGCGAGTTAATTAAATATTCACTTTATTATGTAAATAATTAACAGTAATTACCTCCTAAAATGTATAATACATTTCGATTTTATTCTCTTTTTAAAATAATAACATCATAAAATATTTATCCTATTGTAAGATTGATCAAGTTCTTTTATCCCAAATGTCCAATCCTTTGATTCCAAAATTTATTTTCTTATTACATTATTAGGTATCATGACGTTTTAGTATGTACAACCAGAAACAAGTTGACTCTTGTTCACTATCCTCTGGTTAGTACATACCAATCCTTAAAATTCTTTACCAATAACCCATATTTTCATAATACCACTTCATTTGCTCTATCATATAACTGATAATGTCATGAGAGCCTCCCTCCATAGATACCCAAATCAGGGGAGAGAGATAATGACCCCCCGAGTCCTACCTTTAGTGGGCACTGGGTTGGGGACTAGCACTGTGGGTATAAAATTCTCATACATGGGAGGTGTTACCCTCTATAATATAAATAATATTGGGAGATATGATTAATCATCCAAAAACAAAAACAATACATAATATAAAAATTGATCCAAAACCATCCCAAATGCATACATAAATAGAAATTATATAGATAAAAGTCTCTAAATTAAATACTCAAAAGTAAAGCTAAATTAGTAACACAAAAAATATTAAGGATACAAGCTATTAATATGCACCATGGTCCATGTAGTCCTCCCGAGAAATTGAAGACAATTTTATATATGTAGGGTGCGTATACAAGTATACTCAGTAGGAAAACTAACTTGATGCGCATGTGAATGAATCATACTAATAAAATGTGATAAAATAATAGAACTAAACAACACCTATCAAGGTATACTAACCATACCAACCTCACTAAGTCACACTCACTAAATAACACAAACCAGATAATATAATATAATGGGAATCACATCGATAAGGGTACCCCTCACCAAATTTCCCCCGGTATGCCACTCTCACTTCCAACATCTAATATCTTGGAGATCCCATATCTTTTATATACCACAACAGACAAAAATAATGGTCATAACAAACATCTCCCATTGAAACCTATTCTCCCCTCCCCTTAAGCATGGTAACATCACATCCTAAATGAAAGAACTTGGGAAATCTCCCCCAATCACAGTCACATATTGTTTGAATACACTTGGGCCGTGACATCTCACCCGTAAACACATGGGATATCACAAACACCATATAATGCACTATCATACCTTAAAACATCACAACATGTTCACTACCTACATAACCTAGAAGATAGAGTAGGAAAGAGCACGTACCCAACCATCTGTACTCCTCACTGGATGTCGGAAAAAACCCCTACGTAACTATGTAGTTGTTATCACATAGTTGTCGATGTAGGTGAGGTATGTATAGAAATAAAAAGAATAAAAAATTATATATACATAGTATCAAAGACTCATGCCCAACTTATGGGTTCAAAAACTTACCAACCAACTCACAACACTAACACATTTTCTTCCACCTCTAAATGCATAACACCATACAAAATGACACAAACCCCATTTCCCATTTCCATACAATTCCAATTAATAATCTCATTGTTTTAATTATTTATCATAAACCAAATTTAATCACAAAACCCATCATTTAATTATTCATTAACCATTTTCCTCCCCTTATCCAAACCAACCCATGTCATTTCACACATTATCAAACAATTATTTATTTATTCCATCACTACTCGGGCATCTAGAACAAAGAAACCGCCACCTCGACACCCCAAAGCATGGAAAAAAACCCACATATCCACCTCAAAACAAGTCCAAAAAAACCACCTCACCACTCCAAAATAATGGAAAAAACCTCCTCACAACCCTAAAATCATGAACAAACAAACCACATCTCGACCCCAAAATAATGACCCACAAACCAACTTACCTCCCCAAAAGAACAACACAAAAACAATCAACCCCACATCCCCCAACAACACATCATTTTCCCCCAATCATGGCCACTTGTCACAACACGTCACGATCATTTTATATATTTAAAAGGGGATTTTAGTACATTTCACTTTATTTTAGTGGTGTCATCACACAAGTCATTGTCCCAGTGAAACCATTTTATTCTCCAAAAAATAACTGGTAATGCAATTTCCATTTTAGGGTGATATAAAAAAGATAATAACAAAAGATGAAATATCAACACATATATCACGTACCAACCCCCCCAAACCACAATTTATAGAAAGGCATCAAGCCCGTACAATTCACAATATAATAATAACAATAAATATGAAAAAACAAACGAGTCAAACCCCTTTTTATACTTAAATGTCAATTTAACCAATTATTTACGATTAATTAATCCAGTAAAACCATTAAAAATATGAAAAAAAGAAAAACCCTCCCACATGATCCACAATAAAGAGAAACAAGAGATTCCCCACCCCAAATAAGCTTTTTTTTATTCACTGTGCATTGTAGGGTGAAGAAGAATGAATTCAAATGAAAACTGAACCATTAGAAAACACAGATCAACTTACACCAAAATAATACAATTCAAAATCAACCCAACACACACCATAAACAATAAAAACATCTCTATAGTGAAACCCCAAGAGATGAATGGAAGAAAACCTACTAAGAAAATGGAAGGCCTTTCCATGAATTGAAAACAAAAAAGCATCAGGGACAACAAATCAAAGAGGGAGGAAGAGGGATTGAAGAACTCCTCAAGGAACATAGGATTATTCCAAAATGAGAGGAAGAATAATCCTTGGTTTAATGAATGAAAATTTAGATTCAAAGAACATTTAAAACTGTACTGCATTGGGTATTTACATGATGTGTAATCCACTTTCACATCGTGTAATCCTCAATGTAAGATTTCTCTAAAAAACAAATCAATAATTTATTATTTAACCCCTAATATATATACATCATGAAACAACCACGAAAAATACATGAACGACCATTACACATGGTTTAGTACACTTACACAATGTGTATTTCCCATAATAGTTCTAATGCACCTCCATCTTCCATTGGAAACTCCTGAAACCTCCCCAGAACACCTCCAACAACCAAAACTAGAAAACATGGTTACAGATGGAACAAAAAATTACATTAGATACCTAAAAAAATTCTCACCCTTCATAATACAAAACTAATCCTAGAAGAAAATGGATCTAAACAACCATCCTATGAGATACCTCTTAAGGTTCTCATCATACCTAAAATGCTACCTCCAACCAAACACACTGCCCCAAATGACCACAAAACACACTGCACAACCACATTACCACAACCATAAGCTACCTCTCCATACACATCCACTTAATAAACATCTCAACCTCCCTGCGTCTCAAACCAACAACCAATAAAACCAATAAACCGCACCATCTTGAACACATGAATCTTGGAATTCTCTTTTTGATGACAAGATACTATCCGATCTAGGAGACACTAACTCACCCACAAGGGTTTAATCACCTCACAATTTATTAATCTTAATTTGAAGTCAAGTAACCCCTTTTTCATATGATAGTACATTATCATACATCTAACCACAGACATCTCAAACGAAGGAAAATAGATCATCTCATAAAACAAAAAGGATCTAAAAATCAAATCACAAAGAAAAACAATGAAAAAAAATCAATAAAACTACGGGTATTGGAATAAATATGCATCCCTAACTCCCATGTAATCTCTTTTAGGACACCATTCCACCACAATGCACCAACCAATCAAATTTTCCATCCAAAAAACAAATTATCTTGGAAATCTTGGATCTCTACTGGATGTTCCAAAAATTCCGCATTATCCACGATATCCAACTCTCCCCATTCAATGAAATGGGAGTCATCATGAAGATAAAAATGAAGCTGATATATGTGGAATGCATCATAGATCTTCTATAACCGCGGTGGAAATGCCAATAGACAAGCTATCTCGCCCCAACACCTCAATGAGACCAATAAACCTTGGGGAAATCTTAACACCTCTTCCAATCCTCTACTAACCACATCGATGAGAAACCATCAAGAACACATTGTCCCCAAAATAAAACTTCAAGCTCCTCATTCTATGGTCGACATAAGAATTTTTCCAGTCTCTCTCTGCTTTTATCCTCTCATGAACAATTTGAACTTTCTCTATCATGTTCTGCACCACATCGGGACCAAGAATGGCAATCACCCCAACCTATGTCCTGTACAACAGAGAATGACATGGTCTCCCATAGAAAACATCAAATGGGTCTATTTAAATATAATAGTAACAAATATTATTATAATGAAACTCCACTAAAGGTATGTTTCGTACCCAAGATCCACCAAAGTCCAAGACACACACCCACAACATATCCTACAATGTTGTGATAATACCTTATATCTACCCATCAGTCTATGGGTGTAGTGTAGTAATGAGTCATAAATAAGTTCCAAAAGCATGATTCAATACCATACATACTCATGAGGTAAAATGTGTGTCCTGATCTGAGACAATGGACCTATAAATTCTTTGTTACCACACCACCTTATCCATATACTTTTTAGGAAATCATTTACTGCACCCAACTCCTTGATAGCTAAGAAGTGGGATGGTTTTGTCAATTGATCCATGAGAACCCATATAACATCATAACCCCCCTGAGTTCTGAGTAACCCTATGAAAGAATCCATTGATATGACATACCATTTCCACTTATGAACATACAAGTGATTCAAAAAACCACCATGAAAATGATTCTATGCCTTTACTTACTAGAAAACCAAGAAAATTGTCCCAAAATACGGCACTTACCATTTCATCCTGAGCCACAAAAACTGTATCTTCCTGCCATGGTACATATTGGAGACTTTTGGGTGTACTTTTATAGGTGAGATATGAAAATAAAAATAATAATCCATCATGCATTACTACCAGAACAAAAAAAATCAGAAGAAACAAAATCCAGTTATGCCCACCCTCCAACCATCCCTCTGGAGTATCACCATGGACAAAACGATCATGCACCACCTCTCCCTCTGAGTCTACCCACTAATACTTCTCCACCAGATGCATCAGAGAAGAATATATGGTCATTTGAAATAAATAGACTATAACACCACCCACTGGTGCGTCTAAGTGTAAGGTTTCTCAACTCCCCCATTTCTCTCAAATAATCTCTAAACTTCCGAACAACACCCTTCCATGAATTCCTGCTCATTGATTCAGCCACAAAATTCCCATTTACTAAGGTGTAGGAGATATTAAAATCATAATATCAAATAAACTCCATCTACCCACCCTTAAAAAAGTTCAAATCATGTTGAGAAAAGATGTACCTCAAAATCTGTGATCTATGAAGACAAAAAAACTCCCTAATGATATAATTCTACTAAAATTTAGCACAAAAATAATTGTCACTAGCTACAGATCATGGGTGGAATAGTTACAAAAATGTTGAAATAACTACCTAGACCCATACAAGATCACTACCCAGTAGTGAATTAGCATAAATACCCAGCCCATATAGGATGCATAAAAGAACACCTCAAACACCACCCCTTCCTCAGGTAACCAAATCACTGAAACACAAACAAACATCCCCTTCAGGTAACTAAACACTGCCTAGAACTGATCACTCCCAAAAAAATATTGAATTATTTTTGGCCAAAGTTGTCAACAGGGCTATAACTTGAGATAAATCAAGTAAAAACATCTACTAATAGCATGTAAAACCAAGAAAACTACAAAATTCTACCATGTTATTAGGTGTTTCCCAAGAAAAAACTTCTTCAAACTTTGATGGTTCTAATTACACACCCTTCTGAGACACCACATGCCAAAGAAAATTCACCTATCATGTCCAAAAACTACATTTGGAAAACATTCCATAGAGATAGTGGTGTTTAAGAACATGAAAGAAAATTATAAGATGCTCGAAATGACCCTCCTTTGACTTTGAGTAGATTAAGATATCATCAATTAATGAGATGACGAACTGATCTTGGAATTCATAAAATATTGAGTTCGTAATCCCCATGAACATGACTGGTGCATTCATTACACTAAATGGAATGACTAAAAACTCAAAGTTCTCATACCTACATCTGAATGAAGACACCAGGATATCTATTTCATTCACCCTCAACTGCTGATATCCATACCACAAATCAATCTTAGAAAACATACCCACCCATCTCATTTATTAAAAAAGACCATCTGTCCTTAGAGGAGGGTAACTATTTTTTACTGTCACATGATTCATCCTCTGGTAGTCTGTACAAAACCTTAGACTACCATATTAATTCTTAGAGAAACACACTGTAGAACCCCATGATGACACACTATGATTGATAAACCCTTCAACATCAGATAATATATATGAATCCTTAACTCCAGAAACTCATAAGGTTCCATTGGATAAATATTCTTCAAAATTGGAGAAGCATTGGGCTGCAAGCCTATCCTGAACTCAACACCACGTTGAGGGGGTAGTGTCATAACCTCCTAAGGAAAAAATCAATGAACTCCCCAAATACCCTGTGAAACATTACCATCATATAATTCATCGATTCCACTAACAGATCATCTAACAAGGAAATAAAGGGCTCTACATGCCGACTTCCCACCTCACAACCCCACTCACTAATGAAAACCACATGATGGAAATGCAACTACCAAAATGAGAAACTTCTCCAGAATCATTAAATGAAAACACATAGAGAATACACCAAGTATATGTTAAGGACAACATCATATGAATTCATCCATAATAATAATATAACCCCACAGGACTGATGCACCACAAACATCAGGCTATATCTACAACACACATCAAACAACCTGGTCTGGTCTTCAGACAATATAGTTTACAATAGGGGTATGAGAAGACTCTATACATATAGTCCCAGATCATGGGATATTGAGGGTGAAAAAGGTGTGTGAAGCTCATTAATTAAAAAATAAAAAAACAAGGGTGCTAAAAAACAGATTGTACCTTTGACGATCTCTGGACCCTCTTGAACTGCTGACTCCAGTACGTGTAACTGACAACCCCTAAATTCTCTACCACTATACTGATGAAAAAATCCATGAACACACTCTGTTAAGGGTATATAGAAACAAGGAATATCTTGAGGCTGACCTCTACCTACTTCATCTCCCCTAGGTGGAGAAAAAACCAGCCGCCCTTGCTGCTGAGATTGTGTCACTAGAAACTATTGTGGAGGATAGTGTTGAAACTGTCCGCCACCACAAAATTAATCTTGGGAAACAAATGGGATCTAGTTTTGGTGATGTCCATGAATGACTCAAAAAAAACACAATAGCAAAAAATACAAGGAAAATCATGGAAAACACTGGCCCTAGAAGGCCGGAAAGGAAGCTGTGAAGGTCGAATCCATTTCAGATGAAACATTGAATTTCATGATGCCTGAGACCTACCACTAAAATATATATTACTTGAGGAACCATGATGGTTCCCCTCCTTTGAAAAAACTCCTCATGAGTGTATTAGATCGATCACATATGAATTATTTTGAACCTACAAATACAAGAACAACATAAAAGGAGTAACTGTATATTGGATAAAAGGATGGAGTGCATCATCAAGACATATCGTACGAGGCTCCTCATCTAGAAAAAGAGCAGGAAAAAATAGAAAAAGTCCTTGAAATTGATTCCTAACTCCCACAATAACATTCTAACCTTCTAAATAGTAATAATATTTTTCATATTTATTACCTTCATGGCCGACAAAAATATCTCTACATAGACGTATTTGTGTATGTTAGCTCACAAGATATTTGCCTCTATCTACTGTCCCATTTACATAATCAAACACTGACACATAGCTCCTTGCATTTGAATAACTACCAAAGAGACCTAGTACTGCATCGAGGTCTGGATAAAACTGAAAGTGATCTGGAGCACCTCCATTTAGCTCTTTGTCTACACATTTGAGACACTACCCTCATACATCCCCAAATACTACCACTGGAAAGCATGAAAAGTCCACTGTCACTAATCATCCTCCTAAACCAGATCAACCCTATAAAGATCAATAGTAATATCCTACTGAACCTCAACATCCTAATCCACACATTCTTGATGGAAAAGAGGAACATCTGAAATGAAAACAAATAACTTCCTAATCCTGGTAGTGTAAAATTTTATTAAGATTAATTTTAACTCATTTTAATTCATTTTTATACATTTCAATCTTTCCTAAAAAACCCAAATTAGACAATAACATAAGCCATCATGATGAATGTACCTCTACTAGGTATCTAACCTAGAAATAAGTACACCATTCTTAGACATTCAATAATATCAGAGTCCATGAACTAGATCATGAGGTGCCCTATAATATCATGTCCTAGACAGTATCCTAAGCCTATGTTAGGCTCCAAGGTAATGTGGAACTATTTCCATACCAAAATATACAATCCTCATTGTGCCAGAATCCAAAGTACATCATATCTCTCAACCACTCCTTTGATACCACTCTATCATGGCCCCCTCCAAAGATACCACAGTGAAGTGAGAGAGAAAATGACCCCCGAGCCCCTCCTCTAGTAGGCTCCGGGTTAGCCACTAGCACCGAGGGTATAAAAATCTCATTTATGGGAGGCATTAACCTAAAATAAATAAATAATATTATGAGATAAGATAAATAATCTATAAATAAATCCAACACATAATATAAAAAGAAATACAAAACCACCCCACATGCATGCCTAAATAGAAATGATATAGATATAAGTATCCAAAGTATAAACATAAAAGTAAAGATAAAGAAACGACAAAACTACCAAGGATTCAAGATTGTAATGTCCAGCAGGGTCCATAATGTCCTCCCGGAAACCTAAAAATAGTTTTATATGTGTGGGGTGAGCATAAAATTATACTCAGTAGGAAAACCAAAGTCTCCCAAGCACACGTGAAATAAGAATAATAGTGCACATGTGAAAAAACAACATAACCAAAAAACACATATCAAGGTATACTAATCATCAAAAAACCCAACAAGGCATGATATCTAAATAACGGAAACCATGTAATATAATATAATAGTTATCACATCAATAAGTGTACCCCACACCACATTCCCACTAGTATGCTGCTCTCACACCCAACACCGTACGTCTTGGAACTCCCATCTCTTCTATATACCACACCACCCCACTATAACAGTCACAAAAAACCCCACCCCTAGAAACCTTGGCTCACTCCCACACAATAACAATCATATCACATCCGTCCTAAAAACACCTGGGCCACCACCCTAAATTCATAGTCATGTCTCGCCCAAAAACACTCGGACCATCACACCTCACCCGCAAACACCCGAGCTATCAAAACCACTATCTAATTCACTAAAAGTCCTATAAACATCATATAATATGCAATACCGAACTCTCTTGGATGAGAGAGTGGGAAAGGGTGGTTCCCCTTCCATCTGTACTACTCACCAAATGTATGAAAATACACTCCCCCACATGACTATGTCGGTATCATCATATAGTGATCGATGTGTGTGGGGCCAATATAGAAATACCTATAATTTAAAAGTATATATATGTAGTATAAAACAATAAAACCCAACATATGGGTTCCAAAACTACCTAACCAACTCACAACTCCATCATCTTTTCTTCCACCTATAAATGAATAACACCAAAAAAATCACCAAGCCCCATTTCACCTTTCTAATCATTTCTATTTAATAATCTCATTATTTTTATTATTTAGCCTCAACCAAATTTAATAACACCAAATCAACACCAACCAAACCACCTAACCATACCAAAACCACGACCAAACAAACCACCTCACATCCCTAAAATCACGACCTACAATCCACATCACCACCCCAAGATCATGACACATAAACCATCATCCTTACTTTCCCTAACCACACATTATTGTCCCACAAGAACAAACACACATCGCAACACATAAATATAATTATATATATATTTACAGAGTAGATTTTAGAACATTCACTTTATTTTAGGGGTGTTATTAGACATGTCATTATCCCAGGTAAACAGTTTTATTTTCCAAAAACAAGTGGTTATCGAATTTCCATTTTAGTGGGACATAACAACAATAACAACCAAATAATAAATATAAAAACTTATATCTACTGAAAACTAAACACCTAACAGACACAATTTGAAGTGGGGAATCACGAAAATATAATTTAGAATATCTCAATAACAGTATATATTTAAAAACATGTGATTCAAACCCCCCTTTACCATTAAACATCAATTTAACCCATTATTTACCTATAATTAATCCAACAAAACCATAAAACAGAGGTAAAAAATAAAACCCCTCCTATATGATACACAGAAAAGAGAAATTAAGGATTCCCTACCTCAAGAAAACTTTTCAAACTCGATGCACACCACAAGGAAAAGAAGAACACCCAAAAAACCATGACCACACCATGAGAAAACATAGAACAGCCTACATCGAAACCCAATTCCATAAAAATGAAACCCAACACTCTACCCAAATCATAACAACATTGCCTAATCAAATCCTTGGGAGAATAATGGATGGAAATCTACCAAGAAAAAAGATGGAATTGCCACATATTAAAAACAAACAACTATCGAGACAAAGGGATCTAAGAGGGAGGAAGAGGGATTGAAGAAATTGTTAGGGTGGCTAAGGTTTTCTAGAAATGATAGGAATAATAATCCACATCCGAACGAATACAAATTTAGTCAGAAACAACTTTTACAACTGCAATTCATTGAGTATTTACACGATGTGTAATCCCCTTTAACATCATGTAATTATTTGGGTTAGGTTTGAAAAATATGAATCACATTTTTATTATTTAACCATAAAAATATACACATTATTAACCAGTGTCTCCCAATCCACGAAACACCATTACAAATCGTCTAATACAATCACACATAGTGTATTTCGTATAACAGTTCTTGTACACCTCTTAATTCCACTGAAAAATTCCAAAACCACCCACGAACACCTCCGATGACCAAAAATATAAATGTAATCGATAGGGAGGACATGAACTGTTATATAGAAACACTTTATTGATTTTTTTTATACCATAAATATATACAATGTTCTTCTATTGTAACATTTCTTCCACTTACTACTAATCCAACATTATTGATTTTAGGTGACCAATCATTTATGAAGGTTAATTAACCTTCCTTACACATTAATAAATTCTTCAAGATATTTAAGTATCCTATAATATGTGAAAAAATACACTATCTAGAATACATGTAAATTACAAGTTGGATAATTTTTTTTATTTCAATAAATTTTTTTCTGTTAATTTTTTTGTTCACCAGAGAATTTTGAGTATTAAAATTCATACTAAAATGATCTTATAGGATAGTGAGAAAATATTTAAGAAGGTGACCATATTGGTCAAACATTACATAAAATTCTTTTAATGGTTGAAATTTATTCTAAACCTCCAAGACATATTTTTTTATTATGGGTTTTTACCCATTGAGAAGAATGATTCTCTCTCAATATCATTCTCCCAGACATTATAGGCTAGTAATAATATTAATAAACCAACTAAAAATTAATTCTATATTCTCAAACCTCCATATTTCCAACAATAACTATGGAAATCATATTTAATTATATAGGATTATAATAATATTGGAAATTGAACCAAAAAATTATTTTCAAGTGCCTAAAACTCTATTGTTCTAACAATTACCATAGAATGTATATTTCTTTATATAAAAATACTACCCTCCAGTTGTTGACACATTAATTTCCTTCTTTTAGTTATCCATTTTGGTTTCTTTTTGTGAGACAAAATAATTATAGACTCCAAAAATCATCCTTCCCACTCAACTATTATTTCTAAACTGTACTAATTCACTATTTGTAGCAATTTGTACTTTCAAGTCAGTATTCTTATAATTTTCAAATTTTTGATAATCATTATGTTTAGCCACAAACATGATCATTCTCAGTCATGACATCAAATCAAACATTCTAACATTTCTTATAATATATTTCTGAAAATTTGATTGTGATGTTTTTTTACTTGAGACTGATCATTTTCATAATATTTAAAAACTTTTAAAACCTTATTCTTTGATAATTCTATAACTTCTTGAATAGAAATAAAAAAACTTTACTTATAATTATACAATTAATTATCATAGTTTATCAAATTTAGTGGGTTTGAATCAAACTCTGTTTTCAACCTTTTAACATTTTCTTCCATATCAAATTTTAGAGTCTCTTATTCATCAAGAAATTTCTTCATTTCAACCGTATCTTCAAGTATCATTGATTATTCTTCAACATGAATAGATAATATGTTGTTTAAGTATTGATTATATTTATTCAAGATTATGATCTTATTTTCTAGTCTTGAGATATTTTAAATCAACTCTTTAATTTGTCTTAGTAAAATAAATTCCATTTTTATTTCATTATAACTCCTTGTATCACTATTTCAATTATTATTGAATTATTTCTCTATAAATTTAACAATAATTAGTTTCTCATCAAAATCTATATAATTATCAAATTACTCATCATATTCAATACTCTCATCATCATAATTATTTGATATGTAATTTTTATTCTTGTATTAATCAAAAATATTACCCTTACCTTTTGGTGAGTTTTTTAAATTTTAGACCTTTTTATTTTTATTAGATATCATTATTATCCACTTATCATCTTTATTATTGGATTATTATTATTTTAAAATGAATAAATTTATGTAGACCTTTCGAATGGATTGGGAATTGAAAATTTTTAGTAGATGATTCCCCTTAAAATTTCAATTTCGTATCCTCATATTTCTAGGGGAAGCGATAAAAAATTATTAATTTTTTTATCAAAAACTTCTTCAAAATCTGGATATCTATATTCATATTCCTTAATATATTTGTTATATTTATATTGTGTCATATATTTAAAGGAAATTTTGTTTTTAAATTTATAATTATTCTTGAAAGAACATACCTTTCACATTTAATATGAAATTAGTATGATTTTGATGTTATTAAAAGGCAGTTTACTTAGATATTAGCCTTCATGTATTGAGACATCAACATCAGACCTGTCTGAAAGAATATGAATTTTTTCTCAAAAATCATTGTATCCTCCAAATATTAATTGACTCCCTTAACTATTCTGAAATTAGTATTTAATTTTATGAAGATTTCATCTATAGTTTTATCTTATATAATTTTGATGTCTTTATATTTTAATCAACATACTTGTATTTTAGAATAAATAACTTTTTTTATTTCCTTTATATAAAATTTTAGGTTTATTCCATATTTAATTCATTTTCATGATTCTTTAACCTTTATAAATTACTTTTCTGAAAGATAAGGAAGAGTAGTTGTAGGAATTGGAGACAAATTGATAGGGGGGATGTATTAGGGTGTATAATAATTTAATCTTTTATCCATAGTATTTTATCTTCAGGATATTATTCCCTTGTCATATAGAACATAATTAATAATTTCATTTCTATAGTTCATCTACATTAAGAATCATAAAAAATTTAAGAAATTAATTCACACAATAACACCAGGGATTTTCTTGGTACACCTATAAAAGGATACTCCACGAATAATACACTAATCATTGTACCCACTAGATGTCACAATTTAGAGGATATAATATTTATATAAGGTCAATCCTAACTAAGATCACTTTCTATATATGTTTTAGGGATAATCTCACGACTTACCAAGGATCACTTCCAGTTGAATAGTTTATTCAAGATCAATTCGTACAATGGGTCACACAATCTCCTCCTCCTCTATTCAATACATTAGTAATGGTATCAATTTATATACTTTTAGGTTTTTTGTCATTTGTTTTGAAATAAAGTCCACTTTAAATTTAGAATTTGTAGACTATATTATAATTTATAGAATTTTTATGCTTCAATTAATTGATTATACTACTTATAATTCCATCACCTAATACAATCAACTCTTTATGAGAATATTTGAGTCTTTAATCTTTAATAAAATGGTACACAATGATAGTAAAACTCCTCTAGAGAAAATAATTATAAGATATGAATTATCTTCATTATATTTAGACCAATTAAATTAAATTTTCTTAATGTATCTATAAGAATACACATTAATTAGTTTTACTTCAGCAAATGAGATGTTTTCTTCAATGTATTCCCCATTTCTAATCATCAAATTTTTTATTTAATGATATTTTTTTTTTCAGTAAATGTTTTTTATAAACTGAAAGTTTAATGAAGATATACATTACTTCCACTTTCCACCTAGGAACACATAGTTCCTTATCCTTTCTATTAACATCTCTATGTTTTTATCTATTTGTTTTTTATATATATTATGAAATCTCTTATCCTTCACATCAGATTTAATATCACCTGATAATAATTTGAATTTAAAATTAAAATTAAAATCATAAAAATATTAAAACTACTAATCATTTAAATATTACCTTCGAATCATCTTCCATCAAAAAATCAGCATTGGATTTAAGTTAGGTCATTTAACATCAAACTATAACATTCAAGAAGATATAAAGGAACCAATTCTATAAATCCAAGTGCAAGTTTCATATTTTTAAAGAAAGATCCATGGTGTTATCTCATGAATCCCCTATTAGGATTCTCTTCATAATATAAATGACATGTTTCTCCAAATACCATAAGCTAGAGTGACTTTTGGGTTGAAAATCCCTATAAAATTTTATATAACAAACTCAATTCCGATGTTTCTAAAAATGAAAAAACCTTAATACATGTAATTCTCACCACTATGACAGGGTGTTCTCTAATTATATATTTTTCATAGGAATTTTCTAATTTCACTATACCTTCTAATACAACCATTTTGGGTCTCACTATTTTTTGTAGGGAAACATTGAAGAAAAAACACCCTCTTCTTCAGTTTGATTACCATTTTCTCTTTGTTTTAATTTAGACTTCACCATAATGTTATTTAAAACACTACATGTAATATATTTCTTGGAATTTAGACATTTTCAAGTCATCCATGATATATATAATTTTAATTCCTCTAAACCACTAACCAATAAGATATAATCATCCTTACTATTTCTTATAAGAAAAATTCAAAACTAAAATACCATCTACTAGGGTATGGTAATCCTCTCTACTTTCAAGAAAAGTACTCCCATATTGATATGGATCTAAAAAACCTAAGAAAACTACATTAAAATTGTTTTGATGTTATCTATGGGTACCACCACGTTGTGGTACCCAGAATGGTACTTCTCCCTTCCATGATCATATTTTAACCTCTATCCAACTTTTCACCCCAAAACATGTAAAAACTATAGGAAATATTTTAATTCCTTTATAAAATCATAAAACTAGAGATAAATTAATTATATAAAATATGATATCCTTTTAATACACTAATTTAAACAAGTATTTCTTCATGGAAATTCATTTAAACCTAATAATATTTCACGGATACTCTAGATATACCATATTTAATGTTTCTTTCAACTTTTTTCTGTGAACATCACTCATCTTCATCAATCCAAATTATCAAAAATTTATTTTCATCATCACTGATTTTAGTGGAAAAAATATTTTTTCAAATATCCTTCATCAAGAATCTATAAAAATTCTCAGCAGAGATTTCCACTTCTAAATATTTCCAACATATAAAACTATGATTATTCATCATCATAAATATCAATGGATTAAAATCCATTAGTAAATATACTTTTGTAATTATCCTTAAACATCCATCACTAATGTTCAAAAAATCTAATATACCACCTTCTGGTTGTAATAAAAGAATTACAAGAACAACTATCTTTATCCAAGTTTATTTTATCATTTTTTTCATAGGAGTTCCTTCAATATGAAGATCAAATTAATCAATTATTGCCACCAATACATCCAAAATCTTGGATAACAAATAGAGAGACATCCAATATTTCCAAATTTTATAATTTTCCCAATAAAATATGGGGATAATCTAAATATTCATTGAATTGAGATAAACCCTAGTAAAAATAAAAATTTAGTGATTATATCTCCGTCCACAATTAAACACATTTACAACAAACTTCAAACCAAATACCACCTAAAAACGGAACCATAGCTCTAGTACCACTTCATACTTCCTCCAAGATCAGAAGGGAATCAATGGATGGGGGAGGGGTGAATCTATGATTTCTTGTTATTTTTATGTTTTTTCTTGGAATAATCTTCTCCAACTATAAAAGTGATAATTATAACCACCTTCACATGCACAAAAATATATTAATAGTTTGAAAAATATATTTATAAGGTTCACCAAATAAAACTAGATGTCTAATACATTACATGATTTATATTCACCAAATATCATACTATCTAACTGTATCAACTTGTAGATTACAATGAGTAGGGTTTATATTAGAACTCAAGTTACCTAAAATTCTACCAACTATGTAAATTAGGCATTCCATATAAATTTAACAGTATAGAATTTTTATCAATAACAGGGGATTATTTCACCAAATGAGACTAATATAGTTTTCTTATTATGCTATTTATTATCCATTATTGTTTTATACTTTCACAACAATAGTTATATTATTTTTCCTATTCCTATTTTACCTCCTTTATAATTTATATGTATATATTTTTTAGTTCACATTGATATAATTAATATATTGAAAACACTATAAATATTATATTCTTCAGCATTATATATTTCCTCCCATAAAATTCAAAATTCAAATCCAAAATTCAGACAGATGACTATTATTAGTTGTGATCAATTTCATATCCATATTCATACTTCATTCTTCATATAATGTTTCATTTTATGGTTCTATTTAGGTGAAATAGGTGACATAAAAAACATCTAGTTTTGGTGAAACATTTATCCTCATCTATAACTTCCATATTCATCCTTCATGGTGCAACTAATCTTTTAATGGTGTTAACTCTCATCCCTCATCACTATTTGAATAAAAATTTTCCTTTGGATAATGAACCCATTAATTCATAACATCATCATCATATGATATATATTGTGTATATATATTTTTTATATAACCTAGGCTTTAGAAATATCACTTTTTTCATTATCAAAACTTATATGAGATATTTAATATCTCACGTATCACAATGTGAGGAAACTATTATACATATTATCTATGAATTTTTGAAATTCTACCTCAAATCTTAGAAAACTTATCAAATGAATTATCTTCATATGAACAAAATAGACTATGTTTTATATTCATTTGAGAAATATATTATGTATGGATAATAATTTTATGCATCATACTCTTATAAAAGAATATGTTATGTATCAAAAAATGTTACGCATTCCATGTATTTAAAAAGTTTACAGCTTTAAACTAAAAGTAATATAGTATGTGTTTAACTGATCCTAGATTAATATATTAAGTGTCAGAAAATATCATACGCATCATCTATTTTATAAAATTCATCTCAAAATTAGTACAATTATATTATTTATTATGAAGAAATATTATATGTAGCAATCCATTTACCATTTTATCCTAATTTGAGAGAGAAAAATTATGTTATATATAAAAATAGATACACTCATTTCTTTTCTATTTAATGTTTTATATTCAACAAATATCTTACGTTAGAATAATTATCCCACATTTTAATCCTTTTGATTTTTATAGAGTTCTAGACTATTATTATGTGTGTGGACTCATAATTATGCAAATATGTACAAGAAATTATCAAATAATTCTATAAATTCCCCCAAAATGTTTCAAACACTTGAAAATATTCAAATAACCATAACCTTACATAATAAAAATTACTTTATATGAGTTTTAATATAATTTATGTAATGAAACAAATACAACACATTAAGTATATGCACTAAAATATTCATTAATTACTATATAAAAAATACTATATTCTATAAGAAACTTATTCAATTTTAGATTAAAAAACAAAACATTTAATCTCAATGATCTCCCAAAAATATAAATAGTTTCCAAAGAAATATCTTATGATCAACATAAAATAAGATCTTAGCTACACAGAGAAAGGGTATATCATGTTGGTTCATGATAAGATTTTATAAAATCTAGGTAGTTATTTTGGGAGTCATAATAGAAATTTTATAGAGATGTCAGAGCATAAGATATATGTGTGAGGAAGTTCCCAAAAAATTGTGTTGAACCTTGAATTACCAAGGGTGTTTGGGATTTATGTGTCTCGAGTTTGATTTATGTTCATGACTTAGATCAAGAGTTTTAGTATTTTCTTGATTATTTATGTTTCATGTTGACAATTTATTAGTTTTTTCAGATAAAATCCATGCTGCAGAGTGAAATTCATAAGGATATCAATAAAACATGGTCACCATGAATCGTCTAGAAAATGGTTGATAGACCTTAAGGACCAATTGAGACATCCTCTAGTCAATTGTGCTAGGTTAGTTCCCAGTTCTCTAAAACATATTGCCAAACCATGCAAAATTGATTTTTCCAATGACTTTTATTATCCTTAATCTCTTATATTGTTAATTTAGGATTAATTGAGGTGTTATTTATTGATTTGAGATTCAATTTAGTTTGTTTGGATTTATATTTTCATGTATTTTCAAAAAATTATTTAAAGTATAAAATCCATTTTTTTAAATCTTTTATGAGGAGTTTCATGTGATGTTTCTATATTTTTTAGTGTTTTAACATATATATGTTTTCAAAATTTTAATCTTAATTTTGTGAGGTATTTAAAAGTATTTATGTTTATTTTAAAAGAAGAAGTTGGTTGTTCTCATACATTTCCAATCTGAAAAATGGGAAATCTTTGTTATTATTGTGTGGTTAATAAATTTACCCTAACATGTTGAGACTGGTTCATCCATTATATATTTGGATTGAGATGTTTTGAATTGTCATTATTATTTTGTATACATAATCTCCTAGACCATGAAACCATAAAAAATGAGTATCGTGGGAAATGCATGGGTTAGATTATGATCTCCAGGACCGTGCAATATCACTATGAAATTATAAAAATAATTTTTAGAAATTAACAATGTAACATCAAAGGATCATAACTTTTTATTTATGTATCACTTTTTATCTTCTTAATATATAAAATTGAATATGAAAAATGAAATATAAATATACATATGTGTTTTAACCATAATAGATAATATTTTAAATCAAAATTTGTTGGAAATTACTTCAAAACTTCATTATAAGTTAATGTAAGAAATTTTACATGTTGGGTAAAAAAATATAATTGATTAATATAATAAAACAACTAGGTCGACCAGATATGACACCAAATCTATCTTTCCATGAGGCCTAAATAATGTTCACGATCAACACAGGATTGTGAAATGAATATGGGTATTAATAAAAAACCATGGGAATGATTTCTACATGAGTTCATAAGATAACATATGTCATATAAAAAATATAATATAAAAACTCAGAGTATAACATGTTTGAAGAGGCAGTTAAACATGAGACATAATGAAACAAATAGAGAATTCTAATCCTAGAAATAAGCTAAAAACCAAATATCAATGTGACCATCCATAACCACTATCACAAACCACAATGAATCACCAACAACCAAGATATGTCTTAAATCAAAAAAAACATATTTCTCTTTACCAATATCCTAAAAATCATGATTTCATATTCCCAAAGAATTATGAAGAGTGTGATGAAAATTACCAATAAGAAACCACAATGAATGCATTAGATTTATGCAACTATGAATCCATTAGTTCCAGATTTAAATATTTTTTTTCATAAATCTATTTAATTTTAATTTTTTTATATAAAACATTGTTTGGTTTCATTTAGAAGAATCTATATTCAAATAAATAAAATATATGACAAGAGGGTATAAAATATAAAAAGAGAACAATAATCCAACCATTGATAATATAAGCATGTGATGTCATGTAAATACACATGAATGAAACCAAGAAAAATAAAAAAATAGTTTCTATCCTATAAGGATATGTAAATAGGACATGAAAGGAACACTATATAAGAATAATATAAATTCTAAGGATACTGATTCCTTCTAAAATCTATAAGTATCATGATCTCAAACCCTAATTGTTCCACACTCACTAAGGTTTTCATATGTCCCAAAATCAAAACACCCAAAGTTCCATGTATATGTTTTCTAATGAATCCAGGTAAATAATTCTCATAATTTTATAAATTTTTTTACAAGAAAGTACTTTCTACTCCCATGCTTGAAAACATAATTTTAGAGTCAATTATTTGAGGCATTTCATCAAACACATATAGTGAATAAAATATTTTTTTTATAGAAAAGAACCCTTTTAAAACCACTTTCACTCCAAAATAGATGAAATTACACAAATAAACACTTATTAATATAAAATAAATCATTTTCATAAGCTAAAACAAAGTAAAACACAAAAAAACATATTATTCTAGTATAAATAACTAATATATAGAAACACTGACCATTTCAACAGAGGAAACAAAAATGCCTTAAAAATAGTGATTAGAAATGAAGAGATAATGTTATAACAAGACTATTTTCATATTATACATCATGAATACATATAGCCATGAAAGTAATTAAGAGAAACAAAACAGAATTTAAAAGATATACTGAGGATATATATATAAAGGGGAGGATAAAACATGTGTAAATCAGAATATACCTCAAAGAGACCCATATAGATCAAATTAGATTCACTAAGAAGACAGAGGAAGAACCTATTAGAATATATGGGAATGAATGATCTAAGATAATGATAGAATAAGGTAATATATGGATTAAAAATGGAATGTTTATTAGATTAATTTTCCTTTTTTATGAAACTCATATCGGTCACATAATTTGGCGGCAAAATTAGAAAAACATGTGATAATCATATAGTCTCAACTACCTGTGAAAACCAAAGCGCATGGTTACCTGTGAATATCCACATGGTTAGAAAATCAATGTGAAATAAATAAAAAGTCATCTAGTTATCAACCATACCTCACACATCTTTTTCCTATTAATATCACATGGATAGAAAAACCATGCTCAAGCCACGATAAACCCCATTAGAGTTAACAAAGACATATCACATGGTTACTACACGTTTACTACTAATTGTACATAGAATGTGTGCCATGATTGTTTCTCTAAAAAATACCAAATCTTGACCCTTGACACCCAAAAACCATTAAAACCACAAGAGAGGCAAAACAAGATTAAAATAAAATATACATGTGACTATGAGGGTGTCACAATTCTCCCCACCACAAAACATTCTCTCTCCATAAAGCACTCAAGATTCTTGAAATGTAATGATATAGGGCCACTACATCATCATCGGTGCTTAATGATCCCAAATCTCAGTGATATAATATCTTCAATACCATATAATAAAAAAAATAGAATCATTTTACCATGAAGTAACTTATTCTAACAATCATTATCCTAACTAGTTTCCTAACCACTGAAGACACTTGAGATCCCCCCACTATAAAAGATTTCACTAAAACATTGAAAATCGGATTCCATTAATTCCCTAAGAAACATTTGATCATAAAATCAATAATAAAATTTTATAAAATATAAAAAAACCTTACCATAATATTGTTTTACATCAAAGGGAATCTCAATGAATAAAATCTGTCAATATTACTCTTTAATTGAATTCTTTAAGTCTAGAGTTGGTAATTTCTTAATTAATGCATTGGTGACCAGATTCCTCTTCCTTGGAGTGTATTCAATATTGAAATAAAAAGTATGAAGATAATAAACCCAAAATATATAATGCAGGTTCAGATACATTTGAATATATATATAATTAAGGATCTTATGATCCAAATATATAATAAAATTCTCTTTGATGTGATAATAGAGCCAAGTCTTGAGGGAATGCATCATCTTATACAACTAGAGATCATGGGTTGGATAATTATTATAATGGGAACATAGTTTGTGAGATACATAAGACACCAATTGTTTACCTTTCATCATAAAACATCCTTATATTAAACTTGGGGAATCAAACAAGACATTATATCCCAAAACCTTATCAAGAAGAATCATAACTGAATCTAAATTAAACCCCAAATTCAGTAACCCAAATGATATTTTACCCTTAAAATTTGACCATAATTTAACACCATTATGGGAAAACATTTTCTTATGATATGAAATGATGATAAAATCCGAAATAAAACACATGTAATATCGAGTCAAAACTATGAAGATCAAAATATTAAAATCATTTATGTGATAATCCCTCAAATTCACCACTTGAATCTTTTTTGGATCCACTGAGATTCCCCTTCCAAATATAAAATGTCCTCGAAAAACTACTTCTTATATTAAAAACTAATATTTAGAATTCTTTTAATATAGATTATTTTATTTTATAGTTATGAGAACCGTATCTAGATGATCTTTGTTTTCTTCCTTAATATTAGAAAACACTAAAATATCATCCACAATAGTAACCATGAAAAATTCCGACAAATGATGAAATATTCATTTCATAAAATCTATAAACACTGCAAAAGCCTTTGTAAGACCATGTGGAATAACCATAAACCCATAATATCCATAGATGATTCTAAATGAGGTCTTAGGAACATCCACCTCTCAGACTCTCAAATGATGGAAAGCTAACGACTGATCAATCATAATATACCAACAAGATGCCCAAAATTTATCAATGAGGTCATAAATCCTTGGTAAATGAAACTTTTTCTTTAAAATCACCTCATTAATATTTATTTAGTAAACACAAATTCAGAGGATACCATATAAATTCTTTGAGAATAGAATTATTGAATCCCAAGGAAACAAGATCAAATGAATAAAAACAATATCATAAATATCCTCAAATTGGAATTTGTGTTTCCTCAATTTAGTGGGTGCCATATGATAATATGGAAATGAGATGAGACTCACCCCAATGAGTAGTTTAATAGTAAACTTAACATATTTATGGAAATATATCCTAAACAATAATCATGAAAGACTTTATGTTTCTCAGTCACCTTGGTTGGAAGAGGAACATTTAAACACTATTCTACATCATCAAGAAACATATACAATGATTGGCATGAGATCATTCTAGCATTAGGAACAATATGTCCTATTCTCCCAGATATGGATCTCACACTACTGGAAATCCAGCATTTCCCAATGGTTTAGAATCATTGGGAAAGGCTGCAGAACCGTTAGTATATGTTATACCAACGGTTCTGCAAACCGTAGGGAAGTAAGCCGTTGGGAAAGGCTTTTCCCAACGGTTTACAGAGAACCGTTGGGATAGGTTAGAAAAAATCAACCTATCCCAACGGTTTGGCCCGTTGGGAAATCATCAGAGAATTTTCTTTCCCAACGGTTTACAAACCGTTGGTAAAAACAACCTTACAACAGGATATCCCAACGGTTTGAAACCGTTGGGATAGGGTGTTCTTACCAACGGTTCCTTGAATCGTTGGTAAAAAAAGCTCCATAGAGCCTATGCCAACGGTTTGAAAACTGTTGGCATAGGCTTTGCTGTGCAAATTGCACAGCAGCCTACACTTTGCACAGCAAGTCTGGTTTTTGGGCATTTTCAATTCAATTTTCAATCCAATTATTCCCTCTTTTTCAATTCATTTTTCAATCCAATTATTGTACCTATAACACATATAATGCATACATATATAGAACAAACCAACACATTCAAATAATGAAAACCAACCAACCATCACATATAATGCATATTGAAAATATACACATCCATAATTAAAGTAGAATTCATAACATAATTATAAACATACATAATTCATTTAGAATTCATTTTAAAATTTAGATGACAATTATATGTGGAATCCGAAATTCAATTCATAATTTGATCGGTTTTTTCTATACCATATATTTTTACCTCAAATGATGTCCATTTTAAACAAAATACATACAACTGAAGTGATACCGGCCACACCGCACCTCAGATTGAGGCGGGGTTGACTCGTACACGTCACATTTGACCCATGGATCGTTTTTCTAAAGTATCGACACAATCCGAATACGTTTGGTCGGTTTTCCGTATGCCAGTTGATGTTTTTCACTTAAAATGACGTCCTTTTGAAACAAAAGACGGACACTATGAGTGGTGCCGACCACACCACGTCTCCAATTGAGGCGGGGTTGATTCGTACACATCACATATGACCCATGGATCGTTCTCCTAAAGTTTAAATGGAAACCGAATGCGTTTGGTCGGTTTTCCGTATGTACTTAAAATGTTGTCCATTTTAAACAAAAGAGTGACACTTAGACTAATCTTGAACACACCACGACTCAGATTCATCCCGGGTTGGCTCGTACATGTCACATATGATCCATGGATCGTTGTGATAAATTATCAAAAGATTACGAATGCGTTTGGTCGATTTTTCATATTCCAGTTGTTCTTTTCATTTATAATCATGTCCATTTTAAACAAAAGAGACAGAGTTAGAGCGGTATCGGACACACAGCGTCTCGTATTAAGACGGGGTTGACTTGTACACATCACATATGACTCATGGATCGTTGTGCTAAAGTATCGATAGAATCCGAATGCGTTTGGTCGTTCTTCCGTATGTCAGTTGATGCCTTTCACTTAAAATGACGTCCTTTTGAAACAAAAGACGGACACTTTGAGTGGTGTCAGCCGCACCGAATGTCGGATTGAAGCGGGGATGATTCGTACACGTCACATAAGACCCATGGATTGTTCTCCTAATGTTTCAACAGAAACCGAATCCGTTTGGTCGTTTTTCTGTATGTACTTAAAATGGTGTCCATTTTAAACAAAAGAGAGTCACTTAGACTTATCCTAGCCACACTGCAACTCAGATTCATCCTGGGTTGGCTCGTACACGTCACATATGACCCATGGATTGTTGGGATAAATTATCAACAGATTCGGAATGCATTTGGTCTGTTTTCTGTATCTCAGTTGATGATTTTCACTTAAAATGACGTCCTTTTGAAACAAAAGACGGACACTTTGAGTGGTTCCGGCCACACCATGTCTCCGAATTGAGCTCAAACCACCGTGCAACATTCTAATTATTATTCGTGACGTGTACGTGTAGACGGCACGTCAATCAGACGTGCGGTTTGCGCGGTACAACTCAATATTCGTGTTTTAAGTGATGCGCGTGCTTCGTAAACGCGCGTGAGGGGGGTCCAAACGGGCCGAACAAAATCGGAATGGCCTGAAATCAGACGACAAATACGGGAGAGTGATTTATGAAGTGGTTGAGCAGACGGCACGTCAATCGGACGTGCCGTGTGCCCGCGGTGACCGACAACGCACCTCTGGTGTCATAAACGGCCAAAACGGGCGTCCAACGGTCAAATTCATAGCGGACGACCTCAGATTGAGCTGAAAACACCGTGAAACATTATAATTATTATTCGTGACGTGTACGCATAGACGGAACGTCAATCGGACGTGTGGTTTGTGTGGTACGGCTCAATATTCATGTTTTACGTGATGCGCGCGCTTCGTAAACGCGCGTGAGGGGGGTCCAAACGGGCCGAACGAAGTCGGAATGGACTGAAATCAGACGAAAAATACGGGACAGTGATTTCTGAAGTGGTCGAGCAGACGACACGTCAATCGAACGTGCTGTGTGCCTGCGGTGACCGACAACGCAGTTCTGGTGTCATAAACGGCCAAAACGGGCGTCAAACGGTCAAATTCATAGCGGACGACATCAGATTGAGCTGAAACCACCGTTAAACATTCTAATTATTATTCGTGATGTGTAAACACAGACGGAACGTCAATCGGACGTGCGGTTTGCGCGGTACGGCTCAATATTCGTGTTTTAAGTGATGCGCCCGCTTCGTAAACGCGCATGAGGGGGGTCCAAACGGGCCGAACGAAGTAGGACTGGACTGAAATCAGACGAAAAATATGGGAGAGTGATTTCTGAAGTGGTCGAGTAGACGGCACGTCAATTGGACGTGCCGTGTGCCCGCGGTGACCGACAACGCAGTTCTGGTGTCATAAACGGCCAAAACGGGCGTCCAACGGTCAAATTCATAGCGGACGACCTCAGATTGAGCTGAAACCACCGTTCAAAATTCTAATTATTATTCGTGACGTGTACGCGCAGACGGCACGTCAATCGGACGTGTGGTTTGCGCGGTACGGCTAAATATTCGTGTTTTAAGTGATGCGCGCGCTTCGTAAACGCGCGTGAGGGGGGGTCCAAACGGGCCGAACGAAGTTGGAATGGACTGAAATCAGACAACAAATACGGGACAGTGATTTCTGAAGTGGTCGAGCAGACGACACGTCAATCGGACGTGCCGTTTTCCCGCGGTGACCGACAACGCAGTTCTGGTGTCATAAACGGCCAAAACGGGCGTCAAACGGTCAAATTCATAGCGAAAAACCTCAGATTGATCTGAAACCACCGTGCAACATTTTAATTATTATTCGTGATGTGTACGCGCAGACGGAACGTCAATCGGACGTGCGGTTTGCGCGGTACGGCTCAATATTTGTGTTTTATGTGATGCACGCGCTTCGTAAACGCGCGTGAGGGGGGTCCAAACGGGCCGAACGAAGTCGGAATGGACTGAAATCAGACGAAAAATACGGGACAGTGATTTCTGAAGTGATCGAGCAGACGGCATGTCAATCGGACGTGCCGTGTGCCCGCGGTGACCGACAACGCAGTTCTGGTGTCATAAACGGCCAAAACGGGCGTCAAACGGTCAAATTCATAGCGGACAACCTCAGATTGAGCTGAAACCACCGTTAAACATTCTAATTATTATTCGTGATGTGTACGCGCAGACGGAACGTCAATCGGACGTGCGGTTTGCGCGGTATGGCTCAATATTCGTGTTTTAAGTGATGCGCGCGCTTCTTAAACGCGCGTGAGGGGGGTCCAAACGGGCCGAACGAAGTCGGACTGGACTGAAATCAGACGACAAATACGGGACAGTGATTTCTGAAGTGGTCGAGCAGACAGAACGTCAATTGGACGTACCGTGTGCCCGCGGTGACCGACAACGCAGTTCTGGTGTCATAAACGGCCAGAACGGGCGTCAAACGGTCAAATTCATAGAGAACGACCTCAGATTGAGCTGAAACCACCGTGCAACATTCTAATTATTATTCGTGACGTGTACGCATAGACGGAACGTCAATCGGATGTGTGTTTTGCGCGGTACGACTCAATATTCGTGTTTTAAGTGATGTGCGCGCTTCGTAAACGCGCGTGAGGGGGGTCCAAACGGGTCGAACGATATCGGAATGGCCTGAAATCAGACGACAAATACGGGAGAGTGATTTATAAAGTGGTCGAGAAGACGGAACATCAATCAGACATGCTGTGTGCCCGTGGTGACCGACAACGCAGTTCTGGTGTCATAAACGGCCAAAACGGGCGTCCAACGGTCAAATTCATAGCGGACGACCTCAGATTGAGCTGAAACCACCGTGCAACATTCTAATTATTATTCGTGACGTGTACGCGCAGACGACACGTCAATCGGACATGCGGTTTGTGCGGTACGACTCAATATTCGTGTTTTAAGTGATGCGCGCGCTTGAAAACAAATATGTAATTAATTCGAAAAAGAAAATTAATGTGTAAACCAAAAAACTAAATATATGAGGGAATGAGGGGATTTATTGGTAATTTAGCTATCATTTTTTTAGAAGAGCTTGAATGAATTTAATAAAACATACAAGTTATAATGTTCACCAAGTTAGAAATATTGTTTGATTTGGTTTGAATACAGTTCAATTCCAAATTAGAAAATGCAATTCAAATAAAACAGCAACCAATAAACATTGAAAATTCACATAATGGTCAAGTCAGCTAAAACATATTTGTGATCAATACTAAATAAATATGAATATTACCAACCTTAACAACCCAACTCTAGGTAAACCAAAAGAATTGAGAACATGGATGAATGATTCTATATATTTCCAACCAAAACTTCAGGTTCACAATCAACTCTGACAATTGATCTATTGGAGTCATCAAAAGAAATAAATGGATTTGTTCCAATGGCAATAGGGACAGTGTCAATTCCATCATCAGCATCATCAAAAATATGTCTTGGAATTACTTCAACTATGACACCAAATTCAGGTTGAAGTTGATCTTTGAAAAAAAAACTTGTTTAGCCATTGATGCCAACACATATGGTTCTTCGGTTGCAAGAGTGCGGGTCATATTAATTACTCTAAATCCACAATCATCAATAAATGTGCCATGTCTCGTCATCGAATCAAACCAATGGCATTTCATCATTGTGACTCGTCCATGAGAGTAATAATCCAATATTATTATTTTCTCAACGACTCCATAATAACCCACATTTTCAAGTCGCGATCTACTATCTGATGCACTAGCATAACAATCTGTTGTGGCAGTAACCATAATACCATCATGTTGTGTTCTCATGTTTTTGGCTCGTTCAGTGATAATAAATCTGTACCCATTGATAACAATTGATTTACAGTCACGAACCACGGTATTAGGACCAAAATCCAAAGCTCTTATTTCCTCAGAGACAGAGTCAGTAGACAAACTCAATACCTACAATATAAATGACAGTTAAACTTAAGTAAATATTGAAATAATTAATTTAAATAGTAATATTTTTACCTTCAATTTTAACCAAGCAGAAAACTCTTTGCTATGAAAAGTCTCTCTCCTTCTCAATGATAAAGAATGATGCTTCCTATTTATCATTGTTTTATGTTCCCTGTAAATAAAAAAAATAGGAATAGTTTAACAGATATATATGTAAGATATACATATTTAATTTTGTTACCTGATATAGTCATCGAACAAATCACAGTTGAACAAAACTGTGCGATGTGCCATCTCCCGCTCTTCAAGGATTAATGTCTTCAATGTATATGACCCAGGAATTCTTCCTGTTTGAGGAAGTGATGGAAAAATGGGTTCAATTTGCTCATATTGTTCTTCTTCATTTCTCATTGGTCTGTTCATTCTTGTAGTAAGATCAGACAAATACATTGAACAGAAATCCATACATTCTTGAGCTAAGTAACCGTTCACGATAGAACCTTCGGGATGATTCTTGTTTCGAACATAAGACTTTAATGTGAACATATTTCCTTCAGTTGGATACATCCAACGAAAAGAAACAGGTCCTCCAAGAAGTATTTCAGTTGGAATATGGACAGTCAGATGTAGCATGCATGTGAAAAATGATGGGGGAAATATTTTCTCCAACTCACACAAAATTAATGGGGCATCTGTCATCATTTTTTTCAAGAAAGGCTTGGACAACTTCTTAGCACAAAGATCTCTAAACAAATGGCACAACCGAATAACACCCACCCTTACATTATTGGGAAAAAGACGACGGATTACTATTGGAAGCAACTCATGCAGTAGAACGTGATAATCATGAGTCTTCAAAGAATTTAGCTTCAACTCTCTTCTGTTGACCCGTTTAGATATGTTGCTTGAATAGCCATCAGGAACTCTAATAGTCTCTAATACTTCCAATTTTTTTTTCCAGTAGGTGTCATCACATAAGAAGCACATGGAAGTTGCCATTTATTTTCACTGATACACATAGGAGGCAATTCTGGTCTGATTCCCCAATCCACCAAGTCACGTCGAGATCGTAAATCATCTTTTGTCTTCCCCTTGACATTTATAAGAACTGAAAGCAACATTTCACACATATTCTTTTCAATATGCATTACGTCTAAGCATGACGTAGAAAATTGGTTGACCAATAAGGCAAATAAAAAAAAGATAGTCCTCTTCCTCCAATTGTAACAGGTTTCTGTGGAAACATTCTCTTTCCAGATTTCATTTGACCCTTCCCGAACGAAAAACTGAAATCTTTCAATTCATTAATCACATCAGTTCCAAACATACGCTGAGGTGGATCATCAGTCTCTATCGTATTATCAAATCTTCGACGATTCATTCTATATGGATGATCCTTTGGCAAAAATCGTCGATGTCCCATAAACCTGAAACTACAATGATGTTTCAGTATTCTGGATCGTGTATTCTTCATACAAACTGGACATGACAGTTTTCCCTTCGTGCTCCATCCAGACATCATTGCATAAGCTGTAAAATCATTGATCGTCCACATAAGCGCAACACGCATATGAAATATGTCTTTCGAACATGCATCGTATGTGCGCACACCCAAATCCCAAAGAAGTTTCAACTCTTTTATTAATGGTTGCATGTATACATCAATATCAATGTCGGGATCAGAAGGACCAGATATGAGTATACTCATGAAAGTGAAAGATTTTTTCATACACAAACATGGGGGATGATTATAAATGTGTATAAAAACTGGCCATGTGCTGTGCGAAGTAAGCATCTGCCCAAACGGATTAAAACAGTCGCATGAAAGACCCAGCCTCACATTACGCACGTCAGCTGCAAAATCAGGATGTCGAGCATCAAATCTCTGCCATGAAAATACATCTGCAGGATGAACCAACTCATCATTAGTCTTATTTCTCTCGGTATCATGCCATCTCATTTTTATTGATATGTCATCAGACATAAAAAGATTCTGGAGTCTGGGGATCAATGGAAAGTGCCACATTACTTTCTGTGGAACGCGGGATGGTGTTCCATCAGATTTTGACTTCCAGCGGGATGTGCCACATTTTATACATTCATTTCGTTCAGCGGTTTCTTCCCAGAATAAACTGCAATCTTTCGGGAAAGCATGAATTTTGTTTCTGGAAAATCCAAGTTCTTCAACTAACTTCCATTCCATATAGTGGTTTGAGGGAATATCTGCATCATCTGGAAGTAAATCCTTCAAGAGGGTAAGAATTTAATCGATTTCTTTATTAGAAATCCCATACATAGTTTTTCCATGAAACAATCGGATTAAAAATTCCAGCTTTTTCATTTTATCTCATTGTCGATATACTGGAGTCGTGGCAGCATCATTCAATTTTTTCACCCTATCAATATCATCAGTTTCACTAGATGCATCAGTTGTCCTCATATCGACGTCTTCTTGAGTCGAAATCCTTTCTTTTTCATGATGACGAATAAACGGAAACCAATCATCTAACAAATTCTCCATTCCAGTCCTTTCATTTCGATCATCACCAATTTGAGATTTCATTTTCTCCCCATTGTGATACCACACAAAGTAGTTTTCTTGAAAACCATTTTTGGTTATGTGGTAGCTGACTTCTTCACGACTCAACCAATGTCTACCAACACAATTGGAACATGGGCAGTGTATGCGACCACTATCTGAAGCATTGTGAAATGAAAAATCTATAAAGCTCTCCAAATTGTTTTGAAAATCGCTTGAGATACGATCGGTTTCATACATCCAACTTCTGTCCATTCTGTAAAAAAATTCATATAAGTCATTTTGTCATAAACAATTCAATAGGATTGAACTTTAATAGAAAATACATTTAAGTAAACGATAAAGTAAGAAAATAATCATGTTATCAACTACACATGTGAAAAAAACATACTAATGTGTTATTGAAAAAATGTAAAACCAACAAGAACTTAATGTGTTATCACATCAGAGCATGCCTCATCCCATAAACATATTAGTAGGGTATCCTCATATGCGATTTACCTTTTTGAATTAATATGCACTTCCTCACCAGGTACCTGAGTAGATTTCATAGATATAATAATCTCACATCCTGTAAGGCTTCCATTATGTATGATCTGCAAAATAATTTGAGTGATCATGAATCATGCATGGGATCTTCCCATGATCACTATAGATTATGAGAAGGAATTATGATAGGTCACGTGAAGAACATCAAACATATATTTTAGATAATTTGAGACATAATATAATAAAATAATTTATAAATCTATGGAATTTGGGATAAAAGGTGGGTTGTCCACGGGGGTCGATGATGTTTGGACGGGGGGTTCGCGAGAGCACGACCACCCCCTGTGGCCAGCCCATCCACCCCCGTGGACAGCCCGCCCACCCCTCCTTGACAGCCTGGCCGCCCCCGTGGACAGCCCGTCCACCCTTGTGGACAGCCCGCCCACCCTCGTACCCCCCTGGACACCCCGTACCCCCCTCGGGATAGCACCGTCTTCCCTCCCAAACAGCCCACACCCCCTCCCCTGCAACCCCACCACCACCACCTAGACATACCAACCCCCCTGGACAGCCCACACACCCCTCCCCCACCAGGACACCCCACCCAGACCCCCAGGACAGCCCACACCCCCCTGGACAGCCCCACCCACCCCCATGGACAGCCTTTCCCACCCCCGTGGACAGCCCTGCCCACCCCCGTGGACAACCCACCCACCCCCGTGGACGCCCCCTACCCCCTAGACAGCCCAACCACGCCCGTGGACAGCCCACCCACCCCCCTCGACACCCCTTCTCCCTATGGATAGCCCCCCACCCCCTTGGATAGCCCGCCCACCCCCTGGACACGCCTACCCCCTGTGGCCAGCCCACCCACCCCCCTAGACAGCCCGCCCACCCCTCCTTGACAGCCCGACCACCCCCGTGGACAGCCCGTCCACCCTTGTGGACAACCCGCCCACCCCCGTACCCCCCTGGGCACCCCGTACCCCCCTGGATAGCCCCGCCCACCCTCCCAAACAGCCCACACGCCCTCCCCTGCAACCCCACCACCACCACCTAGACATACCACCTCCCCTGGACACCCCACACACCCCTCCCCCACTAGGACACCCCACGCAGACCCCCAGGACAGGCCACACCCCCTCGACAGCCCCACCCACCCCCTCGACAGCCCCGCCCACCCCCGTGGACAGCCTTTCCCACCCCCGTGAACACCCCCGCCCACCCCCGTGGACAACCCACCCACCCCGTGGACACCCCCTACCCCCACAATCCATTATCCAAAACATATCAAATTGGTTTGAACACAATCCATAATTCCAAAAATCCATTATCCAAAACATGTAAACGTTCACGATAGCCTCCCCCAACTCTGATTTACATGTTTTGAACACTCTCCTTCCAAACATAGAATACAAAAACATTAAATAAGTCTTCACAAATACAAACAATATCCTATTTAGATATTAATTTAAATAATCAATTAAACCACCAACGCCTGGAAAAAATCTATTCATTAAAACAACTACAACAATATGGTTGAGATCAAATTTTACCTATTCGTATGGGGGTGTACCTGTTGGGATGGGGGGTGCTGGTGTTCAGATTCGTGAGAGAAGTGGAGTCAGATGGGGTTCGGGAGAGCAGCAGAGTGAATAGATTAGGGCTCTGTTCGAATGAGGAGAGGAGATTCCGACCTGGAATTTGGGGGAAACCTTTTCCAACGGTTTATAAAAACCGTTGGCAAAGGCCCACATTTCCCATCGGTTCCAGTGAACCGTTGGTAAATGTGTGACTTTAGAACCCCTTTCCCAACGGTTCACTGGAACCGTTGGGAAAGGTGTGAGTTTTCCCAACGGTTCCACTGAACCGTTGGGAAAGGTGTGAGTTTTCCCAACGGTTCCACTGAACCGTTGGGAAAGGTGTGAGTTTTCCCAACGGTTCCACTGAACCGTTGGGAAAGGTGTGAGTTTTCCCAACGGTTCCACTGAACCGTTGGGAAAGGTGTAGTATAACACCCCTTTCCCAACGGTTCTAGTGAACCGTTGGGAAAGGGTCCACCAAAATTCCCTTTACCAACCGTTTTGTTAAACCGTTGGCAAAGGCTCCCTATACCAATGGTTTAAGTAAACCGTTGGTATACTACCGTTGGGAGAAACCTAAATTCAAGTAGTGTCACTCAATTTAAAATACAAGTGTAACACCATAACATGATTGAAACTAAACCCAATGACAATAAAAATTTATTTAATCCTTAAAATGAGCCGTTCAATCTATTCAAATAGTGAGGTTTAAGATACCAATATTAAGATAAGGAAATCCCATACAACCTTGTGTTCAAAGATCATAACCTGGTACTTGGAGCATTAAAAACCCCATTCATTCCCCCTTCCTAGGGGATTGGAACAATCCATCATACATGGAATGAGATATTAGCATAAGACTAACATGTTAATTAGATTAGATGATATAAAATAATGAGACATTCTAAATGGCCTGAAGGCCTTATTTTTGTTGATTTTTGATAACCCCCTTTCAAGGTATAAGGGGGAACCCTTCCAAGCCCTAAAGTCATAGAGATTACATGGCCTATAGTTATTAAGGGAAATATCCAGACTATAACTACATGGAACTACTCCTCCCCACCATTTTCATCGTAATATTAGCACTCCACCTTCACATGGTTGTTTGAATAGGCTTCTTGTGCATTCCCAGGCTGGTCCCAATGGAAAAAATATACCCTCTCATTCTTCCACATCCTTTAGCTTCTTCTTTGGTGAATACAGTTACTCTGAATCCTCACTTGCAGTCTGATCATTGTAGAGTCTTCTTAGTCCATTAAGAAATATTTTAGGTGGCCCGAAAGCCTTGAGGTGGCCCTAAGGCCTTAAGGTGGACCAAAGGCCTTGAGGCGGCCCAAAATCCTTACTGTCCTAAAGGACATTGGTGGAATGAAGTCCTTGATGGACTCGGGGACTAAACTAGTGGATCGAAATCCCAAAACGATGAATAGTTATAGCTACTACAATACTGAATAGTACCTACTACAATACCTATTACAGTATCTGCTATAGTATATACAAAAATACTACTATAGTACACAAAAATATTTATCCACCCAGTTTTGAAATCAGGTCTCTTGGATGCACTTTCGGAGATCTTCCACCTTGAGCATGGCCCTTTTCTACAATACCGTATAGTACCAAACAATCCCTCAGTGAGCTTTATTTTTTCTAGTATCATGCCCATTTTCTAGTGAATGAGATATACCACTTATCATTACATCTTACCAAACATGGGAGTTATTAATAAGGGAGGATATTACTCTAATTCCCTTGGATAATTTTATGTAAAAATTCTGAACATGACTTGAGTATCAACATTGATGTAAAATCCCAGGTGCTAATAACTTTTTGGGATTTGTATTGATAGGTCTTACACACTGGAAGAAAACTACCCGGTGTTGTCCTAATGAATCTATGGTAACTGATCCTAATGTAAATTTTTCACCCTTAACATGTATTCTTTTCTAGTAAAATGATTGACTATAACTATCCTAGCCTGAATGGCCCGAAGGCCTTCATTTTTTTATTTATTTTGATAACCCCTCTTTCAAGGGATGAGAGGGAACCCTTACAAGGCCCGTAGGCTCAACCATATCTACTTTATCAAAAACCTCATTAAATGTCAATAGGATTACAAGAATAAAAATGTATTAATTCTAGTGATTCATACCTGTTATATTTAATATTTTTTTATTTCTTATATTTTTAAAAAAATATTTAATCCCTCAAAATTAGTTAATTTGAGCATATTTTCATTATTTTGGTGTTTTAGGTGAATTTAGGGCTTAATTGTGAAAATTGCTTAAATCTGCCAAATTCACAGTTTTCTAGAGATACTATTTTTCAAGAATAACTTATACAATTAGGAAAAAAATTAGTTTACTTATTTCTTAGGATTTCAATGGTCATGTTATTCATCTTTTTATTCTGGACTAAGACCCAATTCTATACACAATAGACCAGAAAAACAAATCAAATGGAGAAATATTTCTAGCTAGAAGAATGGACTCCACAATATTAATCAATAATATATCATATTACAGACCTTAAAATAATTTGATTACAGATGTTTTCAACAAAGGACTAAAAAGGTATGTTTCACCTAAAAATTCATTAATTGAAGATCTCATTATGGCATCTTTTGAGAACTTCCAAGTGGAGTTGGTGAAACAGTGTTTGGAGGCTAGAAAAATTCATGTTCATTCATTCAGCTAAATAATTATTTAAACCAGTCAAAAGAATTTGAAATTTTGAGGGTAGATATCCAACTTCATTCCAAACATCTTATAATAAGACACCTCAGAGAGTTTCAGCCAGTTAGTGGGAAGAACATAAGAAAAATTTAGGAGAAGAAAAATTTATGTTCTTTGTTTTATATCTTTTATTCTTCTCATTTTAGATGAGTTATTCTTATCCCTTATTCATAGTTACCTCACCATGGTGGGGTAATATTATATGTGATTCGTGAAGCAGATGTTTTTTATTTTGTAATGTATAACTTATTCCACTTAATGTTTTAAGATTCTTTTCAATCTTCTGTGAAATCAGTTTCAATTTCTTATAACTGTTTTTATTGTCATATAAAATTGTATTTGATTTTAGATCCTATTTTGTTAATTACTTTGGTCAATGATAAATTTCTCCTTCCATGAGGATCTATTCTGTATATAATGTAATAGATCAGTTATTAGTGGTGAAGTACAAAATGATCATTGGTATGTGTGTGATGAGTAGTGAAAATTCTTGATTGTTTTGGATAAACAAGACCCGATTAAAAATTACTTAAGTCAATTTAAGGTATTCTCCACAAATCTATCACATAATGAAAGGATATTAGAACAATAAAAGATTTTAGTAAGGTTTATTCTCACCATTAATATTAAACTAAAGGAGTGAGAAGAAATGATTGTGGATTATCACTTTTATTGACTTAGCAGAAGAGAATTGGATAAGTTGATCTATGATAGAATTACAAATTGAAAACCGACAATGGCCTAACGATCATCTGATATAAAAGTTTTCAATCAATTATTTTATAAATTTTAGCTTAATTTATTTCCATTATTTTGATTCTTTCTTTCCTTTTCAAAATCAAACAATTAAAAATAACAATCTCACTTATTTCTATAATTTTAAGGTGACAACTTGATTGTTGGGCACCCCTCTCTGGATAAAACCTAGGTTAACCACTATACAATATTTTAACTCAGAAAAAAATTGTTTTTTTACACCACACGATAGGCATGTCTCAAAACTTGGTGCCATTGCTAGGGAGTTAGTGCAAACAGTCTAATTCTAATATTTCATAAATAATTTTTTTTTCATCCATCAACAAAACTAAAAAATATTTTTCATTATGTATGGTTATTAATGTTATTATTCTTGGATTTATTACTCATAGTTGTAGGAAAAAATCATTCATAATGATGAGGAATCCATCTTTCTAAAGCTGTATGAACTCACTATCTTGTCCAAGAACATAACGAATGGCCTTGTCACATATATCTCACTTAAAGAACTGATGGACATGGTGAATCAAGTGATAACTGATTACCAAAGATTAAAGTACATGGAAGAAGTTATATTGGATAAATGTATTTAACCTCAACCAAAATTATAACCAGTGGTGGAAGTGAAATTTTCAATCATCTTTCAAATAAAGCATCATGACTACCTACCTCTATCTATTGAAATTCAACTCTAAGAGGCACTTTTCACTAAAAAATAAATAAAAATTGAGTCACTTTAGGGAGCTAATATTTTTATAAACTCTTTTCATTGTGATTTAATATTAGATAAATTTATTACTACTTCCCATTGGTTTAAATTTTTATATTCTTTCAACACTTTTATTTTCATGGTGGATGAGGAAGAAAAAGAAGATACATTTGATGAGGAACATATAGATCTCCCTAAACTTGTTGAACATTTACTCGCTGGAGTACATGAGGTAACCAAAGTGGATTTTACATATGAAATGGGGACACATTATTATTACATTGAGAGGGAATAATTTTATATTTATTCATCATGTTTTAATTTTATTCAAATATAATTATACTTTGATTTACCCTTTGACTATTCTTTTGATGTATCATACCTTGAGAAACCAATGGATAATGAAGAACATGTTGTGTAAGTGGAAACCAAGAAAGAGGAGGAATAATTGTTTATCCTAACCCAATAATTAATGATGAATATGATTTTAATGGGGTGGATTTGGCATACTATATCCATTACGTACTATACAAAAAGAAATAAGTGAAATATTGAAATAATAATATTTTTTGGTTCATGAGAAATAAACTTCACCCACCATCATATTGGGGATGACCAAGTAAAACTTACCATTTTGTGGTAGTCAAAACCCTGGGACCACTTGGGGGATTGAACCAAGATCTATCGATCATTTTTCACCCTATTCCTATTTTTTCTTTATTCAATAAATATATTATATTTTGTTTTATTATTTTTATTTTAGGTTTTTAGTGTTCAACAGAAAAGAGATTTACTCAATGTTCCACTACCAATAAGTGAGGTTTTACCTCTCTTATACACTTAATTTATTTTTGTGATTCAATTTAAAATCTTCTTATATATTAAATCCATTTTATTTAATTGCATACACAATATTATTTAAGTGTGGGGGAGGGAACCTTTTTAGTTTAGTATTTTTATTTTATGTGTGTTTTTATTATTTTGCAAAAAAAAATAAGCTTTCTTTTAAAAATTTTGTATGTGTTTTTTTCAATTTTTGTGTGTTTTTAAATTTTTTAATAATAAATGATTATCTTTTAAATTTTTGAAATCCACGTCCAAGAGTGAAACAATTTATTCCATGAAATTGAGCTTAAATAAATGCTGAAAATTACATTTTTTCAAGTTTAAATATATATAAATTTCATAAAAATTACTTTGAATTTTAAATCCCATTCCTAATTTCACATTTTATATCTTTGAAATAACTTTATTGTGTAGTTTCTCAACAATTGTTTTCATATTCTATACATTCACCTCGCTTCTTGAGAGAACCAAATCATGCTTCATTTTACCAGAATTTGATTTCATCATATCAAAACTAGAGGGTTTGAGGTATTAGTGTTTTAAATGATTAAGGAATTTATTTGGTTTTAATGACCCATTTTCAAAATAATAATTTTAATTATGGCCTACCTTTTATATTTATTCCTTGTAACCCTTAGAAGACAAGAAAAACCTATTAGGTTATCCACATTTCAAACCAATTTTCCTTATCCAACCTACTATTGAAGTAAAATTTCATGATATAGTTGAACTTAAGTATTGAGGAAGCTATCTTTTATTGTGATTCCACAATTGATGATACTTTGGGTGGAAAATAAAAAGCTGAAGAGATGATCTTGATGTTGAAAAAAATCATTCTGGTGAAAGCTGTGCCTTTTCTAGTGCTTTCAATAAAAATTATGTTTGAGAAGATTAAAATGTTTACAGATGAAATGATGAACTTTGTGAACATTACAAGAGTTTCCATGATGAAAAATCTTATTTTCTATAAAGGGGAGTTCCGAATATACCATAAGTGAAAATTATAATAATTCAATTTTTCTTCAAAAAGATCCAATCCCTCCTCATTTAGATGCCAAATTTTTTACATTAAAATCCTACAAACTAGAAGCTAAAAAACAAACCTGAAAAGTCATCATGATAAAAATATGTCCTTTACTCACATTGGTTGGAGATTTAGTAATTTATCAAGCTTATAGTGATTATTTTATGAGTTTGGATGAGAAAGACATTGCTGCAAAAATTAAAATTTGTGTGATGAGAGAAAATTCATGTTACGTAGGTGTTTTGTGTTCGTGAGGGGAGAAATAAAGAGGAACAATAATTAATGGTATCCTTTGAGAACATGAAATATTTTTATTATTATTAATGATATCTTTTATTTCATATTTTAAAAATGGTGGATCTCATGGATATGTGTTTTAAATTATCATTAGATTGTTTTTTATTTTTACTTACCCAGAAGTCCAAGTTCTATGCGGGGGGAGTTGATATAGTAAATATTTTCATTATTTTTCATGTCTTTTTAAATGATTTAATCTCCCTTAATTAGTCAATTTGAATATATTTTCATCCTTTTAATGTTTTTGGGAAATTTTGTGCTTAATTGTGAAATTTCTTAATTCTGCAAAATTCACATTTTACAAGAGATTTAGTTTTTAGGGAATAAATTTTAAAATTGGGATCCAAATTACTTGATTTTATTTATGATTTCCTTGATCATTATATACATGTTTTATTTTGGACTAAGACCCAATTCTATGCACAATGTCCCATATAAATCAATCCAGTGGATAAATATTTCTTGTAGGTATAATGGAACCCACCATATTAAATAAATAACATATCATATTTCAAATATTAAAATGATGTGATTATAAATGGTTTCAATATGAGGATTCAAAATTTATGGTTTAAATAAAATTTTCTAAATTAATTATCTCATTAAAGCATCTTTTGAGCTCTTCCAAGTGGAGTGGACGAAATAGTGTTTAGAGGCTAAGATAAGTCATGTTCAATTATTTGGCCATATATTTCATTAAAACAATCCAAGAAATTTGAAATTTTGAGGGTTGATATTATAATAAATTCCAAACATCTTATAATAAGATACCTCAGAAGGTTTTGGATGGTTAGTGGGTGGAACAAAAACAAACTTCTAGGGGACAAATTCTGGAGGAGCAATATTTCTGTTCTTTGTTTTTTATCTTTTATTATTATTAGTTTTGTAATGAGTAATTCTTCCCACATATTCACAATTAAATTTAGGATGGTGGTGTAAACTTATTTTTTACTGGGAAAGGATAGGTTTTCAATTTTTTAATTCATGAGTTCTTTCACTTAATAATTTAAGATTTTTTTATCTCTTCTGTGAAATTAGTTTTAATTTCTTCTTATAGTTTTTATTTTCATATATGATTATATTTTATTATGGATTATATTATGTTTATTTCTTTGATCAATGATATATTTACACATATACTAGGATCTATTATATATATGATAGACTAGATTAGGTTTTAGTGGCGAAGTACTCAGTGATCGCCGATACGTCTGTGAGGAGTAGGGAATGTTCTTGATTGTTTTAGATAAACAAGACCCAATTGAGAATTTCCTAAGTCAATTGAGGGTATTTTTATAATGTTATCACAAAATGAAAGGAGGGTAGACCAATATGATATTTTATTAAGGTTTATTGTAAACTTTAATATTTATCCAAGGGAGTGATAAAAAACGATTATGGATTCTTACTTTAACTGACTTAGCAGAAGAGATTTGGATAAGTTGAACTATGATAGAATTACAATTCAAAAAATGAACCTGAACTAATCAACATCTCATATAATAGTTTTAAATCAATTTTCTTATAAATTTGATCTTAATTTCTTTCCATTATTTAGTTTTTTTCTTGTCTTTTTGAAATGAAACAATTTCTATAAAATCAATCTCAATTCTTTGCCTAACTTTAAAGTGGAATCTTGAGTGTTGTGTGATCCTCTATAGAGAAAACCAATGTTAACCAATACAATATATTTTAACATATAAATTTTTTTTTTATCCAAACCCCACGATAGGAATGTTTTAATACCCATATCATATCATATAGTATTTGGGTATTAATTAGTGTTTTGTTCTAGGGATAGATGGACCAACTCAATGAAATGTGTAACATAGTCCATCTTTGATCAATTTTCGTAATCCAGAGTCATAAAATGCCGATATATTTCTACGTGAATCTTATTTTTATAGAACCACTAATTTAAGGATTTTTTAAAATTTTTACAAGTGAGAACCTCATGAAATTTATCTTTCACAGTGGAATCCCATAATTCCCTTGTAGGACCTTCAAGTATATAACTGGAAAAGAACCCTTAATAGTCCAATAGTGTCTTAAAAAGTGTAAAATATTCTATATTATTTTAATCCATTACTTGTGGTCTTGTATTCCATTATAACCATAAAATATTGGTGGATTTTTTTAGTAAATTGTAGATACTTATCCATCATATTTTCCAAGTTTACACCACCCACTTGACCTAAGAAATGAAAAGTCTGAATTCTCATTTCCACAAATGCATGATCAGTTAGAGGTATTTCCCATGGGAATTTACCTATAGGGTATTCTCTCTAATTTAATGAGATCCTTATATAATGATTTATTTATTAAACAGAAGACATAACACCTGATTAGCTTTGGAATACATCTCAAAATCAAATAAAAAAATCAATAACCCATATCAAATCATTTAATTAAGAGTTTAAGACAAAAAAAATATTCAATGATTGAGAGATGAAGGAATAAAAAATAAATCGAAAAACATGAAAACGATTATCCAAAAAACCCAAAATAATTATTAAAAGGTCTAGGAAAAATCCTTGACCATCCATGGTATCTTGAGGTTTGGTATGGAAGTGAATTGGAAAGGCACCCTTATGCACATACCACCCAATTTCCGATGGTTATAACTCATATATGCCGACCATACTTGATAAAAACTAGGTTAATATGATACCATTTTATAGTAAAAATATTTTTTGACCTGACATGTCACCCAAGATATCCCAATATAAGGTCTGATGCATGTTTCCCATCACCATGGGATGACAATAATCACCTAGGTATCAACACACAAAACCATGTGAAAAATTTCACCCTGAAATACCAATAGAACATGTATCATGTATAAAACTATAAGACATAAACTATATTATAATGAGAAATAATATTAACATAACTATAAGACAGAAAAAATAAATCCATTATGCTAATATTGAAAATAAACCAAAAAAGATGTCTCTAGGTAAACATCCATCCCCATCACCCAAAACTACGATGAAGCTTCCACAACCTAGAGAATAATTTAAGACATACAACAGCATTCCCTTTTCTTGTTTCCTAAAAATAATGTATTCATAAACCCAAAGGAATATCCATGATCTAATGAAAATTCTCAGTAGGATACAACCATGAATATATATAATGTCTTTCACCATGAAACCATTAGTTAAATCTTTAATATAAACTTGATACATAAAGATATTTAATTGGAATTTTTTTATAAAAAATACCTTGCTTCCCTTTAAAACATTATATATTCAAATAAACAAATAATATGGAAAGAGTTCATGAAAGTTAAATAGACGGAAATAATAAACCATCAACAAGATAAAAATGTGAGGACTAAAGCATGGTACATGAATAAAACTAAGGACTAAACACAAATGATATATAACCAGTGGAAGTATATATCTTGGAAATTCACGTAATACTAGATAGGAATAATGTAAATACTAATGATATCGATTCCATCAATTTGTTATTAACTTCATAACCATAAACTCTACTGGTTCCACACTCAAAATATTTTTATATTTTTATAATATAATGCACACATGGTTTTTATGTGACATGTTTTCACAAAATATTTTTGTAAATCATGTTCAATTTTTTAAACATTTCTATAAGTAAATCTTTACCTCCTCCATTATTAAAAAACCATTTTAAAGTGAAATACTATCTTTGAGTAATTTCATCGAACACATAACGTGCATAATACTAGTTTTTATGAAATGCTATTTTAAAACAACTTTCCAATCCACCAATGGTGATATTACGCAAAAATTACCTCAGATATATAAAATAAATTATTTTCATAAGCTAAACGATATGAAAACAAAAAAATAAGAATGTATTACTTTGGAAAAAACCATTGTATAGATACTCTTACCTCACTAAAAGAGGAAACCTAGATGCCTTTGAAATGAGATATTTGAAATAAAAATACCTGGTCTAAATAAAACTAGATCCATAATAAAAATAATTAATTATACATTGAAACCTCTTGATTGTGGAGAGATATATAATTAGTAAGAGAATATGGGTATAAATTGAAAGATACCTCGAAGAGATCCACTATGATCAATGGAGAATCACCATGAATCCCAATAGAAAACCTTCTTGAATTCCAGTGAAAGGATGAGTTCAGTTAATGAGATATTAAGTGTGATATTTGGGTTGAAAATAAGAAAGTATATTAAGGTAAATTTGAATTTTTAATAATTCCATACAGTTTCACAATTTGGTTTCATGGTTATAGAAACCATGTGCTAATCGTATGGTTCTTACAACCCCTTGAAAATGAAAGTTCTCAGTTTATTAGGAATAGAAAAATAGTTAAAAACTAAATGAAAGATTTAAAAATACCTTTTCAATAAAACCCAACCTCAAACACAGTTTTCTAAAGGATTTTTCAAGGGTAGAAAACTGTTCTCAAGATGTGAAAAACACCTCTTGAGTTAATATATCCACATCAATTAGTTACAAAATCATTATTACTAACAATACATAGACCATGTGCCTACCATGTTTATCTCAAAACACCAAAATATTTAATGAAAAATTTCTATAATCATTATAACCTCAAGAGAGATAAAGTAAGATCAAAATAAAACATACCTATGACCCAGAAGATGTCCCACTAAAATAAAACATCAAATTTTGTGTTTTTGGTTTTTATGGGAATAAGTTTATTTGTATAATATAAAATTTATGAAATATAATTTATTTATTTATTTTAGAAATGTTATTTTTCTAAAATATATATATTTTTTTAACATTATAATTTTCATGGGTTTTTTAAATATTCTAAATGAAATGGAAATGGAGTATTAGTATTATGATTCATAATTCCCTGAAATATAACAAACATTATAATGTTGGGAAGTTTTCACCTATATATTATGATTCATAATATTATATTTTAAATATGAAAGTTTTAACATATGATTATGTAGTGTAGTATATTTTAAATCATTTTGTACCATATATATATATATATAACTATTTGAAACAAGTGAGAGTATCCATTTTAAACTAAAATAAGATTTTCAATAGGGATATTTAATAGAATTTATAGTTGGGGAAAATTTTATGATTTGAAGGATTGTGACACCTTAATTTTTTATTATTTTATTTATAATTTATTTTTTGTTAAAATTTGGATGAAAATCAAATTTTCATAAAACAATTCGAGCAAATTGGTTTTTTGTAGTCTACTATAATGTCCAAAGAGCATTAATTTTAACTACATAGTGTGTGTGTATACATGTCTTGGTAATGATAAATGGGGTTTCTAGTTTTCAGTCTACATTCCACTCATAGATACCATGTCTTCCTAAAACATGACTTAATATATATTTTTTCATTTCTAAAACTCTTGAGAGATGGTGTAATCGATATATAGATTAGTATAATAATATTCTTGAGTGTTTTATATCATTATATAATTTACGAATATTATTTGATATAACTTTGTATGTGTTTTATTTTTAAAGGAATATGACATGTATTATTTTAATAAGAATATATTATTATTATATGTGTTATTTAAATTTTACAATGAATATGTGAGTGATATTATTTGTATTAGAAGATAATAAATTTAATATATATGTGTGTTATTATCCTTTATACCGTTTATCATATTATTATTATTATGCTATTTATAATATGTAATAATATATATAAGATTAGAATCACTCTATTCCCTTTCTCATTATATGATCGAACTAGTGGGCGAGTGTGGGAGTTATTTATCTCCTCTCTTCCCCTATTTAAGGGGATCCACTAACAAATTAAGGAACCACCTCCCTACTTCTCCTTATCTTGTCCACCTTATTCCTCTACTTCTTCCAAATCCAATTTTTTATTAATCAATTTTTTTATATTTTGTTATTTGGGGATCAATATTTCACCCTATCATGGAAAACCATCATGAATCATAGAACGTTTTTTATTGGGGGTTAGAGAATCCATCAATGAGTCTTCCGTATCTGGTTGGAGGTCACTTCTTTATCTTGTGACTTGTTGGTGAATATTATTTCTTCTAGATCATTAGTAGATTATGAAAATAGTAATTTTGTAAATTATATATCTTTTCATTCATATTTTTCTTGGATTCATGGAGGTGAATTAAATAGGTATTTCCCTGTAAATATTATTGGGATTCAATAAAGTAGGTTGTTATTTAACTTTTCCATTATTTAAAAAAACTATATGTTCTTGGGTATTTTAAATTGATTTATTATGGCTACAAATCCACTTTAAATTATCCTTTTTTGGAATTATAGAAGTTTTTCACTGTTTATTTGAGAAATATATGTGCTTTAGAGGGGATTCATTCCTCTAATTGTGTAGAATTAAACTTTTAATGGACTATAAGAATTTTGAATGTCTTTTTAAGTGATAACAACAATATATAAAACCTTCATAGAACTAAATAGTTAAATATAAGCAATTAGAAGTTTCTTAAAAGATGTTTTATAGGATTTAATGTTTTGTTTTAATGTTTTAGTCTTGTTTGGTTTGATATAAATGTGAAATTGGATTTATTATACCCCACTTAGATTCTTATTTTTATTATATATATAAATATAATATTTTAAGATATCTAATAAATGTATATTTATATGAAAATGGGTTGATTATATAAAAGTTGTTATGGGTATTGATATGAATGATATTATATATATTTATTTGATTCTATAGGTTCATGTTTAAAACAACATGAAAAGGGAAGATTTTATTTTGGAAATTAATGTGAGATTACTTTTCTATTCATAAAATTTCCCTAACTAGAATCATAATTTATGATTCTCTATAAATAATAGTATCCCCTAGTATTTATTTTACTCAAACTAGTAGGAGAAACCAAACCCGAATTAAAAAATTCTTTTATCATTTTATATTGTTGTTAATAGAATATATAATTTTTTTTCAAACTTGGCCATTAAATTCCTATAAAATCATATATTTATTCTTTGATTTTGGGATTTATTTTTTATAATATGATATTTGATTTTATGATATTTAATATTGATTTTCATTTATTTTTATCCAATCAAATTTAATATTATTATTTATATTAAAAATTTGTATTTGTTATTAAATATATATTTTATCCAAATAAAAGGTTTTTCTTTTATTTACAAAATAGCATATGCCATATTTATTTTGAAAAAAATGTATACATTCCTTGGATGCACCATACTAGGATTATAATGACTCTCTATATCTACATCTTTTTTTCTACATATAGTTTTTTGTTTTTTAATATCTTTTCGGTGCAGTAAGATGTTTCACTTTAATGGAAGAGCTCTGGGGAAGTTGAGTATCAATATAATCATATTAATAATGAAGATGGATGTGTATTTAATTTTATTTATATATCATAATAAACCTATTGGTCATTTTTTTGTTATTTATATATATTCATTATCATCAATTATAATGTTATGTTTCTTGTAAGTTATCAAAGAAATGGTTAAAGGTTTATTTCATTGATTATATCTTGTTCATTTTGGTTTATATTTAAAAATTAAATTTTTATATGGAATGAAAATTCGAATATATGGATGTGATTTTGGAGATTTTTAGTTGAAATAACTTATTTATTATTTATTTATAGTGAATGTTTTATTTTTTTAAAAAAATTTATACTATTATAAATTATGTTATACTTTGGATATCATAAAATAGTGTTACGTTTTTTACATTTTAGTTCATGTATTTTTTTATATTTGGGTTAGTTTGTTACATGCCCCATCATTGGGCATGTTTATCCATGCTTTTATGAACCCTATATATGAAAATACAAACCTTCACATCAAATGGAATCATGAAAATAAAGAAAAATGAAATAATGATGAGGAGAAATAACTACGGAATTACGTAAGATTCATATGATGAAAGTTTAATTATTAAATATTTATGGTAACGAAATAAAGAAAGAGGGGGGGGGGGGTTACTTAGATATTATGAGTAAATGAAGGAGATAGTAGAGAGCATATTGATTAACAGTAAACAATTCTGACCTAAATACATAATTACACAGGAATATTTACAATCCATTAACACTCAATTTTCACAACTAATTATATATTATTCAACATATGAATTTTTTAATGACTATTTTACCAAACCTTATATCATAAAAAACCATTCATTTTATCCACTTCATCCTCCAAGATGCACCATAAATCTAATAAATACTAGATGACACACCCCTAATGTTAGTTTTGAAATTCATAAACACTTAATATAATTCAAATAATGATACATCCCTATTTCAAGTCAATGAATTTTTTCCCAAAATTTATATCCTAAAATTTACTTATATATAAATATTAAAAATAAAAATTAATTTAATTATAGAAATATTATTTTTTTACATATAAATTATTCTATTTTATTCTATAAATCATTTATTTAATTCATAAAGTATTCAATACCCATTTTTTGAAGTAATAAGTTAATTTTAAAATTTTATTGAGTGTATAATTTTGTATTATATATTTCAAATATACTAAAATTTTATCATTTGTTTTAAAAATATATAAATATTAATATTTAATATAATTTTCAACAAATGTAATGAAATATAATTTTACCATATTGATTAGAAAACCATTTAATTCAAAAATATCATAACTATTTGAAAATTCATAATATTGAATTAATCATCATGGAATATTATTTTAATATTATATAAATGATTTAACATATTTAATTATCAATTAATTTTAATTAAAGTTAACTATATCAGTAATTTTAATAAATTAAACATAACAAGTTATATAATGTAATTACTAAGGTTTTAAGACTGTAAAAACATTAACAGGACACATATTGATTTTAGCCAAAAGTTGATAATAATCATCACTAAAATAACATTTCCCCATAGTCATTTTACTTATCAACATGATAACCTTGTTGGATTCGAAAGAAACTCTAATTTTGTTTTTTACAAAATATGGTAATAGAGGATAATTTTTTTATATTTGGTACAGAAAAATCATTAAATTGATCCAGCTTATTTTTACAATTAAAATTTAGTTTTTTGCTTCCGTAACCAATGAAATTTATGTATTCATCATTTCCCAACTGAACTTATTTTTCCATAATACTCTTATTAATTGATTTAAAAAGTGAATGATATTTTAATCCATACACCATGACTCCTTAATAGAACTATCATACCATCTTAATTATATAAAAATTTCCAGTATTCACGTTTGATTTTTATTTAATCACCATATTTGCAGTAACAAAATTCTTTTTCTTGAGTTAACAACTATCCATCATAAAATGTACTTACTTGATACGCACAAAAGAAATCACTCTTTTTATGGTCTATATTTTTTATGATTTTTTCAATTTTCTTTTTTAAATTCTAAAACGAATTACTGAAGTATTTTACTCATATCCATTATTCGATCAAAACCACTTCAAGGAATAACAAAATTCATTTTTTACTTATTTTATAAATCTGGTGTTGAGCATGTTGTTTCAATAATACTCTATACTTTTATGAACATTTTGATGCTCACAAATACCCTTATTTGTTATTGTAATGATTTTAAATTAAGTATATTTTAGGAAATTAATATTCTTAATATTTCCCATTTTGGAATAATATTAAAACATATGATTCATGTGAAATATTTTTTAAAGTGTTCAAAAAGATATTCAGTGTGTTTTGGAAACACTGTTCATTTTGTACATTGGAAAGCGTAGTGTATGGATTAAATCCTATGTTTATTTTATAAGAGTTCAGAAAAGTATGGTTAATCAACCTTACATTTGAAAGGAACCTGACATTTGTTATATGAGAAAATTATGGTTAATCAACCTTATGTTTGGAATGTACCTTAACTTTGTTATATGATAAAATTATGGTTAATCAAACTTACATTTGGAAGGAACCTTATATTTATTATATTGGAAATGTTCTGATGAAGAACCTTACATTTACTTCAAAAAAGTATGGATCATCAACCCCAATTTTGGAATAACCCTTATATTAGATCTATAAGTATGGATCATGTATCTTATGTTCTACAGAAGAGAAAAGTACGAATCATATATCATACGTTTGAAATTCGAGGATGAAAGTATGGATCATCAAAATTACGTTTGATATTTGGACTACTTCTAAAGTGAACCCTATGTTTACTTTTTTAAAGTGTCAGAGAATTAAATTTGAGACTTTATCATGTAACAGTATTTTGAAAATTACCATGATGATTTAAAGCCAAATTCAAAGACTGATTTTAAAGCACATATTTGAACAATTTGTAGCTATTTATATGTGATTCGATGGAACGATTTAAGAGGAGGATTTTGTGCCGATTATTAAGGGAGGTTACAATTGCGCTGTTATTCATAAATTTGAATATTTTGATCTTTCAGGTTACTTTTGTGGGTTTAAATTTATGAATAAGGTTCTTGTCATTATTCTATATATCTTGTGTATCTGAATTTTGAAGAATATATAGGTGACAAGATATCTGTTTAATTCACATAGTTTTATAAGATTAAAATTTAGAGATATTCGAGTTTCAAAAAAACAAAGTTTTTATGATTTTTTAAAAAGGATCTTTTATTGATCTGGTGCTACAAAGAATGATTAGATTATATTTTATATTAGAAAGAAAAATGTTGAATATTTACTTATTCTACATTGGAGATCTATCTTGAATATTCTGTTGATTTATTTCCGAATATATTTCAAGATCATTTTCAACTGAATCGATTTAGAACTACTCTTATCTGAAGAAAATACATTCTAAATATAATGATCCATCTACTATTAGTTGCATAGTGATACAACTATGAAGAACAACTTGAAATTATTTTAAATAAAATAATCTTTTATTTTGAGTACCGACTTCTCATTCTAAGCTATTTGATCGGTTCAGTGTTTAGAAATAGAAGGCACTTTTAAAGCCTAAAATTGTAAAGATGTCAACTACCTGCACTCAGTTGTGGAAGGTCTTATGAAAAGAGGTCTGACTAATGAATGTCACCAATCTCCTAGAGTAGAGCATTGGTGGAGTGGACTATGGGATCTTTCTGCCCCGAACCACTATAAATCTGTGTGTCCATATATCTATTTATTTAAACTACATAAACAATATGACAAAGACAAAAGGACAGAATTGATTATCATTAATATTTCTCGATGATGTTTTGAAAGATATAATTCACAACCTCTTGTGTATATTTCATATAAAAATATCCAAAAATTGGTATCAAATAATTGTCTTTTTTTGTTAAATCCATTACAAGCTAAAAGTAATTGATTATGCAGAGATCTCAATAGATGATACATGATAGGTAATGTTAATGGTTTGAGCTCCATACTTCAATGGTAAAAACTATGGATTTTGGAAATCGAGGATGGTTATCTACCTAAATAATCTTGGATATAGAGTCAAGTAAAAAATTATTACTCCTTATGAAATTCCTGAGAAACCTGAAACATGGAGTGTAGCTACAGAAGTAGAGTATGACATAAATTAAAACGAAATGAATGCAATAATTTGTGGTCTTGGACTTGATGAATTTAACTGAGTGTCAAAATTCCCTACTATATATGATATGTGGGAGAAAATAGTAGTTTCCTATAAAGGAACAGAATATGTCAGACAAATGAGGTATGCCATAGAAAAATAGAAATTTGGTACATTTAAAATGCTTGATGGTGAAAGCATCACCCAGATTAATGGAAGGCTTAAAAAGATATTCAATCAAATTACTGCATAGGGGGATCCTATCAACCAAAAAAATAAAGCCTTGAATGTAATGAGAGTACTACCAACCCAATATAATGGTATATAAATTGCCATTATACAATTATCACATTTTAAAAATATAATAATTAGAGAATTGATTATAACCCAAATTATGTTTAGAGTTTAAATGGAAGATGAAGCTCATGAAAATAAAGTCTTGATAAAAATATAAAACACTACTTTGAAAGTTACATCTCTGAAGAAGAGAATAAAGATGAAACATGAGATGAAAAAGGAAGAAAATTCTGACTCATCTGATTTAGAGATAGAACTGGCACAGATGGTAAAAAAATTCATAAAATTTCATAAGAATAATAAAGAATTATGAAAATCCTTCAATAAAGATGAGAAAGATACAAAAGAAGTTAGATGTTATGAATGTAAGAAAATGGGTCACATAAGACCTGACATTCCTCTACAAAAAAGAGAAAAGAAAAAGTGGTTTCTCCAAAATACTGATTATGAGAAGAAGGATAAAAGAGCACGGAAAGCTACATTGGGTGTTTCTGAAGACTCCAACATATCATCAATGTCTGAGTCAGAAAAAGAAGAATCAAATCTTAATGAAAATATGCGCTTCATAGATGAAGATAATGAGTAATAAGGTCATATAAGAAAAAAAGAAATATGGTACATGGATAGTGGCTGATCTAGGCATATGAGTGGAATCTTATAGAACATTAAAACCATAACTCAAAAGGATGGTGTATTTTTCACCTTTCATGACAATGCCAAAAGAAAAATTATTGGTATTGGAATAGTTGGAGATCCAGAAATTGTCTCAATCAAGAATGTAATTTTTGTGTATGGATTAAAACATAACCTGATAATTATTTCTAAAATTTGTGATGATGGTTATTTTGTTGATTTTTATAACAACTATTGTTCTATTTTTAAAGAAAAATTTCTTAAATTTAGAGAACAAAGAACTGACAATGTTTGTACCCTAGAGTTAAAATCCTTGTGTAAATAGAAAATAAATTGTTTTACTACTAAAATAAATGACTCATGGATTTGGAAAATAATACTTGAACATTGTAATATTTATTCTTTATATAAATTATCTAAGAAAAAATTAGTTTCTAATTTTCCTAGTATTAAATTTTATAGTGAAATATTCAATGATGCATGTCAAATTGGCAAGCAACACAAATCATCCTTCAAATAAAATATTAAAATTGCTACATCTAAACCTTTAGAACTTATCCATATGGATATGTTTGTACCGTCAAGAGTATAAAGTTTTTATAGTAAATTATATACATATGTTTAGTTGATGACTCTTATATATTTACTTGGATATATTTTCTAAAATATAAAAATTAATCTTTTATTATATTTGAATGTTTTTTCCAAACTGTTCAAAATGAAAAATATTTTAAAATAATTTGATTAAGAGGTGATCATGGTGGAGAATTTTAGAACCAAGAATTCAATTCCTTTTCCTCAAATATTAGTATTAAACACACCTTCTCTGCACCAAGATCACCAGAACATAATGGAATATTTTAATGAAGAAATAGAACTATTTATAAAATGGATAGGACTATGATAATGAATATAGTCTTCCTACCTATTATTGGGAAGAAGATGTAATCACAACCTACTACATAATGAATAGAGTTTTAATCAGACCAATTTTTAAAAAGAAACCCTATGAACTCTGGAATAATATAAAAACCTAAAATAAAATACTTTATAGTTTTTGAATACAAGGTTTATAGCTTGAACACCAAGGAAAATCTTGGTATGTATGATCCAAAGTCTAATAAATAAATTTTCCTAGGATATTCTGCCACGTTGAATTTTTATAGAGTTTTTAATAAAATATCAAGTATTGTTAAAGAATCAGTTCATGTTAAATTTAATGAATATGATCCTTTTGAAAAAAGGAAATATCAAATTGATGAATCTGATCATAATGATAACCTGAGACTTGAAAACCAAAAATATTACTTTGAAAATGATATAAAAAAATTTAGTCTAGTTTAGAATAACATGTCACTAATGAAACTAAAAGTTTTTTACCTTGAAAATACAGAACACTAAAGAATAAACCTTTAGAAACTATTATCAGAGACCTAGACACAGGAATAAATATTAGAAGAAATGTAAAATATTTAGTTGAGTTTTCTGCCTTTCTATCCCAATTAGAACGTATGTCAATAAAAGATGCCTTAGTCGATGAAAGTTGGATTATAGAAATGAATGAAGAACTAAACCAATTGAATGTAAATGAAGTTTATAAATTTGTTGAAAGACCAAAGAACTATCCTGTTATTGGAACTAAATGGTTCTTTATAAATAAGCAAGTTGATCAAGGAATTATAATTTGAAATAAATAAAGACTAGTAGCTAAATGATATAATTAAGATGAAGGTATAGACTATGATGAGACCTTTTCCCCTGTAGCTATATTAGAATCCATTAGGATACTTTTAGTCTATGCATCTCATATGAATTTTAAATTATTTTATATGGATGTTAAGTCTATATTTTTAAATGGTAATTTAACGGGAGAAGTTTATGTTCATCAACCTCATCGTTTTGAAAATTCTAAAAAACTTTAGTTTGTTTTTAAACACACTGAAGCTTTTTATGGCCTTAAACAAGCACCTAGAGCTTGGTATGAAAGATTAAGTTCTTTTCTTTGGAAAAATTATTTTACTATTGGTATCAGAGATCCAAAACTTTTCAAGAAAACAATAAAATCTAATATTTTATTAGTTCAAATTTATTTTGATGATGTAATTTTTTGATCAAAAAATAAAAATCACTATGAAGTGTTTTCAAACATAATAAAAAAAGAATTTTAAATGAGTATAATGGGAGAACTAAATTTCTTTTTAGGAAATAGAATCTATCAAAAATATTTGGAAATGTTTTGAAGCATAGAAAATAAATTAAAAATTTACTAAATAAATTTGGCCATGAAAATTGCAATACATATACAACTTCTATGTGCACTAATATAAAACATGATTTGGATGAAACTAGAAAACCAATATTCAACAAGTTAAAAAGAGATATTATTGGTAGTTTATTATAACTTACTATTAGTATGACAAATATTATGTATTCAGTATTCCATTGTGGAAGATTTCAATCAAATCCCAATGAATCTAATCTTACAACTATCAAAATAATTTTCAGATATTTAAAAGGATATGTTTTCAATCTCTTATTTATCAAAAAATTTCGTATTTTAATTTAATTTCATATTTCATTAATGATTTTGGAAGTTGTAGATTATATAGAAAAAGTACCTGAGGAACCTTTCCCTTGTTAGGAAAATTTTTAGTTTCATGGTCTAGTAAGAAACAACACTCATTTTCTTTGTCAATAGCTGAGACAGAATATGTATCTGTAGGTAGTTGTTGTACACACGTTTTATAGACGAAAAACATTTTTATTAGCTGTAGACTAAATGTTAGTAATACACCTATTTTATTTGATAATATCATTGCTATAAATAGTTTAAAAAATCCTATAAGTCATTCTAGAACTAAAACTATTTATATTAGACATAATTTTTTAAGAGATCATGTTCTTAAAAAGGATAGATATTTGGAATTTATTAGTAGTGAATTTAAATTAGCTGATATTTTTACTAAACCACTTCCCACTGTATGTTTTTATTTCATTAAGCAGGAGTTATGTTTATTTTATTTTAAATATTTTTTAAATTTTGTTTTAATTTATTTTTAAATAAATTTTATTAAATTTTAATCTTAATTTTATTTGATCATATTATTTTAAAATTTCAATATTTAAAATAATTTAATTACTCATCTTATAAATAACTTAAAATTTTTCTGTAATAAAATTTTAATACACCGTATATGGTTTAATTTATTTAAAATTCTATAATGATTATTATGTACGTAATGAAACAATAATCAAACCTCCATCAAAGCCCATTTCAAATTCCAAAACCAGACATTTTCTCAAAACCTTTCGAACTACCGAATCCCTTCACCACTTTTGTCATTCTTTTTCTCACACCTTTGAACACCTATAACCTCAAAACATCATATATTTTTGAAGGAATGGAAAAAAAGTGAATCAAAGAAGGAGAACCAGTGATTCTAAGTGTAAGTGTTCAACTGGATAGAAAATCATTCAAGGAAAAGTCATCGATATTGCAAGGCTTATCAGAAAAATCTGACACTGAAGCCAACACTATCCTTTCAAGGTATAGAAATGACATTCAGTGAGGACTGTACTAAATTTTTTTTGAAGTTGGGTTGAGAATTTTCTTAAAAAATGTTCAATTTAGTTTGGGAGATAAAAAAGATTCGCTTGTTGTGAAGATCGAATAAAATGAGTTATTGATCTATTATATTGAAATAATAAAGATCTTTAACTGCCCTCATGAGGGAATTTTTTTTATTTCGATCTGAAGTCAACCAATGATAAAACTAATAAATCTAATGATATTATAATTTTTTTGGTTCTACTAATATAAAGGAAATGTTGGTAATGCATTTAGAACCAGATCAGAAAATTTTGGTTAAGTTTATTCAGACCAGGATAGTCGAAATGATGACTGAGATGGATAATATTTTTTTGTAGATAGGTATATAATGTTTTTATCTTTTAGTGACATAATGCTGAATTTTACAAGAAACATGATTAGATATTTGAGTTATTACTATCAACCTGAGGTTTATATCAGTTTTTATCCCTATGAAATATTTATTTCAATGTTTTTGTTTAGGAATGATATGGTAAGGATGGATGATGTGAGATTCAGATGACACCATAGTAATGTGTTGAATGATAGATCTTTGAGAAAGCTCATATTTTTCTAGAGCAATGTAAAAGGAAAAATCATTCCTGTTGGAGCTGAAGAGGATCATGAATCTGATCAGGGGGAGTAACCTGCAAAATCTAAAGAAGGCATGGCTACATCTAAAATAGGGAATGTTTCAATTATTTCAAGGAGACTTAGATTTGATACAGGAAATGAACCTGCGATTGAAAAAATTTATGGAAGGGTTCTTTGATTATGAAAAAGAACAATTTGTTAGGAATCTTGTTTTAAGAACATTATTGATACAGAAGTAATGTTTAGTTACAAATTTGTAATTTCACATATTCAATTAGAATGAAAAAAGGAATTTTCTTCTCAAGACGAAGTAGATCTTTTGCCTCAGGCTGTGGAATAAATAAGAACTAAGGAGGTAACTCAGTTTGATAAATCTCAAGAAATCGAAATTTTAGATCAATATGTGGATCATATTAACTCTGTAAATTAGATTCAGAAAATGATTCAAAATAAATTTCTCTAGAAGTGCACCTATATTTTGAAGTTGAAAGTAATGATCAACCTTTTCTAGAAATTTTCTCTAAAATTAATACAAAATTTCGGAATGAATCTTTCTCAATTGATATTTCTAGAGAAAAATCAGTTGAGAAACCAATGCTACAGGATAAAGAAGAGAAATCTGATGATCAATCTTTACCACTGATCCTAATAAATCCAATTGTTAATCAAGAAATGGGTACCTCTGATAATATGTCTAATCATGTAGAGGAGTTTGTTAATAAAATTAACTGAGCCAAATCATAGAATGATGCTTTAAGTGGGGAGTTAGATATATAGAGACAATGATTTCAAAATCTAAAAGATAGTTCTGTTTCAAAGAAATAATATGATGTTTTTAAGAATGAATTGCTGGTACAGGTTCCAAAGTTGACATTTGAAGTTATGTTGAAATCAGATTTGTTAGATTTGAAAACGTTTATAGAGAAATAGTTTGCAACTATCACAAGAAATCACACAAGTACATCAGGTACTTTTTTTATTTAATTATGAGATTACAATCCATTACATCTGTAATGAGCATCATGGATGAATAGTTTTAGGATTTATACTGTAATAGTGCTCCATTTTCTATTATGTTGGACAACCAGAAATCCCTTGTTGATTATCTTACCTCAAATGAGCCGAGTATTAAACTATTATGGAATAGATTCACTGATCAGTTAAATCAATTTATGAAGAAGGAAGAAATATTTCATTAGTTTTTCAGAGTGAACCACATTGAAGATATTCATTTGACCCAAGAAGGAAGGAATCTGATAATACAACTAGGTGATGGTGTAATGAAGCGATTACAATTATAGTAGGTAGAGTTGAAGTATGTTAATCAAAGTCATTGAAATACCCATTTTCAAACTTTTAACCAAACACCCTTGATTCCTATTCATTAATGTACTTGAATACTATTTTTTCAATGAAATTTATTGTTTATCATATTTTATGTTTTTTTCCTTTGTTTATGTTTATGTTAGACCACCTTAAAAAAATCCTGACTCTTTTATTGATAAATATTTTCTCATAACAATTTCTTACAACTTTAGTGCTACATTAAAATTTTTATATTATTTATTCTATAATTTTTTTGACATCACAAAAAGGGGGATAAATTTTGATAAACAGAACATTTTATGGACTTTTAAAGAGAAATTTGGATAAATCATATTGTATTTTAAAAGAGGTATTTAAAAGTAGGAAATACATATTTTTTTTATCCTTGAAAAATTATAAAATATACATAAATAATTTAATGGGTTTTCTAATCATCAAAATGGGGAGATCATTGATCATGTTTTTTAAACAATACATAATATTTTTTTGATTATTGATCATGTTTTTACAGTGTTCTATAAAAACTGTTCATACCATACGTTGGAAAGCATAGCATAAGGATTAAAACCTATGTTTATTTTACATGAGTTCAAAAAAGTATGGTTAATCTACCTTACGTTTGGAAGAAACCTTACATTTCTTATATGAGAAAATTATGGTTAATCAACCTTATATTTGGAAAGAACCTTACGTTTGTTATAGGAGAATGTTATAGATAAAAAACCTTACATTTTCTTCACAAAAGTATGGATCATCAACCCTACTTATGTCATGAACATTACATTTTATCTAAAATTATGGATCATATACCTTAAATTGTGAGGAAGAGAAAAGTATGAATCATATATCATACATTTGAATGTCTATGAAATAAGTATGGATCATCAACTATACATTTGATATTTGGATAGCTTCTAAAGTGAACCCCACGTTTACTTTATTTAAGCATTAGAGAATTCAATTTGTGACTTTTTTATGCAATGGTCTTTTGAAAATTATGAGGATGATTTCAAGATAGAATCAAATACCAATTTTAAAGAGCAGATTTGACCAATTTAAATCTGTTTATACGTGATTCCAACGTTAGATTTACGAGGAGGATTTAGTTCCAATTATTAAGGGATGTTATGACTGCTTTGTTATTGAAACATTTGAATATTGCGATCCGTTAGGCAACTTTTGTGGATCTAAATTTATTAATAAGGTGCTCATATTTATTATTTATATTTTGTATATCTTAGTTTTGAATAATATATAGGTGAAAATATATCTCATGAATGCACAAAGTTTTACAGGATTCAAATAAAGAGATATTCGAGTTTTACAAAAATAGAGTTTTGATAACTCATTAAAAAGAATTTTATTACATATCTACAGCTAAAAAGAACGATCAGATTAAGTTTTATATCAGAAAGAAAAACATTGAATATTTACATATTCTACATTGGAGATCTATCATGAATCTACTGCTGATTTATTTCTAAATATATTTCAATATCATTTTCAAGTGGATCGATTCAGAACTGCTCTTTTTTGAAGAACATCCTTTCTAATGACAACAATATATCAACTGTCAATTGCATACTGCTGCAACTAAGAAGAATAACTGGAAAGTATTTTAAATAAAATACTCTTTTATTTTGAGTACTATATTCTCCTACAAATCTGTTTGATCGGTTCTGTGTTTAGAAATAGTATGCTCTATTCTAGCCTTAAATTGTAATGGTGTCAACTTCCTGCACTCAGTTGTAGAAGGTCTTGTGAAAAGCGGTCCGAATAGTGAAAATCACTAAGATCGTAGAGTAGAGCGTTGGTGGAGTGTACTGGGGGATCTTTGTGCCCAAAACCACTATATGACTTTGAATCTGGATATCAGTTTATTTCCACTGCACAAAAAATCTGATAAAGGTCAAAGGACAAAACTGATTATCATCAATATTTCTCGAAGAATTTTTGAAAGACACAATTCAACCTCCTCTCGTGTATATTTCGTATAACACAATACAACATCATGAACATCTTAACAAACTTACACATTAATTTCACATACATTATACATGTTATCCATGTAAATAAATTAGTAGTATCTATAAAGTACTTCTCAGTAGTTTTAATTTGTTTTTTGGTAATCATTTTTTAGGGAGAATAAGATCTAATGGTTGAGATGTTTTAATCTAATATTTCTTATGTGAGGTGTTAATTATCATTAAACTCTAAAACGCAGTACAAACCCAGTTCATATTTATTTTTATTATAGTAAAATAATAAAAAATAATTATAATTTAACATTTCAATATTATTTTGAACAGTGTCGTTATGTTTTAATTGGTACAATCCATTCCCTACCTATACACTAAAAATATGTTTTTATTAAATTCCATGACTTGAATCAAGTTTTTTCTTGATCATTTTCACCTTCTCAATAAATGAAAATATTTAAAATTTATTGATAATTTTTATTATTAATGAATATGACTCAATTTCAAATATCATAAATTTCGAAAACATTGATAAAATGGTGTTTTAGCCTATTGAAAAATAATACACTCTTTGATTTCAGTTATTTTTTCCCATTTCATTCAATATAAAAATATTCATTTTGAGAGAAACATCATTTTTGAATGTAATAAAACTATATTATAACTTTTATATCCTTTTATAAGCTTTATATATTTTTTATTTTGAAATTGAACAAGTTTTGACCAATATCCATGGCCATTCCTCTGGTGAATCTTTCAAGGTAAATTCCCTGAAAAATTTATATTAAATTTATTTCATCATCTAATGAAAAATATTTTTTATTTATAAATATTAAATTGATATATAAATATAATATGAAAATTTTCAATGTAATACTTGATTAGTTACACCTTCTACATAGATTATTCAACAACTGGAATTGATTTCATACATTCACTTTATTAATTTGTGAATTATTTAAACTTATCATATTTCAATGGATTTTATTCCCCTTTAACAATGATATAATTTTTTAGAAGGATTCTAGTTCCTTATATTAAACTCAAATATCTACTACATATTCTTAAACCATGGAAAACAATAATAAGATCAATAAAATAAAAATAATCTTCTAAACATTTGATTTTTTAAGTATTTAACACACATTTTTTCAACATTTTTAACCACTATTATTACCTTAATTTAGAAAAATAACTTGATGAAAAAAATTAGCCCAACATAATTTATAAACTCACCAATAAATTTATCTCAAAAATTTATAAAATGTTTCACCAAAAAGATAAAATTTATAGATTTGAATGATTTCTATATTTCTTGTTTAGATAATATAAATTTTACTAATTTATTCTTAGACATACATCATAAATTATCATTTAAAAAACTCCCATTGAATGAGTTATTTTATTTTTATATATTCATTCTTATTATTGAATTCATTAAAACCACCTAGTTGTACATTGAATATTCCTAAATTTTTTAACTTTTTTTAGAACCAAAATTTAATTTATTCATATGATTCTAAACCTCTAAAAACAATTTATGAGTTATTTCAAGAAAATTATATTTAAGTTAACATTATATTCTCATACATAATTATTTTCAACATTTTTGGTAAAAAAATCAAACATTTAATTTTATTTAATTACATTTATTATTTTTCAGTATGGAAATAATAAAAATCATTGGAAGTTTAATATATATTTTCCAACATCATATTTTTTTTATAAAAAATTTATATTTTTGATGTGAAATATTTTATGTCACAGTTCAATATAAATTATATATCCATATCTCTTTATTATTCATTTATACTTTAAAAATAATCAATATATAGCTCTTCATCAATTATTTTTTAATCAATAATTTTCTATTAGAATCACTTGATGTAGTCTTATCACTATAAATTTAAAAAATTCATTATTTAACTATCTATGATATGAAATTTATATTATTCATTCGTGAGAAAATTATTTCCATCCCCTTATAAGATAACCTCTACTTATTGAATTTTTATGTTTTTTTCAAGGAAATTCTTAATGAAACATCATTATTATCATCATAAATTTTATATTATTTAGTCTTTGTAAAATTAATAGTATAATGGTAAATAACACCTAAAAAATAATTTTAAAGGGAAATAAACTTAAAGATTAACTTTCATATTCTAAAATTCTCTGAGATAAGTTATATAAATTTATCAACTCCTAGTTCAATATAACTATCTACATAATGTTTTTTTGTTTTAATATAATTTTTATCATTCTTTAAGGATTTAAAAGTTATTTATTTTCTAGTTTATCAATTATTATATAATTTATATTATTTTTAAATCTCATAAGAATTTACCATGTTGTGTATATACTCTCCATAAAGTGATTTCAATAGATAATTATAATTTAATATATCTAATATAATTAAAATCTATTTTTTACCATATTGAAATCTTCTTGAGTCCCTTAAAACATCATATGAATATTTCCACATCATAAAAAATTAGAAATAACTCATATAACATTTCAAACTTATTTATATTAATATATTAAAATCTATATTTCTAAAGGTAATGATTATTTGACTATATTGTTTCTTTCATAAATATTTTTTACCTTATTTTAGATCACTTTTAGTGTTATAAAATCCATTATATTATTGTTTCATAGCTTTAAAATTGAATATAATATAAAATTTCTCACACAAAAATGACTTTTAATATTCTTCTTAAAAATAACCATTATCAAAATACTCTCCATAACTATAATATACCCATCAGTGATAATTTAATGCTTATCCAATTTTATGGATGACAAATAGGGTATCATTGTCTTATTTGATACATGGTAATACATTTTATTAAATGATATGATTATTTAATTATTCACTAAATTGATATGATTCATTTACAATATCAAATTCATAACACACCAAATCTTCAAAATTCAGTAAAAAAATATTAATTAATTTAATTTTGATTTAAAATACTCGTTGATAACAATTATAGAAAATACCACAATACCTTTACTTATAGGGGGGTATATTAGTAGATAATATTTCATATTTATAAAAAAATTTATCAGTCGCCCATTATTGATTATATAAATGAATCATAATTTTTTCTTTGTAAATAAGATTAAAAAAAGATAACCAAATCACAAGGACACAATCATTTATGAGGATTAATAATGAAAAAATTGATACATCCATGGAAAACCTTAAATAATCCACTTTTACACTATCCGCCCATAGAATATGATAAATAAAAAGCACAAGGAATGTTTTTAAAAATTAAAAACTAAATCTCCCTACTTTATATATATTCCCATTCAAATATAACCATGGGAATAATAAAAAAATATTTTTCAGTCTATATTTTTTCTTAAAACTCTATAAAATAAACATTAATACAGTTGAATTTATAATGGATTACTAGTTATAGGTCTTTTCCAATATCATTTAAATTTCTCTATGAATATAGCATAGCAATAAGACCATGTCCTCCCCCCACAAGGAGGACCTCTAAAAGTCATATTATTCTTATAATGATTTTTTATATTTTTATATTTTTAAAGGAATAAATAAAATATATAAAGGTTATGGGTGAACTAAAATATGAGGAATTAAAGGATATTTTGAAAGGATGAAAGTAAATCTCATGAGATTCACTATATATGTTCTATCTTTATTTTACTAAAATATATCTCTATCACATATTATCAATTAGTGGAAAAAATTCATTAAATTCACCACAACATCCCTCCTATTTCAATATTATGTTAACCAATAAACTTCATAACTTGAGTGTGATGGCTCCATTTTTCTTTTGTTCAGGGGTAAAAAACATCTCTCAATATAGAAAATTAATTCTTTAATACTTGTAATGTGACAAAATATGTGAATTGAATCCCACAGTATATGGACTACAAGAGTGAAACCACAATCTATTATCTTATCTAACTCCATCATATACAAAATAAAAAATTAAGGGGAAACATTGATCTAAAATCATTGAAAAAATAAGAACAATGTAAAGTATAGAAGGGAAAATCACGGCACCCTATTAGTTTAAATCCAATCTAAAATAATTTAGAGTGATAGAAAAATAGAAATAATAAATTATATTCAAAATTTAAGAAACAAATCATTATTTATTTACCCTTAGATAAGAATATATTATTTTCACTACATAGAAATGGAGTTCTTATAGGGGTTTAATATGAATAATTAGAAACTTAAAAAAAATTATAGAATGAATAATAAAACTAAAACCCATCAAAATCCCCAAAATATTTATTTACTAATGTATATTTCTTATTTAAAGACACAATAATATGACATAAGTTGTTTGTGATCACTTTACATGGACATGGAATTAGTTTTATGATTAATTCATGTTTCTAGTGTAATGTTCTTAATTCTTTAAGATTCATATTTGTATACATAGAATTCAACACACTCATATAGTATTATAATCATCCCATGTTTATATATTTTATCTTAGTTTATCCACAAACCACAAGACATTGTTACCTAATTTGTTTAGAAAACATTTATAAATTTTCTTTTTTTCCTTTATAGGTATATGCATTTTCCCTTTGTTGGTTATGAACATCATTAGTGTCCATTGATTCCTTGATAGCTCAAAATTCTTCCATATTATTTTATCTTAACTTGGTAAATATTTATGATGTGTTGATTATATTTATGATAGGATTCCAGAGTTTAGAAGATGTTAATATCATATTGTTGATATATAAATTAGTACTTCACCATACTTGTCATTTTTGAAAATTTGGCATAGTTGTAAGTGACAAAATGTGGTTCTTTGGTGGCACAACTTAATCATATCAGGTGATATATGGAAGTCATAATCAATAAAAGAAACATTCTTATAAATATATATTATCATAATTAGATATATCAATATATTATTCAATCATTTCCACCACATCCTTTTTATCATTCGACTGATAACATATTCAAGATTTATTTCATGGATGCATGTCACTATTATCTAAAAATAGGGAATCATAGATGGTTGAAAATATCCTAATATCATAATTTTATTTATAGGAACTGATATATTTTTTCATAAATAATGGTAATTATTTCTTATATAGAATTATTTTTAATGGATTCCAATATTCAAGAATTATAGGGGTGGATTTCAGTCATAATAAGTGACTTCATCATTTAATTCAAGTAGATTGAGTCAATTTAAACATTAATACTATGTTATTATCAAAGATATCTATTATATTAAGCTGTGATATATTCTTCCTTGTATGATATCCCTTAGTACACTTTATAATATCCCACATATCATATCCATAACCATCATACTTATCTCTTAAATCCCATATGAAAAAGTATATAGTTTAAACAACTAATTTTTTGAAATATGACTTGCCTCATCTTTGAACAACCCATTAAATGTTAAAAAAAGAATGGTTTGGATTAAGTTTAAATAAAACAAACTTTATTAAAGAACTCTTATTAGGATATGATCATCATTATTTGTTTCTAAATATTAACTAATTAATTAAAAATACTATTATAAAGAATTTTTACAATTAAAATATACATGTTTATATATAAATAATAGTTATTCTATTAATGAATATAAAATATGGGGGATTAGATTTCAATGAATATCATATAAACACGTGAATATATATTTTTATTACTCACCCAAACATATCCATTATAGTCTTATAAAAATACCCCATAGAATTTAATAATTATTACCCTAATGAATTTAAATATACCAAATATGATGAGATAATTTCATAACTCATTATCCAAGAATATATCATCCTTTCTTTATGTTTTTAATTCTATTAATATCTATTCTATTTCAATTATATTTCATAACGTTCTGTTATTATTCAAGATCATTAATGAACTACCTTACTTTGAATTTATCTTATCAATAAAAGAATAAATATGGAGATTTATGCTTAATATCTGAGAAGAAATATTTTACTTAAGGGTTTATATGCTTCTAATTTATCTATTATAATTAAAATACTCATGAGGACTTAGAAAATGGATTCTATGGGATTAAGGGAAGGTGGGTAATGTGATAAAAAATTAAAAATCTAAAGGAGAATATTTTGTCTCTTAAGTATCAGAAATGATGTAATTTAAAGATAATAAATAACAATCACTTCAATCCTTAAAAAGGGATCACAAAAATCATATTTTACTTTATTCTTATAGGTTGAAAAGTAAAAGAATTAAAAATTAATCATCCAATATTCATTTTCATGATTTTATTATATAAAATTTTATTCTATTTTACAATTGCCTCAGAAAAAAATATTTCTTCTGAGAATAATAGTGTAGTATAATTATAATGAATAAATTACTTATCAATTATCTTCCCACAATCATAGAAAATTCATCACAATATTCTATTTAATAGTATATTTCCTCTCAAATGATCACTCAAAATAGACCTTCCCCTCACACAGAGATAAAATATAGTCATGTGATTAACTAAGAGAAAGGTTATAAATGATTGAATTGAATACAAAATAGTTTAACAATATGGGTTTACATGTTTTATAAGTGTTTTAAAAAGGGTATGATTTAAAACGTGGTATTAAATTAAAAAAGGGGGATAAAATACTGCTAGGCTGAGTGATATTTTTCATCTAACTCCAATAATTTTGAAATGAAACATGGAATGTTATAGTACGTAACATGTCTCAAGACTCTCAAGATATGGGGTATTATAAAAACTATATCATTTAAGCACATAATATCTATAATTAGTGATAATCAAAACTTCATACAATCATTTAATATCATGAATCAAAATAGGAAATACATAATCATAAGATCAAATGAATTAAAGTTAATTAATCAAAAATATGTCATCTATCATCTAAGTAAATTATTATCAAAATCATATAATTCATTAAAAAATAAACGATATCCCAACTCAATAATATATCTTTTACTCTCTATAATTTCTTTTCTATTAATATATTTTTTATTTTTGGATAATAAAATAAAAGAATAATAAAAGAATTATATTATTTCCTCCCCAAACATACATGACATAATTTTCTCAATATAACTTAATTATATTCATGGAATGTTTGACATATTTAAATCATAAAATATAAAATAGTATAAAAATATATTGAACAAGAGGTTATTTCACAAGATAGTTTGAAAAAAAAATCTTACCAAATGGATTACTATGAGAATCTATTTTATGAAATTTATAAAATCAAATTCGAAAACAAATAAAATTTTTGGAAAGGTAAAAATTAAATCATGTGAAATAAAATAGGTTCTATATTTTTGATTATTTTTACATAGACAGTTGTATTATTTATCCTCAATCATAAGGGGTATGTAGCTTCCTTAATAAGAACCACCACATCCTCTTAGATATAATTATCCAGATATACTAGTATTAGTTTTCAAAGTCCATTTTCATATAAAATTGTGTGTACATCCCTCTCATGTAAAAAAATAATATTAGTTGGTATAATTAAGAATATTTCATCTTCTTTATATCATCTTGATAGAATAAAATATTCTTTAATATTGGCCAAATAATTTCTTAAATTAACTCATCTCCTCTCCTATAAGCAGTTGCTTCTTCATTATTTTTAAACTATATAGTAATTTAATCTTATTATTAAATTATTATTACTAAATGGTGATATTTTTTTCTTCACTCCATTCCTCCTCCACATCTAGTAAAAACAACACGTAAAATAAATCTAATATTTTTGTATAAGGGGGAATAATTAACACTTAATCTAATATAATTATTAAATAGAAAGAATTAAAATTTATATTATTTCCCTCTATATTTCAAATTGGATTTATTTATGTAAATGAAATTAAAATTGTAAAACTAATAATATTTCTTCAATAACTGTAATAAATGATTCTTAAAATTTTACCAAATGATATGTGTTATTTTATACATACTATTCATCACTCCCAGGATCTATCTAATAATATATGGAGCCAAAAATTTGAAAACAATTTATTTTTTAATTCTATTTGTGTAAAATTAATAAAATATTAATTACAATTAAAACTATTTCCCCATAGTTTAATATCTTTAATATCTTCATCCACATTTAATTCGACTAGTTGGTTTATTTTTTCTAGTTGCATTAGATCCCCCTCCTCTATTTTTCTTCAAAATAAGCAACCACCTTGGTGGGTTTTACCTCACCAAGATAAAGGTAATATTATGATAAATATTTCCACCCTGATATGAAAAAAATTAATATTATAAAAAATATGACTAGAAATCATTAAAAAATTCTTGATCACCTATAACTAATATATCTATACATTAATTTTCATATATTTCCTTTGGAAAAAAGATGGAAAATTGAAGAAGTTGATATTCTTTAAAATTATCCTCGGTCACTCCATATTATACAAAAAAATGAGTAGTGAATATTTTACTTTATTAACTAAATATGAAAAATGTTCAATTTTATTTTCTTTTAATTATTTATTATAAATAAAATATTTTCAATTTTTTATTTTAATTACATCAAATAATAGTTATTTTTATCATAAAAATTATAAAATATATCATCTTGTGGTTGTTTTTGATATGGTTATTATTAGAAATTTGATTTATTAGAAGCATATTAATACACTAAGGAGTGTTGAGTCAATTTAAAATTTGGATTTCAATTTAGAAATATCATCATTGAAAATTTATATAAAATAAAGAAAATCAATTAAAAAAAATAAAACCAATGAATTAAAAATCACTAAGCAAAGATTATTTTCTCATTAACAGTGAAAAGTTTATATAAGACTGTCATAGAGTCATATAAACAATATTTATGTTTATATAAGAATATAACATAGTATAAAACCTAGGTTATCTCCCATAAAATGTCTCTTTAATAATTATAAACTTTTTATTTTTACTATTTATATTTTTATATTTTTAAATAAATAAAACCAAATTATTGAAAGTGGAATTGTGATTGAAAACATGAAAATTAAGTGAAAAGTTATAAATAATAATAATTAATCAGTATGATATTCAATAAGAGTCTTCGTTATTTCTATTCTCAAATATGTTTATCTCATTTATAATGACTCACGTTTAATAACATAATAATAAACACAAAAGAAACTCTCTTATTTTCCAATTACGTTCACCATCATATTTTAGGGCTCATGTATGAAGACACCATTTTATTCTAATATTTAGTGAAATATATCTTATTCTTATCATGTAGTTTATTTCATAGTATCAATTTTAATTTTTCCAAATAAGTGGAGTCAGTGAAACCATACAAGACATATTATTGTGAAAAAACTCCCTACTATCTTATCTTACTCTATTATATAAAGAAAAATGTATAATGGGGGAAGTATTGATTAAATATTATAGTGACATAAAATGAATAGTGATATGGGGAGGTGTTATCATCACCACACCCAAGAAATTTAACTGCACACTAAAACAACATAGCGTAAAAAAGAGAAATAATTTAATATACACAGAACTCAAGAAAAATTATTTGGTTGATTCCACTTCATAAAAATAATGATGATTATAAATCTATAAGAATATAGTTCTTATTTGAATTAAAAAGAATTTTTATAATAAAAATGAAATAATATAATAAAAAATAAAGCTGACGATAATATAATGTTCAGAAATATTTATTACCTGAGAGTTATTTCATATATAAAGTCACAAATATGTGCCTTGGTTTTCATGGGATCGCTATACATAGTTAGAGAAATATTGTTTTTTTCATATAGGGTGTGGAATGTTCTTGGGTTTTATAGATTTAACTCAAACAATTTGGAATCCCACTTCCCTCTAATAATATCACTATCAACCCAAATGAACATATTTTTTCTTAGATCATTTTTATATCACTTATATTATTTACTATTTTAAGGTACTAAATATGCATGGATAATATTTCCCCCATGGGTATATTCATGTTTAATACATGATATGCGATCGATATCAATGATAAAATCTATCTCTATATCTCAAGTATATTACTTCTTCTTGGATTTTTAACTTCATAATTATTGACTATGGGAAGATTTTATTTCAAACAAAATTCTAGAGTTAATGATATATTTATATTTTATTGATGATAAATTGATTTTTATTTAACCAATCATGTTGTATTTTATAATTTATCACAATTATAATACATGATATGTTATTATTCAATATAATGGATGGGAAATTATAGGCGATATATAATAGCTAGATTTGATAAAATAATTGTATTCGATGATATAGATTATCATAAGTTATGATATCCATATCTTCAATTCGATGTAATAAAACATAAAAATTTTAATCATTAAAATTACTTAGTGGATTATATACTCTCTTAGATGTAAATCCTATCTATTTTGTGTTATTTATCTCCATCAAGCCTCTAGTTAATGAATCATATAAGTCATCCATTAGCATATATACTTATTTTTAAAATTCAATCTCAAATTCAAAATACCCTGTACTTACATAAGCTAACATTGAATAAATGTCAAATTAGATTCTTTTAACTTTTAAATATATATCAACACTATATGTAGATTTTAATGATGAATTGGGTTATGTTTGAAATGTCAAATCTAGAAAAAATGAATCCTAATTATTAAAATACAAAAATATAATGATTTTAATAAGAACCTTAATTAGTATATACCTGTAACCACATAAATGTCAGAAGAAAAAACTATCAGGAAGACACAAATATTTAGCTTCTATCAGGTACCTATTCAAATATACCCAGAACTAGTGAGTCATAGAGTTCCTAGTTAGAACTAATTGATAGTAGATTATAAAAAACCCTACCTGGGTTACTAATTGTCTATTCAACCATGTTCCTACTTCAATATAACTAAATAACCTATGGTTTTCTTCATATTCCATCTCTTTCTTCCTTAAAAACAACCCTTAGATATTATAAAAACCTTTTATACAACTCAATTATCATCTTGAACCATATATTAGAGATTTAAATTATCTAAATCCCATATTTTGAAATTTTTATTAATGTTCATAATATTTTAGAAATTGAATAATTTTAAGATCATTAACTCAAGTCAATAAATTTTACTTTAATATAAAAAAATCCAAATAATTTCTCAATCATTTAAATATAATTTGATAATGATTTATTATATAGAGTATTTAGAGACTATCAAAAAGAATATTCGGGTTTATAGATATATTATCATTGGTTTCATTGAAGTGGATACATGGAATAATGTTTATACATTTTATTAAAACACAAAATCCAATGATTTTCCACATCATATAGTTGATTATAATTAGTATGTACTCATTTGATTTCCTTATTTCCAAAAAATTTAATAATAATACAATTGTTTTATAAAAATAGTAGTATTTTATTTCTTAATTAAACTTGTTTTCTTGTAATATATTCCTATAACATTCAAATAATATTTTTTATACTTTTCATAAATTTATTAGTTTTGATGATTTTTCCCGATGAGTTGCATTAAGGAAATTTTTTTATTGACACAATATATCAAATAATTTCATCTAAGGACACTACAATCCTTTTTTGAGAATCAAAGGATCCATTTTAAAGTGGGATCGATGTTCGTAATCGTTGTTAGTGATATATGTATTTTAAATTAAAAATTCAAATAGGTAAGAGGTTGTGATTATGGTTATATATAATAGTGAAGTATTTATCAATGTGTTATGTGTATGGAGTATTTATTATATCTAAAATAAGAAAACTAATTAATAAAAATTATTATAAATAAATATATAAATATTGGGACACTTATGCTAAATATAAATTCTTTGTAAAGTGAATAATAAAAATAAAGGTATTTGTATAAGTTTTTATGAGACAATAATACTTATTTGAAAGTTATTATTTTAATATAAATATATGAAAATAATAATATTTTTCAAAAAAGTATTGCTTCCATACTATTAAGTTGGTAATAAATGAATTCAAATCATTTAATGTTAAAATTGAGTTAATTCATTATAATAATATTTTTTCTTGTAATATACTATTGTTTTGTAAATTTTAATCGATTATTCTACAACTTTATATAATTTAGAAAAGGTTAGAAAAGAAACCTTACCCATAAACTTGATTTTGTCACAATTTAAATGATAATACATTAATCATTTATTTCTACTTTTTGATCATAATGTGTCATGTAGTCCTGTATTATACTAATTCATTATAATGATGTATTCATTATTGAAGAATGATGTATCTTTTAAATGTTTTGATATTTGTATTTCAATTTTATTTTATGAATATATAATCATTAAAATAAAAAAAATTAAAATTTATATAATCAATATTTTCATTTTAATAAAATTTATTTATAAAAATTATAAGAAAATAAAAAAACATATACATCAATTAAATATCCCTCTTAGTGTATTCAATTTTTTTCTTAGGGTATCTTAAATTGGTATCAGGTTCTAAATAGATGACCAAAGGTGATTATTTATTGGTGTGAATTTATAAAATTTAGATAGTAAATTATTTTACTTAATAAAATTAATTATTACAATGGATCATATTATATTAGTGAACATAAATGGTGCTCCCATATTTTAATGGATAAATCATCACATATATAATTAAATTATTTTACCATACGTATTATAAATATATATGTATTCTATTGATATTATTTTGATTATTTATATTTCAATGATTGAAGTATTTTTTATGATACTTTTTGACAGTCATGATATAAAAAATTATGGAAAATTTAGAAATTCTCGTTTAACATCTGTTTCAAAAAAATGAGTTTATAGAAGTGATAGAAATAAATATCTTTGTGGATATGTGGTACTAGATTAAGACTATATAAGAAAGTAATGGTAAAATTAAAGAAATAAAATTATATAATTTTTGTGTTAAGGTAGAGGATGTTTCTATATTCTAAGATAAAATTTCAGATGATTTATTCATAATGGTGAATTAGATTTCAATCAAAAATATTATATTTTCTGAAATAATTTAATATTATTTGGGTGTTAAGGAGATACTTCTAATATTTATTGATATATTTGACATGAAAAGTATCGTCTCATTAATTTCATGAATTTATTCCAGTTGGATTACCTAGTTTTTTGAACTTCTAAAAATGATTAATGATAAAACAAGGAAAAATAAAGGAAAAGTTGTAATGAAGTTATCCTTGAGATATTTAATGAATGTGAAGACTGAAAATAAAGTTAAAAAATAAGATATTTCTTATTGAAAAAATATAAATTATTATTTTGAATTTGTAACGTTTTTATATTTTACGTCTATATGTTTTTATTATGTAAACAAATATATCAATTATTTACCTTTCAAGTGTTTGATTTTTTTCATTAAAACACTATAATATATATTCCAAATTTGAATGAAGAAAACAATGAAGAAGAATGATCTCTATGGTGGTTTTAAATGAAAAATTTTAATATGTTCAACATGTAAAAATCATCTTTGATTTGAAGAATAATTGTTATTTTTGGATTGAAACAATTAATTTTCTGTTTAAGATAGGGGAATATTCATGTAATGATAGATAAATAATTGATGATAGTTTGAGTAAGAAAGATAAAAAAATTATGATTCCAATGGTGAATGAAGAATCATTTTCAAGTGATGACAGAGTTAAAATAAATTGAGTAGATAATGAAACTAATTTGGAAAATAATTGGAAGAATTTACTTAAAAATTATTAAAGTTATAAAATTATAATAATATAGTAAAAATCATCAAAATTATTAATTTTGATGTTTTTTTCATGAAAAAGTAAAACTTATTTGTTAAATATCATTAAAGAGCTTATATTTTTATTTGATGAGTAAAATAATGTGAATGAAAAGGTTGAATAAAAGTTCTTAAAAAAGAAACAAAAAAATTAAATCACACAATTAATGTTTTTATAATCTATAAATTATATAAGTAAGATAGATATTGTTTTTTAAATTTTAATATAGCATATTAGTTAAATAAAATTAATAATGAAAAGGGTTTTTTTGATTTTATATGTATATAGAGGTCCCATAATAGGTTCCATTTGAAGGGGTCAATAAATTAATAATTATTCACTACATAGATTTTGTAAACAACAATTTAACATATGTTTATTGATTTCAAATAAAATATATGGTTTTATCTTTTAAATTTTATAGTTTGTGAGAAAACCAAACAACAAAGAAAGGCTCATTTTCATGTCTCACTAATAAAAATGAATGGTTATTTCTTTTAAATGATAAGGAATAATCCAATTTCATATTATAATCTAGTATCATCATATGAAAAAAGATCAAGGTATATATATGAACTTGTTATAAGTGAATATAAATATATATATATAAAATAAAAAATGATTTTATTGATTCTAGTTTTTATCTTCTTTTCAGCTCATAGAAACATCAATCTTTACTAAATTTTCACTTGGTATAAAAACCTGACATATTAAAATTTCTGAATTTGAAAATTTTGAATCTATAAATAAAGAATTTATCATAAAATAGAGAAATTGAATTAGAACATCACTTCTATTTCTATGTAATCCCTTCTCATGATTCATTTAAGAGATCAATATTCAAATACATGTAATTACACTCAATGAAACTAATTAATGATATTATTACTCTATTTTTATATTTATTAGGACGTATCATGTCATATACCAATGCATATCTAAGTGAAAAACATAATATCAACTCTATCAGTTAAGTTGATATTGACTAACACTAAGGTATCTACACATATATGGGAATAATTACCTCTACGAATAACAATTATCCTACTAAAATAATATCAAACTATTGAAATTTATAATATAAGAATGAGGTATGATATAGTAACTATAAAAAGCATGAGTCACCTATAAAATTGTCATTAAAGGAAGTTAGATACCAAAAAAATACAATAGTACCACAAGTATTTATGAAAAATTACAATCCCAATACCAGTAATCTATTGATGCTCATAGTGAAAGTTCCATTAGATATTGAAGAGTCCTTGAGGATTGGGGTACTTAATGAGTGCCGAATTTTAGATAGGCCATTTATGAATTGAATTAATAGAGGTTAGATTTTAGTACATCTCAATTAAGATATGATAAATATTTTATTTTTCTTACACTAAGAGTTATAATACTATCAAAACACCATTATTTTAAATGGTGTAAGGTTTAAAATACCTTGACATTTGAATCTAGATATTAATAGACCCTTAAGTCAATTAAATCATGTTTTTTTATTTTTTCTCATATTTTATTTTTTTATAATATACTTTGGGATGAGTTGGAGGATATTTGGAGTTGATTAATATGTAAAGGAATGATAAATTGTGAATTTTAAAACATCATGGAATAAAGAATACTATTACACCATGATGGGAGTATTGATAATAAATATTGTCACTTTGATGCATGTTTTCATACTATATATGGGTTAGTATCATGATTTTGGAATTTAGGTGAAGTAGAGCCATGTAATAGAAATATAATTAATTACACTAAGCATTTACATAAAGAATTTAAGAGGATTTGTTTCACTATATTAACGTGGCAATGAGTTTTTGGTGTTTCACTATTTGGTATCTAAATTTCGTTATCTCGAAATTCCAATTATGAAACTAAAAATGATATGTTCATACTGTAGTGTCCATATTTTAAAAATCTAGTTCTTTTCTATATTCTTGGAAATCTATGACATTATGTTATAATGAAACTATCCACGTCACAACAAGGATATCATATATTTTGGTAGATATTAATAGATTTAGGGTTCGTACCATAAATCACTTACCTAAACTAAAATAATGTTAAAGGATTATCATGATTCAATATTTATATATTTTAGATCTCGGAATATTTCTTTATGGGAAGAAATAACACCACATCACATTTATCATCTATAGATTGAAGGGTATCTTACCAAAATCAGGTAGCAAGCGATTATAAAGAAAATTTGTGTTATCATCCCATTCATTCTTGGGCGTATTATAAATAGGGTTTGACTAATATTTATGGGGAAGAAAAATAGTGAACATGTGATCTAAATTCCATAGGCACTTTAGGTTGGGGAATAAGAGATTCGTTGACTTATTGATGTTTATTGTTCTTTCTTTTACTTTAGAGTTTATAGGTATCTCCATTTTATTTTACTTATTCTTATTGATAATAAAATAGGTATTTTAGTAGTGGGATCAAAACTATTTCATACCAATAATTAGAAAATTTTTAAAAAGATTTGGCCAACCTTATATTATCCCTTTCATCATATTTTTTATTTCTCATTCTATCTCTAATCACCACATCGTAATCATTGTGATCCATACCCACTCTCAACCACTTGATAAAATGATATAGTCTACCTCATATTCTCCCTTATATCATGTGTGTTCCCTCCGATTCTATCTTTAATAATCACAACATCATCATCATGATCCGCTCAAACTAACCAGTGATGAGAATTCATTAATTGGGAGTTGGTGTTTTAGTTTAACCGCTGATATCACCCTCTTAGTGGTGGTATATTATATAATTGTTCCATAAGTCAGTATTATAGACATGTTAAAATTGTACTATGTAACACCATGGATATTTTTTTAATCACAATATATTTCATTGATGATATATATAGTGTTGAGGAAACATTACGACAACAAAGAAGTTCCTATATTTTATGTAAATAGATTTCATCTATGGAAAGAGAGGATGGTTTCATATCCTCAATCACTTAGCTTGGAAAATAATGACATAAAATAAATGTCATACATAATCCATATTTTTGGAAAACCTATACATTACATGAATGAATTAATTTCAAAGTCAATGGGAGAGAGTGTAGAACATTACTTTCATCCATTTCAAAGAATTAGATGAAATGAGTAATTGTGTTAAAAAAACAATATAATATGAATAAAAAATTATTATATACATGTGGGAGATATAAAATTGAAAGAGTTAGAGTAATATATATTTCAATCTTAATTTGTGGCTATTCAGACAAGATAATATAATATCATGGACATGTTATTTAATAGGGTGAATATAATCATAATGTTGACTTGAAGATAAAACGAGATTTTTTAAAATTCAATCATAGTGAATATTTTTATGAGTATTATAATAGATAAATTTGATCTAAATATTTCCACCATAGATTATTAATATTTGGATGAGTGAACTATCGATAAAATCAATAATTTTTTGGTTGATTATGAGCTGAGGAAAGGTCAATCCTTAAAGAAAAAATAAATATATAAAAAGGAGATGATTTTTAAAACTATAATTGGAATAAAAAACTTCACATAATGTAGTGTTACAATGATGATATGTAGATTAAGATGATTACATGGATTTTTTAATTTTTTAATTTTAATTCTTTAAAATCATCCATGGAATAAAAAGCAATTAAAAAGGTAAAACTTCCATTGGAGTGTTTTAATTTTAAAAATATTTTACATTTTTATCTACTTTCACAAATAATAAATAATAAGATAAGGATGTCGATTAATCATAAATATCATTAAGAAGGTGAAACATGTGGTAAATTTGTTATAGTGGTGGAAAGTATTTTTGTAGTAATGAAAATGAGATGTTTTAACACACTTAGACCATTATTAAGTTGTTGTAAGATGAGTGTACCACCCCAAACCTACCTCTAATTGGCTGAGGGCAAGTGAATAGCAACGAGTAGGAAAATAACATATGATGGGAGAATATATCTTGACACCCCAATATGAATTTAACACCTAAAAAATGATATAACAATGCATAATAGGTAAAAAATAATTATAACATATAATGTATGTGACATCCTCTAATTTACTTATCTGATATAAAAATACATAAACCATAATGAAAATGGGGAATGAAACATATACTAAAATATAAATACAAAATAAACCTAAAAAACTAAGGTGAAGTAGTATAAATAAAAAAAATTGTTTGAAAATTAACATCATCTACTATTATCGCCTCTGGGTACCCCTAAAATCCAAAACACTATACCCACTAATATCTCCGTTGAATTTTTAGTCATCAATATAATAAATCAAACATTAGGGTGAATATTCCCATATAGGGGTGAGTACAGATGTATACACTGTATGATAAACCAAAAACCAAAAACTAAAAAATAATAATATTATTTAGAAAAAAACAGAAGTAAATAAGAAAAGAATAACCCTGTTAAAACCCATATATTCATTAAAGGGTAGAACCTAGGATATAAGAGAGAGTTACTCTTCTTATAACCCATTCACATGATAACTAGAAGGTATCCACGAGGATCCAAACCACCTAAACAAAGAAACCCATATTACCTCTCTAAAACTGTTGTGGGTAGAGCTAGCCTCAACGAGAAACATAAAATAAATGGGGGGATTAAACCATAGATATTGAACCCACAAACCAAGTAGTAGATAATAAAGGAGGGATTACCATGATTTATCAATAACATTAGTGACCCACATATCCCAGAGAAGCACACAACATGTGAGGGAGTTTCTAACCCAGTGATCATTTTTATCACCATGATTTACCCCTTCCATCACCCCTACATAGGTAAATCCTAAAATATACCCATCACATCCTAAAATAATCATTGTATAAAAAATACAGCCACATCATTGTTATTTATGTGGGAAGACTCTCATGGTATGTTATTCATTTACCTTAAACTAATACACAGTCAGAAGTTTCCTAAAAAACACCCCACATAGGTGGAAGTGGACCACATGGTGGACCCATGGGCACAACACATGGTATATAGAGAAGGTATATGGAATTCCCCATTTGATATAATTTACTCTACCCTTGGGTAACAAATGGGAATGAGATTCCAATCCTCGCCCCTCTCCCCAAGCCGTGTTGGGTTCTGCTGACCACATGACCAGGCCAATGCAACATGGTTCGATCATGGGATCATGTAGAATGGTCCTACCATTAGTCATGTGTATTATTTCATCCCAGTCTAAAGGGCCCAAGAATTTTTCAACATAATGGGGTGGGGGTATCACTTTACTAGTGGAAGGTTATTCCCAGTGGTCGACATTGCCTCTGCCTAGCACAAGTTGGGAAAAAACTATTCTATCCCAATGGATCAGGTAGTCAGGGTTGGAAACTTAGATTCCCCATATTCAATATCCTCATGTATTAGAGGATCAGTTAGTCACTACCTACTATGATGATGAAGGTACACCACTATTGAAACCATATACCATTCCTAGCCTCAGACCCTCACACTGTCACATGCTTTCCACCCTGTTGTTAGACCATTGTGAACCCAACACCACATTGTTATGTTATCATTTCACAATCCCACAAACTAGTTCCTTTTATGATGGTAATAAATATCAAATTAATAGAGAGAGATAGTGAAAGAGATTGGGAAATAACATTCATTTCTTTGAGCTATTTGATTTAAATTTCCCCAGGAGTTGTTTAATCATACGAAGGGTGATACACACCATGGGATGGGGTGAATAATTATGTATTATATTTTTAATTCCAATTTTACACTAAATATTATTCAAAACATATATATCAAGATACTCACTAAATTAAAAATGTAAATGGATACAATACATTTGTTTATAAGGTATTCATGCAGTCTATTAATTGTTATATTAATACTCACCAAGCACGAATGATTTACTAATAACTATTTATGTGTTGAATGATGTACTTCATTATTTTATCTCATATATAATGTGTCACTTAGTAAAATATTACATAGGAAGTTGATAGCTATTACCAAGAGTTTTTACTTGCTACCATCCGAAGAAGTTTGTTTCCACAATTTGAAGGGCTCTTTTACCACTAGAAAAACCTTTCTACTCCTAGAATAACCTAGTTACCACCAATAAAATTTTATTAATATTAGAAGAAGCATGATAACATTTGTTGAATTATTATTATTTTTAAATACTTGTGATACCACCAGAAAAAATATTCTTCTTTCAGAACAATTGTGATACCTTCAGCAGAGGTCTAATACCATTAAGAAAGTTATGTGTCCTTTCTAAGGATCCACCATCGTCAAGTACAATCATTTACTGTGAATTCATATATTCATTTACTGAGGAATATATTTCTATTGATCTCATCTTCTGTTGAGGATTTTTACTTCAGTTCATATTTGTGAATAAATTTAGACAAAATTACAAAATAAAGTTTATGAAATTTAATACTTGTTATAGAGTTGGTCATTATAAGGATTTAAAAATTATTTTTATTAATTGGATACCATAATGTATTAAAGATAAATATATCATTTTTATATATTTATTACTCGGTATTAAGATTTACTTTATTATTATAACAGAATAGATAATTAGAGTTTTTGAAAAAATTGTAAATATGAGGAACCTCATGTGCATGATGTGATGATAAATTGCACATCAATGATATTTCATCATTTGGATAGGGGATAACACTTATTTTAACATTATAACCTTACCTAACACTTTTTTTTATTAAATAACATTTATAAGATAGATGTTTAATTGTAGGGTACGAATAAAATTAAACAAATTATAAAATTTATATAAAGTTTTTAATGAATAAAAATGTATTTATAAATTATTAAGAAATAAACACTTATTTTTAGTAGTCTTTTTATTCTCCAAATTATATATTATTTTAAAATGGGTTTTCATTATTTTTGTGAGTGAATATTATAATTAAATTGTAGAACGTATAAAAATTGAATTTCAAAAAAATAATATAATTTTTTAAATCATTATATAAAAATTATATCAGGGTGGAATTTTATAGTTTCTTTGAATAGATTTATTTTTCAATGAATAGAAGAAAATATCAATTCTTTTAAAATTGAAATTTATTTTCATTGTAAAAAATTACATTATGATTTAAATTTTATTATAATATAACATAATAATTATTTATTTTTATATTATCTAACTTGAATTATCATAACATATTTTTCATAAATCTATTTTTGTGCTTAATGTTTTTTTAAAACCTATTTTTTTATTTTATGAATTTAAATCAATTTATTTCTTCCAATTATTATAACTGAATTTGTTAAAATGGAAATAAATTTTGAATTTTGTAAATAAAATATTTTTTAGTATTAAGTTTTTATATTTTTTTGATGGAGATGATTTTTTTTGATAACAAAAAAATATAGTTTTTATGAAATATACTACATTATATGATATTAACAAGACTTAAGTATGATATAAAAATTAATGAAACTTATTGAACAAAAAATGCATTAAAGTATATTAGATTTTTTTTATAAAACATATAAACTATAATTTATTTCATGGTAAATATGAAAATCATTTTCTGCACTAATGTAGTGCTTACACAACATTTGAAAAGATAAATGTTGTCTCCTAAAAATAATATTTGAAAACAAGTCGTATTATTTTATAATGTTTTTTAAATATTAGGTATTATTAATTATTTTAATGTATAGATATTAATTTTGTTTGTATATATCAAATGACTTATCCAAATGATTATACAACACTTTAACAAGGCTAGAAAATTCATGATTAAATATTACAATAATTTCATATGACATAGATTTTAGTAAATTTAAATATTTATATAATATAATAGTTTATTATGAACTTGATTAAATTATTTTCATGTAGTAATTTATTTTTAAATTTTAACGATGAAATAATGACATTAAATATTTACAAAACCCTGACATATTTCATGTGCAAGCAGTAGAAAAACAAAGTAATATATTTTATATACAATTTAATTAATGATTTTTGGGTTAGTTATAGTGTTACTTGAATTTTATTGATTAATATAACATATAAATAATTTTTAAAGGTTTATATTCTAAATTATTTTATTTAATATTTTTTTCCAAATCATATTAAGTGAATTGTTTTAGTAAATAAAATTAAAGATATTTTAAATAAATATTATTTTATTAAATGATTTAAATTAATAAATATATTACATTTGAAAAATATAATGAGACTTGTTTGAAAATATCAAACATGTTCCATTTATGATTCACTTTCCTTTTTGTAGTAACGTTCTTGACCACTAAAATAGTAAAATACATTGTTATTAGGATAATTGCCAAAAATAATTAACAGTAGTTAAAACAAAAAGATAAAGGTGAAAACATAACAAAATTATCCATATTTTATCTAATGATAGAATTCTGATTCTTCATCATATCATATATTCTAATTATATCAACTTGGATCCATTTTAACCAAAAAATAATAATTTTTATTAATTTAATACTTTATGTAATTCCATGAGTGCCCCTCCCCTCACTCAGAAAAGGGAACATCCTGAAGGAAAATAAATTTTATTAATGAAAAATGGAAAAAAAAACATAGCACACTAGAAACTGAAAACAAATCAAGGGGCATGTAAAAATAAAGTCCAAGAGCATCGTAACTCACAATATCAGCACAATCACTAGGAAGGGATACTATACTGGTAAAAGAGTGGAAGGGGTGAATTTGAGAGGCTCTGGAAGCTAGTAAATCTGCAAATTTATTACCTCCATCCCCATTGTGGAGGATCTTCACTTGGTTAATGATGAGTTGCATACATTTATGAATATGATCGATAATAACCCACAAAATATAGATCTATTTCTTAAGAGACGACTAAAGGAGTAGATAATATGTCTTAATTTGTTTTCATATTTTATTTAATGATTGCTTCCCAGTCTTGGTAAATGATCATCATTTGAAGGCTTATGGTGATAACCAAAAGAGGTTTCTTGATGATGAGATATAACTATTTACTGAGTTTTTTTAATTTTATTTTATCTCATGCCTCCTATAAATATATTGTATCTGTTATAATGAATGACTGAAAATTGATTTTTTTGATTTTTTAAAAACAATTTTTGGCTAAGTGAGAACTGAACAAGAACAACAATGTGAGGAAACGTGTCCAAGGGGATCCACCATTAAAGACACTTTCCAGACAAAACCAAAAAAACACACAGAAAACACAGAACATGTATAAGATGAACATCAATGGAGCCTTCTAAGGAGGATGCCATATGGCGAGGGCTTCATCGATAGAAATCCAGAAAGAGGGGCCACAGATGGCTGAGAAACCATGGATAATGAAATCAAATAGAAACACCTGAAGATTTCATCCATCAAAGCCACCAAAACCATCCAAAACATCATGAAATCTGTCGAACATGACCAAATTGGAGTCGTTCATGATGGAGCGTGATGTAATGGTAGAGGAAACCAAGAACATACAAAAAACATCTAGGTGTAGGAACCATGAATGGCACCAAAAACTGATCCAGGGCGAAAAACCGTCGTCTGTTTATGCGCCTGCGAGCGAACAACATCACAGAATCCCAGGAAATCAAGTCGTCGATCCAGTGAAACAGAGGGTGCCAAAACGCACCACAATGAGGGTGCATAAGAACATCAGAGAGAAGATGGAGGTGTCCGTTAGTGAATCACCGGTAGAGAGTGAGAGTCTGCGAGGACTGTTCCTTCTGGTGACAACAAGAAATCCATCGACGGCAGTTGTTTGGTCCCACAGAAAATAGGGACCCAGAGACGACGGAATCGAAGGTGACTCGCGCGGTAGGGACCGGGAGGGCGATGCAGCGTCAGACCTGGGAGGCCAAATCGTGGCGGAGAGATCTAGGACATTTTTGGAAACTGGAGGGGTGCCTCACGGCTCTAGGATCGGGGAGGGCGACGCATGACAGAAGGGAGACACATGGCGGCAGATCCGGAATCTCGTTGGCAGATCCTCAGACTGGAGGCACAAGGTAGAGAAGAATAGGGATTGGATGTGGCGATGGGGAAGGCGGTGCTGGGGCAGCGGAAACCCTAGGCCGCTGCTCCCAAGCGCTACATCTCTTACAAAGTATCCATTATAAAATAATGAATTAATTATGTTATATATGCTAATTGTTTTTGACGATGAAATAACAATTATCAACCTTTTTCTCATCCATTGGAAAATGATAACGTCACTCATGCGTACATATGGATTACCAATTCCATGAAGTGATACCAATTATTTTCATTGTAGCTTTACATAGATGGTAATTAAGATTTATTTAATTATTATATAAGTTATATAAGATAAAAAATGATACTCTAATGGTGAATTATTATTTACCTTTGTTTCATTACATTCATAAAAAAAGAAACAACACTCATGAATATTTATAACCTACTATCTCTATAAATAGTGTAATTAATTTTTTATATCTACCTTTTATGGATGAATATTGAAGTCGATAGGGAGATATTACATCATTGAGACGAGGGGTGGGGGGGGGGTGGTTGACTAAGTTGTGGTTTTTTTAAAATTTAATTTCTTTTTAAATTAACCACTTTCAACCTGCTAAGATTCAATCCACTGTTATGATTTCATGATTATTCTCTAATGTAGTAAAAAAAATAACATGGGAAAACGTAATATTTATAATTTTGGTTTCAAAGTGATCATAATTCTTAATATGATTGGTTAGACACCCCAATCACAGATTCTACACTATAATGAAAATAGTTACAACTTATAACTGTTCAATAGAATAGAATCACACTATGATTTCTAGAGTCCCACTGGAATAACAACTTCACACTATCTAAAATAATACAAACACAAACAACACATTAAAGACCTATTCTAGATATTTCATACTTCTGACATTGTTGATGAAGAGATTTCTTTTGAGATTTCAAGATAATTCAATTGAAAATGATCAATTTGTAATGATTTCTGAAAATAGATTGATTTAATCATTTACACCTTATTCTTGATCACAATATTCTAAACTAATCAAAATCGATAATGCCTCTTGATATTTCTTTCCACTTCATGCAATAATTAACCACCACTTGAAAAGTGCATCATCTATCAATGGTTATGTGATCGCACGATCATAAAATTTTTCAATCACCCTTTTTTGATTCATCATGATTTTTTCTTCCAAAACATTTAATTTTAAAAGATATTATATTTTGGGTGAATGGTTTTCATGAGTTGTGTGAATGATTTTTCATCTACCTCCTTCTTATATCCAAATAGGTATCTTTTGAATATCTTTCACCTCTTTCACATCGAAAGTAAATATTCTTGCAATATTTACACTACCTTTATGTATCTAGTGAGGATTAAAATGGGTGTATCCTCAACAATATTTATGTAAATAATAAAGGGAATCACAAAACTTTAATGCACTATCTGTGGGTCCATCATGTGACCCTTGTTTTTCCATGAAGTTATTCAAAAGAACAAGAGGTGTTGTTTTCAATATGGGTTCACACGAACCTATTCTTATTCGTTGAGAACTTTAAGGACTGTATGTTTCTTCTTGATACCATCACATGAAAATTAATTGTATACATGAGTTATATCACTTGATGATATCACAAAATCTTTTTCTCACTTGATATATTGAATCACAAAATCCTATGTTTTTTAGATATTAATATTTTTTAACAAACAAAATCTTGGAGGTGTCTATGTTTATAAATGAAATTTGAAAACATGTATATCTAATATTTAAGGATTTATGAGGACTCCTTAAGACACCCAAATATCTTAGTTTTTATTTAATTATAATACTCTCATTTTATTTTTGATCAATTACTTTATGTATTGATAATGGGATTCAGGTGATATGTTCTTCTTCATCGTATGGTCACTTTTTTAATCACAAGATTCCTTGGTAGTTCTCTTGTGATGGAACAATGATGTTTCATATGTATTCATGAGATGTATCATGATTTAAATCATCCAAAATAATTAATGGTAATATATGAAAAATTTTGGTCACTATTTCAATTCTTCTTATTCTTTACATAGATTTCTACTATTGTGTGATCTAAGTTAATCACACAATGTCATGACGAATATCTCCATGCCATCACGATGATGCATTATTGTTAAATTTTATTCTATCAGATGATCATGTGAAGGCATCATGTGGTAGTCCCCAGTTCTTATAGAATCATTATGATACAACATCTATTCATCAAATGCAAGCAAGAAAAACTTTCATGCCTTGCTCGGTTCAAAATATAAGACTCACTCTCACTATCTTGGCTTTATCACTCATAGTGGATAGTTTTCATCATTCATGAAGAATCCATGGGTTGTCGAGGTTAAAGAAGATGACCAATTTTGAATGAGCATTGTGTGAGATCAACAGATTTTGAATATTATCTATATTGGATGGATCTCATTATTTCCATCATTTAGATGACACATGAATAGTGATACGACTCGCACATCGCACATCAACAAGTATCCCTAACTGATCTTTAGTATAATTGATAAAGTGTTCCACTAGCCATTCGATCTAGATATCAGGGATTAGAAGTGGTTACACTTTCACACACTATGGGCTTTGATCTAGAGTGCATCTGATCGAAACTATGTGTGCACCCTATGAACCATATACACGTTCATAAGAGTTCCTATGAGAACTCACTTCTACATACCTTATACATGTTACCACATAGGTATTTTCCCATATTCCACCATGTTTATCATATGATGGAAGGATCTCATAAGGGGTTTGACTATCCATATCTCAATATATGGTTGAGGGATAGACTTGGGGGATTCCCATGGGTTGTTATTCTTTTTAAAATGATGCCTACTGAATAAATTCCACCATTAATCCATATAGGTTACATCATCAAATAACCAAATCCTCAAAATATCTTCTTTAAATATTCAATAAAACTAATATGTGAAATAGAATTCCAATTCATATCATAAAAAACATGTAAGATATTCATATATTCTTTAGTGTTGTAAACACATTTAAAACTCAAAAGCTCAAGTATTTTCCATTTAAAATTTGGATAATAAATCATAATATTTTAAAAAGGAATGTTGTCCATGGGTGACATCCAATTCCATTATATGGATCCAAAAAAATTCTTAAAGAATCACCACTTCATCCACCAAAAAATATTGACTTATTGAAAACAAATGAAATTATTGCTCAACAATCTCCCCCATTGTATCTTATTGGTAGTATTAAAACATAACATAAGTTAATACGTGGTGAAATTTTTTTTACCCTTATTGAAAATAAATATTCAAATGGGAAATGGGGTCATAACAACTCATATTCTCAAAATCAATTTCTCCTCCCTTTGAATATCATTTCATTAACACTGATGAGAAAGAAATGATATCACATGGTTCTATTTACAAATAGACTTTTATCAATAAAATATAATTCTATGTGGGCTAAAATAGTATAGAAAACAACAAATATATAAAATATTAAGGCTAGGATATAAATGAATAATCATATATGTAAAATCATGCTCAGAAAATCTGAAATATTCTTGTAGAGTGTTTAAATATTGTTAGATTCATTAAAGATCATATGAATCCTACAAAAAATTCAATAGAAACATCAGATAAGTCAGGGTAAGAAGATATAATTTACCTTTTATCTCAACCTCATTTCATAAATTATTCCCCTCGAGGGGTGAACTCATTTTTATCATCATGGAACATAACAAATTCCATGACAGAAAATATTTATCTTTCAATTACCTTTATGTTATATCAAGATACATAAAATAACATAGAATAAAGATGATCCTTTTAAAAGACTTCAAGGGAGAGGATAAGGCTAGAGATAGTGTTTTATCATGAGTTTGAACAACCTCTATCATGGAATTCCTTTGGAGAAGATATTAACAAATTGATATTTTTTAGAAATATATTCTAGTTTTATATCTCCTACTACTAAATTTTTATTAATAAAGTAATATATAATATCAAAATTATTTAATCCTGAATGGTGAATTGTTTTTTTGATAACCCTATACCACTTCGATTATCATGTGAAATTTTAATTGGTTTCTCAATTTCAATTTTCAAATCTTCTAACAGTACATTCATCCAAACAATATGTGTACAAACATGAGTATCTGTAACATATTCTGCATCATCTATGCCCATTGTCATTGAATTTTGGATCTTTCTATACCAAGTAACACAACCTTATCCTAAAAAGAAAGTTCCACATGAATTTTATCTTCTATATGTATAATCACATGCCCGATCTAGATTGGTAAATCCCATAAATTAATAATATAAATAGTCTATATATAGATGAACATAGTTCAAATTTTATTTCATTTATCTCAGAAATATCTTGGTAGCTAACAAGTCTGAATCTTTAGGAGAACTCTGAAATATAGCACATAGTTTCACTGTATAAGTTATACCTATATTTGAAGTAGTTATATAGATAATAATTAAAATTATTCCTTTAAATTATTTCTGGTTCAAATCTCTTCCAACATCATATTTTCACAATCTTGTTCCAATAAAAATGGTATTTAAGACGTATTTTTCATTTTCCATTCAAATAGTTCTTCATTAATTATAGGGAATAATTTTCTTGAGAGAGAAATATGAAATTTGGTTTATAATAAATCTAAAATCCCAAATGGTATTTCATCTGAAACATCATAGACATCTCAAAATTCATTTTCATATGCTCTGTAAATTCTTTATTTCAACATTCCTTTTCACAAAGAAGATGATTTTATCCACATATAGAATATCTAAGAGAGGTTATTTTTACAATTATATCATATAAAGTCTACTCTCAAATTTACCTTTTATAAATTTCATATCCAGTAAACAACACATAAAATTTGGAATACTGGGCTATATGGAATGTTTCAAACCATTCAAGGCTTTTTTATTTTTCGTACAATGTTTACATCGTTGTCTAAGAAAAAACCATTTGGTAGTTTAGTATGGAAATCTTTCTGAAGGACACCATTTATAAAAATATATTTTACATCCATTTGATAAACATTACAATGCTCATAGTCTTCCACTAAAAAAAATAGTCTAATAATTTCTAGATTTTCTAATAGTGTAAAAGTATCTTTAAATTCAATTCCTTACATATGAGAATATCCTTTGAACACCATCCATAATTTTTTATGTTATTACCGACCATTTTCATTCATTTTATTTTTGAAAACCCTCTTAGTTATAATAAAATTTTAATTTCTATGTCTTGGAATAAGTTACTAAGTTGATTTCATATGAATTTAATCATGTTCCTCATTCATAGCAGGTATCCATTACTTATGATCAACTACATCTTCCACTACATGAGGTTTCATTTGAGAAATATGTTTATTTTGATTTTTAATACCAAATATTCTTATTTTTTGAACAAAAACTTCTTGACTGCCAATGATATATTCTATTTCAAAATGTTTCTTCATTTTATTGTATGTTTTTATCTTATTTCCATCATCTTCATCATTATCACTAGACTATTTAGAGTCAATATCATATGTTATTGTCTCTTTCTCAGTATCTTCATTATTCTGAGGTCTTATTTTCATAACATTTTCTACAGAATCCTTTAAATATATATCGATTAATATGTCTTGTTTTTCCTTATTTTCAATAATTTTTACATCACTATAGTAAACTATCCTATGTATCCACTTGTTCTAATTTTTTAAGACACTACAATTAGATATATATCCCATGAAAATTATTTCATCTATGTTTTCTTCAAATTTTTTCATATTGATGTTCTTGCTATTTATAAAGTAGTATATTCTAAAAAATATGAACTATTTAACAGTTCAATTTTTATTGTAATGCATTTCAAAAACTTTCTTTTGTGTTTCTAGTATTAGTAAACATCTGTTCTGTGTATGTATGGTAGTATATACAACTTTTTTGTAGACATACATCGAGATTTTATGCTCATCTAACATAGTCTTTCTGATCTCTATTATGCTACTATTATTATATGCAAAAACTCCATTTTTTGTTAAGTATACAGGGTTTTATATTGATTCATGATTCCATGTTTGGAAATACATCTTTCAAATTCATCACACATAAACTTAATACCATTATATGATCCCTGTTTCTTGACATGAAGACCCATCTCTATCTTAACTTTCAATTTAGAAACATTAAACATTTTAATTATCTATAACTTGTGTTTGAGGAACATGAAATTAGTTAATTAGGTATAATCATCAATAAATGTAATGATGTATAGATCACATTTGGAATAATTTTGTTCATTGGACCACATAACTAAGTATAAATAAGTTCAAGTGGTCTAGAAGATAGCATATCCACCCTTTTGTGTAAACTTTGAGCCAATTTCCCTTTTTTTTTTCAGGTTTCATGGATTTAATACCATTACATCTTCATCCTGGGAAAATATATTACAATATCATTATTTAATATTTTAATTACAATCCTTTGAATAAGATGTGAAATCCTTCTACGCTATATGTTATTTTCATCTTTGGAACTAAATTAACATGAATTAATTGAATACCCAACTTGAAATGGATTACCATTAGTTCTTTCCTTATTAGTGATAATTATTCCATCCTTTACAATTTTGATGACACATAAATAATTTTTTAATAAAACATCATTTACTTCACCATAATGTTGGATGACATTATGAAAATATTTCTTCATCCGTTATACAAATAAAAAAATATTAGACTTTATATTTTATGATTCAATCTCATATTTTCAAACCCCCTAAATTTTTAGAGAGCAATCATTTACAAAAGTTAATGATACTCCTTCATAATTATCAATGTTGTTCATAATTTTTTTCACAAAAGTCATGCATGAGGAATATTCACTATTGAGAATCCATGGATTGGTTTTGCTATAAAATTTCAATGAAATATTAGAAAATCATTATTTTTATTCATTCATTTTATGAACTGTCATTCCTTTATCAAAATTGGATGTTTGTCGGGGGAGAATAATTATGCACTTTTTAGAAATATGGACTTACTGATCACATATTTCACATATTTATTCTATACATATATTTATTTTGTCTAAAAATATAAGATAAATTCCTAATAGCTACTTGCTTTGAAAGTTTTCTCTCTTTTTGTCCGAATAAATCCCCCTTGGTTCGTAACTAATGAAGGGAAAGGGAATATTATACCATAAAAATATGAGATTAACATGATGACTAGTGATAATTCATCTCAATATGTTTAATTACAGCAAAAATAACTTCAATATGGGGCTATTATCAGTTGGGAAGATGAATTATCACTAGTCATCATGTTCCACACCTATTGAAAATTTACTTTTGGGCTTGTATTTTATAGGATAATAGATTTTTTTCAAACTTTTTAGACTGTTAAATTAACATTCTTTTTTGAACCCCTATTTTCATTAGTCTATGATGATTTCTCCTTGAACTAAATAGGTTTCCTGAAATATTTTCTAATATTTATCAATCTATTCTATGCTTCAATACATTTATAATGAGTCTTCCACTATTCTTATTATTTGAGAGTAAGTTTTTTTCAATGACCATTACCATCATTTCCATTTTAGCCACTTTTAGTTTGTGTCTTTTGATTTCTTCAATATGCAGAATATCATTCTTTTCACATTATTCATTTTCATTAGTTATATTTTATTTTTCATTCAATATAATAATTTGTTCTCTATGAGCTTTGAGTTTCGATCTAGGAAGGATTCTAATTAATTCTTTAACATGTTCTATAGCCCTCTTTGTTCACATTAATTATCTTCACTACGTGAGGCTTCTAGATTACATCAATGTTTTTTGTGACTTTTGATCTCTTCCCCTATTTCTTTTTTACGTGGTTTCTCATAATCTATATCTAGTTCTATAGACTTCTTTTTTGGATAATTTATAGAAGAATTTCCAATGTCATTTTAGTTGTTGCAGATTGTTGATGATTTACCATTACCCTTAAACTTTACCTTCTTGATTGTTTTTGATAAAAGAGAAATGATTTAGTTATAATATTCATCTTGACATTCATCATCAGTTTCACTTGATGTTGACATTTTATTATCACTTATTTTAAGACTTCTCATGACCACAAAAGACATCGTATATTTAATATTATTCTTGAAGATTAAAATATTTATCATTTAATATTAAATGATTATTTTATTTAATTCATAGATATTAATATCTTATATATCTTCCAATGTTGATAATTTAGGATCAAAAAAATATAGAAAATTTATCATGATTTGTTCTAAAACAATTGAATAATCATTCTTTTATATGAAACCTAGAATATAAATAACTATTTCATTAACTCTTCTGAAGTTTTCATAAAATTTTTCATCATTAAAAATTATGATATCTTTCAAATTTTTCTTCTACGTATTCAATTTTGAATCTGTAACTTTCATGTTTCAATTATAACTTCATTCCAATTAGACCAACATTTCCTTGTAATTTTTGAGTCCCATAAAATTTGTGCGATATTTTTATGAAAGAGACATCAAAATGAAATTGTAATATTTTATACCAACTTTCATATTCCTCTTATTAGTAAAATTCATAATAGAATATTCAAAATTGGTGGGAATCCTATAGTAATTAAATATTTAACTTAATGGACAAGTGATAGAAGATTGGAAAAAAATACATTCTTGTAACTATTATTGATCATTCCAGAAAAAGTATAAACACACCTAATATCGACACAATTAATATTACCCATATTTAGTAAATAGTGGATCATAATAGAGGGAACCTGTTATATGTTACCATATGAAATTCCTATGAAGATGTTACACCACAAAGAGTGGGGGGGGGGGGGTTGGGTGTGTTGTGGTTTTTATTATTCGTCATTATTTTGAAATTAACATATGATGACCTATTAGAATCTGATACAATCTTCTGAATTCACAATGTTTCCTGAATGTAGTAATTGAAAATAACTTAAGAACGCAAAATTATAACGAGGTCTTGTCTCAAAGCGATCATACTCCTTTGTGTGATTAGTTATGAACCCCAATCATTGATTATCCATTATAATAATAAGAAGTTATAACTTACAATTATTGAAAAGTATAGAATCACAATATGTTTTCTAGTGTCCCACTAGAATAAAATATTCAAACTTTCTAAAACAATTTAAACAAAAACAAAACATGAAATTCCTCTTCTGAATATTTACTTCTCTTACAGATGTTTGTGAAGATATTTCTTTTGATCTTTAAAGATAATTCAATGCGAAAATGATAAATTTATAAATATTAATGAAAAGACATAGGTTTTATCTTATTCAAAATCTTGTTTCTGTATGTCTTACAAACATCTCACAATAGATAATGTAGCTTATTTAGTCTATTCAGTTCATACATGAATTTACTTCCTCATATGAATGCATGATATTTCAATGGTTAGTGGATCATATGTTCAATAAATTTCTCAAGAACAATTTTTATCCTCCTCATTATTTTAAATCCCAAAAAATAAAAACATAATAGAATAATTCATGTTTGATAAAACACAGTATGAAGAAATCAATCTACGATAGTGAGAATTATTCTATCTGTGTAAAACATTCATCATGGAATCATGTGATAATCCTAGATATTGCAACAGTATGAAGAAATCAAAATAAAAACAATGATCTCAATAGAATCCTTCTTTTTTCTTATATTAACGTAGATTATTTGGGAGTATTAATATCATGATATATATCATGAGTGATTATAAAATATCATTATTCCATCACTAGAATAATATCAATGCGTCACATGATCAATGAAGTTATCATGGGAAGAATAAGAAGTTATCACAAAAATCACATGATCATTCAAGAAATCCATGAAGCTTGATGAATCTGAGAGTTTTAGCATTAAAGAGGACCAAATATATTAGTGTTTTGAAGGAGTCCTTAGAATGCCTTATAAATCAGAGATATGTGGTTTCAATATTCCTATATATACTGAGGCACCTCCATGAGTTTTTTTCTAAAAAATATTAAACTCTTATGAAAAAACAGAGGTTCACATGAATCATTCTTGGGAAGGAGAAGAATCATGTGTGATTTCATTAAAAAAATAACTTCTAGACACAAAATATTTTCCCATGAAATTATCATGAAGAAACCCATGGGCCTTTAAGGACTCATGGAAGAATAAGTTGTTCATTCAAAGCCATATAATGGAAAACACCTCTCGTTCTTGTGATGGAATCTGCAAAAAAAACTAGGGTCATGCGATGGACCTGTAGATAATACTTTATGGTATTATGAGGAACATTGTTGATTATAAGAATATGGTTGTGGAGACACCCTTGTGAATCCTTATTGGAAATGTAGAGGGAGTGGACTTATCATCTAAATATTTTCTACCCAGACGAAAGAGATGAAAGATGTTCACAAGATCTTTGTATATACATGCGAAGGAGGTAGGTGAAAAACAATTCATTCAACTCAAGGAAAAATGTATAATGAATTTTTTTTAGATTTATATATCCATATTTCATGAGGTTTTTATAAACAAATTTCCAAGAATGTAAGGGTTTTTGTTACAATTTCACTTTTTACATGGATTGTTTATGAGTATGCTTCTGATAATGAAATTTCATGATATACCTCTCAATAATGGGATGAATTTTCATATCCTATGTTGATTTTTTGGATTTTAAATATTTTATTTTAATTTCCTCTCTTTAATTACCCAATATATAGAAATAATATTTTTTATGAAAACTAAATTTATTTCTCCCTTTAGTTAATAATTATGTTTCTTCCTTAACCATGATTTATAATTTTTTTTTTCAACGATACTGTAAATATTATCCTATGATTTCTGAAATCCATTTTTATCCATGATTTATTTATTTAAAAAATTAGTTAAATGTAATCTTATTTTCATTTTTCAAATGAGTAACTTTTAGCTTTTTACCAAAAAATATGAAAGGGATTCATTCTTTAACTTACATGAAATGAATATAATTTATCACTCCTAGGACTAGTCAAGCATTTTAATCTTCTATTATATGTTTATACTATTACTTTCAAATAATTATTTCAATAAAATTTTGTGAATTTTTAGATTTTTGATGATTTGATTTCAAAATTTAATGTTTATTTTCATCAATAAATATTCCAAGTAATATTTTAAAAGGCTTTTTTCATCTTTTTATTAAACATTTTTATTTTCCATGTGTTATTCTATGAACGAATTTTAGATTGTTTATGAAACTCATTTCCTTTCCATGGGTTATTATATTTGAAAAATAATTTATCATATTTTGGAACAAATATTTATGATTTTCATTATTTTATGGGTATTCTCAAAATTATATATCCCTAGAATGAATTGGGTAAAGAAGGAAATATCATGAGATATGATAAACTAGAATGGGAAGTAATCCCAATTCAACAAGGTACTTTGTCCACTATGATAGTATCAGGAGTTACCCTAATCTAAGGATATGATGGAATGTGGAGTGAAGACAACCCACTATAATAGTGTTTAAAGTGAGCCTTTGAATATGAAAATGATTCTCGATGATTACTCATACTCCAAATCATTATATATTATTCCAATGTTATTCTCTCATAGATCATCTTCATTCATGATTATAATATATTATATATTGGGTATTGTTTTCAAATGTTAAAATGTTGTTCTCATATCATTATAATCATGTCACACTTATGAGATCATTGATATTTTTTTTCCGAACCTTAATGAGAATATGATATCTTTCATTATTATGTTCCCCTTCACCTTGTTATAAAGAAATGTTTTAAGTAAGGTATATATATTAAGAGTACTATATAGGAAGCTCATTTTGGGAGATGTTTAACATTGTTTATGAAATAGAAAAAGTGTATATCTAGTCTCCAAATAAAAATAACATATAAAGGTATAACATGTATAATAATTTTATTTATAAATATTCATATACTAAGATGTGATATCTATGTATTAAACGTATGGGTCACCATAGTTGGATTAAAAAAAGGGTTTAGTCAATCATTAAAGATTTTTATTATAGAACATTGCTGAAACCCATAGTAAGTATAGGATAAAATCCTAAAGGTTTGGTATGTAAGTTATTATCAGGGTTTACTAGAAACATATTTCTATCTGGATACTATAAGAGGAAATAGTTTTGGTATAGATGCATTGTGGGGTAATAACCCTAAAAATAGTTGTCTATGTATATCTCAACCGTCATTCTGGTGAACAATGACTGGGACCTTACTACACACCTATTTTGAAACTCATGGGGATATTATTGGGTTAATTCAAATTTTATTTATAAAAAATTATATTGGATTGGAATACTTTATTACCATTTATAACCAACATTAAACCTAAGGTATCCTAGATTGAAAATAATGTTTCATGATTTAGACATCCTATGAATGATTTTTTCATGATTATATGATTCCACCCTAGTAATATTGTGGGTCACACTATTTTTTTCAAGTCAATTCATAGAACCATGAGGACTCTGGTTAATACTGAATGTGTTATATAATAGAATTATTTTCATCAAGAGTAACCATAAGAAATGGGGACTGAAAGGTGAAACCTAATGATTATGCCTATATTACTATATGAATAAACATATAAACATGGTTGAGTTTATTGACACACCTAATGAGTAAAAAACAAGTTTTAGGTAGCTAAGAGAGGGAAGAAGATCCATCTTTTTAAAATTAAAGTACATAGAGAGAAGAACACAGGGAAATGCCACTGAAAAACGAAAATGAGGTTATTTTATGTAGAATTAAAGGGCATAGAAAAAGTAATTATCGAGGAAAAATGAAACGTTTGATGGAGGGAGATGAATTTAATCATAAGGTACCATTTATAGTTCAATGTATTGTGTGTGGGAAATATGAGATGTATCTAAGACAATTCCCTAATATAGGGGTTAACTCCTAGACCAAAGATGGACCAACGATATGCCAACCATTATAGTATACAAATTTTAGTTTTTTATGTACCAGGATTTAAAAATTATACTGTATACATATTATATCAATTATATTCTGGATATAAGAATCATGAAAACCTAATTATTATAACAGAGTACTTTTTATTTAAGGATTTTAAAACTACTGTTAAATGGTACTAATAACCAAGAAAAGTGATTTAAAGGTATGGTGATAGTATTTAGTATGGATAAAGTGGTATTTTAAATTGATGAAGTAAATTGAATAATATTGGTGTCCTTGAAATTGGATAGTTATTTAATGGAAAAAGTGATTTAGGCCATCTTTGATGATGTTTATTATATATTTATATTTAAGAAATATATTCAAAATATTGTTATTTTATTTTGCGAATAAGGATTTTGTTAACTTTTTGAAACACATTTTAGAAGGAATAGATATATTTGAAATAATGGGTAGTGAGAAGGCAATAAATTTTGGACATATCATTTTATGGAAATATGAATGAGGTGAAAAAAACCTTGGGTTAATATGTTTTTAATTCTACGGAAAAAAGATTTAATTAATATTATTTGATTTTGGGAAACAATTAGGTGTATAAAAAGCATAGTGGTTAACAATTTATTTGTTGATCAATGTTATTTTTGAATATTTTTATCATATTTGTGGGAATTTTATAGAATTTATATTAATATATTTTTATAAAAAGGAAAATCCATTGGCTTGGAGAAAACAGATCAAGTATTGAATGCCCATAGGGCTTGAACCCACAAAAAAAGATTGTAAGGTCACAATGAATACAACTAGACTATGTGATTTCCTAGTTAGTATAAAGCTATATTTTTTACTTAATTTTATTGATAATTAAAGATTAAATTTATTTTTAGGATGTTTATAGAATTTAGTGACAGTCATATTATTTTAGTAAAATGATTTTAATATCGTATTTTCTGGTATATTATGGGATTTAATATTTTTAAATTTTCCATATTAATAATATGGATAATAAATAAATAATGATATTATTAGTTCATATATTTGTGGAAATTATGGAGAAAACCAAATTAATATTTATATGGAATTTTATAAATTTTGGATTTTATCTTACCATGTGTTAGCCATTTATGATTTGGTTATAATCTAAATATATTAGGAAAAAACGTTTTATCCTTTTCAAGATTATGTGGTCTATTAATAGACTATTCTAGTGATTTTTAGGAATTAAATAAAATCATATTGAATACATTTCATTTGTAGATATATATGACATTATAGTTTAAATTTATTAAAGGATGAAAATTTACATTTAAAGTAAGTGAATTTCCTTATATTATTTGTCTATATAGAAATCAAATTTCTTAACTATATGAAAGAGAATATTAAAGAAACCTTTATCCTATTAAATTAATTTTCATTGAATCGATGGTATTGTTTACACCTCATTGATTTATGGTTTTGTGTTCATTAAATATCTTATGATCATTCACATTGTTCGGTTTAATTTACTTTATCACTATCAGTAATTATCCATTCATATATTAAATTTTACTCTATTTTTATATTTTTTCTTCCCACTAATGTTATATTATTTGTAAACCTATTTATGAATTATTATAGATGACCTTCATATTTCAATTTCATTCTTTAAAGTTATTGTTTTATTAAACCTTTTTACACTGTGGGTTTTAAACAAATTAATTTTCAAATGTCAAACCCTGATTAACCAACATAAGTTAAAATTTCAAGGAAATAATTTATTGGTGTTTGGGGGGTAGGTAGAATGTTACACCTGAATATTTTAAAATAACATAATGTTTGATAGCATATGAAACATGAAAAACCAAGCTTAAATGAACCAGAGAATATTTCTATTTTATAAAATTATAACATATCCATTGAGTTGGAGGTTATGGATATAATTAACTTAATTATGATATATATATATATAAATGTAATAATAAATAATTATATATTGATAAATTATTATGAAATAAGAACTCAATTTTTAGTATACGTTCTATTATTTGAAATATGTTTTCTTTAAAAATTATTTTCATTAAATTTTGTGAGTGAATATTATAATTAAACAATTACAATTTTATAAATTTTAATTGATTAAAATATTAAAATTATTAACTCATCATATCAAAATTATCTTAGGTTAATAATTTTACATTTTTTTGAAAGGATTGATTTTTCAGTGAATAGTGGAAAATATCAATTATTGTAAAACAATCATTTCATTACATTGAAACAATATCCCATTATGGTTTGAATTTTTTTATAGAGTAAAATAAGTCTTATTTATTTGGATATTATATATGTTGATTCAATATAAAAAATATTTCTATAAGATCCTTTTTTGGCTAAAAAAGCTTTTTTTTATAAAAAGAAATATTTTTCATATAGTTTTACTAATTTGTATTAAAATTTATTTCTTCCACTTATAAGAATTTAAATTTATTAAATTGGCATAATATTTAGATTTATAAATTCAAATTTATCATATGATTAGTTTTTGTGACTTTTCTTAAGAATATAATTTTTTTGTGAATAAAAAAAATTCCTTTTTATAAAATACGATAAATTTAATTATATCAGTAAGATATAAATATGCTATAAAAATTTATTAAACTTATGAAATGCCTCATGTATAATAATTAATAAAAATATAATTAAAAAATAATTCAATAAATATAAATTATAAATTATTTAATGATAAATAATAAAATAAATTTTAACTCCAATTCACAACTTTCATAAAACTAGAAAAGTCAGATTTTGTGTCTTAAGAATAATGTTTGATAAAGATTTATATTTTTCACAACTTGGTTATTAAAAATGAGTTATTATTAATGATTTTAATTGATAGAGAAAAATTTCATAGCTATATGAAATGAAACTTATCGAAATAATTATGAAATTCTTGCGCAAGTATAGAAAAGTTAAAATAAAAAATATTATAATTTATCACAACATAGATGTGGGAAAATATACATATTTAAGGAGTATAAAAGTTTATTGATAGATTAATAAATTTATTTTTAATTCCTATTTATGATGTAGTTGCATTAAATTTTTATATAAATCAAACATAATGCTTGTGAAGGTAGTAGAAAAAATTAGAAAATAATTTTAAAAACACTAAAAGTAACTACATTTGGGTGAGTTATCATGGTAATTGTCAAAAGGGTTAACTGGAGTAAAAAATAAAATACAAAGGTGAAAAATATTAGAAACAATTATCCAAATTTTATTGGATTATAGGATTTATAATCATTCTCATTATATATTATAATTATATCCATTTGGATTTATTGGAATATAAATTTTAATTTATATTAATTTAATAATGTATGTAATTCCAATGGTACCCCTCAAATCACTTATTAAAGGGAACCTCATAAACATTATTAAAAATATTTTACCCTTTTATATCTTCCAATACCATACCTATTATAATTCTATATTCCTTCATCAAATCATAGATCTTTTAGTCATGAAAAAAGACCATCCTTTCAAGGCATAAGGAGCAATCAAAAAGTGGTTTTTCAAGAAAGAGGTATAATTCTTAACTGAGTATTTTAAATATTATTTCTTCTTTTACCTCTTATAAGTATATAGTATACATTATAAAATAATAAATTTAATATATTCAATATACTATATTATTATTATTATTATTAAACCACATTTATCCATATTCTTTCCATCCATTGAAAAAAATACCACTCATGAGTATGTGTGAACAACCACCTCCACGAAGAGACATGATTAGTTTTTCATTATGGATTTACATAGATGGTAATGAGGATATATTTAATGAATATATAAGATATATATGATCTAAAAATTATCCTATAATGGTTAATTATTATTTTAATTTTATTCACTCCATCCGTTGAAAAATGGAAACAAGTTTCATGAGCACGTACACACTATTATCTCTTTGAATGTTGTAATTCATTTTTATTTATCTACCCATTATGGATGAAACTATATATATATAATTAATATATGCGACATTTATATCATGAAAAGTATTTTTGTGCTGATAGAACCATGATCAATGTACATCAATTGGAACTGCAAAACTTCATCTTCCACGTGAAACGAAACATATAACACATGGAAATGACAATTTTAGTAAATAATTATTAATAAATTGATGTTTAAATGTTATAAGTTAGTTATATATGATATTATATATATTTAAAATATTTTAGTATTGAAATATAGAAATTTTAAATTTATTATACTTGAGATTCTATAAAATTCGAAGTAAATGGAACATGAGGTAAGGGATTTTGGTGTCACTTTTATTTCTGTGAGACTCATTCAATTTTCCCCAATTGTAAATTTTATGTGAAGAAAAAAATTTCTATAAATTTATTTTATGAAAATTATAAGGAAAATTATAAGCATTTACATATTTCCCAAAACCAATTTGGTTTTATATATGGTAGGAGAATTCAGAACTATATCTTTACTGTATCGAGAAGCATTAATATAATGAAAAGGAAATATAAGCATAGTAAATTTTCTCTAAAAATTAAAATATCAAAAGCCTTTGATATTATAATATTTCTTTGTTTTTTACTTAGATGGTATAATTTTTTATAATGAATTTATTAGATTAATCATTGGTATTTTCTCTTCTTCAAGGTTGTCTATTTAAATTAATGGATCCCACATGGGGTTTTATCAATGTTATGGAGGTGTCAGAAAAGGTGATCCCCTATAAGGAATATAGTTTTCCATTACAAACTAATACATGAGTTGATGCTTTAATGGCCTCACTTAGATTGGAATATATTAATAGATTAAAGCTAGAAGGGATAGTACCATCCCTTGACACTTATTATATGATGATGAAATTGTTTTTTGGGAAATCCTCAAGGAAACCCTCCTATGCATCTAAATATTTTTTATTTCATTATAAGATAGTGGATGGTTACACTATAAGATGAAACAAATATTTTTTTTGTGAAGGTATTACTTTTGGTATGAAAAATTGGGTAATCATTACTCTTGGAGTGAAGAAGGGACACATACCTTTTATTTATATTCAGGTCCCCTTGTGTTGGGGGAAGGCGTGAAGAAAATATATTGAATAATTTTTTTCTAGAATCAAAATTTAATTGGATAGATGGAATGGGAAAGACATGTACCTTACAGGGAGGGTGTGCCTCATTAATTTATTTATTTCATCAAAGTTTGAGTAATCTTTCTATCACTATAGATGAACATAAGTATTCTCCATGATCTCTAATGTATGACGAGAAATTTTATTTGGATATAGTTAGTACATTAAAGGATTCTGATTACTGTGTCCTGGAAAGAGTGTATTAAACACATTGAGATGGGAGGCCTTAGTATAAAGGATCTCAATTTTTTTAATGATGGTATTGTTAACTAATTTAAAAGGTATATATTATGTTCTTATGATCCCTCCTTGGGGTTTTTTATTTTGGAGTTTCAAGAAGAGGCTTCATAATGGCTATGACCACTCTTTCAACTCATATGTATGGCCGTAAATCAGAGACTCTTTCACTGATGTGATGAAAAAAATATAAATGGATGGTAATATGATAGTCTTACATCAACTACTAGGATCCTCTTTATCTAGAAAATACAATTACTGTGACAAATGTACCTCCCAACATGTTTGTTATGTCTGTTGCTGATCTCTTAAACCTCAATGAAAATCATGATTATATTTTCACTAGACAAGCTTGTCTAGAAATTCAATCCTATACCTTTATAGATAATGAAACATTGATATGGAATCCATGCAGAGATGAAATGTTAAATGCCTGGAATTTATACCTCTTAATGTGTGATGAATCCACCAAAAAATAATCTTGGCTACTGAAATTCAAGATAAACTTCATTCAACAGTAATTTTTTTTCTTTTCTTGAGAATCTGGAAGAATTATTTGCTTATGCATGATTTTTTGAGGAAATATGATCAATACAATGTATTATCAAGTCACATCTACCTGAGGAGTGATGAAAATGTGCAACACTTGTTTTTGAGCTGCTCTTTTTCCAAGAAATTATAGAGATACATTGGTGATCTTTTTAATATCAATATATGGGTTCATAATTAGTTCGATGATTTACTGATACACATATATACATGCAGTAGATGTGAACATATTCAGAACCACTCTATGGTTTCTACTTCATCTTTATTTAGATCTATATGGGTATTTCTAAACACGTCACTATTTAACAATAATCCTTCTGTTTATGCAGGTTCACTAGAAGTACATAAAGATTTTATTTCTACTTTGGTGATGTAGGTTGGTGAAATGGATAAAAAATTCATGGCCCTCACTACTCTTTAGTTGTTGGGAATCTCAATAAGGACAAGGAAACTGTTCATTCTCAAGAGAATTAGATTGATTCATTATATCTCAGCATGGAACCAAAAAATGTTGATTGAGTAGCCTAAGGAATGATGAGACTCTCAGGGTGTGGAGGAGTCTTCCACCCTCATTGTGTCTTTATCAAAGATTGTTTCCATAAGTTTATTGGAATGGGAATATCATATGGATTAAAGCAATATCCTATTATATATGCCATTAAATATGTTGTCATTCATGGATGAAATTTAATCTGGTTTGAATCAAAATCTAAAATCACCATCAATTCTCTCAAATAAAAAACTAATAATTTCCCATAGTGAGTCATCTTGCACTATATTTGATGCCTTGATCAGGCCAAGAATATCAATTTAACAGTTTCACATGCTTATTTGGATGTAAATCCACATATGCACATTCAAATAGTGAAACCCTAAAAATGAGTACTATGTGGTCCTTTAGGATTCCTCAGAACAATGCACTGCTAGTGGATGTGGATATGAGGGGTGTGGTTCACTAAAAACTTTTAAAACAACCTTCTAATTTTTGACTTTGTGCCGTATTTTACATTAATAAACTTTTTAAGGGTCAATGGGTCTGCACCATATATTTTCTCGACCTATTTTTAATAATTAAATTTCCCGATCTACCACTCAATATTCTAAAAACATTTATTCTCCTATAGTAATTTATATATATTACATGTCTTCCTTTCATTTCGTCTCTTTAATTACATTATAGACTAAAATAATATTTTTAATGAAATTTGACATTATTTATCTCTTTGGCCAAAAATCATTTTACTTATATTTTCATGTTTTTCTAAAAATGACCTCAAGAATGATTTTAATATTTTCCTATGTCCTTTTAAAGTAATTTTAACAATAAATTATTTTTTTAGAATGTTTTAAAATAAGTCCTATTTTCATTTAATGATTGAGGTACTTTTTACTTTTACCAAAAAAATTATTGAAATATTAATTTTAATGTATGCTAAATGAATAGAATTTAATTTTTTATGACCGCTCAATATATTTAATCCTCTTTTAAAATAATACATGATATTTTTGAAACATTGAGAATTTAATTAAGTAATTTGAAAATGAAAAGGGTATTTTCCTCATGAAATATTCCATGTAATCTTTTAAAGTAATTTCTATCTATGATGAAATATTTAATGTTAATTATGATTTAATAAGGATATGATTCAATTAAAAAATCCTTATTCTTTCTTAGGATGGATTATAGTGATCATTTGTATATGAAACCCATTTATTTTCTATTGGATATTATATATTAAAATGTTCAAGTGCTTATGAAACTCCTATCTTTTCTAAATGTTATGATATATAACTAATGATTTATTATCTTGTGTCACAGATGTGTATGACTTTAATTATGTAATTATTGGTACTAAAGTTATATATTCATCCAATGCATTGGGTAAAGATTAATATCTCATGAGATAATAAGTACTTTAATTGGGAGTAAACCTAGTCTAGTAAATAAATATTTTCACTACGATAGTTCTTGGTAGTGAAAATTGAATAAGGATGTGACTGAGTGGGGATTGAACCAAATCCACATTGATAGTCTTTAAAGTGAGATTTTACTAAGGAAAATATTCTCTAAGTTTAATCATGTGACACAATCATATTTTTATGCTAATGTTATTCTATAATGGCTCATGTTCTTTGTTTCCTTTATTACTCATCTCTTATGAACATCCATGATTTAATCCATAATTCAAGATCAGGATCTTTGATATTATTGGTATGGTTTTCAAATATAAATCCTTTTTTATCATATCCTTATTAGAATTTTATGACAAAGTTATAATAGATATCTCACATTATTACCCTTATGGAGAATTTGAGCTCTCCCTTTATTATGTTTACCTTCCCCCAATTATTAATATCTATTTTATGATGGGTATGTTTGTTTGTTTCATCCATAACTGAATTGTGTTTTGGCGGGAGGTATATTAAAATTCCATTTAATATTGAGTTTCCAAAACCTCGAGAGAGAATCATTCACATTAAATTTATAATTAATTTTTTTAATATCGGAAGAAACAAATACCTGATTTGAGAATTATTTCTTTAATATAGATGTAGACCATTCAAAAATAACATTTCATAATTCATTCATTATGCTGTGAGGGTACAATGATAGAATCCATATAGTGGTGATCCACATATTCTCTTTTGATATCCAAGCAACACTAGTCGATCACCGGGTGATAATGTCGTGAGTTGATTATCTTCTGTTTTTCATGTCGACCACTCAAAATTTTATCTTTAAAGGATTTCTATTATGATAATTGTTCTTGTGTGGAAGAGGGAAAGTAAGAGTCAAGAGAGAGTCTCTTTTTGTGTAATGATTCAGAAGTTTTGATTTTGGATCAATATGGAATAAACATAATGGTATAATAATAGATCAATGGTATAAGTTAAAATAATTAATGAATCACATGCTAACCCTTAAATAAAATAAAAGTCAATAATAAGCACCATGACATAGAATAATGATAATAAATTATTTTTTTTTGTGATTTCCAACTTGTGAAATAAAAAATATTATTTAATAGTACTTTTAATTAATATTTTATACTAGGCTCGGTCTTGTTCTGTTTGAACTACTATAGCATTTATTGGACTACTAACTAAATATTTAATTTAAATATATCATTAATCAATAAACATTTTCAATTGTTAAAACACAAACATAATTATATGCCAGTTTTGTGAATATTAGTTATTAAATTAAATATATTTAAATATAATTTAATTGAGATCATCGAGAACACTTAATGTGTTACCATCTAGGATTATTTACTATTGGAATAAAATAGGATTTCATAAAACCTAATATTACTCATTATAAATGGGGAATGGCACCCATGAGGAAGAACATAATGTCATTACGATGACAACCACATATGAACACTCAATGTGTAATATAACCCCTTTATTACAATATCTCACCAATAAGGTTGCAAATATGTGTCACTAACATATTTTATCAATACGTCATTCTTTGACTATATAAAATAAAATAATTGTTCCACCAAGGAAATAATATTTAATGTGATGGTTCTATTAAAATTAACAGAATGCGATATAAACATCCATAAAGATGGAGTAAAAGAATCCTTCAATGAATTATCAATTAATGATATGTCAATTGCGACACTCCCAACATGACCTAACAGAATAAAAAAATGGAATCAAGATTTTCATCAAAAAATACATGTTCACATTTCATGAAATGAATTAATGATAATATTAATGTCTATAGACCATTACACACACTCAATATAGGAATGTAAAATGACAGAGAAACATGTCAAATACCTCATGGCGGGTCTGTTTGAATAATTTCCAATCAAGGAGATTACCATTTGAAAAATTCATTAGAATAAGCCTCATATGCTTATTATTACATAAACTTTATTGTCGATATAATATTTTTCCCATCATAGTACATTATCCAACTGTAGAACAAAATTTAGTAAAAGTTTCATTTCATTTCAAGGTTCTCATCATATTGAAGAAATTCTATGACCTTATTTATATGATTTATAATATAGGAAATTATTACCTTATATTCAAGAATAAAAATTATAAATATATTATAAAGTTTTCATTAATATTTAATACATTGAATATTCATGTAATCAAAATAAAAAAATGGCCTTGGTACATGAACCCAGAGAAAATTCAACTTGATCTTGAGCCAACTATCTATAAATTTAAATCCCCTAGACCTCAAATGATAATCATGTTTATGTAGAGTAAAAGATTTAGTAAATGGGTATACCCAATTTTATTCCATGTAGATAATTCACACTGTAACCTCACCTCTCTAAGAAAAATTCCACAATAGATGATACTTCTGATGTATGTGCTTCGCCCCTTGATGCAACATGTTCTCTTTTAAGTGATCCACTACTATAGTTTTACCACAATAGAGTGTGATATGATATATCTTTCAAGGTACTACATCAAGATCTTGAATGATGTTTTTCATCCATAATCCTTATATAGATACCTAAGATTCTACAATATACTTAGAATCCACCGTATAATCTATGACCAAAACATATATTGAGATCTTCTATCTCACAACACCTCCATTCAAAGTGAATATGTATCCTGTTTGTTACTTCATGTAATCTTGATATACTTGTAAAATATCATATTCATATACTACGATGACTTGTTCTTCATTTCCTTTATAAACTTGGAACATATAATTTGTATGCCTCATATTATTATGGATAACATTGACAACAATACAGTAGCAGTCACTTGGTTCCAGATGATATCTACCTAATAAAATTAATTCCTAGGCTAAATCTAGCCTAGTACATAGTATATAACACATGACTATAATACCCTATGATTTTAGTACATACACATTAAATTATTTTTGATGAGTATTTATTTCACTACCTAAATACTCTCCTGAGAAACGTAATAGTTTACTACCTTTGGAAACCTATAAACATAAACCCTATCCCTAAGTGATCTACGTCCTCTCTCAATACATTATTTATAACTCGAAACCATCATGGAAACATCATACATATTACATAATATGTATCTTCATAAAAAGGGGAAAGGAAACATAAGAAATGGTGATATTAGATTCTTAGAAAAGGAAAAAACAGAGTTACATAAGAATAACACGAACATAAGTTTATGAGAACATGATCATAAAATTTTGAAAACCATTCCTTATATATTAAATATCATAACCATTAGTCATTGAATAAATATTGGAAGTTCATAAGATATGATTCATAAGGGAATCAATGAATATGATCCAAGAGATCAAAATACATGGAATTTTTGGCATACACAAAAACATATAAAATAATTTCTATATTATTCAAGGTTCGCTACCAAGACCGACATAGTAGAAAAATTACTTTAATAAACTTTGTTCACTCCCCATTTGATCCCTATATTACTGGACTAATTCCACTTCCCATTCCATCCCAATCTTACTGAACTGATTTCACTTCCCATTCCATCCTGGAATTTTAAAACCATGTTTTCTAAATATTAAATTTTTATTTATCTCATGAGATATAAATATTTACCCAATGTGTTGGGGGGAAATATAGGTCCCAACCATCACATAATGAAATCATATATATGTGTTCCACATGATCATAAACATTCATCATATCATACCCCCTGAAATGAAATTAATATCATAAAAATTTCATCATGTCATAACCCATAGAAAAGGTACCAGTTTCATAATAATTTCACCATAGTATTACTCATGAAAATAAGCATGTTTTATAATAATTTTATGTTGGAATAACCCATGGAAGATAAATATGTTTGATAAAAATTATACCAAAAATCTTAAAAATTCAGGTAATGATTATGAATGGTATCCTTGGATGATATCTCTGGTAATGCATGCATAACCTCATGGAACGTCAACTTAGATAGAATATAATTTTGAAAGAATACTTGGGAAATTTCATGAGGAAAGTATTTTTTATTTGAAAACCAAATTTTAATACCTAAACATAATGAAAATAATTTTCTTCTAAAACAACCTTTAATGCCTATAATAGAAGATTTTAAATATCATTTACAAGATTTCTTGTAGAAAATAACATTTTCTATTAGAAAAAATCTTCTTAAAAAATATTTTTTTGAAAAACATTATTATTTTAAAATAAATTTTAAATTTTATAAATTAATCCAAGAATTTATAATTTTCAATTACTTTAGAAAATTCTATACATGTCTTACATAATAAAGTGACGATCCCTTCAATTGTTTTTGTAAAATCCAAATAGGAATTGTTTTGGAAAACAACATGAAGATTCTATTCAATTTTTTTTAAAAAAAGTATAAAATGGGTAAAAATTTATTTTCATAATTATATTAGATCAATAAAATAATTTGTGAAAGATTTTTTAGAAAAAAATGTTTTGAAGGAAAATATATTGTTGACCGAAAAGAGAAATAAGGATTGATTTTATTAAACTGTTTATTAATTTTCCAAACTTTTAATTAGTCAGAAAAGGGTATACATACATAAATATGTCATTAATATCTAGAGGATAAAAACATTCATGATAATTTTTGAGATATGGAACACAATATTTCTCCAATGGAATCATAATAATAAACAATCCTCATAAATGATGAGATTGTAATAATGAATTCCTACCACTTTGGTAACTTTGAATCATAATACCCATGAAATAATTAAACCAAAATAAGCATTAAATATTATTCAAATAATTAAATTCACTATATAACATGTTAAAGGGGAATTATATACACCTTTTAAATGATTATAGGTTTATAACATAACATGTGTCTCAAAGAAGAAAAATTGAGAAAAATTTCCCAACCTTAAGTATTGAATTCCACTATAATCGTTCAAAACATTATTATAATAAATATATGGTCATTATAAATTTATTAAAGAGATATATTCTTATATATAATATCATACATGATTCTATTATGAAATTATATTAATCTTTTAGTAACAATTCCATTTTAATGTTAGGTTTCACGTAATAAACGCTTTGTTTTTCTTACATGTTTTGACTTTTTATTATTGGGCCTATTACATAGATCATGATTTAATAATATAAAGAATTTAAAAATGATATAAATATCATATATATTGAGTATATATGTATTTATAAAAATCCATAAAATTTTGTGATATTAAATGAAATGCACCATCTGTGGAGATGGTAGGCTGCACGTATGTATGAACACTGTTTTTAATTTTCTTATCATTTTCAAAGAAATAAAATTAAATGATATATAATCATTCAAGAATAAATTTTATTTCAAATATTTCACATATTATTATGAATACAATATTTAATAAATTTCATGTAATGCATGAATGGATCACATCACTTCATGAGGTGGTGTCTGGGACACACACAAATGACGTTGTCGTATTCCCACAAAAAGTAAACCATGAATGTACATGTGATATAAAAATTAAAGAACAATAATTACAGAACTAATATAATAAATATAACATATAAATAGTATTTACATCATTATTACCAAACTTTATAGGTGGTAATAGAAGAGTGAATTACATCAGTTCAAGAAGCGGTAGTCCATCGTAGACACAGACAATGACTTCATAACCCATTTGATCGAATTGTGTGTGGTTTTAAGTAGTAACCTTAAAACCACAAAACCTGAGTATTTTTAAGATACTTAAGTTTATATATAATATTTATATAAAAATTATTGAATGGTTTTGATAATGAAATAAAACAAAAACGTTCATTGATAAACGTTACATTTTGTTGGTATCTTTTATTAGTTTTCACCAAATGACTTACTAGGTAAGATTTCTACCAAAATTGAGGAATATAATATTATATCAGTTAATTGGAGAAGTTATTTGGATAGGTATTTTCTTAAAAAAATTGGTGTTTTGGGTTTTAGGATAGGAGAGAGTGGGTGGTCGTTTATAAGGGTAGTGAGTGGCGCTTTTTTGTAATTATTTTGAAAGAGTGAATTCCGCCAATCTTTTTCCCTGTAAAATGAATCCAATGATAGAAAAATCTATATAATAGAAGGAATAATGTCATCATATGGCCAAAAAATGGGGCTTGGACATGTTTTGTGTCATATTTAAACATTATATTCTATGGTTAACCACTATGTAATCTTTTTTTTAACTTAATCATTATAATTAATTTTAATTGATTTAACTAATTAATTTGGAGGAAAATTAATTCAGACATATTATAAATTATAAATTATGATGATAAAAAATATTGAATCAATTTTTTATAAATTCAATTAATAGAATTGGCAGGAATTAATTTAATATTATTCTCACAAACCTGTCAAGAAAAAAGATTTTCAAAGTGGAAAAGATAAAAAGATTACAAAGATTTTATATTTAAATACAATATTTAATTGATTCAAATGAACTAAATTGGGTTAACATATGTATAATTAAACAAAATAGAATTTAAAACCAAATTAAAATATAATATAAATATATAAATAAATTAACCGAAAATTATGTTTCAATTAAAATTTAGTATTTTCCTAATTCATCAAAAAATGAAAATTTTCAAAAAAATCCAAAACAATGACCCATAGATAATTTTAAATTATTAATTCAAAAATTATTTTTGTTTTTTCAAATCAATTTCCTAAAACTATCAAAAATTAATTTTGTCATTGCTTACAAAAATACACAAATGTAGTATTTGGAAAAATAGGATTTTCAAAACATATAAAGACTTTACAGAAACTTAAATATTTCATTGTCAATATTATTTCATTATGTAAACCCATTATATTTAAAAACTAATTATTACTATTCATATTACTATGTTTAGTGGCTATGTTATAATGGTCAGGTTTAAATAACTATATTAATAATATATCATTATTTTTATTAAAACTCAGTGTTTTGTGTAACATAAGATAATCCAATGTTTCATGTACTTCAATATTAACTTGGTCTTGAATATCTCCCATGATTAACTTGGTGTATCATGAAATTTTATCCATTAATTAAATTTAATTTATTCAAAATAATGTTCATAAAATTTTGGGGTGTAACATTCTATCCCCATTAAAATGAATCTCACCCTCAAAATTCTTTATTATGATAAAAAAATTATTATACCTTTAACTCATCATATACTGAAGTTTTCACTTATCTTACTCAAAACTGGTGGTCTCACCCCAATAATTTGACCTCATGAGTCATCTTCTTTCATAGACCTTTCTCTGTACAGTCCAAAATCTCCACTAATCGTTCCTTGTAAGAATGATCATTCCCAATCGGGATAGCCTCTTAGTTCAGTACTTGTGAATGGTAAAATATATACCTAATCATGACATATAAATAAAATACATCATGCAATTGAAAAAGTTTTTGTGGAAGAACAATGTGATAGGCTACCATGTTAATATGATCATGAATTTCAAAGTGACTAAAATACTTAGTGCTTATTTCTCTTATATTCCTGAATCTCATGAAATTATTTCATGAAGAAATTATTAGAAATAAATTATTACCAACACAAAATTCTAAATCACATCAATGATTATCAGTATAAAGTTTCTGCCAACTTTGGGATTCTTTGATATTTTTTGGAATGAATCTAAAATTCTCTCCTATCTCCTCAACTATCTTAGGTCTCAATATCATTGTTTCTCCCAATTCATTATAAAACATTATAGATTGCAATTTATTTATTTAGAGTGATTCATAAATAGACATATGAATGATTGAGTGTAAGCTATTGTCATAAGAAAAATAAACTAGAGTAAGGTCTTTAGCCCAACCACCTTTGAAATATAATTATCAAGATGTCAAATTATCCTCTAGGGTTTGAATTGTTCTTTCAGGCTGACAATATGTTTGAGGATGATACACAATAATGAAACATAATTCTATATCAAGAGCATGATATATACTTCACCAGAACATTAAGGTAAACCTAGGGTCCTAATAAGACACAATGGATTGTGGTACAATATGAAAACTTAACACTTAATTAATGTATATCTTAGAAATATGGTCTATAGATAATTCTAATATTATATAAACGTATTGTGATAACTTAGTTAGCCGATCAAATACCACTCATTTAGCATTATTCCCTATAGAGGTTTTGGGGATTCCAATGAAAAAAATCCATATTTCCATTCTCTCATTTTTATATTGGTATGACTAATAGATGCAACACCCCCTTAAATTTATTTATTTCAGCCTTAACTTGTTGACATACCAATAAATAAGATATATTGTCTACAATATATATCTTCATTAAATCCCAGCATAAGTATTATTTCAAATATATATACATATTCATACTTCCAAGATAAATTAAGAAGTAATAACTAGGAGCTTCCTCTAAAAAATCCTTTTTCAAATTATGGTATGAAAGGAATTATTACATGGTTCCTAAAACCTATCATTACAGCATGATCATGGTTAAAATCAATAATACTTCTTTCCTTTGTTTTTAACTCTACATCTTCCTTATGTACCTCTTTAATCTTTACTAGGATATATGGATGAACATTCAATTCACAAAGATAATATTTTCACCTTCCTTTATCATTTCTAGATTCATCTTTTTAAAAAGCATAAATATTGAATATTTTATTATCCTCATAATGGATAATCTATCATGATACCTTTGACTCATATAATTGACCACCTCATTCTCTATCTTAGGGTGGTAATGTATAGAGCAATCATTATACATTATATTCTCTAGCCATTTTCTTTAGTACATTTTCAACTCCTTCTGTGTGAATATATATCTCAAAAGTTTATCATCCATAAATAGATCCCAAATTTATCTATAAATATAATGCATCTATATTAGTAATGATAAAATTAACATTTCTTACTCAAATTCATGATTTGGGTAATTTTTCTCAGAAATCATCAATTGACACGAGGTATAGGATATAAACATGTTATTATATAAATGAGCACAATACTATACCTTATTGGATGCAACCCTATATATTTCAAACCTTCTCCACTATAGGGTAATGTAAGCACAAATTCATTGACTAACCTTCTCTTCAGTTACATGACATTTTCCTCACATTAATGTATCAAGAGGAACATGAATCCATTTTGAGTTAACTAGGTGAGAGTTTAATATAGTCATGAATTATTATCAAAAAACCATCTATAATAACCATAAATCCAATTCAACTATAGGTCTTAGTCATCATGGTTGGTTTGGTACAATATCCAATAGCATCCATCTTTGATGGATCTACTAATATATACTCTTTTTAGATTATGTTATCGAAAAAATGAATCCTTTGTAGAAAAAAATTACACTTTGTAAAATTTTTTTATAGATTCTACTTCCTTAGGTTATTTAGTATAATTTTGATGTCGTATTCAGGGTCTTAGTTACTTTTTGAATAGATAATAATATCATATATAAAGAAAACAAAAAAGTGATCATGGTAATCTCTAAAGACCTTATTCACTAAATCTATGAAGATAGTAGGTGAATTGGTAAGACCGAAAGGCATGAATATATATTCATAGCTTTCATACCACATATGGATTCCCATATTGGGTATATCCTCCTAATAAAACATCAATTAATGATATCTAAAATTAAGGTCAATCTTGGAAAAGTATGTATCTATGCATATTTGATCAAAAAAGTCATCAATACAGGGAATATGATTCATGTTTTTAACTATGATCTTGTTCAACTCCCAATAATCTTTACAGAGTAACATTGATCCAATTTTCAATTTCACAAAAATAATTGGTGAAACTTAACATGACACAGTTTTTTGAATGAATCCTAAATAAAGTTATTATTGGAGTTTCTTATTCAATTATTTAAACTCAATTAGGGAAATTATTTAGGGATTAGTTGAAATTAGTGTAACATGAGGTAAAGGTAAGGAACTACAGTTGTTTGCGCAGCTCTTTCATGATGCTTACACTTTTTTTTGTATCCCAATGAAGGTATAGGCAAGAAACCACAGTGAGGTGGTGAGGTTTGTGTTTTCTTTATTGGTAGTTGGTGGAAAGATGATGCGAGTTCGTCTATTCCATCACTTGGAGTAGCTATTTTGTTCGAGTCCATTAAAGTTGGACTTGTACTTTGGAGTTTTTAGCTACTTTTTTTGTTTTATTTATTCACCTTTTACGTAAAGTTATTGAATATATATATATCGTATTCATCATTCATTTTTACTTTTTGGTTAGTACATATATTCCATGAGTTTGGTCAAGTTGTGAGAAATAATTCCCTCTATTATGTTGTTCAATGCCTGGGTTCTTGTCAGAATCTAGAGGGGACTAGGAATGACCATTGGGTATGTAACAGAATGGGTCCACTGCTGGGTTTGAGAGAATCTCAGGTCATTTTGTTATAATTTGGTATCAATGGAGGTACATCCTCAGGATTTCATGTCTTGAAAAGTTTGTTTGATTGTAGATTGGATTTTTGGGACTTGAGAGGTATGTTGTGATATGTGCCTAGCCAACTCTTGTCACAACGTGACTGAAGTTTCAATGGAATGTTGGGATGTGTGTATTTAGTATTGGTTTTTATTTTTAATGTATCAGTTTTTTATTATGGATTTCCTAGATTGAATTGAGATTTGTTATGTTGTTTAATCATTTATATATTTAGGTGTGGTGTAGTATACCTCTGAGTCGTCTTCCATGAGTTCCTCAAGAAGTTGCAGCTGATGCTCCTCAAGGGAACCCACCTATACATTAAAATCTCATAGAGGTTATCATACGAGTAGTCCATGATGTTGATCAAGGTGTACCACTTGTTTAGAATGTGGTGGTTTAGGTACAACCAGAATCTAGAGGAGAGAGATATTAATCGATCGTGGGAGTTCTTGCATGAGAAGCCAATATACTTTAAAGGAACAAAAAAACCTCAATAGTCGACAGAATGGATGGATAGGATCAGTCAAATAATTGACTTTCTGGAGACTCCTGAGAACATTAGGGTGAAGTGTGAAGCATTTAGACATAAGGGTTCCAGAAATCAATGGTGGGATAATATGGTCCAAGAAGTCAGAAACATTTTCATGGATTGGAAGGGTTTCAAAACCCTGTTCTTTAAGATATTTTCCCAATGTCCCTACTACAAGAAAAGTCTATAGATTTTCTTTATTTAAAATAGGGAGAGTGTTTTATATCGGTATACACCTATCATGTTTCTTAAATTTTCCATTTTCCCTGAATGAGGTTAAGAGTGACTAGGTAAAGGATCATAAGTAACTGTGGGGTTTGTAACTGGATATTAGATAACAAGTATTTATGCTAATGATTAATACCTAAGCATAGACGGTGGATAGATCTATGATGAAATAAATTAATATGACCAACATGGATGGATTTTCCATATATTAAATTTTATTAGGTGTAAGCTTCAGCGGTGCACATAGAAAAAAGAGGAAGTGGAAAGATCATCACAAGGGTAGTGGTGGTGGGTCTCTACAGTGATCCTCCTCTGCACCGTCTGTTCATGTAGGTAACATGCCTATGACTTGATATCAGTGTGGAAACATTGGACACACCATGGGTTAATTTCCAATACTCATAAATATGTACAATAGTTGTGGACACGTTGGTAAATTATAAAACATCTATTAGGATATGTCTATTCCTCATTATGGTTAGTGTTGGTCAGCTACAAGGGCTACTACAGTGCAGTTAGAATCTGTAAAGACTACAGGCCCCAGAAACAAGCCTCAAGAGTGGATCATTTTCACCTAGTAGATGAGTGTCTAGTGAAAGTTGACGTAGGCCTAGTAATAGTGAGAGGTACTATCTTTATTTCATCTTCAGTAGTAATTTCATTATTTGATATGGGTGGCTCCCACTCATTTATATCTACAAATTTTGTTGATGTTATTAAACTTCCAATGGATCTTATGTCCTTTAAGATAGAGTTATCAACACCTATTGGTAAGAGGAGAGAGTAGGGGTTCAGGTGAACCTCTAGTTTCTTAATGATAATTGATATAGAGTTAGTCTAAGATTTTCATCCTATTGATTTGGATCTGTTTGACTTCATTATCGGTATAGAGTTTCTTGTCACACATTGAGATGAGGTTGGTTGTTATCATCAACATGTTTTGTTTCTTACTATCAATGGTAGATATCATGGGTTTCTGAGGGAGTGGGACCTAAGGTCATGTCTTGTAGGACCTTTCCACCCAGAGCTCAGGAGTTTTTTGGTTGATGTTGTGTTTGATCCAGATGGTGCTTCATCTATTGGTGATCTTCCCATTGTTGTTAAATCCATTCCTGAATTTTTTACAGATGATTTCTCTGGTCATACTCTCGAAAGATAGGTTGCATTTATGATTAATCTGGTGTCAGGTACATGGCCAATAGTGACACCTATTATCATATATCTCAAGGAAAGATAATGTAGCTCAAATTTCTGTATGATGAACGTTAGAAAAATGTTTCATTCACCCTAATGTTTTATCAAGGATATCCCCTATGATCTAATCCAATAAAGAAGATGGTTCACTTTATTTTTTTGTGGACTGTTAGAAGTTGAACTAGGTAATGGTTATTAAAAAAATATCATTCTCTTCATGTGGATGTTTTGTTTGATCAGTGAAATGGGAAGAAGTGGTTTTCAAAGATTGATCATCAGTCAGGTTATCATCCGCTCAATGTTCCGGAGTCTGATATACTGAAGACAACTTCTAGAAGCTGGCATAGACATTTTGAATATCTTGTGATTCCTTTTGGTATGACTAACTCTCCTGTAGTTTTTATAGACATTATGATAAGATATTCCACCAATATATTGACACTTTTTTGGTAGTGTTTGTGGATGATATTATAGTTTATTAAAAATATGAGCATAAGCATGAGAACCATCTGAGTTAGCTTCTAGATATTTTTATAAGTCACCATTTGATTGGAAAGAGTTTGAAATTTAGTTTCTAGATTCATGTAGTAATGTTATTAGGCCCCAGAATTTATGAGCACAGATTAACAATTGATCCAGAGAAGGTAAATCCTATCTTTTCATGGAAGGAAACACATAATGTCATTGAGATACGAAGATTTCTTGGTCTTATAGGATACTACAAACAGATTTTCAACGATTTATCAAATAAAGTGTTACTACTGACTACTCTTACTAGGAAGGTGGTGAAATTAACAAGGGATGTGAAGTTCCATTATTATTTTGATGAAATGAAAATACTTCTAACATCGGCTCATATTCTCATCTTACCTGAGCCTGGTAATGGTTACATGGTGTTTTTCGATGCTTCAGGTGCTAGTTTAGGTATGTGTACTTATGAAGGTTTACTATGTGGTAGCTTAAATATCTCTTCAGATTTTTTTGTACGAAAATAATAACCTCACTCAGGATTTAGATCTTACTACAGTTCTGGATGAAATTTGGTTTTGTATGAACTATATTTTTGGGGAAAGGTTCACAGTATTCTATGATCATAAGAGTCCGAGTTGTATATTTTCTTAGAGGGACTTCAATATAATATAGAGGTGATGGGTAGAATACATTCATACATTTTATTTATATATTTCCCACAAACTAGGAAAATGGAATGTTATTGAATAATCTCTTAGTAGTAAAGTTCCATTATATGATATCCTAGAATCGAAGGAGGAGTGGAACCTTATAGGTATTTTTGCTCAGTTGCACCTAGATGCTTAAGAGGATGTTTCAACCATGGTTTTGACCATTTTTTAGTTATCATTATCTCTCACGGTGTTTATTTTGATGATTTAGTAGGAGGATATTAAATTTTAGAAAACATTAGAAAGCCTTTATAGTGGGGAGAATGTTTCAGGTTAGTCACATTCTTCAGATGGTTTTCTATACTTCGAGAAAATTATTGACATATCAGAGTTAGTAAATAGTTTAGTCTTGTTTGTTTGTCACAAATCATCACCGGCCTTTCATACGGACACAATTTAGATGTATTGTGGCGTTAGACGGTGATTCTGGTGGCTGGGTATGAAGCGCGACATCATAGAGTTTGTGTCTCACTAATACACCTTCCAATAGATAAAGGTAGATCACTTGAAACCTTTTAGTTTGATTCATCCTTTTCCAGTGCTATTTTGGAAATGGGATGAGGTATCCATGGATTTTTTGTTGGATTAACAGGGACTCCCCAAGGGAAGATTTTTTGGGGAGGTTGTTTATCTGTTAACGAATTCTGCTCATTTTATTCTGATCAAGGACACAACTAATGTGGAAGATCAGGGTAAGATATATGTGCCAGAGATTGTGAGGTTACGTGTTAGTCTTTATTTCATTTAATTGGATAGGGATCCTAGGTTTACCTCTAGGTTCTTTAGGAGCCTCCAAGAGGCGATGGGATCTCAGGTCAAGTTAAGTACAACATTCCATCCATAGATAGATGGTCAGACAGAGCGTGTGATTCTGATTCTAGATGATATCATCCATGCCTATGTCTTGGATTTTGGAGGATCATGGGATAGTCATCTAGTACAAGATGAGTTTTTTTAGGATAATAGTTATATGTAAACAATTATAATGGATCTTTTTGAGGCATTCTATGATTTCCCATGTAGATCACCTCTTTATTGGGATAAGGTGGACAAAGTATCTTTTGTTAGAAAGAGTTTTTTTTTCTGGAAATGTCCAAACCAATTCAGTATGTACATCAAATTCTGGTTATAGACCAGATTCTATAGAAATAATATGTAGAATAGTGGTGAAATCATTTGAAGTTTTCCATAGCTAACTAGTTTTTATTGAATGTTTCTACTCAATTGGGTCACCATCAACTTGGAAGGAAGGGAATGTTAGCTATATTTCCAATGCTTTCATTGGGGCGCATGCATCCGTCTGTGGAGGACTTGCAGCTATTGCCCCATCTAACCACTTTCCAAAGGCAGGCATCATCTGTCACTTATTCAGGGACATTTTCTCCTTGATCAAAATAGGATAATGGGATATCGGTTCTTCTTTCCGTGGATTACTCCTCAGAACTCATTTCCTCGTCTGGGTCTCCCTTAATGATTATGTCATGTCTTGTGAATCTCGTTCACGATGAAATTTATTTGCGGATGCTGGTTAATTACACTACTTCCGTCAAAAATTTCCGTGGGGTCTTGACATGGAAGCAACCTTCGGTCAGAGTAAATGGTAAAATCAAGCATGTCGGGGCATATCTGGATGCATGGACATCGAGGAAACTATATTCCTTCCCATAAGAGGGAATATCAGGGGCACAAAACCTGAGGAATCCCACATTATTCATGGGGTATATTATGCCGAAGGCATGTCTTTGAGGTTTTCATCAGTTTACCATGTTTAACACGGGGTATGCTGTGAGTGTAACATCTAGCGGAGATGGGATGAGGGTGATTAGAACATCCCATAGAGACAGATCAAGTTGGTACATCCCTAGGCAGGAGCTATAGGAGTATTTACCAGGTAGATGGGTCAGAAAAATCAATAAGAGAAGACCCAGAATGGTGTGTCCCATAAAAAAAAGATGTCACATCGTGAAGGATGATCTGGAAACCATTAAGGACAGATCAGAGAGAGTTCATCACAATGTTGGGGAACAACAAGGTTTACCTTTGACTGGGATTGAACCTCGTGGAGGATTCCTACGTACCCTATGTAGATGACATGGATCAAAACCAACGTAGTTTGAAGGGGTGATGAAACAGGGTGTACACAGAGGACAACAACCTAAATACATGCTAGAGATTACACATGGATAATGTCCCAAGTACTGCTAAGAGCAGCGAGGAGGTGGATGATGTGATCCCACAAGGATGTGATTACCTGGGTAAGAACCATGATGAATAATGGAGTGTGGAATGATGTGGAGGGAGAATGAGATGGAATCGACGTGAGGACGATAGTGATGTTGGTCTTGAGACATGAAGAGTCTTCCTACGTATCCCCGTGGTAGGGAATCAAAGTCATCATAGTTCGATGGGACGATGGGACACCTGGGGAGGTGACCCATGAGAATGGACGCATGGATGAGATCTAGAGTATATAGAACCTTTAGGTTGGTTCAGAAGATTCTCGATACACATAACCTTGAGGGAGAGATTAGGATGAGGCACGAGTGATGGGCTTGAGCCTCAGGGAGGTTTCCTATGTATCCCCATGGTAGGGAATAAAATTCTGCATAGTTCATTTGAATAAAGATTACCATCAATTGGGGACTTCAACATCATACCATCGATTATGGGTGTTCAACAGCTTACTGCCAAATTGGGCTAACAATAGATTACTGTTGAATAGGGTTGAAAATGGCTTATGGATGAAAGGGTTTGACAATGTCTTACCGCTGAATGGAGTTGGAAACCGCTTACCACTAAATGTTCTTCACAATGACTTACCAATTAATTGGGTTGAAAATGGCTTACCGCTGAATGGGGGGTAGTTTAATGTCATGTGGGACAAAAAAGGGTGTGTAGTTTAACATCATGCAGGACGGGGGTGGACCGATGTGAAGCGGGTCAGAACCAATGGTTGGTGGGATTGAACCTTAGGAAGGTTTCCTACTTACCTTACAATGGAAAGGATCCAAGTCCATGCAGTTCGGGTTGGTTTGGGCGAACCAACTTGAAGGTGGTCAAAGCGACTGGATGTTGGGCTTGAACCATAGGGAGGCTTCCTACATCTCATTCCTTGTCAAAGATCAAAGACCACATAGTTCATGAGAGGTGTTAGTGAGTCGACCTGAAGATGGTCAGGAGCAGTGGGGTGTAAAGGTTGAACCTCAGGGAGGCTTCCAATGTACCTGTCCTTGGAAAACATCAAATACCTAGTAGTTTCAGTGGTGGGAACTGACGTGAAAAGGGGTCAGAATGAATGGGGTGTTGTTCTTGAACCCCTATGTAGTTTCCTATATACCTTACCTTGGAAAGGATCAATGTCCACGTAGTTCAGGATGGTGTTTGGGGTTTACGCTTTAGGCTGCCCAGAGAGGATTTCATGGTCGATTCTTTCTCAAATCCCACGTGAATCACGCTCGGTGTGAGAAAAAAGTGACAGAACAGACCTGATGATCACAACACAAAGGTGTGTCCATGAAGGGTGGTGAATGGGGCTTATGCAAGGAAGATGCCTGAGTACCGCTATAGAACGGCCATGGTGACTGGGGATTATTAAAGGAAGATACCAGGGTGCCATTATTTAGTAGAAATGGTGAATAGGGATTACAAAAGGAAGCTGTTTGAGTGCTTCTATAGAGCGGCCTTGGTGAATGGCGCTTACGCAAGGAAGCTACCTGGGTGCCGCTATGGAGAAACATTGGTGAATGGGGCTTATGCCAGGAAGATGCCCGGGTGCCACTATAGAGAAACATTAGTGAATGGGGATTACGTAAGGAAGCTGCTTGGGTGCTGCTATAGAGAAACAATGGTGAATGGGGCTTACGCAAGGAAGCTTCCGAGGTGCTGCTAGGAAGCGGCAATGGTGAATGGGGCTTATGCAAGAAAGATTCCCGGGTGCCGCTATGGAGTGACAATGGTGAATGGGGATTATGCAAGGAGGCTGCCCATGTGACGCTATTGAGCATCATTGGTTAATGGGGATTACGCAAGGAAGCTACCCTGGTGCCGCTATGGAGAGGTAAACATGGATGGGGCTTATGCAAGGATGTTGCCCGGGTGCCACTATGGAGCGGCAACAGTGCATGGGGCTTACGTAAGGAAGCTGCATGAGTGCTACTATGGAGTGACAATGGTGAATGGGGCTTACACAAGGTAGCTTCCTGGGTGCCGCTTTGTAGAGGCATTGGGGAATAGGGATTATGCAAGGAAGCTACCTGGGTTCCGCTATGGAGAGACACCGGTGGATGGGGCTTATGCAAGGAAGCTGCCTGGGTGCCGTTATGGAGTGCCAATGGTGGATGAAGCAAACATAAGGAAGATACCTATGTGATGCTATATAGTGACAATGGTGAATGGGTCATACGCAAGGAAGCTACTCAGGTGCCACTATGGAGTGGAAAAGGTGGATGGGTCTTACCCAAGGAAGCTTCCCCAGTGCAGCTATGGAGTGACAACGGTGTATGGGGCTTACACAACGATGCTGCATGGGTTCCATTATGGAGCAGAAATGGTGAATGGGGTTTACACAAGGAAGCTACCCGGGTGCCGCTATGGAGTAGCAATGGTGAATGGGGATTACACAAGGAAGATGCCTGAGTGCCAAAAGTAGCGGCAATTATGAATGGGTCTTACGTAATGAAGCTTCCCTTGTGCCACTATGGAGTAGAAATGGTGGATAGAGCTTACGCAAGGAATCTACCCATGTACCACTAAAGAGCGGCAATAGTGAATGGGGCTTATGCAAGAAAGATGTCCAGATGCTGCTATAGAGTGGCAATAGTGAAAGGGGGTATTACGCAAGGAAAATGACGGGGTGACACTTCGGAGCGGCAATATTGACTGGGGATTAGGCAAGGAAGTTTCCTGGGTGCCATTACGGAGCAGAAATGGAGAGTGGGGCTTATGCAAGGAAGCTGCATAGGTTCCACTATGGAGTGGCAATGGTGTATAGGGCTTACGCAAGGAAGATGCCCAAAGGACTCCCTCATGTATTTCCATGAGGGCATCCCAACTCAGTGGTGGGTTGTGGCCTTCACCTATGTGCTAGTTCTCAAGAGAGATAACACCAAGGGTGTGTTGGAGTGAGTCCAAACAAAGGGAGATGAAAAGTGTGAATCACATGCCTAACATTCGGAACACAATGAGGGTGGTGTGGCGATGGAGGATAACGATTGACCATATTTGAAACACAACATCCATATCGAGTTATCCTCAAATGGGGAAAAACAAATGATGGAATAAGGTTTCTTATGATTATGACATAATCATGGAATGGATTCCAACAATCTTTAAATTATGCCACTGTAATCATGGAATAAGGTTTCTTATGATTATCACATAAGGAATCTCTTATTTGGAACAAGAGGCATCCTATTATTGAATGATTGGTAATGTTATAGTTTAAAGTCATGTAGAGAGGACTGTTGGCATCTTATGCTAGGCGCATAAGGCATCTCTTGATTAGAGAAAGTGGAATCCTATATATGGAACATAGGGAATACTATAGTTTATAGTCATGTAGAGAGGACTATTGGCATCTTATGCTAGGTGCATAAGGCCTCTCTTATTTTAAGCAAGTGGAATTCTATTAATGAATGATAGGGAATGCTATAGTTTAAAGTCATGTAGATAAGACTATTGGCATATTATGCATGGAGCATAAGGCATCTCTCATTTGGAGAAAAAGGCATCCAATGTTTTTCATATATGAATTACTACAGTTTAAAGTCATATAGATAGGACTATTAGGCATAAGGCGCCTAGTAATGGACAATGTTGGGACTTACATAAGGGAAACCCTTTCAAATTAAACCTGTAATATGAGCCAAGTGATGGGGTCTGGATGAGTTGCTTGAGGAATGGTTCAACTCAAGGTACTTGAAAATAATTGATGAGGATAATATCAACTCACGACATAGGAAACGAACCAAGAGGAATATGTCGACTCAAGGTGTTTCGTGGTGTGTAGAGGAGAAACTCAAATCATGGTATTCCATAGGTGGAAGGTGGGTGTGCATAAGGGCACAATAGAAAATTCCAAAATCCCATAAAGAAAAGTTTGTGGTGTGACTATCTATTTTTCATGGGGGTCAATGATGGTATGGACCAACATGCATGAAGATATGAGCTTTACAAAGGATAGGTCTTCACAAAGTAGCTTTACGAAGAAATGGGGCTCACAGAGCATGGGGTCTTGCAGAGAATCTTTGCAAAGGAAAGGTGCTTGCAGAGCATGGATTCATGGAGCAACATCACGAAAGAAGATACTTGTGAAGCATGGAATCACGGAGTAGCTTTGCGAAGGAATCTACTCATGCAACATTGACTCGCAAATCACCTTTGTGAAGGAAGATACTCATAGAGAATGGACTCATGAAGCCGATTCATGATGGAAAGAGGACATCCGAGAAATGGGAGATCGGCCGCCCAAGGGGCAGAGTGACCCCTTAGATAAGGGTAGTGAGATGGGTATTTATAAAAGAGAGGTGTTGTGAAGAAGAGCCCACTCGATGTGAATCCAAAGCTCACTCTGCGGCGGATCGTGAACGTCAAAGGTTTTCATAGAGCATCCCACCTCCTTGCTCCAAGGTGGATCATGAACGTTAAAGGAATTCACAGAGCATCCCACATCCTTGCTCCACAGTGTTTTCGCGAATGTCAAAGGGTTTCGCGGAGGATCCTGACTTCTTACTCCGCGGCGGCGCTCCATGATCGCGGAGGGAGCTTCACGAATGGGCTTCATAAACCAGTTTTCTAGTCCAACTTCAAATGTCCATAACTCCTAAAATGTAACTCCATTATGGCTCTACGAACTATCAAATCGAAGCATAAAAAACGAGCTATGCTCTTAGATCATTTTTGGGAGTATTTGAAAAATTTTGGGGACAAGTTCTCTAATGTCAACAAGCTTCAATATATGCTGGACCGTTTGAGATAATTGATCCGTTCATACAAGCTACTTGTTAGTTAGAATTTCCATTTCAGTATATAGGTATTCATGATGTTTTTCATATATCATAGCTTAAGAAATATCACCCTAAACCCGATCATTTTCGGAGTTTGGATGAAATTGAGTTAGATCCAGATGCTTCTATAGTCAGGAGGAATTGGTTGAGATCATTGTCTCTCAAGTGAAATTCTTTCTTGGGAAGTTGATTCCTTCCGTTAGAGTTAAATCGAAGTAAGTATTATATTATCATGAGGAATGGGAATGTGAATCGTTGTTGAAGGAGTGGTGAAATCATCTCTTTTCAAGGATGATATCTTCCACCTGACTTTTCGGGGAGGAAGAGGCATTATGGTGGGGAGTTTGTAACATCCTATTACCATTTTCTCAGGTACAACCTTAGCCTCATCATGGTTTACCCTTCCTTTTATATTGGGAGGAGACCTATAATGGTGAAGTCAGATATTTGTTAAAATTTCACTAATAACCATTCATTTCTATAGGTTGTATTGAAGTTACAAGATGCATAGCTATGTTACACACTGTTTCATGTTTTTTGGATGTAATTCATGAAATAAAACTTCACGATTGGAAATATTACATATTATGACCATGAATTACATGATGTGAGTATTTAAAAGGCCAATTTGTAGTCAATGGTGATGGGTTTTTAAGTGTGTGTGGATCATGGGGGTTACATGTTATGAACTAAGTAACGCATCGTCTAATGACCCGCGTAATGTTATTAAATATAGTGCATAGATATTATGATTTAGTTCCTTCACTAGTTATTCAAGGATCTCAACCTATAGCAGTTCTAGAGAATTTTTGAGAGACTCAACTCCTTATAGATCAATCTTTTCAACACATGATATCAATTGATGTTGTGGTGAGTCTCTTAGAGTGAGTAACCTTTCCATTCATTAATTTCTTTGATCACTATAGCACTGATGGGCAGATTTTATGGACACATTGGCCTATGGTTGTTTATTCTTCTTGGATTATTATTAGATCCTTTGTGTGATATCATTCTGGAGGCATTTTATTCCTTTTTTTGGGTGCATATGGTATTCATCATTGATGTATATGGGTTACCTCTCTTCCACTGACCCCTTGTCTTATAAAATACATTATTCTTGATGTGGATTTCATTTTAGGTCCTTCCTTGATATTTTTGGGTTTTGTTGATTTTGGATTCAATTGTGGGAATGTCAGACCTACGTTTTGAGGTAGGTGGTTCTGTCTCTAGCCGTTGTTGATGAACCTGATTATTTTATTAATAAACTATTTTTTATTTTAAAATTGACCTAATTTTTTTGTTTGTACTAAAAATGGGTTTCCAAGGAAAAATGGGTTTTCTCTAGTTATTGGAAAATGGAATGAGAAAGCGGTATTTCCGAAGCACGAAGATGAATTTTGAAATGGTTTTCAAAGCATTGAAATAAATTATGTAAAAGAGCATGTGGGTTACCTTAGTTACTTAGGTGGAAGGATTATCATGATGCCATCATCTATTGTTTTTTAATTATCAATGCGGGTTGTCTTCGGGATTTCCTCTATTTCCTAGGCCCATTTTTCTTGGAGAATGATATTGACATTTAGGGGTTTTACTCAGGGGGTATTCCTCTGCTTCCTAGGATCATAATTTCAGGATCATAATTTGTGCACTTGATTGACTAGGGTATGAGTAGTGTTCATCATGGACCTATAGTATTCCTTGGTGTTGTGATACATGTGCCTCTATTTTGTATTTCTTAGCTTTATGAGATAGCCTCGATATATATGTTTATTCTTTTCAAAAATGATATAGAAAATGTTCTTTGAAATTGATATACATGATTTTGTTTTAGAGATGTGAAAAAGGGAAATGATACCATGATTAATATAAAATTTCTATATAACTAATCATTCCCTATTTCTAATTAAAATAATCATACATGCATATTTATATATAGAACGGTTATGGAGCACCTAGGTGGGATCCTACAGTTCCTGTTATCTCACACCTTGTGCACCTTTTCGGGGGGGGGGGGGGGGTGTAGACCATTTTTTGTATTCTAGTACAGGAAACAACAAACCTCCATAGTGAGGCAGTTAGGTTTATTTCAGCTAGTTGGGTAGTTGGTGTTTTGATGGTGGGCGTTCATCCTTGACATCATTCAGAGTAGCTATTTGGATTGGGTTATTTATAGTGGGACTTTTCCCTTGGAGTTTTAAGATACTTTTGTTTCGGTCTGTTTCTGCTTTTTTCTTAAATTTATGACATATATATCTTTTTCCCCTTCTGTTGCTCCTTTTTGTTTAGTACATATATGCCATGTGTTTGGCCAGGTTGGGAATAATCATTCCCTCTATTGTGTTCTTAGATGCCCGGGTGATTGTCCCCATCCTGTGGGGATTAGGAACACCTTTCTTATATGTAATGTAATAGGTTGTTGCAGGGTTTGAGAGAAACCATGGCTGGTTCGTTAAACACTAGGAGTGTCAAACTAGGTTCACAGAAAGGTTTGTTGTCGTGCACCAATTCCCCATTAAGTCAAGATCAACATAGTTTTTTCAAGGTTTGTTTCCCTATGTAGATCTATTCTAGAGCCACATCCACTTGTAGTATCTTTACATGGATGCATTACCAAGGAACCGACCTCTCTATCCTTTACCAAAATTCCATGAATGTTTCCTATAATTTGACATATGCTTACGCTTATTCATAGACATGTTCTTAGTGATCACACTAAGGTTTTGTTATTATAGTTTCAAAATATTAACTAAAACTATTCTCGGATATCAACTACAATTACCCCATATTTTCATAAATAGACATTATCCCATTTTTGGGAAATACTTATTTCATTACATAAATATACACCAGATAACTATAACCATTTATCATCTTTGAAATATTGGAAACATAGACACTGGATTATAAGTTAGCTATGTCATCTCCCACTACAATCTTTATAACTATCACCCATCTTAGAAAGATCATATATAATACATATCTTCATAACATGGGGAAAAGAAACAATATAAAGGGTGATCTCAGATGTAAAATAATGGAAAAAAATAGAGATACTTAAGCATAACATGAACATAAGGGAATGAGAGCATGAGGATAACATTTTAAAACCATACAATTCATATAAAAAATCATAATCATGATTCCTGGAATAAAGATATGATGTTTATAAGATAATATTCATAAGGGAAGAAAATAATATGATCCATGAGAGCATAAAACATGGATGTTGTGGAATACACATAAGAATAAAAAAATTATTTCCATATTAGTTAACGATCACTACCAAGACCATCATAGAAGATAAATTCCATTCCTTAACTAGGTTCAGATCCTATTCCAACCCTGTATTACTGAACTGGGTTCACTTCTCATTCCATCCCAGTCTTATTGAACTGAGTTTATTTCATGTTCTAAAAATGTATTATTGAACCGAGTTCACTCCCTATTCCATTCCTTTTTATCTTATGAGATTTATATATTTACCCAATGGATTTATGGGATATATAGGTCATACCCTCCAAATTATGAAATTAAACATATGTGTTCCATAAGATCATAAAAATCCATTATATCATAACTCATGAAATAAAATGGGTATCATAAAGATTTCATTATATCATAACTTGTGGAAATGGTGAATGTTTCTTAATCATTTCACTATAGTATAACCGATGAAAAGAACTGGGTTTCATAATCATTTTATGATGGATTAACAGGTTGAAGAGTAACATGTTTCATAAACATAATTCCATTAAAATATAAACCACTTAGAGAAATAATATGAATGATATCATTGGATGAAATCCCTAATAAATCATGATTAACTGAAAAGAGTGTAAAATTAGATGGAAAATAATTTTTAAAGACTACTTAGTAAATACGATTACAAATATATTTCTTATTAAAAAAATTAAAATATAATCATTATAAAAATAATTTTCATTGAAAATAACCATAAAAAATTATAATGTATGTTTTTATAAATAATTTTAAAATTTTCTTTAGGAAAATATAACTTCTTCTTAGAAAAACTAATTTTAAAAATATATTTTTTTTGAAAACCAGCCATATTTAAAAATAAATTTGAAGCATTATAAAGTAATTTTCAAATAAAATATTGTTCATGGAATTAGAAAATTATGTTCATATAATACACAATAAAATAGAGTTTCCTTTTATTTTTTTTGTAAAATACAAATGGAAATTATTTTGGGAAACAACATGAAAATTCCTTACATTTTTTATAAAATGTCAAACAAGGAAATATGTATTATAAAGAACCCAAAGGTGTAATAAAAAAATTTTGGAAAATATTTTTAGAAATCATTTCTTTGATGGAAAATATATTTCTGACCGAAAAGAGAAATAATTTTCATTTTATTAAAAATAACTTCTTAATTATATTAAGAACTAAAGAGTGGTAAAATGGAATCCTTAAATAAATATGTCATGAATTAAATGAGAATAAATTTTATGATAACTATTTATATATGGATCATAATATTAATTCAATGGAATCATAATCATAAAAAATCCTGATAAACGATGAGATTTTAACAATAAACTCTAACCACTTTGGTAACATTGATTCAAAATCCATATAAAATAATAAAATAACATGAATCTTACAATAAAATTAAATGAAATAGATTCATGATATAAAATGTAAAAGGGGAAATATTTACACCTCATAAAAGAGTACAGGTTCATGACATAACATGTGTCTCAAAGAAAGAAAATCGAGACAGAATTCCCTTACCATAAGTGTTGACTTGCGTCACAATCGTTCAAGCCTCTTGTATAATAAATATAAGTTTATTATAAATCTATTAATTAACAATGTTATTATATATAATATCATATATTATTTTTTTCTGACTTTATATTAACCTTTTATTAAAAATTCCACGTTAACGTTGTGTTTCGGGTAATAATCACATTGTTTTTCGTACATGTTTTGATATTTTATTTTTGTTACTATTACATATATCATGATTTAATAATATTAAGTTTTTTAAAAAATATATAAACATAATATATATTAATTTTTTATGTATTTATAATAATAAAAAAAATAATGATAGGAAACGAATTGCACTGTTCATGGAGATAGTAGATTGTACGTATGCAAGAACACAATTTTTTATTTTATTCTCTATTAGAAATAATTAAAAGTAAATGATATATTATAATTATAGAATATTTTTTATTTCATATATATCAATTTATTTTATTTAACCCATCCTTAATACATTCAATTTAAGGCGTGAATGAATCACATCACTTTGCGGGGTGGTAGTAAACCGTACAAAGGGATGATACTATAGTATTCCAACACAATGGAAAGCCTGAAGTTATGTGTGATATAAAAATTACTGAATGATAATAATATCATTAATATCATAAATATATTATATAAATTATATTTAAAGCATTATTACAAACCTTTAGAGGTAGTAATGGAAAAAACGAACGACTTTGGTTTGCAAGATAGTAGTCTGATGTACACATGAACAACTATTCAGTAACCCATTTGATGGATGTTTTTGTGGTTGTAGGTTATAAAATTTACATAAAAAAATATATTTATATATAATATAATTATTTTATTATATAATAATTTTACAAAAATAAGTTATCGAGGTTTATGAAGAAATGAAAAAAAACATTTGTTGATGAATGTTACCTCCTCTTCGGGTATCTCCTTTTGGTTTGAACCAAAGAACTTCCTCGGTTGGATTTCATCCCAATGTAAGGCTTATAATAAGAGATTAGGAAAGTGGAATAGTTATTTGGAAATTTATGTTCAGAAACTATAGGTTATTATGGTGTGAATAGATGGGGGGAGTTGGTGGCCTCTTATAAGGTAGGTGAGTAGATCTTTTATAATTTTTTTAAAGAGTGAATTCCACCCACATTTTTTCCATATCCAGTGGCACAAATAATGAAATAAATATCAATAATATAAGATCAAAGATAAACTTTTTTCCAATATATTGGTCTGGAAAAGGTTTGGGTCATGTTTACACCTTATATTGTAAATTTAAACCCAAAAGTAATCTTTTATTTACCATAATCACCGTAAATAATTTTAATTTCATTAAAAAATTTATTTTGTAAAAAAAGTAAGTTAGAATTATTATAAATTAGAAATTATTATGATTTAAAATATTTACTCCATTTTTTAAAATTCAATTCACATAAGTGGAAGAAATTAATGTAAAAATAATCCTTTAGACATGTTGAGAAAGAAGGTCCTTAAAGCGAAAAAGAGAAAAATTTTAAATTTTTTTTTACTCAATTTCAATATGAATTTGATAAAAATTACCAAATTTGTAATAATATATTTAGAATTAAAATAAATTTAATTTAATAATAAATTAAAAATTATATATATAAATAAACTAAGCAAAAAAGAATTTTTCAGTTAAAATTCAGAATTTTTTACTATTGAACCAAAAAATTATTTTTTTCATAAAAATACAAACAATTCCCCCTAATATAATTTTGGAATTATGAATTATAAAATAAACTTTAGTTTATAAAATTAATTTTATAAAATCTTTAAAAAATAATTTTTTTTTATTTTTATAAAAATAAATAAAAAGTAGTTTTTTGAGAAAATAGTATTTTCAAAACATATAATGACATTACTAAAAATTATGTTTTTCATTATCATTAATTTTTAAAAGAAGTTATAACTATTTATATCAATAATTTTAATATCCAGGTTATAAGGGTTGGGTTTAATCAACTATATTAATAATATATCATTTTTTTGTTAATTATCAATATCGCAAGTAATACAAGGTTAGGTGATGTTTCATGCAGTGAAAGTTTAACATAATGTTTCATAAAACAAAAGATTAACATGGTATATCATGAAATAAAATCCATAGAATAAATTTAATTTATTAAATTAAAATTTCATAAAAACTGAGGGTGTTACAATGAATAACCCAATCAATGATGCATTTGTAATCATTCACAGTAAATTTATTTCCACAAGTTTTTGAGGAAAAATCATACTCGAAATATTAATTCCATGTGATGACAGAAAATATACCCTCATAGATTTTTGATATTTAATCACTTTAGTATATTTTTCAATGTATCTATTATTACATAGGTAGAGCAGTCTCTTGGATCTGTCTTAATGCATCTTGATCCCATGAATATATACTTCCTAACCAAAGTCATCGATGGAGAAGAATATATTCAACCGTTCTTTAATAGAATATAATACTATTATTTTATTTCCAATAAGTAATTTTTTATGTACATATACTATTAGGTAAACAACATAACTCCCAATAAAATTTTTTAGACATAAGTCTCACATTATTTCTTTATAAACACAATTTCTATTATGACTTCAACAAAATTAATATTCTATGACCTAGATAATTTATTTAATCTATTTTTTTCAATTCTCATATATTGTGAGAATCCATTTGTGTTAAAAACCCTTCTAGATGTGTAATATAGACAAGTTATTAAAGGTTCTTGTTAAGGATGGTTGTTTTGAAATCCAATTTCAAACCCCATAGTCATGGTAAGTCAAAATGGAATGTTTATTTCTGATGGATTTCAATATTTATATCGGTGAAGAGGCCCCATACTGGACAATAACTTGATGTTGTTTAAACCCTTTTGCAACTAGTATCACCTTATATGAGCTAAATTATCCCTCCATGTCCTATTTTTGATTACCCATTTGAAAGCAATTGTCATTACATCCATTGTTTATCTACTAGAATCTTGATCTAATTTTGGAAAATGGATTCCATTTTAGAATTAATAGCTTATTTCCACTTCAAAACATCTGTTCCAATTACTTATTCATTATTTTTTATAGCATCATAATTATAAAATAATAACAAGTCACCTTTATTTTTGACTATAAATCCATAGAATTCTATTTCTCTATCCTATCCTGTACCCATGTGCAATACTTGTGTCTCTGGAGTAGTTTCTTCTTCCATGGGGATTTATGGAATCTACTCATATTCCCACAATTGTGTACACTAAGATTTTAATTCATAAATGTTTATCATTATCACACTATCACTTTTAAATATGTTTTCCTCTCAAGGAATAAGGAATATATTTCTACTATTACCATATTTTTGAGTGTTCATATTAGTAATAATGCCTTATTTATTTAGGTTATCCTCTAAAGATACTCTATGTGCCTTGGGGTGTATATTTTCAACCAAAATAGGCCTTAACAAAACATTAAAACACTACACATGTAAGTATGAAAAAACAATATTCTTTATATTCCACAAATTTTATAGTATACCATATACTGCTTTAGATGGAACATGGTTTAGTATTTGTAATTAGGTTTTTAACACATATCCAAAAAATTTTATGGGAATAATCTAATGAGTCATCAATGATCTCACCATCTAACAATGAATGGTTCCTCCATTCACTTAAATCTTTCCACTAAGGTGTATAAGGAGTAGTGATCTTGGATAGAAACCCAAATACCCATAATTAATTAATTTTGTCTTATTTAAGATATTTTACACCATGTTTGGGGAAGATTTTATTATTCTTCAAACCAAGATGGTTCTCAACTTTATTATTGTATTCCTAAAATTTATTAATATAATCTAACCCATACCTCATTAAGATTAAATATCCATATCTACAAAAATAATCAGTAAAATTTATGAATTATGAGTACACACCCCTTGAATCAATTAGAAATGGTCAACAAAAATCTGTATGAACTAAATCAAGATGCTCTTTATCCCATTTAACTTTCCCACTAAATAATTTTTTTTTCATTTTACCCTAAAATCATACATAAAATATACCTAGTTTTTTTAGTTCAAAATAACCAAAATATCCATATTAGTATAATTTTGTCAATAACTTTTAATTTACATAACCTAGATTGTGATTATATAGTTAGGTGTCGTATGAATTGTGGGAATAAATTTTGTTATCTATTTCTATTAATTTTTTTTGTAATAAAACACAAAATGATAATTATTTAAATGTTTTATAACATAATAGATTATCTGATTTTAAATGATAATATAATTTTTTCAATATGAAAATAAAATCATCTATATCATGTATGGTAACCAAAATTTGTTTTTATAACTAATTTCAGATAATAAAAATCCATTAAAAGAAAGATCATTCCAGTTGGTAATGTGATATAATAGTACATGATAGGTGAATAATTATTATTAGCTCTATTGGATACTCATAGAAATACCCCACATTATTGGAAATTTTATAATATACATGGTTCGTGTACTTGAATACATAAATAATCACCATGAGACGTATATAATACCTAATTTTTAGAAATAGATAAATTTCACTAGATAAAAAATGCAAGTAAATATTCCCCTTTCTTCTTTGGTTAGGTACATTTTTCCTCTAATGGCCCTTCCTTCCACATGAAAAACAAACAACTTGTTCCCATTCATTCCCTTTAGTATTCCACCTTTGGGAAGGTTGTAAAGAAGCTTTGGTCTTTGATATATTATTTTTACATTTCCATTTTTCACCATAAGTACTGAATGTATTTTTTGGTTTTTATTCATATATACTTGGTGACAAAGATTGAGAAGATATTGAATATTCTTATCAATGTTTTTCATATTAAAATTTACAAAACAATATGGAGAAGATATGAGGGATTGAGGCTAGAATAAGATTGGTTCATAGTTTTTTTGGGTGATTTACCCCAAGATCCTCTAGGAACTCAATATATCTAATTTTCTTGACAACATTAGTAAAAATGGTGGTACCCTCTCTAATCATGCATTGAAATAGTTCCTTAGAAATATCAAACTATTAACATCTAGATCTCTCTTGGTAAGGACCATAAATTTTCTCAGGCATGCTATACACATCCATGATTTCGTGAGGCTACATGATTTTACCACATATAGAAGAATGAATTAAACATTAAAATTTTACTACATCACTCAGATGTTTTTCATATGCTAAGAAAACTTCACCACCCACCTTTTGTGAAGGAAGATCCAGATGTGAGGATTATTTCATGTAATATTTCAATTCATGGTGAAAAATTACCTGAAGGTTTTTGAACCACTTCTAAAAGTTTCTATCAGTGAGGATACTATCTATATCTAATATATATAAGGTATATATAGATACCCTAAACTTTTAAAAATTAAATTACATGATTTTATGCATAACCATACATCATAGTATATGTCGATGGTCATGAAGTCTAGTGTCTTAGAAAACTAGCTACATAAAACCGAAAACATGGAACTAAATAAAAAATATCTTTATTATTAATCAAATTAAACTCATAACTTACATTCTCCTCAAACATCTGTATAGGTTACCCTATGGAACACATTATCAAATTGATGAGCTAAATAGCCCAGTAAGGGAATAACAATAAGAACAAATCATTAACACAAGGAATAGAACAAATGCCATGATGATATAAAAATGAATTTAACATATTGAATAATAAATGTAAACATGGAATCATATAAAAATGGAGTCATAATAATGTGTAGGTAACATAAAACATTATTTTAGAATGAGTCAAGTCTAACCATCAAGACTGTTGCAAATGATAACAGTTGCCATGAATAACTGCCAATACCGTCTCCCATGGCAGAACAAGCCAAGGCTAACCACCAAGACCGTTGCACATAACATCTCATGAGACTCATCATTACCCAATGAATTGGAGTTCTATCTGGGTGCACCCATCATAACATTTCATAATTATTTTTTCCACATAAGTAATCATAAATTATCAATCTTACATAAACATAAGGGTTAGCCATGGAAAGAATTGGGTACCATAATCAAGTCATAAAGCATAACAAATGGTCGTATCATAAAAGTGTCCATGAAATAAAGGAAATAAAATATACATGAAAATTCATAAGGGAAAATATTAATGTATCATCATATGTGATTTAAAGTAGAATTTAAAGTATGTAAGAAACGTGTTTAAGAAATTTTAGCATTAAAACATTTTTGTACGGTTTTAATGAAAATACTATAGAGGGTTTAAAGTAGAAAAGAGAAAAACCCTTTATATAAAACCATACTTTAACCAATAAGGTTTTCAAAATAAAAAATACTGAATTTATAATTATAATAGTGTATTGAAACAGAAGATATAGTGACCTTAAAATTAGGTAAGAATTCGGGATGTTCCCTCAAAATGGGTTTGTTTATCGAGAAGTATTGAGGATGGAATCACTTAAAAATGTATATCCCAAAAAGAAAATGATGAAATGTTATTGATAAAATAATATAGTAGATGTAAAAAACATTTATAATATGAAAAAAAATTAGATAACTTTATTTTGGTATAAGTAACATAAGGAAACCCGAAGGAACAAAAGGAGGTTTGGGTAGAATCCCTTAAAGACTATCGACATGGTATCAGGTGAACCTAAGAGAGATTAATGTGAGAGAAAGACGTTAACATCGCTTATAAATAATGAGGGTAGTATGGGGGTGGTGTGAAATCATACACCATCATTATTTATTACACATAAAAGGGAATAACATAGAGGACATTCTTGAATAAAAGTGAAATAAAGAGGATCCCTTACCTTCAGTTAGATTGTGTTCTCCACTGGATATTGAAAACATCAATAATAAAATTAGGTTCATTAATTAATAATTAAAGAACCCTTTATATATTTAAAATAAATATTATAACCTTTTTTATTTCATTCATGGCCTTTTTATGGGTTAAGGGGTTTAATTTCATTGTTCAGGTCCGTTTGTTTTCTTGGTTTTTACGATCAGTTTACTTATTTTCATGAACGAAGAATCATGTAAAATTTGGATGGTTGTACAGAATTGAAGTTATATTTTATTATTGAACATACATAAGGTCACATGGTTTTAAAATTAATTTTGTTTCGTGGAGTGAATTTGAATAATTATATTAAACTTTAGTGATAACCTTCTGGGTTAATTGGTTATTTTTGACCACAATAAACATGTTTTGTTTTATAAATCAAAACCATGTGTAAAAAAAAATCATCCCAAACCATATATGATACATAATAAATATTTTATGGTCTTTTTAAACCATAAAAATTGTCGCATGACCAAAATTTAATATCTTAATGGAAATTGAAAACCAATCATCCATGAATGTTTTAAATTAACACATCATGGATGGTGTATTTACTACTAAAATAAAAGAAGGGAAAATGAGAGACAATAAAAACATATCACATTATCATAACAACATGATAGTACATATAAGGTACTTGAGGTTTCATAAAATTTAGATGAGTATAGGAATCGATAGAAAAGAAAACAAATGAACTTGAAATGAAAGTGACAGAAAAGAAAATAGGAATTTACCTCTCGATTTAATCTACCTTGAGAGCCTCTTAAGGGGATAGGATTTGGTCTTTTGAAGAGAACAAGGATTTATAAACATGGGGGAGGATCATGGGGAGATATTTTGATATAATATAATCATGGAACAAGGCTAGAGAAGAGTGAAGAAAAGAGGTAAGGAGGGGTGGTATTTATAGTGGAGGGGAGAGGGGTTTTCAGAATATTATATTCATTAATTTATTTCATCTCCATAAGACAAGAAATAGTGATGATTCGAGGAAGAATAATAGTAATAAGTTCATTTAATTTTGATATTTGTGTTCTTAAATCACTAATGATATTAGGAATAGTGGATTAAAATTATAATGTATTTATATGGTAAATTAATGTATTTTACTATTCACCAAAAATTCATGTATTTCAGAAAAGTCCTGAAACATCACCTAAACCATTTATCTACATATAGAATCAAAAAATGAAATCCATTTTTCCAAAAATAATTCTCTAAATATAATTAATTTAATTTTTAATTAAAATCAAAATGTTCATGAAAAATACAGATTTTGAAATTATAACTGATTTTATAATATTTAAAAAAAAATTAATGTTGTCATAAAAATTATCTTAAAACCAGAAGACAAAAAAGTGTTAATTTATAAACACCCTTTAAGAAAATAAATTTTCTTTTAAATTTATTTATTATTTTTAATTAAATTTTTATGACTTTTAAAAATAAGAATACTTTTACTATGTTCATGTTATCACTTATAAAATTCCTAAATTTTATTTACACTTAATTGTGAGGATACTATAATTTTTACGATTTAATATTCATAGGGGTTATAATATTGTTCATAAGGGTAGAATTATATTCATAAGTTCCAATCACAATTCACCACAAATTAAGTTTGCCATATCGAACTCCAACTATATTACCAATCACAATCGTGTATGTCAGATTTTCAAAATTCAAATTGCAGAAGAGACAATATTATGTTTAGAGGTCTCATAGTACTTAATGGTTCATTGTATTGCAATTTCTTGTGATTATATGACATAATTATATGATGGGAATTTCCACTGATAAAGAATTGGGTCATTAATTTATTCCCCCCTTATTGAATTTTTTCCTAGAAATTTTATTTTACATCCTAATCCATAAATAGGTGTGAGTACATTACCGTCATTGCCTCCTCCAGTTCCCATGTTTCCTCTTCATACTTATGGTTCTGACACAGTAATTTGACTAGGTGAGTAGTCTTGTTACATAAAACTTTATCTCTACGATCCAAGATCTTAAATAGTTAATTTTCTTAAGAAATATAATTCTCCCACTGTACCACGTCTGAAGAGAGTACATGTGAATGGTCTGTGATGTACTTAATTAAGAGGGATATTTGGAAGAAATCATGTAATTTCAATATGGTAGTTAGAAGTTCTAGTTGATAGGCTACAACCCCAACACGATCAAGAATCTTGAAGGGGACAATGTACCTAGGACTTAACTTACCTTACATTACAAACCTCATGACATTATTCCATGGAAATATGGATAGAAATAATGTATCTCCAACTTTGAACTCAAGGTCACATCGATGATTGTCTGCATAACTCTTTTTCCATCTTTGGGCTGTCTTGATGTGATGTTGAATGGTTTTCACATTCTCCACCAATTCTTTGACCATTTAATGTCCTAGAAGCTTACACTCACCAAATTTATCCTAACATGCCGATGTTATCCACCTTTTCCCATAAAGGTATTTGTATGGGGCAGTTCAAATTATCCAGTGGAAATAATTGTTGTATGAGAATTCAATCAGTGGATGATGTTCGTCCTATCCTACTTTGAATTCCATATAAAATGATCTCAAATTATCTTCAAGTATCTAAATAGTCCACTTATATTGGCCATCAATTTGAGGATGATAGGATACACTGAAGATTAATTCAGTGCTTATAGCATGTATGAGATTTTTCTTGAACTTCGAGGCGATTCTCGGATCATGATTAAATACAACAGATAGTGGAACTCTATTCAGCCTTACCACTTCATTGATATATATACATGAATGTTTATCTAATTGGAAGTCCTCTAAAATTTTGATAATGTGAGTTGTCTTTGTATGATGATCCACAATAACCCATAGAGAATTGTTTCCTCAGGATTTCCTTGGAAGTCTATTGACAAAGTCCATTGTGTTTTCTCCCACTTACATGTTAGTATGGGCAGTAGTTGCATCATACCCTTATATGTTTGACTTCCATAATTCACTTGTTTACATACTAGGAAGTTTTATGTATATACAAAAATATACATATTTATATTGTCCCACCAAAATTTATCATTGAGATCTTGATGCATCTTTCTCCTCCCTAGGTGGATAGAGACGGTTGAGCTATGTACGTCATTAAAGATCCCCTTCTTTATCTCTGGATTGTACGGTACACATAATCATCACCCAAATATTACAACACCTTCTTCATCAATCTTGAAATCATAATATTTCCCATTTATAATGGCTTCAAACCTTTTTTAAATTTCTACATATTTTCTTTGAGCATCCATTATTTTCCCCATGAGAGATGGTTGAGAAATCATTTGAGAAAGGATTGCTTATGTTCCTCCCTTAATGATTCCATTGTCCATCTTGAAAAAATCTAAGAAGATAAGATCCCTTTCAATTATCATCATTGATAAAGATGCACGATTTTTTATAATCATAGCATCTACAACGATATTTTCCTTACCAGAATGGTACTGGATTGAGAATTCAAAATCCATGATGATCTCTATCTATCTTCAGTAGTTTATATAAATCTCTTTTTTTGTGAATATATATTTTAGACTCCTGTTATAATTATATATCTCACACTTTTCTCTATAGAGATAATTCCATTATATTTTTAACACAAATATCATAACTACCAACTCCATATCATGGGTAGGAAGTTTTTCTCATGGATTTTTAGCTTCCTTATGGCGTAGGCTTTCACTTTATCATTTTCATTAGCACACAACCTAATATATTATTTGATGCATCAGTGTACACTATATAGAGTTCCATACTTGTTGGCAGTGTGATTATAGGCGCATTGATATGCCTCTTTTTCAAACCCCTTAAACATTCTTTACATTCCCGAGTCCAAAAAAACATTACTCCCTTTTGTTTCATCTTGGTAATTGGGTTTTATAGATGTGAAAAGATATTCACAAATCACTGATAATACCACGATAGATCTAGAAAGCTTCAGATCTCCATTACATATATTGTATTCGGCCACTCTTCAATTGAATTTATCTTTGAAGGTTTAACAGATATCCCATTGGTGATGATATGATACCCCATGAATGATACTTAATCCATCCATAAAACACATTAAATGTACTTTTCATACAAATTTTCATTTCGTAATGTTATTCACAGAGTATTATATTGATCTTTGTGTTCCTCCTTTCTCTTAGAGTATATTAGAATATCATCAATAAATACTATCAAAAATTTGCTATGGTAATCTCTAAAGACTCTATTAAATAAATCCATGAAAATAGATGAAGTATTAGTGGATGCTAAGGGAATCACAATGAAATCATAGTTTCCCTTCATCATTTGAAATGAATTATTGGGAATATATTCCTCCCTCATCTTTAATTGGCGATATCAGGACCAAAGGTCCACCTAAGAGAAATAACTGGACCCATTAAACTGATTGAACAAGTCATCTATCTATGATATGGGACACTTTTTCTTTATCATGATTTTATTGAGCTCAATATAATAAATTTAGAGGTTAATTGATCCATCCTTCTACTTGACGAAGAGGAATGGAACACCCCATGGTGAAGTAGTCGAGCATATAAAACCATTCTCTAGATTATCCTATAACTGATTCTTTAGCACTTCTTGCACTATGTTGGCCATTCTATAAGGTTTATTTGATATAATTAGAGATGAAAGATTAATTTACATTGAGAACTCAACCTATTGATCTAGGGGAAGACTAGGAAAATCCTTAGGGAATAATTTAGTGTAATCCCTCACGATGGGAAAATCTTCACGAAAGATTATATCATTTATCTAAATCATTTGGGATAGTTATTCTGGATCATAAGGTATCTTTATCCACACTTGAGATGATGAATCTGATAGAGATTCAACTTCCTCCTGACACTTGAAAATAATTTGAGGATTCTTTGGGATGTGGAGGGTGATATCGCTTTCATATATTTGATGTTGTCTTTGTATAAAGATAGAAAATACATACCCAAGATAACATCTAACTACACTAAAAGAGGTATGATGAGAGTTCTTGGGAGGACCAGTCCACTAACGTCATCCGGGGAGGAGTTATAAACCATGGATGAAATTATTTCCCCATTATTTGTTCTCAGAGATAACCTATCATTCAAATTTTGAGGTGGTATTTGAAATGTTCAAATAAACTTTAAAGGCGTGAAAGAATTCCTAAAACTAGAATCAAATTGTAGGTTCCCTAATATTGAATGAATAATTATCATACTTGTCACCACATAATTGTACCCACCTTAGCAGTAGTCATAGAATAAGACATTCCTTGTTTCCTTGGTGGTTATTTTTGATTTCCTCTGACCACCCATGGATTAGTGGAATTTTTCGCATAATGCCCATGTTCCTTGCAGTTGTAACACTGCACCACTAGCTGAGTTTTTATCTGAACCATCCATTATTCTTCCACATTAGCAAGATTCTTCATATCCCATCGGCATTTTTTATCCAGATTTCCCAACATTCCACATTTGAATAAAATCTTGGTTCCCTTCTAACGACACCCAAGATTCTTCTTCCCAAAATCAGTACACATGGAATAACCAATCTTTTTTCCATCAGGGAATTTATATGCAGGACCACCCACATTAGATTTCATTTTCCACTTCTTGTAATTAGGCTTACGATACCATTGAGAGTCTCCAATATCCATTTCTACCAGAAGGGCACAACATACAATCTCTTCATAATTTTCCATGTCTTGAATCACCAACGATTTACATAGAATCGAATTTAGACCGCCAATGAAGAGATCCACATTGATTTTAGTGTTCAAGACAGATCATGAGGCATACCTTTCAAGACTTGTGATGTTTTCTTCATACACCCTGATTGGATCGTCTTCCTTCAACTTGAGTTTGATGAATTGCCATCCATATTGAGATGAATGGTTTGGGGAGAATATTTATTGATTTTTTTTTATGGAATTCCTCCAAATCCATGGAATCAATTTTCCCCTAGGGCTTCATTTTCTTGACCAGTGTCCACCACTGAGCAACTTCCCCATCAAAATGATAGATTTAAAGTACAACTTTCACTTATTAGAAGTATTGGAGGACAGATAATATTTTTTCAATGGAGTTAATCCACTAATATGTGATGAGGGGATTGGATGATACACTAATCATGGGTGGAATTTTCCACATGAATGATTCACTGAAAAAAATTTATTTCCTTGGAGGAGGAGGGTGTTCCACCTGATTCAAGTTATTATTCATAACTTGAGCTTCCTAAGAAATCACTAACATGATTTTTGAGCACCTGTTTCCATCATATCAGGCATCTCATTATGTAAATCATCACATTTCGTATCTCATTGAATTTTGAAACTCATTCTTATATTTACCGCCATTAAATATGAAATATAACGTGCAATTATATGGCTTGAATACGTAGTTATTGAGCATACAATGGAAAATTTTAACAAAAGAGGATAAACATGTAAAGGAGAAGTATATCCTATCTTGTGATTCATTAGGTTTCAATCTAGGTTATCCTTGATCTATTTATTAACATATATTCTTATGGGATAGTTTTTTAATCCCATAAAAATAGTTTGTACCAACCTCATGAATTTACCAAATCATATAATTTGGGAGTGTCAAACCAAGAGTGCAGCAAAGACCATTGTCACACACCCGTTCCCGTTATAATCTAGCTCAAAATAGAGATTTTGGGGTTTACCCCTAGATACATATTTTTCAGAATCACTTTTATTTGTTTTTATTCAGTCATGGATGTGTTTTCTCGATAAACCGTTTACTCTATACTTCCAAAATTTAGGGGTGTTTTCTTATACCGAGTCTCATCCTTATGGTTCTTACTAAAGTTCCCTATTCCTAAACTAAAAAAATAACTAGATCATCCTCTAATATCATCTATAGAAACCCTATAATTTTACATATAACATTACATTAATTTATGTATAATTATACATCCGAGTACAAACCAGGGATCATAATGTCTAGTGTATTGGAAGACAAGAAACATAAAACTCCAAACATGGAACTAAATAAAAAATGTATTTATTTAATATTCGAATTGAGATCCTAACATCCATTATGCTCAATCATCTATATTGGGTACCCAAAGGAATTCATGAAGAAAGGGATGTGCTAAATAACCCAATAAGATAATAACCTTAAGAACAAAGCATTAGCACATGGGATAGATGACATGACATGATGATATAAAAAGCCATGTATCATATGCAATCATAAAATATAAACATGGAATCATATAAAAATGGAGTCATAATAATTTAGAATAATCATAAAACATGAAATTAAATCAATTCAAGGAAAAACTCCAAGACCATTGCACATGGTACCAAAAGCCTAGGCTAACCGTCAAGACTGTCACACATTGCCGCACTAGCCAAGGCTAACCACCCAGACTATCACACATAATGTATCATGAGGTTCAAATTTACCCAATTCATTGGAGTGATATCAAGGTTCACCCATATTAACATTTCATGAATACATTTTCTATATAAATAATCATACATAATTAATCTTAAATAAACATTTGGGTTACCCATGGAAAGAATTGGGTACCAAAATCATGTCATAAAGAATAACGAATGATCATATCATAACACTCTCCATGAAAAAAATGAAATAAAATATAAATGTAAAATCATTAAGGAAAATAGGAATGTTTCCATGAATTTTATGTCAATTATAAGTGACAACATGTAAGAATATTATTTACTAAATTTAAGCATTATAACATTTTTGTGCGGTTTTAGGGAAAATGAAATAGAGCCTTCGAAATATAAAAGGGGAAAATCCATTATATAAAACCAGAAGTGAAACAAGAAGGATTGAATAATAAAAATACTGATTTTTAAATACAATGGAGGATTAAAACAGAATATAGTGTGCACGTGAAATTGGGTTAGAATTCGGGAAGATCCCTCAAAACAGGTTTGCTTACTAAAAATTATTGAGGAGGGAATACCTTAAACCATGTCTATCCAAAAAACGAGAATGACGAAAGGGTCTTGACAAATGATTTTTTTTACATGTAAAAGGAATTTAAAATATTCAAAAAACATAAGATAACTTAATTTTGGTAAAAGGAAGATAAGGCAACCCAAAAGAACAATAGAGGTTCGGGTAGAATCCCTTACAGATTATCTACGTGGAATCATGTGTACTTTAGAGGGATTAATGAGAGTTAAAGGGGTTTCTCATCACTTATAAATCATGAGTTATGTCATAGGGAGGTGTTAAATCATACCCCATAATTAGGGAATACACATAAAAGGGAATAACATAGAATACATTCTTGAATAATATTGAAATAGAGAGGATCCCTTACCTTATGTCCTATGGTGTTATTAATGATCTAAGTAATCAAACTGGTTCATTAATTAATAATTATAAAATATATTCTATATGTAGAATATGTATTATAACATTCTTAAGTTCATTCGCGACATTTATTTTGGTTTTGGTGGTTCAATTTCACTGTTTAGGTACTTTTGTTTTCAGGGTTTTTACCATCAGTTTACTTATTATCACGAACAATGAATCATGTAAAATAGGGATGGTTTTATAGAATTGGAGTTATATTTTTTTATTAAAAATACATAGGGTTACATGGTTTTTAAATTTAATTTGGATATGTGGAGTTATGTTTAATCATTATATAAAACTTTAGTGATAACCTTTTGGGTTAATTAGGAGTTTTTGGCCACAATGAACATGTTTTGTTTTATAAATCAAAACCATGTGTACAAAAATTTTCCAGAACCATATTTGAGACATAATACATATTTTTTGTTCTAGTCCAACTATTAAAATGGTTTCATAACTGGAATTGAATATGGTAACATAAATAGAAAACCAATAGTCCTTGAATGTGGCAAATTAACACATCTCGGATAATGTGTTTACTAATAAAATAAAAGAAGGGTAAATGTGAGATGGCAAAAAATTATCCCATTATAAAAATAACATCATATTACATATATGGTTATATATTTTTCATAATATTTGATGGGGAGAGGTAAATATATAAATGAAAACAAGGAAATTGAAAATAAGGTGAAAGAAAAGAAACGAAGAATTTACCTCTTGATTTAATCTTCCTTGAGAGCCTCTTAATGGGAGAATATTTGGTCTTTTGAAGACACCAAATGTTTCTAAACGTGGGGGGGGGGGGATCTTGGAGAGATATATTTCCAGAACTTAGGCAAGGTAATCAGCTTTAGAGGTGTGAATAGAAGAGGTAAGGAGGTGTAGTAGTTATTGTGTAGGGGAGAGGGGTTTTCTCAATATTATATCCATTAATTTATTATTTATACACAAGACAAGAAATAGAGATGATTACATGACCAATAAAAGTAATAAATGAATGTGAGTTAGATATTTGGGTTCTTACATCAACTATTATTTTATTAATAGTGTATTTAAATTATAATGTATTTATAAAGTAAATTAATTTATTTTACTATTAACCAAAAAGTCAAGTATTTCTAGAAAAATCCCAAAAATTCACCCTATGCATTTATCAATGTGTAGAATCCAAAAATGAAATCCATTTTTCTAAAATAATTTTCTAAATATAATTAATTTATGTTTTAATTAAAATCAAAATTTATTTGAAAAATACACATTTTAAAAATATAACTAATTTTATAATGTCTTAAAAAATTACATAATGTCTTACAAAATTAACTCAAAACTAGAAGACATAAAATTATAAATTTATGAACTCTTTTTAAGAAAATGAATTTTCATATACATTAATTAATTAATTGTAATTAAATATTTATGGATTAAAAAAATTATAATACTTTTATTATAGTCATATTATCATATATAAAATACCAAAATTTTATTTATACATTCATGAGTGTCATTACTATTCTGTTATATGATTTAAAATTCTTAGGGGTCATATTACTATTCATAAAGGTAACATTTCTATTAATATGGGTTTTTTTCTATTCACCCAAAATTATGTTTGCCTTGTTAGACTCCAAACTTCTTACTGATCGCAACCGTGTATGTCAGATTTTCAAAATTTAAATAATAAATGTGAAAATATTATATTTAAAGGTCACATTTTACTTAGTAGTTCATTGTTTTTTTGATTTCACATGATTATAAGACATAATTATAAGATGGTAATTTCTAGTGATAAAACATTGGGTCATTACAATATATTATAGATGATGAACATAAAATTTTATTCTACAATTAAAATATCAGAATATTTTTTTCTTGACTATAATTTTTCTGATAATTAATAAATTAATTTCTTTTTATTAAATCGTTGTCTATTTTATTATGTCCCAATAGACCCCACCATTGAACTCGAAATGAAATGTTTCAAAGATATTATTCGAGAAATGATTTATATTCCCCTTAAATTAAACAGAATGAGTGTTAATCAAGTTCCTTGAAGGTATTTAGGTTGGAAGGTCATTTCTAACTACATTCTTGAAGCTTCTTAATATCTTGAGTGTAATCCCCTGTCATAAAATCATAAAATTCGTTTTATTAATAATAGCCTCCATGATGCATCATGTATACCAAGGTGAGATTATCATGATGTAATATGTTTAAGTCAACCAATAAAGATCAGAAGAAATCTTTGTTAAAAGTATGTGTCCTAACAAGTGTTGGTCAAAAACATAGTTCAAAGGATTTTATTCCAAATTAAGTGAGGGAAGGGAATGTATGGATTAATATATATTTCAGTGATTTTAAATTTTTATGAATTTTTTTATCTTACATTATCCTTTACAAGTATTTTTAACATTATTTTGAGGTCACTTAATTAATTAAAGATGATAGATAAATCATTTTCACATTATCAATTTATTTATATTCCATATTTTCACATTAATTCACTCTTTTATGAGATCTTCATCTTAAATCTATATAATTAAATAATGGATGTGAAGAAAAAAAAATATTCAAATGAACCATTCACAAGCTTTATGTAATGGTTTTTTTAATGAGAAGACATTAAATGAACCTATGAAATAGGATAAATATATATTGCCTCCGATATTAGAAAGAGTTATTAAATTCCACCAGTGAACCTATGTAACACCTGGGTTGGAATCATTATGGTTCTCTCCTGAACCACCTCCACCCACCTTAGTATACTCCATTAATCATAATTGTTTATAAATCAAATGCATGTGAGGAGAACTAAAGGATAAATTAAAGTAGGATTACATAAACATCCATGGACACACAAGTCCTACATAATTATTGTGAACGAGATGAATCACATGCCAGAAACTATTATTTAATAATAAAAAATTTCAAACTCAAGTAATAAAATAAATTAAATAAATGAAAATACATATATTGGTATCGATCTATCTCATGAAATAACATACATGCAATGTATATTCAAAGTAAATGGATAATATTAATTTCATTATCTATTGTTATTTTGAAGACATTTTTTCATTAATTAATTAATTAATTACATTTCACCTTAATGACCTATCCAAATCATCTTGGAGAGAACCATCATAAATTCATTAATTGAAAATAAATAGTAGAACCAATAAGCGCAGATTTATTACAATAAATTAATTGATAAATTAAAATTCTTTAAAAACCTTATTAAATTGTCAAACACTTAATGATAAAATCATAGAAATAATGATTTAATGTTTTAATTATCAATTAAATATAATTTAGTTCTTCTAGTATTTAGGAGACTACATAGCATATACTATCTTTTTATATTCTATGTACCTTAAATTTAGTGTATATGGGTTACATGCATATGGATTAATCATGTTTACTCATTCATACTGTACGAAATGTGCATGCCAACTACATGACATGTATCCACCTATAGTGTTCTCGAGAAACTCACTTAGGTGTTCAGTGTGTGTCTCAGTAGGATCACACTATGAATATGAGCTAACTATATGTGATATATCCCTTATATCACGTTTCTATTTGTCTATCTAAATGGATCAATGTGTATTTTCGAAACTATAAATGATGAACTACATAGTGTGTACACCATATACACATTTTGTATATCAAAAATACTCCCAGAACCCAGTCTCATGCATTTTGAACATTTATAATGACCATAATTATTTCACGATTTACACTTCTAATTCATGAAAACTACCAAACATATATACCATATACATACAATGTAATTTAATATACTGTGTTCTAGGTTTGATGGTCACCATGTGATGTACACTGCACACAATTACTTCATGGAATTCCATGTATCTCATAGTATTTACTGGTATAACATACTTGGGCACACAATGCGTACTCTGGCTACACACTATGTAACCCTGTCTTATTAGTAAAAAACATGGTAGTTTATGATGGAATATTTAGTTAGTCTTTATATTTTCTTAGACCTTTAAGAAAACGACACACTGAAAATACATGATTATTATATCGATAACATGTAAATCCAAAACAGATCAACTAATAAACAATGTGAAATGAAAATACAACCATGATTACGTATATATCAACAATAAAATAAATAATTATAAATTTAAATGTGACTTACTGAATAAAAATTGTTAATTTAGGGTATAATATAAGTATGCGGTGGTGAGAGATATATTAAAATATCTTTTACTATTGATTTTACAGAATCCTTAAGCAAGGATCATACAAATTAAATTTATAATTTTTTATATAATATAGAATGACATGAATACCTAATATGATAATTCATTACTCTATGTAGATGTTGATCATTTGAAAACAGCCTTTTGGATTTCCTTTATTTCATTGTGAGGATCTGAGGATAGAATCCCTCCAGCGATGATCCATACATGCTCATTTGATCTCCTAGAAATACTAATCGATCTCAAGGTGCCAACACAATGAGTATATTATCTTCTGTTCTTCGTTTTGATCACCCATCCATCGATCCTGAAGGGAGATCTCTTTTATTTTTCATTTATAATAGGAAGAGATAAATGAGGAGTTGAGATAGATTTTCATTATGCACAGTGATTCTGAAGTTTGGATTTTGGCCCAATATAGAATACGCCTAATGTTTATTTATAAATCTAGGGTTTGGTTTGAAATAATTATTTAATTACATAATGACCCTTAAATAATATAATAATCATTAATAAACCCCAAGAGACATAATAATAATAATAATATTGTTTCATGGAATACACCAACTTTCACAACAAAAAATATTATATAATTGACATGTTAATTAATATTTACCAGCATACTTAGTCTTGGTGTGTTTAAAATCCTACATATTTTATTTAACTTTTGAATAAATATCTAATTTTATTATTTCTTTTATAAATAAACATTATATATATATAATAGATAACTAAAATTACCCCTCATTCATGAGAATACTATTTATTCAACACTTAAATTCAAAAGTGTTTAATTGAGATCATCTAAAACACTTAGTCTGTGACCATATTGGATTCTTTCTCATTGGAATTAGAAAATCTTTCATAATTTCTTGGATTACTATTTAAATTATTTTCAAGGTACCCAAGAGAATGAACATAGTGTCGCAATGATGAAAAGAATATATGAATTCTCATTGTGTAATATAATCCCTTCATTAAAATATCTCATCAGGAAGGTTGCACATATATGTCACCAACCTATTTGATCGATACGTCTTTCTTTGATTATCTAAAATAAATGAATCATTTCACCATGGACATGAAATTTAATATGATAGTTATATTCCCATCAATGGGATAATATATCAACTTCTATAAGTATGGAAGGTACACATATTTCCTAGAATTATCTACTAATGACATGTCAATCGTGACACACCCATCATTTCCTAAATTTTCATGAGTATTTGGAGTCAATATTTTCATCAATGAATATATGTTCCTGATTCATGAAATGAATTAATATTAACGTCTATGGTCCACTACACACACTCACATATAGGAATATTTGATGACACCAAAACATGTGTAATTATTAAGGAGGGTCTATTCTCATTATCCACCATCTTTGAGATTACCACATGAAACATTCATGTGAATAAGACTCAGATTATTATAAGTACTCACACCTAACAGTATATATAATTTGTGTCCCTTCATAGTATGGTATTCGAAAAAATTAATATATTTATGAATATAATTATAACACTTATAGGCTCACATCATAGTGGGGAACTATTATGAACTTATTAATCAGAGTATACTCTAGATCATTATTACATTAGAGTCATGTATAAAAATGGAAAATATATAATAATAATTTTTATAAATATTCAATTAAAATATAAATGTAATAAAGGTAAAAATAGTTGGTCCTTGGACACAAACTCCAACAATTTCTATGAGGAGTACTAAGTGAAAAGATATTTCTGGGTGATATTTATGTTATTTCATGAAATAAAAAGATTGTGTATATAGTTTATAAAGTCACTAAACCTATATGTTTCTGGATTGGAACAAACTTTTATGTAATAAATATTAATATATTAAGATGTAATATTTAAGTACGAAAAATATGGGTCCCTATAAAAACCATAATATTATAGAAGTACCGGAGAATAATATTCAAAGAGAATTCATGGAAATATTTAAAGATAGTATAACAGGAGAAGATTAGAATTACTTATTATCTCATTCTGGTTCAAAGAAATAACAATTCACATACACTTTTATATTATTTCTCTCTTATTTAATTTTTTTATTTATTGTTGAGTTATGATATCATTCTTTGTTTAAACATTGTTCACGTTATCATGTACCACATTGGATAATTCTTATATACTCTGTTATTATTAATTTCACATATTTCAACTCACAAATAACAATAAAAGAGGCTGGATGTAACCTATACATCCCTTTGTATATCTATATCTATAAAACAAAATACACATTAAGGATCATGTTTATTAGGATTTAATAAACATTCATGGATGTGGTTGACTGTCTAATACATAATATTTTTTCTTAATATGACACTGAACCTATTATTTTTATTTATATTAAATGATATTTATTTTTTTCTTACATTTTTTTAAAATTATTTATAGTTTTAAAAAAACTCTTCCACAAAAAAATACTATAATTGTTTGATTTTAACAGTGTAATATATATATATATTATTTTTCAAGATACTAAAAATTGCTTTGGTATTTTTTTTAAATTCAATTAAACCTTTTTTTAAATTTGATATGGAATACAATTCAAGGATTAGTTAAGGTCTTGTGAGTATCATGGGAGTCTGGGACTTGAAAATGTGTAAAATGGGTTTTAAATCACATGACACAGAGTTAGTGAACATTTATCACTAACTGCACCCCATGAATATGTGAAAAAGTTTAGGGGAAAGCATGTTATTAAAAACTGTGTGAGGTGGTCCAAGATACAAAGCATGTATAGTTTTTCTTAGACGATAAGGATATCACTCTTTGATTTTTTTTTGGAAAATCGTGCAACCAAACAATAAACCATATTAAAATTGTAAAATTTACCGTATTTTCCTCTATAGTTTTATATGAACTCACACACGTTTCTCCCCCTTATTTCTCAATATCCCTAAGTGAATCCCAATCTTCTCCTCTTCCAAGGGAGAATATCCTTAGATTCTTTTCTATATGGAGTTTTGTTTACTATAATTTGATTCCATAAGTAAGTATATGATTCTTTTTCCATATATTTTATTGATTCTTCACTAAAAAGTTTCTCCTTATCCCTTATATCTTACATTCCTTATTTATAGGGTTTTGTTTAATTTTTTGGTTGAAACCAATTTATCTCAAATCAATGTTTAGGGTTGGATGAATGGGTATCTACGAATATAATGTAGTAGGTATAAGTGGTTTTTCGCATAGACATGTTATATTATTCAAGTGTATGTGGAATATGCATTAACACCATGTATTGTGATTTTTCCCTCTTGATTGAGAGACTTTCATTAGCCTTAAATAGGTTTCTTATAATCTTCAAAAGTCCCACCAAGATTATTAGTTATTATGAGACTGAACATATGAGCACCCATGGGGTGTTCAAAAATATTGGAAATGGGAATGTGTGAGTTTTAATGGTGAACTAAGTGGTTTATAAGAATAATATAGTTTATAATGTTGGATAGATTGGTATAATTGTTAATGCATAAACTTTTAATAGGATAGAAAATAAATATTTTATACATTATTAATGGAATGGAATGGTAAACTAATAAATAATAAATATTAAGTGTAAAAGTTTTTACAAAGGGAATTTAATAATTATTATGTATGAATAAATGATGTAATGTATTATTTGGGAATTATGACCAAAATTGATTATCATTATAGATGTTGGTATATAAAAAGGGTTTTAGTGGTTCATTAATGTGGGTTTTAATGTTTTGAATGTTAAAATGTGTTAGACCTTGGATTTTGGAAAATGATGGATGATTTGGATGATGAATTTATACTCCAAGCACTAATGGGATTTTATATGTTTGGGAATGTTCACTAATTATTTGTACCAAAGTACTGGTTTCTAGAATTATGATTTTGGAAAAATGATATTTATAAATTGTTTAAGTGTAGTAAAGTTGCGATTGGAACAAAATGTTTTATACATAGTTTGGGTTCCTAATGGATGTTATAGGAAAACTTATCATTGAAAATTGGTATAATTCATCATCATTATGAATCATGGTACTTGGAATTATATTATTAAAGAATCCTCCATTACATAAAGTATATATCAACCTATGTTTTATGGACCAGATGACTGACAAGGGTGGAAAAAGGTTTGGTTAGCCCGATGTCACCTTAGAATCCAATGGAAGAAAAGTTTATTAAAAAAACTTGTTTTGATGTAGGGTTTTATTTATTTAATTATCTATTAATCTATTTTATATCAATATATAATGTTCACTATATAGGTTCTTACTTTATACATAATTGGTTGTGGAATACTAAGTTTTACTCACATCAATATAGGGCTACCATTGGTACTAGAGTGGACACCATTGTTGAATGTTAGGATAAGGGAAAATGCCATATGATATATGTTTTATTTAAGAATTATGGAATGAATATCCTATTAGGGGAACTAGATTGGTGTCGAGACCCATTTTTGGGATTGACATTTTTATTATTATTATTATTGATTATTTTTGGCACATGTGGCTATCATAACAGGATATGGTTATTTTATTAACTTAATACCAATTTAATTGTTTGGGAGTTTGTTATGTGATGTTTATTTACCTATTGGTTATTCTTCCATTTTATTTTTCCATTATTTTTCTCTAATTAAAAGGGTATAGTATACCCACCGTCCTTAATAGTCAATCATTACTAGTCAGAAGCCTATGGCATACATGGTTTCATTCTTGAATTCATGTGGAAAACTATTTCGACTACTATATAGATTGAGCTGGGTCAAAGTTTATGAAGTGATATTAGGGAACTAGCATTTTTAATTTGATTTACTATTTGGGAAAAGTAGGAAGGAGAATAAGATGTGTCATGACTTGGTAATGAGCCTATGTATGGGAGTATCTAACCCATGTGTGGGGAGAAACTAGGTTTCTAGGGGTGGGATTACTATTATTGGGGTCTTATTTTTAAAAATGAAATGTTATATCACCATGGGTGATACACTTATATTTCCCCCATAGAATGTGTGTACTAGTTTGGTGTCACGACTTTTAGATAGTTTCCATCATATTTATTTATGGAACCAAAAACATTAAATGGTTCTGTATCAAAAGGGACAATTTTTTAAAAGGCCTACATTCATTAGGTTTGTATCTACGATAATTAATAACTCACATTGGTCAACAGAATGGGAAATCGGTCTCAACACACCCTTTGGGGGGGTGAATTATTTCCTACTCTAGGAATGTCTTATAAATTTAAGATATTTCATGAATCCTTATTAATTTACCAATTATAACGTAGGTTTCCCTTGAAATTTCCATTGAATTAGTAGCATGTGTGAAATTTAGAATCCTATATAGGTATTCATGGTACTTCATTGATGGCGATATCCATATTTATTAAAGGTTCTCCATCAATGGAATCTTATCATATAATATTTATATATTATTTTAGCTGTTGTTTCAATGATGTTGGTTTTTAAGCCACTCAGTGGGGCACTCAGGAATTTATTTTCATCTTGGTAGGCAGAAGTTTGTTTTGATGTTGGGATTTTACCCATAAATGGGATACATATGTATCCTTGTTAAAAGAATCATAACCCCTATAGTTCTGTGATACTTAATAAGACACATCATACCCTTTAAGGTCATGTGATAAGGACCTTACCATATAGTTCAATGTCATGTGGTAATGAATTCTATGTAGAAGGTTCTTAGTCAATGTTTGGTGTGAGACTTATGCCTAATAATGACAAAGAAAATTGAAAGGATATGAGTTTCCCAGTTCGATTATAACATTCAAGGAATATATCCTAAGAAAAATAGGGTTGATTTGGAGTGTTGGGTTTCAACCTCAGGAAGGCTTCCTATATATCCCACATGTATGGGAATCAAATCCCATGTAGTTTGGTAAATCATGTAGGGTTGTATGAACCTTTGAGAGAAATAGGTCAGGGATTACTCCTAAAGAGGGTGAATTTATAAAAAATTCAATGAGATATTCCTTAACTAATAGAGATTTAAGAGGCATAATTTGTGACATATTCCTAAGAAAGATTCCCAAATTAAGGGAATTAGGGTTGGATTCCTAAAGAGAGTATCTAGTGAGCTGGAGCCCTAGGTGAAGGATTTCGACATATCCCAATTATGGTAGGAATCATATATATCATTGTTCAAGAGGTGAGGTGGATTATGTTGATGTTTTCATCCTAAAAAATATCGAAGCCAGCATGATTCATACTCGGAGTGAGAAATAAGAGGATGTGAGAGATTCTACAATCCAAAAACATGCCCTTCTACTGATGGAAGAGGTCAGGCCTATGGTGAAAGAATCTGAGGAGATAGTGGGCAAGGGAATAGAGCAATGAACCCTTAAATGTGAAATGAAATTGAAGGTAATTGGTTTTGGCCCAAAATAATCGGATCTTACTTTAGGAAGGATGACCTTGTATTGTTCTAGGGCTTACTCTTAAGGAGGATGCCCATTAATGGATTAGTCGAGGATTACGCCTAATGTGGATGCCCATTTGGGGTTTGGTTTTGGATTACTTATAAAAAGGATTCTCATTTGAGATTGGTTGGGGATTACTCTTATGCAGGATTCCCATTTGATATTGTTTGGGGATTACTCATATGGAGGACTCCCATATGTGAATTGGTTAGGTGCTTACTCTTAAAGAGTATGCCTGTATGAGATTGGTTGGGGATTACTGCTAAAGAGGATACCCATTTTGGAATTGGAAGGGGATTACTCCTAAAGAGGATTCTGATTTGATATTGGTTTGGGATTACTACGAAGGAGGATTACCATTTGAGATTTAACCTATCATTGTTGTCTGGTGATGAGGTTTTAGGAGTTTCCTAAGAAGTGTATCGAATCAATGTACATGAGAAATCTATAAGGACAGTCGAAACTCGTAAAATGTGAAAGGAACCAAGAGGAGTAAGTTGAATCGAGGAACTTCATTGAGTGTGATGGATTTTCTCAAATCATGGTATTCCAAGACTAGAAATTGGGCCACATAAAGGGCCCAATGGAAAATTTTATTGACCCTACCCAAAATGTGTGCAGTGCGAGTCACCCGTTTTCATGGTGGTTAGTGAAGTGAGCAAAGGGACGAGCCCAATGGCCCAGGACCGAAGCCCGACACAGATCCCAAGTAGGGGAGTAGGGGTGAAGACCACTTGGTATTGACTAGTAGGGCCACATAGCTGTTCCACCCAGTTGGGCCACGAAGGTGCTCCTCCAAGGAGATTCAAATAGATACTCCGCATAGGTGCTCCACCAAGGTGCGTCGCGCATGTGATCGATGCAGGTTCTTTGGATAGGCCCTTAGATTAGGTCATTTTAATTGTTTCATGTTTTCTAGACCCTGATGGGACTTGGAACCATGTTCCCCCTTTAATTATCTCTTCTATCATGTTTGAGAGAATTACTTCACTGTTTTTGAGAACCTGGGAAAAGGAGCTACGCAATGGGAGCATCAAGAGATATTCCAAATTTTTTCACCTAAAATGGGTAGCACAAGGATCCTATTTATAGGAAAAGATGTGGACTGCTCAAATGGAGTTTTTTGGCATATGTCGGCAGGGTATCTTATCAGTGTATCTATTCAACATAGGGGTAAAAAAATTATACTGCCGCATAAGTCCTCCGTATAGGTGATGGAAATTCCTTTATAAAATTTATCCGTCTTCCGAGTTCCATAACATTGGATATATAAGTCCACTTGGGATCTATGAACTTTCAAATAAAATATCTCAAATATATCTACACTAATATAGATTTTTAATACATCAAGTCTTCTTAGGTGGAACTCTGAAATTTAAATTTATCCAATCAACATTATTTCATCATTGATATTAGAAATACAAAGAAAACCTTTGGATAGGGGATATTTCCACATATCCCTAATGTTGGAGAAGTATTTTTGAAGATTAAAATCCACACTGCATCTTCTTCTTTAATGGTTATACATCTTTACTAATTCATGAAATTTTTTGTCTATGTGAGAATCAAATGATTAATTTTACAGAGAATTTCATGAAAAAATTATGCTGTGTCAGAAAATAACTATGCAATGTTATTGATTTATGAGATTTTACTAATGGGATAGTATGATAGGATATTGTGTATTCGTTAACTATTTTAAGAAGTTAGATGTTAGATTAAATGCATCATATTAGGTATAGAAGGAAAATAATCTAATGATATGGTTGATTTTAAATATTTCTTTTTGGATTTTTTTAAATAAAATGATTTTCTACATCTATTTTGGTTTTAAATTAATATTTCCAAATAATAATGTTTGAACTCTTTCAATTTGAAATATGTCAAATTTAATTTTCAAATTGGTTTTAAATGAAAATTATGTATCATAAAAATTTATTTATACTCCAATATATAATGTGGCCCCAGATAGGGATGGTTGGGTGTGGTGATAATTTTATGGTCATATCTATTGGGATGGTGTATGTGAATCATCTTATTTATGGATAGTTAGGATCTATATTATGTGTAACCATGTAAAATTTATATTTTTTCATAAAAAATTGATTTTAAATTGTAAAATGATTACTCAGTGACAGCCTTTACTTGTAGGGGTATATGACGACATAACTAAGAATACACCTTCCTTCAAAGAACCAGAGCCCCAACTAGATTATGGTGATAGTGTGAATGACTAGTTACATGATAATTTAACTCACTTTATGATTTCTATGAAGAGGCTTCTAGGGAAGGTTTTTCTGACCATGTTTTATCGAACAATGGAGTTCTAGCTACAACACTGCCTGATGTTTTGAAGAGTGGCTGGTCCTAAGGAAGTTGAATTATGGTGTGAGTCCATCATGATGACCCTTGAATACTTTGAGACTCCTATACAAAGAAGGGTTAAGTTTGTTCCCTATAATTTGAAGGTACCATCAAATCACTAGTGGGATATTCATGCTGGTAATGCATGACCTATTTTTTAGTAGATGGTTATGATCATATCCTAGTTTGGGTGTCTTGTGCTATATAATGGGGAAGAAGAGAAATATCTTCCCCTCCTATTGTGGTACAGTTTTAGGACATGTAACCTAATTTTTTTATGGTTTTCCCCCAATAAAGAGAATTATTTTACCCTTGATATAGTTCTTCTAGTTGATCCATGTTCCATTAATCCTTATATAATAGAACTAAATAATATTTATGATATTAAGACTCAGCTAAAGGAGTTGGATTCTAAAGGCTTATTTCAGAAGAGTACATCACTATGGGGTTATCTAATTCTATATTCCATGAAGTTGAATGACACATTATTCTTATGTGTTTGTTGACAAAATCAGAACAAGATGATAATTAATAATTGGTATCCTATTCCATGTATTTAAGATCTCTTAGGCTTACTAAGGGGTGCCTGTATTATATCTATGATTTATTTAAGAAAAATATACCATAATTTTATAGTGAGACCATCTGATATATGAATGAATTATTTTATAAGAACATATATGTTTGATTAGTTTATTGTGATTCTGTTTGGGATGATAAATTATCAAGCATTGTTTACGGACATGATGAATCAAATATTCCACCCATATTTGGATCTATATGTAGTTGTATTTTTTATGACATCATAGTGTGATCCCAATCTAGATATGATCATTCCCAACATATTGAATTAAACTTATATATTGAAAGGGAAATTTTTTTATATGCTAAGCTATCTAAATGCCTTTTTTGGATTGAAAACATCCTCTTATTAGTTCATGTTATCTCATATGATTTAGTGTCATGTGACTAAAAGATGGTGAAAATTATGATATCATTGGAGATACCCATGAAAATATTTTATATATGGATATTTATAGGTTAGTTAGGTTATTACTACCTTTTCATCTTGGTCCACTCCCATTTAGTAGCATCAAGGTCTTTGGAGACTAGGAAAGGGTTGATGTTTGAGTGGTCAGAAATATACAAGAATGATTTTCAAGAGATGAAGAGGTGTTTGGACTCAACAATTATCTTCATCTTAAATGAAAAATATCTGTAATAAACTATATGTTATTATGAATCCAAGATTATATGTTGGGATTTGTTGATAAATTAAGACCACTTCATTCCATATGGTTCATGATAGTTGAGGACACATTCATAGTTGGATGTAGTTGTTTAAGAATTAAAATTTTGTAGAAATTTTCTAAAGGGTTTGAGTTTTATTGTTTATACTAACCATAAAAAACTAATATATATTTCCTTAATGAAATATCAACCTATTATAGTGGATATGGGTTGAATAAATGAAATGATAATATTTTGATCAAATATATATACCAGGAAAATTAAAAATTATTATATATGCTCTTAGTAGGAAGATATAGAAACAATTATATTATGAGATGAGATCTGAATGGTGGATGAAGAATTATGATGCATATATGTGTTTATGTGGAGTAGGAAATGATGAAACCAATGTTTTTATCTATAATACCCTCTCTTATGAGCCATGTTAAGAGGAGGAAATATGCTAATTCAAGGTTCTTGGATTTGAGTGATATATTTGATAGTGGGGAGATACCTATTGACTCAACCATTGATGGTGATTATGTGATCCACATTAATGGGTTTTTATATGCCTAGGGATATATGTGAGGAGATTATGTGTGAGTTTCATGCTTTATATAAGATTATTCTTTTCTTATGTGCTACATACCATTTAAATTTTGGTGGAAAACATCATTGTCATTATAATTTATGTTCCTAAATGTAAAATAAAGGGGTTAACAGTATCTGGGGATCACTCAGATCTTGGAGATATATGTTTTGGAGGAGTAGGTAGAGGAACATGGTTGGTATATAGTTGTTAGTAACTATAGAACTCAACCATGAAGAATTAAAAAATATAGAGTATGGTTTGTAAACCACATTACATAGGCCACATGGAGGTGAGAGAAACCGATGAAAAATACATAGGAGATATGAATAGGATGCACAAGGTTTTTTAAATTGTGTACCTAGCCTACATTAGTAATCCCACATTGGTAATGACCCCACATGGTTGGTGCATAGTTTTCCTAAACCATGCAACCAAACTACGAACCAATTTATATAAGGGTAAAATTATCCTTTTCCTCTATTCCTATATAACTTTAATCCCCTATTTTATTTCTTCTTCATGCCCAAATCCTTCATCAAATAAAATCTACTTCTTCTACATCACATTGGTTTTGATGTAGGTTCTTTATATGGTGACTGATTCATTCACAATCGATTTCATTGGTTATCTAACTATAATATTTTCATTCATATTGCCTTCATTAATCAATTAATATTCTGTATTGGATTCCAAATCCATCCAAAATATTTTACCCCATTTTAGGGGAATTAATCTATTTATTAAATTCCCCCATTTCTGTATAGATTAGGGGACAATAATAGACCAATCATCCAATACACATCTATAGAATGTGGTATCAGGATTTTACCTTAGTGTATTGTTATCTATATATTACATCGTTACTATGTGCACCAAAATTTCCAAGTGGCACATATTAAATGATGTCTTTCATAAATTAAATGTTTGGTTGTTGTTTTATAAGGCCCTTGTGACCCAAAATTACAAATTAGAGTTTAGGAACAGAAATAGAAACACCCCTTTGGTGTGTGTATAAACTATAAAAAACTACCATAAGTTTCATATTAATTTTATTAACCTTAGGAGGTGTGTTTTTTACCCCATATAATTGAAAGGTTATAGTTGATTAAATGAATTGGCTCATTAAATTGAATTAAAGTATTTAATCCCTGAATGGCCTCTTAATTATAGGATATGAAATAGTAATACCTTATAAGATGAGTTGGAATTATAACATATATATTTAATGTCCAATTGAATTAAATGTGATGTTAAATGGTAAGGTTATACTAAGGTCCAATGAACATTTTTTATGCCATTAAAATGGTGATACATTGTTTCAAAATATTGAAAACCATAGAGGGAATCATTTTCTAACTAAATTAAATAAATTTTAAACGGGTTTAAATCATGCTATGAGTAAAACATGCATGATTATATAAATAAAAAGGACAATCAAAATTGGGATGATGTTTTACTTGGTTCCACAAGAAACACTTGGGTTCCTTACATATAATTCCAAGGAAAATCACTATGGTAAGTGGTTTATATTATCCCATGAGTGAAATTTGGGTTTGATACATGGGAAGACAAGGACCGAATTAGAGGGTGATAAATTTATACAGAAATAGAGAGACAAGTAGATTCATATGAGGAAATCCCTGGAAAATATTTTAGGGTGATGTGTACAGAGTTCGCCTAAAGAGATAATTACGTTTACCATGTAGGAACAAGTTCTACAAGATTAAGTTTCCAAATTTATTGATTAATTTATTTATAAATATCCATTTTACAAGTCAAAGAACATACATGAATTTGTTCTTTTCGTTCAATACATGAATACCTTGTTTTATTTCCTTTCTCATATTTAATGACATGGGACATGCTCACACCTTATAATGATATGATATATGGGTGATTCTTTGGATATGAGTCAGTTCATGATCCTATATTATAAAATAAAACATAATTGATAAACACGCAAATACATTCTGGAATTTGTGGAAGTAGGTGGTATTGGTCAAGTTTCCCATTGGGAATTCATACTGACATGAGTGTTATATATTTCATTACTAGTTTTGATGATTATAATATTTTTTTTATTTATATATTCATGGATATGATGACATTACACACCATTGGTGGTGGAATATTGACTATATCTCACACCAAATTAAGACCACCAATTGGTACCTAAAAATATTTCATGGATAAATGTAGTTATTAGAGATTTTGTCCTACTATAAACAGTTGATTTTATGAACTAGGATGGAGTACGAGAGTAGAGGACTAAGCTTGTGATTATAGTAGAGATAAATTTTGGGTAATTGATCATTTTTATAGCATGTTGTATATTCCTGTTCATTTGTTTCCCTTATACCATCCATTTTTTTATATCACCATTACTTGATCAACATTTTTTATATGATAGTGGCTATGGTATATACCAATTTATTTATGATATTGGTCCCATTTCTACCTTTAATAATAACCGGTTGATTTAATTTTTTCACCGATGTTTATTCATTTATTATTCTTAAAATAATTATTACTATTATGATTCTATTGTGCGACATCCTGCTAATGAGTTTGTATTATCCCTATAATCCACTTACAAAAACATCTTACTATTTTTCATCCTATAAAAAACGAGGAAGCACACATGAGTCTATGTGTCCACTAGTTCAACCACTATAATCAAGTGATTTAGGCTAGGGTATCACAAAATTGAATCAGAGAAATTTTTCTCAATATTTCACACCATTTAAGATTTTTTATAGGAGACTAGGAATGTATTGGAATTTGTTAATGATCTCATGTTTGGGTGTAGATAACCCATATATAGGGAAAATCAAAATTACTTGGGATGGGAGATTACTATTCTAGATTATTCCTATTATAATTTTATTAATTTTACCATTGGGTGAAACACATGTTATATGGAATTGGTTATTATTGATACAAATTTAACTTTACCATTGGAATTGTATGACAAGGAGGTATTGGACTAATGATTCATTATTGGTACATAGAGATTCATGTGTCTTGAATGTTCCATTCTATATATATTGCATTGAATGATTTTATGATTACGTTTCATGTTTATATCTATACCATATATATGTAAAGATTTAGAATGATTTCTTGAATTCTGTGTTTCTGTGATTATTTCACTTTTTACAAGAATTGTTGCACTTTGATAGTACAAATTATTATATTTAAGATATATGATTTGTTATTAATGTTTATGCATCATCCTAAATAGTTTTCCCCATATATCTTGATGGTGGAAATATAATTAACCAATTATGATATGTTTGAGATAAGGACCATTGATTTCATGGTCTGAATAATTTATGATTATGATTAGATGGGTACCTATAAAAATTTATAAAGTGTATGTGACTTTATAAATTGGTAAGCATAGCCCATATAATCAAACCATTATCTATGAACTTTTCATTTTCTGAGACCAGGGGTAAAAACATGGTTTATGTTACCTGATGTGAAAATTAAAACATATAAATCATGGTACTCTATAAATTTAGAATATAGACTCATTTAACTAAGCAATTATATATATACATGAGTATGAACTTCTAATTCATAAATTCTAAATTAAATAGTTTTTTTAAAAAGGTGATGGAAATTGAAATATAAATGATATTTCCTATCCAACATGAAATAGAAACACTAAATTCTGAGTCCCCTAACATGAAATAGAGAACGTGACCCTAACCCAAACATAGTAGAAAGCAATAATAAATGTCTCTTATGATTATTTATGGTATTAAACATCATCTAAACATAGATTTAGGAGAAACCAAATGGGTGTGAATATTTTATAATAAGTCTTGTACCTGTGATATTATTATTTCTATGATCTATATTAATATAAAAATTATTTGAGGGTTTTTCTTAGATCTTGTATTTCTATTCCACCACAATATCCTTAATTAATTCACCAAGAGGGTGGTGATGACCATGTTTTGGAGGTGGTTGTCCCTTATCCACCAGTATTACCTCCAAAAGTTCCACCTGATGCAGCACCTACTATACCTGATTTGGGAATCAATTCCTAGTTTCAAGAGGTATTTATATAGATCATGAAAACAATTCCTGGATCCCTATGAGCTACTCGACTATGGTAGAGTTGATGTTTGAGATTCAGCAATAGCATCCCTCATCTTTTTTGGGAGAGGGTGGTCCATAGCATATGGAGTCTTATTTGGAGACCTTGTAATCTATTTTCATGAATCTTTAGATATATCTAGAGAGGATATTAAAGATCTCTTTGTATATTATATGAGATTATTCCAATAGAGAGTATTATATTACCCAATTAGATCGTTATTGGGATATGGTTTGGATGGACTTACAAAAGGCCTTGTTTGGTTATTTCTATACCATGATGTTAAGGGATGATATATTTATAGATTTTATGATGATAATATAATATAAATTGTTTAGTTATGGACTAATATAGAGTTTTTATTGATATCTTGTGCTTATATCCTATCCTTATAGGGTAAGAGTTATCCAGGGATAGGTGTTTCAAGGATGGTCTTATGAATGAAATATGATTGTTGGTAAACATATTCTAGTTATTTACTTTGTCAAAGATAGTGACCTGGACACTGATTACTGAGCATAACCTGTGAGAGTCTATGGGTGCGAGAAATGGTCGTAAGGATGCTATAATCAAAAATAATTTTACTATTGTATAGAAGTGTTGTTTGAGTCTTCTTGTGTAAGAAATAGTTTCCGTAGTATGCACTAAGGTATCCAAGTGGGTTTCCGTTCGTGCAGTAGCCTAATACATATGAAACACTAATGGCTCAAGGATCTAGTCGAGTTCTAGTATTGTAGAAATATGGGTCATATTCAATGATTTTTTCAATATTTTACTGTAGTATCTAGTGAGAAAGAATATACACTAAATCCACATTCACAATTAGGGTCTATTGCTCCATGTTTCTCCCATCGACATTCATGGATGGAGGAAATAGACATAGGAATTAAAAAGTTAGCATAACAAGCCTTCCCATGGGAGCCATGATATATCTCAGGTCACCATATTGGTCCATATATATGAAGTGTGGTTGATGCCTAAGGATCAAAGTGTCAGCCCATGTATGGTTATACGTACAATCTTAGTAGCCATTACTCTAATTTATGAGTTATTTGATACAGGTGCTTTCTGGTACTTCATATCAATATATATTATGGTGAGACTTGGGATTGAGATTTGGGATATCTATGGTGGAATTATACTTGATACCATGTTGTTAATTAAAAAAGTGTATTCCAATGTAATTAATTCCCCCTTGAGGTAGGATATTATCATTTCTTATGGTGTCTCTTCAACCTTAGGATGATATTATTTAAAATCATTATTAGGTTGTGATAATTGGTTTTTTATCATGCATATATGGATTATTTTTTCCATAGGGTATCCTTTACATCACCAGAAGGACGTATCTATATTCACAAGGGTGAATGGAATGTCCAGGAATATAGATATGGAAAAGAGAATCGTGGGCTAGGTGGAGTGATAGACGAAATTACAAGCCTTTATATAGATGAATAGGGAACATGATAAGAAGACTTTACACATATAGTATATCATTTCAGAGGTTTATTACATAAGTAATTTTCATTACTACAACTTGATAGAAAGGTATATTTCACTATAGAGTTAGTTTTAAGGGTAGAAAAAGTATCCATTTGTCCTTACAGGATGACTACTACTAAGTTATTAGAACACAAGAGGTAGAAAGATTAATTTGAAGCTATTGATTTTATATAACACGGTACATCCCCGTTGGGTTCATCTATCTTTTTCGATGATAAGGTAGATAGTATCCTTTGGATTTTTGTGGATTACCATTAGGTGAATGAGATTATGTTTAAGAACTAATATCCTCTTCTAGGTATAGATTAAATCTTAGAAAAGATATATGGAGTGAGGATTTTCTTTAAGATTTATTTGATACTAAGAAATCATCAAGAGAATGCTAAACCATCAAATATTCCACATAAAAAATTCTATATTATATATTTATTGTATCACTATCCGGTAATACCATTTTATATTATGTACATTCCAAAATTATTCCTAGATTTGATGAATTGGGATTTACATCATTACCTAGATTAATTTTTGGAAGTATTCATGGTGTAAAACTTGATGTTCTCACATACATGACACAAACATGAACAACATCATGATTTGATTTTCATAACACTGAGAGAGAGCCATTGATATTCTACGATCACCAAAGGGTACTTTTGGATCTATGAGATTCACTTCTTGGGATAAATTATCTCAGAGATAGGAGTATAATTTGACATATAGGAGAAGAGATGCATTGTGTCTTGGGAGAAGCTGAAGAATATTTTTGATATTCAATTTTTATTAGGGATTTTTTTATATTACAGGTGTTTCATGCAATATTTATGACATATTTCAGAACTACTCATAGGATTCAAAAAGAAAGGTGGAATATCTATATGGTCTAAAGCATACCAAAACTCCTTTTTGATTCTAAAAGGGATATTGAATTCAATACCGATCCTAATTTTACCGAACCCTAACAGAGGATACATGGTTTATTGTGATGTATCACCCATAGTTTAGAGATTCATAAATATTTATGGATATCAGGTTATACTATATAGTTTTTTTAGTTGAGGCCTTATGAAAACAATTACCCAATTAATTATCTTGATTTAGTATATGTGGTTCATGTATTGCATTGTAAGAGGCATTATTTACTCCTAGAGAATTTTGTGTTGTACGAAGACAAAAAAAATCCTCATTTATATATTTACTTGTAATTAATTAAATACCAACAAATGAAGATTGGTTGAATACCAACATTCATTAAACTTTTATCATTCTTATATTCCTATTAAATGTAATATCATTGCCAATTCTCTATATTAGAATAATTATATATAGGAAGTTTAGTTGGTAATTATTGACTATTAGTTGATGTCAATATATATGAAGATAATTTTATATTCTTAAGAACATCATGGAATACATTTAATTGAATCTTTTGGAGTGATATCTTCACTATTAAATAGAGTGAAGATGAGGAATATTTTATATCCCAAGTATTTGGTCCAATAAGAGAACATTTTAGTAGAAGACTCACTCCCTTGTTGAATTGTGGATGGGGATGAGATATTGTGCATTTGAGAATGTGTTGAGGTTCTTATTGATGTACGAGAGGAGTTGATGTGAGATTATCATGAATCTGATTTGGTGGTATATCCTGTAACTATGAATATGTACCAGGATTTATAGAACCAATGTTGGAAGACTGGTATGAAAAAGGATATAGTTGGTTTTGTACTATATGTTCCACCCATTAAGAGGTGAAAGAATTAAACTAGTGACAAATAGGGATTTAGATTAATTTCTCATTTCTAAGTGGAAATGGGAAGATATAACTATGGAATTTTATGGTAATACAAAGCCACAATGAGGTTGTGACACAGTATGGGTGATCTTAGATAGATTGCCAATGGTCACTCACTTTATACATATCTGATTAATCATTCAAAGGATGAGATTAGAAGGATATATGTCAAAGATATCATATGATTTTATAGTGTTCCATGTGTTATCATATTGGAAATAGACACTCATTTTAAGTCAGGGTTTTGGAAGGGTTGTAGAGGGGACTATGTTTATAGGTACTGCTAAGTACAACCTATATCCGACAAACTAAGGTCTTCCAAAGAATATGTTATATGTTTTATAGGTCATGATTCAAGCACATGTCCACGATTTTGGTGGTTCTTGGGAGAAAAACATAAAAAATTATATATATTTTATATAATAATATCTTTTATGAAATTCTACATATGGAACATTAAAAGGATTTATATAGTAGTCCCCTATAGCAACCTAGGATTTTCATACATGGATTTTACATCATTTTTAATGAAAATTCTAAACATTACACAAACACATGCTTAAAGTACACAATAGTTTAGTTTACTTAGAGACTAGAAACTCAAATATCTATTTTGTTCAATGATATTAAATATCTCCCAAAATTAACTTCTCACATAGTACTTCTCTCAGGCATACCCTACCTTAACATTTATTCATAACATGATGATGAAAACATAATAATGGTTGAGATTAAATGATGAGTTAGGGTAAAACAATTAGATATAAATCTATGATCATATGAATGAATATGATAAGAATAATGATATTTGATAATGAACACAACTTAATAACTTCGTACCCAACCTATCATAGGTTATATACAAGATTCATGGAATTAAACTACTTAAGTTTCAAAAACATGGCCCATAAAACCACTAAATCATCATAAATCTATCATGAACCATAAGATAATTTTATTAAATTTTGTAATCATTATAAACATTTAAAAGTGTTTTATACATCATGTTTAACTAATAAAACAATAAACATAGTGGATAGTGACTCATTTTCAACTATTTTTCATTGGGGATCAGGAAACACATATTTCTCATAGTAGACCAGGGAACAACTGTTTTGAATTTTGGATTAAGACATAATTATTTCCCATAGTGGATCATTAAACACCTATTTCCCATATTGGATTAATCCCAAATACGTTTTTCCCATTATTTGATACGGAGATATAAAGCATTATAAAATGAATTTGATGGAGATATAGGTCCTACCTGTCACATGATGAAAATAATACTTAAATGTTCCACATGAACAAAAAACATTCATCATATCATAACCCATGAAAAGAAATGGATTTCATAATCACTTTCTCACTTAGTGAATACTTAAATTTTGAAAAATTAATAATGATTTATACGAATTTTATCATTTTATAACTCATGGAAGATAAATGAGTTTAAAAAACATCCTTCATCATGAACATAAACCATCCAAAGAAAGACATAGAATGTAATAATGGTTCATATCTTTAATAAAGAATAAGTTATATCATAAAATTCCATCTTATATGGAAAATTATTTTAAATAAAAATAACATGTAATGTTCTTAAGGTAATACAATTTTCTTTCAAGATCAATTTTTTTAAAACATAAAACATTTTGAAAATTATTTTATTTGAAGATAACATTATCAAATTATAATATAATCATTATAACATATTTTAAAAGGTTTCAAGAGGAAAATATCCTTTCCTATTTTTAATATAATATTTAAAACCTAAAATATTTTTAAAATACTTTTGAGAATTTTAAAACGTTTTTCAAAAGATTGTTTTTAGAAAATATGATTTTGGAAGAAAACTAGGCTTTTGACCGTGGTGGGAAAATTTAGATTCATATAAAAAATATTCCCCCTACTATAAGTACCTAATATTTGAAAATTGGAAAAATTAATTTGAAATATCATGAATAACTAGAGTATAATAAATGATATAATTTTCTTGAGAGATAAATCATATGATTTTTCTTTAGAAACATAATCATAAATGATCCCAATAAATGGTGATATTGTAACATAAAATCCATACCACTTTGGTAGCATTAAGTAATAATCCCCATTAAATAATAAAGATTAATTATATTTATAATATCATGAGAATAAAATAATTAATGAAATTACATTTCAAAGGGGATGTATATACACATCATAAAATAATATTGGTTCATAACGTAACATATGTCTCAAAGATGGAAAATTGAGATAAAGTTCCCTCTTTTGATTTTGTATCTTTTGGACCATATGCCCATATAAGAGAGATATTAAAATGGATATTTTAAACCTAATAAGTTTAAGTATATTAATCCTAAATGAAATTAATAGGAAGTATATACACCATATAAATTAAATACATGGTGAATATCCTATGTGTCTCATCAAAAAATAAATGTGTGAGAGAAATTCATTACCTTAAGTCTTGACTTCCTTCATACATCTTCAAACCTCCTGTATAATTAATCTAATATTATTGTAAATATGAAATAGAACCAAATATATATATATATATATATATATATTACACCATGTATGATATACTTATGACCTTTTATTACCCATTTACCAATAATTCCATTTTAATGTCACATTTCACGAAATAACTACTTTGCTTCTCAAGTAATATTTAATTTCTTAGTTATGGTCCTATCACTTTGATCATGGTTTCATAATCTCTTGAGTAATATTAATGACATAATTATAATATTATACACAAATTATTCTTTTAATACCAATAACGGAAGATGGTGTTTTGAAATGAAGCATGTTATGATCATGAAGATGATATGTCGTATGTACGCACAAGTGTCATTTACATTTTTCATATATTAGGATGGAAAGAGAGTGTGTATTATATAATCTATAAATAATGAATATAATATCATAGATACAGTATTATTTATTTAAATATAAATATATATATCATCCACATGGCGTGGTAATGAAAAGAGAGAGTCACTTTGCTTCATGATGGCGGTAGTCCACACGCACACGAACGATGTTATAATCTTTCAGTGAATGAAGGGTTATGAATGAAAATGATATGTTACCATTTAAGAATTATAAATACAAAATTAATATCTTAAATATTTCATTTATTTCACAAATATTAATGGCGACCATGATTATTCTTACATTGCTATTAAAAAATTTGAATAGTAAACAATATAATGGTGTTACAAAACAAGGATCCCAAGGTTTAATGTCTTGGAAAAATTATGATCACATATTAAAATTAAAAAATAAAACATAAAAAGTAGTTTATTATTTCTTATCTATATTATTGGTTGACTAAATTTACTCCTTATTATAAGTAGTTACTTTAGGATATATATCAAAGAAAGTGGTGAGCTAAAGTCTTAGTAATATGATAAATAAGAAAATGAATCTATAAAACATGGGTGAGAATAATAATAATAATCATAAAATTATTATGGTATCATAATAATAATAATTATAGGAAGAATTAAATATAGTCATTGAATGTTGCAGGGCGAAAAAAATGAAACATCATGTCATAGTAGTCAAATACCACATATCGTTGTGAACAAATATAGCATCATGTTCGCGCATGACATTTATGTATAATAATAAAATCACCATTGTGATGAATGATATAATAATTTTTACACATATTGAAAATTTTATCATGACATAAATCACATTACACAATGCATTGGAGTGATATATAATTTTGGGTACACCCACCACATCATAACATTTGTAAATCATGCATGCCACATTGATTGTAAATCAATATTTTTCATTAAATCTACCTTCAAGAGGAAGTGGGTTTCATGAAAATTTCATAATTTATATATTAAAAAATACACATTGGATATAGAAAAAAAATGTAACACCCCAATCCTCCACGGTACACTTCCCTTTGAATAATACAATAGTGTGTGTTGTATGCAACATCGAATTCAAACACACCATAACCAATCAAACTAGATGTTATGAATAGTAATACCCACTTTTTGAAATTTTATAAATTTTATTTTTCAAAATGGATTTCATTTTTGGATTTCGATTTCCGCAATTAGCATAGGGTGAATTTGTGTTATTTTTCTGAAAACAATCATTTTTTGATGAATAGTGAAAAGGACAAAATTTTAATTAAAAACAACTTTTTTAATAAAAATAATTTATAATGATAAATTAAACTATTTAGTGGTTTTAAGTATAATTATATTACATTATTACAATTTAATCTAATGTTGGTAATTGGATTTAATTTGACATTTAAACTGGACATAAGAAAGTCTCAATCTTTTGATAATTATTATTTCTTAAAAATACACTTTTTGTTTTGACAATGGGAATTAATTATAAATTAATTTTTTCCACTTATGTGTTTTTAATTTTGAAAAATGGATTCCATATTTAGAATCAGGTGGTCTAAATTGTGTAAATAGGTATCTTTTATTTTTAGTCATTTTGAATAATTACTTCAGAAAATATTTTATTTAACACGGTTAAAGGGTAAATCCGGTAAATATGGGTAAAATAATAATATTATAATAATATAAATATACCCTAACACATGTGAGAACACTATTTGATGATACATGTCTGACCATGGACATATTTGGGCCGATTTTGGGACCCCATGAAGCCAGTTGTAAGTCATAATGACACGTTATATTAATGAAGTTAATGTAAATACAAAAATGACATAAGCATATATCTTTTAGTAAAATAATTTTCACATTGGGTTATACATGTTATCTATTCGACTATAAATATTAATTAGAAATATAAAACAATTATATAAATAATGGAATTTAATTTTTAATTTTTAGACATTTATTGATTAAATTTATTTATGACACAATGATGATGAAATATTTTTATTATTAATGAAAGAACCAAATAAATGGTATTATAAATGTTAAAATAAATATAATTTGAACTCTTTGATGCCATCCAAGAATTTTATAGGTTAATATGAAATGTTATAATTGATTAAATTAATTTATTTCGAACATATAAAATTTTTAGGACTTTAACAATAAATCAATTAGTAAATAGTGTCAAAATTGACATAAAGGAGTTTTTAAAACAAATATTATATTATTAATTGATATTCTATTCCTAAAAATCTAAGGTTCTGCAAATCGATATATATAATGATATTTTATCATTAATGAACCACTTAGGGTTCTCTTGGAAGTTTATAGTAAGTTTATTTTCCATATAATATAAAAATAAAAAGACGCTTGGTAAATATCAAACTATTTAACTTAGTGTTAAATCAAAATGATAAAGTTAATATAGTGTCCCAAACCTGTCTAAAACCTATTAGTTGAGTCTTTTTCGACCCATACCCACTTTATCCTTTATATAATAAATTTTGGAGCAATTAGACATAGAATATGATTTTATTATAAAATAATATTTCTAGATTTTCCTAAGGTTCCCCTCACTCCTCTTATAAAAGGTCACTCTCCCTTCTCTCTAATTCGCACCATTAAAGCCTTTAGGATTGGCCACCCCCTACCAAAATACCCTCTCAACTGTCCTACATTCATCTTAGAGGCCTTAATTTAGTCAAAAATACATTATAAGGATCCTTGTTGATCATGTCAAAAGGAAGAACCTGAAGAAGAGGTAAATATTTAATCACCTCTTTCAAGTCCTTTTATTCTTCCAATTACTCTTTCTTTGTTGTTTCCATTCTAAAATTATAAATACAGTATGTTATATATACTATGATTTTATTATAAATATGGTACAACTGTATTCATTAGTCTATCTATCCTTTTATTGACATGTCATCATAAGTGCATACGTACGGCATACCGTCGCCACGTCGTGGCGTAATTGTTATTCAATACATTATTATTTGGATGGGTATAATAATGATCTCTAATTTATGTAAATAATAAATATAACATGATAATTATTTTTTATATATGATATACCATCCAATTATATATTATTTTAATATAAAATGATGATATTATCGCTCGTCCGTAAGTACGAATTACCGTCTCCGCGAACACGATGAGATTCATTCCCCATCATATCCATTCAAGACTAATTTTCATTATATGATTAAAAATAATTTTAAATACTTGATATCATTCAAGATATAAATATGATACACCCCATCTATAAAAAATATGACTCACATAATAAAGAATATAATGGAAAAAGAATACGTTAACACCCAAAATGACGATAATACTAAGATATTATTAACAAAGCAATGTCAAAAGATCATATATGATATCTTATTAATGTATATCATTTTTTGTAATTGAATAAAAATTATTTCACCATTATAAAAGAGGTTAACCTACCCTCGACCATGTAAAAGTACAAGGTAAGGGTTAATTTCACAGTCTCTTTATTATTTGAGGTTGTTTTTATGTAAGTATTTACTAGGACCTCTTTATCATCCACATCCATGTTTCTTAAAAATGTAATCCAATTTTTTTTACTAATTACTAGAATATGGGTTAAATTCATTTATACCTTTTTTGAATTTTTGTAAAATGGTATGAAAGGAATATTTCTGCCATTTTCCAAACAAAGCACTTTTTAACCTTTTCGACAAAATTAAGGTAAGAATGACTTTTTTATCTTATACGGTGGGTGCGGCTATTTTTCACCGTTATAACATCGTTGAAGCTTCACTTACTAGCATATAATAACATTTTCAAAATAAATATTTTCTTAAATGATCTAAAAATAGAAATATATATTTCTCTAATAAAAGGTTAGATTTCATCTATGTCAGCATTATTTTATTGATTTTAATCTTATTTAAGTTGATTTATTATGATACAAAACTTCCATATTGTATTGAAAATTTTCTAATATGTTTGATTGTGGATGTGTTATTTTTATGCCATTGATGGTTTATGGATAAATTATTGACATTTCGTTTGCTAGTTTTAATATTAATTTTTATGTTATGTTTAAACCTTTTCATATGAGTAATGCATTGGACATAGTATGTGATGGGTGGAGCCCACTATAGCTCCTTGATGCATCAGTAGTTCTCATGATACAAACTAGTGTCTTGGCACAAGGCTTTGAAAAAATATTATTTTTAGTCTTGGCACAAGGCCTTGACTATGTGGTTTTGAAAGTCTGTCATTATGCATTCCATTATTAGGAAAGTGGCTATTGATATTGTTTGTGATTATTCTACTAGTAGAATATCCTTGTGAATAAGTATATGGAATTATTTTGATTTTATATTTTCCATATTAGGCTGAAATTCACGTTTAAAAGGGTTTTGTTTTAGTCTTATACATTGCCTTATTTTTTTTTTTCTTATTTATGAAAGTTTATGACATATTGTTATCCTTACTGAGCATCTGAGCTCACCACTTTCAATGTTCTATGTTTCCAAGGATGCAAATAAGTATATTATGACTGACCTACAAGGATAGTCTATGGGATCTCAGTGTTTTCTAGGGAAACAATGTTGTTGTAGTTTTCCATTTTTTGATGTAATGTAAACCTTAGGAATGTATCTAGTACTTCCAAGGCTACAAAACTAATCCGTCTTTTGAGACTTGATATTTTGTGATCATGCCAATGATACGTAATAATTCACCAACTCTGGGATTCTAGGTTTGGGGCGTTACAATAGGTATCAGAGGAAGTTTAGTAAAAAACATGGAATCTAGATTTAGATAAACTCTGATTAGAGCGCATTACCTTAAAATGGAATTTTATTATTAATATAGAATAATTTCCTAGAATTTTGGTATTGTAGATATTTTGTGAGTTTTCCAAGAAATACATCAATGTTTGGATACATGTAGGTAGAGGCGGCTCTGGCACAGATGTACCTAGGGGTAAAACCCGAAACAACACTTTGAGTTAGACTCGAACATGAATTGGTGCACGACAACGGGCCTTGCTACACTCTTGGTTACAAAAATCCCAAGAGATATGCTTAGGATAATTCTAATTTTCATTAAAAACCATTATAAAGGGTTTATGAGTATATACTTCCTCAAATAAAACATTTTTATGATTGTGGATAACATCCATAAACTGTTCATTTTATGTTATGTGTTTTACAAGTTTGGATTTATGTATTGCGATTCATAAACTAATATAGTTTGTGACATTATTTAGAAATATAGGCTAGTGGAAGGAATGGAAACCGTTTAAATGCACAAAATCCATGTCGGGATTTTCCTCCAACTCAAGATAATTATAGTGGAGCTGGTGATACAACTGGTGCTGATCAGCTTATCACTATACTGGGAAAACTCGAACAAGTTATGAATAATAACCTTACCCATATGGAGCACTCTGATCCACAATACAGAGGATCAATGTTAGACCACTTCATGATGAAAAAAACACCAACATTCAATGGGGGTACAAATCCATTAGTATATGAGCAACGAAGAAATTCTTTAGAGAAAATATTCCACGCCCTAGTGTGTAGCAAAAGGGAAATATTTATCATTGTAGTTTACTGCCTCACTAGAGATGCTGATCAATGGTGGGCATTGATTCAAAACCAAAAAGATGATGTTGAAGTATCAACTATGTAATGGAGGGAGTTTAAAAAAATTTATTAAAAAATTTCTTTCCTCGTAACCATTGAGCATCTATGGAATTTCCATTGATCCTTTAAAGAACAAGGCTATCCATGAATGGCCAGCACCAATGAGTATAATTGCGGTACACGATTTTATTGGTTTAACAGGTTATTGTCGACGTTTCGTCTATAATTTTTCCCGATTGGATAACCCATTAACAAAGCTCAAATGAAAATGGGTTAAATTTTCTTGGACAAAAGAGTGTGAAGAATGTTATGAAGAATTGCAGAGAAGATTAGTCAATGTTCCTTTCTTGACTCTACCATTGGGATTGATGGGTTTGTTATTTATATCGATGCATCGAAGAAAGGACATGGTTGAGTACTTATGCAGAATGATAGAGTTATTGCCTATGCATCACGATAACTGAAAGTTAATGAGAAAAACTATCATAATCATGATCTTTAGTTAGCAGCTGTAATCTTGGCTTTGAAGACATAGAAAAATTATATCTATGGTGAAAAATGTGAGATATATACCGATCACAAGAGTTTTAAGTATATTTTCTCACATAAAGAACTCAATATGAGGCAAAGTTGATGGCTTGAACTACTAATGAATTATGATTTCATGATACACTACCAACCGTGGAAGGAAAATAAGGTGGAAGATGCTTTGAGAAGAAAGGATCATTGAGTTTTGAACAAGAAGAGAGTTGAAAAGGATCCTATATACATGGATCTAGTAAAGATGGATATGGGAATCACCATGGAAGGTGATACATCAATAATTATCCAAATGGCATCCAAACCATCTTTACTAGAAACGATAAAACGCTCTCAAGTTGATAATGAGGAGTTTGAAAAGAAGATTAAAACTGTGAATGATGGGAGATTGAGCGACTTCCTATATGAAGATGGAATTTGGAAATTTGGGAAGAGACTTTGTGTTCTCGATATAAATGATCTAAAAAGGGAATTTTTGGATGATGCTCGTAGTTCCGATTTCTCTATACACCATGAGAGTAGAAAAATGTATAGATATTTGGAGGAAAAGTTTTGGTGGGACAACATATAGAGGGAGATTTCTGATTTTGTGTCATGATGTCTGGTTTTTAAAGAAGTGAAAGCTGGAAGGCAACATCCTGGAGGAGTCATGAAACCTCTTCCCATACCTGAGTGGAAATGGGATAATATTACGATGAACCTTTTCATGGGACTACCGAAGAATCCTAGAAAGAATGATACAAAATGAGTCATTGTTGATCATCTAACCAAGTCAACACATTTTCTTGCTATAAGAGAAGATTTACCACTTGAACGTCTAGCAAGACTATATATTAATGATGTTGTGAGATTTCATGGAGTACCCCTATCAATTATTTTTGATCATGATCCACGTTTTACATCATGATTCTGGAAAAGTCTTCAGAAAGCCCTGGATAATGAACTTCGTTTGAGCCCTGCCTACCACTCACAAACTGATGGACAATCATAACGGAATATTCAAACCCTAGGAGACATGTTGAGATCATGATCACTAGACTTTCATGGTATGTTGGAACAATATTTACCTCTGGTACAATTTTCATATAATAATAGTTTCCATTAAAGTATTCAGATGGCACCATATGAAGAATTATATGGAAAGCGATGTCGCACATCAACCTGTTAGAATGATGTTGGTTAAAGAAACTCATAGGAGCAGAACTTGTGGATGGAATAATGGAAATGGTGAAGGTAATCCAACCCCACATCAAAGTAGCTCAATGTAAAAAAAATCTCTATGCCGATAACCGAAGGAAGGATTTGGAATTTCATGTAGAAGATCATGTTATCTTGATGGTATCTCCATGGAAGTGTGTTATACGTTTCGATAAGAAGGGAAAATTGAGTCCCATGTACATCTGACCCTTCCAAATTCTAGAATAAATCGAGGTTGTAGCTTACCGTTTGGCAATTCCACCAAGTCCTTAAAAATTTCATGATGTGTTCCACGTATCACTGTTGAGAAAATACATTCCTGATCCAATTTATATACTCACCTATGAGGAATTAGGGCTAGATACCGATCTGTCTTATTGTAAAGATCCTGTCAAGGTTCTTGATACAAGAGAAGAAGTGATGAAAAACCAGACGACTCGTCTGGTAAAAGTTCTATGGAGAAACCATAAGATGGAAGATGCAACATGGTAACCCAAGGAACTTATAATGAACAACCACCTGAGTATTTTTATGAAGTAATATTCTAGAAATTTCTAGGATGAAATTATTTGAAGGAGGGGAGAATGTAACACCCCAAGCGTCCATGATATACTTCTCATTGAATAATACAATAGCATGTGTTGTACGCAACTTCGAGTTCTAACATACCACAACCAATCAAAATACCCGTTATGTATAGTAATACCCAATTATTGAAATTTTATAAATTTAATCATTCAAAATGTACTTCATTTTTGGATTCATAGTATCAAAATTATATTAGGGTAATTTTTTGGTTTTCTTCTAAAAACATTCAGTTTTTAATGAATAGTGAAAAATAATAAATTTTAACTAAAAACAACTTTTTTAATAAAACTAATTTAGTGTGATAAATTACACTATTAAGTGGTTTTAAAGAATAATTGGATTATATATTTACCATTTAATCCAAATTTGGTCATTGGATGTAATTTCACATTTAAACTGGACATAAGCAAGTGTCAATCTTTTGATAGTTATTATTTCATAAAAACACGCTTTTTTGACAATGGGAATTAATTTTAAATTAATTTTTGACATTTCTGTGTTTTAAATTTAGAAAAATGGATTCCATATTTAGAATCAGGATATCCAAATTGTGTAAATATGTAACTTTTATTTTTAGGCATTTTGAATAATTACTTCGGTAAATATTTTATTTTCCATGGTTAAATGGTAAATTCGATAAATAAGTGTAACAAAATAATATTATAATAATATTAAATTACCATAAAACATGTTCTAAAACTATTGTATGATACATGGCCGACCATGGTCATCTTTGAGTAGAATTTGGGACACCATGGAGCCACTTGTAAGTGATAATGACACCTAATAATTAGTAAGACAAAGTAAATACAAAAATGACATAAGCATATATATTTTAGTAAAAATTTTTTTACAAAAGGTTATAAATGTTATATCATAAACTATAAATATTAATTATAAATCTAAAATGATTTCATACATATTTATATTTTATTTATAATTTTTAGACATTTAATGGTTAAATATATTTATGACACAATGATGATGCAATATTTCCTTATTAAAGAAAGAATCAAATAAATGGTATTATACATGTTAAAATAAATATATTTTGAATGGTTTGATGAAATCAAAGAATTTTATAGGTTAATATGGAATGTTAGGATTGATTAAATGAATTTATTTCTAATTAATAAAGATTTTCGGACTTTAATAAAAATAAATTATTAAATAGTGTCAAAATTGACATAAAGGAGTTTTTAAAACAAATATTATATTATTAATTGATATTTTGTTCCTAAAAATAGTAGGTTCGGCCACATTACTTATATAATTATAGGTGTATCAATAGTAAACCACATGAGGTTCACTTGGAAGTTTATAGTAAATTTATTAACCATATAATATAAAAATACAAAGAGACATGGTAAATGTCAAACTACTTAACTAAGAGTTAAATCAAAAATATAAAGTTAATATAGTGACCCAAACCTATATAAAAACAATTGGTTGAGTGGTTTTAAGCCCATAACCACTTTATATTTTAAATAATCCACTTTGAAGCCATTATAAACCGATAATTATTTTATTATAAAATAATATTTCCAGCTTTTCCTAAGATTCCCCTCACTCCTCTTATAAATGGGGACTCTCCCTTATTTATAATTCACACCTTTAAAGCCTTTTAGCTCGGCCAGAACCTACCCAAATACCCTCTAAACTAATATAAATTAATCCTAGATTCCTTACTTTCATCATAAATCCAACCTAAGGAGCCCTCTTGGTCAAATCAAAAGGAAGAATCCAAAGAAGAGGTAAATATTTCATCACCTCTTTCATGTTCCTTTCTTCTTCCACTTCTTCCTTGTTGATTCCATTCTAAAAGTATAACTATAGTATCATTTATATAATGTAATTTTATTATAAATATGTTATATCCATATTCATTATTCTATCCATCTTTTGAATTACATGTCACCTTTCGTGCGTACGTACGACTTACCATCTCCACGTCATGGTGTAATTGTTATTCAATACATTATTATTGGGATGGTTATAATAACGATGTGTAATTTATTTAAATAATAAATATAAAATAATAAATATTATTTATATATGATATAAAATCCAATTATATATTAATTTAATATCAAAATAATGATATTACCACTTGTGCGCACGTATGGATTACCGTCTCCACGAACGTGATGAGATTCATTCCCCATCATATAAATTCAAGAATAATTTTCATTATATGATTAAAAATAATGTTTAAAGACTTGATATCATTATGGATATGAATAAGATACATCCCATCCGTAACAAATATGACTCACATAACAATGAATATAAAGTAAAACAAATCCGTTAACACCCGAAACGAAGATAATACTAAGTTATTTTTAACAAAGAAATGGTAAAAGATCATATATGATATCACATTAATGTATATTCTTCTTTTATAATTTAATAACAATTATTTCACCATTATACAAGAGGTTAACCTACCCTCGACTGAGGAAATGTACAAGGTAATGGTTAATTTCATAATATCTTTATTATCTGAGGTTGTTTTTATGTATGTATCTACTGGGACCTATTTATCATACACATACATGTTTCTTAAAAAAGTACTCCTATTTTTTACTATTTACTATATTATGGGTTAATGTCATTTATACCCTTGTTTTAATTTTTATAAAATGTTTTGAAAGGAATCTTTTCATCATTTTCCAAACAAGGCACTTTTTAACTTTTTAGAAAAAATTAAGGTAAGAATGTCTTTTTGTTAACATATACGGCAGGTGAGCCTATTTTTTGTCGTTATAACATCGTTGAAGCATCCCTTGCAAGCTTATAAAAATATATTTAAAATTAATATTTTCTTAAATGATTTCAAAATATAAGGAGATATATGTCTAAAAAAAGGTTTTGATTTCATCTATGTCAACATCCTTTGATGAATTTTAAGCTTATTGAAGTTGATTTATTATAATAAAAAACATCCATACTATATTGAAGGTTTTGTGATATGTTTGATCGTGGATGCGTTATTTTTACAGCATTCATGGTTTATGGATAAATTATTGACATTTCGTATGCATGTATTAATATGAATGTTTATGTTATGTTTAAACCTTTTCATATGAAGAATGCATTGGACATAGTAAGTGACGGGTGGAGCACACTATATCTCCTCAATACATAGGTAGGTCTAATGAGACAAACTAGTTTCTTAGCACAAGGCCTTGAAAAAATCTTATATGTAGTCTTGGCACAAGGCCTTGACTATGTGGTTATGAAAGTATGGAATTATGTATTCTATCATTATAGAAGTTGATATTGATATTTCATGTGATTAATCGAATAGTAGAATATCCATGTGAATAAGTAAATGACATTATTTTGATTTTATATTTTCCATATTATACTGAATTTCAAGTTTATAAGGATTTTGTTTTAGTCTTATACATTGCCTTAAATATTTTATTATTTATCATAGTTTATGCTATATTGTTATCCTTACCGAGCATTTGAGCTCACCCAGTTCTATGTTTTATTTTTCCCAGGATGTGAAGAAGTATATTATGACTGTCCTGAAGGGATATTCTATGGGATCTCAGTGCTGTCTATAGAAACAATTTTGTTGTATTTTTTCATTTTGTGATGTAATGTAAACATTATGAATGTATCTAGTACTTACAAGGCTACTAACCAAATCAATATTTCGAGACTTTATCTGTTGTGATCATGAAAATGATACGTAATGATGCACCGACTCTGGGATTATGGGGTTAGGGTGTTACAAAAAACAAAATAAAATAAAAGGTATAATAATTATCAATCTTATGTGAAGAAGAAACAATCACTAGAGATGTAAAAGATGAATTTTTAGAGAATATATAATTTTGAAAAATATTTGTATTTAAAGAAATCAGATTGGAATCATGTAGAATAAAATAAATAAAATTGAATTATAATTTAGTTATATTTTAGTTGTATAAAATGAACATCCACACTGAATTTTGGCATGAAATTAGAATAACACAAATAATGGAAACCGGGTTTGGGAATCCCCCATCCTTATATCGAAATTCGTTCTTCACATTAATATCATGGATAATCAAATTAAAATCATTAATGAATAAATAAATAACCTATTATAAATTCATATTATTTATTATAATTTTATTATGTTTATTTATTTATAGTATGATGTGTTATAGAGTTCAATTTCATCATTTGGGAGCGTTCATATTCTTGGTTTTCTTGATCAGTTCACTTATATACAAGTATTTAAGTTCTTGTAAGATGTTAATAATTATCCAGAAATTAAATTAAATGTTATTATTGAACATAGAAAAATTTAATTGGCCTTTATATTAATATTTTTCCATATATGAGGATGATTCATTAGATAAAATGATAATGATAATCGTTTAGATTAATTTTCGTGGTTTTTTATCTCAACGAACTCATTTTGTTTTATTATTTTATATTATGTATATATGTCAGTTAAAAAACATAAAAAGGATATAAAATACAATTTAAATTTTTTTGTGACCATAAAAATGGTTCTATGACCATCCTTTAAGGTGGAAAAGGGAAATGAAAACTTGTTATCATCGAAGGTGATAATTTAACATCTCTCGGAGAATGATTTCATTTTTAGAATTAATGAGAGTGGAGAGGAGGTTTGACTATAGATTATTCCATTAACATGATCATATTAAGTATATATAATATATATGAGTTATCATCCAACATTGAAAAGAGAATTTTAGGAGTGAATAATAAAATAAAAAATATTGAAATTAAATTAAAAGAAAAAGAAATAGGATTTTACCTCTTGAATTATTCTCCACGAGAATCTCATTAGATAAATTGTAATTGGTATTTTGTTAATAGAAAAGGATCATGGATGTTGGGAAGAGGCTTGAGAATATGATTGTAGATAATTTTGAAATGATTCAAGGCTTTAGAGGTGTAAGGGGAAGATGTGCTGAGGAATGTTATTTACAGGGGTGGAGAGGCATTTTTTTCTGATTATTTTATTCATTATTTTATTATTTTCTATCAATACTATAAATAGTTTGAACTTTATCACTAAATATAATAAATAAATAAGGTTATTTTAAGATTATGGTTCTTACATCATCAATTAATCAATAAATTGTATATTTTTCTTATAATGGTATATAATGTAAATTAAAGTATTTCACTATTCAAAAAATTCTAATATTTTATAAAAATATAAAAAATTTACCCTAACAATTTTAATGCATAGAATTAAAAAATCGACTCCATTTTAGGAAAATAATTTTTTTAATATGATAAATTTAATTTTTATTTAAAATCATCATTTATTGAAAAAGATTAATTTTAAAATCATAACTCAGTTTATAACACTTTGAAAAACTATTTAAGGTGTCAAGAAATAATATTATTTTCATAAGAAAAAACATCATTTATGAATTTTTTTATAAAATTTAATTTAATTTTAAATCTATATATTAATTATAAAATTGTAATGAAGCATTTATATGTTATAAAAATACTGACACTTAATTTATAATTTTTAAAAAATCTATTTAAATATTCTACGATATAGTTATATAATACAATCATTTATGAGATGCCTAAATTTTATATATACTTTAATAGGTGAAGTTTTTATTTTATTGGAAAAATTAATCTTCCTAATGGCCATGTAACTATTCGAATGGTAAAGTTACTATTTCATTATTATTGGTTTCATAACATCAATAAATACCTCTTATTTCATTAATTATTCATTTATAATATTAGTATTGTGTTCTATATGTTATTTTATATGATTTATATTATATCGATTAACTATAAAAATGGCGTTTATATTGATAAATTCATGTTTGTTACATTTTCCCCCCATTATGAATTATTTCAATCAATATTTAATTTTACATACTATGGTTAGAATAAGTGAGGGTACTTCTCCTTCATTTCATCTTCTAGTTACCATGTTGCCTCTTCATACATATGATTCTTCCATAATTCAATGACCTGGTTTGTAGTCTTTTTGGGTAGAACATTATCTCTACGATCCAATATATTTATCAGTTTCTCCTCGTAATAGAGGTCATTTGAAACTGTAGCACCACTAGATTCAGTACATGTGATGGATCAAGTATATAATTTATCAAGATGGATACATGGAATATATTTTGTACTTGACACATGGTCAGTGGAAGTGATAGCGGATCAGCCACAACTCCAACATGATCCATAATCTCGAAGGGGCCTATGTACTTTGGAACTAGATTTTCATTCTTCCCAAATATCTCAATCCTCTTACATAGTGATATGCGTTGAAATTACATATATCTAACCACAAAATCTAGGTTCTATATACAATTTCCTACATATTCATTTTGTATAATTTTGGATTCCTTGATGTGTTACTAAATGATTTTCACATTTTCCACCATCTATTCACTGATTTTAGGTCCTAGCAGCTTACCTTCACTGACTGCATCCCTATATGTCAGTGTTATGCATATTTTCCCATAAAAGAATTCATAAGAATACATTCGGATTCTCAAGTGAAAACTTTTGATGTAAGATAAATTAAACAGAGGAAGATGTTAGTCCCATCCTCATTTGAATTCCACGAAACATGATATCAACATGTCTTCTAGAGTATTAATAGTCTTCTTAGAGGATGATAATACATACAAAAGTTCAACTCATTGTTTAGGGAATGTTGGAGATTTTTTCAAAACATATAAGTGAATCTTAGATATTGATTTGATACAATTTATAGTGATACTCCATGAATCCATTCCACTTCTGTACTATATATCTGTTCAAGTTGATGTAGTGAGGAGTCCTCTCACATTTCGATAATGTGATATATCTTTGTAAGATGATCCCAAAAAACCAATATAAAATTATTTCCTATGGATTTATTTAGAAGTCTATTTAAAGAATCAATATAGTTTTTTCCTATTTACATATAGTTATGGGTAATGGTTTCATCATCCCCTTATACTTTTTCCTTTCATACATCACTTACCACCATACTAGGATCTTTGATGTATATTCGTATGTCCCTAATTTCTTATTCATCCCACCAATGGTTCCCCGGTGCTCTCTCTACATCTTTGTGATTTCTAGGTTAATAGATACAGTTGAGTTGTGTGTGTCATTCCATGGAACTTTATTTAACTCTAGAAAATATGGTACCAATAGTCATGAGACAAATATGAAAAATCCTTTCTCATCAATTTTAAATTCTAAGGATTTAAATTCTATAATATCTTGTACCTTCTTCTAAATTGTTATATCATTTATCTGAGCATATTTTTTTTACATGAAGTATGCTTGATAAATAATTGGAAAAGGGATTGATGATGTTTCTTAATGAATAACATTTCCGTCCTTTAAAAATATAAGAATATTTGATCCGTCCTAATTCTCATCATTAATAATGTTTCACGATCCTTTCTACATAGAGAATTCCCTCATTATTTTCCTAACTAGGATATTAGTGGATTGAGATATCATAAACCTTGATGATATATAACCATATTCACTTGAAGATATTAAGATTCTTTTGTGATAATATATATATTTAGTCTCTTTGATCATTATATATTGGAATCTTCTACCCATAAATATAAAGTCCCCATATTTCCAACACGAATATCATAACCACCAAATCTAGGTCACATGTGGGATAGTTTTTGTCATTAATTTTAATCTTATTTTAAGTGTAGGCTATCAATTTATCTTTTTTAACCAATACACATCCTAAACCCTTCTTTGAAGCATCATTTTATACCACAAAGAGTTACAAACTTGTATGAAGTGTGAGTACTACAGTAGTGATAAGCCTTGTTTTTAACTCATTGAAGTAGTCTTCACATTCACTAGCCTAGACAAACTTTTGTCCCTTTAGAGTCATCTTGGTTAGTGGTTTAAAAAATCATAAGAATCTGTTCACAAATATCTTGTAATACTCAACTAGAGTATTGAAAATACGGATCTCCATTACAGATTTTGGCCTCGACCACTCTTCAATTGAATTTGTCTTAGAAGGGTCAATTTATATTCCATTTTTGGTGATAACATGCTCCAATAATTGAAGTTACTCTATCCATAACTCACAATCACTGTAATTTTAATATATATTATCCATTTTAAAAGTAGTTATAATAGTATTCAAATGATTTTCATTCCCCTACTTATTTTTTTAATATATCATAATTTAATTGATAAAGACTACTGAATTTGTTTTGAGGTAATCCTTGATGAATCTATTAAATAAGTCCATGAATATTGATGGTGAATTAGTGAGTATGAAATGAATCATTATGAACTCATAATTTTCATACCTAATTCAAAAGGAGTTTTTATGAATGGATTCCTTCCCCACCATTAATTAATCATGTCTCGACCGAAGGACCACCATAGAGAATTTCTATTCCCCACAAAGCTAATTGAACAAGTAATCTATCCATAGAAGGGGATACTTTTTCTTTATCTTTATTTTTCGAGTTCAAGATAATAAATGTGGAGGTGTAATGATTTGTCGGTTTTTATATATATAGAACTATCACACCCCATGGTGAAGCACTCACATGTATGAAACCCTTGTCCATATTCACTTGTAATTGATTCTTTGGTTTTTCAATCTTCTATAAGGTGTATTTTATATAGTAAAATATCTAGGAATAACTTCAATTGATAAATAAAACTCTCAATTATAAGGAAGAACAAAAAATGCTTCCTTGTAATACATCAGTGTAGTCCCTTAAAATGTGCATGTATTCTATCTTTATTGTTTTCCTTGTCTTATTCAATTCATCTAGATATTTTTTCTCATTAGGTAATAATATCTAAAATTGATGAAATTATTTTGAAAGAGATTCATATTCATCCTTATACTTGTATAGAATTGGAATATTCTTTAGAATTTGAAGTGTGATATCCCTTTCTCGATAGTTGATGTTTGATTTGTATAAAGATAGTGAATCCATGACCAAAATTGAATCAAACTCTACCAAAGGAAGTAAGAAAAGATTTATTTGGAGGTTTAGTTATAAAACATTAATTGAGGAGGATTTATATATTTTGGATGGAATAATTTCCCAAATTCCTATTCTTAGAGATAACCCAATATCCATATTTTGAGTTGGGATTTGAATAGTTCTACTAAATATTCAAGATATGAAAGAATGTATAGAAACATAAAAAATAGTACGTTTTCTATTTTTGAATGAATAACCAGTATATCTATCACCACATTATTATTTGGATTCACCTTAAAAGTACTAATAGCCAAATATTTCACTTGAACCTTTGTCTATTGTGGCCTCTGATTATGGTTAAATTCAAGGATTCGAGGTTTATTTCACTAGTTTTATAGTTTTATTACTCTATACTATTTTAGCAATGAAACAATGGAGGTGATATACTTTCGTCCAACACATTATCCAACTTCATTATGTCTCTTTGACATTTACGCTTTGGGGGGATTTCTCTCACACACTTAATGCATTCCCCCATCCATTTGAGGAAATTCCCATGAGACCTCTTCTTACATTTTTGGCATGTGATTTGCTGAGTTTGGTTTCCACCTTTCCCATTAGATCCCCCAATATTGAAACTATAGATTTCATTTATTTTCTTCATATCCCTGGGACCATTCTCAAAACTTCAAATCCTCTTTAATAGAACATCAAAAAACTTCTTCATAACTCGTAATGTCTTGAATTAATAGATATTTTCAAAGGTGTGGTTTAAAACCAATAAATAATATATCTATATTTATATCATTTTTATAAAAAACACAAGGTTTACCTTGATAACATTGTGAAATTTTATATGTAATTTGCCACAGATATACCTTTTTTTACTTCATATCTATGAATTCTCTATCTATGTTCATCTGAATTGTTTTATGGAAGTACTTATTACGAAATAGTTTTTTTGGGTCTTCCCACTCTATATCTTCATTTATAGACTTAGGCTTGGTGTTTTTAATCAAAACCCACCATTGATCGACCACACCGTCTAAACGATAGACAACCAGAGTCACCTTCTCTGTCTTAAAATATTTAAGAACCAAAAATATATTCTCCATTATGTTGAACAACTATATCATGATTAGTGGAATAGAATATCACCTAAATTATGGTGGTCACTTCCACATAAAAGACTTGATACCGAGTTTCGGTCTCTCTACTAATGGAGGAAATTCCACATTATGCACATTATTTTTTATAGCCTGAGAAAAATGTGTATTCATCACCATGATATTTTTCACTCCACCTACCAATGTATTGGGTTGAAATTCAAGAATTTTATGCATATTCACTCATATGGATTGTTTATGTTACGAAGTTTTCAAAAACAATTATTATTATGTGATTACATATAATAAGACTTATACTTAAGGGGTTTATCAAATGTTTTATAATAATAATTCCCATATTAAATAATCCATAATATGATACCCATTATAGAAACCCTAGATTGTCTTACATTACTATTACATCATTTTAAATGTAAACAATATAATACTTTTACAAAACTAGGATCCAAAGGTTTAGTGTATTAGGGAATGTAGGACCACACACAATATTTACATAATAAAACATATTTTTTTTTAATTTTTTATTATCTATCTTCTCAGTTACCCTCATGTACCCTAAGTATCGGTATTCACATAAGGATATAAATCAAATAAATTGGTGATCAAAAATCCTAGAATGGGAATTAATAAGAACATGAATCAATATGTAATGGGTGAAAATCATCACCAAAATAATAACATAATTATGGGATTATAATAATAATCATGATATGAATCATTATATATTTTCATATAATTTTTAAATTCATAAAAAATGAAACATCATGTATTAGTAGTCAAATACCACACATAGTTGTGAATAATGGTTGCATCATGTTCATGAATAAAATATGTGCATAATCATAACATAACCATCGAGAAAAATATGGAATCATGTTCATGAATATTTCACATTATATCATGAGATAAATCAAATTACCCAATGCATTGTACACTATATAATTCCATGCACACTCGTCAAATCATAACATTTATGTAATCATGCATGTCACACAGAACGTAAATCATTATTCTCTATAAAATAACCCATGGAAAGGAAATGAATTTTCTAATAATTTAATAAATCATACATTCACAAATAACCTTTGGGGTTTAAAAAATAAAAATGGAATAGAATACTTGGTATAATATTTATCAATATCAGGTGAAAAAGAAATAATATTAAGAGAAGTAAAAGATATGTTTTTATAGGGAAGAGTTCTTTTCTACAAACCATTTCATATGTTATAAAATCAGATTGGTAGTATTTATATCCCATAAGATAATCAGTGAGAATAGTGAAATTATATTTTATGAATATTAAAAGACCATATACACAGAAATTGGAATTAATGTGGAATAACCCAAAGAAAGAAATTGGTTTCAATAAGACCCTTACATTATTCCCAAATGATTTATTCATTTTAATTTTATGCATAATAAAATTACATTTAATAATTAATAAATAGATAACATATATTAAACGTATTAGATTTATTATAATTTTAAATTGTTTATTTATATACATTATAATTATTTATAAATATCAATATCATCATTTGGTAGTGTTTGTTTTTATGGTTTTCATGGTTATTTCAATTATATACAAGTATAGAAGTTCATGTAAGTTGAGAATAATTATTCAAAATTGAACTTTTATGTTATTAATGAACTTAAAGAATTTGAATTTTATTATATATTATATTGTTTCTATATATGATGATCATTCATGAGATAAAATATTAATTATAATTATTCTGATTAATTTTGGTGGGTTTCGATCACAACAAGCACATTTTGTTTTATTATTTAATATTATGTATATTTGTTATTCGTAGAATAAAAAAGGTTGTAAAGTAAATTTTAAAACATTTTTCAACCATTGAAATTTTTTTATGACGATCCTTGATGGATGAAATGAAAAATGAAAACTTGTTTTCTTCGAAGGTGATAAATTAACACCTCATGAATGATGTTTTCATTTTTAGAATTAATGGGGGAGGTAAAGAGGTTTTATGATAGATTATACCATTAAAATAATAAAATTTCAGTACATATAAGATACTAGAGTTATCATTCCACTTGGATAAGGGTAGGTGAGGATATATTAAGAAAATAAAATAGATTGAAAATAAATTACTAGAAAAATAAATAGGATTTTACCTACAAAATTATTCTCCAAAAGAACCTCCTTATGGAAATTAGACATGGTATTTTATTGATAAATACATCTCATAGATGTGGGGGAGAGGATTTGGAATAATATTGGATAGTGTTTGGACAATATTCAATGATTTGGAGGTGTGACATGAAGAGGTGGATAGGGGTGGGTTTTGATTATTTTATTAATTATGTTGTTATTTTGGATCAAGACTAATAATATTTTGAAACATATTACTAAATATATTCAAAAAATAAGAATATTTCTAGATTTTGGTGCTCACATAAAAAATTAATCAAAAAATAGTTTATTTAACTTATAATGTTTTATATTGTAAATTACCGAATTTCACTATTCCCCGAAAATTCGAATATTTTAGAAAAATTTAAAAAAATCACCCTTACCATTTTTTATATATTTATAATTAAAAAAGGATATACAATTTCTTAAAATAACTTTCTAAATATAAGAGATTTAAGGCTTAATTAAAATCATCATTAATTTTAAAAATAATGATTTTATGACACCTTGAAAAATTAATTATGGTTTCATATAATTATACCGCAATCATAAGACATCCAAATATTTATTTAAGAATATATATTATGAAAAACAACCATTTTAAATAATTATATTAATTATAAAATTTTAAATAAACATTTATGTATTACAAAAATACCAAAACATAATTTATCATTTTTGAAACATTTATTTACATATACTCTGATATAATTATATCATATTTTCATTTAAGAGATGCAAAAATTTTATTTATAATTTAATAGGTGAGGTTATTATTCTATCTGTAGAATTAATATTCCTAATGGCAATGTAACTATTCCAAGGGGCATGTTACCATTTCATCTGTATTGGTTCCAAAACTTTTATAAATACCTTTTATTTCATTCATTCTTTATTTATAATATTTTTATTGTGTTTCCAATATAATTATACGCGATTTATACTCTAGGAAATAATTATAAAAGAGATTTTAAATTGATAAATTCTGGTTTGTTACGATATTCATTAATGTTTTATTATTATTTTTCTTATAACGAGTTAGTGAAAAAGAATCACATCACTTCGCGGGGCGGTAGTACACAACACATATGAGAAACATTATCATATCCCCTATGGAATTGAAATTAAAAAAAGGTATATATGTTATATTTACAAAAACAGTATAATTATGTTATAAATACTATATATATACATTACATTTGTCATAATACCCAAGAATGATATGGGATAAGGGAAAAATGAATGATATTGGTTCATGAGGTAGAAGTACTATGTACACGAGAACAATTATTTCATAACCCATTTGATGGAAGTAAAGATGGTTGTAGGTCCTGAATTTAAATTAATAATATCTGATTATATTTAATATACTTATGTTATTTTATCATCATGGTTTATTATGAATTGAATTTGGTGGATGAATAGATAAATTAAAATTTTTTTATGAAGAACATAACCTCTTTTTTATGTAATATCCTTTGGTTTGGTCCAAAATCCTTCCATGTATGGTTTTATTCCCAAAATTATTCTTCTTGTATCAAAGGAAGGAATTTTGGTAGTGATTTTATCTGGTTTTGGTCGATCCAAATGGTTTGATATGTGTTATGAAGTGAGTGGAGTGATTAACCTATTATAGTTGAGGAGTCGTATTTTTTGTAAATACCCAAAAGTATTAAATAATGGGAGGTTATTATAACCCCATGTGGAAAAACCATTGATTAATAATGGTGTGTAGGTACTATATAGATGATCCAATCATCCACAAAAAAATCACATATTTTTTAAACATTTCATTTATTAGCCTTTATGTTTTACTCACTTTTACCGTTTATATTTTCACCACGGTAACTTGTTTTTTTACAACCAAGGTAATTTATCTTTTAATTCTAAAATAAAATGATTCTTAATAGGCAATTTTACCAACCTATTATAAATATAAAATCTAATTTATCAAATAAATATCTTCCATGATTAAAATTAATTATAAAATAAGCACATATAATGAGAAAACCTAATTTTAACCTAAATCTCAATAATTAATTTTTAACAGCTTTCACTAATCATTATGGTACATAATTAAGTTTAAATTATTATATAATATATATTATTATGATTCAAATCATGAAATAAATTAATAAAAATTAAATTCAGATAAGTGGAAAAAAAGTAATTTAAAATTTATCCCGCAGACGAGACAAAAAAGCTCAGTCTTAATGAGAAAAATGTTCAAAAGTTGTAAAAGTATTTATATCAAAATTTAATATAAAATTTATTAATATGAAAAAAATAAGATTAATATATATATATATATATATAATTTAACTAATTTTACTTTAAATATGATGTAAAATATAATTTCACATTATAAATAATGTAATAGAAATGGCGAGGTTTCAATTAAAATTCACTATTTATCACTATTCATAAAAAACTAATGTTTTTAGTTTTTTTTAAAATTCACCCTAAGATAATTTAAACATGATTGTTTCAAAAATAAATTTTATTTTATCAATTTTTTTTCTAAAATTTTCATATATGACCTTTAATGTTATTCTCCAAAATATATAAAAATACTAATTTTTTGATATATAAAGTTTTTTTGAACATATAATGACCTTATTGAATAATATGTATTCTTTATAAAAAAATAATACTTATATTTTTAGAATTATTTAATTTTTTTAATATCACTAATGTTTTATGGTTAGGTTATAATTGTTTTATTTAAATTATATTAAAAATATATTTCATTGTTGTTAAAACATTATGTCATGTGTATCAAAAGATAAATCTAGATTTGCATATAATGAAAGATTAAATAAGTGTTCTATCTAAAAAAATCACAACTCAGTGTTAAATGTTACAAAATGTTTCAAAAAAAATTGAATTTACTAAAAAAACAATTCATTAAATTTCAAGGTGTTACATTCAACCAGACATAAAATAAATATCTCCCTTGAAATATGTTACTCTGATAAAACATAAGGATATTATACATCATAATTTCCTTACGTACTCACATAGATTCCTCAAACAGGTGGTTCACCATAAAACATTAATAAGATGAGTGGTTTGATTTCGTAAGAATATATATGTACAATCTAGAATCTCCATCGGGTTTCACTAATAAAAAAGATCTTACTCCAGTGGTATTACATCTGGGTTCAGTACATTTGAATGTTCCAGTATGTAGTTCCTCAAGAGTTATACATAAAATAACTCATGGTATTGATATAGATTTCTTGTAAAAAAATTGATAGGCTAACATTCTCATCTGATCAAAAAATTTGAAGGGACCAATATTCATAGGGCTTAGTTTCCCTTTATTCCTAAATATCACAACCTTATTCTATGGGTATGTTCTTAGAAACACCTTATTACCAACATAACATTCAAGATAATTCCAGTAATTTTCGGCATAACTTTTCTAAGAACATTGAGATTCTTTAATATTTTTATGAATGGATATAAACTTATCTTCACTTTTATTATCTATCTTAGTTCCCAATAGCTTTATTTATGAAATTTCATTACAATACCCTATAGTTATAAACTTATTTACAAAAAGGGATTCCCAAGGATACATATGAATGATTGAGATAAATCCATTTATGAAAGAAATATCAACTTGAGTAAAGGGTTGATCCCAATAACCTTTGAAATCTATTGAATATGATTTAAGTATGTCCTCTAGGGTTTCAATTTTTCATATTGACAGATCACCCTTCTGAGAATGATATAAAGTTTTGAAACTCATCATTGTCTCATGATCTTGCTGACAAATTCCCCAACACCTTGAGGTAAAATTTTCTTCCATTCAGATATATTAGAATGTGGTACCACATGAAACCTTACCACTTTCTTAATGTATATTCTAGAAATATGATCTATAGATAAATTTTATCTGGAAGAAACGAAGTGTTCTATCTTTTCAAGGTGAACAATTACAACCCATAATTTCATCAAAATCAAATATACGATAAAACAGAAAGTTTAAACGTTCCTTTGGTTATATGTCAATAAAGTGAAAAGGAATTCCTACTAAAACAAATAAAAAAACAATGGTTTCTATTGTAATAAATGTATCTTAAATTATCTTCAATCTTGATAAACTCTTATAATATAAAATCTAAAAACAAGTTTCAATGAATTTTTACTTCTTTTAAAACTTAAACTCATAAACCCATAATGGTATCTATAACTCATATGTTAATCTTACAAGGAGGGATAAATACTTCCAAACGTTAATTCACCATTTATCCCTTATATAAGATCTTATCTTATATAAATATATTTTAATTTAAAGCTTGGGGTCAGCCATGTTTTGATAGAATATAAAATTTGATTCTATTTTTCTAGAATCCCTATAAAAGGATATATCTGTTGAAATTTCAAAATAATATGAATAATAATATCTTTATAGTGCTGATTCAAAAATAAAAATAAAACATGGAAATCCTAAATAAGGATGGGAGCATAATTGTTCCTTAATTATAAGGACTCTTTTCATCTATTGTGATTGCAAAAGAATTCTCCTTTTCCTTTTTTATTTAGAGGTTATTGTGGCTTATCATCCACGTTATCCCTTGAATTGGGGCATTGATTCTCTTATTGACAAAACTCCTTTCACTTTCAACACTAGAGTGCATGTGGTGCATTAGTTATAATCCCATTCGACTCCATTTCATTAACCAGTCCATTAATCCTATTTTGAAATTATTATAATTTATGACCCACCTTCCAACATTTAACGAACCTCCTAGTTCTATTCATGAAATACCCTTGGTGATTCTCCCCACATATCTGGCATATAAATGGATGGAATTTATCTCCACCATTGGAGTTTTCCTGAGACCCAATCTTCCTTTTATATTCAAAGCCATTATAATAGTTGGAATAAAAAATTTCCATTTATACCTTTAGTGAACATCCAATAAAATATTCCAAGATAGTGTTGTTTCATATATCCAATGCCTTATGTAGACTAGTTTTTAGGCCAAAAAAGAGTTGATAAAAGTTTCTTTCAGGGAAGATATTTATACTAGAAGAGTACCGTACAAGTCATGTAAAATTTGGTTTATAGGTACGAATAGAGTCAAAATGATTTTTCTTATGTTCATGGAATTATTACTCTATATTGTTTTTATAGAATACGAGGGAAGTAATTATTAAGAAATATCCCCTAAAACTCCTCCCATTCCATTGATTCTATTTATCTTTATTTCTTAATATCATTAATAACATTCCACCACTAATCCACTTCGAATTCTAAATGATAAACAGTGAAAATGAATTTATCATGATCTGAACACTATAGAATATAAAATATCATTTTATGGTACTTATCCATTGCTCAAAAATTAGTGGATCATTGGAACTAGTAAAATAATTTAGATTTTTCCTTATAAATTACTTAATATAATGTTTTTTACTCCTATGATCATTTATAATATCAACATGAATCATATATTGAGAAATTCGTTTGATCTTATAAAATACTTATTTCAATTTATCTCTTCTGCAATTTTGTTTCTTAGGAGGAGAATCATTTCCTTATCTATTTTATTCCGATTTATCATGGTTCATTTAGGTTTCATCCATCGACTTAAATAAGAAATTATAGTGTAAGAAACCCTAATCGTTGTGGAATACTATATAATCAAGATAAATAACTTATAGTATTCTAAAATTAGGATACCTTATATCCAATATATAATAACTTTGGTTTATACTATGTCATTCACAGTCACCATCTATTTAAGACTAAGAGGATGGTTTGTAAAACATGTGTGAGTTTATTAACCATACCACATTGAGTGGAAAAATAGGTTTACAGAATGTTTCATTATCATGAACCAAGTGAAAATTGATTCTAGCTTAATGAACAGTTTTTGTAGTTATTACATCTCGGAACCTACATGATAAAGCCACATCCAGTTGTCATATCTATACAGAGATTTAATTTCTTGTAAACCACATCATATATCCTTTACCAAAATTCTGAGATATTTTCATCTAATTTTACTAAAACATGACTTATTATTATATTTATCTATAAATATTTCGTATAAATATCCCTATATATATCACTAATGTTTTAACATACTAGTTTTGAATGGTTAACTAATTAATTCCTTATATAGTGACTATAGAAACCCTTATACATAGATATTATATATTTTTATAATAATATTCAATATGGTAGAAAAATAGATGCCTATGTACTATAATAGTTTATTGTTTTGGGATACTAGTTACACAATCTTCTAATTTGGTGAAATTTCATCAATGTTTCCCACAATGATCTTCTCACACAGTACTCCACTTATGCATAACCTAATAAAATGTCTGTCATAACCTAAGGAAGTAAGCACAACAAAGGTTAAGATCATATGATCATTAAGGATAAACATAAGAGATATCAATCTATGATCATATGAAGTTATGAGAGAAGTATAAGTGTATGTGATAATAAACATAAATTATGATGTTCATACCCAAACTCTCATATATCAAAAAAATGAGTAATGGTATACCAATTTATCAATTTCTAAAAGATGACCCATAAGTGTGATAAATCATCATGACTCTATCATGATCCATAATATCAAGTCATTAAAATATGGATCCATCATAAATATTGAAAACAATTTCATATGTCGTGGTTAACTACCAATACCATCAATATAGTGGATCAGGAATCATCAATTATTTCATATTATGGATCATGACATACTTATCTCCCTTAGTTGATCAGGATAATCCAGTTTCCCATAGTTGATAAGGTCATAACTATTTCCAAAAGTGGATTAGTAAACACTTACTTCCCATAGTTTATCAATCCTATAAATTTTTTTCCCATTTTTTCTGATGAGATATAATGATTTAACCAGTACATGTGAGGTAGATATCAGTCTCACCCATCACATCATAAAAATCATACCTAAATGTTCCATAAGAACATAAATAATTCATCATATCTGAACCCATCAAATAAAATGTGTTTCATAATACTTTCATAATTTCCTTTAATGATAACCCATGAAAACATATGCAAGTTTCATAATACGTTTATCATTTTATGACATTTGGAAGGGAAACAAGTTTCATAAATATATTTTCTTCATAAATATAAACCATCTAGAGAAAGAGTAAGAATGATAACCATGGTTTATATCCCCAATAAATCATAAGTAACATTTAGTAAATTCTATTATATGGGAAATTATTTTGAAATTAAACTCACATGGAATATTTATTGAGGAAAATAACGTTAATTAGAAATCACTTTTTTAAAACATAAAACATTTTGGTTGTCCTTATCTATTAAAATATTTATAAAAAACTATAATGGAATATTTTAAATCATTAAAAAAATTTCTGGAGGAAAATATCCTCTCTTATTTTATTTTTTTAAACATAATATTCATTGAAAATACTTTCAATATTGTTATATAATGTTTTAAAACAATATATTAGAAAACATGTTTTCAGAATAAAAATGGGTTTTCAACTAAGGAGATAAATAAAATCACCTTTTATTAAAAATGTTTTATCACATATTTTTAGTAATAAAGAGTAAAAAACATCACTATTACTTACAAATATTACGAATAACGAGAGGATAATAAAATTATTTATTTTCTTTATAGGTGGATAATATGATTATTTCATCAGAAATATAATCATAAAAAATCCTGATAAATGATGAAATTGTTACATAAAATAATTACCATTATAGTAACATGGAATAATAAGTCCCATGAAAGAATAAATTTAAATAAAACATATAATTTCATGAGACTAAATAAATTCCTGACATTACATTTCAAATGGTCTGTATATTCACCTCATAAATATATATAGGTTCATAATATAACATATGACTCAAAGAAGGCAAATTGAGACAAATATTCAGGATTGGTTTGGTAAATTTCAAACTAAAAACCCCTATGAAAGTGATATCATGAAATGGTTATGTAAATAACAATAATTTCACTTATAACCATCATTAAATAATTTCATGTTCAATATGTACACAACATACAATAAAAACCCGGTGATGATGGCATGTGTCTCATAAAAAAATAAAAGTGTGAATTAAATTCATTACCATAAGTCTTGATTTCCTACGTACATGTTCAAAAAAACTCTATAATAAATATATGTTCATTATATATCTATTAAAAAACCTAGAATATATATATATATATCATACCATTGAAAAGTTTAATTTTTACCCTTCATTCCAGTTTATTAAGAATTATAAGTCAAAGTCACGTTTCTCACAATAACTGATTTGTTTCTCGTGAAAGTTTTGATTTTCGTTTTTTGGTCCTATTAATTTTAACATCGTTCCATATTGTATCGAATACTTATCATGAAATAATAATAATACTTATACATCAATAATTCTTTTTATATCAATCATTAAATATATTTTTGAGAATTAAAGTACATTACGATGTTAGAGATGATGGGTCCTATGTACCCTTGAGTAATATTTCAATTTTTCACATATCATTATAGAAAGGTGGTAAGTAATAAGATATCATTAATTAATGTTCATAATATAATAAATAAAAAATTATATCCTTAAATATACTTATACATTTTATCTGTGTGTCATTGTGATGAAGTTATATATTCACATTGCTTCATGAAGGCGATAGTCTACAAGTAAACAAATGACATTATCATATTTCAGTGAGTGAAAAGGTACAGAAGAAAGCGATATATAATATTTTAATAATAATACATATGTTATTAATACAATAATTATGTCATTTATATCACATATATTCATTAATTTTATCCAGATTATCTTCCATGTAAATCTTCAGTGAAAACAAATCACATCACTTAACAAGGTCGTAGTCTGCCGTACACATGAGAAATGCATTTGTATCCCATATTTCATGGAATGTAAAAAATTATTATTTGATATAATGTATGATTAAAAATAATTATGTAATAAAAATATTATACATACTTTATACACATCATCATACCCAACAATGAGAGATGGTAATGGAAAATGAATGACATAGATTTGTGAGGTGGTAGTCCACTGTAGAAACGAATGATGATTTTTTAACCCATTTGATGGAAGTGAAGATGATTGTAGGGTATGAAATTAATAAATAATTATTATTGTATTTAAAAAAATGTGTTTATTATATAACCATTTTTTAATAATAATTTCTGGCGGGGGAGGAAGAAAGAAAATAAAGGCGCTTGATGTAGAACACCACCTCTCCCTCTGGTAACCTCTTTCATATTGCACCAAACTACATAAAAGGTTGTATTTATTACAAAAATAATACTTTTAATATGATTTTAGGGATTTTTTATGTGATTTTTGAATGTTTTGGTCGATCGAAATGGCTTGGTAGGTGTGAATAAGTTGGGGGACCGAGTGCCATTTTATAATTGAGGAGTGGCATTTTTGTAAATACCAAAAGTATTCAATAATTGGAGTCACTATCATATCTCGTGGATCTAAAATTGATAAATAATGGATTGGATAGATTATATGGCTGATAAAAAAAATAAAATAACACATGTTTTAAACATTTCATTCCTTAAACTTTAGGTTTTATTCACATTTAGCATTTTAATTTTCACCGCGGTAACAGTTTTTTTTTTCAAAGGTAATTTATTTATTATGAAAAAATTAAAATGATTGTAATGTGTTAATTTGGAACTAATTAATATAATTATGATATAATGTTTATTAAATAAATATCCCATGTTTTGTAAATTATTTTTAACTGAAGCAAATGTGACACTCAAAACACCATTTTAACCTTAACCGTAATAATTAATTTCTAACTGTTTTCACTAAAAGTTTTGGATGAAAATTAATTTTAAATTATTATATAATATAATATTTTCATTCCAAATATGGAATCCTTTTTTTTAAATTTAATAAATATATTTTTAAAAATTAAATTTAAAATGTATCCCGTGGACGCGATAAGAAAGATGGTTTTTTAAAAAGACTTTTTTAAACATTTGAATGCTTATTTACTAATATTAAATATCAAATTGATTTAAATTACATAATTTGTATTAATAGTGATAAAACTGGCCTAATTTTACATTAAAACCAATCTAAAAAATAATTTAACGTTAAAAATAATTAAAATAAAAAATAAAATTTTAATTAATGTTAAATATTTTCACTATCCAACTAATTTTTTATACTTCAAAAATGGTAAAACATACAAAGAATAATACAGATATATCTCAGTCTATGAAAATTTCTTACACCAATCTTTATTTTCAACTATTATATTTCGAGGTAGGAGACCAGGTATTGCATCATGTTTTTCGTAGATAGGGGAATAAAAGGATTCAAAGATAGGGTAAGCTATCACCTCATTATGTCGAGCCCTTTTATATTTTGAAGAGATTCAGGATGGTATCCTACTAGTTTTAGTTACCTAAAAGGTAAAAATACTTGCATTACATCTTTCTTATATCTCATTTAGGCTATTTTTACTCAGACCCATAAAAAATTATTTATTTTTATGTGGTTGAGTTAGAGATAGATGCATCCTATGAGGAATATACTATCTATATCATTGATCAGGGAATAGTGGATCTCAAGGGAAGGTCAGTTCATGTAGTTAAGGTGATATGGAATCATGTCCAGATACAAGAAGTTACCTAGGAGTTAGAGGTTGATGTACATTCTCTGTGGTAGGAGTCATTATCAAACAATTCTAAATAACCTTATAAAGGGAAATTTGGGGATGAGTTTTCTTAAGGAGTGGATATTGTAAGATCCTAAATTTTATTATGAGGTATGGAACCTTTAAATTTTACTTGAAATATTTATTTTAATTCTAATGTATATGTTGATGAATGGGGTCCAGACAATATAGGTATTGTTTAGAGAATATAGATCTTGTTTTTGGGGAAGTAGAGAGAGGCACATGGTTGGGACATAGATTGTAGTAATCATAAGGCATGACAGTGATGCCCCATAGTAGGTGGAGCATGGTTTGTAATTATTAAAACGGATGAATTCAGGTAAATGCAAGAAACTGTAGAAAAAAAGTAGAGGGGATCTATATGGGATGTTCATGTTTTTTTAAACTGTTCAGCTAACCTACACAGGTAGTGCCACTTAGGCAGAGACCTTGATTAGTTGGACATAGTTTGACCAAACCATGTGGCCAAACCATGAAACATTTTAAAGAAGGGTGAAACCACACTCCCCCTGATACTTTATAACATTAATCCACTTTACATATCATCTATCCACTTTGCTCTCCCTCCCTTTCCATCATGTAGGTTTTGAGATATGTTCTTTTTAAAGTGTTTTATTCCTTCACCATATGTTTTATTATATCCATACTATTATGTTATTTTTTTCTTGAATCAATTTTTTGATTTTTTATACATGTAATGATAAATATTTTCAAGATCTATTTTATTATTTTCATGTCATTAATCTATTTATTCTATTCTTCCAATTTTGACCTGAATTAGAAGGAAATAATAGATGATGAATCTACTTCACATCTACGGTAGGGGCTATAATATTCTCCACTTATGGTCTAGTTGTGTATATGATGTTTTTTTCTGTTGCAGGTTGATATTTCGAAATGTCCATTCTTAAATGATGTTTTCATAAAATTAAATGTGTGGCCATATTTTTATATTACCATTTTGATCTAAAATCACATTTATGGGTGAGGAACTGAAATAGAACAACCCCTAGAGGTTTTTAATAAAATAGAAGAAAACCATGAGTATTTTATAAATTTTATTCACAGTCAGTGGTTTGTTATTTAACCTTGCAATATTAAGGTTATAATTTATTAAGTGAATTTGATTATTAAATTAAATATAAGTATTTAAGACTTAATAATCCTCCTAATCCAAGGATATTAAATAGAACTACCACATGTGGTGAGTTATAATTATTATTTACAAATGTATTGGAAAATTGAATTAAATGGGATGTTAAATGGTATGGTTAGACTAAGGGTGCATGACCATTTTTTGATCTATGATGAGGATTATTCATGGGTATCTGACAAATAATTCCATGGATAAACTCATTGTGATTATTTAATTTGAATTAATTAAAAAAGGATTTATATCCCACCATAAATGAATCATGGGTTCTTAAATGAACACCATTGATAAGAACACATGTGTGGATGGTTTATGTTGTTATAGGAGTAAAACATGGGTTCCTTACATAGAGTTATAAGGATGATGTTAGAGTAAAGTTATTTATATTAATCTATGATTGAAAATATATTTGTATATGAGAAGCTAAGGGATGAAATAGTGGGCCCTAAATTTATACCATACCTAGAGCGATACCAAGGTTACCACGAGTATTTCCCCAGATGGGATTGTAGGGTGATGTGTCCGTAGTACAAAAAGAGTGGTACTTGGATTTCCTATATTGGATCACCTATAATGGGCTTGGTTTTCCAAATTAAATGATTAATTGATTTCTAAAGAAGTTTATTCCAAGTCAAATAGCATACATTGATTTAGTTTTTTTTGAATACATTATGGCTTTATTATATTTTATTTATCAATTATTATGAAATTGGATGTGCTCATCCCTTATACAGATATGATATATGGGGGATAACTTGGCTATGAGCATGGTCCTAAGCATCTCCTATAAATCAAATCATAATTGATAAACAATCAGATACATTCCAACATATTTTGAAGAAGGTGGTATCAGTCTAGTGACCCATTGGGAACACAAAATGACATGGGTATTATATATTTCATTCTTAGTTTTTAATATTAACAGTACACTGAATCTTTATATATTCATGGACTGGATGCCAGTAGACACTATTTATGGTGGACTACTACAAAAATCTCACCATGACATGAGAATAATTTTTTATATGAATGTGATTATGGTTTAAATCAGTTTATTTATGATGCTGAGGTTTCTTTAATCCTTTTTATAACAGGATGATATACTTATTCTAATTTCAATTATACATTTACTATTATTTCACTATTTATATATATTATGATTTTGTTCTGCCACTCTTTGATCATGAGTGTATAGTCCCCCCACAATCTACTTTCAAACCCTCACTACTAGTTGAAATAATATAGTGTATGGGTAGGTTCACCTGATGCCATGTGGCTACTGATTCTTCCACTATTATCAAGTAAACATTGCTTGGATGTCACATTTAAAAATGGGATGTGCACCTCAGTTTCACAAAACTTTATTGTGATCTTAGTAGACAGTATTAGTGTATTGGAATGAAGAGGTATATTATAGGTATTGTGAATTGATGCTACACATGTTAGTAGGTCAAGATCAAGAATTGGTGTCTTATTACACTATTACAACCCTTTCCGGTTATAAATTGTAAGTGGGATGATGTTATCGAGGATTTCATGGTGTGTTTACATATGACTCATTGGAAGAGTGATGTGATACTGGTTGTTATGGACCAGTTAAAAATGTAGATTATTTCTTAATAATTTCAGTGACCTTTACCATTGATGAGTTGTGTTACATATATGCTTATGAGATAATACATTTTCGTGGGGTTGCTCAGTGCATTATTTCATCTTGAGATCTCCATTTTACTTATTGATTTTGTAAAGTCATGTAAAATTCACTCAATTTATAGTTTTTTTCGGAACATCCCACTTCTGATAGATGGATGTCAAATCAAAGTAGACTAATCAGGTGTCTGAAGAAATAATGAGAGACTGTATCTTAGATTTTGTAAAAACCTCAGAGAATCACCAAGAACTCATTTATTATTCTGGTAATAATAGTTATAAGGTGAGAATTCAGATGAAAATATATGAGGCACTATATGTTCGGTCATGTAAATGAAATGTATACATGTTACAACTCGAAAATTAGTATTTTAGGGGTTGACTCCAGTAAAGGAGATATTAGACTAGGTATAGTTGATTAGAAAATGCATGGATACATAATAGGGTAGAAAAAAGTCATACATCGATTAACACAGTCGAACTATAATATTTTTAGTGTGATACCATATATTCATTTTCTTTTGTTTATTAATGGTTAACCATCCAATTTGGAAGCTAGTTAAGTTTATTTTTTGCAATGTCAGGCCATTAGAAATTGTTTAGGGGATTGGTCTGGTAGTATATCGATTGGATCTTTAACAGTGTTATAGTACTATGAAAAACATGTTTAATGTATCAAAACATTATATGTATCACTATAAACCTTCCAGAGAATTTGATGTTGATGATGTCGAGATTGAGGCTAATGGACCCTCTGAGGATTATTTATTTTATTTTGTGTATCATTGTGGTAAGAGTCTTTGGGGTAAGACCATGACTTCAGTTCGATATATATGGAAGCAAGTCATTTTTTAAGAGGAAACATGGGAGATGGAAGTTGATATATGGGCCCAGTGGCCATAAATTATTTTCTTTGGATTCTTAGTGATTTTGGGGAGTAGATATCATGGATGATTTGTTATATGGAGTGGAGGATGTAGGATCTTAAACTTTTTTCAGGTATTTATTTTTTTACTTTTTTATTAAACACCTTTTAAAATATTTTTGTAATTATTTAAACGGAGTAGGGAAGGTATTTGTAGGATTTCAAGAGTTTTCAATATTAAAATGTGGTAAATAGTGCATAGAACACAAGAAATAAGATTAACACATGGTTAGTGATAATAATATACCCTCATCATGTGGATCAGTGTAATGGGAAGAATGTTTTTACAACTACGCATGGTGACTTAGGAGACTATGCGAGTGGAGTTTTTCTTGGAAAAAAGGGCTTACATAGCTGGTGAACAGTTTAGAAAATCATGTTACCAAAACTGTTCTCCTAATTAAAATTAAAAAATTTACTTTTCCCCCTCAATATTTATAAAACAATACTTACATTCCCCGCATTGCACACCCATTATAACTTAGTGCATCCCAAGATTCCCTTCCTCTTCCAAGGGTAGATCTAATTCAATTATTAACCACTTGGAGTGTCATTTCTTAAGATTTTATGCCTTGGGTAAGTCTATGACTCTATTTCCTTCTATTATCTATATCTTTCACTATTATCTATATCTTTCACTATTGTGTTATACATAATGTTGCATAGAATAGTTTCTAAAAAATGAACGTGAAATTGTGTGTAACATGAGCCAAGAATAGTGTTGCGTATACTGTAAGAAAATACGGTGTTGTGTATATCACAAGCTAATTTTGTTGTAGCGTACAACACAATAAATCAATGAAATTAAAAAGAATAATTCTCATAAAATCTAGGGTTGTTACAATTAATCTATGTAGATGTATTATGGTTTATATGATAGAGTATTGTACATTTGACTCTACATAAAATTTCTTATATTATTTTAATTTGATATCCAAAACATTGGAAGATAGAGTATTAGTTCCTAAAGGAGAATAAAAGAACATTTAGTGTGTTGTCTTCTGCCTAAAAAAAGATACCTACAGATAGATGAAGTAGAATTGGAATCCCTGGACAAATAAATGGGTTCTGTACAATGAATGAATTTAAGAAAGTTTCATTAACGTTATGAACCTAAACACATATATGGATTTGTTAAATCTAAGATTAGAATTGGATAAGGATGTTTCATAATATTTAGAGGAATAATTGGATTAATATAGAGTTTTGGCTATGGTTCATGAATCATTTATAGTATCCTTTTAAGCATGGAATGACCTTGATAGAGTGAAATGTTAGAATATATCATATAGTCCTCTTAATTCATATATTTACTTAGAATTTATAGAAATATCATAGGATGATGATGAGTAATCACATATAGTGGTTTTCACTAATGTTTCTTTTAAGGGTTCAGATTTTGAAAATCTAGAAAACATTATTTTTTTCTCAGATGATTCACTATATAATATTGATGGGGAAGATGGGGATGAAGAGGCTAATACCGTAATATATATCTATGAGAAAATAGATACAATGAGTAGTGACTGGGAATGTTAATCCTAAGGGATCCTTGTGATATAAGTTTTTAGAAGCCTGTTTATATCAGATACTATTTATCTAAAAACATATATGTAGATGTATATAGGATTATTATTTTTTGGTTTGGATTATTTAGATTCTGATGATGATGGTAATTATGGAGTTAGTTCACCTGAGTATAGTGGTCCTCCCTTACCCTTTCTAAAATGGTATTTTAAGGGATATTTGGTTTAAATAATTGATTAGGCTATGATTCTTGAGATTTTTCCTTTTTTCCAATTAGAGACGAGGAATTAGTTGAATATTTAGTTCATGATGAGAAAGAAGTTCTAGGATTAGTACATAAAGTGGGTGATATTTTTGAAGATGTTGATCAATGATCCCCTCCTTACCATGCTACACGTTCACATTGATAGGAGACCTCTTCACCTCCACCTCATCCTCCTCCTCCTCACTCTACTTTATTGACCGAACCCAAGTTGATTTATTTGATTTTAAGAATATTCTTGGTAACTTTATAAATTATTTTGTCTACAAGGATAAGTATCTTAATGGGGATGATACTTTTTTGACAATGTCTTCTATTGTCCCACATCTAAAACCTAAGATGTTTCTTAGGATTGGAAATTTGGAATCCGGTGGAGTAAATTTTTTATATTCACTCTACTTTAGAGGAGATATAATTGGAATTGACTTAGAGATATTTTAAAATTCATTGTAAGTATGTGTCCTTTTGTTTTTCTATTAATACCGTTTATTCTAGAGCTCCTCCTCCTTCTATACATGCTCCTTTTAATGCTGACTTGGTAGTGATCATTTTCCAAGAAGTGCTAAAAAATGTTTTGATATATTATTCTACTTATAATCAAGAAGATCCATGTTAGATAAATTATCGTGGTTAGTATTTTTATAATCTCATTAAAGAAGTTCCTATGGAGGATATATATATTAAATGTATATCCCCATGGTTAATTACTATGGTGATTCTGTCAATTATTTTCCCTCAAAATGATCTCAAATATAATTTTTTATTTTAGGATGAAAACCGTAGAACGTCTCTTGTCCCTAGAAACATCAAGGTAAAAGTTAATTATTTAAAGTTGATATCTCATTTTTTGATGTTGTTTATTGATTTAAAGAAGAAATTATATTATTTAAAGGAGCATGGTAGTGGAGTGATCTCTTTTATTTAAACTAATGGAACCTTATATTCATACTACCATGGATTATGTGATTACTACAACTATTTTACCTATGAATGAATAGGTTTTAGTCCATCTTCTAGATACATTTTAGAATACTTCTATAACTATGAACCCATTTGGTCTTACACCGGTTGAGATAGTGATGTAGCTTCAACCTATTGGATCAAGCATTGTATCCCAGTGTTTTACACATCTAACTACCTTTTCCCCAATAGTTTATCTAGGTGATAGAAATGGAAAATACCATATTGATCCATCCAACAGTCAGGATGAGGATGAATCATAATCTAACCAAGATTAGATAGGGATAATTTTACTTTTTTATTATAAAATAATTTGACTTTTAAATTAACATGAATTCAGTGTTCTTCTATTATTTATTTTTTATGTTCCTCACTTTTATCCCATTTTAATAATTTTAAAAGGGGGATAATATGTGTCTTGTATGTTATTTTTTTTCTTTATCGATAATTTTAGGACTATAATGAGGAATTTTATTGATGTAACAAAAACAAATACTATATAGGCCTATATTATTATTTTGCTGCACCACAATTACAGTACAAATAATCTTTGAAACTACTATATTGAATTTCTTTTAAACCATAATATGAGATCATTAAAAAGTGATTTATTATTGGATTAGTCCAAAAATTCATTATTATAATACTCAAAAAGAATTATTACTATATTTAAAACTTATTTTGTGTTGAATGATAGAACATTATAATTTTGGATCTTATGTAAAGTTTCTATTATTATTATTTTCTACTATTAGTCTTAAAATTATACTATGTTTTGAAACTTTCTATAACCACGATAAGTTTCTCACTACCATTTGGTGGACTATTCTACAATTAGAAGATGTTTTATACCAATATATATACTGTTATACTATAAAATTATATTTTTTATACCCATAAAAGTACAATTTTACCCCTAGAGGAACACTGGTACCACAAGAGAAAATCTACTACCGTTTGAATAATCATGTTACCATTAGTTGAATTATGCTACTTCCAGAAGGATCATGATATAACAATAATGAATAATATTATATAAACACTATTTTTCTACCATTAGTTGAGGTATAATACTATCAAGTTAGTTCTGAATCAATTCATAAGATCCTCTACAGTGAATCATAAACCTCTATTATGAATTTATATATTCTTCTGTAATGAGCAGACTCAATCTAGGGCTTAAGTCGCAACTACCGAAGCTCGCATCTATAGGCCATGGGGTGGCCAAAAATACCAAACGAAGAAAAAACTCATAGAGGCCTTTGGATAAGAACCTATTCTTACCCACACAACTAACATAATGAAAAATCTTAGAGGAAAATGAAAAAATGATGAAACACTTCTCTAAATAAACCTAGGATACATGAACTGATAAACTGTAAAATTATCGTAAAGTAATCTTAATGGGGAAAAAGGAAAAAATAATCATTTAACAAGAAAATATCTATAACATCAAAGTTAATGAAAATGTAAAAAAACAGATAGGGCCCCGCACCTGGACCCCAAGATATGCTGACCATACTCGGTCCAAGCATAGGTATCCCTACGTTCTCCTATTGTCATGATCAACCTATATGTTGTATGTATAAGGAACGTCATGTGTCGGAAAATTCCATGTATGGGTGAGTATAAAAATACTCAGCAAGAATCCACAAAAAGTGGAATGTGGAGCTGTAAGAGAAACTATGAAAATGAATATTGTAGATAGGATAAGTATAGAAATGGGAGCATCTCAACCATAAAAGAATGTGAAATAAGCTCATCCAAACATAAGTAGATAGAAGTAGTGAGAAGATGAAGTTCTCTTGGGTTCTTTGCTACCTATTGTAGGAGAGTATAATCGTCTTACCAGGAGAAGCTATATATAGAATACATGGGGCATTAACTGCATATCTTCGACTCTACAAGAAGGAGAGTAACCAAAACCCAAGGAATAGGTACAAAAACATTATATATTTATATATACACATTTAGCCAAATAATCCCAAATGAGGGAGTAAGGAGATATCCATATCACAACTCATCCCAGAAAAAGGGTAGACATCAATCCAGAAGTAACCACCATTGATGCCTGACATCCCTCACATATGCTCTGAACAACTATTCAAAGGGACTCAATCACTATACCTTTATACTATCATCATTGGGTGACTCTATTTCTCCCACATAGTCTTAGGTCACATCATAAAGACACGTCTTCATGGGGAATGTTTACCTCTTCCTCATTATTCCAAAGGTACCTAAAACCAAGAATCTTCATTTTTCTACACAATTGAGAGGTTGTGTGTCAAATTTGAGGAACCATGCCTACCCCAGCTAGAGGGTTCCACTGAGAACTTCCATCGAGGACCCAATGACCTGACCAGATGGGGGGTAAGCCCAAAACTACCATCGAGGACCTGCTACCTATCCCAACTACCGGGAAAGCCCAAAAAATATATTAGGGACCAACTACTTATCCCAACTGGAGGTTAATTCCAAAAACTGTCATCGATGACCCATTTCCCAGCCAAGCTAGATGGTAATCCCAGAACATCCATTAAGGACCCACTACCGAGCACAAATGGAGGGTAATCCTAGAACTTCCATTAGGTACCCACTTACCTTCCCAGGTAGAGGGTAATCCTGGAACTACTCTAGGCATCCCTGCTCGATGGTACCTCTCAAAAATAATCTAGGAACTACACTTTCCATCTGTGTTGAATGATACCTCTCATAAAGCATCGATGAACTACACTGTCCTTCCCTTCTATATGTTACCTCATAGAAATAATTGAGGATCTACATTGTTCACCCCTTCTTAATGGTGCCTCTGTGCATACCAACCTGAAACATTCACACTGGATCACTTAAAGTGGTATATGATGTTTATAGGGACCACATGATGTGTGACTTCACCTCATTGCCTTTCCATTACATTATCATTATCAGGTAATAAATTGTGAACAAGAACCCATAGGAATGACCCTTTACTCCCCCGGGTAAATGGAACATATAGTCAAAAGTTTGACGAGTGCATGAAGCTCATCGTTGATCTGGAGGTTTAAAAAATGTAATTTACTGACACACCTCCTCACACGACCCCCAGACATTTAACCAAATCTCTTCGTACATATTCTCCACTCTTAAAGGGGTCGATGCTAACCTAAGCTAGGGGTTCTCTTCAAAAAAAGTTGATGGATATTCCACAGATATTTCTTTTGTGTTTCCACAATTAATGAGATCATGGATAAGGCTTACACATCCAAATGGATCACACTATTATGATCATTGTGGAAAATGCACATGATCAACTATTTATTCACCCCAATCAAACATCTGACAGAAAATTAATATTTCTCCTCATTAAACTAGAATGATTTTCCATGGGTCCCATTCCAAGATCCCAATATAAATTATAATGATCGACCCATATGCGATCCTCATGAAAAAACACATGGGAATGACTATTCATTTTTCCAAAATTGACTCTGGGTGAAAAAGATGTATTTCACTACAACGTGCGTGACATCGGATTAATGGGGCCACAACTCATATTCATTTTAAACAACCAAAATTGTTCTGGAAAATTCTTCCTAAAGAAGAGGGTCATGCCACCGCTGATGGCATGTTAATCAGACATCTCAGGAAGATGCCGAGTCTGAAACAATTTCCCTATATAATAAAAATTTATATTATTACTATTAAAAATTGGCATTTCATGAAATCATGTAACAAACACCAGTATAAAAATTAAAAATCTAGTCTAAAAATTTTCGTATTGATGACATGAATGTGTGTCCAAAAAAATCTTGTAAAATAGACTCGAAGTTTGGGAGATATAGTGGTTTGAATACGCAACCCGAAGACCCGACCAACTCCTGCCTAACCCAGCCATCTCGGACCAGCCCAACCGCCATGGCCCGACCCGATTCACCACAGACCATTTGTCTATATCATGTCCCCTCTATCTCATGACCACCAATTCTCCGTCCCGCATGACCTTTTGCCACAACGCCATCATACACACGCCACAACATGCACCTGGACTCCTACGTCATCCACTGCGGCACCCACGGTCGATGCGGCCTCGCAGCCTGTCACCATCACCATCGACCACCGCCGACCACCAGGGACTTCCATTCACCAGTGGTCCTTTCCGAGGACCAATGTCACCACTCCAGTACTCAAACAACACAAATTAATATTGATCTAGAATCATCGGAATGAGATATTAATATAAACTTTATATGCTCAACGATTCGTCAACATTTCGGTGTGACAAAAAGTATCCACCACTTCTATTCATCATTGAGCCTCCTCCGACACCAAAACTAAAAACCATTTTTAGATCCAAAATCCTTGGATCACGAAATTCACAAAACCATGTTTTGCTCATAGATCATATGTCATTTTGACATGTCAAAAATATTATTGGGAAAGAACATGAAGAACAAACAAAGAACACAATGAAAGATCAGTTCAAAATTGAAATAGTCAATGGATGTGATAGTAGGACCAATAAAAAGGGTTTTAGTGTAGAAAAACCAACCATAACTCAATTATGACATCCAAAGATTCAATCGAGGAAATCAGAATATGAAATAACAATACTGTATAGATTTTAGTTCTGCTATTGCATTCGTTGTGCTCTGATAAGAAATATCATCACGATACACCAAGATTTCAACACCAATTTTCCATCAGAAGGAGAGGAGGTGTGCTTCCTTCATCTGTGGGAGAAATAATCCAACCCTTGTTTATTTTTTAATGAACTATTTATAGGAATTTCATAAGTCACCCACCAATAGTTGGTGGATCTGAATATCCCATACCCTCTCACATTAGGTCTCTCTGTGGTAAAACTATGCATAGTGAATTCAACCACGGTCTTGATTTTACAATCTAATACCCACTTAGAAGTACATAAAATTATCTTCCTATATAAAATAATTGTATTTTATTATTTTATTTATGGTTAGGTACTCAATGATGTTTTCTACAGAAGGCACGCATTGAAAAAACTTATGTCCTACCTAGGTTAAATTCTATACTTCGTGCTCAACTGTTCCCTTATATTTTTCATATAAGAAACTATTTGAGGGATATCACATTTCAATATCATGCATAGAATAAAATATATTTAATAATTTTTTAAAATTTATTTCGAGCACACTGGGCCTCGTAAGCGCATGTCGTCTCATTGCCTAGCTCTAGAAATATGTGTAGAAATATTCAAAAGTATTACAATAAAAAGACAAGTCTCTAAAAAATTCTCTCCCTCAATATTTTTGTCCCCTAAAAGAAACACAAAGGAAACAACTCAGGATAATGAGCTCACACCTGGATCTGTCTCACTCCAAAGAAAAACATGCACGTTTCTGTGCTGCTGCAACACGCAATCTAAACAGGATGGTCCATCCTTATAATGTTTTCTTCAATCAATGATGTTCATATAAACATGCATGTATATCCTCATCTAGAACTCATATTAGATTTTATGAACCCAATCCATCTGTTAGGGTAGGGAAGGGGGATAGGAAACCTCACCGTCTCTTTGCACGATCCTAGACGGCCCGATGAAACTTGGGGGATAGTTTTACTCCTTGGATGAACCTCTGCATCTCGGGTCACGAATAGAATCATTTTTTGTACCATGAACAAGGTCACATGATTATCTCATTCATAATATCCAAACGGTGAAACAGATAAGGATATCTGGTCAGAAAATATTTCATAGTATATGCATCCCAACTGAAACTCTATTACACGCTCCAGAAGGGAAGGAGTCAACACTATTGTGTGAAGAGACACTGTACCCTCATCCTCCACCAGGGTTATCTACATGGAAGCTAACAGATCCAAAACATACCACACTAGGTGATCTTGGGAGTTCATGCGAAAGGATTTTTCTACAATGTTTCCCTTTTCTAATGTATATACTATCTCAAAGTCATAGTCCATCCAAAAGGTAAACAAGAATCACCGACTCAGGTTCAAGTTTACCAGGGTGAAGACGTACCTATGACTCTGGTGGTATGTGCACACCAAAAAGTGTTCCACAAGAAGGTAGTGTCTCCACATCCTTAGGTCGAAGACTACTATTGCCAACACTAGGCTGTGAGTCGTGTATTCATGTTCATGGGGTCTCCATTACCTCAACCTATACATGATAACTGTTGTATCAAGATTGATGTTGAGAATAAAAAGGTACCAACGAATAAGGAAGGTGAGTAAAATCATCCAACCGTATGAATCTAGACATAGAAATCATGTGACATACCCTATGATTATTCTCTTCTCTTGGAAGGGGAGTATTCCCCAAACTAGGCACTCCACCACACCCAACAATGGAATTGAATGAAAAAGGCGGTAAAGTAGAAAATTCAACTATCAATTCAAGTACCTAATCTGACACTCCATTATAATACCTCTTCGGGAATATGAATGTCATATGGACTCATCCACCACAACTTGACACTGTTCGTTTTGGGCAGAAATGACCCACCCTCATGGTTTTACTTGCGTAAAAAACTCATATTGTAGGGGGAAGGACCACTATTTCTCATGCATTAAAATATATGTAAAACAACACTGACATAGGGTTACACCAATGAACTGTGTTAACCTATTAAAACCACAAGAAACAAGAAGAGATGATGGAGTATGTCGTATCGTGTCTAACATGCTGTACTAAAAAAGTTAGAAGAGAATCAGAGCCTACATCATATCATATCACACATTACAGGATCATAAAAATTTGTAGCATGAATCTTCCCGTGGCCCCGGCCGCAAGATACCAGAGCCTGATGTGGGCCACCTAGTGGTGGAAAGAACTCATAGAGCTATGCCCCAACAACAACTCCTTCTACTCCTCTACCAGCACTTCCACCCAAGGTACCACCCTCTCCCTTCCTGGGAGATCCCTGATCATGATGTTGCCTCTACTAAGGTGGTCCAACTACGTTTTTCTTAAGGTTCTCAGCACATCTGGTCGACCATTTACATGCCATGTGACCTCCACTATCACATTCATAGCATTAGCCCCCTCTGAGCTAACCTGAAACTACATGAACACATTATTGAGTCCTATCATGAGAACATATCTTATATCGATATATTTTCAATTGATTTCTACTCGCTATCGATGATTCCTCATCTTTGATGTGCCCACAACTAACTCTAGATAAGTAGAATCTCTATAACCAAAACTTTTTTTACTAGCACCTACTCCATCACCCCAAAATACATGGGGATGAAGAAGTGTAAAATGATAGTATGAATATCTCTGCAGAGTCCCTACTCAAACTTTGGTGCTCAGAAGGATCTGTCACAGATCATGTCCAAAGAGTACCACTTAATGTCTATAAACCTAGTCACGTACTCAGCCACTATCATCCCTCCCTTCTAAAACTATAGGATCTTTTGAATCTGAATGGAGTGCAAGAAGGAGGGGTAATACTCCTCATAAAATAGCTACTGGAAGTCATCCCATGAGTGTGATGAATCATCAAGTATCTATGTAACCAGGCTCCACCAATGCTTGGCTTCCCTAGGGAAATTACAGGCTACCAAAGTTACCATATGATCTGTCATTATCTGAACAATCCTGAAGAGCCTGACCACTGACTTTAGCCAAACCTCAACTTCATGATGGTATGAATCATAGAATAACCTCAGAAGTCTCTGTTAATAGAACTCCCAAATCATTCTCACCATATGAATGTCTTCAGACTACTCTTCTGGGTTTGTATTCTCCTCAATAGGTGGAGGTAATTCTACCTTCCCACCTAGAGGAATGAGATCACATGATGGATCCAGAACTAAGGAATCGCAGCTCACATGGTCCTCATCACAAACTGGTTCTAGAATCCTGGATGGTTGTCATCTTAGATACATCATTAATGTTATTAAGGAGTACCACAGTCAGATGAGCATATATATATATATATATATATATATATAATAAAGGGGATCAAGTTCAAGAAGGATAGTCAAAGACTCAATCCTATAATGAATCTACCATTGTTCCCCACAACAAGTGTCTCAAGGTTCCGATTCTACAAGCAGGTAATTAGGGTCATGGTGAATAGATATAATGGAAACATGTACTATCACTAGACTTGCTGACCTGAGAGCCACTCTCGAGACTCTTTGACACGGTTTCCCTAAAAACAAAAAAAAAATGTTTTATGGAAATTTCTGGAAAACATCCTAAGGGTTAACCAACTTTTATACCACTTTTTCACCACCTGCCAAATATAGGAGCTCGAGTATCAAGTATCCAATTCCCACCTCCATAGGAAAAGGGGGTGGAGACAAGTGCGGAATGTAAAATGACTTGGGGAGGCCTTTAACTAAGAACATACACCAACACATGCAACTAAACTATGAAAAAGCGTAGAGGAAATGGAATAAAAAAATTCAACACTACTATAAATAAAAAAGAATTCATGAACTACTAAATAATACAATTATAGTAAAGTAAACTAAAAGCGTAAAAGTGAAAAAAATATACACCAAACCAAAAAAAATTCTCAACTAAGAAGTGACTGAAAAATTTAAACAACTATGATATCCCCACTTTGGGACCCCAAGCTATGACCACCAACTGCAGTCAATGTACCCATATCCCTATGATCCTATGAAGTAATGATCAACCTATTCATCATCTACATAAGGTATGACAAGTGAATGAAAATCCCATGAAGAAGTGAGTATAAAAATACTCAAAAAGATGTTTTAAAAAGAAGAAGGGGGATCCTTAAGAGATACTTTCAAAAGGAAATATTTAGATTGGATAAGTATAGAAAAGGGTACAGCTCAACCCAAAATGAGAGTTAAGTAAGGAAATCTAAACAGAACGATCCAGAAATGGTGAGAAGATAAAATTATCATCAAGTATTCACTACATATAGCAGGAGAGTAGAATTTTTTAACCACAATAAGGTATACACAAAAAACGAGATGGCATACCCTAACGTCTTCGCCTCTCCTAGATGGAGAGTAACCAAATACCAATGAGTGGGTACTGAAACTTGATATATATATATATACTCAGAAAAATAAGACCAAATGAGTGAGTAAGGGGATCTCTATCTCAAAAATCAGCCTAGGAAAAGAGTATCCAAAAGGTTAGAAGTAACAACCGTTGATGCCTATAATTCCTCACGTCTTCTACGAACTCTTGGTCAAAGGGAGTCAATCACTTCACCTTGATACTATCCAATTTGGGTGACTCTATCACTCCTGCAACGTTTTAGGTTGTGTTATAAGGATACATCTTGGTTAGAAAAGAGTCCCTATTCCTCATGAGTCTAAAGGAACATCAAACTATGTCTCATCAATATGACACATAAACGAGAGGTTTTTTCTAAAAGATAAGGTCCCATGGATAGCTCAGCTGGAGGGTTCCACTCAGAACTACCATCGGGGACCCATTGCCCAGCCCAGTTGGAGGGTAATCTCAAAACTAGCATCGGGGACCCGTTTCCTAGACTAGATGGAGGGTATTCCCGAAACTACCATTGAGGACCTGCTTCCCATGCCATCTAGAGTAAAGCTTAAAAACGTCATTGGGGATCCACTACCCATCCCATTTGTATAGTAAGTCTGATACTTCCATGAGGGAACCAAAACCTAGACCAACTAAAGGGTATTCCTAGAATTACTATTAGGGACCCACTACCCAGCCCAGCTGAATAGTAATCCTAGAATTTCACTTGACATCCCTACTTGATGGTACCTCTTAGAAAGCCTTGAGGAACTATACTGTCCATCCCCATAAGATGATAGCTCTTAGAAAACATCATGGACCAACACTGGCCATCCTTGCTAGATGGTAACACTCCGAGAGCATCGATGAACTACACTGGTCATCCCTACTGGATGATACCTCTGTTTATTCCAACCCAGAACATTAACATCACATCTCATAAAGTGGTAAAAGTCACGTATGTGTCCCACATGACGTGGGACAGCGCCTCATCACGTAGTCATGTATTGAACCATTCGTAAGTACTATATTATGAACAAGTACCCCTAGGAATTCTAGTTTAATCTCAGTGTACATGGAACATATTTTCAGGAGGGCAATGAGCATGCAATGCTTGTCGTTTCTTCAGAGGGAAAAAAATGTAATTTACTGACACTCCTCCTCAAACACTCCAACAACATTTAACAACATCTCTTTATAAATCATATCCAATATCATAATGGTTGATGCTAACCTAATATGAGTTTCCTCTTCAAACATAGAAGAAGGTTCTTCCACCGTTATTCCATTCATGTATCCACATTTAATGATATCACAAAAATGTCTCCACACTTCTAAATGGATCCCACCATTGCGATTTTTTTAAACACAAAAAGTGACTATTTATTCACCACAATTGGAAATATTATGGTAAACTCTTATATCACCACTTTTCACTTCATCGAAATCTCATCGGGACTACTACTAAATTTCAAAATAAATTATATAGATCCTTTCATTGTGATAACCACAGAAAAACACATAATAACGACTATTAATTCATCCAAAATAGACACTCGGTGAAAAAGATGCATTTCACCTCAACACACGTGAACAGAGATTCATGGGGACCACACCTCATCGTTGGTTTGAACACCTAAAATTTGTCCAAAAAATTTTACCTAATGACTTGGGTCATTCTACCGCTGAAGACACATTAATCAGACATCACATGAAGATTCCACATCTCAAACAAGTACCCCAAATAATAATAATTTATATTATTAAAATTAAAATTAGGTGTTTTATGCAACCAAGTCAATAAAAGTCTTAAAATTATTGAATCATTCTAAAACGATTCTTCTCGATGAGAGGAATGCATGGTCGCATATTTCATGTAAACCCCAATATCTATTTAGGAGATAAAACAGTCTGAATATATAACCCGAAGACTCAGCCCGCTCAAGCCACCTCGGATCAGCCCAATGGCCAAGAAACAACCCACTTTGCCTTGGCCCAGACCACTCTTTCATGGCCTAGAACACTCTTCCACAACACCATCATCACCCAGCCTCTACACCGCCGTCCCACGTGTCGACCGGTGCATGCCGCCGCATGCATGCAACCTACATCACCGACAACTATAGATCACTATTACCACTCTGGTTCTCAAAAAATGGGAAAAATAAACAAAGATCTAGAACCATCGGGATAAGATATTTGTAGAAATATTCTATGCTTGATGGTTACTTGACATTTATGTGGGGTGAATAGAAGATACCGCTTCCGTTCGTTGTTGCACCTCTCCTACACTGAAACTCAAAACCAGCATAGATATAGAATCCTAAGATCATGACCATCATAGAACGACGGGTCAATCAAATATCGGATGTAAATTTGATGTTTTGAATAGTTTATTGATGAAAAAAATGAAGAACATATGAAGAACATGAAAAAATAGAGATTCAGAATTGAAAAAGTCAATTAACGTGTTACCATGGTCACGAAAAAGGCATTCAAAGTAGTGAAAACAACCAAAGATCAATTTTTACATAAAAATCATCAATCAGTTAAAGAATAATCCAAAATAAGAATCCTATATGGATTTCTTAACCATTTTTTCATTCACTGTGCTCTGATCTGCTCGGATCTTCAATCTCATCGTGATCCTCTAAGAAGATGATGTTGATTTTCCATCAGAAGTAGAGAAGGAGAGCTTCCAATTTCTGCAGGAGAAATGATTCAATCCCTAATAATTTCCTTAATAAACTATTTATAGAAATTTCATAAGCAACCCACCAAGAGTCATGGGATCTAAACAGCCCATGCCCTCTCACTTTTGGACGCCCTTAGGTAAAACACCACACTCAAACTCAACAGTGGTCTCACATTTCAAATCTGAGACCCCATTCAGAATTTACTCAAATTATCTTTTGAGATAAAATAATTATATTAAATTATTTTATTTATGGTTATGTCCCCCATAGTGATTTATACAGAAGGCCTGTACTGGAAAATGTTATGTCCCACCTAGGGTAAAAGCCATGTTCTAGACTCAATTGTGCCCTCTGATATATGATATGAGATACAATTTTAAAGATATACCATTTTCATCACATACATATTATAAAATATAGTTATTATTTTTATAAAATTTCTTTAGGACACACTAGGATTTAGAATCACACACCATCTCTACACCTAGGACTGGATATATGTGCAAAAATATACTAAAATATTTCATGAAAAAAATCATTGTTCTATAACTTTCGTTAAGGGATATGTTTCAGTTTATGTATTCTTTCATTCAAATTTGATATTAAATTTAAATAAAATTACAATGGATAATTTAGATAATTCAATATAGGTCATATAATTGGTCAGAATGTGGATTTTATATTATTTATTCGTAAAAGGAAACTCAGAATAATTGAAGAAAAAGTCATCATTTTACTTGGATTTACCACTCGGTATGAGGTTTTATTTTATTATAATCCTTTAATGGAAAAATTAGATTCATAGAAAATGGTATAAATTTATGGAACCTCACAGGTATTATGTGATGAGATAAATATCAGAAATGACAGTTTTTGATGTGGACAATTGATAACACAATTTAGAACTTTAGAACATTCGACAATAGTCTTTTTTCATGGAAAAAACAATCCTCTAAATAAGTATCAATGAAGGTTATTCATAGTTACTTTAGGTACTGATTAAAAGACAATCTAATATAATACAAATATCACCATTAACCATCTCATGCTTGATCAGAGAGAGATATAACTTCAATAAAACATTCATATTCTTTCTATCTTCTTATTTTTTACTATTATGTTGTTATTGGTCTATTAATTCAAAACCTATGAATAATATATTATATTAAATTAGATATTAATTAGATATTCATTTCCCATTACTTTCACTTCTCTCATTCCATGAATACTTATGGAAGATGTTGGGTATATCTTGGAACTCCTTGTATGCAGTTTATCTATATAAACAGATCCATATAGAAGATCATGTTTATTTGGATTAAATCAATTTTATTGGAATAAAGTTAATAACATGTATAGAAAATTGAATCTTGGATTGAGATTGATACACATGTGTTTCTTTCTTCGGTGTGTTGTTTATTTTTTCATTCTATGTTTTATTTTTTATAAAATCTTTATAAAATCCATACTCTAATTATTAATATTAATAATTATTATACATATTTTGTTTTATGTGATTAGTTTTTTTAATATAATTTTAGTTTAAAATTGATTTATTTGGGTTCTAATTGATCCCGTGAGGAATTGTTTGAAAATATAAAATATGATATTTCTATTATTTTAGTTAGGAGTGATGTTTTCTAAATTCTTGTATATTTTATTCAATTTTTTAAGGATATTCATATTAAAATATCAATTCACACCCTCTTTATATTTCTAATATGACCAACGTAAGGCTATCCTCATTTAAGGATAACTACATGCACAATGTGTACCTATTATTATCTGATATGTAAAACTCCATTTTTATTGTCAAAAGAAACTCGAGCAAGGGTGTAATCCTGAAATTGAATAAAAGATAGTACCAAATAGTTATAATCTAACATCAATATGAAAATATATTCCTTTTAAATAATTATCATTGATGGTTTCATGATCCTTCACATAGAGCCCACAAAATTTGATAATCTTCCCCTTATATAGATATATCCAATGACTTTTCTCATTTTTATAGCTTCGAAAAAATAATGTATTAGTTATCATATCTCAAACTTTTTAACTCATTCTGTTAATTAATTTTTATTTATATATATTAACTATATATTTAGTGAATATTATTTCCACATTACTTGATACTTTTAAATATATTGGAGACATAGTCTTTAGAATCCTTAGTCTCTAAAATAATATTATTAAAACATTTAATGAAAACTTGGTCAATGATATTTCACACGGGATTTGAAAAAAATATCTCAATATCTCCAAATATCTTATAGCTTCCATATCTACATAAATCATACATCAATACGAGGTATCCCTTGGGGTGGTGTTCCCCATGTTGGAAAATAGAACTTTTCATGTTGGATCATGTCAAAACCCTCACAAAAATGAACCACACCATGGAACACCATTTAATTTTTTATAGGTGTTCTTCTTGTCTATAATTTGCTCAACTATGATGTGGTGTTCATTTTTCCCAATTCTTCAATGACATGGGATTAATTTTAGAAACTCATATAAAATTATTATCACTATGGTCACATATCTATTGAGTTCAATGTTTAATATTTCTCACATGTATTCTTTTTCCTGAAACACTGTCCACTATGTTGTGGTGTTCATGAACTGATTGTTTTATAGAAATGATTCTCACCATGGTTTACACAATTTCGTGACTATCCTAATATTCCCATTTCATCTTCTAAAACACGCATTCATCTTTTCATTATGACATATTGATCTATATAGAATGTTAGATATATCAACTATTCTAGAATCAAAACCCGTTAACATGATTTTGATTTTGGATTATTGAGGACCACTACATAAATATTCAAAATTGATTTTTTTCTTCAGTGATTAAATATATAAGAATCATATTTTTATATAAGAAAAACCTCAAAAATTATTTTAGTATTAAATCCCTATAGTTTAATTTCAATTCTTAAAATATCTATTTTGTATAACATTAATGTAATATAAAACTACATAAATTCATACGTTCTATATTCTAAGGTCATCTATAACTCAGTAAGTCTTATAAAATTCATTAAGAATTCATATAGAACTTATTATGTCATACCAAATTCCATGTGAATTCACATAAAAATTATGGTGTCTTCAAGGCTTATCCTTTTTCATCTCTAGAATAGAATTCCAGACCTTAAACATGAAATTAAAAAATTTATAAAATGAGTAAAATGGTTTTACAATATAACTATTGACTTCATAAACCCTTATCCAAAAGTTTATAAACACTAAGAAAATATTCATATGTATAACAATATGTATTATTTCTACAACTTTTTATGAAAATTATTATCACGCATGGAAACCAACACCAATTTCCTCACATATTAGAACCTTTAAAAATCTATAAACTTTTCCTCACATGATTGTTGCTTCAAAATTATATAATATGTTATAGAAAACACATGCACTTGATCAATATTAGTCTTTCAAATAAATAGAATCTCTTTAACAATTAAATTAAACATGAATTGTGAAAAATATAACATTATCCTTAGTACTATTAAACAATATCCCCCTATGGATTTTTTTTCAACACTAAATATATACATTAACATTATTGGTAAGAAATAAAAAGTGAATAGCTATTGGGGATTAACTAAAACACTTGAAATAAAAATAATTACGAATCAGTCATCTACAGTTCTATGGGATTTATCTCTTTATAGGAAAAGTGTGATTTTATAAATCATAAATGTTGTACTTAATAATAACCCATCTTAGTCCAATAGTCATATGTGACAAAAAAATTTATCTACACCTTTAAAATAAATTCATTTCCAACATCACTCAAAACAGACATTGAAAAATTCAAAAATTGTAGAACCATCTTTCTCCCTTATAAGTAATAATCTCCCCAAAAAATTTGAACATGAAATGATAGAGGAGGAAATTGAAACAATTACATAACTCAATGAGAGGGAGTATGATACACTATAATATTAAGACTTAGCATATGAAAATATACAGTCATGAAACTATACAGTCATGAATAAGACTTAGCTTATGAATGGTTTGTCCAGAAAATTTCATAATTTATATATTAACATTTATAAATCATGCATGCCACATAGATTGTAAATCATTATTTTTCATTAAATCTACCTTCAAAAGGAAGTGGGTTTCATGAAAATTTCATAATTTATATATTAACAAATACACATTGGGTTTAGAAAAAATATATAACACCCCCATCCTCCACGGTACGCTTCCCTTTGAATAATACAATAGCGTGTGTTGTATGCAACTTCGAGTTCAAACACACCACAACCAATCAAACTAGCCGTTATGAATAGTAATACCCACTTTTTGAAATTTTATAAATTTTATTTTTCAAAATGGAATTCATTTTTGGATTTGGATTACCGAAATTAGCTTAGGGTGAATTCGTGGTATTTTTCTGAAAACATTCATTTTTTGATGAATAGTGAAAAATACTAAATTTTAATTAAAAACTACATTTTTAATAAAAATAATTTATAGTGATAAATTAAACTATTGGGTGGTTTTAAAGTATAATTATATTACATTATTACCATTTACTCTAATGTTGGTCATTGGATTTAATTTTACATTTAAACTGGACATAAGAAAGTCTCAATCTTTTGATAGTTATTATTTCTTAAAAACACACTTTTTGTTTTGACAATGGGAATTAATTATAAATTAATTTTTTCCATTTATGTGTTATTAATTTTGAAAAATGGATTCCATATTTAGAATCAGTTGGTATAAATTGTGTAAATAGGTATCTTTTATTTTTAGGCATTTTGAATAATTACTTCAGAAAATATTTTATTTACCACGGTTAAAGGGTAAATCCGGTAAATATGGGTAAAATAATAATATTATAATAATATTAATATACCCTAACACATGTGCGAACACAATTTGATGATACATGTCCGACCATGGACATCATTGGGCCGATTTTGGGACCCCATGAAGCCAGTTGTAAGTCATAATGACACGTTATATTAATGAAGTTAATGTAAATACAAAAATGACAAAAACATATATCTTTTAGTAAAATAATTTTTACATTGGGTTATACATGTTATCTATTCGACTATAAATATTAATTAGAATGATAAAACAATTTCATAAATAATGGTATTTTATTTATAATTTTTAGACATTTATTGATTAAATATATTTATGACACAATGATGATGCAATATTTTTCTTATTAATGAATGAATCAAATAAATGGTCTTATAAATGTTAAAATAAATATAATTTGAACTCTTTGATGCCATCAAAGAATTTAATAGGTTAATATGAAATGTTATAATTGATTAAATTAATTTATTTCGAATTTATAAAATTTTTAGGACTTTAACAATAAATCAATTATTAAATAGTGTCAATATTGACATAAAGGAGTTTTTAAAACAAATATTATATTATTAATTGATATTCTATTCCTAAAAATCATAGGTTCTGCAAATCGACATATATAATGATAGTGTATCATTAATGAACCACTTAGGGTTCTCTTGGATGTTTATAGTAAGTTTATGAACCATATAATATAAAAATAAAAAGAGACGTAGAAAATATCAAACTATTTAACTTAGAGTAAATCAAAATGATAAAGTTAATATATTGACCCAAACCTGTCTAAAACCTATTGGTTGAGTCGTTTTTGACCCATACCCACCTTACCCTTTATATAATAAATTTTTTTGCAATTAGACATAGAATATTATTTTATTATAAAATAATATTTCTAGATTTTCCTAAGGTTCCCCTCACTCCTCTTATAAAAGTGCACCCCCCTTCTCTCTAATTCACAACTTTAAAGCCTTTAGGATTGGCCAACCCCTACCAAAATACCCTCTCAACTATCCTAAATTCATCCTAGAGTCATTAATTTAGTCATAAATACATTATAAGGAGCCTTGTTGATCAAGTCAAAAGGAAGAACCCGAAGAAGAGGTAAATATTTCATCACCTCTTTCAAGTTCCTTTCTTCTTCCAATTCCTCTTTCATTGTTGTTTCCATTCTAAAATTATAAATCCAGTATGTTATATATACTATGATTTTATTATAAATATGGTACAACTGTATTCATTAGTCTATCTATCCTTTTAATGACATGTCATCGTAAGTGCATACATACGGCATAGTGTCGCAACGTCATGGTGTAATTGTTATTCAATACATTATTATTTGGATGGGAATAATAATGATGTGTAATTTATTTAAATAATAAATATAACATGATAATTATTTTGTATATATGATATAACATCAAATTATATATTATTTTAATATAAAATGATGATATTATCGCTTGTGCGTAAGTACGGATTACCGTTTCCACGAACACGATGAGATTCGTTCCCCATCATATCCATTCAAGACTAATTTTCATTATATGACTAAAAATAATTTTTAAAGACTTGATATCATTCAAGATATGAATAAGATACACCCCATCTATAAAAAATATGACTCACGTAATAAAGAATATAATGGAAAAATAATACGTTAACACCCAAAATGACGAAAATACTGAGATATTATTAACAAAGCAATGTCAAAAGATCATATATGATATCTTATTAATGTATATGATTTTTTTAATTGAATAAAAATTATTTCACCATTATACAAGAGGTTAACCTACCCTCGACCATGTAAAAGTACAAGGTAAGGGTTGATTTCACAGTCTCTTTATTATCTGAGGTTGTTTTTATGTAAGTATTTACTAGGACCTCTTTATCATCGACATCCATGTTTCTTAAAAATGTAATCCAATTTTTTTTACTATTTAATAGAATATGGGTTAAATTTATTTATACCTTTTTTTGACTTTTCATAAAATGTTATGAAAGGAATCTTTCTTCCGTTTTCCAAACAAAGCACTTTTTAACCTTTTCGACAAAATTAAGGTAAGATGACTTTTTTATCTTATACGGCGGGTGCAGCTATTTTTAACCATTATAACATCGTTGAAGCTTCACTTACAAGATTATAATAATATTTTCAAAATTAATGTTTTCTTAAATGATCTCAAAATAGAAATATATATTTCTCTAATAAAAGGTTTGATTTCATCTATGTCAACATTATTTTATTGATTTTAAGCTTATTGAAGTTGATTTATTATGATACAAAACTTCCATATTGTATTGATTTTTTTTTGATATGTTTGACTGTGTATTAGTTATTTTTCTGCCATTGATGGTTTATGGATAAATTATTGACATTTCGTATGCTAGTTTTAATATTAATTTTTATGTTATGTTTTAACCATTTCATATGAGTAATGCATTGGACTTAGTAAGTGATGGGTGGATCCCACAATTTCTCCTTGATGCATCGGTAGGTCTCATGATACAAACTAGTGTCTTGGCAGAAGGACTTGAAAAAATATTATTTCTAGTCTTGGAACAAGGCCTTGACTATGTGGTTTTGAAAGTCTGTCATTATGCATTCCATTATTAGGAAAGTGGCTATTGATATTTCATGTGATTATTCTACTAGTAGAATATCCTTGTGAATAAGTAAATGGGATTATATTGATTTTATCTTTTCCATATTAGGCTGAAGTTCAAGTTTAAAAGGCTTTTGTTTTAGTCTTATACATTCCCTTAAATGTTTATGCTTATTTATGAAAGTTTCTGATATATTGTTATCCTTACTGAGCATCTGAGCTCACCCCTTTTAATTTTTTATGTTTCCAAGGATGCAAAGAAGTATATTATGACTGACCTATAGGGAGAGTCTATGGGATCTCAGTGTTGTCTAGGGAATCGATGTTGTTGTAGTTTTCCATTTTATGATGTAATGTAAACCTTAGGAATGTATCTAGTACTTCCAAGGCTAGAAAACTAATCCGTCTTTTGAGACTTGATCTTTTGTGATCATTCCAATGATATGTAATAATTCACCGACTCTGGGATTCTAGGTTTGGGGCGTTACAATAGGTATCCGAGGAAGTTTAGTAAAAAAACATGGAATCTAGATTTAGATAAACTCTGATTAGATCGCATTACCTTAATATGGACTTTTATTATTAATATAGAATAACTTCCTAGAATTTTGGTATTTTAGGGATTTAGTGAGTTTTCCAAGAAATACATCCCTGTTTGGATACAAGCAGGTAGAGGCAGCTCTGGCACAGATGTACCTAGGGGTAAAACCCGAAACAACACTTTGAGTTAGACTCGAACAGAAATTGGTGCATGACAACGGGCCTTGCTACACTCTTGGTTACAACAATCCAGAGGGATATGCTTAGGATAATTCTAATTTTCATTAAAAACCATTATAAAGGGTTTATGATTATATACTTCCTCAAATAAAACATTTTTATGATTGTGGATAATATCCATAAACTGTTCATTTTATGTTATGTGTTTTACATGTTTGGATTTATGTATTGCGATTCATAAACTAATATAGTGTGTGAAATTATTTAGAAATATAGGCTAGTGAAAGGAATGGAAACCGTATAAATGCACACAATCCATGTAGGGATTTCCCTCCAACTCAAGATAATTATAGTGGAGCTGGTGATACAACTAGTGCTGATCAACTTATCACTATACTGGGACAACTCGAACAAGTTATGAATAATAACCTTACCCATATGGAGCACCCTGATCCACAATACAGAGGATCAATGTTAGACCACTTCATGACAAAACAACCACCAACATTCAATGGGGGTACAAATCCATTAGTATATGAGCAACGAAGAAATTCCTTAGAGAAAATATTCTACGCCCTAGTGTGTAGCGAAAGGGAAAAATTTATCATGGCAGTTTACCACCTCACTAGAGATGCTGATCATTGGTGGTCATTGATTCAAAACTAAAAAGATGATGTTGAAGTATCAACTATGTAATGGAGGGAGTTTAAAAAAAATTCTTAAAAAAATTATTTCCTCGTGACCATCGAGCAGCTATGGAAATGAAATTTTTTAGTCTGAGGCAAAAAGAGGATGAGAATGTCGCAAAGTATGATGCAAACTTTACAAGGTTAGTGAGTCATGCTGCTGATTATATACGTAACCCAATAAGTAAGATTGATCGTTTCTCTAATGGGTTAAAACCATTTCTCCGTCAAGCATTAATATCACATTCCTTCTCATCATATAAAGATATTGTCTCATGTGCTATCAAGACAGAAAAGTAATTCTCTAAGTCTTATGACTTTAAAGAAATGCAAGAGAATAAGAAATCTCTTGAACACTCTGGAAATGGAAATAATTGAAAGAAGGTAAATGTTGAATATCCATCCTGCAGTAAGTGGGGTATGAAACACCCCAATACTTGTCTGATGTGAATGGGAGTCCATTACAAGTGTGGTGAAAAGGCCACCAAGCTTGTGATTGCTAGGGGAAGAAAAAGGTTGTTGATGTTGAATGCTACACTTGTAGAGAAAGGGGGAATTATGTGTATGAATGCTCTAATAGTCAGGAGAACATAACTCAGAAAAGGAAAAGGGATCAAGTCCAAGCATATGCTATTACTACTACCGGGGTTGAAGCTCCGAAAGACATGGTGGAAAGTAAATTAATGGTTTCCTCAAGTTTAGAAAATTCTTTATTTGATTCTGGATCATCCTATTACTTCATATCCTCCCAAATTGCTTAGAAAATTTGATATTTCCAATTTGATTTAAGAAGGGAGTAGTTAGTCAAAACTCTTAAGGGACGTATCATCACAACAGAGTTTTGTGAATCAGTTTCTATTAGAGCATATAAATTTTCTTTATCTGTTGATCTCATCATCATACCCATGATTGAATAGGATATAATCCTTGGTATGGATTGGATTTCGGACTATGATGTGAAGATTTATTGTAAGAAGAATGAGGTTATAGTTTTTGATGATGATGATAAAGAACACGTTATCTTTAGAGAAGAATCGTCACCACCTAATTCTTATCTAGATCCAATCCCATTAGCTCAACTAAATTCAATTATTGGGGAGGAAGAGAATTAAACAACTATGGGTGAGGACAAGATTGTTCAAATAGAGGATGTACCTTTTTTGCAAGAGTATGTTGATGTATTTCCTGAGGATTTACCTGGAAATCCTCCAGAATGAGAAATTGTGTTTTCCATTGATTTAATTTCTGGTTCAAGGCCCATATCGAATCCACCTTATAGAATGGGAAATTTGGATTTAGTGGAACTAAATAAACAACTATATGAATTGAGTAATAAGGGATTTATTCTCCCATGTGTTTCTCCATGCGGATCCCCTATCCTTTTTATTAAGAAGAAATATGGATCTATGAGGTTGTGCATTGACTACAGGGAGATCAATGCTATAACAATGAAGAACAAGTATACCCTACATCGCATTGATGATTTATTTGACCAACTACATGGAGATAAGTAATTTTAAAAGATTGACCTTCGATCTTGATACCATCATTTGTGCGTGAAGAAGGAAGACATTACGAAGACAACATTTCGAACGAGGTACTTGCATTATGAGCATATAGTAATGTGTTTTGGATTGACTAATGAACCCTCTGTCTTCATGGATCAAATGAATAGAGTTTTCATGGAATATCTTGATGATTTTTTAGTGGAATTTATTGATGATATCTTGGTATACTTCAAAATATACGAAGATCATGATAATCACTTGCACATTATTCTAAAGTCTCTTAGAAGACATGAATTATATGGGAAGTTTAGCAAGTGTGAATTCTGGCTTTAGGATATCTCTTTTCTTGGTCATATTGTCTCTAAGGATGGAATTTAAATTGATTCTTTAAAGAACAAGTCAATCCATGAATGGCCAACAGTAATGAGTATAATTGCGGTACACAGTTTTATTGGTTTAACAGGATATTGTTGATGTTTCGTCTAGAATTTTGCCCGATTGGATAACCCATTAACAAAGCTCAAATGAAAATGGGATAAATTTTCTTGGACAAAAGGGTGCGAAGAATTTTATGAAGAATTGAAGAGAATATTAGTCAATGTTCCTATCTTGACACTACCATTTGGATTGATGGGTTTGTTATTTATATTGATGCATCGAAGAAAGGACGTGGTTGGGTACTTATGCAGAATGATAGAGTTATTACCTATGCATCACGATAGCTAAAAGTTAATGAGAAAAACTATCATATTCATGATCTTGAGTTAGCATCTGTAATCTTGGCTTTGAAGATATAGAAACATTATCTCTATGGTGAAAAATGTGAGATATATACCGATCACAAGAGTTTTAAGTATATTTTCTCACATAAAGAACTCAATATGAGGCTAAGTTGATGGCTTGAACTACTAATGAATTATGATTTCATTATACACTACCAACCATGGATGGAAAATAAGGTGGAAGATGCTTTGAGCAGAAAGGATCATGGAGTTTTGAACAAGATGAGAGTTGAAAAGGATCCTATATACATGGATCTAGTAAAGATGGATATGGGAATCACCATGGAAGGTGATACATCAATAATTTTCCAAATGGCTTCCAAACCATCTTTACTAGAAACGATAATACGTTCTCAAGTTGATAATGAGGAGTTTGAAAAGAAGATTAAAGCTGTGAATGATGGGAGATTGAGTGACTTTGTATATGAAGATGGAATTTTGAAATTTGGGAAGAGACTTTGTGTTTTCGATATAAATGATTTAAAAAGGGAATTTTTGGATGATGCTCGTTGTTCCGATTTCTCTATACACCATGAGAGTAGAAAAATGTATAGATATTTGAAGGAAAAGTTTTGGTGGGACAACATGTAGAGGGAGATTTCTAATTTTGTGTCATGATGTATGGTTTTTAAAGAAGTGAAAGCTGGAAGGCAACATCCTGGAGGAGTCATGAAACCTCTTCCCATACCTGAGTGGAAATGGGATAATATTACGATGGAATTTTTCATGGGACTACCGAAGAATCCTAGAAAGAATGATGCAAAATGGGTCATTGTTGATCATCTTACCAAGTCAACAAATTTTCTTGCTATAAGATAAGATTTACCACTTGAACATCTAGCAAGAATATATATTAATGATGTTGTGGGAGTTCATGGAGTACCCCTATCGATTATTTCTGATCATGATCCATGTTTTATATCATGATTCTGGAAAAGTCTTTAGAAATCCCTAGATAATGAACTTCGTTTGAGCACTGCCTACCACTCACAAACTGATGGACAATCATAACGGACTATTCAAACCCTAGGAGACATGTTGAGATCATTATCACTAGACTTTCATGGTATGTGGGATTAATATTTACCTCTGGTACAATTTTCTTATAATAATAGTTTCCATTAAAGTATTCAGATGGCACCATATGAAGCATTATATGTAAAGAGATGTCGCACATCAACCTGTTGGGATGATGTTGGTTAAAGAAAACTCATAGGACAAGAACTTGTGGATGAAGTGATGGAAATGGTGATGGTAATCCAACCCCACATCAAAGTAGCTCAAAGTAAACAAAAGATCTATATCGATAACCGAAGGAAGGATTTGGAATTTCAAGTAGAAGATCATGTTGTCTTGAAGGTATATCCATGGAAGTGTGTTATACGTTTCGATAAGAAGGGAAAATTGAGTCCCATGTACATCGGACCTTTCCAAATTCTAGAATAAATCGAGGTTGTAGCTTACCGTTTGGCAATTCCACCAAGTCCTTAAAAAAGTTCATGATGTGTTCCATGTATCACTATTAAGACAATACATTCCTGATCCAATTTATATACTCACCTATGAGTAATTAGGGCTAGAACCCAATCTGTCTTATTGTAAAGAGCCTGTCAAGCTCTTGATACAAGAGAAGAAGTGATGAAAAACCAGACGACTCGTCTGGTAAAAGTTCTATGGAGAAACCATAAGATGGAAGATGCAACATGGGAACCCAAGGAACTTATAATGAACAACCACCTGAGTATTTTTATGAAGTAATATTCTAGAAATTTCTAGGATGAAAATATTTGAAGGAGGGGAGAATGTAACACCCCAAGCTTCCAGGATATGCTTCTCATTAAATAATATAATAGCATGTGTTGTACGCAGCTTCGAGTTCTAACATACCACAACCAATCAAAATAGTCGTTATGAATAGTAATACCCAATTTTTTAAATTTTATAAATTTAATCTTTCAAAATGGACTTCATTTTTGGATTCATAGTATCGAAATTATATTAGGGTAATTTTTTGGTTTTTTTCTAAAAACATTCAGTTTTTGATGAATAGTGAAAAATAATAAATTTTAATTAAAAACAACTTTTTTAATCAAAATAATTTAGAGTGATAAATTACACTATTAATTGGTTTTAAAGTATAATTGGATTATATATTTACCATTTAATCCAAATTTGGTCATTGGATGTAATTTCACATTTAAACTGGATATAAGAAAGTGTCAATCTTTTGATAGTTATTATTTCATAAAAACACGCTTTTTTTGACAATGGGAATTAATTTTAAATTAATTTCGGCCATTTCTGTGTTTTGAATTTAGAAAAATGCATTCCATATTTAGAATCAGGATATCCAAATTGTGTAAATATGTAACTTTTTTTTAGGAATTTTGAATAATTACTTCGGTAAATATTATATTTTCCATGGTTAAAGGGTAAATCTGATAAATAAGGGTAAACAAAATAATGTTATAATAATATTAAACTACCATAACACATGTTCTAAACCTATTGGATGATACATGTCCGACCATGGTCATATTTGAGTCGATTTTGGGACACCATGGAGCCACTTGTAAGTGATAATGACACCTAATATTAATTAAGATAAAGTAAATACAAAAATGACTTAAGCATATATATTTTAGAAAAACAATTTTTAAAGAGGGTTATAAATGTTATATCATCGACTAAAAATATTAATTATAAATATAAAATGATTTCCTACATAATTATATTTTATTTATAATTTTTAGACATTTAATGATTAAATATATTTATGACATAGTGATGATGCAGTATTTCCTTATTAAAGAAAGAATCAAATAAATAGTATTATACATGTTAAAATAAATATATTTTGAATGGTTTGATGAAATCAAAGAATTTTATAGGTTAATATGGAATGTTAGGATTGATTAAATGAATTTAGTTCTAATTAATAAAGATTTTCAGACTTTAACAAAAATAAATTATTAAATAGTGTCAACATTGACATAAAGGAGTTTTTAAAACAAATATCATATTATTAATTTATATTTTGTTCCTAAAAATAGTAGGTTCGGCCACATTACTTATATAATGATAGGTGTATCATTAATAAACCACTTGAGGTTCACTTGGAAGTTTATAGTAAGTTTATTAACCATATAATATAAAAATACAAAGAGACATGGTAAATGTCAAACTACTTAACTAAGAGTTAAATAAAACATATAAAGTTAATATAGTGACCCAAACCTATCTAAAAACTATTGGTTGAGTGGTTTTAGACCCATAACCAATTTAACCTTTAAATAATCCACTTTGAAGCCATTATAAACCGATAATTAATTTATTATAAAATAATATTTCCAGCTTTTCCTAAGATGCCCCTCACTCCTCTTATAAATGGGGACTCTCCCTTATTTATAATTCACACCTTCAAAGCCTTTTAGCTCGGCCAGACCCTACCCAAGTACCCTCTAAACTAATCTAACTAAATCGTAGATTCCTTACTTTCATTATAAATCCAACATAAGGAGCCCTCTTGGTCAAATCAAAAGGAAGAATCCAAAGAAGAGGTAAATATTTAATCACCTCTTTCATGTTCCTTTCTTCTTCCACTTCTTCCTTGTTGTTTAAATTCTAAAATTGTAACTCTAGTATCATTTTTATAATGTAAATTTATTATAAATATGTTATATCCATATTCATTATTCTATCCATCTTTTTAATTACATGTCACCTTTCATGCGTACGTACGGATTACTATCTCCACGTCATGGTGTAATTGTTATTCAATACATTATTATTGGGATGGTTATAATAAAGATGTGTAATTTATTTAAATAATAAATATAAAATAATAAATATTATTTATATATGATATAAAATCTAATTATATATTAATTTAATATCAAAATAATGATATTACCACTAGTGCGCACGTACGGATTACTGTCTCCATGAATGTGATGAGATTCATTCCCCATCATATCAATTCAAGAATAATTATCATTAGATGATTAAAAAAAATGTTTAAAGACTTGATATCATTCTGGATACAAATAAGATACATCCCATCTGTAACAAATATGACTCACATAACAAAGAATAAAAAGTAAAACGAATCTGTTAACACCCGAAATGATGATAATACTAAGTTATTTTTAACAAAGAAATTGTAAAAGATCATATATGATATCATATTAATGTATATGCTTCTTTTATAATTTAATAAAAATTATTTCACCATTATACAGGAGGTTAACCTACCCTCGACCGAGGAAAAGTACAAGGTAAGGGTTAATTTCATAATATCTTTATTATCTGAGGTTTTTTTATGTAAGTATCTACTGTGACCTCTTTATCATCCACATACATGTTTCTTAAAAATTTACTCCTAATTTTTTTTTACTATTTACTATACTATGGGTTAATGTCATTTATACCCTTGTTTGAATTTTTATAAAATGTTTTTAAAGGAATCTTTTCATCATTTTCCAAACAAGGCACTTTTTAACCTTTTAGAAAAAATTAAGGTAAGAATGTCCTTTTTTAACATATACGGCAAGTGAGGCTATTTTTTGTCGTTATAACATCATTGAAGCGCCCCTTGAAAGCTTATAAAAATATCATTAAAATTAATATTTTCATAAATGATTTCAAAATATAAAGAGATATTTGTCTAAAAAAGGTTTTTATTTCATCTATGTCAACATCCTTTGATGAATTTTAAGCTTATTGAAGTTTATTTATTATAATAAAAAACATCCATAAAGTATTGAAGGTTTTGTGATATTTTTGATCGTGGATGCGTTATTTTTACAGCATTCATGGTTTATGGATAAATTACTGACATTTCGTATGCATGTTTTAATACGAATGTTTATATTATGTTTAAACCTTTTCATATGAAGAATGCATCGGACATAGTAAGTGACGGGTGGAGCACGCTATAGCTCCTCAATACATTGGCAGGTCTAATGAGACAAACTAGTGTATTGGCACAAGGCCTTGACAAAATCCTATATGTAGTCTTGGCACAAGGCCTTGACTATGTGGTTATGAAAGTATGGAATTATGCATTCCATCATTATAGAAGTTGATATTGATATTTCATGTGATTATTCGAATAGTAGAATATCCATGTGAATAAGTAAATGGCATTATTTTGATTTTATATTTTCCATATTATACTGAATTTCAAGTTTAAAAGGATTTTGTTTTAGTCTTATACATTGCCTTAAATATTTATGCTAATTTATCAAACTTTCTCCAATATTGTTATCCATACTGAGCATCTGAGCACACCCAGTTCTATGTTTTATTTTTCCTAGGATGTTAAGAAGTATATTATGACTGACCTGAAGGGATAGTCTATGGGATCTCAGTGTTGTCTATGGAAACAAATTTGTTGTATTTTTCCATTTTATGATGTAATGTAAACATTATGAATGTATCTAGTACTTACAAGGCTACTAACCTAATCAATATTTAGAGACTTTATCTATTGTGATCATGAAAATGATACGTAATGATGCACCGGATCTGGGCTTATGGGGTTGGGGCGTTACAAAAAGCAAAATAAAATACAAGGTATAATAATTATCAATTTTAATTGAAGAAGAAACAATCACTAGAGATGTAAAAGATGAATTTTTAGAGAATATATAATTTGGAAAAATATTTGAATTTTCATGAAATCATATTAGAATCATGTATAATAAAAGAAATAAAATTGAATTATAATTTAGTTATATTTTAGTAGTATAAGATGAACATCCACACTGAATTTTGGCATGAAATTAGAATAACAAAAATAATGGAAATCGGGTTTGGGAACCCCCCATCCTTTTATCCAAATTCTTTCATCAAATTAATATCATGGATAATCAAATTAAAATCATTAATGAATAAATAAATAACCTATTATAAATTTATATTATTTATTATAATTTTATTATGTTTATTTATTTACAGTATGATGTGTTATAGAGTTCAATTTCATCATTTGGGAGTGTTCATCTTCTTGGTTTTCTTGATCAGTTCACTTATATACAATTATTTATGTTCTTGTAAGATGTTAATAATTATCCAGAAATTAAATTAAATGTTATTATTGAACATAGTAAAATTTAATTGGCCTTATATATTAATATTTTTCCATATATGAGGATGATTAATTAGTTAAAATGATAATGATAATCATTTAGATTAATTTTCGTGGTTTTTTATCTCAACAAACCAATTTTGTTTTATTATTTTATATTATGTATATATGTCAGTTTCAAAACATAAAAAGTATATAAAATACATTTTAAAATTTTTTTGACCATAAAAATGGTTCTATGACCATCCTTTAAGGTGGAAAAGGGAAATGAAATATTTTTATCCTCGAAGGTGATAAATTAACATCTCTCAGATAATGATTTCATTTTTAGAATTAATGAGAGTGGAGAGGAGGTTTGACTATAGATTTTTCCATTAACATGATCATATTAAGTATATATAATATATATGAGTTATCATCCCACATTGAAAAGAGAGTTTGAGGAGTGAATAATAAAATAAAAAATATTGAAATTAAATTAAAAGAAAAAGAAAGAGGATTTTACCTCTTGAATTATTCTCCACGAGAATCTCATTAGAGAAATTGGACTTGGTATTTTTTTAATAGAAAAGGATCATGGATGTTGGGGAGAGGCTTGAGAATATGATTGTAGAGAATTTTGAAATGATTCAAGGCTTTAGAGGTGTAAGGGGAAGATGTGATGAGGAATGTTATTTATAGGGGTGGAGAGGCGTTTTTTTCTGATTATTTTATTCATTATTTTATTATTTTATATCAAGACTATAAATAGTTTGAACTTTATCACTAAATATAATAAATAAATAAGGTTATTTTAAGATTATGGTTCTTACATCATCAATTAATCAATAAATTGTATATTTTTCTTATAATGGTATATAATGTAAATTAACGTATTTCACTATTCACAAAATTCTAATATTTTATAAAAATATAAAAAATTTACCCTAACCATTTTTAATGTATAGAATTAAAAAATAGACTCCATTTTAGAAAAATAATTTTTTAAATATGATAAATTTAATCTTTAATTAAATTCATCATTTATTGAAAAAAAAATTAATTTTAAAATCATAACTCATTTTATAACACTTTGAAAAACTATTTAAGGTGTCAAGAAATAATATTATTTTAATAAGAAAAAAACATAATTTATGAATTTTTTTATGAAATTTAATTTAATTTTAAATCTATATATTAATTATAAAATTGTAATGAAGCATTTATATGTTATAAAAATACTGACACTTAATTTATCATTTTTTAAACATCTATTAACATATTCTACAATATAGTTAAATAATACATTCATTTATGAGATGCCTAAATTTTATATATACTTTAATAGGTGAAGTTTTTATTTTATTGGAAAAATTAATCTTCCTAATGGCCATGTAACTATTTGAATGGTAAAGTTACTATTTCATTATTATTGGTTTCATAACATCAATAAATAGCTCTTATTTCATTAATTATTCATTTATAATATTAGTATTGTGTTCTATATGTTATTTTATATTATTTATATTATATTGAATAACTATAAGAATGGCGTTTATATTGATAAATTCATGTTTGTTACATTCTACCCCCATTATGAATTATTTCACTCAATATTTCATTTTACATACTATGGTTAAAATACGCGAGGGTACTTCTCCTTCATTACATCATCTAGTTACCATGTTGCCTCTTCATACATATGATTCTTCCATAATTACCTGGTTTGTAGTCTTTTTGGGTAGAACATTATCTATACGATCCAATATATTTCTCAGTTTATCCTCGTAATAGAGATAATTTTCAACTGTAGCACCACTAGATTCAGTACATGTGATGGATCAAGTATATAATTTATCAAGATGGATACATGGAATATATTTTGTACTTGACGCATGGTCAGTGGAAGTGATAGCGGATCAGCCACAACTCAAACATGATCCATAATCTCAAAGGGGCCTATGTACTTTGGAACTAGATTTTCATTCATCCCAAATATCTCGATCCTCTTATATAGAGATATGCGTTGAAATTCCTTATCTCTAACCACAAAATCTAGGTTCTATATACAATTTTCTACATATGCCTTTTGTATAATTTTGGATTCCTTGATGTGTTACTGAATGATTTTCACATTTTCCACCATCTATTAACCGATTTTAGGTCCTAGCAGCATACCTTCACTGACTGCATCCCTATATGTCGGTTTTATGCATATTTTTCCATAAAAGAATTCATAAGAATCCATTCGGATTCTCATGTGAGAACTTTGGACCTAAGAAAAATTAAACAGAGGAAGATGTTAGTCCCATCCTCATTTGAATTCCACGAAAAATGATATCAACCTGTCTTCCAGTGTATTAATAGTCCTCTTAGAGGATGATAATACATACAAAAGTTCAACTCATTGTTTAGAGAATGTTGGAGATTTTTTCAAAACATATATTTGAATCTTAGATATTGATTGGATACAATTGATAGTGATACTCCATGAATCCATTCCACTTCTGTACTATATATCTGTTCAATTTGATGTTGTGAGGAGTCCTCTCACATTTTGATAATGTGATATATCTTTGTAAGATGATCCCAAAAAACCAATATAAAATTATTTCCTATAGATTTATTCAGAAGTCTATTTAAAAAATCAATATAGTTTTTTCCTATTTACATATAGTTATGGGTAATGGTTTCATCATCCCCTTATACTTTTTCCTTTCATACATCACTTACCAGCATACTAGGATCTTTGATGTATATTCATAGGTCCCTTATTTATTATTCATCCCACCAATGGTTCCCCGGTTCTCTCTCTACATCTTTGTGATTTCTAGGTTAATAGATAAAGTTGAGTTGTGTGTGTTATTCCAAGGAAAATTATTTAACTCTAGACAATACGGTACCAATAGTCATGACACAAATATGAAAAATCCTTTCTCATCAATTTTAAATTCTAAGGATTTAAATTCTATAATATCTTGTACCTTCTTCTAAATTCTTATATCATTTATCTGAACATATTTTTTTTACATGAGGTATGGTTGATAAATAATTGGAAAATGGATTGATGATGTTTCTTAATGAATAACATTTCCGTCCTTTAAAAATATAATAATATTTGATCCGTCCTAATTCTCATCATTAATAATGTTTCAAGATCCTTTCTACCTAGAGAATTCCCTCTTTATTTTCCTAACTAGGATATTATTGGATTGATATATCATAAACCTTGATGATATATAACCATATTCACTTGAAGATATTAAGATTATTTTGTGATAATATATATATTTAGTCTCTTTGATCGTTATATATTTAAATCTTCTACCCATAAATATAAAGTCCCCATATTTCCAACACGAATATCATAACCACCAAATCTAGGTCACATGTGGGATAGTATTTATCATTAATTTTAATCTTCCTTGAAGTGTAGGCTATCAATTTATCTTTTTTAACCAATACACATCCTAACCCCTTCTTTGAAGCATCATTTTATACCACAAAGTGTTACAAACTTGAATGAAGTGTGAGTACTATAGTAGTGATAAGTCTTGTTTTCAACTCATTGAAGTAGTCTTCACATTCACTAGCCTAGACAAACTTTTGTCCCTTTAGAGTCATCTTGGTTAGTGGTTTGGAAAATCATAAGAATTTGTTCACAAATATCTTGTAATACTCAACTAGAGTAATGAAAATACGGATCTCCATAACATATTTTGGCCTCGACCACTCTTCAATTGAATTTGTCTTAGAAGGGTCAATTTATATTCCATTTTTGGTGATAACATGATCCATGAATTGAAGTTACTCTATCCATAACTCACAATCACTGTAATTTTCATATATATTATCCATTTTCAATGTATTTATAACAGTATTCAAATGCTTTTCATTCCCATCCTTATTTTTTTAATATATCATAATTTAATTGATAAAGACTACTGAATTTGTTTTGAGGTATTCCATGATGAATCTATTAAATAATTCCATGAATATTGATGGAGAATTAGTGAGTATGAAATGAATCATTATGAACTCATAATTTCTATACCTAATTCAAAAGGAATTTTTATGAATGGATTCCTTCCCCACCATTAAATACTCATGTCTCGACCGAAGGACCACCATAGAGAATTACTTTTCCCCACAAAGCTGATTGAACAAGTAATATATCCATAGAAGGGGATACTTTTTCTTTATCTTTATTTTGCGAGTTCATGATAATAAATGTGGAGGAGTAATGATTTGTCCTTTTATATATATATAGAACTATCACACCCCATGGTGAAGCACTCACATGTATGAAACCCTTGTCCATATTCACTTGTAATTGATTCTTTGGTTTTTCTATCTTCTATAAGGTGTATTTTATATAGTAAAATATCTAGGAATAACTTCAATTGATAAATCAACCTCTCAACAATAATTAAGAACAAAAAATGCTTCCTTGTAATACATCAGTGTAGTCCTTTAAAATGTTCATGTATTCTATCTTTATTATCTACCTTGTCTAAATCACTTCACCTAGATATTTTTTCTCATTAGGTAATAATATCTAAAATTGATAAAATTATTTTGAAAGAGATTCATATTCATCCTTATACATGTATAGAATTGGAATATTCCTTAGAATGTGAAGAGTGATATCCCTTTCTTGATAGTTGATGTTTGATTTGTATAAAGATAGCGAATCCATGCCCAAAATTGAATCAAACTCTACCAAAGGAATTAAGAAAAGATTTATTTGGAGGTTTAGTTATAAAACATTAACTAAGGAGGATTTATATATTTTGGATGGAATAATTTCCCCATTTTCTATTCTTAGAGATAACCCAATATCCATATTTTGAGGTGGGATTTGACTAGTTCTACTAAATATTCAAGATATGAAAGAATGTATAAAAAATAAAAAATAGTACGTTTTCTATTTTTGAATGAATAACCAATATATCTATCGCCACATTATTATTTGGATTCACCTTAAAAGTACTAATAGCCTAATATTTCACTTGAACCTTTGTCTATTGTGGCCTCTGAGGATGATTAAATTCAAGGATTTGAGGTTTATTTCACTAGTTTTATAGTTTTATTACTCCATACTATATTAGAATTGAAACATTGGAGGTGATATCCTTTCGTCCAACACATTATCCAACTTCATTATGTCTTTTTGACATTTATTCTTTGGGGGGCTTTCTCTCACACACTTGATGTATTTCCCCACCCCTTTGTGGAAATTCCCATGACACCTCTTCTTACATTTTTGGCATGTGATTTGCTGAGTTTGGTTTCCACCTTTCCCATTAGATCCCCCAATATTGAAACTATAGATTTCATTTCTTTTCTTCATAGCCTTGGGACTATTCTCAAAACTTCAAATACACATTAATAGAACATCAAAAAACTTCTTCATAACTCATAATGTCTTGAATTAATAGATATTTTAAAAGGTGTGGTTTAAAACCAATAAATAATATATCTATATTTATATCATTGTTTATAAAAAACACAAGGTGTACCTTGATAACCTTGTAAAAATTTATATGTAATCTGCCACAGATTTACCCTTTTTTACTTCATATCTATGAATTCTCTATCTATGTTCATCTAAATTGTTTGATGGAAGTACTTACTAAGAAATATTTTTTTGGGTCTTCCCACTCCATATCATCATTTATAGACTTAGGCTTGGTGTTTTTAATCAAACCCCGCCATTGATCGACCACACCATCTAAACGTTAGAAAACCAGAGTCACCTTCTCTGTCTTAAAATATTTAAGAACCAAAAATATATTCTCCATTGTGTTGAACAACTGTATCATGATTAGTGGAATAGAATATCACCTAAATTATGGTGGTCACTTCCATATAAAAGACTTGATATCGAGTTTTGGTCTCTCTGTTGATGGAGGAAATTCCACATTATGCACATTATTTTTTATAGCCTGAGAAAAATGAGTAAGCATCACCATGATATTTTGCACTCCACCTCCCAAGGTATTGGGTTGAAATTCAAGAGTTTTATTCATATTAAATCATATGGATTGTTTATGTTACGAATTTTCAAAAAAAAATTCTTATTATGTGATTACATATAATAAGACTTATACTTAAGGGGTTTATCAAATGTTTTATAATAATAATTCCCATTTTAAATAATCCATAATATGATACCAATTATTGAAACCCTAGATTGTCTTACCTTACTTTTACATCATTTTAAATGTAAACAATATAATACTTTTACAAAACTAGGATCCAAAGGTTTAGTGTATTAGGGAATGTAAGACCACAGACAATATTTACATAATAAAACATAAACAATTATTAATTTTTTATTATCTATCTTCTTAGTTTCCCTCATGTACCCTAAGTATCGGTATTCACTTAAGGATATAAATCAAATAAAGTGGTGATCTAAAATCCTAGTATGGGAATAAATAAGAACATGAATCAATATGTAATGGGTGAAAATCATCACCAAAATCATAACATAACTATGGGATTATAATAATAATCATGATATGAAGTATTATATATTTTCATAGAATTTGTAAATTCATAAAAAATGAAACATCATGTATTAGTAGTCAAATACCACACTTATTTGTGAATAATGGTTGCATAATGTTCATGCGTAAAATATGTGCATAATCATAACATAACCATCAAGAAAAATATGGAATCATGTTCATGAATATTTCACATTATATCATGAGATAAATCAAATTACCCAATGCATTGTACACTATATAATTCCATGCACACTCATCAAATCATAACATTTATGTAATCATGCATGTCACATAGAACGTAAATCAATCTTCTCGATAAAATAACCTATGGAAATGAAATGAATTTTCTAAGAATTTAATAAATCATACATTCATGAATAACCTTTGGGGTTTAAAAAATAAAAATGGAATAGCATACTTGGTATAATATTTATCAATCTCAGGTGAATAAGAAATAATATTAAGAGAAGTAAACGATGTGTTTTTACAGGGAAGAGTTCTTTTGTACAAATCATTTCATATGTTATAAAATCAGATTAGTAGTATTTATATCCCATAAGATAATCAGTGAGAATAGTGAAATTATATTTTATGAATATTAAAATACCATATACACAGAAATTTGAATTAAATTGGAATTACCCAAAGAAAGAAATTGGTTTCAATAAGACCCTTACATTATTCCCAAATGATTTATTCATTTTAATATTATGCATAATAAAATTACATTTAATAATTAATAAATAGATAACATATTTTACACGTATTAGATTTATTATAATTTTATAATGTTTATTTATAGACATTATAATTATTTATAAATATCAATATCATCATTTGGTAGTGTTTGTTTTTATGCTTTTCATAGTTATTTCAATTATATACAAGTATTGAAGTTCATGTAAGACGAGAATAATTATTCAAAATTGAACTTATATGTTATTAATGAACTTAAAGAATTTGAATTTTCTTATATATTATATTGTTTCTATATATGATGATCATTCATGAGATAAAATATTAATTATAATTATTCTGATTAATTTTGGTGGGTTTCGATCACAACAAACTCATTTTGTTTTATTATTTAATATTATGTATATATGTTATTCGTAGAATAAAAAAAGGTTGTAAAGTAAGTTTTAAAATATTTTTAAACCATTGAAATTGTTTTATGACGATCCTTGATGGATGAAATGAAAAATGAAAACTTGTTTTCTTCGAAGGTGATAAATTAACACCTCATGAATGATGTTTTCATTTTTAGAATTAATGGGTGAGGAAAAGAGGTTTTATGATAGATTATACCATTAAAATAATAATGATTCAGTACATATAAGATACTAGAGTTATCATTCCACTTGGATAAGGGTAGGTGAGGATATATTAAGAAAATAAAATAGATTGAAAATAAATTACTAGAAAAAGAAATAGGATTTTACCTACAAAATTATTCTCCAGGAGAACCTCCTTATAGAAATTAGACATGGTATTTTATTGAGAAATACATCTCATAGATTTGGGGGAGAGGATTTGGAATAATATTTGATAGAGTTTGGACAATATTCAATGCTTTGGAGGTGTGACGAGAAGAGGTGGATAGGGGTGGTTTTTGATTATTTTATTAATTATGATGTTATTTTGGATCAAGACTAACAATATTTTGAAACATATTACTAAATATATTCAAAAAATAAGTATGTTTCTAGATTTTGGTGCTCACATAAAAAATTAATCAAAAAATAGTTTATTTAACTTATAATGATTTATATTGTAAATTGCCAAATTTCACTATTCCCGGAAAATTTGAATATTTTAGAAAAATTTAAAAAAATCACCCTTACCATTTTTTATATATTTATAATTAAAAAAGAAATACATTTTATTAAAATATACTTCTAAATATAAGAGATTTAAGGCTTAATTAAAATCATCATTAATTTGAAAAATAATGATTTTATGACACCTTGAAAAATCAATTATGGTTTCATATAATTATATTGCAATCATAAGACATCAAAATATTAATTTAAGAATATATATTATAAAAAAAACCATTTTAAATAATTATATTAATTATAAAATTGTAAATAAACATTTATGTATTACAAAAATAACAAAACATAATTTATCATTTATAAAACATTTATTTACATATACTCTGATATAATTATATCATATTTTCTTTTAAGAGATGAAAAAATTTTATTTATAATTTAATAGGTGAGGTTATTATTCTATTTGTAGAATTACTATTCCTAATGGCCATGTAACTATTCCAAGGGGCATGTTACCATTTCATCTGTATTGGTTCCAAAACTTTTTATAAATACCTCTTATTTCATTCATTCTTCATTTATAATGTTTTTTTGTGTTTCCTATATAATTATACGCGATTTATACTCTAGGAAAAAATTATAAAAGAGATTTTAAATTTCTAAATTCTGGTTTGTTACGATATTCATTAATGTTTTATTATTATTTTTCTTATAACGAGTTAGTGAAAAAGAATCACATCACTTCACGGTGCGGTAGTACACTGCACATATGAGAAACGTTATCATATCCCCTATGGAATTGAAAGTAAATAAATATATATATGTTATATTTATAAAAATAGTATAATTAAGTTATAAATACTATATATATACATTATATTTGTCATTATACCCAACAATGATAGGTGATAAGGGAAAAATGAATGATATTGGTTCACGAGGTAGAAGTCCTCTGTACACGAGAACAATGATTTCGTAACCCATTTGATGGAAGTAAAGATGGTTGTAGGTCCTGAATTAAAATTAATAATATCTGAATATATTTAATATACTTATGTTATTTTATCATCATGGTTTATTATGAATTGAATTTGGTGGATGAATAGATAAATTAAAAATTGTTTATGAAGAACACAACCTCTTCTTTATGTAATATCCTTTGGTTTGGTCCAAAATCCTTCCATGTATGGTTTTATGCCCAAAATTATTCTTCTTGTATCAAAGGAGGGAATTTTGGTAGTGATTTTATCTGGTATTGGTTGATCCAAATGGTTTGATATGTGTTATTAAGTGAGTGGAGTGGTTAACCTATTATATTTGAGGAGGAGTCTTATTTTTTGTAAGTACCCAAAAGTATTCAATAATGGGAGGTTATTATAACCCCATGTGGAATAACCATTGATTAATAATGGTGTGTAGGTATTATATATATGATCCAATCATCCTCAAAAAAATCACATATTTTTTAAACATTTCATTTATTAGCCTTTATGTTTTACTCACTTTTACCATTTATATTTTCACCATGGTAACTTGTTTTTTTACAACCAAGGTAATTTATCCTTTAATTCAAAAATAAAATGATTCTTAATAAGTGATTTTACCTACCTATTATAAATATGAAATCTAATTTATCAAATAAATATCTTCTATGATTAAAATTTATTATAAAATAAGCACATATAATGAGAAAACCTAATTTTAACCTAAATCTCAATAATTAATTTTTAACGGCTTTCACTAATACTTATGGTATATAATTAAGTTTAAATTATTATATAATATAAATTATTATGATTCAAATGATGAAAAAAATTATTAAAAATTAAATTCAGATAAGTGGAAAAAATGTAATTTAAAATTTGTCCCGCAGACGAGACAATAATGCTCAGTCTTAATGAAAAAAATGTTCAAAAGTTGGAAATATTTTTATATCAAAATTTAATATAAAATTTATTAAAATGAAATAAATAAGATTAATATATATATATATATATATATAATTTAACTAATTTTACTTTAAATATGATGTAAAATATAATTTCACTTTATAAATAAAGTAATAGAAATGGCGGGGTTTCAATTAAAATTCATTATTTATCACTATTCATAAAAAAATAATGTTTTCAGTTTTTTTATAATTCCCCCTAAGATAATTTAAACATGATTGTTTCAAAAATAAATTTTATTTTATCAATTTTTTTCTAAAATTTACATATATGAATTTTAATGTTGTCCTCCAAAATAAATAAAAATACTAATTTTTTTGATATATAAAGTATTTTTGAACATATAACGACCTTATTGGATAATATGTATTCTTTATAAAAAAATATTACTTATATTTTTAGAATTATTTAATTATTTTAATATCACTTATGTTTTATGGTTAGGTTATAATTGTTTTATTTAAATTATATTAAAAATACATTTCATTATTGTTAAAACTTGATGTCATGTGTATAAAAAGATAAATCCAGATTTCCATATAATGAAATCTTAAATAAGTGTTGTATCTAAAAAAATCATAACTCAGTGTTAAATGTTACAAAAAGTTTCAAAAAAATTTCAATTTACTAAAAAAACAATTCATTAAATTTCAAGGTGTTACATTCAACCAGACATAAAATAAATATCTCCCTTGAAATACGTTACTCTGATAAAAAATAAGGATACTTATACATCATAATTTCCTTACTTACCCACATATATTCCTCAAACGGGTGGTTCACCATAAAACATTAATAAGATGAGTGGTTTTATTTCGTAATAATATATATGTACAATCCAGAATCTCCATCGGGTTTCACTAATAAAAAATATCTTACTCTAATGGTATTACATCTGGGTTCAGTAAATTTGAATGTTCCAGTATGTACTTCCTCAAGAGTGATTCATAAAATAAATCATGGTATTGATATATATTTCTTGTACACAAAAATTTATAGGCTAACATTCTCATCTGGTCAAAAAATTTGAAGGGACCAATATTCCTAGGGATTAGTTTCTGTTTATTCCTAAATATCACAACCTTATTCTATGGGGAAGTTCTTAGAAACACCTTTTTACCAGCATAACATTCAAGATAAATCCAGTAATTTTCGGCATAACTTTTCTATGAACATTGAGATTCTTTAATATGTTTATGAATGGATATAAACTTATCTTCACTTTTATTATCTATCTTAGTTCCCAATAGCTTTATTTATGAAATTTCATTACAATACCCAATAGTTATAAACTTCTTTCCAAAAAGGGATTCCTAAGGATACATATGAATGATTGAGATAAATCCATTTATGTAAGAAATATCAACTTGAGTAAAGTGTTGATCCCAATAACCTTTGAAATCCATTGAATATGATTTAAGTATGTCCTCCATGGTTTGAATTGTTCATATTGACCGATCATCCTTCTGAGAATGATATAATGTTTTGAAACTCATCTTTGTCGTATGATCTTGTAGATGAATTCTCGAACACATTGTGGTAAAATTTTCATCCATTCAGATATATTAGAATGTGGTACCACATGAAACCTTACCACTTTCTTAATGTATATTCTAGAAATATGATCTATGGATAAATTTTATCTGGAATAAACGGAGTGTTCTATCTTTGAAAGGTAAACAATTACCACCCATAATTTCATCAGTATCAAATATACGATAAACCATAAAGTTTAAAAGTTCCTTTGGTTATATGTCAATAAAGTGAAAAGGAATTACTACTAAAAAAAATAAAAAAACAATGTTTTCTATTGTTATAAATGTATCTTAAATTATCTTTAATCTTGATAAACTCTTATAATATAAAATCTAAAAAAGAGTTTCAATGAATTTGTACTTCTTTTGAAACTTAAACTCATAAACCCATAATGGTATCTATAACTCATTTGTTAATCTTACAAGGAGGGATAAATACTTCCAAATATTAATTCACCATTTATACCTTATATAAGATCATATCTTATATAAATATATTTTAATTTGAAGCTTGGGGTCAGCCAAGTGTCGATAGAATATCAAATTTGATTCTATTTTTCTATAATCCCTATAAAAGGATATATCAGTTGAAATTTCAAAATAATATGAATAATAAGATCAATATAGTGCTGATTCAAAAATAAAAATAAAACATGGAAATCCTAAATAAGGATGGGAGGATAACTGTTCCTTAATTATAAGGAATCTTTTCATCCATTGTGATTGCAAAATAATTCTCCTTTTCCTTTTTATTTATAGGTTATTGTGGCTTATCATCCACGTTATCCCTCGAATTTGAGCATTGATTATCTTATTGACAAAACTCCTTTCACTTTCAACACTGGAGTGAATGTGGTGCATTAGTTATAATCCCATTCGACTCCATTTCATTAACCAGTCCATTAATCCTATTTTCAAATTATTATAATTTATGACCCACCTTCAAACATTTAACGAACATCCTAGTTCTATTCTTGAAATTCCCTTGATGATTCTCCCCACATATCTGGCATATAAATGGATGGAATCTATCGCCACCATTGGAGTTTTCCTAAGACCCAATCTTCCTTTTATATTCAAAGCCATTATAAAAGTTGGAATAAAAAATTTCCATTTATACCTTCAGTGCACATCCAATAAAATATTCCAAGATAGGGTTGTTTCATATATCCAATGCCTTATGTAGACTAGTTTTTAGGCCAACAAAGAGTTGATAAAATATTCATTCAGGGAAGATAATTATACTAGAAGAGTATCGTACAAGTCATGTCAAATTTGGTTTATAGGTACGAATATATTCATTATGATTTTTCTTATGTTCAAGGAATTATTACTCTATATTGTTTTTATAGAATACGAGGGAAGTACTTATTAAGAAATATCCCCTAAAACTCTTCCCATTCCATTGATTCTATTTATTTTTATTTCTTAATATCATTAATAACATTCCACCACTAATCCACTTCAAATTCAAAATGATAAACATTGAAAATGAATTTATCATGATCTGAACACTAAAGAATATAAAATATCATTTTATGGTACTGATTCATTGCTCAGAAATTAGTGGATCATTGGAAATAGTAAAATAAAGTATATTTTCCTTATAAATTACTTAATATAATTTTTTTTAATCCTATGATCATTTAGAATATCAACATGATTCATATATTGAGAAATTCATTTGATCTTATAAAAAATATTTTTCAATTTATCTCCTTTGAAATTTTGTTTCTTAGGGGGAGAATCATTTCCTTATCTATTTTATTCTAATTTATCATGGTTCATTTAGGTTGCATCCATTGACTTAAAAAAGAAATTATAGTGTAAGAAACCCTAATCGTTGTGGAATACTATATAATCAAGATAAATAACATAAAGTATTCTAAAATCAGGATACCTTATATCCAATATATAATAACTTTGGTTTATACTATGTCATTCACAGTCACCATCTATTTAAGACAAAGAGGATGGTTTGTAAAGAGTTTGTGAGTTTATTAATCATACCACATTGAGTGGAAAAATATGTTTACAGAATGTACCATTATCATGAACCAAGTGACAATTGATTCTAGCTTAATGAATAGTTTTTGTAGTTATTACATCTCGGAACCTACATGACAAAGCCACATCCACTTGTCATATCTATACAGAGATTTAATTTCTTGTAAACCACTTAATATATCCTTTACCAAAATTCTGAGATATTTTCATCTAATTTTACTAAGACATGACTTATTATTATATTTATCTATAAATATTTCGTATAAATATCCCTATATATATCACTAATGTTTTAACATACTAGTTTTGAATTGTTAACTAACGAATTCCTTATATAGTGACTATAGAAACCCTTATACATAGATATTATGTATTTTTATATGATTATTCAATATAGTAGAAAAATAGATGCCTATGTACTATAATAGTTTAGTGTTTTGGGATACTAGTTACACAATATTCAAATTTGGTGAAATTTCATCAATGTACCCCACAATGATCTTCTCATATAGTACTCCACTTATGCATAACCTAATAAAACGTCTGTCATAACCTAAGGAAGGAAGCACAACAAAGGTTGAGATCAGATGATCAGTAAGGATAAACATAAAGGATATCAATCTATGATCATATGAAGGTATGAGAGAAGTATAAGGGTATGTGATAATAAACATAAATTATGATGTTCATACCCAAACTCTCATATATCAAAAACACGATTAATGGTATACCAATTTATCAATTTCTAAAAGATGACCCATAAGTGTGATAAATCATCATGAAAACAAATATTTCTTATTATGGATCATTACATACTTAGTTCTCTTAGTTGATCAGAATAATCCAGTTTCCCATAGTTGATAAGGTCATAACTATTTCCCAAAGTGGATTAGTAAACACCTACTTCCCATAGTTTATCAATCCTATAAATTTTTTTCCCATTTTTCTGATGAGATATAATGATTTAACCAGTGCATGTGAGGTAGATATCAGTCCCACCCATCACATCATAAAAATAATACCTAACTGTGCCATAAGAACATAAATAATTCATCATATCTAAACCCATGAAATAAAATGTGTTTCATAATACTTTCATAATTTCATTTGATGATAACCCATGAAAACATAATGCAAGTTTCATAATACTTTTATCATTTTATGACATTTGGAAGGGAAAGAAGTTTCATAAATATATTTTCTTCATAAATATAAACCATCTAGAGAAAGAGTAAGAATGATAACCTTGGTTTATATCCCCAATAAATCATAAGTAACATTTAGGATATTCTATTATATGAGAAATTAGTTTGAAATAAAACCCACTTGGAATATTTATTGAGGAAAATAACTTTACATAGAAATCACTTTTTTAAAACATAAAACAATTTTATTGTCCTTATCTGTTAAAATATTTGTAAAATATTATAATGGAATATTTTAAATCACTAAATAAATTTCTGGAGGAAAATATCCTCTCTTATTTTATTTTTTTAAACATAATTTTCTTTGAAAATACTTTCGATATTGTAAAATAATTTTTTAAAACAATATATTAGAAAACTTGTTTTCAGAATAAAAATGGGGTTTCAACTGAGGAGATAAATAAAATCACCTTTTATTAAAAATGTTTTATCACATATTTTTAGTAATAAAGAGTAAAAAACTTCACTATTACATAAAAATATTACGAATAACTAGAGGATAAAAAATTTATTTATTTTATTTATTGATGGATAATATTATTATTTCATCAGAAAAATAATCATAAAAATCCCGATAAATGATTAAATTGTTACATAAAATCATTACCATTATAGTAACATTGAATAATAAGTCCCATGAAAGAATAAAGTTAAATAAAACATATAATTTCATGAGACTAAATAAATTCCTGACATTACATGCCAAATGGTCTATATATTCACCTCATAAATAAAGATAGGTTCATAATATAACATATGACTCAAAGAAGGCAAATTGAGACAAATATTCAGGATTGATTTGTTAAATTTCAAACCAAAAACCCCTATGAAAGTGATATCATGAAATGGTTATGTAAATAACAATAATTCTAGTTATAACCATCGTTAAATAATTTCATGTTCAATATGTGCACAACATATAATAAAAACCCGGTGATGATGGCATGTGTCTCATAAAAAATTAAAAGTGTGAATTAAATCCATTACCATAAGTCTTGACTTCCTACGTACATGTTCAAAACAACTCTATAATAAATATATGTTCACTATATATCTATTAAAAAAACTAGAATATATATATATATATATATATATATATATATCATACCATTTAAAGTTTAATTTTTACCATTCATTCCAGTTTATTAAGAATTATAAGTCAAAGTCACATTTCTCACAATAACTGATTTGTTTCTCGTGAAAGTTTTGATTTTCATTTTTTGGTCCTATTAATTTTAACATCGTTCCATATTTTATAGAATACTTATCATGAAATAATAATAATACTTATACATCAATAATTCTTTTAATATCAATCATTAAATATATTTTTGAGAATTAAAGTACATTACGATGTTAGAGATGATGGGTCCTCTGTACCCATGAGTAACATTTCAATTTTTCATATATCATTATGGAAAGGTGGTATGTAATAATTTATCATTAATTAATGTTCATAATATAATAAATAAAAAATTATATCCTTAAATATACTTATACATTTTATCTTTGTGGCATTGTGATGAAATTATATATTCACATTGATTCATGAAGGCGATAGTCTACAAGTAAACAAATGACGTCATCGTATTTCAGTGAGTGAAAAGGTAAGGAAGAAAATGATATATAATATATTAATAATAATAAATTTGTTATTAATACAATAATTATGTCATTTATATCACATATATTCATTAATTTTATCTAGATTATCTTCAATGTAAATCTTCAGTGAAAACAAATCACATCACTTAACAAGGCCGTAGTCTGCCGTACACATGAGAAATGAATTTGTATCCCATATTTAATGGAATGTAAAAAAGTATTATTTGATAAAATGTATGATTAAAAATAATTATGTAATAAAAATATTATACATACTTTATACACATGATCATACCCAACAATGAGAGATGTTAATGGAAAATGAATGACATAGATTTTTGAGGTGGTAGTCCACTGTACAAACGAATGATGATTTATTAACCCATTTGATGGAAGTGAAGATGGTTGTAGGGTATGAAATTAATAAATAATTATTATTATATTTTAAAAAAAATTGGTTATTATATAACAATTTTTTAATAATAATTTCTGGCGGGGGAGGAAGAATGAAAATAAACGCGCTTGATGTAGAACGCCACCTCTCCCTCTGGTAACCTCTTTCATATTGCACCAAACTACATAAAAGGTTGTATTTATTACCAAAATAATACTTTTAATATGATTTTTGGGATGTTTTTATGTGATTTTTGAATGGTTTGGTCGATCCAAATGGCTAGGTAGGTGTGAATAAGTTGGGGGACTGAGTGCCCTTTTATAATTGAGGAGTGGCATTTTTGTAAATACCAAAAGTATTCAATAATTGGAGTCACTATCATATCTCATGGATCTAAAATTGATAAATAATGGATGGGATAGATTATATGGCTGATAAAAAACTAAAAAAACACATGTTTTAAAATTTTCATTCCTTAAACTTTATGTTTTATTCACATTTAGCATTTTAATTTTCACCATGGTAACAATTTTTTTTATCAAAGGTAATTTATCTATTATAAAAAAATTAAAATGATTGTAATGTTTTAATTTGGAACTAATTAATATAATTATGATATAAAATTTATTAATTAAATATCCCATGTTTTGTAAATTATTTTTAACTAAAGCTAATGTGACACTCAAAACACCATTTTAACCTTAACCACAATAATTAATTTCTAACTGTTTTCAGTAATAGTTTTGGATGAAAATTAATTTTAAATTATTATATAATATAATATATTCATTCCAAATATGGAATCCTTTTTTTCTAAATTTAATACATATATTTTTTAAAATTTAATTTAAAATTTATCCTGTGGACGCGATGAGAAAAAATGTTTTTTAAAAAGAATTTTTTAAACATTTGAATGCTTATTTACTAATGTTAAATATCAAATTGATTTAAATTACATAATTTGTATTAATAGTGATAAAACTAGCCTAATTTTACATTAAAACCAAATATAAAAATATAATTTAACTTTAAAAATAATTAAAAAAAATAAAATTTTAATTAATGTTAAATATTTTCACCATTCATCTAATTTTTTATACTTTATAAATGGTAAAACATGCAAAGAATAATACAGATATATCTCAATATAATAAAATTTCTTACACCAATCTTTATTGTCAAATATTATATTTCAAGGTAGGAGACCAGGTATTGCAAAATGTTTTTCGTAGATAGGGGAATAAAAGGATTCAAAGATAGGGTAAGCTATCACCTCATTATGTCGAGCCCTTTTATATTTTGAAGAGATTAAGGATGGTATCCTACTGGTTTTAGTTACCTAAAAGGTAAAAATACTTTCAATACATCTTTCTTATATCTCATTTAGGCTATTTTTACTCAGACCCATAAAAAATTATTTATTTTGATGTGGTTGAGTTAGAGATAGATGCATCCTATGAGGAATATACTATATATATCATTGATCAGGGCACAGTGGATCTCAAGGGAGGGTCAGTTCATGTAGTAAAGGTGATATGGAATCATGTACATATACAAGAAGTTACATAGGAGTTAGAGTTTGATGTACATTCTCTCTGGTAGGAGTCATTATCAAACAATTATAAACAACCTTATAAAGGGAAATTTGGGCATGAGTTTTCTTAAGGAGTGTATATTGTAAGATCCTAAATTTTATTATGAGGTATGGAACCTTTAAATTTTAGTAGAAAAATTTATTTTAATTCTAATGGATATGTTGATGAAAGGGGTCCAGACAATATAGGTATTGTTTAGAGAACATTGTTCTTGTTTTTGGGGAAGTAGAGAGAGGCGCATGGTTGGGTCATAGATTATAGTAATCATATGGCATGACAGTGATTCCCCATAGTAGGTGGAGCATGGTTTGTAATTATTAAAACTGATAAATGATGGTCAATGAAAGAAACTGTAGAAAAAGTAGAGGGGATCTATATGGGATGTTCATGTTTTTTTAAACTGTTCATCTAACCTACATAGGTAGTGCCACTTAGTCAGATACCTTGATTAGTTGGACATAGTTTGACCAAACCATGTGGCCAAACCATGAAACATTTTAAAGAAGGGTGAAACCACACTCCCCCCTAATACTTTATAACATTAATCCCCTTTACATATCCTCTATCGACATTGAGATCCCTCCTTTTCCATCATGTAGGTTTTGAGATATGTTCTTTTTAAAGTGTTTTATTCCTTCACCATATGTTTTATTATATCCATACGATTATGTTATTTTTTTCTTGAATCAATTATTTGATTTTTTATACATGTAATGATAAATATTTTCAAGATCTATTTTATTATTTTCATGTCATTAATCTATTTATTCGATTCCTCCAATTTTGACCTGAATTAGATGGAAATAACAGATGATGAATCTACTTCACGTCAACGGTAGGGGATATAATATTATCCACTTATAGTCTAGTTGTCTATATGATGTTTGTTTGTGTTGCAGGTTGATATTTAGAAATGTCTATTCTTAAATGATGTTTTTATAAAATTAAATGTGTGGTCATATTTTTATATTACCCTTTTGATCTAAAATCACATTTATGGGTGAGGAACTAAAATAAAACAACCCCTAGAGGTTTTTAATAAAACAAATCCATGAGTATTTTATAAATTTTATTCACAGTCAGTGGTTTGTTATTTAACCTTGAAAAAAGAAGGTTATAATTTATTAAGTGAATTTGATAATTAAATTAAATACAATTATTTTAGACTTAATAGGCCTCCTAATCCAAGGATATGAAATAGAACTACCACATGTGGTGAGTTAGAATTATTATTTACAAATGTATTGGAAAATTGAATTAAATGTGATGTTAAATGGTATGGTTAGACTAAGGGCGCATGACCATTTTTTGAACCATGATGAGGATTATTCATGGGTATCTGACACAGAATTCCATGGATGAACTCATTGGGATTATTTAATTTGAATTAATTATAAAAGAATTTATATCCCACCATAAATGACTCATGGGTTCCTAAATGAACACCATTGATAAGAACACATGTGTGGATGGTTTATGTTGTCATAGGAGTAAAACATGGGTTCCTTCCATAGAGTTATAAGGATGATCTTAGAGTTAAGTTATTTATATTATTCCATGATTGAAACTATATTTGTATATGAGAAGATAAGGGATGAAATAGTGGGCCCTAAATTTATACCATACCTAGAGCGATACCAAGGTTACCATGAGTATTTCCCTAGATGGGCTTGTAGGGAGATGTGTTCATAGTACAAATAGAGTGGTACTTGGATTTCCTATATTGGATCACCTATAATGGGCTTGGTTTTCCAAATTAAATGATTAATTGATTTCTAAAGAAGTGTATTCCAAGTCAAATAGCATACTTTGATTTAGTTTTTGTTGAATACATTATGGCCTTATTGTATTTTATTTATCAATTGTTATGAAATAGGATGTGTTCATCCCTTATACAGATATGATATATGGGGGATAACTTGGCTATGAGCATGGTCCTAAGCATCTCCTATAAATCAAATCATAATTGATAAACAATAAGATACATTCCAACATATGTTGAAGAAGGTGGTATCAGTCTAGTGACCCATTGGGAACACAGAATGACATGGGTATTATATTTTTCATTCTTAGTTTTTAATATTAACATTACATTGAATCTTTATATATTCATGGAATGGATGCCATTAGACACTATTTATGGTGGACTACTATGTAAATCTCACCATGACATGAGAATAATTTTTTTATATGAATGTGATTATGGTTTACATCAGTTTATTTATGATGTTGAGGTTTCTTTAATCTTTTTTATAAATGGATGATATACTTATTCTAATTTCAATTATATATTTACTATTATTTAACTATTTATATCTATTATGATTTTGTTCTGCCACTCTTTGATCATGAGTGTATAGTCCCCCCACAATCCACTTTCAAACCCTCACTACTAGTTGCAATAATCTAGTGTATGGGTAGGTGCACCTGATGCCATGTGGCTACTGATTCTGCCACTATTATCAAGTAAACATTGCTAGGATGTCACATTTAAAAATTGGATGTGCACCTCAGTTTCAAAAAATGTATTGTGATCATAGTAGACAATATTAGTGTATTGGAATGAAGAGGTAGATTATAGGTATTTTGACTCGATGCTACACATGTTAGTAGGTCAATATCAAGCATTGGTGTCTTATTACACTATTACAACCCTTTCCCGTTTCAAAATGTAAGTGGGATGATGTTATGGAGGATTTCATGGTGTGTTTACATATGAATCATTGGAACAGTGATGTGATACTGGTTGTTATGGTCCAGTTAAAAATGTAGATTATTTCTTAATAATTTCAGTGAGCTTTACCACTGATGAGTTGTGTTACATATATGCTTATGAGATAATACATTTTCGTGGGGTTGCTCAGTGCATTGTTTCATCTTGAGATCTCTATTTTACTTGTTGATTTTGGGAATTCATGTAAAATTCACTCGATTTATAGTTTTTTTCGGAACATCCCACTACCGATAGATGAATGTAAAATCAAAGTAGACTAATCAGGTGTCTGAGAAAATTATGAGAGACTGTATCTTAGATTTTGTAAAAACCTCATAGAATCACCAAGAACTCATTTATTATTCTGGTAATAATAGTTATCAGGTGAGAATTCATATGATACTATATGAGGCACTATATGTTCGGTCATGTAAATGAAATGTATACAGGTTACAACTTGAAAATTAGTATTTTAGGGGTTTAATCATGTAAAGGAGATATTAGACTAGGTATAGTTGATTAGAAAATGTATAGATACATAATAGAGTAGAAAAAAGTCATACATCGATTAACACTGTCTAACTATAATATTTTTAGTGTGATACCATGTATTCATTTTCTTTTGTTTATTAATGTTTAACCATCCACTTTGGAAGCTAGGTAAGTTTATTTTTTGCAATGTCAGGCCATTTGAAATTGTTTAGGGGATTGGTTTGGTAGTATATTGATTGGATCTTTAACAGTGTTATAGTACTATGAAAAACATGTTTAATGTTTCAAAATATTATATGTATCACTATAAACCTTCCGGAGTGTTTGATGTTGATGATGTTGAGATTGAGGCTAATGGACCCTCTGAGGATTATTCATTTTGTTTTGTGTATCATTGTGGTAAGAGTCTTTGGGGTAAGACCATGACTTCAATTCGAGATATATGGAAGCAAGTCATTTTTTAAGAGGAAACATGGGAGATGGATGTTGATATATGGGCCCAGTGGCCATAAATTATTTTCTTTGGAGTCTTAGTGATTTTGGGGAGTAGATATCGTGGATGATTAGTTATATGGAGTGGAGGTTGTAAGATCTTAAACTTTGTTCAGGTATTTTTTTTTATTAAACCCCTTTTAAAATATTTTTGTAATTATTTAAAGGGAGTAGGGCAGGTATTTGTAGAATTTCAAGACATTTCGATATTAAAATGTGGTAAACAGTGCTTTGAACACAAGAAATAAGATTAACACATGGTTAGTGATAATAATATACCCTCATCATGTGGATCAGTGTATGGGGAAGAATGTTTTTACAACTACGCATGGTGACTTAGGAGACTATGCGAGTAGAGTTTTTCTTGGACAAAATGGCTTACATAGTTGGTGAACAGTTTGGAAAATCATGTTACCAAAACTGTTATCCTAATTAAAATTAAAAAATTTACTTTTCCCCCTCAAGATTTATAAAACAATCCTTATATTCCTCGCATTTCACACCCATTATAACTTAGTGCATCCCAAGATTCCCTTCCTCTTCCAAGGGTAAATATAATTCAATTATTAACCACTTGGAGTGTCATTTCTTAAGAGTTTATGCCTTGGGTAAGTCTATAATTCTATTTCCTTCTATTATCTATATCTTTCACTATTGTGTTATTCATTCCCCCTTAGATCTCAAATTTCCAATTTCCCAGTCATTTATCTTATTTTTGGTTGTGACCTTTTTAGATCGAATCAAAGGTCATGTTTGGATGAGTAGATATATTTTAACACAAGGTTAGTGGTGAAAAATACATTCCCAATATTCTTGGTAATTGTATGTGTTATGTGCATTAGTTCGTCATGTTTTTAATTTTATCACATGATTAAGAGACTTAAATTGGACTTAAATTGGTTTCTTATACACTTCACAATTCCCGTAAGGTCCTTTAGCGATTATGATACCAAACCAATGACCAATCATGAAATGTTCCAAATTTTATGAAATGGGAAAGTGGGAGTTTATATGGTAAATAGGCGGTTTACAAGATAAACATGAATAATCTTATTGGTAATATTTATTTCAATGTTTTTGGTGGTACATGACATAGCCTTGGAATTAACTGTTTTTTTACATATTAAGAGGATGTATTAGTTAATGGATGATGAGGAAATATTAAGTTGTTAAATATTTTATAGTGTACATAATTGTTATGTTATATGAATAAATTATGAAATTTATTATTTTTGAAGTTTTTAAAAGTGTTGAGAATCATGGAAACTGGCAAATAATGAATTCTTCAATTGTTCAATTATGTTTTTCACTATTTGGAAAGGTTAAATGTGTTGATCCATGGAAAATTATTAACGATGGATGGTTTTGATGTTGACATGATGATCCAAGAACCATTGGTATTTTCTATGGTTATGAATTTAGAGTGACGCTGTGCACCCATGGTTTTATTTTTAGATAGATGACTGGGAATAAATGAATTTTATATATAGTTGTGGTGCTGGAAATATGATATACAGACAAATAATTTTTATACATGGTCTTGGATGAAAAACATATGTTATATAAAAAAATAGTACTAAAAAATGATATGGTATATTTGAGATATGATTCATGAAATCAAGAATAAAATGATTAATGAAAAACCATTTCATTATATAAAGTATCTATAAAAAATTATTTAATGACTTAAATATTCTGTATGGAATGGAGCAGGTTTGGTTATCCATGTGTAATTGTTAAACTCAAGGTCCATAAAGGATATTTTTTTTAATTTTTTAAAACATGTTTTGATTTATTTACTTATCTATTATTTCATTGTATATCTGTATTCACTATTTCTCAGACTATAAATTTATGTAGAATCCATTTGTGGGGGACTAATATGTTATACTCACACCCTTATCAGGCTATCATAGATACCTAAGAAGAAATAACGGGTATAGTTCAGAAAAATGGTAAACAACCGATGATATATGGATGATTTGGGACTTATAAGATAGATATTAAATGGGGTGAATGGTCTGATTGTCAAGAACTATTTTTCCTATTTTCTGTTTGTGTGATTATTTTGGATTTATTTTGGTACAATTTTTAATCCGAAAATGACATGTTTATTTTATTAACATGTTATAACTAACTTGGATTTGAGAGTTTGATATGTTATGTATAGGTACCTACTAGTTATTATTTCTTATTATATTCCCTATTTTTTTACATTGAAAATGGGATATAGTGTCTCCAAAGTCACATATCGGCCATCATTGATAGTCAAAATCCTCTAGATTTTAGGGTTGCCTTCTCGAGGTCATGTGAGAAATTGGTTCTATTACTATTTGGGGTGAGAAAGGCTGTAATTTTACATGTTCTATGTGATTATATTTATTTTCAAATATAAAGTTGATTTTAAGTTATTTTTACTATGTTGTGATCGAATCCTTGAGAAATATTTCAAAAATATCAATTTTTATTTTTATACTAATTTAGTTAACAATTTTTTTAATAAATTGACAGATTTTATCTTAATAATTTTTTGTTTTTTATATGAAACTCCATTGAACCCCCTCTTTAGTTTTCCATTGGGACCAAATTTTGATATCAAAGCAGTTTTACTACTTCATTATTTTTTTAATTGAACTTGATCATTTTCTAATCATGATATTTTTAATTTCCATTTCTTATTTAATTTTTAATATATATCCTATGTCTAATGGATATTCTATAATTAGACCTATATATTTTAATGATCAAAATTATTATTAATGTAAAAAAACTAAAAATTCATCTTGAGAGAATGAGTTTTTACATATGAGGATATATTGAAGTTAAAAATGTAAAACCCAAAACTTCTAGAAACTATTGTGATTAACTAACTAAATTTTAATAGGATTATAATTTAAAATCCATGAAACGTATGCTATATTTTTTAGGAGAGGATTATTTTAATATAACATTACCTTGTGATACTACTTATCAAATTTGGGGCACTCTTTCTATGTCTCGTAAAGGTGTATCTAATGTTTAATAAATGATCTTAAATATATATAATATTAAGTATTAATAATTTAATATTAATAATGATGTGTTAATTTTCTATATTTATCATATTTGTAATGAAATTATAAAAAATGGACATGCAATGGAGAAACAAATTCATGATAAGTCTTAAGTATTTATGATTCTATGATCCTTATTAGATGATATAAAGGGACTACAGTATCCGTTCATGAATGATGTGATGTTATAATGTTTCAAATAATGGAGTATATATGAGATGTAATGATGTTTGTAGATTATCTTCAAATTAATAATAAATATTCTAAAACCAAAGGTTTAATTCTATTCAAATCATTCAAGTAAAAATATAACAAGGTCATCAAAGAAGAGTTCAAAAAATTGAAGTGATGGTGACTCTAATAGTGATGTGGAAAGTGCCTATTTTGGAATGAATTTTGAAGAATGTATAGAATAGTAATATATTCATTGTGAAATAAAATTTTTAGGGATATTATTATCAAAAAATAAACTTTTAACACACTAATATTTTATAGTAAGTTATTTTGTTTATAAAGTAATTCAATAGCTTGCGCTACACGCAACAGCGAGTTCATGCGCATCACGACTTTCGATACCCGCTGTTCAAAAAGAGGTTATGAATAGTGTTAATTATATTCTGAATTTTATATACTCCATATAATATTAGCATCCATATTATGTGTTTCATTCACATAATATAATAATAAATTAAATTTTTTAGATAAAAGAAGTAATTTCAAAAAAAGCAATTTTGCAGCCTTTTAATGGTCAACCCATTTTAAATCCAATATTTGAATCTTTTATATATTAAATTTGAAAAAATAAAAGTCTTGTTTAGACAGACATAAAAATTTATTTGGATAAATTTTCGGTGGTTTTCTGATAACTTTCTTATTTTTTTGAATAGTGAAAATATTAAACGTTAATTGAAAACTGCTTTGTTAATCGAAATAATTTATAATGTTAAATTATGAATTTGAGTGGTTTTAATGTACAATTTGATTATATTTTTATCATTTAATATAATTTAGTTCATTTTGAGTAATTTAAAATTTAAATTGGACATAAGCACATATCAATTTTTTGATAGTCTTTAATCTTAAAACCCCACTTTCTGATTTTGAAAACAGAAATTAACTTTAAATAAATTAATTTAACTTCTATGTTTTAAATATTGTAAAATATAAATCATTTTTGAATTTGTAATATCAAAATTATCTTAGGGTGAATTTTTGGTAATTTTCTAAAAACATTCAATTTTTATTGAATAGTGAAAAACATCGTTTTATTATTTTAAACTGACTTTTTATTTAAATAACTAATATTTTTATTTAAATATAGTTTAAATTAATGATAGATACATAATACCAATATTATTCCAATGTAATTCATTTGAGACATATTTTAATAAGATTAGATATATAAATGTTTGTTAGAATCATTTAACATCTCTTACCCACCTTATTGGCACATTTGAAAATTTAGATAAATTGTAATTTTACCACTTATGTGAATAGAATTTCAAAAATCATAGAGACACGGTTGACATCAGTAAGTAAAATGTGGTTTAATAGGATGAAAATAATATTTTCTGAATTGTAACATTTGAATTTTATTTACCACTATTAAAAGTAAATAGGGTAATCAAAGGTAAAAATGATATTTTAATTACCCTAAAACATATCCTAATTCTATTGGATAAGTTTATTTATACCAATAGAAATATTAGGAAAAAAATATGATCCTTTATGATCTATTTGTATTATATTAGGACATTCATTATATTTAATTCAAAGAAGAGTTAAAAGTGTTAAATTCATATTTTAATAACTAGAACATTTTTAATATAGGGTTATAAATAAGATAAAATAGAATATAAATATTCTATTAGAAATATAAAAATATTTCCTAAATCATGGTATTTTATTTATAATTTTTAGAAAATAAAAAATTATATTTATTTATGACACAATGATGATGTGGTAACTACCTTATTAATGAAAGACTAAAATAATTGATGTTATAAATTTTAAAATAAATGTAAATTAAGACTTTGTATGACATAAAATAATTTTATAGGTTAAAAAGACTTTTTATAGTTGATTAAATGTATTTTGTTTACGAAATAAGATTTTAATGACTTTCAAAAAAACCAATAAATAAAGATTCAAAATTGACATAAATGAGTTTTAAAACAAATACTATTTTATTAAATTATATAATAGTCCTAAAAATCTAAGGATCAGTCAAAAGACTTATATAATTATAGATATTTCATTAATTAACCACATGATGTATCTTGGAGTTTTTTAGTATGTTTATTAAACATTTATTATAATAATACAAGAATACATGGTAAACGTTAAAATATTTAACTAAGAGTTAAATCTAAAATATAAGGGTAATATGGTGACCTAAACTTATCTAAAACCTATTGGTTGAGATTTTTTCAATCCATCCCCACCTTAGACTCTAAATAAATTCATTTGGAGCTACTATAAATAGAAAATTATTTTATAATAAAATAATATTCCAAGCTCTTCATAAAGTGCCCCTCACCTCTCTTATAAAAGTGTACTCCCCCTTATCTTAATTTCACACTTCCAAATCCTTTTGTATAATCCAAAACATGATCTAATATCCTCTTAACTAAGGTTAATTTATCCTAGAGGCCTTACACTGATCAGAAATCCATCCTAAGGAGCCCTTTTGTTCAAATCCAAAGGAAGAACCCAAATAAGTGGTAATTATTTCATCACCTCATTCAAAGTTCTTTTCATCTTCCATTTCCTCTTTCATTGTTGTTCCCATAATAAAATAATAACTCCAGTTACTAATATATAATGAGATGTTATTATAAATATGGTACAATGATATTCATTATTCTATCCATCCTATGAATGACAAAGTCGTAGGTGCGTAGGTACAACTTACCATCTCCATGTCGTGGTGTGGTTTGTAAGTCAACACTTCATTATTTGGATGGGTATAATAAGGAGTATAATTGATGTAAATAATAAATATAACATGTAAATGATTATATATATAATATACCATCAAATTACATAATATTTCACATTCAATAGAATTATATTCTCGCTCGTTTGTACGTACAACATTCTGTCTCCATGACGCGATGAGATTTCATTCCCCATCATAACCATTCAAGAATAATTTTCATTTTATGATTGAAAATAATTTTTAAATAACATAATATAACTCTTTATATTAATTAAATACATCCTATCCCTAAAAAACATGGGTAATGTGTCAAAACATATAAAGGAAAATGAATCAGTTAATACCCAAAACAATGATACTACTGAGATATCTTTGACAATGAAATATTATAAGATCATATATTATATCATATTTACATATGTAGTTATCTTATAATTTAATAATAATGATTTAACCATTATATAGGAGTTTTACCTACCCATGAGTAAGGAAAAGTAAAAGCTAAGGGGTTTTCATCTCACTTTTTCTTCCCGTGAGATACTTGCTATATTTTCCACTATTTCCTTTTGTGTGGTGTATGTACTACCCATGATTTTATTATTTGTGTAATATAAATTAATTTATGATTATTTACTTCTTAATTTTATTATCCTTCTTTCATGGGGTGTATGTTTCATATGTTACCTAATTTGTAAGGGAATTTCAAATTTCAATTTCCATTAATTGGGTTTTACACATACTTAATTGATTATTTTACTCCAAGATTATGTGTGGAATCAATATTTCATTATTTATGTAGTAATTTCCACACCCAAATGGTTGGATATACTTATTATACACATAATCACTCCATTCATAAATTATCAGGTCATTGATATGTACCTGATAAGGGTGTCTTAACTCAATTTCCTTTCATTGAGTTAATCATCCAAGTCATTGGTTTTGTTTTTACAAGAATATGTGTGAATGTACTTTGATTGATATATGCTGAATATATTATCCTATTGAGTGTATTTATATTTTTCACACATAATTATGTAATTTATTTTCCCATAATCTAATGATACGATCCTTATAATGGATTTCATATCAATTTACATTCCGTTGAGACTTCTTTGTTTTTATGCACCAATTCACTTTTATATGGTGTATAGGCTATCCTTTGACATATTATATCACGAATCCCCTTATTATCATGATATTATATCATTTTGATTAATTTTATTCCTCAATTATTTGTATTCAATAATCTCCCATTTTTTAGGAACTATTCATCTAAAATATCATTTTAAAGAGTTAATATTATAAATATTTATCCTTAATGTCCATGTTATAAAAATGGTTTGAAGGATTTATTTACATAGACTTTACTGCATTGAAATTAAAATTACATTCAAATTTTCAAAGTGGAATGGGAAACTTTTATTTAGAAATCTATATTAAACAACTTCTTTGATAAATAGTATGATTTTTTAATGATTTCAAGAGAAATGGGATATTAATCTCAAATAGTTTTAATGGATATTTTCATCTATGTAAATATACATTATTGTATTTTATTTTTGATTTAGGTTGATTAATTATAATAAAATCATCTATATTATATTGAAAAAGTTATGCTTGACTGTGGATGTGCTATTTTTATACCATTCATGGTTTGTGGTTAAAGTATGGAAAATTCATATGCTAGTTTTAATACAAAAGTTTTGATCAGGTTTCACCCTTTTGACATATAGAATGAATTGGACTTAATAAGTGATAGTTGGGGTCCACTATATCCCTTAGATGCATCGGTAGGTCTCATGAGACAAACTAGTGTCTTGGTACAAGGCCTTGAAAAAGTCTTTATATGCGGTCTTGGAACATTACCTTGACTATGTGGTTATGATGTCCAACATTATACATTCCAACATTAGGAACATAGTTATTGATATTACATGTGATTATTCGACTCGTAGAATATCCATGTGAATAATTAAATTGCATTACTTGATTTATCTTTTCCATGTTATGCGGAAGTTTATGTTTAAAAGGCTTGTATTTTAGACTTATACAATGCATTAATTGTTTATCTTTTCTTATGTTAGTTTCCTCTCTATTGTTATCTTTTACTAAACATCTGAGCTCACTCAATTATTATGTTTTATTTTTCCTAAGATGTGAAGAATCATAATATTATTTACCAATAGGTATAGGCTAAGGGATATGAGTGTGTTTAAGGGAGACAAAATGTTTTAGTTTTTTCATTTCATAACGTAATGTAAAATGTATGTATGTATCTAGTGCCTCTAAGTATACAAAACTAAGCAGTCATTCAATAATTGATCTCTTTTGATCATGCCAATGTTATGTAGTAATGCAATGACTCTAGTTAACTAGGGTCTGGGTGTTAAAAAACCGGTTGAAAGCTAATAAACTTGGTGAAGTTACTCATTTTGGGTGTATGAGAAAAAGACACAATAAATATGATTATCCAAAATTAAATTAAAAAAACTGAGGGAAATTCAAATAAACATAATAAGGATATAAATTAATCATGGATTGGGTTTGTGGAATTCTCAACTAATTCACACCCATCCATAGATGATTCTTAAGATAATTAAAATACATGCTTTATGGGAATAATCAATAAGTTAACATGTATTTTTTCTTATTTCTATTAAAATATAAATCATGATGAAAATGATATTTCTAGTGAATATTTATTTCAAAATTATAATGTGATAGAAGAAAACCTTAATTAGGTAAAATATTAATATAATAATTAAATGAAAGAACACTAATGTTAAATATGATCTTACTATTGAAAAAGTGAAGAACAAATGATTCTCAAGGAAAATAATGAATTAAAATTAGTAAATGAGAAACTAAATAATTTTCTTGAATATTTTTTATAATGTACTAAATCTCTTTACTAAATTCTAGGAAGTAATTATATTTCTAAACTAAGATATAATTTTGTTTATCGCTATGTAGATAAAATAATATTCTATAAAAAATATTTTTTTCAATGATAAAATAATCTTATTAGACCTGTAATAAATATTACTCCAGAAAAATATAAATTTGGAGCAATAAATTTTTAAAAAAATTATTATTTTTTATTTCTTTCAATTATATTTATAAATCTAGAAATAATTATATTAAATATATTGGATACACAAGGCCTTAATTTATACCCTTTTTGGACCTAAATAGACTTTAGTACCAAAATCGTTTGTTAGTTTTTTGATAATAGTAATCATTCAAGAAATATTCCTATAAGAAGTTATGATATTTAGAAAATGTGTTTCCTATATATATGACACCGGACATATCAAGACTCCTAAAATTGTCTTGTGTGGATAGTGGATATGTCACCTTTTGTGATAATGGAGAATAAAAAATATTCTCTTAAATATTTTTTTTTCAATTCTAAAACTTGATTAGTTTCTAATATCATATTTTTTATGGATTAAAATATAAATTTTTAAGAATATATCAGTTAACTGATGATTGGAAACAAGTGAAATTTGAGAACAATTCATGTTATATTTCTGATTCTATGTTTAATTTATAATTTATTTATTTGAGGGATGATAATATTTATATAGTAGATTTAAAATAATTATTTTCTCAAAATGTTTCTTATTCAATGACTTTTATCATGAAACTTGGTAGTGGAAGAGGAGATTAGGCCACTAAAATATATATTGACTTTGAAATCTAGTCAAAAAGGGATTATTCAAGGATTAATTTAAACTAGATTTTCCAAACGAAAAGTGTGTAGTCCTTATAAAAAGGGAAATTAATATAATATTTATTTCAAACAAAAGAAAGAGGTTTATACCTCTATAACATTAGAACTAGTTCACATTGGATATTTTACCATCTAGAGTTTCAATTTTACCTATAAAACACTATTCTTATGTAATTTTTCATGATTATTCAATGTTTACAGGGGTATATTTCTTGGTTTATAATAGCGGTGGTTGTAATTTTTTTAATATAGGCATAATATGTAAAGAATCTAATTAGACTTACCATTTAGAGTGTGATAAGCGATATTTCCTTGAGTTTGAAATTCAATATTTTTAATTCTAATGCTCAAAATTTGGTTGTTATCACAACTTATATTCTCCTTAAATTACATAGAAAATTGTGGTGGATGAAAGAAGAAATAAGACCCTTCAAGAAATAGAAAGGACCATGCTTATTGAATATACCTTTCTATTTTTCTTGATGAATATTTAAAAATATATTTTTATATAATTTATAGTCTTAATAAGAATCCTTTTAAATAAAATTTTATATTAATTATAGAATCGGTGGAATCCTATGCTAAAATATTTTAATGTTTTTGTATTCATTGATTACTTTCTCAGTATTAAGGATAGTCTAGAAAAGTTTTCATCCAAGAGTGATGAAATAATTTTACATTTTCATACCACATCCAGTAAATTATAAAGATTCTATAATAATAGAACAAATGTGGTAGAATAATACGTTCAAGTAATATTTTATGAGATAGATTCACATGAAACTAAAATTTAATTTGAAAACCTAGAGGTTGATATGGCCAAATTAAAAATCAATGACCCCTTTAAGAATAACAGTCATTATGTTGATTTAATTGAAATAATATCCTAATGAACATATATAAAAATAAAAGAATATGAGAAAATATTAAATGAAACTAATACCTCAATGATAAAAAATATTTTGAACCCATATTTACCATCCTTTAGATTCTATTATTGGTGATATAGGAAGTAGAACTAGAACTTGAGAATAACTTAGAAACTAGGCTTAACATCAATCCATTTTTTATAAAAACCTGGACCCATGAAAATTAATGATGAAAAAAGTTTTTAAAATTGGGTGGGAGATATACAAAAAGAAGTTAATTAGTTTGAAAAGAATTCATTCATGGAAATAGTATAGAGATCCAAATAATTTATGACCATTGGAACTAAATGAGTTTATAAAAACTAGGTTGATGAATATATCAATTTTATTTAAAAATAAGTCAATATTTGTAACTCATGGTTATAGTTAAGAAGAAGTTATTAGCTATGAAGATACATTACCCTTTATGTTGGATTAGATTCATTGATATACTACTTTTTTTCTACAACACATTTGAATTTCAATCTATATCAAATGGATGTTAGAAGTGTTTTTCAAAATGGTTATATTATTGAGTCGGTTTTCACTAAAAAATACCAATATACTAGAATAATCATTTCCCAAATAATATTTTAAATTTTCTAAAATATGTTTATCGTTTAAAATAGTCTCTGAGATCTCATTATAACAATATGAAAACTGTTCTTATTAAATTTTTTTAGAAAAAACGGTGTTTCTGACCCCATTTTATTTGTAAATAATATCATCGAAATATGTTTTGGTTAAAAAAATATAATATAAAAATATTATTTTTTCTTATTCTTCATGAAATTAATTTTGTATATAATTTAAAAAGTAATTATAAATGAATTTGGATTAAGTTTTATGGGCGAACTAATATTATTTACTGCTTTTCAAATTTTTAAAAATAAAAATTGAATTATTTTGGAAACTAAGTAAGTACACTAAAGATAATTTAATTTTTTTCCTTGAATAGATCAAAATTAAGTAATAATTTATTGAGAAATAAATGTATATTTGATCTAGATAAAACTTAAAAACTCATTTACCATACCATTTTCCGAGGTATGATAATACTTTTACATTAGTTAATAGTTATCCGACCTGATGTTATGTATATTGTGTATTTGTGTGATCATTTTCTATCAAACCCCAAGAAAAATAATAAATATTTTACCAAATAAATTTTAAATACCACAATAATATAATTTGTTTTGGATTATTTCACTCTAAAATACAACCCTTGGAGGTAGTTAGTTATTTAGATGAAAATCTTGGTGGTTGTATATTTGAGAGAAAGAGTACCTATAGAACATGTCACAATTTCAAAAAATATATAGTATAATTATTTAGTAAAAATTATAAGTATATTTAATTGTTCACTATCGAAGTTAAGTAGATAGTTATAGGTGATTTTGTGGACATATTCTATGGATGAATCACACATTTCAAGACAATTGATATTAGTTTAAAAATTTCCATATAAAATATGATTACATAATCACTATCAACATTTCTATGAATGTTATATATCATTCAGCATCTAATAATATAATTTTAAGACATAAAATTTTTAAAGATCATTTTCAAAAGGTTGGTATAAATATTGAATTACTTATAATTGGACATCAGATTAATTACATTTTTACAAATCAATTGAATATTGTGAGTTTACGTTATAACAAACATGAGATTGGTATGATGAATTCCACTTAGTATTATATTTCCTAAATTATTTTGAATCTGGTAGAGTTATTTCATATGTTATGTACTATGTTTTGTAAACTATAAGTGGGTACTACTATTTAGGTTCTTCTAGTGGGTACTATAATTTATGTTCTACCTATGAGTGATACCATTCTAATGCTATAGTCAGATGATACCATTAGGTTTTACTACTGGTTTACTCTATTAGGTGGCACTATTGGGTTCTATCATGGAAAATCATTTGTGGTATTTTCTACAATGAAATTTTTTATTATCTCAACTCTAAATTTCATCATTTTAAATGAATTAAATTAAATTAACAATAGAAAATTGATTTTTTCCTTTGATGATTAAAATCCCAATTTAGAGTTTAAATCAACCCATCACCTCAAGCACCTTTTATTATTCCTCTACCATTCTCTCTCAAACATAAAATTATTTCTTCAAAATAAAATGATGAAGATGAAATTTTTTCTCTTTTTTGGTTCTCCAGATGAACCAATAAAACATAACTAATACAATGGTAAATTGTGTCAATTAATCAATCCATGAAATCCCCATATATTTTATATAGTTGTTTTTTAGAAATAAATGGATGTATCTTGGTTAGAATATTTAAATTCCCTAGTGTGGCCTATAGTTCAAGAGTAGGCTTAGATATGTTGGTTATCTAAGAATAAATGACCATTCCCTCCGAGATTTGTTTGTGTTTTTAGTTGAATGTTTAATTTGAGATTTGAGAAAATAATAATTTCATAAATACATTGGTTGGTGAGAAACAATTCAAATTATATACATATAATTAGAAAATTTTTTGGGAGTACACCATAATAGAGTTTATGAGAAATACCTAGGTATTTTTCCTATAATCCATGTTGATTTTATCTTAATTGAATATATTCATTATTTAAAAGAATATAGAGGGAAAATAAGACCAATTATTATAGAACTCTAGGAAGAGTTTAAAATTATATTCATGTTCGTCCATCACATGTTTTGTTGTTGGAATGATAGAATTGGTGTTATAATATTACAAGATGTTTTCTTTCTACATGTAATATATAGAGTGTATAAGATAAATGTAGAGACACTAAACTTGATGTACATGGACATTACATTACTTTTATGGAATACTTAATACATAAAAAAACAGACACACAACAACCGTAATAGTTTAGTGTCTTGGGAAACTCAGAATTTAATCTTCTAATCATGGTGAATGATCTTCAACTTCTCCCATAAATATCTTCGCCATTTATTTTCTTACCTAAAACCTATCTTTATTTCCAGGGGAAAAGAAAACATAAAAATGGTGAGCTCAAATGCTCAGTAAGGGTAATCATAGAGAACATAAAACAATCCATAAACATTTGAATGCAAAAGCTTGAACGTAAAATCAAAACATCCAAATCTTGAGAAAAGACATAAATCATGTAAGAACGTAAGGAATATATCATAAAGGAACATCAATCTTGATAAAATAGAATGGGAATAAATCATGTAATTGTGGAAACCATTCATCACTTGTTATTATTTCCATAGTAGCCAAGGCTTTGCTGCCAAGACCATCTTAGTGGACAAAGTCCCTTTCTGAATCGAGTTCACTCCTCGTTCCAGTCCTGTATCACTGAATTGGATTAACTTACCATTCCAGCCATGTCTATCTCATTAGAGATAAATCTTTACCAAATTCATTGTAGGGAGATATAGGTCCCAACCATCTCATAATTACATTATTCTTATGTGTGCAACAAAATCATAAATCATACATCATAGCATAACCCATGTAACAAAAATGGGATTCTTAAACATTGTGCCATCACAACATAATCCATTTAAGATAAAAGGACTTCATAAAAATAATTTCATCATAACATAATCATATCAATGTAAAAATAGGGATATAAATATAACCCTATATTATCTTAGATGGAAACTAATTATGATAAAACTCTTGAACTCCATTCTTGAGGAAAATATCATTTCGACTTTAAAAACATTTTTCCTTTCTTAAAATGTCATATAATTTTAAACTAAAATAAGTGGATTAAAAATAAACTTTAGAACTTTTAAATTAAGCTTCATGGAAATAATTTTCAGAAAATCCATTGATGCCGAATAAGTTAAAGAAAAACATTCTTCTCGTACTTTTGTCGGAAAAGTCAAAAAGTACCTCGTATGGTAAAAAAAAGAAAGATTCCTTCCATACAATGTGGTAAAAGTAAAAAAAAGGTAAAAATTTATTTAAACTTATATGGAAGGATATTAAACATTTTATGAAAACATTTTGAGAACATATGGACATGGATAATAAACATAACCCCCAATAAATACTTACGCATAAACAATCTCGGATAAGAATGAGATAGGAATAATTATCCCTTACCTTAGGTCTGATATGCTTTGTACGTATCCGAACCTCTTGTATAATGATTTAAATTATGTCATTGAATTATTATAGAATCATATTCATTGTTATGATATAATATATGGTTCACTTATGACTTTATATTACCCGTTCTTTTGTAAATTTCATGTTAAAGCAGCGTTTTGGGTAAAACGTTTTATTTTTCATACGTGTTTGGAATTTTTGTTATTGATATTATTACTAATTATATCATGATTTAATTACTTCCAGAATGTGATTAATGATATATATACCATATATATTCAGTATATATATAATATATAGATAAATGAAATGAAATACACAATTCATGGAGACGGTATGTTGTACGTATGCATGAACGCTGTTTTCTTTTCCTTATTGACTTGAATAGAAGTAAGTAGATGATATATATATATATATATATATATATTTATACATAAATCCATTTTCTTCAATATGTCATATATTTAATTATTATTCATTATATATACTTTATAATCATTCTTGAATGGTTAATCATGGAAAATGAATCTCATCGCGTTCGTGGAGATGGTAGTCCGTCCGTACGCACGAGCGATGATATCATTCCCATGATTGTGAAATTGTATTTAAGTGTATTTATAATATTAAAGAATCAATATAATTTTACAATAACCATATATAGTTTTTTATCTACACCATTATACACATCCATGTAAGGTGGTGGTGGAAAATAGATTACACCACGTCGTGGAGACGGTATTCCTTCCGTACACACGCGTTATGATTTTGTTTTCCATAGGATGGATAGATGGTGAAATTGGGTTGTTTAATATTTATAATAACATATAAGTATATGAGTGATACTGATGTTATTACTTCATAATGAAACAACTAATGAAGAAGAAGTATAAGGATAAATAAAGTTGAATGAATCGGTAACGGACATTACATCTTCTTTGAAACGCCTCTTCTTAACATCATCTTAGGGCACTAAAAATGGTCTTTGAAGAAGACCAAGACCTCGAGTATGTCTATAGGGAAGTGGATAAGAGAAATTGACAGGGTTTGGCCGATATTTAAGGCTCAAAGTGGTGGGAGGAGGAGAGGGAGGAGGTTCCCTTTTATAATGGAGGAGTGGGGAACCATCGGAAAAACTAAAACTATTATTTTATTATAAAGTCATATTCAGCTTTTAATACCTAAAAATTGATTTATTTAGAAGCTAAGGTGGGGAAGGGTCTAAATCCTATCATCCAATAGAATTTAGACAAGTTTAGATTTCTATTTTAACCATATCATTTAGATTTAACATTAAGTTAAATAATATTACTTTTACCAGGTCTTCTTGTTTTCTTCCACTATAAGGTTAATAAAATTACTATAACAAGCCCAAAGAACCAAAAATTGGTTATTATTAATATATATAACCGTATATAATTCATTTGGCCCAAACTTAGATTTTTATGAATAAAATAACAATTAATAATATAATATTTGTTTTAAAAACTATTTTATGTCAATTTTGACACTATTTGGTACTTGATTTTTTTGAAAATCATAACCGAATGATTAGTTCAAAAACAGTTAATTAAATAAATAATAACATGTCATAGTAACCTTTAGAAGTAGTGTAATTCATAAAAAGTCTAAAATTACATTTATTTGGGTATTTATAACATCAATTATGTCAATATTTCATTAATAAGATAATTACTCCATCATCATTGAGTCATAGATAAATTAAATTATATAATGTATAAAAATTATAAATAAAATAAAATTATGTAGTAAATTATTTTTATCTTTCTAATGAATATTTAAAGTTTAATTTATCCTATTTATAACCCTATATTAAAAATGTATTAGTTATTAAACGTTGATTTTAACTATTTTAACTATTCTTTAAATAAAATAATAATAAATGTCCTAATCCAATCCAAGTGGGCCTAAATGGTCATATTTTATTCCTAAGGTTGTTTTTGTCGATGTAAACTTATACAATAGAAATATGAAATTTTTTAGGGTAATAATAATATCATTTTTACCCTTAATTAGCCTATTTACTTTTAACCGTGGTAAAAAAAGTAAAAAAGTTACTATTCACCAAAAATTATTTTGATCTCATTGAATCAAATTTTAGTCATCGATATTAACCATGTCTCTCGGATTTTCAAAATTCCACTCACTGATGTGATAAAATTAAGTTTTATGTGAATTTAAAAATTTTCTTAGTAGGTGGGTAAAAGACGGTGAAAAGTTGAATAAACTTTTTATATGTCTAAAATTATTATAAAATGACTCCAATGAATTACATAGAACTCATATAAGTATTATGTATCAATTTTAACCTAATATAAATTTAAATAAAATAAAAATTTATTTAAATAAAAAGTCATTTTTAAATAATAACCTAGTGCTTTCACTATTCATCAAAATTTGAATGTTTTCATAAAAATACCAAAAAATCAGCCTAGGCTAATTTCGATATTCAGAATCCAAAAATGAAGTCCATTTTGGACGATAAAATTTATAAAATTTCATAATGTGGGTATTACTATTCATAATGGCTAGTTCTTAATAATATTATAATAATATCTCGTTTAGTGGAACTCGGTATTGCCTACTACACAGGCTATCGAGAAGGTATTTATTGCATGTAATTTAATCCAAGTTAGGGTTGCGTGTAGTGAAAGCTCAGTTCGGTGTTGCGTATAACAGAATCAAAACTTATTTCATTTATACATTAAAAAATTCTATACATAATGTTGCGTAGAATAGTTTCTACAAAACGAACATGATATTGTGTATAACACGATCCAAGAATAGTGTTTTGTATACTGCAAGCAAATACGGTGTTCCGTATATCACAATATAATTTTGGTGTAGTGTACAACACAATAAATCAATGCAATTAAAAATAATAATCCTCATAAAATCTCGGGTTGCTAGATTCTACACCCCTTAAAATGAATTTCGCCCTCAAAATTCGTCAAGGTAATAATTGGTTTACTACTTGAAAGTTTCTTTCATAGAAACCCATATTGTAAAAAGGAACTCTAAAACTTCATTTTAAAGAGGAAAGTTAGAAATGTAACGGTTACCCAGATTAACTCATCACTGGGTTTCCAAATAAGAGAACATAGGTGGAAATATGGATGTGGAAGAAAAATATAACCATTAATTTTTTATAGAGAGTGGTAGAGAACATGGCTATGAAAAATCCAACAACCACAAAGCCATAAATTTGTGATGACCTAATGTAACATTTGATTCATCGAATATAAGGGCACTAGGAAAACATTTTTGGTTTTCAATATCATTTCCATAATGTTGAAAATTTTGAATTAGAAGAAATACATACTTTATTTTGGTACAATCTCATCGTTGGTCATTCCATGGAAAATTTCTACATCATCTCTTAAAGAAATGAAGTTGAATTTGTCATTCATGATGTGTTAGTAGATAAGGTGATAGAATGATGGGTCATTCCATCTGTCTCAAACAAAAGGTTAGAAAAGGTTATCAATATACATAAGTCCACCTATAGCGAGATTAATCATATTTGGTTCCTAAAATGGACGTATAATTCATATATCATACAACATAATAAATTAAAACACATTTATACTAACCAGGGACTTCTTATAGGCCAGTGGTAGGCGATAAAGGCATGTCACACTTTGGTTGTGGGTTCGATTCCCGCAACCTTGTCCGACGCGATAGGTTGTCGCCCGTCCTGCAGGTTATCCTTTTTCTAAAACAATACTATTATAAAAAAAGTTTTAGCTTTAAACAATACAATCTGATGTCCCACATAATCCATTCCAATCTCTATGATTATACAGAGTACTTCTTTCCAAACTCATAGTATAAAGAGAATGATCACTAAAAATTTCATATAACAAGCACGTGAATACCATCATTTATCCCTCATATATCTTGTTGGTCTCATTCCAATCATGTGAATACCTTAATCATGTATTCTCTTGAAAAATGAATACCCATTGAACCTTATTCAAAACATTAATGATGTCAAAAGTTAACTCTTTCCACATACCAAAATCCCAAAAATTCTATATACTCCAACCATGATATCACTTAGTCATTATATTAATCATGAACTCATGAATACTATCAAACATCTCATTATCTCCTTATCCCTTCATTATGCACATATCATCTACTTTCCAAAAAAATATCTGAATAACCTTTCATGGTTACCGGTACCATTAAACATATACTTTCAAATACTTTAGAAAAAACAATAGTGTAACAATCCTTAGATGTGTCTTTATTCCATTGTAACATTACCTATAAAACATAACTCTTAATAAACATAAATCATTCCACTACCTTCTTAAACAACTGCCTGAGATTCATCATTTCTTTCATCTCACATATCATTTGTAGTCTCGTCATCATCATCAACATAAATACTACCCATACGACCATGCTGATTCTCTTCATAAGATTTTCCCTTAGGGAATTGGTTTGAATAATGCCCATAAATCCCACATTCAAAACATTTAATCATTGCTGATGTCATAGAAATACTATTATCCTTGTCCATTATGTTAACTGAACCTTTTCCATTTCACTTAATGTCTTTGTGTCCTTGTTTTCCAAACCAAAAGCATCTTCCAGTTCCTTTGAAACAACCCCTCGGACCCATCTTCCCACATGATTTGCATGAGGGAAATTGAGCATTCTATCATCTATGATCATCATAAAACACCATCATTCTCTTATTATCAGAGTCAGGAAACTTTCCAAAGTTGAGATTATTGATCATATTATGAGATTTCTGATTAGGCATAATATCGAAGTTTTTCCTTCCAAATCCCATTTCATTTTCTTGATCATAAAGAATATCATTCCATTGTCTATCATATTATCCATCATCGAGAATCTTCATGTTTCCATCCATTTTCTAAATCCCAAAAAGAATGGTGTGAGAGGAAAAAAATCATGCTATGTAAAACAACACAATATAGGGGGATTACCTTCCATATCTAACATCTTAGGTTATATTCTAATATCATTACCCTAATTCTAGGACTATAACCTATACTTATACATAACCATAGGGACATCCCTAGACATACCATAGAAATATCACTAGGGATCTCACTAAAGTTTTTTCATCCTAGTTTCGAATGGTTAACTAAACCTTAGCTATGATACCAACTGTAGAGACCCGAAGCTAGAAGTAAATGGACATTAAATTATGATTTCAGAATAATTAATACATAACAAAAACAGACACAAAAGGACTGTAATAGTTTAGTGTCTTTGGAAACTCAGAATTTAATCTTCTAATTGTGGTGAAAGATCTTCAACTTCTCCCATAAAGATCTTTCCCTTTTGTTTTCTTACCTAAAACCTTTCTTTATATCCTGGGGAAAAGAAAACATAAAAAGGGTGAGCTCAAATTCTCAGTAAGGGTAAGCATAGAGAACATAAAACAATCCATAAACATTTGAATGCAAAAGCGTGAACATAAACTCTAAACATAAAAATCTTGATCAAAGACATAAATCATGGAAGTATGTAAGGAATATATCATAAAGGAACAAAAATATTGATAAAATATCATGGTAATAAATCATGTAATTGTTGAAAACATTCAACACGTGTTATGATTTCCATAGTATCCAAGGCATTGCTGCCAAGACCATCTTAGTGGACAAAGTCCCTTTCTGAATCGAGTTCACTCCTTATTCCAGTCCTGTATCACTGAACCAGATTAACTTACCATCTAACCATGTCTATCTCATGAGATTTAAATTCTTACCCAATGCATTTGAGGTTGATATAGGTCCCACCCATCTCATAATGAAATCATTCTTATGTGTGCCACAAAATCAGAAATCATACATCATAGCATAACCCATGTAATAAAAATGGGATTCTTAAACATCGTGCCATCATAACATAATCCATATAAGATAAAAGGACTTCATAAAAATAATTACATCATAACATAATCAAATCAATGTAAAAATAGGGATAGGAACAGAAACATATATTATCTTAGATGGAATGTAATTTTGATAAAACTCTTGAACTCCATTCTTAAGGAAAATATCATTTCAACTTGAAAAACATTTTTCCTTTCTTAAAATGTCATATAATTTTAAACTAAAAGAAGATGATTAAAAATGAACATGAAAACTTGTAATGTAAGCTTCATAGAAATAATGTTCTAAAATTCCCTTCATGCCGTATAAGTTAAATAAAAACATTCTTCTCATACTTTTGTCGGAAAAGTCAAAAAGTACCTCGTATGGTAAACAAATGATAGATTCCTTCCATATAATGTGGTAAAAGTAATAAAAGGGTAAAAATGTATTTAAAAATCCATGGAAGGATATTAAACGTTTTATGAAATTATTTTGAGAACATATGGACATGGATAATAAACATAACCCCTAATAAATACTTAAGCATAAACAATCTTAGATAAGAATGAGATTGGAATAATTATCCCTTACCTTAGGTCCAATATGATTCGTATGTATCCAAACCTCCTGTATAATGATTTAAATAATGTCATTGAATTATTACAGAATCATATTCATTTTTATGATATCATATATGGTTCATTTATGACTTTATATTACCCGTTCTTTTGTAAATTTCATGTTAAAGCTGCGTTTTGGGTAAAACGTTTTATTTATCATACGTGTTTAAACTTGTTATTCTGGATATAATTAATACTTATATAATGATTTAATTACTTCCAGAATGTAAATAATGATATACATATCATATATATTCAGTATGTATATAATATATAGATAAATGAAATTAAATACACCGTTCATGGAGACGGTAGGCCGTATGTATGCATGAACGCTGTTTAATTTTCCTTATTGACTTGAATGGATGTAAGTAGAAGAAATATATATATATATATATGTATACATAAATACAGTAGATTCATTATTTCATATATTTCATTATTATTCATTATATATACTTTATAATCATTCTTGACTAGTTAATCATGGAAAATGAATCGCATCGCGTTCGTGGAGACGGTAGTCCGTATGTACGCACGAGTGATGATATCATTCCCATGATCGGGGAATTGTATTTAAGTGTATGTATAATATTAAAGAATCAATATCATTTTACAATAACCATATATATTTATTTATTTAGACCATTATACCCATCCATGTAAGGTGGTGGTGGAAAATAGATTACACCACGACGTGGAGACGGTATTCCGTACGTACGCACGCAAGGTGATTTCGTTTTCTGTAGGATGGATAGATGGTGAAATAGGGTTGTTTCATAATTATAATAACATATCAGTATATTAGTTATACATATGTTATTACTTCATAATGAAACAACTAAAGGAGAAGAAGTATAAGAAGAAATAAAGTTGAAAGAATCGGTAACAGACATTACCTCTTCTTTGAAGCGCCTATTCTTAACCTCCTCTTAGGGCACTAATATGGTCTTTGAATAATACCAGTACCTCTAGGATGTTTCAAGGGAAGAAGAGAATATAAATTGGCAGGTGTTGGCCGAGAATGAAGGCTCAAAGTGGTGTTCGGAGGAGAGGGAGGAGGTGCCCTTTTATAAGGGTGGAGAGGGGCACCTTTGGAAAAACTAAAAATATTATTTTATTATAAAGTCATATTCTGTTTTTAATAACTCTAAATTGATTTATTTAGAATCTAAGGTGGGTATGGGTCGAAATAATCTCATCTAATATAATTTAGACAAGTTTAGGTTTCTATTTTAACCTTATCATTTAGATTTAACTTTAAGTTAAATAATTTTACTTTTACCGGGTCTTCTTGTTTTCTTACACTATAAGGTTAATAAACTTACTATAACAAGACCCAATAACCCCAATTTGCTTATTATTAATATATATAACCTTATCTAAGTAATTTGGCCGAACCTTAGATTTTTAGGAATAAAATAACAATTAATAAAATAATATTTGTTTTAAAAACTATTTTATGTCAATTTTGACACTATTTGGTACTTGATTTTTTTTAAACTCATAACAGAATCATTAGTTCAAAAAAAGTTAATTAAATCAATAATAACATGTCATATTAACCTATAAAGGTATTGTAATTCATAAAAAGTATCAAATTACATTTATTTGGGTATTTATAACATCGATTATGTCAATATTTCATTAATAAGATAATTACTACATCACCATTGTGTCATAAATAAATTAACATATATAATGTATAAAAATTATAAATAAAATTCCATTATGTAGGAAATATTATTATCTTTCTAATGAATATTTATAGTCTAATTCATCTTATGTATAACCCTATATTAATAATGTTTTAGTTATTAAACTCTGATTTTAACTATTTTAACTATTCTTTAAATAAAATAATATTAAATGTCCTAATCTAATACAAGTGGGCCTAAAAGGTCATATTTTATTTCTAAGATTGATTTTTGTCGAAGTAAACTTATCCAATAGAATTATGACATGTGTTAGGGTAATAATAATATCATTTTTACCCTTAATTACCCAATTTACTTTTAACCGTGGTAAAAAAAGTAAAATGATACTATTCAGAAAAAATTATTTTCATCTCATTGAACCACATTTTAGACCTCGATATTAACCGTGTCTCTCGAATTTTCTAAATTCCACACACAGAAGCAGTAAAATTATGTTTTATGTGAATTTACAAATTCTCCCAGGAGGTGGGTAAAAGACGGTGAAAAGCTCAATAAAATTTTTATTTGTCTAAAATTATTATAAAATTACTCCAATGAATTACATTGAACTCATATAGGTATTATGTATCAATTTTTACCTAAAATAAATTTAAATAAACTAAAAATTTATTTAAATAAAATGTTGGTTTTTAAATAGTAACCTAGTGTTTTCACTATTCATCAAAAATTGAATGTTTTCAGAAAAATACCAAAAATTCACCCTTGGATAATTTCGATATTCCAAATCCAAAAATGAAGTCCATTTTTAGTGATAAATTTTTAAAAATTTAAAAAAGTGGGTATTACTATTCATAATGGTTAGTTCATAATAATATTATAATAATATCTTGTTTAGTGAAACTCGGTATTGCGTACTACACACGCTATCGAGGAAGGTCTTTATTGCGTGTAATGCAAGCCAAGTCAGGGCTGCATGTAGTGAAAGCTCTGTTTGATGTTTCATATAACATAATCAACACTTATTTCATTTATACACTAAAACAAATCTATACATAATGTTGCATAGAATAGTTTCTACAAAATGAACTTGAAATTGTGTGTAACACGATCCAAGAATAGTGTTGTGTATACTGCAAGAAAATATGGTGTTGTCTATATCAGAATATATTTTCGGTGTAGCGTACAACACAAGACATCAATGTAATTAAAATGTATAATTCTCATAAAATCTCAGGTTGTTACATGCTACCCCCCTTAAAATGAATTTCACCCTCGGAATTCATCGGGGTTATATATGGTTTACTACTTGAAATTTTCTTTCCTAGAAACCCACCTAGTAAAAAGGAATACTAAAACTTCATTTTAAAAAGGAAATTTAGAAATGTAATGGTCACCCAGATTAACTCATCACTAGGTTTCCACATTGGAGAACATAGGTGAAAATATGGATATGGAAGAAAAATCTAACCATCAAGTTTTGATTGAGAGTGGTAGAGAACATGTCTATTAAAAATCCAACAATCACAAAGACATAAATTTTTGATGATCTAAGGTACCATTTGATTCATCGGATATAAGTTCACTAGGACAACATTTTTGGTTTTCAATATCATTTCCCTAAAGTTAAAAATTTTGAATTAGAAGAAATAGTTACTTGATTTTGGTACAATCTCATCGTTGGTAGTTCATGGACAATTTCCACTTCACCTATTAAATAAATGAAGTTAAATTTGTCATTTGCGATGTGTTAGTAGATCAGGTGATAGAAGGATGGGTCATTCCATCTATCTCAAAAAAAAGGTTAGAAAAAGTTATCAATATACATAAGTACATCTATAGTGAGATTAATCATATTTTGTTCCTAAAATGGACGTATACTTCATATATAATACCACTTAAAAAATTAAAACACATTTATAATAACTGGGGACTTCATGTAGGCCAGTGGTAGGTGATACAGGCCTGTCACACATCGGTTGTGGGTTCGATTCCCGCAACCTTGTCCGATGCGACGGGTTGTCGCCCGTCCTGCAGGTTATCCTTTTTCTAAAACAATACTATTATAAAAAAATGTTCTAGCTTTAAACAATACTATATAATGTCCCTCATAATCCATTCTAATATTTATGCTTATCCAAAATAGTTTTTTCCTAACTCATAGTATAAGGAGAATGATTATTAAAATGGTCAAATAACAAGAACTTGAATACCATCATTTATCCCTCATATATATTGTTCGTCGCATTCCAATCATGTGAGTACCTTAATCACGTATTCTCTTGAAAAATGAATACCCATTGAACCTTAGTGAAAACATTAATGACATCAAAAGTTAACTATTTTCACATAGAAAAATCCCAAAAATTCTATATACTAAAAACATGATATCACTTAGTACTTATATCAATCATGACCTCGTGAATACTATCAAACATCTCATTATCTCCTTATCCCTTCATTATGTGCACATAATCTAATTTCCAAAAAAAATATCTGAATAACCTTTCATGGTTATCGGTACCATTGAACATATACTTTCAAATAATTTACGAAAAACCATAGTGTAACAATCCTTAGATGTGTCTTTATTCCATAATACTATTACCTATACAACATAACTCTTGATAAACATAAATCATTCCACTACCTTCTTAAACCACTAACTGAGCTTTATCCTTTACTTCATCTCATATATCATTTGTATTCTCTTCATCATCATCAACATAAATACTACCCATACTATAAGGCCCCATCCTTAAACGTTACTTAATCTTGAGTTACTTTAATAATACACGTTGAGGATCTTTTCATGTTTAGATTTTTAGAGAATTAGATCTTAAAACATGCATTACATTCCACATTTAGACAAAGTGGTTACATAAAAGATAGTACTCATTTTTCTCAGCAACGAAAAAATATTTAAAACAAAACATGGATTATTTCTTTACACTTCCTTGACACTATCATCACATCATGTACCTTTCCCTTGACCTGTGAAAAACATTTCAAAAACGTGTGATGAGCATAAAAAGCCCAGTAAGGGATATAAAAGTACTAAATGAAAACATTAGTCCATGTTTGAAATCATACATTACTCATAAAACATAATCACTTTAACATACCTCATCAAATCATGCATAAATCATAGAAATAATAAGACATAATGTTAACTTGAGGCATTCCTAACATTCTTACATAGGGAGTAACCCTTATGGTTACGTTTGGAATACCCATCCCAGTATATTCCCTAAATCGCTTCAGAGAAACCTTAACATTTAACTCCTTTGCATTACACAATGCATTGGAGAGCTATATCGGGCTCACCCTCCCTTAGTTTATCACGAAACCACCCATATTCATAAAAATTCCCAAGAATCATAACATAATCGTATCACATAAAACATGCATAAAGGAAACATAACATTTCCACATTTCAATCACACGATATCAATACAACACATTTATATAATAAAAACATTATGAAAACCATTTTCAATACCAAAAGAAAAGAAAAGTAATACATGTTATATATTTTTGATTTTAAAAAAATGTAATGGCTTGTAGAGGAATCCTAAACTCAAATAATGGTCATGGCGGCAGAGAAGTCATTGTCGCCGAATACGTACAACAAAAAAACATTCCCTTTTGTTGTTTAGTAAACTCTTTGTATAAAACGATTCATTTGAATAACTGTAAAATTCAAAGTGGATTATACACCGTATAAAAGAAATTTTTGTATAAAAAAAATATGCCCCAATGAAAATAGATTGAGACGAAGTCCCATACCTCGTATCCAACTTGACTCGATCGTTCTTTAATCTCCTTTAAATCAGGTAACTTCTCTTGGTTAGAACCAAAAGGGTTTCTGGAAGATATTTCTACCTAAGGTAAGGCTATTAGGATGAAGAGAGTTATGTAGAGAGATAAAATGAGGAGAGTTTGGCCAAGCCAATGGCTTGAGAAGGGTGGGTAAGGATGTAGAGGTGGGGGATTTTACAAGAGGAGAAGAGGGGCACTCTTGGAAAGGTATAAAATGTTACTTTAGTTTCAAATGAGTTTCGGATTTTAAAGGTCCCACATTGAGGTATTTCTAGGATAAGGTAATATTGTTTCGAAATATACTCATCCAATAGGTCTTTGACAAGTGTATGTCTTATATTTTACATTATCGTTTCATTTTATTTAAATCGTTCATTAATGAGGTAATCACTACATCATCATGATGTCATAAATAAATTAATTTATTTAATGTCTAAAAATTATAAAAAATAATATGATTTAGTAAATATTTTTATCTTTATAAATAATATTTATAGTCCAATAGATCATCTATGTAGACAAAATTAAATTTTTTTTTACTCAGGTGATACATTCTTTGTTATATTTAACTTTCTTTAAAAATAAAAAGATAAAAGGTCATTATCACACAAATGTGATTCCATGGGGTCCCCATGTTGGAACAAGGTATACCATGGTTGGACATGAAAAAACCAGTAGCATTAGGACACATTTTGTGGTCATTTGTTATTATTATGATATTATTTTATTATCCTTAACTACCCGATTACTAATTAATCAATATAATTAAAGATAATTACCGTCGTTACTATTTATAATGTCCAAAAAAGACTCTTGATTACATAATTTGGACCTTATGATTCCAAATATGTAATCCATTTTACCAAATTCCAAACACAGTAATTGAAATAATTAATTTAAAAATAATTCCCGTTGTCAAAACAAATAGCGGGTTTTTTAGAAATAATATCAATGAAAAGTTTGTCACTTGATTATGCCCAATTCTAAAGTGAAATTAAACCCAATGACCACCATTGGATTACATGGTAAAAATATATTATATTTACACTTTAAACCCAATTATAATGATAATCTAGAAATATAATTAAATTAGATGAAAATTCAGTTTTGATGTAAAATGCAGTATTTTTCACTATTCATTAAAAATTGAACATTGTCAGAAAATTACCAAAAAATTATCCAATGTAAATTTCAATGTCCCAATCATAAATAATAAGTTTATTTTGACAAATATATCTTATAAAATTGTCAAAGAGTTTATTTAAATATGGTTTTCCATCAAAAGGCGGTAAGATAATCTTTTAAAAATATTAGTGTGTTCTATGCTTAAGATTGGATTTATTCTCATTTTAAGCCTCTAAAACACTATATAATTCATGAATAGATATATATAAGAATATATATTATTAATTACTTACATGGGATGTTACATCCTTCCCCCTTTAGAAAATTTCATTCCTGTAATTTATCTACTTATCGAATATGTGGGGGTATTTATCCCTCAGTGCATTTTCAGGTTCCCATGTTGCCTCTTAACACATGTGGTTTTTCCACGAAAAATTTACTTGATGAATAATCTTATTCCGCAACACTTTCTCACCGTGGTCATGAATCTGGAGCAGTTGTTCCTCATAAGATAGATTCTCTTCCAGCTGAACTACTTCTGGGCTCAAGAAATGAGATGGATCTGGCATGTACTTTCTTTACATTGAAACATGAAAAACACTATGTACCTGAGATAAACTCAGAGGTAAAGCCACTCGGTATGCAACTGATCCAACTCTCACCAGAATTTCATATGGTCTAATGAACCTTGGACTCAGCTTTCCTTTCTTACCAAACCGCATCACACTTTTCCATGGTGATACTTTGAGAAAAATGTGATCGCCTACCTCAAAAGAGAGATCCTTCCTCTTGTTGTCCGCATAACTCTTATGCCTGCTCTGAGCCATTCTCATGTGTCTCTGTATCATCTGAACTTTTTCTTCCAACTCTTCTACCAATTCTGGTCCCATCAACTTTCTTTCACCCACTTCATCCCAGAAACCTGGAGTTCGACACTGCTTCCCATATAATGCCTCAAATGGTGCCATCTGTATACTGGAATGAAAAATGTTATTATAAGAAAACTCAACCAAAGATAGATGTTGGCCCCAAATTCCCTGATAATCTATCGAAAAAGAACGTAGAAAATCCTCCAAAGTCTGAATTCTTCATTCTGACTACCCATCTGATTGAGGATGAAAAGATGTACTAAAATTTAATTCAGTACCCAACGACTTTTGAAGGCCTTTCCAAAAGTTAAAAGTGAACCTAGGATCACCGTCATATACAATGGTGAGAAGAACTCCATGTAACCTAACTATCTCTTTAAGATACAAATAGGAAAGTTGATCTAGGGAAAAAGTATCTCATATAGGAAGGAAATGAGTAGATTTAGTGAAGCGATCAACAATAACCCAGATTGCATTATTACCTCATGGTGTCTTCAGCAATCCCACAACGAAGTCCATGGATATATTCTCCCATTTCCACTCTGGTACTGGTAAAGGCTGAAGCATCCCTTTTGGTAACTGCCGCTCTACTTTTACCTATTGAAAAGTCAAACACTTCACAATAAAATCAGCAATATCCCTTTTCATTCCATCCCACCAGTAATAATCTATAAGATCTCTATACATCTTAGTACTGCCTAGATGAACTGAAAACGAAGAACTATGAGCTTCACATGACAACTATCTCTTCAACTGTGAATCAAAAGGCACACAAAATCTCTTCCAAAATCTCAAAACTAAATCATTATCAATGTTGAATTCCGGAAAATTACCCTTCTGAACCAGCTCTACCTTTTTCTACAACTCGTTGTCTTGCTTCTGTGTTTGCTTAATTCTGTCTGATAGAGAAGGTTTCACTGATACATGAAACAAAAAAGAAGGACATCCTACACCAACAACATCTATGCCAATGTTCATCAAATCCTTAACCAAAGAATCATGTTCCAAACACAACATTGTTAATGAAGCATTACTTTTTCAACTCAAGCATGAACCACTTTATTTGCTTTTCCCGGATGGTAATGAATTGTAAAATCATAATCCTTGATTAATTCTAGCCATATCCTCTGTATCATGTTCAATACTTTCTGAGTTAATATATACTTTAAACTTTTTTGATCGGTATATATTTCACACTTTACTCCACACAAATGATGCCTCCAAATTTTAAAAGAAAAAAACAATAGCAGCTAATTCCAAATCATGTGTAGGGTAATTTACCTCATGTTGTTTCAACAGTCGTGAAGCATAAGAAATTACCTGATCATTCTGCATTAGGACGCAACCAAGTCCTTTCAATGAAGCATCACTGTAGATAACAAACTCACCATTCCTGGAAGGTAGTTCCAAAACTGGAGCATTAACCAATCTTCTTTTCAGTTCCTAAAAAATATCATCACATTATTTCGTCCAGATAAACTTAACACCCTTTTGAGTTAACTTAGTCATTGGACTAGATAACCATGAAAAAATTCTAAAAAACCATCGGTAATAGCCTTCCATAACAAGAAATCTACGGATCTCAGTTATATTTGTGGGTCTTGGCCATTCTTCAACAACCTTTGTTTTTGTAGGATCAACAGTTCTCCCATCATTAGAATCATGTGACCAAGGAAGGAAATTTTTTGCAACCAAAACTCACACTTTCTGAATTTACCATACAATTTATTTTCATTTAAGGATTGAAAAATAACCCTTAAATGTCTTTCATCCTTCTATTTACTTTTAGAAAACACCAAAATATCATCAATGAAAACAACCACAAACATATCCAAGAACTCATGGAAAATTATATTCATAAGGTCCATGAATACAACAGGTGCATTGGTTACCCCAAAAGGCATTACTAAAAATTTATAATGGCCATATCTTGTTCAAAATGCGGTCTTCGGAATATCTGCTTCTTTTACCTTCAACAGATGGTACCCCGATCTCAGGTCAATCATTGAAAAAAACCGAGCACCCTGGAGCAGATCAAACAAATCATCGCTATGAGGTGAAAGATATTTGTTCTTAAAAGTGATGTTATTCAAGGCTCTATAATCAATGCAAAGTCTCATTGAACCATATTTATTTTTAACAAATAAAACATGAGCACCCCATGGTGATGTGCTAGGTCTAATGAAACCTTTCTCTAATAAATGTTGCAATTGATCCTTCAACTCTAAAAGTTAAGTTTGAGTCATTCGACAAGGAGGTTTTGAAATTGGCTTAGCATCAGGAACTAAGTCAACAGTAAACACAACTTCTTGATCTGGTATTATTCCCAGAAACTCATCAGGAAAAACATCAGGATACTCATTTACCACTGGCACATCATTAATCTGAACAGTTCCCTTGTTTTCAAGGATATGTGCAAGGTAACATTCATTTACATCTTATACATATTTCTCGGCCTCTTGATATGTTATCAACAGTAAGGGTGCATTCTTGTATAAAAACTGAAAGTCTTTCTGAAAAGAAACTTCTTTAGCACAACAGTCAATCTTAGCATGGTAAATAGAGAGCCAACCCATACCCAGGATAACATCAAACTCTACTAGAGGTAAAATAATAAGGTTTTCAAGTAGGTTCTTTCCACGGATAAGGATAGAAAGATTCATAAAAATTATTTTTTCCTCAACATTCACCCCAGGTGTTTTTACCACATGTTCAGGAGTCATTTCTTGAGATGGTATTCCCATTTTACTAGAAAAGTTTTCAGAGATGAAAGAATGTGTAGACCCCTAATCAAACAACACACTGGCATAATCTGAAGAAAAAAAACAAAGTACCTGATACAACTTCATTTGATGGCCTGACATCTGCTGAAGTAGTTGCAAAGGATTTCACCTCCCCTTTCTTCTTATAGTCTAACTGGTTCCCATCACTCAAGCTCGTTGTCGGAAACTCATTTTCATATTTACCCATCTCATTGCACTTAATACATTTCACTAACTGTAAATCACATTTGGACTTACCATCACCTTAATGTTTTTCAGTGCAATCACGAGCCTTATGTCCCATCTTACCACATTGGTAGCACTTTCCAAAATTCATAAGACATTCCACAGCATGTCTTTTACCAAATTTATCACAAACTGGGAACTTAGTTTTCTTACTGCCAGAACTTTTTGAATAATTCTTTCCTTTCTCATGCCACATCGGTCTCTTCTTCTACTGGTTGTTACAGAACACTTGATCATCGACAAACTCCATTTCCACCTTCTCAGTACATCAAAGAATCTTTTTATAACTTTTTAACTCACGAAAGCACTAGTGCAGAAAACGTTTTTTACGTCACCATTTTTTACGTCGGTTATATAAAACCGACGTCAAAATATGTAAAATGAGGTTTTTTACGTCGGTTATTTCTTAACCGACGTAAAAACATGTGTTCAGTACACATTTAACGTTGGTTATTTTTATAACCGACGTTATTAATCGCGCGGCTTCGTTTTTTACGTCGGTTATTTTTATAACCGACGTACAAAACGCGGTTTTCGAAGGCCCTTTGACGTCGGTTATTGAATAACCGATGTAACAAACGCTGTTTTTGAAGGCTTTTTTACGTCGGTTATGAAATAACCGACGTAAAAAAAGAATCCTCAGATGTTTTTGACGTCGGTTACGGAATAACCGACGTAAAAAAACGCGGATTTTGAGCCCTTTATAACGTCGGTTATAAAATAACCGACGTCAAAAATGAATCGGAGGAAGGTTTTTACGTCGGTTATTGAAATAACCGACGTTATAAATGTTTTTAAAACAATTATCACGTCGGTTATTGAATAACCGACGTGATAACTCATTTAAAAATTTGCCCATACCCGTGGATTGTCATTCGCGAGTTTACCTTCGACAGTCGCGACTCGTCTCTCTCGCGCGTAAACCCGAATCGGCTCGTCCATTTCGTTGGTTTAGATTCGTTTTGCGATCATCGTTTCTCATATTTAATCTCCTCGGATCAATCATCTAAACTCGCAGCACTCAGGTAATCCTCCCACTCGTTCGTTTTTTTTTCGCGGATAGTAAATATATATGTGTTGTGATTTTTTTTGTTGAAACTAGCTAAGATTCTTCGATTGCGAACCCTTTTAACTCGTTTTGGCACCATAATCTTATTTATCATCCCTAGATCTATTTGTTCGACTTGCAATATTGAGTAATTTTATGATTTCACTAATTTTTCATCGTTTTCTATAAATCCCCGAGAGGGTTGGGGCGTGTCCATTTGGATGGGTTGCCCTTTTATAGTTGTTACTACTTTATTCACACACAACCATGGCATAGGTGCATGGATTTGGGGTCGGGGGGTGTCCAGGGGGGTTTACAAGGGGGTGGGTGGGTGTGGGGGCTGTCCAAGGGTGTGGGTGGGTGTTGGGGGGTGTCCAGGGGGTGTCCAAGGGGGTAGGGGGTGGGGGGTGGTGTTTAGGAGGGGTGGGGGGGCTGTCCAGAGGGTTGGGGGGTGTCCAGGGGGTGTCCAAGCAGGTCGGGGGTGGGGGGTTTTGTCCAGGAGGGGTGGGGGTGCATTCTAGAGGGGCCGGGGGCTGTCCAGAGGGGTCGGGGGGTGTCCAGGGTGGTGTCCAAGGGGATGGGTGGGTGTGGGGGGTTGTCCAAGGGGGTGGCGGCATGTCCAGAGGGGTCGGTGGGGTGTCCAGGGGGGTGTCCAAGGGGGTGGATGGGTGTGGGGGGCTGTCCAAGTGGGTGGCGGCCTCTCCAGAGGGTATTTGGGGTTGTCCGGGTGGGTGGGGGGGCTGTCCAGAGGGTTGGGGGATGTCCAGGGGGTGTCCAAGGGGGTAGGGGGTGGGGGTGGTGTCCAGGAGGGGCGGGGGGCTGTCCAGAGGGGTCGGGGGTGTCCAGGGGGGTTTACAAGGGGGTGGGTGGGTGTGGGGGGCTGTCCAAGGGTGTGGGTGGGTGTTGGGGGGTGTCTAGGGGGGTGTCCTAGGGGGTAGGGGGTGGGTGGTGGTGTTTAGGAGGGGTGGGGGGCTGTCCAGAGGGTTGGGGGGTGTCCAGGGGGGTGTCCAAGCAGGTCGGGGGTGGGGGGTTGTGTCCAGGAGGGGTGGGGGTTCTTTCTAGAGGGGTCGGGGGCTGTCCAGAGGGGTCGGGGGGTGTCCAGGGTGGTGTCCAAGGGGATGGGTGGGTGTGGGGGGCTGTCCAAGGGGGTGGCGGCCTGTCCAGAGGGGTCGGTGGGGTGTCCAGGGGGGGTGTCCAGGGGGGTGGATGGGTGTGGGGGGCTGTCCAGGTGGGTGGCGGCCTCTCCAGAGGGAATTTGGGGTTGTCCGGGTGGGTGGGGGGGCTGTCCAGAGGGTTGGGGGATGTCCAGGGGGGTGTCCAAGGGGGTAGGGGGTGGGGGGTGGTGTCCAGGAGGGTCGGGGGGTGTCCAGGGGGTGTCCAAGGGGGTAGGGGGTGGGGGTGGTGTTTAGGAGGGGTGGGGGGGGGGTGCTGTCCAGAGGGTTGGGGGTGTCCAGGGGGGTGTCCAAGCAGGTCGGGGGTGGGGGGTTGTGTCCAGGAGGGGTGGGGGGCTGTCCAGAGGGGTCGGGGGGTGTCCAGGGGGGGTTTACACATCGATTTGTTTTATATTTCAAAATTGTTATATTCAAATTATGATTTTTTTCATATAAACATATATTTGTCTTATCTAAAAAATATATATATTTTTGCTATTTGTTATAGGTAATAATGAGTCGAAGTTGGATTACGGCACATCGAATGAGCAATGAATATGAGGAAGGTGTTGATGCCTTTTTGGAATTTTCTAAACGAAATGTTCCAAGTAGTGACATTTTTTTCTGTCCATGCCTGAAACGTCTGAATATGAAGAAGTTGAAAAGTAGAGAGATAAAAGATCATCTGATTTGTCATGGTTTCAATCCGAGTTACAACCCTTGGATTTGGCATGGCGAAACTGGACAGAATGTCACTGATGATAATGAATCGCAAGATGGTAACTCCGATGGAATTGAAGAAATGATTCGCGATATTGTAGAAGAACAAATTGAGATAGAACCGAGAGTTGCACGTCTATATGGTGATGCCGAAAAACCATTATATCCTGGTTGTACAGATTTTACGGTTTTGTCGGCGGTGTTAAGATTGATTAACCTGAAGGCGAAACATGGATGGAGTGACAGAAGTTTTACAGAGCTGCTACAATTGATGAAAGACATTCTTCCAAAAGATAACGATCTTCCAGATTCACATTATAAGGCCAAAACAATATTATGCCCGATGGGATTGGGATACAGGAAAATACACGCCTGTCAGAATGACTGCATTATATATAGGAAGGAATATGAATTTCTGAAAGAGTGTCCTAAATGTGGGACATCACGGTATAAGGTGAAAGAAAAATCACAGGCTGATGTAGAGATTACAAAGCTCCCTTCAAAGGTATTTTGGAATCTTTCTATAATTCCTCGTTTCAAACGTTTATTTGCTAATTCACATGATGCAAAAAGGTTAAGATGGCATGCTGATGAGCGGGTATGTGATGGAAAAATACGTCATCCAGCTGATTGTCCACAATGGAAGAAAATTGATGCCCAGTACCCTACATTTGGAAATGAAATTAGAAATCTGAGACTAGGCTTGTGCACAGATGGAATGAATCCATACCGAACCCTCAGTAGCACACATAGTTCATGGCCTGTTTTATTGGTAATTTACAACCTCTCTCTTGAAGTTTGTATGAAGCGCAAATATGTCATGTTGAGTATCATGATCTCTGGTCCAAAGCAACCCGGCAATGATATTGATGTATACTTGTCACCGCTGATTGATGATTTGAAACTGTTATGGGCTGATGGTATTAGGGTGTATGATTCTTATAAAATGGAATATTTTCAACTGCATGCAGTGCTTCTATTCACTATAAATGACTTCCCAGCATATGGAAATTTGTCTGGATACAGTGTTAAAGGGCATAAAGCATGTCCAATTTGCGAACAACAGACGTCATATTGTCAATTGCATCATGGGAGGAAAACAGTGTATATGGGTCATCGAAAGTTTTTGCCTATGGATCACCCTTATAGAAGACTAAAAAAGGCATTCAATGGCTCACAAGAATTTGATACTGCTCCTCAACCTTTATCCCCAGAATTGTATTTTGAGAGGGTGAAAAACCTTGATGTGACATTGGGAAAGACACAGAAATCTGGTAATGATAGACATATTTGGAAGAAAAGGTCAATATTTTTTGAGCTACCATATTGGAGGTATCATGAAGTCAAACATAATATTGATGTCATGCACGTGGAGAAGAATATCTGTGATTCTTTGATCGGAACATTTCTAGATATTAAAGGAAAGACAAAAGATGGGTTGAATGCAAGGTTAGACCTACTGTCAATGGGAATACGTTTGGAGTTAGCTCCCACTTCTAAAGGAAGACGAACATTTCTTCCCCCGGCTTGTCATACATTATCGAAGAGGGAGAAAAGTAGCTTCTGTCAGTGTCTTCATGATATCAAAGTGCCTCAAGGTTATTCTTCAAATGTAAAAATTTTTGTCTCATTGAAAGACTTGAAGTTGATATGTATGAAATCACATGATTGTCATGTCATGATGCAACAAATTCTACCAGTTGCACTGCGTGGAATATTGCCCATCCGTGTCAGAAAGACTATAATGAGGTTGTGTTATTTTTTCAATTCAATTTGCAACAAGGCGATTGATATGAATGCTTTGAACATTTTGGAAAAGGATGCAATTTTTATACTTTGTCATTTGGAAATGTATTTTCCTCCAACTTTTTTTGATATGATGGTGCATTTACTGATTCATCTGGTTCGAGAAATAAGGCTTTGTGGACCTGTATATCTTCGTTGGATGTATCCTTTTGAAAGGTATATGAAAATATTAAAGGGATATGTTAAAAATCCATATCGACCTGAAGCCTCCATTATTGAAAAGTATATTTCTGAGGAGGTAGCAGAGTTTTGTACGAGCTACTTGGCTACGGCGCAACACATAGGTTTGCCTCCATCTCGCCATGAACGGGTTAATAATGAGGGAAAGGGGATTCGTGGCTTGAAAGTCAAATCACTGTCAGCTGAACATATGAAGAAGTTAGAATCATACATCTTGAATAACATAGCTGATGTTCAACCGTATATCACATTGCATATTAATGAGTTGAAACAATGTCATCCAAAGAAGAAAGAAATGTGGATTTTGAATGAGCACAACAAAACGTTTTTGCCATGGTTTAAAAAGACCATGCTTGGTAGATCAGATGTATCAGAGACATTAAAATGGATAGTGGGTGGTCCATCTTTAAATGTGATAACATGGTCCGCTTATGACATTAATGGCTATACATTTCATACGAAAGCTCAGGACAACAGAAGTGCAGTTCAGAATAGTGGTGTAATGGTGTTTGCAGAAGCAATGCATTTTTCGAGTGCTAAGGACAGAAACCCAATTTCAGCATCAAGTGCATATTATGGAGTGATTGAAGACATATGGGAGGCTGATTACTTTAAAATTAAAGTTCCCGTTTTTAACTGTAAATGGTTTATCGGTAACAACAGTGTCAGACACGATGAATTTGGAATGACACTTGTCAATCTGAATAGATTGGAAGACACAGATGATTCTTTTATAATGGCAACACATGCCAAAAAAATTTTCTATGTAGTAGATCAATCAGATATGCAGTGGGCTGTTGTTTTACAAGGGAAAAACCAATATGTTGGTGAGGATGAATTTGATGAAGATGCTGATTTATGTGAGATTCCTACTTCCATGGAAAGATTAACAGAACATAATGATGAGTATGTTGAAGACATGGTTTGTTCCATAAGGAACGATCACGATGAAGGAATTTGGGAAAACAATCCAACTGTACATTCCTAAAATTACAGGTAACACAAGTTTATTTCTTGTTTACATTTAGTTTTTTCATATAATGTTAGATACTGTAAATTTTTTACTTATTAAAATATGTATCAAACCAAAACGATAAAACAATAAAAACCGTAAAGAGGAGAAGACCTGGGCGCACCGGCAGGCCGGTGGTGGATCACCGGTTGGCCGGTGGTCCAGAACAAAGCTGTCTGGTCCACCGGCCGGCCGGTGGTCCAGACAGCTTTCCTCTCTGTCTGAACCACCGGCCGGTGGACCAGACAGAGCCTTCCTCTCTGTATGGATCACCAGCGGCCAGCCGGTGTTGAGCCAGCGGCCGGCCGGTGGTTCAGACATAGAGGAAGGCTCTCTGTCTGGTCCACCGGCCGGCCGCTGGATCACCACCGGCCGCCCGGTGGACCAGACAGGGAGCCTTCCTCTCTGTCTGGATCACCAGCGGCCGGCCGGTGAGGAGCCAGCGGCCGGCCGGTGGTTTAGACAGAGAGGAAGGCTCTCTGTCTGGTCCACCGGCCGGCCGGTGGTGATCCAGCGGCCGGCCGGTGGTCCAGACAGAGGAAGGCTGTCTGGTCCACCGGCCAGCCGGTGGTGAGCCAGCGGCCGGCCGGTGGCATCAGTGAGTCCACTTTTCAGCTTTCTTGGGCCAACTCCTTGGCAACCTTTTGCCTGTGTTTACCATGTTTATCATTGTTTAACATGCTTACCATATTACCAATGTTTACTATTGTGTAATTTTGTACACTTTTCTATTTGTGAACTAATGTTTGTTTTTTTTGATTTGAAGGAAAATGACAGATCAATCAGTTGATCAGCCACATGATTCTGGAGATGAGCATATTGGTCATACATCTGGGGAGGAACATTCACATGCTCCTATTACGAAAAAGAGTTCAAAGGTTGGTAAGCGTGGGTGGACACGTTTACCAAAATTATCACTTGCCCGTACGAAGGAGGAGAGGATAGTCGTGGAGTTTGATGATGATGATCTTCCAAGAGGTCCAAATGCTAAAGATTTTAAGGGTTTTGTAGCAACTCAGGCTAAGAGCAAAGTAAGAATTCTCTATGATGATTGGAGAAGTGTGGATAAGCCGATAATTTCTTAGCTGTGGGAGACCATTTTGGTATGATCTTTTGCTATTGTTTGACTGTTCTTTAAATGTTTCTAGTATATATAATATTTTTAACCTCTTTTTTATCAGATGACATTTGATATTCCTGACACTGGAGGAGTCAGGAAGAAATGCTTATCGTTGGCTGCTAGGAGATGGAGGGATTTCAAATCAACCCTCTCATCTGATTTCATTTATGGTCATAGGAGTCGTGAGAATCCATGTCGTATATATCCTTTTATAGATGAAGACACATGGAGAGAATTTTTTGAAAGTAGAAGAAAAGATTCATTTTTGGTAAGGGCAATGTAAACTTTTATAAGCTTTCTTATATAAATGATCTTATTATTGTTTTGTTAATGATTACTTATTCTTAATTTACAGAAAACAAGGAAAGTTCATCAAGAGATCCAATCTAAAAATGTATACCCTCATAGTTTATCTCGGGGAGGGTATGTATTATTGGAAGAACAAATGATGGCAGAAAAATTTCAACAACTAAGAGCTGAGTCTTCAAGCTCTGGAGAGGTGGCCCCTCCATCCCCTCCATCTAGACATGAGAAATGGAAAAGAGCTCGGAAGGGCAAAAAAGGACAATATCTTTCGGAAGAATCGAGACTCGTAGTTGAGAGGATTGTAAGATATCTATTTTATTTATTTAAGTTTACTATTTTCTTCATATATTTCCAATCATTATAGAAATGTTCAATTAATTATTAGAGGACTCTCTTGAGGAGCAGAGTTCACAGGGGACATTTACACCATCTGGGAGGGAAGATATTTTATCTGTGGCATTGGGAAAGCCCGAACATCCTGGCCGTGTAAGAGGATATCCGGCAGGTGTATCGGTAAGAAAAGTGTTGCCACGTTCCTCAACTTCTAACGTTGAGGGAGTTTATAAAAAAAATAGAATCCTTGGAGGCTGAAGTCCATAATATTAATGCGACAATGGAGGACAGGATTAGAGCATCGGTGCAGTTAATGTTTGCAGACTTGCAAAGACAATTTCAGGGTGCAGCTCCCACTCCACCTCTCCCAGTAGCTCCCACTCCCCCACCTCAGCCTGCAGACCCCATTTTTGATCCTCCTCCTCCGCCGCAGCTACCTACTTATTGTGAATTGTATGTTGATGATCCTCAACATCATATAGTTGCATATGGGATGGTATATTGTATAGGAGATACAGTTCATCATCAACAGTTAGAGGTAGAGAATCAGAGGGTCACTGTACAGGATATTATAGATAGATCAGCTCGGATACCATTACCTACAGATGAGGTGACGACAGTTGGACATAGTATCGGCCATTTTTTACTTTGGCCATCCAGACTTCTTCGACTCATTACCATAGAGGTATGGATGTTATATCTTTTATTTTATATTTTTATTAATGTTTTATCATTTGAAAACTAATATATTTTTCAATTTATTTTTACAGGAATACATCAAAGGTAAAGAAATACTGTATAGACAACAAAAAAGACAGATAGCTATGACATCAGATGCAGATACTAGCAGTCTTGACAAATTGTCAAGATATTCAAATTTGTTGGCGGATCATTATAACTTTACAATGGAAGCTCATGTTTGTGGACGTGAACTATGTGTGGGGATTATGAAAACTGATATCATGGAGTTTGTCACTGGAGATAAGTTGGGCATCAACGTGGTGCAAATTTTTATCATGTAAGTCTTAACACCTTTTCCTTGCGTTATATTTATTAAAAATGTATACTTATGTCTGCTTTCTATTAGGTATATGTATAAAATTTGTGAGAGGAATGAGCTGACAGATGTATATGGATTCGTGGACCCACAATTGATTTCCCCTGAAGCATGTGCATTGGATGAGGAACAAAGAATGCTTTATATTGCTGATAGATTTGAAAAGAATGTAATCACACAGTGTTGGATGATGCCTTTTTGTGAGAGGTATGAAACACATCCCTCTCAAAGAGTTAATTATCTTTTAACATAAAAAACCACTAACGTTAAATTTCTTTTTCTTAAATTTCCTTTTCTCAGGGATCATTGGATGTTAGGGGTTTTTTGCCCTAGGGAGAAAACACTTTATTGGATATGCTCTCTCCATGATGATGTGCGAGAAAGTTTTAAGAATATATTGGAAACGTAAGTTTCAATTTCACAATAGTTTTATATATTATAATGAATTTTAAATTTACCCCATTCGTATTATTTTCTAACAGGGCATGGGTCCACTTTCGAAAAAGCGCAAAGAAAAGGAATTACAAGATCAAATATGTACATGCGAAGGTAAATATCCATTTATAATTTGTACATTTTGATTTGTTACATAAAAATAATATATTGAATTTACACTCATTCATACGGAAATTTCATGAGCAACAAGGCATCATCGAATGCAGATATTACATGTTAAGATTTATGTATGAAATAATAACAACTGGTACAGTTCTGAGTTTTGACCTGGTAAGATTTCCTCTTTCTCATAATATTTCAATTTGATTTATTCATTATACACGTTGACTACTATCCTTTTCCTTTGTAGCTTTTTGATGACCCTCAACCCTTTACTGCTGAAGATATCAAACACTTACAAGTGGAGTGGTCAAATTATTTTACAGGTTTGATTGACTTTTAGTTGTTTGTAATGTAAAATGTAATTTTGAATATTGTCAATGTAATTGTGTATTTCGTAGTCGTTTAGGTTGGATTTAGTTTTTTTTGAAGTTGACAGTGTAAGTTTTGAATGTTATATAAGTGAATGTTTAATTTTTATCTACTTCTTGTTTTGGTCTACTGTTGATGGTTTTTCTGGTTTGGATTTTGGTATGGGGGGAGAGGTTCCAAGGGGGTGGGTGGGTGTTTGGGGGGTGTCCAAGGGATATGGGAGGGGTGTCCAAGGTGTGTTTGGGGATGTCCTAGGGGTCGGGGGGGGGGGTGTAAATGAGGGTGGGGGGGTGTCCAAGGGGTGGGGGGTGTCCAAGGGGTGGGGGGTGTCCAAGGGATATGGGAGGGGTGTCCAAGGTGTGTTTGGGGCTGTCCAAGGAGTCGGTTGGGTGTAAATGAGGGTGGGGGGGGGGGCTGTCCAAGGGGTGGGGGGTGTCCAAGTGGTGGGGGGGTGTCCAAGGGATATAGGAGGGGTGTCCAAGGGGTGTTTGGGGCTGTCCAAGGGGATGGGGGGGGGGGGGGTTTCCAAGGGGTAGGGGGGGTTTCCAAGGGGTCGGGGGGGTGTCCAGGGGGTGGGGGGCTGTCCAAGGGGTGGGGGGGGGGGGTGTCCAAGGGGTGGGGGGGTGTCCAAGGGATATGGGAGGGGTGTCCAAGGGGTGTTTGGGGCTGTCCTAGTGTTCGGGGGGTGTAAATGAGGGTGGGGGGGCTGTCGAAGGGGTGGGGGTGTCCAAGGGGTGGGGGGTGTCCAAGGTGTCTGGGAGTTCTGTCCAAGGGGCCGGTTGGGTGTAAATGAGGGGGGGGGGTGTCCAATGGGTGTTTGCGGCTGTACTAGGGGTCGTGGGGGTGTAAATGAGGGTGGGGGGCTATCCAAGGTGTGGGGGGTGTCCAAGGGTTGTGGTGGGGCTCCAATGTGGTGGGGGAGGGCTGGCCAGGTTGTTAGGTGGGTATAGATGAGGGTGGGGTTCAGTTGGGGCTTGGGGGAGGGCTGGCATGGTTATTTTTGTTTGGTTTCTGGTTGCTTTTTGGTGAGAGCAGTGCAATTATTTAAAAAAAAAATTTCTTTCACGTCGGTTATTTTATAACCGACGTGGTAAATAAATCGGGAGGGGTTTATCACGTCGGGTGTTCCTAGAACCGACGTGATAAACCGTTCCCAGGGATTTTATCACGTCGGTTCTTAATATAACCGACGTGCTAAAAGGCCTGGGAATCGATTTACCACGTCGGTTATTGGATAACCGACGTGCTAAAACGTTTCCCAGGCCTTTTTATCACGTCGGTTTCCTAAATAACCGACGTGATAAAAGGCCAGGGGAAGGGTTTATCACGTCGGTTATGACATAACCGACGTGATAAACGATATCCCAGGCGTTTTATCACGTCGGTTTAGGGAATAACCGACGTGATAAATCCCCACGCGCATATTTATCACGTCGGTTATTATATGAACCGACGTGATAACCACCGTGATGTTAGGGATATTACGTCGGTTTTAAATAACCGACGTAAAAAACGTTATTTATAACATCGTCCGTATTAACGTCGCCTAAAAAGCGACGTAAATAATAAAAAATAACCGACGTAAAAAACGTTTTCTGCACTAGTGAAAGCTAAAGCCCTTCGATATTTTTCCTTTAATCCTGAGTAAAAATGATTGATTTTACTATCAAGGGCTTAGATAAAATTTGGGGCATACCTTTCCAATCGAGTGAACCTTTCTTCATAGGTAGCCACTGAGTCTTCTTCCTGCCTCAATTCCAGGAATTGTTTTTCCATCCTATGTCGAACAGCCTTAGGAAAATACTTCTCAAGAAACATACCTTTGAATTCATCCCAGTCGAGAGGATCAATCTCATCAGCATCCCTAATATTTTTAACCATTGACCACCACTGATCTGCTTCACCCTCCAAACGATAAATAGCAAGACAAACCTTTTGATTGTCTGAACACCCCATGACTTCGAAAATCTTCTCCAGTGCTTTAATCCACCCTTCAGCTAGCACAGGGTCAGATGATCCTCTGAATGATGGGGGATGTTGCCTCATGAAATGTTCCACCACTGACATGTTCCTCTACGGCTAATCTGGCTGATCTCGTGCATGGATACCACCACCATTTATCGCTTGAGTCAACTATGCCATCACTGCAACAAATTGTTCATTTCCAATTCCGAACATCTCAGGATGTTGATTAGGAAGGTCATTTCCTTCTATATGCCTTCCTAGCACTACTTCCATGTTTCCTCTACAGAAAACCATTCTGAACATACATGTCTTAGATGAAGAAACATGGTAATCTTCAAATACTATATCATTTGAATTTGACCATAAAAAAATATTATTGGATAATCATTTAATAGAATTCTAACTCCTAAAGTTATCTAAACTGACCTTTGATACCAACTATAAGGCCCCGGACTTAAACATTACTTAATCTTGAGTTACTTTAAGAATACACATTGAGGATCTTTTCAGGTTTAGAGTTTTAGAGAATTAGATCATAAAACACGAATTACATTCCACATTTAAACAAAGTGGTTACATAAATGATAGTACTCATTTTACCATCAACGGAAACATATTTAAAATAAAACATGGATTCTTTATTGACACTTCCTTGACACTATCATCACATCATGATCCTTTCCCTTGACCTGTGAAAAACATTTCAAAAACATTGTATGAGCATAAAAAGCTCAGTAAGTGATATAAAAGTATGAAATTAAAACATTAGTCCATGTATGAAATAATAATTTACTCATAAAACATAATCACTTTAACATACCTCATCAAATCATGAATAAATCATAGAAATCATAAGACATAAAGGTAACTTGAGGCATTCATAACATTCTTACGTAGGGAGTAACCCTCATGGTTACGTTTGGAATACCCGTCACGGTATATTCCCTAAATCTCTTCGGAGAAACCTTAACGTTTAACTCCTTCCCGTTACCCAATGCATTGGAGAGCTATATCAGGGTCACCCACCCTTAATTTATCACGGAATCACCCATATTCATAACAATGCCAAAAAACCATAACATAATCATATCACATAAAACATGCATAATGGAAACATAACATCTCCACATTTCAATCACAAAATATCAATACAAGACATTTATATAATATAAACATTAAGAAAACCATTTTCATTACCAATATAAAAGAAAAGTAATACATGGTATTTATTTTTCATTTAAAAAAAGGTTATGCCTTGTAGAGGAAGCCGAAACTCAAATAATGGTCACAGCAGTGGAGAAGTCGTTGTCGTCGCATACCTACGACAAAAAGAAAACATTCCCTTTTATCTTTTAGTAAACGCTTCGTATAAAAAGATTCATTTTGAATAAATGTAAAATTCAAAGTGGTTTATACACTGTACAAAAGAAAGTTGTTTATAAAACAAAATATGCCTCAATGAAAGGAGATTGAGATGAAGTCCCATACCTCGTATCCGACTTGACTCGATCATTCTTTAATCTCCTTTAAATCTGGTAACTCCTCTTGGTTTGAACCAAATGGGTTTCTGGAAGAGATTTCTGCCTAAGGTAAGGCTTCTAAGATAAAGAGAGTGATGTGGAGAGATAAAATGAGCAGAGGTTGACTGAGTCAATGGCTTGAGAAGTCTGGGTAAGGAGGTAGAGGTGGGGGCCTTTTATAAGAGGAGAGGAGGGGCCCTCTTGGAAAGGTATAAAATGTTACTTTATTTTCAAATGCGTTTCATATTTTAAAGGTCCCACGTTGATGTATTTAGATGATAAAGTGATAAGGGTTCAAAATATACACATCCAATAGGTCTTTGACATGTGTAAGTCTTAGATTTTACATTATCGTTTCATTTTATTTAAATCATTCATTAACGAGGTAATCGATGCATCATCATGATGTCATAAATAATTTAATTTATTTAATTTCTAAAAATTATAAAACAAATACTATGATGTCGGAAATATTTTTAGATTTCCAATTACTATTTATAGTCTAATAGATCATTTATGTTGACATAATAAAAAATGTTTTACTCAGGTGATACATTCTTTGTTATATTTAACATTCTTTAAAAATGAAAAGATAAAAAGTCATTATCACACAAATGTGATTCCATGGGGTCCCCATGTTTGGTACAAGGCATACCATGGTCGGCCATGACACAACATGTATCATTAGGACACATGTTGTGGTCATTTTTTATTATTATGATATTATTTTATTATCCTTAACTACCCGATTACTAATTAATCAAGATAATAAATGATAATTATCGTCATTACTATTCATAACGTCCAAAAACAGAAGATTCTTGATTAAATAATTTGGACCTTTTGATTCCAAATATGTAATTCATTTTACCAAATTCCAAACATATAAATTTCAATAATTAATTTAAAAATAATTCCTATTGTCAAAACAAATAGCGGTTTTTTTAGAAATAATATCAATGAAAATTTTTGTACTTGTTTATGCCCAATTACAAAGTAAAATTAATCCCAATGACCAACATTTGATTACATGATAAAATTAATTCTATATACAATTTAAAACAAATTAAAAATATAATCTAACCATATAATTTAATTAGATGAAAATTCCATTTTAATGTAAAATGCCGTATTGTTCACTATTCATTAAAAATGAAAAATGTCATAAAATTACCAAAAAATTATCCAATGTAAATTTCAATGTCCCAATCATAAAGAAGAAGTTTATTTTGACAAATATAGGTTATAAAATTGTCAAAAGTTTGATTTAAAAATGGTTTTTAATCAAAAGGAAGTAAAAAAAGCTTTAAAAAATATTAGTGTATTCCATGTTTAAGATTGGATTTATTCTCATTTTAAGCCTCTAAAACACTATATAACTCATGAATATCATAGATAAGAATATCTATTATTCATTACTTACTTGGGATGTTACACATACGACCATGATAATTCTCTTCATGATATTTTCCCTTAGGGCATTGGTTTGAATAATGCCCATACATCCCATATTGAAAACATTTAATCATTGTTGATGTCATAGTAATACCATTATCCTTGTCCATGGTGTTAACTAAACCTTTTCCGTTGCACTTTCTGGATTTGTGTCCTTCTTTTCCACACCCAAAGCATCTTCCAGTTCCTTTGAAACAATATCCCTGATGCCTCTTCCCACATGATTTACATGAGAGAAATTGAACATTCTTTCCTCTATGATCATCATGAAACTCCATCATTCTCTTATTATCTGAGTCTGGAAACTTTCCAATGTTGAGATTATTGATCATATTATGAGATTTTCTATTAGGCATAATAATGATGTTTTGCCTTCCAAATCGCATTTCATTTGCTTGATCATGAAGAATATCAGTCCATTGTCCATCATATTCTCCATTATTGGGAATCTTCCTGTTTCCAGCCATTTTCTAAAACCCAAAAAGAATGGTGCGAGAGGTAAAAATAATGCTAGGTAAAACAACACAATAAAGGGGGATTACCTTCCATATCTAAAATCTTAGGTTATATTCTATGATCATTACCATAATTCTAGGACTATAACCTATACTTATACATAACCTTAGGGACATCCCTAGACATACCTTAGAAATATCTCTAGGGATCTCACTGATGTTTTTCCATCCAAGTTTCCAAAGGTTAACTAAACCTTTCCTATAATACCAACTGTAGAGACCCGAAGCTTGACTTACATGGACATTACATTACTTTTTTGGAATACTTAATACATAACAAAAATATACACACACTGACCGTAATAGTTTAGTGTCTTTGGAAACTCGGAATTTAATCTTCTAATCGTGGTGAAAGATCTTCAAATTCTCCCATAAATATCTTCCCCTATTGTTTTCTTACCAAAAAACCATCTTTATATCCTAGGGAAAAGAAAACATAAAAATGGTGAGCTCAAATGCTCAGTAAGGGTAATCATAGATAACATAAAACAATCCATAAACATTTGAATGCAAAAGCTTGAACATAAAATATAAAAATCAAAATCATGATCAAAGACATAAATCTTGGAAAAACATAATGAATATATCATAAAGGAACATCAATCTTGATAAAATAGCATGGTAATAAATCATATAATTGTGGAAACCATTCAACAGTTGTTATGATTTCCATCATAGCCAAGGCATTGCTTCCAAGACCATCTTAGTGGACAAAGTCCCTTTCTGAATCGAGTTCACTCCTCGTTCAAGTCCTGTATCACTGAACTAGATTAACATAACATTCCAGCCATGTCTATCTCATGAGATATAAATCTTTACCCAATGAATTTGAGGGGTATATAGGTCCCACCCATCTCATAATGAAATCATTCTTATGTGTGCCACAAAATCATAAATCATACATCACAGCATAACCCATGTAATAAAATGGGATTCCTAAACATTGTGCCATCATAACATAATCCATATAAGATAAAAGGACATAAAAAAATAATTCCATCATAACATAATCAAATCAATGTAAAAATAGGGATAGAAATATAATCCCATATTATCTTAGATGGAAACTAATTTTGATAAAACTCTTGAACTCCATTCTTGAGGAAAATATACTTTCTACGTCAAAAACATTTTTCCTTTCTTAAAATGTCATATAATTTTAAACTAAAAGAATTTGATTAAAAATAAACTTGAAAACTTGTAAAGTAATATTCAAGGAAATAATGTTCTAAAAATCCATTCATGCCGTATAAGTTAAAGAAAAACATTCTTCTCGTACTTTTGTCGGAAAAGTCAAAAAGTATCTCGTATGGTAAACAAAAGAAAGATTCCTTCCATACGATGTCGTAAAAGTAAGAAAAGGGAAAAAATGTATTTAAATATACATGGAAGGATATTGAACATTTTATGAAAACATTTTGAGAACATATGGACATGGATAATAAACATAACCCCTAGTAAATTCTTACACATAAACAATCTCAGATAAGAATGAGATTGGAATAATTATCCCTTACCATAGGTCAGATATGCTTCGTATGTATCCGAAACTCATGTATAATGATTTAAATAATGTCATTTACTTATTACATAATCATATTCATTGTTATGATATCATATATGGTTCACTTATAACTTTATATTACCCGTTCTTTTGTAAATTTCATGTTAAAGAAGCGTTTTCGGTAAAACGTTTTATTTATCGTACGTGTTTGGACTTGTTGTTCTTGATATTATTATTACTTATATCATGATTTAATTACATAAAAAATTTAAAACATGATATATATATCATATATATTCAGTATATATATAATATATAGATAAATGAAATGAAATACACCGTTTATGGAGACGGTATGTCGTACGTATGCATGAACTCTGTTTTCTTTTCCTTATTGACTTGAATGGAAGTAAGTAGATGAAATATATATATATATATATGTATAAATAAATCCAGTATCTTCATTATGTCATATATTTCATTATTATTCATTATATATATTTTATAATCATTCTTGAATAGTTAATCATGGAAAATGAATCTCATCACGTTCGTAGAGATGGAAGTTCGTACGTACGCACGAGCGATGATGTCATTCCCATGATCGTGTAATTGTATTGAAGTGTATTTATAATATTACAGAATCAAAATCAATTTACAATAACCATATATAGTTATTTATTTACACCATTATACCCATCCATGTAAGGTTGTGGTGGAAAATAGATTACACCACGGCGTGGAGACGGTATTCTATACGTACGCACTCACGGTGATTTCGTTTTACGTAGGATGGATAGATGGTGAAATAGGTTTGTTTCATACATAGAATAACATATCAGTATATGAGTGATAATGATGTTATTATTTCATAATTAAACAACTAAAGAAGAAGAAGTAGAAGAAGAAATAATGTTGAAAGAATCGGTAACGGACATTACCTCTTCTTTGAAGCGCCTCTTCTTAATCTCCTCTTAGGGCACCAAAAATGGTCTTTTAAGAAGACCAGGACCACTATGATGTTTCTATGGAAGTGGAGAAGAGCAATTGGTAGGGTTTAGCTGATATTGAAGTCTCAAAGTGGTGTGAGGAGGAGGGGGAGGAGGTGCCCTTTTATAAGGGAGGAGAGGGGCACCTTTGGAAATATAACAAAGTTTATGTTATTATAAAGTCATATTCGGTTATTAATAGCTCCAAACTGATTTATTTAGAAGATAAAGTGGGGATGGGTCGAAATTATCTCATAAAATATAATTTATACAAGTTTAGGTTTCTATTTTAAACTTATCATTTAGATTTAACTTTATGTTAAATAATTTTACTTTTATCGGGTCTTCTTGTTTTCTTACACTATAAGGTTAATAAACTTACTATAACAAGCCAAACGAACACCAAGTTGTTTATTATTAATATATATAATAGTATCTAAGTCATTTGTCCGAACCATAAATTTTTAGGAATAAAATAACAATTAATAATTTAATATTTGTTTTAAAAACTCTTTTATGTCAATTTTGACACTATTTGGTACATGATTTTTGTGAAAATCATAACAGAATTATTAGTTCGAACAAAGTTAATTAAATCAATACTAACATGTCATATTAACCTTTAAAACTAGTGTAACTCATAGAAAGTCTCAAATTACATTTAATTGGGTATTTATAACATCAATTATGTCAATATTTCATTAATAATATAATTACCGCATCATCATTATGTCATAAATACATTAAATTATTTAATGTCTAAAAATTATAAATAAAATAACATTATGTATGAAATCTTTTTATATTTCTAATTAATATTTATAGTCGAATTTATCTTATGTATAACCCTATATTAAATTTTTTTAGTTATTAATCATTGATTTTAACTATTTTATTTATTCTTTAAATAAAATAATATTAAATGTCCTAATCTTATCCAAGTTGGCCTAAATAGTCATATTTTATTCCTAAGGTTGTTTTTGGTTGAATTAAACTTATCCAATAAAATTAGGACATGTTTTAGGGTAATAATAAAATCATTTTTACCCTTAATTACCTTATTTACTTTTAACCGTGGTAAAAAAGTAAAAAATTACTATTCACCAAAAAATATTTTCATCACATTGAACCTAATTTTAGTCCTTGATATTAACTGTGTCTCTCGGATTTTTAAAATTGCACTCACAGAAGCGGTAAAATTATGTTTTCTGTGAATTTACAAATTCTCCTAGGAGGTGGGTAAAAGACGGTGAAAAGTTCAATAAAATTTTTATATGTCTAAAATTATTATAAAATGACTCCAATGAATTATATTGAACTCATATAGGTATTATGTATCAATTTTGACCTAAAATAAATTTAAATAAACTAAATATGTATTTAAATAAAAAGTCGGTTTTTAAATAGTAACATAGTGTTTTCACTATTCATCAAAAATTGAAAGTTTTCAGAAAAATTCCAAAAATTTACCCTAGGATAATTTCAATATTCCGAATCAAAAAGTGAATTCCATTTTGAAAGGTAAAATTTATAAAATTTCAAAAAGTGGGTATTACTATTCATAACAGCTAGTTCATAATAATATTAAAATAATATGTCGTTTAGTGAAACTCGGTACTCTGTACTACAGACGCTATCGAGGAAGGTCTTTATTGCGTGTAATGAAATCCAAGTAAGGGTTGCGTGTAGTGAAAGCTCTATTTGGTGTTGTGTATAATATAATCAAAACTTATTTCATTTATACATTACACAAAATCTATACATAATGTTGCGTAGAATAGTTTCTACAAAACGAACATGAAATTGTGTGTAACATGAGTCAAGAATAGTGTTGTGTATACTACAAGCAAATACGGTTTTGTGTATATCACAAGCTAATTTTGGTGTAGCGTACAACACAATACATCAATGAAATTAAAAAGAATAATTCTCATAAAATCTAGGGTTGTTACAATAAATCTATGTAGATGTATTATGGTTTATATGATAGAATATTGTATATTTAACTCTACATAAAATTAAATATATTATTTTAATTTGATATCCAAAACATTGGAAGATAGAGTATTAGTTCCTAAAGGAGAATAAAAGAACATTTAGTGTGATGTCTTCTGCCTAAAAAAAGATTCCTACAGATAGATGATGTTGAATTGGAATCCCTGGATAAATAAATTGGTTTTGTACAATGAATGAATTTAAGAAAGTTTCATTAACGTTATGAACCTAAACACATATATGGATTTGTTCAATATGAGATTAGAATTGGATAAGGTTTTTTCATAATATTTAGATGAATAATTGGATTAATATAGAGTTTTGGTTATGGTTCATGAATCCTTTATAGTATCTTTTTAAGCATGGAATGACCTTGATAGAGTAAAATGTTAGAATATATCGTATAGTCCTCTTAATTCGTATATTTACCTAGAATTTATAGAAATATCATAGGATGATGATGCGTAATCACATATAGTGTTTTTCACTAATGTTTCTTTTAAGGGTTCAGATTATGAAAATCTAGAAAACATAATTTTTTTCTCAGATGATTCACTATATAATATTTATGGGGAATATGGGGATGAAGATGCTAATACCATAATATATATCTATGAGAAAATAGTTAAAATGAGTAGTGATTGGGAATGTTAATCCTAAGGGATCCTTGGGATATAAGTTTTTAGAAGCCTGTTTATATCAGATACTATTTATCTAAAAACTTATATGCAGAAGTATATAGGATTATTATTTTTTGGTTTGGATTATTTAGATTCTGATGATGATGGTAATTATGGAGTTAGTCCACCTGAGTATAGTGGTCCTCCCTTCCCCTTTCTATAATGGGATTGTAAGGGATATTTGGTTTAAATAATTGATTAGGCTATGATTCTTGAGATATTTCCTTTTGTTTTTCCAATTAGAGACAAGGAATTAGATGAAGATTTAGTTCATGATGAGAATGAAGTTCTAGGATTAGTACACAAAGTGGGTGATATTGTTGAAGATGCTGATCAATGATCCCCTCCTTAACATGCTACACGTTCACATTGATAGGAGACCTCTTCACCTCCTCCTCATCCTCCTCCTCCTCACTCTACATTATTGACCTAACCCATGTTGATTTTTTTGATTTTAAGAATATTCTTGGTAACTTTATAAATTATTTTATCTACTAGGATAAGTATCTTAATGGGGATGATACTTATTTGACAGTGTCTTCTATTGTCCCACATCTAAAACCTAAGATGTTTCATAGGATTGGAAATTTGGAAGATGGTGGAGTAAATTTTTTATATTCACTCTACTTTAGAGGAGATATAATTGGAATTGACTTAGAGATATTTTAAAATTCATTGTAAGCATGTGTCCCTTTGTTTTTCTGTTAATACCTTTTATTCTAGAGCTCCTCCTCCTTCTATACATGCTCATTTTAATGCTGACTTGGTAGTGATCATTTTTCGAGAAGTGCTAAAAAATATTTTGATATATTATTCTACTTATAATCAAGAAGATCTATGTTAGATAAATTACCGTGGTTAGTATTTTTATAATCTCATTAAAGAAGTACCTATGGAGGATATATATATTAAAGGTATATCGCCATGGTTAATTACTATGGTGAATCTGTCAATTATCTTCCATCAAAATGATCTCAAATATAATTTTTTATTTTAGGATGAAAATCGTAGAATGTCTCTTGTCCCTAGAAACATCAAGGTAAAAGTTAATTAGTTAAAGGTGATATCTCATTTGTTGATGTTGTTTATTGATTTAAAGAAGAAATTATATTATTTAAAGGAGCATGGTAGTGGAGTGATCTCTTTTTTTAAACTAATGGAACCTTATATTCATACTACCATGAATTATGTGATTACTACAACTATTGTACATATGAATGAATAGGTTTTAGTACCTCTTCAAGATACATTTTAGAATACTTCTATAACTATGAACCCATTTGGTCTTACACCAGTTGAGATAGTGATGTAGCTTCATCCTATTGGATCAAGCATTGTATCCTAGTGTTTTACACATCTAACTAACTTTTCCCCAATAGTTTATCTAGTTGATAGAAATGGAAAATACCAAATTGATCCATCCAACATTCAGGATGAGGATGAATCATAATCTAACCAAGATTAGATAGGGATAATTTTATTTTGTGTTATAAAATAATTTTACTTTTAAATTAACAGGAATTCAGTGTTCTTCTATTATTTATTTTTTATGTTCCTCACTTTAATCCCATTTTTATAATTTTAAAAGGGGGATCATATGTGTCTTGTGTGTTCTTTTTTTGCTTTATCGATAATTTCAGGACTATAATGAGGTATTTTATTGATGTAACAATAACAGATACTATATAGGCCTATATTATTATTTTGTTGCACCACAATTACAGTATAAATAATCTTTGAAACTACTATATTGAATTTATTTTAAATCATAATATGAGATCATTAAAAATGGATTTATTATTGGATTAGTCCAAAAATTCATTATTATAATACTCAAAAATAATTATTACTATATTTAAAACTTATTTTTTGTTGAATGATAGAACATTATAATTTTGGATCTTATGTAAAGTTTCTATTATTATTATTTTCTACTATTAGTCTTAAAATTCTACTATGTTTTGAAACATTCTATAACCACGATAAGTTTCTCACTACCATTTGGTGGAATATTCTACAATTAGAAGATGTTTTATACCAATATATAAACTGTTATACTATTAAATTATATTTTTTATACCCATAAAAGTACCATTTTACCCATAGAGGAACACTGCTACCACAAGAGAAATTATACTACCGTTTGAATAATCATGTTACCATTAGTTGAATTATGCTACTTCCAGAAGGATTATGATATAACAAGAATGAATAATCTTATATAAAAAATATTTTTCTACCATTATTTGAGGTATAATACTATCAAGTTAGTTCTGAATCAATTCATAAGATCCTCTACAGTGAATCATAAACCTCTACTATGAATTTATATATTATTCTGTAATGAGGATACTCATGCTAGGGCTTAAGTCGCAACTACCGAAGCTCGCATCTATAGGCCATGGGGTGGAAAAAAATACCAAATGAACAAAAAACTCATAGAGGCCTTTGGATAAGAACCTATTCTTACCCACACAACTAACTTAATGAAAAGGTTTAGAAGAAAATAAACAAAAGATGAAACACTTTTCTAAATAAACCTAGGATACATGAACTGCTAAACTGTAAAATTATCGTAATGTCAACTTAATGGTGAAAAAGGAAAAAATAAACATTTAACAAGAAAATATCCATAACATCAAAGTTAATGAAAAAGTAAAAAAACAGAGAGGGCCCCGCACCTGGACCCCAAGATATACTGACCATACTCGGTCCAAGCATATGTATCCCTACGTTCTCCTATTTTCATGATCAAACTATATGTTGTATGCATAAGGAACATCATGTGTCGGAAAATTCCATGTATGGGTGAGTATAAAAATACTCAGCAAGAATCAACAAAAAGTGGAATGGGGAGCTGTAAGAGAAACTATGAAAATGAATTTTGTAGATATGATAAGTATTGAAAAGGGAGCATCTCAACCATAAAAGAATGTTAAATATGCTCATCCAAACATAAGTAGATATAAATAGATAGAAGATGAAGTTCTCTTGGGTACTTATAGGAGAGTATAATCGTCTTACCAGGAGAAGCTATATATTTAATGCATGGGGAATTAACCGCATATCTTCGACTCTACAAGAAAGAGAGTAACCAAAACCCAAGGAATGGGTGTAAAAACATTATATATATTTATATATACCCACTTAGCCAAATAATCCCAAATGAGGGAGTATGGATATATCCATATCACAACTCATCCTAGAAAAAGAGTAGCCATCAATCCAGAAGTAGCTACCATCGATGCCTGTCATCCCTCACATATGCTCTGAACAACTATTCAAAGGGACTCAATCACAATACCTTTATAATATCATCATTGGGTGACTCTATTTCTCCCACATAGTCTTAGGTCACACTATAAGGACACTTCTTCATGGGAAATGTTTTCCTCTTCCTCATTATTCCAAAGGTACCTAAAACCAAGTCTCTTCATTTTTCTTCACAATTGAGAGGTTGTGTGTCATATTTTAGGACCCATGCCTACCCCAGCTAGAGGGTTCCACTGAGAACTGCCATCGAGGACCCAATGACCTGACCAGATGGGGGGTAAGACCAAAACTACCATCTAGGACCTGCTACCTAGCCCAACTGCCGGGAAATCCCAAAACATCTATTAGGGACCAACTACTTATCCCAACTGGAGGGTAATTCCAAAAACTGTCATCGAAGACCCATTTCCCAGCCAAGCTAGATGGTAATCCCAGAACATCCATTAAGGACCCACTACCCAACACAAATGGAGGGTAATCCTGGAACTACCATTAGGGACCCACTTACCTTCCCAGGTAGAGGGTAATCCTGGAACTACTCTAGGAATCCCTGCTCGATGGTACCTCTCAAATATAATCTAGGAATTACACATTCTATCTGTGTTGAATGATACCTCTCAGAAAGCATCGGTGAACTATGTTTTCCTTCCCTTCTATATGGTACCTCATATAAATCATTGAGGAACTACACTGTTCATCCCTTCTTAATGGTGCCTCTGTGCATACCAACCTAAAACATTCACATTGGATCACTTAAAGTGGTATGTGATGTTTATAGGGACCACATGATGTGTGACTTCACCTCATTGCCTTTCCATTACATTATCATTATCATGTACTAAATTGTGAACAAGAACCCATAAGAATGACCCTTTACTCCCCCGGGTAAATGGAACATATAGTCAAAAGGTTGACGAGTGCATGAAGCTCATCGTTGATCTAGAGGTTTAAAAAACGTAATTTACTGACACACCTCCTCACACGACCCCCAGACATTTAACCAAATATCTTCGTACATAATCTCCACTATTAAAGGGGTCGATGCTAACCTAAGCTAGGGGTTCTCTTCAAAAAACGATGAAGGATATTCCACAGATATTGCTTTTGTGTTTCCACAATTAATAAGATCATGAATAAGGGTCTTCACATACAAATGGATCACAATATTATTATCATTGTGGAAAATGCACATGATCAACTATTTATTCATCCCAATCAGACATCTGACGGAAAAGTAATATTTCTCCTCATTAAACTAGAATGATTTCCTATTGGTCCCACTCCATGATCCTGAAATAAATTATAATGATCAACCCATTTGCGATCCTCATGAAAAAACACACGGGAATGACTATTCATTTTTCCAAAATTGACTCTGGCTGAAAAAGATGTATTTCACTACAAGGTGTGTGACATGGGATTAATGGGGACACACCTCATATTCATTTTAAACAACCAAAATTGTTCTGGATAATTCGTCCTAAAGAAGAGGGTCATGCCACCGCTGATGGCATGTTAATCAGACATCTCAGGAAGATGCCGTGTCTAAAACAATTTCCCTATATAATAAAAATTTATATTATTACTATTAATAATTGGCGTTTCATGAAATCATGTAACAAACACCAGTATAAAAATTCAAAAGCTAGTCTAAAAATTTCCGTATTGATGACATGAATGTGTGTCCAAACAAATCTTGTAAAACAGACTCGACGTTTGGGAGATATAGTGGTTTGAATCTGCAACCCGAAGACCCGACCAACTCCTGCCTAACCCAGCCATCTAGGACCAGCCCAACCGCCATGGCCCGACCCGATTCACTACGTCCCATTTGTCTCTATCATGTCCCATCTATCTCATGACCACCAATTCTCCGTCCTGCATGCCTGTTTTTCCACAACGCCATCATGCACACGCCACAACATGCACCTGGCCTCCTACGTCATCCACTGCGGCACCCACGGCCAATGCAGCCTCACAGCCTGTCACTGTCACCATCGACCACCGCCGACCACCAGGGACTGCCATTCACTAGTGGTACTTTCTGAGGACCAATGACACCACTCCAGTACTCAAACAACACAAATGAATATTGATCTGGAAACATCGGGATGAGATATTCATAGAAACTTTATATGATCGATGATTCGTCGACATTTCGGTGTGACAAAAAGTATCCACCACTTCCATTCATCATTGAGCCTCCTTCGACACCAAAACTAAAAACCATTTTTAGATCCAAAATCCTTGGATCACGCAATTCACAAAACCATGTTTTGCTCAGAGATCATATGTCATTTTGACATGTCAAAAATATTATTGGAAAAGAACATGAAGAACAAACAAAGAACACAATGAAAGAGAAATTCAAAATTGAAACAGTCAATGGATGTGTTAGTAGGACCAATAAAAAGGGTTTTAGTGTAGAAAAACCAACCATAACTCAATTATGACATCCAAATATTCAATCGAGGAAATAAGAATATGAAATACGAATATTGCATAGATTTTAGTTCTGCCATTGCGTTCGTTGTGCTCTGATAAGAAATATCATCACGATACACCAAGATTTCAACACCAATTTTCCATCAGAAGGAGAGGAGGTGTGCTTCCTCCATTTGTGGGAGAAATAATCCAACCCTTGTTTATTTTTTAATGAACTATTTATAGGAATTTCATAAGTCACCCGCCAATAGTTGGTGGATCTGAATATCCCATACCCTCTCACATTAGGTCTCTCTGTGGTAAAACTATGCATAGTGAATTCAACCATGGTCTTTATTTTACAATCTCATACCCATTTAGAAGTAATTAAAATTATCTTCCTATAGATAATAATTATATTTTATTATTTTATTTATGGTTAGGTACTCAATCATGTTTTCTATAGAAGACACGCATTGAAAAAACTTATGTCCTACCTAGGGTAAATTCCATACTTCGTGCTCAAGTGTTTCCTTATATTTTTCATATAAGAAACTATTTGAGAGATATCCCATTTAAATATCATGCATAGAATAAAATATATTTAATAATTTTTTAAAATTTATTTCGGGCACACTGGGCCTCGTAATCGCATGTCGTCTCATTGCCTAGCTCTAGAAATATGTGTAGAAATATTCAAAAGTCTTACAATAAAAAGACAAGTCTCTAAAAAATTCTCTCCCTCAATATTTTTGTCCCCTAAAAGAAAAACAATGGAAACAACTCAGGATAATGAGCTCACACCTGGCTCTCTCTCCCTCCAAATAAAAACATGCACGTTTTTATGCTGCTGCAACATGCAAACTAAACAGGATGGTCCATCCTCATAATGATTTCTTCAATCAATGATGTTCATATAAACATGCATGTATATCCTCAGCTAGAACTCATATTAGATTTTATGAACCCAATCCATCTGTTAGAGTAGGTAAAGGAGATAGGAAACCTCACCATCTCTTTACACGATCCTAGACGGCCCGATGAAACTTGGGGGTAGTTTTACTCATTGCCTGAACCTTTACATATCTGGTCATGAATAGAATCATTTTTTGTACCTTGAACAAGGTCACATGATTATCTCATTCATAATATCCAAACGGTGAAACACATAAGGATATCTGGTCACCAAATATTTCATAGTATATACATCCCAACTGAAACTCTATTATACGCTCGAGAAGGGAAGGAGTCAACACTATTGAGTGAAGAGAAATTGTACCCTCATCCTCCACCAGGGTTAGCTACATGGAAGATAACAGATCCAAAACATACCACACTAGGTGATCTTGGGAGTTCATGCGAAAGGATTTTTCTACAATGTTTCCCTTTTCTAATGTATATACTATCTCAAAGTCATAGTCCAGCCATAAGGTAAACAAGAATCACCGACTCAGGTTCATGTTTACCTGGGTGAAGACGTACCTATGACTCTGGTGGTATGTGCACACCACAAAGTGTTCCACAAGAAGGTAGTGTCTCTACACCCTCAGGTCAAAGACTACTATTTCCAACACTAGGCTGTGAGTCGTGTAGTCATGTTCATGGGGTCTCCATTACCTCAACCTATACATGATAACTGTTGTATCAAGATTGATGTTGAGAATAGAAAGGTACCAACGAACAATGAAGGTGAGTAAAATCATCCAACTGTATGAATCTAGAAATAGAAATTATGTGACATACCCTATGATTATTCTCTTCTCTTGGAAGGGGAGTATTCCCCAAACCAGGCACTCCACCACACCCACCAATGGAATTGAATGAAAAAGGAAGTTAAGTAGAAAATTCAACTATCAATTCAAGTACCTAATCTGACACTCCATTATAATACCTCTCCAGGAATATGAATGTCATATGGACTCAACCAACACAACATGACACTGTTCGTTTTTGGAAGAAATGACCCCCCCTCATGGTTTTAATTACGTCAAAAAAACTCATATTGTAGGGCGAAGGACCACTATTTCTCATGCATTCAAATCTATGTAAAACAACACTGACATAGGGTTACACCAATGAAATGTGTTAACCTATTAAACCCTCAAGAAACAAGAAGAGAGGATGGAGTATGTCATATCGTGTATAACATGCTCTACTAAAAAAGTTAGAAGAGAATCAGAGCCTACCTCATATCATATCACACATTATAGGATCATAAAAATTTGTAGCATGAATCTTCCCATGGCCCCGGCCGCAAGATACCAGAGCCTGATGTGGGCCACCTAGTGGTGGAAAGAACTCATAGAGATGTGCACCAAACACAACTCCTTCTACTCCTCTACCAGCACTTCCACCCAAGGGACCACCCTGTCCCTTCCGGGGAGATCCCTGATCATGATATTGCCTCTACTAAGGTGGTCCAACTATGTTTTTCTTAAGGTTCTCAGCACATCTAGTCGACCATTTACATGCCATGTGACCTCCACTATCACATTCATAGCATTAGCCCTCTCTGAGATAACCTGAAACTACATGAACACATTATTGATTCCTATCATGAGAACATATCTTATATCGATATATTTTCAATTGATTTCTACTCGCTATCGATGATTCCTCATCCTTGATGTTCCCACAACTAACTCTAGATAAGTATAATCTCTATAAACAAAACTTTTTTTACTAGTGCCTACTCCATCACCCCGGAATACATGGGGATGAAGAAGTTTAAAATGATAGTATGAATATCTCTACAGATTCCCTACTCAAACTTTGTTGCTCAGAAGGATCTGTCATAGATCATGTCCAAAGAGTACCACATAATGTCTATGAACCTAGTCGTGTACTCATCCACTATCATCCCTCCCTTCTAAAACTATAGGATATTTTGAATCCGAATGGAGTGGAAGAAGGAGGGGTAATACTCCTCATAAAATAGCTGCTGGAAGTCATCCCATGAGTGTGATGAATCATCAAGTATCCATGTAACCAGGCTCCACCAATGCGTGGCTTCCCTAGGGAAAATACTGGCTACCAAAGATACCATATGATCTGTCATTATCTGAACAATCCTGAAGAGGCTGACCACTGAGTTGAGCCAAACCTCAACTTCCTGATGGTATGGATCATAGAAAAACCTCAACGGTCTATGTTACTAGAACTCCCAAATCATTCTCACCATATGAATGTCTTCAGACTACTCTTCTGGGGTTGTATTCTCCTCAATAGGTGGAGGTAAGGATACCGTCCCACCTAGAGGAATGAGATCACATGATGGATCCAGAACTAAGGCCTCACAGCTCACAGGGTCCTCATCACAAACTAGTGCTAGAATCCTGGATAGTTGTCATATTAGATACATCATTAATGTTATTAAGGAGTAGCACAGTCAGATGAGCATATATATATATATATATATATATATATAATAAAGGGGATCACTTTCAAGAAGGATAGTCAAGGACTCAATCCTATAATGCATGTACCATTGTTCCCCACAACAAGTGTCTCAGGGTTCCGATTCTACAAGAAGGTAATTAGGGTCATGGTGAATAGATATAATGGACACTTGTACTATCACCAGACTTGCTGACCTGAGAGCCACTCTCGAGACTCTTTGACACGATTTCCCTAAAAACAACAAAAAAATGTTTTATGGAAGTTTTTGAAAAACATCCTAAGGGTCAACCACCTTTTATACTACTTTTTCACCACCTGCCAAATATAGGGGCTCGAGTTGCAAGTATCCAAAGCCCAACTCCTCAGGAAAAGTGGGTGGAGACAAGTGCGGAATGTAAAAGAACATAGGGGGGCCTTTAACTAAGAATATACACCCAGACATGCAACTAAACTATGCAAAAGCGTAGAGGAAATGGAATACAAAAATTCAACACTACTATAAATAAACCAAGAATTCATGAACCGCTAAACAATACAATTATAGTAAAGTAAACTAAAAGCGTAAAAGGGAAAAAATATACACCAAACCAAAAAAAATTCACAACTAAGAAGTGACTGAAAAATTTATAAAACTATGATATCCCCACTTTGGGACCCCAAGCTATGACCACCAACTGTAGTCAAAGTACCCATATCCCTATGATCCTATGAAGTTATGATCAACCTATTCATCATCTACATAAGGTATGATAAGTGAATGAAAATCCCATGAAGAGGCGAGTATAAAAATACTCAGAAAGATGTTTTAAAAAGAAGAAGTGGGATCCTTAAGAAATACTTTGAAAAGGAAATATTTAAATTGGATAAGTATAGAAAAGGGTACAGCTCAACCCAACATGAGAGTGGAGTAAGCAGATCTAAACAGAATGATCCAGAAATGTTGATAATATTAAATTATCATCAATTATTAACTATATATAGTAGGAGAGTAGAATTTTTTAACCACAAGTAGGTATACACAAAAAACGAGATGGCATACCCTGGCGTCTTCACCTCTCCTAGATGGAGAGTAACCAAATACCAAGGGGTGGGTACTGAAACATGATATATATATATATTCACAAAAATAAGACCAAATGAGAGAGTAAGGGGATCTCTATCTCAAAAATCAGCCCAGGAAAAGAGTATCCAAAAGGTTAGAAGTAACCACCATTGATGCCTATAATTCCTCACGTCTTCTACGAAATCTAGGTCAAAGGGAGTCAATAACTTCACCTTCATGCTATCCACTTTGGGTGACTCTATCTCTCCTGCAAGGTTTTAGGTTGCGTTATAAGGATACATCTTGGTTAGAAAAGCGTCCATATTGCTCATGAGTCTAAAAGAACATCAAACTATGTATCATCAATATGACACATAAACGAGGGGTTTTTTCTAAAAGATAAGGTCCCATGGCCAGCTCAGCTGGAGGGTTCCACTCGGAACTACCATCGGGGACCCACTGCCCATCCCAGTTGGAGTGTAATCTCAGAACTAGCATCGGGGACCCGCTGCCTAGACTAGATGGAGTGTATGCCCAAAAATACCATTGAGGACCTGCTACCCATGCCATCTAGAGTATATCCTAAAAATGTCATTGGGGATCCACTGCCCATCCCATTTGTATAGTAAGTTTGATACTTCCATTAGGGACCTACAACCTATCCCAACTAATGGGTATTCCTAGAATTACCATTAGGGACCCACTACCCAGTCCAGATGAATAGTAATCCTAAAATTTCTCTTTCCATCCCTACTTTATGGTACCTCTTATAAATCCTTGAGGAACTATACTGTCCATCCCTATAAGATGATAGCTCTTAGAAAACATCATGGACCAACACTAGCCATCCCTGCTAGATGGTAACACTCTGAGAGCATCGATGAACTACACTGGTCATCCCTACTGGATGGTACCTCTTTTTATTCCAACCCAGAACATTAACATCACATCTCATAAAGTGGTACAAGTCGCGTATGTGTCCCACATGACGTGGGACCCCGCCTCAACACCTAGTCATGTACTGAACCATTCCTAAGTACTAAATTATGAACAAGTACCCCTAGGAATTCTAGTTTAATCTCAGTGTACATGGAACATATTTTCAGGAGGGCAATGAGCATGCAATGCTTGTCGTTTCTTCAGAGGGAAAAAAAGTAATTTACTGACACTCCTCCTCAAACACTCCAACAACATTTAACAACATCTATTTATACATCGTATCCAATCTCATAATGGTTGATGCTAACCTAAGATGAGTTTTCTCTTCAAACATAGAAGAAGGATCTTCCACCTATATTCCATTCATGTATCCACATTTAATGATATCACAAAAATGTCTCCACACTTCCAAATGGATTCCACCATTGCGATTTGTTTTGAAAACACAAAAAAGTGACTATTTATTCACCCCAATTGGAAATATTATGGTAAACTCTTATGTCACCACTTTTCACATCAATGAAATCTCATCGGGACTACTACTAAATTCCAAAATAAATTATATAGATCTTTTCATTGTGATAACCATAGAAAAACACATAATAACGACTACTAATTCATCCAAAATAGACACTCGGTGAAAAAGATGCATTTCACCTCAACACATGTGAACCGAGATTCATGGGGACCACACCTTGTCATTGGTTTGAACACCTAAAATTTGTCCAAAAAATTATACCTAATAACATGGGTCATTCTACCTCTGACGACACATTAATCAGACATCACATGAAGATGCCACATCTGAAACAAGAACCCCAAATAATAATAATTTATATTATTACAATTAAAATTAGGTGTTTTATGAAACCAAGTCAAAAAAACTCTTAAAATTATTGAATCATTCTAAAATGATTCTTCTCGATGAGAGGAACGCATGGTCGCATATTTCATGTAAACCCCAATATCTATTTAGGAGATAAAACAGTTTGAATATATAACCCGAAGACTCGGCCCGCTCAAGCCACCTCGGATCTGCCCAATGGCCATGAAACACCCCACATTGACTTGGACCAGACCACTCGTTCATGTCCCAGAACACTCTTACACAACACCATCGTCACCCAGCCTCCACACCGCCGTCCCATGTGCCGACCGGTGCATTCCGCCGCATGCACCCAACCTACATCACCGAAAACTACAGATCACCATTACCACTCCGGTGCTCGAAAAATGGAAAAAATAAACAAATATCTCGAACCATCAGGATAAGATATTTGTAGAAATATTCTATTCTTGATGGTTCCTTGACATTTATGTGGGGTGAATAGAAGATACTGCTTTTGTTCGTTGTTGCACCTCTCCTACACTAAAACTCAAAACCGGCATAGATATTGAATCCTAAGATCATGACCATCATATAACGATGGTTCAGTCAAATATCGGATATAACTTTGATGTGTTGAATAGTTTGTTTGATGAAAAAAACGAAGAACATATGAAGAACATGAAGAAATAGTGATTCAGAATTGAAAAAGTCGATTAACGTGTTAGCATGGTCACGAAAAAGGCATTCAAAGTAGTGAAAACAACCAAAGATCAATTTTTACATAAAAATCATCAATCAAGGAAAGAAGAATGAAAAATAAGAATTCTATATGGATTTTTTAACCATTGTTTCATTCACTGCGCTCTGATCTGCTCGGATCTGCAATCTCATCGTGATCCTCTAAGAAGATGATGTTGATTTTCCATCAGAAGTAGAGAAGGAGGGCTTCCAATTTCTGTAGGAGAAATGATTCAATCCCTAACAATTTCCTTAACAAACTATTTATAGAAATTTCATAAGCAACCCACTAACAGACATGGGATCTAAACATCTCATTCCCTCTCACTTTTGGATGCCCTTAGGTAAAACACCGCACTACAAACTCAATGGTGGTCTCACATTTCAAATCTGAGACCCCATTCAGAATTTATTCAAATTATCTTCTGAGATAAAATTATTATATTAAATTATTTTATTTATGGTTATGTCCCCCATAGTGATTTATACAGAAGGCCTGCACTGACAAATGTTATGTCCCACCTAGGGTAAAAGCCATGTTCCAGACTCAATTGTTCCCTCAAATATATGATATGAGATACAATTTTAATGATATACCATTTTCATCACATGAATATTATAAAATATAGTTATTATTTTTAGAAAATTTCTTTTGGACACACTAGGATTTAGAATCACACACTATCTCTACACCTAGGACTGGATATATGTGCAAAAATATACTAAAATATTTCATGAAAAAAATCATTGTTCTATAACTTTCGTTAAGCGATATGTTTCAGTTTATGTATTATTTAATTCAAATTTGATATTAAATTTAAATCAAATTACAATGGATAATTTATAGAATTTAATATAGGTCATATAATTGGTCGGAATGTGGATTTAATATTAATTATTCGTAAAAGGAAACTCAGAATAATTAAAGAAAAAGTCATCATTTTACGTGGATTTACCACTCGGTATGAGGTTTTATTTTATTATAATCCTTAAATGGAAAAATTAGATTCATAGAAAATGGTATAAATATATGGAACCTCACAGGTATTATGTGATGATATAAAAATCAGCAATGATTGTTTTTGAGGTGGATAAATGATAAAACAATTTAGAACTTTAGAACATTCGACAATAGTCTTTTTTCATGAAAAAAACAATCCTCTAAATATGTATCAATGAAGGTTATTCATAGTGACTTTAGGTACAGATTAAAATACAATATAATAGAATACAAATATCACCATTAACCATCTCATGCTTGATCAGAGATAGATATAACTTCAATAAAACATTCATATTCTTTCTATCTTCTTATTTTTTTACTATTATATTTTGATTTGTTTATTAATTTAAAACCTAAGAATAATATATTATATTAAATTAGATATTAATTAGATATTCACTTCCCATTAGTTTCACTTCTCTCATTCCATGAATACTTATGGAAGATGTTGGGTATATCTTGGGACTCCTTGTATGCAGTTTATCTATAGAAACAGATCCATATAAAAGATCATGTTTATTTGGATTAAATAATATTTATTGGAATAAAGTTAATATAATGTATAGAAAATTGGGTCTTGGATTGAGATTGATACACTTTTGTTTCTTTATTCGGTGTGTTGTTTATTTTTTCATTCTTTGTTTTATTTTTTTTAAACTCTTTATAAATTACATACTCTAATTATTAATATTAATAATTATTATACATAATATATTTTATGTGATTAGTTTTTTTTAATATAATTTTAGTTTAAAATTGATTTAATTGGGTTCTAATTGATCCCGTGAGGAATTGTTTGAAAATATAAAATATGATATTTCTATTATTTTAGTTAGGAGTGATGTTTTATAAATTCTTGTATATTTTCTTCAATTCTTTTTAAGGATATTCATATTAAAATCTCAATTCACACCCTCTTTATAATTCTACAATGACCAACATAAGGCTATCCTCATTTAAGGATAACTAGAGGCACAATGTGTCACTATTATTATCTGATCTGTAAAACTCCATTTTTATTGTCAAAAGAAACTCGAGCAAGGGTGTAGTCCTGAAATTGAATAAAAGATAGTACCAACTAGTTATAATCTAACATAAATATGACAATATATTCCTTTTAAATAATTATCATTGATGATTTCATGATCCTTCACATAGATCCCACAAAATTTGATATTCTTCTCCTTATATAGATATATCCAATGACTTTTCTCATTTTCATAGCTTCAAAAAAATAATATATCAGTTCTCAAATCTCAAAATTCTCAACTTATTATGTTAATTAATTTTTAATTATATATATTAACTATATATTTAGTGAATATTATTTCCACATTACATGATACTTTTAAATATATTGGAGACATAGTCTTTAGAATCCTTAGTCTCTAAAATAATCTTATTAAAAATTTTAATGAAAACTTGGTCAATGATATTTCACACGGGATTAGAAAAAAATCACTCAATATCTCCAAATATCTTATAGCTTCAATATCTTCATAAATCATCCATCAATACGAGGTATCCCTTGGGGTGGTGTTCCCCATGTTGGAAAATGGAACTTTTCATGTTGGATCATGTCAAAACCCTCACAAAAAATGAACCACACCATGGTACACCATTTAATTTTTTATAGGTGTTCTTATTGTCTATAATTTGCTCAACTATGATGTGGTGTTCATTTTTACCAATTCTTCAATGACATGGGATTCATGTTAGAAACTCATATAAAATTATTATCACGATGGTCACATATCTATTGAGTTCAAAGTTTAATATTTCTCACATGTATTCATTTTCGTGAAACACTCTTCACTATGGTGTGGTGTTCAAGAACTGATTGTTTTATAGAAATGATTCTCACCATGGTTTACTCAATTTCGTGACTATCCTAATCTTCCCATTTCATCTTCTAAAACACGCATTCATCTTTTCATTATGACATAGTGATCTATATGGAATGGTAGATATATCAACTATTCTAGAATCAAAATCCGTTAACATGATTTTGATTTTTGATTAGTGAGGAACACAACATAAATTTTCAAAATTGATTTTTTTTCATCAGTGATTAAATATATAAGAATCATATTGTTATATAAGAAAAACCTCAAAAATTGTTTTATTATTAAATCCATATAGTTGAATTTTAATTCTTAAAATATCTATTTTGTATAACATTAAAGTAATATAAAACTACATCAATTCATACGTTCTATATTCTAAGGTCATATACAACTCAGTAAGTCTTATAAAATTCATTAAGAAGTCATACAGAACTTATTATGTCATACCAAATTCCATGTGAATTCACATAAAAATTATGGTGTCTTTAAGACATATCCTTTTTCAGCTCTAGAATAGAATTCCCGACCTTAAACATGAAATTAAAAAATTTATAAAATGACTAAAAGGGGTTTACAATATAACTATTGACTTCGTAAACCCTTATCCAAAAGTTTATAAACACTACAAAAATATTCATATGTATAACAATATGTATTATTTCTACAACTTTTTATGAACATTATTATCAAGCATGGAAACCAACACCAATTTCCTCACATATTAGAACCTTTAAACATCTATAAACTTTTCCTCACATGATTGTTGCTTCAAAATTATATAATAAGTTGTAGAAAACACATGCACTTGATCATTATCAGTCTTTCACATAAATAAAATCTCTTTAATAATTAAATTAAACATTAATTGAGAAAAATATAACATTATCCATAGTACTATTAAACAATATCTCCCTCTGGATTTTTTTTCAAAACTAAATATATACATTCACCTTATTAGTAAGAAATAAAAAGTGAATAGCTATTAGGGATTAACTAAAACACTTGAAGGAAAAATAATTATGAATCAATCATCTACAGTTCTATGGGATTTATCTCGTTATAGGAAACGTGTGATTTTATAAATCATAAATGATGTACTTAATAATAACCCATCTTAGTCCAATAGTCATAAGTGATAAAAAAAATTATCTACACCTTTAAAATAAATTTATTTCCAACATCACTCAAAACAGACATTGAAAAATTCAAAAATAGTAGAACCATCTTTCTCCCTTATAAGAAATAATCTCCCGAAAAAATTTGAACATGAAATGATAGAGGCGGAAATTGAAACAATTACATACCTCAATGAGAGGGAGTGTGATACACTCTAATATTAAGACTTAGATTATGAAAATATACAGTCATGAAACTATACAGTATTGAATAAGACTTAGCTTATGAATGGTTTGTCAAGAATATCAATAATATATTCATATAAGAAATAATTGCCTGCCTCAAAATACCCAATTGAACCATCTACTATTGAAAATGTTACTTTATATCAATGAGTTTTTACCTAGAGTGTTGCATTGTATTTTTTTAGTTATTTATAACACTATGATTTTCAAAACCTATAACTAGAGAATATGTGGCTTAAATATTCATGTATTTCAATCATTTCATCTTCAATATCAATAGCGTACCCAGTTTTGATGCAACAACATATTTATCATCAATTGAGATGAGAGTCATTATTTTTTTTCTTTGAATTCTATGAAAAAAAAATCAATGGGAAAATACCCCACTAGATGTGGATTTTTATCTTCACAAACCCCTTACCAATCAACATTATCAAATACTCTCAGATTCGATTCACCTATCATTTTATATATCAACCCATCATTACAATTTTTAGATGTATCGAAAGATTCTCTCTACATCTATAAGATCTGTTTCTTTTGGATTATATTGATATAAAAGAAAAAGTGTGATGGTATATAAAATGTTAGGCCTTGATTTTTTAATTACATAATACTTTAAATCAATATTTTTTGATTATTTTATTTAATTTTTTTCCCTTTAATAAACCCTGATCAGTATTGTGTACATCTAAAATAATGTGGAAACACCTATAGCTTCCTCAATGTAAATTTCTTCAATATTTACTTTTTATCTTTTCATTAGGAAGAAATATAATATTATTCTTGAAAAAATATTATCTCTATGAAAAATCTCATTTCTCCAAGTATTGAAATTTCAAATCATTAATTCATGATCCTTGAGAATACCTCACACAAGACTTCTTCATTGCTTGAAAATATGATATCATCAAAATCCATAATCACAAAGACTTATATGGTGTTGATTATATTTATTAAAAAATTCTTATCTAACCACCCATTATGAAATTTCATGTTTTTTAGACACTAATAAATCTATTTTTCACAATTTTATTAGAGACTTCTTCAACCCATAGAGGAATTTATTTATCTTAAGAACCATGACTCCATATGAATATAAAAAACATACTTTAGAATATTCCATACACGCTTCTTCATTAATCTCACCATTTAGAAAGGATAATTTAACATCAATTTAGAATATTTTAAAACTTATATATGCTGTAATGAAAATAAATATCCAAATAGATTCAAGTGTAGATACTGTGGGATAATATTAATCTAAGTCAACACATTTAATATGCATGTAGCCTTTAAAAACTATCCCGGACTTATTTATAGAAAGTACACCATTCTAATCAATATTATTTAAAAAGATAAACTTTTATTCAATCACATAAATTATTTGAATCATGGAACAAGTTTCTATGTGTCATTCTTCTAAATCTTTTAGATATTCTAATTCATGTCTTAAAACTGATCTTTGTTTTCAAATTCTTCCTCAACTATTATTGGTTCAATATTTTTAAAGTAGGTTGGCATGGTTAGTAGCCATGATTATCCCAATTATTGATACACCTTGATTATATCCTATAAAACTTCTATCCACATGAACATGTTTCCTCATCCTTGAATATAAACCTTTAGGAATCATTTTTTATCATCATTTTAGAAAATATATAATTTTAATCATTAATCTAAATATATTTGTTTTATACATTATCCTCAAAACATTTATAACATACACGATCATCCTCATCATCTACTATGAGAGTATTTATAATTTCATATTAATTTAAAAGGTTGTGAGAACATCACTATCAATAATTATTTCTGATATTTTTATAGTAACATTTATATGAATTCTCATTGGGTGTGTATCCAATATATTCTCCATCAAGGGATTATTTTTCAACTTTCCCTATACTTATATCATTATTCTTGATATTTCATGGACAGAAAAAACCCATAATTTGTTATCATTTGGATTTATTTTTAACCACATATCATAAGAAACCATGTGTGTGTTTGTCCATATAATTCATCTATATTGATTTATTTTAGTACTTGTTATGTCCTGTAATAACTAATACCTTAGAGTGGTATACACTTCCAGTATAGCTCCAACCATATCAACTATAATCCAATTTTTCGTTTTAACCACTCCATTTTATTGAAGATTAAATGGAGACCTGAATTTATGTATCATGACATTTTATATATATATATATATATATATATTTAATTATCTATTGTAATATCCACTTCCATTATTTGATATCAAAATCTTCATGTATAAGCCTAAGATATTCTCTAAATATCTTTATAAGATCATGAATATGTCAATGTCATACATGTTGTGTGACATTAAAATGGTTTATTTCATCCTTTTGAAATCATCCATAAAAGTGATGAAATATATTTCACCAATTTTTAATTAATATTCCTAGGAACATATGCATCGGAGTAAATTTGTTCCTAAGGTCTTGAAGTTTGTATTTAATCTCCCATACGATTTTGATTACTATTTTTCCTTATAAAATTTTTTCAATAATAATAGTGGTATCCTATTTTAAAATAGGTTCATTCATTATAACTTTATCATTTATTATATTTCTAATGTTATTTTTTGTCAAATTAAACAATTATTCTTTCCTAGAGAATATTTTGCAATTGTTGACTTATGTAAAATCCTGAACATTCTTCCTCAACTAGAAACAAATTTATAGGTTTTATCTAACCCCATATAACAACAAACCTAGAACAACCCTATCTCATGTAGCCCAGGTCTGATGTTTATTTTATTACATTGATATAAGATACAAGGGATCACATCACAAAAGAGTTATCAATTATGTAGTCTTAGGACACTCAATTCATACATTATTCCTAAAATACATTAGAAATCATTAATATATCTTATAAAATCTACATAAACATTGTTATTTATTTGGTTTCATCCTTGAAATCATTTAAATATCCCTTTGTGGTACCTTGGGGGAAAAATATAAAAAATAGTGATTTCAGATGCTCAGTTAGGTAAATTAAAAATTTAAAGATATCATTAAAACAAAAATTAATAACAAAAAAGGTATAGTAAATTACGTATAAATGTGCTATATATGCAATAACATGATCATAAAATATAATCATGGATAAAAAGATCACAAGGAAAAAACAACTGATTTCATAATAATGGAATGAATAATTTTTAATATCTTAATATAAATATGATGTTATCTCATCCAAAAGATCATTCTTATCATCATGAACTATCCATCAATACATATTAAATACCAACATGTGATACCCAAATATAAATTTAAATATGAAAAATACAAAAAAAAAATATTGTAATGTAAACCCTTACGTTGGATTACCACTTGGTCAGATGCTTTCTAACCACACACATAACAAATTTATATTTATTATTAATATATATTGGATTTATACTTATTACTACCTTTCTAGATATCATTTATTCACAACATATTGTTATCCATTTCCTCACAATCTATTAGTAAAATCAAATATTTAGGTATTAGCTGTTCTATTTCTCATGTAGGTTTTTAGTTAGATGTTCCAATCCTTGGACATTGTTTATGGCTTAATCACCACCATATTATTAAAAACATAATATATATAATATTTTCAATTAAATAAAATTTTATGAAAATCCATTTAAGGTGTTTATGAAAAATAAAATAGTCATTCATAGAGGGGGTAGTATGCACATACACATGAGTGGCATTTTCAATTATGAAAAGATGAAAATAATTGAATATGGATAAATAATTATCTATAAAGAACTATAATTATGTCATAAATAATATATATTTTTTAAATATATATATATTACAATATATATGATACTGTGATGAAAAATTAAATACATCACATCATGAAAATTGTAGTTGAAATAGTCACATTAGTTTCATTTTCATTTTATATTAGATAGAATGGATATAGAATATGATTCTACCATTCACATAAAACCATTTCAGTAGAGTGAAGATAATTATTTAATTGTGTTAGGATGATTATAGAATAAATTTAAGAGGTTTAAGAAGAAACAAACATGAATGAAATGAGTCAAAAAATATACATTATTCTCTTATAATATCTTTTGAAAAATATATTATTCCTAGATAGACGTGTCTTTTGGGAATACAAGAACATCTTGGAAATGGATAATAGTTATGGGACGTTATTGTTTATGATCTAATATGGGAGATTTTACCATGGGTAAAAGTGAGGAGATATCGTTATTTTTATAAGTGATAGGGGAAACTATAATAAATAATCTAATCTTTAAAATAATATAATGTAATGACCCTGAACATATAATCCTAGAGAAAATGGTTACATTACACCTTTCTAAAAAGATACAAATGATCACAATCCGAAAGACCAAATAGTTTAGTAGTCTTGGTAAACTAGACACATACTTGAGTTTGTATTTCTATTTGAAAACATAAATTACAATATAGTGAAATTAAATATTATACATCGTGAAATCATTTAAAAATTCCTTCTTCATATCACGAGTGCATGAAAAAAATAAGGGTGACCTAAAATTCTCAATGAGGGTTATATATAGTAGAAGTTTTAATGAATAAAAAAGGAATGATAAAAATGGTAATGTAAATAACTGAACACACATTCCAATCAATCAATCACTTGAATATGATTATTAGAAAAGGTATAATCAATACAAAAAGGTTAATAACTGAAGAAACATTCCATTTAATCAATAACTTTAGCACAAAATACATACATGGGCAATATCATTGAAATAATTCCATGGATAGTAATAGCTAAATTTTTAATAAAGGAAATTCTTAATATTGGATGTCATTATTTTAGGAATTATGATATCTATAAGGGCAAAACCATTTTCTAAGATAGTTTAAAACTATGGGTAAAGTACTATTTAATGATATCTTACAAAATTACCTCCTAATGCTATCGATGCATTTCCGGGATATATATCTCTGAGCCTCACCCTTCAATACATGTCCAATGCATTCATTATATATCAAATGATCATTTAAATTCATGAATGTTTAGTCCAAAATGAGTGCAGATACTCTGAGGGGGCGGGGATGAATCCAGATTTGAATATTATTTTAAAATACTTCACACCCCATTGGATATTGACCTATTTATTATATTATTCATTTTATTTTATCTTTAGTGTCTATATTTATCTTTTTATATTCCAAATTTATATGACTATGATGCATATAAAATTAATCAAGAAATCATGAACAAGAAAACATATATTTTTTACTTGGTTCACCCTTAATGTGATATGTCCATGGAGTATACAAGGAAAATGTGGCACCGTACAAAATCCACTAAGGATAAATGCTAAAATACATTGTTCGGGCTAGATCACTTCCATGATCAGGCTTAATGAATTTACAATTTAAAGGGTCAGATCACTACTTTCCCTAGGAAAACTCCCTAACTCTCATTAAATGGATCAATGCCAGTGTAAAGGATCACCTTCTTCCTCCTCCTTTTCTCACTACTTTGAAATGATCCACACATAGTTTATGGACATGTAGGTCCCTTAATTATCAATAATAAATGAATCCTAAATTGTAGGTATATTCTCTGCAGATGTTTATTCTAGGATGCTCCTTTACTTTCATTAAAACTACTCGAGGTAGTACTTTTACATTACACATAAATAGAAGAGACTTTTATTTGATATCGAAATAGAAATCACATCATATTTAGAAATATCATAAATATATTCTATGTCTTCCTTTCACTTCCTTTAATGAAGCAGTTCATAAACTCCTTCAGAAAATGTAGTTAGATGGTGAATATATTATATCTTCTTCTTATTCAACTTCATAATTTAGTTAGGATAATGATACTATAAACTTTGTATCCTTGGAATGCATATCCTTGTGTGATATCCCCAAAATAGTTGCACATATAAGTGTGGAATGATTTCTTGTTTTCACTGTATATATGAGATAAAATTTTCTATGAACTATTATTTTATGGAAATTTATTTCATGATTTTTTTAGTTCTTTCACAAACATCCTTTAATCCACCACAAACTATGATTAATCTTGCACAAACTGACGTGCAACTCATGGAATGATTGCCTTACGAACAGAATTTCTTTCACAATATACTTCTGCTACATAGATAGGATCTTCATTGTTGACTACAGTTTCCATAAATAGTATTTAGTAAATAAGCTTACATTGCAAAAAACATGACATGATGGATGAATGATGTTCTGTGAACTCATTTTTTCCTCTATGAGCTATAGTTTCAACAACTCCATTTTGAAAACTATATTCACAAACTACCTCTTTTACCGAATTGATCCACTGTAAACTAATCCCCCCTATAGAATACTCCCATGTTAACTCTTATCCTTCATAGAATCCTCCATCGTGAACCACTTTGTACTTAACTAAATTATTCTAGTAGTCATGATTTTCTAAACTGAAAGTTTCTCTCATTAATGTAGAGATTAGGGTTATTCATATGGGAAAATAAACCCCAATGAACCCTCTATTCAAAAATACCAAATGATATGATTCAGTAAAAACATCACTATGAACTTCTATGCAGTCGACATAAAACCTTAGTCCATTGAGGTGACTGATGTCAAACAGAGACAAATAAACCCATTGTGGATCCTTAAATCACTACCTCAATTCCAAAAATGAAAAGACACATACAACCATACCATACAATCCATGAACTACTATTGGAGAACTACACGATTTGTGGTCCATGAACAATGGTATTCAAACTATATGCTTTATAGTACATGAATTATGGTGCACAAACTCCATCCTTCATATTCTGTGATCTATGGTCCATGAATTTCATGCTTCACAGTCCGTGAACAATGCTTTATGGTGTGTGAACTGTGTATCACGATCTCCATGATTCATGGTCTATTAATTGTGGTTTTCCAAATCCGTTCATCATGGTCCATGAACTTTGGTCTGTGAACTACAAGCTTTGAGGTCCATGAACTATGCTCCACAGTCTGTGAAATGTCCTCCATGAAATTCCTAGCAGAAAAACATCCATTTCTATAAAAAAACACCCTGTTATGATGCCCAAAAATATGGAAAACACTAAGAAATTACGCTACCTTAAATAAATATTCTTAAACAACACAAGCCATTTTGATTCATGGTCATCTAGATTTTTCAACAAACACAATTTCCCTAAGAACACCAAGATACAACTCTGAGAAATTTTTTTCTAATAATCTCTTCCTTTGTGGTTGTTGACAATTTTTCAAATTCTATACTCCATTGAAACTAATTCATTATTATACTAAAACTGGATTCGTTCAATTATAAAAATGATGAAATATTTACTCAACATTCACTCTAATAGAACATGATCCATGCTATACATGAAAAAAATAGTAGCCTGAAACATTCATTAATGAATCAATTCATTCAAAACTTCATAACTACTTTCATCATAAAGACTATATGTCATGATATATAACCATTAATCGATTAACTTTAGAATTATGAGACTTAAAAATACCCCTATCAACTTCTCAAATGTTATCATTAAATCATTAAATCCCTTTTTTAGATTATTCATAATCTTTATTAACACATTTTATACCCTTTTATATCCAGAATTCTTCCTTCATGTTAATGAACCCAAAGGTCACTTTATTGTGCTCCGAAATAGGGTAAATAACATAGATCAACACATTAGGGAAAAACAAACCATACCTTAGGGATAGTGTGTCCCACATCCACACTTATTCTAGTGCAGAGAGTCGATTGAACTCAAGATCCAATCAATACCAATGAAACACATATTTAGGTATATCCTTCATAAGAAATTATGAAATATGTAGTTCTATAGGAACATAATCCAACTTTTTAAGCCCATTCTCCACATTCTTCATTATGATGTGAAATTTTATTTGAATATGATTTGTCCTTGAGTGATGGACTACATTTTTGTTATGATTTATAAAACCTGAATTATCACAATGAATACACATCATAGAATTCACTTTAATCTCCCCCTTTCTAAAAAAATTAAATATGTTATACATTAATTTATTAACTATCTCGCCCTTTTTAGATTATCTCAATTTATATGTCTTTTGAAATTCTAAATAATCATGTATTGAACACATTATTATTTAAACTCCCAAAATCCGTATAAAAGGAAACAATTCTCCCATTTGGTTATGCACATTTGTATACTCCATGAGACAACATAGGTTTTCATCCTAACATCCCTAGGACATGTCAACAATATTAAAGTTCACCTTTGACTCAATTTATCTACATCATAAAGAAATTATGATTCTTCTATCACATTTAATGATTAGAGTCATATTCTTTTTTATTATTTCAATCTACTATATGATTTTCAGCATGTGAAATTAGCTCATGGAACTGAGTCAGTCTGAACTTTAATAAGCATAATGAGTATGAACACTTTATAGGAAAAAAGTGTTTAATCCAATTCACATAAATTATTTCCATTTCACTCACTTACATCCACATATTCTTGAATTATGAAATTCCTCAATTATTCAGTGGACTATATTATAAGATGAAGATATATCAACTAGTGTGTTTTTTACCATATATCCTTCAAAACATAATTCTTTTGAATGTTTTAAATCATTAAATTATTATTAGATTTCAGATGTGTAATTACTGTTATGAGTGGGAATACCACTTGTAAGAAACACTATAAATAATCTCTCACAACATCTTAGTTTCTTGAAAATAGGTAGATGATACCATATTATTTGAAGAATTAGTTAATCATGAAATACATGCATATTTATATTTATCCACAAATTGGTTTTCTTGATTTTAGGAAACATACAATTTCATTCATTAAATAACATTGTGACATCTAATGTAACTAATAGATAGAATTATCCCCCTAGGATATGTAACTCTTCAGGTTGTTAAGCCCACTGTTGACCAAAAACATTATTCTTATCTAGAATCATCCCATTACATTTAAATGAATATTTTAGAATCTTATCCATCTCAATATAATTTTCTAGTTATATAAACCTTCAATAATATTTTCAATGTGTGAGCCTACCCCTTAGTAATGAGACATCAAAAAACCACTAATCCTATTAGGTCAAAACTTGTTTTAGGAAATAAGAGATAATTTCAATAAACAAATTACTCTCTATTACACTCAAATACATCTACACATATCGAATAATCAAGGACCATTAACTCTATTCAAGGATTTTTCTATATTTCTTCTTCATATCTAGTAACTAAAATGAATTAGGTGAAATTTCAGAGTACATCACATCGCCACTTTTCATCCACGGACACAAATTCCACTTGGATTGTATATCCACTAAACCTAGAACACATGAACATTAATTAATATAATTTAAACACACGGGTAGAGAGGAATCTATAAAATCCTCAAGAAGAGGACTGTGATCGATCCTAAAGGATCAACCCTTTGATATTTTATTACATGGAAATGTGCTATTTTTGTGCTTGTTCCAATTGCCCAGACAACTTCAACTATTCAATACATATGACTAAAAAATTATTAAACCATATTTTGAAGCTTATTCTGATATATAGGTTCTTTATGATTTGATTATTTTCACAATTTTGGGCTTAAACATGTTTGTATAAATTTACTTCTTTGATGAGCCACTAATATTCCATTTTTCATGACAGTGTCTCTAAATATAAATATTCCAACTTGTCATCAACTCTTGAATCTTACCCCATTATAGGGAAATTTATATTGACTTAAATTATTTCCATGTGGAATGAATTGTGAATTTAATAAGTAATTATTTATTCATTTTTCTTTTATCATTTATCTATGTCACACTTCCCTTTCTTGATGTGGTTGAGTTTGCAACTAAAGGTATATTCTTCTGAATCACAACATGAACATATCATACATTTTTCTTCTAGGTTAATTCTCATTATTTAGAAGTTTGATATTGTTATTATAATAGATGAGGTTATAGATATGTCTTTTTTATGATCTCTTTATGGGTCCCCTAAGGTTATAAAACTATTTTCCATTTATCATATTGTCTTATGATATAGGCCTTTTCATTATACATTTACAGTGTTTGGGATCTTCTTCTGGGTTTCTTTTTCATACCTTCTTTTTTCTTATTGCAATGTCATATAAAATTCCCATGATTAGAACATATAAAACATTTTTCAATAAAGACATACTCTGTTTCATATTTCCTCCACTAATATGTTGATTCATCAATTGTTCTTATTCTGATATTGATCCCTTAAGATTCTTGACACATACACATGGTGTGTCCCTATATTTCATAATAATATCATTATATGTCTAATTTATTCTAAGAGAATTTTTATATATATCAATGCATTTCTTATTATTATTATATTTAAATATATATTTGTCATCACAACATGAAATATATTCCAAATCCACAACACAAAAAGTTGAACAATGACTATGAATCCCACATAATTTTCACATGTTGTCATTACTTACTATAAATTCCTTCTTAGGTCTGCCTTTAGAAATTACATTATTTTCCATATTTCTATAACTTCTCATGAATCTCTTCATAACAAAAATGAGAAAGGGTTCATCATATCCAATACTTATTTTTACCAAATTGGATGGACTTTGTCATGATACAATAATTTCACATTTTTCCTATAAACATTTATATTTTCTTTTATATTTAATTATTACCCTGTAAAGGACAGTAAAATAAAAAATTAATTTTCTCCTTCAATTAGGGTATTCCTTTGGCATTTTATTGATCCACTCATTTCTTGACAAAATCTGCCTCCTCTACTAAATTTTCTACCTTCTTATCCCTTGATTCAAGTTTAGCATTATGATCTCTCTTAATACTATTCCCTCTAGTCACCTTATATTACAATTATCTTAATATATTATCCATTCTGTCAAATTTATCCTTTATTTAATAATTAATTTGACAACAAAATATTTACAATATGCAATCTGCTATTGTAACCTTTTCTTTTCTTGAACACGTTTAAATAGGTGTGTAGAAAGATCAACATTTTTGGATTGATAATTAGGAATTCCATTTCATTCTAGAGTATTTCCCATATAATTATCTTTAATTGTTTTTGAAATTATTCAATTTGGTAATCATTCTTTTCTCTTAGATCAGTGGAAACATCAATAAGAAATATATTTAGTCATTTAGTCATGTTAACATCAATTTCCTGCACAGGGACCTGAATATATTTTGATATAATTTCTTTATCCAAATTTTATCCAATTCAATTGATTCATTAAAAAAATTAAATTTTTATTTCCTAGAGTTGTTTTATAATCACTAGTTTTAGAATCACTTTTAATTTTAGGTTCGTCACTCTTTCCTACAACATCATTGAATGAATAATTTTTTTACCCTCTCATTCATCACAATAATTCATGTAGTAAACTATTTGTTTAGTAGAAATAAATGCCCCATTTTCTATATACACTTCAACATTGAATAATTATACCAAACTTCAAATTATTATTTGATGTTCTTTTCTTTTTTATAGAACACCTTGATTTGAGAAAAAATGAAACATTAATTTCAATAATCGACTGAACCATGTCAGGGAAAAAAATTTGACAAAATAAACAACTTTTATGAGACCGTTTTTTATGTAAAAAAACGGACATGATACCTTGATAAGGGGGAGGTGGTAAATCAAGGTATGAATAATATTTTGAAATTATTCCTTCCCCACTGGATCTAGACATTATTATTATATGGGTCACATTATTTTATATTTAGTGTCTATATTTATCTTTTTCTTTAGAACTTTATCTGATGATGATACATATAAAATAAAGAATTAAAGAAAGCACAATCACACATATATTTTAACTTTGGTTAGGATCACCAGGATATGTACAAGGAGAATCCAATGACAATATACTGATGTTCAAAATACACAGTGTCACCACTAAAGTACAAGGTTTGGGCTAGATCACTTCAATGCCTAGGCTCACTGCCATTATAATGATTAGGGTTACTACACTAATTTCCCAAGGGTCACTCAAAAAATATCTTATGATGGATCACTACCAGTGGAAAGGATCACTTTCTTCTTCATCCATTACTCATTACACTTAAGAATATACATACAATGTTTGTGTTCATATATGTCCCTAAATTATCAATAATAAATGAATCCTCAATTTTATATAGAATATATGTTTATTTTCATTCTAGGATTATCATTCACTTCCATTAAAACACCTGGATACAACACTTCCACTTTACAAAAAAGTATAAAAGACTTATCCTTATTGTAGAAAAAGTAATTACATCATCTTTGGAAAGATCTTCTAGAGACTTCATGTCATCCTTTAACGGACTTGAATGTACCAGTAAATGAAACCCATATGAAAATCTAGTCAAATGGTATAGATCTGTTATCTTCTTCTTATCTACTTTATAATTCAAATATGATTGTGATATTATTAACCAGGTAATCTTAGAATGTATATCCTTGTATGAGAACTACAAAATATCTTCTCATGTAAGTGTTCCCTGAATTATTTTTTTACCATATAATTGAGAGATAATTTTTTGAGAACTTCTAGTTTGTGGATTATTTTTTTGAAAACCGTTCTTAGTCACTTCTCATTCTTCCCTACATCCACAAAAAAATTACCTAGAATTCTTTATGAACTGTCTTGCACTCTATGGTGCGAGTACTTCATAGAAAACTTTATTTCACAAATTTAATTTGCTATATAGACATGTTTTCCCCTATGGAATAAATTTTACCAAAAGTAACTTCCACAAACTATGCTTCCTTTGTAGACTACCTTTACATCATGAATAGATGATGCTCCACAAACTCTGTTTTCCTTTGCATGATAATATTCCCCATAACACCCATTTGGGAACTATCTTTAGAAAATAAATCCTCTATATAAATGATATATATTGAAATACATTATAAATTGCATAATCCACCATCATGAACTCTTCTCCATCTTGAAATCCTCCCTTGAAAGATACTTCAGACTTAACTGAATTCTTCTAGCAACAATGATCTTATCTAATGAAAGTATCTATCTTTAATGAAGTGATTAGGGTACTTTATATACAAAAATAAATCCCAAAAACTCATTAATCGCAAATACCAATAACTCTTATGTGGTATACTCATTACCCTGAAATTTTATATGGTCCGCACAACATATTAATTATTTTCAATGATTGATGTAATTTGAAAAAAACCCTTTGAGGATCCTTAAATTGAAGCCTCAATTCCAAAAAATGACGAGTCTACCAAAAAAATTATTTGTGGTATGAAAACTGTATATGTAAAAATCTATGCTTCGATATCCCCGAATTGCAATTTACATACTCCATGCTTCACAGTCCGTAAACTGTGCTTCATGGTCTGTGAACTACATTCCTCTAACTCCATTATTCATGGTCCATGAACTTCATGCTTCACGGTATGCAAACTAAATTCTATGAACTCCAACCTTCATAGTCCATGAGCCATGCTTCATGGTCCATCAAATATGCTTCATAGTCTGTGAACTGCATTCGACAAACTTCTTTGTGAAAAAATAATCATTTTCTATAAAACAAACTCTATATTTTGATGCCCAAAAAGTTAGAAAACATTGGGAAACTAAGCCACCTTAAATTCATATACATTGGAAACACTAGATATATATATTTGTGGTCATCTAGATTTTTTATCAAATATAATCACCACAAAAACTCTAAGATGAAACATTGAGGTAGTTTTTTCCAACAATGATGAATATACCATATCAACAAATATACATATTGAGTAAGGAATACAGATTATCAATATTTCTTTAACCAATCAAATAAATTTCAAAGTAAAATATATATATTTAAATAATATAAGGTTTAATAAATAGGAATACTGATGATATAAAATATGGATTTTTAATGAAAATTTATTGGAAAAGTTTCTCAAGAAAGTGAATTATTCAAGGGTATGTTAATAATTAATAAATGGATCAAGAATGTGAATGTATGTACTTTCATTGGTCAAACTAATCATAGACAATGAAGAGAAAGAATAATGATGGAATCATTATGATATATCCCTAGTGGAGTATATGTAAAATAACAAATTGTTGTCACTGACAAATAGAAATATCCTAAAAAAGTAAAATTAAATAATTATTAAGAAAAATATCCTTCGGACTTTGAAATTTAATTTTTAAAAATATAAATTCATGAAATATTAGGAAAATAATTTTATTTGAAAATAATCATGGAATATTTCTAAAGTAGTTACACAGAAATGAGTTGTCACAATGGAGGGAAATTTTTATTCATACCAACTATGCTAAAACAAATATTCCATTCAAATATTTGTATGTAAAGTCAAAGTGTAACTAATTTGTAAAATAAAAAGGATATTCTATTTAAATAATTTTATAAAAATTCGTTCAATGGTAAAAATAAACTCAAAAATATATATGAGAATATTTAAAAAAAATCAATAATTTTTTTATAGAAACCATGGATTTGAATACATTAATAAATTTTGACTAAAGAGAGAAATAATAATAGATATTTCTAAAAAATATATAATCAATGAATCTATATAAAGAAGGAGGAAAATGGAATTATTACATAAAACAATCATGAATAAAAATAGGATAATATTATGGAAGGGTTTTATTAGATAATGATAAAACAATTTCATTCAATGGAAATTCAATCATAAAAAAAGACAATTAAAATGTGTTTGGATTATAAACCCTTTTAGATTTTGGTAGCATTTGGATCATAACCACCATAAAATAAATAATTTCAAAAGAAACAATATATTATATTAATATAAATATATTCATTATATAAAATATTAATGGTGAATTAGGTAGACCTCATAAAAACAAATAGGTGTATAATACAAAATATATCTCAATGTATTGAAAATATAAATGAAATCTCTTAAAAAGTAATGATGTTGAAGTGATAAAGATTTAATTAATTAATTATTAATATAAAAATAAAAAAAATGTAAAACTATAAATTATAAATAAAATAATAAGAATACAATACAGACATAATCTTATAATATCAAAGACAATGAATAAGTAATATAACCCAATGAAATGAAATTGATTCATGAAATTCATTACTACTTGGTAACTATCTAGTAAAATAAAATTACATGAAATAAATCAAATTAAAAATAAAATTCTATAAAATATGAAGTATTAATGGTAATATAACTAAAATGGTCGGTATATACACCATGTAAAAGAAATTGGGTTCATAAAAGAACATGTTTTTTCATAGAAGGAGTTTTTGAAATGAAAACCCTTACCTAATGTTTTCCTTTGGATGAAAATGATTTCAACTTAATTATGATGATTTAAAAATTGTTATTGATTTATTCCAGACCAATATTAATATATATAATATCATATATGATCTTAACTTAACATCTCATTACCCATTTGTCAATAATATTTCATTATAACAATTATTTTGGGTTTTAACTGTTTTGTTTTCTCATACATGATTGGTCATGAATGTTTGAGTTATTATAAATATGATATAGTTTCATAATATCCATACTTATATTAGTTCTTTTAATATCATTTACACTCATTGGATATGTTTTTATAACTATTCATTAAAGTTGGACATGGAAAATGAATAACATTACTTCGTGGAGACGGTAGGATTCTTGTATATATGAGTGATGATACCATTCACATAATGGGTGAAATTTTAAGGAATTAAACGAAATATTAATTTTAATAAATTAATATCAGGTTATATGTTTCATAATAATCCATTAATTACATCATTACTACAATCAATGTGAGTCGGGGATGAAAAAAGTTACATCAGTTTGCGAAGTGGTAGCCTTCCGTACACATCAGTGATGGATTTGTTCCCCATTTGATGAAGCAAGAGAGGGATAAATATTATTACATAATAATAATAAAATATTATTTTGTGGGTGATAACATTTTAATGACATGGGAGTTTCTAACATATAATTTATGGTGGCATAATAAAATATATATTAAATAAATAGAAAAGAAAATTAATTTTTCTGAGAAAAACCCCCTTATAATATCTTATGAAGGACCCCAAGGTAGGTATTTTGTGAAGAATAAGATCTATCAAATGTATTTAAGGATATAGGGGTGATATTTTGGAAGGATTTTTCAATAAAAATATATTTATAGGTGTGAATAAGTGAGGGTATGGAGTAACCTTTTATAATTGAAGAAGCGAGGAATTTTTTAAATACCCAAAACTTTTGAATAATAGAATGAAAATACCACAAACAGTTTTTCTATAATTGATAAATAATGGAATGTAAATATTTTAAGGATGACAAAAACTTATAATACATAAAAATAAACATTTTTAATATGGTGCTCTTTATTCCACAAAGTTTTAATAATTTTACCATTTTAGTTTTCATCAAGGTAACCAGTTTTCCTTTTAACCTATGTAATTTAACATTTATGAGTAAAATAAAATGATCCAAATTAGATAATTTATAATAAAATATTATTAAAATGGGATAAAATTTATCAAATAAAAATTCATTGTGTGTGGAGAAGTAATTTTAACAGAAGAGCATGTAACACACAAAATACCATTTTAACATTAATCGTTTAAAAACTTTTGATATCATAAATAATAATCAATATCAAATCCCAGTGAGGGTGAATTTCCATGTTACTATAGAAAAAATTTAGCGGTATTGTAGAAGGTACTGTACTGTAGTAGCTCGTACTATTCATTTGATTTGTGCCTTCGGGCCACCAATTTGAGCATATGGGTCTCAGGGCCTTCGAGCCACTATAGGCCTTAGGGCCTCAAGGCCTTTGGGATGTAGGGCCTTTGTGCCACCAAAGGCCATCAGGACATAAGGATTTTGAGCCATAGAAAAGACCAAATAAGCGCAGACCACACAAGTGCAGGCTGAGATTAGGATTCAAAGAAAAAATAAGCAACCACCAAAGAAAAACTAACCGGATTGGCAGAATGAGATGGTGTGGAAACTTCCATCGGAACTAGGCACCATGCATCTCTACATGGGGCAGTGCTATCCAATCATCCAAACATGGTGGGGAGCTAGATGCCTTCAAGATGCATATGTTGGGGATGGTCTATTTCAATTGGGTCACATCTTTGACCATTGAAGTTATTTATTGAGTCATGTATGGCCTTGTTCCTTAGACCTATAGGTTTTTCAAGGGTTCCCCTTCAACACTTAAAAGGGTTTTATCCAACACCAAATAAAAATAAGGCCTTCAAGACATTCGGGATAAGATATTCATTTTTTCAAGCATTAGATGACCTTACATTATTGATATGAAATGTGACCATAAATAAATGGATTTAAATTCATATAGTTATATATATAATATGTAAATTGAGTTTATATATATCTTTATTATTATATATTCTAATAAATAAAAATGGATTAACATTATCCATTTAAAATAATTTTCAGAATAATTTGTTTTTAAGTGAAAAAAAACTTGGGCTATAATCGAGAATAAATATGATTCAGATGTAATTAATTATTATGAACATTAAAAAATATTAGTTGTGTGACTTTTAAATCAAATTTAATTCACAATAGTACCTTTAAATTACATTATTTATTCAAAAGAAATGATAGATTTTTTAAAATTGAAATTTTTAACTATTCCCTGAAAATTTACTCTTTTATGAAAATTACAAATATTTTACCCTCATGTAATTTAAATATGCTAATATAAAAAATTATTGTATTTTTATAAAATAAAATATCATAAATTAGGATAAATTAATTATAATTCCCATACATAAAATAAATATTAAAAACATTTTTGAGGAAAATATATTTTGAAGCATAAAATGATTTTACAAAAAAACATGAGGGATTGATTTACATAAAATTTATAAATAAAATAATATTTATTAGGAAATATATATATATATATATATATATCATAATTTAGTTAATTATATTTATACTCTACAATTCATTGGTTGTGTTACAAAGGTCATATTTATATTTCTCGTGTCCTTTATGCTCGGTTTTATATTTTGTATATGATATCGAACACAGTGTTTTTTCCAAGATTGGAGTTTTTTAAATAAATAAATTTTCAAAGGAATATTTCACCAAATTGACAAGGTTATAGATATAGGATATGTTATGGTATAAATATATTAAAAAATACCAATTTAAGAATGTTTTAGTGAATATTTGAAGACATATCTCTTAATGCCCCTCATAAACACTGTTTACCCTAATAACAGTGAATTGTTTTACCATGGTAAATATTAATTAAAAAACTTAAATGGTACTTATAAATTAATTTTTGATAATATGATACCAAATATGAAATTAATTTTAAAATATTCAATTTTTCATAGTGGTTGAAATTAATCTTAATATAAGTATGCAAAACTGAATGATTTTTTTAGAAAACTCTATTATTTGAACTAAAACAATTTAATACAAAAAATAATTATATAGTATATTATCATGACAATTATTAGTTTATAAATTAAAATATTTGATTAATCTGAATTTAAAACTAATTCCAAAGCAAAGGTAACTATATAATTATTTTATTTTAGAAAATGTAAAAAACGTTTTCTTTTATTAGAGTAAAAGTTCACTATGGTTTTAAATTGGGTATCATTATTAGAAAATCATTTCATTGAAATCTATGGTGTGTTTTAATATTACTAGCAAATAAAAATGATATAAAAGTGCATGAAAAACATAATAAAATAAATAAATATCCATCATTGAGTTTGCGATCAATATATCTACTATATATCAATACGAACTTTATCTTCAAATATGTTAATCATGTACATTTTTCGTTTCACTCTTAGATTCTTCTATAGTAATGTTTATTAATGTTTGGGTAATTGATTAACACAGTTCCCTATCACAATGAAGTTAAAGTACTGGATATTAGTGGATTATTTGTTTCCCTTTTATTAATGAGATAGATGCCTTTTATCTTTGTATTGGTAATAGAATCCAATTCCCTTTAATACTATATCATTATTTTTATTTATATAATACTCACAAGTCATACTTTCCATTATTTCATCTCATTATTAACCACATTTCATATTATATGGTGATTAATTATCCTCTTCTTCTATTGATTTCATTATAATATTTACTAGGTAATCATAGAATATATATCCTTGTGTGAGAAATACAAAATATTTTCACATGTAAGTGTTCCCTGAATTATTTGTTTACCTTATAAATGAGAGGAAATTATTTGAGAACTGCTAGTTTGTGGATTATTTTTTTGAAAACTGTGTTTAGTCACTTCTCATACTTCCCTACATCCACAAAAAAATTACCTAGAATTCTTTATGAACTGTCTTGCACTCTATGGTGAGAGTACCTCATAGAAAACTTTATTTCACAAATTTAATTTTCTTTATATACATGTTTTCCTCTATGGAATACATTTTCCAAAAAAGTAACATGCACAAACTAAGCTTTCTTTTTAGACTACCTTTACTTTATGAATAGTTGATGCTCCACAAACTCTATTTTCCTTTGCGTACTAATGTTCCCCATAACACCCATTTGTGAACTATCTTTAGAAACTACATCCTTTATATAATTGATATAAATTGAAATACATTATAAATTGCAGAATCCACCATTATGAACTCTTCCCCATCTTGAAATCCTCCATTGCGAGATACTTCAGACTTAACTGAATTCTTCTAGCAATAATGATCTTATCTAATCAACGTATCTATCTTCAATGAAGTGATTAGGGAACTTTATATAAAAAAATAAATCCCAAAAAACTCGTTAATCACAAATACCCATAACACTTATATGGTATAGTCATTACCCTGAAATGTTATATGCTCCGAAAAACATATTATTTATTTTCAATGGTTGATGTAGTCCGAAAAAACCCTTTAAAGATGCTTAAATCAGAGCCTCAATTCCAAAAAATGATGAGTCTCACACAAACATTATTTGTGGTATGAAAACTATATATTTAAAAATACATGCTTCAATATCCCCGAATTGTGATTTATATACTCCGTGCTTCACTGTCTGTAAACTGTGCTTCATGGTTTGCAGACTGCATTCCTATAACTCCATTATTCATGGTCCATGAACTTCATGCTTCACGGTCTGTGAAATAATGTCTATGAACTGCAACCTTCACAGTCCATGAACTATGCTTCATGGTGCATAAAATATGCTTCATAGTCTGTGAACTGCATTTGACAAACTTCTTTATGAAAAAATAATCATTTTCTATAAAACAAACTCTCTATTTTGATGCCCAAAAAGTTGGAAAACATTGGGAAACTACGCCACATTAAATTCATCTACTTTTGAAACACTAGCTATATAGATTTATGGTCACCTAGATTTTTTATCAAATATAATCCCCACAAAAACTCTATGATGAAACATTGAGGTAGTTTTTCCCAACAATGATGAATATACCATATGAACAAATATGAATATTGAGTAAGGAATATAGATTATCAATAGTTCTTTAACCAATAAAATAAATTTCAAAGTATAATATATATATTTAAATAATATAAGGTTTAATAAATAGGAATATCGATGATATAAAATATGGATATTTAATGAAACTTTATTGGAAAATGTTCTCATGAAAGTGAATTATTCAAGGTTAAGTTAATAATTAATAAATGGATCAAGAATGTGAATGTCTGTACTTTCATTGGTCAAACTAATCATAGACCATCAAGAGAAAGAATAATGAATGAATCATTATGATATATCCCTAGTGGAGTATATGTAAAATAACATGTTGTTGTCATTGACATATAGAAATATCCTTAAAAAGTTCACTAAAAATATTATTAAGAAAATTATGATTTTGACATGAAATTTAATTTTTTAAAATATAAATTTATGAAATATTAGGAAAATAATTTTATTTGAAAATAATCATGGAATATTGCTAAAGTAGTTACACATAAATGAGTGGTTACAATGAAGGGAAGTTTTTATTCATACCAAGTACGCTAAAACAAATATTCCTTTCACATATTTGTAAGTAAAGTAAAAATGTAACTAATTTGTAAAATGAAAAGGATATTCTCTTAAAATAATTTTATAAAAATTCCTGCAATGGTAAATATGAACTCAAAAAAATATAAGATAATATTAATAACAATTCTTTAAATTTTTTTATAGAAACCACGGATTTGAATAAATTAATAAATTTTGACCGAAGAGAGAAATAATAATAGATATTTCTTAAAAATATATAATCAATGATTTTATATAAAGAAGGAGGAAAATGTAATTATTACATAAAATAATCATTAATAAAAATAGGATAATATTATGAAAGGGTTTTATTATATAATGATAAAACAATTTCATTAAATGGAAATTTAATCATAAACAAAGCCAATTAAAATGTGTTTGAAGTATAAACCCTTATAGATATTGGAAACATTTGGATCATAACCACCATAAAATAAATAAATTCAAATGAAACAATATATTATATTAATATAAATATATTTATTATATAAAATATTAATGGATAATTAGGTACACCTCATAAAAACAAATAGGCGTATAATACAAAATATATCCCAATGTATTGAAAATTTAAATGAAATATCTTAAAAACTAATGACGTTTAAGTGATAATGATTAAATTAGTTAATTATTAATATAAAACTAAATAAAATGAATAACTATAAATTATAACTAAAATAATAAGAATATATTACACACATAATCATATAATATCAAAGACAATGAATACGTAATATGACCAAATGAAAAGAAATTGATTCATGAAATTCATTACTACTTGGTAACTATCAGGTCTAATAAAATTAGATGAAATAAATCAAATAAAAAATAAAATTCTATAAAATAAGAAGTATTAAGGTTAATATAACTAAAAGTGTCAGTATATACACCTTATAAAAGAAATTGGGTTCATAAAAGAACATGTTTTTCCATAGAAGGTATTTTTGAAATGAAAACCCTTACCTCACGTTAAGCTTTAGATGAAAGTGATTTCAACTTAATTATAATGGTTTAAAAATTGTTATTGATTTATACCAGAACAATATTAATATTTATAATATTATATATGATTTTAACTTAACATATCATTACCCATTTGTCAATAATATTTAATTATTACAATTAATTAGGGTTTTAACTGTTTTGTTTTCTCATGCATGTTTGGTCATGAAAGTTTGAGTTATTATAAATATGATATAGTTTCATAATATCAATAATTATATTAGTTCTTTAAGTATCATGTATACTCATTGGATATGTTTTTAAAACTATTCTATAAAGTTGGACATGGAAAATGAATCACATTACTTCCTGGAGACGGTAGGATGCTTGTATGTATGAGTGATGATACCTTTCAATTAATGGGTGAAATGGTATGGAATTCCATGAAATATTATTTTTGATAAATGAATATAAGGTTATATGTTTCATAATAATCCAATAATTACATCATTATTGTCACGACCCGTCCTTGGGGCCCATGTAGTGACTACCCCAAGTCCGCCTTGCATAGGCCAGGGGCTGACGACTAGCACCAAAGGCGTAAATCCTGATAACTGGGAAGGCATTGCCTTTATAAAAGTAAACAATACACCACAGAGTACAAGAATATGTAATACACTATGTACAAAAGGAATTGCTGAAGAGTAAATGGGCCAGAATACAAACCCAACTGAAAGTACAGCTACAACTAAATGAAAGTACAACAGAAAAGACAAGCAGCTGGAAGAATAGAAGCTGCTCCTAGGTCGTCCACCTCGGATACTACCTGAAGAGTAGGTACAGATAGCGTAGCTCATGGATCGTCCTCCATGGTTCGTACCTGAAGGGTAGGTACATATAGCCTCCACAACGCTCTCGCCCATCAACCTCCTCCGAGTATCGTCTCATCGTGTAGTCCACCTCCGGATACTGACTCGTCGTGAGGTCCACCTCCGGGTACCGTACAGTCCTCGAACACTCAGCCTCTATCTGCGCTTCCCGTCATCTGCAACCAACACAATGAGGTGTGGGCATAGCCCATGCAGGGGTGAGTATATGATACTCGGTAGGGATCTCGATACCCTCAAGTTCTCACTAAATACAACAAGGATAACTACAAAGAAGGATCTCAACAGATCACCCTTACTTAGGTATAATCCCATACTTATACATAAGTTTTCAAGTAACTCATCTCAATCATGAGGAATCACAATGGTTATGAAATCAACGGATAACCACTGCCTAGGTATATGCCCTTACATATACCTAAGTTATCAAGTGACCCATCTCAATCACGAGGAGACACAAAGGTTATGAAATCAACGGATAACCACTACCTAGGAATATGCCCATACATATACCTAAGTTATCAGGTGACCCATCTCAATAATGAGGAAAAGACAATGGTCATGGACTCACCTCAAACCAGGATTTTATTCATGATGTCAAAACCACAGCTGCTGGAGAACTCCTCCTCTGTCGAGTACAGTGGGTCTGCCGCTATAACTAAGCGCACCCCACTAACCTTGGACTGCTGAAGTAATCCACCTGTCGAGTACTATGGGCCTGCTGCTACAACCAAGCGTATCCAATCATGGGTCTGCCGCTACACCCAATCACACCCCCTCATAGCCAACAGAGGTACTCCTTCTGTCGAGTACCACGGGTCTTCCGCTACAACCAATCGCACCTCCGTCGTGGGTCTGCTGCTACAACCAAGTGCACCCCACTGGGCTATCTGAATCACTCCTAGACTATTGATCAGCAGTCGTCAAGTCTCAGCCAGCTACTAGGTCTCTTCACTCTACTAGCTCGTCACCAGGAGGGTCCGCTCCATGAGCTACTGGTCGATACTCCAAGTATCACAAAGTTCTATAAAGAATTATCCCAAGGGTCAGTCACATCATAGGAAACTCAACACAATAGACGGCGTGTCAATCGGACGCTCGGTCTGTGTGTTATCAGCCTTTTCATCACGGGGGACCGGTTGGTTTCGTGTACGAACTAACCCAACCATATCTCAATTGTACCCCAAACTCTCATAGGGTATACCCATACGGACCGTTTCTCATCATGATCACCAACACCGCTGACGGTTCGTCAAACGGACGTCCGGTCTGAAAGTTATCAGCTTTTCCGTTCTAGGGGCCCGGTTGGATTTTGAGTTCAATGCAACCCGGAGACTATCCAACTGCGTCCAATCCTCAGACGAAGTATGGCAAAAGTTCATCCTCATCAAGAGGAATCCAACAAAGTCGACGGCACGTCAATCAGACGTCCGGAGCTCAAGTTATAAGTGTTTCCGCTCCGAGGGCCCGGTAGGTTTCGTGTTCGAACCAACCCGGTCACACCCAATGTTCTCTAAAACCTTAACTGTAATATACCAAAATGACCGTCTCGATCCAAGGATCACATCGCAACTCACGGTGCATCGATCGGAGGTCGGTAGCTCAAGATATGGGCAACAGACCGGAAGTGATCCGAAAATGGGGGGTCTGGGCCCGGTCCGACCCGGCCCAACCCCCCCGGGTCTGCCCGGCCCAGCGGGGCGCGACCTGGTCTGGCCGGGTGGCACGCTGGCTCAACCAGAGAGCCGAGCGGGGGACGCGGTCCCCCGCGGCCTTTGTGCTCTGCGGACGCGGTGAGGGCCGCGTCCTGCTCCCTCGGATCTCGTTCCACCATCGCCGTCAATCCGCACATCAATAAACAAGCTGCAGAGGGTTGTCGGGCCGTGTTTTTTCGGCCCACGCCCTCCACGTTAGGTGTTATCAAATGGAAAAAATTTAAACACATTCTTTTAATCATTGAAGAGGGTATAATTTATTCAAAATAAATTATATGAACACTCTGCAATTAAATACCCATGCACGAGTGTATAATTCACATAAAATATTATATCCGAAAACCCCCTACCTCGAAATTGATGCCGCATGTCTTCGAGTCGCGGAAGTCGAACGTCGCGGTAGTTGGGTGTCGCTGAAGAACAGTATCAATTCCGTCGACGTCGGAAGAAGAAGAAGAACATTGTTGTTGGTGTCGTTCTCCACGGTCAGCTTCTCCTTCCTTGCCACGGAAGAGGAAGTGTATGTAGAATTCCGGGTCTGCCAAGTCGATGTCCTTCTTCAGAGACGTAGCATTCTTCAACGAAGGAGATGATGTTTTTCAAAACAAGGGCTTTCTTCTCCAATCCTTAACACAACCCACTAACCCAAAAAATAAAATAAGCTCCACTTATTTTATTAAGCCATGTCATGAGTTCAAAATTTAAAAACTCAAATCCAATAATTGAATTGATGTGTTCGCTTGATTAAATGAGAGGAGAGGTAAAGTCACAACATTAAAGGAGGAGTTCATGAGTTATACAACTTAATTGGGGGGGTTTTGAGGAGTTTGAAATTTGAGGGGTTGGGCTCGTGTTGGCCCCACCCCACCTTTATCCTCTCAAGGTTAGTTAACAACAAGTGGGTCCCACCCCCAACTCCCTTACATAGGATTTAACTACATAGAGAAATAGAATTAAAATTGTAATATAATTTTATTTTATTCCTCACTAAAACCACATTTTTAACAACCCCTCTTGAGGAAACGCACCTTCGGAAAATGTTCTCCAAAGCAATTATCGGCGCTGCGGTTTCATCAGTGCCCTCAGATTTCAATTCCGAGCACCGGTTTAGAATTTAGAAGAACCCGCTCGTTCGTTCACTGAACGTACCCGAGCTAAACTTCAAAAATTGATTCCAGGCACACCGGGCCTCAGAATTAGGCACCGTCAGAAACTGCGTACCCATAAAATTCCAAAGAAATTATGAAAAAAATTCCTTGAAATTTCCGGGTCTTTAAATTACTCCCACCTCAGGGATTTATGTCTCCATAAATATTTAACACAAACTAGGGATAAAAAAGTTTTACTGAGCACGCAATTGAGCCTTCTGCTCCCATGTGCTCTCCTGGAGGTTCCCGTACTACCAAAGAAAGCGCACAAGAGGAATCGACCATCCTCATAGGACCCGCTCCTATTGATCCTCAACCTCTACTGGAACCCCGCAAAAGTCACCCCATGCCAAAGTCCAGCTCCCCATGGTCGAAGATATGTGAAGGGTCGTGCTCGTATCTCCTGAACTGAGATACGTGGAAGTCATCGTGCACCTGGTGCAACTGAGGTGGATGGGTCAAGCGGTAACCCACCTCGCCTACCCTGCTGAGGACCTTGAAGGGTCCGATGAAGCACGTAGATAACTTGCCGCCTTAGCCAAATCTCTGTAATTCCACGTCGAGGTGGGACCCTTAAGAAAACGTGGTCGCCATCCTCGAACTCTAGTGGTCTCTACCTCTTGTCAGTATAAGACTTCTGTCATCTCTGAGCTGTCCTCATCTGCTCCTAGATGACCTGGACCTTCTGTGGTCCCACAAGAGCTGCTATAATTTCTTCTTTTCCGATAAGAGAAATCTGGTCTCATCCCCTGGATGAACCACGTTCTCTGCCTAGTACAGTCAATCTAGACATGAATGATGCATTCATGCCATGGACGACGTCGTAAGGCCTTGATGTTACTACCAAGAGATTCAACCGTCACACTCACCTCTAAGGTTCGAGTCACACTGTCGGAATCAGCATGAGGTCACTGGGTCTCCTCCAGTAGGAATCTCTAAAGTGAGGGTCAAATCAACAGTTTTAACCGGGACCTCTCAGTACACAAAAAGGAAGGAAGCAAATGTCACAAGGACAAGTGTCTTTTATTACTACACCTCGAAGTTGAAAGACACAAAACAATGAAAACAAGGAAACTAGAAGCACAAAGATCAATGGTCTCATGCCTGGAACTAGTCCCGCTCTTGTCTGCCAGCTTCTTGAGCTCCGTAGTCGTATGATTTTTTTGCCTGAAGATGAGCTCTCCCATGTCCACCTATCCCCTATGGTCGGGGTGGACCTCCCGGTGGTGGTGGTGGAAACTCCTCGAAGCGTCGTCCACCTCCAACTACACGGCCAGCTCCCCTACCTCGATCCTCCACTCCTTGCGGTCCACCTCGATCGAACCTCTGCCTCTGCCTGGGAGGTTCTTCATTTATCTGTTGGTCATATGTATGGAGGGTCGGACAGTCAGGTGCCATGTGACCAACCCCGCCGCAGGAGAAACATTGTCCACTCCTGGTAAGTCTCTCTCCACCCCGGGTGCCTCGCACAAACGATCCTGTGTCATGCGGTCGACCAACTGTAGGTCTGGTCCTCTTGGACATCTGAGTCATCTGTCTATTGGCCGTTGTAGATTACTCTACCGCATGCCAGCTAGTGGTGCGTCCTGCTGCTGGAGACTGCTCAGCAAGGAAAATCTACACTATGAGGGCTCGTTCCAACACCCCTGTCTGCATCGGGATGTTGTGAGAAACAACAGAAGATCTAATCTCTTTCCTGAGCCCCTACTCGAAGGTTTGGGCCCTGAAGAACGGGTCCCTTACCATATATGTGGAGTAGCGCGAGAGGTCTATGAACCTCGCTGAGTACTGTGCCACCATCATGCTACCCTTCTGTAGAAGCAGTAGCTCATGTATACGCACCGCTCGAAGGGTGGCTTGTACAAACTCTGCCCGGAACAGGCTCTTGAAGTCTTCCCACAGAAGTGTCGCCTCGTCATGCATCTGGAGAATCAGGCTCCACCATCTGCCTGCTACTTCCTGAAAGAGGCTGGCAGTACGGATCACCATGAAGTATGCTGGAATCCCTACTAGCCTGAGGACTCTCACCATAGCCTCCAGCCAATCCTCAGCTGCCTGCGGGTCCATCTCTCCCCTTAACCAGGGTGGCCTCTAGCGCTGGAACTTGTGCAGCGCACTCAAGCGACGTGCACTCTCTACTACTGGGCCTGGTGGCATCGGTGGCCCAATGGGTGGTAGTACCGCTGGTGCCTCCACCGGTGCCTCAACTGAAAGAGGGCCCTATACTGAGGCCTCGTCGCTTGGCAGGCTGTCAGTACGTACAACTCTCGGGACTCTAGCTGGTCATCCGTGGGGAGGCATCCTGAAAGAAACAAACATGACACGGTCAAATGCTTTATACCTGGTGATCTGACATGGTTTGAGTTGACTTTTAAAAACTTTTGGAAACACACACACAATCAGTGTTTTCATGCACATAGTCAAAAATCAGTTGTCAGGGTCCTGGTGTATGGATACGTCAGCCGCCGCACCAAAAATGGACTCCCTGGACTGATAACCACACTCAATACCCTTAACACTATTGCTTCACATAGAAGAAAGATCAGAGTCTTGAGTTTTGCGGTAGAACCAAACACCTCTGATACCAATTTGTCATGACCTGTCCTCGGGGCCCATGCCGTGACTAACCCATTCCCGCCTTCCATAGGCTAGGGGCTGGCGACTAACACCAAAGGCGTAAATCCCGATAACTGGGAAGGCATTACCTTTATAAAAGTAAACAAAACACCACAGAGTACAACCAGAAGTAATAAAATAAGTACAAAAGGAAGTTTTGAAGAGTAAATGGACCAGAATACAAACCCAACTAAAAGTACAACTACAACTGAATGAAAGTACAATAGAAAAGACAAGCAGCTGGAAGAATAGAAGCTTCTCCTAGGTCATCCACCTCGGATCCTACCTGAAGAGTAGGTACAGATAGTGTAGCTCCTGGATCATCCACCACGGATCCTACCTGACGTTTTGGTACAGATAGCCTCCACAATGCTCTCGCCCATCAACCTCCTCTGATTATCGTCTCGTCGTGTAGTCCACCTCAGGATACTGACTCGTCGTGAGGTCCACCTCCAGGTACCGTCCAGTCCTCAAACACTCAGCCTTTTCCAGCACTGCCCATAATCTGCAACCAACACAACGATGTGCAGGCATAGCCCGGGCAGGGGTGAGTATACAATACTCAGTAGGGACCTCGAGACCCTCAAGGTCTCACTAAATCCAACAAGGATAACTACAAAGAATGATATCAACAGATCATCCTTTCTTAGGTATAAGCCCATACTTATAAAAAAGTTATCAAGTAACCCATCTGAATCATGAGGAAACACAAAGGTTATATAATCAACGGATAACCACTACCTAGGTATATGCCCATACATGTACCTAAGTTATCAAGTGACCCATATCAATCATGAGGAAACACAAAGGTTATGAAATCAACGGATAACCACTACCTAGGTATATGCCCATACATATACCTAAGTAATCATGTGAGCCGTCTCAATCATGAGGAAAACACAAAGGTCATAGACTAAGCTCAAACCAGGATTTTATTAATGATGTCGAAACCACGAATGTTGGAGAACTCCTCCTCTGTCGAGTACAGTGGGTCTGCCGCAACAACTAAGTGCACCCCACTAACCATGGACTGCTGAAGTACTCCACCTGTCGAGTAATGTGGGCCTACCGCTGCAACCAAGTGCATCCCACCATGGGTCTGCCGCTACATCCAAGCACACCCCCTCATAGCCTACAGAGGTACTCCTTCTGTTGAGTACAGTGGGACTGCCGCTACAACCAAGCGCACCTCTACCGTGGGTCTTCTGCTACAACCAAGGGCACCCCACTGGGCAATCTGAATCACTCTGAGACGATTGATCAGCAGTCGTCAAGTCTCAGCCAGCTACTACGTCTCTGCACTCTGCTAGCTTGTCACCAGGAGGTTCCACTCCATGAGCTACTAGTTGATACTCTAAGTATCACAAATTTCTACGAAGAAGTATCCCAAGGGTCAGCCACATCAAAGGAAACTCAACACAACAGACGGTGTGTCAATTGGACGCCCGGTATGTGTGTTATTAGCCTTTTCATCCTGGGGGCCCGGTTGGTTTTGTGTACGAACCAACCCGACCATATATCAATTGTACCCCGAAATCTCATAGGATATACTCATAGATACCGTTTCTCAACGTGATCACCAACTCCGCTGACGGTTCGTCAAACAGACGTCCGGTCTGAAATTTATCAGCTTTTCCGTTCTAGGGGCCCGGTTGGATTTTGGGTTAAATGAAACCCGGACACTATCCAAATGCGTCCAAAACTCAGGAGAAGTATTTCAAAAGTTCCTTCTCATCAAGAGGAATCCAAAAAATTTGACAGCACATCAATCGGACGTCCGGAGCTCAGGATATATGTGTTTCCACTCCGAGGGCCCGGTTAATTTCGTATTCGAACCAACCCGGCCATACCCAAAGTTCTCTGAAACCTTAAGTGTAACATAACTAAATGATCGCCTCGATCCAAGTATCAGATAGCAACTGACGGTGTGTCGATCAGAGGTTTGTAGATCAAGATTTGAGAAAAAGACCGGAAGTGATCCGAAAATGGGGGGTCTGGGCCCAGCCCGACCCGGCCCAACCCCCTCGGGTCGGCCCGGCCCGGTGGGGCGCAACCCGTTCTGGCCCGGCCCAGCCAGGTGGCACCCTGGCTCGACCAGCGAGCCGAGCGGGGGACGCAGTCCCCTGCAGCCTGTGCGCTCCGCGGACGCGGCGAGCGCCGCGTCCAGCTCCCCCGGATCTCGTTCCATCATCACCGTCAATCCGCACATCAATAAACAAGATGCAGAGGGTTGTCGGGCCGTGTTTTTTCGGCCCACGCGCTCTGCGTTCGGTGTTATCAAATGGAAAACATTTAAACAACTGATTTTAATAATTGAAGAGGGTATAATTTATTCAAAATTAATTATACGAACACTCTGCAATTAAATACCTATGCACGAGGGTATAATTCACATAAAAGATTATATAAGAAAACCCCCTACCTCGAAATTGACGCCGCACGTTGTCGAGTCGCGGAAGTCGAATGTCGTGGTAGTCGGGTGTTGCAGAAGAATGGTATCGATTCTGTCGACGTCAGAATAAGAAGACGAACGTTGTGGTTGGCGTCAGTCTCTACGGTCAGCGTCTCCTTCCTTGTCGCGGAAGAGGAAGTGGATGTAGAATTCTGGGACCGCCAAGTCGATGTCCTTCTTCGGAGACGTAGCATTCTTCAACGAAGGAGATGAAGTTTTTCAATACTAGGGATTTATTCTCCAATCCTTAACACAACCCACTAACCCAAAAATAAAATAAGCTCCACTTATTTTATTAAGCCATGTCATGAGTTCAAAATTTAAAAACTCAAATCCATTAATTGAACTCATGTGTTGGCTTGATTAAATGAGTGGAGAGGGAACGTCACAACATTAAAGGAGGATTTCACGAGTTATACAACTTAAGTATGAGGTTTTGATGAGTTAGGAATATGAGGGTTAGGGCTCATGTGGGCCCCACCCCACCTTTATCCTCTCAAGGTTAGTTAACAACAAGTGGGTCCCACCCCCAACTCCCTTACTTAGGATATAACTACTTAGTGAAAAAGAATTAAAATTGTAATATATTTTATTTTATTCCTCACTAAAATCACATTTTTAACAACCCCTCCAGAGAAAACGCACCTTCGGAAAAGGTGCTCCAAAGCAATTATCAGCGCTGCGGTTTCATCGACGCCCTCAGATTTCAATTCCGAGCACCAACATAAAAGTTAGAAAAAACCGCTCGTTTGTTCACTGAACGTGCCCGAGCTAAACTTCGGAAATTGATTCCGGGCGCACCAGGCCTCGAAATTAGGCGCTGTCAGAAACTGCGTACTTGGAAAATTCCATATATATTCATAAAAATAATTCCTTGAAATTTCTGGGTCTTTAAAATTATTACAATCTATGTGAGTCGGGGATGGAGAAAATTACATCATTTTGCGAAGTGGTAGCCTTCCGTACACATGAGTGATGGATTTGTTCCCCATTTGATGAAGGAAGATATGGAAAAATATTATTACATAAAAATAATAAAATATTATATCATGGGAGATAAAATTTAAGTATATGGGAGTTTCTAACATATAATTTATGGTGGGAAAATAAAATATAAAATGAAGAAAGAGAAAAGAAAATTAAGTTTGCTGAGAAGAACCCCCTTTTAATATCTTATTAAGGACCCCAGGGTAAGTATTTTGTGAAGAATAATAACTCCAAAATGTGTCTAAAGATATAGGGGTGATATTTTGTAAGGTTTTAGTAAAGAAAAATATATTTATTGTTATGAATAAGTGAGGGTATGGAGTGACATTTTATAATTGAAGAGGGGAGGCATCTTTTTAAATACCCAAAACATTTGAATATTAGAATGAAAATACCACAAACAGTTTTTCTATAATTGATAAATAATGGAATGTAAGGATTTTAAGGATGACACAAACTTATACTACAGAAAAATACACATTTTTAATATGGTGTTCTTTTTTCCACAAAGTTTAAATAATTATATAATTTTAGTTTTCATCAATGTAACCAGTTTTCCTTTTAACCTAGGTAATTTAACAGTTATTAGTAAAATAAGATGATCCAAATTAGATAATTTATACAAAAAGATTATTAAAATGGGATAAAATTTATCAAATAAAAATTCATTGTGTGTGTAGACGCCGGAAAAGTCCGTTATTCCCAAACGAAGCTCCGGATGCGGAAAGCGAGGTCATATTTGGAGTCGGAAGAATGTTTCGGAGGGCCCGGAGGCCTTGCGCGGAATTTCAGAGGTCTGCGCGCAAAGATGATGATCCGCGTGCAAAACCCCCGGGATGCGCGCAACTCCCTTGCGCGCCGTGCCCGATTCCGCGCCCGTGAGGAGAATTCCGCGCTCGCGCCTTGGATTCCGCGCCCGGGGTTGCCTATAAATACTAGGCGACCCCCAACGTTTCAAAGGTTTCTGGAAGTCGAACGGTCTCCCGCGCGCGCAATTCAACCCCTTCCGCGCGCAATGCCGATCTTCAGGTAACCTCCTTTCTTTTGCGCAATAGAGCCTTGGGGTCCGCCTTCGCGCGCAATCCCCTTGGCTCCTTCCCTTTGAATAAATTTCAACCCGAAGGCCTTTGCGCGCAAAAGAAGCCTCTTGCGCGCAATTGCCCCCTGGTGCGCGCAATCCAACCCGATTGCGCGCACCCCCCATCTTCAAAGTGGCTATTCGTTAGAGAATGAGCCGTTGCCCCCGCGCGCTACCCGAAGCCCGGTGCGCGCAATCCCAATCATCCGCGCGCGAAGCGCTGGCCCAATTGCGCGCCAGCCCGCCATTTTGCGCGCCGACCCGCGGTTTTTCGCGCAAAGCTCCTCTTTTGCGCGCAATCCGCCAGGGTCGCCTCCCTTGACCCCCTTTGGGTACCCGCCTGCGTGGCACCCGATGGTCTTCATCGCAGGTGCCCGCGTTGTGCGTCGTCTTTCCGTGCGGCCCCCCCTAGGCTCGCGCGAAGTGACACGGACCTACCGGCGGCTTTTTCGTCCAGCATGACGCTAAACTGCACTACGTCCGAGCTACAAGACGTTAAACTGTTCAGCATTCGTCCTGCATGACGCTAAACTACACCACGTCCTGCACGACGTTAAACTGTATACGTCCAGGCTGCACGACGTTAAACTGCCTATCCCCCATCGTCCGCGCTGCAAGACGTTAAACTGCCAAGTGCTTCGTCCTCAACACACGACGTTAAACTGTACTTCGTCCGGCAAGACGTTAAACCGTCCGCTTCGTCCTCAACACACGACGTTAAACTCTACTTCGTCCGGCAAGACGTTAAACCGTCCGCATCATTCGACCCCGTGCTTCGCACGCAGGGTCTCCCCCGGTTTGGACGTGGCCCCCACCCGCTCGTCTCTGCAGGGATGTCGGGATTGTCCCCCTTTTGGGACGATTTAATGGGAGTGGCTTTTCCCTACGGGGGCAGGGTATTATAAACCCCTAGTTTCTCGTGGGAGGCTGCACATGTGTATCTCCATTGCGCCTCCCCACTGCCGAAGCCAGTAGAGGGTGTGACTGGGATCGAAGTGTCTTCTGCTTTCGGTCCAAGTCCCTTCCAACTGAGTTTTGTCGCATCCGGGCTGCCTCAAGTGCGTAAGTCCTGACAGAATGAACTACGTGGACTTTGATCCCTGTCTTCTATACAGGGTACGTAGGAAGCCTCCCTGAGGTCCAAGCCCACCACCTGGTCGTCCCGGTCGTATTTACGTCGGTTCGTCCATCAGTGGACCCCTCCAGGGTTCACGCTTGCGTCGATTCACCTATGAATCCGCCCCTATGGGAGACTGCCCGTGTGTATCTCCACTGTGCCTCCCCACAGCCCCTTTTCCCATTTCTCCTTTTATCGTCCAGCATGACGTGAAACTGTGATCCACCCGGCCGTTCCACCCCCCTCTGTGCGAGGTGGTCCGGTTCAATCCTCCGCCCGGCGGCCTAGACCTCTTCGTGGGTCGGCTTGCCGACGTCCAGCATGACGTTAAACTGTATACCCGAACTACGTTGACTTTGATCCGTGCTAACGCGCGGTACGTAGGAAGCCTCTACGGGGTCCAAGCTCTTCACTCCATCATCCATCCTGATCCTTACCCGGGCCGCCACATCCCGGTGGGGTCATGCCACTTCACTCCACTCCACATCATTTGGGAAGCCGCCCATGTGATGGCCCCAGCGTCAGAGGTTCCCCGCAAGGGGTTCTGTCATCCGATCCACTTTTCGTGTTGATCGGTCCGATGCAGTCCCCGCTGGACGTTAAACTCGCGGCATACCCCGTGTTAAACATGGGAAGCTGAGGAAAACCTCAGGTGACACAGTTCCCCGCACCTAGTACGGGATGCCTCATGCCATCATGCCTTCGAGAAGCCCTATTAGGGACGGAAGACAGACGTGCAGAGCCGCAGTGCTACGACACGCCCCCAGCACCCAGAGCCACCCGGCCTTCTCACCGCAGGTTGCTGCCCCGCCCAGACTCCTTGGAGCGTCCGGGCGGAAGCAGCGTAATTAACCGGTGTCCATGAAGATATGGCACCGGGAACGAGATTCACGAACATTCTTAAGTCTATGAGGGAGACCCGGATTAGGCGACGAGTTCCGAGGAGACGTCCAAGGAAGGAGGAGCCGACATCCCATCATCCCGGTTTCGATCAAGGAGCAGACGCCCCTGAATAAGGGACGAATGCCGCCCGCCCTTGGAAAGCGGGACTGCGGGACCACAAGCCGCGCGCCCATCCCCTCGGGTTGACGGGTGCACGCGCGAACGCGTCCTGGCGGAACAGCGTAACCCGACGCACATCCGCACCGAAACAGAAAAATGGTGAACCCGACGTGAATCTCTTCTCCTCGATACGAAGACCGATGGCTTTCAGAGGTGTTGGAAGACCGGCGTGTTGCCCGGCCAAGCATTCAGTCTTACCCGCCAGGGGATGGGGAAGGGAAATCGGGCACTCCGTCTCACGACGTCGATGGCCTGGGTTCCCCCCACGTTTTTCTTGGGTACGCTTCGGTTAACACCGTCGAGCTGGTAAATCCCTTTTCGGTTCCCGACGTTGAAGAACACCAGGTGGACCTCCCTAGTGTCCCCGGTCGTCGCCACCGTCGGAAGAACCGCAGCAACAGGAGTCGCCGGGGCACAGCCGTTGGTACCTCCAGCCAGGCCGTGCACGCCACCGAGACTAGGCAGCAGGCTCAAAACCAAGCTCAGCGCGCGCAGCCCCCCCATCCGGGGATGACAGATTCGCCTCCGCCACTGTTTGTGGTGTGGGACCAGGCAGAACCGCCTCAGCCGCGTCGCGACCAGCTCCGCCCTACCACAAGTCCATCCCGGCCTCCTGACTCCAGTACGGTGACCATTTCCCGGACTGCGACCAGTGAACAGCGAGATGCGCCAAGTACCAGTCGGCCGCCGATCCAACCGGCAAGGCCCGTCATGCCACCAACTGCAGAGCAACCTCCTGCAACCAGGGGCTCGCACTTGGCCCAAAAGTATGATGTCCTGAAGCACTTGGCCGACATCCCAGCAAGGCTCTCCATCCTTGAGGCTCTGCACATGTCATCTGAGATGCGCGGGGCACTCGCTGAATCCCTGAAAAGCCCCCTCCAGTTTGAGACAGAGGTTGCAGCTGCAGAGGCCTTTCACGCCGAAACGATCGAGGACGCCGAATGTCAGGCAGTTATCTCGTTCTCTGGTAAGGATGAAGACCCTCCTATACAGGGACACATTCGTCCGCTGTATGTCACTGGCTAGTTCAATGGCCTTGAAGTCCGGCGCTGTCTTGTCGACACGGGGTCCGGGATTAACCTGATTCCAACTCGGACGCTCCGGAGATTGGGGTTGTCTGAGGATGACTTGATTCCCTCCGACCTCAGGATCCAGGGGTACGATCGCACCGAGCAAACCCCGGTCGGCAAGATACGTTTGAAGACCCAGTTCGGTGACTTGGTTGCCAACACCGAATTCATGGTAGTCTCTCAGGACACTGCGTACAACGCATTGATGGGCAGGCCATGGCTTCACCTTCACGCGGCGGTTCCCTCGTCATACCACCAATGCCTCAAATACTCCCTTAATGGTCGAGTGGGCGTGCTTCAAGGAGATGCCTCTCCTTTTGCCTCATGTGAAGCCCGCTATCTGGACGCGGACTATTACAAGAGCAAGGATAAGCAGATCCTGGCAGGTGAGGTTGAGCCTGTCGCTGTTGCAAGTGATCCCTGGGCAAGTCTGGATGACGCTTACGTCCTCCCGATTCAACGGTTGGACGTCGCCATGGTCTTGACGGTTCGCGAGTCTCCTGATGAGATGGCCGCGACCGCCCGCGCCAGCACCAGTGGCCCAGCAGGATCTGGTAGCCCCAATGCAGTTGCCAACGCAATCTCTCCCGTGGATGATCCCTCCCCGAGTGGAGAGGACGTGGAAGATGCACCCCCAGCCTTTGAGGAGGGCGTCCCCGCCACGGTCGATGAATTAATACAGGTGAACCTTGGAACCGAGGCCGATCCAAGACCCACATTGGTTAGTGCCGCCATGCCCTCTGAGGAGCGGCAGCAGTACGTGGACTTTCTCAGGCAGCACCGTGATGTATTCGCTTGGGGCTATGACGAGATGCCGGGGCTGGATCCTCAGGTAGCCGTCCACCGCCTTGGTCTCCCGGCGAACCATCGTGGGTTCAAGCAGCCTCCCAGGAAGATGCACCCATCCCACGGTGCCATGGTTGAGGCCGAAGTTGACAAGCTTATCAAAGCCAACTTCGTGAGGGAAGTTCAGTACCCCAAATGGCTGGCCAACATTGTGCCGGTCAGGAAAAAGAACGGGCAGATCAGAGTCTGCATCGACTTCCGCGATCTCAACCGCCACTGTCCGAAGGATGATTTTCCCCTTCCAGTGAAAGAGCTATTGATTGATGCCACGGCAGGGTTCCAAGCCCTCTCCTTCATGGATGGATACTCCGGATACAACCAAATTCGGATGGCCCCTGAGGATGAGGAGTTCACTGCCTTCAGGGCCCCCCAAGGTACCTTTTGCTACCGGGTCATGCCCTTCGGCCTGAAGAATGCAGGTGCCACCTATCAACGGGCGATGCACTGCATATTCAAGCCAATCCTCGGCACACTGGTGGAATGCTACGTCGACGACTTGGTTGTCAAATCGCGCCAGCGTCAGGACCATCTCAAAGATCTTGAGAAAGTGTTCAGCTTCCTCCGGTCTCGCTGCCTGAAGATGAACCCGTTGAAGTGTGCCTTTGGGGTCACCTCCGGAAAGTTCCTTGGATTTGTGGTGAGATACCGGGGTATTGAGATCGACCCAGAGAAAATCAGGGCGATTAGCCAGATGCCTCCCCCAGGTACCGTCCGGGAACTGCAAGGGTTCCAAGGCCACTTAGCCTATATACGCCGATTCATCGCGAATCTGGCCGGCAAGTGTAAGCCCTTTTCTCGGCTCATGAAGAAAGGTGCCACCTATGTATGGGATAAAGAGTGTTAGACCGCTTTCGAGGAAATCAAGCAGTACCTGCTTCAACCTCCGGTCCTGATGCCGCCTGTATCCGGGAAGCCGCTGGTCCTCTATGTGACTGCCCTGGAACGGTCCCTGGGTGCCCTTCTCGCCCAGAAGAACAACGAGGGAACGGAGAATAGCCTCTATTACCTCAGTCGCATGCTCCTCGATGCGGAAGTTAGGTATTCCCCCATCGAGAAGAGCTGCCTGGCGCTCGTATTTGCCGTACAGAAATTACGGCACTACTTGCAGCACCATGAGGTACAGTTGGTTTCTCGGGTAGACCCGTTGAAATATATCCTGAGCCGACCTATGTTGACTGGCCGCCTAGCGCGGTGGGCTGTGATTCTCCAGCAGTTCGACATCAGGTATGTGTCTCAGAAGGCCATCAAAGGGCAAGCATTGGCAGACTTTCTGGCTGCTCACCCAACCTCCGCGGATCAGCCGCTGGATCTAGGCTTTCCTGATGAGACCATTCTCTCGGTTGATCGAGCCGATCCATGCTGGCAGATGCACTTTGACGGTGCCTCCCGGAGCCCCACCGGTAGAAGACTCGATAATCCTAAGCTCAACAGAGTGGGCTTGGGTATCGTCTTCATTAACCCGGAGCGAGCCGTGCTTCCATACTCTTTCCTGTTGTCAGAGGGCTGTACCAACAATGAGGCGGAATACCATGCCCTCATCACCGGCCTCGAGTTGGCTCTCGAGATCGACCTGCCCCGTCTGTGCGTGAAAGGGGACTCCGAGCTGGTTGTTAAGCAGATCAATGGCGACTACGTTGTCAGGAAGCCGGAACTTGTGCCATTGTTGGAGTGCACCCTCCTTCTGATGGCCCGGTTCCCTTCTCGGCCGGAAATTGTCCATGTTCCCCGGTCGCAGAACGGTCGAGCAGATGCTTTGGCCAGCCTCGCTGCGTCACTTGCAGAGCCTGAACAGGACAACCTGATCGTCCGCGTGACGCGCCGCAGGCTCATCGCTCCCGTTATCCCGGAAGAAGATCGCGGCCCGTTGGTAAGTAACCTCACCACGGTTGCTCCTATGCCCGGAGCCCCGAGTACCCCAGATATGACAGTCGGATTAGCCCCTGATTGGAGGACGCCTTTGGTTGAGTACCTCCAACATGGCATTCTTCCATCGGATCGGGCCGAGCGCGAGCGAGTTCGACGCCGCGCATCGCAGTTCGTCCTCCAGAGCAGTCCCGGCCTGGAGCAGATCCTCTACAAACGCGGATTTGATGGTGTTCTCCTCCGTTGCCTTCAGGGAGTTGAGATCCCACGAGTCATGCAAGAGGTTCATGCTGGTTCATGCGGCGCCCACCAGACTGGGCCGAAGCTGTCCCACCAGATTCGGAGGTTAGGATACTTCTGGCCCTCCATGATCCATGACTGCATCGAGTATGCCAGGAGGTGCCATGCGTGCCAGGTTCATGCGAACTTTGTGCATCGGCCGCCGGAGCCTCTCCATACTACAAGGTATTCCTGGCCCTTTGCAGTCTGGGGACTGGACGTTGTGGGACCTTACCCACCGGCGACAGCTCGCCAGTGCCGGTTCATTCTGACCGCTACGGACTTCTTCTCCAAATGGGCAGAGGCGATTCCGCTCAGAGAGGTCAAGTCCTGTTCGATCGCTGACTTCGTGACCTCCAACATCGTCCATCGATTTGGAGTGCCTCACGCTATCCTCACGGATAACGGAACCAATTTCCGAGCAGCCGAGTTGAATAAGTTGTACGCCAAGTATAACATTCGCTCGAACCATACATCTCGCTATCATGCGCAGGCGAATGGACAGATCGAGGCGTTTAACAAAACCCTCTCTAACATTCTGCAAAAGATGGTTGGTCAGAACAAGAAGAGTTGGCCGGACAAGCTCCCCAACTCCCTCTGGGCTTATCGGACGACGACTCGCAATTCCACCCAGATGACCCCTTATTCCCTGGTGTATGGAGCTGAGGCCGTCCTGCCCATCGAGATCCAGTTACCGTCCTTGCGCACTGCGGTCTACGACCAGCAAGCGCCGGACAGAGTTGCTGAAGCCCGTCTAGTCGAGTTGGAAGCACTGGATGAGAATAGACTTCGCGCTTTGCACAACTTGGAGAGGCATCAAAGCAGAATGGCTCGAGATTTCAATAATAAGGTTCGCCTCCGCTCCTTCCTGCAGGGTGATCTAGTGCTAGCCCTAAGAGCGCCGATGATCCCCGGCAGGAAGCCACCCAAGTTGGAGCCCAAGTGGGAGGGACCGTTTGTTGTCCACAAGGTCTATCCCAATGGCGCATACTCCCTAGCGACTATGGATGGTGAGCGTGTCACTCCTCCCACCAACGCTTGGTTCCTCAAGCAATACTTTGCCTGAGTGTTCATTCGTCCCGCATGACGCTAAACTGCACTTCGTCCTGCATGACGTTAAACTGCACCACGTCCTGCACGACGTTAAACTGCATACGTCCAAGCTGCACGACGTTAAACTACCCAGCGTATCGTCCGCGCTGCAAAACGTTAAACTGCCAAGTGCTCCGTCCAACATGACGTTAAACTGTACATCGTCCTGCATGACGTAAAACTGCCCCTCAAGAACTACGTGCGGCTTGATTCCCATCCTTATGGGATACGTAGGACCGCCTGAACCTTCATGTTTCAGGCCCAGCCCCATCCTTCGTGAATTTCCATCCCATCTCGGGCCCTTGGCCCAGTTGCCCCCGGGTGTGCGGCGTATGGTGTGAGTGCGGGGCTATTCCCTCATTCACGTCGGTTTGCTCGTCACGCTGTACGCCCCCCCACGTTTGGGGATGCCTTCTGCTCCCCCCTTCTTTTCCCCTCATCGTCCTGCATGACGTTAAACTGCACTTCAAGAACTACGTATGGCTTGATTCCCATCCTTATGGGATACGTAGGACCGCCTGGACATTCATGTTTCAGGCCCAGCCCCATTTCCCGGGAATCTCTATCCCGCGTTGGGCCTCTGGCCCCAGTTCCCCTCCTTTTTGTGCGAGGCGTATCGCGTGAGCGGGGGATTATGTCCTCATTCGCGTTGGTCTACTGGCCACGCCGTACGCCTCCCCCCGTGTGTGGGACTACCTCACACCCCTCACCGTCCTGCATGACGTTAAACTGCCTCTCAAGAACTACGTATGGCTTGATTCCCATCCTTATGGGATACGTAGGACCGCCTGGACGCTTGTGTTTTAGGTCCAGCCCCGTCCCTTGGTTGATCACGGGAATCTGCCCTCTTTTGGTTGCTCTCAGGGTGAGTCCTCCGACCCTTTCCGGAGATCTGTTAACATGTTTTGGGTACTTCGGTCTATGACTCGTAGTGTCAGATTCAATCCCGACAAGTCCTGTGTTGCTTGTCAGGCCTCGCGCTTCCTCTTATTCGAGCCTTCACTCAAAGGGATCCTCGTTAGCGGTTTGGGTACGATGCCTCAGTGCTCTCCCACCGCTCCGGGTCGATTTACCGGCGGGTCTTGGGCCGCAAATCGATATGAATCCTGCGATTGAGCGGTTGATGCTCGTTTGCTTGCCCCGTCTTAGGCTGACGCGATCGGATGTTGTGTTGCGAATGCGTCAGCAACATCCTTGATCGCCATGTCAGCACCTTCAGGCTCTGAACATTGGTTGCGCAGTCCTCATCACACTCCACCTTTATGCGTTGTAGTGGAATCTGGACACTCTTTTCATACTGACCTTCAGTACACCTTTACATGTTAGGCAGACCAACCAAGGTAATGATGTCGTTCGTGGCTCCCATGATCTGAGCACCAAGGATATATGCGGATGTTCTCCCCAAGGGCCATGCGTAGCTGGACCCTCGTCCCCATAAGGAGGGAGGAGTCGCTCGAACAATCGCGTTCTGAGCCCAGTATGCCTGGAGGCTAGCATCTCTGCCCCTCGGGTGATGGACATACGTAGGCCCCTATCCCAAGACTCTTCTCCTGGAATCGTGCGTGACCGCAAGGCTGGGTATGCTCCCACCTCCGCCGTGTCCGCCGTACCGCGGTAAGCGGATTCCTCCATGGTCCGAACCACACGACCTTAAACTGTGTTGTCTGGTCCGAACCACACGACCTTAAACTTTGTTGTCTGGTCCTACCACACGACCGTAAACTGTGATCGTCTTGGCCGCCCGACGAGAAAACGGCACTGCATCGTGATGTTCCCCTCAGGGGACACTCATGTTGGGCGCTGGTTAATAACCACGCCATTCATCAATGCCTTCCATGGCTTGATTATTGTGGCGACGCCAGAGATTTCTCAATCACAGGCATGTCGCCGCACAAAGAAAAACCATTCATCTCTAAGGACAAACAAGAAATATCAAATGCCGCTCCTTTTGTGTGCGAGGGTCAGACCCGCACTCTTCCCCGCGCTGGTGCCCGATTGTGTTGCGCCGCGCTTCAAGAACTACGTGCGGCTTGATTCCCATCCTTATGGGATACGTAGGAACGCCCGAATGTTTGAAACTTCGGGTCCAGCCCCCCACCTCTTAGAGATTCCCCCTTCTCTGGGGAATCCGCCGCCTTCAGGTCACCCTCAAGGCGCGTTCCCCGACCCCTTGCAGTGGTCCACCGGTGTCAAGAGTACTCTGGTTTATTGCCAGGAGGGTCAGGATCCGCTTGGTCAGGTTTCCTCTGCTTTTCAGGCTTCGTGCTCCCTTTCATTCGGACCCATCGTCTACGCCCTGGGTGGAGCCCCCGTGAACGGTTCGGACACAATGCCTCAGTGCTCTCCCACCGACTCGGGCCGGTACCCCCAATGGCCTCGGGCAGCAAATCGATATGAATCCCGCGATTGAGCGGTCGATGCTCGTTTGCTGCCTCATTCCACCAACGGTTAGTGCGATGTTGATGCTGCTTTTCCGCCACGGTCGGTAGTACTCTCATATCGTCACGCCGGTGCTCCCGGTCCTCGAGTGAATGGCCGCATGATTCACATTTCCCACCTCCCATTCTGACCAGGCGAAACCTCGACACTCTTGACACTATCCCTCAGTGCATCTTCGCATATCCAGAGGATATGACCAGATGCGGCGTACTTTGAGGTCTTTATGGTCCGAGCTCTAAGACCTTAAACTAAGATCTCTCTTTATGGTCCGAGCTCTAAGACCTTAAACTAAGATCTCTCCTTATGGTCCGAGCTCTAAGACCTTAAACTAAGATCTCTCCTTATGGTCCGAGCTCTAAGACCTTAAACTCAGTTCTCTCTTTATGGTCCGAGCTCTAAGACCTTAAACTAAGATCTCTCCTTATGGTCCGAGCTCTAAGACCTTAAACTAAGATCTAACCCTTATGGTCCGAGCTCTACGACCTTAAACTAAGATCTCCCCTAAACGGGATTCTACGTCCTGCATGACGTTAAACTGCACTCTCAGAACTACGTGTGGCTTGATCTCCAGCCTGATGGAGTACGTAGGAACACCCGGGCATTCCGACTCGGGTCCAGCCTCAGGGATCGTTAAGTCCCGCCCCTCATCGTCGCCGGCCGTCTGGCCTGACTTCGGGTAGAGTGGTGCAGTTGTGATATTCTCCCCGATTCAGCTCGGGATGCCCCACTGCAATGGTGGGAAGCGACGGTTTCCTCGTCAGAGAGGTGCTGTCTGAGAATTGAGGTGACTCACGGCCAGATTAGTGCATCCGCCTAATTTGTTTTCCCCACGGTGGCGCAATTTTGAGAGCGTTGGATTCTGTCCGAACAAATCGTCACTTCGCCCCACGCTTCGCATGCCATATTGATCTGGATTTTTCCACCCTTGTGTCTGAAGGAACCCCAAAGCGGTATTCATGATGACATGTGGTCCGCCTCCTGCAATATGAATGATGGCCTTTTTCGGTCCGTCTATTGCAGTTGTTATGGTCGATCCACTGTCCGCCTACCGTCTTGGGCATTTCCTGGAAGGCCGACCGTTGTGGATGTCTGGATTCGGGACACGCGATTCACCCTTTCTCATTTCCCTATGTTCGGATAAAATCTCAACGCCCCTAACATTGTCCCGCTCGTGTGTTGGAACAGGTTGGGGGAATGGTACATTGATTAGGTCTGAGGTCTCCTTTCCTAGGAATGACCTCCCTCTTTTCTCCAGAAATCCAGGCCCAATTATGGATGCCTGATGCTTGGTTAACACTCCCGCAAGACAGTGAATTGTGGTTGAGCATATTAAACCAAAAGATGCAGATAAATATATTGATTCATACAGATGGATCAAAGTAGCGGAAGCAAATGTTTTGGGAATGGAAAAACAAAGCCCTTAGGGATTAGCGTGCTGAATGAGTCTTTCTAATGCCGCTACCCTTTGGCTGGTGGCCTCCAGAGCTGCTTCTCGCTCTCTGCGTGCCCTCTCTTCGTCGGCGGTCGCAGCACGCAGTTCGTCGATTCTGGCCTGTGCACGCTCCCGCTCGACCTGAATTGTGACCATCTGTTGGCCCGCCTCCGTCAGCTGTACTTGGGCGTCAACTAGCTGAGCTGCTAGTTGCTCCACAAGCTCGGTACACGTCGCGACGAAGGCCTCCTTCTCTGCCGCCTGCCCTTCGAGGCGCCGGACTTCCTGCTCCGCCGCGAGGAGCGCCCGCGTGCTCTCCGACATGTCCCGACTTTGTGTGACGTCGGCACACCGGCAGCTCTCGCGCATCATTTCGGCCATGAAATCACGGACCGTCAGATGGAGGCGTTGAGCATCAGCTCCCCCGGCACACAGGAAGCGCAGCCAGGTCTGAAGTGATCCCATGCGGCCCAGCCACTCCGACGGGTCTCGCTTGAGGAAGCGCTGGATGCCCTTCCACCCCCTGCGGCGCGTTATCCGGCTCTCCTCGACCGCCTCCGCGTCCGAGTCGTCCATCTCCTCGGGATCGGCAGGCCGGTAGGCAGGGAAGGCAGCCAGCAGGTCTGCTGCAGGGTCCGCCCCTGGGAGGTCCTCACGAGGGATAGGTTCCCCAACATCCGGGCAACCTTCTTCTCTCTCCCCAGCGGCGCTGACACCCTCGTCAGCCCCCAACCTCTCTCCGATGGCAGCACCGCCGACGTCCGCAGCCCCTTGATCAGCAGTTGGTGGGGCCGGCTCGGTTTGGGAAGTCTGTTCCGGAGCAGGCGGCATGTCCACCACTGGTCCACTCGTAGATGGCCCGGGTTCGGCAACCCGACGAGCCTCCAATGTTGAGATCACTGCGCGGGGCATGCCATGGTTAGTCACGGATCGTAAACGGCAAGCACCAGCAGTAAAGTAGGGAGACTTACGGGAGTTCGGAGCGTCATCTTCCGCTACCCTGGTCGCCACAGGAACAGTTGCAGCAGGGGACCCCTTAGCGCTTGTCAATTCAATGATAGGTGTCTGGCCCCCGCCTTGTCCTGCTGGCGCCCCTCCTACTCCCGCTGAGGATGCCTGACCAACATCCGTGCGCTCCTGAGAAAGATGGAGAAATGGGTTAGAAGCTGCATAAGAGAGTGGATGAAGCAGATTGAGTAGGGATAGAAGCGGACCTCGAGGAGCTCAGTGACATCAACGTTGTCAGAGCCGGCCACCTCGCCGCTCTCCCGTGGGCTCCCCTGATGGGATCTTCCCTCGGAGCCTTCATCCTCCCCCATTTCCTCCTCTTCTTCGGAGTCGTTGCTACTGTCGTCTTCTTCTGGCGGCATCTGTTCCGGAGCGGGCTCGAGACCGAGCATCACCTTCACCAGAAGGGATGGCTCCGCGCGCTGACCACGTTGGCGCGCGTACTCGTCCATGGCCGTCAGATACGCATACTGCCGGTTGAAGTCCACCCTGTCGGCAATGTGGAGGCGCCCGACCTCTGGCAGATGGATTCCTTCTCTGAGAATCTTTCGCCAGATGGCGTCGGTCCCCAGTGACTGCCGCAGGGTCATCCAGGCCGACCACAGCGCCGGGAAGACTGCATCGTGGGAGGGTTCGAGCAGACGTCTCACCTGCTTCCCGGGCCGCTCTTCGACCGCCGCATGTGCCCCCTCTCTGGGCGCCGAGGTCGTAGCGGCAGCCTGCGATGTGCCCGCCGCCGAAGTCCCTGCCCGCGCCGGCTCCGCTGCTTGGCGCGCCTCCGTTCTCCCCCGTGTGGCGGCGCCTCGCCTCCTTCCTTGACGCCCGGTCTCCGCACGGGTAGCCTCGAGCCGCCGAACTAGCTTCCGCAAGAGCCCCTCGGGGTACGCGATGGCCCAGTGTTCGGCGTACTCGGTTGCCAAGCCTGCGTCAACTCCGGTAGGAGGGAGAGTGATGACGTCGCCAGAGCCGAAAGCGGCAAACATCAGCCACATCTGGCGAAGGACGCCAGGGTTCGTCTCCTCCCGGACAGCAGTGAATACCCTCTTCGGCATCCGTTGAAGGCACCCGAACTGCCTGGCGAAACGGGTCGGCACGTAAGGCTCGCAGATCACCTTCCCGTCGATCCGAGCCACGAGCACCCCGCCCCGCATGTTCAGGAAGTACTCATGCTGCTCCAGCGGACCCTGCCCGTTGTCGATCATTTGGCCAACGGGAGTGGGGAACGGACTGAAGTTGAAGTTGGCATGATTGCCAATCCGGATCCGCACGCCCTCCTCACTTAGGGTCATCGGAGCGACCCCCGCGATGTTCAGCAGGGAGGGTCGCAGGCCGTTGCCCGGAGGAATGATGGCGTTCGGAAACGTGTACCCACCGAGGTGAGCAGCCACCCAGCCGTGGAAGAACTGAAAGGGCCCACATATCCTTCGTGGCGACCCCCCTCGTGAGATGCGTCCCAGGATGGCATACAGCCTCGCCAGCACTGGGACCCCGAGGTTGTATCTCTTGTTGGCGGCCATAGCGCCCGCCACCGCCAGTGTCGCCGGGCGAACGCCCATTCTCGCGTCCCGCACTGGCAGGAGCCACCCACTCAGAAAGGCGGCCAGGAACGCCGCGTACCGGACATTTGGGTCCCGGGCCTCGATGACGCGGTACCCCCATGAGCGGTAATCACCCGTCTCCAGGACCCGCCAGTACGACCCGTTCCGGCTCCTCTGAGCTGCGGTCGGGCACCGCTTCCCCCTGCCTGGCATCTTGACCGCCAGGTCATGCTCCAAGAACTGGCCAAACCATTCCTTGTAGGCTATGTCCTTCTGGAAGTCTTTGATCCCGAGCCGCTGCGTAGCCAGGTCAAGCAGATGCCAGGTCAGGATGGGAGTCCGTGACCTGTCCTCCCAGATGTTCTTCGGTGGCAGGAACTCATCGTATTGGTAGCCCTCCAGCGGGATACCTCCGATGCAGTGGATGTCCCAGAGACCGATGCCGACCTCCCCATGGTGAAGATGGAAGGTGTTGGTATCCGGAGACCATCGGGTGAACAGCTCCGGCCCGAGCTCAGACTGCTGGTAGAAGTGGAACTGCGACGTCCACACCGCCTCGAACAGGCCGATGTACCGCAGCTCCTCTGCGAAGTGATCGCAAGTGTGGCGTACCCAGAACGCCCAGGCCCACTCACTGGTGAAGTTGCCCCCAGACCGCAAGTCCCAGTCCTTCAGCCAGCCCTTGGTGTCGTCCGTGACGCTCTGGCGATATATGCTCGAGTAGAGGGCTGGAGAATTCTCCGCAGTAGGCTCACCCCCATCAATGGTTCGCGTCCTCGGGTTCAGGACATAGACATCCAAGTGTCTGGTCTCCCTGGCAGGATGCCCATTGTTGGTGATGTTATAGCGGAGAAGCTCGTCCTCCCGGGTCACCCAGGTCCGCAGCGCATCAATCTCGAACCCTGGCACCGGAACCTCATCTAGGATGCCGAAGTTCCAGAGCGGCAGGTTGCCCGACAGTGGATATGTCTTCTGGGCCGGCGTCAGTAAGTCGAACAAGGATTGATTGTTGGAAACAATCTCCTTGGCTCTGTAAACCTCCTCGTTCGTCGCCATCTCAGCCCTGCGAGTGGCGGCATCCCCCTCATTTCCTCTGTGCGCGGCCATCTCAGAAGTTTCGGGAGTCGTGCGGGTTAAGGGATGAAGCGTGCGGGATCGGACGAGGCTGGTAGAGAAGTTTGAAGGTTGGCGCGCAATCCAAGTGGGCGGCGCACAATTGTGAAGACTGTCGCGCAAAGTTCCGGGTTTTCGCGCAAAGACAGGCGAAATCCGGACGGTTTTGCGCGACGAGCGGGCGAATTCCGCGCCGGAAAAGACAATTTCACGCACGAGAGAAGAGATGCTTATCGCGCGGAAGGCCAATGTACGGCACGGAGGGACCCAGTGCCCCTATTTATAGGCGAGGCCGGGGTCCGCGCCGTGCGGAAAGCGCTTTGCGCGACCGCAGCGGCGAATTTCGCGACCGGCGCCCCTCTTTGCGCGCCTAAGTCCCGCGCCGCCCAGGACTTCGGCATTCCGGCGTCTCCCTCGGAACCCGATCGTTGCGACCTCTCGCCGATCAGATTCCGAGGGGGGGCTTTTGTAGACGCCGGAAAAGTCCGTTGTTCCCAAACGAAGCTCCGGATGCGGAAAGCGAGGTCATATTTGGAGTCGGAAGAATGTTTCGGAGGGCCCGGAGGCCTTGCGCGGAATTTCAGAGGTCTGCGCGCAAAGATGATGATCCGCGCGCAAAACCCCCGGGATGCGCGCAACTCCCTTGCGTGTCGTGCCCGATTCCGCGCCCGCGAGGAGAATTCCGCGCTCGCGCCTTGGATTCCGCGCCCGGGGTTGCCTATAAATACTAGGCGACCCCCAACGTTTCAAAGGTTGCTGGAAGTCGAACGGTCTCCCGCGCGCGCAATTCAACCCCTTCCGCGCGCAATGCCGATCTTCAGGTAACCTCCTTTCCTTCGCGCAATAGAGCCTTGGGGTCCGCCTTCGCACGCAATCCCCTTGGCTCCTTCCCTTTGAATAAATTTCAACCCGAAGGCCTTTGCGCGCAAAAGAAGCCTCTTGCGCGCAATTGCCCCCGGGTGCGCGCAATCCAACCCGATTGCGTGCACCCCCCATCTTCAAAGTGGCCATTCGTTAGAGAATGAGCCGTTGCCCCCGCGCGCTACCCGAAGCCCGGTGCGCGCAATCCCAATCATCCGCGCGCGAAGCGCTGGCCCAATTGCGCGCCAGCCCGCCATTTTGCGCGCCGACCCGCGGTTTTGCGCGCAAAGCTCCTCTTTTGCGCGCAATCCGCCAGGGTCACCTCCCTTGACCCCCTTTGGGTACCCGCCTGCGTGGCGCCCGATGGTCTTCATCGCAGGTGCCCGCGTTGTGCGTCGTCTTTCCGTGCGGCCCCCCCTAGGCTCGCGCGAAGTGACAGGGACCTACCGGCGGCTTTTTCGTCCAGCATGACGCTAAACTGCACTACGTCCGAGCTACAAGACGTTAAACTGTTCAGCATTCGTCCTGCATGACGCTAAACTGCACCACGTCCTGCACGACGTTAAACTGTATACGTCCAGGCTGCACGACATTAAACTGCCTAGCCCCCATCGTCCGCGCTGCAAGACGTTAAACTGCCAAGTGCTTCGTCCTCAACACACGACGTTAAACTGTACTTCGTCCGGCAAGACGTTAAACCGTCCGCTTCGTCCTCAACACACGACGTTAAACTGTACTTCGTCCGACAAGACGTTAAACCGTCCACATCATTCGATCCCGTGCTTCGCACGCAGGGTCTCCCCCGGTTTGGACGTGGCCCCCACCCGCTCGTCTCTGCAGGGATGTCGGGATTGTCCCCCTTTTGGGACGATTTAATGGGAGTGGCTTTTCCCTACGGGGGCAGGGTATTATAAACCCCTAGTTTCTCGTGGGAGGCTGCACATGTGTATCTCCATTGCGCCTCCCCACTGCCGAAGCCAGTAGAGGGTGTGACTGGGATCGAGGTGTCTTCTGCTTTCGGTCCAAGTCCCTTCCAACTGAGTTTTGTCGCATCCGGGCTGCCTCAAGTGCGTAAGTCCTGACAGAATGAACTACGTGGACTTTGATCCCTGTCTTCTATACAGGGTACGTAGGAAGCCTCCCTGAGGTCCAAGCCCACCACCTGGTCGTCCCGGTCGTATTTACGTCGGTTCGTCCATCAGTGGACCCCTCCAGGGTTCACGCTTGCGTCGATTCACCTATGAATCCGCCCCTGTGGGAGACTGCCCGTGTGTATCTCCACTGTGCCTCCCCACAGCCCCTTTTCCCATTTCTCCTTTTATCGTCCAGCATGACGTGAAACTGTGATCCACCCGGCCGTTCCACCCCCCTCTGTGCGAGGTGGTCCGGTTCAATCCTCCGCCCGGCGGCCTAGACCTCTTCGTGAGTCGGCTTGCCGACGTCCAGCATGACGTTAAACTGTATACCCGAACTACGTTGACTTTGATCCGTGCTAACGCGCGGTACGTAGGAAGCCTCTACGGGGTCCAAGCTCTTCACTCCATCATCCATCCTGATCCTTACCCGGGCCGCCACATCCCGGTGGGGTCATGCCACTCCACTCCACTCCACATCATTTGGGAAGCCGCCCATGTGTTGGCCCCAGCGTCGGAGGTTCCCCGTAAGGGGTTCTGTCATCCGATCCACTTTTCGTGTTGATCGGTCCGATGCCGTCCCCGCTGGACGTTAAACTCGCGGCATACCCCGTGTTAAACATGGGAAGCTGAGGAAAACCTCAGGTGACACAGTTCCCCGCACCTAGTACGGGATGCCTCAGGCCATCATGCCTTCGAGAAGCCCTATTAGGGACGGAAGACAGACGTGCAGAGCCGCAGTGCTACGACACGCCCCCAGCACCCAGAGCCACCCGGCCTTCTCACCGCAGGTTGCTGCCCCGCCCAGACTCCTTGGAGCGTCTGGGCGGAAGCAGCGTAATTAACCGGTGTCCATGAAGATATGGCGCCGGGAACGAGATTCACGAACATTCTTAAGTCTATGAGGGAGACCCGGATTAGGCGACGAGTTCCGAGGAGACGTCCAAGGAAGGAGGAGCCGACATCCCATCATCCCGGTTTCGATCAAGGAGCAGACGCCCCTGAATAAGGGACGAATGCCGCCCGCCCTTGGAAAGCGGGACTGCGGGACCACAAGCCGCGCGCCCATCCCCTCGGGTTGACGGGTGCACGCGCGAACGCGTCCTGGCGGAACAGCGTAACCCGACGCACATCCGCACCGAAACAGTGTGTGGAGAAGTAATTTTAATAGAAGCACATGTAACACGCAAAATCCCATTTTAAATTTAATCGTATGAAATTTTTTTGATATCATAAATAATAATCAATATCAAATCCCAGTGAGGGTGAATTTCCATGTTACTACAACAATTATGTAGCGGTACTGTAGCAGGTACTGTACTTTAGTAGCCCGTAATATTCATCCGATTTAGGCCTTCGGGCCACCAGTTTGTGCCTATGGGTCTCAGGGCCTTCGAGCCACCAAAGGCCTTTGGGCCTCAGGGCATTTGGGATGTAGGGCCATTGGGCTACTAAATTCCATAAGAACATAGGGATTTTGAGCCATAGAAAAGACCAAAGAAGTGCACACCACACAAGTGCATGCCGAGATCAGGATTCAATGAAAAAAAATAAGAAACCACCAAAGAAAAAATAACCGGATTGGTAGAATGAGATGGTATGGAACCTTCCATCGGAACTAGGCACTATACATCTCTGTATGGGGAAGTGCTACCTAATCATGAATACATGGTGGGGAGCTAGACGCCTTCAAGATGCAGATGTTGGGGATGGTCTATTTCAAGTGGGTCCAATATTTGACCATTGAAGTTATGTATTGAGTCATGTATGGGCCTTGTTCCTTAGACCTATAGGTTTTTCAAGGGTTCCCCTTCAAACCTTAAAAGCGGTATTATCCAAAACCAAATAAAAATAAGGCCTTCATGCCATTCGGGATAAGATATTCATTTTTCAAGAATATGATGACCTTAAATTATTGATATGAAATGTGACCATAAATAAATGGATTTAAATTCATATAGTTATATATATAATATGAAAATTTAGTTTATATATATCTTTATTATTATATATTCTAAATAATAAACATGGAGTAACATTATCCATTTAAAAAAGTTTTTAGAATAATTTGTTCTTAAGTGATAAAATAAACTTTGGCCATAATCGAGTATAAATATGATTCAAATGTAATTACTTATTATAAATATTCCAAAATATTGGATGTGTGAATTTTAAATCAAATTTAATTCATAATAGTAACTTTAAATTATGTTATTTATTCAAAAGAAATGATAGATTTTTGAAAATTGTAATTTGTAACTATTCCCTGAAAAATTACTCTTTTATGAAAATTACAAATATTTTACCCTCACATAAATTAAATATGCTAATAACAAAAATTATAGTATTTTAATTAAATAAAATTTCATAAATTAGGTTAAATTAATTATAATTCACATTAATAAAATGAAAATTAAAAACATTTGTGAAGAAAATATATTTTGAAGCATAAAATGACTTTACAAAAAAACATGAGGGATTAATTTACAGAGAATTTATAAATAAAATTTTATTGATTAGAAAATATATATATATATATATATATATATAAATGTAGTTAGTTATATTTATACTCTCCAATTCAATGGTTGTGTTACAGTGGTCGTATTTATATTTCTCGTGTCCTTTAAGCTCGGGTTTACATTTTGTATATGATATCAAACAAAATGTTTTTTTCCAAGATTGGAGTGTTTAAAATAAATAAATTTTCGAAGGAATATATCACCAAATTGACAAGGTTATAGATATAGGATATGTTATGGTTTAAATAAACTAAAAAATTTCAATTTTAGGAATTTTTTAGTGAATATTTGAAGACATATCTCTTAATGCCACTCATAAACACTTTTTACCCTAATAATGGTGAATTGTTTTACCATGGTAAATATTCATTACAATAATTAAATGGTAATTATAAATTAATTTTTGATAATATGATACCAAAAATGAAATTTATTTTAAAATATTCAATTTTTCATGGTGGTAGAAATTAATCATAATAGAAGTATGCAAAACTGAATGATTTTTTTAGAAAACTATATTATTCAAACTAAAAATTCATTTATACAAAAAATATTTATAGAGTATATTATCATGAAAATTATTGGTTTATAAATTAAAAAATTTGATTAATGTTTATTTTAAACTAATTCCAAACCAAATGTAACTATATAATTATTTTATTTTAGAAAAGGTTAAAACAAATTTCTTTTATTAGAGTAAAAGTTCACTATGGTTTTAAAATGTAAAAAATTGGTTTATGAATCCAAAAAAATATTTTTAAATTGTTTATTTGAATTATAAAATATATATATTTAATCTATCAAAATGGGTTTATAAACATTCTAGTAATTATTATACCATAATTATTCCATAAATGTTATAGAATTTGTAAAAACAAATTTATCACAATTTACCTAAAAAGAAACATTCTTAGAAAAACTATAAAAATAACCATAAGATAATTTTGAGTTGATCTATAAAAGACTAATTTTATTTTTTAAATTTAATATACTAATATTTATATTTTTTAAAATTGAAATAAAAAATATAAATAAAAAAAACTTTTAGAAAAATGCATATTTTAACCTCTAAGTGTTCTTAATCATATTTCATAAGAATTTTTGTGTTATACACTTTTTTCATACATTGAAATATCACCTATTATCAAATTCTAAAATTGATCAACCAAATTTATTTAAATACACAAAACATTAAAAATATTATTTTACAAAAATATCACTTTTTAACATTGAATGATTTTTAATCATATCATTTTAACAAAATTATACTACATAAGAATAATAAATTTTATCACTATATATATATTTATTTTAGGATTATAATTATATGTTTCATATGATTTTATATCAGTGTTTCATGTAGCACAATATATTCAACATAGTATTTTTTTAACAAAAAGACTTTTACAAAAATCTTGTGGTGTTATATTATACCCCTTACATACATTGCATTCTCGCAATGTAAATTGTCACGTACTAGTTAAATTATGTAATGGTTTCCATAATAAATATATGACTGAAGATATAATATATATTATGATATCAGCCTTACTATATTTGGTTTTTCTGGGAAATAGATCATAAATATTTCATGTATGTATCTTTAAAAGAAATATAATAGTGAAAAAGATTTCAAATGTGAATTTCTGAGTTTTTTTTCACACAATATAGTTATATTTCACTTCATTCATGTAGAATGAGAAAAATACATAATTCATTCCCTTTCAAATCCTAATTAAAAATTTCTTCTTTGATTGAGTGTTTTGAATATTTTACAGTTATGATTCTAATGATGAGCGAGTTAGAGGAGTTTTTCCATTACCGAACCCTGAAAATAAAACATTAATGGATCATAAGATCCATAATATAAAGACATGTTATATCACATAAACCAAATGGTTAGCACAAGTTAATATAATACTCAATATGAATAAATATTTATGTAAATAAATAACACATTAATTCCTAAAACATATAAAATAAGAACCCTATAAATCCTATAATCCATATCATATAAATTATTAATTATAAATAATAAAACTAGTTCAACATAGAATATTTTGAGCATAAACTATGAATTCAAAATATCATAATCTTAAAAAATCTAGATTCTGACAGTATAAATCGCATTAATAACAATCAAGATCACATGTAAGCTATTTTAATTCATCATAATGGGAATTTAATGACATATCTATATTTTGATAAGATTTAAATTGGGTATCATTATTAACAAATCATTTCATGAATTCTAGGGTGTGTTTTAATATTACTAGAAAATAAACATGATATAAAAGGGCATGAAGAACATAATCAATTAAGTAAATATCCATCATTGAGTTTATGATCAATATATCTACTATAAATATTTAGGAACTTTATCTTCAAATATGGTAATCACATACATTTTTCATTTCACTCTAAGATTCTTCTATAGTAATGTTTATTCATGTTTGGGGCATTGATTATCATAGTTCCCCATCTCCATGAAGATAAAGAACTAGATATTAGTGGATTATTTCTTTCCATTTTGTTAATGAGATATATGCCCCTTATCTCTGTATTGGTAATGGAATCCAATTACCCTTAATACTCTATCATTATGTTTATTTATATAATATTCCCAAGCCATAAGTTTCATTCATTCATCTCATTCTTAACCACATTTCATATTCTATGGTGATTAACTATCCACTTCTTCTCCTGATTTCATTATAATATTTAATAGGTAATCTTAGAATGTATATCCTTGTGTGATAACTGCAAAATATTTTCACATGTAAGTGATCCCTGAATTATTTGTTTACCTTATAAATGGGAGGTAATTTTTTTAGAACTGATAGTTTGTGGATTATTTTTTTGAAAACTGTTTTTAGACACTTCTCATACTTCCCTGCATCCAAAAAAATTACCTAGAATTATTTATGAACTGTCTTTCTCTCTATGGTGAGAGTACCTCATTGAAAACATTATTTAAAAAATTTAATTTGCTTTATATACATTTTTCCTCTATGGAATACATTTTCCCAAAAGTAACTTCCACAAACTAATCTTTCTTTGTAGACTACCTTTACTTCATGAATAGATGATGCTCCACAAACTCTATTTTCCTTTGCGTGCTAATGTTCCCCATAACACCCATTTGTGAACTATCTATAGAAACTACATCCTCTATATAATTTATATATATTTAAATACATTATAAATTGCATAATCCACCATCATGATCTCTTCTCCATCTTGAAATCCTCCCTTTCGAGATACTTCAGACTTAACTGAAATCTTCAACAATAATGATCTTATATAATGAAAATATCTATCTTTAATTAAGTGATTAGGGAACTTTATATACAAAAATAAATCCCAAAAACTCGTTAATCACAAATACCCATAAATCCTAGGTGGTATACTCATTACCCTAAAATGTTATATGGTATGCATAACATATTAATTATTTTCAACGGTTGAAGTAATCCGAAAAAACCCTTTGAGGATCCTTAAATTAGAGCTAAAATTCCAAAAAATGACGAGTCTCCCATAAACATTATTTGTGGTATGAAAAATGTATATGTAAAAATCCATGCTTTGATATCCTCGAATTGTGATTTATATAATCCATGCTTCACAGTCTGTAAATTGTGCTTCATGGTGTGCGAACTGCATTCCTCTAACTCCATTATTCATGGTCCATGAGCTTCATGCTTCATGGTCTGTGAACTAAAGTCTATCAACTCCAACCTTCACAATCAATGAAATATGCTTCATGGTCCATCAAATATGCTTCATAGTCTGTGAAATGCATTCAACAAACTTCTTTATGAAAAAATAATCATTTTCTATAAAACAAACTCTCTATTTTGATGCCCAAAAAGTTGGAAAACATTGGGAAACTATGCCACATTAAATATATCTACTTTTGAAACACTATCTATATATATTTGTGTTCATCTAGATTTTGTATCAAATATAATCACCACAAAAACTCTAAGATGAAACATTGAGGTTGTTTTTTCCCAACAATGATGAATATACCGTATCAACAAATATGCATATTGAGTAAGGAATATAGATTATCAACAGTTCTTTAACCAATCAAATAAATTTCAAAGTACAATATATATATTTAAATAATAAAAGGTTTAATAAATGGTAATATTGATGATATAAAATATGGATATTTAATGAAAATTTATTAGAAAATGTTCTCATGAAAGTGAATTATTCAAGGTTAAGTTAATAATTAATAAATGGATCAAGAATGTGAATGTCTGTACATTTATTGGTCAAACTAATCATAGACCATCAAGAGAAAGAATAATGATGAAACCATTATGATATATCCCTAGTTGAGTATATGTAAAATAATAAGTTGTTTCCATTGACAAATAGAAATATCCTAAAAAAGTTCAATAAAAATATTATTAAGAAAAATATAATTTTGATTGTCAAATTTAATTTTTAAAAATATAAATTTACGAAATATTAGGAAAATTATTTTATTTGAAAATAATCATGGAATTTTTCTAAAGTAGTTACACAAAAATGAGTTGTCAAAATGAAGGGAAATTTTTATTCATACCAAGTATGCTAATACAAATATTCCTTTCACATATTTGTAAGTAAAGTCAAAATGTAACTAATTTGTAAAATGAAAAGGATATTCTATTTAAATAATTTTATAAAAATACATTCAATGGTAAAAATGAACTCAAAAAAATATTTCATAATATTAAAAACAAATTAATTTTTCTTATAAAAACCATGGATTTGAATAAATTAATAAATTTTGATCGAAGAGATAAATAATAATAGATAATTCTTAAAAATATATAATCAACGATTTTATATAAAGAAGGAGGAAAATGGAATTATTACATAAAATAATCATGAATAAAAATAGGATAATATTATGAAAGGTTTTATTAGAAAATGATAAAAAAATTTCATTCAATGGAAATTCAATCATAAATAAAGTCAATTAAAATGTGTTTGAAGTATAAAACCTTATAGATTTTGGTAACATTTGGATCATGACCACCATAAAACAAATAAATTCAAATGAAACAATATATTATATTAATATAAATATATTCATTTTATAAAATATTAGTGACGAATTAAGTACACCTCATAAATAAAATATGTGTATAATACAAAATATATCTCAATGTATTAAAAATTTAAATGAAATATATTAAAAAGTAATGAAGTAGATGTGATAATGATTAAATAAATTAATTATTAATATAAAACTAAATAAAATGAATAACTATAAATTATAACTAAAATAATAAGAATACATTACACACATAATTGTATAATATCAAAGACAATGAATAAGTAATATAACCCAATGAAAAGAAATTGATTCATGAAATTCATTACTACATGGTAACTATCAGGTCAAATAAAATTAGATTAAATAAATCAAATAAAAATTAAAATTCTATAAAATATGATGTATTAATGGTAATATAACTAAAAGGGTCTGTATATAAACCATATTAAAGAAATTGAATTAATAAACGAACATGTTTTTCCATAGAATGAATTTTTGAAATGAAAACCCTTACCACACGATAAGCTTTGGATGAAAATTATTTCAACTTAATTATAATTATTTAAAAATTGTTATTGATTTATACCAGAATAATATTAATATTTTTAATATTATATATGATCTTAACTTAAGATCTCATTACCGATTTGACAATAATATTTTATTATTACAGTTATTTAGGGTTTTAACTATTTTTTTTCCCATGAATGTTTGGTCATGAATGTTTGAGTTAATATAAATATGATATAGTTTCATAATATCCATAATTATATTAGTTCTTTTAATATCATGTATACTCATTGGATATGTTTTTAAAACTATTCTTTAAATTTGGACATGGAAAATGAATCACGGTACTTCGTGGAGAGAGTATGATGCTTGTATGTATGGGTGATGATACCATTCACTTAATGGGTGAAGTGGTAAGGAATTCCATGAAATATTAATTTTCATAAATTAATATTAGGTTATATGTTTCAGAATAATCCATTAATTACATCATTATTACAATCAATGTGAGTTGGGGATGGAAAAAAATTACATCAGTTTGCGAAGTGGTAGCCTTTCATACACATGAGTGATGGATTTGTTCCCCATTTGATGAAGGAAGAGATGGATAAATATTATTACATAATAATAATAAAATATTATTTCATGGGAGATAACATTTTAATGATATGGGAGTTTCTAACATATAATTTATAGTGGGAAAATAAAATATAAAATGAAGAAATAGAAAATAAAATTAAGTTTGCTGAGAAGAACCCCCTTCTAATATCTTATTAAGGACCCCAGGGTAGGTATTTTGTGAAGAATAAGAACACTCAAATGTTTCTAAGGATATAGGGGTGATATTTTGGAAGGTTTTAGTCAAGAAAAATATATTTATAAGTGTGAATAAGTGAGTGTATGGAGTAACCTTTTGTAATTGAAGAAGTAAGGCAATTGTTTAAATACCCAAAACTTTTGAATAATATAATGAAAATACAACAAATTTTTTTTCTATAATTGATAAATAATGGAATATAAGGATTATAAGGATTACACAAAATTATACTACATAAAAATAAACATTTTTAATATGGTGTTCTTTCTTCCACAAAGTTTAAATAATTTTATCATTTTAGTTTTCATCAAGGTAACCAGTTTTCCTTTTAACCTAGTTAATTTAACATTTATGAGTAAAATAAAATGATACAAAATAGATAATTTATAACAAAAGATTATAAAAATGGGATAAAAGTTATCAAATAAAAATTTATTGTGTGTGGAGAAGTAATTTTAACAGAAGCGCATGTAACACACAAAATCCCATTTTAACCTTAATCATTTGAAAAAATTTTGATATCATAAATAATAATCAATATAGAATCCTAGTGAGGGTGAATTTCCATGATACTATAGCAATAATGTAGCGGTACTGTAGCGGTACTATACTGTTGTAGCTCATATTATTAATCTGATTTGGGCCATCGGGCCACCAGTTTGAGCCTATGGGTCTCAGGGCCTTCAAGCCACCAAAGGCCTTCCCGCCTCAGGGCCTTTGGGATATAGGGACTTTAGGCCACCAAATTCCATCAGGACCTAGTTATTTGGAGCCATATAAAAGACCAAAGAAGCGGAGACCACACAAGTGAAATCCGAGATGAGGATTCAAAGAAAAAAATAAGAAACTACCAAAGAAAAACTAACCGGATTGGCAGAATGAGAGGGTATGGAAACTGCCATTGGAACTAGGCACGATGCAGCTTGGCATGGGGTAGTGCTAGCCAATCATCCATACATGGTGGGGAGCTAGACGCCTTCAAGATGCAGATGTTGGGGATGGTATATTTCAAGTGGGTCACATCTTTGAGCATTGAAGTTATGTATTGAGTCATGTATGGGCCTTGTTCCTTTGACCTATAGGTTTTTCATGTGTTCCCCTTCATCCCTTAAAGGGGGTATTACCCAACACCAAATAAAAAGAAGGCCTTCAGGCCATTTGGGATAAGATATTCATTTTTCAAGCATAAGATGACCTTACATTACTAATATGAAATGTGACCATAAATAAATGGATTTAAATTCATATAGTTATATATATAATATGTAAATTTAGTTTATATATATCTTTATTATTATATATTCAAATTAATAAAAATGGAGTAACATTATCCATTAAAAATGGTTTTTAGAATAATTTGTCTTTAAGTGAAAAAATAAACTTTGGCCATAATCGAGTATAAATATGATTCAATTGTTATTAATTGTTATAAATATTACAAAATATTAGTTTTGTGTCTTTTAAATCAAATTTAATTCACAATAGTACCTTTAAATTATGTTATTTATTTAAAATAATTGATAGTTTTTTGAAAATTTAAAATTTTAACTATTCCCTGAAAAATTACTCTTTCATAAAAATTACAAATATTTTACCATCACAAAATTTAAATATTCTAATATAAAAAATTATACTATTTTAATAAAATAATATTTCATAAATTAGGATAACTTAATTCTAATTCCCATACATAAAATTAAAATTAAAAACATTGTTGAAGAAAATATATATTGAAGCATAAAGTTACTTTATAAAAAAATATGAGGGATTAATTTACATAGAATTTATAAATAATTTTTTACTTATTAGGATATATATATATATATATATATCATAATTTAGTTAATTATATCTATACTATCTAATTCAATGGTTGTGTTACAATCGTCATATTTATATTTCTCGTGCCTTTAAGCTCAGTTTTACATTTTGTATATGATATCAAACACACTGTTTTTTTCCACGATTGGAGTGTCTAAAATAAATAAATTTTCAAAGGAATATTTCACCAAATTGACAAGGTTATAGATAGAGGATATGTTATGTTATAAATACACTAAACAATTTCAATTTAATAATGTTTTAGTGAACATTTGAAGGCGTATATCTTAATGCCCCTCATAAATAGTTTTTACCCTAATAACAGTGAATTGTTTTACCATGGTAAATATTAATTAAAAAATTTAAATGCTACTTATAAAGTAATTTTTGATAATATGATACCAAATATGAAATTAACTTTAAAATATTCAATTTTTCATGCTGGTATAAATTAATCTTAATATAATTATGAAAAACTAAATGATTTTTTTTAGAAAACTCTATTATTCAAACTGAAAATTCCTTTATAAAAAAAATAATTATAGAGTATATTATCATGAAATTATTGGTTTATAAATTAAAATATTTGATTATTGTGAATTTAAAACTAATTCCAATCCAAATGTAACTATATAATTATTTTATTTCAGAAAAGGTTAAACCCATTTTCTTTTAATAGAGTAAAAGTTCACTATTGTTTTAAAATGTAGAAAATTGGTTTATGAATCCAAAAAAATATTTTTAAATTGTTTATTTGAATTATAAAATATATATTTAGTCTGTAAAAATGGGTTTATAAACATTCTAGTAATTATAATACCATAATGATGCCATAAATGTTATAGTATTTGTAAAAACAATTTTATCACAATTTACCTAAATAAAACATGCTTAGAAAAACTATAAAAATCACTATAAGCTAATTTTGAGTTGATCTATAAAAAACTAATTTTATTTTTTAAATTAAATATAATAATATTTATATTTTTTTAAATGGAAATAAAAAATATAAACAAATATAAATTTTATAAAAATGCATATTTTAACCTCTATCTGTTCTTAATCTTATTTCATAACAATCTTTGTGTTTAAAACTTTTTTCATACATTGAAATATCACATATTATCAAATTCTAAAATTGATCAACCCAATTTATTTAAATACACAAAACATTAAAAATATTATTTTAGAATATTATCTCTTTTTAACATAGGATTATTTTGAATCATATCATTTTAACAAAATTATACAACATAAGAATACTAAAATTGATCACTATATATTTATTTATTATAGGATTATCATTATATGTTGCATATCATTTTATTTCAGTGTTTCATGTAGCACAATATATTCAACATTGTATTTTTTTAACAAAAATACTTTTACAAAAATCTTGTGGTGTTATATTCTACCCCTTACATACATTGCATTCTAACAATGTAAATTGTCACTTACTAGTTAAATTATGTAATGGTATCCATAATAAATATATGACTGAAGATATAATATATATTATGATATCAACCTTACTATATTTGGTATGTCTAGGAAACAAATCATAAATATTTCATGTTTGTATCATTAAAAGAAATATAATAGTGAAAAAGTTTTCAAATGTGCATTGTTTAGTTTTTTTCCCACAATAAATTTATCTTTCCCTTTCATTCAAGTAGAATGAGAAAAATACATAATTCATTCCCTTCCACATCCTAATTAAAAATTTCCCCTTTTATTGAGTGTTTTGAATATTTTATAGTTATGATTCTAATGATGAATGAGTTAGAGTATTTTTTTCTTTCCCAAACCATGAAAATAAAAACTTTAAGGATCATAAGATCCACAAAATAAAGACATGTTATATCACATAATCAAAATGGTTAGAACAAGTTAATATAATACTCAATATAAATAAATATTTATTTAAATAAATAACACATTAATTCCTATAACATATAAAATAACAACCCTATAAATTTTAATAATCCATATCATTTAAATTATTACTTATAAACAATAAAACTAGTTTAATATAGAATATTTTAAGCATAAACTATTAATTCAAAATTTCATAATCCTAAAAAATATAGATTATGATAGTATAAATCGCATTAATAACAATCAAGATCACATGTATGGTATTTCTATTCATCATAATGAGGATTTAATGACATATCCTTATTTTGATAAGATTTAAATTGGGTATCATTATTAACAAATCATTTCATTGAATTATAGGGTGTGTTTTAATATTACTAGAAAATAAACATGATATAAAAGGGAATGAAGAACATAATCAAATAAATAAATATTCATCTTTGAGTTTACGATCAATATATCTACTGTAAATCTTTAGGAACTTTATCTTCAAATATGGTAATCACATTCATTTTTCATTTCTCTCTTAGATTCTTCTATAGTAATGTTTATTCATGTTTGGGGCATTGATTAACATAGTTCCCCATATCAATGAAGTTAATGAACTGGATATTAGTGGATTATTTCTTTCCCTTTTATTAATGAGAAAGATGCCCTTTATCTCTGTATTTGTAATAGAATACAATTGCCTTTAATACTCTATCATTACGTTTATTTATATAATATTTACAAGTCATAAGTTTCATTCTTTCATCTCATTCTTAACCACATTTCATTTTCTATGGTGATTAACTATCTTCTTCTTCTCCTGATTTCATTATAATATTTACAAATTGGGGAATTATTTATTTATCTTTGTGGTACATGATATCATATCATTATATAGGGAAAAACATTGAGTGGATAGTGCTTTTTGGAGGTCAGGATTAAGCCCATACAATAAATTGGCAATAATAATTTTTTGATTATGTATATTTTCTATATAATTCCTTCATAATCTCATAAAGGTTTCCTCAAATCAGCAACAATTTCCTCATCCAACTATCTTAAATTAATCAATTTCCTTTCTATATCTGCTCATATCTCTGAAAGAAAACATTTTTCATATAATATCAACTAAAAAGTACTCAATTCCATTCTATCTATCTCCTACACCACCTATATATTTTAAATCAATGTTCACCATTGATCATATTTCATTTTTAAAAAATAAACTCCCAAAATAGCATTATTTTTTTCATTACATATCAAAGCCATAATTTTTCTTTTCATGGGACTTGATCTATTGTTGGAAAATCAATGGATTAGTTTTTCCATTAATTTTTGTTGGTTTCTTATTTATTAAGAAGTCTAACATCATTACATCATACTATAGAGAAATAGGTTGTTCTTTATAGGAAAGGGTATTATCCCTAACATAATCCAATTTAGCTAATATTAATATAATCTTCCTAGAATTAACCTAAACAATGTAAAATTCCCCCAAAATTAAATCCCAATATTGATAATGGCGCCTGATACATTTTTAATTCCTTCCACCAAGTTCCATATCAAAATAATTAAATACACTTAATTAGATATATGATTTATGAACAATGTAAAAAAAATCATTAAATGCCAATAATAAATATCATGGTTTATTATAATACTCATGATAATTATATTCTTTTGAAATCTAGTTCAAAAGGTTTATACTAAAATTTATTTGATACCAACTTTAACAGACATGCCTTTATTAAACAAGGTCAAATGATTAATTTATTAAATTAGTACATAATTAATGGGGTGACATCATAAATGTTCAATCAAGTTATTCTTCTAAGGTGACTACAGACAGTAATTATTCCTTTAATACATTGCAAACAATAATCCTTGATTATAAAAATCCTAAAAAAATTACTATTTATTTTATATCTTCCTTAAAAAAATAATTTAATTATCCCTTCTTTGTACGCCAAGGAAAGGGAAACATAAAAATTGGTGTTCTTAAATTCATAGTATGAGAAAGAAAACAATGGAATATATCATGATGAAATAATTAATAATAAATTAGATGGAGTAAATAATCAATTAATGTTCTATATTAGAAATAAAATTAGAATTAAATATATTCATAGATGAAAAAATCACATAGAAAAAATAACTAATTTCATAATAATAGAATTAATTATACCGAACATCTTATCCTTACCACCAATTACTCTCAACCAAGAAATCTAACATATTATCAAGCCTCATACCAATACATATTATATTATATAATGAAATATCAAACAAGACATATTATGTAAAACTTATTCCTCTCAAACAAGACATCAAATTATATGATAGGCAAACCCCAAGCAATACCCATTTTTATTTATCTCATAATACCTACCAATGCATCAATGGGATATAATGGACTCACCCATAGAATACACATGTCTAAAGAATTCATCATATATTTAATGAACAATAAAAAGTTATCATGAATATTCCTTAAAAATAAATATATATCCATATTGAATCAAGTAATATGAAATGTTAATATTTCCCCAGTAAATAGAATAAAGTTATTATAAATATCCATTTAATTCAAATTTAACAAAATAATTGGTAAAACATTTACACCACACTTAAATGATTATAAATATATCCATTGTATAAAAATAAATGTTCATGTAGGAGAGAAATAACGTCAAATGAATGATGAGGATTGATTGAGAACATAGAATAAATCATTATCTATAACATAAGATATAAACCATAAATAAATAACACCTAAAGGGAGACTACCAATTTATAAACAATAATAATTTTATAGTAAAGTATATAATTGTGTAAAATTTATTTTAAAAAAGAATATGAAATTTATAAATAACATTCTTGAATCTTTTGTTTCATTTCAGTAAAAAAAATTAAATCATTTCAAATATATAATTTTATATGGTGTAAATAAGATTTTTTTTGAAACAAATTTTTTTACTGTTATTTATAATACTATAATATTGGAAATAAATAATGATTATGTAATAATGTTTAGTGTGGTGATAAAATTAAACATAATTGGAGTTAAATTCCTTTAAATTTTTTTAATAAAAAAATATCATTTTATTATACCATATAAATAAAAAATTATTAAAAATATTGTGTAACAACCCCACTCAAATTAGATGGACTGAAATGAAGTTCGATAGGCCCTTATGTGCTCCACCCCATATGAAATAGCATGCTGAATAGTTGAGAGTGTCAAGAGATGGCCAGTGAAGACTATGCCCTCAAAAATCATATCCTTTCAACATAATATATCAACATATAAAAAATAAAACTAAAAATAAAAATGAAAATAACATAAACAATATTCAATAATATATTTCATGTCATGTTATTAAATATAATACTATTTGGACCCCCAATGTGGATGTTCCAAAGGATTAGATTGTACATTTGGAAGATAATAGTAAAACATGGTATGGTAGTTATGGAGAGTCCATCATAGTACCACATCCATCTCTCAATGCTATGCTTCATTAAAACCTACCAATGTGACCTTTCCCTAATTCATGTGTTTGGTCATGAGGTCTTAATAAACAATAAGAACACCAGGTATGGTGTGAGTATAACCCCAGTAAGTCCCCACAAATCTGTCTTTAACTCAAGATCATATGTATATAATGGTCTATGTTATGATGGAGGGGTAAATTATCATATAATCATAAAACCAATCATATACAAAGCAATAATAAACTTACCAAGCTTCCCAAAAAACAACTATACTTGCTTTAGTTCACTATAAATAAAAGCCTTATATATCCACCACATGACTTTTATCATGATATGAGACCTCATTTAACCTTTAATTATGATACATGTTCTATATTTATGTTACAACCCAACGCCCACATTTAATGGAATGTCAAACCCCTCACCCAGGACTTCCCTCTCTCCTCTGATAGAAAACATGCTTGGAACACTTGAATTAAGGGAAGTATATGAATACTTAAGGAATTTCCCCATCAACACATCATATTGATATATGGACCTTGTTCCAATGCCGTATAAAATTTTACCCCATTGTATAATCACATGAAATGATATGAAATTATGCATTTTATATCCAGATCCATTTTCTTTGAGTCATGTCTTCTTATATCTTCCTCTATGGGACCTATTAAATTAATTGGGGCCAGAAATCAACCTAAAAAGAAATATAGAGTTTTAATAGGCTATTAAAAAAATCCACGCTTAAGTAAAGATATAACATGAAAAAATATATCAAAATAATTATTCCACAACATATGAAAAATAAACATGTAACCAAAATATAGAATGTAACAGGTATGGAATATCAAATATTCTATATTCTATGAAAGAACAATATATAATTTGAGACATATCAAGGAAGACACAATCCATACTAATAAACAGTCTCATGGTCGACCCACTCATTCCAAACATAACATATATTGTTTGAATATATAAACTGGGCATATAGACATAAGGCATGCATGTCAAAAAAACTCTATAAAAGGGTGTAAGGTGTTAAAGAATACCTATCATTAGTATATTGATCCAATTTCCCTAATTCATTTAGGAATGATCCTCTGATCATGCAAGTACACAATCATTCACTAAAAAAGACCCAATCCTTCATTTTAGAGTCTATAGAATTGGGATTCAAGGAAGGGATCATTCTAGAATATTTAATTATACCAAACATTCACAAAAAGGTTTGTATCCAAATTAAGATCTATCATTTATCAAGGAGAGGTCACTAATTCATGTAGTATAACACCGATATATCAATAAAACTTTAATTCTCCATTAAAAATGGGTGGCGATTCAAATATATAGAAAACATGGCTTGAGATACGATCAATTCTATTGAAAGACAAATAACTATTATTTGACTAGATATATATTTCATTGATGAATGTCAATGGATTGATATATATTTTATGAACCTAAGAGGAGATGATGAGTATTGTAAGAGCACCTTGGGAGACCTCTTCATAAGAGTCTGATTGCAATGGGTTTATAATATGTTGATGGTTATACTACTAATAAAATTATGGAAAAATAACCAAAATTATTTTAATTTAATTTTTTCTATGCCAAACCCGCCATCTAGTGTACCTAGGTGAAATACAAGCATTCTTCCATGGACACAGTCTAGACCATTGGATTTTCAGAATTTTAGGTCCCACTAAGGGCACCACTGACTGGATGGTGTACCTCACTAACTAGCACACTGCCTTGTTTCCACTACCATATAAACTAAAATTTCCTCCAAGCTCTATGAATTAACTCCAAGACCCAATTAATATGAGACACACCTCAATGAGTGAAAGAAATACAATATACATCTTAACATAATATAATAAAACATACCTTGAAAGTTAGGGAAATTAATATTTTCCCCCTATAATGACTTTTCATTTCTTAGAAGTGCCTCTAGTGTAGTTGATCAAATATCTCAGACCACTATGATCAAACATCAAAATCACCTTGCCAAGTTTCATCTTTAATCTAAAAATTCCCCCACATTACTCTAACTAGTGGAACCGTATTACTTCTCAACAACTTTTTTCTCTGTTCTAGGATCTTCATTTGGTGTACCTAGAATGATAACTAGGACCCTGATCAATATCCATGAATTTGATGATATAAATAGGATTAGAATTGTTTCACTAGAAATAAGCCTAATTATAGATATTATGGAATAATTAATATCCTTGGATCTTATATTATAGACCAAATATGTTGAAACTGGAAAGCCTTATTCACTGAAAACCTATTATTCAAAACTACCTTTCAGGAAACTCACTACCTTGGCGAACCTCCCTTCCTTGAGGGAAAATACTACCTTCATGAAGCACACTATGTCAATGTGGAATACCCAATCATCGTGAAGAAAAATTTTATCATAATAATTGGATTCAAGGAAGAAATAAATAGTCTTTTCACAATGCTCATTCTTGCATAGAAATCCAGATTCTCATATCTCAACTAACTTCATGAAATGAGAATGATTCCAAATTTTCCGTAAAATAATTTCATATCAAATTAAGTGGGGGTGTCATTATATTTATATTTTCCCCATTCAAGATGATCCACCACCAACAAACCCTTTTATGGACCTTTAAAAAACCTCCTCACAGTACTCCTTCATTCGAAATGCACCACTGTGATTTGATGTAGTTGTTGGGATCATTGTCAACACATGGAAAAATCATGATTCTCCATTTATCATAATCGCAGTGATCACCGTATTCATTCACGATGCTCCACATATTAATGAATATTATTCCAATATATATGAAACTCAGGGATTTAACATTTTCATGTTGATTTGATTCTAGATAAAAACCCTTTTAGATCCAAGCCATTCCTTCAGATTATTGACCTAAATATTTGGCAATCAGTGGGAAATGACACCACCTTCAACACTATTGTCAGCTTATACAGTAAGAACACTTTTCTTGAAAACTTCATTATTAGACATGTGGGGACTAAAAACAAACACAAACCACAATAATTTTCCATCAATGAACAACAATGGTTTCAACAATAAAAATACACCATTTACTTAGTATTGGTAATTTTTATTATCAGTTATGTTGATATTAGTGTTTTTCTAAGATTAATCTTTATTTTCGCTACCATCAGCCATGGTTTTGATAGATGTATATTCTTAAGATATCATTGGGAAATAATATAGACTATATAAGTATATTTTTAATCCATTTGGGGTGAAAAGTTTTCTAGTAGGGTTTATGGAGATAATGAATTGGATTTGTTTTATCCATAGATTGACTCCATCATTTTTGTTTTCAAAATTGATATTTAAAAAAATTTGTTGTATTCCGGTACGAATACTAGACACCTGGACCTTATGTAGAGGGTAAAATTGTGAAATCTATTAAATACATTTATTAAAACATATATTGTCTTGTTTATAAACCAGGGTGGTGTTTATCATGGAAATGGGTTATCATAGTTATGTCCTAGAGTTTGGTGGTATGTATAGGCTATATGGTGGTTGAAATTGGGCCACCAGCTAGTAGGTGAGGTACACCAACTAGCCCATGGTTCCGAAATGAAAATTCCATCAATGGTATTTTGGTTATTTTGACCTAATTCAATTATTATCATAAGAGTCACCCTATTCTGACCCCATTTTAACTTGAACATCATGAATATCTCTCTCTTGGTGATATATTCTTATCTTTTTATATTTGTGGGTGCTTGATGTATAGATCTATATTTTGGCATCCTTCGAAGTAAGATCGTTATTTTCTAAGCATAATTATATATCGTTCTATAGAATTGATCATATATACAAGCCATTAAAGGTGAATATTTGGATCTATACTTGGATATAATGGAGTGTTCATTATTTATTGAAATATTAATGGTTAATTATAAGAACCAGTGACCTCTCCTTGAATGAATCTAGATCATCCTTTGGTGATAAATGTATTTTGGTATTTTGATTTAAATATCATATCATGATATGATATCTCGATTTAATACCAATTATAGAGACTTTACTATGATTGATTGGGTATTTTTATAGTAAACATTTGTGTGTGTTGTGATCTAGGTATCATTCCTTAGTATATCATAGATTTTGGAATCCACAGACTCAAGGAAGCATTCCCTTACCATATTGAGACTTTTTTGGAGTTTCATCACATATTTTTATTGTTTGTATGAACCTATTATAAATAATTATGCACGAGAAGGAATGTTTGTAGAGTGTAGGTAGGTATTGGGACCATTGGTTTTTATGGATTCTGTGTTCCTCATTGTCTCATAACTTATATATTATTATTTCGTAGACCATGAAAGTTCTGATATTCCATACTTCTCCCTTGATATGTTTCACCTAACCTATATAGTTGTCATAGTCATTGGAATAATTTTTGGGACATATTATTAATACATATTTCATTCCTAAAATGTAGATTTTTCCAAATCTAGTAAAACCTATGTTTCTGTGTTTATGTTGAGAGGCGGACCTGATGGAATTAAATGACCCATTAGAGGGGAAGCTCAAATTAATTGAGTCATATACTGTTTCTCTAGAAACATGATGGATAAATCTAGAATATGGATCGTTATTAGTTGAAGGGGGTGGGAGAGAAATTCATCCTCGTTTGAAAGAGTGTCCCTATGCTAGTATGCTATGTCAATCGATAATTTCCTTACATACATAGTGTCCCACTGATTCATTCATCCTAAACATGAAATCCATTGGAGGAGAGAAGGTAGAAATTTTTTATGGTTTTGAAATCCACTTAAAATAGGGAATGCTATTTTTATATAAATGAGTAATGTGTATCATACTTAGATATCGTAAAGAGTCTCATAGCAAGATCTAATTATAGTGGTGACTACTTCTGATATTCTTTCTTCATGGAAATATATCATGTATGAAATGGTTTCATGGACGCTTGGTTAGAACAATATTTCTCATAATATGATTAGTTTTATTATTTTATACACATTTAGCAATATATAATGACATAAAACTCTATATACATGTGAAATTATGTTAAGGAAACAATAGTGGTGTCATATCAGGATTAAACTCGCACCCTGCATGGGAATCTTAGTGGGCATAAAGAAATCATGAACAAGGACCCAAAGAAGGGAATGGTCTCATAGAATGGTTTCTATGGAGCATGGAGTTAGAAGATTAATGTAGTTCTGGTTTGTATTCAGATAACTTTCACAACATCTTTTATTATTATCCTTCAGTTGTACTATTTATACTTTCTGATCTTCCATGATGGGTGTTCGATTATATTGATATTGTATGACCTGAAATGACAGTTGTTAAAACATCTTATTTATGTTATTTTATAATATTATGTTTAGTTTTTTATATATATGTTATTATATTGTTTTTATGGCTATTAATATTGAGTTTATATTCCCCCCTCAAAATGTTTAAAACCTCAATGCTAGTCAGTGACCGTGAGCATATGGGAAGTTGTTTATTAATTAATGTGGCACTTCATCTCAAATATTGTGATTCAATTTCAGGAGTTACTAATAGGACCAGACATTAATATATAAAACATTAAAACATTTTAAATGAATATATATAATCAATAATGGTAATTATAGAGGGAGAAATGTTTCATTTGAAAATTTTAACAAGATATCATTTTTATAGTTTTTTTAAAAGTTAAAAATAACTTGTAAAGAAACTATTTGAAAGACTCGTTTTATATTTATGATAATTTGTAATTGTTAAACTAATTGTACCTTTGTAAATCATTGAACTATATAAAATATAAATAATAATTTAAATTAATGAATATAGGTATGGTAGGAAAATATTCCTTACCAAAAAAGGATAAAAAAGTTGTATTTTTTCATAATTTTTTAGTGGTTTTGAGTACTAATAAGATAAAAAATGTAAAAATTACATGAAACAAATAGAGAAAAATAGAGAGGAATAATATATATGTGTTTTAATATAGACATGTAATAAAATTATCCCAATTGAAACATAAAAATATACAATCCTAAAAAAAACATAATTGTAAAATAAACCCTTAACTTGGATTCCCTCATTATTAGATACATTTCAACTTCCTATATAATAGATTTATATTATTTATTCATCTATCTCATATCCTAATTTATATATTTATTGTTGGATATAATTTATTCATTAATTCCTTCTTACCCTTTTATTCATAATACTATGTTAAAATCAATTATTTATATGTCAAATGTTCTATTTCTCATGCATATATTGAATTGGTGGTTATGGTATTTTCACCTTGGTCATGTTTCCTCAGCTGTAGAAGATTAATAATCTCTCTATCTGTCTCTCTGACACGCAGAAACAGATATATATATATATATATATATATATATATATATATATCATATTTATAACTTAAATACACATTGATAACCGTTGATGTATGATAGGTAGGAAAAATGAAATATATCATTCAATGAGGAAGTAGTCCGCACAAATTCAGGAGTTGTATTTTCATTAATCAATGGATAAAAGAAATAATATAGATAATTTTTCATCACTATTAAAAATTAATAATTCAATAAATATCAAATATTTTCATTAAATCCACATATATATTCATCCATGTGAGGAGGTGATGAATGATGTATTACAATTCTTCCTTGTGGTGGTAGCCTGCGTGCATGCAAGTGTGACATTTTTATTTTCTATTAGATGAGAAAGAGACAGAAGATTTTTTAACATTAACATAAAAAATAATAAATTATTTTAAAGATAATAATTTCACTATTTTAAAATGGTTATATAATATTTTGATCATTTTTATGAAGAAAGAAGCTTGAAAGTGCTTGGAAAAAATATATACATATTCCGTAGATAGTCTCATTTGAAAAAAACCGCAAGGATTCTTAGCTGGGTATTTTGTTAATAAAAGAACAACTTGGTCATTTATAAGGGTGATTATATGAAATTATTTAAGATATGTATGATGATAATGGAGATTTGAAAGTGTATATAAGTGAGGAAATGATATACCCTTTTATAATTCACTTCTTTAAACACCCTAAACATTAAAAAATAGAAAGTCATTTTCATAGGAAATTGAAACCAAATGGAAAAATACTCAAATATTAGGTAATTTAATGTCTAAATATTATATTATATTCAAATTTATACAAGTTTTGGTGATAATTTAAGCATTATCTCTTAGTATAATCCCCTCATTATCCCTTTTATCCCTACCGTGGTGAAAACCCTTTTACCATGGTAACTATTCATTATGACTAAAATTGGAATGCACCTTATTGCATAATTTTAATATTATTATTCATATTATGAAATCCATTTTATAATATTAAATTAATATTGGTGGTAAAAATTAATTTTAATATAATTATGCAAAAAAATGGAATATAGTTTTTTTGAAATGTATCTTGTTATTCCAGAAAACTTTTTTACTGAATAATAAAATATAGAATTTATTATCATGAAATTTATTGGTTAATAAATATAAAATTAGAGTTATTTGACTTTGAAATCAATTAAAATCATTATGCTACTTTTTAATTACTAAATTAAATAAAAGGATAGAAAATATTTCTTTTATTACAATAAAAAATCACTAAGATTTTCAACGGTAAAACATAGATTTAGAAATTCAAACTAACATTTTAAAATAATATATTTTTGACTATTAAATAAATATATTATAAATATATTTTTAAAAAATTGAAATTCATTATTAAACCATAATGATATCATAAAATCGAGAGCATTGGTAAAAATTACAGTCTCACTATTTACATAAAAAACAACATTTTCAGAAATATATAAAAATATAACCATATTCTAGTTTTGAGTTTGAGTATAAAAAATTTATGTTCATTTTAACAAATTAAAAAATACTAAAATTTAAGAAGTTCTATTTTAAATGGAAATACTAAATATAAACAAAAAATGATTTTATAGAAAAATTAATTTTAGATTCCAAGCATTATTAATCATATTTCATTTAAATTTAAGTATAAATATATACTCTACTACATTGAAATATTATTTATTATAATATTTTGAAAGTGATTAAAATAATTTATTAAAATACACAATACTTTTAAAAAATTATTATTTAAAAACTATCCCATTTTGACATTTAATGTTTATAAATCATATCATATTAAATAAAATAATAATATGTAATAAAATTAATTGATTATTATATTTCTGTTAATTAATGGATTATTCATTAATTTTGTTGTTATTTTTATTATTATTGTGTGAGTGTGAATATTTTTGAAAAATTATATTTTTCTGAAAAAAACAAAGACTAAATCTACACATGTTAAAAGCCCTATCGTTTATACTTTTGACCATGAATAACTTTTTATAAAGATAACATTATTTAAATAATCACATATCTATGAAACACATATCAAAATTGTGATTTATTTCTTCAACAAGGAAAGAACTATTTATAGTGATTTGAAATTTACCAATGTTTTTTGTTCTAATATCTTTCATCTTTAGGGCGCCGTCATTTCCAATTTTCACAAATCCTCTTTCATATTTGTAGAGAGTATTTATTCCTTCTAATAAATTGAAATATATTATAGAATATTCTTTTATCTAGTCACTATAGTGGCTTCATATTCTATGTCACAGTGAGACCAGAATTGATTTCATTCTAATACTAAGTATATTTATATAAAACATGTTTGGTTTTATAGAAATAATTTAATATATCATTAATAATGACATAGGATCATATATTATATAACACATGTTTTTTTCTTATATATAATATAATATCACCATAATATAGTCTCAAATATAATATATGATCCTATGTATAAATCTAGAGCATTGGTTTTACCCTAGGTGAAAACTTCGGTCAGTCAACACCAGTCATCTGATTGAGGATTCCATTAGTGAGTGTTTCAATTTAAATAGTAAAATAAATATTTATTTGTTTTATTAAACAATATAATTATATATTTCACAAATACTTCAAAAAAAATTATATAGGTTTAGATACATAAAACTTGGGAGAATTGAGTTTATCATTGATGATGTTTGATGAAGAATCAATATTGGATGATGATCGATGATCAGATCGAGGTGGATCGATAGGCAGCTGACAGAATGGATCATCCTCATCATTGGAAAATATGTTCTTCACCAACGAATCCTCTATATATGAGGCAGGGATGATCAATTTTATATTTCTACCTATCTAATTAAATTTATTGGTCATTGATTAGATATCTTCTTTTTATTATTCTAAAACATGTTCTTCAAATGATCCCTATAGATGAGTTAAATTATTTTATTTCATTTAATTCATGATTCATGCCATGATATCACCCTTGTGTTCCTTATATATGATCCTTTAGAAAGGATATTTTTCCAATGATGCTTACCCAATTTTTCTTACACTTTTCCCCCACCCGTTATTCAATTTCTTTTCTCTTATCCCATGAGGTTGCAGATAGACTTTTTCAGGGTGGGAGAAAGTGTGATTGATGACTCGAATTCATAGAAGATTTGAGAATGATGAATGGTTCAGTGGTTTTTGTAATAATTGGTATGGATAGTGGGTGATACTTCATGGTTCTAGGAACCATGAATGTAATTGATATCGGTACACACACAGTACATGCATGGCAGCTCTATATGGATCACTGGATTCATTTTTTAGATCATGAGAGGTCAAGAAGTGATATAAAAATGTGGTTTGCTCCAATTCCGATGTTCAAAATGTGTACTTAATAGTTTATAAGACTTAATAAAAACGTTACATATATAATATGTACTATCAATGTAAATCATGATGAAACAACATATAGTCTGATAAACACATGACCTATAATACCTCGGGTTGCAGCGCCAGGGTTTCAAGTTGATATAAGGATCAGAAATAGTTTTTCTAGGGACACAAATCATGTGACCCTACCTGGGTGGCTATGATAAAATCCATCTATCACACACCCATAAACCCATGGGAGAGGATACACTATGTACTCTCGTAATACTTGGGAATGTGTTGGATACAAAAAATGGATAGGTAAACGACCAGGTACACAACATGAGCATAAGAAAATGAGCAAACCAAGGGTGGATGAGACATGAATTATGATCCTCTTACACATCAAGTATAGTGTCCTTGACTTTTATCCTTGTAAAAAGAGAACCTATCTAGGAAGTAGGGTTGTAAGACATGCCATGTGGGACACATAGAAACCATGTACCATCACCTTTTTAAGGAAACTTCTGCCTATTATATGTCATTCAGATGGACGTAGATTTTGGAAGGAAAGTAGCCTATTATGAACATTCCCTGTTTAGAACATGATTGTAACATTCATAGTGGTTTATATATATTATGTTTGTTGTTCTGAGTATGAAGATTTTTAAGGTGATTCTAGAAAATTATAGTGATTTGTAAGGATAATCAGAGTGTGGTCAAGGTGGGAAACCCCCCGTCGTTCCAGGGTGTAGGTGTAACCTCCTAAGATAATTTTGATATTCAAAATCCAAAAATTAATTCTATTTCACCAAATTAAAAAAATATAAGTTGCATTAATTACTTTAAAATTAATTACCATTACCAAAACCAAAAAGCATGTCTTTTAAAAAAAAGTAAAAACTATCAAAATATTGACTAGTGTTTTTGTCAAATTTAAACTTTAAATTAATTATAATGACCTAAATTGTATTAAATGATAAAAATATAATTAAATTATACTTCCAAACCATTCAAATTTATAATTTAACTATATAAACGATTTTGATTAAAAACATTGTTTTCAATTAAAATTTAGTATTTTTCAGTGTTCATCAAAATATGAATGTTATTAGAAAAGTTCCAAAAATTTATCAAAAAAATATTTTCTATCCTGATTCTAAATAATAATTTAATTTAATTAAATTTAATATATAAAAGTGTCAAATATAGGTTTTAAAACACTTTTTCCATTAAAACATGGCAAAATTTCATTTTTTTAAAAATATTTTTTTTATTTGAAAAAAATTAATGTGTTTTTATATTATGTATATGAGACACATAATATGGATTATAAAATAACATAGAGTATATAAAATTAAATATTCAGATAATACAATTCATAACTTCTTTTTGAATGTCTAGTTTGGTAAGTCGTACTGTGCTCAAACTCGGTGTTGCGTGTAGTGTAGGCTAATGAATTACTTTAAAGAAAATAACTTACTATGAAATAATGGGGTGTTACATTATTCCCCCCTTTTGGAAATTACATCCTCACAATTTTTGGTACTATAGATTTTTTTTGAGTTTTCCATGCAATAAATCTCTGTCTAGATATGAGTAGGTAGAGGCGGCTCGGGCACAGATGTACCTAGGTGTAAAACACAAAAACACCACTTTGATCTAGACTCGTATGGGAACTGATGCATGACATTGGGCCTTGTTGCACTAATGGTCATGAAAATCTCAGGGGAAATGCTTAGTATAATTTAAATTTTTATTACAAACCAATTTGAAGGATTTCAATATAAGATGAGAATAAATAGCCTTGGTTAATCTTAAGGTGCTTTAGACTGAAAATAACGTGTTATGGTGTTCTCTAAATTATTTTTCAACACACACTATGATCACTTGTGTTATGTAATGGCTGAATTCCAAATGAAGTCATATTAACATTGAACATGATGTACAAGGTGGGAACGGTGGTGTAAATGAGAAATGAAATGGATTGTTGATACGTGTAAAAGATATCTAGATCATGCAGAATCTATTTTCCAAAAATATGATCAACAACATACATATTAAATAACTCTCGGATTCAACAAAGAAGGGGTATGTAGTGAATTATAAGAGCTCCATTAGTGGATACCATGGATAAAATAAATATGAATTTGCATCATGCAGGAAATGTTGAAAGAGAGACCTAGGGAAGTGTCTCAATAGAACAAAGATACACTTTTTGTGTGGGAAAGAAGGACATAATTTAAAGAACTGCTGAGTAAAAATGAATAGCACTATAGAAGAAAATAAAAATGACCCCAAGAATCCATATACAGTGATTTTCTGTAAATGTAGGGGACTTGGGAAATACCTGAGTAAATGCCCCATTATATAGGATAACCTCTTGGTCAAGGAAGAACCTATGTGGAAATAAATAGATTGTGAAATGATTAAATGTATTAGTGCTCCTTGTTGATGGGATCACTTTGGAAGAATTTTCTCTTGTATGTGTAACCCTATTGTTTATTATGTGAAAATGATATTTTGGGAAGGATTATCTTTTCTATTTTTGATATAGTAATAAATAACCATTTGGGTTTATATGATCCTTGAATTTGGTCCAATTACAAGTTATTCTATTTTGGGATGAAAATTTGAGGTATGAGACAACATTTGTGGTGATATTATGTTTTGGTTATTTTGAAGAATTTAACTCATTTTGGTAATGTTATAAAATATTGTTTTTGAAAATGGACAACACGCAGACCGTGTGAAAACCAGTCACGTCGGACAAAGCTGTGGGAATCAAACCCACAAGCAGAGTGCGATTGGGATTTATCACCTACAACTGGACTACATGAAGTCCCAAGTTAGTGTGACTAGTTTTTTTTAGTTAAATTATTTTTTTGGTCAATAATAAGTTGATTTTGGATATTATGTGTTATCAAATGGATATCCTTATTATAGGAATATGATTTGATAATTAAGTGATAAATGTTATTTTTGGAAGATGTTCGCTCTGTTGGGAACAATATATGCCTAAAGAAAATAGATTACTATGGGATTTCATTTGAGGAGTAATGGTGGATTTTTATCTATGTTTTTATTGTAGATTTATAGAGATATGGTTTATTTATGGAAAAGATTTACCTATCATATAGAATATGCGATTAGCTTAATTACTTTTATGTATGTGACTTTAAGAGTAGTCGATGTTATTTGGAGATCAAATTTTACATGGAAAACTGTGTAATAAAATACTTTTAAGTATTGGGTTTTAATATTAGTTTTGATTATATTGAATGATTTTAAGGAAAAATGTTTATTGAATGGTCTTTATTGAACTTTGGGTATTGTTGGTTTAATTTTAGAAATAGAGATTAATATTTCTTTCTCTAAAGGATTATCTTTTTTGGGGATCATATGATCCTGTACTAACCATTTTGGTTTTTATTAATATCTATATACAAGGTAAATATATAGTTAATCCTTTTTTGATTACATGATTCTATAGAAGTTGATTCTAGCACTTTAGGTGTGACCAAGTCGTCCTGAATAGTCATAGTTTAAAAAATTACGAGTTAGTGGTGAAATTTATTAAAGGATGAAACTCTACATAAAAAGTATGTATGTATATTTATGTTCTTAGTCAAATATCATAAATAATTTCCTCAAACTTATGATATGGAACTGAAAACAACAAATATGGTTTGTTTACTTTTCCTTATGGGAAACTAATGAATGTTTATCTGATCACAAATTTGTGGTTTTCATCTTGTTCAATTTCTCCTGATCAGGTTTTTTATCAATCATTATCAGAACGTAACACATATATTATCTTCCATATCCATATTTTCTTACATGGAATCCTAGTATGAGTCACCTTGGGTTACCTTTGAAATTCTATTTCATTATTTTAAAGTGATAGTTATATTGACTCTTTGTTAGATGTGGGACTTTCAATGAAGTACCCAAGCCCAATTTTAAAATTATGAGGACAAAATTTTTAAAATGGGGAAGAATGTAACACCCCTATATTTCAGAGTAAGTTATTTTCTTTAAGGTAATTCAATATCTTGTGATACACGCAACACCGAGTTTGAGCACACCACGACTTACCAAAATAGCCGCTCAAAAAGCGGTTATGAATAATATTAACTGAAATTTGAATTTTATATACTCCATATAATTTTAGAATCCATATGATGTGTTCCTTAGATATAATATAATAACAAATTCATTTTTTCAGATAAAAGAAGTATTTTCTAAAAAATGCAATTTTTACAACTTTTAATGGAAAATGTTTTGTGAAACTAATATATTTGAATCTTTTATATATTCAATTTAATAAATTTAAATTCATTTTTAGAATCATAAGATAAAAATTTATTTTTCATAATTTTTGGTACTTTTTGGATTACTTTCATATTTTGATTCATATTGAAAAATACTACATTTTAATTAAATGAACTTTTTTAATATAAATAATTTATAGTGTTAAATTATCCATTTTAATTGTTTTTAAGTACAATTATATTATATTTTTATCATTTAATATAATTTTGTTCATTGTAAGTAATTTCACGTTTAAATTTGACATAAACACTTGTCAATCTTTTGATATTTTTTACTTTTTTTTTAAACACACTTTTTGGTTTTAATAATAGGAATTAATTTTAAATTAAATAATACAACTTCTATGTTTTTAATTTGGTAAAATAGAATTAATTTTTGAAATCATAATATCAATATTTTCTTAGAGTGAATTTTTGGTATTTTTCTAAAAACATTCAATTTTTGATGAATAGCGAAAAACACGGTGTTATTGTTTAAAACTGAAATTTTATTTAAATAATAACTTATTTTATTTATTTTAAGTCAAAATATTTATATAATACCAATATATGTTTAATGTAATTCATTGGATTCATCTTATAATATGTTTAGATGTATAAAACTTTATTAATGTTTTACCGCCTTTTACCCACCTCCATTGAGCATATGCAAATTTGCATAATACATAATTTTACCGCTTTTGTGAGTTGAATTTAAAAAATACTAGAGATAGGGTTAATATCAGTAATTAAAATGTGGTTCAATAAGATGAAAATAATTTTTGGTGAATATTATCTTTTTATTTTTATTTACGACGTTTAAAAGTAAATAAGGTAATTAAGGGTAAAAATGATATTATAATTACCCTAACACATGTAATAATTCTATTGGATATGTGTAATATGACCAAAAACGACCTTAGTAATATAATATGATCCTATTTGGTCCACTTGGTTTATATTAGGACATTTATTATTATTTTATTTAAAGAAGAGTTAAAAGTGTTAAATTTAACGTTTAATAACTAAACCATTTTTAATAAAGGGTTATACATAATATAAATTCGACTATAAAGATTTATTAAAAAGCTAAAAGTATTTCCTATATAATAATAGTTTATTTATAATTTTAGGACATTAAATAATTTAATTTATTTATGACCCAATGATGATACAGTAATTACTTTATTAATGAATGATTGACATAATTGATGTTATAAATACCAAAATACATTAAATTTGAGACTTTTGATGAATTCCACTAATATTATAGGCTAATATGACATGTTAGTGTTGATAAAATAATTTTTTTAATGTAATCATGCTGTTATGATTTTCACAAAAACCAAATAGTAAATAGTGTCAACATTGACATAATTGAGTTTTCAAAACAAATATTATATTATTAATTGATATAATATTCCTAAAAATATAAAGATATAAAAAAGGACATATATAAGGTTATATATATTAATAATAAACCTCATGGGGTTCACTTGTCTTGTTATATCATGTTTATTAACCATATAATGTAAAAATACAAAGAGATGTGGTAAATGTCAAAATATTTAACTAAGAGTTAAATCTAAAGGATAAGGTAAATATGATGCCCTAAACCTATATAAAAAATATTGGTTGAGAGGTATTTTACCCATTACCTCTTTATGTTTTACATAATTAATTTTGGGGCCATTATAAACCAAAAAGGATTTTATTATAAAATAATATTCCAGGATTTTCCTAAAGTAACCCTCACATCTCATATAAAAGGCCACTTACCCTTCTCTTAATTTCACACCACCAAAGCCTTTTTCCTCAGAAAAATCTTGAACAAATATCCTCTCAACTATCATCACTTTAATATAGAGGCCTTACATTGATCAAAAATCCATCCTAATGAACCCTTTTGATCTAATCAAAAAGAAGAACAAAAATAAGAGGTAAATATTTCATCACATCTTTCATGTTCTTTTCTTTTTACAATTATTCATACTTTTTTGTTTCCATTATAAAATAATAAATCCATTATATTATATATACTATGATTTTTAAAAATTGTTCAACCATATTCATTATTCTATCAATAATATGAATGATAATGTCACCATACGTGCATACATACGACTAACTGTCTCCACTTCATGGTGTTGTTTGTTATTCAGAAACATCATTATTTGGATGGGTATAATAATGAGTATAAGTGATGTAAATAATAAATATAACATGTTATTTATTATTTATATCTTAAATACCATCCAATTATATATGATTTCACTATCAATATATTGATTTGTTTTCTCTCGTGCATACGTACGGATTATTGTCTCCACGAACGTGATGAGATTCATTACACATAGTACAAATTCAAGAATAATTTTCATTTTATGATTAAAAATAATGTATATGAACTTAATATCATTTTGGATATTAATAAAATACATATTATACATGACAAACATGGCTTACATAACAATTCATATAATGGAGAATATATCAGTTAACAACTGAAACGATGATACTACTAAAATATTATTAACAAAGAAATATTAGAGGATCATATATGATATCATATTTTTTTATATAGTTCTTGTATAATTTAATAGCAATTATTTAACAATTATATAAAAATTTAACATACCCTCAACCAAGTAAAAGTACATGGCAAGGGTTAATTCCACAATCTCTTTATTATCCGAGATTATTTTTTCATAAGTATCTACTGAGACCTCTTTATCATCCACATCCATGTTTTCTTAAGAATGTATTTCAAAAAAAGTCACTATTTTATAGAAAATGGGTTAAAGTCATTTATACAATTATTTGACCTAATATGTTTTGAAAGGAATCATTACATAGTTTTCTAAACAAGGTACTTTATGACCTTTTCGACCAAATTAAGGTAAGAATTTTTTTTAACTTATACCACAATTGCACCTGTTTTCTTCCATTATAACGTCATCAATGCTTCCCTTACAATATTATGAGAATATTTTCAAAGTAAATGTTTTATATTATAATTATATGGCTTTTAAATTATTTCAAAATAGAAAGAGATATTTCTTTAAAAAAGTTTTAGTTTCATCTATGTCAATATCCATTTGATAGATTTTATGCTTGTTTGAAGTTGATTTATTATTATAAAAATCTTCCATATTATATTGAAGGTTTTGTGATATTTTTAACATTGGATGTGTTATTCTTATACCATTCATGGTTTATGGATAAATTATTGACATTTTGTATGCTAGTTTTAATACGAATGTTTATGTTATCTTTAATCCTTTTCATATGAGGAATGCATAGGACTTAGTAAGTGACAGGAGGAGCTCACTATAACTCCTCAATGAATTAGAAGGTCTCATGAGATTAATAGTTTCTTGGCACAAGGCCTTGGCAAAATATTATTTTTAGTTTGTCACAAGGCCTTGACTATGTGGTTATGATTGGTAATTTTACCGATCATTTTCAACTATGTCAACATCATTTATGAGATATTATTCTTGATCGAGGTTGATTTATTATGATAAATATATTCCATATTGAATTGAATGTTTTGTGATATGATCGACTATGGATATTTTATTTTTATACCATACATGGTTTATGGATAAAGTATTGACATTTCATATGAAAGGTTTAATATGAATATTTATGTTAGGTTTAAATCTTTTCATATTAGAAATGCATTGGACTTAGTAAGTGACAGGTGGAGCCCGCTACAACTCCTCGATGCATTGGTAGGTCTAATGAGACAAAATAGTGTCTTGGCATAGGCCTCGAAAATAATATTATTTGTAGTCTTGGCACAAGGCCTTGACTATGTGGTTATGTAGTTTGACATTATGCATTCCATCATTAGGAAGGTGGCTATTGATGTTGCATGTGATTATACAAATAGTAGAAAATCCATGTGAATAAGTAAATGGAATTATTTGATTTCATCATTGCCATTTTATATTGATGATTATGTTTAAAAGTCTTTTGATGTAGTCTAATACATTGCCTTAAATGTTTATGCTTGTTTATGAAAGTTTCCTCTATATTGTTATCCTTACTAAGAATTTGAGAAAACACTTTACTGTGTTTTATATTTCCCAAGAAGTGAAGAAGTATTTTATCTTTAAACTATAGGGATAGGCTAAAGATATAAGTGTGGTCAAATGGGGAAAAATGTTGTTGATGATTTGATTTTGTGATGTAATGTAAAACTTATGAATGTATATAGTACTTCCATGGATACTAAACTGATTGGCCTTTTTGGACATGATTACTTGTATCATGCCAATGATATGTAATAATGCACCGAATCTGGGTAACAAGGGTCTGGTCATTATAGTTGGTATTAGATTATGTTTAGTAGAAACCATGGAAACTAGATCTAGAAAAACTCTGATTAGAGAACACTTCCCTAAGAAAGACATTAAGGATTAGTATAGAAGAACTTCCTAGAAATTTGGTACAGTATAGATTTTGTGAGTTTTCGTATAAATACATCCTTGTCTCAATTCAATAAGGTAGAGTTGGCTCTGGTACAGATGTACCAAGCGGTAGAACCCAAAAACACCACTTTGAGCTATAATTGAAAGAGAACTAGTGCACGAAAAATGGCCTTATTCTACTATTGGTTACGACACTCCCAGGGGATATACTTATGATAATTCACATTTTATTTACAAACTGATTTGAATGATTTTATTATAAGATGAGAACAAATAACCTTGTTTAATCCTATGGTGTTTTAGATTGAAAATAAAGTTTAATGATATTCTCTAATGGATTTTATGACTCACAATATGCTTTCTTGTGATAGAAAATGGTTGTATTCCAAGAAAGTCATAGTAACATTGAACTTGATGTACAGGGTGGGAACAATGGTGGAAATGAGCAATGAAATGAAATGTTTATAGGTGTAAAAGATGTCATGTTCACAACAAATCAGTTTTCCAAAAATATAATCAACAACATATATATTAACCAACTCTTAGATTAAACGAAGAAGAGAATGGAAGTGAATGATAAGAGCTCCAGTAGTGGAGACCAGGGAGAAAACAAAGCTCAATTTCCATCATGTAGGATATGTGGAAGGAGAAACCTAGGGAAGTGTCTCAATGGAACAAAGAAATAATTTATGTGTTGGAAAGAAGGACATAATGTTAAGAATCACCGGGGAAAAATGAAGAGTACTATGGAAGAAAATAAAAATGACCCCAAGAATCCATTTACAGTCATTTTCCGTAAATGTAGGGGACCTGGGCATTACCCGAGTGAATGCCATATTCTATAAGATAACCTCTTGGTCATGGAAGAACCTATGTGGAAATAAATGGATTATGAAATGTTTAAATGTACTAGTGCTCTTTGTTGAGGGGATCAATTTGAAAGACTTTTCTCTTATACGTGTGGCCATCTTGTTTTTATGTGAAAATTCTATTTTAGTAAGAACTATCTTTTCTATTGTAGATATAGTTATAAATAACCATTTTGGTTTATATGATCCTTGAATTTATGGAAATTACAATTTATTAAATTATGGGATGAAAATGTGAGGTATGAGATAAAATCTGTGGTGAAATTATTCTACGGTTATTTTGAATAATTTATATCATTTTGGGAATGTTATAAAATATTGTTTTTGAAAAAGGACAACATGCAGACCATGTGACCACCCATCGCGTCAGACAAAGCTGCCGGAATCGAACTGACAAATGGAGTGCGATTGGGATTTATCACCTACCACTGGACTACGTCAAGTCTCTGGTTAGTGTGACCAATTCTTCTATGTTAAATTATTTTATTGATCAATAATAAGTTGATTTGGGATATTATGATTTATCAAATGGATATAATTATTATAGGAAAACGATTTGATGATTAAGGGATAATTGTCATTTTGGAAGATGTTCACTCTGTTGGGAACACTATATGCCTATGGAAAATAGAATACTATGGGATTTCATTTGAGGAGTAATGGTGGATTTTTATCTATGTTATTATTGAGGATTTATAGGTATTTGGGTTATTTATGGAAATGATTAACCTATCCTAGAGAATGTGTGATTAGGTTAATTACTTTTAAGTATGTTACTTTAAGAGTAGTCTATGTTATTTAGAGATACAATTTAATGTGGAATACTATTTAATCCAATTCTTCAAAGTTTTGGGATTCAATATTAGTTTGGATTATATTGATGGATTTTAATGAAATTTTTTATTGAATGGTATTTATTTATCTTTGGGTATTGTTGGTTTAATTTTAAAAATTAAGATTAGTATTTCTTTCTCTAATTGAATAACCTTTTTGGGGATCATCTGATCTTTTACTAACCATTTTGGTTTTGGTCAATCTCTAAATACAACGTAAATATATATTTTATCCTTTGTGGATAACGTGATTCTCTAGATGTTTATTTCGACGCTTCATGTGTGACCATGTCATCTGGAATACTCATCATTTGAATAAATAGATGAGTTAGTGGTAGAAATTTAATAAAGGATGATACTCTACTTAAAAAGTGTGTATATATATTTATGTTCGTATTCAATCTCATAAATAAATTCCTCAACTTTATGAAATAGAACTTAAAACAAAAAATATTGTCTATTTGCTTTTCATACTGGAAAACTAATGAATATTTATCCCATAACAAGTTTGTGGTTTTCTTATTGTTAACTTTCTGTTGATCATGATTTCTATCACTATCGATCAAAACATTACACATAGTTTATCTTCCATATCCATGTTTTCCTACATGGAATCCTAGTATGGGTCATCTTTGGTGACCTTTGTACTTCTATTTATTTCTTTTAAAATGATAGTTTTATTGACTATTTTTATGATGTGGGACTTTCAATGAAGTTACCATGCCCGATTTTAAAATTACAGGGACGCAATTCAAAAAATGAGGAAGAATTTAACACCCCAAGATTTCATAGAAGTTATTTTCTTTAATGTATTTCAATAGCTTGCACTACACGCAACACTGAGTTCGAGCGCACCTCGAGTTACCAAACTAGCCGTTCAAAAAGATGTTATGAATAGTATTAACCAAATTTTAAATTTTATATAATCTATATAATTTTATATTCCATATTTTTTGTTTCTTAGACATAATATAAGAACAAATTAATTTTTTTCAGAAAAAAGAAGTATTTTTTAAAAATTTCAATTTTACCACCTTTTAAGGGAAAACCATTTTTAAAACCAATGTTTGAAACTTTTATAAATTCAATTTAATGAAATTAAATTTTTCTTTAGAATAGGGACATAGAAATTTATTTTGGATAAATTTTTGGTACTTTTCTGATAACTTTCATATTTTGATGAATACTGAAAAATACTAAATTTTAATTGAAAACACCTTTTTTAATTGAAATAATTTACAGTGTTAAATTATGAATTTGAATTGTTTGGAAGTAAAATTATATTATATTTTTATCATTTAATACAATGTAAGTTATTATAAGTAATTTCACATATAATTTTGACATAAACACTTGTCAATCTTTTGATAGTTTTTACTTTTAAAAAAACCCCACTTTTTGGTTTTGATAATGGGAATTAATTTTAAACTAATTAATACAACTTCTATGTTTTTAATATGGTAAAATATAATTAATTGTTGAGTTAGGAATATCAAAATTAGCTTATGGTGAATTTTTGGTATTTTTCATAAAACATTCAAATTTTGATGAATAGTGAAAAACACTTTGTTATTGTTTAAAAAATGATTTTTATTTAAAAAATTTTAAATTTTCTAAATTTTATTTATTTGATATCAAAATATATAAATAATACCTATTTATGTTCAATGAAATTCATTTCAGTCATTTTATAATAAGTTTAGAAATATAAAAGTTTTGTTTACTTTTCACCGTATTTTACCATCCTTCTAGGGGCATTTGAAAATTTGCATAAAACCTAATTTTACCACTTTTGTGCGTAGAATTTCAAAAATTCGAGAGACACGATTAACATCAGTATGTAAAATGCTGTTCAATAAGAAGAAAATAATTTATGATGAATAGTAACTTTGACTTTTATTTACCACAGTTAAAAGTAAATAAGGAAATTATGGGTAAAAATGATATTATAATTACCCTAACACATGTCCTAATTCTTTTGGATAAGTGTAATTAGACAAAAAAACCCTTAGGAATAAAATATAATCCACTTTGATCCACTTGGATTAGATTAGGACATTTATTCTTATTTTATTTAAAGAAGAGTTAAAAGTGTAAAATTCCATGTTTTATAACTAAACCATTTTTAATATAGGGTTACACATCAGATAACTTAGAATGTAAATATTCATTAGAAAAATGAAAATATTTCCTACATAATTTTATTTTATTTATAATTTTTAGACATTAAATAATCTAATTTATTTATGATATAATGATGATGCAGTAATCACCTTATTAATGAAATATTAAAATAATTGATATTAAAAATATCCAAATACATGTAAATTGAGACTTCAGATGAATTCCAATAAATTTTTAGGTTAATATGACATGTTAGGATTGGTTAAATAAATTATATTCGAATTTATAATGTTTTTATGGCTTAAAAAAAAATCAAATACTAAATAGTTTCAGAATTGACATAATTGATTTTTTGAAAAAAATACTTTATTATTAATTGATATAATATTTTAAAAAATATAAGGTCTAACAACCAGATATTTTATGATAAGTATTCTTTTTAATTTATTTGATGTCAGGTGTTTTATGCTACAACAATATTTTCTTGTGTTATACACCACACTGTATTATTTTGAAGTATACGCAATACTATTCTTAGATTATGTTACACACAATTTCAAGTTCGTTTTATAATAGTCATTCTACGCAAGATTGAGTGTATATATGTATATATATCATCAATGTATAAATAAAATATTTTTGGATTCTGTTATACAATACAACAACAGATTCTTGCAGTACACCCAACACTAGCTTGGCTTGCTTTACACGCCATCGCGGCCTTCCTCGATAGCTTGCGTTGTATGCAATACCGAGTTTCACTAAACAACGATGATCTATTAAAATTATTAAAACTAGCTGTTATGAATAGTAATAACCACATTTTGAAATTTTCTAAATTTTATTTTTCAAAATGGAATACATTTTTGGATTCAGAATATCGAAATTATCCAAGGGTGAATTTTTGGTATTTTTCTGAAAACTTTTAATTTTTGATGAATAGTGAAAACACTAGGTTACTATTCAAAAACTGACTTTTTATTAAAATAATTATTTATTTTATTTAAATTTATTTTAGGTAAAAATTGATACATAATACCTATAAAAGTTCAATTTATGTCATTGGATTCATTTTATAATAATTTTAGATATATAAAAATTTTATTGAACTTTTCACCGCCTTTTACCCACCTTCAAGGAGAATTTGCAAATTTACATAAAACATAATTTTACCGCTTCTGTGAGTGGAATTTCAAAAATCATAGAGACACGGTTGATGTCAGTAAGTAAAATGTGGTTCAATGAGATGAAAATAATTTTTGGTGAATAGTAACTTTTTAATATTATTTAACACGGTTAAAAGTAAATAGGGTAAGTAAGCAAAAAAATGATATTATTATTACCCTAACACATGTCATAATTCTATTGGATAAGTGTAATTCAAACAAAAACAACATTAGGGATAATATATTACCCTTTAGGTCCATTTGGATTAGACTAGGACATTTATTATTAACTTATTTAAAGAAGGGTTAAAATAGTTAAAATCAAAGTTTAATAACTAAATAATTTTTAATATAGGGTTATACATAAGATAAATTCGACTATAAATATTAATTATAAAGATAAAAATATTTCCTACAAAATTATGGTCTATTTATAATTTTTAGACATTAAATAATTTAATTTATTTATGACACAATGTTGATGTAATAATTATCTTATTAATGAAATATTGACATAAATGATGTTATAAATACCCAAATAAATATAATATTGACCTTTTTGTGAATTCAACTAATTTTCTAGGTTAATATGACATTTTCGTATTTTTTAAGGTAACTTTGTTCGAACTAATCATTCTGTTATGATTTTCAAAAAAATCAATTACCAAATAGTGTCAAAATTGACATAAAATAGATTTTAAAATAAATATTATATTATTAATTGTTATTTTATTCCTAAAAATATATGGTTCGGCTAATTGACTTAGATAAGGTTATAGATATTAATAATAAACAACTTGGGGTTCTTTTGGCTTTTTATAGTATGTTTATTAACCTTATAGTGTAAGTATACAAGAAGACACGGTAAAAGAAAAATTATTTAACTTAAAGTTAAATCAAAATGATAAGGTTAAAATAGAAACCTAAACTTGTATAAATTATATTGGATGAGATTATTTCGACCCATCCACACATTATCTTTTAAATAAATCTATTTGGAGCTATTAAAAACCGAATATGACTTTATAATAAAATAATATATTTAGTTATTCCAAAGGTTCCCCTCTCCTCCCTTATAAAAGGGCACCTCCTCCCTCTCTTCCTCAAACCACTTTGAGCCTTCATGTTAAGCGAAACCCTACAATATTCTTTTCTCCACTTCCCTAGATACATCCTAGATGTCCTGGTCTTCTTCAAAGAAAAATATTAGTGCCCTAAGAGGAGGTCTCAAAGAGGCGCTTCAAAGAACAGGTAATGTCTGTTACCGATTCTTTCAACTTTATTTCGTCTTCAAATTCTTCTTCATTAGTTGTTTCATTATAAAGTAATAACATCAGTATCACTAATATAATTATATTTCATTATAAATATGAAAAAACCCCATTTAATCTTCAATAAATCCTATGGAAAATGATATCACCGCGAATGCGTACGTATGGAATACCGTCTCCACGCAGTGGTGTAATCTGTCTTTCCAACACCAACTTACATGGATGTGTATAATGGTGTAAAGAATAACTATACATAGTTATTATAAAATAATAATTATACTGATTTATTGTATCATCCAATCCAATTCAATTCAATAATTATGGGAACTATATCATCGCTCATGCGTACGTACGGACTACCGTCTCCATGACGCGATGAGATTCATTCTCTATGTTAACCATACCTGAATGATCATAAAGTTTATATAATGAATAATAATGAAATATATGAAATTATAATGCTACTGGATTTATTTATATATATATATTTATGTCATCTATTTAGTTTCATTCAGTTCAATAAGAAAACGAAAATAACATTCATGCTTACCTACCTCCTATCATCTCCATGAACGGTGTATTTCATTCCTTTTATCGATCTATAATATATATGTATATGATGAATATTTATTATATATAAATCATGTCTTACATTATGGAATTATGTAAATCAGGATATAAGTAATAATATCAAGAACGACAAGTCGAATCACATACGATAAATGAAACGATTTTACCCAAAACGCTCTTTAACATGGAATTTAGAAACGAACCGGTAATATAAAGTCATAAGTGAACCATATATAAAATAATAAAAATTAATATGACTCTTTAATAGGTCAATGACCTTATTTAAATCATTATACAGGAGGTTCGGATCCATATTAAGCATATCGAACCTAAGGTAAGGGATAATTGTTCAAATCTCATTTTTATCCAAGATTGCTTATACCTAACTATTTACTGGGGTTATTGTTATAATCAATGTCCATATTTTATAAAAGTGTCTTTATGTATGTTTAATGTCCTTTTTACCCATTTTTTAATTTTACTACACGGTATGTATGGAATCATTCTTTTACGAGGTACTTTTTGACTTTTCTGGCAAAAGTACGTGAATAATGTTTTTTTAACTTATATGGAACTAACAGATTTTTACAGTTTTATAAAGCCTTATTTTCATGAAGCTTACCCTAAAATATTTCATGACTATTTTCAAAAAATTCCCTTTATTTTAAAATTGTATGACATTTTTTGAAAATAAAATGATTTTGAAGAAGAAAGGATATTTTCTTGAATATTTCATTTTAAGTGTTTTATCAAAACCATTTTTCATCTAAGATGACATTATTTCATATGTGTATGTTTCAAGTATCATGTCTCTATGATTTACATTGTTTCAATTTTCTTATTATGAAATGATATCCATTTCTTTTATATGGATTATGTGATGATGGGATGATGTTTATGGAACCCATTTTATTCGTTTGGTTATTATGAATAATGAATGTTTATTTTCTGGAACAGGTAAGAATGATTTCATTATGAGATGGGTGTGACCTATATCTCTCTCCAATGAATTGGGTAAATATTTATATCTCATGATATATACATGTCTAGAACGATATGTTAATGTGGTTCAGTGTTATAGGACTAAAATGAGGAGTGAACTCGATTCAGAAAGGGACTTTGTCCACTAAGATGGTCTTGGCAGCAGTGCCTTGCCTACTATGAAAATCATAACAAGTTCTGAATGGTTTCCAAAATTACATGTTTTATTCCCATTCTATTTTATCATGATTTATGTTCCTTTATGATATATTCCTTAAGTACTTCCCATATTTATGTCTTTGCCCAAGGTTTTTAATGTTTAGATTTCATGTTCATGTTTTTGCTATCAAATGTTTATGGATTGTTTTATGTTCTCTATGTTTTCCCTTACTGAGTATTTGTGGTCACCATTTTTATGTTTTATTTTCCCCATGAAATAAATAAAGGTTTTAGATAAGAAATCAAAAAGGGGAAGATCGTTATGGGAGACGTTGATGATCTTTCAATAGGATTAGATGTTTATATTCTGAGTTTCCAAAGACACTAAACTATTACAGTCCTTGTGTGTCTGTTTTTGTTATGTATTAAGTATTCCGAAAAAGTTATGTATTGTCTATGTATGCCATGATTTGGGTATCTACAGTTGGTATTGGAGGAAAGGGTTAGTTAACCTTTGGAAACTAGTATTCGAAAACTTTAGTGAGATCCCTAGAGATATTTCCAAGGTATGTCTAGGGTTGTCCCTAAAGTTATGTATAAGTATATTTTATAGTCCTAGAATTGTGCTAACAATCTTAGAATTAAACCTAAGATGTTATATATTGAAGGTACTCCCCCTTTATTATGTTGTTTTCCCTAGCATGGTATTTTCCTCTCACACTATTATTTTTGGGTTTTAGACGATGGCTGGAACCCGAAGGAACCGTGTTGATCAATGTAATGGAAAATGCAATGATTTTCCTCCTAACCAAACCAATGTCATGGTAGATGGAGTGCACAATATTATTTCTATACTTACACAAGCTATGAATCATTCCGGACTTCAAAATGAGAAGAGAAAGGAGCAACATTCTGCTGAATCCTTCTGGAGGTAGCGTCCACCATCATTCAACGGGTCTTCTGATCCGTTAGTGGCTGAACAATGGATCAGTACTACTGAAATGATATTTGAAGTTCTACAATGTTCTGAGCATGATAAATTCATCTTAGCAGTATATCGTTTGGAAGGTGATGCTGATAAATGGTGGAATCATATCAAGAATACGAGGCAAAGAGTTGAAATTGAGTCCATTGAATGGGAAGAATTCAAGAACTTGTTTTTCAGTAAGTACTTCCCTCGTATTCCTCGAAAAAAGATGGAAAAGGAGTTTCTTGAGCTTAAGCAGAAGCATGATGAATCTGTTGGTATATACGAAGCAAATTTTACAAGACTTGCAAGGTATGCATCTGGATTTATCATCCAACCTGAAAGTAAAGTTGATTGATTTTTCAATGGCTTAAAACTAAGTCTTCGAAGGGCATTATCTATAAGAGACTTTAGTAGCTATGAAGATATTGTGCGTTGTGCTATCAATGTAGAACTGGATGTTGGTGTAACATATCCATCTCATGGTTTTGAAAAGAAACAAAAGATGGAGTTTAAGGAGAAATCTCAGAATAATGGTGGAAAGAAGATGAATGTTTCTTTATGCTCAATGTGTGGAAAGAAGTATGGTGGAGATTGCCTAAAAAGTACTAGAAAATGTTTTATGTGTGTAAAAGAAGGTCATCGAGCAGTTGATTGACTAAGAAATGGGAAAATGGTTGCTAACGATGTGAATAGAGAAAAGACTACAGAGAACTCTTCACCAACACTTCAATGCTTCAAGTGAAAGGAAATGGGGCATTATGCTAATAAATGCCCTAATCCACGGATTAATGATGATCAACGTGAGAAAATTCTTAAGGGAAAGTATAAAGGGAAGTCTCATGTGATCACTATTTGTGATGTTCAGTATGAAAATGATGTTGTGTAATGATTAAGTGTTTATGTAATGGGATTTCAAAATAGTATCATGGAATCTCATTTATGGTATTGTGGAATTTTGGAATATCTATGTATTGGTTTTCACTAATTATATGGTACCAGCAACCAAGAATGGATATTCTGCTATTTTTGGAAAGTAGATGATATGCACATAATGAAGGGATAATGAAGATAATGAGATGATTGATTGTATTCGTGAGCTCATGACTGATATAAGGACTAAGTGATATTATGAATTGATTATATGGATTTTTGGGACATTGTTTTGTGGAAAGAGTTACCTTTTGATAGTATTCATGTTTTCACTAAGGTTCTATGGTAATTTATGTTTCAAGAGAATATATTACTAAGGTATTCATGTGTTTGGAATGCAACCAACAAGATCTATCTTATGAAATATGTGAGATAAATGCTTGTATTCACATTCTTGGTATATAACCTGTCTTGTAATTGTTTTCGTTATAAAATGAGCTTGGACCAAATTATTTTAGATGAGCCTAAAGATTGGAATGGATTATGTTGGAAATAAGTTAGTATTGTTTAAGGATAGAACATTTTTTTATATTATTGATGGGATGTAATAGTAATGTAGTTTTAGAAAAAGGATAACCTACAGGATGGGCGACAACCCATCACGTCGGACAAGGCTGTGGGAATCGAACCAACAACTGAAGTACGACTGACTTTTATCTCCTACCACTAGGCTACAGGAAGTCCCTGGTTAGTAGAAAAAAGTTTTATTTTTTTAAGCGGTATGATATATGAAGTATAAGTTCATTTTTGGAATCGTATATGATTAACCTCACCATAGATGGACTTATGTATATTTGATACCTTCTGCTAACGATTTGTTTGAAACAGATGGAATGACCCATCATTCTATCACATGACCTGTTAACACTTCACGAATAACAAATTCAACATCGTTTCTTTAAGAGATGAAGTGGAAATTGTTCAAAGCATGAACAACAGTGAAATTGTACCAAAATCAAGAAAGTGTTTCTTCTAATTCAAAAATTTTCAACTTTAGGGAAATGATATTGAAAACCAAAATTATTTTCCTAGTTCTCTTATATCCGATTAATTAGATGGTACCTTAGATCATCACAAATTTATGGCTTTGTGGTTGTTGGATTTTTCATAGCCATGTCCTCTACCACTCTCCATCAGAACTTGATGGTTAGATTTTTCTTCCATATCCATATTTTCACCTATGTTCTCATATGTGGAGACCCAGTGATTAGTTAATTTGGGTAACCATTAAGTTTTATACTTTAGTTAAGTTTTGGTATTTTATTTTACGATGAGTGTTGGAATTAAACAAACTTTCAAGTAGAAAACCATGAATAACCCCGACGAATTTCGATGGAGAAATTAATTTTAAGGGGGGTAGAATGTAACAACCTGATATTTTATGATATGTATTATTTTTAATTTATTTGATGTCATGTTTCTTATGATAAAACAAGATTATCTTGTGCTATATGCCACACTGTATTATCTTGATGTATACACAACAATATTCTTAGATTGTGTTACACACAATTTCAAGTATGTTTTATAATAGTCATTCTACGCAACATTGAGTGTATATATGTATATATATATTCAATGTTTTAAATGAAATATGGTTGGATTCTGTTCTACGAAACAATGAAGGATTCATTCACTACACACAACACTAGCTTGGATTTCTTTACACGCCATCACGACCTTCCTCGATAGTTTGCACTTTACGCAACACCGAGTTTCACTAAACAACGATATGCTATTAAAATATTATTAAAACTAGCCGTTATGAATAGTAATAACCACTTTTTGAAATTTTATAAATTTTATTTTTCAAAAGGGACTTCATTTTTAGATTCAGAATATCGAAATTAGCCTTGTGTGATTTTTTGGTATTTTTCTGAAAACTTTCAATTTTTGAGGAATTGTGAAAACACTGGGTTACTATTCAAAAACCGACTTTTTATTTAAATAATTATTTATTTTATTTAAATTTATTTTAGGTCAAAACTGATATATAATACCCCTATAATTTCAATTTAATTCATTGGAGTCATTTTAAAATAATTTTAGATATATAAAAATTTTATTGAACTTTTCACCGTCTATTACCCACCTCCTAGGAGAATTTGAAAATTTACCAAAAACTTAATTTTACCGCTTCTATGAGTGGAATTTCCAAAATCTGAGAGACACGGTTGATGTCAGTAATTAAAATGTGGTTCAATGAGACGAAAATAATTTTTGGTGAATAGTAACTTTTTACTTTTATTTAACACGGTTAAAAGTAAATAGGTTAATTAAGCGTAAAATGATATTATTATTACACTAACACATGTATTAATTCTATTGGATAAGTTTAATTTTACCCAAAACAAAATTAGGGATAAAATATTACCCTTTAGGTCCACTTGGATTAGATTAGGACATTTATTATTAATTTATTTAAAGAAGGGTTAAAATAGTTAAAATCAAAGTTTAATAACTAAATCATTTTCAATATAGGGTTATACATAAGATAAATTCGACTAAAAATATTAATTAGAAATCTAAAAATATTTACTACATAATGGTGTCTTATTTATAATTTTTAGACATTAAATAACTTAATTTATTTATGATCCAATGATGATAAAGTAATTATGTTATTAATGAAATATTGACATAATTGATGTTATGAATACCCAAATAAATGTAATTTGGGACTTTTTATGAATTTAACTAATTTTATAGGTTGATATGACATGTTAGTATTGATTAATTTATCTTTTTTCGAACTAATCATTTTGTTATGATTTTCGAAAATATCAATTACCAAATAGTGTCAAAATCGACATAAAATAGTTTTTAAAACAAATATTATGTTATTAATTGTTATTTTATTCCTAAAAATAAATGTTTCTGACAAATGACTTAGATAAGGTTATATATATTAATAATATACAACTTGAGGGTTCTTTTGGCTTTTTATAGTAAGTTTATTAACCTTATAGTGTAAGAAAACAAGAAGACACTGTAAAGGAAATATTATTTAACTTAAAGTTAAATCTAAATGATAAGGTTAAAATAGAAACCTAAACTTGACTAAATTCAATTGTATGAGAGGATTTCAATCCATCCCCAACATAGCTTCAAAATAACTCAATTTGGAGCTATTAATAACGGAATATGAATTTATAATAAAATAATATTTTTCGTTATTCCAAAGGTGCCCCTCTCCTCCCTTATAAAAGGGCACCTCCTCCCTCTATTCCTCACACCACTTCGAGCCTTCAAGCTCGGCCAACCCCTGACTACTTCTCTTAGACACTTCCCTAAAAACATCCTAGAGGTCCTGGTCTTCTTCCAAGAAAAATTTTAGTTCCCTAAGAGGAGGTCTCAAAGAGGTGCTTCAAAGAAGAGGTAATGTCTGTTACCGATTCTTTCAACTTTATTTCTTCTTAAATTTCTTCTTCTTTATTTGTTTAAATATAAAGTAATAACATAAGTATCAATAATATACTTATATTTTATTATAAATATGATATAAACCCATTTCACCTTCTATCCATCATACGGAAAACAAAATCACCGCGCGTGCGTACGTACGGAATACCGTCTCCACGCCGTGTTATAATCTATTTTTTCCAACACCACCTTACTTGGATGGGTATAATAGTGTAAAGTATAACTATACATAGTTATTATAACATCATACGGATTATGATTTATTGTATAATCTACTCGAATTCAATTCAATAATTATGGTAATGATATTATCGCTCGTGTGTACGTACAGACTACCGTCTCCACGAAGCGATGAGATTCATTATCCATGTTAACCATACATGAATGATCATAATGTTTATATAATGAATAATAATGAAATATATTAAATAATAATGCAACTGGATTTATGTATATATCTATGCATGTCATCTATTTAGTTTCATTCAATTCTATAAGGAAAGGAAAATAGCATTCATGCGTACGTATGACCTACAATCTCCATGAATGGTGTATTTCATTCCTTTTATCGATCTATAATATATATTTAATTGATGAATATATATTATATATAAATCGGGTTTTACATTATGGAATTAGGTAAATCAGTATATAAGTAATAATATCAAGAACAAAAAGTCGAAACACATACGATAAATGAAACGATTTTGCCCAAAATGCTCTTTAACATGGAATTTACAAAAGAACGAGTAATATAAAGTCATAAGTGAACCATATAGGATATCATAACAATGAATATGATTCTGTAATAATTCAATGAAATTATTTAAATCATTATATGGGAGGTTTGTATCCATACAAAGCATATCATACCTATGGTAATGGATAATTTTGCAAATCTCATTTTTATCCGAGATTGCTTATATGTAACTATTTACTGGGGTTATTGTTATCATCCATGTCCATGTTTTATAAAATAGTTTTTATGTATTTTTAATGTCCTTTTTACCAATCTTTTACTTTTACTACATGGTATTAATGGAATCTTTCTTTTACGATGTACTTTTTGACTTTTCCGGCAAAAGTATGAGAAAAATGTTTTTTTAACTTATACGGCATGAAATGATGTTTACGGTTTTATAAAGCCTTATTTTCATGAAGCTTCCTCCAAAAAATTTCAACACTATTTTCAAAAAAATCCCTTTCTTTTAAAATTACATGACATTTTGTGAAAATAAAATGATTTTGAAGAAGAAAGGATATTTTCATCCAAAATTCATTTAAAGTGTTTTATCAAAACCATTTTTCATCTAAGATGACATTATTTCATATGTGTATGATTCAAGTATCATGTCTCTATGATTTACATGTTTTCAATTTTATTATTATTAAATGATATCCATTTCTTTTATATGGATTATGTGATGATGGGATGATGTTTATGAAACCCATTTTATTCGTTGGGATATTATGAATAATGTATGTTTATTTTGTGGCACAAGTAAAAATGATTTCATTATGAGATGGGTAGTACCTATATCTCCCTACAATGCATTGGGTAAAGATTTATATATAATGAGATAGACATGGATGGAATGGTAAGTTAATCCGGTTCAGTGTTATAGGACTGAAACAAGGAGTGAACTTGATTCAGAAAGGGACTTTGTCCACTAAGATGGTCTTGGCAGCAATGTTGTGGCTACTATGGAAATCATAACAAGTGCTAAATGGTTGCCACAATTACATGTTTTATTCCCACGCTATTTTATCATGATTGATGTTATTCTACTATATATGCCTTATTTACTTCCATGATTTATGTCTTTGCTCAAGGTTTTTAATGTTTACATTTCATGTTCAAGTTTTTTCTTTCAAATGTTTTTGGATTGTTTTATGTTCTCTATGTTTTCCCTTACTGAGCATTTGAGGTCACCCTTTTTATGTTTTATTTTCCCCAGGAAATAAGAAATGTTTTAGGTAATGAAAAAAGGGTAATATTATAATGGGAGATGTTGAAGATCTTTCAACATGATTAGATGTTTATATTCCGAGTTTCCAAAGACACTAAACTATTATGGTCCTTGTGTGTTTGTTTTTGTTATGTATTTAGTATTATGCAAAAGTGATGTATTTTCCATGTACGTCAAGTTTTGGGTATCTAAATAAGGATTGTAAAAATGACTTAGATTAGGTTATATATATTAATAATGAACCACTTTTAGTTCTCTTGTCTATTTATAGTAATTTTATTAACCATATAATATAAAAATAAAAAGAGACATGGTATGTGACAAACTATTTAACTAAGAGTTAACACTTAAAGATAAAGTTAATATGGTGACCTAAACCTATATAATACCTATTGGATGAGATTATAAATTGGGTATGGGTCTAGCCACTCTCAACCAATAGGTTTTATACTGGTTTAGGTCACCATATGAACCTTATATTTTAGATTTAACTCTTAGTTAAATAGTTTGACATTTACCATGTCTTTTTGTATTCTTATATTATATAGTTTTGAAAATTACTATAAAAAGACAAGAGAACCACAAGTGGTTAATTATTAATATATATAACCATATGTAAGTCCATTTGATGAACCTTATATTTTTAAGAATATTATATCAATGAATAAAATAGTATTTGTTTTAATAACTCAATTATTTCAATATTGGTACTTTTTAGTATTTTATTTTTCAAAAGCCATAAAAACATTATCTCTTAGAATAAAAATTATATAACCAATCATAACATGTCATATTAACCTATAAAATTTGATGAATTCATCAAAAGTCTCAATTTACATTTATTGGGATATTTATAATATCAATTATTTTAATATTTCACTAATAAGGTAATTCCTGCATCATCATTGTATCATAAATAAATTAAATTATTTAATGTATAAAAATTATAAATAAAATACCATTATTTAGGAAATATTTTTATCCTTTTAATGAATATTTATTGACATATTTATCTTATGTTTAACCCTATAACAAAAATGGTTTAGTTATTAAAAATTGAATTTAACACTTTTAACACTTCTTTAAATAAAATAATAAATGTCATAATCTAATAAAAGTGGACCAAAGAGTATCATATTTTATTCCTAATTTTGTTTTTGTTGGAATTAAACTTATCCAATAGAATTAGGACATGTGTTATTGTAATTATAATATCATTTTTACCCTTAATTACATAATTTACTTTTAACCGTGGTAAATAAAAGACAGAAGTTACTATTCACCAAAAAAATCTTTTCATCTTATTGAACCACATTTTACACACTGATTTTAACCATGTATCTTGGATTTTGGAAATCTAACTCATAGAACCAGTAAAATTATGTTTTACGCAAATTTTCAAATGCTCCTAGAAGGTGGGACAAAGACGCTAAAAAGTTCAAAAAACTTTTATATATCTAAACTTATTATAAAATGACTCCAATGAATTAAGTTGAAAATATATAGGTAATATATATATATATTTACTTAAAATATATAAAATAAATAATTATTCAAATAAATAGTTAGTTTGAAACAATAACGCATTGTTTTTTACTATTCATAAAAAATTGAATGTTTTAAGAAAAATACCGAAAATTCAGCCTAAGCTAATTTTGATATTCCAAAATAAAAAATTATTTCTATTTTGCAAAATTAAAATCATAGAAGTGGAATTAATTAATTTAAAATTAATTCTCGTTGTGAAAACCAAATAGCGGGTTTTTAAAAAAAAGTAAAAACTATCAATATATTTACAAGTGTTTATGTCAAATTTAAACGTGAAATTACATATAATGACATAAAATGTATTAAATGATAAAAATATAATATAATTATCTTAAAAAATCATTCAAATTCATAATTTAACACTATAAATTATTTTATTTCAAAAAGTGGTTTCTAATTAAAATTTAGTATTTTTCACTATTCATCAAAATATTAATGTTATCAAAAAAGTATCAAAAATTTGTACAAAATAATTTTTTCTGTCCCGATTCTAAAGAAGAATATAATTTCATTAAATTGAATATATAAAAGTGTCAAATATTGGTTTTAAAAATTTTTCCCCATTTAATGGTCGTAAAATTGCATTTTTTTTGAAAAATACTTCTTTTATCTGAAAAAATTAATTTGTTATTATATTGTTTCTAAGAAATAGATAATATGGATTCTAAAATTATATGGAGTATGTAAAATTCAAAATTTAGTTAATACTATTCATAAACACTTTTTGAATGGCTAGTTGGATAAGTCGTCGTGCGCTCGAACTCAATGTTGTGTGTAGCGCAAGCTATTAAATTAAATGAAATAAAATAACCTAATAAGAAATCATAGGATGTTAAATTCCTCCCACTTTTGGAAATTCCATCCTCAAAATTTTAAATTTTTTTAGGGAACTTCATTGAAAGTCCCACATCGGAAAAAGAGTCAATAAAACTATCACATTAAAATAAGGAAAGAGAAGTACAAAGGTCACCCAAGATGACTCATACATGGATTCCATGTAAGAAAACATGGATTTGGAAGAAAAACTAAGTGTCAAGTTCTGATTAAGAGTGATAGAAAACTTGATCAGGAGAAATTTAACAACATGAAAACATAAACATGGGATGTGATAAATAGTAATTAGTTTCCTAGTAGAAAAAGTAAATGGACAAAGTTTTTTGTTTAAAGTTTCATTTCATAAAGTTGAGGAATTTATTTATGAGATTGAATAATAACATAAATAGATATACTTAATTTTTAAGTATATTTTCATCCTTTAATAAATTTATACCACTAACGCATCTTTTTTTTCAAACGATGAGTATACAAGATGACTTGGTTACACCTGAAGTGCTTGAATCAGCTTCTAGAGAATCACGTAATCCACAAAGTATAAACAATATATATACGCTTTATTTAGTGATTAGACAAAAACAAAATGGTTAGTACTAGATCAGATGATCCCCAAAAAGGATAATCCTTTAGAGAAAGAAATAAAAATCTTAATTTCTAAAATTAAACCAACAATTCCCAAAGTTCCATAAATACCATTCAATAAAAAGCCATCCTTAAAATCCTTCAATATAATCCAAACTAATATTTAATCCCAAAAATTATAAGAATTTGATTACGTAGTCTTCCATGTTAAATTGTATCTGCAAATAAAATTTACTACTCTTAAATTCACATACTTAAAAGTAATTAACCTAATCACAAGTTCCCTATGATAGAATAATCATTTACATAAACATCCCAAATTTCTATAAATCCACAATAAAAGAATAGATAAAAATCCCCCAATACTAATCAAATGAAATCCCATAGTATTCTATTTTCCTTAAGCATATAGTGTTCCCAACAGAGCGAACATCATCCAAAATAACATTTATCACTTAATCATCAAATCATTTTCCTATACTAAGGATATCCATTTGATAAGACATAAGATCCCAAATCAACTTACTATTGATCAATAAAATCATTTAAATAAAAATAATTAGTCACTCTAAACAGGGATATCACGTAGTCTAGTGGTTGGAGATAAATCTCAATCACACTCTAGTTGTGGGTACAATTCCCTCAGCTTTTTCCAATGTGACAGGTTATCACACAGTCTACGTGTTGTACTTTTTCAGAAACTATATTTTATAACATTCCAAAAATGATATAAATTCTTTAAAATAACCATAACACAATTTCACCCAAAATTTTGTCTCATACCTTTCATTTTCAACCCAAAAGTTAATAACATGTAATTTCCTCAAATTCAGGGATCATATAAACCCAAATAGTTTATTATAACTATATCAACAATAGAAAAGATAATTCTTCCTAAATTATCATTTTCACATAATAAAGAATAGGGTTACACATAGAAGAAAAAACTCTTCCAATGTAATCCCATCAACAAAAAGCACTAATAAATTTAAACATTTCACCATCAATTAATATTCACATAGTTTATTCCTTGTCAAAGAGGTTATCCTATAGAATAGGGAATTTACATGGTTAATGCCTAGGTCCCATAAATTTACGACAAATGACAGTAAATGGATTATTGGTGTTATTTTTTTCTTCAATAGTACTCTTCATTTTTGCTCGATAATTCATTACATTATGTCCTTCTCTCCCACACATAAAGCATTTCTTTGTTCTATTGAGACACTTCCCTAGGTGTTTCTTTCCACATTTCCTGTATGATAAAAATTGAGCTTTCTTTTCTCCATGGTCTCCACTGCTGGAGCACTTATGATTCACCACCTTTCTCTTCTTTGTTGAATCATGGAGTTGGTTAACATATATGGTATTGATCAAATTTTTGGAAAGAGGATTCTCCATGAATAGGATATCTTTTACACCTATCAAAATTCTATTTTGTTGATCATTTCCACCACCGTTCCCACCTTGTAAATCATGTTCTATATTACTATAACTACCTCGGAATCCATCCATTGACTAACACAAGAAAGCGTAGTGTGAGTGACAAAATCATTTATAGAATATAATAACAATTTATTTTCAATCTAAAACACCTTAAAATTAACCGAGGTTATTTATTCTCATCTTTTATTAAAATCAATGAAATCGGTTTGTAAAGAAAATGTGGATTATCCTAAGAATATCCCCTGGGAGTGTCATAACCCAAAGTGCATCAATGCCTGATTTTGGGAACTAGTTCCTATTTGAGTCATGCTAAAAGCGGTGTTTTTGGGTTTTACCTTTAGATATAACTTTTTTAGAGCCACCTCTAGCTTCTCATATCTAGACATGGATGTATTTCTTGGAAAACCCATAAAATTTGTACTGTACATCTATGCCAGAGCCACCCCTATAATACCCTAAGCTAATTTTTATATTCTGAATTCAAAAATAAATTCTATTTTGCCAAATTAAAAAAAATATAAGATTCATTAATTAATTTAATATTAATTCCCATTGTCAAAACAAATAAGATGGTTTTTAAAAAAATGTAAAAACTATTAAAAGGTTGACAATAGTTTATGTCAAATTCAAATGTGAAATTACATATAATGACCTAAATTGCATTAAAAGATTAAAATATAATCTAATTGTTCTTCTGAACCATTAGAATTCATAATTTAACAATATAGATTATTTTTATTAAAAATAGTTGTTTTTAATTAAAATTTAGTATTTTTCAGCATTCATCAAAATATGAAATTTATCAGAAAAGTAAGAAACATTTAACCAAAATAATTTATTTTTGTCCCAATTCTAAAAAAGAATTTATTTTTATTAAATTGAATATATAAAAGTGTCAATTATTGGTTTTAAAAATGGTTTTCCATTAAAAGGTGGTAAAATTGAATTTTTTGTAAAATACTTATTTTATCTGCAAAAAATATTTTTTTTATATTATGTCTAAGAAACATATAATATGGATTCTAAAATTATATGGAGTATATAAAATTCAAAATTAAGTAAATATTATTCATAACCTTTTTTTGAACAGCTAGTTTGGTAAGTCGTGGTGCGCTCGAACTCGGTGTTGCATGTAGTGCAAGCTACTGAATTAGTATAAATAAAATAAATTACTATGAAATCATGGGGTGTTACATTATTTCCCCATTAAGAAATTTCATCCTCAAAACTCTAAAATTGGGCTTGGGAACTTCATTTAAGTTCCTACAACGGAAAAAGAGTCAATAAAACTACCACTTTAAAACAAATAAAGAGAAGTACAATGGTCACCCAAGATGACCCGTACTATGATTCCATTTAAGAAAACATGGATATATAAGATATACTAAGTGTCAAGTTCTGATGCAGAGTGATTGAATAATTGATCAGGAGAATGTTAACAACAAGTAAACCATAAACTTGTGATGGGATAAACAGAGATTATTTTCCCAGTAGGAAAAGTAAACATACAAATTGTTTTTGTTTTATTTTCCATTAAAAAAAGTTGAGGAATTTATTTATGAGATTGACTAAGAACATAAAGATATATACTTAATTTTTATGTAGAAATTCATCCTTTAATGAATTTATACCACATACTCATATTTTTTTAAACCATGAGTATTCAAGATGACTTGGTCACACACAAAGCACTAGAATAATCTTCTTGAGAATCACGATATCCACAAAGGATAAACTATTTATTTACATTGTCTCTAGAGATTAACCAAAATCAAAATGGTTAGTAGAATATCATATGATCCCCAAAAAGGATAATCCATTAGAGAAAGAAATACTGATATTAATTTCTAAAATTATACCAAAAATACCCAAAGTTCAATAAATATAATTCAATAAACATTTGTCCCTAAAATCCTTCAATATAATCAAATCTAATATTGAAACCCAAAATGTAGAGGAATTTGATTACACAACATTCCACATTAAATTGTATCTTCAAATAACATCGACTACTCTTAAAGTCATATACTTAAAAGTAATTAACTTAATCACATATTCTCTATGATAGGTTAATCATTTCCATCAATAACCAAAATTTCATTAAATCCACAAGAAAACTATAGATAAAAATCCACCATTCTTCCTCAAAAGAAATCGCATAGTATTCTATTTTACATAGGCATATAGTGGTCCCAACAAAGTGAACACATTCCAAAATAAAATTTATCACTTAATCATAAAATAATTTTCCTATAATAAGGATATCCATTTGATAGACATAAGATCCCAAATCAACTTATTGTTGATAAATAAAATAATTTAACTAAAATGAATTAGTCACACTACCCAGGGACTTCTTGTAGTCCAGTGGTAAGAGATAAATCCTAATCACACTCTAGTTGTGGTTTCGATTCTCACAGCTCTGTCCAATGCGATGGGTTGTCAAGCGGCCTACATGTTGACCTTTTTCAAATACAATATTTTATAATTGTCCTATATTGAGATAAATTCATCAAAATAACCAAAATATAATTTCACCACAAATTTTATCTCATACCTCGTATTTTCATCCCAAAATTTAATAACATGCAATTTCCTTAAATTCAAGGATCATATAAACCCAAATGGTTATTTATAACTATATGAAAAATAGGAAATATATTTCTTCTTAAAATATAATGTTTAAATAACAAACCACATGGTTACACATACAAGAGAAAACCCTTCCAAAGTAATCCCATAAACAATGAGTACTAATACATTTAAACATTTCACCATACATTTGTTTCCACATAGGTTTTTCCTTGACCAAGAGGTTATCCTGTAGAATATAGAATTAACTCAGGAAGTTCCCATGTCCCATACATTTATATAAAATGAATGTTAATGGATTCTTGGGGTCATTTTTATTTTCTTCCATAGTATTTTTCATTTTTCCTTAGTAATTCTTTACATTATGACCTTCTATCCCACACATAATTCATTTCATTATCCCAATGGGACACTTCCCAAGGTGTCTTCTTCCACATTTCATACATGATCGAAATTGAGCTTTCGTTTCTCCATGGTCTCCACTATTGGAGATCTTATCATTCACCACCTTTCACTTCTTTCATGAATCCAAGAGTTGGTTAATATATATATTTTTGATCATATTTTTGGAAAACCGATTAGGCTTGAACACAATATCTTTTACACCAATCATAATTCTATTTATTTAATCATTTACACCACTGTGACGACCTTGTACATCATGTCAAATGTTACCATGAATTTCTTGGAATCCATCCATTAACATAAACAATAAAGCATAGTGTGAGTCATTAAAGCACTTATAGAATATCATAACATCCTATTTTCAATCTGAAACACCTTAGGATTTACTAAGGTTATTTATTATCATATTATATTAAAACCCTTCAAATCGGATTGTAATGAAAATGTAAATTATCTTATGAATATCCCCTAGGAGTGTCATAACCAAAAGTGCAGTAAGGCCCGTTGTCATGAACTGGTTCCCATTTGAGTCATTCTCAATGTGGTGTTTTTCAGGTTTTACCCATAGATGCATCTATTCTAGAGCTACCTCTACCTGCTTGTATCTAGGCAGGGATGTATTTCATGGAAAAATCACAAAATCTCTATAATATCAAAATTCTAGGAAGTTATTCTATACAAATCCTCAATGTCTATCATAGGGTAGTGTTCTCTAATCATAGTTTTTCTAGAACTGTTTTCCATGGTTTGTACTAAACCTCCTATGATACCAAATGTAACGCCGTAAGCTAATTTTGATATTCTGGATTAAAAAATTAATTCTATTTTACCAAATTAAAAACATATAAGATTAATTAATTATTTTAAAATCAATTCCCATTGTCAAAACCAAAAATTAGGGTTTTTAAAGAAAGTAAAAACTATCAAAAGATTGACCAGTGTTTAGGTCACATTTAAACATTAAATTACTTATAATTACCAAAATTGTATTAAATGATAAAAATATAATATAATTATTCTTCCAAACAATTCAAATGCATAATTTAACACTATATATTATTTCTATTAAAAAATAAGTTTTTAATTAAAATTTAGTAATTTTCAGTATTCATCAAAATATGAAAGTTATCAGAAATATTCAAAACATTTATCCAAAATAAATATTTATGTCCCGATTCTAAAAGAGAATTTAATTTCATTAATTGAATATATAAAAGTGTCAAATATTGGTTTTAAAAAGGGTTTTCAATTAAATGGTGGAAAATTTTTATTTTTTAAAAAATAATTCTTTTATCTGGAAAAAATGAATTTGTTTGTATATTATGTCTAAGAAACACATAATTTGGATTCTAAAAATATATAAATTATATAAAATAAAAAATTCAGTTAATACTATTCATAATTTCTTTTTGAACTACTAGTTTGGTATGTCGTGGTGTGCCCTAACTCAGTGTTGCGTGTAGGTCAAGCTATTGTATTACTTTAAAGAAAATAACATACTATGAACTCTTGGGGTGTTACAGTGGGCCCCCATTACTACTCAAAAGGTTTTTAGTGGAAACCTCTCGTGCACTTGGGTATGGTTGGATTACCTTTCTAGTGTAACAAATTAATGCACTACGGTGTTTGTTCCATACCTTTTGAGATTCATCCCCATGATGCAGTCGGGATTTGGTCTTATAACTTTTGTGTGACACCACCCCCTGACGTACTAGGGCATGGGTCCTAATAATTTTGAGTGGAACTCCATAGAACACTAGGATTATGGTCATATACCTTTTTAGTGTGAACCCTTGAAGCACTTGGTTGTGGGTCCTCTACCTACAAAGTGACACTTCCTGATTCACAAGGGAGTGATTCCTTTTTTATTGGGTGGAACCCCTCCTGCCAAACTAGGGTGTGAGTCCTTTATCTACTGAGTGAAACCCCCTGAGAAGAAAGGACATGGGTCTTCTATCTACTGAGTGAACCCCATGGAACACTAGGTAAATTTTCCCCTACTTTCATATTATTCCCCCTTGATGGTGTGGCATAATGGCGATGCGTGGGTTCTATAGAAAATTACATATTTAGTTTAATGAGATGCATGGAATCAGAGAAAACATTATTTAAGAAGTAGGAATAATCATTGACCAAGGATAGGTTATGATATGGATATACCCCTTTTTTCTCTCACCTATGATTATTTTTTTAGAATATAACTACACTAATGGGTTTTGATTCCCTATTTATTTTGGTTGAGTTGAACACTTTTATGTTATCTTCAATTACACATTCTTTAGTTTTTAGGGAATTATATTGGGTATGTATGTACTCATCACTTGGTATGACTTTACAGAATGCATCATCTCTTATGAAAACAATAGAAAAATATATGGGGTTTGTGGAGGAGTATTGGGATAATCTGATGCATAGACCATGTTTGGTGGTTGGGCTTGGAGACCAAGAGCTGACCTCTCTCATCCATTTTTATATTCAAATTTTTGTTAGGATAGGAAATGTATTTCTTGGTGGGCATGTATTTTTTCCATTAAAATTGGATTACACTATCTCACCTTTTTCCCCTATAGTTTATTACACACAAGGGTTTTTACTTTAGATGTTGAGATCCATTATTATTATTTCTTTTCACTGCGTTATAAAGATGGTTAGGTGCATGTGTACATGTACCTTTGGGAATTAGCTCATAATTTGTTATTCGTTCTTCACACTACTCAACATACCTTGTCTTATGGAGGTATTCTTGTGGTTTTGGTGGCCCATTATTTCCTCAAACAAGTGATAATATGTTGTTCATTTCATTATAGGGTGGTATCAAAGATCTTCATTCCTTGAGATGGTGTTTTAAGTTGTTCACCTCTAAGGAATTTCTTTGGACTTAGTGAAACAATGAAAAAGTATATTGAGAGTAGCATTCAAGATAGGGAATCCAGTGTCAGTGTGGAAGATTAATTATCCATTCAACAAGACTATTATTACATTTATATTGATTTAGTATATCAAGACATTTGTTATAGGTAAAATTGGTACATACATTATAAAAGATTTTGTCTGTTGACTTAACTTATTATGTTATCTCCCCATAAATATATATCTCATCTAATTATGGTACATATTGATTACTTTGAAGATTCCTCTGTATATAAAGGTATAAATTCTATCAATTAAGGATCTTGAGGATGATCTAATAAGTGATGAGGCCTTAGTTCAGAGGACATATCACGAGATCTTTCCTACAAGATGGTAGGTAGAAACACTCTTGGAAGGGGAGAAATATATTGTACAATAAGAGAAAGATGAGGATCCATGTATGCATAGTGCACTCCATGAGTACCATATCCATAGGCTACTAAGGTTCCTCAACAATATTGGTCCCCAGTAAGTGGATGATTTACTTTACTTCGTGATCCGAGTCTTTAGGCTCGTATGGACCCCAACTGATCATATTGTTTCCCTAGATGCCTATCTTTTCCATGTAGTAGAATGGAGCTGTTGAAGTCTAGTCATGAGATGTACAATGAGTTAGAAATATCAAGGACCAACTTTTATCCACTTTTTCATGAGGAGTACTACCCCTCAATCTAGTGCTCAGTTCAGATTTTGGATATTATAGAGCTACAATAGGATATAATGATATTAGTTGATTATTCAACGAGTTTCTCAAACATTATTTGGTATTCCCTAAACATGGTTTAAGATTGTTACATCTAGTTTTAGAATTATTATATAGTTCTCCATAGATTAATACATGATATTTTGATACCTATATGAATTACCACATTTACTGGATTGTTATAGAAGATAATGGTGATAGAGAGATTCCAATAAGATTGATGATATGTAGCTAAATATTAAATTAGAATTCATGGGGAAGAGTCATATGTAGTATCAATAAGGTACTAGTCAATAAGTTCTCGACATATGAAAAATTATTATGGTTGGAATCAAGAATGTGGTTATACAACATAGGGACCTCGCAGAGGAACAATGCATCCCAAAGAGGGGATATTATATGCATGTGATTAGTGAGGTCACATAGGCCTTGATTTGCTAACCCAACAAGCATAGGAGGGAAAGAAGATAATAGATGGACCTCCACAGAATAAGAATCACCATGATCTAGGAGCTTCTATGCCAGGAAAGGGAGTCCCTAGGGAGTTAGTTCTGGAAGAGGAGAAAACATAGCACCATAAAGATGAGCTACTAGAGATGGATAATGTTATGATCTACTTCCCCCACAACCACTAGGAGTCCCATGAAAAGATTAGGGAGATTAGAGTCAATGCTGTGGATATATTCTACCAATAGAGGCTTTTGACAAGGATTCACATGAGTTGATTAGAGGTAAAATCTATGTTTATTATAATTTTTTAGTATTGTTATTAATATGTAAAAGTTATCAATTATCTCCCTACTCAAGGTGTGAGATATGGAGATCATAGTTGAGAAATTAGCCCTGTAGATTCGGGTTGAGGCTATTACAAGGAACACTTCTTCAATATCATTTTCCTATTGGTAGTGTGGTCTATCTATTATTGGAGAGAGTTTCCCATTGCACCTATTGGTTATCATGAAGGGAAATTATGATGTCATATAGGGAATGGACAAGTAGTCCATGATCTATGCATAGATTTTATTTCACTTCAAACAACTCAAATGCCTTGAGACAGACATGAACATTTTTTCCTTTATGGGAGAGAGATATCTCGTGGTAGAGCGAGTGGGTCTTGTAAGCTGGCAGTTGCAATCCATCACCCATTATTTGGACATTTTATCCCTTGGTGATATGGGATATTTATGAATCTAGTTTCATATAATCTTATAGGATTATATGATAATATCACCCAATGACATTTTAAGAGTACCTACAAAGTGGGAGATAGACATATATATTTACTTGAACCCCACAACAACACAAATATCTTCTTTGACATATCAGATGACCCATACCAAGATGTTGGAGCTAAGGGTAAAATTTTAGGGCCTTCAAAAGAAGGTATTTATCTATAAAACCCCAATCATATCATAAATAAATATTAAATCTTAGTAGAAAACTATTCATTAAATAAAATAATACATGCTAAAATATTATAGGTTTAGTCCCTTTGAATCATAGAAACAAAATAATTGGTCTATTAGTGAGTTGTGAAATCTCTCACTATATTTTTAATAACTATAACCCTTTTTATACATATAATACATAATAAATTTCAACATAACTAGGGGAATGGAAACATAGGAAATGGTGAGATTATATTCTCAGTAAGGGTAGGAAAAGGAGATATCAAAATTTCAAGAGAATAACGATTTGAGAACATGAAAATAACATTTGAAAACCGACCTTTCATATCACATATCATAAACCCGAGTCATGGAATAAATATCGGAATTTCAAAAGGCATTAATCATAATGTAATCAAATAAAATGAATCATGGGATCATAAAATTTTTATAAGACATAGATTCATGACATAAAAATAAGTATAGAGAATCATTTTCTTCATTATTCAATGATCTTTTACAAGACTGTCATTGTGGAATGGGTTCACTTCCTAAATCATCATAGTAGTCATGGATCACAACAAAGACTTTCATAGTGGATTTATTCCATTTCCTAACTGACTTCACTCCCCATTTTATCCTTGTTCATCACATGATATATGAATCTTTAACCAGTTTATTTGAGTGAGATATATGTCCCACTTGTCACATAATAAAAATCTTACATATGTGTTTCACAAGATCAGAAAATATTCCCCATATCAGAAACCATGAAATGAAATGAGTTTCATAAAAATATTATCATAACAAAATATATGAAAAAAATAGGATTCATGATCATTCCATCATAACAAAATATATAGAAAATAAATATGTTTCATAATAATATCATCATATCAGGAAAGCAAAAAACATGGAAAAATAAGTGGGGTTCATAAGGAATTTATCATTGTATAACCTGTGGAGGAGAAACTGCTTTCATAGAAATCATGTCATCATGAACAGAAACCATTCCTATTAGAAATAATAATTTTATACTTGGATTAAATAACAATGAAATAATAATTAATTTCAAATGATTTCATCTTAAATAAAAACTTATTTTAAAATAAAAATCACTTGGAACATTTCTTTTGTAAAATATCCATTCTTAAATAATCTCATTTTTTAAAATAAAAACTCAAAAATATTTTAGAAATATATATATGTTAAAATAAAAATAAATAAAATATAATTTAAATTTCAAATAAAATATTGTTAATTATTTCATATAATTCATCCCATGACATACACATTATAATAGTGATTCATTTCACATTTCTAATAATATTAAAATAGGCCTTGTTTGGAAAATGAAATAAAGATTCCTTTTAAATGTTTTTTTTAAAAGTTAAAACATCTGTAAATATTTAATTGGTAAATAATTTGGATAATTTTAATAAAATTTTAGAAGGAAGTTTTATGAAAAATTGTTTGGTATGAAAACAGGTTTTCGACTGAAGAGAGAAATAAAGGTGTTTTTTTCTCAAAAAACTATATTTTGAACACTTAAGTACTTAAATGAAAAAATGATTGCAAAAATGGTATCCTCTATGAATAACAATATGATAATAAAATACATGATTTATTTGATAGATATATCATAATATATAATCATTTGAGGCGGAATCCTATGTAGTTCATATGAATGTTGAGATTGTAACATAATACCCCTACCCAATTTATAAATTTTAATCATAAAAACCATGAAAGAATGAAACTAAATAAAACATATAATATAATTATAATTAATATATTAATGAAATAATATGTTAGAGGGTATTTATATAATCCTCATAAAATAATATTGGTGTATAACATGACATATGTCTCAAAGAAAGAAAATTGGGAAAAATACCTTATATATAGTCTCGAATTCCTTCATACACATTCAAAAATTCTGGGTAATGAATGTAATTCTTTTATAAATATGATATATAATATTACACACACACACACACACATATATATATATATATATATGTATATCATACTATATATTATTTTATTATAATCTTTAATTACCCGTTTTTTAACAATTCCATTTTAAAGACATGTTTCATCAAATAACGAATGTTTTTTTCAAGTAATTTTCGATTTTTTAACTTAGGCCCCCTTACATTGATCATTTTTACATCATATAAAAATATTTTCAGAAAGTTATAAATATCATATATATTCATTATATATGTATTTTTAGCAATATATAAAATTCAGAAATAGAAAAATTAAATTGACTATTTATGGAGATGGTAGACCGTACATACCGATGAGCGTTGTCTCCATTTTATCAAATGATTGAAATAATACATGTAAATAATAAATTACCATAAAAAATAAATTTTATATCATATATAAGAAATATTTAAATGAAAAAAATATTTATTATTGTCCATTTAAAGCGGAAATGAATCGCATCTCTTCGTGAGATGGTAGTCCGCCCTACACAAAAGCGACAATATCGTATTACCACAGAATGGAAATTAACAAGGTATATGTGATATAATAATCCCATAATTATAATAATGTCATAAATATAATATATAAATAATAAATATATCATTATATCTATTCACGAGTCGTGGTGATGGAAAATGAATAATATGAGTTCACGATGTGGTAGTCTGCCACACACACAAATGATGGGTTAGTGTCCCATTTTACAGAAGTGGATATGGTTTTAGGTAATATCCTCATCAGAACAATATCTAAGTATATGTATGATACAATGGTTATTATATCAGCATGGTTTAATAATAATTGAAGCATTTGGTTGAAGAAATAAAAAAAATTCTAATTGAAGAATGTTGCCACTTTTTTGAGTAACCTCATTATGTTTTCACAAAAAGCCTTAATGGTTTCCATCTCTAGCCAAAAAAATGATTTTAGTATTATATGAGGAAATAAATAAGATATTTTGTAAAATATTTTCTAAAACAAAGGGATTTTTATATGCAAAAGGGATATGATAAGGGGTGGCCATATATAAGTGAGGTGAGTGGCATACTTGTAATTGTTTGAAAAGATATTGGTGTACCCACATGTTTTACAAGAAACTAGGAACCAAAATGGTCCATTAGAGAACATTAGATTTGATAAAGTGTAAATATATAAATAAAATGGTCATTGGAAAAAATTTTGATCATTTTTTAATGCATATCCTTTTATTTTAAACAATTATAAATCCATTTTTACCTTAATCACACTAAATAAATTTCAACCTTTTTACTATTCATGATAGGTAAAAAATAAATTAGAAATATTTAGATAATAAAAATAATTAATAATAAAAATATGTTATAAATTTTCTTAAAATATGTTCATTTATTTTTCAAAAGATAATTTAAAATTTAACCCACAAATGTGACGATAAAGTTGTTTTCCAAAGGGAAACCCTTCAAAAGATGAAAAGTATGTATATATAAATTCAATAAGAAAATTATTCCAATTCCAATATTGGATAAATTGATATACAATATAAATAATCTTACTTTTTAACCCTTCTCAAATAAAAATCAACCGTATAATATCATTAAATGAAATGGATTTTTCTAATAAAAACCAATGTTTTTCACTATTTAATGAAATATTAATTATTTGAGTAAAAATACCAATATTTTTCCATAAGATAGTTTCTAGATGATGATTTAAAATATGATTTTGATTTTATAAAATTAATTTTTTTAAATTTTAAAAATTTAATTTAATTAGTCTTTAGAAAAAGAGAAATATTTTTTTGACAAAGCATTATTTTCGAATCATATAAAGATGTTTCAAAAATTAAATATTCATTATCAATATGATTTATTCATATAAAAACTTTATAATTAATATTTAAAATGTTTTTATTACTATTAATTATTTTATTCATAATAATTAAGTGATTATAGTCCTGTTAAAATAATAATATTAATAGTTTTTCATGTTTCCTTAAAACCAAATGTTAGTTGTAACACATGATATTAAAGAAATTTAATTTATTTCGAAAACAATATTTCATAAAATATTAAGTTATTTAATTATAACCTCATTAAAAATAATTTCTCTTACTAAATTATATCACTTGGATAGAAATAATAAGGACACTTCTACATCATTATATCTTCAATTTCCTGCATAAATTATTCAAACTAGTTGTTTCACCACAAAACATCAACTAGGTGACTAGTCATGTTTCATAAAAATTTCTATAATATACCCAAAAATCAATCAATTATTACACATAAGAATTTTATGGATCCAACGGTATGATCTGTAAGTTTAATACATTTGAAGGACTATGTATATATTTCCCTAGGAGGGATTCATAAAGCACGTCATGGACTTGAGAGAGGTTCAGTTGAAGTGCCATGTGATAAGATATGTTCTTGATATGATCACGAATTTAAAAGGGAACAATATACCTAGGTCATAGTCTTTGTTCTTTCTTAAATTCTTTAACCATATTTTATTATGAAATTCATATGAACACCTTATAACCAACATCAAATTCTGGATCACTTCGATGATTATCAGTATAACATTTCTATTGAATTTATGAAACCATAATGTGTTATTAAATGGATCAAACATTCTATCAGATTCCATTAGGAATATAAATTCACAATATATTTTGTATCCAAATTCATTCTAGTATATTAGATCCCTACACTTCTTTCCATAGAGTGGTTCATATGGATCTATCTGGATAGTTGAGAGAAATATATTATTGTGTAAATAAACTACTATAGGAATGATTTGATCCCATAAACCATTGAAATATAAAAAAAATATCTAAAAATATTATATATGGGTTGAATTTTTCTCTCATGTTGAACATCTATTTGAGGATGATACATAGTACTGAAAATAAACTCCATTTCAAGAGCTTGCTGAAGAAGTTTCCATAATATTGAGGTAAACCTCATATCCCTATTAGAAAAAATGAAAGTGTGTACTCCATTAAAGCTTATGTCTTAATGTATATCCTCTAAATATAATCCAGCGATAAATATTATCTGATAGTGATGAAGTGTGATGAATTTCTAATGTGATCGTCTATAATCCATATATCATAATTATCTTTAGATGTTTTAGAGAGTCAAACAATAAAATATATGAATATATTTCCCCATTTCCAATCTGGTGTGGGTAATGGATATATCACCCACTTAGAATTTTTTCTCTAATAAATAACTTGCTGACATACCAAGTACTGAAATAAAAACATTGTGATATGTCTCTTCCATCCATTCTAGCAGAAATTCTCTTTCAGATATCTAAACAACTTTATACATCCAGAATGAATAGACAATGAATAACTACAAGATTACTCTATTAATTCCATCATAAAATATTATATGGACAGATAAAATACAATGTTCGTAAATATTATCACTCTATCATGATCAAGGTTAAACTTAGGAACACTTATTTTCTTTTTTACAACACTAAATTTTCCTTCTACACCTATTTAATATTCACTTAGATTGATGTCTGATTATTCAATTGAGTTAGAAATGATTTTTTTTCATGATATATAAACCTATCCATTGAAAATACATAAATATGGGTCTATTTTTATCCTCATCATTGATAATATATTTCGATCCCTTCGAATCAAAGTATCAACCACCATGTTATCTTTCCTAAGGTGGTAATGTTTTGACTATTCATAAATATTGATCAACTCTAACTATATCCTCTGGTTCATATTAAACACCTTCTGTATTAATATATACATTAAAATTTTGTGATCAGTATATATATCATCCTTTTCATCATAAAGACAATGCCACCATATCATTTCTCCAAAAAATACCACAGCTAACTCAATATCATTATTTGGGAAATATTATTTATTAATCATTGAATTTTGTTAGAAATAATCCTTAAACATGTCATTCTACAAAATAACACACCCCAATCCCTTCTTGAATGCCTCAGTGTAGATTAAAAACCTTTTTTGACTATAGGATAATGTAATAACATGTGTGTTGATAGTTATTCTCTTTAGTTCCTTTAATTGTTCCTCGCATTCATCTATCTAGAGGAACGTAGAATCCATCCAGGTTAACTTAGTGAATGAATTAGATATTCCTTAGAAATTATACAAAAACCATCAATAATATCTTTCTAATAAAATAAATATATGTTTCTTAATCAACATGTTTGATCGGGTCCAATATTCAACAACCTCCATTATTTATGGATCTATATATTTATACTCTCTTTTGATTATATAACCCAAAAATTAGACCTTTTACAACCGAAATTCAAATTTTTATAAATTATCTTATTGTTTCTCATTCATTAGGGTTTTAGTAAAATTCTATAGTGATCATAATTATCTTTATTTCTTTATGAGTATATAAGGATATCATTAGTAAATACAACCAAAAACAGATCATGTTAATCTGTAAAGACACTATTAATTAAATATATAAGGATAAGATAGTCATTTGATTGACCAAATGGAATCACTATATATTAATAGTGTCCATAAACTGTATGGAATGTTGTTTTAGGTATATTATCCTTCTTGAACCTCAATTGATGACATGAAAAATGATGGTCAATCAGGGAAAGGTTTTGAGCTCAATGTAGTTGATTATATATGTCATTAATATGGTTTTAAACATTCTTTTTCATGATTGTATCCTTTTTCAACTATTGATAATCAATGAAGAGTTTAATTGATCAAAATTTATTTTCTAAAAATGAGAACAGGTTCACACCAAGGTAACACTCTTGGTTGAATAAATCCCTTATCAAGGTTCTAATGGAGTTCCTTCTTCAATTCCTAAATCTTAATCGAGGCCATTCTACCTGGAGTGTTTTGAATTTAGTATGATTTCTATTGAAAAATCATCTTCACAATTAAAATTAATATTAGGAAACTATTTTAGAAATAAATGAATACATTCTCCCACAATTTGAATTCATTTATTTCAAGTTTCTACCAAACTATATGATACAAAAACCCATTCTGAATAGAGAGAAAGACCTGAAAAATGGAAGTCATATATAATAGAAGATCATATTTTGTTTTGGAAGGTCAAATGTGTCTTCTATCCCTTAAAAATTGATTAGTAATTTTTGTAGAGAAATCCAATCCATTACTAATATGAAATAAAATTTAACTAGAGGAAGAATAAAAATATTTTAAGGAAGCACATTCCCACAATCATCGACCGAAGAGGAATCATACACATGAGATGAGATCATCATACCATTACGAGTTTTCACTAATAATTTTTCATTTAATAGAATGTATGTCTTATTGATACCCATATAATTTGTATTGGAAATAAAAGAATGGGTAGATCTGAATAAAACAAGATAACAACCAGTCTATAGTGTATGATAGGTGTACATTTCACCACATCATGATCGCACCCCTCATCTAAAATATTGATCAAATGAGATTCCCCATTTCCCCTCATATTATGATTTTATAGACATCAATCAATATCATTAAATTTTAGATTCTGGGTTTTGTTAGAATAGTTACCACACTCCTTGCATTTGAAACACCTGGTTGGTGGGGGGGGGGGTTATTATGTACAATGTTTTCTCTATTTTCATTGTTAACTAACTTCTTACCATCTATTTGGAAGTAACAATATTTATATCTTTCTTTACCATGATGAAAAAATTAGTTTTCTCCTTAATTAAATTTTCTCCATTTCCTTCCACACATTGAACATGAATGAAAGCTCATATTCTTCTATAAATGGGTTTTAGAGATTCCATTGAAATATATTTTTATTTTCTTGTTAAAACTGTGAAATTTATATGGGACACTGATATCCATTTCCACCTTGAGATCACATTTATTTATTTCTTCATTTCTACTAAAGTACCTTATGAATAATTCTCTTCAGAGACATGGTTTTAAGTGACTAAAGAATCGATTAAATTTTCTTTCAGGTTGGATTATAATTCTAGAAGTGTACTTCGACAGGATTGTAGAATTTTCCTCATAAGAAATAATAGATTCATCATACTTCTATTTTATATCAATTAATTCCCTCTCCATTTAAGTATAAATGATACAATGAATTAATTATTGAAAACAATATCTTAAACTCATCCCTCTCCATAGATTCAATTTCAGCATGTTTCCTTGTATTCTTGATGAGATTCCACCCTTAATATTCTTCACCTTCAAAATGATAGATAGAAAAAAATAAATTGATCACGTTTTTAAAATTGGTTAATGGAAAATAAATTCTCAGTAGTACTAATACATTTATAAGAAACTAGTGGATTAGTGGATCTACTGAATGTAGGTAGACATTTCGTAATGAATAAATCTATAGAATGTTGTTCCCTTTTTTCCTCATTTTGATGTTTAGCATGATTAATTTTTTGACAAAGTTATACAAGTATAGCAACAATAATTCTCATTCCACCTTGAATAACATTTGGATACTCAAGCTGATATTCATTTCATTGTCCATCAAATATAGCAACAACACTGATCATTTGTATTCTATCAAATCACTGAAACTAAAAAACATAGTGTATGTAATAATAATAATAGTGGTAAACCACATAATTATGAAAACATAGTTATAGTATGTATATATGATGACATATTCTTTTTAATCTATGAATACTTTGGTCAATACTAGGTTATTAATATTTATATTCTATCTAAATTTATCATAATGGTTCACAAAGAGTCTATGTATTTACAATGTATATCCCAAGGGAGTGTCCAAATGGGTGTGCAACAAATCCTATTTTCATGTAGCTAGTATTTATTAAGACAATACCAACACACATATTTTTGAGTTATTACCCATAGTCACATCTGTATCTGATCTACATCCACTTATAGTATATAGGAAGGGATGTAATCTCTTTCAAACGACTCTCTCTATCCATTATCAAAATTCCAAGATATTTCCCTATAATTTGATTCACCCATTGAAATATCTATAGGGATATAGGTAATGTTTTATCATCATAGTTTCCAAAGGATAACTACTCTTTAATCTAATACCATATCTAATGACCCAAACCTCTCAATCATAAATATAACACCTTAATAGAAAAATATTAACGACATATCATTATGATCCATTGTAGAATCGTTTTGGTCTAGTGTCTTTGGATTCTTGAACATGTAAACAACATGTCCATAAGTGATCAAAGTCATCTCCCACTATGTTTATTAAAACTGTAACCCTTCTTAGAAATATCATACGTAACATATTTCTTAAAAACCTAGGGAACAAAAATATTAGAAATGGTGACATTAGATTCATAGTAATGGTAAACAAGGGATATATCAATATATCATGATCGTAATGGAATGACCACATGAGAATAATATTTGAAAATAATACATTATATATTATAGATCATAAAAATGATTCATGTAAAAAATATTGGATGTTTACAAGAAATGAATCATAATGGAATCAGAGAACATGAACTATGAGATTATAAAATTCTAATAATTCATTGATTTTTTTCATACACATAAGAATAGAAAATAATTTACTTAGTAGTTCAAGGATCATTTACAAGAATATGATAGTCGAATGCCTTCACTTCACAAACCTTCACACTAGACTGGGTTCACTCTCAAACCGTCATATTTTATTGAGTCCCATACTGAAAAGGGTTTACTACCCATTTCATTCAGGTTTATCTAATGAGGTATAAATCTATATCCAATTAATTAGAGGGAGATATAGGTCCCACTTATCACATAAGAAAATCATACATATATGTACCAAGATATCATAAAACATTCAACATATCAGAACAAATTAAAATAAATGGGTTCTAAGAAAATTTCATCCTAGAAAAATATATAAAAAAGTAACAGGTTACAAAATTGTTAAATTATTTAATTAAAATCATAAACTATGAAAAAATGTCGGTATTATAATAAATTTTTTGTAGTATAACACATAGAAGAGAAATGGGCTTTATAAAAATCATTTTATCATAAACCTAAACCATTCATTGTATGAATAAGAATGATATAATTGGATAATATCCCATGTAAATCATTTGTAACATCAAAATATTTTACCTTATTTGGAAAATGATTTTAAAAGAAATTTCAAATGGAATGTTTCTAGTTTAAAATATCATTTCATTAAAAGTAACCTTTTTAAAATAGAAAATTACTAAAATTTTGTGGAAATAATTTTTTTAAAAAAAAATGAAGAAAATTATAAATTATGATTCAAATAAAATAATTGTCATCAAATATTGGTCTTTTTTCCATGTTTATAACATTAAATCAAAGATTCCTTTCACATTTTTAGTAAAATACAAACAGTTGTTGTTTTTAAATTAAAATAAATATTATTTTTAATTTTTTAAATAAATTAAAAAACATGAATACATTTCCTCAACAAACCATATATATAATGGTCAAATATCTTTTAATTAATTTTTAGAAAACATTATTTTGGATGAAAATGGTTTTTTCTTAGAAGAGAGATAAATTCATTTTTATTGAGATATTTATTTTGAACTCTTTAGTACATAACGAGAGTAAATTTATTGTTAAAAAGGTATCCTATATAAATATATATAATATAATAAAATAAATGAGTTTTTGAGAGATAAAACAGAATATTTTATCATTTTATTCATAATAGAGAGTTATCTTGATTAAATATGAGATTGTAACATAATACCCTTACCAGTAGAGTTACATCGAATCGTAAGCCCCATAAAAGAATAAAAATAAATAAACTTTTAATATCATTAGAATAAATATATATGTGGAATTACATGTAAAATGGGATATAAATACACCTCATAAATTATAATAGGGGCATAACATAAGATATGTCTCAAAGAAGGAAAATTGAGGCAACAATCTACTACTTTAAGTCTTGATTTATTTCACACATGTTGGAAAATACTAAAAAATAAATATAATACTGTTATACATATATTCAATAACCATAATATATATATAAATATATATCATACCACATGTTTTTTCTTATGACCTTTTATTTCCCGTTTATTAACAATTCCCTGTTGAAGTCATGTTTCAGGTAGTAACTACTTTTCCTTTCTTGCAAGCTTTAATTCATTATTTTTCATATCAATCCATTGATAATGGTTCCATAATATCTAAAATATAAAAAATGTTATAAATATAATATATATTAAATTTATATATGTTTATATTAATCCAATATATAAATATATATATATATTTAAATACACAATTCATGGAGACAATAGGTTGTACATACAAAGGAACGCTATTTCCATTTTCATGATGGATTGAATGAAGTAAATTTATATAATTTACTACCATTATAAAATATTTTTTATATAAAATTGATCACATGTTTTCATTAATCCCATCATATCTAACTACCATGAAAAGCGTAAATGAATCGTATCGCTTCATGAGGTAGTTTCCCACCATATATAGGAGAGACATTATCATGTTCCCACAGAATATAAAGTAAGATGGTATATGAGATATTATAATTCCATATTTATAATAAAATTATATATATATTATATAAATATTTAATAAATAATTATATCTTGTAGGGAGAAGCGGTGTTGAAAAATTAATAACATCAGATTGTGAGGTGGTAGTCCGCCGTAGACAGGAATGAGTATTTCATAACCCATTTGATAAAAGTAAAAAATTATAAAGGTAATGAACATAATATAACAAAATATAAGTATATATAATATAATAATGTAATTATATTATCATTTTTTAATAATAATTTAAGGAGTTGGGGGATGAAATAATATAAAAACACACATTGAAGAACATTATATATTCTTCGAGTAATCTCCATAGGTCTCCACCAAAATCCATAAAATGATTGATTTTTAACCTAAATAAGTATTATAGTATTAGAGCATTGTTAGAAGTAAGAAATTTGGGTAGGTATTGGATGATACATTTTTTAGAAGTGTGAAGAGGAGAAAAGAAGGGGTATCCTTTTATAAGTGAGGGTAATTGTACAGTTGTATTTTTTGGAAAAGAAAAATTTATTCCATTATTTTTTACATGGAACAAGAAACCAAAATTGACCATTATCAATAATTATACATTATAAGGTTGAAATATGGTAATAAAATTTGATTTGGATAAGTTTTGGATCATTTATAAACCACATTTGTTCAGTTTAACCCCTAGAAAACATATTATTACCCTAACTGTGGTAAATAATTTTCAATTTTTTTAATATTCATTATAGTATGAAACTTGAGTTAACATATTAAATAATATATATTATTTTTATAAAAAATATGGAACTGATTTTTCTAAATTCAATTCATTTCATTGAAAAAATAAATTTTAAATTAAACCCGCTGAGATGATGAGAAATGAGTTTCCCAAATAAAAAATATTCAAACATTTAAAAATATTTTATATAAAAATTAATTATATAAATGATTCCAATGACATCATTTATATTAATGGAAATATAATTGAAGTAATTTTACTTTTTTACAAATTTAAAACAAAAACCATCTTTATAAATTCCTTAAAGAGAAGGTAGTTCTCAATAAAAACCACTATATCTCATTATTCATGGAAAAATGAATCATTTTAGAAAAATCCCTAAAATTAACCCTATGATAATATAGACATATTAATTTAAATAAATAAGTTTATTTCATAAAATTAATATTTTAAAATTTTGTAAATATTTTTTTATGATTTTTCATAAGAAGAAATAAATTACTTTTTTGGAGAATATTGTTATCAAATTATATAATAAACATACTAAAAATTATGTATTCATTTATCAATATGTTTTAATTATATAACGACCTTAAAAAACAATTAAAATTTGATTACTACTGTTCATTATTCCATGTTTAATGGAAAGGCAACCATGGTCTTGTTTAAGTAACAATATTTATAGTTTTTTGGTGGTTTGTTAAGACTTGGTGTTTCGTGTAAAAAAACCCTTTAAAGAAATTTAATTCATTCAAATAATTATTTAAAAAATATCATGGTGTTTCACTATCATACCTAGTGTTTCCTCTTAATAAACTCTATTTGTTTTATAAAAAATTCACCGATGAGTTTAAATCGTAGTATTGATTATCATCACCTAAACTAGGACATGATAAAGAATAAGTATCCTTTTGAAGGATTGATGAACTCTTTGATCATTTACAAGACACAAGATGGTTATCTAGAAGTGATATCTTGTTTTGATACCCCCACATGTGGGTTCATTAGTATGATATTTGGATCATGGAATTCCTCCATCGCTATAGACATTCTGAGTCCTTAGTGATGCAGTTGTGATGAATTCCACCACTGTGTTTATAGATTTAATGAACCAGATTTTCTAGCCATACTTGGACCAATTTGTTGCTATTTTCATTAATGAAATACTCATTTAATTTGAATCAAAAGAGGATCATGTAGACAACATAGGGATGGACCTATAATTAATCAAGGAGAACAAGCTTTATGAAGATCTCTCGATGTTCCAGTTCAAGATCTTCAAGTCTCAATTTTTAGGGATGTCATTTCTGAGCATGGATTAGCTATGATGCTAGAGAAAACTAATTCAGTGATTGATTTCGATCCACCTAATAATTTTTTATAGGTAAAAATGATTTCTTTTATTTTTAGGGTACTAATGAAGGTTTGTGAAAACACTCTATAAGATTGTAGTCCCAATGAATTCCTCAACATGAAAAAGGAATCCATTGACCAAGATCAAGAAGTGTCAGAGTTGCTTCAATGATTTTAGTATGAGGCTGAAAACTATTCCTATTTTGAGACCACTAGAGGAGGGTATATAATATTTAGTGTCTTATGATTCTTGTAGATCTTGGATCAACTCTAGTTTTATGTAGAGGATGGAAGTGATTGTATATGGGTCTAGGAAATTGGGGGCCCATGATCAGAACTATAAGACTCATGACATGGAGTCAGATGTTGTAGTCTTAACTCTGAGGATGTGGAGGTACTATCTTATGGGAGCCTTATTTATTATTTACCCATGAAATTAGAGTCTCAAGTATGTCTTCACATAGAGATATCTAAACCTGGTATAGATGAATTGGTGGGAGTTCTTATAGGTGTTGAAGTAGTATATAGTTCAGGGAAGGGAACTATGGTGACAAATGCCTTTAGTAAGAACTCTTGATCACATATGATGGATGTGGGGTCTAAGCTATTATCTTATTTATAGCCGACCGTAGTGGAGGATATGGGTGTTTCTTATCTTCTATCGATGGTGTCTACATGTTTATTTCTCTAGCTTGTGAGCGAGGCTCCTTTGGGAGAAATTAACTGTGAGGTTCTTGATGACCGGATATTCTCAAGAGATTCAATAGAATGATTATCTTAAAGAGGGGATCATGCCATCATTTCTTGTTGAATAATGGTTTCTCCAATCATGTTCTGAGAGGAGGTGATGAGGGAGTCCTAGACTTCTCCTCAACTTGTTCATCCCATTATATAAAATATGTACAAGGACATTCATTGGTAGTTTTTGGGGATGTCATGAGGTAGAGTATTGTCAAGTTCATATCCCAGTGTTTGAAATGCTAGAAGTTAATGACTAAAAAATTGGTTATATAAGGTTTTGTTATTTGGACTCTTTTGATCTTATTGTGGAAATGGGATAGACTATCCAAGGACTTTGTTATATGGATTACGTAGAAAACAAGAATCCAAGATTCTATCTCGGTGATAATTGAATGAATTAAAATTACGGTCCACTTCCTCTCCATCAGGATTAAGATCTTAATGTAGAGTTTGCTGTAGTTGTACATGTGGTAGATCATTCTATTTAATTGGTTTCCCTTGATGATTATATCTGACCATGTTGTGAAGCTCACATCACCATTGTTGAGAGGTGAGTAGGACGAATTTGAGACCTAGTTGAGGATTAAAACAATTGTTCACCACTAAAAGTACTGGAAGACCATTCGAACCATCAAATAAGTGGAGGATATGATAAGGCAATGTGTGTTAGACTTCATTTAGAGTTGGGGGATCACATTCCTTTAGTATCATTTTCTTATGATAATTTTTATCTGTCTACTATATACATGGTGACTTATTATGTTCTATATGCCAGACCCAATAGGTCACTATTATCCTAGAATGATATTTGTGAGACGTATAATGTTGGGATGGAAATGGTGAGGTTGAGGAAGGATAAGGTCCAGGTGATCCTCATGTGTCTGAGGACATCCCATAGTAGATACATACCTCACATAGACTGATTTTGTAGGCCTTTGGAGTTCAAGAAGGGAGACCATGTATTCCTAATATTACCCTCACACTGAGGATTATGGTAATTTTTAGGGGCATGAAACCTATCCATGAGGTTTATTAGATCATTTTAGATCCTACAGAGGGTTGGCATGGCCAGATACAACTTTTCCCCACCCCCGTAGTTGTGCCAGGTGAATGACATATTTGATGTGTCACAGCTGTGTAGGTACTTGTATGATCCTACACACATTATTGAATCATGAAATATCGACATTATGGATGGATCCACCATCATGGATTACCCCATGGAGATGGAGGATCAATAGGATGGATAATTTTCATGGTTCATGTGTTGTGGAAGCACGAGAGTGTGCATGAGAGATTGTTGGAGTGGAAGTGTATGATGCAGGCTCAATATAACCATAATTATCTATAGTTTATTCTTTTAAAGGATGAAAATAATTTATGGGGGGGATATGTAGAGAATATTTTTTCATGTAAGACTTTAAAAAAAATTAAGAGTATTTTCATAGCCAGGTGCGGAGACAACATGAGAGTCTGAGGCCTAGGGGCCCATAATTGATTTTAGAAAAATATTAAATATATTTATATCATAAAAACAATTTTTTATAACTATTGTTATATATACAGATCATTTTCTCTAATAAAAAATCTGTGACCATGGTTGAATCCACATTACAGGTTTTACCCTATGCACGAAATATGGTTCCCCAGTGTTAGACTTCCTGTAGAGGCAGTTATTGTCTGGTGTGTTTGATTAAAATAATGAAATTATTTATTTATTTTTTTAAATAAGAAATATAATTAAATCCACTATACATACTCCATATATAACTTTTATATTATTATTTACATAACCATTGGGGTAATTGAGATAATCTTTCCTGACCTTCATTGGAAAATCGATATTGAACCCTAACCAATGATCATATCATTGTTGATCTACATGAAGGAGACAAAGAGGATCATCCAAATCATTGGAAAATGTTTTCTTAACCAATGATAAATCTATAATCGTGGTTGGGATCATAATATTTGGATTTACCCTTTTTATTAAATCAAATAGGAACTTACTCATTATCTTATTTTGATTGTGTGATCATATGTTATTCAGAAGAGCCCTGTAGATGCGTTAAATTATTTTAATTAATTTTTTTTCTTTATTTATGACATTATAACACCCTGAGCTACTATTATATGTTATAATTGGCCAATAATTATTTTTAAATTAAAAATATACATTTGTTATTGTTCATTACCAACACATTCAATGTGTTCTTCAATATTGTCCCATTTGGACATGATTTGACATTGTCGGGGAGTATTTAAGCATGATTGAACCTACAGATCCATGGTAGATTAGAGAATGATGATGATATCAATGTTTTATAAATGGATTGAAATAGATTGGCAGTGATACATGAGGATTCTAGAAAAAAATGGCATCGATGAGGGGAAATGAACAGGACATGCGCGATGGCTTCTTATGGATCATCAGATTTCATTTTTCTACCACCAGATGATGGGAAATCATAGGTGGTATCTTTCTTATATTTCAACAGTAAAATAGATCAATTCATGGCAGTGATTTTGGATGAATAGATGTGTGAATTTCATATACCTTTTATAGAAAATAATACTACACAACATATATTTTGATGAACAAACACTATGTATTTTCCCTGCTCTAGCATAAGGGTTTTGGGTAGAGTTAAGGATCACCTGACATCTAACGCCCTGACCCTAGTTACTAAAATCCCGTGAATTATTACAAAATATTGGCATGATATAAGGAATCATGTTTCGAAAGACCAATCAGTTTAGTTGCTTTGGAAGTACTAGACGCATTCATATGTTTTACATTACATCATGATATAAAACATCAACAACATTTTTTACCCTTTTAAACACACTTATTTCCATTGAATATCCCTGCAGGTCATCTATAAAATACTTCTCCTAATCCTAGAAAAAATAAAACACAGAAAGGGGTGAGCTCATTTGCTCAGTAAGGATAACAATATTGTGGAAACATTTTTAAAAAATCATAAACATTAAAGGAAATGTATTAGACTAAAACAAAATCCTTGTAAACATAAAAATCAGCATAATATGGTAGAGATAAAATCAAAAAATTCCATTTAAGTATTCAAATTTCTATTCTACTAGTCAAATAATCAAATGAAATATTAATAGCCTCTTTCATAATGATGGAATGCATAATTCCAGACTTCATAACCACGTAGTCAAGGCATAGTACCAATACCACCAATATGATTTTTCCAAGGCCTTGTGCGGAGAGACTATTTTCTCTCATGAGACCTTCTGATGCATCGAGGAGCTATAGTGGGCCCCACCCATCACTTACTAAGTCTAATACATTTCTCATATGAAAAGGTCTAAACATGACAAAAAAATTCGTATTAAAACAAGCATATGAAATGTCAATACATTATGCAAAAAATATGAATGGTATAATAATAACACATCGATAGTCAAACATATCACAAAACCTTGAATACAATATATAAGGTTTGTATCATAATAAATCAACTTCAATCATACTTAAAATCCATCAAAAGGGTGTTGACATAGATGAAGTCAAAAAAAATATTAGATAAATATCTATTTCTATTTTGAAATCATTATATGTCTTATAATTATAAAATAAAACATTTATTTTGAAAATATTATTTTATGCTTGTAAGGGATGCTTCAATGATGTTATAACGGCGGAAAATATCCGTACTCGCTATATAAGTTAAAAAAAATTCTTACCTTAATTTGGATGAAAAGGTTGTAAAGTACCTTATTTGAAAAAGGATAAAAATATTCCTTTCAAAACATATAATGTCAAATAAGGGTATAAATGAATTTAACCCATCATATAGTAAATAGTAAAAATGTTTTGAAATACATTTTTAAGAAAACACTAATGTGGATGATAAAGAGGTCCCAATAGATACCTACATAAAAACAAACGTGTATAATAAAGAGATTCTGGAATTAACCATTACCTTGTAATTTTATTTTGTCGAGGGAATGTTAACATCATGTATGATATTTAAATCATTTTTATTAAATTATGTGAAAACTATATACATAAATATGATATCAAATATGATCCTCTAATATTGCTTTATTAATAATTATTGAGTAATATCATTATTTCAGGTGTCAAATGATCCATTTTTCATTATATGCTTGGTTACATAAGAAATGTTTGTTATTGATATGATGTATTTTATTCATATCCAAAATGATATTAAGTTCATATAAATTCATTTTAATCATAATGTGAAAATTATTCTTGAATGATTACGATGCGGAGGGAATCTCATCGAGTTCCTAGAGACGGTAATCCGTACGTACGCACGAGCGACAATATCATTATATTGATAGTGAAATTGTATATAATTGGATGGTATATCAGATATTCAGAATCAATAACATGTTACATTTGTTATTTACAATAGTTATACGCATTGTTATACCCATCCAAATAATGAAGTGTTTGAATAACTAACTGCACCATGATGTGTAGTCAGTTAGCCATACGTACGCAAGTTTTTTGACTTTGACATTCATATGATGGAAAGAATAATGAATATGGTTGTACCATTTTAACAACATCATAGTATATAGAATATACTGGAGTTATTATTTTAGAATTGAAACAACATAGGAAGAGGAAGTTGAAGAAGAAAATAACTTGAAAGAGGTGATTAAATATTACCTCTTCTTCAGGTTCTTCCCTTTGATTTGATCAAAAGGGATCCTTATGTTTTCTTTGGGATCAAAGTAAGGCCTCATGTTTTAAGGGAGGATAATTGAGAGGATATTTGGGTAGATTTCGGCCAATCTATAAGGCATTGGATTGTGAAATTAAGAGAAGGGGATGTGGTCTTTTATATGAGTGGTGAGAGTCACTTTAGGAAAATATTGAAATAATAATTTCTAATAAAATAATTTTCGGTTTCTAATGGATCAAAAATGATTAATTTAGAGTTTAGGGTGGGTACAGGTCGAAATAGTCTCAAAACATAAGTTTTAGACATGATTATGTCACCATTTTAACCTTATCTTTTATATTCAAATCATAGTTAAATAGTTTGATATTTACCATATCTCAATGTATTTTAATATTATATGGTTAATAAACATACTGTAACAAGACAAGAAAACCCATGGAGGTTCATTATTAATATATATAACCTTTTCTATGTCCATTGGGCGAACCATAGATTTTTTGGAATATTATATCAATTAATAATATAGTATTTAGTTTTTGTGAAAATCAAAACAACATGATTACTTGGATAATAAATTATCTAATAAACTATAACATGTCATATTAACCGATAAAATTAGTTGAAGTCATCAAACATCTCAAATTACATTTATTTGAATATTTATAATATAATTATTTTAATCTTTCATTTATAAGGTAATTACTGCATCATCATTGTGTCATATATAAATTAAATTATTTAATATCTAAAAATTATAAAGATAATACCTTTACGTAAGAATGATTTTTAGATTTATAATGAATATTTATTTTCGAATTTATCTTATTTATTACCCTATATTAATAATGGGTTAGTTATTAAATCTTTAATTTAACACTTGTAACTCTTCTTTAAATAAAATAATAATAAATGACCTAATCTAATCCAAGTGGTCCAAAGGGGATAAAATTTTATTCCTAAGGTTGTTTTTGGATGAATTATACTTATCCAATAGATTAGTACAGGTGTTAGGGTAATTATGATATCGTTTTTACCCTCAATTACCCTATTTACTTTTAACCGTGGTAAATAAAAGTCAAAAATTACTATTCACAAAAAAATATTTTCATCTTCATAAAAAACATGTTACTTACTAATATTAAGTATGTCTCTTAGATTTTTGAAATTAAACTAAAAAAATAGGTAAAATTATGTTTTATACAAATTTTCAAATGCTCCTAGGAGGTGGGTAAAAGAAGGTAAAAAGTTCAATAAAATTTTTATATATCTAAACTTATTATAAAATGACTCCAAATAATTACATTGAACATATATAGTTATTATGTATCTATTTTTACCTAATATAAATTTAAATAAAATAAATAATTATTTAAATAAAAAGTCAGTTTTAACCAAAAACGTATTCTTTTTCACTATTCATAAAAAATTTAAAGTCTGTAAAAAAATACCAAAAACTCACCCTAAGATAATTCCGATATTAATAATTTAAAAATGAATTCCATTTTGAAAGATAAAATTTATAAAATTTAAAAAAGTAGGTATTACTATTCATTATAACTAGTTTGATTGGTCGCAGATTGTTAGAATTTTGAAGTTGCATACAATGCAAGCTATTACAATATTCAATGGGAAACGTACCATTGAAGCTTGGGGTGTTACATTCTTCCCTCCAAATAATTTTGTCCATGATATTTCTATAATACTACCACACAAAAATATTTTGGTGCTTCTTCATCATCAGTCCTCTAGTTCCCATGATGCCTCTTCCATCTTATGGTTTCCCCTATAACTTTTGCAGGATGAGTTATTCAGTTTCTCATCACGTGTTCTCTTGTATCAAGAATTTTGATAGGCTCTTTGCAATAAGATAGAATAGGTTCCTGTTCAATATCTTCATATTTGAGTACATGCATTGGGTGAAGAATATATTTTCTTAACGTTGATACGTGTAACACGTCATGAACATTGGAGAGACTTGGCGGAAATTCCAAATGGTAAGTTACAACCCTATTTCTTTCAAGAATATCAAAAGGTCTGATATACCTAGGACTCAATTTACCCTTCTTTCTGAAACGTATATCACCCTTCCATGGAGATACCTTCAAGAAAACATGGTCTCCTACTTGAAATTTCAAATCCTTCCTTCGGTTATCGACATTTCTCTTCTCCCTACTTTGATCTTATTTGATGTGGGTTTGGATAACCTTCACATTTTCCATTGTTTCCTTAACAAGTTCCAGGACAAAGAGTTTCATTTCACCAACATCATCCCATCAAGTTGGTATCCAACATCTCATTCCATATAACACTTCCTATGGTTCCATAAGAATACTTGAATTGAATATATTGTTATAGGAAACATCTAGCAGAAGTAAATATTGATCCAACATACCTTGAATGTCAAGTGAGATTGATCTCAAAATGTCTTCCAAGGTTTGAATAGTTCGTTCTGATTTTCCATCAGTTTGAGGGTGGTAGGAAATGCTCAAGCGATGTTCAGTATCCAAGGATTTCTGAAGAATTTTTTATAATCTTGATGTAAAACTGGGATCACGATCAGAAACAATCGATAGGGGTACTCCATGAAGTCTTACAACTTCATTAATATATAGTCTTGTTAAACATTCATGTGGTGAATCTTCTCTTATAGAAATAATATGTTATGAATTTTTAAGATGATCAAAAATGTCCCATATTGCATCATTCCTTCTAGGAGTATTTGTTAGTCCCATGACAAAGTCCATCGTAATATCATCCCATCTCAACACAGGTATGGGAAGAGGTTGCATGACTCTTCTAGAATGTTGTCTTCCAGCTTTCACTTATTGACCAACCATACACCTCGACACAAAATCAACAATATCTCTCTTCACTTTGTCCCACCAAAAATGTTCTTTCAAATATCTATACATCTTAGTGATACTAGTTTGCATAGATAAATAGGATATATGAGCATCATCCAATAATTACCTTTCTAGATCAGGTATATCGGGAACACAAATTCCCTTCCCAGATTTCAAAATCCCATCTTTATATTCAAAGTCGATCAATATCCAATCGTTTATACCTATAATTTTCTTCTGAAATTACTTATCATCAGTCTGAGAACATTTTATCATTTCTAGTAAAGAAGGTTTGGAAACAATTTGAATAAATATTGATGTTTCAGCTTTCATGGTTATTCCAAAATGCATCTTTACTAGATCCATGAAAATAGGATCTATGTAAACTCTTATCTTTTTAAAACTCCATGATCCTTTCTGCTCAAAGAATCTTCCACCTTATTTTACTTCCTTGGGTGGTAGTGTATTGTGAAATCATAATCATTGAGTAGTTCAAGCCATCGCCTTTTCCTAACATTGAGTTATTTTTGTGAGAAAATATATTTCAAACTCATATAATCAGTATAAATCTCACATTTCTTACCATAGATATGGTGTATCGATATTTTCATAGAATAGATTAAATATACTAACTCCAGATCATGAGTATAATACTTTTGATCATACATTTTTAGCTTTCATGATGCATAGTCAATAACACTATCAATCTTTATAAGGACACAACAAAATCCTTTCATTGAAGCATCACTACAAATAACAAACCCATCATTCCCTGACGATAGAGTCAATATAGAAGAATTGACTAATCTTCTCTTCAGTTCCTCAAAAAATTCTTCACACTCTTATTTACAAACTAATTTAACCCCTTTACGTGTGATATTGGTTAATGGGTTTTCCATTCCGGAAATATTCTAGAAAAAACGCCGATAATAACCTGTTAAACCAATAAAACTACATACATCAGTTATACTTGTCGGTTCTGGCCATTCTTGAATTTCATTGGTCATTGAAGGATCAACATAGATTCCATCCATAGAGACAATATGTCTAGGAATATAAATCTTCTAATTCTAGAATTCACACTTGCTAAATTTCCCACATAATTCATTTCTTCTGAGAGTCTTTAATATAATGGGCAAATGATTTTCATGATCTTCATAGATTTTGGAGTATACCAAGATATCAAAACAAATACCACTTAAATGTCATCAATATATTCCTTGAACACTCTATTATTTAGATCCACGAAGTCAGAGGGTGAATTAGTCTATCCAGAAGGCATTACTGTAAACTTGTAATGCCCGTACCTAGTTCGAAAACCTGTTTTTGTAATTTTTTCCTTCTTCACACACAACTGATGTTATCCAGATCGAAGGTAAATCTTATAAAAATATTGATCTCCATGAAGATGATCAAAGAAATCATCAATGTGTGGTAGGGGATAATTTTTCTTTATTGTTATAGAATTTATCATCTTGTAGTCAATTCCCATCCTCATAGATCCATCTTTCTTTTTAACAAAAATAACATGGGATCCTCATGGAGAAACACTAGGGAGAATAAGTCCCTTATTACTCAATTATTCTAGTTTTTTCTTTAGTTCCACTAATTAAACTGTGGCCATTCTATAAGGGGTCTTCGATATGGGCCTTGAACCATGAATTAAATCAATGGAAAACTCAATATCTTGTTTTGGAGGATGTCTAGGTAAATCCTCTAGAAACACATCAACATATTCATGTACAATAGGTACATCCTTTATTCGTAAATTCTTTTCTTCACCCGTAGTTATTTCATTCTCTTCTTCCACAATATTTAAATTTAGTAGAGCTACTGAGGGCAGATCTAGCTTAGAATCAGGTGGTGACATTTCTGCTCTAAAGATAAGGTACTTTTTATCATTATAGAAAATTGTATCCTCCTTCTACTTACAATAAATTATCACATCATGGTCTGAATTCCAATCCATTCTAAGGATTATACCAAATTCAATCATGGTTATGATGATGATATCAGAAGATAAAGAAAATTTATATTCCCTAATGGGAACTGATTCATTAATGGTTTTACAATGATACTTCCCTTAAGATTTTTGACTGACAACTCCTTTGTTATATCAAATTGGAAATATCTAATTTTCATAGAAAACATGGAAGATATGAAACAATGTGATGATCCAGAATCAAATAAAGCATTGGATAAACACGAGGAAACCACTAGATTACCTACCACAATGTCTTTATGAGCTTCAACCTCAGCAGTAGTGATCGAAAAAGATGGTCCTTGCCCCGTTGGAATTTTTTGAGGTATGTTCCATTGTATGTTAGAAAATTAATTTTTCATAATTCCCCTTTTCTCTACAATTTTATAATTCAACATTAACAACCTCTGTCTTCCCCTTGCAGTCACGAGCATGGTGGACTTTTTCACCACACTTGAAACAGACTCCCATTTCTTTCAAGAAAGTACTAGTGTGTTTCTTCTCACATTAACCATAGGATGGATATTCAACCATTCCCTTCTTCCCCTTATTTCCATTTCCAAAGTGTTCAGTATATCTCTGTTTCTCTTTCTTTTCATTAAAGTCATAAGACTTAGAGAATTCATTTTCTGTTTTGATAGCGCATGAGAAATTATATTCTTATGATGAGAAGGATTGTTAGACTAATGCTTGGTGGAGAAATGGTTTTAACCCATCAAATAATCGATCAATCATACTCCTTGGGTTATGTATATAATCTACTGCATGCCTTGTTAACCATGCAAAGTTATCCTCAAACTTTGTGGCATTTTCATCCTCCTTTTTCCTCAGACTTATAAATTTTCATTCCATATACGCTCGATGGTCAGGATGAAAGTATTTTTCTAAGAAAATCTCTTCAAACTATTCAATGTTCTATAATTATTCATCTTATTTTTTGTTTTGGATTAATGACTATCATTGATCTGCATATCCCGTGAGGTGATAAACTGTCATGGCATCTTTTTCCCTTTCGCTACACTGCAAAGCATGAAATATTTTCCCTATAGAATTTATCCACTGCTCAGCTACTAATGGATTCATACTTCCATTTAATTTTTGTGGTTATTTCCTCATGAAGTGGTCTAACATTGATCCTCCACATTGTGGCTCAGAGTGCTCCCCATGGGTAAGGTTATTATCCATAACATGAGTGAGTTTTCCCAATATAGTGATAAGCTGATCAACACCAGTTGCATCACTAGATCCACTGTATTTTATTGAGTAGGGTGGAAATCCCTACATGGATTACGTGGTTTAATACAGTTTCCTTTCTTTAAACTATGCGCCATTTCTAAATAATGGAATACAGTAGATTAGTTTGTGAATCACAATACATAATTCCAAACTTATAAAACACATAAAATAAATTGAACAGTTTATGGATATAATCCATAATTATAAAAATATTTTCTATGAGGATATATATACTTATAAACCCTTCATAATGGTTTTTAATGGAAATGAGAATTATCCTAAGCATATTTACTGGGAGTGTCGTAACCAAGAGTGTAGAAAGGCCCATTATCATGCACTAGTTTTTCTTCCAGTCTAGATCAAAGAAGTGTTTTTGGGTTTCACCCCTAGGTACATCTATGCTAGAGCAGCCTCTACCAACTTGTATCCAGAAAAGGATGTATTTCTTGGAAAACACATTAAAACTCTACAATAACAAAATTCTAGGATGTTATTCTATACTAATCCTCAATGTCTATCCTAGGGTAGTGTTATCTAATCAGAGTTTTCCTATTTCTAGTTTCCAAGGATTGTACTAATATTCCTTTGATACCAACTATAATGTCCCAATACCATTTACATAGAGTCGGTGCATTATTACATAACATTGGCATGATACAAGGAATCATGCCCTGAATGATAGATCAGTTTACCAGCCTCGGAAGTACTAGATACATTCAAATGTTTTACCTTACATCATGAAATAAAAACATCAAAAACATTTTGTCCCCTTTTTAACACACTTATATCCATAGCCTATCCCTGGAGTTCAACAATAAAATACTTCTTCACATCCTATGAAAAATAAAATATATAATGGGGTGTTCTCAGATGCTCAGTAAGGATAACAATATAGCGGAAACATTCATACACAAGAATAAACATTTAAGGCAATGTATTAGACTAAAACATAAGACTTTTAATCATAAACATGAACATAATCTGGAAGAGATAAAATAAAATAATTCCATTTACTTATTCACATGGATATTCTACTGGTCGAATAATCACAAGAAATACTAATAGCCACATTCATGACGATAAAATGCATAATGTCAGACTTCAGAACCACATAGTCAAGGACTTGTGCGAAGACTACAAAAAAGATTTTTTAAGGCCTTTTTCCAAGACAGTAGTTTGTCTCATGAGACCTAACGATACATCAAGGATCTATATTGGGATCCACCCATTACTTACTATGTCCAATTCATTCCTCATATGAAAAGGTTTAAACATAACATAAACATGCATATTAAAACATGCATACGAAATGTAAATACTTTATCTATAAACAATGAATGGTATAATAATAACACATCCACAGTAAACTATATCAAAAAACCTTCAATATAATATGAATGATTTGTATCATAATAAATAAACATCAAACAATCTTAAAATCTATCAAAAAGTTGTGGACATAGATGAAATCAGAACATTTTTTTAGAGAAATATCTATTTCTATTTTGAAATAATTTAAAAGACATATAATTATAAAAGAACACATTTATTTTTAAAATATTCTTATAATCTTACAAAGGATGCTTTGACAATGTTATAAGGGCATAAAATAGCCACACTCGTCGTATATGTTAAAAAATCATTCTTACCTTAATTTTTTCAAATTGGTCATAAAGTACTATGTTTGGAAAATGGAGGAAAGATTACATTACAAATATATAATATCAAATAAGGGTATAAATGAATATAAAAAATTTTCTAGTAAATAGTAAAAAAATTTGGAAATAAATTAGTAAGAAAACACAGATCTAGATGATATAGATGTCCTAGTAGATACTTATGTTAAAACAACCTTGGATAATAAAGAGATTGTGGAATTAACCCTTACCTTGTACTTTTACATGGATGAGGGTATGTTAAAATTTTATATAATAGTTAAATAATAGTTATTAAATTATAAAAATACTTTATATATAAATATTATATAATATATGATCCTATAATATTGCCTTGTTAATAATATTTTAGTAATATCATCGTTTGAGGTGTTAACTAATATTTTTTCTTTTATATGCTCTGTTACATAAGCCATATTTTTTATGTATAGGATGTATTTTATTAATATAAATAATGATGTCATGTTCTTATAAATTATTTAGAATCATAAAATGATTATTATTCTCGAATGATTACGATGGGGAATGAATCTCATCGTGTTCGTGGAGACGATAATCTGTACATACACACGAGCGGAAATATCATTATATTGATGGTGAAATAGTATGTAATTGGATAGAATATAATATATATAAAATAAATAACTTGTTTTATTAATTATTTACATCCTATATAATCCTTTTTATACCCATCCAAATAATGAAGTGTTTGAATAACAAACTACACCACGACATGGAGATGGTAAGCTGTACGTAAGCACATATGGTGACGTTGTCAATCATACGATGGATAGAATAATGAATATGGTTATAAAATTTTAATAAAATCACATTATATATAATATAATGGTGTTATTATTTCATAATGGAAAAAACAAAGAAAGATGAAGTGGATGAATAAAATAACTTGAAAGAGGTGATGAAATATTTCCCTCTTCTTCAGGTTCTTCCGTTTTATTATATAAAAAAGGATACTTAGGTAGGATAAATGATCAATGTAAGTCCTCTATGTTTATGGGAGGATATTTTAGAGGATAATAGGGAATGGTTTGGCCGAGATAAATGGCTTTGGAGGTGTGAAATTATATGAAGGGTAAGTGTCCTTGTATAAGAGTGGCGAGGGTCACTTTAGGAAAATCATGAATTATAATTTTATATTAAAATAATTTTCGGTTTCTAATGGATCAAAAATGATTTATTTAGAGGCTAAGGTGGGATGGGTCTAAAACCTCCCAACCAATTGGTTTTAGACAGGTTTAGGTCACCACATAAAGCTTATCTTTTAGATTTGACTCTTAGATAAATAGTTTGACATTTACCATGTCTCTTTGTATTTTTATATTATATGGTTGATAAACTTACTATTAAAATTAAAGAGAACCCCATTTGGTTTATTATTAATATATATAACCATATCTAAGTCCTTTTACCTATCCATTTTTTTGATGAATATTATATCAATTAATAATATAGTATTTGTTTTAAAAACTCAAATTTGACAATTTTGACACTATTTAGCATTTGGTTTTTGTGAAATCTTAAAAGCATGATTACTTGGAACATAAATTATTTAATCAACCCTATAATGTTATAGTAACTTGTAATATTAGTGGAATACATCCAAAGTCTCAAATTACATTTATTTAGATATTTATAATATCAATTATTTTAATCATTCATTAATAAGGTAATTGTTGCATCATCATTGTGTCGTAAATAAATTAAATTATTTAATTTCTATAAATTATAAATAAAATACCATTATGTAGAAAATATTTTTATGTTTCTAATTAATATTTATATTCTAATTTATCTTATGTATAACCCTATATTAAAAATGGTTTAGTTATTAAACATTGAATTAAACTCTTTTAACTCTTCTTTAAATAAAATAATAATAAATGTCCTGATATAGTCCATGTGGGCCAAACGGGATCATATATTATTCCTATGGGTTTTTGGTTGAATTATACTTAACCAATAGAATTAGTACCTGTGTTAGGGTAATCATGATTTCATTTTTACCCTTAATTACCCTATTTTCTTTTAACCTGGGTAAATAAAAGTCAAAAGTCACTTTTCTCCAAAAATGATTTTCATCTTATTGAACCAAATTTTATATACTGATATTAACTATGTCATTTGGATTTTTTAAATTCAACTCACATAAGTCGTAAAATTACGTTTTAGGCAAATTTTCAAATTCTCCTATGAGGTGGGTAAAAGACGATAAAAAGTTCAATAAAAGTTTTATAAATCTAAATTTATTACAAAATGACATCAAAAAATTATATAGAAATTTTATGGGTATTATGTATTTATTTTTACCTAAATTATATTTAGATGAAATAAAAAATTATTTAAATAAAAATTCGATTTTAACCAATAACTTAGTGTTTTACACTATTCATCAAAAATTGAATGTTTTCAGAAAAGTACCAAAAAATAACCCTAATCTATTTTTCATATTACGAATTAAAAAATGAAGTCTATTTTGAAAAATGAAATTTTAAAAATTTATAAAAGTAGGTATTACTATTCATAATTGTTAGTTTTATTGGTCGTTGTGTGTTAGAATCTCAAAGTTGCGTACAATGCAAGCTATTTCATTATTCTAAGGGAAACATATCGTTGAATATTGGGGTGTTACATAACACATGGCCATGACCACATAATATCTGAACCTACTAGAGTTCCCAAGATATTTTCTAGATAGAACATTCTCAATACCCCATATAGTAAGAGACAGCATGTACTCTGGGAGTACACATGATTTTTTCAATACACTGGAATGTTTAAGTACACGAAATAACATGATGAACTTGTGCAGACCCCTGGATGTTGAGCCATATCATGTCGGCTTCTCAAACGCCATGTATTGTGACATGGACTTTGTGCTATTTCCATAATAGAACATGAAAAATATGTGGCAATCTATCACATGCAATATGATACCCATACATTCCATGTACCCCTTTTTTAGAATAACACAGATTTTGTATCCCTTTCATCCAAAATAATATTTGTTTCCCACAAGTAGCCAATCCTGAGTAGTTTTACATGTATAAACTGATAGTATACTTCAAAAAAATTTATATATGATATGGAATGTTCTAATCGTGGAGATTTTTTCTGAAATTCATGAAGATGGTAGTGATTGTGTAGAACCATAAGAGAGAGGCCAGGGTTGGAAAGCTCCATGTCATACAAGGGTGTGAGTACCCTAAAACCACATATGCGTTTTAGTTGAAATACATTGACACACCAAGGTGTTGGTATTCTACCATTGTATTTTCACCCCCTTGACAGACCAGGGTGTGGGACCTATGCCATTTGAGTGGCCCCCCTAACATACTAGGGTCTGAGTCCTAAACCTTTTTGGGTTAACCCTTAGATTAACATGGGAATATTCACTATACCATTTGAGTGGCACCCCTGACATACTGGGTAGTTGGTCCTCTATCTATTGATTGGAACCCCCTGAAACACTAGGGAATTGGTCCCCTTACAACTGAGTGGAACCCCCTGAATCATTAGGGTGTGTTTCCTCTCTTTATTATATGGAACCCCACAAGACACTAAAACATGGATCCCCTACTTGGAGATTGTGAACCCGATACTATGAATCAAATTGTTTATGTGTGGGTGCTCCACATGGTTATATCTTCATATACACAAGATTATGGGTACCAAATAATGAAATGTTAGAGCTTATGAAAAAATCATCGACTTGGGATTGGATGTGAGAAGGATATCCCCCATTACTCTCTCATATGGATTTTGTTATTAGAATATATCTACATTTAGGGGGTTCCCCTCTTTATTTGGATTTAGCTTTCCATATCTATTGTGTCTTCTATTTCTCCAGCTTTAGTTTTTGTGAAATCCTACTATTTATGAATATAATCCCCTATACAAGGGATTTTATTACATGTTTTGTGTCTTCTGTAGATATAATAGTGTTTACAGTGATTTTAGAGGAGAATTGGAATACTTGGGTGCATTTTACGTGTATGGTGGTCAATCTTGGTGATTAGGAGCCGAGATCTTTGAACTATTTTTCTATTATAATTATTGTAAGGTTGGGACAACTTTTTTTTGTGGGAGTGTATTTTTCATTCTACATTTTGGATTACACTATTTCAACCTTTTTTATTAATTAGAGGTTATTACATGTATTATTTTTACTATAGATGTTAATATCTTTTATTATCATTCCTTTACACATATTCATGGTTATTTTTGGGTGTGTGACTATATGTACTCTAGGAAAATGCATCCCATTTTAGTTCCACCTTCTCGACACTTTTATCTCACCCCTAGCCTATGGGGTGGGCATGGGGTTGTGGAAGAGAGGTATTATGCTGTCCAGACATGAACTATTGGCTTGGATCATTATAATATTTCACAACAAGTTTTTGATTTTTAGGATACTAGTTAAATAAGATACACAACCACTATCAATGGTCCATGGATTTTTATATATTTATGATTTATGTGATGAATAAAATTTTATTTCTTATTGTTCATGTTTTATATTGATAAAAACTATTTATGAACTACCATAATATATTTTTCTAATCTAAATAAAACAATATATATATATATATATATATGTGTGTGTTTACATATTGATCTTTTATACTATAGATGCCTTGTAGGAATCACAATCATTTTTTTCTTCAATTTTTTTCTTTGGATGTTGAAGCCTATTATAAGTTCTCATCTCTGTTTTTTTTCTTCAATTGGATTGTTTATATCTTCAAAATCTTGGTAGTGACTTTTTATACATAAAATTGTAAAAATTTCTCCTAAAACAATCACAGAACTAGTAGTGTCTCAAAAATATTTTATTATAAAAAAAATATAGTTCTGTGATGGGATTTTTCTCTTAATAGTTTTTAGCCTTAAAATATTGATATCTCATAACTCCATTTTTTGGAATAATTTCTTAAAATATTTATTGATATTATGGATTCCTTTATTAAATGTTTTACTTTCTTGATCTGACTATATTTACGATTTTTTTCATAACAATTTTTTTTCCATATTACAATTTTTTTCGATTCTTATGTAGAAGTAATAGTTCTTTTTAATAGTACATACATAATCATTACCTTTTTTTATCTTTTTAGTTTTTATAATAGGTACTTATATAAGGATTCTTCGAGCCTTCACCATTATTTTTAACATAGTTGTTTTAAATTTATTTATTTTTCACATCATTCTTCATAAATTATAACATTTTTTTAGTTTATCTAATTACTTATCTCCATGTACATTGCTATATGTCATGTATTAAGAAAATATCCCCTTATTTTAAACATCATGATTCATCATTTCAATAAATTTTATTAGAATAATTTTTTAACATGTAGTTGAGTTTGTTTGTTTGGGCCTCCTTTTTGAATTTTTCTTCTTATCAGGGTTTTTGTATTTATTTTTAAGAACTTTTATTTTTATTCTCATATTATACTATTCAATACTATCTCTTTATACTACAATATACTCTCAAATTTATTATAAATCATATTTTTCTAAGTTGAGATCTTATTTCACAAGTACTATGAGTACTATTTGAGAGAGATGTCTAGGAACATCCACACCATTATTACCACTTTATTCACAAAAAGTTATACATTACTCGTCAAATAGAATGTTATTTTGGATGGATCTTGGGGAAATATTCTTATATCATTTTTACTGAGAATTCGAGAGATATCTCCTATTAGGGATCTAACAAGTAGCTTCTTAATTATCATTTTCCGGTCCAATTATCATCATGAAATTGGATGAAAAATGGAAAACCATCCAATTATTAAAAAATATGAATGTTTTCTTGATGATTTGAATCATATTCCTATTGTAAAACATCATGATATAAGAGAATGTGTTTCAACATAATATTCCAAATTATCTTCTTTATTCAATAAATTCAACATCTCTTCAATCTTCAGTCATGTGAAGGATCTGAAATCCATTTCCTCCCCATTTTTACCTTTAATTTCAAGAGTAGTTAATCATCTCGTTTTATAATTAATATGAGTAATGTGAATATAATCAGATTAAAATTCATCTATATAATTATATTATAGGGATGATATCCAATAATCAAATTTACCAATCAGTATTCCAATCAAATTTTACTATAGTAGAGTCGTCAAGAGTTTATTTGAACTCCACAAAATGGATAAAAATATTCTTCAACCTAATAATTAATTCATCAAGAGTTTTTTCATTATACATTATAAAATAGTTATATAACTAACTATTTATTATTTATATTTTCTTATTTCATAGTTTTGATTCATTCATAAATGTTGGGAACATAATGACCCGATATTTTGGACCCTATCAATTAATACAAATGTAACATCTTGTGTTATAAGAAACACTAAACTATTGAAAGAACCAAGTAAAAGGGAATATGATATTAAAAGAATTACCTGAATTATATAATCAAACTTAGATAAAAGTATAACAATCAATTAAAATAATTTTATATAATTTATTTTAATGAGTAATATTAAAAAAAGATTCATTTTTGAAGAACCATCAAAATGGGGTATTGTATTTTACCTTAATAAATTATAATTTATCATAGTTAAAGTTTTATTATAATAGTAAATATTGAGATTTATAAAATAACATATCAAAACTAAATTATTTATAAATATATATGAAATAAGATTAAAAACTATTGAAATTTAAAATGGTGTTTTTTAAATTTAAAAAAATTTCTTATATATTCATTTAAATTTAAAAATTAAAATTAACACAAATTTTTTATTATACATTTTAATATTATCTTAGGATTATTTTTTTGGAATTTCATAAAAATACATATATTTAGGTGAATAGTAAGAAATACCATTTTTAAAAATAACCTGACCATTATGAAATTATTAGAATATAAGTATTAATTTTAAATTCATCAATAAAATTCATAAGATAAAATATGTATTTTATAAGTTTATTTTTAATTTTTTTTTAAATTGAAAAAATGTTTTTACATTTTAAATATTATGTTATGTTTTTCTGAATATTGTTTTTACTACGTTATGCATTTGGTATTTTAAAACTAATTTATATATCTTTTAGAAAATTATAATAATATAAAGGATATAAAAATTTGAGTCATTGGGTCTATGTAATTTAATATGGGAAGTTTTATTTTCAAGAATAAATTATAAATGATTCTGGTAGAAACTAGTTACCATTGTAGAAGTCAGTACGATAAATGTGACAAAACAAATGGTAATGAGTTGAAAGTATGATTAAAAAATTTATGGGAATGGGTGATTGAGTCCTATATCAACCATATATATTCCCCACTCCATTATTTATAATTTTTTGTAATACGTTACTTAAGATTATCCTCCAATGATTAATTATATGATAATTTATAAAAATTTCATCGCTTTTCACATACAAAAGGTGAACATTTCTCGTCGCCTCCCCAAATGAAAAAAACCTAAAAATTAAATAAATGTGAAGAAATATCTCCAAAAATTCTAATACATAGTTATCCAGTTTTGGCCTTCTAAAAATACAATCCCTCAAACATTTTACCCCTTTTATAAGGAGATAATCCATGTGGTGAAGATGATAAAGTGCATTCATGGAATTAGTGGTATAAGGTATGAATTTTCATCTGAAATTACTCTTTTCAGGCATGTGTTTTATTATGAACAAACTATGTGTCCTATATACTAGTTAATTTTGATATTATATTAATATATATATTATTTTAATTGAAATTGAAATTAAATTTAATGATTTTAGTTTGAAAAGTTTTTCATTTAAATTATCTCCAAGTTGTAAGGGTTTCTGTAAAATCAATTAACATTAATTGAGTTATAATTTTTTCTTATTTAAATTATATCATATATTTTGGGTAAATTCTGACCTATTATGGTATTATGTGGTATTTTCAATATTAATTATTATTTTTTAAATTCTTTTCACATAAACCCCTTTTAAAAAATTTACCACTTCTTGATCGATGTTTTTGAAAATGGATTTTGGTAACTCAAATTTCATTTATTTTTTTATAATATTTCATCTACATCTTATTTCTTTATTTTCTCTAGGTTATTCCATTTTTAAATACATTTGATATTTCCTCTTTTATATCTTTGACTAAAATGAGTTTTAATACAAATCTTTTTCTATAAATGAATTAGTTTTTCATAAAATAATTATATGATTTGAATTAATATCATGGTTCTTAAGTGATGATTTTAATTTAATATCATTATTTAACATAAATGAAAATGTAATCATATTTTATTTTTATAAATGATTATATATTAAATCAATTGTACATCATGTTTCCCTCTATTATTTTTCAAAATAATATTTTTATACTCTTTTTACAGGTGAGTTTTTAACAAAGGTATTTAAATAAATTTATAATGGTTTTACAACCTTTAATAATAAAATCTTTTGTTATAAACTCTAATTTTTTTGATAGACATTATATGTTTTCATGGAAAATTTATTTATTTTTATTTTGAATGAATGTTTTCTTCAAATGTGAGCAATTCAACTTTTCAAAGATGACTTTTTTAAATAGCCTGCATCAAAATGAGATCACTGAGATAAGATGGGGTGAACTAGTGATCTTTTTAAAAAAAATATATATTCAATTCTGAATCTACGGCTAGTCAAAATATTTAGGAACTTTTATTGTATCTATTAACCCCAACATGAATATTAACGTTAACTGAATTCATAAAACAAAAGGATTAAATAAGTTCTATGAAAATAAATAATACTTTTAGTGATGGTTATTATGTACTGACATTAATTATCACCTATAATAATAGGTGATTCAAAAATGTAATTAGTTATTAATCCCAATTACAAGCTAGATTTACCCCTAACTACAATCCACATTTAGCAGTTGTTTATACCCCCTAACAACTCCTTTTCCTCCAGTGATTGGTTATTTTCCACAATCAAAATCTTCTATCATATTATCATATATCCCAATTGAGGTCTTTATCTTTATATGAATTGATACATTGTTGGAAAATCCTTTTGATGATCCTCCCCCATGATTTTCTTATATCACACATTCTAATCTACAATTCAAGAACCATTTCCCAAATTCTAGTCTTTATCACACAAATTATGATCATATATATACAATTAATTTCATTAGCCCTAATACATGATCTGTAAAGAGTTTTTTTTTGATTTATAAAGACCCAAAACCATTGACATGTTTGAAAGGGGTCAATAGAAATTAATAAATTATCATTTTATGAAATAATATTCCAACAAAATATCAATCCACTTTCTTTTTGAATTGTCAACCCGATTAGATTATATAAACATTGTATATGATTCATAATATGTGGATACTTAAAAATTAATTAAATTGTATTATTAGTTATGTTCAACAATTATGTCCATTTTGCGTATCTAATATATGTAAAAATTTACATATTCATGCAAAAAGGAATGAACTCATGTTAATATTTATCATTGTGTAATTGAGCATACGGTCTTCTCAAATCATATTCTCTATGAAAATAGTATAGATATGGATATCAATATTCTTTAGTGTCAAAGTATATTACTTTTGTTATAGTGAAAATCAAGAATTGTTTTTCGTTGTATAACAATATCCACGTTACCTTGAAGAGTCCATGTGAACTAGTGTGGTTACATGTAAGGGTATCATTAAATAATGAAAGGATTCACAAATCTAATTATATACATAAAAATTTGAGGATATAAAACACAAGTAGAAGGACCAAATGATATCCTTATTCTTCATGAACAAATCGGATCATAGAATCTATGCTCAAAACATTTGTCTCATTTTGATTTTTTTATTTAAAAATGAGATCACCTCAAATGAAAGTAAAACTTCTTGTCACTAGTTTTTTTAAGGTGAATGATCCTAACTACATTACACCACATCAGATCTGAAATTTATGCTATAACATAGAGAATAATTAGCAATACTAAAATCTGGATGTACCATAATATTTTAAACCCTATACCTTTCAGAATTATTGGCTCGATACAAACATGGTGACATTGAAAATAAAGTCACATTTTCCATCACGATGACACCCCACATGAAATGATAAATATCATAATTATAAATAATTAAACTCATCTATGTAGTGGAATATTTATGAAAAGCCTCCTATAACTATGTTTATATTCAATTGCGATAACTTCTTTTAATATAATTTTTTATGAAATATATAGATTTTATGAATGGAGGTTTACAACCTCATCAACTCATTATATTAGCATCAGAACAACCATAGCGACCTCAAGTTCAATGATGATAGTCATGATGTCGAATACTTTGGAGAACCAAAGCATCATCATGTAAATATATAATATATCATCATTTTTTCATTTCCATGTTACTGAAAGTAATTAAAATGATTTTAGTTGGGGATATTTTCAAAATTTCTCACTTATTCTTCATAAATTTTTGAGTTATATCTCCTTATGTAATTTGAACTATTTTTTTCTTAACGTAATGTGGCTATAGTTATTCAATTCTAGTTCTACAATGGATAAATTGATGTAGAAAACAAGAGTTATGTTACCGAATAATAAATGATTTCCCTAGAAAAAATTTATCAATGATACCATACTTAATCTCATTTAACATATTAATTTAAGGTGATATATGAGAATGGTTTTAAAGAAAAATCATTCACAAAAATTAAAAAACACCTAAAAATATTTCATGTGAATAAAATATTACTTTAAATTCATCACATGTTATTCATCAACCATAAATCCCCCTTGATAATTATTTTAACACAATCAAGGAATATGTTCAAGTGTGATTATCATTCCCATATTATTTATTCTTTACCATGAAGGGATAAAAACCATTAATCATATTGGATATAGGTGTTCTCCGAGATGAAAAATGTTCTCCTTAAATTATTTACATGTTATATCATATAAAAAAAGTAAGGGAATACAAATTGACCTCATATTTTTTTAGAGGACACATTTAGAATAATATCCTCTTCTCAATCTATAATTCTTCTTCATATTAAATTTATTATATTGTGTTATTTATTTCTCATTATCAGTTGACACTTCTAAAATGGATTTATTTTTCTCTTAATCATCATAATAATTACTTCTTCCATATGAAATCATGTTAATTACTTCTTATTGTCATTGAAGAATTTTCTTAAAATTGTTTCCCACGACCTGTTTTTTCACTCCTCATAATTTTAATTCATCATTTTTAAATGAATGCTCTTAAAAATTAACATCTTAAAATGTGACAACATATTTAACTATTGATTTGAATATACTCTATTATTTCTAAATTTGATTAAAATTATTATCCAATTAGATAGAGACAATCTATTTCTTCATTATCCATATTATATTTTTATTTACTTTGTTAGAATTCTAAATTAGTGAGATAAATTTAAATTTTTTATATTTGTGTCCTTATTTACCACATATACCATAAACATCATTCAACCATTCAATTTGTTTAGTTGTTTAGATGTTATATTGTTCAAAATCATATATTTATGATAATTATTTATCATATGTTTAGAATTGTCCCTACTTGATTAATTACTATTTATTGGTAGAGACATGTTATACCGGGAAGAATAAGATTTATGAAGTAACACTAAAAAAACTATAAGAATCCTCTAAAACATGATCTTCATACAGATAGTAGTTCAGATCTAAATATTTATGTTGTTCTCCATTCATGGAATGTCGGTGTTTCTGAATAGGATGAATCCATCTTGATTAATTAGTCAAATATTCCTATTTAGAAGATGCTTTCTTATTTATTCAATTTGGACTAACTTTTCAATCCTTTTTCACAAACCTATACTCATAGATAAGAAAAATATATATTGAGATTTTTTAAGAGTAGAAAAACTTATCTTAGTTGACCCTTCTTCTCAGCTTCTTGTGATGATTCACAACTATGTAAAACGATTGTAGTGAATACCTATTTCATCCTTTTATACTTATTTTCAAATGAAATAAATATTGATTTTTTCTTATATAATTCCTAATTTTTCTTATTAATCATTTCCCCTAGATCATTCCCAATTTTTTGAAATGATACTAACATTAATGATTTTTTGTTACTTTTCTAAACAATTGTATAATTATACCATGTAAGGATCTTTATTTCAAGTTGGGTTTTATTAAAAATATATTTTATTTCTATCCAAATAATTTATCTTTATCTTACATTATCTTATTTAACTATGTTATGTATCTTATTTGATGACATATTATTTATTACCAAATGTGATATTATCATTTTATTTCTTAATCTTTTTATTTCCCTTCATGTGTTTAATATTTTCCCCAAGGGGACCTTAAATATTGTTATTTAACATCCGTTCTAGTTTAGCTCTCTCAAAACCATCATCAACATAAAATTATATTTTTATATTTCTTCACATTACCCATAAAACACACACTATTCTTAGATGATCTTCCATCTTATAACTCACTACTTGTTGATTAAAATTCATTGACTTCTCTAATATTCATATTTTTCTATTTGGAAGTATATTTATTCTTAAAATTCATCCATACAATTTTATTGGACTTATTGCCAATTTCATATGAGTTATTTTCAACTTCCTTCTTCTTTGGAAAGTTAGTAGAAAAACGAACACTTCTTTTTAAATTATAAATATTGAGTTATTATCTTCATTTACTTTCCCCTAAACCCTTTTAAATATTCTTGTAAGTAATAATATCATTTGAATTATGTCCTCTTTAGCTTACATATCATCAGAGTCACATTATTAGGGTCCTTACAAGAAAATTTTAGTCAAAGGAAAGCCCCAGACCATTTATTAAAAGAAATAAAAGTACATCAAGCTGTTAAAACAAGGTAAAAGAAACAACTACATATCATAAAAGTCAGACCCATCACCACATCCATAATGAAGTGCTTCCTCCTCCGTAGCCGACTCCCACTCTAAACTATCATACTGCTTCAAAATCATGGAATACATCCTTCTGAGATTCAATTTTTCCCAGTCAAGATACTCCATAGAAGAATTTGTTGCCCAACTCACCTTCCCGATGGAAGACCTGGTGGACATTGGATTTAGTAGGTGAGAATAGTCTTTCCTCGGATTCCTTTGTGGTGAGGGAGTCATCAATTTTTCATGCACATTCACCTTTTTTTCACCCTACACATCATCACTGTATGAACTTTGGGGAATTCCACCAGCATTTTCTTTATCACTATCAGTGCAATCCCCCAGTTCCCAACGATGTTCACAGCATGGTAGCCATCTTTCACCTCCCATTCCTTCTAAGGTTGGCTATTAGTGTCAATCACTGTAAGACAATGTGAATGATCTATGACCTCATGACTAACATTTATCCCATTCATCACATCCTCCTCACAGGCTACAACATTACCATTCTCCACTTCTTTTATGCTATTTTCATGCAAAGAAATCACAAGAAATCCATCTCTAGTATCCTGCTCCTACAAGCCAACAAAGAGCCCCAGAACTATAGCACCTTGATATATTAAATTGTAATTTTTCATATTTTAAACATACACTATTTGACTTTATGATTGAATTTGTATCTATAACATAGATTATTATAAATATCCTTAGTGGATTGGGGACCCCTTACTTTATTTTATAAATTTTCTTATGAAGAAAAAAATATTTCGTTTTGATCATTTAAATTCATATCTTACTTCTTCCTCTTTCAAATAAAATTAATTTGCTAATTCTAATCCTAGAGTTGAAATCCCACTATAACTACATCTCTCACTTATTCCTATTGTGATAAGTGATACAACATCATCTAATTTATCCATCCATGAGATTTATAACCATTTAAAATGGTAACAATAATTATTTTAAAATAATTCATGTTCTCCATCATATTAAGTGAGTTGGATAATTCAATGGTTACCTTTCCTATAAAAAACTTATAGATCCTAAATCAGTTTACAATCACTAGGGGTGAACCAGTGATCCATTTTCTTTTCAAAATAGTATTCTTTTTCTAGTCAACCTTAGTGCAAAATTAATTCCTCAATTTAATATTATTGTGCCTCTTAACCTCACCTTGAATATTATTATAAATAAAATGCACATAACACAAGGATTTATATGGTTCGGTTTAATCCCCTAATCATTGTCATGTGGGTTATTCCCCCCAAAATGCAACTTCTACACCAATGATTTGTTATATCCCCTAATAAAAATATTATAGTATATTTTTATAACCACAATCAATATTATTACTATTTAGATGGTCTGACCCAATCTAAAATCATCATTTTTTAGGATCCTCCTATAAAATAATTTTGGTTGAAACTTCATCATGTACGATTCATCTAACCTTTCATAGATACAAGTATTTCTCATTAAACATTAGTTTATAGTATACATTATGCTTCCCCAGTCTTGTAACATTATCATGAAGGATTTTTTTCTTTTTATTGAAAAATAATCTTCCACATTACGATGTGTGGAAGTGTTGCACACAAATTTGCCATGTATTTTTTTATGAAAGAATAATATTTTATAATATCAATCCACTTTCTTCTTGAATTATGAACCCGATTAGATCATATTCAAATTATTTATGGTTCATGAAATGTGGACCCCTATAATATTATTTCATTTATATATTTTTTTAATTTAATATTTAAGTCTTTTTTGGTATCCCAATTGTTTAATCCTTTAAAAATGCATGCATGCATGAAACTCTATCACTCCATTCTTCATGAAAATGAGTAGCTGATGTTCTCAAATAAAAAACATCTTGAAAATAGAGTGGATGTGGATTTTATTATTCTTATATGTGAAAGTATTATATGAATTTTCTAGCATGAATCAATCGTCTATTACTTTATGTAACAACATATGTTATCATTTTTATGGGTATTGTGCAATCTCGAAAGGGTTGACAAGAAAATATTATTCACAAATTATGTTAAGTGTGTGTAACATAAGTTGAAGGCCTGATATATATCCTTCTAATACATTACCCTACAGGCTCATAGAATATATTTTAAAAATATGAATCTCATGATTTTGTATTTGAAAGAAATATATATTCTCAAATAGAGTAAAAATTATCATTCCTTGGTTCATCTAATTTCATTGGTTAAGATCAATGCTACCTTGAATCTCCCAATATCTAATATTTATACTATGTATCATAGTAGCATCAATGAGTTGAATATCATAGTTTATCTCAAAAATTTCAACCACATATATTTCATCATTTTAATCTTCACATAAACAATGTGATGAATAAAATCAATACCCCACTTCCTTCATGAATATGACTCATGTACAATGATAAATTATCATCATTTTAAATATTATAACTCATACACTCCCTATCAAATGAAAAAAATCCTCCCGAGATTGTTTTTTCTTTCCAAAATGATAATGTCTTTAAATATCCTTATGGGTGGAAGAGTGAAATTTCTTTCATGGAGGTTTAGTGCCTCCTACCATAATAATATTGGCCTCAAAAAAACTGTGGTGACCTTCAATTTAAGGATTGTAGTTTCAACATCAAATAAAGAGATGAGTACAGAAATCTTTCAGGATCGAAAGGTCGAATATTACACTTTCAATGATAGGAAGGATCAAATGGATTTGATACTGTGATGATGATATAAATATATCTTTTCAATATGGAGATTCAATATAGTGTGAACCATGATCCGACACTGATACTTAATATGATAAATAAATTCCATATAAACTATCCCATGTTTATGACTACTTGAGGCAGTAGTGGGGTTCAGAACCCATGACACATCCCACACCACATAGGACATGATGACTTCCCTTCGCACTTATACACCACTTATGGGCGTTATTTTCTCACCATGAAACCATGAACCATAATGTGCAGACCTTCCTACTCACATGCTATCTCCTCATGTTTCTATTCAAGATTTCCAATCTGACTCCCTTGTGTGGTTAACCCTTTCTCCTACAAGATAATGGATGTGTTTCCTTGGTTAGATTGTATGGGTGGACAATTTTCTTTCAAATTCATAGAAAATTATTTAATTGTAACATTCATCATATAAGTTAAAATTCAAATCTAAATAAAAATATTCTCTTCATGTAATATATATATATATATATATATCATGACATTACAGAATTATTCATGAAAATATTAATTTTCATCATATTTAATTATTTCTTCAATGTTGAAAAACAATTAATCATATTTGAAATATGTACTTAACATTTAATATAAGTACAAAAAATTCCATAATTGATCAAGGAGGATTGTTCAGGGAAAAAAACAAATTCTATTAAATGAATATAAAAACATTCTCTAAGAATCAATATTTAATTTTTTTTATAATGCCTTATACAAATTGAGCCACTATTAATAAAAAATAAGATTCATTACATTATAATCAACACTTTTGAATGAGATCTAAAGCATATTCTGTTATGTAAATGATAGAAACATTTTCAAAAAATTCTTTTCGTGTGGGAATAAAATTTTCAACTTTATCCTAATAAGTTTTGTTTAAATAAAAATAATTTTCCATAAATCACTGTCTAAATGTTATTGTGAAATAATCATTTTTGGAACCCAAATTTTGAGTTTTGAACATTTTCATACATAATTATAATTATTGTTATACCAACTAGAAATGTTTTACAACCAATTTTTATTGCCCTAGTTTCTTAATAATATAATGTTTTTTATTTTCATGTGGTGGACATATGAATTTGTGATTATTGGGTGGGACCTTATATTTCTCTCCAATTCATTGGATAATGTATTATATATCATGATCAAAATAAGTTACATAGTTTGTGTCTCTTGTAAATATAAGAAAACCATTTCTAGACCAAGACTAAAGTGGTATATAGGTTGTAGCCTCTTCCAAAAGAGGAGGAGAAGATGTTTCCCAAGTTGAAAGAGTTACACGGGTTATAACCTATGCCTAACAAGGTACACAAGTAATTATCCATGAATAAATAGCTATAAAGGTTTTAGACCAAGCCTTATGTGGGTACACATGTTATTATCCCAAGATCAATATGATATGGGAATTCAGCCGTGATAAAAACTCTATTAAGTTATTTTATATGCATATACTTAAAATTTTTCTAATTTTCTGAGATATTTAAGATTAATTTCTTGTTTCAGTAATTCATGATTTTTGTTATATTCATTAATGATGTGATGTGATTTGTATTCTTATTTTAGAATCTTACCATGGTCATATTATCCTATAATATTTTTATCAAGTATTTATCTTATTATCCTTGTAGTTCCACGTGCTTATGATCTAACCCATATGACTCGCTAAAATATTACCCTTAATAGGAATTTTAGGCCTCACTTTTTTATGGTTCCATTAACCATATTATGAATATAATAAAAGTATTAAATATCTAGAAGAGGTTATTTTGTGAAGAATTTATGGGATGTGATGAAGACTTATTATGGGTTATGTTGTTTATTATATATTGGGAAAAATATCAATTGGATACAAATAACATGAGTTTTATTATTTAGGTTTTCCAAATTGTATAAAACTATAATCATATAAATTATTAGGAATATATTTTAATTTATTATTTACATTATGTCACGTAATTACATGGTCACATCTGTAAATTTCTATAAATTGAATCATAAAATTGTTTAGATAACATTGGAGGTTAGGATGTCATCAGTTTATAATAAATTGGGAGTTATAAATCTAACTATTGTTTTAAAAGATACTATTTCTCTAAATTTAAAATGTGTATATAAGATTTTATGTTAGTTGACGTTATATTGAATTTTTTTGACATTAGGATAAGGTAACATTATAAAATTTGAGGAATAATTCTATAGCGATGTTAACATCCTAAAATTTTGATAATGTTTTGAGTATGTGATTTTCTTAGTAATGATACCCATGTCAAGATACTATATATAGATGCTAGTTTTGTTAGATATGTACCTAGTGGTAATAACTCTAAAAAGTGTGTGTTAGATATTAACTCAATTATCCCCTAGTAAATAAAAAAGAGTTATATTTGATAATCTTTTTTGATAGTCCTTGGGGTACGATTTGATTAATAACATTAACATTATTAATAATTATAATGGATTTATTTTTTAATTACTAAAGTGTATTTGGTTAATAAATATGAGCGAACACAACATAGAGTGAACAAATTTTAACAATGTAATTTATAAGATAAACCAGGTGGACATTGAATCATTGTTTCAAATGAAGGATTCATGGAATAATACAACTTATGATTATGATTTTATATTATTACACTCTATTTCAATAGGATAGTTTGATAAAAATTATGGATTTAGTATTTGTTTGAAACAAGATCATGATAATGATGCTATGAAATGTACGTTTCAAGAACCCAATATGTCTTTTAAATATATAAGTTAACAAAAATAAATGGCCTAGAATCATTATATATAACTATTATGGTGGAAAATGTGAGTTTTCTAGTGTTAAATATGTTTCTTATGTCGATATCATAATAGAAATAAATTCTCAATACACATAACTATTTTAGTTAGTGATTTATATATATCAATGATATTATCGCATATTTTAAATGTTATGAGATATATGTTTAACAAAATATTATTGTTCTAAAAATGTTTTTTATTAATCATTTTGAACAATATATTAAATTGTATCAATAAGCCTGAAAATTTATTTTATGAAAAGGTTATATTTTTTGTATAAATACTTGAGAACACATGATTGTCTTATGAAAAACACTTAGGTTTAATATATTATTGATGTTAAAGTTAAAATGGTGGAAATCAACTAAAATTTAATTGGATATTATTGATAGTATTGGAATTAATTATTGATATAATGAAAAAATAATCAATGGTTTTTTTGGTGACATATATCTCTTTTTGGGGATTATGATATATATTAAATTGTGTGTGACTTTGTAAACAACTGATTAATTATAAGAGTTATCTTTTGAAGGAATACATGATTTCACCATGGTTTATTTTATTAATGAATAAAATGGTTTTTAGAAAGGTATTTTATAGAGAAAACATCATCATGGTATATAAATATTTGGGTAAATGATTGTATGAATGATTAATTCTATTTGAGGAAGGATAAATAAATCGGTATAAACTAAGAGAGTAATGTTGATTTAATATTAGATACTATATTTCTAATAATTTATATGTTTATATTAACATAATTAAATAAAATTTACAATAATTTAAGGTTTATTATAATAGGTAATATTTATGTTTAGAAACTAATATATTATTATTAAATGATTTTGAAATTTATGGAAATAAAAATAAAAATACTTGATGTTTAAAATTATCATTTTTAAATTAAAGTAGTTTTTAATATATTTTAATTTAAAAGAAATTTTTAATCAATAAAATTTTAATTGGAAAAAAATAACTTCATATTTTAATTAAAATGTCAAAATTTTCTTAGGATTATTTTTTGTATTTTTCTATAATGTATGATTTTTTGGTGAATAGTGAAAAATAACATTATTACAAACAACATAATTTTTTATGACATTATTAGTATATAAGTATGAATTATAATTGTATGAATCCTTTTTATAGGATATAATGTGTATCAAATAAGTGAATTTATGTTTCTATTATTTTAAGATATAATACCCAAATTGGTCATTTTAGAACATAAGTTATAATTTTCAAAAAAGATTTTAATAATTTATACTTTTGGTATTCTAAAATATTTTTTATGGATTTTTTGAATTTAATATAATAAAATTGATTTAAAATTTCTATTTTTTTCCCAAATTATATAATAATTACAATTTTATTTTCAGTCATAAAAAATAAATTTCTTTGGTAATGACCAGTTACTCCAACAAAAGCTAATATATTAAAAGTAAAGAAACTAATGGTACGGAGTTGAGAACATGTTTAAAACAGTAGTGGTAAATTTTTATTGATTTTTCTCTCAACCTAATGTATTGATAAATACATTATTTATCAATTTTTGTGCCACTTAAATTGATAGTTACTTCACATTTTCAAAATGTTTTTTATGGTTAAAATAATTCCCCTATATTAACATATAAATGGAGAAAAAAACTCCTCAATTCCCCACACACCACAGCCCACTTAGTTTTTATACAAATCCACCCAAAAAACTCCACAACATTACTATCATCTTTTTAATGGTTTCAGTATTCTCAAAATGTAATCCCTCAAAGGTTTAACCATTCCATTTATTAAATAATATGAGTATTGAGGTTGTTAAAGTGTATTTGTTTTAATTAATGTGATATGTATACTTACTAATTGAAATATTATATCATGATATACCTTTTATTAAGGAAAATTGTATTTAAATTTAATGATACATATTTTAAGAAGTTTTTTTTAAATTAATCTCAATTTAAAAGGGGGGGGGGTTTAACTCAATTATTATTCATTGAGTTATAAATATAATTGTTTAAATTATCTCATATATATTGAGTACATTATTACTTATTATTTTTTAAGTCTGATTTTCATTTTTCCTTATAAGTACTTATAAATTTCTTATATTAGTCCCTTTCAAATGTTTCTTTCTTCATGAACAAAGATTTCCAGAAATGATTTTCATAACCCAAATTTCATTTATTAAGTTATATAATATCATCTTGAATGTATATTTACTAAATTCTATATTTTAATCCAATTAAAATATCATATGATTTAATATATTATATTTAGTTAGGAAAAATGACTTTTGAAAAAATATCTTTCAATTAATGAATTAATTTTTCATAAAATTAAAATATGCAGTGAAAAAATCTCATCCATAGTAAGTTAGGTTTTTTATTACATATTCATGTTTATCAGTCCAAAAATTATAACCCAATCACATTTTGAAACCCTATTAGGTATTAAATCAAGAGACTGTCACATTTTTATTTACCATTTTTGAATATAAGGTTTGTTAATATTTATTACACTGTGGGTTATCGACAAATTTAGTTCAAAATATTGAACTTTTTTACATCCTTTCAGAATATAATGTTTTATCTTCCACTAAAAATTACCTTTTATGAAATTTATATATTTTAAATAAACTTTTATTTATTATTATTGTTAAATATATTGTTTTCCTAAGTTTCCACTTCACATTTTGAAAAATTACATTTAAATATTATCTAAATATTTTTATTTCATTTAAATATTAAAAACAATTTTTCAGAAATCTTTTTTTTTTGATAAAATTTTTCTCTTTATTTTAAATGTATTTATATCTATTTTTTTCATAAATCACATGTTAAATTTTCTTTTTAAATTATATCTTTGGGTAAATATATTTTTTTTTGTATGGATGGATGACTAATTGGTAGGTTTCTATAACTCCCTACATTGAATTTTTTAATATTTAATATATCATGAGATCAAGATGGTTCATTGGTTATCAAAAAATAATAAAGAGGAACATATGTTATAAGATAACCCTAATGAGGTACATGGGTTATAACCGAATCCTAGAGAGGAAACCTTGTTATTTAAAAATTATAAAATGTGCACATGACATATGATAATCCTAAATAGGTACAAGGGTTGTTTTCCAATCCGAAATTATGTACACTATTTGTTAGACAAAGCCCGCTATTATATTGGAATTAGTTTTTTATTCTTACTCCACTATGAGATTTTATTTATATATTTCTATATTTGTGACGTATTTCTAGAATATTCCAAATTATTTATAGGATTCCATGGTTCAAGATAATTTTTCTTTTATTTGAAGAACCAATATGATTGTTAGTTCTTTTTGATGTCCTTATCATCATCCTATACAACTATGATATTTTTATTATATGTTTCTATCCTTATCCATGTTGTCTAACTAGTTTATAGTCTATCATTTTTTATACATTGAAATGTTTACCTTATTGATATTTTTATCTCAACCATTTATTATGTATCCATTACCATAGTTATAAAGATTATAATTTTATGAATTATCTATAATAGTTTATTATGTAGTAAATTTGTGAGAGATGTTAGAGAATTAATATGGGTTAATTAGTTGCTTTTAATGTAGGAAAACTGTCTATTTAACACAAAAAAGGGTTTTTTAGTTATTTATTTTTCCTAATTCTCTATAACATAAATCCTAAATGATGTTTGGAATATATTATAATATAAATTTTTTCATTATGTTATATAATTACATGATTATATCTGAAGGCTTCTAAAATTCATATCAGAGAAGGGTTTAGATAACATTGGTGATTAGGATGTTATTATTTGAAGATGATTTAGGAGCTATAAATGTCATAAAATTTGGATAAGTTCAAGTTTATCATATTTCTAAAAAGTTCAGATAAAAAATTAGGATATTTAATTAATAATTAATATTTTATAGATTAAGATAAGATAAATGTTGACAGTTTAATAGATATATCTATGTCTAGGATAACATTTATAAAATTTTGTGTATTGAATGAATCATCACCAGGGGCATGAAAAAGACGTCTAACTGCACACCTATTTTGACACTCTCATGGGTTTTCTTTGGATAATCACATTCTCTTTACAAACCATTATGATGGAGTTATTTGATATTTACTGTAAGGGATCATTTTAAGAATTATAAGAGAACAAAACTTAAAGGAATCAAAATTTTACCATAAGATTTATATGGTTAACATTGTATGACATAGTAGTGGATGTGGAAGTAAATGTTTCATAGGAGAACGTATCATAGGATTGAGCATTCATTTTCATAAACATTTATTGTTTTTGATATTATCATAAACATTTATGTTTCAAATTTTGGTCTAAATAATATCATTAAAATACATATGACAATGGTATGTATTTAGATCACAATATGCCTTATAACCTAAAAGGGAACATACATAAATTATTGAAAATATTTATATAAGCCTATTAGGATTTAAAATGTGTGTTTTCTAGTCTTACTAATGATTTTTTGGTTTATAGGAAAAAATAAATTAGTTCTTGGTACTCTTATCTATTTTTGTCATTTAGTTCTATTTATCGATGATATTTTTTAATATTTTATATTCTATGATAATTATGAAAATAATATGAGAATTGTTCAATAATTATAATTCTTTAAACAATCAAAAACATATATTAAATGGTTTCAATACCTATGAAAATTTAATTTTTTTAAAAGGTTATATTTTCGAGGTAACTGTTGGACCAAACATTATTGAGGAATGGACAATTTATAGTTTCAATATTTTCTTAATGTTCATGTCAAAATGGGTTGTTCTATCTTGAAAAGTGAGTTAGATACTATTGATAAATTTCTAATTTTTTATTGGTTTAATGAAGAGATTAATCCTTGATAGTTTTAGTGAAATTCATATCGTTTTTTAGATTATGATATATTGAATATTTACATGTGGGGTATAATATCTCCCTCCAATGCATTATACGATGTTTGTTATCTCACGAACATGATAATTTGAATGGTTATAGTGTAATATTAAAGAGGTACCCAGGTTGTATCCTAAGCCTAATGTGGTACACATGTCATTTTCTGAGCCAAAATATGTACACAGGTTATAACCTATGAATTAATAGGTACACATGTTATTTCGTAAGGTTAAAGATGTAAACATGTTATAGCTCAAGACCAAAGAGGGTACACATTGTTAGTGTTGATGTCCAAGAACCAAATATTTCTACTTTTATTAAATGAATATTTTATGTATTAAATATTAAATTAAACCTTTTATTATATACAGTTTATTATTATGAATTACCATAATGTAAAAAATCATAGAGAATTTTTCGCATTGATAAGGTCATAGTAGTTCCCTAATATGATGAAAACCTTGAAGTGATGAGAACATATTCTTAATATTGTTATGTTATTGGATAATATACTATGATGTGACACATATTATATAGATCTTTATTTGTGAGAACTCGTAACAAAATGAGACTTCTTCTCATGAAGTTCACTCTTGGTAATCTTAAATACGATAGATTATGAGAAATGACCCGCCAACAGGAATTATGTATGTTTTAGTGTCATGAGATATTCCAATATCTGAGCATGTGTAATAGTACTTAGAAATTAAGATTATTATTAATGCAGGTCAAAAATAGCGCATTTATATTTGATGATGAATATTATCATGCCATATGTTGGTGGGAAGTAGGGTATATTGGGTGCCTCATGAATGACATGTTATAAATGGATAAGTAAAGAAAGGATTTTTCGCATTCATATTTATGTATGTTTCTATCTCTGTCATTTGATTGAAATAAAATAGTCACCCTAAATTCCTGGACATCATGTAACGATGAATTTATTTTTAGATAGTCATAGAATTATGTATAAATCATATAGGTTGATGACAATGTAATGTAATCTATTTTATGAAATTATGTTAAAAAGGGATTACATTACACAGTGATCATTCATATATAGATTTCATTGCTGTGACTTTAATTTCTTTCTCTCAGGTTCTTTGACCCATTGCTAGATTGTATTTTTTGACTTCAGGCAAGCCTACCTAATGTAAATGAGAAATAATCCTAGAGGTACACACACTATAATTTTATGGTGGTCTGGATTAAATTATATTTTAATATAATTAATGAAAAAATAATATTCTCAAGAATGAAAAATAATGTCATTTACATTTTATTGATCACATAAATTAATAAGTATTTATTATCTAAATTGTGAATAAAATATTTTTATTTATTTTATTGAATATTTAATAAATGTTTATTTACTAGTATGTGAATATTTTATTTAAAGAGAATAATGTATTTATTTTTGTGTTCAATAACTACAAGAGGAGCTTGATAAGATCAATACCGTGTCCAGTGATAAAAAAATTATTTACGAGTTGATTAAAATTATTTATCCATTTTGCACAAGTTGGGACACCAAAAAATAATAATACTGTTGTTATTATTATATCTCATGGTATTTCATTAATGGTAATAATTATATTTAATGGCTATTATGAAATTAAATTTTGTAACTGAAATACCAGATCTATAAATATATGGGTAATTCTATTGTGTAAAATCATTGGAATACAATTAAAAATTTGGGTATACATAATTGTTGCGCATGACGAATTCTCCCTCAAATCCACTTCCTTTCTACCTCTTTAGAATGGGAAACCAGATAGAAAATTCTTTCAGGACCGAGGAACGAGCGATCAAGAATGAACAACACAAGGCATTTGATTTGCTACTTGAACACCAAAAGATAGAGTGGAATTCCTCAGATACCGTTGAAGAAATTATGGACCACCACAAGAGGGATTCCACTCTTAGATTCTCACAATCGCAAAAAAGGAAATCCAGAAGGGAATTCCGGATGATCAATAGTAATCAATGAATAATGTTCCGAATACCAAGTATTTATTTATTCAAAAATTAAATAAATTGATTATAAATTTGAAGTCTATGATACCCGCTTTTGGTTTTGGGAAATAATTATTAAAAGAAATTTCAACATAATACCCCCAATGCATGTTTCTTCTGCACTCAGAACTGACAAGTGTTATCATAACTGTCACATTTAAATTTATATTAATTTATTTGGTTGTTGATCTATGTACAATTGTGGTTAGATTTTATGTCATGTTATTCATTATTTAATATGATTTTAATTAACATGTTATCTATATATTATTCATGTTTATTTGTTGTTTCATTTTCATAATGGTTTAAGAACAAATGAAGGACCACCATAGATGCCAGCAGTATGCTCCAAATCACGGGCTGGTAAAACTGTGTTACATGACATACGGTCGGACAACACACTGTATACCCATTCACAATGTATCTATATGGGCAAAGAAGTTAACTATGATAGTGATTTTATGTCACACCCCATGTTGAATTGGAAAACTTGGAACACAACAATCATATACATGGTGTGTAATTAACATGTACATGCCATGTTGTTTGGTTGAGTCAACACACTGATGCCCTAGGCATGTGGCTTGGATATACAACAACCAAGGTACATGGAGTGTTGCCTCATGTACATGACATGTAGTCTCCCATTAATGGACAAAATTAAAATTATATTAAATTTAAATTTCATCATTAAACGTTATTTTATTGATAAGCACACCATTTTGTGTTTGAAAATTTAAAAACAGTTTTAACGAATTTTAAAAGGCTCAATTAATTAATTATAATTAATATGTAAGTATTATTTTTACCATTTATTTTACTTAAATTCCATTAATGATGGGTATCACCAAATAAGATCATATTTTATTAAAATTAAAGTGAAAATATTAATTGATAAATAAATTAATTAATTCAATCATGTTCATCTTAAAAAATAAAATAACGAATAAATTAATGTTATCCATTTACCTTTTCATATTCATTACATCTATAACCATTAACGATCATGACAATGACCTATACATGTTTTCATATTTATTTAATTAAATTTATTTCATGGTTTTACAATTATTTAATATTAAATTATAAGATTTTCTATGAGTCATCCCTCTCTCCATTATTATGAAGGACCTACATGCCCAAAGATATTTATATAATTACTTTTAACTGATCCTTTGGTTCCCCTCACCTGTGTGTGAGTAATAAATATTTGTGATGAATGTAGCATCCCGAGGTTCTTGTGGATGGTTCAATAGGGAACAATAAAGATTCTGACTCGATGATACATAGGTGGACATATGGAATGTTGTATCTCATTGAAATTCCATTATATAGTGTTATTTCATCAAGGTTATAGGTTGAATTATTATATTCTCATTAAATTTACCATTAGATAAAGCACATGATTAGGTCATTTAATTAATTATTTATTTTCATTCTAATGCATTAAAATTATATTTACTAATACGAAACATATAAATGAAATAATTTAATATGAAAAGATAAAATTTAAATTAAATTTGATTATGTATAAATGATTTATTTAAACATGGTTAATAAATTATTTAATTATCAACTTAAATATTAAAAATACATGTAAAAGATACTACAAGCTAAAAAATTATGCATGAAAAAAATAAAATCCCCCAATCTAATATTAGGGTAGACTAAACCTTTAGTTACTTGATTGGGAATGAAATGTAATAGAAATATGTGATTGACCAACCATTATTGGGAGACTTTCTATTATAAAGGGAGTTTTTATGAATGTTTAGGGTTGAAATAACCATTTTACATCAAGAGGAGTATCCCTTTCTAGACATGGTGTAATTTGGAGGCATGTGATTAGAAAATACAAGTCAGATTTTTTTGATTGGGGAGTTCACTCAATAGATCTAGGACTTAAAATCCAGTAGTTGGAAAAAACATTCCTACCTAAATAACCTCAAAATATCATTAAAACCCCTTATTTGGGTTATAATAATAGGAATATGGATCCTTTATAGTATAATGTCCTAGAAAATAGGCATTCCTTGTTTTATGGTGAGGTATATTACGATTTTATAAAATAGTGGAATATTTAAAAAAAGCAATTAATTATTTCTCCTAAAAACCACAATCAATAAATATACTGAAAATACGTTATATTAATTATAGAATATTATGAATATCTCACTATCCATATGATCAATATTGGATAAAGGAAATCTTCTCATTGGTAGTAACTTCCAAGAGTGGTTTAGTTGCCTTCAAGTTATTTTGTTCCATGAATAGAAATTTTATGTTCCAGAATCCTCAATGCCAAATCCACCTACTCAAGATGAGATTAATGAAGAGTTCCTAGGTTACTAAAAACACATGAATGGCGCAATCAATTTTCAATGTTTGATTCATTCATCTATGTCTACTAAACTCACGAAGTCTCATGAAAACATGAATACATATAGAATGCTTGAGCACTTCCATGTTGTTTAATAAGAGAGAGGTAGATAGGAATAGTTTGAGATTTCCAAGGTTATATTTTAGAGTAATAATGGAGAGTGTTACCTAGATGGGCCTCACATAATCAAGCTCATTAGTTATATTGAGGACCTAGAGGATTAAGGTTTTAAACTCCCTAAATAACTAGGCACCAATCTCATTATCGCATCACTCCTTCATACAATCTATAGATTTGTTGTGAATTTTAATATGAAAAACTTTGAGAATTATCTAACAGATCTTATTATCCTCCTACATCATATTTATAAATTTATGAAGTGTGAATCGCCTTCAGTCCTTATGGTGAAAAAAAGAACGGGAAAGTAAAGAGAATTATCCCATAATCTTCCTCATTCCCTTCCAAAAAGGTGAAGATAAAAGGTAAATCAAGGTTATAGGATAATGTATGTTTCCAATGTAGAATAAAGGGCCACTAGAAGAAAAACTACAGCCAGCTAAAGAATCAAGGTGTATCTTCATGTTCATTTGTTAACGGGTGCAATTTATCTATTTATACAAAGAGATTATTAGATACAACTTCTGGTGATCACATATTTTTTCAAATACCTCAACCAAGTAGATTTAGTTAAATTGTCCTATGGAAGGTATATCTAGGAGCAGTCCATAGATCTAAACTTAGTGTTGTATCTATATGGTAATAAAACCCCACATTTCTAACCCAAATGATCTTGGTTTTAAAGGGTTGTTTTTTGTTCTTTCAGTGAAAATAATCATTATTTCTCTGTCCATAATAGATAAAGATGTATTAATATTCATGTTTGGAAATAAATGTTTCTCCTTTTATAATGTTATCATTTTTTATTGTAGGGAACATTTACATAATGTTCATTACATGTTGGATAACCTAATCCATGTAATGGAAATCGATAAAGAACTTACTTCACATGGCTCATACAACACCCAACATCATTATCACCAGCAAGTTCATGTCAATGAAAAATTGTTGAAAAAATTAAAAAAAGATGGATATCTATATTAATTATAACTATATCCACTTGGTGTATGTCACACATGTTTACAAAAAAAATTAAGAAATCACCATTGAGTGGGAAATGCGAAAGTTCTAAAGAGATTCTTTAATTATTTTATACAGACGTGTGTAGATGACGTTATATTGAAGTAAGGGGTGGGTAGTCATACATCATAGCTTTTACATATGAATTTAATAGATATGGAAATATTTACATAATGAGGTATAATTTGGATTTATTTGATAAACTCAAGTAATAAAATAGAGAAGTTGAGAACCAAATTGGTATGAATATTAAGAAAATCCACTTTAACTAAGGGGGATAATATCATATTCAAGAATTCATTGATTAATTATTGGAGTTTTGGATCCTATCCCAACTAAAAACTCATTAAATGCCTTAGTGGAATGGAATAAGGGAAAGGATGAACCACACCTGGTTGGACATGGTGAGATCAATGATGAGTCATGGAAGTCTTCCATTATACTTTTTAGGATATGAGTTACAATCAGTGGGACACATACTAAATCAAGTACCAATAAAATCGATAAAAGGTATTCCTTACGAATTTTGGAGTGTATTAAAAACCATGTTATCCAATTTACATGTGTGGGGAAGTAAAGTCTTTGTTAAGGCCTCTTTAAGTTGCAAAATTGCACCCCAAGGAACAAAGTGTACCTTTATAGGACACGCATAGAAAACAAGAGGGTATTACTTATACGACCCTACAAAAATCATTATAGTGGAAAGACATTCCATATTACTTGAGATAGAGAAACTCTCCAAAATATATAATAGGTTGGAGACAAACTTCGATGAGGTCAAGGATCATGGAATACATGGGTGGGTACATGATCCGATTCCACAGAGCCCCGTGGAAAAATAATGTATTCTAGAGTCATATGAACTATGTATGAGTATAAGAGAGGTTATGATTCTAGAAAAATATGTTTTTTTAGTTATTGAGTATATTGACTCATTATTAGATGATAATAATGGTCCTATAACCTATAATGAAGTAGTAAGTAGAACAGATGTTTCCAAGTGGAAAGAATCCAATAATTCTAAAATGGATTCCATGTACCAAAACCAAGTTTGGACTCAGGTAGATCCTCTAGTGAATGTAAAGCATGTTGGTCACAAATCTGTATTCAATAAGAAACTATAAATAGAAGAAAAATTGGTACCAATATGAAGTGATTGGTTAAAAAAGGGTTTAAACATCATTAAGGTATTAAATATGATACTACCTTTTCACCATTTTCACTATTGAAATCCATCAGAATTATACTTTCCATTACGGAATACCATGACAATGGGATTTGGAAAATGGATGTCAAAACATCCTTCTTAAATAAGAACCTTCTAGAATATGTCTAAATGACACACCCAAAATGGTTTGTGACACTAAAAGATTTTAATAAGATATATAAGTTTCATAAATCCATCTATGGATTAAAGAAAGAATCTATGTCATATAACAATAATTTTATGAAGCCAAAATAGAATTTGGTTTTATAAATAACTAATGTGTGCCTTGTGTCAACAAAAGTTTTAATTGGTATGCAATATTTTTATTAATATAATATATTTATGACATATTACATATTAGAAACGAAATACCAGTCTTATATTCTATTAAAGAAGTGTTGAATAAATGATTTTCCATAAAATACCAGGCCAAGATATTATATATTAATGGGATTAAGATCTATTGTGATATATCCAAGTGTTTTTTAGCCTAATTCAGTCTAAATTCATTGGAAAGAAACTGAAAAGGTTCAGTATAGAACAATCCAAGAGGATATTGTTTCCTGCATCACATGAAATTCATCTTTCCAATAAAATATATCCTCACACCCAAGAAGGAAAAAATATAATGGAATGGATTCTATAAAAATTAGAGATTGAGTCAGTCATGCATGTTATGCTATGGAATGGTCTAGATGTCGCCTGCACACTATGTGTGGTACAAAGATATCAAGCAGATCCCAGTGACCACAATTGGATGGAAGTCAATAATATCATTATGTATCTGAGGTGTACTGAGGTTATATTCCTGGTTTATAGAGAAGATAAGAAAACAGTCATCTAAGGATTTTCAGATTCTAGTTTCCAGACTGATGAAGTTGACATGATGTCACAAAGAGGATACATATTCACTTTGAATTCGGGTGTTGTGAGCTGGAAATCTCAAAGTAGGTTGTGGTTGCAGATTCTACAACAACATCTGAGTATATTTCATCTTCTGAGGCAACTAAAGAAGCAGTTTGGATGTGAAATTTCTTCAAAGATCTTGATGTGGTACCTAATAGTAAATATCCCATTACACTATACTGTTATAATATTGTAGCGGTGGACCTCATAAAATAGTGAAGGTCACATCAGCAGAAGAAGTACAAACATCAGAATTATCATATCTTGATGGATTTTTTTAGAGAAGTGAAGTTACAATGAGAAGTATATACACATAATTCAATGTGGAAGACCCCTTTACTAAAGCCTTGACTCAGAAAAAACATGATTATCATGTGAGGTCTAGTAGACTAACATTCATAAATAGTTGGATTCAGTTCAAGTGGGAGTTTGTTAGAGTAGTTTTTCTAGAACAAACTACTTTTAGTTTGAATACATGAATATATTATGTATTAAATATTAAATTAAACATCTTACTACATATTTTCCATTATTATACATGACCATAATTTAATAATGTGCATGATTATTTTTCACGTTAATATGGTCATAGAAGTTCCCTACTATGATGAGATCCATGAAGTGCTATGACCATATTCATAACATAGTTCTACATTTTGAAAGAATACTATAATGGTATACATAGTATATAAACCAGCCGGTTTCAGTACTCATAAGGATATGAGACTTCCTCTCATTATTTTCTCACTTGGTAATCTCTAATATGAGAGATTATAAGAACAGAACCACCAGTGAGAAATCTGTATGTTTTGTTTTTACCAGAGTTTCTTATATTAGAGCATGTGTAATAGTCCTAAGACTTTAAAATTATCATTAATTAATGTCATGACTCGTGAAATTATATTTTCTAATGAAAACTGACACTCCATATGTTGGAGGTAAGTAGGGTATGTTGGGTGCATGACTAATGAAATGTTATTCATATATAACTCATGAAATTATTTGTCCCTTCCATATTTAGGGAAGTTGATATGTCGACCCTTTGATTGAAATAGAACTATCACCCTAAATTCAATGTTCAGGGTGTAATGACGAGTTTATTTTAGATAGTCAAAGAGGGATATATCAATCATATATTTTTATGACAACGTCATGAAACCTACTTGATGTGATTATGTGACAAAGAGATTATATTACACAATGAACGTTCGTATGTAGTTGTAATCATTGTGACTTTATGTTATTTATTTTTATTGGAATATCCCATTTCTAGTCATTAATCTTATACTTTAGGCTAGCCCTGCTAATGTCAATGAGAAAGAATAATATATGGTTATACAATGAGTGTTTCTGGTCGTCTCAATTAAATTATATTTAAATTTAATTAATAATATAAATTTTAATCTCACGACAGAGTAATAAATTTAATTAAGTTATATTGATCACATAAATTAAAGAAATAGTTATTCTCCATATTGTGAATAATATATATATATATATATTATCAAATTTTTTTAAAAATATTTAATTACTAGTTTATTATAAAATATTTATTTAAGTGACTAAAATATTTATTTGGGTCTTCAAAAAATATAAGGGGTGTTTGAACAAACCAAAAACACATCGAGTGATAAAATAATATTTACAAGTTGGTAAATATTATTTATCCATTTTATTAAAGTTGGCACACCACAAAATAATACTAATAATAATAATATTATTATGCGGAAAAAGACATCATTAATGGTTAAAATTATTTTTAATTTTTGTTATGTAATTAAATTTTTTTACTCAAATCCCAACTTTATAAATAGAAGGGTACCAATATTGTGTATATTCATTCCAAACCAATTCCAAGTTTGGGTATAGAAATATTTTTCTCAAAATAATATCTCTTAACTCCTCCTCTTCTCTACATCTCAAGAACAATAATCCAAAGATATAATTTCTTCAAGATAGATGAGAGAACAATCAAGAATGAACAATGCATGAAACCACACTAGCACCCGGAGAACAAGTGGTGTTGCTTAAAGACCATTGAAGAATGTGTGGATCAACTCATGAGGGATTGTAACCTTGTGTCATTGAAAGCTCAATAAAGGAAATCTAGAAGGGGATTTTCAATTGATTATAAAACATCAACGAAGAAATTTCCTAAGCCAATGTATATATTTATTCAGTTTTCCAATAAATTAATTATAAATTTGAAATGCAAGATCCTCGCTCTTGGTTTTGGGTAACGATTATTAAAAGAAATTTTATTATATCACCCACAACTGCATGCTTCCATTTCACCTGTAACCAACACGCATGTTGTTATCACAATACCACTATGATATGGTATTCATGATATGATTCCTACATCACTAATAGATTTTGTTTTCACATCCTTAAATTTCTGCAAAATTTTCCGGATATTAAAAAATATTTTCTTTTTTATTGGTTTAATTATTGTTGTTATATGATTCAAAGATATGATAATATTATTTAGTTACTTTTATGAAATTAGTTTTGTATTAATTTCTAATTATATTTTTATTAAATATTTCTCCCCTAATACATGTTGCCTCACATTTTTAAGATATAACCCTTATGATTCACTGAAATGTATCCATTACAGAGCATTTTAGGTCACCCGTTTCTTAAGATTCCATTCCCCAGGTAATGGAGATAAAAAAATATGAAATATATAACAAATTTTATTAAGCATATAATTTTATGGGGATGTTTAATACTTTTTATAACTTAACCAATTTATTATATAGTAGAAAAGAATTCTTTTTGACATATAGAACATGGGTTTTGATAGTTATTATTTTTTAAAAATTATCTAAAAATGTAAACATGAAATATCATTGGAATATATGGTAATATAATATTTTAATTAAGTTATGTAATTAGATGGTCCAGTCTATTGGATTCACTATTAAATCTTCTTAAAAATTTCATTAGTAGTTTTGTATCCCATGAACACCATCATATCCTTTTTTGATAAAGATGATATTAAGGAATTTATTTCCTTTAATCATTTTTTATACATGTTTTTTCATTTCAATACAATGATGAGGTTTTATATGGACCAATGAATCTATATTTAATATTCATGATAACATAAATTCCTAGATATATAATATATGGTATCATATTCTCCTTGTATAAACTAAAACCTTTTGAATAAAATTTTAGGATGTATTATTTTTTAAAAAAATTATATTGATCCATAAAATGTTCTTGAGATAAAATAGAGAGTAGTCCTATATTTAATAATAAATATTGAATCATATGATTGGTGATAGACATTAGGGGGTCATGGGTGTAAATATATATTTAAGTTTATTTAAATACCCTTTCAACTGTCATTCATTTTCAACACCTCCCTGTATATAAAATTACTATAACTAAAAGAAAAGAGGAACAATAAAATTTTTAATGAGGTATTATTAATTTGATTATTAATATGTCCGCATTGTGTTTTGGTTATTATGTATCACATGACATAAACCGTGGTTTGGAGCTTCCAATATTTTAACTTGTATCTTCTATTGTAGAAAGATTCTAAAAACTAGAATAACAAATGAACCACTATGTGCTCTACCACATCATCATCTACGTGCAGTATTCTTGTCCAAAATTGTCACTACTATGATATGGTGTTCATTCTATCATCATTTTCCTACATCATGGAAATTATCTTAGAAACTCACTATAAATGATCATCACCATGGCCAAATATATGATGAGATTATACTATTTAATTTCTCACAGGTAATCATTTTTTCTAAAATGTTAATTATTTGGATGTGGTTTTTATAAACTGATCATTTCCCAATCATGATTCTCACCATGGTTTTAATAATAGTTTGATTATCTCCATATTATCAATAATTATTTATGAAATTTTATTCCTATAATATTTTTTTCATGAAAATATATATTTCATGGAGAACATATCATGTTTTCTTGAATCACAATCCATTCACGTTATTGTGATGTTTCAAATAGTAGAACCTTATTTTCTTAAATCTGTTTAAGTAATATGGTGTAGAAAGGGAGTCTTATAAATTATATTTGGTATGAAATTGATGTAAAATAAAACTATATGAAGTCATACATACTACCTTATGATGTCTTATGAAACATAGTGAGTCATACAGAAGTTCTTCTGAAGTCATAAAAAACTCATGAAGTCTTAAAAAATGTTTTTATGACATATGAAACACATGGTGAAATTGAGACTAAGACATTAATATATATAGAACCAAAATTCTAGAAAATTTAAAAATGAAATTCTAAGCATCATAAATTTAATTTAAATATATTATAATGAAAATATATCCTTTTAATATATTTTCCCATGAGTGTATAATCACTAAGTACATTATCCATTATATACGGAACTCTTTCAAAATTTTCTCATTATTATTTCTTCCCAATCTTTTGAAGCATGAAATAAAATAAAAATTTACTCACATACTATAATCTTAAAATTTATATAACATTTTCCTCAAATTATAATATCATCAAACATAATGGATATATTTTGAAAAACACTTTTCCTTTGATAGTAATTATTTTTAACATTTAGAATAGTTCATCAGTAACCAAAAAAAATATTATCGAAAACAAATACAAAAACAACTTTAATATAGTTAAAAATAGGTATGAAAAATTTTAGGATAAGAAAAATATGGACCAAATTCCTCATTCATTGATTATCTATCAATAACGTGCGCATATAGAACAATTTTTAGGAATAAAATCATTATCCTAGGAATTTTGACAACACATGACTTTAAAAATCATGAATTAGGATTTAATATCAAAACCAGTGGTTCAAAAGAATTTAACCAACACGAATAATAATGAATAAATAAATAACTCAAAATAAAATTCCTCCCCACATGTGGGAACATTCATTGATGATGATCATGTCTTCTTCTGGTGTATGATATTTCTAATGAAGAATGTTGTTCTCTAAGATATCTAAATTTCTATTGATTTATGCTTCTCTGTTCCCCTCTCAAGTTAGTGTTTATAGTTATAATCCCTAGAGTGATAGGTCAGGGATGATAAAAAATTAGGGTTTCTAGTTTTAGATATATATAATTCAATTAATTAATAAATTAATTAAATAAGTTAATTTTACAAATCAATTCGTCTTTTGATGGTCTAATACCAGGGAAATTGGGGGAAGGATGTTTATACATCCCCTTGGGTAAAAACCATATTCATGAACTAACTGTGATTCCAGATTTCAAATCTATGTAATTAATTTTAAATATTGTTATTATTACAATGAACACATACCGAGGGTCTAAAAAGATATTTTATTTTTGAAGACATGGGACATTAAAATTAAATTTCTCTCTATGTGACCAAACTGAAAAATATTGCTTAAAATATTGTAAATTTTTTAAAAAATCATGGTTTTTAAAAAAATGTCCAACAACACTAATGATTATAAAATTATCTCAAAATAATGAACATATTGTGATGAAAAAAGTTATGGAAATTAAGGGAAATTATAGGATGACAGTATATTGACCTTTATAGCTTAATCAAAACAACCTAAAGATAATTATAATACAGAATAATAAGATAATAGTGAATAGAAATAGTTTATTTGTAATTAAATAATAATGTGTCTCCAATAATGAAAGGATATTTTGGTGTAGCAGAAGGAGAATAGGAATATTGAGAGGGAAAATAAATTACTGATCTCTAAGAATGATCCATTATTGTTTCCATCAATCATTGTTTGTTTGATTTTATTTCACTCATAGAATCATCAGTACTAGAGCCCAAATCTTCAATGAAACTCATCCAACCAAAAATCAACTTATCTCTTTCTTCTTGTGCTAATTATCTTTCCATTTTGTATTTAGGTTTATAATATATGAATTAGTGTATCTCTTTTTTTTGTATTTGTATAAAGGTAATTATGATACATTATTGTATTTACTACTCTTATCTTTCATTATTACCTTTCATTTATGCTTATGATGTTATATAATTGATCACTTCTTTATGTACCACTATCATTTCATATATTTATAAAATCCTTTAGTAATTTTTTTCACCTTTCATAATTTTCTAAACTTAGAATTTGATGAATTTGTAAAAACATTTATATTATATTTAAATTCCACACCATTATTCTTTGAAACATCCTCACCCATGATATTATTTAATTACAAATCATACTAAACTAAAGAACTAATGAGATCATCAATGGTATATTCCATACAGTCCATAATCTAATTAATTGTTAGTTTAATTGCATTCGATTTTTAATGTTTTGAAAACAAAACCATTTTAACCATTTAATTGTTATCCATGGTATCTAAAACATCATTTACACTAATTATGATTCTTATAAATTGGTGATCCAATTTTTATGGAATTATCTTCCCCAAATTTAATACTTGGAATTATACATGTTTCATTTCAATTTTCTTTAGTTTTGGTTTGTTTTAATCATAGGGAGTTACATGATGTATCTTTTCGGTGAATTTATTTTTCATACAAATAGATACATGTGTAAAGACACATTCAATTATTTCATAATAAGTTATTTTCTTTATTACTTATTTCAATACATATATTACCAAATTATTACCTAAAATTTCATATGGTTCTATATTAATTTAATTATATAGTTTCGCAATGCTTACCCAATTCTCAATGATTAATTACCTTATGTATATCTTTGTAAAATATTACTAATAATCTAGTCATTCCGATAAAAATATAGTGGTTTTGTGGAATCGATCCACTATTTAATTTCATTAATCCAAATAATAATAAATTTCCTTAGGCTATTAGGATAAAAAATGGTTAGTTAAAAGGAAAATATTAGCAATAGAGCCTATATACATGAGGAATAACATTTGATACCATTTATCATCCCAATTGATATGTAAATGGTGTTTTATAGTGGGTTAATTATAACTTTTAACAACTAAATATTAATATTAAATAAGAGTATATTATTATATACAGAAACAATGTAGTGAAATTTAGTGTTAAAAAATAAAAATATTTGGAAATGTAAATGATATAAATATATTATATTCAGATTAGTTCAGATCAATCTGAAATTACAACCATTTATCACCCCTATAAGGGGAATGAGTAATATAACTCACAAGTAAAAGACTTAACCTTTGAATGCAAGTGATATCCTTTTTCAAATAGAACATTTTTCTTATACGTAGGTACAAACCGAACTATATATCCTAAATTTTAATGGAAGAAATCACAATAAAGGAACCTGAATATTTTTTAGGAGTCCCAACATAAGGTCGTACCATTTCAATAGGTATAAGCGATACATCAATTTCTTTTGGATATGAAAAATTACAAACTATAGAATAAAAATCCAATACAAAATAAAATGGTACAATATTAAAAGGAAGAATAAAATTAATAATATAATAATGATTAAGATAAATGTTGATGTAGCTTAGATATATTCAAAATAAATGTATAAAATTATGAATATCCCTTACAATCATACAATAATAATGGAAGTCACATTAATACATTACAAACCTTTTTAATTCTAACTATTCTTCCTAGTTTATGTGATTTCACTTAGAGGGGGAGGGAGTGAATCTGTGAACATGTTTTCTTTTTTATGAATTTGTATTCTTAAGGTTACCTCTATAGATTTCTAAGGTTGTAATCATTTATTCTTACTATCACTTAGCCTTACCGTGAATATATAGAATGCAAATGGAACATTATATAAGGATTTACAAGGTCTGGTCTCAATATTCACCTACCCATTTTCAAAATTGTTTAAACACCCCAATTATATATTATTTTACTATAAACGTAAGCGGTTACAATAGCGTACTCTCAAAAAATTATTTAATGAGATTAAGCTATGGGATATAACATAACACTAAAAGATATTTATACTACCCCACAAAGCTACCAGCCTCCCATTTTTTCTTTTTTCTATCTCACATATATCATCCCTTCCTGTTATCATTGAATACATTACATAATCATTATTCTTAAAAATATTCCACAAGATCCATTAAATATATCTTCATCTTCTATATCTTCTTTTATAATAATGATAACCGTGTTCTCCCAAATTAATCATGTTTAATTCTACATGATAATTCATCTTTTCGTAACCATACTGTGATAGTAAATCATACTGATTTATCAGATTATTTCCATGATAAAATTGTATCATGAGTCTTATCTGCTATTTTTTATATATGGAAAAAGATTACTATATGTAATCAAATTATTCTATTTGATATACAATAATTATAATTTAAAAGTAGAATATTTATTTCATATGAATATTCTAATTTATTCCACATGTAAATTTGTATTCATGTTCCATCATGAATATTTACTCTATGTTTTTCATATATTGAATTATGTTATATATTTATTCATTTAAAAGCATATAAAATTTTATTTTTAATAATATCTCATGAAGATATAGATGAATAAATCTATATGACATTTGAAGTATCAAATACTTATAATCTTTACAACTCCCACTAAAAAAATATTCATTTAAATCTTTTATAAATTGGTGTTGAAGTCATCATGTCATATATAAATACCTATAGGCTTATCTCTTCTATAATTATCACTCATTAAAATAATTAAACATTATCATGAAAAATAATATTTAACTATAGACATTGTGATGTCGATCTCACCATTTAGTACCTCTATTATCTAAAATCGTTCATTGATTTTGAAAAATGGTATGGCCTATACCGTTTTTATCCATACTCCTTCGCTCATTTGAGACACCATGAGAATCTCTAAAACTGTTTTTCACTCAAATTTTCTATGAGAAAATTATAATCACACCATTTTCATGAAAATGACAACATCAAATAAATTATGGTGTAGTTGAATAATAATTTCATAATTCCTTATAGTGTAGTCTCCATTACATTAGAATAGAGAATCATAGACATACTGGATTCAAATTCATTGTACCTTATTTAATATCAAAGATTCACCTTGGGTTTGATACCTCGATTTCCAACATCAACAATAATGATACATTCAATTGATTATTCTGTTTAATACATTTAGATCTATGAATTTTTTTATCTAAATTAACCCCTCATAAAAAATGAACTTATAATACTGATCATACCCTTAAAAAGTTTGTAAGATCCTTTACACAACATTGAAACCTTGTGATTTCCTCTACAAAAGTATATGAACTACCTCATCACCTTTATATAACCAGCCTAACTTCTAGTGTTACATTGACATATCAACTAGTTTACCTTTATAAGGATATTGAGCCTCTAGATTATCCATACAAATCAAAATACTCCCATTATATAGGATTAATTATTTTAGTGTTACCTTGAGTCAAGTCATTTATATTACATAATGATTTATATACTGTTCCTCTAACCATTAAAAAACAGAATAATATTTGGAATCATGTTTTCTCAGCACATGATACATCCATGTTCCTTTACTTGTTAATATAATTATCACTTTACAATTTCATAGACTATATAAATCACGATTTAGCCCTACATGGTTAATCAATTCATCTCAAAATCACCTAAAGAATATCAAAAAACACTTGACACCACCAATTTTCCATCAAATATAGCAAACAATGTTTCATTACCCAAAAAATGTTAATTTATTGAAGAGTTGTGAAAATATCATACAAAATTTAGGCTACTAATTTTAAGCTATCCAATGATGTTTTTCTATAAGTATCTCATAGTATTGTATCAATTTATGATGAATACTCACTCCAAATATGTAACACATATTCATACACATATTAACAACATTATATATCTTCTTTACTAATAAAAAATTTAATCATGCATTGTAATCTGAATATAACATATTTTAATAGTTTTGAATACCAACACACAACTCTTAAGATAATATGTGTGTCCATTTAATTATCCCTTTTATTGAAAATAAAATTCAAATTTCTTGTAGAAGTTTTACCTCACCGACTTAAATCTTATTAAACATTATGAAAAGAATTTTCTATAGAATATTCATCTCCGTATTTATATAAATATTTTGTCTGGATTCATATTTGGGATAGAAGTATTGATTAATTTGATATATAATAAATGATATATAAAAAAATAAAATATAATCTTAGGGAGGATAACCTAGTTCATAAAACAAGATATGATAACTAAGGTGATGAGATATATCTATAAATCCATACATGTGTCATAATTCATAATTTTCTCATTTTGGGGTTTTTTAACCAGATTTATATGTTAATTTCTTTTAGTCTACCCACATATTAATGGACACATTAGAGGGTTTAAGGGGAATCAATACAAGCCTGCCATTGTTTTAGTAAACACATAAACCATAAATACCACTTTTCAATCATATTTTTCATAGTCCAAACCAATGTTGACAGTGTGATTAGAATACATAAATAATTTATTTTACATGGTCATATAGTAAATTATAGATATTATGAATTGAATAATATTGATACTGTTTCATCATTTTCAAATCATCAAAAATGTGTGCTATCAATTTCACTTTATCTTTCCAGTAATCATGTTCCATTATGTATAGTTTATTATAGTATCTAGTTTGGATAGCCTCCCTGAATCCCACTTTATTTTATTCCCTTAAATTAAGAAAAAGTTAATGTTGGGAAAAAATACCTCAAGGTATCATTAAATCATTTTTTGAGGAGATTGTATTTGTTGAAAAAGTGGGCCTCCATGTTTTTTGTGCTGACAAATCAGACCACAATGTTATTTTTTGATTTCCAAGAGGGTTTTTATTGTGAGTTCTCAAGTTCTAAAGGTATTTTTGACAACCTATGTTGATAAAGAACGATGATAATGAAATGGAAAAATCATGATGTGCGTGAAATATTTGTAAATATGTGCAAAATGTAAAGTTGTGCGAAAGAATATTGTGCGCCCAATGAGACGTCAAATAATGTTTCACTTTCTCAAAGAGGATCATGTGGAACACTGTGAATCTTCCTTGCAGGGGTCATGAATGTGTACAAATAAGAGGTGACCCCCCTTATTCAGTGTAGCTCAATACTTAGAGAAAATTTGAGCACCATATTAGGTAAGAATTTTCTATGAAGGGAGTTTCGTGAATGATTTTTAGTTGCGTGCAAGCTAAGGAAGTTTCACAAAAGCTAATGAAGTTGCACATAATATTTGAATTGTGAAAAAGATTGAAGTTACGTGTAAGGGGTGTTTCTCAACAAAAGTGAAATCTTGTGTGCAAGGCATTAAAATTGCGTGAAAGACACAGTAATTGTTGTGCAAAATATTTGGAGTTCCCCAGTAGTACTATTGTAAAGTGGTTTTCAATAGTGGATGAAATTTAGACTTCAGTATAGAATCTATATATAGTATAGGCTTCAATAATCAGTTAAAATTAAGAGACCTATGGGTCTATAAACTGTGAATGGATCCGTTCCAAGTGCAGTGAGCAGAGGAAGAGGAAGAAGGTTATCCTTTCTACTGGAAGTGATCCAGAGAGAGAGAAATAGGGATTGACCCTTGATAATGTAGTGAGATGACCCTAAACATTATAAAGTCTGATAAATTGGGCATAAAAGTGATCTAGCCCTACCATTATTGCATTCAGAATTAGTGGATTTGTTACAGTGACGCATCACCATTGTATGCTCGTTGGACATAGCCCAGTGAGGATGAACCAAGTTAAAATATTTGTGTCTCATAGTTTCTTCCCTGAATTGTATCCATAAAATCATAATCAGATAATGAATCAAAGAATAAGATCAATAGTAAAATATAAGTGAAAAAAGCGACCATTATAATAAATAGGTAAAGATCAAGTGGGACACAGATAATTTTGAAAATAATATTCATACCCTGATTCACCACCCCCCCCCTCTTAGGGTATCTTTGATCCTTTTGGTCCTAACAATTGGTATCAGAGGGAGGGTTTATTTTTTACATTCATTTTCTCTAACATGGTTTAGTCCATTTTTATTGATATAGATTTAGTCTACTCTTATTTTATTATTCCATGGAAAAGGGAAGAACATCAATGAAGAATCAGATGTCTGGTGAAATTACCCAGCGTGGAAGTGTCAATGGAAAGAGTGTGATTTTGTTAAATGTATAATGTAGTGAACAAAATAAATGTTTGGATGAATCATACAATGAAAATATATACTCATTCAATGATGCTGAAAGAATGAGTAAGGATCTTGATATTCCAAGTGATGTTGGAAATACTGATGATGAAGAAACTCCCAGAGGTAAAAAGTGGATATTTTTCAGGAAATAAAGGAATTGGATGAGAAGTTTGGTGATGAGATTAAATAAAAAGTTATCCAGATCAAAGAAATGGAAATTGATTTGAACAAGCTAAGAAGATTAAATCGAAGGCTTATTGACGTGGCCACAGATCTGAGGGAGTAGAATGAATCTCCAGATGAAGAACTCAAAAAGTTTTCTATAAAGAGAGAAAATATCGAAGCTGATGTTAAGGTAATGAATTTGAATTGAGATAAAATTCAGAATCAAAAATCTAGAAATGACGATCTTTTTACACAGCTATCCGAACTAGTTCAGAAGAATCAAAGGATACAAAAAGAGAATACATCCATCTCTAATTATTCTTCTTAGAAAAAATTGAATGTAAAAGAGAATTGTGACATGGTAGATAAGATTAGATGTGAATTTTATGGTGATATGAGTATAGGGAAGATTATCAAGAGAGAACTTGATGACCAACTTGAATCAAGGGATATTAAGATTCAAAAGATGGAATAAGAGCTACAATAAGTAAAGAAACAACTGGAGAAATCCAATGCTAGTGGAAAGCCTAAAATAAACGATTCCTTGCACTTACTGTTAGATTTTCCTTCTTAAGTTGATGATAATATGAAAATAAAGTATGTTATTTATGAGTAGAAACAAAAAAAATATTTTCTCATCTTAAAGAGAAAATAGTTTTGGAAAAGCAGGTATTGGATTTGATGAATCCCCTCCCAGACATGATATAAAGAGAACCGTGAATAGTTCCAAAAATAGAGAAAATAATATAGGTTCTCGAGAGAGGCCAAAAAGGACATTAAAAAGAGTTAGTGACAACATGTTCTATTTCTGTGGGATTCATAGTCACACATCAAGCTTTTTTCCAAAGGATAATGAATACATTGCATTCTATAAAGATAGAATTTATTCTGAATCTAAGAATAAGATGAAGCATCATGGTAAATCTAAAAGAAGAGTCTCTCAGAAGAAAGAATCCATGATGTGATTCTATTGTGGATGAATAGGGAACTATATGAGTATGTGTTAGGAATATCAAGATATCAGCATCAGAATAAGAAGTCAAGATATATCAACATCTTAGTTGAGAAATGATGGTCTGAGCTATGACTTTAATGGAAGATATTTATATGTTCTAATGATGGGAATTTGGAAAGACATTGTAGTCAAAATACGACAGAGAATGAAAAGCAATGTAGAATAACATTAACAAAATTGACAGTATACAATGAAAAATCATATAATCGAAGAAAACATGGAAAGATGAAAAACATGTTTACAGTCTCAGTGGAAGCACAAGGATCTCAACAAAATGTGTATAAATCAGCTCATTTTTTACACTATAAAAATCCATAGAATGGATCTAGACAATATTGAATGATAAATGGAGAATATTTTCTTGGTGTAAGTAATAGGAATTTAAATTTAGTGGAAAAATCAACCCCATCAAGAAAGGGTAGAATGACTGAAACAACTGATAAAAGAAAAAAATAAATAAAGAATGTCTTAGAAAATCTACACCTCATTCCACATACCAAGAAGTGAAGATAAGAGGAGATATTCCTATATAGAGAAGGAATCAGGGGAAGTGTCATATTGGTGGAACATTTAAGAAGGAAATGTCTACTTGTGGGATTAAACCAAAAAGTGTGAGAAAGACCAATCCTGCAGAATATGAATATCAGAAGAATAACCAAATTGTTGTTAAAGAATTACTATTCATATGGCTAGAACAGTTGGAGTTGGGTATGTAATTATAGAAAGAAAGGAAATATTGCACTGTGTTGAATGAAAGAATCAAAGGGTTGACCCATCATGATCAACCAGAATCCTCTTCTTGAGGATTCTTGAGGGTCCCCTCTCCCTATGTATATAAATGATGTTAACTGACGATTCAACTGTTTCATGTTTTAGGGAAATATGATCTAATGGGAAGTGGCATCTAAATATGGAAATTAGCGAAGTGATATGATTTAGAGTTTTAACTAACTCAAATCAAGAACCAAAGCTGGAGAAGAAAGGGAGAAAATGAGCATAATAGGAAGTGATTGTGTTATTAGCTTTGTCTATTGTTTCCTACACTGAGTTCCAACTCAGTAAACTTAGATATTTGGATAATTAAACATTGTCGAGTTCTATATAATAAACGATGTAGGAGAAGAAGAATGTTTATGGGTATAAATAGTACGACTAGCCCCAGGAAGGGTTTCATAACATAGGGGGAGTATTGAATATCATAATTAAATGCAAGAGCCATAAAAGCAATAATTGGATGACTTAGCCCAGTTTTTGTCAATTTAGAGAATCAACAAAATCCATGTATTTTATAATTATCTTTTTTTGTCCTAACATTATGGAATCAATAATCTGTTTTCAGGATACCAAGAAGCTGTGAGAGAATATTAATGATGTTTCCACAAGAATCTGAGAAAAGTTGTTGAAGGAAATGATGTCATTGAAAAACGAGACAATGAAAAGTTTCATATTGAAAGTGATGATGGGGTATGAGACTCAGGGGGAGTAGTAGTGGAAAATGATGATACCGAAGAAGATACAGATAATGATCATGAATAATTCAAGTCCATAGCTGCAAAGATGCCAATGAATCGAGCTGAAACTGATAGGAAGAATATCGTTGGTGACCAATCAGCTCCAGTTCAGACAAGAATAATGAAATCACGGTAGGATACATATTTACTATCTAAGGTAGAGCCTAAATTCATTGTTGATGCAACTAAAGATGAATACCAGCATCAGGATATGAATGAAGAGCTAGATTAGATTGAGAATAATCAGATGTGGGAGATTGTTTTGAGGCCAATAGATAAAACATTCATCAGGTCTAAATGGGTATATCACAACAAGATGAATGAATATGGCATTGTGATTTGAAACAAAGCATGACTAGTGTACACAGGATAATTCTTGATAGAGGGAATAAATTTTGATGAGACATTTTCATTGGTTTCATGGTTGGAGACAATCAGATTATTCCAAGCGATTACAGTGTAACAGAAGTTCAATGTGTTTCCGATGGATATTAAATTGGAATTCTTGAATTTATTTCAGGAGGAATAATATAATATTGAGTAGATAGAAGAACATGGTATCCAATGCTGGATTAGTTTTTGATGAACCTTAGTTTTGGCATGGTAGAATTGATTGCAATTTTTGTGCCAAAAATGATTATAATCAAAGGATTTTGGTGATATTAAATTTTGAAGACACGATCTTCAAAGGATCTGATGAAGCATAGTGCACATTGTTTTCTAAATTGTGAAAAGGAGGTGTTGAGACGGTTTATAATGGAGAATTCGAAGGAGATGAAAAATCTAGTTGCTACCCAAATGATGTTTTCAAAAGATAATGATGGAAAGTCAATTAATATTACTGAATACATACAGACTACTGGGAGATTACTTTAACTGACAATCACAAGACCTAATATTGTTTTTCTTCACACTCCAATAAGCACAATATCAAATCAATCCTGTAATACCCTGAGCTTCCACGATACGCTTCTCATTCAATAATGCAATAGCTTGTATTGTATGCAACTTCAAGTTGTAACACACCACAACTAATCAAAGTAGCTGTTATGAATAGTAATACCGACTTTTTAAAATTATAGAAATTTTATATTTCAGAATGGAATTCATTTTTGTATACGTAATATCGAAATTATCCAATGTTGAATTTTTTGTAATTTTCTGAGAACTTCCAATTTTTTACGAATAGTGAAAAATACATTAAAACAACAATTTTTATCAAAATATTTAATAGTGAAAAATTATAATATTGAGTGGTTTTAAAGTATAATTAGAATATATTTTTACTATTTTATCCAATGGTGGTAATTAGAATTAATTTCACTTTGAAATTGGACACAAACAATTGTCAATCTTTTGATATATATTGTTTCTTAAAAACACTCTATTTTTTTGTGACATCGGGAATTGATTATAAAATTAATTAATGCAACTTATATGTTTGGAATTTTTTAAAATAGACATCATTTTTTAATTTGGAATATCAATTATATCTTAGGGTGAAATTTTGGCATTTTTTTGAAAAACTTCAATTTTTTATGAATAGTGAAACCACTAAGTGGTAGTTAAATAACTGATTTTTCATTGAAATGAAATATTACCACTTCTGTGATTTGATTTTCAAAACTCCAACATACATGGTTTTCATTAGGAAGTAAAATGTGGTTCAATGGGATTAAAATATTTTTTTTGGTGAATAGTAATTTTTAGGTTTAATTAATCGCAATTAAAGGTAATTAGTGAAATTTAAGGTAAAAATGATATTATAGAAATATTAAAATACCTTTACAGTTGTCCTACCACTATTTGATTTGTCATGGCCGACCAAGAAAATACATGGGTCAACTTGGGGACCCCATGGATCCACTTTTCTAGGAAAATGACATAAATAACTTTTATTTAAAGTTAAAATAAAAATGTCAAAAACATAAGTTGTTTTACTAAAACAATTTTTAAATGGGGTTATAAAAGTCATATTTTTTACTATAAATATTAATTAGAAATATAAAAATATTTCCTACATCATGATAATTGTTTTATGATTTTTAGACATTAAATAAATTAAATTATTTATGACATGATGATGATGCAGCGATTACCTCATTAATTAACAATTTTAATAAAATCGAAGGATAATGTAATATCTAAGCATTAAACTTGTCCAAATCATATTGGATGAGTATATTTCGAACCCTTATCACCTTAGCGTCAATTTATATAAGTGTGTGATCATTATAATCCGAAATCCATTGTATAATAAAGTAACATTTCATTACTTTCCAAGAATGCCCCTCCTCTCCCCTTATAAAAGGCCCCCACCACTCTCACCTTATTCACACCTTCAAGCCTTTTGGCTCGGCCAACCTCTGCCCAAATACTCTCCCAACTTTCCTCCCTTTCTCCTAGAAGCCTCACTTTGGGGAAAAGTTTTCCCAAGGAAGCCTTTGGCACAAATCAAAAGAGTTACCCGATTTTAAGGTAATGTCTTCGCTTATGTTATTTTGTTTAATTTTGCTTATACAACCCCTTAAAATCTTTTTATTAATTTCTTTTGTAACAAAACCTGTATCCAAAATATACTAGGATGTTGTTATAAGAATTATTCGAGCTACACATTCACACACCTACATTTAATGGTTTAAGAACATACTGTTTCTGTGGATGGTGAATTTCTACCTCACGAAATGATGATTGTTCAACACTCATATAACACCTTCAAAGGTGGCCATTAAGATGTCACTATATTTATATATGATATATATTATGTTTATGTTTTCCTTATGCTTATGTATTTTTCATTTATGGCATACTTTATGATTTCCATTATGGGTAAACGCGATAATTTCATTTTAGGAAGTGCGGACTACCGCCCCCTCAAAGTGATTTGAATCGTTAATGCCATATGTGGGATGTATAAAGGATGGAGTAAATGGTATTATACATTATATTATACTGGAATTATATTATACCTTTATATAATTATAACTTAATTCCATTTAATACGAAATAGAAATGAAAGTAGCGTTCATGCGTACGTACGACTTACCGTCTCCATGAAGGGTGAATTTCATTTCTTACCTCTAAACGTTATAAAATATTATAAATGCATGTATATACTGGATATATATGAGATATATGATATCTAAATCATGAATATAATTATTGATATAATGGATATTTCACCACATGACCAACATTTAATTATAAGAAGTTTATTTTTGACTCAAGTACCTAAGATCGACAAAACGACCGTTATAAACTTAAATAATTACATAATGTTCATGAAATGGTAATAAGTGATATAAAAGGAATAATGAACTTGAAAAAGGTTCTTAAGAAGGTAGAGATTAACTCTAGTTTATTATTCAGGTGATCAAAGAACGGTCGAGTGAATTCGGACATGAGGTAAGGGAATTTCTTAACCCAATTTCCATTCTTTGGGTTAATCTCCTACTTTCAAATTATGTCAGGATATTATTATGTAATATCTTGTATTTGTACTTTCATTATGTGTACATATAGTGAATAAAAATAATAGATCTATTTTATTTACAAAATTATCTATGTAAGGGACTTCGTCTCAATCTCCTTTCATAGAGGCATATTTTGTTTTATACACAACTTTCTTTTATACGGTGTATAAACACATTTGAATTTTAATTTTATTGAAAATGAATCTTTTTATACAAAGCGTTTTTACTAAACGAAAAAGAAATGTTTTTGTCTTACGTATGCGGCGACAACGACTTCTCCACCACCGTGACCATTATTTGAGTTTCAGCTTCCTCTACAAGACATAACTTTTTTTAAATGATCTCAAAAAAGAGAGATATTTATCTCAAATATATTAAAATCCAGTGAAAATGTATAATTATTTAATGCAAGCTTAAAATTTTTTTTATAAAACTCGACTCTCGAGTGTGGTAGACAGGAAGGGATTGGGCGTGGACCCATCATGGCCTGTAATTAGTTGACCAGTCTCATAATTAGTAATTTTGTTTTCAGAAGCTTGCATAATATTTTTAGAAAAACACTGGAGTATATTTGAGAAATTTTAAACGTAAGTATCTTCTAAAAAACATTGCATCGGTATGTCTCATGAGACAAACTAGTGTCTTGGCACGAGGCCTTGACAAAATATTATTTGTGGTCTTGGCACGAGGCCTTGACTACGTGGTTATGATAGTCTGGCATTATGCATTCCATCATTATGAAAGTGGTTATTGATATTTCATGGGATTATTCTACCAGTAGAATATCCATGTGAATAAGTAAATGGCATTATCTCATTTTACGTTTTCCATATTATGTTGAAGTTCATGTTTAAAAGGCTTTTGTTTTAGTTATACATTTCCTTAAATGTTTATGTTTATTTATGAAAGCTTCCACAATATTGTTATCCTTACTGAGCATCTGAGCTCACCCATTTCAATGTTTTAATATTTTCCAGGATGTGAAGAAGTATTTTTTGAATGACCTTCAGGGATAGTCCGAAGAGGATATGAGTGTGGACTATGGAGAATTTTTTATTTTAGATTTTTACTTTATGATGTAATGTAACATTTATGAATGTATCTAGTGTTTCCAAGGCTACTAAACTAATCGGTATTTCGAGACATGATCTTTTGTGATCATGCCAATGTTACGAAGTAATGCACCGACTCTGGGTAGCTGGGGTCGGGGCGTTACAGTTGGTATCATAGGCAGTTTAATACTAACCTTGGAAGATAGATTTAGATAAACTCTGATTAGAGCACATAGCCCAAAGATAGACATTGAGGGTTAGTATAGAAGAACTTCCAAGAATTTTGTTGTTGTAGAGATTTTGTGAGTTTTCCGAGGAATACATCCCTGTCTGGATACGAGCAGGTAGAGGTGGCTCTGGAACAGATGTACCTAGGGGTAAAACCCGAAAACAATGCTTTGAGCTAGACTCGAATGGGAACTGGTGCACGACAACGGGCCTTGCTGCACTCTTGGTTACGACACTCCCGAGGGATATGATTAGGATAATTCTCATTTTCATTATAAACCACTATGAAGGGTTATGAGTATATACTGTCTCAAAGAAAACCTTTTTTATGATTATGGATTATATCCATAAATAGTTCAATTAGTGTTAAGTGTTTTACAAGTATGGAATTACCTATTTTGATTCATAAACTAATATAGTTTATTCCATTATTTAGAAATGGCGCCTAGTGGAAGGAATGGAAACCGTATCAATGCACGCACTCCGTGTAGGGATTTCCCTCCTGCTCAAGATAATTATTGTAGAGCTGGAGATACAACTGGTGCTGATCAAATTATTACCATACTGGGAAAACTCACTCAGGTTATGAATAATAACATTACTCGTATAGAGCACCTTGATCTGCAACGTGGAGGATCAATGTTTGACCGCTTCATGAGGCAACAACAGCCAACATTTAAGGGGGGTACAAATCCATTATTAGCTGAGAAATGGATAAAATCCTTAGAGAAAATATTCCACGCCTTGGGGAGTAGCAAAAGGGAGAAGGTTATCATTGCAGTTTACCACCTCAATGGAGATTCCGATCAATGGTGGCCATTGATTCAAAATACAAAGGAAGATGAAGAAGTATCAAGTATGGAATCGAGGGAGTTCAAAGATCTTTTCTTAGAAAAATACTTTCCACATGACCATCGAGCAGATATGGAAAGACAATTTCTGAGTCTGAGACAAAAGGAGGATGAGAATGTCGCAAAGTATGAGGCTAACTTTACAAGGTTAGCGAGGCATGCATCAGATTATATACGTAACCCAAGAAGTAAGATTCATCGTTTCTTTGATGGGTTGAAACCATTTCTCCGTCGAGCTTTAGTATCACAATATTTCTCAACATACGAGTATATAGTCTCACGTGCTATCAAGACAGAAAAGCAATTCTCTAAGTCTTATGAAAACAATGTAAAGCAAGAGAAGAAGAGAACGGTGGAACGAGAGATAGATTAAGGGAAATAGGGAAAGAAGTATTTTTTCCATTATGTGATAATTGTGGGAAGAATGACCCTAGTACTTGCCTAAAAGGAATGTGAGTTTGTTACAAAGGTGGAGAAAAAGGTCACCAGGCTCATGATTGTAAGGGAAAGAAAGAGGCTATCAATGTTGAATACTATAATTGTAGGGAAATGGGTCATTATGCAACTGCATGTCCTAAGCGTCAGGGAAACATACCTCAAAAAAGGCCAAGGGATCAAGGACAATCTTATGTTGTTACTACAGTTGAAGCCGAATAATTAATGTATTGGTGCTTTTGGACTCAAGGATTATATTCTGGTTATTAGAATAATGTGATATATATATATATAAGTATTTTACTACTGTACTTGTTGATTTCATTAAGGTTTTAATATGATGAAGGTAATCATATTTTTTTATGCGACAATAAGAGAAACTTTACCTTGTTTGAGGAATCTAATGATACAATTGATTTTTGAATTTAGAAACCTTTTAGAGAAAGTCTGGATGGAGGTATTTTGGATAACTATAAAGGTTGGAATGGATTAAGATGATCTTTGGATAGTATTGTTTTAGGTTAAAACATTTATGAAGATTATTTTTGGAATATTATAATACTATATATTTAGGAAAAGGACAACCTGCAAGGTGGTGCATAACCTGTCGTGTCAGACAAAGCTGCAGGAATTGAACCCACAACCATAGTGCGACATGCCTTTATTACCTACCACTAGCCTACAGGAAGTCCCTGGTTATTACAAAATAGTTTTACTAATCTAAATGGTATGTGTTAACATTTGGGACCTTATACAATTAGGATAAATAGAATATTTTTGTGTTCTATTACCTTTTAGAGTGAAAGATGGGTTTGTGGTAAAAATTTATTAAAGAATGAAAGTCTACATAACAAGTATGTATATTCCCTTACGTTCTTAGTAAATCTCCTAAATAAATTCCTCAACTTTATAAAAGATACCTTAAAACAGAAACGTTGCCGATTAACTTTTCCAATCGGGGATTCAATGAATATTTAACCAATCACAAGTTTGTGATTTTCTTATGGTTAACTTTCTCCTAATCCAGTTTTCTATGATTCTCCATCAGACCCTGATGGTTTTTTTTCTTCCATATCCATATTTTCATAGAATCCTAGTATGGGCTATCTCGGGTGACCTTTGTACTTATCTTTCTATCCTTTAATGCTATATTTTTATTAACCCTATTTCCGATGTGGGTTTTCCACAAAGGTATTTTCTATTTTCAACCTTTTATTTTCAAAGAAAAATTTCAAATTGCGAGGACGCAATTTATTGAATGAGGGGAGAATGTAACACCCCGAGCTTCCACGATACGCTTCTCATTCAATAATGCAATAGCTTGCATTGTACGCAACTTCGAGTTCTAACACACCACAACTAATCAAAGTAGCCATTATGAATAGTAATACCCACTTTTTAAAATAATAGTAATTTTATATTTCAAAATGGACTTCATTTTTGTATTCGTAATATCAAAATTATCCAAATTTGAATTTTTTGTAATTTTCTAAGAACTTCCAATTTTTTATGAATAGTGAAAAATACATAAAAACAAATTTTTTTATCAAAATATTTGATAGTGACAAATTATACTATTGAGTGTTTTAAAAGTATAATTAGAATATATTTTTACTCTTTTATCCAATGGTGGTAATTATAATTAATTTCACTTTGAAATTGGACATAAACAATTGTCAATCTTTTGATATATATTGTTTCTTAAAAACACGCTATTTGTTGTGATAGCGGGAAATAATTATTAAATTAATTATTTCAAATTATATGTTTGGTATTTTTTAAAATAGAAATAATTTTTGAATTCGGAATATCAATTATAGCTTAGGGTGAAATTTTGGCATTTTTCTGAAAAACATCAATTTTTTATGAATAGTGAAACCACTAAGTGGTAGTTAAATAACTGATTTTTCACTTAAATGAAATATTACCACTTCTGTGATTTTATTTTAAAAAATAAGACATACATGGTTGTCATTAGGAAGTAAAATGTTGTTCAATGGGATTAAAATATTTTTTTGGTGAATAGTAATTTTTAGGTTTAATTAATCGCGATTAAAGGTAATTAGTGAAATTTAAGGTAAAAATGATATTATAGAAATATGAAAATACCTTTACACTTGTCCTACCCCTATTGGATGTATCATGGCCGACCAAGACAATCCATGGGTCAATTTGGGGACCCCATGGAGCCAATGTTCTAGGAAAATGACTTAAATAACTTTTATTTAAAGTTAAAATAAAAATGTCAAAAACATAAGTTATTTTACTAAAACAATTTTTAAATGGGGTTATACAAGTCATATTTTTGACTATAAATATTCATTAGAAGTATACAAATATTTCCTACATCATTATAATTTTATTATGATTTTTAGACATTAAATAAATTAAATTATTTATGACACCATGATGATGCAGCGATTACCTCATTAATTAACGATTTTAATAAAATGGAAGGATAATGTAAAATCTAAACATTACACTTGTCCAAAGCCTATTGGATGAGTAGATTTTGAACCCTTATCTCCTTATCCTCGAATTATAGAAGTGTGGGACCTTTATAATCCAAAAACCATTGTATAATAAAGTTACATTTCATTACATTCCAAGAGTGCCCCTCCTCTCCACTTATAAAAGGCCCCCACCACTCCCACCTTATTCACACCTTCAAGCCTTTTGGATCAACCAAACTCTGCCCAAATACTCTCCCAACTTCCCTCCCTTATTCCTAGAAGACTCACTTTGGGCAAAATGCTTCCCAAGTAAACCTTTGGCTCAAATAAAAAGAGTTACCCGATTTTAAGGTAATGTCTTCGCTTATGTTATTTTGTTTTATTTTTCTTAAACAACCCCCTAAAATCTTCTTATTAATTTATTTTGTAACAAAACCAGTATCCTCAATATACTAGGATGTTGTTATAAGAATTATTCGAGCTACACTTACACAGACCTACATTTAATGGTTAAAGAACATACTGTTTCTGTGGATGGTGAATTTCTGCCTCACGAAACGATGATTGTTCAACACTAATATAACACCTTAAAAGGTGTCCATTAAGATTTCACTATATTTATATATGATATAAATTATGTATATGTTTTCCTTATGCTTCTGTATTTTACATTTATGGCATACTTTATGATTTCCATTATGGGTAAACGCGATAATTTAATTTTAGGAAGTGCGGACTACCGCCCCCTCAAAGTGATTTCAATCGTTAATGCCATATGTGGGATGTATAAAGGATGGAGTAAATGGTATTATACATTATATTATACTGGAATTATATTATAACTTTATATAATTATAACTTCATTCAATTAAATACGAAATAGAAATGAAAGTAGCGTTCATGTGTATGTACGGCTTACCGTCTCCATGAACGTTGAATTTCATTTCTTACCTCTAAAATATATGGAATATTATAAATTCATGTATATACTGAATATATATGAGATATATGATATCTAAATCATTAATATAATTCTGGATATAATGTATATTTTACCACATGACCAACTTTTAATTATAAGAAGTTTAATTTTGACTCAAGTACCTAAGATCGACAAAACGACCGTTATAAACTTAAATAATTACATAATGTTCATGACATGGTAATAAGTGATATAAAAGGAATAATGAACTTGAAAAAGGTTCTTATGAAGGTAGAGATTAACTCTAGTTTATTATTAAGGATATCAAAGAACGGTCGAGTGAATTCGGACACGAGGTAAGGGAATTTCTTAACCCAATTTCCATTGTTTGGGTTAATCTCCTACTTTCAAATTACGTCATGATATTATTATGTACTATCTTGTACTTTCTTTATGTGTACTTATAGTGAATACAAATAATAAGATCTATTTTATTTACAAAATGATCTATGTAAGGGACTTCTTCTAAATCTCCTTTCATTGAGGCATATTTTGTTTTATACACAACATTCTTTTATACGGTGTATAAACCCCTTTGAATTTTAATTTTATTCAAAATGAATCTTTTTATACGAAGAGTTTTTACTAAATGACAAAAGAAATGTTTTTGTCTTACGTATGGGGTGACAACGACTTCTCCGCCGCCGTGACCATTATTTGAGTTTCGGCTTCCTCTACAAGACATAACTTCTTTTAAATGATTTCAAAAAAGAGAGATATTTATCTCAAATATATGAAAATCCAGGGAAAATGTATACTTATTTAATGCCTGATTAAAAATGTTTTTATAAAACCCGACTCTCAAGAGTTGTAGACAGGAAGGGATTGGGCATGGACCCATCATGGCCTGTAATGAGTCAACTAGTCTCAGAATTAGTTATTTTGTTTTCAGAAGCTTGCATAATTTTTTTAGAAAAACACTGGAGTATATTTGAAAACTTTTAAACGTAAGTATCTTCTAAAAAAATTTAATCGGTAGGTCTCATTAGAAAAACTAGTGTCTTGGCATGAGGCCTTGACAAAATATTACTTGTGGTCTTGGCACAAGTCCTTGAATACGTGGTTATGAAAGTCTGACATTATGCATTCCATCATTATAAAAGTGGTTATTGATATGGCATGTGATTATTAGACCAGTAGAATATCCATGTGAATAAGTAAATGGCATTATCTCATTTTACTTTTTCCATATTATGTTGAAGTTCATGTTTAAAAGACATTTGTTTTAGTTATAAATTGCCTTAAATGTTTTTGTTTATTTATGAAAGCTTCCGCAATATTGTTATCCTTACTGAGCATCTGAGCTCACCCCTTTCAATGTTTTAACATTTTTCCAGGATGTGAAGAAGTATTTTATGAATGACCTGCAGGGATAGTTAGAAGAGGATATGAGTGTGGAATATGGAGACTTTGTTATCATATATTTTCACTTTATGATGTAATGTAACATTTATGAATGTATCTATTGTTTCCAAGGCTACTAAACAACTCGGTCTTTCGAGACTTGATCTTTTGTGATCATGCCAATGTTACGAAGTAATGCACCGACTCTGGGTAGCTGGGGTCGGGGAGTTACAAATCCCAAGAAAAAACACATGCTTTCAGTGAAAAGAATACTTCAATATATCAAGGTTATCATGGACTTCAGCTTGATATACAATGAAAAATCACAGTCAGAGTAATTGGGATATACTAATGCAGATTGGGACAGTTCAACGGATGATAGGAAAACAATGTCAGGAGGTACATTAAATCTTACTGAATTGTGTATTTCTTGGTTAGGTAAGAAGAAAGATTGAATTTAATTATTCACTATGGAAGATGAGTATATTGTAGCCACTAAAGCATTCCCATTGTTGTTATGGATAAAGGAGAATATTGAAGACGTGGGAATGGAAGTGAAGTCTCCGATTAGAATCCAGTGCAACAACTCAAGTGCTATAAATCTCAGAAAACATCTTTTCCATCACTCAAGGACAAATCACATTGAGATAAAGTATCATTTTATCAAGGAGAAGGATGATCATTGAATCGTGATGTTGGAGTATGTTCCTAAAAAAGTACAAACCACAAAGGTGTGACCTTTGGGTTCTTCAAAAATGGGGAAGAAAGAGTGACTCCTAAATGCGGAGAAATTATGGATAGAAAAGGGATAAAATTTCTTTGTAAATGACAATGGGAAAAGCTGAAAGTTGGAGAAGAGGTATAGGGGGAGAGAGAAAAGATAGAGGGAGTATGAGTTTTAAATCTGATGATGCTAGAAGTGATTGAGCAAGGATTTGATATCACGGCAGCAAAGGCTTGTGATAAAAGAATAATAGTGATGTTGTAATGGTGATAGAAGGTTTCCAATGATCAAAAATTGGTTTCAGTTTGGTATTAATAATTTTCATTAGAAATGAAGTGAACCATTGATGAAATTTTCATTTACTCTTGTTTCTAATGTCATGCATTACTCATGTGGGCTTAGATTATATGTTGAGTGAATCATTGATCACTATCAGAATCACAAGAGGTGAATGGTGGCTGAAGTGTTAAAGACGATTTATTTTATGAGAAGTGTTTTCAAAACCCCCAAAGGGGGAGATTGTTGGGAAAAAATTATTTTCAGGTATCATTAATGCATTTTGGGGAGATTGTGTTTGTTAACAAAGTGGGAATCAATGTTTTGTGTTTTGAAAACACAAACAACAATGTTAATTATTTGTCATAGAGGGTTTCCATGGCATGTTATTGACTTAAAAAGATATTGTTGACAATCTATGTTGACAAAGAACTATGACAAAGGAATGGACGATCTGGAGGTAGTTCTAAATGAACAGATCAAAGTTGGCATTGTTTTATATTGTTTTCCCAATTTTTGGGCATCCAACCCAAAAAATGGGGAAACATGTCTTTGGAAATGGAAATTGCATGAAAGATTGAAGATGGTGTGGAAACATGCGCGCAAGGCATGTTTCGAGAGTAGAAAGTCGAAGAATGGAAAAGAATGATGTGTGAGAAATATTTAGAAATGTGCATGAAATATGAGGATGTGTGAAAGAAACATTCATTCCCAATGCGAAATAAAACTAGGTTTTGCATGCTCGAAGAGGATCTTGGGTGACATGGTGAATCTTCTACGTCGGGGTCAAGAATGCATATAAATAATAGGTGACCCCCTCATTCAGTGTATCTCAAAACATAGTGAAAATATGAGCACCATATCGCGTAAGAATTTCTTGAAAATGGAGTTAGTGTGAATGATTTTGAGTTTTGCACAAGCTAAGGATTTTTTGCGTAAGATTTGATTTGCGCATAAGATTGAAGTAACACGTAAGGGGTGTTTCGGGAAAAAAGTTGAATCTTGCGTGCAAGGAATTAAAGTTTCCTGCTAGACGTAGTAAGGGTTGCATGAAAGATTTGGAGTTACCCAGTAGTATTGTGGTAAGTGGTTTTCATTTATGGGTGAAAGTTGGAATTCAATAGAGCATCCACATGTAGTGTATGATGCATTAATTAGTACAAATGAAGAGACCTACTGGTCTATAAAATGTGAACGGTTCCCTTATAAGTGTTGTGAGTATAGGAAGAAGAAGAAATTTATCCTTAATAATGGAAGTGATCCAGAGAGAGAGAGAGAAATAGGGAGTAACCATTGGTAATGTAGTGAGATGATCCTAAACATTGTAAAGGCAGTGAGCCCGGGTATAGATGTTATCTAGCCTAAACATTATTGTAGTGAGCTTTAGTGTATTTAGTACAGCAGCACATCATCGTTGTATGAACGTTGGACATAGCCTAGTGAAGGTGAGCTAAGTAAAAAGCACAGTGTCTACCTGGTTACATCATTACAATACATCCAAAGCATCAATGTCAGATAAATAAGAAAATAATTAGATCAACAGTCAAATATAAGTGCAATCAAAATTACCCTAATAATAAATATGTCAAGATCAAGTGGGATATGGATAATTTTGAAAATAATATTCATACCCTTATTTACCCCTACCCCCTCCTAGGGTATCGTTCCCCCTTTAAGTCCTAATGGTTAATATAAAGAATATACATTGAAAAATAATGGGTGAATCATTATTTTTTTATATTAGTATAAGTTTTTAGATTATCTTTTTGACATTGGTATATTGTTTCTTCCAATTTTATCTTCTGAAGTTAATTCATGTGTTCACATAAAATTTTATGTCACGAGATATTAAGAAGAGAATTCGGTTATGTTTTTATTTTTAATATACTTGTGTGGGTACATTTTATTTTGATGAATAAATTTATCCACTTCCTTGGATAATATTTTCTTCTTTTCTTTTATTTGGGTAGGATATCCATGAACATCATTTCTTTACTACCAATATTATATAATCTATTAAAAAATTCCTATTATATTTTATTTGTCTAATTTTTTATGAGACACCTCTTGTAATTCTTCAAATTATCTAGTAAACTAGAATTGTCTTGGGCATATATCATACTTATTCTTTCAACCTTCTCATATTTAGCGTACATTTAGTCTTTATTTCATAATTCATAGTTGGATATTCTAGTAACTTGATATTGTTTATATTTATCATAGAATAATTATTTAACAAATTTGAATCACCATTGATATATACCAATTCATTTTTATGTTCATTTTTATCATGTAATTAGAGATTTTGTGTACAAAAACTCTATAACACCGATAATATATATTGATTCTTGACCATTATATATTATGGTGAGTCTGTCTTACAATATATTTTTACCTTCCAGAACTCTTAAAATATTTATTTATACTTTTTTTTTCTGTTTTTACTTTCATATGCTCAACATAAACATTCCTTCATGTTCTATTTAATTTTTTTAAATTTAATTATTTCCAATAACATCGAGTTTTGATATTAAATTTTATACTTCTAGATAAAATAAATTCATATATGTAGAAAAATTAGAAGTAATTATAACTTATCTCTTGGGAAAAATATTCTCATTAATCTTGAAAGAATCTAATTGAATCAACACTAATATATCCAAATTGCCTCTTATCTTCTTCCTGGTATTTCTAGCATGAAGGAAATAATATTATGCCTCATCCATTTCTTTCTCTTTTTCATCCATATCAACTTTTATTTGCTTAATTATTTTATCATGTTTTAAAATTACTACCTTAAAAGTTTTGACCTCCATTATAAGATAAATCTATTACTTATCTTCAAATCCACTTCCTTCTTATGTCCATTTAATTTCCCTCTTGAGTTTAGAATTCTTATTTTGCAGTAATTAATGTATAGATCTTATAATGTATTTAGTATAGGTTTCTTCTTATTACTCATTGGAACTTAAAATGTCCTCATGTTTTAAAATTGATAAATGAAGTGTCACGACCCATCCCTCGGGGCCCATGCCATGACTACCCCAAGTCCTTCTTCCATATTCTAGAGGATGTAGAATATTTTCGAAAAGGCGTATCCCTAAAACTGCAAGGAATTTCCTTTAAACCTGTACAAACACACAGCCAAGAACACAAAAAGATAACACCACAAAGAAAAACTATAGTAGAAAAATTATTTACTGAATGTAAGGGGCCAGATTACAAGCCCAACTGAATGATAGAACTACAATTGAGAAACAGAAACAACTCATGCAATCATCTACCAAGGATCCTACTTGAATGGTAGTTACAACTCATCTTCATAGCTCTATCCTTGTCAGCCAGTCTCCTCTATATACCACCTGGTCCTGGATCCCTCATGTCTCTACCAAGATGCTTGTCATCTGCATAAGACAAAAAAAACGTGCTGGAGAAGCCCATGTAGGGGTGATTATAACGATACCCAGTAGGAACCTAGAGACCCCCTGAAGGTCTCTCAGAATTATACAAAAGTAAAACCACAAAACATGATTTCAATTACAAAGCACAAAAAAATATATATCTCAATCTAGATATACTTGTCTCATCCAAAAAAAAATATAAGGCCCTGAACTGAAGCCATTTCAAGGATTTCTAAAGAAGGATCAAAGCATAACTCAAGGATCTAGAGTACACTATCCAGGATCTAGCCACCCCTAATGTCGCATGTCTGAGAGATGTACTCTATTAAGTAAAATTCAACCATTCCTAGTGGAATGTCCAAAAGGTGTGGTCTATCGGGAACTTTTGGCTAGAACTGCCTCTAGTGCCTAGCACTAGAGGTCTCATAGTCACAGTCTTGTGCCCGAGGAAAGACCAAGGGAAACCAAGTGCAGAGGCCCACTCATCGACACTATGTCTTGTAGTTGAGGGAGATCCAACTCCCCTAAAGGACCCACTCCTTGTCGCTCCTTGGAGACGAGGGAGTAAAACTCCATATGTGTATAACCTCACTATACCTGGTAGGGGAGTACAACATTGGTAGTTTTTTTGTTGTGGGGGACCTGCTCCCTAGTTCATCATGGGAGTATGGACCCCAGGCTAGAGGACCCACACCGAGGAATGGTAAGGGAGTACCAACTTTATATGTGAGGACCCACACTATTGCACGACAGGGGAGTACCAAGTCTATATGTGAGGACCTACACCCTAACAAAGAAGGGGAGTACCAACTATGTTGTAGCACTGCATAAGGAGGACCCACACATTGTGTTAATATGGAAGTACATATTCCTAACATAGATGACCAGCACCCTACCAGGTTGGGGAGTACCTGAATCTATGTGAGTTAAGTATCGAGGACCCACACCCAATTCCAACAGGGGAGTACCGATTAAAAAATTAAAAATCCAAAAAGAGGGAAATAAACTCACACTCATGACCTGGGGAGTCCCGTCTCTAGCGGAGTTATGGAATAAGGAATACCCTTGCCTTGAGTCATTAAGGGTGTAGCCATCCTAACTCTAACTACAAGAAACACCCTGGTTCTACTCCTATGGTTATCAGTAATACCACAACTACCATGACGTTCCATAAGGAAGTAACCTGATGATCTGTCATGTCATAAGGGTTCCAACGTAATAGACACACATCAATAAGGCACACAGTCTGTAAGCTATATGCAATTTAGTGTCAAGGGCCCGGTTGGATTCGGGTATGATCCAACCTATCCAACAACCAACGTTCCCCAAAATGCTGGTGGAGTTTCTCAAAAGGACCGCCTCACACCAAGGATCTGAGCGCCTTAGACAGTTCATCAAGGGGAAAACTGGTTCACACGATATGACTTTTTAAGTGTATTTCGGCCCAAGAGGGGCCTGAGTCGACCCAACCCGGCCCAGCTCTGACCCGGCTCAGCTCAAACGTTCATAGTCCAGCCCAGTGGGGTTGGAAAATAGTAGGCATGGCCTGAATGGCCGCGGACTGGCCTTGTCCATCATGAAAAAAGGCCCAGTGCACTTGTGCGGCTCGCCAGCTGGGTGGCCGCCCAACTACCCGAACGGATCAAGAAGAGTTGTTCAAACTACCATTTCGGTGCCATGTGGCACCACCACGTGGTCTGTAGGACCCACTGGGCGTTGGACCCCCACCACCGCATCTTCAATGCAACGACCCGCATCACCACGGGGCGCGACAACGCGCCACCTTGCCAACGTGGCCAGCTGGGTATCGGCCGCCCCTTCTGGTCCACCATGGTGCCAAGCATGACCGCCCTCTTCTGCAGCTGGCGAGCGCCGACCGCCACCTTTTTTTTCCAGTGCCAATCACTGAAGCTGCACCACTAAACCATTCGTGGGCTACTGGGTGAGATCTGGTAGTCCATTCTTCCTCTCAACGTGCCTACAGACATCCCAGAATCTGGCCTTCATTGCGTGACCCTCAAATATTCCTTGTTGTGATGTTCTTTGTTCCACCGTGAAGACCACAAAAAGGAAAAGTGTACTGGAGGGTATAGTCCTTGTTGGATTTTGATCGCTCCCTACATATTAGCGTTTTAATGTTGAGGAAATTTAATAATCAAAAAACAATAATAACCCCCAAATTTAAGAACCGGCAACAACCATCCACATGAAAAGAACAGACGTGGATCAACAAGTTAGTTGGGTAGTCCATGTTCATTATATTTTTCAAGAATGGAACGTGAGGGAACATCAAGGCACATAAACCCCCTACCTCATGATTCATTGGAAACGTCACAGTGGTGGATAAAGAACCCATATCTGTTGAAGCAGCTAGCATTCATCGTCGATTTCCCCAATGACGTCCAAGATTTCATTCCTCTTCATCGGAAGACATCACGTCACATCACCAGAGGTTTCCTACTTTGTGAAGCCATGTAAAAAACTCGACTCGATATCCATATAAATAGAGGGGGAGAGGGTGAGTAATGCAGTGATGTATTAATAAGATTCATTAATTGACATAATTAATGTGTTATATTACTTACACGATGGGTTTTTATGAAACCTAGGTGTAACCGATCATTTAATATCCCATACTAAATGTCTAACAACCTCTATGGTCCCCTCCACCACCACTTACGAGATGGTAGGATAAAAAAATATCACTTTTGTTATTTTATTAATTCTTTAAAAGTTGAGAAAGATAATGTTTTCACCCGACCTACTACAGTCAAATTTTAGCCTCCCTTAATCGAATCCCACTACTGTGGATTCAACGGTGCCCTTATATTTTCAATACAACCACCGGTTAAAATGATTGAAAGCACCACCCTTGCATTTATAGATTGTACCTTTAAAAAGTTCAAAAATTATTTAATGTCACCCTCGGCAAGCGTTGATCGAGGTTGACCTCTGCCTAAGGGAAGCACATCCTCATGAGCTCAACGGTACTCTCATATTTCCAATCCTAGATAACGTTTAGGAGTTATAGAATTTAATAATAAAATAATTTTTACTTAATTATTTTATTTTCGGCCAAAAACTAACATCCAATGTTGTCCCACACCATCCAATGTTAGGATCTTACTAAATAAAGAATACCCTCACCAGTTGAGAAGTTGTCTCATATTTTTTATCCAAGTTACTGTTCGTGAGTTATAATAATTTTAAGAATAAAATAATTTTATTTAATTATTGTATTTATGGTTATGCCATTTTTGGGGTTTTTTACGGGTGTCCAACCCTAACTAAACTTAATTCGCACATACGGTAAACCCACCATCCTAAATGAAACATTGCCCTCATAATTTTGATCGGGGCACCCGTTTAAGAGAAATTCCACTTTTTCAAGAAAAATTACTCACATGTGCCATTTTAATCTTAACACTTTTTCGAAGGATCATTACATGCACTCTGGGCCTCAGAATCCCATGACATCAGATTTTGTGGTCCTGTAAAAATTCACTATAATTAAAAAGGCAATTTAAATGGGATTTTTGGGGATTTACATTGTCCCTGACTTAGTGATTTACATCTCTAAAAGCCAAAAAAGGAAAATTTAACATGTGGGGGGTAATGAACCTATATCTGAGTCTCTCTATCTCATGTGCTCTCCTAAATATTCATGTGCTTCCAAAAAACTCGCACCATACGAATCAAACACTCACGAAGGACCTTCTCTTATAGATCCTAAATCTCTATCAAGAACTTTAGAAATGTCACCCCATCGTATATGTTCATCTCTCCCTAGTATATAATGTGCGATGGATCAGGTATGTACCTCCTCAACTGTGACACATGGAAACATTATGCACCCAATACATCTGTGGGGGAGTAGCTAGATGGTATGCCACCTCATCTACTTGGATGAGGATCTGGAAAGGTCTGATGAACCTCAGAGATAACTTATCACCCTATCACAATCTATGAAATCCCTATTGGAATGTGACACTTAGTAAGACATGGTATCCCTCCTCTAACACCAAGGGTCTAGGCTTCTAGTTGGCATAAGATTTATGTTGGCCTTATGCAGTCCTCATCCCTAGCCACTAGTACTAACACCGAAGGTCTTGGTACATCTTAACCACACAAGGATGTACCACCAAAGAGGTTGTGTGGAACACCCTCAACACCTCTTTTGGTATCCTCCTTGGTAACATAGTGCCTCATATTAAAAGGATGACATGCTCCCAACCTTCATAAAATATTTCAGGAGCCTTTCCTGAGGATATTTGAGCACGTCGGGCCTCGTCGTCCATGTCCCCAAGCTATGGCTATTGAAATCGCTAAAGGTGTAGGGGAGTGACAATTATAGAATGGAGGCAAGCTACTCCATCACTATCCATGAAGGGTTTTTCTAACTCGACTAGCTGCTATGACTCCTCACTCACCAGTACTAAACGTGACCTCCTACTATGTGCATCTGCCACCATGCCCTCCTTCTGGACTCTCATCTCCTAGTTCTATGTAGGACATATCCGATATGTATTTGTAGATATCAGTTTCATCGCTAATTACAAGCCAATGTAGAAGTACCTCTCCATTTGGGGAGGTAATCCTGGAAACATCTTTTGAAAAGATGTTCCCGTACTCTACCACTACTATTGCGATTTGAAAACACAAAACTCCTGCTGCCACAAGGGTAAGGCTGGCAGACTCATGAGTGATTTGTTGCACCCTCATATGCATGAGCTTATCCCGTGCTACATACTTTTCCTTTTTTCCAAACAAGGGAAACCACATTCCAATGTTGTATATATACCACATCATTTTTCCTAAAATATTCAATCTGGGTATGAACTATGTATGTCTATATCATTCCCAAACTAACGTCATAAGGCCTCGACGATGCCACCAAGAGGTTCCAAGAAAAACTCTCACCTCAAGGGTCAGATCACACCATCCACATATTTTTGATTATTGAGTGTCCTCATAAAGGTATCTCAAGAAATAAGGGTCAAGTCAACGATCTAGCCGAAAAATCTAAGTCTTGAACAATATTCATGGAAAGAAGGAATTATTTATACATATTTCAATTAATACGACAGCATGTAGTAGACATTGATCATACCTCGAATGATTCCTTGAGCCCTTGGGTATCACTTCTTGACTACTTGCAGTAACTCAATTACCCTATCCTGCAACTCCCTGAGCCTGGTGGGGGCCACATATGAGTACTGGTTGTAACATATGGATATATATACCACCTTCTGATACTCTCCTAGATCCTCTTCCACTCCTGCTTCCTGATAGATTCATCTCTCACTATCACTTTATATTCCTGAATCATTTTACAAAACCAAGTCTCTATGATGGACTTCGGTTTCCTAATTTCTGACCACTGACTTTCACTGGCTATATCTTCTCAACCAAAGAATTTTCAACCGCAAAAATTATCTCATGCACCCAAAAATAAGTAGGAATACACATAATAATAGTGCTATATCATATTTCCCTATACAGATTTTGCTTGAAGGTATGACCCCTCAACCACTTGTTTTATTTTATTCATATAGGAAATAGAATGGTTGGTACACCTAGAAGAATACTCAATTACCGACATGTCCAACTATGAAAACTAAAAAAGATCTTGGGAACACAAACCTTTTATCTTTTTTTTGGTTGGAGACCCCCTTCTACAAGGAAGGTTCTCAAGATCTGTACATGAACAAGTCACCTCATTGTAAGATAGGGGTAATCTAAACCCTGCCATAACCCAGCTGACCCATGCAGAATGCAAACTTATAGGTCCTCCATATGATCATATGGTTTCCTATCTAGATGGAATCTTGGTCACCGCCTTAGGCCAGGATTTAGCTGCTTGTGAGTCGGGCTCATCTCGGAACCTGAGAGGTATCAGTTTGTGAAACTCGTGTAAGGAACTGATCCTACATGTGTTCACTACTGGTAGTTCTTGTATTAACTACTAACCTACATGCAGTGGTATCGCTAGGACACCACTCAATGGTACCATCTCAGGAAATATTCTTTATACTAAAGCCTTATCACAGAATGGACCATCCTCATGGTCCCACGTTGGAATCCTAGATGGATGTCTATGTAGAGGCATCTTGAAAGAGAATCAAGATGAACCATGGTCAATATGCTATAACTGGTGACTGAAACAAAATATATCAAATGGAAGATATTTCCAAAACACACACAATCAGTGTTTTTGTGATCTGAGTTGGAAATCACAGCTCATGGGTCCTGGTGTATAGATACATTGGCCGTCACACCAACACTGGACTCCCTGAACTAAAAACCACACTAAAAACACTTAACACTATCTCTCTATTGGAAAGATTATAGTCTTTGGTTTTCAGTAGAACCAACTCCTCTGATACCATATTGTCAGGACCCGTCCTCTAGGGCCCATCTCGTGACTACCCCATGCTCACCTTCCATAGATCTGGGGTTATAGACTATCCCCTAAAAGACATATCCCTAAAACATAAACAAATTTCCTTCAAACATGTTCAAACACATATCCAAGAATGCAACAAGATGAAACCATAATGAAAAAAATAGTAGAACAAGTGTGTACTAAATGTTTGGGGCTCGAATACAAGCCCAACTGAAAGATACAACTACAACTACAAAACATAAATAGCTCTTGCAATCATCCACCAAGGATCCTACCTGAAGTGTAGGTACAAATTATCTCTAAAATTCTCTCTATGTTAGCCAGTCTCCTCCATGTACTGCATAGTCCAGGCTCCCTCAAGTCTCAGTCATGCTACTCGTCATCAACACAAGACACAAAAAGGTGCATCTGAAGCCCGTGTAGGGGTGATTATAATGATACCCAGTAATGACCTCGAGACCCCCGATGGTCTCTCAGAATTTCACAAAGGAAACCTAAAAAACATTATCTCTATATCAAAGCATAAATCAAAAGACACAGTTCAAACCAGATATAGTCACTCTTCTACATATAAACATAAGCCCCTGACCTCAATCCATTTCCATGATTTCTAAAGAAGGCTCAAAGTGTAACTCAAGGATCAAGAGTTCAAACTCTATGAACTGGCCATCCATGAGGGAACCAGTCTAAGAGATGTACATAATCAAGTACAATTCAACCATTCCTAATGGAAAGTCCGAAATGACGTGCTCCATCGAGAACGTAATGCTAGAACATTCTCTAGTGCCCAACACTAGAGGTCTCGCAGTCACAGTCTTGTGCTCGAGGAAAGACCAAGGGAAACCAACATAGGAGTCCCACTCCTCGACATTGTGTCCTGTAGTAGAGGGAGCGACAACTCCCATGAAGGACCCACTCCTAATCTCTACTTGGAGACCTGGTAGTACTACTCTATATATGAGGATCCGCACACTACCTGGTTGGGGACTACAATTGTGTTAGACTATTTACTATGGGGCACATGTGCCCTAATAATTTAGGGGAGTACTGAACCCAGGATAGAGAACATACAACCTTGAACAGCAGGGGAGTGATGACCCTATATGTGGGGACCCACACCCTAGAAATGTAGGGGAGTACCGACTCTATATGTGAGGACACACACCCTTCCCAGTGGGGGATTGCAACTCTCGTAGATTGTATGCTGTGGGGGATCCGCGCCCTTGTACGTCAGGTTTGTACCGAACCGAGGCTAGAGGACCCACACCCTACCACAGAAGGGGGGTACCGTCTCCTATGTAGCACTACATAAGGAGGAACTTCACCCTGGGTTGACAGGGGAGTACCAACTCCTATCAAAGAGGACTCGCACACTACCCGATAGGGGAGTAACTGAATATATGTGAGTTAAGAATGGAATTCAAGCGCCCTAGTCCAATAGGGGAGTACCAACTACAAAGATAGAAAAACCAAACATAGGGAAACAAACCGACACACATGACATGGGTAGTTTTGTCTCTATCGGAGTAGAGGATTAAAGAATACCCACGCCTTGAGTCTTCAAGGGTGTAGTTATCCTTACTCTCACTACAAGAAACACACTAGTTCTGCTCCTCTAATTATCGGACATACATAAACCACCATGAAGATCCACAAGGAACTAACCCGAAAATCCTTCATGTCATAAGGGTTCCAACGCAACAAATGGTAGATCAACCGAACACACGTTCAGCAAGATATATGCATTTTAGTGCCGAGGGCCCAGTTGGATTCGAGTATGATCCAACCCGGCCAAACTCCCACTTTTTCAGAGGTTATGTGGAATATCTCAAAAGGATAATCTATCTACAAGGATCCCAGTTCCATATATGGTTCATCATTTGGACATTCGGTTCACAAGATACGACCATTTAAGCATATATGGCCTCACGATGGGTCCGAGTCAAGTCCGACCTGGTCCGAGTCTAACCCAGGATGGCCTGGCCAGCCGGTTGGGGGTGGCCCACTGGGCTACGTGGCTCGGTGCCCTATCATTACTCACCAACTGAGTGGCCACCCAGCTTCCAAACGGCTCAGGAAGTTCCATTCTATTTTTCAACTAGAGGCACCATGTGGTGCCGTCATGTGGTCTGCGAGACCCACATGGTTCGTGTCCCCCTCTGTCACGACCCCCTTCACTACGGCACGTGATGATTTACTGCCTCACCAATGTCGTTTTTTGGGTGATAGGCACCCCTACAAGTCCACTGTAGCACCATGTGGTGCCACCCAGTACTGGTCGCCGATGCCGTGGTGGCGAACCTTCCGTGGGCCACTGGGTGAGCTCTAATGGTCTGTTATTCCATCCAGATGCACCTACAGTCCTCTCAGGATGCCTCTATCATTGCACGACCCTAAAATACACCTTGTCACTGTGTTCATTGTTCCACCAAGAATAAATATTCAAGGAGAAGTTTAGAGAAGGTTCTTTGCCTTGTTGGACTTGGTTCTCACCCTCCGCATTAGCGTTCCAAACATGAGAAAATGAAAAAATAAAAAAAGAAGAATAACCCACAAATTTAAGAACCCGCAGAAACCACCCTCATGAATATATGAGAGGTAGATCAACATGTTAGTTTGTTGGTTTGCATTTGTTATATTTTTCAAGAACAGAAAGAGAGGGAACATCAAATCAACTAAACTCCCTAACTCATGATTCGTTGTGGATGTCGCGGTGGTGAATGAATAATCCTTGTCTATAGAAGCCGTCGATGTTAATCGTCGATTCCACCAATGACATCCAAGCTTCCATTCCTTATTATTGGAAGACTTCACGTCACTTTCCTAGAGGTTCCTTGATTACTGAAGCCAGGTTTGAAACTCCACTCGAGCACCATTTAAATGGAGGGGGTAGAGGGTGAATAACACAATGTGGAAATAATGAGATTCATTAGTTGACGTAATTAATATGCTACAATAATTAAATGAGAAGTGGTTATGCAACCAAGGTGTAACCCGGCATTTAATATCCCATACTAAATGTCTGACCACCTTCATGGTTCCCACCACCACTGCTCAAGAGGTGGAAGGATTAAAAAAATAAAATAACACTTTTGTTATTTTATTAATTATATAAAAGTCTCTAGAGTTGATGTTTTCACCCGACCTACTGTGGTTGAAGTTAAGACTCCCATAATAGAATCATGGCACTGAATATTCAGTAATACCCTCATATTTTTAATCTGAGCATCGGTTCAAAAGACAGAAAGTTTCGCCCACAAGTTTACTGAACGTACCTCTTAAAAGTTGAAAAATTATTGATAGCCACTGTCTACCCACACCGGCCATGGTTAGGATCTTCCTAAGGTAAAAATTAACTCATAATCTCACTGACACCCTCAAGTTTCCAATTTGAGTTAGTGTTTAAGTGTTATTGAAATTATCAATAAAATAATAATTACTTCATTATTTTATTTGAGTCCCAAAACTAACCTCTATTGTTGGGACATACCGGCAAATGTTATGATCTATCTAAGGAAGGAATACCCTCACGAGTTTAGGGGTGGTCTCGAATTTATTGTATGAGTTAATATTCATGAGTTATAAGCATTTGAAAAATAAAATAATTTTATTTAATTATTTTATTAACAATTATTCCATTTTTGGGTTTTTTAATTGGAGGCCTACGCCGAGTATACTGAAGTCACACCTTTGGTAAGCTTTACATTTTTAATGCAACGGTGCCCTTATATTTCTGATCCATGTAGACGTTTTAGAGTTAATACAATTTGTCAAGAAATCCACTCATGTGATCTATTTTATGCTTAACACTTTTTCAATGAATAATTAGAGGAAATTGGGGCCTCAAAATCACATTCCATTAGATTTTGTGGTCTTGTAAAAATTCCACATAATTTTAAAAAAAGTAAACCGGATATCTGGTTCTTCACATGAAGATTTTTTTGGTAGAGGATAACCATAATATTTTGAAATATTCCATTCAAATGATTCATCACATATCTCCATACTCATGAGATATTTTTACCTCTCTTGAGGACATCTTCTTCCTCATTAGATATAATGTTCTAGAATTTTTAGATCTTCTCATTGATAAGTATTCCCTATGATAAGAATATTATTTTTGGATATCTAACTCATATTCAATGTTTTACATCATTGAATAGTTTATATAAACATTTACCACACCTTTACATTTATAACACTTTAAATAGTGTTTTCTTTTATTCTTATCATTTCCCTTTTCCATACCGTTGATATAAGAGTTATCACTCTCTTATAATCTTTCTTTCCGTCTCATCTCCATTCATATCAGAAGTCCCATATAATTCTTTCCTAAATTTCTATTTTATCATGCCCTTGAAATCAATATCTTCCATTGAAATCATCTATAGCACCATGGATTTTATAATTTAATAATTAATTATATTATAATGATGTTAGTGAGTGATAATTATATATTTTATTCAAGGCCAAATATCTTTAAATAAAATATATCTGGAAACGTTCTCATGTGATTTTTCTTATTGTCGAATCTTCTAACATATCAAAAAATAACACAATATTACTCACTAAATCAGTATAATTTGTAAATAAATCATCAATATTGTCATTATATTTTATTAAGATAATTTAAAACCTAGCCCAACAAATATTACTCCTAGCTTATTAGTTATTCAAATCAGTTTCATTAATATTATAAAACAAATTTTTCATCTGAATAACAATTTATTGTCCCATAATCATGTTGTATATTTCATTAGATAATCATTGAATGATGTAATTTTTTACCTTCCAATCCACTACATGATTTCTCTTTTACAAACATGTCATACGAATATCTCTTCAATGTAGAGTAAATAACGCTGTAACATCATCACTAACTTGAATACCTTATGATAGCTGACACTGTAAAATTAAATTTCTATAACAATAAATATTATTTCAACTAATTATGGTTATGCTTATTATTTTTATAACAACTAATAAATTTCATGAATCTCTCTCAGTTAGATATTATATAGGTAATGATGGATCTGATTCCACTTTTAGTTCTTAGATATAGTGAGATCATTGAGATAAGAATGGGTTAATTAATGACCCATTTTTTCATCTCAAATATAATGATATTCTCAATATTATGGTTTGAATATAACTTACATAATTTTAGTAACAATGAAATCGTCTATAAACATGGAATTCAATGAAATTTAAAATTGAAATTACATATTCGTTGAAAACTGTTGAGGAATTGAGATTAACTCTTCACACACTATATATACATATATAACCAAAACATCATTATCTCCATAAATATTATTTAATAAAATATATTTCAATATTTTCACATGTATGGATTAATTCATAAAACATTATGACATACTCCACATTGTAGAACTCCCTATTTTTTTATTTCAACATTGAATAATTCTCAACATTTCCTTCATGAGTTAACTAAAAGAATCTATATGACATTTTTAAAGTCACCAATTAAAAAAAATTAAAAAATTACCACAAATAGTAAAATTAACAGTAGTAATAAACTAAAACATGTTGGAATCTTCAATCTAATGTTCTCTAAGGAATCATCTCAATTTCTTCTATATTTTTATGTAAAATTACTTGTTTATTATAATTGGATCTTATTGAATTTCAAATAACCTCCCCAGGTTCAATGATTTGATTTTAAAATTCTAGGAAAATGATTCGTTGGATTCTTTGTAATATTTACTCCATTAATATATGAGAAAAAATATTTTCTGAATTCATCCTAAATATGAAATTAATCATGTAAAATCAATATAAATTTATACATCTAAGATTATGTTTTATGCATATCTATAATAGTTTGGATTAAATATTTTCATGTTTTTGATAATCCTTATTATGTTGATGAGGCCTTTTGAATATATAATGTTTTCTTTATATAGTTCTTGAACAACTTTTATACTGGAAGGGAACCCTCCTATTGAACCTAATGAGTCAAAATCTAACGATTATGCATCAATAATACTTTAATTTTTAACTTAAAAACGTGGTGAATCAAGAATATCATACATGAATATTTAATTATTTTAGATTAAAACATTATATGTTACAGAATAATTAATTCTCCAAAACCATAAATTTTTAGTGTCTTTGAATACTAGATAAATAATAAGATTATTTCATGAAATATATTCATCATCTCAAAATTTTCTTTCCCACATGGTACCCCTTATAGAAATTTTTTACCTAATACCATTCAATATAACTTTTAGAAAATAGGAACATATGAAAGGGTGTGATCAGATGTTTCATAATGGTAAACATAAAAAATGTAAATGAAATTTCTCAAGTGAGGATTATATATGAGTAACGGTGTAGTACAATGATCATAACCTACGAAATACATTCCCAATCATTAGTATATCATAAATCATATGTCATGGTATAATAGATATATTAAAAAATGATATAATTCAAAATATTGAAAAAACATGAATAATAAAAATTATCCATGATTGTATATCATAAGCACAATAATATGTTATAAGATTGTGTATAATAACAATAAGAATATAAATCATTTCAATGGACCACTAACACTTCTAATGTGAACATAAAATTATGTAAAGAGTCACATAGTTGATTGGTTAAACTCCCCATTCCCTTTTCATTCATAGTGGATAGAGTCCCATATTGGAATTGGTTCACTCCCCATTCCCATTCATATTATCAAAAGAGATATAAATAATTAGCCAATACATTAGAGAGATATATATTTCTAATCCCATGTTCAATATAATTACAATCATACATATGTGGGCTATAAGTTTGTAAAAAATTCACAATTTCATTATTGCACAAGCCATAGAAATGACATACATTTCGTAATGAGTACTTTATTGTGTGATCATAAGAAAACAAAGAAATATCACAAAGGGTATCATTAGTTATTTTCTTTAATGAAGTATATATCCCTTTAATGGTTATTGGCAGTGTTGAAAAATAATATTTTTAAATAATTATAAATATTACATAAAAATGAGAAAACATCCTTTCCTTTTGGAACATTTTAAATAATAAAAATTCTAAAAATATTTTAAATATGATTTTATTATTAAAAATAAGTATTCTTATAAATAAATCTTCATTATTAATTATAATCATGATCATTGAAAAATATATCAATGTAGTAAATTTTGTAAAAAAATATTATTTTACTTTTGTAAAATGTTAAATAAAACCCTTAGTGGAAAATTGAAAAGATTCATTTTTAAACCTTTTAATATAAAGTAAAATGTTTTTTAAAAGAAATTCCCACAGTAATTTGAGAGTATAAAATACTTTTTTAAATGATTTTAAATAATGTGAACATGGGATGAAAATATTCTTATCCTAAAATAAAAAATAAGATTTGTTTTGTAAAAAACTATTTTTTAGTACTTTCAGTAATAAAGAGTGGATAGAAGGGAAATAATAATTAAAGACACAATGAATTAAATTCGGTTAAAAATAAGATATTTTTTAAGAGATATAGACATATATAGAGAAATTACACCATTTTCAAAATGGTGATTTAAGCATGAACAATCCCGATTAAAATGAGATTTTATCACAACACCTTACCTTATGCCCATAATTTCTATTAATATGCTTCATCCTATGGCATAATAAATTGATATTTATTATAAATATATATCATAAAAATAGTAATACTTATATTAACATATATGAATCATTTATTACAACCAATTTTTCTATTATTAATAATAGTACACTAAAATCAATGTTCTAGGTTTAAAATGTTTATTTTTTCATCGATGATTTAGTTTAAAGATTATGGTCCTTATACCTTCTTCATGGTTTCATCATCTCAATATTTTTAATCATCTAATAATTATTATATTTGTTTGTAAAATACATTTCTATAATAATTTTTTTAAGTCGTTCATGGAAAATGAATTACATTAATTCAAAGAGGTGGTATAGATTATTTTAACAAAATCAAAAATATATAATAATTATCATATAAATTCAGTAAATCCATAAATAAATTCAACCATGTGTGGAGCTATAAAAAATTAATCACATAGTTTCTTGGAGATGAACTTCAATTTTTTCGCATGATTGATGCTTTCATTTCCCATCTGATTTATGAGAAATATAAACTAGTTTTTAAATTGTGTAATAAAATTTCATTATATTAATCATTTTTATATAATTATATTAGGATAAATAAAATATATTTAATGATGGTGGAATGATAAAAAATATTGAAAGAACTCATATGAGGTGATTACATATTCTTTCGGTATAATCCTTTGGCATAAACATTATGATTTATTAGGATGGTATTTTGGAGAGGCCACATCTTGTAGGATCTGGGGAGGAAGTATAAGAATAGATCATTGATGGAATCTTATGACATAGAGTGATAAACATGTGTAAAAAAATAAGGATATTGGGTTCCATTTTATATGTGTGGGGAGTGGACCACTTGTAAATATTTAAATTTTAAAAATAATATAAAACATTTTTATTGGTAAGGTGGAGTGAATTGGAAATATTTTCAATGATAGGGGAAGGGATTGTAATATAACAGTGATATACATAATTGTTTTTAAAAAATTATGGATATTTAAATCCTTATCTCTTAGTTTAACCCCCTTATTAACCCTTTCAATAATTTCCATGGTGATTAATTTTTAGCATGGTCAATATTCATTGTGACCAAAAATAAAATTAAAATTAAAAAATATTTGAATATGAATATTCAAAAATGATTTTGTTTATAATTTAATTTCAATTAGTTTCAAAAATTAATATTTAAATAAGTGTGCAAGACCTAACAGAAACTATTTTAAATGAATTTCCTTTTTAAGAGTAAAAATAAATATATTCTTATTAATTTACTAGTAAAACCATATAAATAAATTCTAAAACACATTATTGAATATATTATGAAAATAATTCCAGAAAATAATTCTTTAATAGTGATCATTTTAATCTTTAAAACAAAAATACATTGTCTGCATGAAAAGCATTTTCTATAAAAACATAACATTTTAACATCACATAATTTTATCTTCCTTTCATAAAAATTTATAAAAAATTAATGAATGATTCATAAATTTTACACACATGTGAAAAATACTTTTATATAGTTTTAATTCTCAATATAATAGAAACTATCTTTTAATTTAAACATATATATGATAAAAATAATGTTTGTAATTGAAATGTCTTTGTTTAGCCAAGAATCACTATTCTGATATTCCATATCACATCTCAACCATTTCATGAATGTAATATTACATGAATTTTATCAATTAATTTTTATGATACATTTTCTTAAAAGTGAAAAATTTAACCAAAAAAGTATAATTCAAAAAAATAGTATGAAATTGTTTTTTCTAAGAGAAAACGTATTTCTCTATATGATTTTGGACTTTTTTAAATAATAATTTATTTTGATCAATTTTTTTTAAATAAAATATAATTTATTTAATTTTATATTTTTAATAATTCACTATTAATTTCAGTTTGGTGCTGTGTTCATCAAAATCTATTAAACTCAAACAATATATTAAAGAGAAATATATTACTAAATCATGGGATATTAAAACGTACATTCTGTATATCAATGTAATCATAACAAATTAATCCTATGAACCTTATAATACTTATTATGATTTTGATTCATTATTTTTTAGCTCATGATATATCCATTTAGCATTATGTAGTTTACTCAAATCTGAATATACTCTTACAAATCCTATATAAATCATAATTGTTCTATACTAAGGTAAAAAATTTAACTAAGAATCACCTCCGGTATTTATTAAAAACATAAAAGGACTTCAAATTTTTATCAAATATATTAGATAGTGTTTCATCATCCATTAAAAAATTCCATATTTTTAAGGTTTATTTAATAATCCTCACAATTAACAGATACTACTTCGAAGTTATCTACCCAAGGTCTTGAGGAAGTAGCTGATAGCCTCATTAACATTTATGGTGGCATATAAATAATAATATCTAATAAATATCCATAATCATTATGATAAATTCTTATATAATCCTAAATTAAATTAAATATAATCATTTATAAGAACTTCATTCATACAAATGTGTGAATCTATTTTTGAATTATATGTGTTGAGGTGTCTGTCATGTTCATGGGATAACACTACTTATAGTCAACTTCATAAGTTCCATAACCTTCATTACATGAATTATTAATGATATTTAATATCTACCATCCATAGTTAGAAATAATAAAAACATTAAAATAATATAATGCACTATTATATGGAAATGTCTTATGGTGTTAGTCTTTTAATTTTTTAAATACACATATTATATTATTGGGAATAAGTATATGTTTTTTTAAAATTATATATAATTTTTAGAAAAAAATCATATACATTTTGAAATAAATTAATAAATAACAAAATATAATTAAAATAGTATCAACATTACCTAATATCAAGAATTAAATTTTCTTTAATCACCATTTTAATGTTGAATAACCATATCTTTACATTGTTATTTAATAATAATTATATGATCAACATAACCATTTGTTGACATAACCATATAAACATTATTCTCTGTATCCATGTAACCATAAATTTACATAGTTATGTAATCCACATTTCATTTCCACACAATCCTTAATTTCAAATGTATATGCCTGAATTGAGTTGCACATAAAAAAATATAGTCATTGTCTTTAAGAGACAAACACTATGTGACTATCAAAAACCAATCTTCAGTTCATAATACTTTTAAAAAAATTATCAAAACTATAAAAAATTCTTATAGCATAAAAATTTATTTCTTGAAACTTCAAAATTAATATATAACATTGATTTTTTTAAAAACATTGAAATTTGTTTTATAGGAATTCAGAAATGATTTCATAGAACATGAAAATACTAAAATTACACAGGGTAAAAAACCACATGACTATATAATCCTATATTGAAACATTATAAATGAAAAAACTAATTAAGTATCATAGAAAATGTGATTTAGTAATAATATGAGAAAATATAATTACCAAATTTAAAATTATGAGGTATTTGTAAAACATTTATGTATAATTTTAAACCAAGGCATTTTACAGTTGGAAATTTAGTGTAAATTGTGTTTAGTGTCATCTCATGCAGGGTTGATTAGGGATTTTTCAGGGAAATTGATCTTATAATACAAAATTTCTAAAGTGTTGTAGGTGGTGTCATTTTTTAGTGTTGGAAATTTTTTTGGCCTCAATATAAGGAGGAAGGATCATTCTTCATGAAATGTGGTTTTCATGGATTTAATCCTTTGAAATATGGTAATGTCATGAGTTTTGAGAAGACTGGGTTGACCAAGGTTTGAGCATTATAATGATATCGAGAATTTCTGAAAAGAATAAAACAAATAACTGCAAACACGCGATGGAAAAATAGTAATGTTCATGACTATGAGAAGCCTCAAAACCAGGTTAAATTTGAATAGAGTTTTTTGAATAGAATATCTTCATGAGAATTACTAATTATGTTTTTTAAAAGGCCAATGAGATCATGGAAAATTTTCAAAGGTCGTGGCCTATAAATATGTGGCCAAACCCATTCATTTGAGATGAATAGAATATTAGAGAAAGAAAAATCACTTCGATTTTTCAAAGGTTTAGAGATTTCAAAATCTATAATTCAATGTGATATTAATGATTATATCAATATTAGTAATGTTTTAACCTATTCCAATTATTTTGAGTTATGGGAGTTTCATGTAGATTGAGATTTTTGTAAAGACTTAGTATTATGATAAGGTTGTGAGGATTGTGAGGGTATTGTCCATCACAAAGCATGTGAGACTTATGAAGGTACAAAGATTTTGAAATGTGTGTGGGATCTAAATGGATGGTATTTATTTGTATCATAAAAGGTGATTCAAAAAGGCCATTAGTTGTGATAATAGAAGAATTGAACATCTAGTTCCAGTAAATAATGCTTTCAAGTGCATCAACTCAGGACTACGTTACAAGAAGAGTCCCATGTTATTTCAGGACAACGACTTAAATTTCAATATACCAAGGTGAAATTAATTTTATTAACTCACTAATACATAACTCAAAACAATGAGTTGGGGGAGTCAATGTAAGTGTTCCCAGGGTGGTAGTGTGCTGCCCCAAAAATCTTGTGAAGGAAGTGTGTGTGACACTTAGTTATTGTATCTGAAATTTTTTATACACCATTACTAGTGATGAATAGATGATTTACGTAAGTTTGACACACTTTCGACGTATGATACTAGGGCTAGACCTTAGGGGTAAATAAAATGAAACTGATGTTTGTCCCTTTTTAAGTGATTGGTGAATAACTGCATGATTTAATCAGACAAGTTTTACAAGTTCCATCTAACATTGGAATAAGATCCATTGTTTTAAAAGGGAAATTTGAAACCCCGATTCACACCTCCCCCCATAGGGTGTTCTATAGTCCTAAAAGTTATTTCAGAGGGTAATGTTTTTTGAGTTAAATATTGCATCTCGTGTCCGTGAGCAATACAATGACTGTTATATGAGTGATATAATTTGATATAAGAAACATCCATATTTGGAATAATATGACCTGATGTCATCTAAGATCCCATAGGTTGAATCTTATTTTTTTTAATTAAGAAGATTCAGGTTAATGATCCAACATGTATTTCTATGACTGAAATTGATAGGAGCATTAATGATGCAAATGAAAAGGCACAAAATTCCCTTATTATGTGTCTATCTGATCAAATCTATTTAAAGGTTATGAGATTCAATTCAACCATGTATATATGGGAGAAACTAAAAAATATATATGAATGATATAACAAATTTAAGAATGAAATATTTCATTTTGTTCACAATAATTTTTATTATATGAAAATGAATTTAGATGAAAACAAAGGTCTCTTTCGTATGCAAATTAGTGATGTCATTGGAGAAATTATACAAAATGGTAATGAAATTAAAGATAATGAAATTGTGATGAAAATCACGAGAAAGATTACAACTCTATAAAATTCAAAAGTGTTATCCCTTGAGGAAAGGGAATTGCATAAGATTTTACGGATGATCTTATAATAATTCTAAAGGATTATAAAATGATAGTAAAACCTGAAGATATGAAAACTCATGTAAGAATGGAAATGGAATTCAAATCAATTGAAACAAATTGACATTTCTAGAGTTATTCATAATGTTAAAGATAAAATTATTCATTTATTTTTCATGAAATTCATGAGAGGAAAAAAGATATTTGAAGGAAAGCATTTTTTGTCTTGTTTTTGGTGATGTAATTTAGGTAACATTTCCTATTAATTCCCAATGAAATTGGATGATGTAGAAAGTGAAGTTAAATTCATACAGAAGACTTAGAATATATTCTCTAGTAAGGTATACTTCAATTTATTATATACATTATAGTGAAAGAGCATCATCTGAAATGAAGAAGAAGATGATGATGTTTTTTTGGAGCATGTTGATGTAGAGTTTAAATCCCAACCCAAATCATCAAAGATGGTTATGGTTGAAAATACAGAACCCAAAGACGATATAGATAATAAATTGATTGGTTATTATGATATCAAATCGGAACTTTAGGTTTATCATTATAAGCTTAATAATTAAATAACAAGAAAAAGAAAGATGCGAGCTATGATGGAAAAGTCATTATAGTATGTTGATCTGCTTGAATCTAAACATGATTGACTAGAAGGAGAGTGAAAATAACATGTAACAAATATTGAAATATTTTGTAGTGGTTATGTATTTTAAACTCAGGATTGAAGAGCATAAAAAAGTCATCAACGAAGATACATCATGAGAGTAAGAAAATGCTAAGATAGTTGACAGGATTGAAGACGAAGTGGTTACACTAAGGTGTAAACAATAAATTGTATCAAAATAAAGAGAAATAAATATAAGTTTCAATTTGGATGATTCTCACAATATTGGATTCTAGAAAGAGATAAATGTGGTTCCAAAAGAGTAAATAATGTGTTGAATAATTAAAAATCCCAAATTATGGAAAGTATATGAATGTTATGTGATGATAAAACAACATAGGATGGAAATGGGATTATCTGTAATAAAGGTTATCTGAATGTTGAACATATAAAAAAGGAACCTAATTTATTTAAAATGAAAACATAAAATCAAATATATAAGAATGATGAAAATTATCCACAATTATCTAGAGTGTATTTCTAGTAATTTTTCTTTACAATAGACGGGGACATGGGGAGTAATGGGTGTGAGAATACATTGAATCTTATGAAGTGTAATTTATATGGATTTGTGGGAAATACCATGTCTTACTGTGAAGTAGAAATGAGACATCTAAATGGAGAAGCACTTGAAATTACAAAAAGGATAATGAAACCATATCCTTCATCATAATGATTCAATATTTTCTATGGAAATATTTTCACGGTTCTAAAAATGTATAGAAATCTATTAATTTAAGAAAGTGGAATGGTCAGAACAATTACTGTAAAACACTATGTAAATTCAATACTTGTCCACCAAGTAGAATAACCCTTGAAAATAAGTAATCTTGTATAAAATAATACTATGACTATAAGGAACCCATTCATATTTAAAATACGCTATATATTTAATCCTTAGCATCAACCCAATCAAGTATCTCGTGGAAGGAAAATAAGAAAATCATGAATTCTAATCTTGATGAAATAGCTCTAAAAGCTATAAAGAATAGTTTCAACTGGATTCTAGATCCCTGATGCTCATCCCACCTGATAGGAAATAAATATTTTTTGAATAATGTTATGAAAAGGGTTGATAGAAGAGTGTTACATTCCCAATTCAGTTCTTTAACAGTCAAAAGAAGTGGAAACATAAAACACAATAAAATAATGATCTTAGGAAAAATGAAGTTCTCTATATTGACCATTTACCTCACAATCTACTTAGTGTGAGTCAACTATGTGAATAAAGACCGATAGAGACATTTAATAATAAGGGTTTTATTATCAAAGGAAATAAAAGTTATTCTCTAATGAATTGATTAATAATATATGATAATTTATACAAGTATGATAATAAATAGATAATATTTTACTTAACAGCTCAAGAGGAAAACAACGTATAACATTAGATGTTGGGTGATATTAATCCACAGACATTGAACAAATATCTAAGCCTAAGATATTTTTCTACATTACTAATAAGAAGCCTGATCTAGAGAAGGCATGTGATGCATTAATTCAAGGAAAGGTTGTCGGGAGTTCATCTGAACCAAAGAACAAAAGGGAATAAAATGTGATTGATCATATCCACATAGACATATGAGGTCCAATGAATGTGGCTAACACAAATAGATAGAGATACTCCCTTTTTTTTAAATGATTATAGTATAATTTATTTTCTAATGTACATGTAGGGGAAAAAAGTTCTTCATTGCATGAAGATTTATCATCAACAAACTAAGAGTGAAACTGGTAAAAAAATAAAGATTATACAATCAGACAATGGAGGAGAATACACATCCATTAAATTATAAAATTACATAAAAAACCATGGGATAATGAATGAAGTGTCTCCAGAAAAATCCTATTAAAAAAATTGGGTTGTTGAAAATACATATCGAAAGGTGAACAATATGGATAGGAATATGTTGGTTAAGATTTGTGTTTCATATCATTACTATAAAGTGCTTTATCAAGTATCAGTGTACTCTCAAAATCATAAATAAATTTTTATGGGAGAAACCAACACACCATATGAGATTTGGTATATAAAGAATAGCCCTCTAAAGTATAATTGTGATGTTAGAAGTAAATATTTCATCATAAATAAACTAAATAACCAAGGAATGTTTGGTGATGTTGTAGATGGGGTAATATTACATAGATATTCAATGAGAATTAAAGCCTAAATATATTATAATAATAATCTTAACAAGATTATAGAAATAAGAAATGTCAATATAATTGAGGATAAAACCCTAAATACCTTTATGACCTCTTATTTTGATATGATTGAAGATGAAGAAGAATGTGGTTAGGGGACAGATTCAAATTATGAAATAATGGAAGAATTTAAAAAAATAGGGATCAAAAAATGATAATGATTCAGAAGAAGAGTTATAAGTTTAAATCATATATAAAGAACTTCATCACAGCCTCAATAGATAAATAAAAGTGTAAAAATTGACCAATACAACATTATTAAGTATTAGAAAACACCTACCTAGACAATAATAATGAGGGACAAAGCACAATATTTTGAAACAAACCTCATTTGAAGAAGAAAAATGTATGAATAGTGGGTTATAGCCGTGAATGAAGAACTGGATCATATTGATGTGAGACACATGTGAGAAATTATTAAGAGAAATAAAAAATACAATATTTTTTGAAAAAATGTTTGTTTTTGAAAGAAAAATTCGATGTGCTGTGAAATGTGATCAGAAATAAGGAAAAAAATAGCATGTTAATGATATATATTTATGACATTGATTTTGAAGAAACATTTTATTGCATATATACTCTTTTTTATCATGATTTTCCTTTCCATTGAAATTCTAAGGGAGTAATATATCTGAAAATTAAATTCTTCATTGGAGTTATTGAAGAAGAAGTATACATTAAAAAACTAGTGGGATTTATGATTGCAAATGATGATACTATGGTTTGAAGATCAAATAAAGATTTATATGGTTTTAGATAGGAACAATGAGTATGGTATTATAGACTAGGTGATTATCTAGAGAATCATGAATTTAAAATAGGATGATCGACCATATTATCTATGTGAATAATTCACAGATAGATCAATTTATGGTGCTTATATATGTGTATGATATTGTTTTGGGTAGAAACAGACACAAATTAGTGGAATAATTCTATAATCATGTGAAATATGAAATTTCAATGTTTATGATTTTTTAAATCACATAATGTTTTGGGATACAGGTGGTTCAAAATAAGGATTACACATCCATTTCACAGAAATAATGTTCAAGAGATCCACTAATCAAATTCATTATTCATAACCCCAAAACAATGTTTAATACAATTGTGTTTGGTAAAAAAATCTGAATGGATGAGGGTGGGTCATATTTAGATCTCAAACTATTAAAAGAATCATTGGAATCCTATTATACATGACTATAACTCATCCATATATCATCGTTTCAGCATGATTAGCGGCCCGATTTCAGATTAATTTGAAGTAAGAGAATTTGGAAGCTGTTAAATGGATCATGTTGAACTTTCAAGGTATACTCAAGTCTTGGATATACTTTTCTGTACTATGATATAAATAATTATCTTCATTTTTTATGTTGATTGGACTGGAGAAGTGGTGTATCCAAATTCAGTAGGTGGTGGTGCTATCATCATTGGGAAAATAATGTGTAGAATTATTGAGAAAGAAACAATAAATACATTCTCTTACTAAGGATTATGAATAGTATATATCAACAAAAAATTATTTAACTCATCTATTGTTTATGAGGTGAAAACTAACTAATTATGGTGATGAAGTGAAATAGCCGATAATGATTCATTGTGACCATAAGATCGTGATAAATCTTACGAAGAATATGGTTCAATACTATCATTTCAATTATATTGATATAAAATATCACTTTATCAAAGAAAATGTTTACCACGGTGTGATTAAAATGGGGCATGTTGGAACTAATGACAAAGTGGATGAAATCATGAATAATCTCTAAGAATCACCCATGTTTGTGAATCATCAGTTGAACCTCGATGTTCATCGACCTCCCATTCCATGAGGAGGTTATAGTTTATCCCCTCTCACCATTTATATTCACTATTTTAATCTATTTTTGAAAGTGAATCAACATTATAGGGGATATATGATCCAGGGGGAGTTTTTTTATCACTACAAGTATAAATATAGGTTTCTTGGGTTTATTTCTAAAGGGGGATAAATGATATATTCTATGTATTATTATTTTTCAAGATTGGTTAGTGGTTTTTGGTTGAATTAAATTATCTTTTCCACTAATGTTTTCTACATTGAGCCATGCCCTTGTTAGTTTACAAGGATGAATGAGCTATTTCACATTTATCAGGTTCTTGTTTGAGGAAAGGTTATTCAATGAATTTATATACAGATTTCTAACAAATCCAAATGCAGAGATTTTTGGAACCAATGCCTTTAACAACTAGAAATTTTGTATTGTTTTTTTGTCAATACACACTAGTTTTATTAGGGAGTTTACAAGTAATATTATTAAATATTATTAAATCGATATAATGTTGAAGGTGTCACCATTTTCTAGTGTTTTCAAAAATATTGGTTGCAAAATATGGAGAAAGTATAAATATACATGAATAGTGGTGTTATAGGATTGACCGTTCACAAATTTGGTAAAGGAATGGGTTTCAAAAAGACATATTTTTTGTAAATTTTGAGATTCAAAAAGATGTGGTGCATCATGAACAAGAATCGAGAACAAGAATCTAAACAAGAGATGGAAAAATGACAATCTTCATGACTACAAGAAGATTTGTGAATGATTTAAATTTCATTATAGAATCACGAATAGTGCATCATCATTAGTATGACTGAAGAGTTTCCTTAAAAGTTAACTGGTATTATTGTATCCTCATGAAGGTCTATCTTTATAACTAAGTGGCCCAATCCTCTTCATATGAGATGTTGAGAATTGGAGAAAAGGCTGAATAGATTTGATTTCATGAATTATTGGAGATTTAAAAATACATAATTCTATATGAGCTCAAGAATCATGAAAATACTAGTTATGTCTAAACCGATGCCAATCCTTTTTAGTTATAGGAGTTACATGAAGTTTGAGAGTTTCATGAATACTTAATGTATGATGGAGGTTGTGGGATTTTCAAAGGAAGTGTGCTATGTGAATCCTGTGATCTTCATGATGGTAGGGAGCTTTGAAAAAGTGTGTGTGTTTTCAAAGGAATGTATTTATTTAAAACATAATGTTAGTTTCATCTAGGCTACGACCTTTGTGAACAATATTTTTAAAACATTGGATACAATGAAAAGTGATTTCAATTTCATTAACTTAGGACTAAGGTGCTTGAATAGTATCATTCTAGTTATAAAAAATACATAAATGATAATATAATAAAGAAACATTAATGTCATTAAACTAAATTCAACTTAACAAAAACATGTGATACAGTGGGTTTCTATGGAAGTTTTCTTTTGGAGGCACTATACAGTCCCTTAAATCATGTATATGTTGTGTTCCAAGAACAGAGTGACTACATATGAAATTTTATATTTCAAAAAACTAGGTAAGATTAGTGTATTTGGGTATGAATGACACAGTGCCAACATATGATCCTTGTACTTGTACATAGTGATGAAAAAAATAAAACTGATCTGTTTTCTCTCTATATGTGATTGTCTAAAAACTGCATGACTCCATCAGACATGTTTTAATGGTTTATTCCTTTTTAGGAACAATATCCATTGTTTTAAAAGCAAAAGATAACATCTTGATTCACCTGTCCCCTATAAGGGGTTCTACGGTCTTATAATATTTATAATATGAAACCAAAAAACAACAAACTAATAAAAAATTTACCCATTCATTAATATAATCCATATCAATCAAAATTAATACCATTATAATCCCACTTTTATGAAAATTAAAAAAGTGAACTAAATTTCATATAAATTATAAAAGTATGACGATTTTTTAATTTTTTTGAAAAAGCGAACAAAATGTTTCAACTTTTACTAAAAAAATCAACATGCTGATATTATTGAAATCATTAATAACCATGGTAGCATGTAAATAATGATTTAAAAAATGAAAAATGTTTTAGTTCTCCTTTAAATGATTCCTATATAAAAAATGTATATTTAGGAAAGAATATACATATAATGTCTAAACATACATTAAAACATTCCCAACATATATTTTTATTCAATGTAGATAAATAACTGATAAATAACAATCTAAATAAATCTAAACCACACAATATATATAATAATAAGAATAATAGCAACTTTATCTTAAAAATTATTTACAAAATAGATAATACATAAGATCTATTAAAAAAACTAATATATATAATATATATATTACAACTCATGAACAATAAAAAATTAATAAAATTATATGTCTTTAAGCTATATTTTTACCATACAATGTTCAAATTTTATTTTCTTAAATATAATTTTATTCAAGGGTTTAATGAATATATTAGGTAATTGTCCATTAGTTGAGTTAAATTCTATAATGATATGTCATTTATTAACATGATATAATAAAAAGGGAAAACTAATATAAATATATTTTTTACTTGAATGTTTTAACTGATTTTTAGATATTTAAATAGTAGATTAATTATTACTATATATAGGAATTTTATCAAAATATACATTGAAATTAGAGAAACAATTATAAAAAGAATTGATAAAAAATTAGTATAATTAATATACATAGACTCACCTATGGTTACCAAAACTAATTATATCTTCTATGAAATCTCTGTAATTATAATTTTTTCAAGTAAATGACACATATCTGTTGTTAATTTGCTATAATGTATAAAATAACCACAACCAGAATTAGAAAAACATAGCAAGTTAAAATAGTTTTATTTTTATAGAAACCATTAATTAAAATTTATTAAAAATTTATTTTAAAAAGGTTAAAACATTGAAAAGAAGAAACATCTATTTAAATACAACTAGCTTATACCCTTAAAATTGGTGGAAAGAATCTCCAAAATCAAAATTGTTTTCTGGAGAATATCCTTATGCAGCTAATCTTTCTTTCTTTCACTCTGTTTTCTTATTCATCAAATTTAATCCTCAAAATCCATTTTATTCCAACACCATATTTTTCTTTTATAAGAACAACTAGATGAAAGAAATAATTTCTTACAAATCATTTATGTTCATAAAATATGTAAATAATCCAAATATGATATTTCAAATATTGAACAATATTATTTTTTAATAAATACGAAATAAAATGAGAATTTCTATGAATGTTCAAAACTTGTTTTCTAGATTTGAATCAATTTTCAATAGTTTCAATAAGATTATGAAAAATATGTTTTTATGATTTTTCTATATATTAGGATATGTTTTAGAAGATAATCCCTCCCCCTCAATTACATCATCATAAGTAATTTGTTATTCAAAAAATAATGGGACCAGAAACAAATAATGATTAAAAATCCCCCACCCCTCTCTAAGGACAAGAATATTAGGGAGCCTGAAATGGAGAAGCCTGAGATCATCCCCCTTAATGATGTTAAGCCCCTCATAATTCATACTATCCAATGTATTAAAACAAACATCCATCAAACCATAAAATACCAACAAATCCGTGTGATCTAAAATTGTGTTCCCCTACCTCCAGGTATGAAGGATATATTTTATGCTACTAATAATGATATTTAATTTTCAAATAACATAGCTTTTTGACCATGGAGAGATTCCACCCTATTTCAAAGAGTTATGAACAATCAACATGTCTGTTTCATCTTCTGAGATCTCTAGAACATTTCACTTTCAGAATATGAGCCTAGTGAGAATTGCCAAAGACTCTTCTTGTAGGGAAGAGCCATGTCCTAGCCTAGACTAGATAACAAAATAAAAGGACCAATTTACATCACACACAACCCATCCTCCCCTCATTCCCCCTAGGACGCATGATCCATCCGTATTAAATTTTAAATCATACAATGGTGGTTTCCAGTAGAACCAATTACCTTCTATTCCGGTGGATGGAAGAGGATCACATGATCTGATATTAAAGAATATTAATGAGGGGGACTCCTTCTAGTTCTTCATGACCATGGCCAAGTCAATTAGAAGGTTTCTAGCCCATAAAATAATAACTTGAGCCGATATAGATGCACTTTAAACCCTCATCTTGTTTCATTCTTTCCAGAGAACTGAAATCCCCGTATGAAGCACCACTGAGTGATCCAGACATTCTGGGCCTCCCCCCCTTATCCATGATACCATCTGTCATGAAAGGTAATATTAACAGCAACCTTGGAAGAGACAATAATGAACTCCTGGATATGCTTCCACACTTCTCACACCCAATCACTATCATATAATATATGGTTTGTGTCACCACACTATGATCCTTACAACACAAGCACCTAGAAGCATAGGGGATACCACCACGTTGGATATTATCCTCAATCGGGAAAACCCTATTCCTGGTCTACCGTGTGAGAAAATTGAACTTGGTAGGAACAGTGCTCACCCAAATAACCTCATCCAACATATAGGATTGGCCCTTCTCAAAAAAGGTGTGCCAGAAGTCCATTGACGAGATTAATTCTGAGGTGGTGGGGGAGATAACACATTTATCTGGCTAGGAACTCATATCATTGAGATAGAAATGGTTCTACATCTCCCCATCTAGAATTTCCTTAATGATGTAGTGGAAAAGGCTCACGTCCTGGAAAGAATTTTTAATGGCTAGGCAACCAAGAAAGTCCAGAAAGACACCCCACCTTTCCTTATGCCAGAAAGAGAGGTCTCCTTTCTCGATGATCCCATAAGAGTGTGGTGGAATGGTAGTGATGAGGGGACCAATCGTCAACAAAAGAGATGAAAGGTGACCCTATTAATTTTTCCAATGCCCGGAGGCATGACTGTTCTTCGTATTCTCCTAAAGAGTAAGTTTTTCCAGAACACTCCCTGAATGATTAGCCTACATGTATTATATAGTATCCTCTAGACTTCACATGTTATTACCACCATCACTCACCGGATTTTCCATCATACTCTAGGATAACCAGTGTCTCTTATATTCAGATAACGGATCCCATATAAACCAGGCAAGGATCCTATCCATATTTTTGAATTCTCACTTGTGAACCTTTATTGAATATATGTCAAGCACCAGGGAAGCTGCATGTATGATATTAACAAGAGGTATCCTCCTACCTAAAGAGAGAATCTAGATTTTTCAGTTCATCACTCTATCGATGATCCTGGAGAGGATGGGGTCAAAGTACCGAATGCACATCCTACAAGGAAAAATGGGGCCCCCTAGATAGTCCATAGGTATATTACTCCTCTACATGGAAAGGACTAACCTAATTGTATCAACCCACTTAGTGTTTCACTAGTTAGATTTGAAGTAATTACCCTCGACTTTGTTGATGATCTAACAGCTTCAATGGTAACAATCCTCCAACACTTGATCCAGGCTACAAATTTACTTACTCAGAGTATTAAAAAGTATGATTGTATCTTCAGAGAACAAGAGGTGAGAAATATATGGCGCCTTTATCTGGCGATGATAGGTAAGGATAGATCCTTTCCATATGCTTCTATAGATCAGGTGACTCAGGACGTATTGAATAAGGAAAAACAAGCTTATCATGATGGGGTCCCCTTCCTAGGACCCCATTTGGACTTGAAAAAATTGTAGAATTTTCCTATAAAGGTCACCAACAACCATGAAGTTCTGAACCAATGAAAAATGATATAAATGTTCCAAGAGTTGAGACTGATACCAAGAAATATATTAATGATAAATCTCTATTAAACCTGATCAAAGGCCATGTTCATATCATGTTTGATAATCATTTTAGACCCACATGCCATGATGTTGATGTCACTAAGAATATCTTGAGCCAGGGTGATGTCCTCTAATATCGACCATCCTTTGATAAACTTGTGTTGTTCCATCGACACCCATTGATTAATGTGGATTGCCAACCTATTTTTAAGAATGGATCCAGGACATTGTAATGGGTATTACACATGATTATATGATGATAATAGGAGATCAAGGTGGGTTATTATTCTTAGGTATAAACACAATGGTGCTGGCACTTGCAACACAGGGTGAGCAACACCCCCCCTAGAAAATGTCTTGGGTGGTAGAAACTAGATCCTCCCTCAAAAAGTCCCAAGAAGGCCTGTATAATGAACGAGGGAACCCGTCTGGCCCTAGGAACTATCTAAGTTCAGCTCAATGAGAGCATATTTAACCTCTTGGTCGTCTGGCTTATCCCCCAAGACTTTGTTGTCCCAAACTGTAGAGATATTATGAATCCCTTAAAAACTATCTGAGTGCTCTGCTGGATACCCATTGGGAAAGTGTTCTTTGGGACCAGAAAGAAGGTCCATAAAAGAACATTGGCCATGCTTCCCCCCATATCCTTGTCCTATATAAATTATATGTCCTCTTACATGATACTTGGTTTGATCATCCTTTTACTATCCTTAATGCATGCATGAATGAAATCCATGTTTTTATCTTCCTCTAGTAGCCATTTGATCCTGGCCCCTCGCTTGCTTAGCGCTCCTACTTCAGGACCATGTCACCTAAGAGGATTTCCTCTTAGTGAGTACCTCATAGATCTAGTCATCCCACGTATCCTATAATTTACCCTTGACGTGTTCAACTTCCCATATGGTAGCCTCTAAATCCCCTTCATTGCGGGGAACAACTTTTTTCCACGAATGGATCTTGAGTTTAAGCCATCACAACTTATTGTGTAATAAAACCCACTAGTTTCCTTTAGATGGACCCTCCCATATAGATCTAATGAGGATGTGGAATCCTTGGATGGAAACCCAAAACTGGATAAATCTAAACTCCTCTTGATGATACTGAGAGGAAGATAGATAAACAAGGAGATAATAGTGGGAATAAATACCTCGAAACCAATGAGTAACCTTATAACAAAAGAAAATAGAGATAGAATTCATATTTTCAAGGTATCATTCTAGACGACCCCATGAATAGAAAAACCACAATTGATTATTTCACCATGTGAACCTATCACCCAAGAATTAATGATCTGAGAGCCTTATAGACATAATGAAATGAACAAGTCAATCCTGGATTTCCTAGGGAATAGACCCCTAACCTTTCTTCCCTTTTGATAGGCTAGAACATTATAGTCACCCCCAATGATCTATAGTTCTGGCTTGGGTTTGAACGTAAAAATATCCTCCCATAACATCTCTCTTAGGTGGGGGTCACAACTCCCATAATCAAAAGTCACAAAGGAGTAAATACCTCAAGTAACCTTTACAGTGATATACTGGTCCACAGCTCGTACTAAGACCACACTGAAAAGCCTATAAAAAATGGTCAAAATGTGTCTATTCACAAGACCATCCTGCATGCTTCCATGATTTTTGAGCCTCTTATAAAATTCCCTTATCCTAGAAGGTTTGTACTTGTGTTCATGGATGACCACCACTACAACCTTGTGGTTGGAGATCATAGAGACCATAAAGTCCGATTTAACCTGAGGTCCAATGTCCCTATCATTCCATATGTTCAAATGAGTCATTTAAATGAGAGTGTCCTAAGACTGGCTCCATAACTATTGGACTTCATAAAGTGGGAAGGAGATATCCATTTCTTGTTCTTAACTTTGGACCTAGTGAAGACTCCCGAATACCTTGAAAACGTTGTTGTCGGCATTGAAGATATGATCTGAGAAATAAAGTTACACTTTCTATAGTTACATGATGAGGATTTAGATCCTTATTTATTTGACCCAAAAACACCAGGGTAAGAGTAACCTTTAGGCTACGAGGAAGGGACTAATGAAAGAGAAATGAACTATTCACTAGAGGACACCTATGCTGCATGTGGAGCCTAGACAATGTCCCATTCAGTACCCACGAAGTGAGATTCAGAGAAAATGATGGGAAGGGAATGAAAGGACATAGGGACCGTGAGGCATATTTCTAGGTTCTATATCATCTCCACACAACCTACTACAAAAGTATTCAAGGTGTTTAACATAACAAAATGGATGGGATAGACCTATAGAAGGGGAATGCATTGTGACACAAAACGAAACATGGCCATACTCTCTACTGAACCGTCCACATGCTAGTGGCCTAGAGGTAGATCCAAAACTGACGTGGAGGGGAATGAAAAAAAGCCACAACGAGCTCCTAGTCCACCATCAAGGCTCATTCAGGTAGTGATAAAAAGGTCGGGCCCCCCTATGGCCTTCAACCACCTCCATAAATGGCTATAGTGATGCTGAAGATGACAAAAATTAACAGAATGACCATTTAAGAGACAACTCGAGAGAAACCTGGGAAAATGGGGTATGAAATATCATATACACAGTGAAAGGAATCCTCAACATGAATATCATGTTTTTCTGGAAAAGGTTTCGAAATTTCCAACTCAACACAAATGCAAGGCTTTCAGGTAGAAAATCCTTGTCTCATGCAATCAACAAAACACAGAAAAAATCCAAATAGAGTCCCCAATTCTCCTGAGGAAGCCTTCATTAAGGAAGAAAAATAGTAGCTTGGGAAGACTGATCCATACCACCACCTTCGGGATTTCCTTTCCATTGTGAGCCTCCTTTTTCTAAATAGTTCTATTTTTTCTTTCATACAACGCGATCTTTTATGGTCTTATTAGGGTGAAAAAATGATAATAAATATAATATTTAGTTTGTTTTCATATTATAGGTTAGAAAGTTCAACTCATTTATCACTCCAAATTTAAATTATTAAATTAAATTTTTTATTTGGAAATTAAAAAAACAACATTGTTTAAGGTTTCAGGTTTTTGTGGTAAGAATTAAGTTTATGTAAACATACTAAATTCATCAAAAAATATAAAAACTTTCAATGCCTCATAAAATATTTGTGTTCATTGAGCCATAGAAATGAATATATAATAACATTAATGATTTAACTATATTAGAAATTAATAAAATTTTAGGATTTATTATGTTTTATACATTTTATACATGAATAAAAAAACCAAATACCAACAAAACATGAACATGCGTAGTTCCAAAATTTATAAATGGTTGGATTGTTTTTATAGTTTCTAAGAATGAACATGTCCCAAAAATCAATGACAAATCTTATTGTATTTTTTCACAACTTATATTCTTTTCTGTTAGATTAGAAAAATTATCTATCTAAATATTAATTTTTTCAATTTTCAGAAAATAGGATAGAGTTATATTTAAAAACTAAACACTTGTTATATTCAAACATAACAATCATTCTTTCATCACAGAGCTATGAGATACTGATTTTGTAAATTTTCAATCATCATCTACATATAAATTATAAAAAATTAAATATAACTACTTGTCTAAAACCTTTTAAATTTCCTTTAGAGTTATCAATTAATAGGATAGAGCTACTATCACTGTGATTAAAATATATAAACCTCGATGGGTCCCCAGTCATATGTCTGGAGTATATTATATTCATGTACCCTGTATACTTGAAAATATGAGGAAATATTTTCATATAAAATAGAGTAAATAGAGATTTATTTTAGTACCCATTTTATATTGGGTCCTATAGGATTAATATATGAAATATTGGGTGAAAAAATTGATTTAAGAAACTTATTATGGGTTAATCTAGATGATAATTTTTTAAAAGTAAATTCCTTAGTATGAAGTAATTATTAATGGAATATAACATAACATTCATTGAATAATGAACATTTTAATTAAATATAAATCCTATAATCATTAACAAATGAGGTCTAATAAAACTTTAGTACTTTTCTTTATTATATAAAATATGGTTTTTCATTATTATATTTATTAAAACCCCTAATCTTATTAATTTCATATTTCCATGAAAAAAATATATGAATTCACTTTCAATCTAGTAATTTCCTTCCTCATATTCTCATTATATTTTTTATTAGATTCTAGGTCATAAAAAATTTCACATTTGAACAAGAACCTGTATTTATTGATATTTTACTGTTTAATCTTCTAAAAAAATATTATACATGATCCATATCATCAAAAAATTTATTGAATTTAATTGATTAACATTCATTATTAATATAAATATACAATATAAATATATTATTCTCATATTTATGTTTCTAAATATCTGTATTTGAATTTTATTTGTAACATTCAAGTAGTTTTCTTCTATGATTTTCTAAATTGAAGTGTAACACCCTGACCCGAACACAAATTAATAAACTGATGTTCCATATGACCTCATTAATTCCTCTCTATACTAAAGAGGTTTCTGACTAACATCATGGGTCTACGTTCATCATTAGGGCGACTATCCGCTCAATATCATCTCATAACAAAAAAATAGAAAATAAAACAATATTAGTAACATACAAAAAACTAAATGATGAAATACTAAGTATACAATAATAATATATTGGCTCTCTAGGTGTGGCTCATAAAATAAATAAACAAAATTTAGTGCCCATCTTAATCTTCAACTTTCTTTATGCTTCTCAACCCAATCCACATTCACATGCCCCATACCATTACTTGGATCCCTAATCATAAATTATATGTTAACCTAAAAATTTACCATATATTTTATGAGTAACAAACCCAGTAGGATATGTCTAATTCTTCATTAAAAAGTTCCCTCAAGTATAACAAGTTTATTCCATAATAACAAAAAATGCACAAAAAATAACATTCAAACTATGAATACTGAGCTATTATGTGGTAAATAAGGCACAGAGGATCCCCAACCATACATGATTCAACTCCATGAATGTGGGATAATCATAGGATATTAATGCGAGAAATCACAAGCCAATGTGATCATAATAGTTCTCCCAATAATCTCAAGGTATCGAGTAAGATCCTGCCCCTATACCTTTGTTTCTTGGTTTAGTCATGGGATATGTTTCCAAATAGTCATACCCCATTTAGGCCTTGGGTAAAGAACCCATACCATCATTTCCTTACCTAGTGTGTAACACCCTTAAATTTTATTATATTTTTATCTTAAAATAGGTAATTTCTTGGTTATCTTTTGAGACACACAACCCAGAGACCAAATGAACTGAAATATAATATTCCATTACATTGTAGTCGTTAAAATTGAAGAGGGAATATGAATAACAAAATTTTAAAAATATTTATAATATTTTTAGATAAATAAAATATATTGATAAATAAGTACTCAATTATTATTAAATTTTTTATATGCTTCATAAATATATTTTTTCTTAAAAATATTTCTTATTTCATTTTATGAGAAAAAAATATAAGTATTGTATTCATAATGTTAGAAAATTTAATTTATAAAATCAATATTTTTTTTAAATCATCATGTAAATATTGTATTAGATTGAAGTTTTCATAATTTTTCTCAACAAATTTTCGGTGAAAAGTGATAATATAGAATTTTATTTAAAATTTACTTTTTAGTTTATAGAATTTACAATGTTCAATTTTTTATTTTTTTTAAAATTTTAAAAATAGGTCATTTAATTATGAATAATCCTATTAAGTGTATTAGTATCAATTTAAAATTGGATTTTATCATAAAAAATGATTTTAATTTAAAAGTAATTTTTTTGTTGAACTACTATTCATCACATTTTTTTAAGGTTTAATTTTCAATTAAATTTTAACACTTCAATGAATTTATTTTTCTAAAAAAATATTTCTTTTTTTAATCAAAAAAATAAAAAATTTAAAATAAAATACTTTAATGTTTTGATATCATAAATTCTAAGTGTGATAAATAATTTTCCCTCGGTAAGGGTTAAATAGGTAAAAAACTTATGGCCAAGAGATAAGGCCACCAAACAAAATATAATTTTTCATTTATTTCATTCTATGGGATATATTTTACCATATCCATCCCAAATAATAATGTATTAAATTTTTGGTACATTATCCCTAGATAATGACATATATATTATTTTTAGTAGAGAAAATTCATAAATGCAACTCTCTATATTTTAGTAACTATATCGTTATTAAATAATGTTAAAAATATGAAAATTTTATTTATAAATTACTATTTGATATATGAATTAATTTTTTTTCATGGAAATATTTTTTAAAATTTTTAGTGATGTAATATTTACCTTATATTCTTTTTCAATGAAAACACAATGCTTGTGCAGGCAGTAGAAAAAATCATGTAAATGATTAAAAAAATATTAAATAATAATTTATTGGTAAGTTATAGTTACCCAAAAATTTATAGATCATTAAATCATATTATTCTTTTAAAGTATTATCTTTTACATAAATTAATACAATTATTTCATTAATTAAAAAGCATGTGAATAATTTTTAAAATTACATTAATGATTTTTTATGAAAAATTACATTTAATTATATTATTTAAATACATAAAAATATTTTAATAGGAGATTTTTGGTCATATATGATGGAAACTGTCATAATATGGCCATTTATGATCTAATATTTTTCTTGTAAGTAAAACTATAACCCTTTAATATTAAATAATTCATTAACATTGTTAAGAATAAAAGTTGATAACAAAGTGGTTAAAAAATTAATCAGTATTAAAATGAAACAAAAACCTTTATAAATTTAATTTTATGATGATATTTCTACCACATAATATTTATAATTTAATTAATGGATATTAGGAATCAATTTTATTCTAAAATTCATTAATTATATTTAAATAATTAAAATAGTTCCACATGCATCCTTTCCCTCCTTTATAATAGGATACCCATTCTCTCTTTTATTTATAAATCCCACATCCATATAAATCTAATTAACCATTTAAACTTATCTTATAAACTCTCCAATACAAAAATTGGAGTTTATTTTCTTCTTAAAATACTATTTCAAAGTTTATATGATGGGATATGAAGGATACCTACCGAAGAAGAGATAACTCTCTTACCCAACCTATTTAAAATTATTTTTTATTATACCTCTTTTAAATAGTAATTATTACTCAAAAATAATAATTATTATATCTTAAATATATTTAAATGATATTATTATTATGTAAAAACCATTATCCACCCTCTACTGTATCAAAAGTGAAGTTAAAATATCACGCAGTTGTATGTGTGGACTACCACCTCTATGTAGTGATAAATTTAATTTTCCATAACCATATTTCATGGATGGTTATTATTATTGGTTTAATATTTATATATGATATATATGTAATAGTTTTTCTCATGTATTTTTATTATAATATCTTTCTTCTATACTTACCATTAGTTGAAAAACAATTTCATCCCTTGTTTGTACGTGTGGACTACCACCTCCATGTACCAGTGTGTTTCACTATTAGATTATTCATTAAATGGATTTTATAAATGATAGACTTAATAAATATATATCATATATAATATTTTATAATTTTAATGGTAATATGAATTTTTATTCACCTTTCATTATTTCTATATGTCAAAAAGTGAAATTAGGGTTCATGCGTACGTATGACACACCGTCTCAAAGAACGATGCACTTTATTTTTTTATATCTAAAAACTATGGATGAATGTAAGTATATATATATATAATAAATATGATATTTATATCATGATTAAAATTCTATAAATGATGTTAGTTTGATCAATGTACATGGACTCAGGCTACTAAAAAAAGATGCATGAGAAATGAAGCAGTTATTGCATGGAAAATTGATTTTATTAAAATATTATTAATAAAAGATATAGAAAAAATAATATATATCAGTATATATATATATATAAGTATGGTTTATAATAAATTTATAATAAATATGAATTTATTATATAAGATTTTAGAATGCGTATGAAGAATGAAAAGACATGAGGTAAGGGATTTATGTTTCAATTTAATTTTAATCAGAAGATTTAAGCTTAAAATTTCATTAAAGAAATTATATTTTTATTTTATTAGAAATCTATATAATTTTATTATACTATTTGTTTCATTAAATTTCTTATTAATAGTACCATTTTCCTCTCTATATTACTTTATATAACCAGGAAATTGTTTGTTTAGAACAAAATTCATTAATTCCTCTTTGGTCGAGATGTTTTTTCTTTTATGCCTATGTTTTCATTAAAATGATTTCATGAATGTTTTAATATACTCGTATACATTTTTAAAATCAATTTTATCTATGTAATACTTTTTATGAAAATGATTCAGAGGAATATTCATTCTATTTTGAAAATAAAGAACTTTTGACATCATTAATAAAATGTTAAAGAGATATTTATTGTGACATTCTTGAAATCAATATAATTTCTCAACATCATGATTGAAAAAAAATTAAATATAACTTTTATGCTTTTACATAGATCATTTAAATGAAAATTATTTCTCAAATATGTTGTAATTTTCATTATTTTAATGAAGTTATTTCTAAATGACAAGAGTGTTTTATATAAGAAATGTTCTATGTGATCTTTTAAAAGAGTTATCATATATGATTATATATTTTAATGTTACTTATTTTTCATTAGTGAAATTCTATGACACCATCCATTTTTATAAGAATGGTTTATCATTATTATTATGGAATGTTTATGAAATTCAGTTTTTTCCAGGGTTATGATATAATGATATAAGGAATGTTTTATAGTATTGTGGAATACATATGTATAGTTTTCAATATGTGATTGGTGGGACTTGATTTATATAGACCTCAATGCATTAGGTTTAGATTTATATCTCATGATATAATTATAGTAAATTTGTTGATGTGCTACATCCACTATGAGAAAAATGAATAGATTATGAATATGCTATTGGAAATAGGGGATCATTTTTGATCCATTACGATATGGGAGAAAAACATTTAGGTCTGATTCACTAAGATTTGATGGTATTAATAGTTAATGTACATATGAAATAGTTTCTATGCCTATGATGGTGCTACACTTTTATGGCACGTATTTATTATTAGGTTTTGAACACATGGGTCATAATTAATTAAATATTATTTCTCACTCTTTTGATTCATGTCTTTTAAATACTAAATCTTGATGAAATTATTCATGTTTATGATCCCTGATAAATTGGGTATTAAATATACGAGTTATGATCATAATCTCAAAATTTTATTCTTATATTATACTTACATGTTATAATCAATTGATATATCCCTTCATTACCCTTACAGTGATGATGAGATAACCCTTTATAATGTTTCCTTTCCCTATGTTATGAAGAAATGATAAAAGTATGGTATGTCAGGAAGGGTAAAAAGTGAGAAAAACATTATGATTGATGATGAATAATGTACCTAAATAATATTTTTATATATCAACTCTCCAAACAAACTAAACCATTATAGTTCGGTAAAGGATCATAATGCTAGGAAATCAATATTCATCTAAAATAATGTGATGGATATGTATAAAAATATTTTTTATCCATGTATCTGAGTAGGGTTTTGTTAATATTTGGATATTAGGGTTATATTACATTGGTAAAAACCCTGTGGATAAATATATGTAAATGATAACATCATTTTTTTTGATAACATGGATAACATAGGTTAATCCTAAGGAACAAATATATAGAAGCTGATATTATTTAGGGATTCTTTGAATTATTTTTCATTACTATATAATATATCACTCTGATTAATGTTTCTTAATGTCCATGAAACCATTTTGGTTTTAGTTAGTAATTCATGATTTAGTGAAGAATTTGATGTGGTGATATGTGAACTCAAATATTGATGTATATTATTTGAGATTAGCTATATAAATTCATTTTTTTCATGAAAATTATCTATGAATGATAATCCTTATCCTCAATGAATATATATCTAGTTAGAGGAAAAAAATCTCAATGGTAAGATGATTACATCCTAAATTTATACCTCCTCTCTGATTGAGATTATGGAAATGTGATTCCAATTAATCATATGATTCTACTGACAATCGATTTTTATTTTATTCTAAGACTATATTTTCCTTCATTATATAAATTCCATATCAATTTCCATGGATGAGAATACACATTTTTATATTCTGAAGGAACCAATGATCATTTATCAGTTTGAGTATGAATGAAAACATTTATTCAATATTACATATATCTTAGGGGCCTTAATTTTTATAAATGAAGAATATATATATCATATGGAGAGGGTTAATTTCAATATCGAAGTCATACCTATTAAATATGTGTTTTAGATACTTATCTAGTAGAATTTCCAAGTATTCTTCTAAATCGTAAAGTTGAGTTTTCAAGAGAACTCATGCATGGTGGTAATCATATTATAATGACTCTATATAGAATTAACTATATCAGGTTGCTGTAATTGAAGAATAAAATCCAAGATAATCTTGATAAGGGATTAATATGACCTATATAGTCACCATGGGTTGGAACTATGCTTTTTGATAACAATAAATATGGGTTATTGTGTTGTTGGACAAATTATTGTGTACTTAACAAGATCTCAATCAATAACAAGTATCATATACCGCATATTTATGTTTCTTGATCAATTATGAAGACATAAATAATTTATAAGATTGACCTTCATTATTTATATCATCAATTTAGGGTTAAAAAGCAGGATATACCCTAGAAAACCTTCCAGACGGTGAATGAAATCAATGAATTTACACTGATGAGATTTTGTCTTAATAATTTCCCCACTATCTTCTTATATTGTATAAAAAATTTATTTATAGAATAACTTGAGTAGTTCATGGAAGTACATATAGATGATATTATTATATATTCCAATAGAATTCATGATCTTTATGATCATTTGATAATTATTTTAAATCTGTAAGGATGGAGAAGTAGGATACCAAATTTACCAAGATAGATTTTTGGCATCATAATGTTTCATTATTGGTCATATAAACTTATTCTAGGGTAAATAGATTGATCCTTCCAAGGGAAATGTTTTTGAGAATTGTACTAGATCAACCATGGTAACCTAATGGCTTTATTTTGTTTTGAAAACTAAATACCTTTTTCTTTTTCATAATATGTTTCATAACTATCTATTCCACTAATCAATTTTAATAATATGGTGGTTTAGATTTTTTGGGAAAATTAATCTGTAGATAATTTCAAGGAGATGAACAGAAGGTTGGTCGGTACACCTATACTCACAGTACCATGTAGTGGTTATGGGTTTTTGTTATATTTTGAGGCATTAATGAATGTGTTATGATGTGTACTCATGTAAAACGATATGGTCTTATCTTATTCATCTTAAAAATTGGCAGTTAAGGAAAAAATATCAAATTGATAATTTAGAGTTAGGTATGATAATTTTTTCATTAAATTTATTGAGGCATTATTGTTATATAGAAATGTGTTATATTTATATTGGTCATAAATGATTAAATTAAATAATCACTTAGAAAGTTTTTAATATACACTGGAAAATATGGTTGTAATTTTTTAATGATTATGAAAATTCAATAAATTACTTATATGGAAAATAAAATCGGGTCATAGATACCCTGTGTCAAAAGAATCGTTCTATCATATCTATGATGAGGAATAAAAATGATCCAAAATATCTGGATATTCAAAGGATATATTTTGAAAGCATGAATGAAGGTGATAAATCATATGTTTCTCATATAAATTTATAACCATCTATCCATGTGTGGAGAAAATAAGAATATATGATTACATGGAACAATAGAATAAGTTCAACAATATTCATTATTTCAACCATCATTGTGATGGAATTATAATGTTTAAGAACCATTCATGTGTCCCATCAATACTATAAATGGATATGTAGTTATTTGATGAGGATCATAGTTCATCATTTTAAATTTATCTAGAATGTATGAATATGTATAGGGATATAAAATATTAGTTTTAGTGGGAAGACATGAAAAGTGATATTGTTGAGTATGTATCTTGATGCCATGTATGTAATGAAGTTATGTGTAAGCGATAAAATTATAATGGATATTATAAGCATTACACAGACTAGAATGGAAATGGGAAAACACTACCAAGGAGTTTGTCGTAAGGTTACCCATAAAATATAAAGAGAATAATGCTATCTGGGTTATATCTGATTATCGTAAAAATTCATGAAAACCCCTTTCCATCACAGGGTATACATATCTTGATCTTCTCTTTATGTTATATACTATTTAAGTGGTAAGATTTCATGGAGTACTACATTCTTTTGTATCAGATCAAGATCTATGGATTATCTATATGTACCAGAAGAGTCATTATTGGTATCTAGATACATAGTTGAGTTTCTATATTTTATATAATTAATAAAAATGGTTAATATTGTAGGACTATTCAAATTCTAGAATTTATATTGAGATATTTATTTATAGATATCAAAGCTGGTTGTGATCATCACTTTTTTTCGTTGAATTTCATTACAATAAAAACATTCACTAAAGAATTCATTTGGATCCTTAAGAATTACCCTATAAAAAGTAGTTTAGAACATTAACATGTTCGAATGAATACAGATAATGAATTCTATTAGGACCTAATCTATCCAAGGATATGACTTGGAGGGATAAATACATTCATAATCACATAAGGGAAGCTCAGAGTCGATATAAATGTTATGCTAAAAATCATTGATGGGATCTATATTTTGAAGTCGGTGAGATGTTATCCCAATGAATTTATAAATATAATAAGGTCATGAGATTTGAAAATAAGGGAAATATGATACCATGATATAACAACCCATTTGATAAAATTGATCACATTGGGATGGTCTCTTATCATCTGAAACATTCATTGAATCTCTATCATTTTCATAACTTGTTACATACAACTATCCTATGGAATTGCACACATAGTCCTTCTCATGTAAAAAAATCAGAGGTCATACAAATTAATAATGATCTCTATTATGAGTAATAATCAGTGGATATTTTTTATCATAGAGAAAACATGATAAAAAACATGATAATTCACCTGGTCAATGTGTTTTGGAAGAAACGTTTTTTTGGAAGCTACCTGGAAAACCGAGCATGTGATGAAACAAAGATATCCTCATTTATTTTAATTTTAGAAACGTAATTTTGGGGTTGAAATTAATTATGGTGAGGGTAAGAATTTAACACACTGAGATTTTATGATAATTTTATGTTCAATAAAACTTAATTTCATTGATAGATTGGGATCCATGAAACCTTTGTTCTAAATGAACTATAATGTAGTATACCATTATATTCTAGAGATTAAATTAAAAGTGGGATTAGAAATAAACACATTTAAAAAAATATATGTATATAGGTTTTATATAAATAAAATGTATTGATAAATAAGTGCTCATTTTTAGCCAAGTCCATATATACTTTAAAGTTATATTTATCTTAAAAAATATTTTATATTACTTTTTTGAGAAAATAATATAATTAATTTTTTGTAAACATTATAAAATTTAATAAAAAAACTTTCCTTATTTTTTAATTAATCGTGTAAAAATTGAATTCTAGTGAATTGTTTTGTGAATATTTTGAAAAGATCGACTTTCTGATGAATAATGAACAATATTTATTTTTATTGAATATTATATTTTCATTTACACAATTTTAAATGTTCGGTTTTGTTTTAAAATAGTATTAAAGGTTACATTAGTTCATTTAGATTAATAATTATTTAATTTAGGTTATTGGTATTATTTTTATGTTGGATTTAATCATATAATGTTTTTATACATCAGAAAGATAAGTTTTCCCTAAAAAATAGTATTCATCATGTTTTGTAGGGTTAATTGAAAATTAAATTATTCGACTTATATGGATTTAGTCATGAAAAATAGATTCCATATTTTTTTATCAATGGTTAGTAATTTGTTAAATAGTTTCCATTTTATTTTTGATTTTTGTGAGTAGTAAACATGATAAATATGTGTCACCTAAATACGGGTAAAATGGGGTTAAAACCATTATATATAGTCTCAAAATAAACCCAAAAGATTCCATTATTTCTTTTTATTGGGTAATGTGAACCATATACATAAAAAATTATAATACATGGCTTCCCTATAATGACTCATATTTTCATTTGTTTTATTTTCATTTATTTATTTGGAAAATTTCGGGATCATGAACTGAGATGGCATGAGATTCCGTGGCCCAGTGTTCCCGAAATGATACGGTAAATTTTTTTATGTTTTTAATAAATTATGTGTGTGTAGTTTCTTATTTATGTTGGAAAAACATTTAAACTGGTGCTCGGGTCTGAAATATGAGGGAACCATTACATTCAGTGCAGTAGATATACCATTGGCAAGGCTTAAAATCAATCGACATGGGTCAACTGTGAAAGTTAAATTTTAGAAATTACCAATATTAAAATATCTTAAGAAAAATAATTTATTGGATATTGTGTTGATTTCATAATATCTTCAAGAATCTAGGGTTATCAACATTACACTGAAAATTCCTATAAGGAAAGGATACATGAACCTCTATGACGAACAACAATGAATGCCAGTTGATTGAGGATCAATGAAGACACGAAACAAAGATCATCATCAATAATTGATCCAACCGTGAGGTGGGGTGTTGATCCTATTGTTATTTATTTTACATTATTATATTCAGAGGATGAACGCTGACCAACACACAAACAGGTTGATACGTTGTTCAGTCTCTCTTACAGGATGGTTAAATCATCGAATAAAAAGGAATGTATCTTGGTGATTATTTTTCTATTTTTTATTCATGATTTTTGTAAAATGAATGGATCAGGGATTACATGAATAAGTCCATGATATATTCTTTGTGTGTTCTATGTGAACCTTATATCACTATTCTTGACATTCTTCACCATCGGATACTCTTGGTCAAGGCGTAATTACCTGGGAGGACCAGAATGCGATCAAACTTACGGAGCACTAAAAATGTAGTTCCGATCCTAGGGAAGTGAAGTTTGTGACTCGAGGATCCTGAAAGTGGCTATATTTAAAAAAATAGAGCACTATATCCATGGAAGCAACCTGCCAAACTAGGGATGGCATCGACATAAGACAACACCTTGTTCCGTACATCAGCGAACACTTGTGGGTGCAGCAGAGGATAGCGGTTTCCCCTGCGACAACCATAGAAGTGGCAGGCGGTCAGACTTTATAGGTGGAATGGTTAGACCATGTAGAGCCCACGGCAGCATAATCCACATGTGGATCCTTCTTGGTTATGATAGGAGCCCATGGTGGAGTAAGGACACTGCATGTTGGTGCATCATAGGATGGACTTGTGGTTTTGTTGTGGGTGTGTGCAGGTAAGGTGGATCAATATTTTCAAATGTGGTCTGGTGTCATGTTGACTAGAATGATGCGGATATAGAATATAGTGTCTGGAATGCACACACCACCTCGCACACAGCGACCCGGACTGAGGATGTTGGGCAGGGTCAAGTGGCCCAGCCGATAGGGTGCAGCGGGCCCAACGGGCCGAGTCCTGTGGGCTGAGCTAGTTCCGGGAGGTCTAAACTAGTTCATTCCAGATTAGGTCACCTGGACCCGGTTTGGTCGCCTTGATTGTGTTGGGTTTCCCAGACCAGATTGGGTCGCCCAAAATGGGTCTAGTCCAACTAGTTGGATGGGAACCTAGATAAGACTCGTGTTAACCTTTTCCAGAAAAATGGCTATAACATTCAAACCGTGTGTCTATTTGATGATCCCTCTACATAGTTGGTACCCTTGAAACAAAATAGTACTATTTCAATACTCTATGTTTTTTTGGATGTTGGTTACTGAAAAAATGGATCATGAAGTAGGTGCTCTCAGAACAAGTGCACTCTGAGTGGAATCTTGCGGCTCGTTGTGACTATGTGATCTTGGTGACTACATGACATGGGGGTGGCATGTGCCATCGATTATTTGTGCACAGATATTGGTACTATGTTCTCCATCGACACCCGATGCACCGTAACTGATGGTCTATGATCAATTTAATCTTCATACGCTGACACTGATGCTCAATTCACCATCGAGGCTCTGTGTGCTGACAGTAGTGTTTCATGCACCATCGATGCTCTATGTGCTAACATCAACGCACCATGAACCAAAATTGAAACTAGAAGTTATAAGGACTATAACTAATAATCCCTCTATTTGTGCTTTATAATTATACCCATTTTAGATGATTATACTTCATGTGTTTTCCATCATGGTATAGTTGGTGTATTCCACAGTGCTTTCCTTGGTGGTATACTTTGTGTATTTATTTGTAGTTTCCTTTGTGGTTTTGGGGTGTCCAAATAAGAATTGTTTTAATCACTCCTCTATATGTTTGATAGCACATGAAATGTCTTATGAGGATGATATATTCATTGTTGGGGGCCTAGGTTGACTAGGACCAGGTAATTCTTAGACAGATCTGGTAGACGAGGTGGGATTATACGACTTTAGAAAGCAATAATACACCTACAATATTGGTAGGGTTTTTTATGGATGAGTTTTAAGAACTTATGAATTCACTTTGGAAGACTGTTCTTTTAGTTTTATGGTATTCTGGCCTTATTTACTTTCAGTTTACTACTATCGTACTCTATTGTTGGTATCATTGTAGTATTCCTTCTTGTTTTCTTAGGGTTTTTGATTTTCTGCAATTTTGGGCTTGAAAATGAGTGTTTGTTTCTACATGTACGTAGTCTAATTCCACCCATCTGTTGGATATGCCTACTCATTTCTGGTTGCTTTCCCATGGCCAATCACAGGATATCTTGTGGTAGTCACAACACTAGCCCCTCTGGGACGGGTCGGGATTGATTAGTATCAGAGGTGGTCAATTTTACCTAACAAACCAAAAGTCTGTGAAATTGGTTTGGGGAAATAGTTTCATGTGTTTAGAGTTTAGATTTCGGGATAGGGAATTCAGTTTTGGTGCAACAATTGACATATCAATACACTAGAACTCTGAATTTTACTTTTCGACTCGGGACATTAAAACACTAGTTTTTTGGAGAATAAATGGCACATGCATTATATAATAATGAGTGTGTTCTCATGTTTTTCTTGAGTCATATTGACCTCACCCTATATACTATATTGACTATGATACATCTTGATCTATTTTAGGATGCCTCCACATAGCCAGCCAGCCAGGATTCCGATACGTGATCACGAGGAAGATCTGACTAGTGATAAGGCGTCAGTGTAAAGACCAGTAGTAGAAATAGCACCCCTGGGTGGTGTACTGGTGATACCACTAATCGGAGTGTATAATTTACTACCATCATCACCATTTTAGGATGAAAATTGGTTGAGTGAATTGCATGAGTTGTAGAGGCAATGATTTCTCAGGTTCAGGGGTGACCCAAACATACAGGCAGCCGAGGACTTTCTGCAGGCTGTTGGAACTATATTCTACCAAATGAGGAAGCCTATTGACCATATTGTAGTCCTAGTCGTGAGTCCTCTATAGAGCTCATGAGGGCGATGGTGGAGCTTAGTGATCCAGATGCATGAGGATATGACTCTCTCTTAAGAATACATTTAACTCTCTTTAGGGAGATGTTCTTTCCAGTGACATTATTCTCATTATGCATAAAGGATCTCTTACATATACATCATGGGAGTTAGACAGTATCAGATTACCCAGTGAGATTTAATGATCATCTTCTCTACCCCATAAAAATAGTGTGGGACCCATTATTTAGAGACCAAACCCTTGGGAAGGGGCTATACAGTGAGATCAAGGCATCCATGAGATCCCTTAGTATCCTGCAATATGATGTGGTACAAGAGCGAGCACTACTAGTTGAGAGTATTCTAGAGGAGTAGATTCAAGTAGTGGGAGGTAGCATCAGGAACCATGTTACATTTTCTTCAGGTGTGCGTAGTCGAAATCAAACACAACGACCCAAGTGGTTAATGCACTCCAGAGGATAACCCTATGATATGAGATTTGTGGTGCATGGCTCTTAACGAAGAGCAGGTTATCTAAAGGACATGTTGTGTTACATGTGTAGTTTTTGGATACACATGGCTTGATACTACCCAAATTTGTATAAAGGTGATCAAAAGACAGACAATGGGCTGCTGAGGTAGATGCGAATAAACGAACATTGTAGTTCTACAGGTAGAAGATGTGGAAGTGGAGAAGGTAGAGAAGTAGGCTATGGGAAAACGTTTAGCATACTACCACCCCCACCCCCACGTGGTCCACCATGGGTTCATTGAGCTTGTTAATATGGATGAGGATTGAATCAGGTGATTGAGGCTTATGAAACTTGTGCTCCATAAATGTCTAGTGGAGTGATATGTGTCTTTTACACCCTAGCTACAGTTTTGACTGAAACATGTTCCTGTCACATTTTTCTTGACCAGGAACACTTTTTGAGACATATATATTCCAATGGAACCTTTGACTCAATCACTACTCTTAGAGAATCCTATAGGAGAAGATTTAATGATCAGACACTAGTTTCAAAAGTCTACTCTTACTCTTGGGGAAATTTTTTCAATTGAGATCTATTTATGGAGGTGTCGAGGCCATATGATGCCATCCTTGGTATGAACTAGTTATGAATAGTTCATGACCAAATTAACTATTTTAGGCATAGACTTCTGTGTTTCTTTAGTTATGGGACCAAGTTTTCTTTTGTTGGGGAAAAGGAAACAAATGAAGCACCTGAAAAACATACGCATAGGAGGTTGCAACTAATTACACATCAATTATATAGCCTAAACCTTGACCCAGTAGATGAGATGAGTCCTCAGCTTCCTACATCCTTAATAGAGTATGAGGATATATTTCATGAGGATGAACCTAGAATACCTCCCCATAGTAATCTATAATTCTACATTAATTTGTACCCCGGTATGACATCAATATCTACACATTCATATCATATGGCTCTTGTGGAGCTTCGTTAGGTGATGGTACATATGGAAGACTTGAAAAGGAAGGGATTTTCCAGACCCAATGTTTCACCTTGGGTGGTCCCAGTTTTGTTTTCCAAGAAGCAAGAAGAGAGCTTGAGATTATGTGTGGACTTTCGGCACCTGATCCAAGTGACTGCGATGAACATGTATCCACTACTGAGGATTGATGACCTCTTCGGTTCGCTAAAGGGAGAATTGTGGTTCTCATAGATAGAGCCCATATTAGGTTATCAAAAACATCGTGTATGGGGTGAGAACATTCTGAAGACATATTATAGATATTTTTATGGGTAATACGGGTACTTGGTGATTCCATTTTGTGAGACCAAAACCCTTATAGTGGTCATGGGACTCATGGATATGATCATCCATCCTTACCTAGATTAGTTCATCATAGTATTCATTGAATACATCCTAGTGTACTCGACATCCTAGAAGGATCACACAATGCACTTGAGGATGATCTTGGACACACTCTGGGAACACTAGCTTTATGGTACGATTTAAAAGTGCAAGTTCTGGATCCGAGAGGTCGAAGTAATGTGAAAAATCATTTTAGAGGCTCATGTTTTAGTGGATCTGGAAAAAAATGTGGTATCTTTTTCTTGGGATCCACCTAGTATTGTCACTAAGGTGAGGAGTATATTGGGTTTGTTTGGGTACTATCAAAGTTTTGTACACAACTTCTCCAGAGTGGAAGTACCCTTGAAAACTTTGACACAAGAGAGAACCCTTTTTCATGGACTGGGAATTGAAGTGAGAGTTTCAGAACCTGTGGTAGATATTGATGGGACTCCCATACTAAGAATACAGGAGGAAGGAGTGGAGTGCACATTTATTTCTGATTCATCAAGGAATGGTATTGTTTGTGTCCTGATGCATTGGAAAGTAGTGATTACCTATGGTTTGTTCCATTTCAGACATCATTAGAAGAACTATGTGACCCATGATTTGTATATGGTAGTAGTAGTCTACACATTGAGGATATGGTGACACTAAATTATGGGCAAGAGGTTTATCATCTACTCAGAACACAAGTTCCCCAAGAATATATTACCTCAAAAGGATTTGAACATGTATTAGAGATGATGGATAATGTCCCTCCACCACAATGTATTTGTGATTTTCTATACACCTTAGAATGGGAATATAGTGGTAGATAGTCTTAGTAGGATATCAATCATACAGTTGCTGAGTGTGGCGTCAGAGTAGTTGGTACATTGTTGATATCCTTTATGGATAGATATAGACCATCTTTCCTCCAATCGATGGTTGTCACCCGTCCACTCTTATACTAAGTCAGGGAGGCATAGCTTATGGACACTAATTGTGGGAATTTATGTGTTTATATATCCATAGGGATTTCCCCTGATGGATATTCTAAATGTGTGTACCATGTCATTATCTTCAGAGGACACACAGTAGTACTAGTGACATCACATGTGGTGTAATTGAGGGAGTTCTATACTTCTCCTTTGGTGGTACATCCATGAGTGGAAAAGTGGTGCCAGGACCTCTGACATCAGTTCTTCTAGCCCGAGATAAAGAAGGCAGGGGTAGAGTTTCTTTCTAGATGCTTTACTTGTCAGCAAAAGAATGATGGGCACCATGTTCTAGCAAGCATATCTCAATCCCTTGAGGTTATAGAGTTGAAGATGGATGGGAAAAATATGTACATCAGGATGAGTGTATGATGCACGTATAGGGGAAATGATACCATCTTTGTGATCCTTGACCTGCTCACCAATTCAGCACACTTCTTACTGATCTGTGAGCAATGTAAAGTAGAGACCTTGGGACACCTATACATGGATGAGATAATTCAGATTCATTGAGTGGCATCGATGATTGTTACAGACTACAATTCTCATTTCACATCCCAATTGAGGACAAGACTTCCAGAGGTGTTTGGGACTCATCTTCACTTGAGCACAACATTTCATCCCCAAACAGATGGTCAGATGGAGAGGATCATATATGTTCGTGAGTACATGCTATGTACATTCATCCTAGAACAATGTCGTAGTTAGGAGGATAATCATACCTTGGTGGAGATTTAATACATTCAACAACTATCACTCTACAATTAGTATGGAGCCATTAGAGAACTTGTATGGGTGACCCTATAGGTCACCTCTTTACTGGACTGACTAAGTAGTGTGATCAGTAATGGGTCCAATGATTTTATGTTTGACCATAGAAAGGGTTTAGGTTATCCAAAAGAATATTAAGAATTCATATAGCTAGAAGATGTCATTTGGTGATAGGAGGCAAATGCCTCTGGATTTCCAAACGGGAGACCATGTGTTCTTTCATGTCTCACCTTGATCAGTATTGCAGAGATTTGGATGGGGTGAGAAGTTATATTTCAGAAACATTGGCCCTTTTTAGATTATGAGTAGAGTTGGTATGGTGTCATACTATCTAGTTCAACCCTCACAGTTCCACCAAGTGCATGATGTCTTCCACGTGTTGCAACTGAGGAGGTACATGCATGATCCATATCACATCATCGACTGGGGTGAGGTGGAAATGAATATGAGATGACTTCTGTAGAGTACTCAGTGGAGATTGAGGATTGAAAGATATGGATTCTTCATGGGTGATGAATTCCTCAAGTGTGCATTTGCTGGCTTCACCAGAATATCCTAGAGAGCACTAGGGTGCATGAGGGTTAGCTTCATGATCCGTAGGCAAACCATTTTGAGTATCATTTTTGGATTTCAGTGATGTAAATATCTATGGTTGGGATAATTTAATGACTCATATTTTTTCCAAATTTTTTTTTATAAATAAATTGGGAAAATTCCAAGACAAGGCGATGAGACAGCGTGTGATTCTAATGCTCGGTGTGCCCGAAAGGATATGGTGACAAAACTAATAAAGTGAAGGGGATGTTTATTCTATAAATGGGAATAACTTTTATACTAGTTTGCAGATCAAAAAATTGAGACCATCATCACATTAAAAGTAGTGGATTCACCATAATTGGGGCCTAACATCGACCAGTGGGTGTCAACTATGAACGTTAGAAATTAGATGTATTTGTTATTTAAATGTTACAATAAAAATATTTTATTTAATGTTGCAATAATTTATTTTAATTACGACATGTTGTTCAGAATCAAGGGTTATCACTATGACTCATGAAATTCCTCTGATTCAAGGAGATGGGACCTCACTGATGAACAATGTTTAACACTAGTGGTTCAAAGATTGACGATGACATGGAACCCTTTTCTTCATCAACGATTGGTCCAACCTTGAGGTAGGGCATTGATCTCGTTAGGATTTTGTCCCTTCTTTGATTCCAATGATGAAATCGTACCAACCCACGAACATGTTGATCTGTAGATAGGTTATTATTGAGGGATTATAAAATTTAGGGATTAAAGGGAATAAATACTTGTGATTATTTTTATATATTTTCGTCATGATTCTTATAAAAAATGGATTGAGGGTGAAACGAACAAGGCTGGGATCAATTCTTTGGGTGTTCTATGTGATCCTTTTATCCTCATTCTTGATGTTATTCACCGTTGGACCATCATGGTCATGGAGTAATTTTCCAGGATTCTGTGAATGTGATCATACCCCAGGAGTACTATCAAGGTGGATCAAGGCCTAGGGTAGTGAAGGATATGACCTGAGGATCATGAAAGTGGCTCCGTTTTAAAAAACAGGGCACCAGAGCAGTGACACCGACCCACAAAACCAAGGCTGGTGGCAGCACAGGGTGGTGCATAGGTGAGCGCAATGGTGGTTGCATACTAGTGCGAAAGAGGATGAAGTTCAGAACATAAGAAACCATGTAAGTGGTAGGTGGCTGGATGACATAGGTACCGCACCGGCCGAATCCATGGGCAATGACCAGAGGGCCACGATATGAGGCCACAGTGAATCAAGTATGTGTCTTTAAATGACATCGGTATATTGAATCATGGCTTAGAATCAGGTGCATGAAGGGGAGATGGGATGACCATGTGAAATGTTGTCTGACAATCCATTAATTGAAAAGACACGACCAGGGTGGGCTGTGTCTGGCGCGCACACACCGACCCGAATACAGCAGGACGAACTGAAGAAACTTTGCCGCTCTAGAGGCCCAGCAGGGAAATCTGATTTGGGTCGGCCTGAAATAAGTCGGTTCAACTGGACCAGGTTGAGTAGGTTATATTGGGTGGGATAAGGTCTGGGTTTTCAGCTCAGAGTGGACCTAGACCAAACCTAGGTTGGGATGCTTCCAGAAAAATGGCTCTATCATTCAAACCATGTGTCTGTTTGATGAGAATTTTTTGGTGTTGGGATCCATACGATTAAACGGACCTTTTGAAGTAATACAAATGATTTTTTGTGGATTTTGGTCTACAACCTAATGGCTCGATGTGTTTTGGATCTATGAATGAGAATTATATGATCAGAATACAGCTGTTGGCTGTGACTATGATAGCTTGGCGACTATGTGACTTAGGGGGGGAATGACCCATCGGAGATCCGTGAACCAACAGTGATTCTCCATGGTCTATTAGTTCTCTCTACACTAACACTGAGGCTTCAAGCTCAATCGATGCTCTATGAACCGACACTAATGCTATATGTGTGATCAACGATGCATGCACCAACACTAATGACCCATGCGACATCAAAACTTCATCTTCTAACTCTGATCGTCTATGTGGCATCGACACTCCACGTTCAGACCATGATGCTTCGTGTTCCATCAACAGTCGGTGCATCGCCATCGATGATCTATGAATTGACATTGAAATTGGGAGTTATGTAGATTAATACTGATAATCCTTCTCCCTGTGATTTATAATTAAATATGTGTGAGGTGATTGTACATTGTGTAATTTTTTTTTGGTATAAATTTTTTCCTTAGTGAATTATTTTTTCGTATATTTGGTGTATTTGTTATTGGTTTCCTTTTTCGTTTTGGGGTGTCTAACAATGTACTGTTTTAGTCACCCCTATACTTGAATTCCCGCATGTAGCGTATCTTTTATAGACAAATGATGCATTAATAGAGTCTTAGGTGGACTAGGACTTGGTAGTGTCTAAAGTGATCTGGTAGATGTGGTGTGATTCCACAAATTTAGATAGATTTTATAAACATACCCTACAGGTAGGGTTTTCAGTGGATGAGTTTTAGGAATTTTTTCATTTACTTTGGAATAATCTACTTTTGGTGGGATTGTATTCCAACCCTATTTACTTTTACAATCCAACAACAAAACTATATTGTTGGTGTTCTTGTATTGTTAATGCTTTTTTCACAACATTTCTTCATTTCAGAATTTTGGAATTGGAGTTTTGTGTGTGTATAGGTTTTTAGGATAATGCCTCTCATTTGAGGGATATGCCTACTTGGTGCTAATCTCTAGCCCCTGGCCTATCAGAGGCGGGATAAGGGTAGTAATGACACAGACCCCTCTAGTATGGGTCATGACATTTCCATTTCTATTTTCCTATGATGATAACATTTATATTATATTATTTAAAAGAAATTTCAAAATGTATCTCTCTTGAATTGATAATTTCTAATTTTTTTAAATAATGGTTAAAACATTGATATGTTATTTTTTAAATGTTTATTTTAAATATGAAATAATATTTTTTACCATGGTAATTTATTTTTAAATAGTAACCCAAAAGGTACCATATTTTTTTTTCTAAAATCTATTAATGTCAATAGGATTATCCTTCGTGGAATTATCACTTGAACCCTATCCACATGTTCATTTTCTCAAACTATTTCCTAATGATTTATAAAAAAAATATGATTATTTTATTTTCAAAATAAATTTAATTCCATAGGTGATAATAAATTTTCCCTTTAGTATAATTTCTAAATTATAAATTTATGAAACATCAGTTATAAAACAGTAACATTAATAAATCATTATTATAATAATATTTTTGATGATATTTTATCTGTCCCCAATAATGCAATATGTGAATTTTATTTATTCTTAATCATTCCTCACTAATCCAAGGTTAATATCATTCAACTGATATTCCTTAAAAATACAAATGAATTAAAAGAGAATAATCCATAACTAAAATGATAAAATAACCAACAATGACATATCTCTTTTGAACACATCAGTGAAGAATAGATGAGAGGGAAGGTTTTGTCAAGGTAGTCTATGAATCCCTTTGGTCAAGGTTCTTGAAATTTAATTGTTTTTAAATTTTTATGTTTTTAATTATTACATAAAATGATTCATGAGTTTTAAAAATGTTTCTAAATTAATGACAATAATATTTTTTTAAATAATGGAAAAAAAATTTAGGGTGAGGCATGGATGGATAAATGAAAAGAGGAAAAAACACATTTTCTTCATAGAGGAAACCATTTAAGGATAATACGGATTTACCCTAATTCTGATCATAAATGTTGTGTAAGGGTATGGTGTCATACCCTTACATTGGAATTGGATCCAAAATTACCCTTATATAGATCCATTTACACATACATATACAATAGAGGCAATAAGTTACCCTTATATAGTGTATAGGTTACCCCTACTTAACATTAAGAAATAAGGGGTTACCCTTACACATCACATAAATTACCATTAACATAGATTTATAATGTTTGGGATACCCTTTCACAGTTCTGATTTCCCATACATAGCTATTATATACCCTTATGAAACTGCCCAATTACCCTTATATAAGATATATAAATTTCATCTTATCCTTATAAAGTGCCTAGGAACTCTTACACATAGTATATTATAGGGATGTACCATCACATATTTATTGAGGAACATTTACAAAATTCAATACTTATAATTACATGAACCATATAAATAGGGTTTTACCTTTATGTACCCTTGAGAAAAAGAGGTTTACACTTACACATGATACTAATCCCCAACATACCTTTGTATAACTCATGTAAATGAGGGGTTTCCCATGTAAAAATTCAAAAAACTAATGTATGTAACATTATAAGGTGCTTACCCTTATTTAAGAACTATTAATTCTGTATGGGTTTCAATTTAGTTGAATTATTAAAATTTTCAGCAAATTTGTTTTATAAATTATAAAAAAAGATGATTTAATGATCATTTAAAAACTGAGAATATTACATTAGTTACATAGTATATCCTAAATATGTGTTGAGTTATTTTAGAATATGAGACATGAATTAATACATTTATTCTAATTGATCAACATAATATATTCAATACTTTATAATTCAATAAATACATTACTACTTCATTACCTTCATGTAAATTTAGACCATCCTCATGTTTCTTTTATGGTTTTACACTGATCATGAAATGATCAATGATTAATTATTTTGGGTATTTTTATATTTTATATTTTCAATAATCATAATCGTTTCCATTAAATTATGTTGGTTTCTATAGAAATATGAGAAAATTTTAATTTTAATAATTTCATTATTAAAAAATATCCTTAGACTATTAGTTTGAGTACAAGGTTAGTTTTCAAAAAAATATAAGAAAATGTAGCTATGCCTAATTGGAATAATCTTAAATAACTGTTTTCCAAATAGATATGGAAATATGGTCTATGGAGGGGTTTAATAGACTTTAAAAATATTAAAACATTTTATTGAATAAAATTATATTATATCAATCATAAATATTTTATTTCATTGTAACATTAAAAAAATATACATGTTTATAGGATTTTATAGTAGTTATGTTCAATTTCATCCTATATATACTCTTCAATCACCACTACATAATGAGAGTAATGGAATTATATTAAAAAATACCACCATTTTTAATTGAATTTTTATTCCTTTACAGACACTTACTTTTTCACACCATGAAGCATAACTCTACCTGTCTATATTTCCTTTATATGGAACGAATATCAACTAAAAACATTGATTTTTGTATAAAGCCACAACCCAAGGATTAGAATTTAATTTAGAAGGTATAACTACAACCAGATTTATATTTACATGGGATAATTAGAGTCCAATGAATATAAAGGGAATAGAAAATAAAATGATACAACATTAAAAACATAAATAAATAAATGAATATAGAAGATGCCTCATGAGGTTTCATTGCGCAATTTCGCATTGAAAATCATAATATTCATCTCCTCCATGATTACTAATTATGAATAAAATTCATTGTATAACTTTTATAACTTTCATAACGTAATGGCCCGGGTTTCTTGGATTACTTTGTGAAAATCTTCTGTTCGGTTTTCTGGTCTGGGAATCTCAGTGATGTTTGTAACGGTAGGCCTACCGGAAGCCTTAGCCTACAGGTAGCAGGCATACCGGTAGCTCGGTCTACCAGTAGCCACAGCTTACCGGTAGCTCTGTCTACCGGTAGCTCAGTCTACCAGTAGTTGCAACTACCGGTGGCTCTGCCTACCGGTAGCCTGGTCCACCGGTAGCTCTCAGCTACCGGTGGCTCTGGCCTACCTCGCGGGTTCTTTGTAGTGGCTGTTTATGATCGTTTTAAAATCCCAATAACTCCATAATGTTTTAATTAAATATTAATGAAATAACCTAGTGTGTGCATCGGTTTAAACCACCCGACCCCTTTAATGACGTGTGGGGCCGCGTGGTCAACCCACGACCCCCGCTCACGCGGTTTTTCATTCTTATCTCAACTGTCCGCGACCCTTATAACTAAAGGGTTCTCTGTGGGGTTCTTCTTTTCTCAATCACCCTCAGTGAGTACTTTCGTCCAGATGCTCCGATTTTTATGCATCAAGCAAGCCACATCGTTATGCGTACAGTTCCTCACCTGGCCTATGCGTCGATCGTCGATCAACATGTAGGGAATTTCTCCTTCATCTCTCTCTTTTGTGTATCATGTGGGGTGGGCATGCTTTTGATTCTGTAGATTTGGATAAACCAGACCTAAATAAATATAATGAACAGATTCTATAAGTAATGAAGGGGGGGATGCTATCATTGGTGTTGTTTATATTATGATCATCTTTCTGAGTTGTTCTGGCTTACGACTTCTGAAAATCGAGGCCTTTGATGGTCGTTGTTTGTGCACTAATGAACCCATCGTGGTGTTTTAAATGGCTTTTTCTGAAATTGTAAACTCCTGCCATGAAATGTAAATTGGTTAATTACGTATACCCAGATGAATAAATTGAAAGCACCAGGATAAATCCCTTCTGTGATAACCCCAGTCAAGACACAAAATTGAAATCATGGAGTGTGTGAAATCAAATAAATCTAAAAATACAGGCACGACCCTACTTTGTGTCTGTGGATGTGGTTTGGGTGTTTCCTTTTACGGTATGATTGCTACTGGTGTGGGAGGGGATGGGATCCCCTGTTTTTATACTCTCGGTGATTGTGGAATTGGGGATGGGATCCCCTATTGTTATGGATTAAGTGTTTTCATGTTTAAGACTGGGTGGTTACCTTGTTTATATCATGAATTGGGGTGGGACCCTCTGTTTTTGAGAAGCCCTTTTTGTTCCTGGAATTTGGGCATGGGGCTGTAACTTTTGGTACTCTTCAGTTTATGTGGCTTTACAAGAGAACCGGGTGTGGGTGTTATGATTGATGCTTAACTGTTTACTTTCTTGGACTTGTCCCTATGTTTATTAGTTGCTCAAGTAGGTGTAGAAATTAATTTAATTTTGCTACTAAACATAAAAACAAGGATGGGATAAATGGGTTTTGGTTTGGCCTAAGTTGTGACTTGGACGTAGTGTTGTTTGTGCTCTATAGGAGGGATGAAGAAAAACCGAAACATTGGGAGAGTGCTTGTTACCTATATATATATATATATATATATATATAGTTTTGTGTTTCTTATTCGTTCCCCACCCAAGTTGAGCACTTACTGCCGAACACCCCCATTTCATTGGGGAGGGTGTTTTTCCCAACACTATTATTAGTGGCTGGTTATTAGATCCTTTTCTGCTCCCTTTCCCGGAAAGCCCAAGTATTTTCTGGTAGGCTGTGATGGCATGAGGTCCATTATTAGCTCAAGAACCTTTGGGAGGGGTAGTGTGGTGGTTGGCCAGGTGTGTGCAGCAGGTGGTTTCCCACCTGTCTTCGTGAAGAGGCTCAGGTGTCTTCGGGCATCATAGTTGTTCTTCTAGCCCAGGTGTCTTCGGGCATGGTGGTAGTTGTTCTAACCTAGGTGTTTGCAGGCGTGGTTAGGTGTGACATTTGTGGCACAGGTGTTTGCGGGCGGAATTCGGCTCTGGGACTGCGTGTGGTTATGGCCCAGGTGTGTACGGGCGGGTGTGGCAATGGGACTGCGGTGAAAATGGCGGGATTGGTTCGATGCGTAGGATGTCTCAATAACCAGTGGGAAAGTGGAACGGGGTACCCAAACATCAATGTTCTCTTATTATATATATATTACATGACTTGAGTTATTTTGGGAGTGTGACATGGTGAGGCTTTGGTGGATAGTTTACCTTGAGAGGTGTTTGGTTTACTCCTTTTCTCACGGGACTTTAGTACGTTTCTCCTACTTGTGCACGAGAGTCTTTGGTTTTCCCTACTGAGTGTACTTGTATTCTCACCCAACGTATATAAAACTGCTTTCATGTTTCTAGGAGGACTTCGAGGATCGCACAGGACCATACTAGCTCATACCTGTGGGGCAGTTGCAGTTGTTGTTTTTCTTTCTTTGGTACTTACCTTTGTAGTCGCCTTTTATACTTTGTGGCTTTTACTTTTGGAACATGCATGTGGGAATGGTTTACTTTTGGCTTTACTTTTCTTTTACATTGGGGTTGCTGGGTTTCATCATCTTATCTCCCGATCCTATAAAACAAAAAGGGGTAATTCCTTCCATTTGTGTGTAATATCTATACCCTTGGTGCTAGTCGCCACTCCGGGACCTATTGAAGGCGGGTCTCAGGGGTGATTATCTCTCCTTCAACATAAAGAAGAAAGGGCCTGGAAATCTACTGACCCTTCCCTTCTTTTTGTGAAGGCGGGTCGTGACACATAATTTCCACATGAATGTGTATCTTATTTAAAATGATCCATTATGAGTTTTTTATCAAGTGAAAATGAGGATATTCTCAATGGTCAACTTCACAATTTCCATGATCTTTAGCAGATATGTGTTCCTTAAGATCAGATCATAATCTTCCACTATTCTAAAGTTGTGAACAATATAATTTACCTACATATGGGAATACCTCAAACTGTTCTTCCTTTTCAAATAATTCAAAAAAAAAAACTAAAAACAACATCATTAGTAAATATATATATTTTAAAAACTAGTAAAATAGAAAAAAAATCATATATAGTCCTTGTAAATCTAGATTTAAAAAAAATGGAATACTAATTATTAGAATGGTCCTAAAATGAAAATTAAAATTCTATGTAACCATTATTTCAATTATGCATAACCACCATATTATATAAATATATAATCATAATTTTAGGTTTTTTGTAACCATAATTTTTCATATATATGAAACTATAATATTTCATAGCTACAAACATTTCACATTATATAACTCTATGACCATCAATTTAGGTTCTTCATAACCACTAATATCCCCTGTGTGAGCATGAATTTCGTTGTGTGTAAACATTAATGTAGTTGGAATACCATGAGAAAAAATTATTTTGGCTTTGAAAATCTAATCTTTAATTCATGTGACTTTAAAAACAATTTCATTTGATTATAAAAAAATATTATGAATTTAAAATAGGACTCATTAGATATAATAACATTCTTAAAACATTGAAATAGATTAAAAAATACCTCAAAATAGATATCATATGACTTCGAAACATATTTCATATTATATTGAATAATTTAACATAGGTCTTTACAAAAATCACAACAGTTGGGAAATGGTTTTTTCGGACTCAATTTTTTTTTGTAGAATAGATTCATTTATCATGTTGATACAAGTAAAAAATATTTATCACATTCATGATGAAATATTTTTTTCAATCATAGAATCATTTAATCATATCCATAAATAATCAATATAAAGGAAAGTATATTGACTAAAAATACAAAAAAAAATTCAAATAAACTATTTAATTTTTCCATTTGTGCACTTTTCATAAAAACATATAAAATAGTTAGAAATAAATAACCAATAAAACTATAAATCACAATCAATATAACTATTATAATAACAAATATTTCAACCAAAAAATTTAGTAGATTTTATAGAAGTGGACTTCAATACAATAGTAATATTCATAAACAAACCAAATATGTACAATAGATTTATTATAACAATTAAATAGTTATGATAATTTAAAAATGTGTCATTTTAAGCTGGATATTCATCATTCCATGATCAAATTTCATTTCTTCAATCTTCCTTGTATCATGTGGTTTATTAAATAAATCATCAAGTTTATTTTCAATAGAGATAAATTATAGAATGATATCTAATTTTTTAATATTATCTCCAAAAATTAAAATCTAACATCAATATTCTTTTCCTTGAATGTTATTATGGATCTTAGATATTGAAATAAGAGATTTATCATCAGAATATATAATAATTTTATCAAAATAGGAAATGATAGGAGATAATGTTTGTTTTATATAAATTATCAAAGGGAAAAATAGTAGTAGAAATATACCAATTCTCAATCATGGATAATGTAATTGATAATTTATTCTAATAACTCCATGAAATTATAATTTTAAAATTTAAATTATAAATACTTTATGTTCTTTTTATATAAATTCTACAACCAATAAAATTATAATGAAAATTAAATATCAAGTTCATAAAATTTTGACTGAAATAGAAGAAACCATTATATAAAATTCCTTTAATATATCATATCATTATTTTTACAAACAATAAAATACTTATTTAGGGGTTATATAGAAAACCATCACATAAACAAGTGAATAACATGATATCAAGTGTAGATTCTATCAAATAATGTATGACTCCAATCATTACACTCTAATGTTAATTATATAATTGTTTTATATATTCGTCTAGGTACAATTTTCAATTTTTACTCATTAGGGTTTTTATAATTTTACATTAATTAATGCTAGAAGATTTAATAATATATTAACAATATTTATATTGATTTAATATGATTGCATTTGGCCATTGAAACATTTTCAATCCATTTTTTATCAATTCCCCAATTTAACTCATCTTGAATACACTATTCATAAAATTTGATAAATCATTACTAATAAAATAATTTATCGAAATAAATATAATAGCATAAAAATACAATTTCATACTTAAAATATCATTGGGAATTTTCTTAATAAATAATTTTGGAACATGTTTTCCATTATTATAATAATTTATAAAAAATAATTAAATTATCTCTTACTAATATAAAGGCTCCAACTTAATATGAAAAAATTCCTTTGAATTTGTGAAAAACGATATTAAAATATTCTATGTAAAAATCCAGGTGGTATCATAGGAAATACATCCTCTTACACAAAACCATTTATGATCACCATTTTAAAATTCCATTTGAACAGTTTAAAATATTTAATGAAAGGAAAATCCAATAAAATCATAATAGATATTATCCTAGAGAAATGTGTAGAATAATATTCAAAATTAACACCTTCTTCCCAATAATGCTTTTATAAAAGCTTACTGCCTTTATTTTTCACTGTATTTCAAGATTTATAAAAATTATTCCTCAGAATAAATTTATTTCAGTTATATGATTTAACTTTTTTGTAGTAAAATAATATTAAAAAAATTATTTCATAAATATCTCTTGAATTCATCACGTATAAAGAAAATCTAAATAGATTTTTCAGATATTCAATAACATTATTAGGGAAAAAATTTGAACAAGTCATCATTAATGTAAATAATCATAACTAAATTTCATGTTTTAATTAGAGAATCAATATTTAAAATTAAATTCTGTAAAGGTTGATCTATAATATTTTTACATATTTTATGATCAATTTCTGTATTGATTTTCTCCACCATGAATAATACTTTATTTTTGTTTTATTTTTATCTCAAAAAATTATAAACTATTTAAATTTTTCTTCTAAATTATATAAAAGGTTACTTTCCTTGATGTTATTTTCATTAAATATTATATAAATATATTCTATAACTATTATATTTATTTTACTGTAAACTCAATAATATTATACTATTATAAGAATATCCAACATTCATATATTCATAACTTCTAGAATCAAACTTATGTACGTTAACCTTAGTATTAAAAATAATACATATACAATAAAATAATATAATGTGACAAATTTTATGTTTATTATCTTTTAAGAATTCATAGAAATATTTTTTTAAAGGATAGATAATCAATCTATTTAGAATTTGATGTGACATATTTAAAAACTCATTGTTTTTTAATGTCCATTTTTATCTTTTATTATTTTAATTTTCCACTGTATTTGGATAAATCACAAGACATAGTATTTGTAATTGTGTAATTATTATCTAATTTGAATGATAAGATACTTATATAATCATAGTTAGTTTAGGAGGTAGTTTGAAAATGCTTTTCATAGACTCTAAACATTAAATTAAGTTTCTTCTATAGTTTTATAAACTTTATAATCTATAATTTTGAAAAGTTACAGTATTTAAGTTATTCCAAGTTCTACATATATCATATTTGAATGAAACATTATTTTATAGATATCCAAATTTTTTGTATCCATTTTATTAGATTAAATATGTATTTAAAAAGGTTATTTGGATTGTCAATAAATTATACAAAGTCCTACAATGTTGTTTCATAGTTGCAATTTTTCCAGAATGTTATAGCTTTTATTTTGGGGTGATATCTCGGGTAAAAGAAGTCTGATTTTTTTATTCTTGATTCTTTATAAAGAGAATATTTTTTTATAAAATTAAATATTCCTGATAAAAACCAAAATATTCATTAAAGATAATTTCAATGTTTTTAAAAATTTGTTAATGTGTGCTGACCAATTTGTTTCTCAAAGTATGGTTTGACAACACTACTTTAAAAATAGTGGAATATTTGGTATGGAAACACTACATTTGAAACCTGGAAAAGTATAGTTTGAAAACCCTCATTTTTAATATTAAAAAGTATGGTTTGGAAACACTAATTTTACAACAGCAAAAATTATGGTACGATAACTAATAAAAAATATTATATTTAACCGTACTCTACTTTTGTAATGAACACTAAACTACTTTTTGAATGAAACCTATATTACATTGATGAAACCTACACTAATGTGATGAAACCTACACTACATTGATTAACCTTAAGCTACTTATATAAACCGTATGCTACTTTGATGAACCCTATGATAATTGTTTACTATATATACACCACTTTAATGAACACTAACCAACATGGATTAACCCTACACAACTTTTGTAATGAACCATACATTAATTTGATGATCCATACACTATTTTGATAAACCCTACAGTACCTTTTTAATAAACATTACTCTAATTATATAATGAACCATAGACTACTTTTATTAATGTATGGTTCATGAACCCAAATTTCAGGGAACCCTACTTTTGGTGAACCCTAGTTTCAGTGAACCCTACATTCTGGTACCCAACATTCATCTACTATAATTGGTGGCTACCTCTTTATGTTTTTACAACGAACCTTGGTTTGATGCATAAATATATGGACTATTTTATATAGTTTTTATTTTGGATAAATTCTAATTAAATATGAGGATTATGATCAAAGATATTTTTATTATTATTCTAAAATATTTAAATCGAAAAAATACTAAATTAGTTCAACGTATGTTTCCAATAATGTCAGAGGAGACAAGATTATTTAAATGTGAATATTTGAAATTACTTTCAAATTGTGTTTCTAGTTATTAGAACCTTTTTGAATATGATTAAATAGTTATTAATGGATTTTAAATGGATTTTTTAACTCATTAAACACTATTATTATTCTTGATACACAATTGGAAGAGTTATTCAAATGTTATTAAATTATTTTATTTAAAAAATATTCTATTGTAATAGAGGCAACAATATTGTGATTTTTATGAATATATTTATGAAACATATTAACATAATTTATTTTGAATATCAGAATGAATTCATACTACTCCAACTATATAATATTTATTATATATATATATATATATATACCAATGGCTTAACATATTCAATATAATATTTTTGAAAATGGAATTTTCTGTGACCTTTGAACCAGTTGTACATTTTACAACATCCTATGACACTCTATTTCATCACCTGGACATTATCTCAAGCATCGAATTAATTATTCTTCAAATACAATTTCCTTGATGAGCTATGATCATACAAATATCAAGAATAAGCACCAGTTGTTTCATTCTTTATATACTCTTATTCAGTTTTTGAGTCCAAAACAGTATTCCTCATCTATCACACACAATTTTTTTTTAATTTTTTTACACCAAAATAAATTATTTATTATATGGTTTCCACATGATATGACTCTAGGATTCCAAATTCAAGATATAAGGGTGGTGATTACTTGTATCTATTCTCTAGGTTATTCTAGTAGTGACTCCCTCTGTCTAGTGTCTTGTTATAAGGGTTGTAACTCCCCATACAAAAATCAATGTTGTGGTTATCCCTCCCCTAGAAAATTATTTTTAATTGGGTTATGATTTCCCTTAAAAAAAATTTTAGTGTACACATATCTCTTGTTGAGTAGAGATGTATAAGAGTAGAGTATGACCACTTTGGAAAAAACTATTATAAAAAACATACAACTTTATTAATTTTCCATTTTATAATTGATCGTAATAATTAACATTGATAAATAATTTAATTAATGAATTAATTTATATAAATTCATTTAATATGGTCTATTCATCTCCCTCTAGACCATCTAACACTACCCAATCCAACATACCAATTAGTATTAATGTTTTTTCATTTTACAATATTTTATTCCCTATATAGATCTGATTTTATATTCAATTGTGATAACCTATTCCTAGACCTAAAAATAAATTGATAAGATCTTATAAGATAGAAGTATTGAACACAAATGATGCTCGAATTACTTAAAATCCAACTCACTCTGATTCTAGTGATTATGGTTACAGGAGATCTCGAATGGGGGCTTACCTCAAAGAGTTTAGTATTGAGCATTGGTATATCATTTCAAAAAAATACACACTTCCGGAAGATAACCTAGATACCCATATCCGAAACAATTCTACTATATATGTTTTAAATTTGAAAGTTGTTTATATTAAATAGTATACTTCTTATAAGAGTGTTTTTTACATGTGTATTCTTGTAAGATAGCTCATGTAATTTAAAAGATTATACATGTTACTCACCTTGGATGAGAAAAATTGTTCTCAACCATACATGGAACAGTTTGAGATGAGTATGAAGAATTTAAGATGGAATAAGTTTAAATAGTAAAAAAATATTACCAAGATTCCCAATAATTGTTAATGTAATGAACTCACTTTGAGAAGATATGGAAATCCCACTACATGTTATACAAGTCATATAGCCATACCAATGAAATGGAATGACAAAAAAGGGTTCCTTTGATGATATAAGGAACTTAAAGAGTGTACCCTGGATGAATTGATTGGATCACTACCCCAATATGAACTGGACCTGAGGAACATAGCTTTTAAAGAGAGAAATGAAAGAAAAGGTGTAGCTTTTAAATCTTCATTTTTTTTCTATTGACCCTTATGATTCTAACCTATACGATAGTGGAAAATATGATATTTCTTAGATTCTGACTGATGTTTAAAAAAGAATGAAAATTAAGAATTCAAAAACTGGTCTATAAGAAACCCTTTAAAGGAAAAATATAATGGAATTAATAATGGTGGTAAAAATTACAATGATTTAGATTTAACCTATTATGAGTGCAGGAAGGAAGTTCATATAAAGCCATATTTATTTAAACTAATGAATGAATAAAAATTAAAAAAGGATGACAAGTCGATGACTTCAAGCGGGAGTTGTAAATTAGAATCTGATTCTAGTGAAAAATATGGAAATTATAAAGATTATTCTAACTTGTTCATCATGGAATCACCGGAAGAGGATAAATTTTTTTTATTTGAATGTAATTAATCTAATTATGATTATGAAAACCCTAATGTTATTGAATTAAATAATAAAATTAAAGGAATAATGAAATATATTTTCATAGATGTGGATATATAAAATAATATTAAATAAAATAATGAGAAATACAATTTATAAAATCAATCAATTTTATTATATAATTAAAAAATAAGATACAGTACTTATAATTATCATTCAAAAGTTTATGATAATTTCAATACATTACAATATTTAATTTTTTTTAAAAAAATATGTTTAATGTATGAATCAAAGTTTTTCTAATTTTATTCAAGGTTGTGAAAAATATCAATAGATGATGTATTCTACTAAAACTGATAAAAAAGATGTTTTTGGTTATGATATAATGTTACCTCAAATTTTTAAAACCCGGTTTATTAAATTAAAAATGGTTGTACATTATGTAGTACTTTGTTTAAATGGGGCATGAAAGGACACTATGAAATTGACTATTCACTTATATTTAAATAATAATTGGGATTTAAAGAGAAATAATTCTTCAAAATCCTTATTATCTATATTTACTTACAATACATGTTTATATTAATTATGAGTACCTAAAAAGTTTGTTACTAATCCTAGTGGACCCAAAGTCACTTGGGTACCAAAACATTCATGTATTTAATTTTTATAGGGATCATGCAATGGATGAATCAAGAACAACATATGATACCTAGTAATTGGATGATCCAGGTATATGACTACAGACCCATCAATTTTTACCACTTACCACAAAAGTGATGGATACCATATTACTTTTGGAGACAATTCCACTGTCAAAGTAAATGGTTCTGGTAAAGTTGGTATTTCAAATTGTAGTTTTATTTATAAAGTGTTATTTGTTAGAGGTTTAGAACATAATTTAATTATTATATCACAATAATGTGATGATGGAATGGATGTCAAATTTAGAAATGATAATTTTTAATTTTTAATAATGATTATTTGTAGTTTTAGGATAACTGAAAAGAATATATTTATACAATTTATTTTTTTGAACTAACTATTCATAATGTTATGTTTTTAAATTCTATATAGAATTAAAACATTCATTATTTTTGATATTTATGTAATGTTAATTTCAGAATGTTGAATATTATCTTAAAATATGAGAATCTATTACAGCTTCCTTCCTTAAAGAAAGAATATCAACATGTATATGACACTTTCAGAAAAGGAAGCCACATAAAATTTCTTTTAGAGCCAATAATCAGATATGTACTAATATCCCATTTGTGTGAGTACATATTTCATTATTTTTCCCCACCCAAATTTATAGTCTTAGTGGAATTTAAATATAATTTATTTACTTTTTATCATTATAGTTGATTTACGTGGGTATATATTCTTGATCATAAAAATGATACTTTATCAATATTTACAGCTTTTTAAAATTAAGTTCAAAATGAAAAATCCTGTATGATTTTTTCTATTCATAGTGATAAATGAGGTGAAATTCCAAATGTGGATATTGATAATCTTTGTTAATAGAATATGGAATTTAATAAATTTTCTTCTTCTAGAATAATATAGAAAAATGGTTTTGTATAATGAAAAAATAGAACTCTTATTGAAATAGTTCTAACTATGTTAAGTGAATGTAGGTTTCCTGGAATTGTTTTGGGTGAGGTTATTTTTATGTCATTTTCTATTTTAAATATAATTTTCATTAGACTTTTATTATAGAAATATACCAATGAATTTTTTAAACATAAAATGTCAAATGTTGTTTTTTCTAGACTTTTTTTCTTTTTATGTTTTTCATTTTAAATTCAAAGGATAATTTAGATAAATTTTAGGAAAAATATAATGAAGATATTTTTATTGGTTATTCTAATAAAAGTAAAGATTATACTGTATATAATAAAATAACTATTATTGTTAAATAATTTTTTCATGTTATGTATGATGAAAATAAAGTTAAAATAAATTCTGATTCCAATGCTATTCATGATGAGTTTATAGATTTTAATTTTGGTGAAGAAAATCCTAAAGATAAAGATAAATCCATTTAGGGGAAGCCTACTCCTTCCCATCATAATCCACGATCTTGTAAGATTCACAATGATTGTCCAGTTGAAAATGTAGTTGCAAATGATGATAATGTTTTTCAAACTAAGAATTATGTTATAAATTTTTGTTCCAATTCATCTATTATTTCTGATTTTCTTCCTATTAATGTTAATAATGATTTAATGATTCAAACCAGATTGTTTATAAACACAATAAATTAAATCAGTTTGTTAGAAATAATGTTTGTATGTTATTATAATTTCATAAGGATAAATAGGTGATTAGAAGTAATTGGATATTTAGAAACAAGCTGAATGAATCTTGATAGATTGTTAAAAAAATAAAGACTTGTTTATCAAGGATACTCTCAAGAATAAGGTATATAATTTGATGATTCTTTTACAATTATTTCTAGGTTAGAGGATATTAGAATTTTTTTTCTTTTTTGTGTTTTCATTGTTTTAAATTATATCAAATGTTAGTAAAATATTCTTTATTAAACGGGTTTATAATGAATATGTTTATTCTTCTCAATCCCATGGTTTTGAAAGTGAGAGACTTAATAATAATTTTCTAAAATTATCTAATGCATTAGGCGGTCTCAAAAAAGAACCGTCTGCATGATTTGAAAGGACATCATTGTTTTTGTTAAATAATTGTTTTATGAAATTAAATGTTGATCTGATAATATTTATTAAAATAAAATCTGATGATATATTAATTATATAAATTTATGTTGATGATATCATTTTGGATCATCAAGTAAAATACTATGTAATGAAGTTTATTCATTGATGACATCAGATTTTGAAATGAGTTTAATGGGGGAATTAATGTTATTTCATAGACTTCACATTTTTCAAATAAATAGGGATTTTTTGTTAATCAATATAAGTATTAAAAAGATTCGGTTAAGTTATTTGGTCTTGATTCATCTAAATCTATAAAAACTCCTATACATACTAATTTTAATTTAGATATTGATGCATTTGGTAAATCTATAGATATTAAATTTTATATAGGCATTATAGGTATATTACTATATTTAACAACATCTAGACCTAATATTATGTTCATTTTTTTCGTATATTCTAGTTTAAAGTTGGTCCAAAAGAAATTAATATTAATGATGTAAAATGAATAATTAGATATGTTAAAGGATCTATTGATTTTTTAATTCTATCCATAATATAATTTTTTTATCTAACATCATATTCTAACTATGATTTTGGATGATGTCCAATTGACAGGTAAAGCACATCAGGAATGTGACAATTTTCATTAAAAACTGTTTAATTTTATGGTCACCTACGAAATAAATATATGTTTATTTATCTACCCCAAAAGCTAATTATATCTCTACTGCTAGTATTTGTGCTCAAATGTTATTTATTAATAAGACCTTATGATATTTTTGTGTTTATCATGATAAATTTAACATATATTTTCATAAAACTTTAGCAATTTCTATTTCTAAAAACCCTTTACAAAATTCTATAAAAATAATATTCATCTTATAATTCACATAATTATAGACAATTCGAACAAGGGTGATATTGTTTTAGAATTTATACCTTCTGAAAATCATCTAGAAGATACTTGTTTTGAAACCCATTAAAACCTGCTCATGTTGAAAAATTAAATTTGATCGTCATATATTGGAATATTATCTTTTTATTACTATATTTTTTTTGTAGAGATTGTTTCCATATTTTTTATCTAAAAAGGGTAATAAATTGGTTTTTAATTTTTTATAAGAATTGATTTAAAAGTTTTAGTTTTGTAATAAAATAAAAAGGTTATTTTCTTGGAATGTGCGTGTCATTATTTTGTTTGATTATCTTTCCTCTGTTTTTTCATAATATATGAATCCAGAAAATTTGGATTTGTGTAATTCTTGTCATGTTGGATATCAAAGACATTTATATAAATATCATTAATTAATAAGTATGTAAGAAAATTCATTTCATGTACTCTAAAAATTCAAAAATCTTTATAATAATGTTTTAGTTACTTTACAGTCTAATGTTTTCAAAGTTGTAGTATTTAATATACAGAATTTTCTACATATATCAGATTTTCAAGAAACTTGATTTCATAGAAATATAACATATTTCTCTTGATTTTATTTATTTACATCTATATTGAAAATGTTATTTGGATGCTAACTAAATTTTTTGGTGTTCTCCAATGTTGTTCCATAGATACAGTTTTTCCATAATATTTTTTTTTGGATTATATTAGGAGAAGTATAAGTATGATTTACTCGATTCTTGATTTCTTGGAAATCTAATAAAATTTTCAAAAACATATGTTTTATTGACCAAAGCCCATATCAGATTTTATGGATCATTTAAATGTTTTTTATGTTTGTTAATGTATGATGTCGAATTTTTTCCTCAAAGTATTGTTTGACTACCCTAATTTCACAATAACGAAATTTATAGTTCAACAACTCTACTTTATAATACTGAAAAGTATGGTTCAACAACCCTACAAAACTTTTTTAATGAACCCTACACTACATTTGTAATAAACCCTACACTAAATTTGTATTGAACCCCATACTACTTTGATGAAACCTACGATCCTTTGATGAACCATATGCTAGTTTGATGAACCTTATTCTACTATGTTGAACTCTATAATACTTTGAGGAAACTTACACTATATTTTTAATGAAACCTTAACTAATTAAATGAACCCTATACTACTTTTATGAACCCCACCTAAACATTGTAATGACCCCTATACTACTTTGATGAAACGTGTTTTACTTTGATAAACCCTACACTGCATTGATGAATCATGTGCTACATTTTTACAGAACCCTACACTGACTTTTTAGTGAATCCAATGTAACTTTTATTAAGGTATGGTTCATGAAAACTATATTCAGTAGACCCTACTTTCAAGGAACCCTAATTTTGCATACCCTACTTTTATATACCATACTTTGAAGTGTCCACATTGTGATTTTTTTCTGAACAGTGATATTTTGCATATATATATATATATATATATATATTTCAATGGGTTTTATATTGGATATATTCCCATTAAATCTAAATATTATGATTAGAATTATTTTGATTATTTTGGTCAAACATTTAATGGTTAAATCCAATAAATTATTTCAAAATCGTTTATAATAATGTGAGAGGATACAAGATAATTTAAATTCAAATATATGGATTTACTTTCGGATTGTGATTCTAGTTTATAGTAATAGTTTTGACTATGTTTTGATGATGTTGGAATAGATTTGAAATTATATTTTTAAAACATTCAATGTTATTATTATTTAGAATATATTTTTTTATGAGTTCTTCCTAGTATTTTTAATTCTTTTCTTTAATAATTATTGTACAGGAATAATGCGGAAACAATGCTCTGACTTTTATAGAGATATTTATGAAAGGTCATGAATTAATTTATTTTGAATATCAATTGGACGAAGAGGTTCTGGAACTACTGAATATCAATTATCATTATGTATATGTATATATACCTATCTTAAAAAATGAAACAATGGTTAAAATATATGATACTATATTTTTCATAGAGAAAGTGCTATGAACATTGAACATAATGTGCATTTTTCAACATCCTACGACACTCTGTTTCAAGACCTAGACATTCTATCGTGTTCTAAATTAATTCTTCTTCGACTAAAATTTTCTTTGGATCGATGTGCTAATCCAAATCTAAAAAACTAGTATCATTGCTATATGTTTTTATATTCACTTGTCGAGTTATTGAGTCATTAAAACAATTTCCCATCGGTCACATAAACTCTATTTTTTTGTTTATGGTTTCACACATAAAATAATTATTTATTATTAATTTTCCCTTGGGTAGTGACTCTCAAATTCCAAAGTTAAGAGGTAAGGGTTGTGACTCCTTGTTTTAAAAGTCATGACTATTTGTCTTGTGACTCCATATATCTAAATTGTAGTTGTAAGGGTTATGTCTTCCCATAAGAAATTCAGTTTCATGTTTATCCTTCCTCCAGAAAAGGACTTTGTAATTGGGTTATGATTTCCCCTCCAAACCAATTTTTAGTTCACACGCATATCTCACTAGTATAGATGTATAAAAGTAATGTAAGCCTAGATTGAACCTAAATACTTTAAAACCCTCATTTTATTTATTTTTCTGATTCTAATTAACCATAATAATTATCTTTGATAATTAATTATATTAATCAATTTATTTGTTTATGTTTTTTTAACTGGTTTATCCCCCCCTCTCATGACAATATTCAATTATCCAATCCAACCTAACATTAATACCATGTAAATACACAAGATTATCATACAATATTATTAAAACATAATAGATTAATATTCATTACATTAAACAATGATCCAATTAAAAAAATTTAGGAATAGTTTTTTAGGGAAATTTGTCCTATAAACAACTAGACAATAAGTGAGCTATATAATCTCCCAATATGTTTATCATAACTATCACACTTTTTAGACATATAATACATAACACCTTTCGTCAAAACATTGGGAATATAAACATAATAAAGGGAGAACTCAAATTTTAAATAAGGGAAAACAAGGTATATAATAATATATCATCATAATAAGGGTATAAAAACATGGGAGTAACATATGAAAACCACAGCTTGCATATTATAAATCATAATATAGATTCATGGAATAAATCTTGGTAGTCCACAAGATATGAAACACAATGGAATCAAAAAAAATATTCCTTGAGAACATATAATTTGAATAAAGAATAGATTTTAGTCATATACAATTGTATAGAAAATAATTTCATTAATAGTTCAAGGATTATTTACAAAAATATCATAGTGGATTTGGATCACCCCCAGACCATTATAGTAATCAAGGTTCAACCCTAATATTATCATGGTAAACTGAGTCCCTTATGAAACATGTTTCAATCCCCATTCCAATCCTATTTATTTCATTATATATCAATTCTTACCCATTCCATTGGACGTATATGTCGGTACCAACCATCAAATAATGAAAACTATTTGTACGTACGCCATATGATCATAAAACAATTATCATAATAGAAACACTAAAAAATGGAACTCATAAACATTTAATCACAACCTAACATTTTCCATAGAAAATGTTTTCATAATCATTTCATCATTTCATAAAAGCATAACCTACGTAAAAAGATGTGGGTTTCCTAAGAATTGTATTTTTGAATAACATATTAAAGAGGAATAGGCTTCATAAAAATATAATCATCCTTATAAAAAATCATTAAGAGAATGTATAATAATGGTATCCTTGGATCATATCCCCAATACAGAATAACTAAACTCAAAATTACGTCATCTTATATGGAAAATGGCTTTTAAAAAAATACCATTGGATCTTTTCTTAAAGAAAGTATATTTTCATTAAAAAAAACATTTTAAAATTATAAATTAATTAAATAATGTGGAAATCCATATCATTAGAAATAACCTTGAAATATTATAATGTAATATTCAAATAAAATAATCTCAATGTTTTATGGAATTTTAAATTCATACAATACATGTTAAAATAATGATTCCTTTCACATATTCGGTGAAATACAGACCAAACTTGTTTGGAAAGGGATATAAATATATTTTTAAATTTTTTTGGTAAAATGTAAAATTTTGGAATATAGTTATTTAATAAATAATTTTGATAATGGTAAATTTTTTTGGAACATATATTTAAAAAAACATATTTTTGTTAGAAAAAGGGTTTTAAACAAAAGATAATAATAAAGATGATTTTTCATAAAAACATTATTCATAAGTCTTGATTAAATTATTAGAGGAAAATGAATGAAAAAAATTTATTCACTATATATTAATAAAGTAAAATAAATTGAATTAATTTATTAAGAGATATATCATAATATTTAATCATTGGAATCATAATCATCTGTAATCTCGATAAAAGATGAGAATGTAACATAAAACACTTTCCACTATGGTAATATTGTATCATAAGCCCCGTTGAAGAAAATTATTAAAAGAAACATATAATATCATGAGATTAAACAAAATAGTGGTATTATATATCAATAGGTATGTATATTTACCTCATAAAATGTGTTTCATAACATAAAAAATGTCTTAGAAATTAAAATTGAGACTAAAATCCCTTAATTTGTGTCTTGACATCCATCATACATGTTCAAACATCATGTATAATAAATATAAATTTATTATAAATATATTATAGAAGAACAATTATAATTATAATACAATATATGACTCATTTATGACATTTAATTACTTGTTTATCAGCAATTCCATGTTACAGTCTTGTTTCAGGAAATAACTGCTTTGCTTTGGTGTATGCTTTGAATTTTTTATATTTTATTTTTCATATTAATTTCATAATGGTCAATCCATCCATATAATGTAGAAAACAATATAAATTTCATATAAATTTGGTATATTTGTGTTTTTTTTAATCCATAAAATTTAGACATATAAAATTAAATATACTATTTATAGAGATGGTATACCCTACACACACATGATGTCTATTTCCATTTTCTCTAAGTATTAAAGAAAAATAATGGAAAATAAAATTTTCAATTTATAGAATCATGTTAATATATATATATATATTTATATCAAATTTTATCATTAAACCCATCATTATTTCTTTTGATGTAAAGCGTGAATGAATCATATCGCTTTGCGAGGCGGTTTTCCGTTGTAGAAACATGTATTATTATCGTATTCACATGGGATGAAAAGTAAAAAATTATATGTGATATAATATTTACATATGTATAATAATATAAAAATTATTATATATAAAAATTTAACCCATCATTATATCCAGCTATGAGATGTGGTGATAAAAAATTAATAACTTTAGTTTGCGAGTCTGTAGTCTACCATACACATGATTGATGAATTTGTACAAAGATTGATGGAATTGGATATGGTTTAATTCATTAAATCAGTGTATCATATATATAAATATATATGTTAATTATTTTATTATATCTTATTTATTTAATAAAAATTGAATGTGGTTGTAGAAGAAATACAATAAAAACACTCCTTGAATAATGTTACCTCTTCTTCAGGAAACCTCATTTGGTCTGCACAAAAGACTTACTAGGTTTGATTTCTGACTAAAATATGTATTATAGGATGTGAAGTGGGAATAAATAAATATATGTTGAAATTTATATGTAGAAAAAAATGGTTTTAATAGTGTGCAGAGGAGAAGAGAAGAGGCGTCCTTTTATAAGTGAGGTGAGTGGCACACATGTGATTTTTGGAAGGGAAAAAGACAAACCACTTTTTCCAAATACTATAAGGATAAAAAATGCACCATTATATAAGATTAGAAACTATAAGGTCCAAATATGTCCATAAAATTGATGTTGTAAAAGTTATGTGTCACTTTTAACCCTTATCTTTTTTGTTTAACCTAAAAGTAAACACATTTTTACCTTTGCTGCGGTAAATAAGTTTAACTATTTTTATTATTCATTTTGGGAAAAAATAATATAACTTTATTAGATAATATATATATAATTATAATAAAAATTATGAAATCCATTTTTATACATCCAATTCACAAAATTGGAAAATTGTAATTTAAAATTAAACCAGCTGATGCGATGAAAAAAAACTTCTCCAATGAGAAAATATTGACCAGTTTAAAATTATTTTATATAAAAATGCAATATAAAATGATTAAAATGATATAAAATGTATTAATTCATATTTAATTGAAAAAGAATTCATTCAAATCCATTTTAAAAGAAATTTATCTTTTTAAATTCCTTGAATGAAAATGATGTTTTCAAAAAATACCATTAGTTTTCATTATTCATCGAAAAATAAACATTTAAATAAAAATACAAAACATTAAACCTAATAGAATATTAAAACTATGGTTTAAATGGATTTTATTAAGTAATTATAATTTTATAAAAGTTTCAAAAATTAATTTTATTATTGTCGACAAAAAGATTTTTTTTTAAATTCTATTTTCAAAACATATAGTATTTACCATAATTAAGTATTTTTTAAGAATATGTTATATATATATATATAATTATTATTAATATTTATCATTTGTTTATTCTTATTAATTACTCCTAGAATAATGGACATGTGATAATATAAGTGTTTTTAAATAATATTATTAGTAGTTTGTTGTTTATTGTTGAAATGTAGTGTTTCATGTAATGAAATCTGTTAAATAAATTTACATAATTTGAAGATAAAAATAAAATCTATAAGAATTATAAACTAATAACCTTAAATGACAATTTTCACATAAAATTTCTTCAATATCATATAAACAACATAGGATACTTCTACATCATTACATTATCATGTTCTTATGTAGCTTCTTCAAATTGGTTGATTCTCCACAACACATTAACTAGGGGTGGGATTAATTACTAGAAAATAATTTGTATAATATAGAATTTCTCTTATTTATTCCTCAAAAGAAATATAATTATTCCAAGTTTTAACCTCTGTGTTTTTTTCATGTGAAAGAATGTATGTGTTCATCTTAAGGAGAGATACGTAGAAGACATCATGGACATGAGGGTGGTTCAGTGGATTCTCCACGTGATAATCTAAAATCCAAATATAATCTTGAATTTTAGAGGGACTTATATACCTTTGTATTATATTCCATTTAATCTTGAATCTCATAACAATCATCCATGTGGAAATATTGAAATCACCTTATCTTTATAATCCAATTCTCGATCACATTTATTTTTTTCGACAAATATTTTCTATCAACTTTGTGCCTCCCTTATGTGTTGTTGAATGACTAAAATATTCTATATTATTTTTTCAGATATCTATGGTCCCAATAGATTTATTTTTACAACACTATTCCAATAGGTTATAGATCTATATTTTTTTGTATAGATATCTCTATGTGGTTCCATCTGAATTCTTGAGTGGATGTTATTATGGTAGGAAAGCTCAATTAGAGGAAGGTGTTGATCCAAACCACCTTTGAAATCCAGAGAATATAGTCTGAACCTATCCTCTTTGGTTTTAATTATTCTATCATACTTAGTATCTTATATATGATGATATACAATGATAAATCTCTAATCATTATCATGATCTTGATGAATTGTTTTTTCAAAACATCATTAAAAATATAGATCCTGATAAAAATGAATGTGGTAATAAATAAAAACATACCAATTATTTAATTTATATCCTATAATTCTAATCAAGATAGATATATTTCTTGATTATGATTAAGTGTTCTACCTTTTTATGGTGATAAACTACAACCCATAAAAAATTATTCCCTTTAGGTGTTTTGGGGAGTCTATGGAAAACATTAATTGGGATACATTATTATTGTCATTCTAGTATGGGTAGTGGATGTAAAATCCCCTTAGAATATTATCTCTCAAACTAAAACTTACGAAATACAAAGCATAATAATAAAAACTATATGATATCTCTCATCATTAAATATCATGAGAAATAACCTTCCAAATATCTATATATATTTTTATTTATTGGATGAATATAAAATAAATACCTATATTATTCCTTCAAAAACTTCTTCTTCAAAATCTGGTATGGATTAAAAAACATACAAGGTTTTTGAATATTATCATTCAATCATGATAAGGTTAAACTTAGGAACATTTTGTTCCTTATATTGTATCTCTGTATCTTCCTTCTATGACTCTTTAATCATCATTTGGGTGATGGTTGGATATTCAATTGATAAAGATAATAGTAATCCCCTCCAATCAGGACTTCATGATCCATCCTTTTCAAATCTATAAATATTGCATATTTTTTATCCTCATCATATATAAACTATAGTAATACTTTCAAATCAAAGAATCATCCACCATGTTCTTCTTCCTAGGGGTTAGGATATATATATTTTTTGAATGGATAATTTAATATTTAGAGATTAGTATATATATCATCCTTTTATTCGTAAAGATAATTCCTCCATATCATTAAGGAAAAGTACCATTGGTAACTCCAAATCATGAGTTGGATAATTTTTCTAAAATAAATTCAATTTTAATGAGGGATAAGCCGTAACCATGTTATTATTCATAAGAACACGTTATAAAAACTTATTAGAAGAATCAATAGAGATTAAAAACCCTTATATAATATTCGGTAATGTATGAAATTATTTGATGAACAATATTATCTTTCATTCCATGATATTTTCCTCACATTCATCTATCCATAAGAACTTTTATTGCTTTTGAGTTACCATAGTGATTGGATTAGATAGTGTTGAAGAATTTTGAAAACACTATAAATAATATCTAGAAAATCCTGGAAAACTATTGATCTTAGTCATCATCATGGTTATAGAAAAACATTAAATAGCCTAAATCTTTTATTTATATATCGATACACAATATCATGAGATTATATGACCCAAAATTGAAACCTTTTTCATCAAAAATAATCATTTTGTAATCTTTGTATATAAATTATCATTATTTAGGGTCTTTAGAAAATTCTCAATTGATATTCATTCACATCCATTAACCTTTAATAGATAAGAATTTCATTTATAAAGACTACCAAAAACTGATGAAGGTAATCATTAAAGACTATATTCATTAAATGCCTAAAGATAATATGGGAATTGGTATAACAAAATATAGTCATTATATATTCATAGTATCCATAACCTGAAAGAAATGACTTACTAGGTATATCCTACTTCTTATACCTTAATTGATGATAAACATAATGAAGGTAAATCTTGGAAAACTATTTAGATCCATGAGGATTATCAATTGGGTCATCAATATTAGGAATATGATACTTGTTCTAGATTGTGATCTTGTTTAGAACCTAATAATTAATTTAGTTTCACATCGATCAATATTCATTTTTTCCAAAAAAAACTAATAGGAGCACCCCAATGTGACATAATTAGTTGAATGATTCCATTTTAAAGGTTCTCATGGATTTTCTTCTTCAATTCCAATAACTCTATCAAGAACATTCTATAGAGAGTCTTTGAAATTGTTGTGGACCTAGGTTTAAGTTCGATAAAAAAACAGATCGTCAGGATTTAGTGTATGACTTGGAAACTCATCTATAAATATATCAAAAGATTCTTACACAAGAGGAATATTATTTATGTCCATTAACTCTCTAACCATTGGAGAAAAATAAGCCATTTTAATTGGAATCATGTCCAACACAATGAATACTCTATCCAAAAGAAGATCAAAATTTTCACAACATTGATATAGAATCATAGGTTTGTTTAGAATATAAAACGTGACTTACCTTCCATGATAATTAATGTGATATGTTTGTAGAGAAATATCATCCATTCCTACGAGTACATCTAATTAAAATTGGAGAAAAATGGAATTATTTTTCAAAATCACATTCACAAAAAAATTAACTCGAGATGAATCATATAAAAGAGATGTGATTATCATACTATTAAGTTTGTTCATTACTAATTCAAAATCTTATAATTTGGTTGGAACATATATAGTTTTTTTATTTTTTTTACGAAACATGTCTCTTTGGTCAAAAGACCAAATCAATTTTATTAGCAAAAAAGTGGTAACATGAGTCAAAAAGATGGAATCATATTAAATTCATTAATATGAAAAGGAATCAGGTTTTCATGGAGCTCCTCCAGCCATGTTATGTCCTAATAAACTCCTTTATTATAGATACCATCCACAACTATATTCACTTCATTATAGTTATGTGTTTCAATTTATTTGATGTCATTGAGAGAGTGAAGACAATTCATCCATCACGTATTATGTGGCTAAGCTAGATGATCCCCCCCCTTCTAGATGTCCTGCACTATAGTAGTAGAATCACTTTCAATCCACAAGTTGTTCTAGCATTGGAATATGGAGAAAGATATGGCATCAATCAAACTTAGCATATCGGCTTCCAGAGAGGTTGCAGTACCAGAACCTCAAAAAAACACCCAATGATGAGACCAAGATGATTCTTGAATACGTCGCCAAATCCTACAGGTCCAAGATTTCCTTTAGAGGATTCATCCACGTTAATTTTAGTCCAATATAGATGTGTAGGTCTCTATAAATCCTCAAACGCGAGTTTTGATTGTATGTAAATGGCATCAACCCGAAGATGTATCGGGATCATAAAATCTACCATAGAGTTGTTGCAATTTATATTATGAATCAATGCAGCTTCTTGAATAGTGTTGAGAATTATCATTTAACGTGCATTAATTTTGTGTGACAAATTATTGTTAATAATTGTATTTGTATCATAAACAATCACGTGAAGTAGCTCTACAACCCCGGAAAGGAACTAGTTTTTGATTTGTTGGGAGTTATCCATAGCAACATAACGATTTAGCTGAGCGCCGATAGAGTTATAAATCAACCATCTGCAATCAAAAGTGTCAAAAATATAGTTCCAAAGGGCATTGACAGTAGCACAAAATAGAAATAAGTGATTAGTATCTTCTCTATGTTGATTGAAAAAAATGACATTTTGAACAATGTTGAATTCCAAAAACTTGCAGACAACAGTCAGTGGGAACCCTATGTTAAGAAAGAGGCAAAATAAGAGTGATTATTGAGGGTCTAATCTAGGGTTTTACATAACATTTAATCCATTTAAGGTCATTTTTAGGGTTATGTAAGGAGTTGGTATATAATATTTTTGAATTTAGAATCCCATTATAAGCAGGTTCCAAAATTACGAGATCATATGATGTAGAAAGGTGGTAAGAATAAATAATTAGAATAATTTTGTCACGTAGAGAATCAATGTGATAATTATGAACATTGCTAATAGTGGAGTTAATGTTATCAGGGATATGGTAAGGTGGAGTGAAATATATTTGAGGAGTGCAAGTCCATTTGTCCAACCAGAATCCCAGGGAAGAGTTTCTAGAGCCCATCCAACTGAAGTTGGACATAATATTATCGTACATATTTCTAATAGAGTAAAAAATGAAATAATTTATGTAATTATTGTTATCACTTTTCAATCTATAAATGCACCTATTTTTTATGAAAGAAATTGAGGGGGATACATTGTGAATCTAGTTCCAAGTTAATCTGGCTTTAAGTGCCTCATTAAATAGTTTAATGTTTTTAATACCAAGACCACCCATGTATAAAGGTTTTGAAGAATTAGCCCAAAGAATAGTTACAAGTTTACTATCCAAGGTGGTTCATGTCCAAAAAAAAATTTAAAGTGATCATTTATTTTATTTATGATAATTTTTGTCCAATTATAGACCGTTATCGAGTAGACCGATTTGGAGACAATGAGAGACTTCACAAGGTAGACACTCCCCACCATGGAGAATTATTTTCCTTTACAAGTGGAAAGATGATGATGAATTTTTCAATAATGTTTGAGAAGTGTCATGATTTGGTTCTACCCAAGAAAAAGGGAACCCCGTGATATTTGAAGTGAATAATACCTTCTTTGATGTTAAGCACAATGATAATACCATTTTCCTACCAACAGGAATGATTTTTCCAAAGTAGATGAAGGATTTATGCCATCCAATGACTTGACCAGAGACCTCCTCATAGTGAGTGAGAGTATTTTTAAGAGTTCTGATGTTTCTTATATCTCACTTTAAAAATAGAATGATTTCATCTGGATAAAGGAGGTGAGTCGGGGCATTCACATTTCTTTAAACGTGAATAGGTTTGACCTTGTTTTGGTCAACCAGATGAGTGTGCATTTGACTTAAATAGTCTTCTACAAAGGAAACAAATAATTGCAGATAGGGGACCTCTTTTTCTAACTCGTTTGGAGAAATTGATGTAACCGATGGGAGATCTATTGATCAAGATATAAATGTGAGCTGAATGGAAGATGGTTTTAATTATAGATATGATAATGTCATTGAATCAAAACCTATTTAGAACTTTGAAGATGAAATTATAATCCATTGTGTTAAAAGATTTACTAATGTACTATTGAATGGTGATGTTACCACCTATATGTTTTATTATTTAACATGTCAGTGCATTCATAGGAAAGACAAATATAGCCTTGGATGGATAACCCCGTGATAAAACCAAATGGATTCTAAGAGATAATTTTATTGGTAATAGTGTTTAGTCTATTCGCAATCAGCTTGGTGATAATTTTATATAGAGAGTTGATAAGAGAAATTAGAAGAGATGAATTTCAGAAGCATTATCAACATTTGAAATCAAGGCAAGGAATTGCGCATTTAAACTATGAGGTAAAAATCCATTAGAAAAGAAAGATTTAACAAGTTTGTAGACATCATCTTGGATAACATTATAATATTTTTTTATAGAGTCCATCATTGAAACCTTCAGGACCTAGGGTACTGTCTGGATTCTATCCAAAGATAGTGTCTCTAATTTCATGATAAAGGGAAACACCAAGGAAAAAATTATTATCAGCATCAATGAAAATTGTCAGAATGATGTCATTAATGAGGTCCTTGTTTATGCTAGGACTATTGATGAAAGAATCAAAATAAGTGACAACATAATTAGAAATGTCTTATTAGTTATCGAAAAGTTTATCTCCATCTTAGATGGAATCATGGGGTCTAAAAGCTCTCTTAACTCTTTGAAAAGAATTATAGAACTTGGTATTACGATAACCATCAGTTAGCCATTTGATTTTAAAAGTTTGTTTACGAATGTTAACTTTGAAGGTGGGAAGTGAATTGAGGTTCACAGTAATGTTAGTTTATTGATTGTGATCTGAAGAAATGTCTGAGTGAGTGTTATTGTTTTCAATTTGATGAAGCTCATTCTCAAGAGAAAGGATTCCATTATCAATTTGTTTGGCTTTAATTCTGAACCAAATTTTGAGCTTGTGTTTGAGATATTTTAATTTAAGAGGATAAGAAAAGGAATCATCAGAGTGAGATGTAGAGGTCAAAAAATGGTTGATGAGATTGCTACATTCAAGATCTGAGAACCAATCATTGTTGAATCTGAAGGGAATAGATCTTTTCTGAGTTTTTTAAGAAATAGTGACCAAGATAGGATTATGGTTAGAATGAATTTTTGGGAGGTTTGTGTTGGAAATGGTATCCCATATATCTAAATCATTGTCATTGGTAAATTCTATGTCCAGTTTTCTCGCAACCACTCTCTTGCAATGATTCTTGTACCAAGTGTATTTGGAACCTCGGAGAGAAATTTCAGTAAGAATGGTGTTTTCAATAGCATCCTTAAAATCCCTCATATATAGACTTCAATAAAGAGGTCCAATTTTTCACTAGCATAAATAATAGTATTAAAATCTCCCACAACAATCTAGGGGGAATGTATTTTTGATCTCAAAGAGGATAAGTCATTCCAGAGAATCATCCTATCATGATATTTATTCTTGGAATAGATAAAGTAACCAAAGATATTGGTGTTATATATCATAAAGTCACTTGTGAAAATTTGATCAATAATATGGAAAATATTAACATTAGTTATTGAAGGAGAAAAAGTCCAAAGATTATCAATATTGTTGTTGTTTTGACATGAACCGATTAAGGTGTATCCAAAATGACAAATATGAACTAAATAAATAGAGAAGTTTATTTTAGCTTCATAAATGGAAAAACTTATAGGATTTTGAATGTTTACCATTATTTTTAAAATAATAAATGTTTCAAGGTTTGCAATACCTTGATAGTTTCAATATAAAATTTTCCTTTATATCTGCATTTGGAGTTAGAACATCCTTTTTTCTTACTATCTGAGCCTTTATTCGTAGTATATCTTCTAATATTTTTTGATATATTAGGGATTTTATAAGACCCGTTCATTCCTTTAGTGAGATCTATGAAGGTAGTGGTATCACCTACAGATATAGTTTGAATGGAAATATCTTTCATGTTATTATTAGTATATGATGTCAAAGTAATACTAATTTCCTTGTTGTTACCGGCATCTAAACATTTATTATACAATGTAAAATTTTGAACAAAAGTGATGCAGGTACCTAGTAAGGTGCACAGATTCAAAGTACCTGTTTGGTTATTAGCAAGGTCAACTAACTATTGTTCTGTGTTCAAATATTGAGAATCACTGCTTTACCCAGTGTTGTGTTTAATCTTCTACTCATTAATTGATTCCTCTATAGCCGGTATCATATCATTGGATTCCTGGACCCGCTCTAGGTTAGCAACCTATTTATCTCCATTTGTAGTGTTAGTAGAGTCCTATTCTAAATGTGACACCACCACATGGAGGATTTTATCATTCATAACCGAGACAATAGGGGGATGAATATCCTGCACATAAACCTACATAGAGATAGGGTATTCTTATACTGGGGTAATGGTATTCATAACATTTGAGCCACTAAAACTTTCATGGATTTTGGTAACAAAAATACGTTGTTTATTCATATGATCAGCGGTGTGCTTCAAGTGTATAGTTCTAGTGTTACTACCCATGAAATTGTTAATTTGAGGGAAAACAATGGAATGATTTTTAGAATCAGATTCCTTTTTCTTGTTACTATTTTTATATCCAAACCCTAGTATAGTATAGGAATTCATGTATGGGATGTCCTTGGTTAGTCCATTTCCCAGATTTGAGAGGGTTTGATTGTCATCTGCTTTCATAGGAGTTTCCCCCTAGAAACATGTCCCCAAAATAGGTTTAGTTGAAACACTACAAGAAATACATTTTAATTGAACAGGTGGAGACAATTAATCCCTCCAACCCAGGTTAGTGACATACTTGTTAGATGGGTGGAACATATATACCATTACAAAATCCTTCAGATATTAAAGAATGGGTAGATCAAGATTCAAATAAGACATTAGTATTTCTAGAGTGGATGACATGTGTACGTTTAACCAGGTAATTATCAGAACCTCTTTTAAAATAGTGATTTCATTTTATTTTTTCTTATCCCAAGGTTTAAGAGGGTTCTAACATTTATCATCACCATTATCCATCATCTTTGTGAACATGTTATCTTAGTTCCTAAAATCCTTTCATTTTAAACACTGGTCTTTTTCGGTTTGATTATTTACAGTTTTCTCTGAATTCACATAGCTAGATAACTTCTTCACATCACTTTTGTAATCAATTCAACAAACACATTTCTTACCACAAACATTTACTAATATCCATAATAAAATTTAATCAATGATTCCTACAAAACATTCAGCATGAAGGATGTATTATATTCTTCTTTACAGGGTTTTTAGAGTTTATTTTAAACGCCAAGCACCTTTTCTAATCAAAGGCTTGAGATTCACAGGTAACTCTGATCTCTATTTCCTCTCTGAGACCATATCAAATGATTTATTCATTGAAAATAATTCCCACTATGGGTAAATACTGTAAAATACATGATATTGTGCCATGAAAGAATCAATAAAACTTAATTTTAGGTTGGTTGATAATGCTAGAAGTTTACCTCATATTTCAAGTAAAATTTTCCGCATCAGAACCTACATATTCATCATACGTCTATTTTAGCTCAAGTAATTTCGCATCCATTTTTACATGAAATATATGAGGGAATTAGTTATTGAAAATTATGATCTTAAACTCACCCCTCTCCATGGAGTCAATCTCATCATGTTCCCTTGTATTCTTGATGAGAGTCCACCATTAATAAAATTTTAATTCCAAAAAATAGATATACTAAATGATTTTATAATTTTAAGAACACTGGAGAACAAAAATATATTTTTAGTGGTACTAATATAACATTCGGAAACTATTATATCATTTTAAACACTAATAAATGGTGTACATTTCATAATTATGTTTTCAATGAGATGATTTACCCTCTATTTTACATTTATAAGTTCACACTGATTCATATATTGTGAAAGTTATGTGAGCATATGAATTATATTTCTCACCCCAAATCCTATAAGGGCGGTAAGTTAATAATGAAAATCATTGAATTTTCTATCGCATATAGAATTTACAAAATTTCTGTGAGTTCCATCTGTTGACTAAAGAAAACAATACTCTAAAAAACAATATTCATAGGTGGAAACTGCATAATCACTCCAAATAACTTATAAGATCCATAAATAATGGATCCTTCATTTTAATCCATAAGACCTTAAGATTTTCTGAGATAATTCATGGTGATTGAATATTTAAATCCTTCTTGACGGTTCAAAAATAATTTGTGAATTTTCCAATCATATCCCCCTGGAGTCGAAAACCATGTTTGTGGCCCAACCCATTGTCCTGTACTGGGTAACACTTGAGTTAATCCTAACATTAATTTTGAAGTTATTAAAACTATGTACTAATTAATATAATATTTACATACATTTTATACTATAATTAATGTTTATAATTAAAATATAATGTTATTTAGTGGGAATTTATTGTATTTTTATGTTTTTGAAGTATTTTGATCTTAAATGAAAAAATGGACTAATTATGGATTTTAAAAGTTTTTATTTTTATATTTAAGGAATAACATTTTATTTAATAAATGAAATTTTAAAATTCATTTTTATGATTAAAAACATATTTTTTTCAATTATACATTTTAGAACCAAATCTAAATGAATCGTTTGGAATCCCAAAATTAACTCCCAATTCAATCCTAAAAAACTACATAAAAATATGGTAACATTATATGATGGGCTTATATCTTGATGAGAGAATATCAAATGAATATGTAATTTTACATGAGGGTGATACGGAATAAATTAAAAACTTTAAATAGAGTATTAAACAAGTGAATATTCTTATTTTAATGTCATAATGGCATGAGAACGTGATGTTTTATAATCAAACAATCACCTAGAGAGAATTAATTTTTGGGAGTACATATGACATAACATCATTATTTGATGGCCAATACATGTGACAATTTTTGGAAACAAGAGGGCTTAAAAATTGAAAAACATTATGGAATACTAAATTAATTTTTTTTTTCAATCAATGGGTCTAAAATGAGATAACTTTTTAAGGATCATTTTGAATAATTTTTTTTAATCCATCTCTCTATAATAATGAAACCCTTATTTATTACAAGGGGTTGTAAACTTGGGGGTATCCTTTCTTATAGATGTTAAGTATCATTTTATTTTTTTCTTTCTATAATATATTTTTTTTATTTTAATATATTAGTCTTATTATCCATACAAAAATTATTTCATTTTTATCATTATGAATTTCTCCCACCATGTTGACTTCTAAACTCCAATAAAAATGAAGAACTAAATTTAGTCTTTGTTTGAGGCATGGAATAGTGGATTGATTGATTTTTAGGTTCACTACTTATTTTTGTTTATTATATTATGGGATTTTTATGGATGTTTGAAATTCTTATGGTGAGTGGTCACCTATTTTATCCATTTTCTGAATTCTTATTTTGATTTATAAATTTCCTTCCATTTAATATTTATGTTTTCCTTATTGTGAAGAATGTAATTACTAGTGACGGTTAGAAAACTGGTCTCGTAGCTAAATTTAAGATGTGAATTTCACCATATGAAGAGATATTGGTATTGGGTGATGAAAAATAAAATAAAATTGTGTGTTTTGATATGTCTTGATCTCCTCATTGAGTTGAATATTGAGTTCCCTATTGAACAAAGTGTTTAGTCCCCGTGGCCACCCTTGAATAATTTCATTAATTATTTATATATAAGTTAAATATAATTTTCAATTAATAAATATAATATTATTTTATAATATATGAATTTTTTCAACGCCCCCATTTATAGTAGTTTTATAGTATTATATTTTTTTAGTTTAAATTTTTGCAATAGAATTGCAATGTCTCTGATTGGGCTCAATGTGATCAACTCTAGGGTGTACCAATATGGTACATTATTAGGAAAATTAGAGTATAATATAATATTGGTTTTCAAAAAACCCGATCATCAATTTCGCGCCATTACATGGGAGGCCCTATCCTTAAGCAAATCATTTGTTATACAAAAAATATTAAAACATATTCTTTGAATATATTATTTTATGTTCTGGATGGATTTATTTAGTGATTCTTCATATTATTGGCATAATAAATATATTTTTAATTGGGTCAGTTTTTTATGAAACAAGGTTATAAAAACTTTATAATTATGGATTATTTTGTGAAATAAATTGAAAAACATTTCTTCCTTCATTCAGGAATCCAGATTACATTTGTCAAAACCACAAAACAAAGATAAATAAGAAGAGGTAAGGAATCTTAAACATGCATTTTAAGTTGAATAACAAAAGTATGAAATGAAAATAGATCTTGAAGATGCAAAAATATCTCATTGTCCATTTATTGAAGGGGTTTGGGAAGAGGTCATTCCAGCTGATACAATAATGGGAGATCAATCCAATTTTGATAAACATTGGTTAGATATTATTGAATATAAAAATCAAAGTGATCCTACCATATTTTAAAAATATTAACAAGTACTTTTATACCTATATATTATTATGAATAAATAAAAACAAATCCTTGGTCACATAGATTTCATGGTGTCCTTACCGGAAGTGATCAGGTGGCAAGTTGACCTATAAGAAGGGAATTATTTATTTATTAATTCCTCATTTTTTGTCATATTCAAGTGGAATTATTTTCTAAAATACAAATATATGAATTTTCTAAAACAACATGAAATTAGAGGGATCTAGATGATGAAGTTGAAGATACCACACAAGTAGTGGCAGGAAAAAAGGGGACCTATTCTTCCTCCTTCGTCTACTATCTAATCTATACTACATTTCAATGGGGTAGGAGATATTGTAATCTATCTATGGGATCCTCAATGACTAGTGATGGGTAAATATCACATACGTAAAAATTATTTTGTTGTTCATGAGAAATAAACCCAATCCAACCACATATTATAGTTAATAAACTACAAATGCAAGTCCAGGGTCAGTAAAATCCGAGCGTAGTCATTTGGGGGGTCCAAACAATATTCTATCCTTTTTCCTTTTATCATTATTTATCATATGATTTGTTTTTTCATATCATTGCAGTTCTATTGGTAATAGTTATGATCTTAACATATAAATTACACTATAAAATAAAATTATTTTGTATATTTCCAATACTTTTTTTTCAACCCTTATTTTTATTTTGTAGAGATGATATAAAGGGTAATGAATCTAAGTTTGTGGGAAAATTATCTACCCTTTTTTGTGTGATCATTCAATTTTTTCATTAATAATTTTAGTGACTTTTATCTTTATCTAATATTAACATCATTTTAAAACTTGAATATAATTTTATGGAATTGAATATTTTTTTTCGTAAAAAGTTATTTTTTAATGATTTATGATGTGAAATATTTTCAATTGTATTGTATTTTCTAGAATGTTTACAAGTTTGTTTTTTTTTTGAAATACATGTACATTAACCACATAATAAAATATTTTTTCTTATCCTTTGTGTTATCCTGAACTAGTTTCAAATATTTTTCCTAATACCTACATTTTCATGAGAGAAACCTTGATTTTTTTAGAACCATTACATTCAATTTTTATCATTGGATTAATTATACTTCATGGAGTGTTTTTATAATTATTTAGGAACTTATATTTTCATCCATTTTTATCATGAGACCCACCATTACATCTATCATTTGATACATTTTATAGTCCATAAATTTTATTATAGGTGTGAGCCACATTACCAGTTGATTTCTCTATACCTATTGACAATATTTGTATGTTTGTGTATATATTTCAATCATGAGTGTGGGGGAAGGGACTTTTAAATGAAATATCAGGTATAAACTTAATATTTTGGTGTTGTGAGGTGTGTTTAAACATTTAGGGTAGTTTATAGTGAATGAATTGGTCGTGGGTCAAAATTTCATAATGTATTTTTATTTATTCTGGTTATCCTTCAAAAAAAGGAAGAATAAAATAAAATAAAACATGGGGAGAGTACTAATTTTATATTGTATTTTATTTTTGGACTCATCTACCTATATAAAATCAAGTCAATGAATTTTTATTAATAAATTTTACTCAATTTTAATCTCATTCTTTATGAAGAAAATAATAATATACATGCATGCCTTTCTATAGATATTAAAAAAGAAACAAAATAAAATATGGGGAGAACATAGATGATATCATTTATAGTAGTAATTTATTGGATCACATACCTCGTATAAAAATGAGATTTTTTTCTATTTAACATTGTGTAAGGGGTGTTGAGTTAGTATCATAATGCGTCTCTACATGATTATTCATGCATTATACTTAAGAGTCAAACATTCTCTTTCAAGCCTTAAATTTTTTCATTTTACCCATCAATACAATGACAAATATTTCACCTAGAAAAAAAACTCCTTATTTAAAATATTTTTATTTCTCATGTGGTAGAGAAATGAAAAATTTCAGAGGCCTATGGGAATACATGAAATTTACAAGTATGTGTATTATTCTATATTTATTTTCTCTTGAGTGATGAGTGACTTAAAATTCAAGGAGACGTAGGTTGTGATTGGGACATGGATTAAATTTTGAGATTGATAAAATTTAAAAACAAGGAATAAAAAATAAATGAAAATTTTTTCATAGAATATTCAGGATAGAATTTCATTATAAAAAGTATCTTTGATGTTTTCTCATTTTCTATTGATTAGTGGATTTTTATTTGAATATATACTGATTTCTTGTGAGTTCAATTATTTTGTGTGGAGGAGTGATGATGTCAAATTTTTCTAATAATTTTTATTATTATAATAGTTTCATTATTTCACCAACAATATTATTTAGTGGTATATTTCAACATTTGTATGTTTTAGAAGTATTTAACACTGAAATGAATAAATGAGCTAATTTTTTATTTTGACTATTTTAATGTATTTATATATTTATTCTATAAATTTTTCTTCACTGAAGGAAAATGAAAAAAAATATTTTTTTAGACATAAATAAATGTTGGGATTCAATTAATCATTCTAAATCCAAATCTCAATCCTTCACTGGAAAGCCCAAAGTCAACTCAAAATTCAGTCGTTGAAAATAGTGTTAAGATCTTGTGACATTTAAATATGGGATTATAACATAAATAGGTACATCCAGTAAATATAAAAAAATATATAGATATTGAGAAGGAATATTTTCAAAAATATTCATGATGGCATACATGTTTGAATATTCTGCATTCCATTTCATAATCACATATGTGTATGATATTTTTTAAAACTAGCATTCACATGGACAGAAATAATTGAAAAGTTTTTACCTACCAAAATTTTCCCATAAGGTGACCAATAAAGATGAAAATTTGATGGTGGATGAGTGAGACACAATAGAACAACATTTCATAATAAACTAGTTACAAATATTTATACATTAATGGGTATATCTTGCACCATTTTTTAGAAACTTTTTGAAGCTATTTTTTTCAACCCATATCCCTAAAAAATGTATCCCTTATTAATTTCAAGTAGTTGAAACTTGGGGTTTCATCATTTGGACATTTAAATTAGGTTTGTAGGGTTTTAATTTCAATAATATTAGTTTTATTTTAATTTTTTTTTCATACCTCCTTTTATTCATTTTTTATTGATGCGTTTCTCTAATTATATTGCATTCTTAACTATAATAAGAATAGATAAATAACCTCAATATTTGTTCAATGAAGGTAAGGGTGGATTGATTGAGTTTAATTTTTTTAAATTGTTTTTATCCAATTTAAATGTTTTGGTGATTGTTAAAATGATTATGATGAGTGGTCTTCCAATTTTATCAATCGTCCAAATTATTATCATCCTATATCATTTTCCTTCCCTTCACTATTTGTGTCATGCTTATATGAAATTACAAAGATAATTTCCCCATATTAAATGGTCATGGTATTTGGTTATTACAATTTAAATGAGAAGGTGAGGTGTGATAGGTCTTGAACACCTCATTGAGATGAATATTGAGTTCCCTTTTGAATAATGATTTCAATCCCTGTGACCTCCTAGGAATAATTTCCTTATTTGTTTCTTATAAATTGAATCCTTTTTCTTTTCATTATTATAATATTATTTTATAACACATGCATTTTTCAAATCCCTCCATTAATATTTTTTATAGTATTATATCAGTTAGTTTAAAATAATGATAATATAATTGTAGCATGTGTGATTATCCTCCTTATGATTGAACTTACAATGTTTCACTAAGATGAATTCATATGAAAAGCAGAATTTAATTTAATAGTGATTTTTTACAAAACACAATTACCAAGGATCTTTGTTCTATAGACACATCTACTATTTATATTTATATATGGATGTAATTAATATCTTTAAAACTGATCACTCTATCATTGAAAAAAATTCGAAGATATTTTCCAATGATTTGTATCAGCTTTTCAATTAACTTTAGATATATAATTATTATAATATATCTATTTTTTCAATATAGTATGTAATTGTTAACTAAACCATACTCTAATACCAACTATAAAGACCCAATATTATCATATATAAATATCATAATTTAATTGGTTAGTATTCATCAGATAACAAAAGGATCCCCATAAGAATCATTTCTAGGGACTTCAAAATCATAGAACCATAAGAAATGTACTAAAATTGAGCTAAGTGATCTCCCACTATATAGTTCATAATTATAATAGAAACATCCAAAGTAATTATAAAATTATGGATTTTCATATCTATGTCTATTTATTAATTATATAGTGTTTTAGAGGCTTAAAATGAAATAAATCCAATCTTAAGCATTTAATTCTCTAATATTTTTAATAGATTGTTTTACCGCCTTTTAGGGAAAACCATTTTAAAATCAATATTTTGACAATTTTATAAGATCTATTTTTCAAAATAAACTTATTCTTTAGGATAGGGAAATTGAAATTTACCTTGGATAAATTTTTGGTATTTTTCTGACAATGTTCATTTTTTATGATTAGTGAAAAATACTGCATTTTACTTCAAAACTGTATTTTCATCAAATTTAATTATATGGATAGATATTACATTTAATTTTTTTTAAAGTTTAAATAGAATATATTTTTATCATTTAATCCAATGGTGGTCATTGGAATTAATTTCACTTTGAAATTGGACAGAAACAATTGTCAAACTTTTGATAGATATTGTTTCTAAAAAACCCGCTATTTGTTTTGACAATGAGAATTATTTTTAAAATAATTACTCTAATTTCTGTGTTTGTAATTTGGTAAAATGGATTATATATTTTTAATCATAAGGTCTATATTATGTAATTAACACTCATTTGTTTTTGGACATTGTGAATAGTAACGATGGTAACTATATTTAATTATCATGATTAATTAGTAATCGGGAAGTTAAGGGTAAAATATTAATAACATAATATTAACTAATGACCCCAAAATGTGTCCTAATTCAACTGGTTGTGTCATGGACGACCATGGGATGCCTTGTGCCAAACCTTGGGACCCCATGTAATCACTTTTGGGTGATAGTGACACTTTATCATTTTATTTTTAAAGAAAGAAGAATATCACAAAAGTATATAACGCCTATGTAAAAAACTTTTAGTTTTTTCTGTGTAAATTATCTCTTAGACAATAAATAATTTTTAAAAATATAAAAATATTTCATAAATCATAGTATTTTTTTATATTTTGTAGACAATAAATTAATTTATTTATTTATGACACCATGTTGATGCAGCGATTACCTCATTAATGAACGATTTAAATTAAATGAAACGATAATGTAACATCTAAGACATAAACCTGTCAAAAACCTATTGGATGATTATATTTCGAACCCTTATCACCTTAGCCTCGAAATATATCAATTTGGGTCCTTTAATATTCAAAACGCATTTTAAAATAAAGTAACATTTCTTGACTTTCCAAGAGTACCCCTCCTCCCACTTATAAAAGGACACCACATCACCCTCCTCACCCACAGCTCTCAAGCCATTGGCTTGACCAAAATATTCTCATTTAATCTATAGACATCCCTATATTCATCATAGAAGCCTTACCTTTGGCAGGAACCTCTTCAAGAAACCCTTTTTGTTCAATCTAAGGGGAGTTACCCAATTTAAAGGTAAAGTCTTCTCTAATGTTTTTTTATTTTGCTTCTCCAACCCCCTAAACTCTTTTTATTCCTATATTTTGTAAAAAACCATTATTTTCAGAATACTATGATTCTTTTATAAGAAGTATTTGAGCTAAACATACACACACCTCCGTCTAATGGTTAAACAACATACTGTTTCTATGGTTGGAAAATTTCTGCCTCACTAAATAATGATTGTTCAATAATATTTTAACACCTTTAAAGGTGTCTACTAATATGTCACTATATTTATATATGATATATTATATGTTTATTTCTACCTTATGATTCTGTATTTTTAATTTATGGCATACCTTTATGGTTTCCATTATGGATAAACGTGATAATTTCATTTTATGGAAGTGCGGACTACCGCCCCCTCAAAGTGATTTGATTCGTTAATTCCATATATGGGAAATGTAAATAATGGAGTTAATAATATTATATAATATATTATACTGGAATTATAATGTACCTTTATATCCTTATGATTCCATTCTATTAAATACAAAATAGAAGTGAAAGTAGCGTTCATGCGTACGTACGGCTTACTATCTCCATGAACGGTGCATTTCATTTCTTACCTCTAAATGTTATGTAATATTATAAATGAATGTATGTACTGGATATATGTCCTATATATCATATCTAAATCATGAATAAAATTCTGGATATAATGGATATTTTACCACATGAACAACATGTAATTATAAGAAGTCCATTTTTGGCTCATGTACCAATGATCGACAAAATGACCGTTATTAACTTAAATAATTACATAGTGTTCATAAAATGGTAATAAGTGATATAAAAGGAATAATTGACTTGAAAAGGTTTCTTAAGAAAGTATAAATTAACTCTAGTTTATTATTCAGGAGATTAAAGAACGACCGAGTCAAGTCGGACACGGGGTATGGGACTTCGTCTCAATCTCCTTTCATTGAGGCATATTTTTTTTCTGTACACAACTTTATTGTATACGGTGTATAATACCCTTTGAATTTTAATTTTATTCAAAAAGAATCTTTTTTTATGAATAATTTTACTAAATTTCAAATGGAATGTTTTGTATTATGTATCCGGCGACAACGACTTCTCCGCCGCCGTGACCATTATTTGAGTTTTAGCTTCCTCTACAAGACATAACTTTTTTTAAATGAAAAATAAATACCATGTTTTACTTTTCTTTTATTTTTATATTGAAAATGGTTTTGATAATGTTTTTATTATATCAATGGGTTGTGTTGATATATTGTGATTGAAATGTGGAAATGTTATGTTTACTTTATGCATGTTTTATGTGATATTATTATGTTTTGGTTCTTGGGAATTGTTTATGAAGATGGGTGGTTCCGTGATAAACTAAAGGGCAGGTGACCCCGATATAGCTATCCAATGCATTGGGTAACACGAAGGGGTTAAACGCTAAGGTTTCTCTAATGTGATTTAGGGAATATACTATGAAGGGTATTCCAAATGTAACCATGAGGGTTACTGCCTACGTAAGAATGTCATGAATGCCTCAAGTTACCTTTATGTCTTATGATTTTTATGAGTTATTCATGAATATTATTATTTCATGAGGTATGTCAAAGTGCTTATGTTTTATGAGTAAAGTATGATTTCATTAATTGTTATGTGTACATGGACTAATGTTTTCATTCCTTACTTTTACATCCCTTACAGAGCTTTTTATACTCATCCCAAGTTTTTGAAATGTTTTTCACAGGTCAAGGGAAATGTACATGATGTGATGATATTGTCGAGGAAGTGTCACGAAATAATCCATGTTTTATTTTAAATATGTCTCCTTTGATGGGAAACATGAATACTATCTTGTATGTAACCACCTTGTTTAAATGTGGAATGCAATGCATGATTTATGATCTAATTCTCTAAAACTCTAATCCTGAAAAGATCCTCAATTTTTATTCTTGTAATAACTCAAGATTAATTAATGTTAAAGGCTAGGGCCTTATAGTTGGTATCAGAGGTCGATTTAGATAACTTTAGGAGTTAAAATTCTATTAAATGATTAACTAAAAATATTTCTTTACGGTTAAATTGAAATGATATAGCATTTGAAGATTACCATGTTGCTTAATATAATACATGTTTGTTCTGAATTATTTTTCACAGAGGAAACATGGATGCAGTGCTAATAAAGCATACTGAAGGAAATGACCTTCCGCATCAGCATCCTGAGATGGTCAGAATAAGAACTGAACAGTTTTTTGCAGTAATGGTGTAGTTGACTCAAGCGATAAATGGTGGTGGTATCCATGCACGAGATCAGCTAGATCAACTGCAGAGGAATATGTCAGTGGTGGAACATTTCATTAGGCAAAATCCCCCATCATTCAGAGGATCATCTGACCCTGTGTTAGATGAAGGGTGGATTAAAGCATTGGAGAAGGTTTTCGATATCATGGGGTGTTCAGACAATCAAAATGTTATTCTTGCTATTTACCATTTGGAGGGTGAAGCAGATCAATAGTGGTCAATGGTTAAAAATATCAGGGACGCTGATGAGATTGATGCTCTTGACTGGGATGAATTCAAGGGTATGTTTCTTGAGAAGTACTTTCCTAATGCTGTTTGACATAGGATGGAAACAAATTCTTCGAATTGAGGAATGATGACGACTCAGTGGCTGGTTATGAAGAAAGGTTCACTCGATTGACAATGAATGCTCCAAATTTTATCTGAGACCTTGATAGTACAATAAATCGTTTTTATTCATGATTAAAGCAAAAAAAGCGAAAGGATTTAGCTTTTCATGAGTTCAAGAGTTATGAAAAGCCTGTTCGATGTGCTGAGAAGGTTGAAATGGAGTTTTTTGATGATCAAGTGCTCTATAACAACCAATAGAATAAGAGACTGAGGTGGCAGGAGAAACGTAAGAATCCTACAAAAAGGTCTGATGGTAAGAAAACTAGGTTTTCCGTTTGTGATAAATGTGGTAAAAGGCATGCTGGGGAATGTCTTCTAAATTCTGGAAAGTGCTACCGATGTGGTAAGATGGGACATAAGGCTCATGATTTCGCTGAAAAATATTAGGGTGATAGTAAGACCAAATTTTATTTACAGTTAGTGAAATGTTTCAAGTGCAATGGGAGGGGTCATTATGTAAACGAGTGTTCTACAAAGAGATCAAATGATGGGAAGAAGTCAGCCTACAAGAGAAAAGGAGTGGTGAAATCCATTGCAACTACTTCAGTAGATATTGTGCTAGCAAATGAAGTGGTATCAAGTTCTTTGATTATTTTCTCAGATTATACCAATGTGTTGTTTGATTCGAGGTCTAAACATTCTCTCATCTCTGAAAAAATTTCTTGTAAATTGGGAATTCCATCTCAAGAAATGACTCCTGAACTTGTGGTAAAAACACCTGCGGGAATTGTTGAGGAAAAAATAATTTATAAGAGTCTTTATATCCTTATCCATGGAAAGAACCTACATGAAAACCTTATTGTTTTACCTCTAGTAGAGTTTGATGTTATCCTAGGTATGGATTGGATCTCTGTTTACCATGATAATATTGATTGTAGAGATAAAGAAGTTTCTTTTAATAAGGACTTTCAGTTTGTGTACAAGAATGAATCCTTACTATTGAAAACATATCAAGAGGCTGAGAAACTTCTAAAATATGGAAATGAATGTTACCATGCACAAATTTTTGAAAACAAAGGAACCATTAATATTAATGATGTTCCAGTAGTAAATGAGCATCCTGATGTTTTTCCTGATGAGTTTCCTGGAATAATACCAGATCGAGAAGTTGAATTTACTGTTGGCTTAGTTCCTGATGCTATGCCAATTTCAGAACACCCTTATCAAATGGCTCAAATTGAACTTTCAGATTTGAAGGAGCAATTGCAAGATTTATTGGGGAAAGGTTTCATTTGACCTAGCACATCACCATGGGGTTCCCCTGTATTATTTTTTAGAAACAAATAGGGTTCTGTGAGACTTTTCATTGATTATAGAGCCCTGAAAAACATAACTGTTAATAACAAATATCCTTTGCCTCATATAGATGATTTTTTTGATCAGATCTAGGGAGCTCAGTATTTTTCACAGATTGACCTGAGATCGGGGTACCATCAGTTGAAGGTAAAGGAAGAAGATATTCCGAAGACCGTATTTCATACAAGATATGGCCATTATAAATTTGTAGTACTGCCTTTTGGCGTAACCAATGCACCTGCTGTATTCATGGAAATAATGAATAAAATTTTCCATGATTTCTTGGATAAGTTTCTGTTTGAGTTCATTGATTACATTTTGGTGTTTTATAAAAGTAAATAAGAGCATGAAAGTCATTTAAGGGTTATTTTAAAAACCATAAATTAAATGAAATTGTATGGGAAATTCTGCAAGTGTGAGTTTTGGTTGCAACAAATTTCATTCCATGGTCACATTGTTTCTAAATATGGGATAACTGTTGATCCTGAAAAAACAAAGGTTGCTGAAGAATGGCCAAGACCCAAAAATATAACTGAGATTCATAGTTTTCTTGGTTTGACAGGCTATTACATATGGTTCGTTAAAAAAATTTCATGGTTATCTAGTCTAATGACTAAGCTAACTTGGAAGGGTGTTAAGTTTATCTGGACAAAAGAATGTGATGATTGTTTTCAAGAGTTGAAAAGATGTTTGGGGAATGCTCCAGTTTTGGCAATACCTTCCAGGAATGGGGAGTTTGTTATCTGCATTGATGCTTCATTAAAAGGACTCGGTTGTGTCCTAATGTAGAATGATCTGGTAATTTCATATGCTTCACATCAGTTAAAAACTCATGTGGTAAATTACCCTACACATGATTTGGAATTAGCGGCTATTGTTTTCACATTAAAAATTTAGAGGCATCATTTTTATCGTGTAAAGTGTGAGATATATACTGATTAAAAAAGTTTAATGTATATATTCACTCATAATGAATCGAACATGATACAAAGGAGATGGCTATTATTAATCAAGGATTATGATTGTACAATTCATTACCATCTGGGAAAATCAAATAAAGTGGATGATGCTTTGAGTTGAAAATGTAATGCTTCATGAACAATGTTGCATTTGGAACATGATCCTTTGGTTAAGGATTTGATGAAATTTGGAATAGAAGTTGTTGGTGTAAAATTTTCTTCTATTTTGTTTCAGGTATCAATGAAATCTTCTCTATCAGACAGAATTAAGCAAGCACAAAAGCAAGATAGTGAGTTGCAGAAAAAGGTAGAGCTGGTTCAGAAGGGTAAGTTTCCTAAATTCAAAATTGTTAATGATTGTGTTTTGAGATTTGGGAAGAGATAGTGTGTGCTGTGTGATTCACATTTGAAGAGAGAGTTGTTATGTGAAGCTCATAGTAATGCGTTTTCAGTTCATCCAGGCAGTACTAAGATGTATATAGATCTTCAAGAGTATAAACTGTGGGACAGAATGAAAAGATACATTGCTGATTTTATTGTGAAGTGTTTTACATGTCAAAAGGTTAAAGAAGAGTGGCAGTTACTGAAGTGGATGCTACAACCTTTACTAGTACCAGAGTGGAAATGAGATAATATATCCATGGACTTCGTTGTGGGATTTCCGAAGACACCTTGAGTTAATAATGCAATCTGAATTATTGTTGATCTCTTGACAAAATCAACTCATTTAATTACTATACAAGATACATATTCCCTAGATCAACTTTCTTCTTTGTATCTTAAAGATAGAGTCAGGTTACATGGAGTTACCCTCTCCATTGTATCTGATCATGATCCCATGTTTACTTCTAACTTTTGAAAAGGCCTTCAGAAGTTATTGGGTAATGAATTAAATTTTAGTAAAGATTTTCATCCTCAATTAGATGGGTGGTAAGAACAAACAATTTAGAAATTATTGGACATTCTACGTGCTTGTTCGATGGATTATTAGGGAAGTTGGGATGAACATCTTTCTTTGGTTGTGTTTTCTTATAATAACAGTTTTCATTCCAGTATACAGATGGCCCCATTTGAGGCATTAAACGGGAAGAGGTGTCGAACACCATCTTTTTGGGATGAAGAAGGTTAAAGGATGTTGATGGGACCATAATTGGCAGAAGAGTTGGTAGAAAACGTTGAGCTGATACAGAAACACATGAGAACAACTCAGAGTAGGTAGAAAATTTATGCGGAAAACAGGAGGAATGATCTCTCTTTTGAGGTAGGTGATCATGTCTTCCTAAAAGTTTCTCCATGGAAAACTGTGATTCGATTTGGTAAGAAAGGAAAGGTGATTCCAAGGATCATTGGAACATATGAAATTCTGGAGAGAGTTGGATGAGTTGCATACCGAGTGGCTTTACCATCGAGCTTATCTCAGGTACACAATGTTTTTCATGTTTCAATGATAAGGAAGTACATGCCAGATCCATCTCATGTTTTGAGTCCAGTGGTAGTTCAGCTAGAAGAGAACCTATATTATGAGGAACAAACAGTCCTGATTCTTGACCACATGGAGCCTGTATTGAGGAATAAGGTGATTTATCAAGTAAAGGATTTGTGGAAGAACCACATGATGGAAGTGGAAACATGAGAATCTGAAAATGCAATGAGGGACAAATACCAATACTTATTCAATAAGTACATAAATTGCGGGGACACAATTTTCTAAATGGGGGAAGGATGTAACATCACAAGTAAGTATATAATTATTTATTTTCATATCTATGTCTATTTATGAATTAGATGGTGTTTTAGAGACTTAAAATGATAATAAATCCAATCTTAAGCACTGTATTCTCTAATATTTTTAAAAGATTGTTTTACCGCCTTTTGATGGTGAACCATTTTTAAATTTATCTTTGGAAACTTTTATAAGCTCTATTTGTCAAAATAAACTTATTCATTAGTATTAGGACATTTATATTTACTTTGGATACATTTTTGGTATTTTTCTGACAATGTTCATTTTTTAATTAATAGTGAAAAATACTGCATTTTACTTCAAAAATACTTCTTCATCTAATTTAATTATATGGATATATTATACATTTAATTGGTTTTAAAGTCTAACTATAATATATTTTTACCATTTAATCCAATGTTGGTCATTGGAATTAATTTCACTTTGAAATTGGACATAAACAATTGTCAAATTTTTGATTGATATTGTTTCTAAAAAACCCGCTATTTGTTTTGACTACGTGAATTGTTTTTAAATTAATTACTACAATTTCTGTGTTTAGAATTTGTTAAATTGGATTCCATATTTGGAATCATAAGGTTCAAATTATTTAATTAATACTCTTTTGTTTTTGAAAATTTTGAATAGTAACGACCGTAATTATCTTTAATTATCATGATTAATTAGTAATCGGGTAGTTAAGGGTAATAGAATAAAATCATAATAATAACAAATGACCCCAACATGTGTCATAATACTACTTTTTGTGTCATTTCAGACCATGGGATTCCTTGTTCCAAACATTGGGACCCCAGGTAATCACTTTTGGGTGATAGTGACAGTTTATCATTTTATTTTTAAAGAAAAGAGAATATCACAAAAGTATGTAACTCCTAAGTAAAACAATTTTAGTTTTGTCTTTGTAAATTATCTCTCAGACTATAAATAATCATCGGAAATATATAAATATTTCCTACATCATTGTATTTTTTTATATTTTTTAGACATTAAATAAATTTATTTATTTATGACACCATGATGATGCCAAAATTACCTCATTAATGAACGATTTAAATAAAATGAAACGATAATGTAACATCTAAGACATAAACCTGTCAAAAAGATATTGGATGATTATATTTTGAACCCTTATCACCTTATCTTAGAAATATATTAATTTGGGATCTTTAAAATCTGAAACTCATATTAAAATAATGTAATATTTCATGACTTTCCAAGAGTGCCCCTCCTCCGTCTTATAAAAGGCCCCCACCTCTACCTCCATAACCACACCTCTCAAGACATTGGCCCGGCCAAAATCTATTATTTTCATCTCACCACATCCCTATATTCATCATAGAAGCCTTACCTTAGGCAGGAAGCTCTTCAAGAAACCATTTTGGTTCAATCCAAGGGGAGTTACCCGATTTAAAGGTAAAGTCTTCTCTAATGTTCTTTTGTTTTATTTTTAATCACCAACCCACTAAACTATATTTATTCCTTTATTTTGTAACAAAACTAGTATTTTATGTATTCTAGGATTTTGTTATAATAATTTTTCTATCTGGACATACACTCACCTCCGTCTAATGGTTAAAGAACATACTGTTTCTGTGGTTGGCGAATTTCTGCCTTACAAAACGATAATTGTTCAATCTTCTTTTAACACCTTTAAAGGTGGCCATTAAGATGTCACTATATTTATATATGTTATATAATATGTTTATTTCTTCCTTATTATTCTGTAGTTTTCATTTATGGAATACCTTTTTGGTTTCCATTATGGATAAACACGATAATTTCATTTTTTGGAAGTGCGGACTACCGCCCCCTCAAAGTGATTTGAATCGTTAATGCCATATGTGGGATGTGTAAAGGATGAAGTTAATAATATTATATATCATATTAAACTGAAATTATAATATACCATTATATAATTATGATTCCATTCCATTAAATAACAAATAGAAATGAAAGTAGCATTCATGCGTACGTACGGCTTACCGTCTCCATGAACGGTGCATTTCATTTCTTCACTCTAAATGTTATATAATATTATAAATTCATGTATATACAGGATATATATGAAATATATCATATTTACATCATAAATATAATTCTGGATATAATGGTTATTTTACCACATGAACAACATGTAGTTATAAGAAGTCCATTTTTTTCTCATGTACCAAAGATCGACAAAACGACCGTTATTAACTTAAATAATTACATAGTGTTAATAACATGGTAATAAGTGATATAAAAGCAATAATGAACTTGAAAAATGTTATTAAGAAATTATAAATTAACTCTAGTTTATTATTCAGGATATTAAATAATGATCGATTCAAGTCGGACATGAGGTATGAGACTTCATCTCAATCTCCTTTCATTGAGGCATAGTTTTTTATACACAAGTTTATTTTATACGATATATAAAACCCATTGAATTTTACTTTTATTCAAAATAAATTTTTTTGTACAAATCAATTTACTAAATGAAAAGAGGAATGTTTTGTATTACGTATGCGGCGACAACGACTTCTCCACCGTCGTGACCATTATTTGAGTTTTTGCTTCCTCTACAAGCCATAACTTTTTTTAATAAAAAATAACAACAATGTTTTACTTAATATTTATTTTGATATTGAAAATGGTATTGATGATTTTTTTATTATATAAATGTGTTGTATTGATATCTTGTGATTGATATGCGGAAATGATATGTTTTTTCTTCATGCATGTTTTATGTGATATGATTATGTTATGGTTCTTGAGAATTGTTTATGAAGACGGGTGGTTCCATGATAAAATAATGGCGGGTGTGCCCTATATATATCTCCAATGCATTGGGTAACGCCAATGGGTTAAACACTAAGGTTTCCCCGAATATATTTATTGAATATACTATGATGGGTATTCCGAAGGTAACCATGAGGGTTACTCCCTACGTAAGAATGTAATGAATGCGTCAAGTTGCCTTTATGTCTTATGATTTCTATGAGTTATTAATGAATCTTATGATTTCATGAGGTATGTTAAAGTGCTTATTTTTTATGAGTAAAGTATGATTTCCTTAATTCTTATGTGTAAATGGACTAATGTTTTCATTCTTTACTTTTATATCCCTTACTGAGCTTTTTATACTCATCCCAAGTTTTTGAAATGTTTTTCACAGGTCAAGGATAAAGTACATGATGTGATGATAGTGTCAAGGAAGTTTCATAAAAGAATACATGTTTTATTTTAAATATGTCTCTTTTGATGGAAAAATTAATATTATCTTGTATGTAAACACCTTGTTTAAATGTGGAATGTAATGCATGATTTATGATCTAATTCTGTAAAACTCTGAACCTGAAAAGATCCTCGATTTTTTTTCTTGTAATAACTCAAGATTAAGTAATGTTTATGGCTGGGTCCTTATAATAACCCTTCTTAAAAATATTATACATAATAACTCACATCATACACAGAGGAATTAAAAAATATGAAAGGGTGATCTAAGATGCCCAATTAGGGTAAATATGGGAGATATTAAAATATCAGGAGAATATGTGTTAAAAAATGGGAATAATATTTTAATACCATACCCTACATATAATAAATCATAAAAAGGATTCATGGAATAAATCATGGTATTTTATAAGACACAAATTCTAATATAAACATAGGACATGAACAATGATAACATAACATTATCATAAGGAATATTTTTTTTAATTCTCATTGGCATAAAGAATAATTTATTCATAAGTTTGAGGGTCATTTATAAGACTATTATAATGTAGTGGGTTCAATCCAAAAACCATCATAGTAGTCAAGGTTCACTCATAGAACTATCATAGTGTACATTTTCCCATATATAAATGGATTCACATGTAATTATAATGATGTTTATATACTGTTATATCAATCCTTACCCAATTCATTGGAGGTAAATATAGGCCCACACATCACATAATGAAAATCATACATATGTGTGCCAAAATATCATTAAAAATCAACCCATAAAAATAGATGAAATACAATTTGGTTTATAAGCTTTTTATCATAACATAGCACTTGGAAATGAAACATGTTTCACAATATTTTAATCATTTCATCAAAGTAGAACCTATAGAAAAAGAAGCGGGTTTGAAAAGAATTTTTTAATGTTTTATCCAATGGAAGAGAAACAATATTCTTAAATATACTTTTATTATAATAATAATCCATTCAGATAAAAAATCGAATGGAATCCATGTATCACACCCCCATTAAAGCATAATTAATATAAAAATATTTCATCAGATATAAAAAAAAATTAATGAAAAATTGCATGGAATGTATCTGGAGGAAAATATACAGGCGTTGAGAATAAACTTTTTAAAATTAAATTTTCATAAAAATTTATGTATATAATATTCATGTAGAATAACTTTGGAATCATTTAAGTGAAATATAAAAGAAAATAATGGTCATGACATCCCAAAATTTCCATTCATGCTTTGCACATTAAAATAATTAAATCTTTCACATTCTCTATAAAAACCAAATGATCCTTGTTTGGAGAATGACATAAATATTCTTGTTTATTTTTTAGAAAACATAAAAAACCTGTAAAAAATTCATTATATTTTTTTTATAATTTTAAAACTATCAGTTTTTAGAAAGAAATATTTTGGAAGAAAAATGGTTTTCGATCGATGTGAAAAATAAAGATGACTTTTATGAAAAACAATAATTTGTTTGAAATATTGAGTATATAACGATATGAAGATAGAGTTAAAATAGGTATTTTATAGTTACTGAAATAGGATAATAAAATTACTACGGTTATTGGTAAGTGTATCATAATATTTATTCATCTGAAGTATAGTGATATGCAATCTCAATAAATTATAAGATTATAACATAAAACATTTTCTACTTTTGTAACATATAATCATAAGACCCATGAAAGAATAATGTTAAATGAAAAATAGAATATCATGATAATAAATTAAATCATGATATTACATATTAAATTAGATATATATACACCACATAATATAATATTAGTGTACAACCTAACTTATGTCACAAAGAAGGAAAAATGAGAAAAAAATTGATTACCTTAATTTTCAAATTCCTTCGTGCACATTAACAACTAAAATATAATAAATACATGTTTATTATAAATCTATTATAGAAAAATAATTATATATAATTACATAAAATAATTATTAACACATTTAATTACCGATTTATTAATAATTCTATGTTATGGCTAGGTTTTAAGAAATAAATTCATTCATTTCATGTATGTTATACATTTTTTTTATTTTGGTCCAATTAATTTGATTATAGTTACATTGTATCTATAATTATAACCATGATATTAATTTAATATATATATTCATTAAATATTTATTTATATTAATTCATAAAATTTAGATATAGATAATGAAATAAATTATTCGTAGAGACGGTAGGTCGTATGTATGCATGAACGTTGTTTCCATTATCTCAAAAGATTGAATAAAATAGTGGAAATGAAAAATTAACATTAAATAAAAACATTTATGTTTTATACATGACACATGACCATTAAACACATAATTATTATCTTCCATGTAAACCATGAACAAAAAAACAACGCTTTATGAGTCTGTAGTTTTTTGTACACATGAGTAACATTGTCGTATTTCTACATATTTGAAATAAATAAGTTTAATGTGATATAACAATTACATACGTATAATAATTTAATAGATTTCATATATAAACTTTTAATCTATAATTAAATATTTCCATGAGAGGTAGTGATGGAAAATGAATAACTTCAGTTCATGATGTGGTAGTTCACTGTACACACGAAAGATAATTTTGTATTCCATTTTTTTGATATGGAGATGGTTACAGATCATGAAAATTACATAAAAATATTTTTATATATAATATAATGATTTTAATATGTCAGAATGGTTTAATAATAATTTATGGAAGTGGAGGAATAAATATATTAAAAAATTACTATTGAATAATACAAACTATTATTTGGGTACCCTCCTTCAGCTTACACCAAAGGCCGTCCTTGGTTATATTTTTGAGAAAAATAAGTAATCTCAGATGATATGTGGAAATTGAGGAATATAATTGGATGGGCATTGGATGAAAAAAATGAGATTTTATGTGTGATTAATAGAGGATAAGTGGTGGTCTTTTATGAGTGATGTGAGGGGCACACTAGCAATAGTTTGAAAGAAAAAGGTGTACCCATGATTCTAAAATTTCTAAAAGTTCGAAAAAAGACCATTATTTTTCAATTAAATAGTTTTTCTAAATTTTTTCTGTCATTTTTATCCCATATATTTTTAGTTTAACCTCGTGGTGAAAACATTTTACCTTAACCATGGTTAATAATTTTATAGTTTCACTATTTATTATAATAATAAATGAAGTAAAAATTATTAGATAATATAAATTATTATGATTCCAAATATGGAATTAATTTAATAAAATTACATTCAAATAATTGGAAAAATATAATTTAAAATGAAATCCACGTAAGTGATGAGAAGGTAGTTTTCCTAAGAGAAAATCATCAAAAAATTGAAATGTTTATATTAAAAAAAATAAATAAAAAATCATTCCAATGATCTAAATTTGATTAATTTTCATATACTCGAAATAATTTTACTTTAAAACTCATTTAAAAAAATAAGGCCCTTATAAATTTGGTAAATGAATTTTAAATTTTCAATATAAACCATTATTTTTCAATGTCCATAAAAAATGAATATTTTCAGTTAAATCCAAACATTCACCATATCATAATATTGAAATTATTTTTTAGAAAATTATTTTTATTTTATTCAAATTAATGTTTTAGAAGTTTCAAAATTTTATTTTATTTTTTTTCATAAAAAAATAACTATTTTTGAAAAAATATATAATTTTTGAAGAATATATAATACATTACAAAAAATTAAATATTTTTTGTATCAATATACTATCTTTATATATAAAAAATATAGACTTAATATTAAATTTTTTTTATTCATTTTCATTCTATATTGTTTAATGGCTTGATTATAATGGTATTATTTAATAATAATATTAATATAATGTCATCGTTTGATAAAACTCAGTGTTGGGTGTAATGAAAGATGTTAAAGAAATTTAATTAATTTGAAAAAAAATAATTCATAAGATATCATGGTGTAACATCACCAAATAATATTACTAAATTAAATTCATTAGTAATTTTAATTTCCATTTCATGAATAGTTATATTTTTCCTTCCTAGAACACTATTTTTAAATGTTGTTCAATGGGTTGAAAATTTAATAAAATTTAATTTATATTCACAAATCATTTAAAATTAATCATTATAATGCATGCATCCTTTAAAAGTTTGAATACATATTATTAAATGAAACTTTTTATTTTGAAAAAATATGAACACATATATCAATAAATTTTCATTAATGACATGATTTTATGAGTTCATAAATAGATACAAGTAAACAAACTCAAATTATTAAGAATTTTAAAAACAAACTTCTGATATGTAATACTATAAGTTTTGATGCTGATGAAAAAATAAATATTTCATAATTTAATATATATAATTATATTATTAATATTAGTAGTTCAGAATTTTTTATTTTGATTCTTACTTTTTTATATGAATCCCAAAACATACCTACTAACATTGATATTGAATTTTTCCAAAACTTATTAATACTTGAAATTTGTTTTAATGTTTCAAACAGTGAACACAACCCAACCATAAATTCCAAAGAAGAGTGTTTGTTTATATATCATTTTTAAATATTATTTACATCTAGATTATTTCAAAAAAAAAGTAATTTAATGAATATTATCTTTTATATTTTCATTATGTAGGAAAACATAATCATTGAAAGCTGAACCCATGTTATATTCAATCCTAAAACTCATTCCATTGGAAAAAAGATATTATATAAAGATTCAGTTATATATTAATTTGTATATATATAATACCCTAGAAATTATATCAAATTTAAATATAACTACTTATCCAAAGACTATGAAAATACCTTTAGAGTCATCATAGATTGTGAGAGAGAGATCATCACGTTGATTAAAATATAAGAAACTCTATGTGTCCCCTTCTATATGTTTGATATTTCCAATATCCATGTACCATGTGTCATTGATACTCCAAATTAAAATTTTAGTTAAAATATATTTTAATTTTTTTTATTACCCATTATATCATTGGGCCAAATGGATTAATATATGGCTTATTAGGTACCAAAATATATGAAATTCGTTTATTACAAGGTAATATATAATATAAATTCTTAGAATTAAAAGTCTTATTATGAAATAAATAGTGAGTGAATATTAAAGAACATTCATTGGAATTATGACATTCAAGATACATCTAAAAAATGTTTGACTAGAAACAAATCATTCAGTAGTTTTAATAAAACATGTCATGTTTAGTTTATATAGTTTTCTGTTATATCCATAAACAATTATAAACTTACGAAGATTATTCATAACCATCATATTAATAAATTTATCTATAAATTGAACAAAAATATATAAGGTATATTGTAAATATAAAATTTCCCACTTAAGATTATTATTCTATTCTTATGTGTCATTAAAGTCATTAAAAATATTCTCATTATGACATGAATATATATGTCATAGTATTTTAATTTATTAGTAGTATCCTTATATTATTCTTCAATGTGATTTATGTAATCCAAAAACCTATTGAATTAAATGTATTCACTTTCATTATTTTAGGAATGGAATCCTTTATTTATACTATTATAAATATTTAGTTTGAGATGTTATTATTTAAGATAATAAATTTCATAATTGGAACAATTTTTTCATTAATATGTATAATTTTGATATTTTCATTATCTTAAGTATACTTGTTATTTTTAAAAAAATATTATTATTTTCTATTTATAACTCGCTTCATAATTTATCATGCGTTAAATTATATTTTTGAAACCTTTTATTTTGATCAGTTATCTTTTTAAAATATGTATTAATATAATGTTCATAACATAAACTAGAATCAAAATCATTACTAACCTCATTCATTGTAATTTATATCAAAAATAGGTTATTTGAGTTTATGTCACTCATAGAATCATCTCGTCCCAAATCTGACTATTCAATAAAACTCTAAGAAGCTAAAAATCATCTATTTTGTTTCAACCTGTGTTTCATATCTTTAACTTCTTAATTATAATTTTAAAAAATTGAATTGGTGTATATCTTTTTTCTATATTCATATAAAGATAATTCCAATACATAATTTTTTCCCACTATTTCCATTCATACATACAATTCTGTAATACTTATAATAATATATTCTTCATCACTTCTCAAAGACTGTTTTTATTTTCATATGTTTATAAATGTTTTCTCCAAAGTTAGCTATGTAAACATTATCTCATTACTTTAACAAAAATTCCTATTAACTACTAGAAGAATTTATATAATTTTTAAAATAAATATATTTCTTATTTGGATATTAATAATTTCTATATTATATATTAAAACTCATACTACAATAAAGAAATAATAATGTCATTTAAGGTATGTTTGTTAATGTTCTCACTATCATAGATTGTAACATTTTTTATTCAAATTTATAGGCAGTGAGTAAATAAACAATTCAAAAATCATAGTTTTATACAATTCCACTCAAAAATAATCCATAATATCTATGATGATTATAAATATTTGAAAACATGTTTTATGAATCCGTATAAACCCATATTAATGTACAGGTATTCAATACAAATCCTTCTGAGTATTATTATTAAATGTTTCTCTGAAATGTATTGAGGTACTTGAAGTATCATTTATATGCTTTGAGTTATATTATAATCATATAAATTGCTAAACAGAATTCTAATTATAGAAAAGTAAATTATATTAATAACTTTATAAATGAATCCATAATTTAAAAAATCATTATCATCAAGTGCATATAGATCAATATAAGGTAACATTAATGGGTTTATTATGGTATTAAAATCATCAATAATTAATTTTTTAAAGTATTCCCTTATTAGTGATTGTCGATAACTATAGTTACTTCCATAAGAAGTTTACATTTCTATAGAATCCAGACATTATTTTAGTTCATAAATAAATTCCATCAGAAAAATAAAATACAATATCACAAGATTTGTAAAATAGTTTTGATAAGCTCAATACTGTATTAAATCATCACTCCACACTACTCTCATATAATACTAGTAATCAATAGAAAATACCGAACTCTTTAATGTAAGTGATATCATTATATAGACACTATCTTTTTCTCTTCTAGATACATAACCCATTATTTCTATCATTCATTTTTATGGATCAATTCACAACTAAGAAAACATCAATTTTTGTAGGATTCATAAACCAAGAATATGCATTTTCATTAGGAGGTATAATATAAACTTTAATTGATTTTTATGATAAAATAATAAACCAGTGATTAATGAAATAGAAAAGAAGATGATGGAATCTTAATAACCACAAATAAATTAAGAATATAATAATTTTGAATAAGAGTCTAGATAAATCTTAGATAACTTCATTAGAAATGGATCAAATGATGATTCTAATTTCTAATGGGATAATAAGAAAATAGGTGATATTTGTAATTTTATTTATTTTTTAATTTCTCATATAAGTGTGTGTATCTTTTTTTAAATAATATCTGTTGATTATCATAAAATGTTTCAATGATACACTTCCCAATGGACAACAATATAAGTTATGTGATCTTTATTACATGGAAAATTCTTAAAAACCATTAACAATAAACCATCATTATAAATAATAAGAACTTGAGAATAATATAATTTACAAATATAAGAAAATATCTCATGTTGTTTCCCCATCCAAATAATTAAAAAAATGCATGAATTTTATCTTAAGTAATAATTTTTGTTTTACAAATGAATGATACTATATTAGTGAATCATATAAATTTGTAGTAGATCGAGATATCTAATATTTGAGAAAAAAAAGAATCAAAATTATCATTAATTTGAAATTTAATTTTTAATAACAACCATTATAATTTTCGATAACCACCATTTTCATAGCTTCATAACAATTATATTAAATTAAGCATAACTATTATTTTATATAGTTTTGGAGAAAATAAAATACATATCTATATAAACCTCATTTTACTTAATTGAAAAACCATGTTTTTCTATGTAAACATTAATTGAACCAATGTAATCATGAATTTATTTGAACAAAAACATTGATATATTTTATTAAACCATTAGATAAACATCACTATTATTTGAAAAAAAACATTAGATCGTATGACTTGAAAAAACATTTCTTTTGACTATAAAGAAATATGACCTTAAAATAAATTTCATATGAAATAAAATGTTTAGTATAACATTGAAATTGATTATATAAGAAATAAAAATATATTTCATAATAAATTGAAACATAATTGGTTTAACATTGAATAAATATTCATTGGACTTCAAAGAAATCATAAGACTTTGAAAATGATTTTGTAGGTCATAAATTGATGTCATATAACTTTGAAAGAAATAAAATTATTTAAACAGCATTGAAACTCTATGACTATAGGATCCATTATAAAGATAGTATAAATATTAAAAACACTTATGTAATATATAAATTTTTATTTAACAATACAATGAGAAATTATACTCATCCAACTTAATCATGTGAGTTATTTGTATAAAATTTAAGGTACTTGTAATATTAAAAACATTAAACATTAAACAGACTAAAAATATATCTAATAATTAAAGATATATATATCAATCATGTTTAACACTAAAAATATTCTAATTTTGGTAAATTACAAATTCAAACTAAAATTTATTGAAATTTTAAAAAATATCATTATTTTGAAATTTTTGTTAAAATATCCCCCTTTTAACAAAAAAAATATTGAAATAAATTAAACAATTACGAACCATAGTTTTTCAAAAATAGTTATTTTAAAAATGATAAATATTTTCTCTCCCCATTATAATATGTATATAAAAAATATACATTTAGTAAATCAAATAAAAATAATCCATAAACAAAAGTTCAATCGATTAGTTTGTAAAATTTTCATAGAAATAAGAAAATAGTGAGAAATTATATAACAATTAATATCTAAAACAAAAAATAATATAATCCTAATAATACCAAATATTTCTGGTTATGAGTTGAGTAGTAATTTTAGTAATGAACTTAACTACAATATATTTTTTATTGAAATAATGGCTTAGTGTAATGTAGATAATTAATCTAATATGATTATTAAACTATAATAAGGAATTTAAAATTCAATTTTCCAAGAAATATTTCCATCATGAAAATCTTAAATTTTATTTTCAAAAACTTTATTATATCTAATGACTTTCTAAATATGTCAACAAGTTGATTATTTGTTGTGAAAAAATCAATAATGGTATCTCGTTTATTAACATGAACTCTTAAAAATAAAAATGTAACATAATTATGCTTTAGGATTGAATATGGTAACTACTTTTTAGATATTGAAATTATATATGTACTATCACATTATATAAGTATTTTATCAAAATAAACAGTAATATTATATGCTATTTGTTTTATCTAAATACATTGAACTCAATAATTTGTGCAATAAATATATTAATCCTCACCCCATGAATAATTTAATTGTTAATAAGTTCATATAAATTCACAAAATTAGATTATTACCATGTAAATTACACCTAAATAAGTTTCCTTTTCTATAAACTCTACAAAAAATCATACTTAGAATATGATATCATATCAAATCAGTTCTGCCTAAAAAACAAACCTATATTTATACTTCCTTTAACATATCTAAATTATTTTTTTTAACATCCTTTAATTGAGATTCCATACAATAAGATTCAAACATAACATATAAAATAACTAAAAGTATGATATTCGGATTTGATGATGTAAAATAAATTATGATTCAAATAATTCCACAAGAAGTTTATTATGTAAATGATTTGTTGATTATTATAGGTCCAATATTGAATTAGTAATTACCATGGTTTTCCAGATTTAACCACAATCAAGATAGAACCATTTAAAAATCTCTTCGTCTAATAAATATTATCTTCTAAGTTCCTCAAATGTTGATTGAAAAATTTTCAATCAAATAAAAAATTTTAACTTAACAATTAATGTGATCTCAAATTTACCTATCACAAAATTTTAATGTTAATGGATAGAGAAATTATTTTTTATCAAAACAATGAATCATTAATATAAATTTACATTATTAAAATATCATTAGAAACCTTTTTAATAAACACTTTTGTAATTAATATTTTTTTATAAAAATAATTTTAAAAAATAATAATCAATGTTCATAAAATCAAGAATAATGAAATTTATTAAAAATATATAATTACATTGAATGTTTTAAAACATGATTTTATAATTTTTCATGTTAATATCCTTGTGTATTTTTAACAAATACTTCATAAAAAATCAAACCCCAACAAATGACCTTATACTAACTAATAAACATAGTTTAAAACAATAAAAATAAGTGGAATATTATAAAATACTAATGGATTATATCTGAGAAATTAGTATAATAGAATATTCAACATCAACACCCATTTCATGAGAATATTGTTTTCTGAACAACCTAGAATTTTTTTAAATATATTTTAATATTCATCAAAATTATTCCTAAATATCCATTTATTGAAAATAGACGGCATATGCTCTTTTAATTCAACTAGATTCAAAATAGTATATCATACAATTTGATTATATTTATCGTGCATATAAATTATCTAATTAGAAAATTTTATAACTTCTACAAAATTATTAAGAAATATATCAGAATGACAAGAATAATTCACTAAAAAATTCAAGAATTATTATCGAATTGGAATTTATAATTCAAAATTTCAAATTAAATTTTCATGAAAGAAATGAATAAGTTTTTTGGAAATTTTATTATCACATTGATAAGATATTTGATTTCCCTCTACTGATACATTATCATTTTGTGGTTTATATTCACTAATGTTAATATTTTTAAATTATTATTTAAATTTATACAAATACCATTTCAATTTTAAATTATTCTTCATAACGTTACATGCATAAATTATTCACTTTTAATAGTATATTTATATTACACTCTATTTTTTTGTCAAGAATATCGATGAAAAATACAATCATAAATTTTTGCAACAAACATATGTCACATATCATTAGTATTCAAAATATAATCCTAATAACAAAATACTAATAAATGTGGAATTTTATTATTTGTTTTAAAAAATTCATATGTATTTTCCTTAGAAAATGTCTATATATATAATATAGTATGTATTATTAACAGATTAAAACTATAATATTTTTTGAAAATTAAATTTAGTAAGCAAAGCATTGGATATTTCCAAATTATTTATTTTTTACTTTCATCATCACCATATTTATATGGTGTCATATGGGAGTAAAAATTATGATAATATCCATTATGATAGAGAAACATCTCATTCTCTAGATTAGAAAACTCAAAATATATTCATTTATAATTGATATTATTGAAAAACCTAATTTACCTTTAATTAGTTTACCAAAAAAAATATTTATTTTAAATATTAATGATTCATGAGTTAATGAATACTACCAAGTAAAACTAATGAAATCGTTAACCATTATAAAAGCATTATTATTACGTCAGAAAATAATAATTTTCATTGGTCTAAAAACTCAAGACATTAAAGATCTAAATTTTGAATTTTATTATTATTAATAATAATTTATTTTATTTCCTATCATGTTTCATAACTTTTAAACATCAATCAAAATGATTAATTAGTAACATTGATCATAGGTAGTTCCCAAATGTTTCCATGTTTTCCCAGTTTCTATAGTAATTGAAAACGAATATATCCCAACATTTTTTATCAATGCAAATTTAATTTTTGTTCATCTTTTAAACACCTTATATTAATATTTATAATATCTAAAATGTTAATTAAATAAATATTATCATTTCTACTTTCAAAAAATATTTCATAATTATCATTCAAAAATGAAAAAATATATTCTAAAAATATAACATTAATTTTATCATCACAAAATTTTGATAGAATGGTTATGTTATCTTTTAGTCCCATATCTATTTCCTAATAAAATATGATACAATTAAAGTTAACTACTCCTCAAAATCCTCCAAAATATCCTTTAGAGTTATCATGAATGTGATATAACCACCACCAAATTGATTAATATATTGAATACTTGATGGGTCCTTAATCATCTATATGGATAAAATACTATCCATTTACAATGATTCCATGATAGTCATAATTCATATTTTAGAAGAAATATATTAACTATAAAGTAAATTTGGTACCCATTCTATATAGGGTCTTACATGATTCGAATATAAATTATTAGGTACTAAAAGGATTTGATCCATTTATTATAATGTAATCTAAATGATAATTTAATATAAATAAAAGACCAATAAATAATTAATTATTTTTATAATTTTAAATAACATTCATTGTAAAAATGAAATTTAATTTACCTAAAAATGTAATAGTAGAATCATTTCCATTAGTATTTTCTATAGAAGAAGTCCCATAAAGCTTGGTAACATATATGTTATATCCAAAAATAGTTTTATCATTATTATTTTTTATTCAAAGCCATTATACTATCAAATGTTTATTGAACTTAATAATAAAATAGATAAGGTGACTTTCATACTATTAATTTCCTTCTTAATATTTTCATTCTCTTTTTGAGTAGTCTCCAAATATTCAAAAAAAATCATTTGATCTTGAAGATATATTTAGTAGTTTTAATTTTTGTAATATTATAACATTATTTTTATAATTTATTCATTAAATAAAATAACGTATTTAAATTCATTAATTTACTTTAACTAATATCATTAAAGATGTGTTTAATTATATCATAATCATTTTTAGCTTCAGAATTTTTGGTTTTATATTTTTATTTTTAGAATAATTTTTCTCATTAGATGCTATATTTTGTTTATTTTTAAACCCTGGAGAAAATATTTTACGTTTTACCAATAATGAATTTTTTTATTTATATATCAATATATAATTAAACCATTAATATTTTTTTACTAAAAAATCATTCTATTTTTTTTAAATCTGTAATATAAGATTCAGAATCAGATTCTTAACCTGAAAGAAAAATATAATTATTATTGACCTTATTAACTATCTATTCCTTAATTTTTACATTAGACTATTATATTTCAACCCTAGAATAATTAAACTCATGTTTTACGCATCATTATAACTCTACTAAAATGAAAATTATATATTATTATTAAACTATCATTACTTATCATTCCCTTATTACTTAAATATTATAAAAACATGACTTGTTTCATCTCTTATTTATGTATTAAGAAAAATTTAATTATAAAAAATTATTTCATTAACTAATGATACATTTTTTACACCCTTTTGGAAATTCTTCTGATGATCATGTTAAGATAATTTATTAAAGTATCTATTTCATTAAATATATTTATAAATTCATTTTGTATTGTTAGTTAGTTTATATTTTATTATTTAATGAGATTAAGTGTCCAAATTAATAATATAAACATTTAAATTATATTTAAATGATATATACTTATTCTTCAAAACATCCTCATCCATAACATTCTATAACTCCTACTCATACTATAATAAAGGACGAATGGGCTCACAAAATATATTTTCATTATAGTTCTTACAATCTTCTATTTTCACTTTATATTCACTGTATTCTTTATATAGTGACCATAAAAACAATTAAAATACAGAACATTCATCAGAGGACTCTCCAAGTGCATTTAACCCATTTATGAAGCTTATAAATCAATTAAACATTTGGTTCATATACTCATCTTCATCTTTCATAACATTACATTCATATTTTTTATATTTGTCTATTCCATATTGATTTACATAAAGTATCAAAAATATTTCATAATGTTTATTATATGATGATACATGGAAAAGTAAACTAATAGTTATAAAATAGTTAAATATATTAATTGATTTATTATTCAAGACACACTTTACCACATTATTTTCTATATTTTCATTAGGATAAGGTTTTTATTGGATATATGGTTTCACAATTTTTGTCATGGGGTTATTGATTAATTTGTTTAGGTATTTACCCATTTGAGATTTCAAAAAATTGCAATCATTTTCATCAAAATATGGTGTTTTTTTTTGAAATATGGCTATTATTTATGATTAATCTTGACATATAAAAATTATGTTATCTCTTTACTGTTAGATTTATGAAAGGGGTATCAAAATGAGAAATATAATACAAAATTGTTCATTCAAGAAGAATTAAATAAGATAAAAGTTATTGGTATAATTGATATAGAAAAAGTTATCCTGGGGGTAATATACCCTTTATTGTTTTAAACGTTTTTTAAAAAAAAATTCAATATATTATTTCATTTAGAATCAATTTAATAAAGTGTATTGTTAAAAGTTAAAATATTGTGAAAAAAATAAAAGATATGAATATAGGATTTTAATATTAGTTCAAATTATCTTGATCATACTTTAACCCTTCACTCCCATATTCTATAAAAAAGACTAAAAATCACTTGAACTACTCCTCACTTTTTAATAGAAGTTACAAAATTTTATAGACACTGTATTATTCTAATGTAGAGACCCATCCCACATTGTCAATCTAAAAATTATATAGAAAAATAAAGAAACATGAAAATGAAATTATATTTTTGAATCCAAACCCAAGGACATACCATTTTCTTATGTTTTATAAATAGAATGAATATTTTATTTTTGAAGGGAAAAACATAAACTGATGAATAAAAATAAATAGATAATAAAATTATATGACATTGAAAGGGAAAATGAAATGAATAATTTGAGAATGTCAAATAATATTCCTGATATATATTGAATAAATTTTGTACCTATGGATGAGACATTGAAGCTCATTTACGATCAAGCTCTATGAATGGTAGTAATAGTATCACTATGAATGATTTGATAATTCTTGTATTAATATGTGTGTTTTTTTCGAATAATTTTAGTTGTGGTTTTTATCTAGTTCATGAGATCATATTCTCAATGATAAAAATCATAAGTTCAAGGATATTATTTAAATGATTTTTTCATGCAAACCAATCCCTGTTAACCATGGTTAGAAATAACAAATAAATGATAATAATATCGTTTATCTGTATAGGGAAATATCTATCAGTTTTAATCCATAAAAAATTAAAAAGACTCTATAAATATATTCATTTGTCATTATATAATATTATGAATTAATAAAATATTTACAATAAATTGTATATGCATATGGAAAATCGATATATAAAAATACCTAAAAATAGAGAATAAATTTTTTTGTAAAATAGAAAATAAATTTTTTCATTACCATCATTTCGATTATTTGTAAACATTATTTTACATAAGTGTGTAACTATAATTTTACGATTTATAAAACCATCATTTTACATCTCTACAGAACAATTATTTTATATAGCTATGTAAACATCATTTTATGTTTTGTATAGAAATGTAGTGCACATTCATAAACATGAATCTTAGTATGTGTAAACATCAATCTTTCCCAAATTTCCCTAGGACAAGAATTATGTGACTTAGAAGAAATTAATTATATTTCATATGAATTTAAATAACATATTATATGAATTTATAAATAAATCATATTTATTTAGAAAAAATTTAATAATAACTAAAATTTTTAATACAACATTGAAATAGAATTTGTAATTCATGAAAAAATTTATTTTAGTTTCTAAAATATTTCATTTATATTAAAATATAGTTCACTTGGATTTATAAAAATCCGAATATATTGAATATTATTTATTAAGAAATAAAATATGATTTAATATAAATTTAAGACACAAAATATATAATATAAAGAAAAACATGGTAATTATAGAATCCTTTATAAAAAAGTATAAAAAATATACATAAGGAATAAAACAAAATGTTATTTAACAATACTGTGATACATTATGATGATATAATTTAAACTTATGAGGTATTTTTATAAAATTTGATGTATTTATAATTTACAAAAGAAGAAATAGTAAATTGACAGAAAATATACCCAATCGATAAAAAATATTTATCATTCAAACATAACTCAAACACCTCAAACAAAAAATATTCTTGAAGATCATTATATATAATTTTATTTCATGGATGAATAGAATATATAAATATATGTAATGCACTCATTAATTACTTTTAAAATAAATAATTTTAGTACAAATAAAATCATAATAAATCATAAACTCAATTAATTTTAATTTATTTATTAATTTCCTCCTCTTTTTTAAACCATAATTATATTTTATAGAATACTTTATTCTTTCTAGTGAGGATTATTTGACAGTTTATTATTACTTAATAGAAACAATTTCCACTATCAGAAATTTTGATCCAATTTTATTTAAATAATTAACTAATATATCACGATCTAAAACAAAAGTGGTTAATGAGGTGTTATCCATTTTAGTAAAAGTATATTTTACCCAATTTTCTTTACGTAGAAAATAATGAATCATAAAATTATAACCTTTTTTCCATTCAATTGACCACTATTACATCAGGTTCATTTATTTTTTCATTGAATATATACATCAACATTTTTTTAACTATATATATATCACATTTATTTATATATAAATAATAAAAAAATATTATCAAAAAATCACCTAACACTATAACTTTAATGTCTCACATTAGATAGTTTTTTCATAGGGTTTCAACTATCGTATTGTAGATTCTATCACCCAATGATTTTATATCAAAACCAAACCAACAACCTTTGATGAATCATCACTATAATAACAATTAACTATTTCTTAATATAATTTTTAATTGTAGTGAATTAGTTAATATTTTTTAAATTCATGAAAACATTCCTTGCATTCAATTATCAATTTTTTATCCCTTAGAACATAATGTTTTTTTTGGTTAGATAACATTGATAATTATTCAATAAAATATTTTCAATTACCTACTAGTCTGTGAAAATTATGAATATAAATGATTTCATTTTTTCTTTTCCATTCTTCCAACACATTATTATTAGTAGGATCTATTGTTATCTGAACATTAGTTAAAATATTCCCGAAATGATATATTTTATAACCAAACAAATGTTTATATTTCTTCCATATAAATTATTTTATCCTAAGTTATAGTGTACAATCATTAATTATTTTTCATGAATCTCATAAATATTTGAATATTTCAGAGAACCATAAATAAATACCAATATAATGTTTTCCAACTATTCCTGGAATACTCTATTCTAGAAATAGAAAAATACCATAGCTGAATTCGTTAATCCAAATAGAATAAAAAAATCATTGTCACTATAACATGTTAAAAATTAATTCTTAAGAAAATATTTTTGTGTTATCATTAATTAAAGATATATAGACTTGAGTTCAATCTTTTACATGTATGAAGTTTTATAGAGCAAGTTAAAAAGTTTATCAATAAGATTAAAATAATATTTTTTTCTTAATAATAATATTGTTGACTATCTTATAATCATTGAAAATGTTCAAAAACATATTTTTTCTTAATAAATAATATGAACCCCATGGTTAAGTATAGTGATGAATAAAAAATGTGAATAAATTAGTGAAAATGAATTTCCAATTCTAATATCTCCATTATATCCTTTCGATAAGTTGGTCTTGAAATTTTCTTATCATTATAAACTATGTAATTAGTGAATTACAAATCTAGTTTGGTAATAAATAGTTAAATAATCAATATATACATAAAATATAAATTTTTCTACTACAAAATAATTAATTTGGACCATTTACATCCTTTTAAATGATATAATAATGATATTTATCACCTCTATGTTTATCAATTTATCATATTATAGATATATTATCCTTAGTATAAATTTCTTCTTAGATATAAGAATAATATATTATATAAAAATAAATGAAAATTACATGAAAATCTTGTCTATCATATTATGAAATAATAAAATCCAATCTATACCCACAATAATATAAAAGTCCACAATATATATTATTATAATATTTTCTTGTAAAATAATCCTATATATAATTATATAATGGTGTCTATAAATCCGTGTTCCATTAATAACACTACCAATAATTATTTTTACAAAAGGATTAGCATAAAATTATTGACATTATATACACATATTACTATAACATTTCCATAAAATGATAGAATTAATATATTTAGAATCAAACAATACATTAGACTACATTGAGTAAAAAATTAATTTACTAGTAACCACTACATTTGATAGCCCAATGTCTATTGGAGTACTAGAAAATATATTTTCCACATAATTGTTTATTATCCATATGATTTATAACATGGGTAATTGACTTTGGAAACATATTTTCATAATTAACCATATCTTGAAAATTAGTAATGTCACTTCACCAATATGTTATTTTTTAGAATTGCCATTTCAAAGGGATAATTGGGACCCATGTGATGAAATAATGAGGAACCAAAAAATAATCTAATAAATAAAAATTTCATAATGAAGTCCAAATAACCACACTAACTTTATTAAATGTAAAAAACAATTAACACCAGGGACCACTGTCAAGACAGAAAAACTATGCCTTAGAACTAGAATCTTCATAGTTGTGTGATGATATCTTTTCCTTGATTTCGTCACCTACCAATATCAAGTCAAGTAATGATCAGGATCCTCTGCTTTTATAGGAAGTAAACATCTATAAATGGAAACCACAACTGATAGTGAAAAAATAAAACTAAAATAGCATAATCATCACCAGTATCTCATCACCAATCTATATAGAATATAAAAAATACCACCTATCAAGAGAAAACAATCCACAAGATAGTCTCACATTAATAATTAATCAACTGAATAATAAAAAAAATTCACTAAGAATACCATCATTATATGCGGTAAACTATGAAGATACTCATATATCTATCTTCTCTACTAATGGATATAACATAATAGAAAACTTACAAAAATATCAAGGCACCGCAATAAACTAAAATAAAGCAGAAACCATGAAACAATATTGAGTGACTCCACTAAGACATTTAATAATGACAAAAATCACCATTATATTAGATAAAAAATGGGGATTGATATAAATGACTAAGTATAAATTTATGAGGAAGGGGTGAACAAGGTGATAAGGAAGGAATAAAAAACAATCCAAATAAAAACCCAAACTAAAGAATACCCTTCACGAAATGTTATAGTGGGTTTTAGATTAGATAGATATGGTTATGAAATAATTAAAAAAAGAAGGAATGGTCGGTAAATAATTTAAATGAGAATTTAGTCTAGTAAAACATGACCCAAATTCTGGCATAACACACTCCTAAACATCATGAGAACCATCATAAAAACTGACATGGTGTTTAGAATTATTATTATGTTAATAAAATTTCTAGTATCAATATTTTATTATTTGAATGAAGAAAAAATTAACCAACAATACTAGGATATGAAGAAAAAATAAGAATGACCACAAGTCTAGGGAATATGGAAAACAAAGAGAAAAAATAAAAGTCACTTAATAGAGATATGTGAGGAAATGTCGATGAACTATACTAGTATTAGAGAACCATCAGAGGAGAAATTCAATGATATATGAGGAAAATAAATGTTTGGATATCTTAAAAGGTAGGATCTCCTAATGGTTTTTCTTTATAGATTTTATATTAAATGATTTCTATTATTGGTATGATCATTACTCATTTTATTATAATAATGATCTATATTTAACAATTTATAACATTATTAAAATTTTCATTAAATTTTAAGAAACTTTATGGATTTTTTATCACATTTAAAACATGAATGGATTTGAATCATTTTATTTTCATATTTACTAATTGGTAGTTTACCCATGTCTTTCCTCCTTGAATTTTCTTATCCATTATGTTATTTGATAGAAACTAGTCATTACACTGCGTTTCAAACATCTTAGATAAACAATAATTTTCCAGAATACTCTAAAACTTAAAATTATATTGATCCCTTCACAAATATGTTTTGAAAATTTTGTAAATTATAACAATTGTAAATTACTTATCCCAAATAAAATTCAGTTTCATACCTTGGTTATTTTAAAATATTTCATTCATAATAAGAAACAAATTCCTCCTCCTTAGGATTTTAATCTAGATATTTTCATTCTATTCTATTTCATAGTACATTAGGAAGAATTATTTCATGTAAAACATCTTTAAATACATTCCACTCTATAATATGAATATAATTATTCTCTTGACTATACTTATTTTAATCCACCATCAATTATCTTCACCTTTACTATGATAAATTACAAGAGTTACCTTGGATCATTTGAAAACCACAAAAAATTAAATATCTTCTCTGAATATTCTATATATCCTTATGATAATAATTTTATAAGCTTATACTAAATGTTAGGGGATGATTCCACAATAATTTCTCATATAAAATAATAATGATTTCACACGGACAATTAGGAAGTGTATTTACATCTTGTTTTCTTATAAGATCAATCATCTGGGTACCTCTGTAAAACCCATTCTACAAAAGATTTATATTTGATGAAATAATCTATAAACCCATATAATAATATATAACTATTTCATGATAATAAAACTACAAATTACTATTTTCTCCCAATCAAATATTGTTAGCATACTTAAATTTTCATTCCTTTCATTCCATTCTAATAAACTAAGATATAGAGTTATCTAAACTTCTATATGATACAAAAAATAATATCCAAAATATATACTCCTAATAATTATATATTATTCAAAAATACTTCATCACATAAATCCCCAATATTAATAGTTTTATTATTTTAGTGGATATGGAATCAAATTATATTAAAAAATCTACACCTATAAAAAGTTTAAATTTTCCTTCAAAATTTGTTCTAACAATAAAACTAGATCTATTAAAAATCCATAAATGAAATATTGGTTTTGTTGTTATTATTACTAATACTTAATAACTACAAAAAAACATCTAAAAATATAGTATAATCACCTAAATCTCTCAAAGTGGTATAAAAATTAATAAAAATAATTTAGCTATTGAAATACGTGAAAACCCATGAAAATATATCCTTTCGATAATTATCTTTAAGTTTGTATACAATAAAATCCTCTTATTAAATAAAGTACATAATAAAAATATTTCCATTAATGAAACTCACAATAAAGAATAATATTTTTAGATTAATCATAAATTATTATTGGAATATCATTTTCATAATGACCCTTACAGGGAAGTAACCTATTCAGTTACTTTGAATATATCTTATGTACCTAATAAATAACTACACAATATATTACAGGGATATATCCTGGGCCCACCCATAATCATCTATAATTCCCATGATCTATTACATGAATAAAATATATATGAGATTTTATTTCAACTCACACTCATAATACATAAATCTATATGAAGAAAAGAAAATGGTTTTAAAAGGACGTGTTTACCAATACTCAATTTATAGGAAAATGACTGTTATATATATAATAAAAATAAATATAAATAATAATATTGGAAATAAAATTCTTATAAAATAATATATACATTATTTACATAGGACTTCAATAAATTTTAAAATAATTGATTAAAATAAAACCTCATCCATCATGTCTCTAATCACTTAGTACATTGTTAAATATCCTAAATAATAAATTCCTATTTATTATTTTCTTTCATGAGACCATTTTTTGTAATTATTAATTATTATTTATTCATTTATTATTATATTGTTTTTAAAATAAATATTTTTAACGATGCTTATTTTGAGTTTGTTTAATATTTAGTTCAAAAAAATTGGTATAAAAAAAATTTCAAATAATATTTCTATTATCATTCCAAAACCAATGATGGTAAATAATTTGGTATATATTTATAATTTTATAAAAACTTATTTTGTGATCTTGTTTTAGATGCCTAGGAAAAACATTGATATTTACTACCAATATAATTATTTTCATTACTATTTTGACATTATGTAATCATAATGAAGATTATTTAATTTTTATTGTCATATTCAATCCTAAAATTTGATTTCTATGAATATCCATGAAAAGAATAATTTTAAAAAAACTAATGTTCACTTATGGATAAAAAAATACCATGCGTGGATGATATTTTCTAGAAATGTTTGAAAAAGAAAGACAAAAAATTATTTGAGTTTCAGAAAACATCATGAGATAAATTATAATGACATTAAAAAAGTAAATAAAATTTCTCCATTTAATAGAATGGGTTAAAGGATAATTATAACAAAATATATGGAATTAATTATTGAGGTGACCCAAGCATTAAATGTATAAATATTACATAATTTTAGATGAATATTAAATGCACATCATAAAAATACATTCGATAGAACTATAAAATATTAGTGTCATTAAAGATAAAAATATAATAATATTATGTTTTATAAATAGAATCAAAATATCTCCAAAAATTCATCTCCCAAAGTAAAATTTTTCATCATAACTAACATAAAACATTTTTCTGTATCCTAGAAAAATGAAACCTAAAAAAGGGTGACATCTAATTCTTGATCTGGTTAAACACAAAATATGTCAATCAATATTCATTAGTGAGAATAAGATGTGCATTATTTTATGATAACACGATAATAACTTTAAAATTCATACACAATTAGGTGAAAATAATTATTCTTAAATCATTGAATAAGGATTTGTAACAACAAAAGAAATATGTCATGATTGTATAGAATTAAATATAATCAACCACATGACATATGATCACAATATAATAATAACTAATTAATTTTTTCTAAACAAATAATAAAATAAAACCATTTCTTTCACCATCCATCACTGTCAATAATATCATAGTGGATTGGGTGATCTCCCCATTCAATTAATTCCATAGTCAAGGTTCACTACCAATGTGTGGATAGGTTCCTTTACTAAATATGATTCAATCTCTATTCTAGTATTTATATGGGGGTATATAATTCTTTAACAAATGTATTGGAAGACAGTATAACTATAGAACCACACATTACATAATGAAAACCATATTTTTTAAAAGAAGATAAATAATTCATCAATCCATTATATTCTATATCATGAAATGTAAACAAGTTTTATTCCATTATTTAATTATAGAATAACCTATGGATAAGATATAGGTTTCAAAAAGAATTTATCATTTCATAATTAACCAATGGTAAAGAAATAATTTTCATAGAATCACAATTAAATAATCCTAAGACATATAGATAATGATATTAGATGGTATCATGATATTATATCCATTTTGAAGAATAAAAATCATAAATGGATATTGATCTAGATAGAAATTACCTTTATATTGTCATTTTAAGAATTATATAAAAACAGACTAAATAAACATTTATTTTTGTATCATTAAAATATGAAAATTTCAAAAATATTTATAAAGATATTTTTTTGAGAATAAACATTAAAACTTATAAAATAAGATTCAAATAATTTAATAGTCATGATGTTGCTAAAATGCATTCATATGGTAACCGTTAAAAAAATAATCCTCCCACCATTACTGTAAAAATTCAAATATTGCATGTTTGGAAAATATTTTAAAAAATAATTTTTAAACCATAGAAAATAAATTGAAATATTATTTAAACAAAATTTAAAAAATAATTGGATCATAATAAAAACATTTATGAAGAAATTTTAAATAACATGGGAATGAAAACAAATTTCATCTAATAAAGAGGAAATAAAATATATTTTTAAAAATCTTATAAATAATATTATGTACCAATGAGAGAAGATGGTACTATTACATGAAAACATATGGTATAACCATATGAGATTAAAAAATATGTTTTTGAATGCCTAATATCATGATAACATCCCTCATTCAATTTTTTTTCACCCACAATCTTGATACAAAGTGAAATTATAACAAAAACACTTACAACATCAGTAATTTCTAAAAAGAATATAATGAAACATTGAACCTTATATATATAATTGTAAATAACTATAATTTTATTGAAGAAATTCATCATATTCATCCATGGTTAGTAGATACACCACAAAAAACAATCAGGTGCTGAAAATGACATATCCATCACAAAAATAAAAGTTATATGGGAAACCCTTATAAGGATTGTTACATTTTATTGAGAATAAATCAAGGAATTTATTATGTGTAACAAAGGTAAATACATAATATTTTTTATTAGATATTAAATAATCATATTTTATTGTTGACATAATCATATAATAATATACATAATGAATATTTAATGTAACATAACAGAAGACAATTGAGTTAAGAAATAACTTATCTGAAGTTCCACATTATTTTCAAGAATTTTATACTAATGTATAATAATTTTTAATTTTTTATAATACTATACTGGAACCATATTAATAATTTTATTACCATACATGGTTTATGTATAACTTCAAATTACACACTCATTATCAATATTTATTTATCATTATCATTTTAGGTGTTATTATTTTTCCTATATGTTTTAGTTCAAATGATATGGTCCTTTTACATTGATCATAGTTACATAATATCTAGGATGTTAATAATTTCATGTAAGTCTTTTTATCAAAAAATATTAGTTTAATTCAATATTCACTAATCATTCATGTCATAAACAATTCAACATCACTCATGTTAGTGGTAAAACTGACCTAAAAAATATAATGATATAAAGACCTAGGTATAATCATAATAAAAAATATATAAAATATTAAAAATTTAATAATAATAATATATATTCAATATATATAGTTTTTTCGATGTCTTTAAAAGTATGCTATTATAAATGAAATATATCGATTGTGTAGATGGTAGTCTGTACTTTCACCTGAGTGATATGACCATATTTATTATGATAAAAAGGAAAAGGAAATATATAATATTGTATCATTAGATTATAATTATTAAATCATGAATATCGCTTATATTTAGTAAATCTATAACTATAACAATCCATGAGAGGTAATTATGAAAAATTAATCACATCACTATGTGCTGGAGCTAGTCTATATTTACGCACAAGTGATAATTTTATTTCATATTTTATAGAAATCAAGTAGGAAATAGTTGCTATATAATAGTAATAAATTTAATTATATCTAGAATACAAGAGTCATTATCATTGGTCATTTACTATATATTTAGGCAATATAGAATATTAAATAAACTTTACAGGAATTGCATACAATGGTTACCTCTTCATCGAGTGATCTCCTTTGGATCACTCCTTAATCTTTTATAGAATTATCGCAAGAGAATAAAAAAGATATATTTAATAGGGAGGGGATATAATAAGGTCCTAGTTTAGGTATTGTTCTAGCTAAGTGGCTCAAGAGGTGTAAAGATGAGAGGATAAGTGTTTACCATTTATATGTGAGGCGAGTGGATCTCTTATAATTATTAAAAGATTAAAATTAATATAAGGTCATATTCAAACTCATGTGGAATTGAGGAACCATATATATATATAGTTAATATGTGATAGTTTCTAAATAAAATAAATATCAAATTTAAAAAATTATTTGATACATTTTAAAATTTACTTCCATGTAAAATGACTTTTAAACATAATTTAACCTTAACAACAATAACTTACCATTTCAACCATGATAACAAAATTACAAGAACAAAAATAATATTGTAATTTAAAAAAGGAAAATGATGATTCAAAATTTTGAACCTATTTTTTATATTAATTAAGTATATGTGAAATAATGGAGAGACCCAAGCCCATAAAACCCAGAGCTAGTGTTCACTACCGTTACAATGGCATGATTATAGGGGATCAAATCTCGATTGACCGAAGAGTTTAGTAGTCTTGGTAAACTAGATATATACATGATTCTTGTATCAAAAACGAATAAAATAATTGTAACATAATGTTTTATTGAGGATAATAACACTACTAAATTTATAATATCATTATATATCATTTATAGTATTCCTCTTGGATTTCTCAGTAAGGGAAAAAAAGTAAGAGTGAGCTCAAATTCTCAGTAGAAGTAAATTATAGTGTAAGTAATAATTAATCAATGTGAATAATAAACATTTCAAGATAATAAAATAACACACATTTCATATTGTAGATAAACTATGAATGGAATGTGTAATAAATTTGGAAACTTAAATAAACGGAAACACATCTCGTTTAAATAAATAGATAAGAGAAAATCAATATGGAAAGGTAAAAAACTGAAACTAAAGTTATTTAATAAATGAAATGAAAGTGAAAAGAATTCAAATATATTTCAACCCGAAATATCATGAATAAATAATAAATAAATCTGTCTAAAAGAAATTATTAAATACTGGACGCCATGTCTTAGCCACATAAAAACATATACCATCACGACATTTCAAATGAATTTTTAAAAATAAATGTGGAAAACTATTTTATTTCCATAAAATATTTATCCCATGAGAACCTATCGATGCATCAATGGACTATATAATTCCGGAGAACCACACTTTATTTCTATTGAAAATCATTCCTCATATCAAATAATCAAAGAAAATAATATTCTTTATCAAATACTCATACTGAATAGAAGATAAAAATTATTAAATATTTCTTCAAATAATCAAATATCATTCAAAGTAATTATCGTATGATAATTTTTTTTGAGGTTCAGGAAATAATCATATACATGAAAAATTACAAGGATATTTACGGTAAACTAAATGTCTAATGAGCATAGGATATTCAAAATTTCAAGGGGACTAACAAAGGAATAATGTAAGTGAATGTGAATACAATCGTTGGTCTAATCTATCACACCCTGACTTTTATTAATAATTTATTTAGTTATTTTTTTCATTTGATTACTCACATCAGGGTTTGGGTTTGTTACTGGTTTATATTTTTTAAGGATTGTTATTTTCAGTGGGTTTTGGGCTGGTGCATGGGAACCGTAAGGTTAGTAGTAACCGTGTGGTCAGCCCCGATGATCGTGCGGCTACCCAAATCTTAAAATTTTTTTTGTGATTAAAATCTTAATAATAAATATATTTTCATTATATATAGTAATAATAATTTAATTAAATTTCTATTAATATTAATTGTATTATTATTATTAATATAATGGTTATCAATACTATAATAAATAGTATTAATAATAAAACGATGATGATGATGATGATGATGATATTATTATTTTATTATCATAATAATAAAAATCATTATTATTACTATTACTATTTTAACCATAAATTCTCCCCCATCTCCCCTACAGCATGACCCCCTCACCCGGGTTCATTCCTCTTATATAACCATCACACCCAATCATTTCCCCCTTGCACCGACATCCTCCCTGGGTATGTGGCTAGACCACTTCCCCTTACAATACATTCCATCACTCTTACTGGCATCCCACTGATTGTACCCCTTCCCTACTCACAAGAGTCTGGCGTGACCTCCCCCTTCCTGTTTTAGTTCCCAAAATTGCGCCACCCACCTCTGGCTGTGTCCTTACTTCCTCCGGCCACACCCTCTTTTCCCCCATTGAGCCTTTATGTTGATTTCATTAATTTTCATTGGCTTCCTTGGCCTTGAATGAACACTTTTTTCAGGGTTACTTTTTATATCAATTATTCTTTTTATTAAGGGGGTGCGGTAGGTCCGTTGAGCCATATTCCTCCTTCCAATGATGGTTTATTCAGGTTTTCATGCCATTAAGGGAAGTGATTCCAGGATATTCTCTTTTTTGAAAAACAATTAATAATGCTTGAATTATTTACTAGATTTTTTAACATGATTCCAAACTTCACGATACACTTAATTATATTTTTATATTTTTTTAAATATTTTGAACAATTTAAAAATATATTTTGAGGTAATTATTGGTTTATTATTATTATTTTATTTTTTAATTGTGTTTGATCAAGTGTGAGATATTACATTAATAATTCTTAAAATATGATTCACACCTTGATAATGCAATTGCTAAAAATATGGGGGTGTATTTCTCAATAGATTAATTTTCTAAAAATATTTATTGTAATGGTTTGGTTTTTTTGTGATTATAAACCCTTTGTGATTGATAAAATATATGGTGTTCTTCAAAATTGAAATCCAGCCCTGTTATAGTATTTTTCCTTGATATGTTTGTGTTTTGGAAAGGATAATCTTTGTTTTTAATGGATTTTTTTTGGAATTAAATGGAGTTGGTAGGATGGTTGATTATAAATGAGGTCTTTTAAATTATTCTTGTGAGTGTTTTGATTGATATTAGAACGTTTCTTTGGATGTTGTCGCATCTATTGGTATACTAGGTGCACGCATGTATTTGTATTCAAATTAAGTGGTACATTAAAAATAGTGTTTCCTTAAGCATTGTTTTTCGTAATGGATTTGTTGGTTTTTGAATTGTATATTGATTAATTTATTAGGATTAATTTTATTTTAGGGAATTATGGTGTTTTTGAGTCCTGAGTTTTTATTGTAGGGTGTTATGTTCAGTTTTGATGGCGCACTCACATATTCCAAGGTATGGATATGTATAAATATATATATATTATATGTGAATGTTCCCTCATGGTGTAGGTAACATGTACATTAGTTTAAGTATATGTATATATATATATATATTATAGTGTGTCCTTGAGGGAGGGGTGCTTCATGAGTTATAAATATTTGGATTAACCATCATTTGAGGTAGGTTTCCTTATCAATTATCCATTAAATTTAATGAATTTTTTTCTTTCTTTTGGCACCAAGTATCTATAATAATTAGTGATTTATTGTTCTTATAATATTTCATTGACTTGAAATGAAGTAGTTTCCCACTTGTACTATATTGTATTAAACGGATTAATTGGGCATCTTTCACACAATGTTTTTTTTTCAATTTTCCCCATTGGCCTTTATAAATGATTTTTGGTTTTTAAGGAACGACTTGGGTTGGAAATGTTTTTTTGGTTGGTAAAAAATAGATTTATTAAAAGGTGTTCCAAAAGATTTTGATTTGGAAGTGGTGCATTTTTTATTCTTTGGAAATTATTTGGTATGTGAATGTCATGTTAGGCCATGTTGACATTTTTTATAAATTGGTATCTTGAAAAATATCATCGGATTGTCCACTTACCTTTATTATTTTGTATGTTGTGGGAGGTCCGCTGCATAGGACTCCGTTGAGAGAAAATAGTTGGAAGGTGAGGGACTTGTTCCATGGTGTAACATGGAGGTGGATTTTATGTTTATGTCAGTTGCTTGTGATGAAAGTGCATGTGATTGGATTCTTTGTTTACATTGGTTGGCTCACCCCATTTTCGTCTGAACAAGAGAACCTAGTATACCGAGCAAGTTTTCGGTAAAAAATTACAGTACTAGTTTAGATTACGTCATGCCTAGTGGTCCATAATAAAAGGTTATTTTGTTATCAATGCTATAGGATTGGGCCCCTCGACCAGGACATGTAGGGCGATGGTCAGGAGTTAGGGAGTTATGATGTCACTGAGTTGGGAATTCCTTCTAGATGAGTCATATTTATAGTACATACTAGATTATTAATGTGATCCAACGATTTCCCATGTATTTTTTCACATATTTATATACAAATTATGTTTGAGGTGAATTGTTTAGTTTGCCCCTCTTGGTTGTTATTTTCCATTTCCCTTGTGTGATCATTTATTTTTCCGTTAGGAATTATTCATCTCTTTAATAAAAGGGATAAAATGATTTTCAAATTTTTATGGAATAGGATTCTAAAATGTTTTACACTATTCTATCACTATTTCTTTAAAAAGGCTAAAGCTTCATTCTTGGAAAAGAAATTATTTTAAAATATGAAAGGTAATAAATCATGATTTTTTTAAAGGGAAATTGTGTAAAAAAAGTATTTTATATATTGAGTTCAAACCTGAATTAATGTTTCTTTATTTAAATTAAGTTTATTTAGAATAGTTTATTGAGATAGCGTACTATGTTTTAATACTCATTAATATATTTTTTCTTTATTTTTATCATTGGGTGCTTCTCCATGCTTGATTTTGGTCGCCGTAGTGTGACGTTGGTTTGAGGTCGGTGGTGACCTGTAGAGTCACCTGAAGGTACGAACAATATTATTTTTCCTTCCATGAATATTTTTCATTTTTATTAACAGTTTTTATTTATTTTCATGCCTTTTATTTAAGGGAAAAATCATTTCCACCAGTTTAGTTTTGATTTTCGAATTTAGTTTCTAGCACGTGGGGATCAGGAACACCATTCCTGTCATGCCACGTATCGGATCAGGTGACCCATTTAGGGTAAACACGAGCTATTTCAAAACAAAATCGAATTAGATGAGACTTTTAATATTTTTAGTTCCTATTAGATGGAGATTAAGACTATAGATACTTGGGAGGTAGGTGTGGGGAGAGAATCAGGACCTCCTGCTCGCACTGATCCTCGAGTTACAAGGGGTAGTCTAGAATTTGAGTCTTCTACTTTTATTTTGGATTGAGGGTTGAAAATAGAGGTGATCCAGTGTAATGTTGTGGTCTCTCATAGAATAGTGACCCATGTGATACTCAACTTCCATGTTCAAGTTCCACTTAGTGTTATTGCCTACCTAGGGCATGGATCACAACCATGTCACTGAGTGGGGTATAGACCCTAGTCCCACTCCCTTTCTGGTTGGATGTATGTTGTTCTTTGTATTGATTTTTGTTGGTGTGAGTGTATTTTTTAAAATGAAAAATGTTTTAGAAATGATTTTTTTTCTTTTAAATTGATTAAATTTTTTGATATGGATTTTAAAATCAAAAGCGCTTTATGTTGAAAATTTGGTACATTTTTCTGGAATTGGTAAAGAAATGGATTGGTTATGACCCTCGGTGTTCTTTATGGATGATCACATGTGGGTGGAATTTACAGATAGTGTATGGAGGGAAATTTTTCATGGATAATGTGAGAGGAATGGATCGACACACATGTGATGGTTCACAGGATGTCATGTGTATTTCTTTGAAGCCAAAGTCTTGACAATATTTTTTTTCTAATATGATATTTGAAAGCGGAAAAATGATACTAGAATTTTTTTTTAATGTGGGATTTGTTTTGAAAAAATTGGGTTTTGGATGTATGTAATTTATGAATAAAATAAGGAGGTAATGAAATTGAAATGAAATCCGGATATTTGAAAAGTGAATTTCTGGGTTTGGCTTGTGGGGTTTGGCATGCGAGCTAGTTTTTTGGCATGAGACTATTTAAGGGTTATGATTTTACTGGATGATAATTTTTGGATCTTTTTTTTGATGCTTCTCAGAGAATTCCACCCAAAAAGGTTTTAAAGGCTTCAATTGATTCACGAGTAGTTTTTTATTCTTCTCAAATATTGTTGATTCTCCACGGTGATCAGGTTTAGTTAGAGGTAGTGTTGTGGCTTAAAGAGGTGCAGCATGTCTTCAGGGTATTGGGGACTCCCAAAGCGGTCAGAGTGCATGCTATATTTGGGTTATTTAATGGACTATCATTTGAGTAATGGGAGTTATTCTCCCCACCGTCATTTAAATTTTTGATGATGTGAGATTATATTAAGTCTATTTTCATCATATCATTCATATATAAAGAGATAAAGATTAAAAAAAGGAATCTCTTGTGGGTATTCTACAAGGCTAGTTGTTGGTAAAGGCCATTGTTGACTACTTTATTGAACATGATTCCTTTTTTTGTAGGTTCTGTCACATTATTTGATGAATAATTATCTCTTTATTGGGGATATTTTTCCACAGATCAAGAATCATGTCCCTTATTCTTTGGAACATTGATTTGAGAGCATGGTATATAAAGTGTTTCTAGCTGATTTGGTCCTCGAAGCACATGTGGTTGGCAGTCCGACAAATATTGATGCTCCTGAGGGTTTATCATTTGGAGAGGAGTGTAGGAAGAAGGAATATGTTCCTAGGGATTCTACCATCTTTTCGCATCCCTCCAAAGTCATACACTCATTGTGGCCATTCAGGTCACCAAGACTTTTTTTACGAAGCGTTGCATGAAGAAGGGGTTGTGATTGAGGGGTACTTATACATGACTATGAGGTTTGAGATGCTTCAGCTGTTATAGCCCCATCCATAGGTCGGATGGTAAAGCTCGTGCAAAATCAGGTTTTACACGGGTTTGTGAGGCCTTTTCCTAGTTATTTATCAATCTTATTGTAATAGACGAATTAAATTTTCCCTTATACTTTTTACCCATTCATTTAAAGTTCATCATGTCACTCTATGGTTATGATGGTTTCTTTTTGTTTTTATCCATGAAGTTATAACTATTCTAATGTGGATTTCAAACTCATTAATTTTCTAAGGTAATGATTATCCCTTGCATGTGATTGGTTTTCTTTTGGTTCGAGGTTTTCTCATTAGTGTTTGGGAGGATCAATGATTGATGTTGTATTTGGTTCTGTTATTTGTTTTAAATTTCTTTTTGTGGGTTTTCCCTGGAGTTGGGAATCAAATTTTGGTGGTTGTGTAGTTTCTATAATGTTAGGGAATTTGGATGAAGTTTATATCATGAGTTCCCATCATTGTTCGTGGTTTGATTCAGTTAATCAGGATAAAGGGTTGTGTTTTTTATCTTATCCCAGTTTCCCAATTTTTTAGGTTCCCATGAGGTGGGTTCTTATTTATGCCTTGTTTTTATTGTTGTGTTTTCTAGTTCCCAAACTAGTTGATTTTTTTGTGGTGGAGAGAACCCCCCTTATCTTAACCCATCAATCATGGGTTTCAGTTTCATCGTTGGTCAGGTGTTACTTGGGGAACAAATGATCACCATGGAATTACTTGTTTCTTCATGTTGTGTTTGGTCATGGACTCAATTTTTGATTAAATTTCAGCATGGTGACTTTCTAGGGGGAAAATGATTTTTTGTGGGGAGAATTGTAACACCCATACATTTAAGATTATTTTATTTTATTATTTCTTGTCTTTGGTTACTCATGTTGAGGTTCGAGCTGAGTGATAGTCTAAAATTGTTGAGGATTTTTATTTTTGGTGGGTTTAGGGCCAGTGCACGGGCACCATACAGTAAGTGGTAACCATAAGGTGCGACCTAGTGATTATGTTTCCACCCAAATCATAAAATAAACAATTTTAAATAGTGATTAAAACCTAAATAATAATATTATCATTATAGATAATAATAACAGTATTATTAAATTATTTTTATTATTATTGTTACTAAAATGATTTTCATTCCTGTTATGAATAGTTTTATTAGTAATATGAGGAGGATGATGATGATGATGATAATGATGATGATGATAGTTATTATTATTATTATTATTATTGCTAATTTGACCCTAAAATCTACCCCCATCTCCCATGCTACATGACCCCCTCCTTCAAATTCATTTCTCTCATGCCAACATCGCTACAAGTTACTTTCACATTGCACTGATGACCTCCCTCTACTGCGGTCGGACCACCTCCCCATGCACCATTATCCCAACCTCCATTTGACATCCCTCTGATGGAACACATTCCCTACCTATGAGAGTCCGTCTAAAACACCCCCATCTAGCTGGTGTTCCCACCGTTGGGCTGACCTCCTCTTACTAGCGCCCTCCTTCCAGTGGCATCCTTCCTTCTTCCGGCCGCACCCTCGTCTCCCCTCGTTGAGCCTCTATGTGGCATTACCAGATATTCATAGGGTTCCTTTTCCTTATATAAACCCTATATTTAGGGTTAATAAGTATCTTAGTTTTCCATTCGATTTCGGGGGAGCATTTGGTCCATAGAGCATTATTCTTCCTTCCACCGAAGGTTTCGTTGCATTCTACCTCCTCTTATTTATGCGATTCCATGTTATTCTCTTTTTTGAAGAAAATTCATAATGCTTGAATTCTTCAATATATTTTTAAACATGATATGTATCATAAAGTTACACTTGTTATTTTTTTGTAGTTTTTTTAAATTTTTATAACCTGTTAAAAATATGTTTTGAGGAATTTATAAGTTTATTCTTAGTTGTGTCTTTGAAAAATGTGTTTGATAATGTGTCAAATCATACATTAATATTTCGTAATATATGATTATCTTCTTGATAATGAAATTTCTTAAATTATGGTGGTGTTCTTCTTGAGAGAACAATTTTATAAAAATATTCCTTGTAATCGATTTCATTTATGATTATGTTTTTATGCACCCTTTGTAATTAATAAATATTTTCTATTCCATACAAGTGAAATGAATCCTTGTTATAGTATTTACCCATGATATTTTTTGTGTTTTTGAAAGGATACTCTTGGTTTTGAACTAGAATTTTTGTTTTTTAAATTAGATCTAGTTGTTAGGTTGGTTGACTGTAAATGGTATTTTCATTGAAAATGATACTTTTGATTGTTTTCATGGATATTATAATGTTCTGTTTGATGTTGGCACATCCATGGCTATTCTATGTGCACACAAGGTTTTTCATTAAAATGAAAAGTGTACGTTAAGTTTTTTTTCCATTATCATTTTTTTCTTAATTTTTTTTGGTTTTTGTATTGTATCTTGATTTCATTGTTTGGATTAATTTTTTGGGATTTATGGTCTTTTTGGATCCCAGGAATTTATCATAGGGAGTTGTGGTCGGTTTCAAAGGTGCACACTCATATTCATGGTTATGGTTATATATATATATATATATATATATTCTATGTGCATGTTAACTCATGGCTCATGGAACACATGAATCAGTTTAAGGATATATATATGTGTGTGTGTGTGTGGAAGTGAGTACATGAAAGCAAGTTTTTATGTGAGTTAGAAAAATTTTTCATGCTCATCCATTGAGGTAGGTTTCCCTATGTATTATCCTCAAAATATAAATAATTATTGATTACATGATTTTCCCACCTTATATCTATACTAATTAGTGAATTATTTTTTAGAATAAATAGTTTACATGAAATGAAGTGGTTTCCTTCTTATACTATTTTTCAAGAAATGGTTTTATTGGATTTTAATGCAATCTATTTTTCAAATTTCCTGGTTGGACATTATAAGTGATTTGGGGTTTTTAAAGAATGAAATTGGTTAGAAATGTTTTTTTGGATAGAAAAAAATAGATTTCTTAAATGGCATTGAAAATGGTTTAGATTTGAAAGCGGTACGTATTTTATTATTTGTAAATGATTTGGTATGTGAAAGTCATGTAAGGCCCAATTGACTTTTTTAAAAAAATTGTTCTCATTAAAAATTTCATTGGATGGTCCACTTCCCTTAATTATGTTTTATTTTCTAAGAGGTCCTCCTCATAGGACTCCCTTGAGATCAAGTAGTTAATAGGCGAGAGACTTGTTCTTTGGGGAGATTTAGGGTGACATTGATGTCTGTATTGATTGCATGCGTTGATTGTGTGTGATGAATGTACATTTGATTTGATGTTTGGTTGGAATTGGTTTTCTAAGTCCCCCTTAGTCTAAAAACATGAACCTAGCATAGCGAATAAATAATTGTTTCACTAGTTTAGATTATGAATTGGATAATGGTTCACAGGAGGGTGTTATTTTTTTATCACTATTATGGGATATGACCCCTCAACTAGGTTAGTTAGGGAGACAGTCGGGCATTTGGGTTTCATGACATCATTGAGTAGGTCATGTCGGCAGTACGAGTCACATGTATAGTATGTTCGAGATTATTTAAGAGATCAAAGGTTGTACTCTGTATTTTGTCACTTAATTATATTTGGAGGATTATTGAGGTGCCTTGTTTGGTTGGACTCTCTTACTTTTTATTTTCCATTCCCCTTGTGTGATCATTACTTTTGTCCTTCCCATATAATTCATCTATTTTCTAATGGGGATAAAACGATTTTAAAATGTTTGTAAAAAAATGTATTTAAAATGTATTAAAATTATCTATACCTCTTTCTATAAAAACCATAAATCTCCATTATGGGAAAAAAATTAGTTTAAAATAGGAAGATAAATATATCATGATTTTCTTCAAATGAAAAATGTGTAAAAAAATTATTTTATATATTTTAGTTCAAACCTAAAGTTAATGATTCATTATTTAAAGGATGTCCATATAGAATAGTTTATTATAATAGCATAATGAGTTTTTATACTCAAGACTATTGTTTATCTTTGTTTTATATTTGTGTGATTCAATTTGGTCATTTTTGGTCACCATAGTGTGATGTTGGATTGTAGTCAGTGGTGACGTGTAGAGACACCTAAAGGTATATAAAATTTTATTTTTTTATTTTGATGCTAGTTTTCCTTTTTATATTCAGTAATTATTTATTTTATTTCCTAACATTTATGGTAAAAATAATTCCCACTTGTTTATTTTTGATGCCTGATATTAGTTACCAGCCTGTGGGGATCATGAACGCCCTTAGGACAATACTGTTGACCGACTTAGGTGACTTGTTCAGGGTTGACCCGAGTTGGTTCATGAAATAATCAATAATAATCAATCTAAAAGAAGAATAAGGATTATATCAATAAAACATATATCATTTCAAATATAAATAAATTTTATTTGTCTTGTAATAGCTGAAATACTATAAAAAATGTTTTAACAACCTGTTGGAGAAACTATCTTTTTTTATTTTGAAAAAAAATTTGAAAATCTTTTTCTCTGAAAATCAATCTTAAAAACGTTTTCTTTAGAAAATTCTTTTTAAATATGATGTGTAAGATTCAAATAAATTATGGGGGGATGATTAATAAATTTTTTATTAGGTAAAAGGAACATTCCTTTTTCTATGTAAAAATATTATAAAAATTCCTTTTTCAGAAAGAGACACAAATATTTCTTTAAAAAATATTTGTTAAAACAAAAATGGTTTAATGTTTATTTAATAATTCAATTTGTAATGGATAAAAATTTGTTTGAAAATATATTTACAAAATATGTTTTTTGGAAGAAGAAACGTTCTTTTACTATAGATAGAATGATGTTAGGTTTCTTTAAAAAACATTATCTAACACATTTTGAGTACCAAAGAGTGGGAAAATGTTACTATTACTGGTAAGAGGTCCTGAAAAACTAAGGGATATAAAAATGTAAGGGTATACAATATAATGATCAAATAATTTCTTATTATGGAAAATCTAGTGTAAATAATCTCGAAAAAAGTGAAATTTTAAATTAATCACTTGATATTATTTTAATTTTGGTGTGAGTGTGAATAAATGATTAAATTGTGTATATCATCTATAAATCCACATATATATATGTATAAATAGATAAATAGAGAGTAGAATTAATTATAAACATCATCATATGATATTAACTACAATGAGGTAGAAATATAACCCAATGAAAATAAATTTGGTTATGATATTCTTTTCTACATAGTAACTTTTAACTCAAATCCCCTTAGATGAAATAATTCAAATTGAAACTAAAAATATCATCATTAAAGAATTAATCATAATAATATATGAAAAAGTTTATGTATGTAAACAATATATATAATAAAGTAGGATCACAATAAGAATTTTATTATTTGATTAGAAAGTTAGAAATCCCAAAAGGATGTGAGATTGCCAAGATATTCATTAAAATTGTTTTTGAGGTAAATAATCATTAAGAATTCCAATGTGTCCCATAACACTTAGAAAAAATTGAATCATAATCTAAATGAAAGAATAAATTTGAAAGAAACTTCTAATATCTTTAAAATAAAGGTATTCATGATATAACATCTCTAGGTGTAGTATGTACACCATATATAAAAGTGAATTTGTGCATGACAACAAATCAGTCTCGATGGAATGTAAATTAAGATGAAATCCCTGACCTTGTGTTTCCTTTCAGGTTTATAAAATTATATTAAAATATAATGTTTCTAAGAGTGTTAATAAATTATTAAATAAGTATATTCATGCTTATAACAAAATATATTAACTTTTTTTAATATCTTATTACCTAATTTAGAATAGTCATTCATTATTTTCACTATTTTGAGTGTTAATTTCCAAGTATGTGGAGTATGTTCTAACATGTTACATATTTTACATATAATGGTTTCATAATAACCATAATTTGAACCATGATTTAAATATTATATATATTTAATATATATGTATTTAGAATGATCCATCATATTAAGAGATAAGAAATGGAATGCACTGTTCATTGATATGATAGGTCGTATGTATGCTAGAATGCTACTTTCATACCTTTTATATATTAAAAAAAGTAAAGTAAATTTTATATATGTATAAAATAATAATAGTATTATGTATAAGTCTTATATATTATATAGGTTCATTAACATCATTGTTTATATGTTACATTTAGAGTGTTAATGAGTCGCATCGCTTTGAGGGGCGGTAATTCACTCTACCACAAACGATGTTATCGTATTAATAAAATTGAAAGAATAAAGATATATGTTTTAAAATAATTAATAAAGAATAATGAAATTATATTTATTATATTTATAATATATAAATATAGTTTCCATCATAATTCCCATTAGGATTGGTGGTAAATATAGAATAAACAATCATCATTTCCTGAGATAACAGTTTTCCATACACAAAAGTGGCATGTTTGTAACAATTAGACGAAAGTATGTGTAAGCGTATGAAGATCCTTTAACATAAAAACATATTAGTATATTTAGGATATTTTTTCACTATATAATCGTGGAATAAAATAACTTAAAGAGTGCATAATGATATAAAACTATAGAGCATGAATGAGGAGGTTACCATTTATTCAGGTCAGACATTTTGGTATACACCAAAGGGATTCCATGGATGGATTTATTAACAAGGTTAGTCCTATAGGATTAGGGGAGGGGTTTTGGAGATCTATTTTATTATATCATAGTCAATCAATGGTGTATTTAGAGGTGTGAGGAAGTAGGAGGGTTGAGTGTCTTTTTGTAGTGGAGAGCAGTGACACTATTGTTAATTTGCAAAGGGGACTACACCAAAATTTTTCATATTGAACATGGATCCCATAATTGATTAAATTATATAAAATATTTTTATTGACTCAAAATATGAACACACATGTGATTTTAGACATTTTTACATGTCATTTTCTCTTAATTTAAAGGATTAGTTTTTTTGTTTAGCGAATTTCCCACTTAATCTTTGTAAATAATTTTATCCAGATTCACATATCATTTTTGTAAAAAACTATGTTGAAACATTTATAAAATATAAATTATTATAATTAAAAATATGAAAATTATTTTATAAAACTCTAATCATATAAATGGATGAAATTAATTTAAAATTATTCTCATAGGCTAGATGCCGACGCAAGTTTTTAAATTAGAAACGTTCAAAAGTTTACTATTTTTATATAAAATTTCAATGTTAAATTGATTAAAATGACCAAAATTGGAATAATTAAAAAACAATAGATATTAATAATAATTAAAACAAATTTTAAATAAAATAAAAAATTATATGAAAAATTTAATTGAATTAAAATTTAGTATTTTTCATTAATAATCAAAAAAGGAAACTTCATAAAAAATACCAAAATTTCACCCTAACCGAAATAATATGTTACGATTTAAAAGAATACGTACATTATTAGATATAATATTTGTTAAATTTATAATAATTGGATTGAAAATCTATTATCCATCCAAAGGTTGTAAAAATTTCTCAATAAAAATATAGGTGGTTATGATTAATATTGGGAATGTTCTAATCTCATTCCTATAAAATATATTGGATGAATATCGAAAATATTTTATTTAATATATAATAAATATATTACATTACTATCACTCACTAATTTTAAATAATAAAATTTAGTTGGATAAAATACGTTTGTGAGCATTAAATATTTTTCTATTAAAATATTCTTTTTATATTCAATTGTTTCTTATATTCATTTCCAATTAATTCCTAACCAATGAATTCAATTTATATTTTTGTTCACCATATATTTTCATAAAATAGTTAATCCTATTCATAAAGGCTTATTTAATGGCAAGGTATTATCTTATTATATTAAATATTTATATTTTAATAATATATTATTTTTTCTAAAACTTTGTATTTCGTGTAAAACAAGACATTGAAAAAACTCGTTGTTGTGTGAAATATAGGATAACTAAATTTCTCTTGAATTTAAATCTATAAGTTATATTGAATTTATTTAAAATAGTAAATATATTTTAAATTTTCAAGATATTAAATTCTCGTACATGCTTGGTGTTATAATTCAAACATGTTATCAGATACTACATTTCTACTTTAGATTTCTAAGGTATACATTCTCAAAACCTTAATTAAATTGCTTCCTCAAAATTTAAACTCCATCTTGGTGATATATTGTTGGATATTTTCTTTTTTTGAAATCCCAGATCATGAGACGTATTTGTATGAAATTTTCAATAAAATATATAATGTGAAGAAAATAGGTCACATGGAATAACTAATAAATAGGTATCTATGTAAGTGATCATCAGTGACATGTTGAGATACATATGTAGAGGAAAAATGTAAATATTTATATTGAGTGATTGAGGTCATCAATATAAAAGAAGTCAAGGATCAATATATACTTAAGGTCCTCAAACCCATAAATATGTGACGATATAGAAGATCATCAGTTCAAAAAGAGTCAAGGTATTAGGATAATATTTTTATGATAATTTTACTCATGTTGAGATATTTATTTACTTTATAAGAATACAAGGAGATATAAATAATTAATAAGATTCAATTTTTTATGAACAATTTCATCGTTTGGTTGTGCTTAGATAAAATTCTAATTCATCCTATACTTCTAGAAATGGATTTCCAAAATTTTACTTTGATTCCTAAAGAACCAAAATCCACTTTTAATGGATCATCAGACCCATAAATGTGCAACTAGTATAACTATTTGTCACTAACTATTTTATAAAACTATTATGGTTAAGACATGGATCTATAAACCACAATGAAGATACCCCTATTTTATCATTGACATTTATTTATTTTTTCAAATTATTAAAATTAAAACAACATTATGTTAACAATGAAATTGCATAGTATTTTGGTTTCGTTAAATATTTATTTTACTTTAGTCTAGGGTTCAAGACCCATGACCTTTCAGGACATGATTTGATGTGACACGGAATATATGTTTTCATTCTGTAAAACCCAGTTTATATGAACATAATATACAAATTATGTAAATCCTTGAAAAATATTCACTAAATATGCTATATTTTTCAATAAACCACTAATATGAAAATACTTTATGCATTTATTTCCACATAGGTCTTTCCTTGCTCTAGGGTTTATCTATAATATAATTTATAGGATTTATAAATAATAATATCTTATATTTAATCTAAAACACCTTATGATTGACCTAGGTCATTAATTTTAAAAATCCATCATGATGGATTGAAAATAAAATTTGTATTATCCTAATATTATCCCCCAGGAGTGTCAAATCAAGTCTATCGTAAGGCCTGTTGTCAAGTATCAGGTTACACCAAGTCAAGCCTGATGCACGTTGATAGATTTGATACACATAAGTACATATATTCAAAAACCATGTCCACTTATAGTATCTATACATGGATGCATTTCTTCAAAAGATACAAAATATATATAAAACCAAAACATTAGTATGTTATTATGTAATTGTCCTGAAAATATACCGTGGGGATATTTTCTCTAATCTATTGTTTCCTTAACCTAGTTCCTATGGTTTCAACTATTATTCTTATGATACCAACTGTATAAAACCAACCCTATAAATCCTAAATCCTATATCCACTCCAATTATATTGGCATGATTACAAGGAATAAAATCATGAATGATCAAAGAGTTTCATAGTCTTGGTAGACTAGATACATAGACAATTATTGTATTACAAATGAGTACTCCAACGATAACATTATTGATTTTATTTTGAGGAGAATAGCTTCTTTAAATCTAGTATATCCCCACATATCATTAATTGTATGTTTCTTGGGAAAGAAAATAATGGTGATCTCAACATCTCAATAAGGGTAATGTATAATAGAATAAATAATAAATCAATGTGAATAGTAAATATGGAAAGGTAATAATAGAAAAAATCAATATAGTCAATAAACTAAGAATGGAATGCATAAAAATTATGTAAAGGAAACTAAATGTAAAAACATTTCATTAAAATAACCAGATAAGGGAAAAAATATGGAAGGGTAAAATTTTAAAATAAATTAAATTGAATTAAGGAATGGAGATTGAAATGAATCTATTGATATGTCGATGAAAAATATCATAGATAAATAATATATTAACCTATATGAGGGAAATGCTTAATTATTAGATTTCATTGCGTAGGCACATAAAAAACTACACGATCAATACCATTCAAAATATTGTTTAAAACCATAGGTTGAAACATTTTTATTTTTCTCAAATAAATTATCTCATGAGAACTTGTCAATAAATCTAGGGGCTATATAAAGTTTGAGGGCCACCCCTCATTGTCATTCCAAATGATTCCTCATATCAAATAATTAAAATAAACTATATTACTTATCAAATACACGTTTTCAATAGGAAATATAGATTTACAGTTGTTTCCCCAAATAATAAAATAATTTCAAAATCATACACCATATAAAAAATGGTATATAGTTCAAGAAATTATAATAACCCTAAAAATGATATGGATATTTAGGGGAAATTAAATTTCTAATGATCATATGAAATTTAATATATCAAAGGGACTATCAATGGAATCCAATAAGTGAATGTGAATATTATTCTTATCCATATCAATCATAAATAACTTGGACAAAGTATAAGGATTGTATCAATAGAAGATATTCCTTGTTGAGTAGAAATAATTTTTTGTTCTCGTTGATGAATTGAAATATGATAAATGATATTTTAAAAAAATACTTAATGGAAATATCCTTTAAATTTTTATTTTTTTGAAAACCATTTTCATTGAAAATAAATTTTAAACATATTTTATTTTAAAATTAACATTTAAACATGAAAAGGAATATTATATGAATTCAAAATATTTTAATTCATAAATGTCATATGAGGTAAAATTAAACTTCCTTTTTCACTGTAATAAGGTTATCAAAATTACTTATTTGAAAAAAGACATGAAGATTCCATTGAAAAAACTATTAAAATGAAAAAAGAGTAAACATTTATGTAATAAATCATTTTGGAATGGTTGAAAACATAATTTGAAATCATTTTTATAAAAAATATTTCTTATAAGAAAATAGGATCTCCTATTATAGAGTGAATGAAGTTTATTTTTCTATAAAAACATTTTCAAAAACAATTTCAGTACCAAAGAGTTGAAATACATTACTATTACGTGAAAAAGGTCATCAATAAATAGAGGATAAGAAAATGAAAGTGTTTATTTTAAAAAGATAAAATAATTTACTCTTATGTAAATTCATGTGTAAACAATCATGCAAAAAATAAAATTCAAAATTATACCCATGAAAATATTTTAATGTTTTAGCGAGAATCAATAAACATGAAGATTATGTTTATCAACTATAAATACACATATAGAATTTTAAATACATTAATTGATAGTGTATGTCATTATAAACATAATCATATAATATTAATGAAAATAAGGAAGTAATATAACCCAATTAAAATAAATTGGTTAAAAAAATCATTTTCAACTTGGTAACTTTTAACTCAAAATCCTTTAGATGAAATAATTCTTATAGAGACTCAAAATGTTAGGAAGAATTAATGAATCATGATATTATATGACAAAGTGGATGTATCTGAAAAATATATAAGTAATTAAATCAACAAAAATAATGTTATTATTTTAATATAAATTTAACAATCACAAATGTGTGCGATATTTCAAATATAAACAATAAAAACATTCTCGAGGATAATAATCTTTAATCATTTCAAAGTGTCACATACCACATTGAAACATTTAAATCATAATATCCCTAAAGGAATGTGATTAAATGAATATCATAATATCACGAGAATAAATAAATTAACTATATAACATGTCAAAGGGTTGTATATATACCATATATAAAATACATTTGGTGCTTGAAACCAAATAAGACTCAGTGGAATGTAAATTGAGATGAAACCCCTTACCTTCTATTTAATTTCCTGTGAAAGTCCTTTAAATTACTATATAAGGGTTTTTTTGAGTGTAAATAAGTAATTACATTACCATATTCATGTTTATTATATCATATATTATCTTATTTTAATATATTATTACCTATATGATAATAATATTTCATTACTTTTTACTATTTTAGGTGTTAAGTGCCCAGTTTGTCGAGTATATTTTAACTTGTTAATTGTTCTTCCTATCATGGTTTCAGAATCATCAGAATGCAAACCACGATTTTAATATAATATATATTCAGTATATATTTATCTATAATAATCTATAAAACAAGGAGATAAGAAATGGAATGCACCGTTCTTGGAGACAGTAGGTCGTACGAACATATAAATGCTACATTCATATATTTTCTTAATTAAATTAACAGAAATTAAATTATATATAGGTATATTATTATAAAATTATCTTATATATTTCATATATATTATATAGGTTTCTCAAAATGATCCTTCACATGATCCATGTATAGAGTGAACGATTCATGTCACATTGAGGTGGCTGTAGTCCACACTTCCACATATGATGTTATTGTATTTACACAATATAAATGCATAATGGTATGTATTATAAAAAATTAAATAAGCATGAAGATATTATAAATTCAATGTTTATCATATATAAAAATATTTTCAATCATAATTTTCACCAGTATAGGTGGTAAATAATGAATGAATGATCATCGTTTCGTGAGGCGATAGTTAAACACACACATAAATGGAAATTACATTACCCAATAGTAGGAACTATATGTAAGTTTATATAGAAACCTTATCATTACAAAATATTTGTATATTTAGGATTCTGGTGTCATTATATTTTCTTGTAATATGAAGAATTGAAATAGTGGTGAAAAGATAAAACTAAAGAGCTTGAGGGAGGAGGCTACCTCTTTTTGAGATAACACCATTTTGTTTAATGAAAAAGGACTACATGGATGTATTTCTTAATAATAGTGACACTTCATGGTTTACGATATGTATTGTAGGAGCTATCTGAGTATATTTTGGTCATTTAAATGTGTTTTGAGAGGAGTGCGGAAGTGGGAGGTTGAGTGCCTTTTATAGTGGAGAGTCATGGAACTCGTCTAAATTTTGGAAAATGGTATTCAAACCCCATATTTCACATTAAATGTGGCTTCAATAATGTATAAAATTATATAAACTGAATAATAGGGTACAAATTCGACCATAAAATAGCATTTGGGCAAGTGTCTAGGTCATTGTTTCCCTTATGATGAAGGTTTATTAACTTGTTATGAATATTTTCCTCCCAATAACTGTAATTAATTCTAATCACATTTACTAATTTTTTTTTCAAAAAACTACCTTTACCATATTATAAATTATAAATAATTTTTATTTAAACTACGGAATGTATTTTTTAAAATTTCAATCATATAAGTGATTGAAATTGAATTAAAATTAAAACTATAAATATGATGGAAATGCAAGTATTTAAAGAAAAAATCTCCAAATGTTTGTGAGGTTATTATATCAAATTTCATTGTGAAATGTATTTTAATGTACTAAATAGGCTTATTTAATCAAAATATCATATTATTAAACTTAAAAAAATGAAAATATTACAAATAATTTACATGAAATATATTTATTGAATTAAAATTCAGTATTTTTAACTATTCATAAATAATGAATCTTCATACAAAAAATAACCATAACCTAATTTAATGTCCTAATTGGAAATATTTAGTTGAGTTCGAAAAATATGTTTTATAAAAGTTACAATAATTTTATTTAAAATAAATTCTATATTAAAAGGCCACAAAATAGCGTTAATAAAAATATAGTTTTTATGTGAAATATTGGATTCGTTCATATCTCATGCCTATCAAATATATTATATTTATATAAAAAATATTTTATTTAATTTATAATAAATATTGTACATTTATATCACCCAGTAATTATTATTAATTTAATTTATTATTATAGGATAAATTTGTGAGCATAAAATATTTTTTAATTCCTATATTCTTTTTTATATTTAATTGGTTGATATATTTATTCCCCATTAATTTTTAAACAATGAATTCATTTTAAATTTTTTTTAAACCATATATTTTCATATTTTAGTAATTATTATTCATAAAGTCTAATTTAACACCTACATTATGTCATATAATATTAAATAATAATATTTTAATAGTATTTTTTTCAGTAAAACTCAATCATGCGTACAACGCAAGCCATTGAAGAAACTTTTTGTTTCATGCTTCATATGCTAACTAAGTGTATCATACATTGTTAGCTATAAATTATATTTTAATTACATGAAAAAGTAAATATATTTTAAATTATTAGGATATTATATTCCCTTAAGAATCTAGTATTTTGTTTTATATATGCTGTCCAATATAATTTTCTTATTTTAGATTTTTGGGGAGTTAAAAATAAGTTAGTTTTAATATAAATATTTAAAATTAATAAAAAATAAAAAGTTGGAAAATACTTAGTTTAAGGGTAAAAACAATTTCGCAATATAATAATGTAAGAAGTTGATTTCCATTAATATTTTTGGGAAAAAATAAAAATGATTGTTTTTAGTTGTCTTTATCATGATAGGAATCAATGATGCCATACGACATTACATAAATAATAAGATCTGTTTTTTGTAATAAATATTTATAACATATAATCTATGTTCACAATATTAAAACATGGGATCCCATGTTTTAAAAAAAAATTATATGATTCAATACTTAACTCCAATGACATAAAACTTTTCAATTAGAACTCATATAATTGTATAAAAGAAATGTTATATATAGATTTTAATTCCCACCCCATCCTTGTAACAATGTTTTACCTATTTTACCCATAGTGAGGTGAAAAATAATTACCATTATCACTTTTCATAATTATAAAAAAGGGGATATATTTAAAAACATTAACCTCATAATTCAAAATTTGGTACCCATTTTTAATGACTAATTTTTTTTGGGAGATACAAATCAGTTCTAATAGATGTGTGTAAAACACAACTAAAAATATGTTTTAGAAAAATTTGTTTTAGCCCAAAAAAACATATACCAAATAATGAATAATGATCATTAAAATGTCATTAATTAGAAATGTTTTTTTAAAATTAGAAATATTTTATATTAATATGAAATTAAAAATATAATGGGTCGTTTAAAGTATTTTAATTATTTAAATTAAACGATTGTTTATAAATAATGAGTATTATTCATTACTCATATGAAAATAAATAGGTTCAAAAAAATCCGAAAAACACATCTTAAGATGTATTTGATAATATGAAACAAATATAAAACCTGTTTTCATCAAATATAATTTCTAAAAAAATTATAATTAGTTTTTTTAAAAATACAGAACTAAACAGATTTAATAAAAATTGAAAATTCTAAAGATCGCGTGATGTTAATTAATTTCATATAAATTAATAATTATATGAGTGTTGTGAATTATATTATTTTTAATTTTTTTCAGAAAATTATGTCACAAATAGAAATAAATTTTCATAGAAACTATATATGTAATGAATAAATATTCATGTAATAGATATGTACACCCTGACTGTATATATAACTACCATAATATTCATATATATTTAATTTATTTCATCAAAAAATTATATTAATTTAGATCCCTTCCACCATATCTATGATACTCATATTCCATTTTCTTGTCTCCATATCCTCAGTTTGGGTCACAATCATTAGGGAAAACCTAGAGGATAAATATTTTATGGAATTTTTATATATATTTGAATTTATACTGATTAAAATTTTCTTTATATAATTTCATATTGAATCCTTATAATGTATTTTATTTTATACTTTAGTGTGATATGTTACCTCAATGAAATCATTATAGTTCATTTTAGTTTTATGTTTCAGGTATCAGTAGATATCAACCATAATATTTTTGTAAAGGGGAAATATATATAAGAATTACATGGTGTTTGTAACACCATGAGACTTTATGATTTATATCCTTTCATATAAATTCAATATCTTCATTAATTATTTATGTACACTACCCCAGGTTTAAATGACATAATATTTTAAAAATTATTTATACATTACCGTTATAGAATTCCCATTATGTTGGTGGGTATAAATTGTATAGAAAAATTACTGAAAATTATATTGTTTATACATGTATAAAATAAATTAAATGGATATCTATTTATCAATAATAAAATAAGAAATTATCTTAATTAAAAAGTAATTTGTTATAAAAACAATATTTTGTGTTAAATGATGTTTTGTCTGACTTTCCACACATAATACAGTGTTCATATATACCATTTTTTTAAATTATTATATAAAATATATTTTATTATTAAAATCATCATAACAAAATTTTATTATGGTTATATTTCAGGATATTTCTAAAATGATTCAATTTTTGTTAAATAGTGAAAAATATTGATTTTCTAAATGAATACTACCTTTTAATTAAATTATTTGCATCTTAAAACAAAATTTTAAATTAGTTCTATGGTAGAAATTATTAAATTACTTTATATTTAATAAAATTTTGGTTATTTTAATTAAATTAATGTTTAATTTTGATTTTAAAACATTCTATATTTATTAGAATTTTCTCTTTAGAAAACTGAGTTTTTATCACGATTGCTAGTACAATTCAAATTTTCCTTCGAGATCATCTCTAAATTGAACATGTAAAAATAGAATCCAAATTTTGAATAATATTAATTTTGAAATTCAATTATTTTAATTATTTTCAATGAGAATTATTTTTATTATTTATAATAAAATAATTAAATCTTAATGACCACAGTTAAGGTGTAAAATGATTCACCAGGGGTTAAAATTAAATGATAAGGGTTAAAATGAATATCCAACTTTTTCAAAACCAATTTTAGGTATATATTTAGATCTTATATCATCTAACCATCTTTAATGACCAATGTTTCATGACTTTGGATTGATAAAAACATGGTGTTGGTTGATTCTTTTCAAAAATATCTTCTGTGTCCCCTCCCCACTTATAAAAGGTCACCCCCTATCCTGCCCTCTTCAAACATCCAAATGCATTTGGATTTGAAAATACCTATAAAAACCACTTCATCAACCCCATACCATACACCTAGATCATTTTTATTGGACATAAATCATTTATATGAAGTATTTTGGTGTAATCCTTAAGAATATGTTTGAAGAAGAGGTAACATTATAAAATTAGCATTTTTATTTTAATTATTATTAAACATTATTAAATCAACTTAAACAAAAATTATGTAATAAACATAGTATGTTTCATATAATAAGATTTTATTATTTCAGTTTAATAAAATAAATCCATCTCATATTCAATTAAATGGGAAATAAAACCATCAATCCAGTGTAAAATGGACTACCGCCTTGGGAATCCATATAATTAATATTCCATCACCCCTTTAAAAGATAGATATAATAATATATTTAACACATTTAAATGATATTTTTTATATAATTATACATCAGTAATTATAATATCAAAAACAACATCTTACATTCCATATTATTTAAAAAATATAAAGCCCCTTGTGTGTAAGACGGACTACTGCCTCGCGAATCCATGTTATTCATTTTTCATTTACGTTTTACATGGATGGTAATAAGTTTAACTTATAAGAATATATGTGATATACATGGAATGAAATAAAATATTTCAATTTTATATTCATAAACTTCCTAACCCTTTGACCCATTAAGTTAATGATACTATCCCTTGTGCGTATGTACATCCCACTATCTCCACAAACCAGTGTGATACATTTTCAATGTGTATAATTTCTTAATTATTATAGTATTGTATATAATGTGTAAATATAAAATTTATAAAATTATTATTATTCCTTATATGATTTATTTATATCCTATGTACAAGAACCATATCCTTTATCACAAACCACACACAAGATAACAAGGAAATAAACACAAAAAACAATGAAAATAGTGAAATATTGTTAACAAAAGGGTGATAAAATTTTATAATAGGTTCATATGTAATATTATAAATATGAGAATCGTTCATTAATAAATTAGTAAAAATTTAACAAACATTATAGAAGAGGTTAAATTTAATTCAACTAAAAGGAAGAGTGAGGTAAGGGACCTCGACTAAATTTATATTAATTTAGGCATACAAAAATGTTATAAATCACATTTATTTTATATTGATTATATAAATCCCAATATTAATTTAATATGATTAATAATTAATAATTCATCATTCTATATGTCTAATTTTAATTATTTGATCTTATAGGATTCAATTATAAAATTACCAAACTGAAATGAATTTCATAACCCAATTTCTATTTATTCAGTCATATTACTTATTCATTGTCTTTTGCATTATATGATTATTTGAATAAATATTTTTTACTATAATATTTTATATTTTTATATTTTTATGTGTGTGTGAATTTTATAAACATAATCAATTCATTTATCAAATTTTACTTCAATATTCTGATATTTGGAAGGTATTTCATATCCATTTCTATTATATTGAGACATATTTTTTAATATAAAACTATTCAATTATATATTTTGTATATACTTAACCTTTTACGAATTTAACATTAATATATATTTAATCATGATTATTTATGATTAATTTATGCTCATTCTTTAATTAGTTACAATTAACATTTTATAAAAGTGGTAAAAATTATTGTTCAACCTCAATCTTTATTGGTTGTTTAGTTTACCTTGAAACAGTCAATTTCTATTGATGATTTTTCATTTTAAATTAAATTTTATTTAATATTAATATTATTTAATCATGCACATCATTATTTCATAAACCATTAACCATTTGTTTCTATTGTGTTTACATTCAATTTTATGTGAGTAATTGAAAAATATACATACATTTGTATCCTTACTCCATAAAGATATGTGATGATAAGAAATATTGATTCCTAAATTAGATTGGCTGTAAAATTTTTGAGTAATTGTTTGGAAATTAAATTATGAACGGGGACTGGTTAAATATAGCCCCTTGGGGCCTCAAAAGGTTTCATGAAACAAATTAGTTGTCCAAATCATAATGGTTTTTACCTATTTTCTTAAACTATCTTATCAAAGGTCGTGGCAATATTGGTATCATGATTATTGAGATCATGACATTCAATAATTGATAATTTAATTAAATATTAAATCATTTAATATTTTTATCAACTTTATTTTTCAAATGATATTATATCTAGATTCATTTCAATGAAAATTTATTGAATTAATAGGTTGTGTTTTTAGATTTTTACCATGCTATATTGATTATGCCTCATAGTAATTGGATAGTAATGTTATTTATTAAATAGAATTTTTTTCACCTATTTATATTTCTGTATTGATTTTTTCATTGTTGATTCATGATATCATTTACTATATGTAACCCCTATTAATCATTTTATCTCATAATTAATTTTTTCCCTTTTTCAAAATTATGAAAACTAATTGAATAAAGCATACACCAAATCCAGTTTAGAAGAGTAAGTTATATTAAACTAAGTATTAGAGTATGTTTAGTAGAAACCATGGGAAATAGAATAAATAAAAATAATTATGTAACATAACCCTAAGATTTAATTTGAGGATAAATATATAATATCATCCTAAAGTTTCTATAAGGAATATATTATGTGATTTATCCTAAAAATACACCCATTATTAGATAATATAAGTTGATGTGGTTATAGAATTTTTGTACGAAGGGGTATTAGATATGAAAAGTTAAAATTTGATTTTACCAGATAATCACCTGGTGTAAGAAAACAGGCATTACTACACACCTATTTTGAGAGTCTTGTGGGAAATTATTAAGAAAACCAACCTTTTTTTATAGACCACTACGAAGGATTTTAAAATAAATATATCCCTATATATATAATGTTTATATTTTTAGGATTTATAAAGCATAAAATTTTTATTATGTTAAGTGTTACACCATGTTTAGAATTATAATTATGAATTTAAATTAAAAATATTATGATCAAAACCATTATATTCCATTGTTTGAAAATAGATCATAGAAGGAAAAGGGTATCAATACTCATGGCCAATGTGGAGATTTCCTTACTGAGCAAGGAACTACATCTGGTATTGGGACTGAGAATATCATTTCTCTATATGGGTTGATTAATTATGTTATTCCAAATAACATTGCCTATATAGAGTAACCTATTTCACAAAATGATTCTCATATATTGGATTACATCATACTTTATTATATCATGTCTTTTAGTGGGAATCCAAATCCAATGGTGGAAAATAAATTGATTATGTCTATTGAGAAGATATTCATGGCCTTGTAATTAAATTAAAAACAAAATAGTTAAATTTATAGTGAATTATTTAAAGGTGATGATGATCAATGGTGGTCATTGATCCAGAATAATCTAGAGGAAGAAGAAATACAACTCTTATAATTTAATGATTTTATGGATATGGTTTTTGAAAATTATTTAACATTTTAGAATCAAAATAAATTGAATATTAATTTCATAATTTTAAATAAAAATAAAGAATAAAGTATTTAAAATTATGAGTCTACCTCTACAAGGTTATCTAGTTATGCTACAGATTAAATATAAAACTCATAGTGAAACATTAACCATTTATTTGAGGGGAATATTTCATGTATATAAACAGGAATGGTCTATAAAATGTTTCCATTTCAGGATGATATTATTTTTTGTTATATTAAAATAGATAATTAAATATCATGATAAAACATGATCAAAGTAAATAAAAAAATAGGATATTGAATGAGAACCAATAAAAAGGAATTCATAAAATAAGAAGAATACAATGAAGAAATTTCTATATTCTATAAAATGTGGAAATATCATCATGGGAAATTTTTTGAGTGATTGGGATTTTATTTAATTGTGTAGATGAGGGAAATCATGATAAAGAAAGAATTGGGTAGAAAGAAAACATTGTTAGGGATTCAACTATAGGGAGCTTAGACACAATGAAAAAAATTCCCGAAATGTCAATAGAATCTACAAAAAAAAGAGCCTAAGTGGAGAAGGCCCATATTATATGATTAATAAAATTGAGGAATAAGTACCCAATGATGTGGTGGAAGGTAAGTTAATCATAGAATCACATTTTTCCTATCCATTATTTTTTTATAGATCCTATCACTCATTTATATTTTATATCTTTTCAATGAAAATATATATTTCCCGAGTAATTTTTCCAAAGATGTTTTAGTTGATTACTAATTGTATAAGTGTCCCTATAATAAGGTTGTGTCAAGATGTATCCATTACTAAAATGAATATTTCTTATCTTCTAACCTTATTATCAAACTTATGGTTGAATTCAATATAATCATTAGTAATAAATAAATTTTAAAATATGATGTAAAAATATATTAAAAGAAGTAGGATATTATGATTCATGAAAAATATGAATAATTGGTTATTTTTGCAGCAAAGAAATAACTATCAATGACCTGTTTAGATACACTCCCAATTGCTCTTATAAATGAGATTCACAATGAATAGTATCAAAATAAATATGTTAATAGAGAAGGTGATAACCAAATCAATAATTTAACTATTTTATAGGAATAAATTGATATATTTTATGAATAATTATGTGTACATCACCTATAATATGTTTTTTGTGTACCATTTTTTTAATTAATCATGTAAGACTAATATCAAATACTATATATATAATAGATGTTGTGGAATTATTGTGGTTAAAGAAACAACTGGAATTTTTGTGTGATAAGCTATTTATTATTCCTAGTGTTTCACTATGGGGAGTTCATATTCTCTTCATTAATAATAAATGTGGATCCATGAGGCTATGAATTAATTATAGAGGAATAAGTTCTATTAAAATAATGAAAATGTATCCTCTAAATTTCATTGATGACTTATTATATCAACTTCAAAAATCCTAATATTTTTCAATGAATGGCCTTTATTTTAGGTACTAATTATTGCTATTAAAGGAGGAAATTCAAAAATACAATACTCAAAATGATGTATAGACATTATTAATTTATATTAATTCTATATGGGATGACCAATTCACCCTCTATTTTATAAATCTAACAAAAAAAGTGTTCAAGGTATATGTTGAGGATTTTTTTATTCATTGATAATATATTGGTGTATTATTAAAGCAACAGGGACCATAATAATCACGGATGTATTATTATTGATAATCCTAAAAGGTAATATAAACACGGTAAATTTATTATTTTAATTTATAACATCAATAAATTTATTTTCGTGGATATTTTGTATCTAATGATGCAATCTCAATTGATCGTACGAAGATATTTATAGTCAAATAATGGCCTATAGTAACAAACATAACTAATGTAAATAGTTTCAATGGTTTAGCATGTTTCTATGAGGGATTCAATAAGAATATTTATTAATTGGATAAACTATTAAAAAGATTATATATAAATGGGTTATGGTTTTCTGGACCAAATAATGTGAATAATGTTTGATTAACAAGATAGGATATTAGAAAATTATTTTATTTTAACTCTACCATTTGAAAATGATTTCTTTATGAAATGTAATGATGAATAAATGAAATTTAATAATATATATCTAGTTTCTTGGTTTTTTACAAAGTCATGGACAAGATAAACATCCTAAAGGCTTCAAGCGACCTCTTCATATTCTTATGTTGAAATAGGAAAACATTACTATGTAAATTGTTATAGGAATACCAAAAACTCCGAGAATGAATGATGAAATATGGGTTATTATTGATCACATAACCATATATGCTCATTTTTATGCTATAAGAGAATATGTACCTCTGTATAGCCTCATAGGAATCTATATTAATGATGTTTTAATAATTAATGGGGAAACTCTTTAGATAACATATGATTGTTATCCCCATTTTATTTCAAAATTATGGAAGTGTCTTTAGAAGGCTCATGGTACTGAGCTTCATTTATGAATTAGCTAAAATCCTCTAGTGGATGGATAGTCCAAACGAAATACTAATATATTTTATGGCATTGTTTTTTCATTCTTACATGATATTCATGGTATATGGGATAGGTTATTACAATTAGTAGTGTTTTATTACAACAATAGTTTCTATTCAAGTATTCAAATGGGTATGTATGAAGCCATATATATGACAATATTTCATACTATAACTTGTTGTGATGAAGATGGTGAAAGAAAAATTATAGGTACAAAACATAATAATGAGAAAACAGTAAAATTAATAACTATTAAAGCTTATATTAAAGTATTTATAATTAGGGAGAATAGTTATGCAGACTATCAGAGGAAGGATTTAGACTTGGAAGGGGAAGAAAATGTTTTCTTTAAAGTATCTCTAGAGAATGGTGATATAATGTTTGTTAAGAATGAAAATATGATCCATAGGTACATTAAAACCTTTTAAATCCTAAAAAATAATTATATTTGTTTCTTACAACATTGAAATGAATCAATATCCCTCAAAAGTACATGATGGGTCCCCTAAATCATTGTTAAAGAAGTACATTCTAGACCTATCACATGTCATCACCTGTGATTAAATATAATTGTATTTTGATCTGTCAGACTACAAGGAACCCATCCCAATTATTGAATCTAGAGATAAATTATTGATGAATCATAAAAAATGACTAGTAATTGTACTTTGTGAAAATAAAAAAATTTAGGAAGAAACATAGAAACCATAGGTTGTAATGAGGAAGAAATTCCTTAATCTGTTTTGATGGTAATAAAAACAAAAACATATAGGATAAAATTTTGGAAGGATGGAATAATGTGACCCTCTGAAACTTTTTGATTTATTTAATTATAAATAAATTCAATATTTTTGATAGCTACTGATTCAAAAACACTAAGATTAAATAAAGAACTAAATTAAAATATTGTTAAAACATTACCATTGCAACGTAGACATTAATTAGGTGGCAATGAATAGCACTAAAAAAAATAAGAAACTAATAAAGATTATACATATATAAAATCAAATGAATTGTTATATATTTATTATAAATATAATTTACAATAATTTGATAGAGAAATAAATTATTTCTAAAAAACTATATTATTTCTAAAAGAAAGTATATTTACACATTTCCAAAATAATTTGAAGTTAATTTTTACCAATTTTAAAACTATTATTGTATATAGATAAATAATATTTTTAACTCATCATATCAAAATTATGATAGGGTGGATTTTTGGTCTTGTTATGAAAAGAATCATTTTTTATGAATATTGAAAAATAATAATTACATTATTAAAAGATACATTTATATAAATGTTTTACAAAGTAAATTTTTTTAAATTTTATAAAACTAAAATATGTTCTACTATTTTATAATAATAAAAATGAGATCATTGGAATGTATTTCATATTGAATCTTGAAATTAAAACATTTTATACCTATAATAATTTTCTCTTTGGAAACTCATTTTTTCTTCGCATATTCATGTTCAATATTAAATTGTATTATACAAATTATTTTAATTATATTTGAAAAATTGATTCCATATTTGGATTATTAATAATTTATATTATCTAATATGTTCAAATTATTTTTATTACCATTATTAATAGTTTAATCAGAAATAGATAATTACCTTGATTAAGGATAACACTGATTTACAGGTTGGTTAATAAAAAATGATAAATATTGAAATGAAATAAAAAAATATGTTTTATGGTCATATTTAAACCTTATAACCTCTAAGGACATATAATTACTATGGTTTTAGTTTTTTTGGAATGTCAAAAATGTGGTCTCAGTTGATTCATTTCAAACATTCCATGTCTTTCCATTCCCCCACTTATAAAAGGCCACTATATCCTCCACTCTATAAACATATAAAGCAATTTTGTTTAGAAATTTACCACCAAAATAACTTTTATTTTATAATAAAAATATTTCATATACCTTCGTATTATTACAAATCCATCCTATGAAGGCCTTTACTGAAAACGAAAAGAAGTGGTCTTGGGAAGAGGCAACAATCTAAAAAAAAGTGTTATTATTTTGATTCTTATTACACCTATTTAAAATCATATTAACCCATGAATATTTTATAAAATATGATTATTAAATATACTATGTTTTTATTATGTTAATTTTATGACATTTATTTATCTCATCTTCCATCCTAGGGGAAAAAATTTCGATTATGTGTAAAGTAAGATACCATATTGCAAACCGAAAAATTCATTTTCTATCAGCACCATTAATGGTTTTATATAATGATATATTTAAAAAACTATTTTATATTTATGAAATAATTTTACTTATGTAATTATAAAATAAAATATAACATTATATATTCGATTTTACTTAAAATATGATAATGACTCTCATGTGTACGATAAACTTCCACCTCACGAAGCGATGTGATTCATTTTTCACTTATGATTTACATAGAAGGTAATAAGTATATATTTAATGAAAATATGTGATGTATAGGAATTTATATAAATTATTTCAAATAATCAAATCATTTACTTTTTGTACTCTTGGTCATTAAGGGAATGATATTATATCTTGTTCATACGTATGACCTACCATCTCCACGAAGTGATACGATTCATTTTTTGTTATTTTTTATGAATTTCTATAATAATGTAAATATTGGGTAAATATTTTTTTTATATAATTATAATAATTGTGGATATGATTTTTTTATATCTGTTTTACATGAACTACAACATTCATGGGAAAATATGCACGAGAAAACATGAAAATTGACACCCAAAAAATGAAAATAATGAAATATTATTAACAAAAGGGGGTAAAATGTTATAAGAGTGTAATATATGATATTATTTGTTGGAATATTGTTATTTAATATATTAATGTTATCATTAAAAACTATTATACATCAGTTTAAATATCATTTATCCAAAATTATGTGTATAATAAGGGACTTTATCTCAATTTAATTTCATTTGAGGCATATTATAATTTTTTGCCCCAAATTTTATTTATATTATGTATATAATAACCCATATTCATGTATTATAATTAATAAATAATAAATCATAGTATTTTATGTTTTCATTTGCATTATTTCATCTAAGTGTATTTGAATTGAAAATTACCAAATGGTAATAAATTACATAACTCAATTTCTTTTAACTAGGTTATATTACTTATTCATTGTGTTTAACATTATCAGATTATGTGGTAACATTTTTTTTACTATTTTATACTATATTTAATATTTTTTTATTTAAATTTTATATACACGATCGATTCATTCACTAATTCTGACTTCAATGTCAAGATCTTTTGGAGGGATTTCAACTCAATTTCTATTCCATCGAGACATATTTGTTAATATGCACTTATTCAAATTTATGTATTATATATAATTCAAATTTTACTGGTTTTACATGATTATATATTAAATCATCATAATTTATGTTTTTTTTTATGTTTATTATTCAAGGAGTTATAATATTAAAGTAAACAAAGAGGTCAAAATTATTGTATAATATAACTTTTTTTATTGTTTACTTTATCTTGAAATAAAAAAAAATCTGATTATTTTCCATAGAATATTATATTTATATTAAATATCCATATTATTGTATAATGGATATGATTATTTTGTAACTTTTATATGATTTTTACAAAAAATATTTATTTGTATATTATTTAGTAAATAAGAGAAATATTAAACAAATTTACCTTTACTCAATATAGATTTTTGATGATAAGGAATATTGATTCGTGAATTAAAATTATTATGCTATATATAAGGAATGGTTTGGATATAAATATATGGGTGGGTCCTAGTTATAGATACCCCTTGGTTCATGAACATGTCTCATGGGAAAAATGAGATGGCCAAATCATATAGAGTTTTACCTCTAGTTTTATATTTTCATGTGAAAGGTATTAACAATAGATCTATGATGTTTCTATAGATCATGAAGTACAATAATTAATCAATTACTTCATTAATTATTTAGTTAATATTATTATCTGTGATATTTTTTCATATATCTTATCTATGAATGCATTTATATCCCAATTTATTTATTTAATGGAAAGTGTTTTATTCTATTTACTAAACATATTGATTATGAATAAATTAATTATAAAATTCATGTTATTGAGTAAATGGAATATCATTTTAGTTATAAATATTTCAATATTTATTTTACTATATTGGTTAATGATAACTTCATTTGTATTTTACCCTTACAGATAATTTGAGATCACCCTTATTTTTTCCCTTTCCCAAGGTTATGAAGATAAATCCTTTAATTGTGTCTAAAGAATATGAGTAATTTTTTTATTATGTTGTATTTTTATTTCATAATGTAAATTCCATATCATTATTTTATCTAGTTCTACAAAAAATTAAACTGATCATCCCATTGGGATTTGACAATTTATATAAATTTCTATGTAATAAGGCAGAGAAAACCTATTGGTTAGTGGATTCAAGGTTCTTACATTGGTAAATTATCCCAGTATTTTAGATGTTTAATCCTCACAATTTCAATTTTTTCTCTCCAAAATAAACAATTTATTGTTATAAAATAAAATATATATCTTACCATGAATATTAATTATGATAAAATGATTAGGAAACATAGTATTTCATGGAATAGCATACCAATATAAGAACATAATTGATGATTATTTTCAAAAATCATATCTTGATAGTAGAGTTCTAAATTCTAGAAACGTTTGGAAATATTTGATTAATTATTTTAACATCAAGATAAATATTTTATGAAGATTTTCTTACTTGATTTTCTTCCACTATATTTGTGGGATTTCATCCTTCATTTTTTTAACAAGTTTCCACTTATATATCAACTATTAACCCATGAAATTAACTTTAATGATTAATTTTTATCACCTAAAACAATAAATTAAACATTCAGTGATTCATAAGTTCAAAAAATGACAAATTATTTATCATGTTTATTTCCAATAATAAAATATAATAATAGATAGAAAGAAATTAAGATGATATGTAATATAAAAACCTTTATTTTTAATAAATTCTAAATAAATGACAAAAACCTCAACAATGACAATCAAATGTCATCATAAATCATTCCACAAGTAACTAACATTAAAAATATTCGAAATAGTTCTATCCACGTTGAAAACCCAAATAAAAGAAATTATTTGTAGAATTCCATATATTGATCGGTTAAAAACAATTTCTCTACAAAACATTAATAAAATATAATCTCAAATCAATAAATGTACAACCCTATCATATAATCTCTAAAATATGATAATTGTTCTGAAAATAACCTAAATTATCGTAAATCCAAAATAAAGAACATATATTCTTCCAAAGGATAACTGAACTTTTATTCATAAAATAAAATACTATATTATGTAAAAATATTTCCATTAACCTTAATAATATATTTTAACCAATATAGTGGAATTCATTAAAAATAAATTTAATCAAATAGTCACCAAATCATACTTCATTCCCATGGTTATTTCTATGATAAAATTTTTTTTACAGAAATTAATAATCATTTAATACCAACCAATATTCATTATATATTCCACAAAAATATGTTAACATTAAAATTTATCTATCCCTTAATCATGTGTTCTTATACCATAAATATATAAACTTATCACAAAATCATTTTTCATGGTTATCGACACAATGTAAAATATGTTTTCAAACTTATAAGGTAAAACTACAACTAAAAAACATTATGTGATTCATAATACTCATAAACGTTATAAAAAATCATTATATCATTGATCAATATCATAATTCTCTAAATCCAATAAACCAAAACATTAATAATTCATCATTCATAATAAACCTTTATCCATGGATTATCATTTTTCATTAAGTATTCATACGAATAATATGGAGTATGAATCATTTCCTAATGTAATGACCCCAATCGTAGTAGCATAGAGGTATTGGTTACATTAATACTCCGACATAATACATATCTGATCACATCACATTGTTTTGAATAGTTTATTAGTCCTAGTAATATAGATACATTATATCATATTTCATTACCATTGATAACATAAATTGAAATATAAATAAAGTAAATATTTTATTTCCTATAAGTCATTCAAGGATTCCTTATTGATTTTTTTGGGAAGGCTGTAAAAATAAGGGTGGGGTTAAATTTTAATTAATGGTAACATATAGATTAATATATGATGAATAAATAACACATAATAAATCTGGGAATTTAAATAATGGAACACACATGAAACATTATAAATTACATAACTTTCATGACTAGATGATGAATAATGAAAATGTTAAAGTAAGTAAATTAAAAAATTAAATTTAACAAATAATATTAATATTATGATTTATAATTCATAATCCATATGAAATGGAATGTAACAGAACACACATTACATTCAATACATAACTTGGGAACAAAAAGAATTCATAAATAATATCAAAACATTAATCTCATTGGCTAATAATAATTAAATTATGAATAAAGGTAATGCCTAATATTAGAAATACTATTCTCAAAAAAACTTATTTCTATACCTTCAATACATTTAAATGATAATATTTAAAACTACGGATAAAGACCCATTTAGTTTGGAAAAATAATGTTTTTCATGAGACCTACCAATGCATTGAGGCGATTTATAATTTTAGGTCCCACCTATTACATCATTTCCAAAGAATATCTTATATATCAAATGATATATTTAATTGATTGACAATATTCCTTATCAAAAAAATATTCCTACTGTGTAAAGTATAAAGATTTACCAATATTTCCCTAGTAAATCAAATAACATTCAAATTAGGAACTTGTATTTAAAAATTATATAAAGTGTTAGAAATAATAATATCTATGATAAAAAAATACATATTTCAATTATTGGATCTTATGAAAGATAAATAATAAAATTAATTCATTAAAATTGTATATAATCTTAATACAAAGTGGGATTATAAAATAAATTGTCACATGCATGGTAAATTTTAATTTGAAACCCCTTACAAGAAAATAAATCAATTGAATCATTATTCATAATGAATAAATAATAATTATTTTTAAATACATTACTAGTGTATTATATACACCAAACATAAGAAATATGTTTATATAATAAATATGTCTCAATTGAGTGAAATTTGAGATGAAATATCTTACGATGATCATACCATTGAAGAGAGGATTAATCAACGGATTCATTATGTGAATCTTATTTAAATTAAAAAATAAAAATAAAATATAAAAAAGTCCTATATAAATACAAACATTCTACTAAAATATCTTATACAGTGCAGACGTTATATAACCCTATAAATTGAATTATGTTGAAAAATTATTTACCACTAAGTAACTTTCATGTCAAATCAACTTGGATTAATTAAATAAAATTGAAATATAAAATACCATGATTTATGAAGGATTAATTTTGCTACATTTAAAATGGGTAGTATATAACAAATATAAAAGAAATTATATTTTTAATGTTAAAATGTGTCTTAACTAAGGGAAATTAAGGTGAAGTCCCTTACCACTATGTAATGTTCATGTAAAACCCCCTTGGATTAAATAAATAAAATAAAAAATTTATATACCTTTAATTTTTAATTATTCATCATAAAACATGTAACATTTGATTAATATACCCTATATAAAAAATGTGGTGCATTACATTAAAAAATGCTAAAGTGAAGGGAAATTGAGACAAAATCCCTTACTTCAAATTTACCTTTAGTTGAATGTACATTATGATGATGAATAATATTTGCTAAAAACGTTATCAATTTATAAAATAAACATATTAATATTTATAATATCATATTTGATATTATTATAATATCATATAACATGTTTTTTATTACCATTGTTTCATGGTTTATCTACATTGTTTTCTCATTCATTAGTTTCCAGTGAATTATCTGGTTCATTTGAAGAGGATATAGATCCATATTATCAATAATTTAATTTATGTTTTAAATATCATATTTATTAATTGGAAATATTTTTAATACCATTCTTAAATGTTGTACATGGAAGAAGAATCACATCACTTTGTGGTGACTGTAGACTATAAATGTAAATGAGAGATAATATAATTTCATTAATTACTAAAATGTTAAATAAAAGGATGATAATTTTCAGATTGAATATAACATAAAATTTATCTTTTAGATTAATTATTTCTATCATTATAACTATCCATGTTAGTTGGTGATAGAAAACAAAATATATATGTTCTTGAGGCAGTAGTCTGCCACACACACAAGAGACAAATTTATTACCCATTTGATTGAGAAGGCCATTAATAAATATTATTCCATTAATATAACAAAATCTAACTATATGAGATATATTGGTGTTATTATATTGTTAATTTTAATATATAATGGAAGGTGGAAAGGGAATATTTAAAATGAAACTGCATAGTGAAGAAAATTATCTTCGCTTTGAAGAACCGTCATTTGATCTCTTATTGAGGACCCTAAGGTTAGTATTTGGAGAATAAAAGAACCAATAGAATGTTTTTAATGATATTCGGAAGAAATTGTTCCATATTTTCGTTTCTAAAATGGGATTTTCTCATTTGAAGAACTGATGTGGGTGAATTCCCTTTTTTAATTGAGGAGCAGTTACATTTTTGTAAATATCCAAAAATATTAAATAATAGGAAGCCACTATTACCCCTAAGTGACTCCAAAATTGAAAAATAATGGACTTATGATATGATAAGGTTGATACCAACCTCTAATAAATAAAACTATTTTTAAACAAGTGATTCTTTTATACTCTATATTTATTTACATTTATTTTTTCCTTCACGGTAAATAGTTTTAACCTAGGTAATTAATCAATTTTGGATAAAATAACATATGAAATATTAGATAATTTTTCCCTAATTATTCAAATTACATAATAAAATTTTACAAATGAAAATTCCATGTATGTGTAAAATTAATTTTATCATAATCATGAATGAGACACAAAACAATCTTTTAATATTATCCATAATAATTAATTTTTAGTATTTTTACTAATCATTATGACTTAAAATTAAGTTGAAATTGTTAAATAATAATTTTTATGAGTATTATAACTATGGAATCAATTTTATAAAATTTAATTCTTATTTTTGTTGTAATTTTATTTCAATATAAACCTAAAAATCATGTTGAGAAGCATTTTTTTATGAAAGGGTTTTTCAAGTATAAGATGATCTTATATTAAATATATTTTAATGTCTCCGACCAAGGTGCCAATAAACTGGTTCCCTAATATGAGTAGTTACATGACCTCATGTGCGCCTCCCTGAATGCCAAAGGTTTCTGACTAACAGTGAGGGTCCAACAAGTCATTTGTGGAGACTATACCCTCAATACTAGAGTAATTCACAACAAATATTAATTTAAATAGCGGAAACATATGAAAAAAATCCATATCACTCTTAATAACCAATTCCCAATATTGGTACAATCATAAAAATAGTAAATATACCATGTCATGCTAGAGTGTCAAGTGATCAAAACCCAAAAGAAATGAAATGGTAGAATCCCCATAATGGTCACGACTCCATGTCTAGAACCCCAACCAAACATGTGCCATATCCAACTCATCTCCCAAGAATAGGGCCCTTGCCCATGTCCGGAGCTCCAAGCCTAAAATCTATTCATGTACTCAATGGCAGCCTGAGAAGGGTGTGAGTATAACTCAGTAGGACACCACCAAAGGGGTCTAAAAAATATCCATCAATGTAGATAGTGCATGCAATTGATAAAGGCATGTTATCATAAATAGTTCAATATGTCATTCTAGACAATGTTCGTTTTATTTATACTACCAATTAATTCAAGTTTACTACATAGAATTTCATTACTCAATCTCCCCTTTTTATGTGTTCAATGGATAAGGATTATTCAGCACATGGAAATAAAATCATGCTCTATCTCACAAGGCATCACAATATAACAATTCCCAATATCCTCACCTCAAGGCCTCAGTCCAGGTGGAATTCAACAGTTAGGGGAATAGAACTCGGTCCCCTTCTGTATCATGTGAATTTAGGGGAGGAGATAGAACCCCAGCCAACTCGACCTGTGGGCATAGAACCTCAAGTCAATACCCTACTCATCCAAGCCATGTGCACATGCTTATTTATCATTCTCCACATAACACTATAACACAAAAACATAGCCAAAATCATTTACAATAATCACAATAATCTCAATAAATGGGAATTTAAATTTTTCCTCACTCTATTAACACATTCATTATTGATATTACTTAACCACGTTATCCCCTTTCTCATTTTCAATGCCTCTCTCACTAAGTATATTTAGGTATAATGCTAATCCCTATCATTTTTCCATTTATCCACTAAACACTTTTTCGTTCCAACCAAAAAACCTCTTGGGTAATTATCCAACCTAGGTGTATTACTAGAAACCAATTAAAATTATTTTAATAATATTAACATAATCATCAAAGTCTCTATATTCTTACACAACAACCTATACTGACTTAGAAAACTCTAAGTCCGTGGAAATATTGGCATTCCACTAGGGTGGCCCTATTTTAATCAAGTAATCCTCTTGTATACCATGGGGATATAGAGGGTTTCAATTAGCCATTTAGACACCACTACATAGCATCATGTCAAGGGAATCAAGGACTATTAAATAGAGGTAATGAAAAAAACCCTACATGCAAAAATGTATACAAAATCCAAGGGATATAATTTTGTTGACCCCTACCTAGAATCCACTTGAAAACACACTCACAAAAGAAGACTTAGATCTCGATCCAACCAACCCTTGAAGATTTACCCGAAAACTTAGAAAAAAAGGTAGGGTTTGAGAGCTTCAGATGGATAGGGAAAAAATAGAAACCTTAAACTAATTAAGAAAAGAATGTGGGATATTAGCCATACCCAGATCTTCAATTCGCAAATGACGGCACCATAAACAACCCAAAATCAAAATAGATTGATCCTTGGGAGATTTTGATCCCTTTGGTTCATTCATTGGGATGAAAAGGAGGAGGGATAAGAAAATATCAAATGGATTATAAAATCTTAGCATAGAATTTTTGTAATGTTTTAAATGTTTTTGGGCTGTAGTGTTTGCCTGCACGGTTTTCCAAATCGTGCTCAAACCGGGAAGATGCTTCCATCCCAAAAGAGCCCCTTCACATAGTTTACCCGCACTATTTTCTAGACCATGCACAAACCATGTAGAGGATACTGTCCAAAATCATACGTCTTGCATTGTTTTCATTGTTTTCTCACATGGTTATCACTAACCATGCGCAAGTTGTGAAGATAGCCCATAAAACTCATTTTCCCCTTTTTTTGTGTCCCGAACACCCCCGATCCTCCTTAAGAACATTTGAAATCACATATTTCACAAAAATAATGATCCTAAACTGAATTGTAAATAAATCATATCTTACATATAAATACAGGATCTTACAACCTCCCCAGATTATAACGGCTCATCCCAGAGTTTCTCTTACTGAGCATCATGAGTTTCTAAAAGAAGGATATTGGGATACTGTACCCACATATCCTATTACCAATCCCAAGATTCATCCTGAATGTTTCAATGTTTCAACAGAATATGAACCAAGGGCACAACCATACCACGTAAAACGTTTCCATTATGGTCCACAATACGAACCAGATGCTCCTCAAAGGACACATCATCCTCAAGATCAACATCCTTGACATTTATCACTTGAGATATATCTAGATGATACTATCAGTGTTCTGAAACATTGAAAACGTCATGCATGCCATTATATCATTGTATATGATCCAATCAGTAATCTATCACTCTGATTTTATCCACAATCTCAAATGGACCACCATATCTAGGTTCCAACGTGCCCTACTTCCAAATTCGACGATGACCCAACCATGGAGACACCTGAAGAAAACACTCTCACCCACCACGAACTCATGAGGTTTACGACGCTGATTTTCATATGAATTAGGCCTACTCTAAGCTATTTACATATGCTTTTGAATCATATAAACCTTATCCAATGTCTCCGGCACAATACTCAGCCCTAATAACTCAGACTTTCCATCCACTAAGAAACACAATAGTGATCTACATGGTCTCCCAAAAAGTTCCTCAAAATATTCCATCTAGATTGTAGACAGAAAACTCTTTTTAAAAGAAAACTCAACAAACAAAATGTTCTTTTCCCAAGAACAACCAAAATCCATAACACATGGTCTCACAATGTCTTCTAATACATGAATTGAACACTTTGACTTTCCATCAGTCTATGTGTGGTTATCCATTCTCAGAAACACCTGGGTACCAAGTACCTTTTGTAGTCCATTCTTGAATCGTAAGGGGAAATGCAGATTATGATCCAAAATTATGGTACTCACCACATGATTAAACCTTAATATTTTCTAAACATACAACTCCCCCCAATTGGTTGAATATATTGGATTCCTGAATTGGAAATAAATTGGCCACTTTGGTCAAGCGATTTACAACCACACAAATTGAATCATTCTTATGAGGCTTCATCAGAAGACCCACTATAAAGCCCATCGTGATGTTATTCCACTACCACTCTGTAATAGAGAATTACTACAACATCCTACCTGGGCATTGATATTTATCCATTACATAATGAGAGGTAAGGAATTGTTCCACAAAACTCACCAATTCTTTCTTCATTCCTAAACACCAAAACTGCCTACATAGACTGTAGTACATCTTAGTCATTCCCAAATGGACTTCCCACATTGACTCATGGAACTCACACATCAAATATTTATGTAAATCTTTCGGTACCAAAACATGCCCATGAACAAAATAAATTTTATCAGTGTAGAAGGTCCGACAATATGGTGACTCCCCACCTTTAACTCCTTCCTTCATATCCATGAACTATAGATCTACCAACCAACTCTCTTTAATTCAACTCAAATGTGCGGACTCAACTGGTATAAATGTAAGGTTCACCGGCATGTTCCCCTCCTTTACCTCTAAATACAACTTTGCAAACAAGGCCATCATCACCCAATCTAAACTAGATTCCCAAACCACTTGATTCTGAGTCTTCCGGTACAGAGCCTCAGTGACCCTACTTTTTCCCCATGTGTAAACCAATAAAAAATCAATGGACTATAAGTACTCGACCCATCGTCGCTATAAAATATTTAAATCCCATTGAGATAATATCTATTTGATACTTTTGTGGTCTTTATACACCATAAAGGGTTCTCCAAAAAAAATAATGCATACAACACATTAAGGCATAAACCGCCACAGGTAGTTGTAGGTCATGAGTAGGATAATTTATTTCATGTGGCCTCTAGTGCCTCAACCCATAAGCTATAATCTGATCACCCTGCTTCCACACTTCCCCAAGTCGAACACTAGACACCTCACAAGAAAAGGTATACTTACTACCAAGTTCGGGTAAGATCAAAATCGGTGCAGCAGTAAACTTCTTCTTCAGCTTGTGAAAATCATTCTCACAAACCTCTGACCAATCGAACCTAACCCCCTTGTTGGTTTGGCCTATGAAAAATACTTCTAAATTAGAGAAATGTCTAATAAACCTTCTGTAATAACCATCCAAACCGAGAAAATTCTGAATATCGAAGATGTTGTTGGGATGTTCCCAGTACACCACAACCTGCACCTTTTCTGGATCCATCAACACGCTTGAATCAGATAAGATATTCCCAAAATTGCACATCATCAATCAAAACTAACATTTTTATAGATTAGCTAAATCATATGCTATACTAGTGTACTCAAGACGATGTCAATATGTTTTTCATGATCATCATTAGTTCTGGAGTAAAAAAGATGCCATCAATGAAAAAAACATCAAACTGATCTAGATACGGGAGGAATATCTGGTTCATCAATTCTATAAACTCATCTCGAGCATCGGTCAAACCACACGACATAACCTAGAATTCATACCACTCGAACCTACATCAGAATGCCTTCTAGGGTATGTCAGAAGTTCTCACCCCCAACTGATGGTGTCCCAATCTCAATTCGATCATGGAAAACACTAAGGCACCTTTGAGATGATCAAATATGTGATCAATTCTAGTAAGAGCGTATCTGTTCTTAATATTCATATGGTTCAACATCCTATAATTGACACATAGCCTAAGTGATCCACCATACTTGTTATAAAACAACATAGGAGATCCTCAAGGTGATTTACTAGGACATATAAACCCATTACACTCTAATTCCCCAAACTGATCATTTAGTTCTTGGAGATCTAACGACACCATTCAGTAAGGTGGAATGGAAACTGGATCCACTCTACAAAACAATTAATTCATAATCACCACATCTCTTTTAGGTGGAAACCCCATAATTTCCTCAAAAAACACATCCTGAAACCGGTCCAGAAAAAAAGGGGGGACCGGTTGTCCTTTCTCACCATAATCTATCATAAGGCATGCCACTAGGGCTATGATCTCCCCTATCTAATGTCGTAATAGCCATGTGCGGCCTGACCGAGTATCCCACTCACCACGAAGAACATGAGTTCTCCCATTAAGATATGTGAATGTTACTCAATGTTAGTAATAATGGATATGGGGTTGATATAACACCAAACAATACATTCCCATGATTAGGTCAAAAAATGAAAAATCTAGGAGAAACAAATCCCATAAAAAATGATTCCCACAAACCCCTAGAGAACAATATTTACGTTGTCTGATGTCCTCAACTCGCACTCCTAACAGACTATCAAACAACATTATTCCATATTTTTTCACTACAGTTAAGCCCAACAGAACTAAAAAATGAGCATAAATAATGGAATGTGTCGCACTTGTATCGAATACAGGTCCAGAAAACGTGGAAGCTACAAGAATCGTACCATAAACTGTAGACGGTCCTGCCTTAGAACATTAATGTGTGGCCTGAACTGCTTGGAGGTTTCCTGACCCTTTACCCTGGGCTTTAGCCTGAGTACCCTACACTGCACTGCTCTATTGGTAAGGGTGTTCTCACCCCCCGAGTTCCACGTTCACCCCTACCAGTATGGCCCTTGGAGCTCCAACTGCCTGCCTGATATGGGGTAACGAACCCCCTAACTACACTCGAAATCGACCACCCCACCCCCTGCCTACACTTGACATTGACCTCATACCTCCATCATTCCATGATTACCATGGGTTCCTATAGAATCTCTGCACGTGGCCTAGCCTTACACATGCTCGGAACTCCACTAGTGGGTGGGGACACTAGTCACGCTTGTGCCCTAGCCTACCACATTGAAAGTGGAAGACCTAATCACCACCCTGATAAGATGAACCCCTATTTTGACTGCTCTTTATGCTTCCCCCTTTCTAGAAGGTCTCAATTTGGTGCTTCCTAATTTCAGAAGCCACACCACATGCTTGCCCAACTGGTTCCACAAGTTCACTACCTATAGCTCCCTTCATATTTTCCTTAGAGATAAAGGATTTATCCTCCACTTTAGAAAACATTTTTTGTCGAAAAATATTCAACTGAGACATGATCTCATGTCTCAGTCTGTCCTGTAAGAATTTTGCCACAACTGCCTCATCTCCCTTCAATGTCAGAATGAAGTGTCTCAAATTACTGAAATATATATCATAGTCTGTCACATACATTTTCCCCTGAGTCAACCTCATAAAATCTAAAACTACGTCCCCAAGGATTATGGCTAGAAGTGCTCAAGGAACTTCTCTTGAATATTTTTGGATGTCATCCTCTCATCTTACTATGTGTGAACTATAATGTCCCACCAACGTTTTTCTTACTATCATATCATATAGGCCTCTAACATGTCTCTCTTATCTAGAGGGGTCTCTAGATGGCCAATAATAGTTTTGATGGACTCTATCTAGAACGATGTTGCTTCTAGACCACCCTCTTCGATAAAGGTCAGAGGGTGTTGTAGCTGAAACTCCCTGGTCAGCTCAAACGTGCTCGACGCAACATGCCCTGGGTATCATTCCATAATCTGCATAAAATGAAAAAAGTTCTAATAGAACTGCTCTTCTCTATACCCTTGAATCCCCACATTCTCTTGCTCTAGTACTGGAGGAGTGTTCTTGGCAATGTACTCATGTCACCCAACTGGCGCACATCTTTGATGTAAAATTTCTCTACATTGCCGAACACAATATTTAGAATAGAACCATAAAGATTATTTGAGAAGGAAGAGGTATAGAGAGGATCATAACTTGTTATAACCACACCAGTTCATTTAAACTACTCTAAAGATCCCGCTCGTAACCAGTTCACTACCCTTGAACACATACCTATGTTCATGTCCAACATGATATCTAGTTATCAGGGTTACTAGCCTTATCTTTTACACACATTTGATCAATTTTATGATTCCAATTTAATCTTATAAAAACTTATTCCACTTTAACTTCTTTTTCAAAATCCATTTTTTAATTAATACTAGTCATTTTCACTTCCCCTTTTCACTCACTCATACCATATTACTTGTCATAATTCATTAGATTTAACAGAACATATGCATCCTAAAATTTACATCCTGTACACTGATCCCAAGTGTGCGCCTATCCTGATGCATGTAAATTTCCCACATATATTCCTAGAATTATGCATCAATTCAAAACCTTGTAACTTTCCGGCCATGAGAGAAATATCACAAAACTGTCAAATCACACTACAATTGAATCACAAAAAAGTGGGATATCATCAAATGTAACAAAACATAGTAATTACAATAATCCCTTACCAGGGTGACTTGGGTTTTCCATAGTACATTGTTTAGCTACTCCCATACACGATCTCATTAACATGGCCCGACACATTCCTAATCTATTGTATTCCTTCCCCAAATAGTAATAAAGAAAAAAAGAACCTTATTTGATTCAACTTTGTAACATCCCCGACCCGGGTGCCACTAAATAGGTACCCCAAGGCAGGTTGTTGCAAGAGCTCAAGCATGCAACCCCATACACAAGAGGTTTCTCGATTAGAAGTGAGGTTCCAATAAGTCGTGTGGGGAGACTATACCCTTAATACCTTAGTGGTTTATAGTATATAATAATTAAAATAGCAGAAACATAAGAGAATAATATATAACATACATAATAACCAAATACCATAATTGGGTACAATCATAACAACAATAAATATTATATATCATGATACAATGTCAAGTGTTCAAAACTCAAAAGAAAAAAATGTAGAATCCCCAAAATGGTCCAAAATCCAAGTATGGAACCTCACCCAAACATTTCCCATTTCCAACTCATCTCCCTAGAATAAGTCCCTTTCCCTTGTCCTAAACTGGAAGCTTGAAATCAGCACAGGATCCCAACGGCTGCCCGATCAGGGTGTGAGTATAACATAGTAGGCCACCGCCAATGGTGTGTACAAAATATTCTGTAAGTTAGATAGTTCATACAATTTATAAATAAAGGTAATTTATGGTAAATAGTTCAATAGGTCATTTTAAAATATGTTCAATTTATTTATACTACCAATAAATTTGGGTTCACAACTTAGGAATTTAATTATTCAATCTCCCCTTTTTTGTGTTCAATGGATTTGGAATCTTTAGAATATTGAAATACAATCAATCTATATCTCCCTAAGCATCACAATATAACAATTCCAAATATCCTCACCTCAAAGCCTTTGTCTGGGTGGAATGAATCCATTAGGGGAATTGAACTCCATCCCCTTTCCTAACCCATGCATTTAAAGGAGGAGCTAGAACCTCGGTCCAACTCGACCTATGGGCATAGAACCTCATGTTAATTCCCCACTCAGCCAATCCATGTGAACATGCATATTTATCATTTACCACAAAACACCATATCACAACAACATAGCCAACATCATCTAAAATCATCACAATAATCTCAATAAATGGGAATTAACAGTTTTTCCTAAATCAATTAAGACATTAATTGTTCATATTACTTAACCCCTTTATCCCCATTCTCATTTTCCATTCCTATATCACTAATCACATTTATGTATAAAGCTAATCCCTATTATTTTCCAATGAATCCATTTAACCCGTCTTTTTGAAAACCAAACAACCTCTTTGGTAATTATCGAACCTAGGTGTATTGCTAGACACCAATTTAAATCCCGTTAAGAATAATAATATAATCATCAAGGGCTCTACATTCTTTTACAATGGCCTACACTTACTTAGCTAACTCTAAGTAGGGGGAAATATCTGCACACCCCTCGAGTTTCGTTAATTCAGTTGAGTCAACCTATTTTGATCCCATGGGGATCAAAAGGGGTTCAATTATCCATTTAGACACCACTACATCACATCATGTCAAGGGAGTCAAGAACTCCTCAAAATAGGGAAAGAAAAAAATTCATATATTCAAAAATCAACAAAAAATCCAAGGGATATAATTTTGGAGACCATGTTCCTTGGATCTATCGGGAAACGCACTCCCAAACAAAGCCATAGATCCCAATTCTACCATCCCTTGAAGATTTACCATAAAAATCACTACAATGGTAGGGTTTTAGTGCTTTAGATGAAGAGGTAAAAGATTTAGAAACTCTAAACATAAAATAAAATAAATATGGTGATTAGCCTTACCTAGATCTTCAATCTGCAACTGACGGCATTCCAAATGGCCAATAATCGAAAGAATTGATCGTTTGGAGCTCTTGGTCCCCATGAGTTATTCTTATGAAAGAAAAGGAGGATAGAAGAGGAAAATCCTAAGTGGGTTATAAAATCCTGTAGTGGCATTTGGGTTAATTTTAATAGGATTCTGGGAGGCATGGTTTTACAAACTGTGTGAAAACTCTGTAGATTCTTTTATCCCAAAAGATCCCCTTTGCATGGTTTACCCTCACAGTTTCCCAAACTGTGTGCAAACAATGTAGAGGCTACAGTCCAAAAACCTTTTTCTTACATGGCTTACCTAGGCTTCCCTCACAGTTATCCCTAAACATGCGCATACCATGTGGATAGTTCAGAAAACCCATTTCCCCCTTTTTTCGTGTCCCGATCCCCCAGAACACCCTCGAGCCTCCTTAGGAACTTTGGAAAGCACTTAATTGATCAAAATAAATAGCCTAAATTTAAATATAAATAATACATACCTTACAAATAAATTAGGGATCTTACATATTTAACTTGTAATCATCATTAGATGTATGCAGATTCATAAAGTAAGATATATAATATATTAATTTAATTTATATATTCAATCATTAGATATTTTTCTGAATAATTTAAATGGATAAAAATCATGACTTTTTTAAACAATTAAAGTTTTCTTAAGAGAAAACAAAATTATGGAAATTATTGATCTTTCCCAAAAAATGTTACTATCATTATTTATATGAAAATGATAGTTAATAAATTTTTTATTTTATATATTATTAAATAGAAACAAAAATAAAACGAGGAATTGTTAAATGATACCTTTTTTATTTTTCATTAATCCTTATTTTTGAGAAAAAATAACATGAAATTATTATAATATTATTTTTAGAATGCAAGTTCGATTTTGACAGTCATCCTATAAAATTATTTTTTAGGCCATATAATATTAAAATTTGTTTTTTATTATATTTTTAATAATATATATGCAACACCCATAATAATTGAGTCGTTGAGGTTACATTCTTCACTCGTAAAATTTCATCCATTAAATTTTAAGGATGCTACATTTTCTAAAAAATAATGGTGGTTCGTTTTAATAACAAGAATTACATTCCTTTATACATTTAAAATTAAACCCATTATATGTGACCATGGTTAATGGTTTCACCAATCGGGAAAAATTATGAATGAATTGCTAATAGTAACCTACAAAACCAATGAAACTATACACTCGAGTTATGTTCATTGTTGAATGCCATTATTTCTCAGCCTTTGTTTTTTAGGATCAAATGAGACTCCATCAGTGGGGTAAATATTGACAACCAAAGAAACCCCTTGAATCCATAATTCATAACGTAAAAATTTATCATATAAATCTTTTCCTCTTACTGTCTCAACAATGAACCCCAAGTGATTACCGTAATCATAATGTCTGTTAGAATACACCAGGATATGATGAAGGAGTACCACAAAAAACTCATTTAGATATAACATGAGTAACCTTCTAACTATATGTATAAAATAATATTTATCATTATTAAATCTAAATAGAATTACTATAAAATCATAATTTCTATACCTCATTTCGAATGTTATCTTAAAAATATCTTCCAACATTACTCAAAATTGATGATACATAGAAAAAAGGTCAATATTTGAAAAATATTAAACTCTGTTATGTTGATAAAACAAGTCATAAATGATAATTTTAGGATATATATTCATTATCATTATAGAGATTATTTCTACAAAATAATTGCACATTCTCACAGAACAATCTATATTTTTAGTAGTGTGAGTCGGGGATCCCCTCGGTGAAACACTACGGAGAATAAATCCCTCCTCACACAACTACCCTAGCTGTTTCATAAGATACACTATATCTACAATAGAAATTATATAGAGAGTCTTTTATATAGTTTTTTACGAGGTATTAAATCAATAGAAAACACAACTTATATCTATGGGGAATTTCCATAAAATCCTTGAATAAATACACATATTTATTCCTATACATTAGGTAGATCCTCCTTTTGAAGATTGAATTTTCCATCCATAGATTGTGTTTTCTATTATTCCTTATGAATATCATAATTTCCATCCCCTTATAATAAATATTTTCATAATATTTTGAATGCTAGTTTATAAAAATATTATATAAAAGAAAACCATAGGTATGATATTAATTTCAAAGAATAGATCATGATTTTATTTCATAATGGTAACTAAATGACACATCCTTATCATGATGAGATATATACTATACGTTTTGAAAAAATCACTTCTTTTAAGATTCATGGTAAATATCAAATTTATATGGAAAAAATAGAAGAAATAAATGTGTGTCGGGATCCCGAATCAAATAAATATTAAGATAAAATTATTCTATGATTAATTTACCCTCCACCGTATATATGGGAACTTTAACCTCAAATTTAGTGGTTGCATATTGTTGTCTTTCTCCCCTTGGCCACTTATACAGTATGTTTCATTATAGAATAGGGAATTGGTTTATAATAATTCCCAATGTTATTATAGTTCATGTGTTGGATAAATGTGGTATCATTATTTACCTCACATTCATGATCCAAATGACCCTTTTTAACACACATGTAACACACTCCTATACCATTCAAAAATATTCCATGATTTTTCATTAAAAAATGTCATATTATGGAAATTGTCTCATTTTATTCTTCTTATTTTACATGTTCCATTTTTATTGGTGTTAATAAGTCCCCTTCTTCTCTATATTCTACTTTAATATATTGTATCTATAGATATCCTCCACTATTTTTTTGGTGCATAAATCTATTTCTTTCTGTGATGAATAATTTTGGGAGACTAACACCCTTCAGAAGTTTGTGTTAAGTCCTTAAAAGAAATTATAAATATTGAGTTCAATATTGTTTATATAATCCATAACATACCTATATAATCTTGTAAAGGTATCATCTTACCCAATGGATTTTTTTTGATTTTCATTAATAAATGGAACTTTACATTCATTTCGTTTCATTTCTCATGACAAAATTATTAATAGAATAATGCTTCCTTAAAATATTTCTATTCCATGTGTTCTATTTTATCTTATCCCGTAATAATATGGATTAATGACCACCATTGATTTTTATTTCATTTGAGATAATATAGTATCAGTAAAATATTTTTCATTTCATTGAATCCAATGATTGGATATATATTTTCAATTTACTTCATCCATTTCTCAGTAACCATTGGACTATTAGTCCCACTAAATGATGGGTTTTTATATTGAATTCCAAAATATAACATAATAGAATCATGTTGTTGAAAATTATTTAGTTACATTTGGTCAAGATTATTTTTCATTACCTGATTACACTTCCATAATATTTTAATTTTCTTCTCAATTACAATAAATATTATAATTTATTTCTTAATATGAAAATCACTACATTATTCATGAGTATTGATAACATTATGTTTCCCTTGAAATATTTATAAATAATGGAATATACTGGATTAGGTCATGAAATTATTGATTTTAAAACATAATATTTTATTATAAATATGTTGTAACAGAGAACAAAAATTGAAAATTTATGCAATGTGAGTCTCTGAATCGTTAATGGGGTTTCTTTGGGAATATCATTATATCCAAAAAATAATTCCAAATCTTTCCTAATGGATTTTAATAAAAATTTGAATTATCTAAAGAATATATCCTATGAGTGTCTAGCAATATTTGTATTAAGGATTATTTTCTCACCATATGATGATCTAGTTAAAGACAAATGGGCACATTTTAGAGTTATTATCCCTAGGTAAAACTATTTGTATGACCACATCCACTTTTAGTATCCACATAAGGATTTATATCTTTGAAAAAGAACATAATCTATTCCTTAAAAACATTAGGAAATTTTTTCAAGAGTTATCCTCAATGTTTATCATAGGATTATGTTCTCTAATATATGTACTCTTAAATCTAGTTCCCAAGGACCCTAATAAAATTATTTTGATACCGACTTGAAATACCTCACCCCAATTTCCAAACCCAGTAGTTATATTACTATACTGAAATAAGATACAACTTATCGAATCCCAAAGGACTGAATAGTTTAGTAGTTTATTTAAACTAGATATATAATTTATCATTTCATTACATTTGAAAACAAAAATTAAAACATATAGATATTAAATATTCATCGTCCTTGAATTTATTGAAATATTAATTATCTACATCATGGGGAATGAGAAAAAAAATTGAACTGAAATGCATAGTAAAGGATATGTATACTGGAACCTAGTAGGAATAAATAATGACAAATAAATATGTAAAGGTAAATAAATTAGCATAAATTGTTTCAATAAATACCATTACTATCATGATTAGATAAGGAATAATGAACCTGTAAATGTAAATAAGTAAACACACATTTCATTTAATTAATAAGATATCTTTTCTTATTAGATTAGTAATACTAAATATGACATGATAAATAACTGAGCACACATGTAATTTAATCATTAAATTAATTAAAAAAATACACATATAATATTAATAGAGTAATCATGTGGATAATAACAACTAAATTACCAATGAAGGAGGTTTATATATTAGATGACATGATCTTAGACATCATGATATGTATACAATCATGAAATTTTTCTATGGTAGTTTAAAACTATGGGTAATGACAAAATTAATTTTTCCAACAGATTTCTCTCGTGAGACGTAACGATGCATTAACCCTATATATAATTATAGTTTATATAAATAATTTCATTCCCAAATCATTTTTCATATATGTAATGATCAAAATACATCATGAACAATATACATCCTACAAAAATATCCATATTTATTAAATAATATTGATTTTTCAATATATCCCAAGTCAATCATATAAAATATAATGTTAGATAATTTATATAGAATTGATATATTGATTAATAAGTAAGAATATCATTCATAAAGAATTATTTTATTTAAATTACATGATGTTGATAAATATAAATGATAGGATTCTTTGAACGAAAATATAAGTAACCACAAAAGAATGTGAATTTGTAAAATAAATATTTACCACTTAAAAAACATTTAAATTGAAACCCCATGATTGAATAGAATACATTTGAAACTATAAACATCATGAATAACTAAGTTTTAATTTTAAATACCTAAAAGATCTATTATATAACCCAAATAAAATAGAATATGTTTATAATCACAAATATTTCTCAATGGTGTGAAATTTGACACGAAATATCTTACAATGAACATACCATTTAAGTGAGTATTAATCAATGAATTTATTATTTGTATCAAATTTATAATTACATAAATAATTGTATGTAAAATATAAATTATTTAGAATTATTTACACACATATTATTAAAATATAAATGATAATGAAGAAGTAATATAACTCACTGAATTGAAATGGAGTTATGAAATTATTTTACACTTGGTAACAATAAATTCATGTCACCTTCAATGAAATAATTAAAAATATAGGCTAAAATAAAATTATTTTGAAGGATTATTGATATTACATGTAAAAGGGGTTTAATGAACACAGTATAAAATAATTTAGGTTCAGAATATTAAAATATTCCTCAATGAAGGGATATTGAGAGAAAACCTGTACCACTTGATAATATTGAAGTCATATCCCATTGGATGATATAATTCAAAAAAATTATATACCATGAATTGTGAAGGATTTCTTAATTTACATGTAAACGGGTTAGTATATAAACCATATAAATGAAATTGGTGTATAAAATTGAAATGTTCCTTAATGACCATAAATTGAGATACAATCCCATACCTCATATTTATATTTAGATTAAAACGATTTAAAATAAATTATGATTCTTTTAAACTTGTTATTTATTTATAAGATAATTATATTCATATTTATAATATCATTTATGATCTTATTATAATATCATATCATCCATTTGATAAAACTATGTCATTACTACCATTATTTTAGGTGCTAATAAGTTTTTTTATGAATGTTTTGTCACAAAAGATCCAATAATTATGTATATGAAATAAATACATAATATTTAAAATGATATTTATGTTTTAAATATCATATTTATTTGTTTTATTCATTTTTATAAACATTATTGAAATATAGGTATTGAAAATTAATTTCATCGTGTTGTGGATACGTTAGTCATTACGTATGCATGACTGATGATATCATTCCATAAATTTGAAAAAGGGTAATAAAGTGAATTTTAATTTTAAATAATTAATATCATGTAATATGTTTCATATATATTCCTTATTTACATCATTACTAAAATCTATATTATTCAGTGATAGAAAATAATTTACATCAGTATATGAGGTTAAAGTCCACCATACACAAAAGGGATGGCTTTATATACCATTTTATGGAGAAGAAGATGGATACATATAATTCCTTAAACATGATAAATTTCGTTTTAAATGGGAGATAATTTTTTTATATTGTAATTTTTAATAGATAATGGATGGTGGGAAATGTATAATTACAATGAAATAACATAGTAAAGTCAATTACCTTCATTAAGAAGAACCACAATTCCATATCATACTAATGAAACTAGGGAAGGTTAGTTAGGAATAAAAAAATCTCAATAATTTGGTTAAGGATTCTTCAGATGGGGTTTTGAAGGTATGTTCTAGATAAATGTTATGATTTTTTAAAAAAATGATTGCAGGGAGTTCCCTTATATAATTGAGGAGTGACATTTTTGTAAATACACAAAAATATACAATAATGGGAAGTCACTCTCTCTGAAAGTGCCTATATAATTGATAAATAATGGAATGTAGGGATGATAAGCTCAAACCAAACAACCACCATATAAAATGAAATTTGTTTTAACAATGTAATTCTTTTATTCTGTATGTTTTCATAGTTTTAAAATTTTAGTTTTCACAAAGGGTTCTAGTTTATGACCTCATTATATAATCCTTTAAGAATAAAATAATGTTATATTTATTAGAAATTTTTATATAATAATTATAAATATGAAATAAAATATATCAATAAAATCATATGGGATTAAAATTAATTTTAAAAAAATCATTTGTAATGCGCAAGACCTCATTTTTACCTAAACCATATAATTATTTTTTATTTTTTTATTAATCATTATAAAGAAATTAAATATACCATATTCGATAATATAATTTATTGTAATTAAAAATATAGAAACTAGTTTATTATGTTAATATCATTGTAGTGGAATAATTTAATTTTAAAATAATCATAGAAATCACATTTATAGTCTATTTCTACAGAATTGACTATTTCGAGAATTACATGGTCTTATATAAACTATATGATTATTAGTTAGCATTAGATAGATTTAAATTAATATATTTATATCTATATATAATATTATTATTTATATATAATTCATAATTAAATATTATTTTTGTTAATTTAAATTGATATACAATAATCCTATTTAAAAAAACCAATTTAAAAAAATAGTTATTTGGAAAACATAACATTTTACCTCTAAATAGTTATCCTTTTTTATATAAAATTCATAGTTAATACTGCGTTAATTATAAATATTATTAAAAATTATTACAAACTAAGGGATTAATAGTTAAATATTAAAATTTTCATTATTAATACAATATTTTTTCTAGGGGAATGTTTCAAAAATTAATTCGATGCTTATTTTGGCCATGTTATTCAAATAGTAATATTTATAAGATAAAATTAGAATTTTGTGCCATGAAATAATATAATTTTAATTGTATTATAGTTTTATGGAGTAAAAATGTTCACATAATATAATCGATGCATGATTGTTAAACATATGATTCATTGATCTAATATAACCATGTTTGAAACTTTTAACATAAGAAAAAATATATAAATGATTTCTACCCTCCAGAAGTTCTGTTTAGTATCTTCATTGCCAAAAGAATAACCATTATTAGTATAAACTTATTGATCATATTATAATTCGTTTCCACTTGAAAAAAAATTATAATTCCCATACATTAAAAATTTAAAACATTAAACCATTGATAATACATTATGTAAACCATTATTCCTATCAAATTCATTAACTAAACATTTAATTTTTTCCCGGAAATTTACCACTTTATGCACTTTTTTGCATGCATAAAACATTTATTTGTTCATTTGAGACATTAAATTTAGTGCTTCTTTTTAAATTTCAAACATAAATGATTTTGAATAGGGTTTCTAATATTTTATTTATGATATGATATTTCATAAAACCCTATTTTATATTATTATGTTTTTTAAAAAAACTTACCATGTTTATATTGTTAATCGTAAATAAAGATAGATAGTTCGGTATGACCATGATATTTCTTACTCTAGCTTCTATCCTAACTATTTAATCATTCTGAAGGACATTTTTGTATCATTTACACCCATTATTAACATGGAACCTCTCTATTCAAAATGTTATCTAAAACCAAAATGCATAATTTGGGAAATAATAATCAAAGTGAGGAATCATATAATCATGAAAATAACTTAGAGGATATGTATATCACGAAAAATAATTTTCAATCTATAAATAATTAGGTTTATCCAAGGTAATACATGGTTATTATTTATTCAACTACTTCATAAAATATCACAAAAATAATGTGAACTAAAACAACAATATGTCCCATGAGTGTCTATCCAGGCATAATGTACTAGGACCACTCATCATCAACTGATGAAGATCAAGTTAATATCATATCTATTCCTTTAATTATTTTTATCTCTATGAACATTTGTTCTCTAAATATTTAATCGTTATAGTTTACATACAAATACATAGTTTCTATGAAAACCACACAATATCCCCTTTATAAAATATTGATAATGTCATCTTACATTTAGTCTTATACCCATGGGTTTCAATAAATTTTAATAATACTAATATATAAAAAATGACCAAACTGTGCATTGATACAAATTGAGGGGATACAACCATATCAAACAAAAATATTACATCCATTTAATTAAATATTCATTACATATCATAAAAATATATACCCTAGAAATATAAATTTTTTCTGTATTTAATGAATAGAAACATAATCAACTAATTTCGTGAATGTTATTAAATATATCTCATAATGTTATTCCCACAAATTAATCTTCTTAGTAATACCATACCCAAAAGAATCTTCAGAAGATAAGGAAACCAAATTTAAGAAATGGTAATTTGATATTCTCAATAAGGGTAAATGTAAGAGATATCAGTTAATTAACATAAGTGTGCATAAGATAACCAAATGGGTATGTGAATATGATCATATGTTGTGAAATTAATAAATAATTAGTAAAAGATAATAAATCATAAACTAAATAATAATTATTTTTTATAAAAAAATTCATATTTTTTAAGAGTGTGGTATCATGAATAAAAAATTATGAACCATGAAAATAGTTCAAAATAAAATTACATAAGTTTTTTGAATTCAAATAAAAATATAAAACCATTTCCTTAGTTAGGGGTCACTATCAGGACTATCATAGAGGCATAGGTTAAATCCTCATCCCATAATTCCCTTATTGAAGGTTCACTCGCAAGACTATCATAGTGAACCATGTCCTTTAATAAAATGGGTTCACTCTTTATTCCAGTCATTATTATGCCAATTGATATAATTCATTACCCAATGCAATAGATGGATACATAATTTTAGGCCCAACCATAAAATAGTTAATTCCATACATATTTATCTCCAAGATAATAACAAATTCATCAAATTATCATATAAAAACCAGTGGTTATTATATGGTTTTAATTCCACCATTTTCTAAAGATATAAAAACATGTTCTTTAATAATTTCAGCCAAAATTAATTTACCCATTAAAACAAAACAAGTTCTATAGAACAATATTTTAATCATTATAATAAACTAAATGAATGAAATTTGATTCTATTATATGACTTTCTCCCAAGTTAAGAATAACAATACTAAAAGGATGTTGATGAAGATGAAAATACCTTTGCATGAAAATTCTAATAATTCACTCAAAACTGGGAAAATATTATTTTTTTGGTATATTTAAATATAAAAAATCTCCAAAATATTGATAAATAATTTATCATGGAATATAAAAATTTAAAATATAAAATAAAAATAAAATAAAATTATATAGATGACAACTGAATAATTGTTTTTTGGTAAAAGTTAAAATAAATATTCATTTCCCAATTAAAGTAAAAATTAATAAATAATAAGTTCAATTTTTTAAGAAAATTAATTTTCAAAAATATGAAACTAATATGAAATAGTGTTTAAGATAAATTTATAAAATCATTATATCATATAAAATCACATTCAGTGACATATTTTTAATGAATATTGAAATAGAGAAAAAGTTCATCAACCAAAGAGGAAATAATGTCGGTTATTATTAAAAACATTTTTTTAGTCATCTTAAATACAAAATTGAGGAAAGTGGAAAAATTACAAGAAATTTTCATGAAAATTTTATGGAGAAGAAAATATATAGAATTTTATGTATAAAAATTATATAATTTCATCTAATAATATTTAGTATAGACAATCCCAAAGAGAAATGAGAGAGTAATATAAACCATATAGCTTTGTACAAAAATAAATGCGAGACACTAAACCCTTGTAATGATTATGTCATTAAAGTGCGAATTAGTCAATAATGTGATTATTTGTAGAATATTTAAATAAATATAAAATATATAAATATTGAAAATATTTTAATAAAAAATATTTAAACACATAATATTGTAATGACATATACAATGAAGAAGTAATATGAACTAATGAAAAACAATTTAGTTAAGAAACCCCTTCCCTTAAGTATTTATTTCATTGTAAGTTCTCTAAACTCTTGTATAAGATATTAGTATTTATTATAAAAAATATTGTAGAATCATATTCATTCTTATAATACATGATTTTCTTATATATAAATTTTTCAAGACAAATATTTCATTAGCATCATCATTTTGTGTGTTAAAGGGTTTTTCGTTGTATTTTTCAGTTCGAATATTCCGGTACATAAACATTGATCATAGTACCATAAAACATAGAATTATAATCATGTCATATATTTCATATTATTCCTATCATAACAATAATTTATCATTAATTAATTAATTATTTAGAAATAATTATAACATCACTCATGTTGGTAGTAAAGCTGACATTAACAAGATAGTGTTATAATGTCATAATGAGTGAGAACATTCTGAGGTATAATTAGAATATAATTTTAATTTAACAATATTAATATCAACATTATAATACATATTCATTATATTTAATATTTTTACCTTCCCAAAATGAATTGCATTGAAAATAAAACATATCACTCATGGAGATAAGTGTCTATTCGTACGCATGAACAATACTTCCATTTTATAATGTGAAAAGGAAAAGAAATTAGAGAATATTCTCTCAATATAGAATAATTATTTTTTAATAAATAATATATATATATATAATATCATTATAGCCATCCATGAGATGTAGTGATGGGAGATGAATCACTATGTTACATGGCTGTAGTAGTTTACACGTACACATTAATGATACATTCATTTTCTATTTGATAGAAATGATATGTAAAATAGTTTTAAAATAATAATAATATCATAAAATTATCTTGATGATATTGTATTAATTGTATTATTTGGGAACATTGGTTTTATAGGAACAAAAAATAAGAAATTAACTTTAAAAGAGTTGGATAAGATGAATACGTGTTATTTGAGAGACCTCCTTTGGATGACATGTTAAACCTTATTAGGATGGTTTCAAGAGAAGAAACATTGCTCTAATATGTGCAGAAAGAATATAGTAATGTATTTTAGAAGTACATGGTAAAAATTAGTGGCTTAAGTGGTGTGAAGAATAGTGGATAATCAACACCCTTTATAAGTGTGGGGAGTGGTACTCTTCTAATTTTTCAAAGCGTTAAATTAACAAAATGTCTTATTCTTGGTCACGTTATACGAAGTCAATCCAAACTAATATATAAGATCTAATATGGTTGAAATAAACTCATTCAATTACTATTATAAACGTTTTGGAAACAATTTAAGACTTATATCATAGTTAAATCCACATTAAATCAATGTTAATCTTAACCATGATAACATAACTTTTTTACATTTGAAATGCAATTATAAACTAAAAACTAAAATAGTAATTATAAAAAAATGTAATATATGATTTATATTTTTGAGTCCATTTTATCATATAAAAAATGGTTTAAGTTATTTTTTATATATGTATATAAAACACCTTCGAAATATATTTTCTGGAAATACTCTATTTAAGAATAAAAAACATTTCACCTCAAAATCAAGTAATAATATGTTTTAAATGAATTTTTTTATATATAATATATAGAAGTATAGTTTAATTGTATCAATAAATAATTTATTTTAATCTTCGAAACATAGAACTAATCATAGAGACCCAAAAATACTTTTTTATTTGAATAAATATATTTTATGTTCATAAAAGTCATCCATGTATTCCCATATTCAAAATATTGGTCTAAAATAAACTGGTTTACACCATAAAAAAGTTGTTGTGGAATACCACTAATATATTAGGATAAATTCATTTTTTATATAGATTTCAAACCGTAACATGATAGTTTCAAAATATTTTCACCTATTTTACCATTAGTGAGGGGACACTTCATTAATTTGGTAACAATTCATAATTAAGAAAAAAATGGGATATATTTACCAAATTTGAGCGTAATTATTAAAAAAAATTGTTTTTATTAATAAATTTCATGAAAAAATAAACTAATTTTAATATAATTGCATTAAATGAAATGAAATCAATTTTTATAAAATAAGTTTTCAACGTAAAATTGAAATTACATGAAAATATATAGTAATTAAAATAACTATATATATAATTATATTATTTATAATATAATGATACATATTTTAATCTATTTTAAAATACAAAGAAATATTGGAATATAATATTTAAGGATTTACTAAATAGAAATGAATGTCTTACCAAAATCAGTATTTTAAAAAAAAAATTTAAAAATAAATGATTCCATAAAAATAAAAACAATTCTCCCTATGATATATTTTGTAAGTGGAAATAAAAAATTAAATAATTTTAATCAAATTATATTTCTAAAATTTTTAAATTTATATTTTTTTGAAATATATAGCAAAAATTCTTTTAATGAAAACTGGACATTAATAAACATAAATTCTCTTAATATATTTCATATAAATTAATAATTTTATGCATATTTTAAATTATATAATTTTTAACTTGTTATCATAAGATTATATAAAATTTGACCTTAAATTTACATAACATCATTATATTTAAGGACTAAATACTTAAAATGAGTACATTTGTAATGACTATATATATAATAGTTGTGTTATATTCTTATATATAACCATCAATGCTTAAAAACAATTATTTATTTATGTCTATATCATCATGTATATCTAGAAATTATTATTATTTGTATTAGTAATTTTGTTTTGTGGAACAATCATCATGGAGAACCTTGGGGATAAAATGTTTTTGTTTTTATTAATTTTTATATATAGTTGTGTATTTACTTCACATATGCTTCTCTTCAGATTTTTATATATTATCCTCATAGTGTTTTAGTGTTTATCCATTATAATAATATTTTATCTAAATTAAAGATTCATAATACATATATTTATTACGTTCCTTAGGTAAAATTATATTAGAAATAATTTTTCATTTAGAGGTAAAATACATATAGAAATATAATTGTGTTATAGAAACCCATAGATTGACATAATAATAACATATGAAAAAGGGATCATAAAAATTGAATGAGCGATATATCTTCAGTAACATATCAAAAAATATCATATTAAAATAAAATTGAATATTTAAAAAATTATTTCTTTAACATTTATCTAAGGAAAAATATGCCGAAATAAGAAATGAGAGATTTTGTTTAGAAACATTACATTTCTCTTTTAAATCACCTCTTTTGGATTTAGTTTAAATCATTTAGGGAATAAATAATCTTATAGAATATAACTTCATTAATATGGTAAGAGACGTTGTAAAAGTTATTTGGGTGGAATATTGAAATAAAACTAAACATTATATGGTTTGGAAAGTGTTGAATGCATCCTCTTTACAAAAATCATGATAATGTTTTGTATTTAAAATTAATTTACAAATAATTCTCAAAAAAACCCCATTTATATAGATTTAAAGATTATTTTTCTTATTTGAATAAAATATAAAAACAATACAATTAAATTTATAAAATTTATATAATCACATACATTTAATACTTATTCAAAAAAATTCATACAAACACATAATTTATCTTAACCTTATCAATTTATTTTAATTGAACAAGAATTTTGACTTTTATCCAACTTGTACAAGCAATAACTTTTCCTGTGTAAAATTTTGGATAATTATCAAATAATTTAATTTTTTATAAAAAAAATTTGACAAGTTAAATTTATTATTAATAATTAATATCATCTAAAATCATTTATATAATATTTTATTTAAAAAAATTTCCATGATTCATTTTTAGGAAAATAATGTGGACTTTCAAAAAATTACATAAGAATATATAATCATTTGGATAATTAAATAGTCATATAATTTTAATATTCAGGAATATGTACCAACAAAATTGATTATTCATCATATTTTTATCTCAGTTTGAGTATAGAATTATCTATTTTTAAGTTTTACCTCAAAGACACCAATTTTTATATTTAAAATAATTCCTTCAAATCATTAAAGAACAAAAATTGAAATAAAAATTTAATTTATAATATTTTAGCATAATGTTTAAACAAAGTAGTGATTCTATATCAGATTTATTACTTTTTATAATGTATTAATTTTTTCATTAATTTTCAGAACAAATTATCCATTTTTATATTTTTTTAAAAATTATTTTTTAAAAAATTCCATCATTAAATATATAATATTAGATTTCATAATAAATCACATAAAAATATATCTATTTTACGTAAATTAAGAATATTTTACTTTTAAAAAACTCAAATCCTTGATTTACAGCATTCCATAATATATTCCTAAGATGTTTAAAATATTTTAAATCATTATAAATTCATAACATTAATATAAATATGCTTATAAACATTTTTTAGAATAATTTTATATCATAAGAAATATTATTTTGACTTTAATTTACTTATTTTGTTTGTGGAATAGTTATTATTGTAGATATTTACCAAAACCATACCTCCCAAATACATATTAGAAAACCAAAAAATATTATTTGAAAATATGTGTATACTAAAATTACTCATTTTATATTGCTAAATTATGTCAATAAAGTAAGTTAATGATCTTAAATTTTAGATATGAGTTTTAATGCGTCCATGAAACATGAAGGTTTTTCTATTGGACATTGAACTATATCTAAGAAACGTAAGAATTAAATATATGATTTAGAAAAAATAATAAAAAATGAATGAAAATAATGGTATTACCCATTAGTTGGTTATGACTTGTTTGGAAAACAAATTGATAAGTAGTGTGGTGTCAGAGAAGAATAATATTGGGTCTAAACTCAATGAAATGAATTTGTAATAAAAAAATATAATAATAACAAAAGTCTAGAAAAAGAGAAATGGATTTCAAATCAAAAGGTAAAAACTCGAGTCCATTTTGAAGGATGATTATATTAACAAATGATATTTCACTATGAAGTAAGATTTTGGTATTTAAGATTATATGTCAAAAATAATATGTGTGTTGGTATAATATTTACTTCCCCAATTACAAAGGTTCGAGAATTTATGGGGTTTCAACTTGATTTTCTATGAGTTCCATAGATAAAACATTCAAAATATAAGATAAAATATAGAATTATTTTATTCTTTAGAAGAAATAAGTGCGAGGATTGATCAACCTATATACAACACAAGAAAGAACTATAAATAAATTAGATATATTAAATCAAAATTAGAACCATGATCTATTAAGATGATGAATAAATAAGTGCCGATTATGGTGGTAGAGGATGTATAAAGTAATGTAAATGGATAGAATCCTAGTAATGTAAATAATGGTTTCTCATAAAGAATGATCTAACCAACGAATATCATGAAATATAACAGAAGTTATGATAATGGATCTTTTATTTTTATCAATTAAATATCACTTAATGTCAAAGGATTTGTATTTGACAGTGTTGGTATGATGAAAACATGTGATGTTCTCCGTATACATGGGCTATTAAAACATACACTTATTGTTTATATAATTTTTGATAAGGGGAATGAGGTGTTTTTTTCAAGGTTGAATGTTTCATAAGGATGTCATAATCATAATTATGAGAAAACACACTCGAGACAATCAAAATTAAATTTCCTATAACCAAGATACCTCTAGCATTATAATGAAGGAGGAAAATCAATACGGAATATGAGACTTTTCCTTTCAGGAAAAAATAAGATGGATAATATTATCAAACATGATGTTTTGAGTAATTTATTGAAGTAACCTCAATAAAGTCTCAACACTTGTGACACATTCCATAAGTGAAAAATGGTAAATAAGTTCAACAAGACAATGGAGAAAAAGATAAAGAAAAATCTTGAGTTATTTCACTCAGATGTGTGGGCACCAATGACAATGAATTCAAATAATTGAGATATTTATTTCATGACTATTACTGATGATCTCACTCATATTACTTATCAATTTTATTGATAGGTAAATAAAATGATCTTTTGATACTGAAATAATTTTCAATAATTGTTTGTAATTAATTATGATACTCTATAAAAATATTTCATTATGAAAAAGGGTTAACTAAAAAATGGTGAATTTGAGGAATCTATTGATATTTTGGGATAAGGTATGAATATTGTTCTCCATAAATAACCTAAAAATACCAAGCATTTGGTTGTAATAACTAATTCTTTATGGCTATAGAGAGAACCATGTTATCAATACATGGAACATAAAAATATTTTTTGTGAAAATATATATCCTTAATTGTCTATATTCATATTTATTTTATATTTTAAAAAGATTTAACCATTACACCATATAATAATTTTATGGGAAATATTATATTCATGGGAAGCTGATATGTATTCATAAGTTATTATTTCCTAAATATTGAAGAGAAAATTTTAGAAAAATGTTACGAGAAATCCAATGAAGGCATATATCTTGTATTCACACCTAGTGGATGAAGTGTGTATCGGATATCATGAAAAATGTTTACTGGTTTTCTATATGAATTAATATTATCCTGAACCATAAATATGATTATAGTTATAAATTTTTCAGGATTCGAATTCAACCCAAAAGAATCAAAAAATGATACAGTAAAATTGATATTATATTATATCATTGGAAAATTTATTCTTATTTAATTTATTAACAAAAAATAATTCCATATTTATGGTTATAGAAATTTATACTTGGAAGGAAATATAAATAATCAAAATTATTCTTCAAGAGTTTCTTTTTTATTGGATGTATAAGAATTTTATGGAACTATAAGAAGAAAAAATCTGAAACATTAGAAAAATGGATGTTTTTTTGTTACATAAAATCAATCCATGAGGAAAATGACGCGAGTGAAGTCATAGAACAAATACATGAGTTTAAATCAATCATACCAGTAGATTATTGGGTGTGGAAATCATATAGAGATAAATTTTTAATAGATTTTATTATATTCATGGTTGATATATACAAACATGAAATACTACTTAAATAGTCAGAATATGAAACATTTGTTTATTCCATTGCAATATGTTTTAACTGAATATAATTTCCGAGATATTGTGATAAACACCCTGAGGAAGGATACCTTTTATAGTTGAGAGTGTTTTATAGACTATATTCTCTCTAAAAAATATCATATATTTTATCATAGAAATTTTTCATTTTTAATTACTTTTTGTAGAGACTAGATTCATCGTGTAGGGATACTAAGAGGCGGGGAGTGAATTAGTGTAGCTAACATTTTACCAAATATAAATTTCTTTTAATTTACCAATAAACAATTAAAATTATTCCCCAGTTTTAGAATAATCTATCTACTATATGATTTTAACAATTATATACACATTAAATGAAGATAATAAAATAGAGATCAGAAGAAAAATAATTTCTCAATATTCGATAATAATATCTCCTCCTTTCCAAGGTCAACCTTTGGTTGTTTCACAGATTATCTTATCACAAAACTTTTCAGTGATTTAAAATACCGAGAATTGGAATACTGTAATGATAAAAAAATGTTACCATTAAATATTATCTTTTTATATCTATTTCATATAGTATAAAACACATAAAATGTAAGACCCCGAAATTTAAAAGTTATAACCTTATATTTGATAGTCTTCAGGATAGGATACACTAGGAGGTTAATAGAAAATAATACCCTAATAAATTAAAATATATTTACTATTTTAAATGGATTGAATATATTGTATATTTGGTAATGCACTCAACACTAATTTATCTTGTGTTACATCAGAGGTCCACTTTTTTTGAACGCATACATTCCCCAAATGACCAATGTTTTATAAATAATGATATATTATTTAATATAATAATATATAAACTAGAATTTAAATTAGTAATTCTGAAATGGGGAAACTAATTTAATAAAATCTATGCTTTACACAAATTATAAATGAATTCATTGGTTATAATTTAATTAAAATGAATATGAAAAATGATTGAATATAAATGAAAATATTATTATTTTCACAACGAAGATATATCGTAATATAAATAATTAATAACAATTAGTGGGGGATATTAAGGAGATATATATATATATATTATATTCAATATAATATTTTTAATATTTATATAAAATATTTCATAATCATAATATAATAAGAAACCAAATATTACACCTAAAGACCTCTATTTTTAAGCAATTTTACCACCTATTAATGGAGAACCCATTTCAAATATGAATTTTGACACTTTAAATGATACTATATTTTAAAATAAACATAATATTTGAAATATAAATATAAAAATTAAGTTGGGATTATTTTATGATATATTTTGGAAGCATTTCATTTTTATTGAATTGTAAAATACAGTGGATTTTAGATCAAAACTGTTTTTTATCAAATTTATTTATAAGGTTAATATTTTTTTATATTTTTATAATGTTTAATTATAAAATATTTTTATAAATTAATAGAATTTTTTCTATTGTAGTCATATTCACAATGAAATTTATTATAAAAACATAGCAAACATCAACACATTTTTACTTTAAAACCCCACATTGTAGTCCCTCATACAAGATGAATTTTAAATTAATTTCTACCATGTATATGATTTGAATTTGGAAAAATGAATTCAATATTTCGATTAATAAAAAATTATAATTTCCAATCATACATTATTTTGATCAAAATTATTAGAGAAATTAATTAAAATTATTTACAATTATTAAGGTAAAATTAGGCTTAATAAAGGATTAAACTCTTAACTTAATGGATCAAATGACATATAAACCTATCCAAAACAAATTTTATAAACATAAATAGTCAATTAAACATAAAATATTTATTTTTGTGGGTTTTTTAAGACTTTGGTTAGGTATAAATATGGGTGCACCAAACATATTTTAAAAAATAACAAGTGAGTCATTTTCCCATATTATAAAAGGCGACAACTTCTCCCCATCACTCACCCCTCACCAACCCCATAAGATAAGACAATATCTGACCATATTGATTCCCAAAATCAATAAAATATTACTTTAATCCTCCCTTTGGGCATAAATATTTCCAAAAAATAATTATTGTACAAAACAAAAGTAGTTACCTAATTAAGAGGTAACATCTTCTCTCAAGTTATTATGTTTTATTTCAATTATCCACCCCTAAAATCTAATTATTACATGATAAAGTAAAAATGCTTGTATCATAGATATACTGAGATTTTTGTATGATAATTTTTAAACCTAAAATCACACACACCTCCATCTAATGGGTAACAAACTTATTGTTTCTGTGTAAGGTGAACTATTACCTCACGAGACGATGATTCTTCATTTTTCCCTCTCCACCGATCATGGTTGCCATTATGATGGAAAAATAGATTATAAGTGGCATGTATTATATTCATAATGTATTTATTCATCTTTAATATTTACTTATAACATACCCTCATGCTTTCCATCTTATATAAATACGATAATTCTGTTTTAGGAAATGTGGACTATCACCCTCTCGAAAGGATACAACTTATTAATGACATACATAGAATGTATAAAGGATAATTTTAATTAAAAAATTTAAAATATATAACATATATATGATACTGGAATTATAATATACATATGTATCATTTTTTTTATTCTTCTAATAAAACAATGTAATGAAAGTAGTGTCCATGTGTACATACGACCTACTATCTCCATGAACGGTGCTCTTCATTTCTAATATCGAAATATTATATATTATTATAAATACAAATATACCGATTAAATATGGAAATTATGTCACATTTTACATTATTTAGATGATTATTCTATGATCTAATTAATGATAACAATAAACGACAATTAAAACTAACTAATGACAACCAGGAAATTATACCTGAAATAGTGAAATTAATGAACGTATGTTAAAAAACGGGTAATGAGAAATTATAAAAATTGAATATGAGGTATTATAAATATGATTATTGATATTATATTATCTAGTAACATATTTTATGCAACTATAATATAGGTTAAAGACCGAACATAAAAAAGGAAGGATAAGGTACGGGAATTTTGTCTCCAATTACATTCCACTAAGATTATTTTGTTATTATGCACCAATTCACAATAAATTGGATTATATACTTACTTTTTCATGTTATATAATTAATCCCATTATTAAATATTATTCTATGTTTCATTTATAATACTAAAATCTAGTGATTATGATCCAATTTTTAAAAGAGTTATATGATAATTTGAAATGTTTAAAAATTATTTTGCACAATAATGTTCTCAATGATAAACTCTGCAATATCACTTAATTTTGTACTATTTTTTCATTGTAAATTTCATTTAATATCAATTTTTTATTTTATGGATCTTATTATTTAATAAACCATATATCATTTCATATACATTGTTTTATTTGAAAATTATTCGATTAACTTAATAATTATTGATAAATACATGTCTTTTATTCCAAACATATATTTGATAAGGAATACTGTGAGTTGATGAAATAGATTATTTGATACGAGGAATGATTTTTACATGAAATTAATGGTTAACCCTGAACATTATATTCCCCCTCAATACATCTAATGTTTATAATGAGATTAATATGTTGGGAAAATTAAACAAGCTTCTACCTGTAGTTTTAATCTGTCCAAAGGATGTATCTTGAGAGTACAAGTCCCCATGTTCCTAATACATTATGTAAAAGAATTAACAATTTCCTTCATAAAATTTCATGTAGTATTCATCCATTATATTTTGTTCGACATATCTATAGATAATGTTCTTTTTTCATTGATTAAATAGAATTTGTATCTATTTCTTACATTGCTATATTGAATTTTCATCATCTGGTTATTTTAATGGAATGTGTAATCACTTTTCTTTCATTCCATGTTAATTTATTCAAATATATTCATTATTAATTCCAATTTATGTAGGTTTATGTGTCATTTGAGCTAAATCTTATTATGTGTCTTTCCCTGGGCTATGAAGAAGAAATATTTGAAAAATATTTCAAGGAAGAAATTTATTTAATTTTATTATGTATCATTTTTTCCTATGTATTATGGGAATCATGTTTGTAATATGTATTTACAAGACTTCTAAACTAATAGAACCTCCCATATTTGATTCCTTGTAATCAGGCCAATTTAATAAAATAATGCACCAGCTCCATGATTCTAGGGTTGGGGAGTTAGAGTTGGTATTAGAGGAAGTTTAGGAGTGAAAAAAGAAAATTGATTTTTAAAACATAGATTATGGAGAAGAACATTAGATTGGAATTTAATATAAATATAGAATAATTACCTATAATTTTAGTAACTAAGATATTATATGGGTATTCCATGAAATACAACACTATTTAGATACTAAAAGTAGATGTCATTCTAGAATAAATGTACCTAGGAGTAATAACCCCAACTAGGTGTTCTAGGTCAGACATGGGGTAACTTTGTAAGTTTAAATGGTACTTAATGTGCAAATATTTCTAAACACCAAGGATATATTCACTGAACAAATAAAAGTTTATTAACACACCATTATGATAGATTTCAAAGTAATTATTTCTCCAAAGTAGCCAAGATTTATGATTAAAGGATTTATGGTGCATAAATTTATGTTCTATTCCATTGTTATAATTATAAGATATGTTATGATTTAATAAATTATATTCCATTGTTTAAAAAATGGCTCGTAGTTTAAGGAATGTGAATCTCACCAATGCATTTTATTCAAATATTATGAAGGAAAAAATATTTTAAGGTCCATGGAAAATATTTCAATGGGAAATATCTTCCCAATCATTATCATCATATTAGTACATAGAATCATATGAAAATGAGATGGGTAATTAATTTTCCAAGAATTATTTCTTCTACTAAATCCAATACAAAAAATTTCTATCTATAAACCATGGAAAATGTAATGACTTGAAAAATATTAAGGGAAATAAGAGTTTTAAACATAGAATAATTGTGTGAAGAATCACCAAAAATTCTTTAAATGATTGGGAGGTTGTCATAAGTGAAGAGAAAAGGATCCCCTGGAAAAATAATTCAAAGTGAAGAAGGAAAATTTTATTTTTAGTGTTGCAAATAAATGGAGATAGGGAACTTCACAAACGAATTCCCTAATATTAAAGAGAATATACATTAGAAGAAGATAAGGTATCATGGTCATGAGTATGTCCTTGACACAACTATAGTGGAATGATTAATGTTATTTTGTATTTATATCCATGAAATATGTTTTGAAACTATTTTTTGTGATGTTATCATAATATAATTTTTGAAATATTTTAGTATTTTAGTGCATTTCTTTTTATAAGTATTTGAGATCACATATTGGATAGTACTAATAAATCTTATTCAGTAGAATGTTAAAAGTTTCAAAAAACAGATGATTTACGGAAAGAAATGCCTTAATTTTTTTCCTCATGATGATATAATAATTAATAAACTATTGATTTTGATAATTTCTTACAACATTAATGAGTTGTTTACAAGTGTTCTATACTACCACTAATGGAGTTTTCAACACATTTTGATTTGAGAAATGTATCTAATAACATGTGTCTTACATTAAGTAATATGGAATAATTCATTATTCCAATAATTTTTTATGGTAATTTGAGTTATTAAAATATTTAAATAGTATATATGATGAAATTATTCACATGTTTGAAACATGACAATTAAAAGCCTCTTCAAGATGATTAAAGGCTAATGATATGTTCATTTTGGAAATTCAGTGAAATTATTTTTAAAGTACTTGGTCACAATATTTTTTAAAAGTTATCCACTTATGAAATGGTTTAATTTGACCATTGGAAAAGGATTTATTGATTTTTTATTACCTCTACATATAATAATAAAAATAGATATAGTTCAATCCACAAAAAAGGCTATTATTTTACTTATAGAAACATATATTTACTTAGATTCTTATATATTTGTAGAATTTTATATCTATTTTTGAAAAAGTTCCATTTGAAAAAAATGTTGTCCTATCATCATTTTTTATGATACAGAAGAATTTTATTCATAACTATGATTTATGGTTTTGTGGTCAACAACATTCATATTAACATGTTCTCTAGCACTCTCGATCAAAACATGACTATTGGATTATTTGTTTTGTATCAATGTTCACATTTCCCACATATGATCTCTAACTAGGGAACCTAGATACGTGAACATGGTACTTCCATTTATATTTTATTTAGAAGAAGTGATATTAAAACTTTTACAATGTGGTTCTTTCAACAATTGTTTATTTTCCATCCCTACATTTTTTAGATCGAGATTAAATTTGTAGAAAGGAATTTATTTAAGGTGGGTAGAATGCAACACATCGAAGTTTTAAGGTAATTATAATGACCCATTATTTATATATATTATTATTACTTTATAATTGAATTATATTTATTACAACATATAAGCAAACCATGACTAGACCATATAGGTATAGTGTCTTTAGAAACTATGAAACATAAACAACTATTTCACAAAGAATCTACATTGTCTCCTATTTATTTCATCATAACTATACCTTTTCATGGCATATCATATTTAATACCCTTATTTCTTACCTAGGAAAAACAAACATACAAAAGGGTGATCTCAAATGCTCAGTAATGGAAAATAAAGGAAATTTCAATCAAATCATATTATTAAGATCATAACATTTGAAATTCTTATCCTGCATAAGAAATCATACTATCATGTAATGGGATGAAAAACAAAAGTGAAATGTAATCCCAATAATTATAAAATTAGCAATGAAACATTGTGGAATACACACATAATCATAGAAAATCATTTCATATTAGTAGTGGATTATTTCCAGGACCATCGTAGCAGACAAAGTCCATTATTAAACATAGTTCACTCCTCGTTCCAGTCCTATATCACTAAACCAGATTAACATTATGTTCCATCCATGTTTATCTCATTATATATAAATCTTCACCCATTGAATTGGAGAGAGATACAGGTCCCACCCATGTCATAATGAAACCATTCTTATGTGTTCAACAAAATCATAAATCATACGTCATAACATAACCCATGTAATAAAATATGATTCTTAAACAACATGCCATCATAACATAATCCATATTAGATAAAAGGACTTCATAAAAATAATTCCATCATAACATAATCAAGACAAAGTAATAATCATGATAGAAACATAACATATATCATCTTATATGGAAAATGTTTTTGATAAAACACTTAAACTTAGTTCTTGAAAAAATATACTTTCTTCATAAAAAACATTTTTTTATCAATATATCATGGAAATTTATAATAAAATAAGTTAATTGAAAATAAAAATGAAAACAAGTAAATTAAGCTTCATGGAAATTATACTCTATGAAAGCCTAAAAATCCATTCAGGTTGTATAATTTAAAAAATATATTCTTCTCATAATTTTTCCAGAAAACTAAAGACGTATCTCATACTGAAAACGACAAAATATTCCTCTAATATCTCTTAATAAAAATTAACCAGTGAGTAATATTGTATTTAAAAAACTATAGGAGGATATAAATAATAATACATATTTAATAAATATTGAGGTTGATGATAAATATTCCCTAGTATATACTTATATATAAACAATCTCAGATAAAAATGAGATTTCAATATTTTCCCTTACCATAGGTAAGAAATGATTTGTATGTATCTAAACCTCCGATATAATGATTTAAATAATGTCATTGACTTATTCCAAAATCATATTAATTTTTATGTTATCATATATAGTCATATTATTATATGTTTATTAGTAACATTTCTTTGTTACTCATTATTCGGTTGTTAACGGCTTTATGTTCTTATGCATGTTTTGTTGAATAAAATTATTATTCCTCTTTTTTAGGTTATAGTTATAACTTTTATAGAATATTTTTACTATAATATATATCATATTTTTTCGTTAAATTCATTTATATAATTATTCTTCAATAATGTTCATGTAAAACGAATCGCATCACATCTTGGAGACTGTAGGTCGTACGTACGCATGAGCGACGATATCATTCCCATGATTGTTGAATTTTTTTTAAGTGTATAATATTTCAGAGTCAATATAATTTTACAATAATCATATATAGTTATTTCTTCGACAATTATTCCTATTTCAATATCATGGTGATGAAAATTAGATTACACCAAGTCTTGGAGACGGTAGTCCATATGTATGCAAACATGGTGATTTCATTTTTCATAGGATGGATAGAAGATGGAATATAGTAGTTTCATATTCATAATAACATACTACTATACAATTAATACTGGATTTATTACATAATAATGAAACAACTCATATAGAGGAAGTAGAAGAAGAAAGAAGTTTGAAAGAGTCAGTAAATGGTATCCCCTCTTCTTCGACATGCCTCTTCTAAACCTCCTATTTGGGAACTAATGTTGGTCTTTGAAGAAGAACTGAAACTCTAATATGTTTATAGGGAAGTATATAAGGGAAAATGATAGGGTATGGATGAGTTATAAGGTTAAATAAAGAGAAGATGAGAGGGAGAAGGATTCCTTTTATAAGTGAAGAGAGGGGCACTTTTGGAAACCTAATAAATATTAATTGATAATATAATCAAAACCTACTTAAAAACCACCAAAATGACTCAACGTCTATGTTGCGATAATATAGTGTTTTAATATCATTAACCAAATAAAATTTAGACCTATTTTGAATTTATTTTAAACCATATCATTTTGATTTAACCTTATTTAATCTATTTAATTTTATTTGTGGTAATAATATTCAAAATTATAGATGGTTATAAATACTTACATTTGTATTGTGAATTGTCTATAATTGGATAATTTATGACATTTTTTACCATTAATGTTTAAATTTTTAATTTTTTAATATATTTGTAATTTTTATCAAATTTAATAATATTTTTTTTATAAAATATCAATAGTGTCAATTTTAAAACTATTAATTTATTTGAATTTAAATAAAACCCACACAGAAGATAGATTATAACAAAAATATTTAATAGATTCCTAACATATCATAGGAATCTAGAAAATTCTTAGAGTATATTAATAAGTTATTATAATATTTATTTAAATATTTTAAAACCAATTATAAGATATTTATCTTAATAAAATAATTATTACAACATTTTTGTATAATTTTTTAATAAACTTATGTTTGGTATAAATATTAATATTAAAATACCATGGTGAAGATAAATCTAACAGAGTTTATATAAAAACTTTTACACGATTTTACCTTCTAAAAATCCAATATTTACAATTTTTTATATATTAAATTATGAAGGTGACAACTTTGACATCATTTAAAATAAAATAATATAAGTGTAATGATCTGTTTTATAAGACTCCAAATGGTCAAATAGATGACCCTTGGATTCTTATGGTTTATATAAACTCGGACAATAATGTTTGGTCAAGTGGTTAAGCCTTTTTATGGGTATTTGTATTTTAATAAAAACTATATTATTTATTTTTCAGTAAATAAATAATTTCTACATCATTAATGTATAAACTATTAAGGTAATTATATATTTCTTAAAAATTAAAAATAAATTACGGTGATAAAAAATTATTTTAGATTTCAAATTAGTTTTTATAATCTAATTTATAATCTGTATAACCTTATATTAAAAAGAATTTAATTATTATTGTTTGAGTGAGAGATATTTCTATTTTCATTAAATAAAATAAATTCAATTTCTTAATCTCATCTAGGTGGGTTCTAATAGAAATAATTTCAACCCCAAGTATGCTTTAGGGTGAAATATAATCATCCAATTATATTAAAACATGTGTTAGGGTAATTTTATAATATTATTTATACCCTTTATTACCGGAGTTACCTTTAACTGTGGTAAATAAAATTTACTGTAGTTACTATTCATAATGCCCAGAAATTAAAGTAAACTATTTACATAATTTGGACCTGCATATTCCAAATATGACATTAATTTTTCCAAATTAAAGACACAAGATTTTCAGTAATTAATTTTACATTATCCCCGTTGTCGAAATTAGAAAATGTGTTTTAAAAGTTAAAACATTGCAAATGATTGAAATGTTTTTACCTATGAATTAAATATAAAATTATTTGTAATAATATACATTATATTAAATGGAAAAATAATATTCTATTTATACTTCAAAACCACTCAATATTATAATTTATCCATCTAAATTATCTAGATGAAAAAGTACTATTTAATTAAATTTTAGCGTATTTTTACTATTTATCAAAATATAAGGTTTATCAGAAAAATATTATAATTTTAACCAAAGTAAATTTTTATATCATGATTCAAATTAACATGTTTATATTGTCTTATTAAAATTATTAATGAGTCTAAATATTAAATTAATAAGGGTACTTCATTAAAAGGTGGAAAAACATTCTTTTAAAATGTATTTTTTTCGTACAATAAATAGGGTTTATACATACCCTTTGACAAATATATCTATTTGATGATTATCAAAAATATCTCTATATTTATATATCATACATATATCATTCATTTCATTCACTCAAATAACTAATATAATCATATAATTGATTTACATTTGTTGTATATTTTTAAAAGTTAGTTATATTTATTCCCGCTAACATAATAGGTAGGTTATAACAGTAATTTTATATTAAGGGAATCTCATAGTTTGTTTAGACTCATGATTGCAAGAAAAGATATCTACTGAAGATTAAAAATTATTTAAATATTTCATAAAACATACATGCATCACATTCTATCCCCCTTAAACAGAATATCACCCTCGAAATTCATAACATGGAAATAAACAGATGAGGAAACGCCCCCCCCCCCCCCCTCATCATATCCCCAAGTTCCCATGTAACTTCTTCTAATTATAGGTTCATCTATAAAACTTTATCCAAGAGAGTGGTATTGTTTCTTAGTACTTTTTCCTTATGATCCAAAATCTCTATCAGTTGTTCTTTATAATAATGTTCTTACTCCATCAGTACAACATATGAGCATAGTACATGTGAATGATCAGGAATTTACTATCACATGAGGGATACATGGAACACATCATGAACATGAGAGATATTCGCTAGAAGCTCCAATTGGTAAGCTACCTTCCCAACGGGATCCAAAATTTCAATAGGACAGATATACCTGGGGTTCATCTTTCCCTTATTTCAAAATCTCATAACTCTCTTCTAGGGAGATAATTGTAAGAACACCTTATCTCCCAATTCAAACTCTAGTTCTTTTATTCGGTTGTCATCATAACTTTTTTTTTGACTCTGAGAATCTCTTATGTGTTGTTGAATAGATATGAACTTTTCTACCATTTCATAAACATGATCAGGTCCTAATAGATTTCTTTCCCCAACATTATCCCAGCAAGTTGGAGTTTATTACTTCATTCCATAGATGGATTCCAAAGGAGGCATCTGAATACTGGAGTGAAAGATATTATTGTAATAAAATTCCACCAATGGTATGTGTTGATCCCAACCTCCTTTTATGACCATAGACAAGCTCACAACTTATCTTCTAGAGTTTGAATTATCCTCTCAGACTGACCATCTGTTTGAGGATGATATGCAGTGCTAAATCTCAACTTTGTATCCATAGCGTGCAGAAAACATTTCCAGGACTTTGAGGTATTCCAAAGATCCCAATAAGATATAATGGAAGTCAGTACTCCATGAAATCTTACCATATCATTTTCATATATCCTAACAAGCTGATAAAGAGGGAAATCCTATATAATAACAATTAAGTGTGCCGACTTCGTAAGACGATCAACTATAACCCAGACAGAATTATTGCCTTTTGATGTTTTGGTACGTTCAGTGACAGATTACATATTGTTGTTTTCCCATTTCCAATATGGTATGGGTAATGATTTTAACATCACCTTATACTTATGTCTTTCAACCTTAAATTGCAGACAAACCAAGCATCGAGAGACATATTCAGCAACATCTCTTTTCATTCCATCCCACCATTTTTACTCTTTCAGGTACCTATGCATATTCATGCTTCTATGGTGAATAGGGAATGTAGAACATTGAGCCTTATCCAATATCTCCTTTAATTCTGGTATAGGAGAATCAAAAACCTGATTCCTGAACCTTATTATTTCATCACAATCAAGGTTGAATTCAGGAACATTTTTCACATTCTGTTGTATCTCTACAACTTTTTTATGTGCCTCTTTAATCATTACATGTATAGATGGTTGAACATTAATTTGAAAAACATAATATTTCTCCCCTTCCATTATAATTTCAATATACATCCATTGAAAATCCATAAATATAGGATCATTCATGATCTTTATCATGGATGAGACGGCATGGTCTTGTCAGCTTAATGCATCTGCGACATTGTTTGTTTTCACTGGGTTGTAATGTATGGAGCAGTCATAATATTTAATCAACTCCAGCCATCTTCTATGGAGCATATTCAGATCCTTATGTGTGAAACTATATTTTAAACTTTTATGATCAGAATAAATATCACACCTTTCACAATAAAGATAATTCCTCCATATTTTTAATGAAAATGTTACTCCAGGTAACTTCAAAGCATGAGATGGTTAATTTTGATCATGGATTTTCAACATTCATGAGGAATAAGCTATCACCATATCATTTTTCATGAGAACACACCCCAGCCCCTTCTTGGATTCATAATAGTAGATAAAAAACCATTCTCTACTACAAGGCAGTGTGGGCACATGTGCACTGGTTAACCTTCTTTTTATCTCTTTTAAATTCTCTTCACATTCCTCTGTCCAAATGAACCAAACTCCTTTTTGAGTCTACTTGGTGAGTAGATGAGATACCTGTGAAAAATATTTCACAAAACGTCGATAATATCCATGCAAACCAAGATAACATAAGATATTAGTTTATATTGTAGGTCTCGACCATCTTTCAATAATGTATATTTTTATCAGATCCACAGATATCCCCTCTCTTGAGATTATGTGAACCAAAAATGAAACTTTCTGAAGCCAAAATTCACACTTGGTAAATTTGGCATAAATCTTTTCTTTTCTCAGGGACTTCAGTACAATTATCACGTGATCTTTATGTTCTTCCTTGATCTTGGAATAGACAAGAATATCATCAATAAATACTACAAAAAACATACCAAGATAGTCTCTAAAGACTCTATTCATTAGTTCCAGAAAGATAGAATTGGAATTAGTAAGACCAAAAGACATCACTATAAATTCATAGTTTATATACCTTTTATGGAATTCCTTTTTTGGTATATCCTCCTTTTTTACCCTTAATTGATGATACATTGAATGAAGATAAATCTTGAAAAAGTATTGATCTCTGTATATATGGTCAAATAAGTCAATAATGCATGTGAGGGGATATTTGTTCTTGATTGTGATCTTGTTATGTTCTCGATAATCCAAGTAGAGTTTCATTGATCAATCATTCTTCATAACAAATACAACAAGTGCTCCTCAAGGTGCTGCAGTAGGGTATATGAGTCCTTTATCATTATTCTCTTGGAGTTGATTCTTCAATTATACAACTCAATTGGTGTTATTCTATAAGCATTATTTGAATTAGTCATAACACCCGGTATGAGTTCTTTTGAAAACACAACTTCACAATTTGGTGGAAGACCTGGAAATTCCTCCAGAAAGACATTATCAAACTCCCATACAGTTGGTGTATTCTTAATTGTGAGTTTCTCACCAACCATTTGAGATAAATAACCTTCATTTATTGAAATCAAGACCCATAATAGGGAAGAAATTTCCACTATAAGGTTACATTCATCCATGCATCGATAGATGATCATAGATTGATCTAGAATATGAAATGTGACTTCTCTTATTTGGAAATTGATATGAGCTCCATATTTGGAAAGACAATACATGCCAAGAATCACATCAAATTCTACTATAGTATGGATAACAAGATTTTCTGGAAGCAATTTCTCAGAAAACTCAATTGGAGAGGAATTAAAAACTTCTGATGCGACCGTTGGGCCATTAGGAGTTGTTGCAACTAACTCAACATCTAAATTTTGAGGTAATATAGCGATAACCTTAGAAAATTATTCAAAAATAAAATAGTTGGTTGATCCAGAATCAAATGAAACATTTTCTACTTTAGAGTGGATGGTATGTATACCTTCCACCACATCATTATCGTACTCTACATCACTGATAGAAATTCCATGTGACTTTCATTTTTCTTTGGCATTAAGAGTTTGTTGACGTAGATTATCATAAAAAAACCTTGTATTAGGTAATTGATTGCAATAATGCCCCATTTCCTTGCACTTGTATCATTGAATTGTTCGAGGTTAATTATATGTATCCTTTTCTTTGTTCTCATCATCAGATATATTTTCCCATCACTTTGGAATTCAATTTCTCGATGTCCTTATATTCCAGACTTAAAACATTTACTTGTCCCTTTAAAAAAATCCCTACATGTTTCTTTTCACACATTGAGCATAAGGGAAAACTCATATTTGTTTTAATGTGGTCTTTATATTTTCCTTTGAATTATATTTTCCTCTTCTTATCAAACATATATGAATGATGGGTTTCTCTAATCTCCATCTCAACCTTGAGAGCATATTGAATAATTTCCTTGTAGCTATTGAAGTACCTTATGGATAATGCATTTCACAGGCTTGGTTTTAAGACACTAAAGAAATGATTGATCTTACTCTTAGGCTGGATAATAATTCTGGAAGCATACCTTGCAAATCTTGAAAAAATTTCTTCATAGTTACCAATAGAGTCATCATCTTTTTGCTTAATTTCCAGAAACTCCTTCTCCATCTTTGTTCGATGAATATGAGGGAAGTACTTACTAAAAAATATTTTTATGAACACATCTCATTCCATGGACTCAATTTCATCTTTTTTCCTTGTATTCTTGGTAAGACTATACCATTGATCAGCTTCACCATCTAAACGATATACTTCTAAGATGACATTATCATGTTCAAAAAATTGTAGAACAGAAAATATCTTTTCTATTGTACTGAACCATTGTTCATCCACTAATGGATCGGAATGCCCACTAACTGAAGGTGGATGTCGACTCATTTAGGATTTGACATAATGTGACACCTTCATTTTTCTCATTTGGATGTCATGCATGATTCATAGTTTGAGAAATTTGTGTGACCATGGCTACAAGATTTCTTATTCTAGCTCCCATAAAATTTGGTTTCTCAAGGGGACAATCATTTTATTGCCCTCCACGTTCAGCATTAACATGGTTCTTCGGGATCCATCCATTGATTAAAACCAAGAAGCAATGTCATATTATATGAAAAGTAGTTTTGAATAATCACTAGAAATGAATTCTTGAGAAAAATATTCATTCTTCTTCAGAATCATTTTATTTTTTCAAAATGGCAAGAAATTTTAAAAGAAAACATTTTTTTAAAATAATCATGAAATATCATAGAGGACGCTTCATGGAAATAAGGCATTACTAAACTGTAAAAATCTATTCATGTTGTGTATGTTAAAAAACATTCTCCTCATATATTTACCAAAAAGTCAAAAAAATACCTCATATAGTAAAAATAAGAAATATTCCTTCCACACTACATAGAATAAGTAAAAAATGGGTATAAATGACTATAAACATACATGGAAGAATATTATACACTTTATGATATAATTTTTATAAAACATGGACATGGATGATAAATAAAACCCTAGTAAATAGTTATGTTTTTGAAATCTCGGATAAAAATGAGATTGAAAAATTATCCATTACCTTTGGTCTGATATGATTTGTATCATAACCTCATGTATAATGATTTAAATAATGTCATTATATTTTTAAGGAATCATAGTAATTTTTATGATATGATATATGGTCATATTCATATCTGTTTATTAGCAACATTTCATTGTTAGTCGTTATTGGGGTGTTGAAAACTTTATGTTCTTATGCATGTTTTGTAGAATAAATTCTTATTCCTATTTTTTGGTTATAGTTAGATCATTTAAATAATGGAATTAGTATTATATATATCATATTTATTCATTAAATTCAATTACATAATCATTCTTTAGTGAATATTATTTATAACGAATCACATCACATCGTGGAGACGGAAGGATGTACATACGCACGAGCGATGATATCATTCCCCTGATTGTGGAATTATATTGAAGTGTATGTTGTATAATATTTTAGAATAAATATCACTTTACAATAATCATATATTTTTATTTCTTCCATCATTATAACCATCCATGTTTGATGGCGATGAAAAAAAATTACACCACGGCTTGGAGACGGTAGGTCGTACGTACGCATGTGTGGTGATTTCATTTTTCATGGGATGGATAGAAGATGGAATAAGGATGTTTCATATTAATAATAACATACCAGTATACAGTTTATAATAGATTTATTACTTTATAATGAAACAACTCATATAGATAAAGTAGAAGAAGAGAGAATTTTGAAATTATCGGTAAAGGATATTACCACTTCATTGAAATGCCTCTTTCTAAACCTCATCATAGGGTACTAAATATGGTGTTTGAAGAATAACAGGACATCTAGTATGTTTCTAGTGATGTGTATAGGGTAAATAGATATGGTCTAGCTGAGTTGGATGGCTAAAAATGGAGTGAATAGGATTGAGCGGAGGTTCCCTTTATAAATGAGGAGAGGGGAACTTTTGAAAACCTCCAAAATATTAAATTACAATAAAGTAAAATCCAACATATAAACCTCCAAAATGACTCAAATGAAAATATGAGATTATATATGGTTGTAATATCATCAACCAATATAATGTAGACATGTTTCTATTTTATTTTAAACCATATAATGTTGATTTATCCTTATTTAATCTATAAAGTTTTATTTGTTGTAATAATATTCTAAATTTATAAATTCTTATTTATGTGTTGTGAATTGTACATATGTGGATACCTTATGAATTTTCTTACCATATAATTTTCAATTTGTAATTTGAAGAATTTTTTTGTGATTTTTAGACAATTTAACAATATGTTATTTTTATAAAATATCAATAGTGTCAATTTTGACACTACTCATTAATTTGAAATTACATAAAATCCTAATTGAAGATAGATTAAAAAATTATTTAAAAGCTTCATAACATGTAATATTCATCTATAAAATTTGGGGAGCACATTAATTAGTTCATATAATATTTATTTTAATATTTTTATAACCATTTATTTCATATTCCTCTTAATAAAATAATTACTTCAAATTTTTTTTATAATTATTTAATATACTTACTTGTTGCATAAAAATTAAAACAAAAAAACTATGATGAATATTAATATAATATATTTCATAAGAACACTTTTTGTCGAATCTATATTCTGAAAAAACAACTTTTAAAATGTTTTATTTATTAAATTATGAAGGCGACAACTTTGACATTAATTTAAAATAATATAATATAAGTGTCATAATCGATTCTGTAAGGCTCAAAATGGTTAAAAAATCAACCCTTGGATGATTAAGATTTAGATATAATCGACCAAAAAAGTTTGGTCAGGTGTTTGGGATTTTATGGGTATTATTATTTTAATAAAAACTATATTATTGATTTTACACTAAATAAATCATTAATGTATAAGCTATTATGATAATTATATAATTTTTTAAAATTACAAATAAATTACAATTATAAAGAAAAAAGTCTTATCTTTCAGATGATTATTTATAATCATTTTATATTCTGTATAACCTTATGTAAAAAATAATTTAATTATTAAAGTTTGAATGAGACATATTTCACTTTTCATTAAATAAAATAAATTACTTTTCTCAATATCATCCAACACTGTTCCAATAGAAACCATTTTGACCCAAGTAAGTTTTAGGGGGAAATATAATCATCCAATTATATCAAGACAAGTTTTAGGGTAATTTTAGGATTATATTTTCACACTTAATTACCTGATTCACCTTTAACTATGGTAAATAAAATTTCCATAGTTACTATTCATAATGCTCAAAATTAAAAGTTTCCTATTAACATAATTTGGACCTACTGATTCCAAATATAGAATCCATTTTTCCAAATTCATGATGCAAAAGTTTTAGTAATTAATTTATAATTAATCGCATTGTTGAAAAAATGTGTTTTAAAAGCTAAAACATTGCATAATATTGAAATATTTTTTCCTATGAATTCAATGTAAAATTAATTTTAAAAATATATATTATATTCAATGGTAAATATATATTGTATTTATACTATAAATCCAATCAATATTACAATTTAACCATATAAATCATCTTGATGAAAAAATTTGTTTTTAATTAAAATTTAGCTTATTTTTACTATTCATCAAAATATAAACGTTAATAGATAAATATGAAAATTTTATCCAAAGTAAATTTTTATATCATGAATCCAAATAAGATGATTAATTTTTAAAATTGAACTTATAGACATGTCAAAAACTATATTTGAAATCGTTGGGCCCTCAAAATGTGGAAAAAACATTTTTTGAAAAATAATTCTTTTATTAGAAAAATTGATTTTGTTCTCATATCATGCTCTAGAAAATCAAGATGAATGATAATGTTATAAAATTAAAAATTTGTTCAATAATATTCATAATGTGTAGTTCATAATAATATTATAATAATATATCGTTGTTTAGTGAAACTCGGTATTGTGTACAAGACAAGTTATCGATAATGGTCCCTCTTACATGTAACGCAAGCCAAGTCACTGTTGTGTGTACTCAAAGCGTTCATTTGTGTTTTATATAAAATAATCCAAACATAGTAATTTTATACATTGAATGAAAATCTATCCTCAATTTTGTGTAAAATAAATTCTATAAAACGAACATGAAATCGTGTGTAACACAAGACAAGAATAGTGTTTCATATACTACAAGATAACACGGTGATGTGTATAACACAATTTAATCTTGGTGTAGCATAAAAAACAATAAATTAAATCAATTAAATATAATCCATCTCATAAATTCTTGGGGTGTTACATTACCAAACCATGACAGGATCATATGGGTATAGTGTCTTTCAAAACTGGGATACATAAACAATTTTTTGATAAAGAATATATGTTGTCTCTTGTTTATTTCATCATAACTGGACTTCTTTTTGTAATATCATATTTAATACCCTTATTCCTTACCTGGGGAAAATAAACATACAAAATTTTGAGCTCAAATTCTTAGTAAGAGTAAACAAAGGAAATTTCAATCATATCATAACGTTCTAAAATCATATCTTGCATAAGGGATCATAATATCATGTCATGGGATATATCATAGAAGTGAAATGTAATCACAATAATCAAAACCTAAGCTATGAAACTTTTTGTCATATAAAAATATGAATAGAAAATCATTTCATATTAGTCATGGCTTATTTCTAAGACCATCATAGCGGACAAAGACCATTAATGATCCATGTTCACTCTTCGTTCATTTCATGTTTTCCTGAACTGGATTGACATTTCATTCCATCCATCTCTATCTCATGAGATATAAATTTTTACCCAATTAATTGGAGGGATATATAGGTCCCACCCATCTCATAATGAAACCATTCTTATGTGTTACACAAAATCAAAAATCATACATCATAGCATAACCCATGTAATAAACTGGGATTCTTAAACATCATTCCATCATAACATAATACATATAAGATAAAATGACTTTGTAAAACTAATTTCATCATAACATAATCAAATAATAGTAATAACAGGAATAGTAAGATAAACCTATATCATCTTAGATGGAAAATAAATTTGATAAAAACACTTGACCTTAGTTCTTGAGGAAAATATCATTTCTTCTTCAAAAACACTTTCTTTTTTCTCAATATGTCATGAAATTTTAAAATAAAATATTTTAATTGAAAAAAATTGAAAACTATTAATGGAATATTCATGGAAATAATGATCTATGAAATCAAAAAAATCATTTCATGCCATATGATTTAAAAAAACATTCTTCATGTACATTTTCTGGAAATTCAAGAACTATCTTATACTAAAAACGACAAAAGAATCATTTCATATATATTAATTCACATTCACCAATGGGTAATATTGGATTTAAGAAAATATATGGATCTAAATAATATTAATAATTATTGCAACATGGATGTGGATGACAAATATTCCCCAGTAAATACCTAAGTATAAACAATCATCGATAGAAAAAAGATTCCAAGATTTTCCCTTACCTTTGGTTAGATATGATTTTTAAGTATCTGAACCTATTATATAGTGATTTAAATAATTTCATTGAATATACCAGAATCATATTCATTGTTATGAAATCATATATTGTCATATTATTATATATATATTAGTAACATTTCATTGTTACTCGTTATTCGGGTGTCAACTGCTTTATGTTCTTATGCATGTTTTGTCGAATAAATTCATATTCCTATTTTTATGTAATAGTTATATAATTTACATAATGGTAACTGTATAATATATATCATATATTTTTTATGTTAAATTCATTTATATAATTATTATTCAAGGATGATCTTGTAGAATGAACCGCATCACATCTTGGAGATGGTAGGTCGTACATACGCTCGAGTGACGATATCATTCCCATGATTGTGGAATTGTATTGAAGTGTATAATATTTAATAATTAATAAAATTTTACAATAATCATATATAGTTATTTCTTCCATCATTATACCTGTCCAAGTATGTTTGTGATGAAAATCCGATTACACCACAGCGTGGAGACGGTAGGTCGTACATACGCAGGCGTGGTGATTTCATTTTTCATTGGATGGATAGAAGATAAAATATAGATCTTTAATATTAATAATTACATATTAGTTGACAAGAAATAATGTAGTGATAACATTATAATTAAACAAATCATATAGAATAAGTATAAGAAGAAAGAAGTTTGAGAGAATCGATAAAGGGTATTACCTCTTCTTCGACATGCCTCTTCTAAACCTCGAATTAGGGAACTAAAGTATGTATTTGAAGAAGACCTGGACCTCTAATATGTTTATAGGAAAGTATAGAAGGGGAATGGATAGGGTTTGTATGAATTATAAGAATAAAAATTAGTTAAGTGGAGAAGGAGGAGGTTTCCTTTTATAAGTGATAAGAGGGGTACTTTTGGAAACCTCATAAATATTAATTAATAATAAAATCAAAGCCTATATAAAATCCTCCAAAATGAATCAAATTATATTTTGAGATGAGATAAGGTTTTAATATCATTAATCAATAAAATTTAATCATATTTTGAATTTATTTTAAATTTTATCATTTTGATTTATCGTTATTTAATCTATTTAATTTTAATTATGGTAATAATATTCTAAATTTTAAATTGTTATAAACAATTACATATGTATTTTGAATTTTACATAATTGGATAATTTATGACATTTTTTACCATAAAACTTTAAATTTTAAATTTTCAAATATATTTGTTATTTTTATCCAATTTAATAAAATGTTGTTTTTATAATATATCAATAGTGTCAATTTTGACATTATTTATTTATTTGAATTTAAATAAAACCCACATAGAAGATAGATTCAAACCAAAATATTTACTATATTTTTAACAAGTTATATTCATCTATAAAATTCTTGCAGCACATTAATAAGTTTATATATTATTTATTTAAATATTTTTAAACCCATTTATCTGATATTTCTCTTAATAATATAATTACTACTACATTATTGTATAATTATTTAATAGACATATTTGTTGCATAAAAATTAAACATAAACTACTATTAAAAAGATAAATCTATCATAATACATAAGAATACTTTTACTCAAACTGATCTTCTAATACACCCAACATTTAAAATGATATATTTATTAAATTATGAAGTTGAAAACTTTGACATCATTTAAAATAAAATAATATAAGTGTCATAATCTCTTTTATAAGGCTCCAAATGGTCCAAAAAATGACCATTTGATTATTATGGTTTAAATATACTCTTCTAATTAGGTTCGGTCATGTTTTTGGTCTTTTATGGGTATTATTAATTTAATAAAAACTATATTATTGAGATTTCACTAAATAAATAATTTCTGCATCATTAATATATAAGCTATTAATATAATTAAATATTTTATATAAATTACAAATAAATTACAATGATAATGAAAAACTTTTTGATTTAAAATAAGTATATATAATAGAATTTATATTTTGTATAAAAATATACTAAATATAATTTAATTATTAAAGTTTGAGTGAGACATATTTCACTTTTCATTAAATAAAATAAATTAGAAGTCTTAATATCATCCAAGTGGGTTCCTATATATACCATTTTCACCCAATTATGTTTTACGAAGAAATATAATAATCCAATTATATTAATACAAGTGTTAAGTTAATTTTATATTATTTTGTTACCCTTAATTACGTGTTTTACCTTTAACTGTGGGAAATAAAATTTATCGCAGTTCCTATTCATAATGCCCAAAAAATAAAAAGTAGACTATTAACATAATTTGGACCTATGGATTCTAAATATGAAGTTTTTTTTCAAATTCAATACACATGAGTTTTAATAATTTATTAAAAATTAATTCCATTGTTGAAATGAGAAAACATGTTTTAAAAGTTAAAACCTAGCAAAAGATTAATATTTTTTTACCTATGAATTCAATGTAAAATTAAAAGTAAAAAAATAAATTATATGAAATGGTAAAAATATATTTTATTTATACATTAAAACCTTATAATATTACTATTTAACCATATAAACTATCTCGTTAAAAAAAAATTTTATTTAAAATTTAGTGTACTTTTACTATTCATCAAAATATGCAGTTTATCTGAAAAATATCAGAATTTTAACCAAAGAAAAATTTTATATCCCACTTCCAAAAAACAGTTTTACATTGTCATATTAAAATTATTAATGTGTCTAAATCTTAAAATAAAAAAGGTTCTTCATTTAAAGGTGGAAGAAAATTTGTTTAAAATGTATTGGTTTCATATAATAAATTGGGTTTATATATACCCTATGAATGAAATATCTGTTTGATGAATATAAAAAAATTAATTTCAATTATATAAAATACATACTTTATTAATTTCATTCACCCAAAAAACTAATATGACATATAACACATATATTATAATGTTAATTTTATATTAAGGGAATCTCACAGTTTGTTTAAACTCACAATTGCGTGTAAACCAATCTACTAAGGAATAAAAATTATTTTAATATTTCATAAAACATACGAGCATTACAGTAATAACCTTCTATTTAATAGGATTCATCACACATAACATTAAGAGAATAATAAAGAATAATACCCTAATAAATTAAGATATATTGCCTATTTGAAATTCATTTATATATTTTACATTTGATAATGCACTCAACAATGAGTTACATTGCATTACATGGAAGTGAGACATTATTCAAATGCTTATAATACACAAAATATTGAGTTTTACTGAATAATAATATATTATTATTTGTAATAGGATAAAAAATATAATTTGAATTAGTAGATACAAAAAAGGGTAACAAATTTAGGAAAATATATGGTTTATATAGAATTAAAATTAATTATTTTCTATAAATTATTTAAAAAAGAATATAAAAACAAATTGAATATAAAAGAAAATATTGTTATTTTCAATAATTTGTGTTACCATAATAGATTTAAATAAAAATAATTTGGGGGAGATATTAATTTAATATATATGTTAAATATTAAACATAATATTTTTTATTTTCATTCAATAGATTTTATTAGCATAAGATAAGAACAAACCAAATATCAAACATAAAAAATATTATTTTTAAAGAAATTTTAGTGCTTTTTAAAAGTTAACCAATTTTAAATATTCATTTTGACACATTAAATGATTTATTATTTTAGAATAAATTTCATATTTTGAAATAAAAGCATAAAAAGTAGGTTATGCTGAATGTTTGATATTTTGTAAAAAAATTCCTTTTTAATGAGGATGGAAAATATTCAATTTTAGTTCAAACTAATTTTCATCTAATTTATTTATAAGGGTAAATTATATTTTAGATTTGTTTTAATTTTTATATAGATAATATAATTGTCCACAAGTACAATTTGATTTCATTGGAATCAATTTCACAATATGATGGATTATAAAAAAATAGAAAAATCTTAGATATGTTTACCTTAAAACCTATATTTTAAGCCCTCTTGGGAGGTGGATTTTAAATTAAATTCAACCAATTATATGATTGGAATCTTGAAAAATTTATTCCATATTTTGAATATTAATAAAAATTAATATCTAATTTGGACAAATTTTATTTTTAACAAAACAATTTAGTTAATGTAATTAAAATTATTTAAAATTATTATGTTAAAATTAATCTTAATAAAGAAATAAACCCTTAACTTAAGGACTCAAATAAAATATCCGCTTGTAAAACACCATTTTTTAGAAATAATTCGAAAATTAACATTTAATTATTTATTTTTGTTTTATGTAGATTTTGTATGTAAAAATGATTTTACACAAAAATTTATTTCAAAAATCGTTGTGGGTCATTTTCATCCCTTATAAATAGCCACCACCGATCCCCATTCCTCAAACATAAGAAAACACTTTGGTTCAGCCAATATCATCTCATATAGAAACCCAAAATCACTACCCACAAATATAAATCCTCTCTTTTGTAATAAATCATTATATGTAAGCCTTAAGGTATAAACGAAATGAAGTTACCTGATTAAGAGGTAACATCTTCTCCTAAGATCTTTAGTTTTATTTCCATTCTACACCCACTCAAATTTTCTTATTCCATGATAATGTAAAAACACTATTATATTAAATATACATATATTTTTTTACCCTATGGTTTATAACATCACATACTCCCGCCTCCATCTATTGGGTAACCAATATATTGCTTCTATGTACGATGAACTACTTCCTCACAAAACGATGATTGCTTATTTTTCCTTAACCACCTATCATAGTGGAAATTATTATGGAAAAATTGTTTATATATGATATATATGATATTTATAATATCATTATTCTTCTATAACTTTTTACATAGAACATTCCATTATTCTTTCTATCTTGTTTAAATACAATAATTTCGTTTGAGGAAGTGTAGTCTACTGCCCCCTCAAAGAGATGTTACTCTTTCAATCCCTACATGGAATGTGTAAAGGATGGTTTTAGTAAACCTATATAACATATATAAAATATATATGATAATTATAATATAATATACATTTTATCATTTATTTTAAACTATTTTAATACAAGACATAAATGAAATTGGCATTCATGCTTTTGTATGACCTACCATTTCCATGAATAGTACGCCCCATTTATAATATCCAATTATTATAGATTATTTTAAATACACATATAATGATTATAGATGATTATTAATTCATGGTATACATTCTATATTTGATGAAACTATTATCTAATTAATGATAACAACAGATAACAAGTTAAAATGTACTTGATAAAACAATACAATTAACCACAAAAATAGTAAAATTAATGAATGATTGTGAAAAATGAGTAATGAGATATTATGTGTGGTTAATATATGGTATTTGAAACATTATTAATGTTATGTTAATAGATATTAACATATTTTAAACCAGTATACATGAGGCTAAAGATCAAGCTACATGGAAGGATAAGGTAGGTGAATTTCCTCTCAAATTACATTCTATTTAGACTTATTTGTTATTATTCAGTAATTAATTTCTATTTGGTTCATATAATTCATTTGTCTTATTATATAATAAATCAAATTATTTTAATGACATAATAAATTACATTTAATTTCAAAAATTCTACAGATATTGATTCAAATGTTTCAATGTGGTATGGAACACTTTGGAATCTGTAAAAATTATTCTCCTCAATAGTGTTATTAATGATAAACAATTCAATCTCACTTAATTTTGTAATAATTTTTCACTATAAACTAACTTGAATATACATATATTTATATGAATTATATTATTATTTCCTAAACAATTTATCATTTCTCATACAATTTTTACTTTGATAATTATTTCATTAACTATGGAATTATTGATAAATATGTATCGGTTATTCAATATGGATATTTGATAAGGCATATTGTATGTTGATAAAATTGATTATTTTGTATAAGGAATTATTTTTACGTGAAATGAAAGGTAGATCCTTGAATTTATATAGCTCCAAGATTCATCGATAGGTTCTCATGAGATGATTAAATTTTGCAAATTAAAAAGTTTTCTACATATACTTTTATATAGTTTATTTGATTGATATTGACTGTATAGGTAATAATTTGGCTATGATATAAAATAAAATAGTTAATCATTTTATTCATGGATGTTTTAGTTATTATTCATCGATGATATTTTTCATCCACATATCTATGGATACATTTCTTCTTTATTAATTGAATAAATTGCAAGTGTATGAGTATCTCACCTTCCCGTAATACATTTTCTTTATCTAGTTATTTTAATTGGATGTGTTAATAGTTATTTTCCTCTCCATGATAATTTATTCCTATTGATTAATTCTTGGTTCCTCTTTAATTACTCTTACTGAGAATTTGTTCTCACCATTTTTATGTTTCTTTCCTATGGTTTTGAAGAAGAAAATTTAAAATAATATTTCTAGGATGCAGTTTATTTAATTTTATAATGTCTAATACTTTCCAATTTATTATGGGTATCAGGTATGTAATCTGGATTTCTAGGGATGCTACAGTGATCGGTCCTTCCAAATTTGATTCCATGTAATCATGTCAATGTAAGAAAATAAATAACTATATTCAGGTGTATGAGGTCAGGGCGTTACATAAAATATCATTGAGATCACAATGCCAACATTATAAAGGAATAATGAATTAAATAATAGATATATCTCTAAATTAAATAGAATATACTGATGGAATGGTAACTTGAGATTTGAAATATTAATTTGATAATCATGAAAATTAATTTTGGCAATAGAATATTAACCTAATTTATGAATGTATAAATAAAATTTATAAATATTTGAAAATATATTATGATATAATTATATCTTAGTATAAGTGAATTAATTTTTTCAAAATTATTAATTATGTGTCGGTATCTTTATAAAAAATAAATATTTAAAAACTTTTCTTTAATTAATATAATGATATAATTGTGCATTTATACTCACAAAAAAGATTAATAAATTAATATTTTATTTTTTTATTATAATGAGATAAATTTTTGAGACCTTATTTAATTTTTTAAAATGCAATAAAATCGGTTATAATTTTAAAATATGTATTTTGCTAGTAAATGAAGGTTTTAACAAAAAATTAAAATTATCTTATTTAAAAAATTATTTTCATAAAATGGAATTTATTTTTTATTTCTACCCATCGAACTGGTTTTACGGAAACTTGTTTGTATTAATCCTAAAATAGTTAAATATTTGGTGAATAGTGAAATATGGTAATCTAAGGTATATACAAATATAAGTTAAAATAACTATTTATTGAGTCATGGATGATTTAAGAAAGTTAAAATCAAATAATAATTCATTATTTAACATATTTAGTGATACGGTTAAAACCATTCATATTCTTGGTCCAAAATAATAAACTAATGAATAAAATTATAATAAAACCCCTCTCCTCCACTATAAATACCACAACTAACCACCAATTATCCTCACAACTCCAAAGCCTTGATGCATTAAAAATTTATACCATATCCCATTCCCAATCCTCTCTCTAATGTCCAAAATCATTTGGTATCAACAAAATACCAAAACCAATTTTCCTAAGGAGGTCATGAAGGAGAATAATTCAAGAGGTAAAATCACACTTCATTATATTTGAATATATTTTCTATTTCTTTTCTTTTCTTATTATATCCTCACATAGCCTAATAAAAGTGGTATTATTACTCCAGTATCTTTTATATAATTTAATTTTATTATGTTAATGTAATAATTAATTAGGAAACCTCTTATCATCTTATTTTAATTGAAAAAAATGACATAATCATTCGTGATGTGTCGATTTACCTCCATAACAATGATGCATTTAATTTTATTTTAATGACATCATATTTAGTCCTAAAATTAGTATAATGGTTGGAATTGATGTTAAAATTAATTTTGTGACCTTTTTTATGTTTTATAAAAAACATATATTTGTCATATTAAATAATAATAAAAAAAATTTGTTATGATTAAAAACCAATAAAAGTAATCTAAACGATTGTTGTTAACATTTTATCTATTGAATAATACTAATATAAAAAAAATATAATATATAAGAACCGTAAAAGTTATTTAAGTTCATTGATAACAAATTATTTACATTTTGGATAATTATTCCCAGTTTACATGATCTTCCATACATGTATACAAGTGAACCGATCATGAAAATAAAGAAAACGAACACTCGTGAATAATGAAATTAAAAACTATAACTCAAAATAAGTTTTGTAAAAAAATTAATAAAATTGAAATAAAAAAAAGAAATGTGTATGTTGTTTTATATTTGTTAATAAATTAATCTAATTTTATTATCAAAGATAGTAAAGTGAATAAATCATTCATAGCTAAGTTAATGGGATTCTCAAACCCAATTTCTTTTCTTTGTGTTATTCCTCTCTCAAGATAAATTTCATTATGGATGTTCTTTTAATATTCCTAAAATATATTTTATTTTTTATATCTTTTTTATTTTATATGATATATATGTTTACAATCTAATTTTGAGATAAATACCATGATATTTCCAAATGAACTCTTCTTTTCAAAAATCACATCTTTTACTTCTCTTGAGATTTTTTATTATTCACTCAATATTGACAATCTGTATACATAATAATTTATTCCATTTTAATTTCGAGAACCCATTTTTTTCATTAAATTATTTTTTATTAAATTCATATAAAACCCATTCATTTCAACAGGTTATTCATGATTGACATATTTCTAAATGAGATATATAATTTATGTAAATGTTATGATATGATGGATACATCAAAAATTATATAGCACTCCAATTCATTGGGTTATGTGATATATCACATGAGATATTGAGAAATATTTTTCAATATGATTATACATTTGTTCATAATTATGATGTTATGATTATGCACAAATTTTATGAATGAACGTGTTGTTATATTTTTTAATCATTTGTGTGGTAATTGACCACAAATAAATTATGTTTCATTTTTATGCATGGCCACATTCCATGACTTTATTTAATTCTTCCTATAATGATTATGATGATAATCCCATCATTATGAAATTATTATTTTGATTATTCTCACCATATTTTATTGATTAATATTCTTATCTATCATCTTACTAGGTTTTAAGATCACACTTTTCATTGAGGTATATCCTTAGGTGACTATTTATAATAAACATAAAATAGGGTCCAATAAGAATATAATGAATAAATAATTAAAATAATATTTATTTTTTATTATGTAAAAGTGGTTATTAGTTCTAATTTTCCCAAGAAACTAAAACATTGGATCCTAGTTTTGTAATGTTATAATGTTTTTTATCTTTAAATTTATGTTACAATAATGTAATAAATTATGAATTCTATAGTTGGTATCAGAGTATAGTTTAATGAATTTGGGAATTAGGATTAAAGAACATTATCCAAAGCTCTTACGTATGAGGCTGAAAATATGAAAGCACGCAAGAAGATTTATTTTATAAAAATGAAAAATATAAGGATCCCCCAAGATATTCCTATAGAGTTAATTTATCAATAGAATAATTAATTTATAACATGTTGAAAAATGTTTCATTCAAACACTTTTTTTAAATGATGGTATATTGCAGAGAGAAGGACTACAACATTTTTAAGGTATAATGCAACGATTTCTCCACCGACATCCCCAACACCTTGGGAGGTGGAGTTCAAAATTTCATTACAATTCTTACCCAACTATCATAGTATATGAAAAATAACCTCAACAATGCAAAACATCCACCTTCTATTAAGAGGGAGAAAGTAGATATCACGTCTTTTATACAATAATGATCAACGATGTTTTGTGGATATTTTGATCCACTAGTTATGGAATAATTTTTCAATTAAATAGAGAAGATATTCTATGTGCTTCACTACTATGAGACATAGAATTTGACTTTGTATATTTATTTTTTAGATGGGTTGGTCGATCAATTGTGGGAGTTTCATTAAAACATGAGTACATAGGAATAAATTGAAGATGTAGAGTGGGAAGTCATTAAGTAAATCTTTCTTAACATGTTTTTCCAGTGAAATATTCATAATCATATAGAGAAAGAATTATTAAATCTCTAATCAAATATGTTAAATCTGTCACAAAATATGATGAAATTTTCATAAGTCTTTAAATTTATTCCTTGAGTTTTTATCAACAATTAGAGAAAAGTATATTTATTTTTTAATGTTTTAAAAACAAACCTCATAAAATATCTATAAATTAAATACCTTTGAGTTATGAAGAATTTGTTTGATAGGATCACAAATTGGATATATAGTTTAGAGAATGCCACGTGGATATGTAGATAAGAAACAAAATATTTAGTTTCAAGACAGATGATCTAATAAAAAAGGTGGAAACAAATTCAACATATCACATCTCAAAAAATGGTAAGAAGCATCATCGTAATTTCATTATGGGATGGGGAAATGAATCAAGTGTGGGAGAGGGGGCCACAATGATCATGAATGTATAGAAGACATGGATAATTTGAAAATTTGATGGTGGAAAGGAGAGAACCATCGATGGTCGAATGATTGATGTTCAGGGGAAAAGTTAACTTTTTAAGCCAGTGAATTAAACCTTGACTCCTTGAGGGTAATCAATATTATAATCCACCATATCCAAAGAAGAATGGGAAACCTTATTCCATAACTATTGTTTAGGTGCATCTCGATAATTATGTGCTGAAAGGTATTATGGTTATTCATTCAATAATAGTGAAGATATTGTTTGATTATGATTCTATTCATTCTTTCATATATTTCATGTTTAATAGAACTATTAAATCAATATATGAACATATAAAATTTGAGTTATATTTGAGGACAGAAAATGGAAAAATTATAGATTCCAATGTGTATAACTCATCCCTGGTTAATTTTGATGGATTTAAACTATAATCAAATCTGCCATTACATATTTTGGTATATTTTGATACTACTACAGTCATGGATTGGCCATATTTATATAAATCCAACATCAACATTCATGAGAGGGAGATCACCCTTTATATTCCGTGGAATACTCCAATTATGTACATGTTTATACTGGAGGATGGATCTCATTTTCCATTATCATCTCAAGTGTGGATAATTTTTCTTTATGAGAAATCAAATCAAGCTTAAATGATTAAGGAAATTTATAAAATCGTGATCCAAGAAATTCCCATTACAATTGACTACATTGATGTGATCCCTAAAGAATTATGTTTCATTACATCTTTCATAGAGGTTGAGTTCTCAATAGAACTTATTCCTAGATCTCTATATATATCAATGACACTGTATAGATGGTCCACCATTAAGTTGGAGGAAATAAAGAATAAATTACAGGAGAATCATTAAAAGGGGTTTATACACCAGGGTGATTCATCGTGGGGTGCACCCACTCTCTTAATTAATAATAAGGATGGATAAATGTGCCTGTTTATTTATTATAATGATCTATAGAATCAGGATAAATAAAATGTATTCCCATATATAGATAACATACTTCTTCGATCAACTGTGTAGGGCCATGTATTTCTTAAGGGGGAACTTCAGTTAGGATATCACTAATTAATGGTGAAGAAAGAATAGATTCCAATGAATTCCTTTAAAACTAGTTATGGACACTATGAGTTCATCATGATTCCATTAAGACTCACTAATTCTCTGACAATATTCATGGATTTCATAAATAGTTAATTTTGAGATTACATTGACAAGTTTTTGGTATTATTTATAGTTGATAATCTAATATACTATAAGTGTAGGGAGGGCACGTGGACAATTTGAATACTACGTTAAAGAACTTTCGAAGGGAGAAAATTGATGAAAATTATATTAGATCTGTGTTTTGGATAGAGGAAGTATCATTATTGGTACATGTTATCACTAGAAAAGGAATATCTATAGACCCTTCCTAGAAAGATTCCATAGAAGGGTGGCCCATTCCAAAATCTATAATGAATATCCATAGTTTCCTTGGTCTATCTGGGTATTACTGATAATTTTTGAAGAAAATGTCATGATTTTAAATTTACTAATAATGATGTCTTGGTAGGGAGAATGTTTTCGATGGAATAGTGAATGTGAATTCTGCTCCAATGAGTTAAAAAAGAGGTTATCACTACACCAGCACACACGCTTCCAAAAATTTGGGAAAACTTTGTGGTATACAGTGATGATTTAATTAAGGGATTAGAATGTGTAATGATTAAAAATTATAAAGTGATTACCAAAGACTCACGTAAGATGAATATTAACAAGAAAAAATCATAAACTTCTTCTAGAGTTGGCGGCTATGATCATCACATTGAAAATATGACAGCATTATCTCTATACGGGGTAGAGTGAGAGATACACTAATTAGAATAGCCTTTAATATACATTCTCATAGAAAGAGATTAATATAAACCAGTGAAGATGGACATAGCTCATCAACGATTAAGACAGATCAATTCACTACCATCCTGGTAAGTCAAATAATGTGGTGGATGTTCTCAATAGAAACGAAGTTGAACCATTATTAATGAAGTGAGCTAAGAAGGTTGCAATCATCTTAGATTTAAAATGTCATAAATTGGAATAATTAAGGAAGGAACATAATTAATAATTTATGAAATGATTTCTCAAACATCCCTCATGGATAAAATTAAGGATGCTAAAAGAAATTATGTAGAAATTTAGATAAAATTTGAAGCTCTTATTAAATAGGAACCATCATAGTTGAAATGATACTCCCCAAAAATCCAATGTTGGAAAATGTATTTGACAGCATGTATCACACGTAACACAAAGTGTGTACTGGAATATTATATTTTAAGAAAATATAATATATATAATATTTAAAATATATTCAATTCATTCTATATATTTTAATGCATTAATCACAATGTTATCATGCATTACATGGAAGAGAGACCTTATTTGATGGCTCATATTATACAAAATAACGATTTTTATCAAGAAATAATTAAAATATTAAAAGAAATAAACTAGTTGTCAAATTATAAATTACCAATTTTAATAACTAACTTATGAAAATTTTGATTTAACTAAATATAAATTCATTTATGGCAAATTAATTATAAATTAATATAACAACCAAGTGAATATGAAATGAATATTTTTGTAGAAAACAATTTTATGCCCACAAATCTATTTTACCATATTAAATTTAATTAATAACAATTAGTGAGTTATTTTAATATAATATATATATATATATGAAATATTAAATCAATTTTTTTATATTCTTCCAATATATATGATAAGTACAAGATAAGAATAAACCCAATTTTATATATAAATACCTATATTTTTACTAAGGAATTTTTACCTCTTTTTAATGAAAAATATATATTAAATTTACTTTTTGGAACTTTTATAGATTAAATATGTAAAAAAAATGTTAATATTAAAAATCTAAAAAAATAGGTTATGATTAATTTTTGGTATTTTTTGTGACGTTACATTTTTAAAGTGAATTAGAAAATATAAATATTTAATTTGAAACATATTTTTCATATAATTCATTTATAAGGTTAATTTATAAATTTAAACATTTTTTATGTTTAATTAGATAAAATATTTATCAATTAAACCAATTTTGGTCATTGAAATTACTTTTACTTTTAAATTTACTATAAAATCAGATAATGCTTTTGGACATTTTACTTAAAAACCCGCAGTGTTTTCTCCTCTGTGAGATTAAATTTAAATTAATTTCTAACGCTTCTATTATTGGAATTTGGAGAAATTGATTTTATATTTTCAATTAGAAAAATTTATAATATATAATATGGTCCATGTATTCTTTGACTAAAACTATTAGTGAATGTAATTAAAATTATTTACAATTATTTAGGAAAAATTAATCTTAACAACGAACTAAAAAATTAATTTAAGGACCCAAATAACCTATCCAATTGAAAGAAATCATTTTTATGGGTATAAATAGTCCATAATCATTAAATTATTGATTTTGTTTATTTTTTATTAGTTTGGTTAGGTAAAAATGTGGGTATACTAATATTTCTTTCAAAAATGGAAAGTAAGTCCTTTTTATCCAATATAATAGGACACAACCTCTCCCACTTCTCCACACCTCTAATGAAACATTTTATATAAAAATATCATCCCATATAGCTCCTAAATATCCTTACTCATTTAGAAGAAGCCACACTCTGGACAGAACAAAATCTATGGAATCCCATCTGGTGAATCTATAAAGTGTTTCCCGATTAAGAGGTAACATCTTTACTTTAGCTCTTTAGTTTCATTTCCATTATCCTCCCCTAAAATATTATTATTAATGATCATATAAAAAATTATATCCTCAATATAGTAATATATTATCACACTATGGGATCTAACTATACTTACATATACATACAACTAATGGGTAATGAATATAAAGTTTACAGGTACGGTCAATTATCGTCTCACAAAATGATGATTTTTCATTTTTCCTATATGACCTATCATGTTGTCCATTTTTATTTAAACTATATTTATATATTATATATAGTATTAATTATTTCCTTAAGCTTATATAATTATTTTTCAAAATATATCTCTATTATTTCTATTTTCTGTAAAAACAACAACATCATTTGTTGAACTGTAGACTATTTCCCCCCTCAAAGCAGTGTAATTCATTAACTTGATACATGGGATGTATAAAGGATTATTTTTATTAAATAATGAGATATTAAAAGATTATATTTGAAATTAATGGAACAATTACCTTTCCATAATAATTATATATATATATGTTATTTTATTTAATACTCGTTAACAAATAATGTGATAACATCATTTGTGGACGTGTGGATTATCGTCTCCTAAATATTATGTGATTCATTATATATATAAATCATTATATATATATATACATATATTTGATTAAATAATATGGTATTTATGATATGATGATAATTCTATAATGATATAGTATTAGTTACCTTCTTTCTATAATGACCACTGAAAAATAGGAATGGGACTCATGTGTGTGTACGGCATACCGTCTCCAAGAGTGTAATGTTGTTTCATTATTCATAACCAAATTTAATGAATGTTTTTTAAATTAAAATTTAGGTTTAATTATAATAATAAATATTTAATGATTATTATTATGGATATTTTTTTATAATGAACCCTTTTAGCATAGTTGACATACTAATGTTTTTTTGACTCCGAAACCGAATTTACTCAAAAACCCAACATAAAATTAATTGTTTAATTAGTTGTAAACAACACAGTAATTAGTAAAATAATATTAATGATAAAAATTAAATAGTTTATTAATAAAGAAGCTAATTAAAATTATTTTATTATATAGGAAGATAAATAATGTTCTCTTGAAATGAAACTCAATATAAGGGATTTTCATCTCACGTTTTCCTTTTGTGAGATAAATGTCATGTTCACCAATTATTTATTTTTTGTGACGTATCTACTTTCTAATTTTATATATTATATAATTTATTCCTTTAATTTCACAGTATTTAAAACTTATATTTATTATTATTTATTCATAGTTTTTATGATTTAAAATGATTCAATGTGGTATGGAACACTTTTGATTGTTTAAATATTACTTTCCTCAACAATAACATTACTTATATTTCAATGGTATTTCTATTATAAGAAATTACATGAAAATTATTCAATGAAAGCTTTAATTTTCCTCTCCTCTAGGTATTATAGTCCATTTTCATGTAATAGTACCATTTTCCACTTTTTCATACTCAAAATGTTATAGAAAATGCTCCCCGGAAAACAGTACATCATTTATCTCTTTAGTCAGAGAACCAACGTTCTTCTAAAAACCATATTTAAAAAAAAATCAAATATTCTTCTAAGATTATTATGTAAAAAAAATTATCATTTTTATCTATTACTAATGTATTCAATGTAATATTCTTTTCACTTTCCGAATAAGGAATTTTTCTAAACTTTTTACCATGAAAAAGGAATGTTATTTTACTACATGTATAGATTTACCCACGATAGTTTCCTTGAATATTAGTTTTTTTTAATGGTTAATTTTTAATGAAAATGTTTTCAATACTGAATTTTAATAAAATGGGTTCTCAATACGAAAGTAAATTTTTCTCAAGAATGATTCAATAATAGATTTTTATATTATTTCTATTCAGCAATGACAACAACCTTTTATTTTACTCCACTTATGATATATTTAATTGATACCATGCTTATTATTCCCATGTTTTTTATGATTTATTTTCCCATGTATATTACTCACATTCAATTCCTTGATTTATTTGTTATCCCCTTGAAATATTCAATATTCTATGATCATTGAACATTGAATTTCCCATAAATTATCCACTGAATTTATCATGGATATTTATTATTACATAAAAGGTATACCATTTTTTAAAATGTATCTACATTGATATTTATTTGATTATTTCGGGAAATATTGATAATTTAGTATTCTTTATTAAATATTGATATTTGATAAGGAATATTATTTATTTTTGGTTATTCGATTTGAGGAATTATTTGGACATGTATTGGTGAGTTGAGTCTAAACATTATATATCTCCTTGATGAATTGATAGGTTATCATGATATAATGTATTTTCTCACATCAAATAGGTTTCTATCTATTGTTTTAAACAATCTTTTGAATGGTATTGACTATATATGCCTTCATTTTCCTTAGACACGAAGTCCAAAACATTATCACTTATATCATAAAAATTCTGTTATTTTTCATCAACAAGATTTACTATTCCATTGTATATGGAATCAATTCCTTATCAGTTCATTATTAAATGACATTGGATTCAGTTTTCTTACCCTTACATTTATATTTTTCTCGTCAAGTTATTTTAATGGAATTTTTTTAGTTATTATCTTACTATATTGTTTATGCACTTCTTACTCAGTTTTGTGATTATATAGTTTGTTTCTTATGTTATTTACCATGCCAAAATTATTACTCTCATAGATTCATTATTGATTCAGATATATTTTAGATTTATTGAGAATTTTATCTCACCCTTGTTATTTTTACATCCAAATAAATCCTAGAAGTGTACTATGAATGATATACATGGATTTACTAGATGGATTAGAGTTGTCTTCAATGTTATTTAGAGGGAAAAATTATTCTGTAATTAGTTTATTATATTCTCATGTATATATCTAGATTACCTAGAATAAAATATTCTCAGTCCTTCAGTATTTGATTCCTTGTAATTATTCTAATGTAATAATTGAAGACACCCGCTCCGAGATATATCAGGTTGGATCACTATAGTTGGAATCAACTAATGCTTTTTAGAAACCTTGAGAACTATATTTAGGAAAACACAGATTAGGGAACGTAAACCTAAGGTATAATTTTCAAATAAGTATATAAGATCATCCTAATGTTTTTATTAGATAGAGATTGTGGGGGTTTTCTAGCAATACATCCCAATCATGATACTACAGGTTAACGTAGTTCTAGAAGGGATGTACCTTGGAGTATGAAATATAATAAGCTATATTGACCATAGCATAGTGCAACCCGGTACATGACAATGGGCCTAACTGTGCACCTGGTTTGACACTCATGGGGGATAGGGTGAGGATAATTCACTAATTCTTTAGAAACTATTTTGAAGTATGTTGACAATGAATAACCTAGGATAAATATAAGGTTTTTTTATTAAATATATGGTTTCATGATTAAAAATTATATAATTGATAAAATCTTTAATACATATACTAATTAATTACATATGTCAAAAAAATATGGATAATGTTTTTATGTATTGAGGCTGTATTGAAAACCTTTTTTAAAAGTATGTTTAGTGATTCACCTTCTTTCAAGGATATCCTTCATAGTTATTTTTTAAATTTTAATAATTTTGTTTTATAAAGGGAAAACATATGTGTCGGGTGAAAACCAATCATGTTCTGTAACGACATGGGTCTTTAACCCACGTCCAATGTCTTATAAGGGTTTTACACAAACCGTTGAAATATGTAATGTCTAAGTTATTATGTCATAGTTTATAGATAAACAACATGAGGAATAAATATTAATGATTAAAATATAGTGTTGATTATTTGGTTTAGATATTAATATCTTGGGAATATAATATTTAGAAAATATATAGAGATAAATAGTTATACTTGTCAATTTTTTATTATCCTTATGATATGTTAAAAGTGTATTTTAGTTCTTAAAAGTTCATATTTATTTTTAAGGTGTCCATTTATTAATGTAATGGATGAATTTCAAATATATTGATGAATATTCAAAGGAAAAATTTTTATATATAAATATATCTAGTATTTATATTTCTTCATACACTTAGGTAGTAAAATAACTAACTAACATTAGGAAAACTACTTTGAAAACAAAATGTTGTACTGATACTTTAATTTTTGTTGAACCAATGGTCTTCTAAATCATAAATTATTTATTGATTTTTTCCCTCAAATTTATATTTACCAATAAATTGTTTGTGATTTATGAACTCAATCACTATGTTAATAATTTAATTTTTTCCTCCAAGTATGTATCTCTATGTTCCACTAATGTTCTTATATTTATAGACCTTACTATATGTTTCTCCGTGTGTCCATTGTACTTCCCATTTTATCGTTTATAGAGGATTTCCTAAAAAACATCCTTAATATGTGGTATTTAAACATATAAAATACCAAATAATATATTACCATGATCAATTTTAAATTTCATGTACATAACTAAATTAAGGTGGGGAGAATTTAACACCTAGAAAATAGAACATAGAAAATTGAATTTGATAACATGTATGAAATGCGACACTAAGAATGTAAGGGAATATAATATATGGAGTATTTATAGAATATTTAATATTTAAAATAAATTAAATATATTCTATATATTTCAATGCCTAAATCACTAAGTTAACATTCATCAACACAAGAGAGACCTATTTTGATTGCTACTGTTACATGCAAGATAAAGTTTTATCAAACAATAATTAAAATATATTAAGTTGTAAACTATCCATTAAATTAGTAGTTATGAATTGTAATAACTAACATATAAAAATTATTTTTAAATTGATTTAAATTTATTGATTACAGATTAACTAAAATTGAATATGAAAACAAATTGAATAAAAAAATATTTGTAGAGAAAACTATTTTTATGCCTAAAATGTTTGTTTACCCTAATAAATTAAATAAATTAAAATTAGTGAGTGACGTTAGTATAATATATATAAATATATTTATTATTTAATAAATTATTTTTTATATTTTCCAAATATATTTAATAATCATAATATATGAACAAACCAAATATTTTACCTAAAACCCCTATATTTTAATTAGGGAATATTTACATATTTTTAACGGAGAACCTATTTTAAATAAAATTATTGTATCTTTAATATATTATATATTTCAAGATAAACTTAATATTTTAATGTAAAACAGAAAAATTAGGTTAGGTTTAATATTAGGTATTTTTTTATATTATATTGTTTAATGAATTGTGAAAAATACAAGAAATATAATTCAAAAATTCTTTTTCATCTAATTATTTATAATGTTAAAATATATGGTTTTATAGGTATTTTAATTTTAGTTAGGTAATATATTTAATTATTTATCCAATTTTGGTCATTTTAATCAATTTTAAATTTAAATTGACTATAAAAACATTGAAATCTTTTAGACGTTATTAGTTTAAAAAACTATATTGTCTTCTATCCGTATGATTTAATTTAAATTAATTTCATCCACATGTATGATTGGAATTTTCAAAATTGGATTCCATATTTGGGAGAATAATATTTTATAATTTATATAAACTTTATCTTAGTTATTTAACAATACTATTAGTGAAATAATTAAAATTAATTGTAATTATTAAATACAAAAAGTTAACATAACAAGGCACTAAATTTTTAAATTAAGAGACCAATGGATTTTTCTAGTTTTACAACACCCATTTTAATACATTAATCATACTTAAACCATGAATTAATGAATTTTGTTTGTTTTGGATGAATTAATTTATGTAAAATGTGGGCACACCTAACTTGTTTAAAAAAAATGCCATGTGAGTCCTTTTCCTACCCAAAAAAGGATACCACCTCTCCCACTTCCTCAAACATCCCAAGACACTTTGGAAAGACCAATATCTACCCAAATATATTGTAAACATATATTCTATCATACTATAAGGCTCACTTTGTGGAGAAATAATCCAATAAATCCATTTGGTGCAAAGCAAATGGAGTTACCCGATTAAGTGGTAACATCATTCCTTAATCTCTTTAGTTTCACCTCCATTCTCCACCCCCTAAACTATTATTAATAAATATTCATATAATGACACCAATAAACTAAATATAATTGGATTTTTTTACTTTAAGTTCACTGATTACACATACACACACTTCAATCTAATGGGTAAAAAACACATTGTTTAAGTGTACAATGAATTATTGACTCATGAAGTAATGATTGCTTGTTTTTCATTTACCACCTCTCATGGCGGAAATTAGGATAGAAAATAATTTATATAGGTTAGAAGAAATATTTATTTTTTATTTATGATTATTATATCTTTTAAAAAACACCTCTCTATACTTTCCATTTTTTGTAAAAACGACAGCATTGCTTGTGAATGTATGGACTATTGCTCCCTTGAAGTGATGTGATTCATTTATACGACCCGTGAAATGTATAAAGGATGGTCTTAATTAAACATATGATACATACACAACATATATTTTATAATCATGACATAATTACCATTTTTTAATATTATATATATATATATGTGTGTGTATATATCAATTTCTTAATTACAATTTCACACTCAAAATGATAATGTCATTTGTGGACTTGTGGATTACCGCATCCTCAACATGATGTGATTAATTTTACATTACAATAACTATATATATAAGTATATGTGATTAAATAATATGTTATTTACTATATAATTATATTTCATTAATGATATAGTATTATTTACCATCTTTCGATAATGATAATTGAAAAATGGAAATGATACTCATGTGTATGTATGGCATACCGTCTCCATGAGGGTAAATTTGATTCATTTTTTCATAACCATATTTAATACATGTTTTTAAAAGTATAAATATTTTATAAATATGACAATACCTCAATATTATTATTCTATAAATTTTATTTGATGAAACATTTGAGCATAGTTGACTTACCAAAGTTATTTGTGACACATAAACCGAATTTGGTCAAACACCCGTGTAAAAATGTTTTTTTATGTAGTAACAAAGAACATGGTAATAAGTGAGATAAAAGTAATTATAAACATGAAAAGGGTTATTAATAAAGTACATAATTAAAATTATTATATTATATATGACGTTAAATGATGTTCACCCAATAAGAAAAACAAGGCATGTGATTTTCATCTAACTTTTTTACTTTTGTGTGATAAATCTCATCTTCAACACTTAAATATTTTATATGGAGTATCCACTAAAAATTTTAACATATTATATCAATAATTGATTTATCGTTATGGTATATAAAAAATACGTGTAATATTATTCATTCATATAGATAATGATTTAAAATGTTTCAAGGTGGTATAGGACACTTTGGAATTTTTAATGATTATTTTCCTCAACAATAACTTTAATTAAATTTCATTGATATTTAAATTCGAGGAATATATATGACCATTATTTAATAAATCCCTTAATTTTCCTCTCGTATGGTTATTAATAAAAATTTTCATGTACGAGTACCATGTTTTCACTATTTGGTACTCAAAGTGATTTAGAAAAGGGGTTTTAGAGAACCAGACATTGTTTCTCTCTTTAGTCAGTGAACCTGTTTTCTTTTAAACCTCATATTGTACTAATATTTCGTCAAAAAATGATTATATAATTATGTGTTTAATATATTTTCACCATTTTTATTTTTTACCAATTTTCTCAATGTAATCTTCATGCCATTTTCTGAAGATGTCATTTTTGTAACGTTTTATATTGAAAAATGAATGTTCAATTTTAGCATGCATGGATTTACCAATTGTGAGTTATTTGATCCATATTTTCATGTTTAAAATATTTCATTTTAAATAATACCTTTTTTCAAAAGTGAATTTCAATGAAATGGGTTTTCAAATGTTATTTGAAAACCAAAGTATATTTTCCTCAAGAATGTTTTTAAATGATCTATTTATAATATTTCCATTAATCATTGAAAATAACCTATTCTTTTAATCAACATGGTATTTATTTTATTATTTGTGTCCTTATTTTTTCTCTAGATTGTTTATAATTGATTTTACCTAGGATAGTATTCACATTCAGTTCATTGATTTATTTGCCAGTCCCCTTCAAATATTCAATCTCCTAAGATCATCGAACATTTAATATCCCCTAAATTATCCATTTAATTTATTAATTATATAACTATTTCCTAAACCGTATATCATTTTACATACTCTGTCTACTTTTATTTTTTTATTATATGTTTAAATATAGGTAATTCTATATTGTTTACTAAATATTGATATTTGATAGGGAATATTCTTTATTTTGTTTATTGATTATGAGGAACTATTTGGATTGGTATTTATGGGTGGAGTCTAGACTTTATATAGCTCATTGATGAATTGATAGGTTCTCAAGAGGAAAACTAGTTGTGCTAATTAAATTAGTTTATATCTATTGTTATAAACCATATTGTAAAAGTACTTGATGTTATAGGTTTTCATGTGACTTAGAAATAACCTCCAAAAAATAATAATTTCCTTCATATAGTTTAAGTTATTATTCATTCATGATATTTTACATCGACATATCTATTGGTACTTTTCTTTTTTAGTTTATTGATGAAATGTAATGTGATTCGGTTTTCTTATATTTATTTAATGATTTTATTTTTCACATTATATTAAAGGAATATGTTTTTAGTGATTACTTTTCCATTTTTTATAAACATACTTCTTATTTTTGTCATTACATGGCATGTGTCTTATATTATTTAGCATGAAATAGTTATTACTCTTATTGATTCGTTATTTATTTTGCTAGATTTTAACCTTACTGAGCATTTTTTCTCACCCTTACCATGTTTCCTTCCCCAAGAATCCAAGAATAGTGCTATGGAATATATGAAGGGATTTACAATATGGATTAGAGTTATCCTCTAAGTTATTTAGAAGAAAAAAATTATGTGTTAATTAGAGTATTATTTTCACATGTATGTATCTAGATTACAAAGAATAATAAACTCGCAGTCATTCAGGATTTGATTCCATGTAATAATGAAAATGTATTAGTACAGACTCCAACTCCATGCTATTTGGGTTCAGGTCACTATATAAATATTAATGAATAATGAGTTATAACATTTGTGTCATGACTAGAGTGTAACATCCAATCCAAAAATGAAATAGTTTATGAGGGACACACATATCTCAACTATATCTATTCAGCCAAGGATAAAAAATATGTATCATTATATCTGAGAGAACTAATGGTGGGAAAATATGAATACAGATATCGTTTAATATACATCACATTTCGTAGTATGTCAGTACGTGAAGGATGAAATGAAAAAGTATAAAGAGATTATACAACCATTACCCACATCAATATGGAAATAAGAAAACATCACTATGAAATCATTCACCATACATCCAAATAGATCTGGTTTTTGTGTGATAAATTCAAAATATATATCACTTTAACAAAATTTGAGAGTACTTATCCCTAGATCAACTTTTACAAATATACATTAGAGAACATGAAGGGAATCATGAAGTTACAGTATCTATTGTATCTAAACAATATATGAGATTCAAATCCATGTTCTAGAAAATATTACAACAATACCTGAAGACTAAACTGAACATCGGTACAAATTACCATCCAAAAACCTATAGAAAATATGAGAATATAATTCAGACACTAGAATACATGATTAGAACATGATCTATGGTCTTCAAAGGAATATGGGATTAACATCTACCTCTGTCCAAGTTTTCATAAAACAGAATTTTACACTAAAGAATACAAATGGCTCTATATGAATCCCATTATAGAAAATTATGAAGAACACCAACATGATGGTATGATTTAAGTGAACGTAATCTTCCAGGATATAAATTATTTGAATAAATGGTGTAAATTGTGGAGACCATTCATCATCACAATAAGGAATCCCAATGTTAATAGAAAATGTTTAAATTTAATTTTTGATGATATATATAGTCTGATGTTGGTGATATGTAATTCCTCTATATGTCTTCATGGATGTTAATCATGAGATTTGGGAAGACTGATAATCTAAGTCCTAGGTACGTCGGCCCCTTTTAGATTCTAGATCATGTCAGAACTGTGGACTATCAAATATCTCTTCCACCAAAACATTCTCAAACACACAATGTATTCGATGTATTCCTCTCAAATAATTACATATAATACCTCTAATATGTATTGAATCTAGAGGTGGTACAGTTGGAAAATGATCACTCTTATGAGGAGTATCTACTGAAGATCATGGATTGTAGAGATAATGTTCTACACAATAAGATTACTCACCTAGTTTGTGTACAATAGAAGAACCCTAAATATGAAGAGGAAACATGGGAATTGGAGGAAGTGTCGATGGATAATTATTTTTCCCATTTTTCAACATCGAATGTAAAAGGACATTTGGAGTGAAAAATTTCACTGTGGGTAAGAATATAACTGCCCAAAATTTTATCAATGTAAATTTCCTTATTATAAATTGTTCAGCTAGTATAAACCACATAAAATGTATTTTATAACAAATTAAATATTTTATAAATGAATAATTACTGAAATAAGAGGTATTTGTATAAATTAAGGAGCTTGTACCGATTCAATTCTAACTTGACCTTTGGAATTGTAATGCGACTATTAAGAATAGTAATTCAACCAATAAAATAGTAAAATCATATATGAATGTATAAATAAAACTTAAACATATTATAAATGATAATATGATATAATTATATCAATATTATATGTAATTAAATGTTATAAAAAGTATTACTTAAGTGTTGTTATTTTTATAAAACATAAATATTTATTTAAAATTTTATAATTAAAAATGATTTAACAGAAATTTTATTTTCTTAAAATATATTCATAAAATGATATTTGTTTCTTATAATTATAAGATAAATTTCTAACACCTTAATTAGATTTTCAAAATGTTATAAAATCGGTTATAATTTTAAAATCGATATTTTCCAAGCAAATTATAATTTAAAATAGAAATTATTTTTCTCATATTTATATACTTATTTTAATAAAATAAAGTTCCCTTTTGATTATACACATCATAGAATGGTAAGGGTAATTTTTTGGGATTTTTCTAAAATTGTTGAATTTATGGTGAACACTAAAATAAGGCAATTCATGATATATAACACTATAATTTAGAGTCACTATTTTTGATTCTAGGATAAAATAATAAATATAATCTTGAATCATTGTTATTTATTTACTATATATATTGATAATTTTAAAACTATTCATATACTTAATACAAAATACTAAACTGATGAAAACAATAATCAAATAATACCCCTCTCCTCCCCAATAATTACCACCCCTCCCCACCTCTACTCCTCATAACTATAAATCCTTTAATATTGTCTAGTTTCTTCAAAATAAACCTCTCATGAATCACCCCGATTTCCTTGGCCCTTTGGTCTGAACAAAATACCAAAATAATTTCCCAATGGAGGTCCTTAATGAGAAATATTCAAGAGGAAAGATCTTGTTTCAATTTCTTTTAATTTATTTTTAATTTCATTTCTTTATTATCTCTCCTCGCCTCCCATTATACTTGTGTCATGATAAATATAGTATCATATCTACACTATAATTTTATTATGTTTATAGAATAATTTATCATCAAACCACTTCTTATGACGCCCTGAAAATCGGAAGTTAGAATGTTTTATTTGATAAAATGTATTCCACATGACACTAATAACTTAATTTATTATAATATTAAGATAATTTATAATATATTTACTAAAAAATAAATTCTACATCTTTCAATGCATGTGACATCATGTTATCATGTGTTACATGGAAGACTAACCTTCTTCGATGGCTTGCATTACACACTAGACCGATTTTTATCAAATAATAATATATTAATAAAATATTATAAAATTTATATTACCTATTAAATTAGTATTTATGAATATTAATAACAAACATATGAAGATTTTGGTTAATAAAAATAAGGAAATATTTAATTTTTTATAAATTAATTATAAATTAAAATAATAAATAATTAAATATAAAGTGAATATTTCTATAGAAAATTATATTAATGCTAAAACTATTGTTTACTGTTAATAGATTTAATTAATAAAACTTAGAGGGTGATATAAATTTAGTATATATATATATATATATTATATTCAATAAAATATTTTTAATATCCATCTAGTAGGTTTGATAGGCATAAGATAAGAATAAACTTTGTTTTACAAATAAAACCCTTTATTTTAATAAAGGCAATAAACATCCTTTTCACGGTGAACCAATTTAAATATAAATTGTAAAATAGTAATTGTTTTAATATTTGAAAATAATCTTTCATTTTAAATAAAAACATAAAAATTAGTTTTGGGAGAATTTTTGTATTTTTTTCAAATATTTAATTTTAAAATAAATAGTTAAAAATTATAAATTTTAGTTCAAAACTTCTTTTTCATCTAAATTTTCTATTTTGTGAAATTTTAGTTTTAGTCCATTTAAATTATAAATTATATTATATTTTTATAAATTAATCCAATATAGGCCATTTTTTTTAATTTCACTTTGAAATTGAATGTAAAAACTCATTACACCTCTGATCATTTTTAGTTTAAAAAATCCGTTGTCGTCCCACCTACGAAATTAAATTTAAAACAATGTATGCCTCTTCTTTGATTGTAATTTGGGAAAATAGATTCCATATTTTGAACAAAATTATTTTATAATGTCTAATAATCCACATTTTCTATAAAAACATTATTGTAAATAATTAAAATTAATTACAATTATTAAATAAAATTAATCTTAATAAAACACTAAACCTATATCTTATGGGCCCAAATGACCTAGCCAGGTGTCCAAAACCCATTTTATATCCATAACTAATCCATTAAACTCCAATTGTTTATTTATTTTGTGTTTTTATGATTTTTTAGGTAAAAACATGTTTACACATAACTTGTTCCCAAAAATTCCATGTGAGTCCTTTTCTGTCCGTTTAAAATCCCACCACCTCTACCCATTCCTCACATCTCTCAAACAACTTTTTTTCAGCCAAGATTTTCCAATATAACTTAACAAAATCACTTCCATATTCATTTACAACTATATTTGGGATGAAATTATTCTAAGTAATTCTTTTGGTACAAAACAAAAGAATTCACCCGATTAAGAGGTAACTTCTCCTCTCAAGATCTCAAGTTTCATTTCCATTATCCACCCCTAAAATATTCTTATTATATTATTTTATATGTAAACCAGTATAATAAATATACTATTATTTTTTTATTCTAATTTTTTGATATAAACATACACACAACTCCATATAATGGGTAACGACCATACTGTTTCTATGTGTTATGAACTACTGCCTCACGAAATGATGATTGTTCATTTTTCCCTTACCACCTTTCACGATGGTCAATATAAGGTATAGTCTATTTATATATTATATACATATGATATTTAGTATTTCATTAAACTTAAATAATCATTTTATTTCCCACACCAATAATACTTTCCATTTTACGTTAATAGGAATACAACGTTTTAGGACGTGTGGACTACTTCCCCCTCAAAGCGAGGTCATTTGTTCACACTATACCCGAAACATATAATGGATGGTTTCAATCAAATAAATGGGACATAAACATATTCTATATAATATTCATGAAATAATTAAATTTTTTATGTGTACTACATATATAGACATCATTTTCACTATTACACTTTCAAGCACAAATCAAGTGATAACGTTACTTGCGGACATTTGGACTACCGCCTCCTCAACATGATTTGATTCATTTTTCATCACAATAATTATATATATAAGTATATATGATTAATGAATATAGTATTTATGATATAGTGATAATTCTGGAAAGATATAGAGTTACTTATCTTATGTTCGTAACGATCATTGAAAAATAATAGGGTTACTCATCCAGACGTATGATATACAATCTCCATGATTATGACATTAGTGGAAAATACTTTTTTCCATTTTATAGAAATCCGGATTGTGGGTTTCCAGTACCCATAGAGCCGAAACCCAGACACCAAATCACAATTCAATGTGAAATTTCAAAATTCAAACCACTACCTTATCACCTCGAGCCGTGAGCCTGCACTGCCTTGAGCGCCGAGCCACCATCAGATCTGACACACCATGTGCCATGTACTTCAGCCATATCCACATCACAGGATCGCCAGTGATCATCGTTAGCATCCTTAGTCACATCGCCTCCCCATCACACTGTTATGGGTTCAACAAAACATCATCTTCCAAACTGGCACCCGAAAAAGTCTATGGCATGGTCTAATTGGCATTCACTATCTTAATGGTCTTGCACAAGTACCCAGGTATCATAAAAAATCATTGGATCAATTTAATAGAATTTATAATCATTAAAAACCCAGAAAAAGTTAATAAATCGAATCTAAAATTTCAACGAAACAAGCCATACCAAATTCTTCTAGAATTGAAATATAATGTTTTAAACCAATATTGAATAGATACACAACAAAAAGGATGAATATATTTTTTTTTAAAAACCACCATATGGAAAGGGAGCATTAAACTCAATATATCACCATTACATTAAACCTAGAAAACTACTAGCAACCTCAACCAAAATCAAAATGTGAATTTACCTTACCTATGTAAAACATTAGCTAGTATACTTACACCCAAAGCTGTAATTAAGGTGTGAGACTAGGCCTAGTAGGATTCCACCTAAGTAAATTTCCCATGTGCTAAACATTATAAGGTAAATAACATGATATATTTTATATATTGTAAATGCTGGAATTTGTATTTTGAAAAACAAATTCAAATGGAATATTATTTTATAGAGAACAATTTTAAAAAAAAGATGGACGTTATTCTGAATATTTACAACCAAACACTATCATATGACGAATATTGGTGCAATATATCAAATGAGAACTAATCACGAGATCTACCCCAAATCCCTAGTTAGCAGTGAGAAACATTGTAACTCCTATCATGATGAAATGTGGTATAGAAACCATGAGAAACTACTTTCTCATGCACGATACACTAGAGAGAAGAAATATCCAAAGTTCTATTGGTATATAATAATATTCCATATATAGATAGTGCAGTCAATATTAATACCACAAAGTTAAACTGGGTCGTATCCACTCCCAAATAGCTTATATACTAATTATATTATTCCCACCTATGTACCAAGGATTCCCTTTGTGGTTAATGATGTTCCACATGTCCCAAAATACCAATTTTAAATTAAAAATTCTCTTAAAAGGTTATACTCACAGAAAAAAATATAAAACAAGTTCTACACACTTTTTATAATTTATGTAACCATTTAGAAATTTCATAAAACAATTCCATCATGTTCATATATATTTACACAAGAAAATCCATTGAAAATCCTCATTCAAGGACAAAAGCACACCAATATCATGTCAAAACACAATTTTCATCTCTTTCATAATTTAATAAAATTATTGCACGATTAATAAAACATTAGGAAGTGATAAAACAAGGGATCACACCAAAAACACCCCCCATTTTATATAACATTCCATTTAAAAATAAATCACCAGTTAAAATCTTTTAGAAACTACTTTTTCACCACACATATTAATCAAAGATAATACTAAATTAACTAAACTAAAAAATTAATTAACCAAATAATGTTATTCTATAGAACCACTAAACATTTGATGTCAAAACCCCCAAATATTTGGTAAAATCTTATTTTTCACTTCAATCACACAAAAATAAAGTAAAAAAGATCCCTAATCAAAGATATTTAACCCCAAACCCCAATATTAATCCCTTGGGATGAAACCCTAGTGGCTGAAAAAAATAGAATCTCAAGAAACAGGGAAGAATTCTCTAATGAGAGGAAATATAGAAAGATTAAGTCCAATAACATAATGTTTTTTGTATATTATCCCACAAACAACCCATCAAATATTGGTCCCATGGGAGCTTTAGGGAACATGGAGGGCTTCTATTGCTGAAAATCCTTAGTGGAAAAAAATGGATGGAGGAGGGGTTAAATCTAAAAAAATGGAAAACATTGAATAAAAATATGATTAATTTTGTGGGATTAGCGCATGGTTTAACCACACAGTTTAATGAACCGTGCAACAACCATGTGTATTTTATATTAATAGCACATAGTTCTCTAGGCCGAGGATTATGGTCATGTAATATTTCTTCCTTCTACAGGACAGTTACCTGAGTTGGGTGCACATGTCTCACTAAATGTGCGCCAAATATGCGCTAGGGTCTTCCCACCAAAAATCCTCCAATTATCTCTAAATCTAAAAAATTAAACCTAGGTGATAAATATATACCAAAAATAATAAGAGAAATTATGTGAAAATAAACACAAGTATCTGATATACCAAATTAATATTTGACACATAAACTGGATTTGTTCAACAAACCTAACGTAAACATAATTTTCTAGTATTTTCCTAGAATTTAGTTATAATATAAATCATATAGATGATAAAAATGAAAAAATTTATCAATAAAGTTGAAAATTAACTTATTTTTATTATATAAGAGGTTAAAAGACATTCACCTGAAAGGATACTCAAGGTAAGAGATTCTCATATCGCTTTTTTACTTCCAAGAGATAAATTTCATTTTCACCACTTACATTTTTTTATGGTGTATCTACTTCCCATGTTCATATACTATATCATGAATTCCTTTATCATCATGGAATTTAGGACTTAAATATAATAATATTCCTTCATGAGTTTTGTGATTTAATATGTTTCACAATGGTAGGGGACACTCTGGAATATTTGAAGATTATATTCCATAATAATATATTTCATTATATTTCATGGGTAATTCCATTCGAGTAAATTATAGTACTATTGATCAATAAACCCTTTAATATTCTCTCCCCTAGTTATTCATGATCAATTTAAAGTATTATAACCATTTTCAACTCTTTTTCACATAAAATGTTTTAGATGTTTTTTAAAAAATTACACATTGTATCTCTCTTTAGAAAGAGATCCTATTTTCATCTAAAAACCTTGTTTTTATAAAACTTTTACTTTAATTTTTTTTAAATGATTTTAAAAATCTGGTTTTAATTCCTTTTTTTTGTATTTTACCAAAGTATTCAATGTAATATTCTAGTCTCTATCTGAAAATGAAATTTTTCTAATATTTTCTCGTGCAAAATGAATGTTATTTTTACCCCGTATTTCTTGTAAAGATTTACTCACTATCATGTATTTGAAGATTATTTTGAATTTTTAATGGCTTAGTATTTAATTGAATATTTTTTCAAACGTTGTTTTTCAAAGAAATGAGTTTTTAAAAGATATACAAATCAAAAACTTATTTTACTTAAGTATATTTTCAAAAGTAACTTTTATATTATTTTTATTAATCAAAGAAAACAACTTTTTATTTCACTCCACTTGGGTTGTGTTGTGTTAATAACATCCTTAATCATACTATAGATGGTTTTTGACTGATTTGATTATAGATAGTATTAATATTCTCTTCCTTGATCCCTTTTAGTCTCCTTGAAATATTTAGTTTTCTATAATAATTTGAATTTGAATTTCCCAAAAGATTCGATATCATGTTTCATGGATATGATCATTTACAAAACCATATTCAATTTTACATATGGTGTCTGATTTGGAAATTATTTTATTATTTGGGTAAATATTTATAAACCCCAATTCATTAGGTAATACGTTTATTTTATGAGGAATAATATTTATATTGATTATTCTATATGAAGAATGATTTGAATTCTTATGACAACGATAGGTCTCGGTTATAGATATCACCTCGATGCATCATTAGTCTCACAAGATGAGTCATTTGGATATCCACCTTAGATGGGGTTTTACTTGATATTGATTAACTATCTTGTGAATGGTATTGATGGTAAACATAACATGTACCTAGGAAATGCGGTTTCTAATAATCATGAATTTCCCTCTTTTAATTTTAGTATCTATTCATACATGAGATGTTGCGTCTACATATCAAAAGATATATTTCATTTTTAGTTATTTTGAATTCATGTGTTTCAGTTTCTTTTCATTCCATTTTTATTTTTTGTTATATAGTAATTCTAATAGCTTTTGTTTTCAATTATTAATTTTCCGTATTCTTTACACACAACCATTTTGTTTATTAATGAAATAAAATATGTTTTTAGTTATTAAATTTCTATATTTTTACACACTTCTATTCAGTTTATTGATTTCATGGTAGTCATGTTCAATTTTTTACCTTTCTATATTGACTATTCACATTTATTCATTATTACTTCAGCTATATTTTACCCTTACTGAGCATTGGAGCTCACCCTTATTATGTTTCTTTCCCTAGGAACCCAAGAATGGTACAATGAAAGATGTGTATGGTTTTACATGATAGATTAGATTTATCCTCTATGTTATTTATTTATAAATATGGGGAAAATTTGTTATAATTAGTGTATCCCTTTATAATAATATACTCATCTATGAATCTAATTTACCAAGACTGTTAATGTCTTCGGTCAATTAGTAATTGAATCCATATAATCATGGAAATATAATTCATATCATACAATAGCTTTAGGATTTCTATTTTTGGGTCACTATATTTGGTATTAGAGGAATTTTATTAGAAACCACTGGAACTCGATTTAAGAAAAAATATATTATGGAACATGAAACTATGCTTCAAATTTATGACAATTATAGAAGAAATACCTTGAATTTTATTAAGGTAAATATTTTGTGGGTCTTCCTAGAAAAACATCCATATTAGGATACTACATGTGGATGTGGTTCTAGAAAAACCTTAACTTGGAGTAATAACTCTAACAAGCTGTTTGGAGCCTTAATTGTGGTAACCCCATCAAAAAAAACATGCCTTATTTTGCACTTTTCATAAAACTCTCAGGGGATATGCTTATGATAATTTAAATTTTCATTAAAAAACATTATAAATGATTTGAATAAATAAGAAAAATTAATGACATAGGTTAATCCTATTGTGTTTTATATTGAAGATAAGGTGTCATGGTTTATAAATCCAACCAATTATATTATAGATAAACCCTAGACAAATGAAGTACATATGAGAATATAAGTGGATGAAGTATTTGTAGACTCGGATTATGTTAAAAACCATAGTTAAATGGTTATTTATTGATTAACCTAATTTCAAGGATGTCTATCATAGTAATTTTGGAAATTACATTAATATGGGTTTATAAATGGACAACCTGTAAGTTGTGTGACAACCAATAAATCTAGAAAGGTCATGGATCTTAAACCCATGACTGAAGTATGATAAGGGTTTCATTCCAACCACTAACGTAGATAATGTCCTTATTAATATTTAATTGTTTTTAGTTAAATATTTTATCAATAAATGTTAATGATTAACTGGTAATATCAAATTTTAGGATTAGATATTTATCTATTAACAATATTTGTTTTGAAATATTGTTAAAGATAAATATTTAGACTTGTCACTCTTTTGTAGTATATATGATTCTTTAAATGATTCTTTTAATGATTTAGGAATTAAAAAATCACTATTAGTAATTAATTTCATTTACTAAAGGAATATTTTTAAATTTGATCAATGCAAAACCAAGTGTTAATATTGCAGATATGAAATTTAATCCTATCAAGTAAGAATATTTCCTTATATTTCTAGGTAGTAAAATAATTACCCGACATCAGGAAAATGAATATGAAATAAATGGTTTCCCTCATACATTAATTTCTATTGAACTGATGATATCTAAAACGATCATAAATTTATATATTTGAGGCCCTAAAAATTATTTTAATATTTCAATTATTTTTGATTGATTACCTCATTCACTCCATATAAATATTTATTTTATTCTTCAATGTACTTATTTTAAAATTCCACTATAGTTATTCTTCGTAGAGACCTTATTATATGTTATTTCATGTGACCTTTGTAATTCCAATTCTCTCTTCTCTAGATGTTGTTTTAAAATACCTTCTCATTATGTTGTTGGATTTCAAGATAAGAAATATAAAACAATATACCACATTGATTGACTTTAAATTGTGAAGATGGAATTTATATAAGGTTGGGAGAACGTGACTCCCTGAAAATATAATGTAAGAACCTTATATTTGATAGCATGTATGCCACACGACACCAAGATCATAAGGTGATATAATTTCTAGATACTTTAAAATACATTTAACAATAACATTATATTCTATATATTTAAATTCATTCCACACTGAGTTATCCCATGTTGCAGGTAAGAGCGACCATCTTCAATGGCATGCGTTACATTCAAGACCGAGTTTTATCGAAGAATAAGATTGTATTAAAATTTAATGAGATATAAAGTAGCCATTAAATTAGAATATATGAATAGTAACAATTAAATTATAAAAATTATTTTCTATAAAAATATGGAAACAATTAATTGCTTACAAATTATCTACAAATAATTATAGGAAGCACTTGAATATAATGTCAATATTTTTATAGAAAACCATTTCTATAAAAAAGATGTTATTTTACACCAATACATTAAATTAATTACAATTAGTGAGTAATATTAATTTAATATATATATATATATATATTATATTAAATCAAATATTTTTTATATTCGTCCATTATATTTGATAATCATAACATAAGAAGAAACTCTACTTTACACAAAAAACCTATATTTTTATAAAGGAACTTTTACCGGCGTTTAATGGAGAACCCATTTCAAATATATATTTTCACACATTAATTGATTTAATATGACAAAATAAACTTAATCATTTAAAATTAAACTTAAAAATTATGTTATGGTTAATTTTTTATATTTTTCAAAAATATTTCATTTTATGATTAATAGTTAAAAATACTGAATTTTAGTTCAAAACTTATTTTTAATCTATTTTATTTATAAGGAGAAATTATAACTATAATTTGTTATTTTGTTTAATTAGATCAAAATTTATCAATTAATAAAATTTAGTTCATTAGGATCAATTTCAATTTCAAAATGAATATAAAAACATATCAAATATTTGATCGTTCTTACTTTAAAAAATAGCATTATTGTCCCTCATAGTGGATTAAATTTCATTCAATTAATGCAACTTCTATGATTGTAATTTTTCAAAATAGATTCCTTATTTCAAATAACTATAATATATAATTTATAATAATATCAAATTTGTTTTTTGACAAGAATTATTAATGAATGTAAATAAAATTAATTACCATTTTAAGGTAAAATTAACCTCAATAAAAGAATAAACCATTAACATAGGGGACAAAAAGACCTTTAAACTTTTCCAAAACCAATTGGATGTAAATAAATAGTCACATGAATTTCCTTTATTGATTTTAGTTTGTTTTGTAGGAATTTTGTTACGAAAGAACACTTATATACCTAAATTGTTTCCTAAAATTCCATGTTTCCATTTTTACTTTGTATAAAAATCCACCATATATCCCCATTAATCACACCTCAAAAACCATTTAGGCTCCTCTATTATCTATTCATATAGCTTTCCAAAATCCATTCCCTATACAATGAATCCTCTATTTTGATATAAATCATTTGAAGAAATCCTTTTGGTACAAACCCAAAGAAGTTACTTGATTAAAAGGTAATGTCTTCTCTCAAGCTCTCTTGAATTATTTCCATTATCAACCGACTAAAATCTACATATTCTATGGGTATATAATAGAAACAATAACCTATATTTAATACTATGTTTTTATTCTATGTGTTTGATCTAAACTTACACACACTTCTATATAATGGGGAACAGACATATTGTTTTCGGGTAAGACGAACTACTACCTCACGAAATGATGATTGTTCATTTATCCTTTACCACATCACACGGTGACCATTATGATAAAATATATATTTATAAATTATATTTATTATTTATATATTATATATTTATACTTATGTAATAATTTTATTACAAATACCATTAAGACATTCCATTTTAGGTTAATTCAATAACATCATTTGAGGAAGTGCAGACTACCGCCCCTTCAAAGTGATGTGATTCATCAACACTATATATAGAACATATAAAATATTATATAAATTCAAAATATGTGACATAAAAATCCTATATATTATATTCATTACATAATTAAATTTATGTAATGATACTATTTTTTTCCAAAATCTATTCCTTGACATAAATTTACAAATTTACAAAAGCATTCCAAAAAGGTCTACCTTGCTTTGTTCCTTCACAAACCCTCCAACACCGTGACCTCAGAAAAGATGTATGGATTACTTCTCTATGACTAACATAGAGGATATGGTGGATGCCTCTATGAGTCTGAGTAACTTGACAAAAGACTCTACGACCTCCGCGGAGGAAAGTACGGACGCCTCTACGAGTCTGAGGAACTTGATGCAAGCCTCTATAACCACCATAGAGCAATGAAGGACTCCTCTATGACTCTGAAAAACATTAACGATCTTACTCTAGTTTGGAAGAATTAATTCCTTCGCAATAATACCTCATAACATCTCCCCTCTCCCCCACTTCCTATAAATACTCAGGTCAACCCCACTCCAATGTATCATCACCATAACCTTTCACCTTCTAAACATAAAAATTCTGAATAATCCATTGATCTGAAAACCATCAGAAAAATAAATCATCTTCGGTACTCTAGCATTGTTAAACCCCTTTCAATTTTCTTAAATTTTCCCCTACTTGAAGTAGGGACTCCATTTGAGAATCCTTACGACCATCATAAAAGTAGGAGTCCCTTTTGGGAACTCAGGTCTTAGTAAGGCATTCAGCCTTCACAAAACCCAAACCAAGAACATGTTGATTCCATTACTAAGATGGGTCCTCAGGCTTCACGAAGATCCTCCCTCTAAAGGGGTCCTTTTCCCCATGCTCCTCAAGTGCCTTTCCATTGTGAATGTATTTTTTTTTGAATCATCCAAACTTCACGAATCCCTTCTCTATGATGTACTCATGCTTTGTGATGCCTCTCCATATGAGGCCTCTTTCTTAACTAACCTATCTATTGTGCCCCCTCTAGGATTTTACAGAGTGATTTCACAGTCCCCCCGATTGGTGCTTCATGTTGTATTTCCAAACCACATGATTCATTGCACAGGCACCCTAACAGCTTTTGCTTCTACGCATAGTCATGATAACGTAGACCCCTCAATGGATCACTCCACAACCCTATTTTCACCAATTTTTCTCATTCCTTCCCTTCCCCAAGTTTGGGTTTGTGCATGTCATGTATTTCTAAGGGGTGAGGAGTGAGTCATCTTTGTCCGATCTATAAGACGTTCAACTACCAAGAAACCACATCCTCAACAAAAATCATTAAACACTGATTATTGCGACCATGGAAGGTTATATTGGATCAGTGAGGGATATCCACGTGTTCACTCATTCTCTATTTTCTCCTATGGGCTTTGCGCCATGTTTCCCTTGGGGATCCACCTTGCGTAAGGCTCGAAACCCTCTTTTGGGGTGTTCCAGGTACAATGTCTATATCCTCCTCATACATTTGTACACCCTTCTCTCTCCCCATGTTTCCATCCTCAATGTAATTCCCAATCGTCCTCACCTGGGGCCTCCAATCACGCATAAGCCTCTAATTCTTCATAGGGACACTAACAATGAATATACCCCAAACCACTTCCTACTTACACACATTTCAAGACATGATCATTAGGTTTATTGCTTCGTCTAGATTCTCACACTGAGCATGAATCACATGGGCTTAGATTATGCATTGGGAATGACATCATCTTATGGAAATATTACCATGTCAGTCCCATCCCCTCATTATGAAACTATTTTTAAATTGATCCTTGACCTTTTCAAGAAAGGAACTTTGGAAGCCTCCTTTAATTTCAAGCCCAACACCAATCCATCACGGTCACTTTATGTTGGGTAACCCACATCCCACTTGATGTTAAAATGTATGCCCCTTTTCTTTCACATGACTTTAAACTGTATGATTTTAATCTATGTGGGGGTTTGATTCCATTTTCTGAGACATTTAATGTAGGAATTCTCCCTGTGGTTCAACCCCAAACACATCCAAAATTCAGTGTTCCCTTTTGTTGGGACCCACATCATTGGTCTACCCCTTAGTGGAGTCCAATTAGTATTTGGGTTGTCTCAGTGCAAAAGTCCCAAAATCAATCCATACGCATCCATCCAAGATTGTCCCTCTTATGATGGGATGCTAACCACGTATAAGCCCCAAAATTTCTTTGGGTTTTTTCCCTTTGATTACTCCCTCATTCAATGCCCCATTCCTAAATTACGTGGACTTTGATATTTTAACTTTGGATCAAGGTTTGTAGGAAGCCTCCATGAGGATCAATCCCATTACCCATGTTCCATCCAGATTCTCTATCCAGTCTTTATTCCAATTGAAGATCATTCCCAAACCATATGTTGCACTTCCTTCAGGTCACCATCCACAGATCCATTCTCACAAACAACCTTATCTGGTGACTCTTCATCCCATTTCTATAATTACATGGACTTTGATTCCATACAGTAGGGATATATATGAAATCTACTTGAGCTTCAACCCCAATATAGAAATATTCACATCGGTTACATCTACATTCTTCCTCATAATTTTACACTTCCTCCATATCCATCCAAATTTTACCCGAGCTGCCACAACTCGGTGATATCACACCATTCACCTAGGTGGCTAACCATGTGTAAGACCCAAACCACCCCATCAAACTATGTGGGTTTTGATCCCTGTCTTCCATATAGGATATGTAGGAAGCCTCTCTGAGGTAAAATCCCTACCAATATTAATCCTTGGTGTCACCCTTCTTGTAAACTCATTCCACTTTATGATCCTCACAGTTTGGTGTCTAGATAATCCTTTATGGTATGAAATCATCTGATTTCTAGGATGCACCATCTCAAATATGTTTTGACGGGGGTTTCTGATCTTTCCACGCATTAAACCTTCTAGTTTCTCTCCCCTATAGGTGTACCTATCTGATCCACTCTCATAAATGTTTTTTTCAGTCTCATCCATCTACGTTAGATGCTAAACTCGTGGCATACCCCGTGATAATCATGGGAAGTAAGGTAAAACCCCATAGATATTCCTCCGGCATTCAATTCCCTGTATTCAATGTTAGATTCCTCAGGCTTCCAGACCCTTGAGAAGACCAGCCATAAGGGTAAATTCAGGTGAATTAGTGTTTTAATGCCTAGACGCCCCATCAATGCCCAATGTGAATACTATCCTGGCTGAAGGTCACTCCCATGACTTGAACCCTTTGGATTGTCTGAATAGCAGAAGTGTAATTAACCAGATTCCAAAAAGATATGGCATCGGAAAGAGTTCAATTAACAACATGTCAATCATTAATGTAGACTCATACTAGGTGACAAAATCCAAGGAGGAATCCATAGAAGGAGGGACAAAAATCCCATTATCCTATTTTACATAACGAGAAAACATCTATGAAAAATTTATAGATTCATCCCACATATAGAAAGAGGGATTACGAGGTGACATTTGTGCATCCTCATAGATGATGTGTTCCCTAGAGGAAAGAGTCACAAATAGAAATGTTGAACATGACATGAAATTATTCTCCTTAATATGTGGATTTGTAGTGCTCAAGACATCACCAGAAAATCATGTCACCAAATCGAGCTATCCAGATCCAGGTTCAGACAAGAAAATAGTGGCATTAGGATAGAAATCAATAGGATTTGGGGAATTTAATCATTGGGAATCTTGGTCTATGACGTTTTTAGCATCATTCATTTTATCAAACCACGGAAGACCGAACGACACTGGGGCACTGGGTATAACTTTCCTACAATCTATATTGATGGATGAATATTCATGCTCTGCAGGACCCAAGCTACAGTTGTCAGAAACCAATCTCCTCTCACCCACAAATGAAGGGGGAATAGGGAGTGCTAATATAGAAACCCCTCATGTATTCACCTCTTATATGAAAACTTCTGAGACTATAGCTACCAGGTTCTCGTACCCCATTCTCCCACTGAATTTATTCAAAAGATGGTGATTGATACTATTTTCCGTTAATATGAATAACAAGGGTTCATCCCAATGAGGGATACATCTCGCCAATATATATAGGGCTCTATCACCCAACATCATCACCACCCCATAGGGCTGTATAGGAATCCATTTCTCCCCACTCCATTTTTCAATCGTGTATAGAGCCTCTCCCCAGAGTGCTTTTATGAATCACTCCCTTACGCAGACGAGGTAAGGGATGTTCAAGTAATCAAGGATTGGACTTTATCTAGGGAGCCACCGTGGAGGGATCCCACCATGGCATGTTAGGGCCTCTAACTTATCTCATAGGCTGAAGAGTAGGTGGTTCATAACCCCACATAGCCTACTCTAGATCGGTTAACCCAATGCCAACGCTGAGTGCAAGCCCATGTGGATTCCCCTAGGGGGATCATATTATTGGTCTTCATTATCCAAAGACACCACTAGAACAAGCTATCTACTCCATATTATTATAGATATAGGGAACCCCTATGTTACAGAGTAGGGGCACTTCAAAACCTAGTTAGGATTGGGGAACTAGCCACCCCATGGGCAGGATGGATTCACTCTCCTAGTCGCTAGTGTGAGTAGCATCCATCGCAGGCTGACCAACAATGATGACGTTTGGTATAGGGGTCATCGTTGTACCATCATCAGATAGAGTGGAGGCCCTCCTTACTCCTAAATCTAGCGAATAAGTCCTACCCATTCCATTTTCGTTAGTCCAAGCAGAGGTCATCCCCATATTTTGACACCAAGAATGAAGGTCCTCCATGTTCTCATGATCCTAGGTGCTCCCCGCACTCCAAAATTTCTATGTAAAGGTGCTACCCTCTCTAACAAAAACCCACTCAGAGTTCTTCCCTATGTGAAACATCTACTATGTCGTGAAGATCCACCATAGGGTAGGATGAAAAATAATCAATGAAAATATAATAACCTTATGATTCCCCATATCGTACCCATTCACTTTTCAGATTATGAAGGGGAGAGTTACTCGAAGATGGATCCCTCACCCCACTCATTAATATCCATGTCTGGGGAATGAACCTATCATATCATCTTAATAATCCCACAAATTGATATGCACTAGATCCTTAAATCCCTCCAAAGATATATACATGTGGAGTAATATTTGGATCCTTTTCATGGTTTTCCTATGAAATCCTCTTTATCATAAACATGATCATTCTCTAGCTCAACAAGGGATTGTAAGGAGTTGTTATAGGGACCAGTTGAAAACAAGAACCATCATGATCCATCACTAAAAACAACCACCTTTGCATAGAAAGCAGTGGTGAACACCCCATCTTATAGGGATCTGGTGATACAGTCAGGGAATTTTTTGAAACATAGCCCAAGATGAAGCAAGTTTTCAACTCACATGCCATACTCTCCTTCAACCAGTCTACTACTGATACGGTCCATGTCAGTGCCATTATCGGTCCCCCAACTGACCCTAGTAAAAAAATGGGGCAACCAAGTGCTGGATCTGGAGTTTGAGATGAGAAGTTTGTGGTACATTCCCACAGTGGACCATCTCCCTGAGATGTTCTGTCCAATTCCAAAAGCACTCATTAATATTCAAGAGTACCTCACCTGGGATGAGGTTATGTGATTCGGCTGAACCTTATGGATGAAACTCTTCTATATCTATAGTCAATGGTTATCTTAGCCCATGATCCAGGAAATCTACAATGACATTGGCCAGTAGTTCCGTTTGGTGGAGTTGGTCGCACTCCCTGTTTCTCAGCACCCTACGTCATCCCGTTATCATTATTCTCTCCAGAAATGATCCATCTAGAACATTACTATGCTCTACAGAGTTATTAAAGAGCATTCCCCACATGTACAAATCCATGGATTGGGGTAGACTGATTTCATTCATTTTAGTCCAATCATGTTCCAAACTGGTTCACCTGGTGATATCAATGATGTGCCTTTGGGCATCCACACAGTAAACATGCTTCTTCTTGAGATATACCTAGAAGGTGGAATCAAACCATGGCCTATAGAGGATGATAAACCTGGTAGGGGAGTACAACATCTGGAAGATACAACAAGTTTCCACACTCTCTATCAATGAAAAACTCTTGGCCTTCTTAAACCTTCTGAGTCATTGCCTCTCGGTCGAGATCCTTGCAAGGGAAAAGCACACATCGTGACAGTCACGCCCTAAGATCCATGTGATTCAGTGAAGAGGATAAAATATGATCTTGACAATGATGCACTAGACCAATAGCTTATTGAAAAACTAAGGATATTTGGACAGAATTTCGTTGATTGATCCATGAATCAACGGCCAGATTATGGAAATCCCTGGTAGGATCCCAACTATCTACCATAGGGGCTGCATAGGCAGGTACAACTCCCCCTCAGTGAGGTCCCTCCTAGTGATCTCAATAACCCTACCCAATCCAGTCTAGGTAGAATCCTATGTTTATGGAAAAAGTCTCTATTATGCATCATCGAATCCACTCTAGCTACAAGAAAACCTTTCACAGGACCCAGATTAGGTTCCACCGGCCGCTCCGCATGTCCCACTAGCCACTCTATATGTTCCTTCAGCGGCCCCTCAGGTCACTCTACCATCCACTCCATAAGATTCACCTCAAACATACCATATTGAAGAACTTTCCAATGTTATTGTAGTAAGGAATCCATTCCATGATTGTAATCCTCTTCAAGATGATCTGAGGACAGATCTCATCATCCACCTCAAGGATCTTGAAACATGAATGGTGGGGATTTCATATGATTGAAATCCATATTTGGTATGGGTAGATAATATGAAAGAACCCCTAGATTTGGAAATCCTACCTTCCCCCCATTAAATGGGAAAGGTGATCTGCTACTACATTTGGACAACATCATCTCATGTTCTTAACCTATACTAGGGACTCCGGTTTAGAATTAAGTCGCTAAGAACCAGTGTTTCGTACAAACAAAAAAAGTGCCCACGTTCATCTAGAATGACTAGTTACCCATCAGGGCCATAACTGATAGGTAAGATCTTCACAAGAAATTCTTTTACCATTTCAGTTCCACCACCCCACAATACTAGTATTGTTGACCTCTTCAAGTGTAAGAATTGGCCAGATGAGTGAGTCATGGTCTCTGTCTCTATATAGAAGGGCCTCACGTATTCACAAGATATTACACTAAATCATGAAAAATTTACAACAATGTGAATAAGTAGTGTGAAGACTGAACTGGTTCTTTCCCTCATTAGTCAAAACATCCCATGTGGATTTTGGGATTTCCCTAATAAGACTCAGTGTCTAAAGTAATCCCTGCAACAAGCCAAGAAGGCACATATGTTACCTCATGCATCTCCTGCAAGAATATATTCTTAGTCCAAGACTACTATGTTTTCACAAATAGATACTCCTAGATAGCTGTAATTATTGCTGATAGATCCAATTCCATATCCTTGCTGAGGGCCACCACCTAAGGCTCGACCTTTGGCTCAGAATCTCCTACCTTAGAATCAATAGCCGCCAATGCGTAATGGAATACCTCCACGTAGGCTAGATATCCAAGTTCCACCTCCTTGCTAAGATCTATCCCCTCATCCAGACCAGTCTCCTAGATCCCCTTTCCCAGATTTATGAAATTGGAACTACTCATTCAATGAATCTCATGTATCTAGTTATTTCTGGAGGGCCTTGGACTAGGGAATCTTACAGTTTCCAAATTGATGGAGGCCAAAAGTGAAAGATCTCACTGATCATACCAATTCTTTCCCATATCACCAGTTCCTTAGACACACTCTCAAGATGTATTATGTGTTAAAATAATTTCTCTAGTTCCAGTTCAATAACAATATAGTCACAATGGGTGAGGCTTTGGCACAAGTGGCATGTGTGTCTGCATTTCCTGATAGATACAGTGAGGGTGAATGGCAGCAGGCCTCTCACTAGGAGTGTCAGCATTCTAATGACTGGTTAGCACACAGGGTAGTTTATCCTACCCATTCTATTTTCTGTGCCCATTTGAATCACCTTGATCTATTCTAAGTCACCTTTCTACCACAAACTACTACATCTACATTGACATTTCATCCTTTGACCTCCTAGAAAGGGTGATGTCAAAAACGTAATAGATATAACACCCCTCAACTGATTCTAAATATTACCCATACATTCATCAACTTGAAGCCCCTAGAGAAATGGATTTCCCCCAAAATATTCCTTGAAATAAAGGATTTCTCAAGTTATAATCAGGAGTACATTTGAGTTAACACCATTAAAATTGTGGAAGCATACCTAGTTCTCAACAATGATGAGCCTTTTGGATAACCTCCCAATTTCTATAGTCAACGTCAGCATCGATTAAATCATGGATCTGTGAGCCATTATAGTTTTCCTATCCATGCTTCTGGCCAAGATGTGAAATCCACTAAGAATATACAACAACTGCAGTATAAGGCTCGGCATGTGCAGTCCTCTGACCCAGTTTCATCATATTCACTTCCTCTGTCATTTGTTCAACAAGACCTGGAGGATCCATCACGGTTGTGTATAGATGAGTCTAAACCATATTCATCCGACAATCAATTGGAACTTATTTTTTATGGTTTAACTAGTGATCATTGGTATGTCCCTTTTACGATCTAGAATATGTTTGTTCAACCTATGGTTCCCATCATTCTTCACCCCACAAAGCAACTTCTTATTGGAATACATGTACAATTTCTATGAACGTATGATGTTCTCTAGCACCTCGCTAGAAATCCTGAAAATGTATCGATCCTTTAGACCCTCCTTATATTAGAAGATATGCGTGAATCCCTTTTAGAGGCTTTAGGAAGCCACCTCCAGATTGAAAAAGAGGTAGCAGCTGCATAAACCTTCCATGCTGAGGATGTTGCGCAAACAGAATCGTGGTGAATAATTTAATTCTTAGAGAATATTATGTTTCTTGGAACATATACCCAATGTACATCACTGGCCAGTTTAATGGAGTTGAAGTATGCCTCTCTCTTGTTGACTCAGGTTCTGAGATCAATCTTATCCTGACCTAGATACTCCCCATGATGGGACTGTCTAAATTATAATTGGACCCCTCTGACCTAAAGATTCAAGGTTTTGATAGGATAGAGCATATTACTATTAGAAAATAATCTTAAATACCCAATTCAGTGGACTGATTAATTGCATATAGTTCATGTTTTTTTCATAGGAAACGACCTACAATGCCCTGATGGGTAGACCCCAGCTCTATATTCACACAAAAATACCTTCCTAGTATCCCAAATGCATCAGATACTCCTATAATAGTAGAGTGGATATTCTCCAAGGAGATACATCCCCCTTTGCCTCTTGTGAAGCCCACTACTAGGAAGCCAACTACCACATGAGTAAAGAGAAATAGGTTTAGGCCAATGAGGTTGAGCACACTACCATTTTGGGTGACTAGTGGAAATAATTGGATGATTCCTACATCCTCCCAATTCTTTGATTGGAGGATACTAGCCCAGACATGGGACATTCCGTAGTCTTCTGTAGGACAACGGGAATGTGTGTTCTCAGGTTCGGGTAGAGCAGAAGTATCACTTTTTACTCTTTCAAGAATCTAGACTGAGTGATCCCAAAACCCCTTACCCTTGTAAGGTATCAACATGTTAACCCTCTAGAAATAGAAATATGTTATACTCTCTTATTTCTCCAAGATGGGTTGAACCAACTCGAGCCGACGCACCAAAAATGCATTGATTTTATCATGCAGGGCCCGTTGGGTCAAAGGCTTGAAGGAATCAGATCAAAAACCTTCATCACTAGGATTTTAGTAGTACTGGAGTCCCCAAAGAAGATTTCTCCACCACTCAGGCCAAAACAAGCATTTTGTAAGGGTAATCCAACTTAGAAGAATTTCCCCATGTCGATGAACCTCTTGTTGTGGATGATGAAGAGGTTTTGGAAGATCCCCCTCCCACATCTGAGGAATGTTCCTCCACCACTAGTGATGAGTTGGTACATTTAGTGTTTGGTAGTGAGGTCGATCCAAAATGAACACAGATCAATGCATCCATGTTTGCAGAAGAAAAATATTTGTATCAGGATTTCACAAAGAAGAATCAATATATATTTTTTTGGAGCTATGAAAAAATATTTGGACTAGATCCTAATTTTTCAACACACCTATTTGGTCTCTCAATAAACCATCACAAGCTAACACATCCTCCCAGAAAGATACACCCAACTCATGGTGCCATGGTTGAGGCTGAAGATGATAAGATCATCAAATCCATCTTTGTAAAGGAAGTATAGTACCCCATATGGCTATCCAAAATTCGTCATGATCGAAATAATAACATACATATCAGTGTCTTCATCAAATTTAGGGATCTCAACCATCGCTTTCCAAAGGATTATTTTCCCATGTCTATGATAGAGCTGTTGATGAACACTATATTTGGATTCCAAGATCTCTTCTATAGGGATGGGTATTCTAGATATAATAAAATCCAAATAGAACTAGAGTATGAATATTATACAACCTTTATGAAACCCAAATGTAAATTATTTTACCATGTAATATCTTTTGGTATGAAGAATTCATGAGCCACCTATATTTTTATTATACACATGAAATTCAAGCGGATCCTTCGAAAATTGGTGGAATGCTATGTGGATGATTTGGTTTTAAAATACCATGAGTGTCAAGACAATCTCAGAGATCTTATGAAAGTATTTGTCTTTCCCCACTCCTGTTATCTGATGTTGAACCCCCTAAAGTGTTCCTTCAGTGTTACCATTGGAATGTTTCTCGGAATTTTCTTTAGGTATAGAGAAATCAAGATCAATCAAGAGAATATCAATTCTATCAGTTATATTCCTCCTTAGAGTAACATATAGGAACTCCAAGTCATTCAAGTCCCCTAAGGCTACATATTATACTCCATAGAAAATTTTTCTGGTAAGTGTCAGCCATTTTCCTAGCTCATAAAGAAAGGTGATGACTACCAGTTGGATGAAGACTGTCAAGACACTTTTGAGGAGATCAAAAAGTGCCTACTATATCATCCAATTATTTTTCCCCAAGTCTCTAAAAATTTGGTTTTCATTTATGTGACCACCCTAGAACATTCCCTCGGTTCCCCTCTTTCCCAGAAGAAAAATGAGGGGATAGATAATAGTTTATACTATCTCAACCACCTACTCCTCGATACAAAGACCGGTTATTCCTCTATCAAGAACAGTTGTATCATGATGGTATTCCTAGTCAATAAATTATGAAATTACCTATAGAACCATGAGATATAGTTTATGAGTTTCATAGACCTACTAAACCATATTCCGATCCATCCCTTGTGGATAGTATATAATGCTCGGTGGGAAGTGATTATTTAGTCCTTTGAAATTAGGTTCATTCCACATAACGTTTTCAAGGTTACAACACTGTAATATTTTCTTACCACCCATCCATCCCCCACATAGCAGTGTAGGGATCTCTAATTTGAGGATGAAGTCTTCTTTTCATTGGATTAGTTCTTACAGTGTTGGAAGATTCACTTTGATTGTGCTTCACGAATCCATACCAGCAAAAGAAACAATGAAATCAAGATTAAAAGAGTGGGCCTGGGCATGGTCATCACCATTCCTACATAGGCTATCCTACCCAATTTGTTCTTGTTGTCGGAAGGCTACAAAAATAATGAGGATGAGTACGAGGCCCTCATCACTGGTCTTGAGGTGGCCCTTGAGATCAACCTTCTCAATCTGCATCTGAATGGTGACTCTAAGTTGGTCATCAAGAATATCATTGGTGATTGCATCATTGATGAGCCAGATATTGTACCCCTATTAGTGTGAACTCACCAGCTAATGGCTCGGTCCCTTTCTAGGACATTGGTTACTCACATTCCCCAGTCGTAGAACGGTTAAGCTAATGCCTTGTCCATACTTTTTTAATATCTTATAAATCATGAAAAGGATGATTAGATCATCCATGTGGAACATTTAAGAGTCATCACTCTCGTCAATCTTAGAAATAATAATAGTCATTAGGTGAGTCATATCATCACTAGTGCATATACCTTAGGACCTCCAAGTTCGCATGCGATAGTACTAGAAGAGACCCTTGATTAGGAAACTCCATTCATTGAGTTCCTCCAACACAACAATCTCCTGATAGACTGAGCCGAACGTGAGAGAATCTATCATCGTGTTGTGAAGTTCACCATCTATTGTGGTACCAGCCTTGAGAAAGACCTCTATAGATGTGAGTTCGATGGGGTTATCCTATGAATTATTCAAGAAGATGAGATTCCCTATGTTATGAAGGATGTTAATTAATGTTCTTATGGAGCTCATCATACAGGTTCAAAACACTCTAATTATATTCTAAGTTTGGCATAATTCTTTTCCAGCATGATCTATGACTAAATAATATTCCCCAAGATGTTCCATACATTCCATATCGATGTTAATTTTGTATATAAACTTCCAAATCATCTATACACTATCAATTAATGTTGTCCCTTCGCACTCTCACTCTCAGCATCACAGGATAATACCCACTAGAAATAGCTCCCCAGTGTAGGTTTATTCCAACCTCCATAAATTTCATCTTCAAGAGGAAAGAGTCAATTATGCTCAAGGAAGTCAAGGAATATTCTATTGATGATTTCATGAACTCCAACACCGTCCAATGATTTGGAATCCCTCATGTCATCCTCGCCAATAACAGCACGAATATAAGAGCAGAAAAGATGGTGATATTATATGAAATGTACAGTATCAGGTCCAACGAAACTTCCCATTATCATTCACAAGAAAATGGTAAGATCGAGGCATTCAAAAAAAACCTCTCTAACTTTCTGTTGAAAATGTATTTTCACAACAAAAGACATTAGCCAGACAAGCTCCCCAAATATCTCTGGGCCAACCAGATAACAACTCATAATTCCACCCAAGTGACCCCATATTACCTGGTGTATGGAATAGATGCAGTCCTAACCATTAATATCTAGTTACCATCGCTCCACACAACCGTCTATGATTAGAAGATGTCAGACAGAGTAGTCAATGTCTATCGAGAATAACTAGAAGATCTTGATGAGAATAGAATTCTTTCCTTGCACAACATAGAGATGATTTATAATAATATAGACAAAGAATTATATTATAAATTTTATATATTCTATTTCCTTCAAGGTAACACGTTATTGCCCCACATAACCCCAATGATAATTGATAGGAAGCCACCATAGTTTGATCCCAAAATGTGAGATACATTATATCATTCACAAAGATTAGCCCAGTTGTGTATACTCCATAGTCACCATGGATAGTGAGAGTATTACTCCTCCCACCAATGAAAAATACCTAATGTATTAATTCGTATGAGTGAGCCTCTATCCATCATGGTGTTATACTATGAATATTAATTCTTGATGGTGTTAAATTGTAAATGAAATAAAAGATTCATGGTTCAAGATCTTTGACCCTAAAATAAGATCTCTATCATCATCACCACCTGACATTAAACTACACAATCCATCTAGTCTGAAGGATGTAAAACCAACATACATCATCATCATGCATGATTTCAAACTTTACAACTATCCTTCATGATTTCAATCTAATATTTCCATTATTTCATCATCCTAAAGACGATAAACTCTAGATGGAAAACACTCATAGAGTTTGAGATATACAACCATAAACTAAGATCTATGTCATCCAAACCATATAACATTAATCTATATTGCCTCATACCACATGAATTTAAACTGTTGTGTCCTTACCTAACAATGTTAAAGTGAATTGGTTGGTCTAATAACATGACCTTAAACAATGACACTATCATCATGGTCACACGACGAAAAATAGCACCGCATTATGGTGGTCATTCTTTATAAAGAACCACATTTGGAATTGTCCATCAACCATGCTATTTTTTAAATCCTATATACAGTTTGATTCCTACAGTGACAGCAAGACTCCTCATCCTATGTTTATTGCTCCAAAAAAAGAAAGAATAAGCAAGAAACATCTAGTTCATCCTCTTTCCATTCATGGGTCAGACCTGCACGACATAACCTTCTGAGAACTTTGTGTTGTTTGATTATCATCCTTATAGGGTATATAGTGACACCTTGATATGGCCTCCTAGATCTATCCACAACACCCTTTAACTTTTTACATCGAGTCCCTCTCCACATGATATTACACTGCTTGATATTTCATGAACAACACGTGGATTGATTCTCGTACTCATCGGAGATGTAGGAATGCCCGAATATCTTTTCTTCATGTCTATCCCTGGGCTCCATGAATATCGCATTCCCTCAACACATTTTCCCTGATCGTTTTAGGATTATGTGGTTTGACAAGAGGCTTATTTGGTATTCATTCATGTTGAGTCTTTGGTAGTCGCACTATGGGTCCCTCCATAGGGGTTTCCCCTTCGTTATCATCATTACAGCATGATGATAAACTACACAGATCTTCATAACTATGTATGGATTGATTCCCATCCACATGGGATACGTAGGAATTCCATGAAATGTTTTCTTCAGGTCGATCCCCAAGTTTCCCATTTTCAGTCTTATGGACTCATATTCCCCTTGGGAGCACGTGGTGTGGTGCATCTTCCTTGGTCATCATTCAAATCGGGTTTTCAAAAACCGCACTATGTGTCTCCCATGGAAATTATTCCCTTTATCTTCATCCTTAGCGCATGATGCTAAAAGACAAAGCACCCCGAGAACTACGAATGGATTCATTACCATCCTTATGGGATATATAGAAATGCCCAAAGATTTTATCTTCCATCTAACCACTGGTTATTTCACCCCATCACTAAGAACCCTTGGCATGTGTTCCCTCTAGGAATGGTGTGTGTGGTTTGATGTTGAATTTCAATATCTTCATTTACGTTATTCCATTTTTTCATTACATACACACCCCCATTCAGAAACCTCTCTCTCTTATAATCATTATCGCATGACGTTAAACAACATGATGTTTCCAGAACTACGTATGGATTTATTCCCATCCTTATGGGATCTGTAGGAATTCCTAGGCATTTTGTCTTTGGGTCTAACCCGAGGTTAATCAACCCATTTTTCCATTTTATCCACTATTCTTATCACATCTTCAGCTCTTAAAGGAGCCCCATGACCAATGATACACCCATCAATGCACCCACATGGACTTTGGTGTAGGTCCTATATTGTTGAATTCTATATAGACATTCCTCATTCCATTTCCATGCTTCATGAATCCCTTTGTTTGGGTCTCCATCATATTTCATATCCAAAAGGACCCCCTAATTGGTATGGATGCTCGGCCTTATTAATCACCTATCAGTTTGGACTAATCTCTCAAAAGATCTAGAATGACATTTAAGATAGGTCTGGTTTCACGAATATAGTCAGTGAGCAACCCTAACTTGATTGTTCCAATCCTAGGACACACGATATGGATGTTATCTTTTGAATAATGTCAAAATCTATCATCCATTGTTATGCCAACCAATTCATTCCAAAATGTGGCTTTCATGATTCACATTCATTTCCATTTCGTCATGTGTAGACAGAATCATGACACCCTCAGTTTTATTACTCCTTAAACCTCTAAACGTTGAGAGGAAAAAACAAAGTTGTGTTGTGATCTTTAACTCCTCACCTTCATTCCCTATCGTTTTCATCCCTATGTTGTAATTATACTTGATTCCCTTGTTTCCCACACTATGAATGGCTCTCATGGGTATAGTGATATGGGTAAGGTTTGTGCCCACATGGAATAATCACACTCCCCCTTAGTATGAGCTCTATGCCCATAAAATAAGATCTCTTATATCCTTATCCTGTAATGTTAAACTGAATCTTCTTCATCAAGTCCATGTGATGATAAATTATATATCCATATGATGTATTCATTTATGAAGACATTACCGTTATGGCATTGGACCTCCTCCATGACACATTCCAAAACTACATGTGGCTTGATTCTCACCCATGTGAGATATGTAGTTATGATCAGATATATTGGCTCTGGGTCTAGCCACATAATCATGTTAATTTTATGCCCCGTTAATTGTTGGGGTTCTCCTCTTTGGAAGGGTATGATATTGTATGGACTCCTTTTGTCCTCATTGGCAGTGATTTTCTTAAGGGATCTACTCCGCACCTCTATACCCCTATCGGTACGAACCCTATGACCTTTAAACCAATATTTCCCTTATCCTAGTTCTCATGACATTAAATTTTATAACAAATACAATTTTTCTCACATGAGAGGATATCACTCCTTATGGAATGGGCCATTCCCCATGCCATCATCAAGAACAAGGCATGGATTGATTCCAATTTTATGGGATACATAGAGACACCTAGGCCTTTTGTATGTGTCCTAGCCACAACTTTTGTCGGCTTCCCAGCTCCTTTGTGCCAGGGTTTCCCTAGAGGCATGCATTTTATGAAGAATTATTTAGTTCTCATTCACAATAGGTTTATAATATCCATTCCATGTACTTTCTTTGGGGTTACTCCTCCTAGAACTCATGCATACAACATAATTTTTAGGATGAATGGGTATGTCCATGATTTTTGTTCCCCATTATTAGGGTTTTCATCACCATTAACGTTTGAAGGAAACCCTAATGGTCTAGATGCTCAGCCTTATAGATCACCTACAATTTTGGTCCAACATCCCTAGGGACATCGAATGAAATTTTGAGATAGGTTCTGAATTTAGAATATGGCCATCGGTCGACCATCATTTGTTTTTTCCTATCCCAAGCCATGCAATATGGATGTTGTTTTCAAATAATGTTAATAGAAATATTCCATCATCCCTCCACCTTATGACATCCCAAATACCAAACACTATGGTTCACATTCTTATGCCCCCTTTGTCCATGTTGGTAATAAACACTTCTAGGGTTACTCTGTGCGTCAGCACGTGTCGAGTGGGAATGTTAACATGACTGGTATTTTATCACATCAAATTCCCTTTTTCACTATTGTACACTCTCATTTGATGGGTAAATCATAATATCACACATTCTTTCCCACACCGAGTATATATCACATGGGCATATGTGTTGTTATAATATTTTTTCCCACATGGGAGATGGGAATCAAGATGAATGTAAATAGCATGGAATCTTAATGGGATGCAAGAATGACATAGTCATCTCCCAAAGAAAAATGTGTGGTGTGGTACATAACTTGATGTGATGAAGGGAAATGGTATCCACACACACTTCATGTTGGGTTATGTACCGCACCACACATTTCTGTTCGGGAGATGACCATCTCATGCTCGCATCACCTTAATCTATGTTGAAACCCAACATACTTACTGCATGATGTAAAATTCATGGCATCATAGGAACTACATTCAGCCTGATTCCCATCATCATGGGAGATGTATCAATTTCTGCACATTTTGTTGAAGGGCCTTGCCTAGGTCAATTAGCGTCGAGGCCCTTGTCCTCTAACTATGGTCTTAAACCAATTGGCTTAAACATGGGGTTCCCAATTTGTGTAACATGTCTTTGAACTGTTTTTTAGGGTCCAAGCCACATGAAATTAAACTGTGTGGAACGTCCTATTCATGTGACATTAAACTATTTCTCACATCGTCCTCACCGTATGATGCTAAATGGTGTGTCTATCATCCTTAATTGTATTACACAAAACATCAATCCATCTTATGTCCTTACTAGAGAGGCCCTATATAGAAATAGGTTTGATCCTAATCTAGACCAACATGCTTGTACTAATGCGCTTTTTCATGGAGGCACAGTTTCAAGAGTTTAAAAATCCTTTTGATTGGTCCATCAATCCATCTCCACATTTTGTGTGACCTTCATTTGAATATTCATCATCTTTCAAATTCAAGGGACCCCCCTAATGACCTAGTCCCATTCCAATTTGGATTAGCTATTATTATTGGGAAATATTCTGTAGGGAATGAGGTGGAATTTTGATTTAGACACTATGTTTTCAAATTTGTCCCACAGTTGAGCCTATTTTGTTTATCCCCATTTTAAGATAATGTGATATGGATGTTGTGTTTCAAACAAGGTCAACTTTTATCCTCCCTCCTCACGCCACCTTCATTATCTTCCAAATTTTGGGTATCGTTATTTACACTCCACATTCCCCTTTGTTTGGATTAATTTTAACAACCCTATTGTTATATTTCCTTTGCACTAGAGCACGTTGAGAAAGACAATTCAGTTGTTTTGGGAAATAAACCCTCCATTCACAACATCACTCCACCCAAATACTTTGAGGGTTAAGATAACAATAGAATACCCCTTTGATGGACCATCTCTGCTCCACCACCCATTGGGTGGTGGAATCCAGTATTTGAGATCATATCTCAAGCTCCCTTCCTTCCTCATTGGTTGTAGGGAGAAATTCATCATCTCTGATCCATGATTGATCAGCCTTAGTCCGAGAGTTAGCCATCTCACTGGATGCTTTATTCAGTCACTCCTTGGATTCTATCAGCTCAGTCTGTATGTTCAGATTCATGACATTTATGAGTATTTACAAACTTCTTTTACTTCCATCAGACATTGAGGCCACGGTTATACTCTAGTATTTTCTCCACTAGTTAATCCCTAATAAGCTTGTGAAAAATTCTGGAATGTACTCCTAAAGTGCATAAATTGTGTAGTCGGGGTGATGTTTTCCGTCATGAATTTTCCACTCTAATAATGAGGTATTGTCATTGAAGCGATTGATCAGTTTCTATGACCATTGGTGGACAGACTTTCTATCTTCTTCATCAAAATATGTCCCATGACATTTCACTAGGTCAATAGGTTCATATTCCGGGAACACATCTAGTAATTAATCAAAAGGTTCTTCCTCTAGCATTCTATCAAAAGGGATGGGTTTCACATAATGTGGTAGGACTTCATCAATGGATCGATCAATGATGATTTCTAGTTCAGTATCACCAGTAACCAAACCAATATCTGGAACTACCATGATTTGTTTAGCATGGGTGTCCTATTATACAACAATCTGTGCTCCCCTAAAAAAAGAGCGTTAGGAGCCCTAACCATCCTCACTAGTATAGCCTATTCCATTTGAATAACTATTTAAGATGAAATGTAAAATGTTTGATGGATGGGATTGATAGACCACAGTTATAAATTTTGTGAAGGAGAGGACATACAAAGGTCAAAATATTGTTCTTTCCCTAGAGTATCTACTATCAGAATCCATGGACATAGCCCTCAGATATAGTTGGGAACTCCAAAGACTCGAGGAGAACCACCATGGTTGTCAGATCCCTACTAGATTATACAATCACCATTGTCCCTAGCATAGGTCCCGAACCAGAACCCGTGGATAAGAGGGAAGGATACTTTCATATAAGGCTATCTTGAACAAGACATGTGTCATCTAAGAATCCAAGATGATCTATGTAGGTACCAAAATGAAACAAATTAGAATTTACTTAAAGAGTTTCTACATACTCTCCAATCTCTAAGGTTTCAACATAACCTTCCTCTAAAGAGATCCCTTTGTTAGCCTCCTCTCCCTAAGAGGAACCCACGGATTATTCAATAAAAGGGAAACACTCCCACAATATACGAGCATATGGATAGGGTGGGACTGTTTAATTAAGAAGTACTTTCACCCATTCTATCATTGGATGCGGAGTACCCCAAGAATGCATGAGGTCCTCAAAATTAGTGATGTATTGTTCCCCTTCTTTCTGAGACCCCTAAAAACCAGACTTGGCATGTCCGATCTCTAATAGATCTTTCGCAAGATGGTTGAGGCCATTTCACATTTTTGAATGAATTAGAACTTGTCTTTTGACTTCCCAGTTTCCTAAAGCATTTGAAAAATAGCATCCTTAGGCATATGTATGTGGTGAAGCCACATCACTGGAGCAAGGGTGGGTATCCCAAGAAACCCTCTAGGTGGCCTTTCTCCCTTCTGGATCCATTCAATTTGGGATATTGGGTCTAACACAGCTGCTTTCCTTCCACTCGATTTCCTCCCTATAATTATTTTCTTTACCACTACTACAGCACCACCACCATGAAACAATTTTTCCATTTTCTAAACCAGGACTTGATGTTGAAGGGGCACCCCATATTCAGTATAGGAAGTTCATCGCATCAACATCTCCCATGGGTAGGCAAAATCCCATCTCTTAGCATATTCCTTGACTAGCTTGAATGAATAAGTAGGCAAGGGTTGCCCATTCCACATCTATTTGTCCTCCCATGTGAACATAAGCCACATATGCCTCATCAAACATGGATGATCCTCATGGAATACACCTATGTAAACACGTGGGGTCAATATCTACATTCATATGAATATCATCGCAAAAGGTACATGGTTTATGGATCATATATTGGATCATGGTCCACCCGTTCCCATAGAATACTTTCTGGAAGGGTTGATGGTAGGACCAATACTCCTATGTTCCCTAACTGTCATCGGTTAACACCACTATTAGTATTGTTAATGGAATTAAGTTGAATTCATCCACCTTATAGTTGTTTTTTAACACAACAAGCAAAGTATGATTAGAGAGGGAAAATACCCTATACAATCAGGATAGCTAGTCAGAATTCTAACCCTGGAGGAGAAAGGGAGTTTGGATATTCATAGACCCTCATGTGTGTTTCTATCTATCCATACAAAAAAACAGAGAGATCCACATACTTGATGTGGCTTATTCCCTTCACTAATGTTCCACATAACAATGTATAGTTTTTTCAGCACTAGGATCCCAAGGTTGACGCACTCCCCCATAGATTTCTTGGACACCATAATGAACGTGCTTAGTTTCAATATTATGTTCATATCCTTTATCGAAAACATAAAGCTACAGATAAGTTAAAATATAAACCCATTAAGATTAACCACCAGTTTCTGCTCAGGATTGACACATTACCCCAAAACCAACCATTGGTTTTCCCCAAGGTAGATCGGTAGGAATTTTCATGGTCGAACTGATCTCTATATGGATATGTTGGAGGCCTTAATTTTACCTTCTTAGGGTCGTCCCCATTTAGGGAAATTATTTAGTGGGAAGTTTATGAAACCTCCAAATAGATGTTTGAAATGGACGTCCCTCAATGACTATTTTTCATTGCCCAACACCAAGTCCGTCAATGACTTCTACAGCCACAAAATATAATCTGGATCTTCCCGTATGATTTCCTAAATGAGTACTTCATTATACATATTCCCTCAAATTGGAATCGTTGAAATATGTTGGAGGTCCCATAGGCTGATGTCGACCTCCCCATGGTGAAGCTATAACGTGTTGGTCCTCGATGAACACATACTCAAAAACACCATTATCATGCACATTGGATGCTAGATGTGAATTTGGGAATCTCACATGGCCTCATATAAGCCTTCCCACTACAGCTTTTCTGAGAATTTATCCCATGATTCTTAGACCCAGTAAGCTAAGGCCCAGTCATCCATGAAGGATCCAACCTGGAGCAGTTCCCACTCATCAGTCCACCCCTTCTCCAAGTTCCCAAAAACCACAATCAAATTGTTATGGTACTGAGGAGGAGATACCTTTTTCATCAATTATTCCTCACCAACATAATTGAAATGGTTATTCGGATAGTTGGCATCAACATGTGTGTGGTCCTCCCATGTATGGTTGTCGATGGCCCCGAACCCCTATCGCTGATATGGTGTACTCTTGAACCAATAAGTCATTTTATCCTGAACTAACACTAGGATGAAGAATTCATCAATCAAACCAAAGCTGTACAACAATAGTCATTTTCAGAGTGGATAGTTCTTTTTACTTTTTTTTCGTATCTCCACCAGGGACTCATGATCTGTGTAGCTTCACCCATATTCTCTGATCCCCATATTGTCCTTTATCTCTTTCATTCTAGTATCATCCTCAAGAACAACTCTAGAATCTTATTTGTTATCTACTCCAAACCAATACATTAGTTTTTTACCTCATGTTCATAGAGACTGGTTGGAGAGCCTGGTCACAGAGATCATTTTCAGAGTCCTCTTGCAATGATTATTCATAAAACACAACTTTTGGATTGTGCGGTCATAGATCCTAAGTAATTGCTTCATAACACAAAGTAATAAAGGATCACGATGCACCGGTTCGTTGTACAATCATTCTATGATCACTGATCAGTGAAACCTAATTCATAAAGAGATTTTGTGGAGGTACATGATCTTTGTGATTTGAGAGATCATTAATGGGATCACATACATAGGTACAAAAAAATAAGGGTCGTCATTTTATATTTATAGGGGACAAACCCCTGAACATTGTGGGGTATTTGTCCACAACGATCTTCACAGTACTCTCAAACTCTCCAACCACCCCCTACGAATTAGCTTCACAATCTGTGTGGTTTTGGTGACCTTCCATTAGAATGGGACCTCATTTTATCCTTCGGTCTGATGATGAGGGGAAAATATGTTTTTCAAAAAATCCATGCCTTGAAATAAATCACCCAGTCACAAAAGAATTCCCAAAAAGTATTCCATGGGATGCCCCTTTGAAATGCCTCTAGCTCATTGACCACCGCAAAGCTGACTAGATGCTTTCTATGTAACCTCTATAAAGGATAAAACAGATGACTCTACAAGTATGAGGAACACGATGCAAGACTCTATGAATACTGCTGAGGATAGTAAGGACACCTCTACGAGTTTGGGAAACTTGAAGAAAGCGTCAGTAATTTCTAAGGAGAAATGATGTACTCTAATGACCCTCCTGAAAACATGACGGATCTACCTCTAGTTGTGAAGAATTAACCCCTTCATGGTGTGATCAGAACATTACACCCCCCTCACTTCCTATAAATACTCGACTCACCACCACTCCAAAGGAACGAATCCCTGAACTTTTCCCTTCAAGACTCTCAAATCACGAAGCATCCTTTTCTTTGTCAAACATTGGGAAAATGAATAATCTGAGGTACTTGATAATTGTAAAACCCCCCTCCCATTCCTCAAATTTAACAGAGATTCAGGTAGGGATGCCCTTACCAAAGCCTTATGTCCATCATGAAGGTCGGAGTCCCTTTTTGGTACTTAGGTATTTTCATGTCATTTAGGCTCCACAAAGCACCCACCAAGCACATGTAAACTCCATGCCTCAGCTGGGTGTTCGTGTCCATGAAACTCCTCCCTATACAAGGGTCCTTTTCACCATGATTCGCAAGGTCCTATCCTCTATGAATATCTTCTCTATGAATCAACCAAACTTCATGAAGTCTCTCTCTTTGAAGCACCTAATATTTGAGAAGTCTCTCTCTACAAGGCCTATTGCTTCACAATCCCTTATCCTATGAGGCCCTCCAGACTTCTATGAAGTGATTTCAAGGTCCCCTAAGCAATGATTCATGTTTTTTACCTGCCTCATGTTTTTTCACATTGACATTATAATAACTAATGCTTCTATGTAGACACACGCAAACGCAGACCCCCCCCAATGGAACACTCCACAACCACATTTTCACCAGGAATTTTTTGTGCCTTATCATTCACAATGTTTGGGTCAGTGAATGTAATATAAGTCTAAGGGGTGAAAATTGATTTATCTTCTTCTAAGCTATAGGAAGTTAAACTGAAAATCACCCCCCCATCCTCAACACATGGAGTTAAACTATGATTGATGCATGTGTGGCAGGTCCAAGAGGTTCCAACAGGGTATATACACTGGTTCCCTCATGCTATCTCTTCACCTTCTTGATTTTCCTCTACACGTGTGTTAGGAAACTTATTTCCTAAGCCCTGAAACCCTCTGATGGGGTGTTATTATAACACTCCAAGCTTTCACGATACGCTTCTCTTTCAATAATGCAATAGCTTACATTGTACGACAGTTCGAGATTATAACGCTCCACAACCAATCAAAATAGCCATTATGAATAGTAATACCCACTATTTAAAATTATATATATTTTATATATCAAAATGGACTTCATTTGTGGATTTGGAATATCGAAATTAGCCTATATTGAATTTTTTGTATTTTTCTGAGAACTTCGAATTTTTAAGAATAGTGAAAAATACTTAAAAACAACTTTTTTAATAAAAATTATTTATAGGGATAAATTATATTATTGAGTGATTTTATAGTATAATTAGAATATATTTTTACCATTTTATCCAATGGTGGTCATTATAATTAATTTCACTTTGAAATTGGATATAAACAATTGTCAATCTTTTGATATGTATTGTTTCGTAAAAACACGCTATTTGTTGTGACAGCGGGAATTAATTATAAAATTAATTAATGCAACTTATATGTTTGGAATTTTTTACAAAAAGACATCATTTTTGAATTCGGAATATCAATTATAGCTTAGGGTGATATTTTGGCATTGTTCTGAAAAACTTCAATTTTTGATGAACAGTGAAACCACTAAGTGGTAGTTAAAAAAACTGATTTTTTGTTTAAATGAAACATTACCACTTCCATGATTTGATTTTCAAAAATCCAGCATACATGGTTGTCATTAGGAAGTAAAATGTGGTTCAATAGGATAAAAATAATTTTTTGGTGAATAGTAACTTTTAAGTTTAATTAATCGCGATTAAAGGTAATTATTGAAATTTAAGGTAAAAATGATATTATAAAAATATGAAAATAGCTTTACACTTGTCCTACCTCTATATGATAAGTCATGGCCAACCCAGACAATACATTGGTCATCTTGGGGACCCCATGGAGCCACTTGGGTAAGAAAATTACAATAATAACTTTTTACTAAAAGTAAAAATAAAATTGTCACAAACATGAGTTGTTTTACTAAAACAATCATTACATGGGGTTATATAAGGTAACGATTCGACAATAAATATTCATTGGAAATCCAAAAATATTTCCTGCCTCATGATATTTTTTTTTATAATTTTTATACATTAAATAAACTAAATATTTTATGACACCGTGATGATGCAACGGTTACATCATTAATTAAGGATTTAAATAAAATGAAAATATAATGTAAAATCTAAGACTTACACTGTTAAAAATTTATTGGATGAGAATATTTCGAACCATTATCACCTTATACTAGAAATATATATGTTTTGGACCTTTAAAATCTGAAACTCATTATATTATAAAGTAAAATTTCATGACTTTCAAGAGTGCCCCTCCTCTCCTCTTATAAAAGGCCCCCACCACTACCACCTTACTCACACCGTAAAAGCCTTTTGGCTCGGCCAAACTCTGCCCAAATACTCTCCCAACGTCCCTCTATTACTCTTAGAGGCCTCACATTGGGCATAATTCTTCCTAAGGAAGCCTTTGGCTCAAATAAAAAAAGAGTTACCCGATTTTAAGGTATTGTCTTCTCTTATGTTGTTTTGTTTTATTTTGATTCTCCAACCCCCTAAACTCTTTTTATTATTTTCTTTTGTAACAACACCAGTATATTCAATATACTAGGATGTTTTTATGGGAAGGATTTTATTTAAACTTACACACACCTTCTTCAAATGGTTAAATAACATACTGTTTCTGTTGGTGGCGAATTACAGCCTCACGAAACGATGATTGTTCAATCTTCTTTTAACACCTCCTATGGTGTCCATTATAATGAAACTATTTTTTATATATGATATATATTCTGTTTATGTTTTCCTTATTCTTATTTTTTTCATTTATGGAATACCTCTATGATTTCCATTATGGGAAAACACGATAATTTCATTTTAGGAAGTGTGCACTACCGCCCCCTCAAAGTGATTTGAATCGTTAATGACATATGTGGGATGTATAAATAATGGAGTAAATGGTATTATACATTATATAATACTGGAATTATATTATACCTTTATATAATTATAACTTCATTCCATTAAATATGAAATATAAATGAAATTAGCATTCATGCGTACGTACGGCTTACCGTCTCCATGAACGGTGCATTTCATTTCTTACCTCTAAATGTTACGTAATATTATGAATGAATGTATATATTGGATATATATGATATATATGATATCTACATAATGGATATAATTCTGGAGATAATGGATATTCTACCACATAAACAACTTGTAATTATAAGAAGTTTATTGTTGACTCAACTACCAATGACCGACAAAACGACAGTTATTAACTTAAATGACTACATAATTTTCATAACAATGTAATAAGTGATATAAAAAAAGATAATGAACTTGAAAAATGTTCCTAATCAAGTAGATATTAACACTATTTTATTATTCAGGAGATCAAAGAACAGTCGAGTGAATTCAGACACGAGGTAAGGGAACTTCTTTACCAAATTTCTATTCTTTGGGTTAATCTCCTACTTTCAAATAATGTCATGATATTATTATGTCCTATCTGGTATTTTTACTTTATTTTTGTTAATTATAGTAAATACACATAATAGATCTATTTTTTTTTAAAAATGATCTTTGTAAGGGTACTTCTTAACCCAATTATCGTTCTTTGGGTTAATCTCTTACTTTCAAATTATGTCATGATATATTATGTAATATCTTGTATTTGTACTTTCATTATGTTTACTTATAGTGAATAGACATAATTGATCTATTTTATTTTAAAATGATCTTTTTAAGGGACTTCATCGCAATATCCATTCATTGAAGCATATTTTGTTTTATACACAAATTTCTTTTATACGGTGTATAAACCCCTTTGACTTTTACGTTTATTCATAAGGAATCTTTTTATACGAAGCATTTTACTAAACGACAAAATGGAATGTTTTTTTGTCATACGTATGCGGTGACCATGACTTCTCCACCATCGTGCCCATTATTTGTGTTTCGGCTTCCTCTACAAGCCATAACTTCTTTTAAAAGAAAAATAAATACCAAGTTTTAATTCTCTTTTATTTTGGTATTGAAAATGGTTTTGATAATGTTTTTATTATATCAATGTGTTTTATTGATATCTTGTGATTGAAATGTGGGAATGTTATTTTTCCTTTATGTATGTTATATGTGATATGATTATGTTATGGTTTATGATATGTTTAAACATGTACATATGAGGAATGCATTGGACTTAATAAGTGACGGGTGGAGCCTGCTATAGCTCCTCGATGCATCGGTAGGTCTCATGAACCAAACTAGTGTCTTGGCATGAGGCCTTGAAATAATCTTATTTGTAGTCTTGGCAAGAGGCCTTGGCTATGTGGTTATGATAGTCTGGAATTATGCATTCCATCATTATGAAAGTGGTTATTTATATTTCATGTGATTATTCGACCAGTAGAATATCCATGTGAAGAATTAAATGGAATTATTTCATTTTACTAACACCATATTATTTTGAAGTTCATGTTTAAAACACTTTTTTTAGTTATACATTGCCTTAAATGTTTGTGTTTATTTATGAAAGCTTCCCCTATATTGTTATACTTACTGAGCATCTGAGCTCACCCCTTTCAATGTTTTAATTTTTTCCAGGATGTGAAGAAGTTTTTTAGGAATGACCTGCAGGGATAGTCTGAAGGAGATATAAGTGTGGAAAATGGAGACTATGTTATTGTAGTTTTTCACTTTATGCTGTAATTTAACATTTATGAATTTATCTAGTGTTTCCAAGCCTACTAAACTAATCGGTATTTCGAGACTTGATCTTTTGTGATCATGCCAATGTTACGAAGTAATGCACTGACTCTAGGTAACTGGGGTCGGGGCGTTACAGTTGGTATCAGAGGAAGTTTAGTACTGACCTTGGAAGATAGATTTAGATAAACTCTGATTAGAGCACATAGCCCTAATATAGACTTTGAGGATTAGTATAGAATAACTTCCATGAATTTTGGTATGATAGAGATTTTGTGAGTTTTCTGAACAATACATCTCTATCTAGATACGAGCAGGTAGAGGCGGCTCTGGAAAAGATGTACCTAGGGGTAAAACCCGAAAACACAGCTTTGAGCTAGACTCGAACGGGAACTCGTGCATGACAACGGGCCTTGCTGCACTCTTGGTTATGACACTCCCAGGGGATATGCTTCGGATAATCCTCATTTTCATTAACAACCATTATGAAGGGTTTATGAGAATATACTTCTCAAAGAAAACATTTTTATGATTATGGATTGTATCCATAAATAGTTCAATTTATGTTAAGTGTTTTACAAGTATGGAATTATATATTTTAATTCATAAACTAATATAGTTTATGCCATTGTTTAGAAATGGCGCCTAGTGGGAGGAATGGAAACCGTATCAATGCATGCACTCCGTGTAGGGATTGCCCTCCTGCTCAAGATAATTATTGTGGAGCTGGAGATACAACTGGTGCTGATCAACTTATTACCATACTGGGACAACTCACTCAGGTTATGAATAATAACCTTACTCATATGGAGAACCCTGATACACAAAGTTGAGGATCAATGTTAGACCGCTTCATGAGGAAAAAACCACCAATATTTAATGGGGGTACAAATCCATTAGTAGCTGGGAAATGGATAAACTCCTTAGAGAAAATATTCCACACCTTGGGGAGTAGCGAAAGGGAGAAGGTTGTCATGGCATTTTACCGCCTCACTAGAGATGCCGATCAGTGGTGTTCGCTAATTAAAAACACAAAGGAAGATGATGAAGTATCGAATATGGAATGGAGGGAGTTCAAAGAGATTTTCTAAGAAAAATACTTTCCTCGTGACCATCGAGCAGATATGGAAAGGAAATTTTTGAGTCTATGGTAGAAGGAGGATAAGAATGTCTCAAAGTATGAGGCTAACTTTACAAGGTTAGCGAGGCATGCTCCAGATTATATACGTAACCCAAGATGTAAGATTTATCGTTTCTTTGATGGGTTAAATCCATTTATTCATCGAGCATTAGTCTCACAGACCTTCTCATCATACGAAGACAATGTCTGATGTGCTATCGAAATAGAAAAGGAATTCTCTAAATAATATGAGAATAATGTAAAGCAAGAGAAGAAGAGAACGGTGGAACAAGAGATATATAAAGAGAAAAGGGAAAGAAGGATTTTCCATTATGCGATAATTGTGGGAAGAATCACCCTGGTACTTGCCTAAAAGGAATGAGAGTTTGTTATAAATGTGGAGAAAAAGGTCACCATGCTCATGATTGCAAGGGAAAGAAAGTGGCTATCAATTTTGAATGCGACAATTATAGGGAAATGGGGCATTATGAAAATGAATGTCCTATGAATCAGGGAAACTTACCTCAGAAGAGGCCAAGGGATCAAGGACAATATTATGTTGTTACTACAGTTGAAGTGGAATAATTAATGTATTGGTGCTTTTGGACTCAAGGATTATATTCTAGTTATAAGGATAATGTGATATATATATAAGGATCGTACTGCAGTACTTGTTGTTTTCATTAAGGATTTAATATGATGAAGTTAATCATATTTTTAGTATGTGACAATAAGAGGAACATTACTTTGTTTGGGGAATCTGATGTTACAATTGATTTTGGAATTTAGACACCTTTTAGAGAAAGTCTGGACAGAGGTATTTTTGATAACTATAAAGGTTGGAATGGATTAATTTTAACTTTAGATAGTATTATTTATGGTTAAAAAATTTATGACGTGTATTTTTGGAATATTAAAATACTATAGTTTTAGGAAAAGAACAACTAGCAGGTTGGGGGATAACCCGTCGCGTCGGACAAAGCTATAGGAATCGAACCCACAACCATAGTATGACATGCCTTTATTACCTACCACTAGCCTACAGGAATTCCCTGGTTGTTACAAAATAGTTTTCCTAATCTAAATGGTATGTGGTAATATTTGGATCCTTATAAAATTAGGATAAATATAATATTTTTGAGTTATGTTACCATTTGGAGTGAAAGATGGGTTTGTGGTAAAATTTTATTAAAGAATGAAAGTCTACATGACAATTATGTATATTTCCTTATGTTCTTAGTAAATCTCTTAAACAAATTCCTCAACTTTATGAAAGGTAACTTAAAACAAAAACGTTGTCGGTTAACGTTTCCAACTGGGGATTCAATGACCGTTTAACCAATCACAAGTTTGTGATTTTCTTGTGGTTAACTTTCTCCTAATCCTATTTTGTACAACTCTCCATCAGACCTTGATGGTTCTTTTTCCTCCATATCAGTATTTTCATATAATCCTAGTATGGGCTATCTCGGGTGACCTTTGCACCTCTCTTTCTTTCTTTTAATGTTATATTTTTATTATCCTTATTTCTGATGTGGGTTTTCCACAAAGGTATTTTCTATTTTCAACCTTTTATTTTCAAAGAAATATTTCAAATTGCGAGGATGCAATTTATTAAAGGAGGGAAGAATTTAACAACCCAAGCTTCCATGATATGCTTCTCGTTCAATAATGAAATAGCTTGCATTGTATGCATGTTCGAGATTCTAACGCACCGCGACTAATCAAAATAGCCATTATGAATAGTAACACCCACTTTGTTAAATTATATATATTTCATATTTCAAAATGGACTTCATTTGTGGATTCGGAATATCGAAATTAGGTTATATTGAATTTTTTGTATTTTTCTGAGAACTTCCAATTTTTATGAATAGTGAAAAATACATAAAAACAACTTTTTTTAATCAAAATAATTTATAGTGATAAATTATACTATTGACTGATTTTAAAGTATAATTAGAATATATTTTTACCATTTTATCAAATGGTGGTCATTATAAAAAATTTCACTTTGAAATTGGACATAAACAATTGTCAATCTTTTAATATATATTGTTTCTTAAAAGCACGCTATTTGTTGTGACAACGGGAATTAATTATAAAATTAATTAATGCAACATATATGTTTGTAATTTTGTAAAATAGACATCATTTTTGAATTTGGAATATCAATTATAGCTTAGGGTGAAATTTTGGCATTGTTCTGAAAAACTTAAATTTTTTATGAATAGTGAAACCACTAAGTGGTAGTTAAAAAAACTGATTTTTTTGTTTAAATGAATCATTACCACTTCTGTGACTTGATATTCAAAAATCTGGCATACATGGTTGTCATTAGGGTGTAAAATGTGGTTCAATGTGACTAAAATAATGTTTTGGTGAATAGTGACTTTTAAGTTTAATTAATCGCGATTAAAGGTAATTAGTGAAATTTAAGGTAAAAATGATATTATAAAAATATTAAAATACCATTAAACATGTTCTACCCCTATTGGATGAGTCATTTCCGACCAGGACAATCCATGGGTCAACTTTGGGACCCCATGCAGCCACTTGGGTATGAAAATTACAATAATAACTTTTTATTTAAAGTAAAAATAAAATTGTCACAAACATGAGTTGTTTTACTAAAACAATTATTACATGGGATTATATAATGTAAAGTTTCGACTATAAATATTCATTGGAAATCGAAAAAGATTTCCAACATCATGATATTTTTTTATAATTTTTATACATTAAATTAATTAAATATTTAATGACACCATGATGATGTAGCGATTACCTCATTAATTAACGATTTAAATAAAATGAAAAGATAATGTAAAATCTAAGACTTAAACGTGTCAAAAACCTATTGGATGAGTATATTTCGAACCGTTATCACCTTATCCTTGAAATATATAAGCGTGGGTCCTTTAAAATCTGAAACTCATTATATAATAAAGTAACATTTCATGACTTTCCACGAGTGCCCCTCCTCTCATCTTATAAAAGACCCCCACCATTACATCCTTATTCACACCTTAAAAGCCTTTTGGATCAGCCAACCTCTACCCAAATACTCTCTCAAATTCCCTCTATTACTCTTAGAAGCCTCACTTTGGGCATAATTCTTCCCAAGGAATCCTTTGGCTCAAATCAAAAAAGAGTTACCCGATTTTAAGGTAATGTCTTCTCTTATGTTGTTTTGTTTTATTTTTCTTCTCCAACCCCCTAAAATAATTTTATTATTTTCTTTTGTAACAACACCAGTATCTTAAATATAATAGGATGTTTTTATGGGAAGTATTTTATTTACACTTACACACACCTTCTTCAAATGGTTAAAGAACGTAATGTTTTTGTGGGTGGCGAATGATTGCCTCACGAAACGATGAGTGTTCAATATTCTTTTAACACCCCTCATGGTGGCCATTATGATGACACTATTTTTTATATATGATATATATTATGTTTATGTTTTCCTTATGCTTATGTATTTATAATTTATGGCATACCTTTATGATTTCCATTATGGGTAAACGCGATAATTTCATTTTAGGAAGTGCGGACTACCACCCCCTCAAAGTGATTTGAATCGTTAATGCCACATGTGGGATGTATAAAGGATAGAGTAAATGGTATTATACAGTATATTATAATGGAATAATATTATACCTTTATATAATTATAACTTCATTCCATTAAATATGAAATAGAAATGAAAGTAGGGTTCATGCGTACGTGCGGCTTACCATCTCCATGAACGGTGCAATTAATTTCTTACCACTAAATGTTACGTAATATTATGAATGAATGTAAATATTGGATATTTATGATATATATGATATCTACATAATGGATATAATTCTGTAGATAATGGATATTCTACCACACAAACAACTTGTAATTATAAGAAGTTTATTGTTGACTCAAGTACTAAAGATCGACAAAACGACTGTTATTAACTTAAATGACTACATAATTTTAATAACATTGTAATAAGTGATATAAAAAGAGATAATGAACTTGAAAAGGTTCTAAATCAAGTAGATATTAACTCTAGTTTATTATTCAGGAGATAAACGAACGGTCGACTGAATTCGGACATGAGGTAAGGGAACTTCGTAATCCAATTTCCATTCTTTGGGTTATTCTCCCACTTTCAAATTATTTCATGATATTATTATGTCCTATATGGTATTTATACTTTCATTATGCTTAAATATAGTGAATAAACATAATAAATCTATTTTATTAAAAAAATGATCTTTGTAAGGGAACTTATTAACCCAATTATCGTTCTTTGGGTTAATCTCCTACTCTCAAATTATATCATGATATTATTATGTACTATCTTGTACTTGTACTTTCTTTTTGTGTACTTATAGTGAATACACATAATAGATCTATTTTATTTAAAAATTATCTTTTTAAGGGACTTCATCTCAATCTCCATTCATTGAGGCATATTTTGTTTTATACACAAATTTCTTTTATACGGTGCATAAACCCCTTGACTTTTACATTTATTCAAAAAGAATCTTTTTATATGAAGCATTTTACTAAAAGAAAAAATGGAATGTTTTCTTGTCATACGTATGCGGTGACAATGAATTCTCCGCAGTCGTGACCATTATTTGAGTTTCAGCTTCCTCTAGAATCCATAACTTTTTTTAAATGAAAAATAAATACCAAGTTTTAATTTTCATTTATTTTGGTATTGAAAATGGTTTTGATAATGTTTTTATTATATCAATGTGTTGTATTGATATCGTGTGATTGAAATGTTGGAATGTTATGTTTCCATTTTGCATGTTTTATGTGATACGATTATGTTATGGTTTATGATATGTTTAAACCTGTTCATATGAGGAATGAATTGGACTTAATAAGTGACCGGTGGAGCCCGTTATAGCTCCTCGATGCATCGACAGGTCCCATGAGACAAACTAGTGTCTTGGCACGAGACCTTGACAAAATATTATTTGTATTCTTGGCACAAGGCCTTGGCTATGTGGTTAGGATAGTCTGGCATTTTTATGACCCATCCTCAGGGCCCGTGCTGTGACTACCCCAAGCCCGCCTTCCATAGGCCAGGGGCTGGAGACTAGCACCAAAGGCGTAAATCCCGATAGCTGGGAAGGCATTGCCTTTATAGAAGTAAACAAAACACCACAGAGTACAAGCGGAAGTAAAACACTAAGTACAAAGAGAAGTGTTGAAAGGTAAATGGGCCAGAATACAAACCCAAATGAAAGTACAAATACAACTGAACAAAGTACAACAGGAAAAGACAACAGCTGGAAGAACAGAAGCAGCTCCTGGGTCGTCCTCCTCAGATCCTACCTAAAGGGTAGGTACAGATGGCACAGCTCCTGGATCGTCCACCACGGATCCTACCTGAAGGGTAGGTACGGATAGCCTCCACAACGCTCTCGCCCGCCAACCTCCTCCGTGTGTCGTCTCGTCGCTAAGTCCACCTCTGGAAACTGACTCGTCATGTAGTCCACCTCCGGGTACTGACTCGTCGTGTAGTCCACCTCTGGGTACCGTCCAGTCCCCGAACACTCGGCCTCTGTCAGCACTTCCCATCGTCTGCAACCAACACAACGAGGTGCGGGCATAGACCGTGCAGGGGTGAGTATAACGATACTCAGTAAGGACCCAGAGACCCTCAAGGTCTCACTAAAACCAATAAGGTTAACCACAAAGAAGATCTTGACAGATAACCTCTACTTAGGTATATTCTCATGCATATACCTAAGTTATCAAGTAACCCTTCTCAATCATGAGGAAAACACCAAGATAATGAAATCAACGGATAACCACTACCTTGGTATATGACCATACATATACCTAAGTTATCAAGTTACCCATATCAATCATAAGGTAAACACAAAGGTCAAAAGTCTCAGCTCAAACTAGGATTTTCATTATCGAAACCGTAACTGCTGAAGAACTCCGTCTCTAGAGTGTACAGTGGTCTTGTCACGACTCCGAGGTACTTCTCACTAACCTATGACTGCTGAGGTACTCCTGCTGTCGAGTACCGCGGGCCTGCCACCTCACAAAGTAGTGCTTCTCACCGGGGTCTGTCACCCAAACACAGTAGTGCGCCCCCCCCCCCCTCATATCCTACAGAGGAACTCCTCCTGTCGAGTACCACGGGTCTGCCACCCAAACACAGTAGTGCTCCCCACTGGGCTATACAAGTCTCTCCGACTCGAATCAGACAAGTAGCCTTCAGGTACCAGCCAGCTACACAGTCTCCGTACTCCGTACGCTCGTCTCTGGGAGGGTCTGCTCCACGAGCAACTGGTCGATACTCCAAGTATCTCAAAGTCCCACGAAGAAGTATCTCAAAGGACCGCCTCACCATAGGGGTCTCAACGCAACAGACGACACGTCAAACGGACGCCCGGTCTGTGAGTTACTAGCCTTTTCATCCTAGGGGCCCGATTGGTTTCGTGAGCGAACCAATCCTATCCGTATCTCAACTGTACCCCGAACTCTCATAGGGTATACTCATAGGGACCATTTCTCAACGAGATCATCAACGCCGCTGACGTTCGTCAAATGGATGTCCTGTCTGAAAGATATCAGCTTTTCAGTTCCAGGTGCTCGGTTGGATTTCGGGTGCAGTCCAACCCGGCCACTATCCAAATGTATCCTAATCTCGAGCGAAGTATGCCAAAATTTCAGTCTCATCAAGAGGAATTCAAAAAAATAGATGGCATGTTAATTGGACGCCCGGTCTGTTAGTTATTGGCTTTTTTGTTCCAGGGGCCCGGTTGGTTTCGTGGGTAAACCAACCCGACCGCACTATGACGGCATCCAAACCTCGAGCGGAGTAAGCCAAAAGATCTGTCTCTCTTAGAGGAATCCATCAAAGTCGACGGCACGTTTCCGCGTGCCGCCGAAGTTGCTCCAGTGGTCCATTTTCAAAACCGTCTAAGCCGGTGTTCATCTGGGGTCTCGTACTTTACTGCGCAAGCTTCAAAAATACTTTGCGGCCCTGTTTTTTCATTGGTCGTCATTCCGCACATCAAATAACAAAACGTGTCGTCTTCACGGTTCTCCGGCGTGGCGCGTTGACTCTGCACCCCTTCGCCGTGACCCGACTATGTCCTCGGATGTCTTCGGGTTTCTCCGACGCGGCGCAATGGCATCGCGTACTTGTTCTTGTTTTCACTGCGTGGCGTGATGGCGTCGCGCATTTCCTTGTTGCATGATTCCGTGTGGTGTGACGGCACCACGACTTCTCGTACCAAACCACAAAGGAACCAACATGAAAAAAAAGGAGGAGGGTCGGCCGTGTTTGTGCGGTCTGGCCCCCTCGCGTTATTCGATAACTATTGGTTTTAAACCACGAAGATCGTCAAGTTGGTATTCAAGAACAAAATAAATAAATAAAATTAAAACCCCTACCTTGGTTTCAAGAGCGGAGCTTGTTCGGAGGTTCAAAGAAGAGAAAACGTCGCGGTATAACTGTCGCGGAAAGAGGCGACTTGGAAGGATGAAGTCGCGTCACGGAACGGCGTCGCGGAAAGAGAGACGTTGCGGAAGAACCGTTGTGGAAATAGACATCGCGTCATGGATCAGTGTCGCGGAGTCGGTCTTCGAGGACTCGGCGTTGTTCGATGGTGTTCGATGCGTTCTTCTCGTTCCTCGTGTTCTTCGTCGAAGAGGATGATGGAATCTAGCTTTCCTTAGCTTTTATTCTCCAAAGGCTCTCAAGAAACTAAGAAATTAACCCATAAATAAATTAAGCCTCACTTAATTTATTAACACCACAAAACCTTCGAAATTCAAGAGTTTGAATTTCAAAAACTTACATTTAACTCACCACATTAATTCCATAAGTTTAGTAAACATAAGTTATCAACATTTAATGGGAGTTGAGAGGGATTAGAGGATATGAAGGGGTGGGGTTCGTGTGGGCCCCACCACCTTCATAACCTCCCAAGGGAGGTTGGGTGGTTACCCAACTTCCATCAATAATTAAACACTTAGAGTAAAATAAAAATTGTAGAATAATTATAAATTAAACATCCACAATTTTTATCATCAACTCTCGTGAAAACGCAACTCCGGAATAGGAGTTCCTAAGCAATTACCGGCGCTACAGTTCCATCGGTGCACTCAAAATTTTATTCCAAGCACCGGTTCAAATGTTAGAAATTCCCGCTCATTCGTTCACTGAACGTACCCGAGCTAAACTTCTGAAATTGATTCCGGGTACACCGGACCTCGGATTCAGGCGCCGTCAGAAACTGCGTTCTTGTAAAATTCCAAAGAAAATTAAGAAAAAAAATTTCATTGAAATTTATGGGTCTTTACATTACTCCCACCTCAGGGATTTACGTCCTCGTAAAGATTCAACACAAACTAGGGTCACAAAAGCGGTACAGAGCACACATCTGAGCCTTCTGCTCCAATGTGCTTACCTGGAGGTTTCCGTGCTGCATAAGAAAACGCACAAGAGGAATCGACCGTCCTCGTAGAATCCGCTCATGTCGATCCTCGATCCCCACTGGAACCTCCGTGCATGACGCCCTATTATCGACGTCTAACTCCCTGAGGTCGATGATGTGTGGAGGATCAAGCACGTATCTCCTCCGTTGAGATACATGGAAAAACATCGTGCACCTGGTGCAACTGAGGTGGATGGGTCAAGCGGTAAACCTCCTCACCTATCCTGCTGAGGACCTGAAAAGGTCTACTGAACCTCGGAGATAACATGCCGCATGTGCCACACCTCCGCAAACCTCATCGAGGTTAGACCCATAGGGAAACATGGTCTCCATCCTCGAACTCTAGTGGTCTCTGCCTCCTAGATGACCTGGACCTTCTTTTTCGTGGCTTGGACCATCTCCGGTCCCTCAAGAGCTGCAAAGATTTCTTCTTTTCCGATAAGATAAATCTGATCTCATCCCCTGGATGAACCACTTTCTTTTCCTAATACTGTCAATCCCGATATGGATGATACTAATCCATACCAAGGATGACGTCGTAAGTCCTCGATGCTGCTACCAAGAGATCCAACCGGTACTCTCGCCTCCAAGGGTTGAGTCACACTGTTGGCTTCAGTGTGTGGTAACTGGGACTCTTCCAGTAGGTATCTCACACGTGAGGGTCAAGTCAACAGTTTAATCCGGAACCTCTTAGTAACAACACAAGAGAGGACTGGATTGATAACATCACAAAGGTAAGTGTCTTTATTTTATTGCATCTCATGGTACAAAGACAGAAATATAACAACAACATCATGGAACTAGATATACACAACTAGTTCCGCTCCTGTGCACTCGCTTCTGGAGCTCTGTAGTCAAAAGCTTCTGCTGCCTGAAGCTGAGCTCTCCCATGTCCTCCTGTCCCCTGCGGTCAGGGTGGACCTCCTGGTGGTGGTGGTGGCAACATCTCGAAGCGTCGTCCACCTCCAGCTGCACGGCCAACTCCTCTTACATGGTCGCCTGCTCCTTGCGGTCCACCCTGATCGAACGTCTGCCTCTAACTCGGAGGTTCTTCATTTAGCTACTGGTCATCTGCATGGCGGGTCAGACAGTCACGTGCCATGTGACCAACTCCGCCGTAGGAGTAACACTGCATGGAAGGTCTGGCTCTGTCACTTCCCTTGGTTCCTCGCACTACCGACCCTATGTCACACGGTCGACCACCTGTAGGTCTGGTCAACTTGGACCTCTGCATCATCTGTCTACTGCCTGCTGTAGAAGATTCTGGCACATGCCAGCTAGTGGTGGGTCCTGCTGCTGGAGACTGCTCATCAAGGAAACTCTCTCCCAAAAGGGCTCGCTCCAACACCCATGTTTATGTCGGAATGCTGAGTGGAAACACAGAAGCTCTAATCTCTCGCCTGAGCCCCTGCTCAAAGGTTCGGGCCCTGAAGAACGGGTCTCGTACCATATCTGTCGAGTAGCATGAGAGGTCTGTGAACCTCTCTGAATATTGTGCCACTGTCATGCTGCCCTGACACAGCTGAAGTAGCTCTTGTATACGCACCACTCGAAAGGTGGCTGGTAGAAACTCTGCCCGGAACCGGCTCTCGAAGTCTGCCCAAAGATGAGTCTCCTCGTCATGCATTTGGAGCATTAGGCTCCACCATCTTCTGGATTCTGCCTGAAGAAGACTGGAAGCAAGGATCACCATCAAATCTGCTGGCGTCCCCACTAGCTTGAAAACTCTCACCATAGCCTCCATCCAATCCTCAGCCGCCTGCGGGTCCGTCCCTCCCTGGAACCTAGGTGTTCTCTGGCGCTAGAACTCGTGCAGTGCACTCATGCGACGTGCACCCTCTGCTGCTGGGGCTGGTGGCATCGGTGGCCCAACGGGTAGTAGTACCGCTGGTGCCTCCGCTGGTGCCTCAATTGGGATAGGAACCTGTACTGAGGCCACGTCGCTCGGCGGGCTGTCAGTACATACCACTCTCGGGGCTCTAGCTGGTCATCCACGGGGAGGCATCCTGAATGAAACAACGTGACACGGTCAAACGATTTGTACCTGGTGAGATGACCTGGTTTGAGCTGATATTTAAATAAAACTTTTGGAAACACACACGCAATCAGTGTTTTTGTGCACAAAGTCGGAAATCAGTTGTTAGGGTCCTGGTGTATTGATACGTCGGCTGCCTGGACCAATACTGGACTCCCTGAATTGAAAACGACACTCGGTACTCTTAACACTATTGCTTCACCGGAAGAAAATATCAGAGTTATAAGTTCTGTGGTAGAACCGACTCCGCTGATACCAATTTGTCATGACCCGTCCTCGGGGCCCGTGCCTTGACTACCCCTAGCCCGCCTTTTATAGGCCAGGGGATGTCGACTAGCACCAAAGGCGTAAATCCCGATAGCTAGGAAGGCATTGCCTTTATAGAAGTAAACAAAACACCACAGAGTACAAGCGGAAGTAAAACACTATGTACAAAGAGATGTGCTGAAAGGTAAATGGGCCAGAATACAAACCCAAATGAAAGTACAACTACAACTGAACAAAGTACAACAAGAAAAGACAACAGCTGGAAGAACAGAAGCGGCTCCTGGGTCATCCTCCTCGGATCCTACCTGAAGGGTAGGTACAGATGGCGCAACTCCTGGATCGTCCACTATGGATCCTACCTGATTGGTAGGTACGGATAGCCTCTACAACGTTCTCGCCCGTCAACATCCTCTGTGTGTCGTCTCTTCGCTAAGTCCACCTCCGGATACTGACTCGTCGTGTAGTCCACCTCCGGGTACTGACTCGTCGTGTAGTCCACCTCTGGGTACCATCCAGTCCCCGAACACTTGGCCTCCATCAGCACTGCCTGTCATCTGCAACCAAGACAACGAGGTGCGAGAATAGCCCGTGCAGGGGTGAGTATAACGATACTCAGTAGGGACCCCAAGACCCTCAAGGTCTCACTAAAACCAACAAGGATAACCACAAAGAAGATCTTAACAGATAACCTCTACTTAGGTATATGCTCATGCATATACCTAAGTTATCAAGTAACCCTTCTCAATCATGAGGAAAACACCAAGATCATGAAATAAACGGATAACCACAACCCAGGTATATGCCCAAACATATACCTAAGTTATCAAGTGACCCATCTCAATCATGAGGTATACACAAAGGTCAAAAGTCTCAGCTCAAACCAGGATTTTCATTATCAAAACTGTAGCTGATGAAGAGCTCCGTCTCTAGAGTGTATAGTGGACCTGTCACGACTCCGAGGTACTGCTCACTAACCAAAGACTGCTGAGGTACTCCTCCTGTCGAGTACCGCGGGCCTTCCACCTCACACAGTAGTGCTTCCCACCAGGGTCTGCCACCCAAACACAGTAGTGCTCCCCCCCTCATAGCCTACAGAGGTACTCCTCCTGTCGAGTACCGCATATCTGCCTCCCAAACACAGTAGTGCTCCCCACTGTGGGTTTGCCACCCAAACACAGTAGTGTTCCCCACTGGGCTATACAAGTCTCTCCGACTCGAATCGGACAAGCAGTTTTCAGGTCCCAGCCAACTACATGGTCTCCGTACTCCGTACGCTTGCCTCTGGGAGGGTCTGCTCCATGAGAAACTGGTCGATACTCCATGTATCTCAATGTCCCAAGAAGAAGTATCTCAAATGACCTCCTCGTCATAGGGGTCTCAACGCAACAGACAGCTCGTCAAACAGATGCCCGCTCTGTGAGTTACTAGCCTTTTCATCCCAGGGGCCCGGTTTGTTTCGTGAGCAAACCAATCCCGGCCGTATCTCAACTGTACCCCAAACTCTCATAGGGTATACTCATAGGGATCGTTTCTCAACGAGATCATCAACGCCATTGACGGTTTGTCAAACGGACGTCCTGTATGAATGATATCAGCTTTTCCGTTCTAGGGGCTCGGTTGGCTTTCGGGTGCAATCCAACCTGGCCACTATCCAACTATATCCAAATCTCCAACTAAGTATTCCAATAGTTCCATCTCATCAAGAGGAATTCAACGAAATAGATGGTGCGTCAATCGGACGCTCGTCCTGTGAGTTATTGGCTTTTTTGTTCTAGGGGCCCGGTTGGTTTCGTGAGCGAACCAACCCGACCGCACTCCGACGGCATCAAAACCTCGAGCGGAGTAAGCCAAAAGATCTGTCTCTCTTAGAGGAATCCATCAAAGTCGACGACACGTCAATCGGACATTCAGTGCTAATGATATAAGTGTTTCCGCTCCGAGGGCCCGGTTGGTTTCGTGTACGAACCAACCCGTCCGAACCCAAAGTTCTCCAAAACCTTGAGTGTAATATACCGAAACGACCGTCACGTTCCAAATATCGCTACACAACTGATTGTGCGTCGATCGGCGGTCTGTATCCCATGATATGGGCATTTTACCGAAAGTGGTCTGAAAACGGGGTGTCTGGGCCCGGACCGACCCAGCCCGACCCCCCTGGGTCGGCCCAAACCTGGTGCGACCCGAATGGACCCGGCCCGACCCAATCGGCGCGGCCCGGCCCGGCCGCCTCGGTCCGGTCCGACCGGCCAGCCGCGGCTCGGCGTGGCCGAGCCGAAGTCGGGGAGCGGGGGGGTGCGCGCGGCCCGTCCCTCGCCGTTAATTGAGGGCGACGGTGCAACCGCCGCCGCCTGGCTGTCGGATGGCTCCGGCCGCCGCCACCGGTCGCCGGTGTGCCGCGCCGGCGACCCGCGCCTCTAGGAATTTCCACAGGCCACTGGAGATGCTCCAGTGGTCTGTTTTCATAACCGTCTAATCCGGTGTTCATCTCGGGTCTTGTAATTTACTGCGCAATCTTCAAAAATACTTTGCGGCCCCGTTTTGTCGTCGCTCGTCAATCCGCACGTCAAATAACAAAACGTACCGTCTTCGCGGTTCTCCGGCATGGCGCGTTGATGCCGCGCCCCTTCGCCGTGACCCGACTCCGTCCGCGGATGTCTTCGGGTTTCTCCGACGCGGCGCGATGGCGTCGCGTCCTTGTTCTTCTTTTCACGGCATGGCGCGATGGCGCCGCACATTTCCTTGTCGCATGACTCCGCGTGGTTTGATAGCACCACGCCTTCTCATACCAAACCACAATGGAACCAACATGAAAAAAAGGAGGAGGGTCGGCTGTGTTTGTTCGGTTCGCCGCCCTCACGTTATTCGATAACTATTGGTTTTAAACCACGAAGATTGTCAAGTTGGTATTCATGAACAAAATAAATAAATAAAATTAAAACCCCTACCTTGGTTTCAAGAGCTGAGCCTGTTCGGAGGTTCGTCGAAGAGAAAACGTCGCGGTATAACCATCGCAGAAAGAGGCGACTTGGAAGGAGGAAGTCGCGTCGCGGGAACAACGTCGTGGAAATAGAGACGTTGCGGATGAACCGTTGCAGAAAGAGACGCCGCGTCATGGATCGGTGTCGCGAAGTCGGTCTTCGAGGACACGGCGTTCTTCGACGGAGTTCGATGCGTTCTTCGCGTTCCTCGTGTTCTTCGTCGAAGAGGATGAAGAACTCTAGCTTTACTTAGCTTTTCTTCTACAAAGGCTCTCAAGCAACTAAGTAATTAACCCATAAATAAATTAAGCCTCATTTAATTTATTAACACCACAAAACCTTTGAAATTCAATAGTTTGTATTTCAAAAACTTGCATTTAACTCACCACATTAATTCCATAAGTTTAGTAAAATTAATTTATCAACATTTAATGGGAGTTGAGAGGGGTTAGAGGATATGAAGGGGTGGGGTTCGTGTGGGCCCCACCACCCTCATAACCTCCCAAGGGAGGTTGGGTGGTTACCCAACTTCCATCAAGAATTAAACACATAGAGTAAAATAAAAATTGTAGAATAATTATAAATTAAACTTCCACAATTTTTATCATCAACTCTCATGAAAACGCAACTCCGGAATAGGTGTTCCTAAGCAATTACCGGCACTACGGTTCCATCGGTGCCCTCGGAATTTGATTCTGAGCACCGGTTCAAAAGTTAGAAATTCCCACTCGTTCGTTCACTGAACGTACCCGAGCTAAACTTCAGAAATTGATTCCAGGTACACCAGACCTCGGATTCAGGCCCCGTCAGAAACTGCGTTCTTGTAAAATTCCAAAGAAAATTAAGAAAAAAAATTTCCTTAAAATTTCCAGGTCTTTACAGGCATTATGCATTCCATCATTATGAAAGTGGTTATTGATATTGCATGTGATTATTCTACCAGCAGAATATCCATGTGAAGAAGTAAGTGGCATTATTTCATTTTACTTTTTCTATATTATGTTGAAGTTCATGTTTAAAAGGCTTTTGTTTTAGTTATACATTGCCTTAAATGCTTATTTTTATTTATGAAAGCTTCCGCTATATTTTTATCCTTACTGAGCATCTAAGCTCACCCCTTTCAATGTTTTAATTTTTTCCAGGATGTGAAGAAGTATTTTAGGAATGACATGTAGGGATAGTCAGAAGGGGATATGCGTGTGGAAAATGGAGACTATGTTATTGTAGTTTTCCACTTTATGATGTAATGTAACATTTATGAATGTATCTAGTGTTTCCAAGGCTACTAAACTAATCAGCCTTTCGATACTTGATATTTTGTGATCATGCAAATGTTACGAAGTAATGTGCCGACTCTGGGTAACTGGGGTCGGGGCGTTACAGTTATAGGTATGGTTGCCATATCCTTCCTATACATATGGACACCATCCTCTCTCCCTGAGTTTCTATCCTCATATTAATTTATAATCATACTATCTTGGGGCCACCAATCACACGTAAGACCATGTTTCTTCTTTGGTTTGATAACAATGTGTAATCCCTAAACCACTCCTTGATGACACACATTTGATGACACGATCATCAGGTATATTTCAATCTATGGTTTCTCACACTGAGCATGAGTCTCATGGGATTAGGGAAAGAAACGTCTATGAAATCCTCTTTGGGATGCATTAGCATGTAAGCCCCATCCCCCTCATTCCTAAACTTCATGTACTTTGATACCTTTTCTTTAAAAGCAAGGTACGTAGGAAGCATGCTCGAGGATCAAACCCACAACCCCTCAATCATGAACACTAATGTCAGTTCACCCTCACCCTGCATGACTGTATGCCCCTTTCATCGCACATGACATTAAACTATATGCGTTTGAACTACATGGGTTTTTATCCTTGTATCCTAGATAGGGTACTTATGAAGCCTCCCTAAGGTCCAACCCCAAACACTGGTAAACAGCAGTTTCCCCATTGTTGGGACTCACATCCTTGGTATGCCCCTTTGTGGTGTTTGATATATTCCACATCCATATTAGTGCATATGTCCCAAAATCAATCTATACTACTCAAACAGAGAGTGTCCCTATTTTCATTTCCGGCTAACCATGTGTAATCCTTGACATTTCTTTGGGTTACTGACCTCTGTGAACACCCTGATTCTATGCCCCATTCCTGAACTATGTGGACAATGATCTTTTCCCTTTTGTGCAAGGTACAAGGCATCCTCCCTGATGTAAAATCTCATTACCCATGTTTTGTCCCTATTCTCCATTGGGCCATTGTGCCTCGAGAATATCATGCCCTAGCCGGGAGTTTCGACATCCTTTGGGTCCTCATCCACATGTCCATTCTCATGAGCTGAATTCTCATGGGACTCATCGCCCCATTTTTAGAACTATATAGACATTGATTCCCTACCAAAAGAACACATATGAAACCTATTTAAGGTTCAATCCCAACACTAACTTATTCACAATAGTTCCATATCCATTGATCCACATTCTTCGACACATCCATTCTATCCATCCTAATTTTACCTGGGATTCCACATCTCGGTGAGCTCATGCCATTCACCAAGGTAGTTAACCATGTGTAAGCCCCATACTACCCCTTCAAACTACATGGGTTTTGATCTCTTTCTCCCATATAGGGTACATTGGAAGCCATTATCAGGTCCAATCCTAGAAAATGGTAACCCTTGGTGTCCCCCTTTGCATGGAACCATTCCTATTTCAGATTCACCCTTTATAGTTTTTAGATGAGCCTTCACTGTGTGAACTCTTCTATTTTGAGGGACAAACAATCTCAGATCCATTATCACTAGGTTTTCGGATCCATGAACCCTATAAAATTTCCATGTGCTCTCCCCATGTGACATACCTATCTGATTTACTCTAATCGGTGTTCTAATCTATCCGATCTATCTTGGTTAGACGCTGAACTCATGACATACCCTCTGTTAATCATGTGAATCTGAGGAAAACCTCAGAGAAAAGCATATGACATACAATTCACTGCATTTCATAGGGGATTAGACGGGATTACACACCCTCGATAGTTCTTATCATAAAGGGAAATCAAGATGAACCAAGGTTTCAGTGCCCAAACAAGCCAGTGATGCCCAACGTGTCGACTCTTCTGACCAAATGTCGATGCCCTGACATCACCCCATTAGAATGTACTGAAAAAGTAGTGTAACAATCCAAAAACCACAAGGATATGGTACTAAGAAGAGTTTCATGAACAATGTCTTTCTCTTTAGGGTAGAATTTTACTATAATAAACTATCTGAGGAGGAATCTATGGAATGAGGGATCGATATCCCATCATCTCATTTCGATCAAGGAGTAAAAATCTCTGCAGAAGTGATATAAGTCTCCTGCCTTAGGAATGTGAGAATATGGGAGATAGATTTACATAATCATGGTTGATTAATTCCCCAACAGAAATCATTAGAAACAACTATATATATATATATAATTTTAATTTTTTTCCTTTCACACACATAGAAAGTGATAACCTAATTTTTGGACATGTGCACTACCCCCTCCTCAACATGATGTGATTCCCTTCTCATAAAAATAATTATAAATATAATTATATATTATAAAATAATATAATATTTAAGAAATAATTATCATTATATAAGGATATGGTGTTACTTATCTTGTTTCCTTAACAATCACTAAAAAATAATAATGTTACTCTTGCGTACATACAACCTACCGTCTCCATGATTGTGACATTGATTAATTCTTCATAATAGTATGTAATGATTGATTTTAAAAGTATAATTGATGTATAAATATAATAATTATGTCCTGATAATTATTTTTTAGATGTTATATAATAACCCCTTTGACCATATATGATGCACCAAATTTTTTTTTGAAACATATTCTACATTTTTTCCAAACACCCAACGTAAAATTAATTGTTTAAGTAGTTATTTGAAACATATTAATAACTTAAATAAAAGTAATGGAAAATATGAAAAATATTCTCAATCAAGTCGGAAATTAAGGCAGGTTTATTATACAGGATGTTAATGGAATTTCACTAGAAAAGGAAACTCAAGGTAATAGATTCTCATATCACTTTTTACGTCATTGAGAGAACCATCATGTTCACTACTTACATATTTTCTACGGTGTATATACTTACCATAATTATATATTATATCATGAATTATTTTATATTCATGGTATTTAATACTTTCATATAATAATATTCCTTCATGATTTTTTTGATTTTAATTTTTACAAAGTGGTATGAGATAATTTGGAATGTTTAATGATTATTTTACTCAATAATAACATTATTGATCTTCAAACGGTATTTCCATTCAAAGAACTTATATTATCATTTTCAATAAACCATTTATTATTTATTATATGGTTATTCATGAACATTTTCAAATATTAGTACAATTTTTTACCATTTTTTTCTCAATATATTTTAGAATTTATTTTTGAAAACCCGACATTGTATATCTCTGTAGTCCGAGAAACTATGTTCTTCTAAAAACCATGTATTATTAAAATGTTTTTGAAATTTTTTTAAATTATTTGGTGAATAAATTTTTTACTTATTTTATTTTACCAATGATTTCAATGTAATATTCTTATATCCTTTCAAACAAGGCATTTTTCTAACCTTTAATCGTGAAAAAGGAATGCTATTTTTACCGCATATGGTTTGTACGGATGTACCTACTGTCATTTCTTTAATGATAATTTTTTAATTTTTTAATTGGTACTTTTTATGAAAAATATTTTCAAAATTTATTTTTTGTATAACGGTTCTTCAAAACAACATGATATTTTCCTCACAAATGTTTTTTAAAATTTAATTTTATATTATTTGAATTCATCAGAAAAAATAAACCTTTCTTTTACTCCAAATATGGTATATTTTTATGATCCCATCCTTAATCTTCCTCTTGATGGTTTCGAATATATTTATTGACAGATTATATTAACTTTTACTTATTTAATCACTTTTAGTCCCCTTGAAATATTCAATTTCCTATGATCATTTGGCATTGAATTTCCCCTAAGTATCCATATCATTTTTCATTGGAATGATCATTTCCTAAACCAAATTATATTTTACATAGGTTTTATAATTTGAAATTTATTTTATTATATGAGTATGTATTTATTGATTTATATTCTTTATTCAATATCTTTATTTGATAATGAATATTATTTAGGTCAATTCTTCAATATGAGGAATGTTTTGGGATGGTACGTCATTGGTGGGTCTTTGATATCGTTATCCCCTCAATGCATTGGTCGTGTCATGGGAAAACTCATTTGGCTAACCACCTTAGATAGGTTTTACATGATATTTTGTAAACTGTCTTCTGAATGGTCTTGACAGTAAAGGTATCATGTACCTAAGAAAAAAGGAATCCAATAATAAAGTATTTGTTTCATTTTGTTTCAGTTCCTATTCTTCATTGAGATTTTTCATTGAGATATCTATGGCTACATTTCAATTTTAGTTATTTCGATGTAATGGGTTTCAGTTTCTCACTTTCCCATATTTATTTTTCCTTATCTAGAAATTTTAATGGAATGTGTTTTCACTTATTACCTTTCCATATTTTTTACGCACTTCCATTCAGTTTATTGATTATATAAAATATGTATTTAGTTATTACCTTTACATATTTTTATGCACATAAATTCATTTTATTGATTACATGAAAGGTGTGTTCAGTTACTTAACTTTATATATTGACTATTCTAATTGATTCATTATTGATTCTTCTATATTTTTATCTTATAGAGCATTTGAGATCAGCCTTACTATGTTTGATTCCCATTAATACAAGAATAATTATATAAAAGATATGAAGGGTTTTAATAGATGTACTAGATTAATCCTCAATGTTATTTTTTTAGAAATAAGGGAAAAATATTTTTCTAATTAGTGTAGTCATTTTTAATATAAGACTCATGTATATATCTAGTTTACCAAAACTACTAAACTCAAATTTCCTTCAGAATATGATTCCTTGTAATCATGTTAATGTAATTAAAAGAAAACATCATCTTTATCTTTCTGGGATTGGTTCGCAACACCTCTCCTCTTTCTTTCATTCTAAAAAATTCAAATCATCCTTCGTGGCGTGTCGATTTACTACCACATTGGATGATGAATTATAATTTTCTTTTATCACCTTTGATTATGATCATAAAAAAATTATAACTTTTAACCATATTGTAAAATATTTTTAATTGCCATTTTTTTGTTTTGTAACTATATATAAATCAAATTAAAAAAATGAAATGAGTTTGTTGTGATTGAAAACCACCAAAATAAATCTAAACAATTTTCATTAACATTTGTTAATAAATATTCCTCATATCTGAAAAAATACAAGACTTATAAGACTTATTATAAATCATCAATTACATATAATTTTAATTATTGATAATTATTCCCACCTTATATGATCTTCCCTAAATGTATACAAGTGAGTCGATAATGAAAATCTAGTAAATGAACACTACCAAATGATGGAATTGAACAATACAACTCATAATAATAGACATAAAATAACATAAAAAATTATAATAATCCAAATTCTTGTATAAGAACTTCTAGATTAATTAATTAATTACTCTATTTTTAATATAAATGATATTTATGTGATGAAATCATTCAAAAAAATGTAAGGGGATTATTAAACCCACTTCCTATTCTTTGGGTTATTACTCATTCAATAAAAATTTCATTATGGATGTTCTATTAGTTTTCGTAAAATATAATTTAATTATTCTTTAATTTTATTTTCTTGTATATACGAGCTTCCAATCAGATTTTGTGACAATTTCAATGAATTTTAAAAAAGAATATTCTTTTCAAAAAACACATCTTTTACTTCCCTAGAGATTTTTTATTATTCACTAAAGAATGAAGATATTTATACCAGTTATGTTATTCCAATTATATTTTTCTAACCAAGATTTTCATTCATGAAAGTATGATTTATGAAATTCTCATGAAACCCATGCTTTAATTGGGTTATTTTATTTGAAATATTGATATACATTCTTTGTGGAATGCATGATGATGTCAATGTTATGACGTGATAGCTGTACTTGAAATTGTATGAAACTATAATTCAATGGGTAATGTGATGTATCTGATGAGATAATTTGAATTATGCATGAATATAATATTATCTATATTGATAATGATGATGATTATGTTTTGATTATTCACAAATGTTATGTAAAAATGTGATGTTAGCATTGTTCGCAACTATGTGTGGTAGTTAACCACTACGACATGATGTTTAATTTTTATGAATTTCAACATTCCATGCCTTTATCTAATTCTTAATTTCAAGATTTGGATGATGAACTTGTTATTATGTTATGATGAAAATGAATTTTATCACCCATGATATATTGATTCAAGATGTTATCTATCCTTTTATAGGTATATTATATCACCCATTTCATTGATGTTTATCCTTAGGTGACTACTTATACAAAGAAGAATGAGGGCCACTATTAATCAAGAGAATAAGGAATTAAAATAATTGTAATGCTTAATTATGTATAGGTTTTGATTTACTAATTTTCCACAGACAATAAACCTTTGTATGATGGTTTTGTATCCAAATTTTGTTTTGTATCAATAAAATTATTTAATAGTAATGTAATCAATTTGAGTTTCACTATACATAAAATGATTGGATATAAAGTAAATTATATTCCTGAGTCAGTAATGTTATTTTCATAGCTTCCACCATTATTTGATGACATTTTTTTATCAAAGAACCACCAGTTAATTAAATATGATCAACAAACACACTGAAAAATATATCTCTACTGTACGGGATGTGTTTTCATCAATTGAATAATAATGTTCCAAAACTAAAGTACTTTGACCTCCAATAAATCAATATTATATTATGATTTCAAGACTTAAAATCTTTAATTTGTTCAATATGTGAAGACCACTTCTATTCAATGTTATAGTGAACAATTTATGTATTCATCAACTCCCTGCATACTGACTTATTCTCACATGAATTGAACGAGAAAGTACTTATTCTATTTGTGAAGTTCCCAAACATAATACGTTTGTGGAAGAGATTAAAAAGAATTAATTTTTATAATATTATGAATGAATAATAATTCCATTATATATATATATATTAATTTTTTACAATCAATGATGTGTGGATGTGGAATATCATTTAAAACACTTTCACATAAATTTATTATATCTATTAATATTATGTGATTGATTGGGATATATCAAATATCTCAATTGTTTGTGGCGTAAAATGTTTATTTAAGCATGAAATATCCACTTCTTTATAAAAAACCTAATTGGTGTTTATTGTACTCATTCGACCCTCTCAAACTCATTTCATTTATACACATAGTATACACATGCTACATAGATTATCAATGCATGTGTTCTATGTATGATCACATGAAAAAATAACCTTTTCAGGAACCTAAATAGGTGTAGGAATATTATACCTCTTGTTCCCTACATCATCACATAAATCCAAGTGGGTGGGTCATCTTATTCTTCTTATAGAACATTTAGTAGTGATAAAATCTCTCATGGATTCTAAAAAAACATGTGTACTGGGTAATTTTCACAGATATCTGTCCTCTACAAAATAGGTTGGGTGTACAATGCACAATTCAACTACACTACATGATAATTAGGCTTCATGATGACCAGGGAGATGCCTATTGTGTTATCCTTAGTGGATTTTCAAAATATGTACCCTAAAAACATGAAAATTATTTTTAACACCAATCACATGTTCACAAAATTCTTTCACATAATGCATGGATCTTCTTCCCAAAACATTGAAGGTTCACAGTCGACTTTATTCGTGAAATGTGGTTATAGATAATCTCTAATATTTAGAAAAAATGTTACATCCATTAATTTGATGATGTTCTATCAAAAGATGGTATTTAATATTTATAAGAATAGTCATTTAACTAATCTATGATAATAAAGCCGAGTCATGGAATCTATGTTTTATGCCATGTTAAAGACCAAATCAAAGATCCAAATATCATAGAAATCTTCCAAATGTTTGTTTCTTTTTATATTGACACTGACGATGGTGGTGTATTTTTTTAAGAATTTTACAATCCCCCATCGATGTATTCCCCTATCATGCATGTGATTACCTCATGCTTTGCATTTTTGGATGCTCAAACTCCTCCTGAAAATACTTTTGCATTTGGTCTAAGATCATCTTTGGTTTATCCACATGAATACAAGAAAATATTCCACGCATTGATTTTGATTTGATTCGAGTAATCTTATTTGCATTAAATAATTACTTGATATGGGAAATAGAATTCATGATCCTGATAAGATATTGATATTAAAAGTTATAAGACAACAATACTTTTAAAATATGTGTTGCATATTTTGAATACGGTCGACACTTTGAAATGATAATTGTTCTTGAGATCAAAATAATTGATCATCTGATTAGATAGCTGATGTTACATATGATTTTTAGATACAGATGAAAAGTACCCATTCATGTATTTCCCACATAAATTCTTCAACCATACATGGAATTAATTTATCAATAAAGGGATCTTTTTGAAAGTCCAAATATCTCCTACCTCTCTTATTACTACATGATACTACTTCTTAATGCCATCGTACTCCCCCTCATGGTGGAAATGCTTCTCCTATGACCTATACGTGGGAGAATGTGGGGTTTTACCCAACTCTTTCTGAATGTGGGTATGCCTAGGATGGGATCCCTCAGTGTGGTTGACCTCTGTATCCCAACTGTTCTATGGTCAACCCTATCTTAGGATTTTTTTTGAGATTGCCTATTATTTTAAGTAAGGACCAAATGAATACTTAGAAAAATATTTCTAGGCATAGATATGTAATTTCAGCCTTAAGTAATATTACAAGAAACTCCTCATTCATTATTCTTACTCATGTGAAAATAAGTTTGGAATCCCATTTTTTGCATGGCATCATTTCAATGTTCTTTTACCTCATGCAATAAAAAATTCGAAGCGACATCTTCATGCAATATTTTACCATTATTATTTTCATTAAATAATATTGCATGTATTTTAATAATTATGTATGAGATCTTGGACGCATTATGAAAATGAATATTTCCATGGTCCGCATACAAAAACATCATTCATTCTTAATGGCCTTTACTAATAATGAAATATTTAATACAATGTTCATGCTCCACATACCATTAGCACATCTCTATGAAATTAATCATAGTTCAACATTAATATTATATTCAAAGAATGCTTTCCAAGTGTGACATCCAATGAAATTAAATGAGTCCATTACAATTATCCTTGAATCATCACAGCAAGAATAGATTTTTAACTTATTAAGGGATCCATAAAAATTCTCCAGGAATCATTACCACCCTTCTTCAACTCATTATAAGATTACTCATGAATCATAGATGACATAATCATACACCAACTTTTTATTTCTTGTTAAATATTGAAACTAAATACAATCATACGCATCAAACCATCCACATGTGATTTTTAATATCCCCCATTGGCTTTGTTTTCAATACAATTTTATTTAATGTATATATCACTTCTCCCCATTATTGAAAATAAATGAATTGGATTAATGAATGGGTTTTCATCTACAATTTATGGAATTTCAGTGTAACATCTCCCAATTTTTCTAATAATTATGGAACTACATAGTTCACATAGGAATGATCCATTAATTGGTATACTCAAAGTCGATGTGGGTAACACTATGTAGAAAATAAAAGAGATAAAAACAAGGTTGCATATTCCATCAATTTAAAACCATCATTGTGATATCATCCAGATAACATATGTATTCCTCAAAAAGGGGGATATATAAGGTAGATTTATAATGTAATATATTATCCTAGACAATTTAGTAAACAGATTAAAAAATTCAATTGTAGTAATAATTTACTCCCAATTTACCTATCTTTAGTAATCAACCAACACTCCCCATTGATTCAAGTATTTAATATAATAAATATAATTGAATGAAGTGTAATTGGGTTACCCCTATATGAATTATCTATAGATATGACATCAATATCCCAACATTCATTAAATAATCCTCGATTTTTCCTCTTTTAGTTTTTCTCCATCTTAAAGGGTGCACTTCCTTCCAATTTTCTAGATGGAAAAAGTAATCAGATAATCTTTATGATAATAAAATTTTTGTTCCTCCATTATAGAAGAGTTTAAGATTCTATTAGATCTTGAATAATCACTCAAAAATTTCGTATTGTACTTTATTCAAAATAGTATCCTCTTATAAGGGGTCATCATCTTAAATTCCACGCAATGTAAAAATACAAACCATATATGAATAAGGGAATAATATAGAACACTTGTGAGCTTCTTAAACATTGAAAAAATTCTAATTATTTCATCTCAACCCAAATAATCATTTTATTGTAGCTATGATGTTTCTAGTACTCTTCATGTGTGTATCTCCTTTATATTTGACATTTTGATCTTTCTTGGACATCATGGACACTTTAATTCACTTAAACATAATCATATGTGGATTTTTACTCACTTATTCCTGTAGTGAAGTATCTTCCCCTAGTTATTTCTTTTCTATCTTTAAAAACACCCTTTTTGGGGTAGAATAGTTTTACAAATATTTTCTTTATTTATAAACTTATTTCACCTTCCACACATCTTTATTTGGACACTATTGTTCTCAAGTATTGAATACCTCTCATGAAATTCAATATCTTCATGAAAAAAAAACATATTTTAATTTCTCATTTTCTCTGTTAAGTGATTCATCCTCATCTTTTAGCATTTCTCTAGTAATGTGAAATTGATTATAGTAGATTATTTAGAACTAATTCCTAACACATTATTCATTGGAGCTTCCACATGTCCTATTAGATGATTGTGAGTTCTTGTTCTTCAATAACATATCAAATTAATCTTTAGGAATGTCATAAATCAATCTTGTATTCTTTTTTTCACATGGATTGATTGAATTCTTGATTTCTTCATGATTTTATTCATTCCCATAGACCATTTACAGTAGTATATGGTTTGAACTCTCTTTAAATTGTATAATCATGTTTTATTGGTCGACATAAAATTATTAAATTCCAACCTATCTCCCTTATTGGGAGTGGCTTGTTTCACAGTTCTCGTGACTTCCTTCTTCATCATATTTTGCAAGGAGGACATTTCTTCTTTTATTCTTTTCTCCATCATTTGTTTTGGTATTTTATTATCATTAAAATATTAATAGTAAATTATTGGAATATACCATCACTCATCATAACTACGACCACATAAGTTTCAATGATAACAAAATTCCCCAAGATAACCAAATGTTTTCATGGTTGACAGATTCTTCATCATCAGTGTATTTGACCTCATTTTTGTAATTTTGGTAATTCATTCAAATATATTATACCTAAATTGAGGCCTTCTTTAATTTTAATATCCTGAAACGAAATTCCAACAATCAATGGTGTGATGCCCAAATTTCCATCATCACCAACAATAGACAAAAACTATTATTTTATATTTCTTGTAGAACAAGTCCAGCTTGATTTAGTACCATGTTGTTTTTGGGTTCGTATTTTCATATTTGGGGCATCATTTTGACAGTATGTTTTTTTGATCATAATATTAACCAACCATAATGTTTTGGTAGATTTATTAGTATTTTTATCAAACCATATTTTCTCATCTTCTAGCATTAAACCTACTCTAGAAGGTTATATTACATTAGTTGAAAAATAATTAAGTAGTTTATGGGATACCTTTTCCCATGAGTTTGTTTTACGGTTGATAAAGAGATAGTCATCAGCCCATATTTCCACAAATATGACTCTCTTCAGAGAGTTGTGTCTCTTAAGTATTTCATATAGCAACATCTATTATTTTATATTGACTTGATTTGTGTTTTTCAGAGGAATAGTTCATCTTCTTAGAAACATGTGAAGTTAAAACATGTTTCCTATTTAAATTCTTTCAATTCAAGATCATGATCAAGACACTTCATATAGAAGGACCACTTTTCAATTTCAATTGATGTTGCAATAAATTCCCATTAATATTTATTTATTTCAATCATATCATCAGTTTTTTTGATACCTTTGTAAAAATATTTTTCAAGGTCCTTGATTTGTCTAGATTTGACATTCAATTGGGATTCCTATAAACTAAAAGCATCTTTATGCGATTATTCCAGATCATGATATTTTGTAATTACTCATCCTCTAATTTATATTTTTTCCACTAACATATCAATATATTTGATCTTACCTATTTTTCCTTTACATAAAGTATATTTATATTTAATGTAAATAATGAATAATGGTTAAAGTGCAAGGATTGCATCCCTAAAACATGTTTTCTCATAGTTCATTCATAAGTGTGCTATTTCAATACTTCTTCAATAATTGAAATATTTTTATTTAAAAGTCTTATAAATTTTTTCTTTTATTAAATGACTTATGTGATAATATTGAAACTTTGGATTTTTTTGTGTGTGTGAATCCTCTTATTTATTGATCTCCTATTTATGGTATGATATTTCTTCCAAAATATCCTTGATTGAACAAATTATATAGTAAATCACATATTTTGGAAAATTATTCATATATGCTACAAATTGAGAGTATATTCATTCAATAATTATGATTTATTCGGATTTTTAATACCCTCTACATCTTGACCTACTATCTTCATAGGAATCATTGCTAACTGATTTGACAAGATCTAATTATTCATTTAATTATTTCATTGAGATTTTTCATAGTATATATTCATCCCTCTTCTTGTTTTTTTCAGAGTCTTGGAAGATAACTTCATGAATTCTTAAATTATGGTAGAGATTAAATTCCCCACTTGAGGTACATCAGAATTACATTGAAATCTGAACTTCATATTATCCTTGTAAAAAAACTGGGAATAAAATATTGATCCAATCTGAGGAAGAATTGTGATCCAATAAAACATGTAAATCCATGGTGAATCATGCATGGAAACTGAGATAGGGTATAGGAGGTGAATATTTGATCCCTAATGTTTACCAAATTTTACATTCTTCAAATTAACCCATATTCTATTGAACCTATTCCCTGGTTAAGTAGAATGTTTTTGTTATGAACTCTTGAAAATTACAAAAAAATGAAATGAAGATAATAAAAGAGAAAACATGACACATGTAGTTTCACAAGGTTCAGTACTATAACTTACTCCTTGATGTGATATTCCATTGGTTGTTTAAAATACCATATTATCACTATAAATTACAGTGACTAAAATATCATTGAATATAAACAGAATATTCCAGAATGAAGTAAAAAAATATTATTGAGTAAGTTTTATTAATTGCACTGGTTCCATAAGTACTCAATAGTGTTTTCTATACTAGAACCACCAGTTATTTAAATAAGTTTAATAAAAACATTGAATGATATCTCTCCAATATACTGGATAACATTGCATAAATGGTATAATATTGTTCCATGACATAAGCACTTTTTCTTCCACTAATTCATAAATATATTATTCACACAAGCATTATAATATTTAATAACTGGAAGATGAAACACCGACTTATTTGATATTTCAAACAAAAAAACTGATAAATTTATCATCTCACTACAACTTGACATCTTCCCCACTTCAATTTCACCGGCTGATATTTAATATTTCAATGAAGTTCTCAACCATAATAATTGTGTGGAAGTGATTCACATAAATATTTCAATATTATATTATTCATACATAATACTTTCAAAATATCCATTCATTTTTTAATTTCATTCATTCACAGATGTTTCCTGGAATTCAAAAGACATACACCTACATTTATTTTATCTATTATTATTATAATACTATTTTTTATATTTTATATTTATGAATTATATTTTCAATTATATGTGAATTCAAACATGAACTATCCCATTCCTTATGTACAAACCCAATTTAGTGTGCAGTATAGACATTACTCCTTCAAAAGCTTCATTCTTGCTCGAGAAATATTTTGACACAATTCCTTTATTTTCAATGCATTTTTTCCATATATGTGAACTTGTTCAAAAAACATTATGCAAACCCAAATTGTTGTAGGTATCTTATTCCTCATGTAAACTAAAAATTCCCAAAAATAAAATTGGGTGATTCCTATTAAAATTCATGAAGTCATTGTAATGATACACTATCTCATAGTTCCTCAAACAAAACACATAATATCAGGTCCATTCATCAATATGAGTTCTTTGTGAAATTGGTCGTCTGGGTATTTAACACATCAAATTTCCCAAAGGATATTGATGCTTCACAAAAATCAGGGAGACACTTATTGTATTATCCTGATTGTCCTAGTAGAATAAGTTCATCAAGAAGCATGAAATGGGCGTTTTAACACTATTTGTGTGTTCATGTAATTCCTCAGTGTAGTGCACAGATCTTATTTGTATAATTAAGGAAGTCAGTGGTTACCTTTCATCAAGAAACAAGGTTTTTAAAACTCTATATTTGTTAAACAACCAAATATTTCTCCCCATCAAATGATATTCTGTCAGTTGTGGGTATTCAATATTTCTAGATAGAGTCCATTGAATCATATCTTTCAATAAATTTATGGTGTGACCTTGGTGTATTATTCCATGTTATAGACTCATTAAATGATTAAAATATCACATCATTATTTTGAATTAATGTTTCCTTTAATATTGACACAAAGAATGGTATCATCCTTTCTTTATGACTTCTCAATCAAAATTTTTAGTAAGATCATCTCATGCATTGGATTTTCTCATGCATCTCATCTTTGGGATATAAACGTCCTCTTCAAATTTTGTTTCCAGTTCTCTAAATAACATCTTCAATTTATCCTAATGAATTCAAGATGATGATATCATGCATGGAGATAATTTTGGTTAAATCGATCTCATTTGCATTTTACTTTTACAGGTGATTTCTATAAACTATCAGGAGATCAATCAAAGTTCACTTCATAAAGTTAGAAGATGAATTTTCTTTTTATTTATGGGGTGGTTATTTCAAATAGACATAGAAATTTCAAATGTGTGATGTGTGGGATATCAATGGTAGAGATCTAATGATTAGGAAATTTTTTTTTATATCCAATTTTTAACCACTGTTAATTGTAACTAGGCTCATGTTTCCCCACATTGATTCAGAGAAAAAATAAGGATTAAAATAATTAAATAAGGTCTATGGTTGACTGCCCAAAAACATCATCCCCTACTTGTTACCACACCATAAAAATTCTTATTACCATTATTCCACCCCTCATAGTGGATCCACAAATATTTCTCCTTATATATGGGTGCATATGGGATTCTTGAATCTTCTTAACACTATTGAGTTAGAATAGGATTGGCTCTATTAACGTGGGAGACCTCAGTGTCCCACATGTGCTAAGGTCGAGAATGTATTATTCTTGGTTGTGGGATAACCTATGTTTTTGTAAGTTGCAACTGAATAATTATAAAAATATCTTCATATGTAGAAAATCAATTCCAATTTTAATATTCCAAATCACTCCTCATCCATTATTCTTTCTCATTAAAAAATAATTATATAACCCCGTTTTGTTTTTTCCAATGGCCATATGTCAATATTCTTTTACATCATGAATTATATAATTCAAATCAACATCCACATTAAATAGGTCATCAATACTATTTTCCTCAAAAATATTTCAACTATTTTAAAATCTTATATGGGTTATTCAAAACATCATACTAATGAATATTTATAAGTTCATCATAAAACCCCTCATAGATTTTATATAGTTATTAATAATACTGATATGTTGAAGAGAATGCTTATTATCCTAGTTCGATTGGAACACGTATTTTAACATTATAATAGTTCAACAATAATATTACACACAAAAATGATGGTCTAAAAATAGAAATCCAATTCCATTCCATGAATCAATAATAATTCTCCAAGAGTTGTCACATCATATATAATGAATTTTATTTGTATGTGATCCATAATAATTCTCATGGAATCATCCCAAACATCTTTAATAATTCCATGATTAATCATAAATCATATAATACTTCATCATATATTTAATTTTTATTCATTATTATAGATTGAAAATAAATACAACCATAATCATAAGTCATCCACACGGGCTTTTCACTTTTCATTTGTTTACAAATGGGGGGAATAAAAAATGATCTCTTATTTCCGGGAGAGTATTCAGGTTTCTTTTTACCAATGATGGTAATTGGGGGTACTTGACTAATTTTTATATAAATATGAATCATGGAATGATAATTAATTGATTCACATGTCTACAAGAAGACCATAGTGTGAGATTTATTGAGCCTAGGGTGATTGATGATTTATTAATGGTTGGGGGTTGTTGATGAGCATTGGATTTAATATATACCCCTCATGTGGTGAATTATCATAGAGGATTTCTATATCGATATCAATTGAGTCATATTCATAATTTAATTTCTCTTACTCTTATATTTTGAATAATCAAAAAAATATAAATATATCTTATATTGAGTTTCATAGATAACCTTCACTTTGAAGGCATGAAATGACTCTACACTTGAAGAAATTAATTCATGGGGGTAGAATGTGTTTTCCTATTGTATTTATTAAAAAACTACATGTACATGAGTTGATGGATATTTGGAATTGGTGAAAAATAAAAAATAATTAATCTTTTCTAAGTTGATGTATATCATCACATGAAGTATATCATTTTTTCATGATATTAGTGTTGTTGATAAAGAGTTTCACTCTGATATAGGATTAGAGGCCATAGACAAGTTGGTTGTTCCCATATAGATATGAGAATAAAGATATATGTCTGTAGGATAAATAATTGTTCCCTGATTCATATACTTGACGAATTTTGGGGAGTTTGTGTGCCATCATATGAAGGCCATTTTTTCTTGTCATGATGTTTTTAATCCAAATTTCCTCACACTATAATAAATAGGTTAATACTATATTGTCCAATCCATTAATGCTCAGTGAATTTCTATATTTCAGGAAATTAATGTGATTTTTTCTATTATATACCTCGTAATAATTCATTAAATATTCTAATAATGTTGTTTCATATAGATTTTTTTATTGAAAAGTAATATATCACACTACAATGATGTTCATGGATCTTAAATATTTAGTTTCCATATATTTCATGTCTAGGAATCATTTTATGAGGGAATCGGTGAAACAATAATTAATGAGTGATATATAAATTTTATGGTTTTACTAAATCATGTCTCATGTGATTATGGGGAAAATTTAGGTTATCCTTACATTTATTTCATTTAGTTTTTTTTCGGAGGATATAGCTACTATGTTTTGAGAAGAATAAGGATGGGAAATGGATCCAAATTCATGAGGCATTTATTGTTTTGTAAGTAAAATAAGTAAATGTATTAATTATCGTCATTAATTATTTCACATGGATATGAAATACAATATCCCACTCCTTTATTTACTCTTATAATTTATGAAATAGAATTTTTGGTAGTGAGATCAAAACAATTGCACACAAAGGATAATCTACATTATAATAAGAGTGTGCGAACATTTTTTTCTCTGTTATTCCATATGTGTTCTCTCAAAATATATTTATTAACATTGAATAATTGTTTTATAGTTCCATACACACAAACTAGTAATGAGAAATAATTTATTGATAGTTTTTGTTTTGGTCTACCAATGATTCACCACCTTCTCAGTGGTGGTCTACTCCCTCATTAGCTTATCACCAAAATGTATCTAGTCATCCCCACCTAGTCCACATGATGTCATGTAAATGTAAACATTTATGAATTCAAGGGTGGGAAATTATACTTAATATTTTAATCTAAACTATTGTACTAATCCATAAAAAATAAAAACATGCATTCAATATATATAATAGAATAAAAAATTATATGGTCGCTATACATCATTATCAATCATAAAAATATGATTAAATCTCATTAAACTATCCTAATATAAATTAAATTATTCTTTCCAAAAAATAACTAATAAATAATGCCAATATAACACACATATATAATATATATTTATAAATGAAAGAATAAAAAATTGACCGTCCACATTATGTCTAAATAGATATTTAATGAGTTATCATTGCTTAATATATAATATATCTCCCAATAAAGGACACCCAATGATATAAATCTAGAAATAATTTCTTACATTATCATGGATACTTGGAATAATCCATCGGACAGTGGTTGATATTCATCAATATAAAATAACATCTAAAATAATGTAAAAAAATATAACATTCATTCTTGTGATTTCTCGTTCAATTGTTTAAGCTATATTCACCATTTTGGGATTTTAGAGGAATAATGCACCACTGATCATTGATGTATTAAAGGAATAAATATATTTACTTATCATACAATATATTTTTTGTTCACTATATAGTTATAAAAAACCCATTGATGTGGTTATGAGGGAGTAATACATAAAACATCACCATCCACCATAATAAAATATTTTTAGAAGATAATGAGTTTAATCACTTAGGTGAGACCTGTATTATCTTGACCTAGGATATGTATATGAGATTATATTATATAAATTTGATAAAATCAAGACGTCTACATAGTGTATTGTGTGGATGGGGCTACAACTTTAGATGTTTCCACTTGTATAAAAAATAACATATATGGCGAATTGTGAGTGTAATCACCATGTTATGATACTACTGACATCCATTAGACAGAAGAATTCATCATTCAAAAAGAGAGGTAATACACATATGTAATATGATAAATGATCCTTATAATTTTCACATCATGACTAGAGAGACACTAGTTACCCTAATACCATAGTATTTCTTTCTTCCTTTAGTTAATTTTCACATGATTTTTTACACAATATTTATTTACTATAATATTCCACACTGTCATTACAAGAAAAAATATCGAACGAATGAAGACATTACAATTTTTAGTATTTTAGTGTCCCTTAATTAAATATATTTATTCATATAAATTAAAACATCTTATTAAATAGGCGAACAACCATATTAAACTATAGGGTGGTCTGAACAGGTGGATCCCAAGAGTATTCTCTATTATAATTACCATCAAGTGAAGTTATATAGACCCATTACAAGAGGAATTTATTTTGGATTCATCTTACCTTTTTTTTAAAGACGCACAATTGAAAACCTTATTCCCATAAAACTATGTATGATGAATCTTTTTTTGTTGATTGATATTATCAGAACGGGATTATATCTTATATTGCGTGGATCAGTGATGTCGTAAATGACCAAGGCGAAAACTACAAACCATGTAAGAATCCATTTACACCTCAACTAAATTGATATTAAAATGTGTAATGAGATAATGAATACTAATCTGGGATCATACTTCAAAAAAAGGAAATTATGAATTTGTAAAATGAAATAAAATATAAGACAACTAATACCTGCATGTCATAAATGCATCCTCTTCATCTCAAAACACATATCTCGCATGAAAAATATGTTTCGAGTTCTTAACCCATCTCAATAGATCACTATCTCACCCAGTGACCATATCAATGAAATATATTCAAATAGTGAATTATATATACTTTAATATAATTAATGAAAGAATACATATTTTAATAAAATTTATAAATCATTAGATTACACTATGTAGTGGATGATGTAAAATAATGAAAAATATATGGGTGTTGATAACATTAACGGAAATTTTTCTTTTTCAAATTATTATATCATGCATCCATATCATGTTTTAAAAACTATATCTTATTTTGAATCCCCAATTTATGCTTCCAAGAATTTTCACATGTGTCCAAACCACATACCAAAGAGTATAGGGGTTTGTAAATAATTATGTATATTTCTATTTCCATAAAAACCATTTCATGGGGCCCCATGTGCCCATAAAGGAATTTGGACAACCATGGGGTTTCCTGTGTCGCCCCCTTATGCTAAACGTATCCATTCCTCCAATGAAACATTCTCACTTATGTGGGTGTTGGTAATTTTATCATCAATTATATTTTATAGAATCTGTGTCTCTATAACAATTGGGATATCCATTTCATAAAGATAATTCCACATTGGATGTCATCCAAGGAATCTAATCAGCTAAACCCAATAATTTTGGGAGTGTGTGGGTCAAAAATCAATACATAATTTTAAGAAATAATTTTAATTATTCTATATACTATGTGTTGTTTCACCCACTCAATAACCCTTGAGTAAGCCTAACGTGGAGGGTTCTACACCATCCAAACATTAAATACAAAATATGAATAAGAACTATTTTTTGACCCATAGATCCATAACATAATCACCTAACTAGGGCTACATTTCATAAAATATCCCATCTAAATGAAGATTATATTTTTCTGATTATCTTGACACTCACTATTGTGAACCCAAAAGAGACCACTATCCATAGTAGTTTCTAGAGAGAGAAAATAGGATCAACACAATTTCCAAAATTCTATAAAAATCATTGTCTCATAATGTGGATTATATAAATGTATATTCTATGTCATAAAATTAATAAAATATTCCCTTGAAATCTAGAGTTATGAATAAATTATGAATATTATAAATAATATAAAAAATATATATACTAAATGGATTATTGTAAAATTATTCTTATTATGTTCTATTTATAAATATATCTGAAATGGTTTACATTTTGATGATAGTTATATGTATATTAATATAAATACAAAAATTTTCAAGATACACATGAAACATTTCCTATATATTATAACTAGAAATAAAGATTTTATTTCTTGAAATTTTTTATAGATATATATATATTAGAAATAGCATAATATATATGAACTATTGTTTGTGAATTTAATGTTTTTGTATTATAAATTTGGATATATGTTTTGAAATGATAAATTACTAACAAGGTTTAATCAGAATCTATTCCATTATATTTTTTCCTATACAATCAATTTTTTAATAATTTAATAATTAAAATACATAATTTTCATTTGATGAATTTATGATTAATATATTTATCATGAAGATATATTTTAATGATTTAAAAATTAATAAATTATGTAATATCTTAAAGAACTATACCTAAAACTATTGGTTATCAAAAACTTTCCCCATAGTGGATCCCCATCTAATATCTCTCCCTATATAGAATAAGGGAGAAATTATTTATTTGACTAAAAAAACCTATAATAAGGAATATATAGAAACCTTTTAATAAAAAGGATATAAAAAACATCATTTTTTTAATATTTTCACTACAAATTTTTTAATATTATTTCTAAAATCACATGGGATATGTGTTGGATGACCATGTCATACACCTAAAACTTCTATTATAAAAATACATGTGTACATGTTAAAAATGAGATATAACATGCTTGAAACAACATATAAAATATTGATTGTTGACCATAGAGGATAAAGATCAATTGAAAATGATTATCTAGATATATGGTTGATGTTAAATGTTATTAATATTACATAAAATTAAAAAACGTCCACCAAAATAAAAAACCCACATTTTGAATTGAATATAAAATCTATTTATGATTTCAAATTCTTAAAGAGTGGTAAAATTACTATTTTACCATTTTAAATACTAACTGTTATATTAATATTACCTCATCAGATCATAAATATCTTATAGAATAAATAAATTAATTATTAGAGACCAAGGATATAACCCCCACCCACATTAAAAAATATCAATCTCTGAATGAAATTTTTAAATTTTATTAAAAAATTAGATATATACCTTAAGGGATGTTATGAGGGTAGTTGTTTTACATCAGGTATTACTTTTATAAGAAAGAATCCAATACTCATCCATACCACCACAACAACCTATCTAGATATATTTTATTGTCTTAAAATTACAACTCCACCAAAAAGGTCAGTGAATTCATAGAGATAATTTTACCCTCTCTTTAAAATCCAATACCCTTTATGTAGTGGTTTCTAAAATATGTCCATCAACGTGGAGTTATAATTGAATCCTATTACAAAAAAACATGCTTTTATTCAACTCTATGGAGTCTCTGTTAACAATACTATCACGGATATGGTTCACAATTAGTCAAGGATCAAATTAGCCAACTCCCCAACATTTATCTAGTATTTGGTTGATTTTTAAAAACCCCAATAAATATCCACAAATAGTGTCATTTTTTTAATATAGTGATATAAATTCTTATATAAATACTATAAAAGGGAAATGTTGGACTCACCTATTTTGATAATCACAAATCATGTTTAAATATTGATCATGGTATATTAAGTCAGTTACTAATCTTTTTAATCTACATTTATAATTATCTTATCATGAACAATGAATACTATTAAGTCTCATGACTTTGGTGCATCAGCTTACGGTTTACATTTATCTAAATGTATGTTCACTGTTAAAGGCTATCAGTAAGAGCCTTCTGTTCAAGGTCACCGCTGCAGCTTACAGACAAAGAGTGACCATCACAAGGTCACTGCTTTGACAAAGCTTCTGTTGGTAGTTCACTATCAGACTCTTTCTCAAGTCTTATATTGAGAACCTCACTATTCAAGTCTAAAGTTGGACATGTCTACCATTAGTAGAAGGCTACCACTAGACAACTTCCACTGTCGAGATAGTCGATTGTTGGTCAAAGTCCACTGATGGGGATTTACTGTTACATGGAGTAACAACTACCATTACAAGACATCCACTGACACAAAGTCCACCATTACAAGCCTATAGACAAAGAGCTTACCGATGAAGCTCACAGTTGAATAGTATACCGATGAATTCCACAGTTGGAAAGACCACAGTTGAAGTCTACAGTGTGACATGCATCTGCTACCAGTCTAATGATATTATATTCTTTTCTTTACCAATTTTATTAATACTATTATAACGGTCATGTCCGGACAAATTAATGCACCTAAAATTATTTAATGTTATTTGAAGGCATATCAGGAAACAGTACGATGTACGAGGAAGACCACATGTGGTTGAAATAGTTCTCTTGTCGGCCCCCGCTGAACCAAATGGAAAAAGCACAGGTGTAAAAGTGTAAATATATATATATGTGCAGATCCAGACATCAAAAAAAACAAGAAAACAAGATACACGTGTGGATATATATTGAATATACATAAGAGAGACATATCCAGCACCCGAATACCCTATAAAGAAGAAGAGAACACTCAAGCACTCATTGAGAGGAACACATAGTTTCACAAAAGATCTATCGAAAGAACCTTTTTCAAGCTGTAGTGGTGTGATACAAAGAGATTCAAACCCAAGAAGCTGATCATCTCTACATCTACAAGTCAAGACCTGAAAGTTGCGACACTATGTTTTGGAGTCAACTTATAATGAAGGACCAAAACTTCATTTCCTTCATTCCAACGAGTCCATACCTGATCTCCCAATACAACAGAGCATTCTAAGCCTACCCCTTTTATTCTAAGCTCTACTGTGATTAAGTATTTTACATTTGTGAGAAGTGTGTCTGTGTTACACAGACTGACTCTTGTGCTTGAACTGAGGGATACTGCAAATCCTCATACCAAACATTCTTTACATTTGTTTCCCATGCATAACTGTGGAATAAGCCTGGTGTGTCTTAGTAGTTATATTTTTCCCACGTATAACGGTGGTAGAGGTTGGAAAACCTGGACAGTTTTTGATAACTGTTGTAAAGCCCGATACAGGATGTGTATCACTTTTTAATATAATTTCTTGGTGGCAGGTGCTCACCAAGTGGAGAGGACTAGGTCTTGACTTATGACTGAACCTATTGTATAAATTGTTGTGTTCATCTTTCCATTACTCTGTTTTACATTTATCTGCTGTACTTATATTATCAATGACAAAAATCTGTTTTTACATTCACTCTGATAGTTAGTTCTGGTTAGTTTTTATATTTTATTTGTTTAGTAAACTTGTTTCAAAAGTCGAATTAGTTCTCATACTGATTCAACTGAGTAATCATCCTTTGAGAAACATGTTGAAAAATAAGTCACTTATATCTCTACTGCCTTAATTGACTGGGCCGTTGTAATTTGGGGGATTTTAATCCTAAAAGTTTTTAACAGAAATTTTAATTGGAACTCAATTCACCCCTCTCTTGAGTATCCACTCTGACCAACATTTGTTATCAAAGGAAACATTCTTATTTATAAAATGTTTTCAAACCCTCTATTTTTAAAAATGTAATTTTAGTTTTATCTTAAAAATCTTAAATTTCTGTTAGTTCTAAATTTTCTCTCTTTAATATATTTTTCTAAAATCTTGTTATGGGAAACAGACTAGGAGGTGATGTTACTAACAGGCCACCTTTCTTTAATGGGGTAAATTAGGCTCAACAGAAAATTAAAATGAAAATTCATTTGGATTGTATTTGTCTTGATATTTGGTCTACTATAGAATCAGAATATGAGATCCCCAAAACTACTAGATCTACCTGGGATGATTCTACAAAGTCTGAATATAACAATAACTATAAAGCTTTGAATTACCTTTATTGTTCTTTAGGAGATGAGTAATTTAACTAAATTTCTGCATGTAAAACAACTTATGAAATCTGGGACACCCTGGCTGTTTCTCATGAAGGAACAACCAATGTCATGGAGATGAGATTAAATACTTATACTATTAAATATGATAATTTTAAGATGAGACCTGTTGAACCCATTTATGAAAGGTACCTTAGGTTTAATGAGATTTTCAACACCATGAGGTCACTGGGAAAAGTTGTTCTAGAAAAGGAGCAGATCATGAGAATATTGAGATGTTTTCCAAACAGATGGAGAGGCACTTCTATGTCTATCTTAGAGTAACGTTACATCAGCAAGCTACCAGTTAAGGAGTTGATTGGTAAACTAATGATGTATGAAGAAGAATTGAAGGTGAAAAAATAAGAAGATGATGAACCCAAGAGAAAATCCATAGCATTCAAGTCTACAGCTTCAAAGAGAAATGACAAGGATAAAATACATGTACCTACTGAAAGTTTAACAAGTGAAGATTAAGATTTAGAAAGTGATGAAGAAATGGCTCAAATATCCAGGAGATTTAAGAAGTTCTATAGGAATAAGAAGTTTTTCATAAAACCAAACTACAAGGGTAAGTATGATCAACAAGGTAATTGGAAGAAGGATTGGAAGAAATCTGATAAGGAAGATGATATAGTCTGCTATGAATGCAAGAGGAAAGGAAACATCGAGGATAACTGCCCGAAGTTAAAATTCAAAAAAAAATATGATTATAAGGGAAAAAGTTATAAAAATACTATGAAAGAAACATGGGGTGCTTCAGAAGGCATTTTGAGTGAATCTGATGCTTCAAACTCAGAAGAGAACAAACATTCCAATCTATGTTTTATGACAGAGACATCTGAGGTAACATTTGATTCCCCTGTGCATAATACTTATTATTTTGGGAATGAAAGTGACTCTCATAATAATGAATATATGACTAAGGAATATTTATTTGAATATTGCTAAATGCTTGAGGACACTTTTAATAAACTCAAGGACAAATATAAGTCATTAAAAAGACAGCATGCTTTAAATGCGAATTACAAGTCAAATCTGGACATAGAAAAGGAGAAATTTGTTACACTGCTAAAGGAAAATAAAGAGTTAAAATTATCTAATGAACAATTAAGAAAGGATATTGAGAAGTTAAATTCTGGTAGGGATTCCTTTACATAGTTTATAGGAAAACATATTGCTCCAAAATATACAACTGGTCTAGGATATCATCCTGGACAGAGGAAAATTAGCAAAACCAAATTTGTTCCAAAATCTGGACAGTTCACTGCTAGTTCTGGAAAATCTTTTGAGAAACAATTTTCTAATGGTCCTAACAAGGTGTTTATGTCTCAAAATATGTTTGATGATTTTATAAATCCCATAAAGTAAATATGGGTTCCCAATGTTTTACTAGCTAGCCTCTCTACACCCAAGAAGATCTGGGTACCAAAATTATTCCATGTTTAATCTGTTTTGCAGGGAAGTTGTTTAAAGAGTTCATGTAATACCCTATGGTACTTGGACAGTGGATGTTCAAGACATATGATTAGAGACTATTATTTCTTCAAGAGTCTAATTAAAGTTGATGGTGTGCATGTCACCTTTAGTGACAATGCAAAAGAAAAAATCATCGGCTTAGGCCAGATTGGTAACCCTGATACAATATTAATTTCTAAAGTACTTTTTGATGATGGATTAAAGTATAATTTACTTAGTATATATCAGTTATGTGATGATGGCTTTAATGTTGAATTTGAAAATGATTCATGAAATGTTTTTAATTCAAAAAATGATTTAGCTTTTACTGCATGTAGAAATGAGAATGTATATGCTGTTTATTTAAATTCCCTATCCAAACAAAATGTTTCTTTCTTAAATGATTTTCATAAAGAGTCTTGGTTGTGGCACATAAGATTAGGACACTGTAATGTGCACTCACTTAGGAAGCTATGTAAGATATTTTTAGTTAGAGACTTACCAAAATTATATTTCCCAATTGACAAAGTGTGTAATCCCTATCAAAAATGAAAACAACACAAAGTTTATTTCAAACGAAAGAAAGAAGTTTCAACTTCTCAACCACTTGAGTTGGTTCACATGGATTTTTTATGGACCATCAAGATTTTCAAGTCTAAATGGGAAGCACTATGTTCATGTTCTTGTGGATGACTTTTCTAGGTATACTTTGGTATACTTGTTAGCTCACAAAAGTGAATCTTGTTCCTATTTTGTGAAATATTTCAAGTCTGTAGAAACCCATAGTGGACTTAAAATTAAGAACCTGAGAAGTGATCATGACCGTGAGTTTGAGAATAATGATTTTGAATCTTACTACTCACAAAATGGTTATAGTCACAATTTATATGCCCCTAGGACACCTCAATAAAATGGAGTTGTAGAAAGAAGAAATAAGAACCTTCATGAAATTTCAAGAACTATGCTTAATGAGTATGAGTTACCTGTTTATTTTTGGGCTGAAGCTGTAAATATAGCTTGTTATGTTATTAACAGAGTTTTAATTAGACATTTTCTAAAAATTACCCCTTATGAACTTTGGAATAATATGAATCCTAAGGTTAATTACTTTAGATTTTTTGGTTGAAAAGTCTTTATTCTTAATACTAAAGATAATCTTGACAAATTTCATTCCAAATGTGATGAAGGACTTTTCCAGGGTTATTATATCTCAAGTAAATCCTATAGAGTGTTCAATAATAAAACCAAATGTGTGGAGGAATCAGTTCATATCAAATTCGATGAGACTGGTCCACATGAGCCTAAAACCTCTCTTGAAAATCTTGAGGAAGATTTGTCAAATCTGAACCTTAATGATAATGATACTGAATCCCCTATAAAAGTATCCAGTTCTCAAAATTTTCTAGAATCAGCTCCAGCTGATACTGAACCAATAGACAACATTGAATAATATATCTAAAACCTTCCTAAAGGGATTAGGACACTCAAGAATCATCCTCTAGATGCTGTTGTAGGCAATTTAAATAGAGGAACACAAACTAGAGCTTCTCTAAGAAACGAGGTTGAACATCAAGATTTTATTTCACAGATTGAACCCAAAAATATTAATGATGCTATTAATGATGAGTTTTGGGTAATGGTTATGCAAGAAGAACTAAATCAGTATGAAATAAACAAATATTGGGAATTAGTGGAGAGACCTATGGACACCTTGACCATAGTCATTAAATGGGTGTTTATGAACAAAGTTGATGAGTCTGGGAATATAGTTAGAAACAAAGCTAGGCTAGTTTCACAAGGATATAGTCAAGAAGAAGGAATAGACAATGAGGAAACCTTTGCACCTATAGCTAGATTAGAATCTATTAGGATACTACTTGCATATGTAGCTCATCTGAATTTCAAACATTATCTAATGGATGTTAAAAGTGATTTTCTAAATGGGTATATAGTTGAGGATGTTTTTGTTGAACAACCTCATGTTTTTACAAATCCCCATTTTTTCAATCATGTTTTTAAACTATCTAAAGAATTATATGGCTTAAAACAATCTCCAAGAGCATGGTATTATTGGATCAACTCTTTTCTTATTTCAAAAATTTTTACCAAAGGGATATATGATCCTACTCTTTTTATTAAATGGATTTCTAATGATGTTTTTATAGTACAAATTTAGTTGGATGATATTATTTTTTAGATCCTCTAAAAATTCATCATGTATTTATTTTTCAAAAATAATGCAAAATGAGTTTGAAATCAGTTTAATGGGAGAACTCAACTTTTTCCTTGGATTTCAAATCTTTAAAAATAAAAATGGCCTTATTTTGAATCAAAGTAAATATATTAAGGATCTTTTAAAACATTTTTCTTTAGATGGTAGTAAAGGCAGCGACACACCTATGAGTACCGCCTGTAAGTTGGATATTGATGAAGCTAGAGAACGAGTGGATCAAACCAACTACAGAGGTATGATAGGGATTATACTATATCTTACATCTAGTAGACCTGACATCATGTTTAGTGTTTAAATTTGTGCTCTCTTTCAATCCAATCCAATAGAATCTCATTTAACTACTGTAAAAAGGATTTTTAAATATCTAAATCATACTCCCAACATAGGATTATTTCAGCCAAAAGACAATCATTTGATCTGATGATTTATTATGATGCTGATTTACCGGTTGCATGTTAGATAAAAAAAGAACTTCTGGGACATGTTACATTTTAGGCAAGTCAATGGTATCTTGGTGTAGTAAGAAGCGGAATTATGTCGCATTATCCACTGTTGAAGCTGAGAACATAGCAGCTGGTAGTTTTTGTGCTCAAATTATGTGGATGAAACACACTTTACTGGACTATGGATATCAATTCAAACATGTCACTATAAAGTGTGACAATAGAAGTGCAATTAAAATTTCAAAAAATCCTGAATCTCATGCTAGGAAAAAAATATTGATTTGAGACATCACTTTTTGAGGGATCATTATCAAAAGGGTGATATCACTCTTGAATTCATTGGCACTGAACATCAATTGACTGATATATTCACAAAGCCATTGAATTATAAGATGTTAAATTACATCAAACATGAGTTAGGTATGATTAATGTTATAATAATAGACCTCACTGTTAGACAACATAGTCATACCTCACAGTCATACCTCACTGTTAGAACTCACCGATTGGACCTCACAGTTGGAACTCATCGATTGGACCTCACAGGTGTACCTCACAGTTGGACATCACAGTTAGAACTCACAGTTGTACCTCACATTTGGACTTTACAATTGTACCTCACATTTGTACCTCACAGTTGTACCTCACAGTTGGACCTCACGGCTACACCTCACCGTTGCACCTCACTGGTGAACCTTACTGGTACATATCACTGTTGGATACCTTGTTGTTTGTCTTTATTTTTTTAGTAATTCGAACCTTATTTATTCCTAATTATTATTTATATTTTGTTTTGTTTTAATCCCTAAATGATAAAACCAAAGGCGGAGAACATATCTCAGTCCACCTTTCTCTCTCGATCTCAAACCTAGCTCTCGAAGTTCTTAAACCCTAACCCGTCACCTAAGCCCTCGAACCTCTCTCAATCTCTATGGCTTGAACCAAGAGACCCCCGACTGTTAAAGAGGATGATCCAAGGACAAAGAGGACTCGAGCTAAATCTAGTGGCACTATTAATACTCTGACGGGACCTGTCAACCCGTATCTGACGAAGAGAGAAATTATTGCTGAGAAGGAGTTACGTGAAGAATGGCTACTGTCGAGCAAGTCACTAGTGCTGAAATCACTAGATGCCCAAGGATGGACTGAATGTTTTGCCAAAAACAATAGACCGTACTACCCGAATCTTGTGAAATAATTCTATGAATATATGAAGTTTGAAGAGGAAGTGGATGTGCATAAGTTAATATCCAGAGTCAATGGAAATGATGTCAGTTTCTCGTCTGTTGATTGGGCTGCCTGTTTGAGAGTTCCATATGAAGGAGTATATGATTACAACTCTGGAGTGGCTCCTCCCGACAGTGCTATTTTTGAATATGAAATAACTATGGAATAACTGATAGGAGATGGAAGATCAAGGGATACCATTGCAGCTGAGATGAATGGAGAAGACATGATTTTATTCAAATTCATTCAGCATGTACTTAGTCCCAGGAGAAGATATTTTGCAGTGCTGAAGTACCGGGACATATTCCTGATGTACTTACTGAAGAATGGGAAGAATATTATCCTATTAAGGTAACTAATGGCACAATTTGAGGATATGACTATGACAAGCTCAAAATCAAATGCCCTATTCCCTGCCAAGCTTATTTCAGTTATTCTAAAGGTAAAGGGTGTGGCTGGAAACCAAAAAGAGTTGATAGTGGCCAAGAACAGTGTTTGTATCTCCAAGGTGATTTGAAAATTCATGAAAATTAGCTGGAATACCTGGAAGAAGGAATGGGTGAATAATTAAGGAAAGGTATATGAAAATTGTTACCCTACTATACATCCATCCAGGCGAAAAGACAAGAGAGATCTGGGCCTGAAGCATGATGATCTAGAACCTGTCTTATTCAGATGAGGAGGAGGTTGAAGGAGCTGTGGACCCCAAAAGAGAGAACACCCCCATTGATTATGGGAGTGATCCTGATTTTCCTCACAGTCCTGTAAGAACGGTAGCTTTCGGAGCAGCTGGCCCTCCAAAAGAACTGATAAGAAGAGGGACTATTCTGAAAGACAGTGATACTGAGACCACTGAAGAAGAAGAAGAATAATATTAGAATATTGTCAAGGACACCTATGAAGAGGATGAGGCAGAGGAATCTTGTGAAAAGGATGAAGGAAAGGAGGTTGTTTCTGAAGATTATGATGAGGACAATGAAGAAAAATAGCTCATTTTGTGCACTCTGATAGATAATACAGACAAGATTGGGTCTGGCCAGGAAGCAAGAGTGGCATCTAATGTCATTGATATGGAATTTATTGATGACTCAGTGGAGGTTGTGACTCACCCCACTGGTGAACCAACAGAGAAAACGGTTTATGAATCTGCTGATGTTAAAGAGGAGGTTGTGGAGTTACCTAGAGCAGAACAAGTAAAGGAGAATACTCAGGAGAGAGCTCTAAGTGATGGGAAGAATATTGGTTTAGTTTCTGTTCTATATGACATAGAAGTTTGGTTATCAGATCCAGGATACATGGTAGTTGGACTCAATTATGGAGATTCTGATGAGGAAGACCAGCCTCAAAGTGATTCTATTATCCTACCTGAAAGTATTCTAGTAGTTATGGCTGACAATTTGTCAACCAAGGAGGACCTTGAGTCCTTAAAGGGTGAAATTAAAGAGTCAGGGAGTGAATCAGTGGCTGAGTTGAAGAATAGCCTTTTTGAAGAGCTGAGGAGTGTGGAGCAGTCCTTTGAGATATCTCTAGGATGTGATGTGTCAAGTCTTGGGAAATAAATGATGAATGAGATTAAAGTGTGCCATACTCAAATTGAAAACTGGACAGGAGCTGAGGTTGCTCTGAGACAATCGTTTGCTTCATTGACTGCCATGAGTAGTTCTCAAAACCAAGTTAATGTTGAGATTCAATATATTAAAGAGGTAGTCAAGAATTTTGTGGACGTTTATGAGGATTTTATGAAATAATTCAAAGAACAAATGAACAGTAAAGACACACTTGTTCAGAAGGTGATTAGTAACTTGACTCAGTATTTTAAAGAGACAAATGCTTTCTCTGTCAAACCTCTTCCCCCATCTAGCTCCTCTGTGAACCTTGACCAGATCAGAACTGTGATCCATGAAGATTTTTCTAAGGCGAGTACCAGTGGCACCTCTGATTCTTAGGTACTTTCTACCACTAGGGAAGTCAGCAGTTTTTTTGTGAACACTTGCGGGAAGCTAATGCTTCTCAAGAGGCCATTAAGAATTAGGTAGATTCTTACTTTGAGAATGTCTATACCAAGCATCAAATGAACAACCACTTCAAGCTCTTGATCGAGAATATGAAGTTGCCTCTAGTGACTCAGGAATTCAAGGAGTAGGTCAGCAAGCTGAGAGAATTGGCCCCTGCTTTGGATAAATTTTTGGAGAATATAGATGATATTTTATCTGCTATGGAAAGAGGAGGAAGCATTATTATGGATTTCAGAAACCTTCGTCTACCCTGTCTCCATCTGGATTGTACCCCTGTCATCATACCTTCTGCCTTACCTACATCTCAACCCAGTGGTTCTTCTACGATGTCTCCTTCTGAAGCTATCAGAATCCTTACTCCACTGATACCTCAGTGAGCTTACTCATTACAAACCCACAAGAGCTCCTGTTGTTGCCCCTCTAGTAATTCTTGCACCAATTACTAAACCTGCAGATCCACAAGCTCATCCTCCATCTTCTTCTTCCAAATTGAAAGATCCTTTATCTGTGGATGATATGGATTGAGTCTTTTTATGTATTTAGATAGGGACTATGTATTGTTTTGGGTCATGTATTGAACTTTCATTAATAAAATCTTTCTCTATTTGTTTTTTTTTGCTAATCACAAATGGGGGGAAATACTATGCTAATTCTATGATAATTCTAGACTAATCATGTGATTGGGGAGAAATGTTCTAATATTATAATATGATCTTATGTTGAATCCTTTCTACCTCTCTCTCTTATACAATGTACCAATATTTTCTCATTTTACACTCCTATTAATCTATAATACTTGAGATATTTTTTATCTTAGTTTAATAACCATATTATATATGAAAACTATCTTTAATACACACTGGCATAATTTGTGATTATCAAAACGGGGGTGATTGTTGGACTCGCCTGTTTTGATAATCCAAACTCTTTTTTAAATATTGATCATGATTTATTATGTTAGTTACTAATATTTATAATCTATATTTATAATTATCTTATCCTGAACAATAAATACTCTTAATTATCATGACTTTGCTGCATCACCTTACGGTTTACATTTATCTAAATGTATGTTCAGTGTTAAAGGTTATTGGTAAGAGCCTTCTGTTCAAGGTCACCGCTATAGCTTAAAGACAAAGAGTAACCATCACAAGGTCACTGCTATGACAATGCTTCTATTAGAAGTTCACTGTCAGACTCTTTCTCAAGTCTTCTGTTGAGAACCTCACTGTTCAAGTCTATAGTTGGACATTTATACCATTAGTTGAAGGCTATCGCTAGACAACTTCCACTGTCGAGATAGTCAACTGTTGTTCAAAGTCCACTGATGAGGAGTTATTGTTACAAAGATTAACAGCTACCGTTATAAGACACCCACTGACACAAAGTCCACCATTACAAGCCTACAGACAAGGAGGCTACCAATGAAGCTCATAGTTGAATAGTCTACCAATGAAGTCCACAGTTGTAAAGACCACAGTTGAAGTCTACCGTGTGACATGCATATGCTACCAGTCTAATGATATTTTATTCTTTTCTTTACCAATTTTATTAATACTATTATAACGGTCATGTATGGAAAAATTAATGCACCTAACATTATTTAATGTTATTTGTAGGCATATTAGGAAACAGTGTGATGTACGAGGAAGACCACACGTGGTTGAAACAATTCGCTTTTCGTCCCCTGATGAACCAAATGGAAAACTCTCACCAGTAAAGGTGTACATATATATATGTGCAGAGATAGACATAAAAAAACACGAAAACAAGAGACAAGTGTGGATATATATTGAATATACATAAGAGAGACATATCCATCATCTGAATACACTAGAAAGAAGAAGAGAATACTCAAGCACTCATTCATAGGAACACATATCTTCACAAAAGATTGATTGAAAGAACCTTTTTAAAGATTTAGTGTGGTGCTAAAAATAGCATCAAACCCAAGACGCTGATCATCTCTATATCTGGAAGTCAGAACCTGAATGTTGCGAAAATCTGTTTTGGAGTCAACTTACAGTGAAGGACCAAAAATTCATTTCCTTCATTCCAACGAGTCATGAGCTGATCTCCCAATACAACAGAGCATTCTAAACCTACCCCTTCTATTCTAAGCTCTATTTTGTTTAAGTATTTTACGTTTGTGATCAGTGTGTCTGTGATACACACACTGACTCTTGTGCTTGAACTGAGGGATAATGAAAATCCACATACCAAACTTTCTTTACATTTGTTTCCCACACATAACTATGGAAGAAGCCTATTGTGGCTTGGTAGTTATATATATTCCCACGTATAATTATGGTAGAGGTTGAAAAACCTGGAAAGTTTGTGAAAACTGTTGAAAAGCCCGATACAGGTTGTGTATCACTTTTTAATATAATTGCTTGGTGGAAGGTGATCATCAAGTAGAGAGGACTAGGACTTGACCTAAGACTGAACCTCTTGTTTAAATTGTTGTGTTCATCTTTCTATTTCTCTGTTTTACATTTATCCGATGTGCTTATATTAGCAACGATATAAATCTATTTTTACATTGACACTAATAGTTAGTTCTGCTTAGTGTGTATATTTGATTTGTTTAGTAAGCTATTTTAAATAGTCGAATTAGTTCTCAAACTGATTCAACTGTGGAGTAATCAACCTTTGAGAAACCTTTTGAAAAATAAGTCACTTATATCTCTACTGCCTTAATTGACTGGGCCATTGTAATTTGGGGGATTTTAATCCGAAAATTTTTTAACAAAAATTTTAATTGGAACTCAATTCACCCCCCTCTTGAGTATCCACTCCGACCAACAGGAAAAAAATTATCTCATGAACCTCCAATGTCTAATACACATGACCTCACCATTTCCTCCAATATCAGAATAGTTCAATTAATTTTCTTTTCGATTGGGAATGAAATGAAATTATTTAAAAAAATACAACAAAATACTTTTACAACCTATTACATATTCTTGATGTAAATAATACGTAATGATAAGAAAGAATAGGCAATCAATCCCCATAGGCCATTATTATCCCATAAAAATACTACATTTTTTTTTTCTATAATATGGTTGATACTACACTTGGATGGGTAAGATGTGGAAATACTTCATTAGCCTATGCACTATAATTCAAATAAAATCAAAACACCAAGATATATGTGGTATATGTGCCACAAATTCTTTTTATGTATCATCCACTTCAAATATAGTATATTGGTAAGATGAAATAAGTAATATAGAACATTGTTCAATACATTTATCCTGATAAGTGTTAAAGTGAATGATTAGGAAACTAAGATAGACTATTAAGTTCTTGATATATCTTCTGTACACTAGTGTGGACTAGAACCCCACAATTTCAAGTTTTTAAAAATATATAATTCATAAAATCATAAAAATGAATATATTAACCATAAATTTAATATAGTTCTTACCTTCCATAAAATTATCTTGAGGCTTATTATAGATAATGATGTCACACTAAACCTCGCAATTTTGGTTGTCATACATATCATCTAAAACTTAAAAAACAACACTAAGTGTGTCTCCAAACTATATTAAACATTCTTACAAATAAATATCTCCAATATCCAGGTCATTGTTTCAAATTTCCATATGAACCTAAACTTATGACTGGTATTCTAGACTATCTAACAATAAGACTTAAAAATCAGTTAATATTCAAATGAAATTCACTTTCTTGCGGTATATATTATCCCAAATTCATTCATCAACAGAAGTTACCCCTAATTAATTTTTCGTATACTCAATTTTAACTTAGAGAATATATATTTTAGGATACTCTGCTTTTTTAATACGACAAAATACACCCTAAGAATATAATACCACTATGAAATTAGTTAAAAAGTTTTTTTCCAAAACAAAGTCATGCAAGATTTAGTTTCAGTCAGGGGTTCTGAACATCATCGATCCATAGGTAATAACAAAAAAATAATTCATGAACACATTACCCTATACTAATAAAGAGACATCATGATATAACTCACATGATATCCCTAAAAATTAAAATCCAAAAACAAGTGATCTAGTTAAATTCTATCTTAGATAATAAAATGATATCTAAAATACATATTTCTATTTAAAATATCACCCATTCTATATTAGAGATTACAAGTTAGTGTATATTCTCATGAAACAAGGAAAAAATGGACATAAAAAATGGGTAATCCTAAGAAATGTTTGACCATAAAGTTTACTCTAGTATATGTTTCAATCGAATGATAGTTCCATAACATATAGGTTAACTATAACTATTTATCCTCAATGATATGACCTAAAATATGAACCTTTAAAATATATAAATAAAAAATTTATCAATTCTCAGAAAACATATTCTTCTATAGGGTCTCACATACAAAATTCCAGTTTGTATAATTATCCTCCACTTCTCAAGAGTAATTCAAATTTTCCCAATGAATACTACAAAAAATGTTTCCAAACAGTGTTGAATAAACTAACTCCTACATCCTAAAAACTAATGGGGAATTAAACACTCTTAATGTAATAATTAAAACATATTTACATCGATATAAAAATTATTTATTATGTATACCCACCAAATTTACTTATAGTTTGTGATATCTAGACCTATGATAAATCTTAGAGACATATCCAAATCTTCTATAACGGTTGAAAAAGTCCTCAATATAATGCAATTTATACATGTTCTTCTAGTTTTTATATCTAAAATATCAATAATTAATGTAAATTTGTCAAATATCATCAAAATACTTCAAAAATAAGATATAAAAACATTATAGTAAAACACTAGGATATGAAAATCTTCTATAGATAAAATTATCCAATTTCACTCTCATCTATATATGTTAAGCTTGAACTGTAACATCCCAAGTAAGTAATGAATAATAGATATTTTTATCTATGTCTATTAATGAATTATATAGTGTTTTAGAGGCTTAAAATGAAAATAAATCCAATCTTAAGCATGGAATACACTAATATTCTTAAAAGATTGTTTTACTGCCTTTTGATGGAAAACCCTTTTTAAATCAATATTTTGACAGTTGTATAATCTATATTTGTCAAAATAAACAAATTCATTATTATTGGGACATTTAATTTTACATTGGATAAATTTTTGGTATTTTTCTGACAATGTTCATTTTTTAATGAATAGTGAAAAATACTGCATTTTACATCAAAACTGCTTTTTCATTTAATTTAATTATATGGTTAGATTATATTTTTAATTGGTCTTAAAGTTTAATCTGAATATAATTTTACCATTTAATCCAATGGTTGTCATTAGGATTAATTTCACTTTGGAATTGGTCATAAACTAATGCCAAACTTTTCATAGATATTGTTTCAAAAAAACCCGCTATTTGTCATGACAACGGGAATTAATTATTAAATTAATTAATGTAACTTATATGAATTGAATTTTTTAAAATAGACATCATTTTTGAATTCGGAATATCAAATATATCTTAGGGTGAATTTTTGGTAATTTTCTGAAAAACATCAATTTTTGATGAATAGTTAACCCACTAAGCGGTACTTATAAAAACTGATTTTTCCGTTTAAATAAAATTTTTCCATCATTGTGTTTTGAATTTCAAAAATCCAACATACATGGTTGTCATTAAGAAGTAAAATGTGGTTTAATGGGATTAAAATATTTATTTTGGTGAATAGTAACTTATTAAATTCTTAATCGCGATTAGTGGTAATTAATGTAGTTTAAAGTAAAAATAAAGTTTTAATAGTATGAGATGAGCTTGAAACATGTACTACCCTAATTGGATGTGTCATGGAAGACCAAGAGAAGCCATGGGTCAACTTGGGGACCCCATGGAGCCAATTTGGTTGGGAAATGACATAAATAACTTTTTATTTAATGTTAAAGTAAAAATGACACAAACATGAGTTATGTTACTAAAACAATTTTTATGTGAGTTTATACAAGTCCGATATTTGACTATAAATATTCATTAGAAAGATAAAAAGATTTCCAACATCATAGTAGTTTTTTATAATTTTTAGAAATTAAATAAATTAAATTATTTATGACATCATGATGATGCAGCGATGACCTCATTATTTAACGATTTAAATAAAATGGAAAGATAATGTAAAATCTAAAACCTACACATGGCCAAAACCTATTGGATTAGTGGATTTAGAACCCTTATCACCTTATCATCGAATTATATCAATGTGGGACCTTTTGAATCCGAAACTCATTTTAAAATAAAGTAACTTATCTTTACTTTCCAAAAGTGCCCCTCCTCTCCTCTTATAAAAGGCCCCCACCTCTACCTCCTTACCCACACTCCCAAAGCCTCTGGCTTGGACAACCCCTGCCCAGTTTGTCTCTCCACTTCCCTATCTTACTCCTTAAAGCCTAACTTTGGGCAGAAGTCTTCCCAAGGAAGCCTTTCAGCTCAAACCAAAGGGAGTTACCCGATTTTAAGGTAATGTCTTCTTTTGAGTCCTTTTGTTTTATTTTGCTTCTCCAACCCCCTAAACTCTTTTTATTATTTTATTTTGTAAGAACTACAATATCCTCAATATAATATAATGTTTTTATAATATGGATTCGAGCTACACTTACACACACCTATATCTAATGGTTAACGAACATACTGTTTCCGTGGATGGTGAATTTATGCCTCCCAAAACGATGATTGTTCAACATTCTTTTAACACCTTCAAAGGTGGCCATTAAGATGTCACTATATTTATATATGATATATAATATGTTTATGTTTTCCTTAAGCTTCTTTATTTTTCATTTTGGGTATACCTTTATGGTTTCCATTAAGGGTAAACGTGATATCTTCATTTAAGGAAGTGCGGACTACCGCCCCCTCAAAGTGATTTGATTTGTTAAATACCATATGTGGGACGTATAAAGGATGTAACTATGATATTATATATGATATTATACTAGAATTATAATATACTTTTTTATCATTATGATTCCATTCTATAAAATACGAAATAGAAATGAAAGTAGCGTTCATGCGTACGTACGGCTTACCGTCTCCATGAACGGTGCATTTCATTTATTACCTCTAAATGATTATGTAATATTATAAATGCATGTATACACTGGATATATATGATATATAAATAATAATTATAATTCTGGATATAATGGATACATGAACAACATGTAATTAAAAAGGGTTTATTTTTTACTCAAGTACCAATGATCGTTTAAACGACCGTTATTAACTTAAATAATTACATAGTGTTCATGACATGGAAATAAGTGATATAAAAGGAATAATGAAATTGAAAAAGGTTCTTAAAGAAGTAGAAATTAACTCAAGTTTATTAGTCAGGACATTAAATAACGATCGAGTCATGTCGGACCTGAGGTATGGGACTTCGTCTCAATCTCCTTTCATTGAGGCATATTTTGTTTTATACACAACCTTCTTTTATACGGTGTATAAACCCCTTTTACTTTTATGTTTATCCAAAAGGAATCTTTTTTATATGAATCATTTTACTAAACAACAAAAGGGAATGTTTTTGTCGTACGTTTGCGGTGACAACGACTTCTCCGCCGCCGTGACCGTTATTTGAGTTTTGGATTCCTCTACAAGCCATACCTTTTTAAAAAAAATACCATGTTTTACTTTTCATTTATTTTGGTATTGAAAATGGTTTTCATAATGTTTTTATATCAATGTGTTGTATTGATATCTTGTGATTGAAAGGTGGAAATGTTAGGTATCCTTTATGCATGTTTTATGTGATACGATTATGTTGAGGTTCTTGGGAATTATTATGAAGACGGGTGGTTACGTGATAAACTATGGGCGGGTGAGCCCGATATAGCTCTCCAATTCATTGGGTAACGCGAAGGAGTGAAATGTTAAGGTTTCTCTGAAGAGATTTAGGGAATATACTATGATGGGTATTCCAAACGTAACCAAGAGGGTTACTCCCTACGTAAGGATGTTATGAATGCCTCAAGTTACCTTTATGTCTTATGATTTCTATGATTTATTCATGATTTGATGAGGTATGTTAAAGTGCATATGTTTTATGGGTAAAGAATGATTTCATTCTTATGTATATATGTACCCATGTTTCCTTTCCATATTTTTATATCCCATACTGAGCTTTTTATGCTCATCCTAAGTTTTTTGAAATGTTTTTCACAGGTCAAGGGAAAGGTACATGATATGATGATAGTGTCAAGGAAGTGTCAATAAATATTCCATGTTTTATTTTAAATGTGTTTCCATTGATGGGAATGAAGAATACTATCTTTATGTAACCACTTTTTTTATATGTGGAATGTAATGCAAGTTTTATGATCTAATTCTCTAAAACTCTAAACCCGAAAATATCCTCAATGTGTAATCTTGTAATAACTCAAGATTAAGTAAGGATTAAGGATGGGGCCTTATAGATGGTATCAAAGGTCGGTTTAGATAGCTTTAGAGTTAGAATTCTATTAAATGATTATCCAAAAATATTTTTTTATGGTCAAATTGATGTGATATAGAATTTGAATATTACCATGTTGCTTCATCTAAGACATGTTTGTTCAGAATGGTTTTCCGCAGAGGAAATAGGGAAGCAGTGATAGGAAGGCATGCAGAAGGAAATAACCTTCCGAATCAGCATCCTGAGATGGTCGGAATTGGAACAGAACAGTTTTTTGCAGTGATGGCTCGGTTGACACAGGTGAAAAATGTTTGTTGTTTTTATTGATGATATTTTTGTGTTTTCTAAATGTAAAGAGGAGCATGAAAGACATTTAAGGGTTATCTTGCGAACCATAAAAGAAAAGAAATTGTATCGGAAATTCAGCAAGTGTGCGTTTTGGTTGCAACAAATTTCTTTCCTTGGTCACATTGTTTCTAAAGATGGGATAACAATTGATCCGGTAAAAACAAAAGTTGTGGAAGACTGGCCATGACCCAAAAATGTAACTGAGATTCGTAGCTTCCTTGGTTTGGCAGGCTATTACCGAAGGTTTGTTAGAAATTTTTCACAGTTATCTAGTCCAATGACTAAGATAACTCGGAAGGGTGTTAAGTTTATCTAGACAAAAGAATGCGATGATTGTTTTCAGGAATTGAAAAGAAGATTGGTGAATGCTACAGTTTTGGAACTACCTTCTAGGAATGGTGTGTTTGTTATCTACAGTGATTCTTCATTGAGAGGACTTGGTTGCGTCCTAATGCAGAATGATCAGGTAATTGCTTATGCTTCACGACAGTTGAAAACTCATGAGGTAAATTACCCTACACATGATTAGGAATTAGCTACTGTTGTTTTTGCTCTAAAAATTTAGTGGCATCATTTGTATGGATTAAAGTGTGAAATATATACCGATCACAAAAGTTAAAAGTATATATTCACTCAGAAAGAATTGAACATGAGACAAAGGAGATGGCTAGAATTAATCAAGGATTATGATTGTACAATTCATTACCATCCGGGAAAAGAAAATAAAGTGGCTGATGCTTTGAGTTGAAAAAGTAATGCTTCATTAGAAATGTTGCGTTTGGAACATGATCCTTTGTTTAAGGATTTGATGAACATTGTCATAGAAGTTGTTGGTGCAGGCAGTTCTTCTGTTTTGTTTCCGGTATCAGTGTGATCATCTCTATCAGATAGAATCAAGCAAGCACAGAAGCAAGACAGTGAGTTGTAGAAAAAGGTAGAGCTGGTTCAGAAAGGTAAGTTGCTTGAATTCCACATTGATAATGTTTGTGTTTTGAGATTTGGGAAGAGATTGTGTGTGCCTTGTGATCCACAGTTGAAGAGAGAGTTGTTATGTGAAGCTCATAGTTCTCCGTTTTCAGTTCATCCTGGAAGTACTAAGATGTACAGAGATCTCCGGGAGTATTACTGGTGGGATGGAATGAAAATAGATATTGTAGATTTTACTGTGAATTGTTTGACTTGTCAGCAGGTTAAAGCATAATGGCAGTTACCAAAAGGGATGCTTCAGCCTTTACCAGTGCCATAATGGAAATGGGAGAATATATCCATGGACTTTTTTGTGGGATTACCGAAGACATCTCGAGGTAATAATGAAATCTGGGTTATTGTTGATCGCTTGACTTAATCTGCTCATTTCCTTACTATACGAGATACTTTTTCCCTAGATCAACTTTACTGTTTGTATCTTAAAGAGAGAGTCAGGTTACATGGAGTTCCACTCTCCATTATATCTGATCATGATCCCAGGTTCACTTCTAACTTTTGGAAAGGCCTTCATAAGTCGTTGGGTACTGAATTAAATTTTAGTATATCTTTTCAACCTCAATCAGATGGCCAATCAGAACAAACGATTCAGACATTGGAGGATATGCTACGTTCTTGCTCTATGGATTATCAGGGTAGTTGGGACCAACATCTTTCTTTGGTTGAATTTTCATATAATAACAGTTTTCATTCCAGTATACATATGGCACCATTTCAGGCATTATATGGGAAGCGGTGTCGAACTCCAACTTTCTGGGATGAAGTGGGTGAAAGGAAGTTGATGGGACCAGAATTGGTAGAAGAGATGGCATAAAAAGTTCAGTTGATTCAGAAGCACATGAGAACAACTCAGAGCATGCAGAAGAGTTATGCGGACAATAGGAGGAAGGATCTATCTTACGAGGTAGGTGATCATGTTTTTCTCAAGGTTTCTCCTTGGAAATGTGTGATGAGATTTGGTAAGAAAGGAAAGCTGAGTCCAAGGTTCATTGGACCATATGAAATTCTGGAGAGAGTTGGATCAGTTGCATACCGGGTGGCTTTACCTCCGAGTTTATCTCAGGTACACAATGTTTTTCACGTTTTGAAGTTGAGAAAGTATATGCCAGGTCCATCTCATGTTTTGAGTCCAGAGGTAGTTCAGCTGGAGGAGAACCTATCTTATGAGGAACAACCGGTCCAGATTCTTGACCATAGAGAGCAAGTGTTACAAAATAAGGAGATTAATCAGGTAAAGGTTTTGTGTAAAACCCACATGATGGAAGAGGCAACATGGGAATCTGAAAATGCAATGAGGGATAAGTACCCCCATTTATTTGATAAGTAAATAAATTGCGGGGACGCAATTTTCTAAAGGGGGAAGGATGTGACATCCCAAGTAAGTAATGAATAATAGATATTTTTATCTACGTCTATTAATGAATTATATAGTGTTTTAGAGGCTTAAAATGAAAATAAATCCAATCTTAAGAATGGAATACACTAATATTCTTAAAAGATTGTTTTACTGCCTTTTGATGGAAAACCCTTTTTAAATCAATATTTTGACAATTTTATAATCTATATTTGTCAAAATAAACATATTCATTAGGATTGGGACATTTAATTTTACATTGGATAAATTTTTGGTATTTTTCTGACAATGTTCATTTTTTAATGAATAGTGAAAAATACTGCATTTTACATCAAAACTTATTTTTCATTTAATTTAATTATATAGTTAGATTATATTTTTAATTGGTCTTAAAGTGTAATCTGAATATAATTTTACCAGTTAATCCAATGGTGGTCATTAGGATTAATTTCACTTTGGAATTGGTCATAAACTAATGCCAAACTTTTCATAGATATTGTTTCAAAAAACCCCGCTATTTGTCATGACAGCGGGAATTAATTATTAATATAATTAATGTAACTTATATGATTTGAATTTTTTAAAATAGACATCATTTTTGAATTTGGAATATCAAATATAGCTTAGGGTGAATTTTTGGTAATTGTCTAAAAAACTTCTATTTTTGATGAATAGTGAAACCACTAAGTGGTACTTATAAAAACTGATTTTTCCGTTTAAATGAAATTTTGCCATCATTGTGTTTTGAATTTCAAAAATCCGACATACATGGTTGTCATTAAGAAGTAAAATGTGGTTCAATGGGATTAAAATAATTTTTTGGTGAATAGTAACTTATTAAGTTCTTAATCGCGATTAGTGGTAATTAGTGTAGTTTAATGTAAAAATAATGTTTTAATAGTATGCGATGAGCTTGAAGCATGTCCTACCCTCATTGTATGTGTCATGGCCGACCAAGAAAAGCCATGGGTCAACTTGGGGACCCCATGGAGCCACTTAGTTTTGGAAATGACATAAATAACTTTTTATTTAATGTTAAAGTAAAAATGACACAAACATGAGTTCTGTTACTAGAATAATTTTTATATGGGGTTATAGAAGTCAGATTTTTCACTATAAATATTCATTAGAAATATAAAAATATTTCCTACATCATATTATTTTTTTAATAATTTTTATACATTAAATAAATTAAATTATTTATGACATCATGATGATGCAGCGATGACCTCATTATTTAACGATTTAAATAAAATAGAAAGATAATGTAAACTCTAAAATCTACACATGGACAAAACCAATTGTATTAGTGTATTTAGAACCCTTCTCACCTTATAATCGAATTATTTCAATGTGGGACCTTTCGAATCTGAAACTCATTTTAAAATAAAGTATCTTATCTTTACTTTCCAAGAGTGCCCCTCCTCTCCTCTTATAAAAGGCCCCCACCTCTACCTCCTTAACCACACTCCCAAAGCCTTTGTATCGGACAACCCCTGCCCATTTTGTCTCTACACTTCCCTCTCTTACTCCTTGAAGCCTCACTTTGGGCAGAAGTCTTACCAATGAAGCCTTTGAGCTCAAACCAAAGGGAGTTACCTGATTTTAAGGTAATGTCTTCTTTTGAGTCCTTTTGTTTTTTTTTTGCTTCTCCAACCCCCTAAACTCTTTTTATTCTCTTCTTTTGTAACAACTATAGTATCCTCAATATATTAGAATTTTGTTATAATATGGATTCTATATACACTTACACACACCTACATCTAATGGGTAATGAACATACTGTTTCCGTGGATGGTGAATTTATGCCTCCCGAAACGATGATTGTTCAACATTCTTTTAACACATTCAAAGGTGGCCATTAATATGTCACTATATTTATATATGATATATAATATTTTTATGTTTTCCTTAAGATTATGTATTTTTCATTTTGGACATACCTTTATGGTTTCCATTTTGGGTAAACGCGATATCTTCATTTAAGGAAGTGCGGACTACCGCCCCCTCAAAGTGATTTGATTCGTTAAATACCATATGTGGGATGTATAAAGGATGGAACTATGATATTATATATGATATTATACTGGAATTATAATATACCTTTATATCATTATGATTCCATTCTATGAAATATGAAATAGAAATGAAAGTAGCGTTCATGTGTACGTACGGATTACCGTCTCCATGAACGGTGCATTTCATTTCTTACCTCTAAATGATTTTGTAATATTATAAATGCATGTATATGCTGGATATATATGATATATACATAATGAATATAATTATGGATATAATGGATACATGAACAACATGTAATTATAAAGGGTTTATTTTTGACTCAAGTACCAATGATCGTTAAAATGACTGTTATTAACTTAAATAATTACATAGTGTTAATGACAAGGCAATAAGTGATATAAAAGGAATAATGAACTTGAAAAAGGTTATTAAAGAAGTATAAATTAACTCAAGTTTATTATTTAGGACATTAAAGAACGATCAATTCAAGTCGGACCCGAGGTATGGGACTTCGTCTCAATCTCCTTTCATTGAGGCATATTTTGTTTTATACACAACCTTCTTTTATACGGTGTATAAACCCCTTTGACTTTTACGTTTATCCAAAAGGAATCTTTTTTATACGAAGCATTTTACTAAACGACAAAAGGGAATGTTTTTGTCGTACGTATGCGGCGACAACGACTTCTCCGCCACCGTGACCGTTATTTGAGTTTTAGCTTACTCTACAAGCCATACCTTTTTCTAAAAAAATACCATGTTTTACTTTTCTTTTATTTTGGTATTGAAAATGGTTTTCATAATGTTTTTATATCAATGTGTTGTATTGATATCTTTTGATTTAAAGGTGGAAATGTTAGGTTTCCTTTATGCATGTTTTATGTGATACGATTATGTTGAGGTTCTTGGGCATTATTATGAAGATGAGTGGTTCCGTGATAAACTAAGGGCGGGTGAGCCCGATATAGCTCTCCAATGCATTGGGTAACGCGAATGAGTGAAACGTTAAGGTTTCTCTGAAGATATTTAGGGAATATACTGTGATGGGTATTCCAAACGTAACCAAGAGGGTCACTCCCTACGTAAGGATGTTGTGAATGCCTCAAGTTACCTTTATGTCTTATGATTTCTATGATTTATTCATGATTTGATGAGGTATGTTAAAGTGCCTATTTTTTATGGGTAAAGTATGATTTCATTCTTATGTATATATGTACTCATATTTCCTTTCCATATTTTTATATCCCTTACTGAGCTTTTTATGCTCATCCCAAATTTTTTGAAATGTTTTTCACAGGTCAAGGGAAAGGTACATGATATGATGATAGTGTCAAGGAAGTGTCAAAAATAATCCATGTTTTATTTTAAATGTGTTTACATTGATGGGAATGAATAATAATATCTTTATGTAACCACTTTGTTTATATGTGGAATGTAATGCATGTTTTATGATCTAATTCTCTAAAACTCTAAACCCGAAAAGATCCTCAATGTGTAATCTTGTAATAACTCAAGATTAAGTAAGGTTTAAGGCTGGGGCCTTATATGAACCATACGGCATTATTCTATCAATATTTATAATTTTGATAGTACAAGGTCAATAAACCCATACCTATCACCTAATTGGTAAATAGAACACATCTTCAGTAAATACATTATTTTATAATCTAAACATTATAGAATGTTCATATAAAATTTAACCTATATCCCATAAATACAGAATATCTAATTCAGTGGTGGTATCATGTCTCCCTTAATTTCTCACCTAAAATATGAGTTCAATTTCCCAATTATATACCATATTCAATATTTCATGACTAATTTATATGAAAATCCATAAAAATAATTATTACTTTCTTAAGAAGAATATAACCACTCAATGAAAAAGTTATCATTGTATCACTACATCTTTAAAAAATATCGTATCCTATGTTATCCTACCATAAGTAAGAACTAGAATAAAATCATCGAAAACCTATATTAAGAATAGAACTATTTATTATAGTTACGTAAAGGTAATGTTTTCTTAAGAGATAAATATCATTAAAATAATTGGTCCCCTATTTATATAAAAATTGAGTAAAGAATAGTGAAAATTATAATTTTACCTTTGACCACCTCTACTACCACATTATCCTCAGTATTGACCACCTTTACTACAAATAATTATCTTTAGTCTACCTAACCCCAAGTCTTCTAAACTCACACAACAACTCTCTCTATTATTAGTCTATGTACTTTTTTTCAATCCCACCCAAGGGTAATAGTTCGTGAGGATAACCATATGTGTTCCCTCCTCCTCCTCTTATATCCTTTATCTCACATTAAACGTGTATATTTCCTCTATTTTTTTTCAAATTACATTGAGAAATAAACTATTATCCTTTATTATGTTCTATTTAATATCATGTTTTTTACCATCCCATGTTCATAATAAGGAAATAAATACTTTTTGTCCCTTATATACATATGAGAATTAATATTTCTAAATAGTCATAGATTCATATGGAAAAGGTACTATATAATTATAATTCATGAGATATTACATTATAGGGTCACAAATAGGAAAAAAACCCTATTTCTATCTATTCAATACTAGTAATAACATATCTTTCCCCATAAACCCATCATGTAATAATACATATCGATATCTACTGAAGAAAATTCTCTACCCACTACTCTAAAGTCCTCCTATCCTCTATTTTGGAGTCTCATCAATTACCATACTATCTAAATCATAGAATATATATATAATAATATTAACACAATATAAAAAATGATATTTGGTAAAGGGTTTTTTTAATTTTTCCTTGTTCTTAGTTTATCATTCACCATCACATCTGGTGAATATCAAACTCTGAACAAGAATTGAGAAGAAAAATCTTGAACAATATAATCTCTTAGGTGAGCCATAATATTTTCTTACTATTTTCAATACTATAATATCAATGATAATTAACACCAATCAAATAGATTAAAATGAATCTTATATGAATATAGTTTCATCATGACCTCCACACACTAGAATACACCACTATAATTCTATATTTATATATAATAAATTCAAGAAGTTTACACTATATAGTGATAGATACCACATCAAATGTGAAATAATATTTAAAACCTACACAAAGATCTCAATAACATTATAAGTGTATCCACACATGAATATATAGAGTTTTTATAATTAAAAATTATTAATTTTTATATACATTGAACTATCATCATTAATTACAATCTCAAATCTCAATTGATCCTGTATAGGAATCGAAGGAACCTGATAATTGTTTCCAAAATTAAATTTTGTGATACTTAATGTATCAAGAAATTAATATACATTTCTATAACCACGACTACATGAATAGAATAATACATAGTAACATATGGTAATCTCTATGGTAGAAATGTGAACACTCAGCATTTAAAAGGTTTACATTTTCATAAAGTCTAAGATCACTACATATGATGTGAAATATTGTATATTTTAATGATAATTAATTCTATAATCTAGCACCTTAAAAGAAAACAATTCTTTGATAAAATATGATGCATTTCACTCTCCTCCATTCAAACAAGGGTTACTTCACTAACTATTCAACGTCACTTGTTATTAATAAAATTACCTATGAAGTGTTCGATAATATTCACATCATCTACTACATCATTTATTATGACTTAATAAATGGAGATTTAATTAGTTAAATTTATTTAAATTATGCAAAGTTTTCCATGTAAAGTTAAAAATATAAATTCTATCATATTATTTAATAATCACCATTCACATCCATACATACCATAAAATAAACTACCCAAGCATACCTATGTAATTTCAATGTCTAGTTACTAGCGATGATTTATTTACACACATATAAGAGGTATTACCTCTATGAACGGCCTATCTCTTGATAAAATTGTACTAAATTTGGAATTTATATACTATAAAGAATAAAAACATATATGGTATGGAACATTAAATTTTACAACCATGAAGCACCCATAAAACCCCATAATTGAGAGTTCCATACCAATAAACACATAAGCCTAATAGATAACACTACTAATGGAATTTGTGAAATAACAATCCAAAAACACAATCTATTTAGGATCCAACAAACTCTAATACGATCTAGCTTGTCTATGAGGAAATAAGTGGATGTTCCAAAATATAAATACATGTTTGATAAATAATAATCATTATAGTTTGTCATATCTAGGCATTTTCAGGTAAATAAAATAAATTATGAGTGAAACATCAATTAATAGAGATTAGATAAAACTAGAGTTGGTAGAAATCATTATCAATCACTACACTATAGTCAAATCTTATTAACATAACCATTATTATCATCAGTTATACTCACCAAATAAACATCACTTTTAAAATATTGGATAATATATATATATATATATAATCTTTCACTTATTAATATAATAAAATTGTTGTACCCCAATAGACTATGTCCTGATATTGATTAATCAATTTATTATATTACAATCTAGTATCTCTATTATCAATGGGAACGAAAAAATTTAACTTTAAAAATTAATTACCCATCATATCCAAGATTTTAGATCAAATATATCCCTTATTTTGATTATAGTTAGAAGTAAAAAATTGAATAAAATAATAAATTAAATTCCTTCACGAATTTTCACATTCAATAATACATCCTTGGTTCATCATTCTAGGATAATAGAGGAATAAATACATTTATCTATCTTATATATACACAATTTGTACTCTTTTCCAGAAATCTCACAAAAGATATGTAATTTTACATTTAGTTCTATCAAAAAAAATTATTTTATAATAGGATTAATACTTGGTGAATCTTTATCTTCCATGGTTCTATCGTTATTTCAAATAAATAGTTTACAAAATTAGGTGAAATATTTATATCCTTTATCTTTGAAAAATAGTTGAGATTATAAATCACTCATATGAACAAAACCAATCTTTTACCAAGAGTATTGGGTGGATAAGGGTGCAAGAATGGGCGTCACCATCTCTAGATACAAAGGTCTAATATGGTAGTATTGGGTAAAGTCATTAATGTCAAAAAACTATTGAAATCTAAAACACAATTCTGAATTAATGAATGTGTTACATAATACATATAAAGAAACTAAAAATAATCAGTATAATTTCTATATAAATACTTGATCCGTTGCATTATAAAAATACCACAATCTTCCATTATTTAACAGATAAGTTATCTAATTATTCATATGTAATATTTTCCAACATAAATAAACCCATTATATTTCCAAAAAAAATCATTTGACAAAGACATCATTGTCCTTATAGAATCTTGTTTCCTTTAGTGAAATAAATTCTTTCATTATATTAATTATATTTTAATTAAATCAAATAAATTATATTTATTTAATTAAAATCCGTAAATCATCCCTATACACAGTGTATTTTTTTGTAAACTAAATACATTTCCATGATTATATTTACTATTCAATAAAAGTCTTATTTTTCTTTAGAACAAATTCATATCTATCTCAAATTTATTTATTTTAATTATATTTCACTATATTTAGAATCCAAGTCTTTATCCAAGTGACCAACTAAATATTATAATAGACAGAAGGTATCAAGAGGAGTGAAAAATATTTTTTGGACCCCAAATGTTCCCTTAAATGCACCAACCTATACCGTAATGGTATTCTAAAAAACTATAATGTGATAAGTGGAATCCACCAATCCCTACAAGTAGATACTGCTTCCACCACAAAGTATACCCTACAGTAGAGAATAATATATATTTGATCCTTAAATAATTGGCATGGAATTGTCAGATCTACTCTAAAAATTCCATCTCCCATGCAGAGAACATTCTATATATAATTTCATCCGAACAATTAGATAGAATATTCCTGATTAATGAGGATGGGTACCACACACGCATATGGTAGATACTATCACACATTATGTCATTTAGTTATTTAGATTAGGTGGACATCAATAAACCATATCACTGAACAGGTAGACCATGAAAGGTATCATGACTTTCAATCGTTATATTAAACGAATGAGATAGATCATTGAAAATATACATAGTTGCATTCCATGAGATCTGTGTTAGGAACAAATTGAGTTGTCCTCGATGTCTGATGGAGGACAAAAACCCATGATGTCACCAGTTTTCATCAACAAGTGAAATTTTATCATTGTTGTTTTCATTCATCAATAATTGTTTTAGGATATAGAATGATCTCCAAATTATTGGAAAGTATCAATTATTAGCAGATCAATATGATTATAAAAATATAAAATGTATCTCTTGAATCAATCAAATAATGCTTCAAAATATAAATATATATAAAAAATCTATAAAATAATATTTTACATAACTTTTAATTTGTTCATAAAATTATTATAAATTAGTCCATATATCATTTTTATAACATTTTACCTAAAATGGTATATTTATTTTATAAAACCCTTACATGAATTAATTAGAATTTAAATATATCTATGTATAAATTCAACTAACCCTATAGAATGTCACTTAAACAAAACTATGTTATTTATAAAATTTATAAGATAAGTGAAATGATGAAATAATTTGTAACATGTAATAACAACAATTATTTTATTTATTGTTATTTCCTTTTATATTTAGAGATAATTTTTGATACGTCAGAATTCTTCCTTAGTTTTATCAAAATCCATTCACCACATTTTGACCAATATAGTACCATTATTTTCTTTTTAATATATAGAATAAAATTATTATATTTAAATTCCATAAAAAATTGATATATTTAATGAAGAGAGAATAAAAGGATTTATATATCTAAAAAAATTGAATAAAATTCCATTGAATGATATGTGTAGAATTTTATAATACCTTAATTTTTTCATAGAAAATCCTTTTTCGGTCAATCTGTCTAGATTATTGGGCTGATATATTTTATATTGATGACATACCATATAATGTGGATAATATAGATAATTTTTTATAAATATTTTTTATCTAATTGTAATATAATTATTATTCTACCTTCATTTGTGATTTTTAAAATATTAACTAAATTTATGAAAAATAAGAGAATTATACCAAAATAAGAAATTAATTTTCATTATTTATAAATGAAATATCATTGAAATTTTTGAATCCTAAAAAGTTATAAAATTACAATTCCACAATGTTTAGAGATTATTTATCATTTTCAATTGTGTTTCTTTAAACAAAACTACATGGAATAAAAAATTTATTATGTGAGAGAGACCCAAAATATTTCACACATATACTTCATTCTATATTATTTATCTCTCTAAATTATGAATTTTTCATAGATTGAATCTTGAAACCATATCACAATCAAAAAATGAAAAATGAAAATACATTTTTTTAAACTAACAAAAACATTATTTTTTCCAACTTTTTATTTAGGACCTTAATTTTAGAACATATAAATTAAAATAGATACCTTTCAATTATGTGTTGCATTGAGAATGAGGTTTCCTTAGTGGAAATATAAAATACACACCATTATAAATTATTTTACGATATTTTAATGAAAATTAACACGCAACCCACTAGAAACCATTATGTACATTATGGGTATAATTGTAAATAAACCACCTCTTTATAACCACCAATATTTAACATCAAAGGTATACTAGGCAGGTAGTGTCCTCAGGTGTTCATGTTGATGAATTTTTTAATAGTAACTGAAAATATTCTATAGGTTTTAATCAATATATTCTACCGTTTTTATATTAATAATACATAGTGTATCCCATAGTTCTGTCCATTTTTGGTTCATTAGGTTTTCAAAAAACCTCTTTAATGTTTCCAAATCATATATATGACTAGAATTAATTTATAAACCTCATATAAAATATATAATTTATCTTAACAAAAAATCATTTCATGTTAATCAATATGTAAACCCATTTAATACCATCTAATAATGATTATGAGATCTCACATGGATAAATAATTCAAATAAACATTATCCTTCATTTTTATCTCTTAAAACATTTTCACACCAATAACCATATTGTTTTTCTATAAATAATCAATTGATGAACGAATAAAAATTACACTTACCTCAATAATCTATGTCTATAATGAATGATATCAATTGTAATAATTTACAAAAAAAATATAATTCTACATATTTAAGTATAGAATGTTTAATTATTAATAAAAATAGAAACAATATTCTAAACTTCTGTAACCTATGGAATATTTATGTGATATAATATAATTTATTTTAATCGTATTTAAAAAAATTGTATGAAAAAAAATTGTTATGTAATAACTTTATATATATCCATAATGACAACTCAACCTATCTCACTCATCTAATTTAATTTTCCAAAATTACTCATTTTTTTAAACTAACTCCTCAATATATATGCTAAAAAACAACCTGAACACATTCTTCAACAAATATATTTAACATTTAAATTTTAAAAAATAGAATATGATGAAATTCATAGTAGCGCCCATTTCATAATGGATTCTCCCTCATATTAAAATTATATTATTAAGATTTTAATTTATGCTATTATCACCCCTAATTTTCAAAAAAAAATTGAAATAATAATTTATAGGGGAAAACATACCTCAATCATGATAATGTGAGTATTAACTCCCATAATCATCCTTAATTTCTTTTAAATATACTTAATAAAGAATTTATTCAACATGTCTACCACATAAAATTTTATAAGAAAAAACTCCAAATATAAAATAATGTTCTCTATATTTTTCTTCATTATTTCATATTTTGTATCAATATTATTTATTTATATTGGTGAATTGGATTTCTTTATATATATATCACACATGAATTATCAAATCCCACTAATAATAATAACATGTACTCAACCAATACATATTTGAATTGAATTCATATCTATATCATCATTGTTATCACTTGTACCAAAAATATTATTTTTTAATTATGTTATACTCTAAGTGAAAAAATTATAACTGTTATAGCTCCATGAAAAACATGTTTCTACTAATTAGATAACTCCATCCGATGTATATTTTTAATTATTAAAAATTATATCTCAATTTTCATTAGATAATATATAAATATATAACATTAAATTTATATTACAAACAAATAAAAAATTATTTTATATTATATATTTATAGATCTTATTATATATAATGAAATGAAACTCAAGGGAGTTAATTTATATTATGAAAGAAAATAATGATCATAGAGAGTGCCAATACATAAATTATTCTTGTAAAATGAAATCCCAATTACATTAATAACATCATTTTATTAACCTTTTTACCTTAATTATATTGAACATTTTAATTTCACAGAAGAATTAGTTTAAATTGTTCATTTACTTTCATTATTTTTTTTTTCAATACATCTCATTCTTATATTGAGAAATAAAAACATATTCATGTTCTTTAATTTTTCTGAGACCCTATAAATATATTATATCTTAAATATTTTACATATAAAATAATTATATAAATAGGTAAAATATGTGATTCCTCATATCTCAAATGGATTATGTCGTGAGTGTAAGGGTTCTACAACTACAACTAGTAGAGAATTCCAAAATATCTTACCATGTAATATCTTCCCCTCCATTATTTGTTCTCTATATTTTATTATTTTATTATTTATCTTATTATATGATTTTTTATTTAACATATTTTATTCAATTTAGATATAAATATTCTTTTTACATGGGTTTTCACACTCCCTTTCTTAGTTTTTATTTTGATTACTTTTTCTTGTCCCTATTAATTCATTTTCTCAAGGTATAGTTTCCCTTTTTTGATGTTTCACATATTGTTTATCCACTATTTGTGCCTGTTGGATTAATATTAAGGACCAAATTTGAATCCACATGATCTGTTGGACCCACATATATGACATTATTAACATTTTTATGATAATTTTTCTCTCATATCTTATGTATTACACATATATCAATCTTTATGGGGTCTATTTTAGCCGTTTCGTAATGACCTGACCCCAGAATCCTAGAGTTAGATGATTATATTATCACATTAGACTAATTTCAAGGAATAAAACCCTAAATCACTGATCAATATAGCAGTTTTGGAATATTATATCACATACATGATTCCCATAATACGCTGGGAAAAGAAAAAAAACATGATACATAATAAAATAAAATAAACTGAATCATTGAAAGCTTATTTAATGATTTATTCTTCATATACTAAGGAACATAAACATTATAAGGTTGATATAAAATGACTAGAAATTTTATATAAAATTAATGAAATGGGTAATTGATTAGAATAATTAGTATATAAAGGTAAATAACTAATAAAAATGCAATTTAAAATAACATGATAAGGAAAAATCAACATGGAATCGTTAGAAACTAAAACTCCTGGCATTTAATCAATAAACTATGAATATAATACATACATAGATATGACAAAAAAATAATATTATGGTTAAATAACAACTAAATGTAAATTTGGGAAATGATGAATTATTGAAAACCATTTTTTATAGGTACATGGAACCATTACCATCAACCCCGTTCACAAGACGCGTTAGCATATCGGCTAAAAACCCATCTAATTTGGAAAAATATTTCTTCTCATGAGACTATCGATGCATCAAAGGGCTATCTATAACTAGGCCCCACCCATTTCGTACCTATCTTAATCATTCTTTATATATCTAATAATATATTCAAAAATATTACTTTTCAAAAATACATATTGAATAAATGATACATTTTTATCAATAATTACCCAATTAATTAATTTTTTTTTAATTTGAACACCCTATGTTATATGGTATATGGTTTAGAAAATAATAATTCCTATTTCATGAGAATATATACATTTAAGAAAGAAGAAATTAAATAAAAAATTTTCATAATATAGTGATTATTTCAACATAAATTTAACATTGACAAATGGAAATGATATTAAAACGGAAATCATCAAACTTATTCATTACAAAATGATCATTAAACATTAAAAAGATTCCCATACAACTTTGTAAAATTTAAATAATAATCCCAATGAAGGAATAAAATTAAATAAATAATTTGGATTCTGTGAAAATAAAATGGTTCATGATAAGATTTATTAAAAGGGGTATTAGATACACCACATAAAAGAAGTAAGTGGTGAATATAACATTTATATCACATATATAAAAATTGAGAATAAAATACATTTCTGTAACACCCCAAGATTTCATAGTACGTCATTTCTTCAAAGTAATTCAATAACTTTCACTACACGCAACATCGAGTTCAAGCGCACCACGAAATACCAAACTAGCCATTCAAAAGTGGTTCTAAATAGTATTAACTAAATTTTGAACTTTATATAATCCTTATAATTTTAGAATCTATATTATGAGTTTCTTAGACATAATATAAGAACAAATTCAATTTTTTCAGATAAAAAATGTTATTTGTAAAAAATGCTATTTTACCGCCTTTTAATGGAGAACCCTTTTTAAAACCAATATTTGACACTTTCATATATTAAATTTAATAAAATTAAATTCTTATTTATAATATTCACATAAAAATGTAGTTTGGTTAAATTTTTGGGACTTTTCTGATAACATTCATATTTTGATGAATAGTGAAAAATACTATATTTTAATTGAAAACAACTTTTTTAATTAAAATGGTTTATATTTTTAAATTATTCATTTTAATGGTTTTGAAGTATAATTATTTGATATTTTTATCATTCAATAAAATTTAGGTCATAATAAGTAATTTCACATTTAAATTTGACAAAAAAACTGGTAAATCTTATGATATTTATTACTTTTTTAAAAACCTGCTTTTTGGTTTTGACGACGAGAATAAATTTTAAATTAAAAAATTCAAATTATATATTTTAAATTTAGAAAAATATACTTTATTTTTGAATTTGGAATATCAAAATTATCATAGGGTGAATTTTTGGAATTTTTCTGAAAACATTCAACTTTGGATGAATAGTTAAAAACACAGAGTTATTGTTCAAAACTGAATTTTTATTTAAATAATTAATTATTTAATTTAAATTTATTTTAGGTCAAAATACGTACATAATACCTATATAATTACAATTTAATTCATTGAAGTCATTTTATTGAAATTTTAGATATATAAAAAATTTATTGAACTTTTTACCGTCTTTTACCCACCTCTATGAGCATTTGCCAATTTGTATAAAACATAAATTTACTGCTTCTATGAGTTTAATTTCAAAAATCTGAGAGTCACTGTTGATATCTGTATGTTAAATTTTGTTCAATAAGATGAAAATAATTTTTTTTGAATATTAACTTTTTACTTTTATTTACCACGGTTAAAAGTAAATATGGTAATTAAGGGTGAAAATGATATTATTATTACCCTGACACATGTTCAAATTCTATTGGATAAGTTTAATTCTACAAAAAACAACCTTAGGAATAAAATATTATCCTTTTGGTCCACTTCAATTATATTTGGACATTTATTATAATTTAATTCAAAGAAGAGTTAAAAGTGTTAAAATCAATGTTTAATAACTAAACCATCTTTAATATAGGGTTATACATAAGATAAATTCGACTATAAATATTCATTAGAAAGCTAAATATATTTCATACATATTGGTATTTTATTTATAATTTTTATACATAAAATAATTTAATTTATTTATGACACAATAATAATGCAGTAATTACCTCATTAATTAAATATTAAAATAATTGATATTATAAATACAGAAATAAATGTAATTTTAGACATTTTATGAATTAAAAAAAATTTATAGGTTAACATGAAATTTTAGGGTTTATTAAATGAATTTTTTTAGAATTAATAATGATGTTATTAATTTATAAAAAATAAAATACCAAATAGTGTCAAAATTGACATAAAAGAGTTTTAAAAACAAATATTATATTATTAATTGGTATTATATTCCAAAAAATATAATTATCGGACAAAGGGCTTAAACACTATTATATATGTCATTAATTATCCAATTGGGGTTCTCTTTGAAGTTTATGTAAGAATGGTATAGAATAAGAGGTTTCCAACCTCTGATACCAATTTTAGGATCGAAATATAATATGAGATGCTCAATATACAAGAGGGGGGGTGAATTGTATACTTTAAAAATTCCTTTGGAACCTTTAAAGTTAGTTATGAATAACTATGTTTTCCTTAAGTAAAGGAAAAGGCTAAGTTTAACAAAGTTAAACTAGGCAAATTCACAACACCTCTAACACCGAACTAAACTTGGAAAGAGATTCAAAAGTAGGTTCCGGAAATATGGTTCCGGAATTTGAAACTTAACAAAAGTTACAATATGAGATTCTACCTTAAAGCGTATAGAATCTAAATGAATCAGAGTAAGTAAGGAAGTATAAGAAAGTTATACTTTCCTTAAGATACAAATTGCAGCGGAATAAAAAACAAGTAGTAAAACTACTAGTAATAAGATAATAGTATTTTAACCTAAAGAGAAGGGTATCCAACAACCTTGGATAAAGGTCCCTTGATTTATACTTTCAAGCAAGTCTGTCTTACCCACACCAAGGTAAGCCCTCGATACGAAGATCAGAGTCTCTGTCTTGCTATCCCCGCAAGCCCTCAACTTCAAGGTAGTTGGCAACCTCTGTCCTCCTCAGCAAGGAAGCCCTCGAACTTTAAGGTAGTCGGCACCTCTGTCTTCCTATCCCCGGAAGCCCTCGAATGTAATCACCAACATTTGGAGTCGCACGAAGCTTTGAGAGTTAATAAGAGTCTCTCTCTCTAAAAATCACTTCAACAGCATGTATGCACAAATTCCAAAATTGTTCATTCATCCGTTGCGAGCTTTTTCAAATGAGCTCCTATTTATAGGTAAGGTCGGCTCCTTCTCCAACGGTCATATTTTCTTTAAAGATCGGAGGGACCTGTACACGTGTCACTTAGACAACGGTTAGTTTATAACAAAACAGACGACATCGTTTTATAACAAAACAAGTGTAACAGAATGTACGACATCGTTTTAAACACTAACATAAAGGTTCGGAATGAAAACTTCAGAGTGAAAGTTAGGAGTGAATAAATTCAGAGTGTATAAAACAATGATAATTGGATTCTGTTTAATAGGTGAATTCGGAATGAGAATTCATAATAGGAATTCTTCATCAGAAATCGTAATGAGAATTCATCATCAGAATTCGTAATGATAATTTGTCATCAGAATTCGTAATGAGAATTCGTCATCAGAATTCGTAATGAGAATTCTTCATCAGAATTCGTAATGGGAATTCGGAATGAGATTTCTTCATTATAATTCATAATGGGAATTCTTCATTGGAATTCGTAATGAGAATTATTCTTCAGAATTCGTAATGAGAATTCAGAATGGGATTTCTTCATTAGAATTCGTAATGAGAATTTTCTTCAGAATTCGTATCCTGAATCTGGAATAGAACTTAGTCAGAGTTCATATCCGGAATTCGGAATGAAACTTCCTTATAGTTCTTGTCCAGAATCCGAACCCTAAAACAGAATGCTTTATATCAAAGTTTCAATGATTCCGAGAAAATGAATCCAAAACTTATACTGAAGAAAAATATGGAAGAATATATGTAAGGATAATTTTTCTTATAAAAGCGATTTTCCTTAAGAAAGCATTTTTCCTTATAAAAGCAATTTTCCTTATAAAAGCAATTTTCCTTAAGATAAGGTGTTTATGATTTTCAAAACAATAAGGAATGGAAAAGTCATAAGGATACCTTATTGACTCAACAATCTCCCCCTTTTTGGAAAGCACAAACATCCTTACGAAAAACAAAAAATTCTAAGAAGAAAGAAACATATTAATGCTTATCTCCCTTTTTTTAAGGATATAGATGAATACGAATAACTCCCCCTTAGGCTTTGAAACTCTAAGGATCATATTCATATTTCCGGAGTGATATTTCATAATAATGTCTTCTTTAAGAAAAACTCCCCCTTAAAAAACTCTTATTAGAGTTCTTTTTCCTTGGGTATTTTTTCTTTCTCCCCCTTTGATAAACTCTTATTAGAATTCCTCTTTTTCTTAAGGATCTTTTCCTTCTCCCCCTTTGTGATTTTCAAAAAGAATTGGAGGGAATGGAAAAAAAATAACGAAGTACCTGAAAGATTAGTAATGACAATAATAGAAACAACAAGCACAATTCTCATTAGATTTGAAATGTCGGCAACAAAAGAATTACAACAAAAAGATCGGATTGGGTTATTTCGGATCTTTCTCCTTCGACATGAGCCCCTTAAGAATCGTCTTGATCTTCTTTAAGTCTTTATGATCTTCTTCTGCTTGCTTCTCTAAGGCGACTATTCTTGCGGACTGAGCTTCAATTTTTTCTTCCTGGGCCTTCAGTTTTTCTTCCTGAGCTTGGATCTTTTCTTCCTGAGCCTTCATCCTTACTTCAAAATCGATCCGATGATCCCTTTCAAATTTCCAATTCTGAGAAACAGAATTCAACTTCCCATTCAGATCCCTGACTTCTTGGATCCGGAAGTTCTTTTCCTCTGTCAACTTTTCTTCAAAGGATGCAGTCAGCTCATTAAACTTCTTGTCCTCGGTTTCAAAGGCATCCTTAACATTATCTTGAAACTCATCGAAAAGCCCCATCTCTTCCACAGTCTTCTTAGACCAGCTTTTCATCCTCTTGCAAGATCTTTTATGGGCTTCGTAACCAATAAAGAAGTTTTTGAACTGGGCTTCAATCTCAACACACTTATCCATAACCATGGATACGGAGTCTGTTTTCAGATTAAATGCATGTTGGAGAATCTGGCATCGTGAATCAATACTTGAGAAAGTCGGAATGGTTCACACCAACTTCTTCAATGAATGAACAACAAAATCATGCCCCAACGAAGATGACTCCGAATCTGAAATCTTGCTCGGAGAATTTTCTTCCTCAATAAGCTCCAACTTCCTCTTAGAAGAACTACCGGCTGCCTTTCTCATCCACTTTTCTGAACTCGGAGTATCAGCAAGAATTTGTTTCCCCTTATCTTTTTTCGGAGTTGAAACCTGTTCCAGAGTTCTCTTCTCACTGTCAGAAACTTGGACAATAAAATCTTCCTCATAAGCAACTTCTTGAACACCAACCTCTATGTTTTTCATCTGAGAAATATCATGTAAAAGTTGTTCTTCTTCTCAATGATAGGCAACTTATTCTTCTCCTTTCTCTTCTTCCAATTCAGGAGTAACTAGCTTTTAAGATTGAGCTTCTGAAGTCCGGTGTGATAAGTGTTCCGAAGGAGTTCCCTTATACTCATCTACTTGTTTTAGCACATCTCCTGTCTCACTACTTCCTTCAGCAGCTTCTTCTACTTGTTCCACATGCTCTATTTCCTCCACTTTCTCTACTTCCTCAGTATTAGTAGCAACAGCTTGTTCCGGAGCAACGAGATTTCTTCCTGGAGTCTCAGGTAGAGATTCCAGGGAGAAAGATCTCGGAACTGGAATTGTTGCTGAAACCATTTCATTGAACTTCAACAACGCTTGGACTGCCTCAGATTCTGACATTTTCTTCTTAAGCTTCTTCTCCTTTGCTTGTTTCTCAAGCTCATCAGCAGTTTTCTCCTTCAAAGCCTTAGCCTCCGCAGGGTTCAATCCGAACTGCGGATCCCCTTCTTTCCTCTTCTCTTTGTCAGCTCTATACTTTGTAACAACCTCATCAGGATAGGTCTTCTTCTTCTTAGGCTTTGGAGGTGCGGAGTGGACTTCCTTAGACTTGGGATTTTCTCCTTGTTCTTCCACTTCTTTCAGCTTTCTCTTCCTTACTGGCTTGGATTATTCCGGATCTGCAGATTTCGGAGCTACTTCTTCTTGAGGAGGTAGATCAATAAACTTTCCAGACTTCTTGTCAAAAGCTATATTCATTCTTTTAAGCATGCCATCACAAAGCAGCATTATCTTGCAAACTCTCGGCTTAGATTTTCAAGCCTCTTTGAAAGACTCAAAACACCTAACAATCAACTTGGAGATGATTGCTGGATACATAACAATCTGAGCTCTCAGATTCCCCTTCTTCAAATTCTCAATATTAAGAAGAATATGCTTCATCAAGTTAAACTTCCTTAGATTTATCAGGAAATCTAAGATATATATCTCACTCTTCTTCAAGCTATCCTTATCACCTTTTCTCGGTACGATAAGTCCTTGCACCCATAATTCCAGAATCCGGAAGTTTGTTGATAGAGTTGCAATCTTCGGAGCCTTGTCATCAGCCAATCCGAGAGTTTCTAAGGCCTTTTCCTTGTTGAAACTATCCATAGAGTCTGGCAATACGTGAGAAATAAACTCAGCTTCACCTTCATAACTTAACCCTACCAAGCTTGCAGCCTTGGTGTAAGAAAGTTTATATGTCTTTCCATACGATTTGAAAGAAAACATCTCTTTATCATCTTCCTTAAAGAATGAAACAGATTCATAAAATTCGACAAGTAAATCAGAATAAACTTCATCTTGATTCCCGGTTTTAGATACCGCAACATCCTCCCAGCCATTCAACTTGATGTTCTTTGAGATGATAGAATCGTAGTTTCTGAAGAAAGTTGGATGAACTAACCTTTATCTGTAGACTAACCACTGAGATATAGGCTTGGTTGAAGACATTTCTTGAGATGCTAACTCTGCAGACATTCGGATTAGAAGTTCTCTGGGAAGTTCGGAACATAGAAGATTGAAATTCGGAACGGCCTTAAATCAGAGGGGCAGAGCTTCAGCACGCGAAAGCTTGAAACCGATGTGGGACTAGAAATTAGTTCCCCTTTATATAGGCAATGGGATGACGGTTCACATTCCATAGTTGATCTAACGGTTGGAATGAGCTGCGATCAGATCTGATGGTTGAAAACCCGAATCCGATCTTTTTGAGGTTTTATTAAGAAATCTAAAATCCGAAAACATAACGAAAATTCCAGCAATTAAAAACTTGAGTAAGGAAATCATACCTTTCAGATTGTCTTAGGAGATTATTCGTAATGGATAATATAAAGATAATCAAATAACACTTTTATTACGAAAAGTCAAAGTTTGCAAAATTTACTACGAAAAAATTCACTATGAAAAACTCAGTACGGAAAACTCAATACGAAAAAGGCAGTATGAAAAACTCAGTACGAAAAAGAAACTAAGAAGGTTCGGTACGAAAATCTGGTTATGAAAGTACCAGTACGAAAGTTTTCCATTCCGGAAATTTTTAATACGAATACTTCCATTCCAGAAGTATTCTGTGCGAAAATATCCATTCTAGAAAATTGTAGTTCCGGAAGTTTCTTCCAGAAATATTCGTTCCGAAAAGTTTGAAATCAAATTTTGAAAAACCTTGTCAAACAAACAATCAAATGTACTCCCCCTATGAAAATGAGTTTATTACTGTAAGGATACTTTTTCAACAGATTGTTAATTTAAAAAGATTACCTTATGGTTATCATTCCTAACTTCTGTTTAATATATTCAAATCTATCAGAAGGCAAAGATTTTGTGAATATATCAGCAAGTTGATCTTAAGTTCTGATAAACTGAAAAATAATATCTCCTTTAAGTGTGTGATCCCTAAGAAAGTGATGCCTAATATCTATGTGTTTTGCACGTGAGTGATGTTCAGGGTTCTTACTGAGGGAAATGGCACTTCTGTTATCACACAAAATTTGAGTTTTGATAAAACTCAAGCCATAATCTGTGAGTGTGTGTTGCATCCACAACACTTGTGCAAAACAACTTCCAGCTGCTACATATTCAGCTTCAGCAGTGGAGAGTGCAACTGAATGTTGCTTCTTGCAGGACCAAGAAACTAATGAATCTCCTAAGAAATGACAAGTTTCGGATGTAATTTTTCTATCCATTCTACATCCACCAAAGTCTGCATCAGAAAAGAGTTTTAGAACAAAATCATTTCCAGAAGTATAAAATAATCCTAGATCAATGGTTCCCTTAAGGTAGCGAAAAATTATTTTTACTGCCTTTAAGTGAGATTCCTTAGGATTGGATTGATATCTTGCACATAAGCATACTGAAAACATTAAGTCTGGTCGACTAGCTATTAAGTAAAGTAGACTTCCTATCATACCTCTAAAAGATGTTTGATCTACCGGTTTCCCAGCTTCATCAATATCTAAAGAGTTTGAGGTACCAATGGGAGTACTTATACTCTTAGTGTTATCATAACCATACTTTTTAAGAAGATATTTAATATACTTATGTTGAGATATGTAAGTTCCTTCTGGTTTTTGAGAAATTTGAAAACCAAGGAAAAATGTTAACTCACCCATCATACTCATTTCAAACTCAGATTTCATTAGACTAGCAAAAGAGTCAGTCAAAGATTGCTGAGTTGAACCAAATATAATGTCATCAACATAAATTTGAACAATCAAAACATTTTTCTTATCTTTCTTTATAAAAAGGGTTGGATCTGCATTTCCCTTAACATAGTTATTTTGAAGCAAAAATCTAGTGAGTCTATCATACCATGCTCGTGGGGCTTGTTTAAGGCCATACAAAGCTTTGGAAAGTCTAAAAACATGATCCAGATGTTTTGTATCTTCAAAGCCAGGAGGTTGTTCAACAAAAACTTCCTCTTGAACATAACCGTTAAGAAAAGCACATTTCACATCCATTTGATATAGTTTGAAATTAAAGAATGCTGCAAAAGCTAGTAGAATACGGATAGATTCAAGTCTAGCTACTGGAGCATAGGTTTCTTCATAGTCTATTCCTTCTTGCTGATTATAGCCTTTAGTAACGAGTCTAGCTTTATTTCTAACAATGAATCCATTTTCATCACATTTATTTCTAAAAACCCATTTTACTCCAATAACAGAAGTTTCCTTAGGTCTTTCAACCAAGGTCCAGACTTTATTCCTTTCGAATTCATTTAGTTCATCTTGCATTGCTTTGATCCAATCATCATCACCTAAAGCTTCATCAGTGCTTTTAGGCTCTAATTGGGAAAGAAATGCTAGATGTTCTACTTCATTTCTTAAGGAACTTCTAGTCCTTAGAGGTTGATTTACATCACCAATGATACTACCTCTGGGATGATTCTTAAGAAACACCTGATTTTGGTTTTGTAAAACCTGTTTATCAACATAGGGTAGAAAGTCTTCTGGGGTAAATGTCTCAGAAGTATCTTCTAGAACAATCTCCTTATCAGAAGGCTCTTCTATCAAAGGTTTATAATCAGTTTTTGAAAACACATCCGAAGATGTAGGTTTAGATGGTTTGAAAACAAAAGGATCTGACTCATCAAATTTCACATGCACTGTTTCCTCAACAGTACAAGTATTTTTATTAAAAACTCTATAAGCCTTAGAGGTTGTGGAATAACATAAGAAAATCCCTTCATCTGATTTTGGTGGGAATTTATGTAAGTTATCTTTAGTATTCAAAATGAAGACTTTGCAACCAAAAAACTTGAAGTAGGAATGTCTTGGTTTTCTACCATTCCATAACTCATAAGGAGTTTTATTAAGAAAAGGTCTAATCAAAACTCTATTTATAGTATAACAAGTAGTACTTACAGCATCAGCCCAGAAATGTCTAGAAATAGAATATTCACTCAACATGGTTCTAGTTATCTCTTGAAGAATTCTATTTCTTCTTTCAACAACACCATTCTGTTGAGGAGTTCTAGGTGATGAAAAATTGTGAGTAATACCTTTCTTACTACAAAAAGTTTCAAAATCAGAATTTTGAAATTCTCCTCCATGATCACTATGAATAGTTTTTAATGGAAGGTTTTTCTCATTTTTAACTTGAGCTCTTAAACTTTTGAAATAGGAAAAAGCTTCAAGTTTCTTTTCTAGAAAATAGACCCAAGTAAATCTAGTGTAATCATCAACTAGAACAAACACATACTATTTGCCTCTAATACTTCCAGTTTGTGTTGGACCAAAAAGATCCATGTGCACCAACTGTAATGCATCGGTTGTTGAGACTTCACCGATTGACTTAAAACTAGATTTATGTTGCTTGCCATATTGACAAGGATCACAAACTTTAGAAGAATCAAATCTAAGCTCTGGTAGATCCTTAACAAGTTTCTTCTTAGAGAGTTTACATAGGTTTCTAAGGTTACAGTGTCCTAATCTTCTATGCCATAACCAAGAGTGATCTTCCATTGCACTTAGGCAAGGTAAATCTTGACTTCTAAGATCTTCTAAGTTCAAAGTGTAGACATTCTCTTGCCTATTGGCTGAGAGAATAAATTCTTCCTTGGAATTGTGAACTAAGCATTTATCATTCCTAAAATTCACAAGGTAACTTTCATCACATAACTGACTTATGCTAATGAGGTTGTGCTTAAGACCTTTAACAAAAATAACATTTGAAATTAAGGTTTTACCTAAAAGAACAATATTACCAATACCAACAATCTCTCCCATAGCATTGTCTCCGAATGTTACCTTTCCTCCTTTCGTTTTGATAATCTTACCCAAAAAAACTTTTGTTACAAGTCATGTGCCGGGAACATCAACTATCCATGTACCATATATTGTTGCTAGAACTTTCTTTTTTTTCATGAAATCAAGAAGAAAATTAGACTTTCGGAATCCAAACTTGTTTGGATCCGAGATTTCCAGACAATAAAATTTTATGAACCCATATTTTCTTAGAAAAATAATATTTATGAAAACCTAAGGATTGGGTTTTGTTTAAGGAACAATTCTTTTCCCAGTGACCACCACATTGACACTTGGTACAAAATGGGGCACTTTGAGGAACAAAATAATTGTTACTGAAAACTGGTTTTGCATGGGTATAACCAAATCCAGATTTATTTCTTAAAGGTCGTATTTGAGAATACATTTTATCAAAATTTTCCTTACCATGGGTAAAGTTTGATAAACACTTCTTTAAGGAAAAAATTTCGGACTTGAGTTTTACAACCAAGTTTTTATCCTCAAAATCATTAATTTTTGAACTAGAGTTAGGCTCAAAAACATTTTTATTAGAAATTACTTTTTCTAATTCTTTAGAATGTTTTTTTCTTCTCAGAACTTACTTCCTCAAGAATTTTTGAAATACTTTCAAAATCAGAATTTTTCTTATCAAGATCTCTAGAAAGATCTGATATCTCTTTTGTAAGAATAGAATTCCTAGAGTTTGCCTTATCAAGTTTCTTATTGAGTTTGGAATTCTCAATCTCAAGAAGTTCAGCAAACCTAGAAACTTCATCATAAGTAGGTAAAGTATTTTCCTCATCAGAAGATGATTCTTCATCAGAAGAGTTATAATACTTACTATCATTAGAATTTAAAGAAACATTGGTCAATGATTCAGAATTTCATACCTTAGCCATAAGACAATGATTATCAATAGGTAATCTGGCTATAAGAACAAGATTCTTCTGTCATGAAGATTCATAATCAAAAGATTCATCTGAAGAGTCACCACCACTGGCACTCCAGGTGTCATTAGCTTTCAGAACTTTCTTAGCTTTAGCTTTATAATACTTCTTTTTGTTTCTGTCTGAATGTCTTTCCTTCCTTTCTTTCTTTTTGAGCATAGGGCAATCTGGTCTAATATGTCCAACTCTTTTACATTCATAACAAGTTACTTCTCCATCTTTCTTATCTTTCCTATCCTTTTTGTTATACTTGGATTGAAAGTTTCTCTATCTAGCTATCTTGTTCATCCTTCGAGAAAGATTGGCTAATTCATTTTCTGAGACTTCACTCTCACTACATTCGGATTGGAAAATGACTTTCTTAGACTTGGATCTGGTTACTCTCTCAGGAGTCTTAGCTTTCATCTGATTCGAAGTTGTAGTAAAAGCAACAGTACCATTTCCATTCTTTTTCTTGATGTTGTCAGCATCTCTCTTCATTCTTGTTTCATGTTGTAGAAGAGTTCCAAATAATTCATCAAGAGTAATTTGAGTGACCTTTCTGTTCTCATCTATTGATGTTCTCTTGGATTCTCACTCATTGGGAATAATGTCAATTATCTTGTCCACAAGAGCTTCATCATCTAAACCATTTTCTCCCATAGATTGTAGACTGTTGACAATAGTCATAAACCTTTGTTGAACATTACAGATAGGTTCTCCATAAGGAAAATTGAAGCCATGATATTCAGCTCTAAGCATAGCTCTTCTAGTCTCAATCACTTTAGAAGTCCCAAAGTGTGTAACCTCTAACTTCTTCCATATACAGTTAGCTGCTTCACAAGAAGAAATTTGGCTATATATATTTCTGGTCATTGAACATAGTAAAGTATTGCGTACCTTATAGTTAAGTTGATATTCTTGTTTTTCCTAGTTAGTGAAAGATCTGACTTCCTTGTCAGGAATTTTATAATCACCAGTAAGCATGACAAAGTTGTCTACTCCAGTATTGATAACAAATGTCTTCATACGATCTCTCCAGTATTCATAATCATTACCATCAAATATAGATGGTCTTGTAGGATTCAGATTGTCAATAGATCCAACATTAATTCCTACCATACTAGAAATAACTTTGCATACAAACTTGTTAGTAGCTCAGAATCGTAATCACAAAGTTCGGAATGAGAAAAGTTCGGAATGGATAAATTGTTATGACAAAGTTCGGAATAGAAAAGTGAGCAAGAAAAACTTATTCGTGAGTATAAGTATTTCAGTAACCGCCTCTGATACCAAATGTAAGAATGGTATAGAGTAAGAGGTTTCCAACCTCTGATACCAATTGTAGGATCGAAATATAATATGAGATGCTCAATATACAAGAGGGGGGTGAATTGTATACTTCAAAAATTCCTTTGGAACCTTTAAAGTTAGTTATGAATAACTATGTTTTCCTTAAGTAAAGGAAAAGGCTAAGTTTAACAAAGTTAAACTAGGAAAATTCACAACACCTCTAACACCGAACTAAACTTGGAAAGAGATTCAAAAGTAGGTTCCAGAAATATGGTTCCGGAATTTGAAACTTAACAAAAGTTACAATATGAGATTCTACCTTAAAGCGTATAGAATCTAAATGAATCAGAGTAAGTAAGGAAGTATAAGAAAGTTATACTTTACTTATGATACAAATTGCAGCGGAATAAAAAACAAGTAGTAAAACTACTAGTAACAAGATAATAGTCTTTTAACCCAAAGAGAAGGGTATCCAACAACCTTGGATAAAGGTCCATTGATTTATAATTTCAAGCAAGTCTGTCTTACCCACACCAGGGTAAGCCCTCGATACGAAGATCGGAGTCTCTGTCTTGCTATCCCCGCAAGCCCTCAACTTCAAGGTAGTTGGCAACCTCTTTCCTCCTCAGCAAGGAAGCCCTCAAACTTTAAGGTAGTCGGCACCTCTGTCTTCCTATCCCCGGAAGCCCTCGAATGTAATCACCAACATTCGGAGTCGCACGAATCTTTGAGAGTTAATAAGAGTCTCTCTCTCTAAAAATCACTTCAACAACATGTATGCACAAAGTCCAAAATTGTTCATTCATCCGTTGCGGGCTTTTTCAAATGAGCTCCTATTTATAGGTAAGGTCGGCTCCTTCTCCAACGGTCATATTTTCCTTAAAGATCGGAGGGACCTGTACACGTGTCACTTAGACAACGGTTAGTTTATAACAAAACAGACGACATCGTTTTATAACAAAACAAGTGTAACAGAATGTACAACATCGTTTTAAACTCTAACATAAAGGTTCGGAATGAAAACTTCAGAGTGAAAGTTTGGAGTGAATAAATTCAGAGTGTATAAAACAATGATAATCAGATTCTGTTTAATAGGTGAATTCGGAATGAGAATTCGGAATAGGAATTCGTCATCAGAAATCGTAATGAGAATTCATCATCAGAATTCGTAATGAAAATTTGTCATCAGAATTCGTAATGAGAATTCGTCATCAGAATTCGTAATGAGAATTCTTCATCAGAATTCGTAATGGGAATTCGGAATGAGATTTCGTCATTAGAATTCGTAATGGGAATTCTTCATTGGAATTCGTAATGAGAATTCTTCTTCAGAATTTGTAATGAGAATTCGGCATGGGATTTCTTCATTATAATTCGTAATGAGAATTCTTCTTCAGAATTCGTATCCTGAATCTGGAATAGAACTTAGTCAGAGTTCATATCCGGAATTCGGAATGAAACTTCCTTATAGTTCTTGTCCAGAATCCGAACCCTAAAACAGAATGCTTTATATCAAAGATTCAATGATTCCGAGAAAATGAATCCGAAACTTATACTTAAGAAAAATATGGAAGAATATATGTAAGGATAATTTTTTTTATAAAAGAGATTTTCCTTAAGAAAGCATTTTTCCTTATAAAAGCAATTTTCCTTATAAAAGAAACTTTCCTTAAGATAAGGTGATTGTTATTTTCAAAACAAGAAGGTATGGAAAAGTCATAAGGAAAGCATTATTGACTCAACAGTTTATAGTAAGTATATTAACCATATAATATAAAAATACAAAGAGGCGTGGTAATTGTCAAACTATTTAAGTAGGAGTTAAATCTAAAAGATAAGGTTAATATAGTGAAACAATCCTATATAAAACCTATTGGTTTAGTTTTTTTTGACCCATCCACACCTTAACCTTTAAATAATTCATTTTCGAGCCATTATGAACTGAAAATGATTTTCTAATAAAATAATATTTCTAGCCTTTACTAAGGTACCCCTCACCCCTCTTATAAAAGGGCACACCCCTTTCTCTCAAATTCACACATTCAAATCCATTTTTCTAAGCCAAACTCTGCCCAAATATCCTCTCAACTATACTCCATTAATCCTAGAGGACTTCCTTTAGTCATAAAGCCAACCTAAAAATCCATTTTAATCAAATCAAAAAGAAGAACAAGAATAAGAGGTAAATATTTCATCACCTCTTTCAAGTTCATTTCTTTATTCAGTTCTTCTTTCCTTGTTGTTTCCAATATGAAATAATAACTATAGTATCTTCTATATATTTTGATGTTATTATAAATATGTTACAACCATATTCAATATTTTATCCATCCTTTGAATGAAATGTCACCATACGTGCGTAAGTACGACTTACCATCTCCATGTCGTGGTGTAGTTGTTATTCGATACATTATTATTTGGATGGGTATAATAATAATGTATAATTGATTTAAATAATAAATATAAAATGATAATGATTCTGTATATATTATATACCATCCAATTATATATGATTTTAATATCAAAATATTGATATTGTCACTCGGGCATATGTACGGATTACCGTCTCCACGAACACGATGAGATTCATTCCCCATCGTAACCATTCATGACTAATTTTAATTTGAAGATTAAAAATAATGTTTAAATACTTGATATCATTATGGATATGAAAAAGAAACATACCATTCCTAACAAAAATTACTCACATAACAAATAATATAAAGGAAAATGAATCAGTTATCACCCGAAACGACAATAATACTAAAATGTCATTAATAAATCATTTTTAGAAGATCATATATGATATCATAATTATGTATATAGTTCTTTTATAATTAAATAACAGTGATTTAAATAATATAAAGGAGTTTAACTTACCCTAGATCAAGTAAAATATCAATGTAATGGTTAATTCTACAATCTCTTCAGTATTTGAGGTTGTTTATACGTAATTATCTATTGGGACCTCTTAATCATCCACATCCAGTTTCTTAAAATATATTTCAAAACATTTTTACTATTCACTAGACAAAGGGTAAAATTCATTTATACCTTATTTGACCATATATGTTTTTGAAAGGAATCTTTCAGTCATTTTCCAAACAAGGCACTTTATAACCTTTTCGAAAAAATTAAGGTAAGAATGTCTTTTTTTAACTTATACGGCGGGTGTGGCTATTTTCCACAGTTATAACATCGTCGAAGCATCCCTTAAAATCTTAAGAGAATATTTTCAAACTAACTGTTTTATTTATAAATATATGACTCTTGAATGATTCCAAAATAGAAAGATATATTTCTCTCAAATATTTTTCATTTCATCTATGTCAACATCCTTTGATAAATTTCACACTTGTTTGAAGTTAATTTATTATGATACAAATCTTCCATATTGAATTTATGGTTTTGTGATAATTTTGACTATTTATGAGTTATTTTTATGTCATTCATGCTTTTAATGTATTTACATTTCGTATGCTAGTTTTAATATGATTTTTTATGTTATATTTCAACCTCTTCTTAAGATGATTGTGTTGGACTAGTATGATCCGGGTTGGGTACCGTTAAAAGTAATCACTCTAGGTTGGGGTCTAGTTATAAAAGACCCTCCAGGTTGGAGTCTAGTTATAGAGGCTCTCCGAGTTCGAGTCCGGTTACAGAGGCTCTCTGGGTTGGAGTCCGGTTACAGAGGATCTCTGGGTCGGGGTCCGGTTACAGTTTTCCCCTAGGTCCTGGCATGAGGCCTTGACACAAACGTTAAAGTTTATTACTATACATTCCCTCATTATGATATTAGTTATTAAATGTGATTATTTGACTAGTATAATATCCATGTCCATGTTAATATGGTAATTTTTATTTATTTTTTCCATATTATGTTCAAGTTTATGTTTAAAGTATTGTTGTTTTTATTACACATCTTGCCTTAAAAGTTTATAGATTCTACTAAATTACTTACCCTTAATGAGCTTATGATCTCACCCATTTCTTATGTTTTATTTTCCAAGGATCCCAAGAATTATTTTATGCTTAAGATGTAGGGTTAAGTTGACGAAACAATGGAATTCTTAAAGGATTTGTATGTGTGTTTTATGTTGGATAGTGCAATGTAACAGTCATGTATGTAAACTCTTTTCCAAGAGTGCTAAAATGATTAGTATTTTTGGACTTGATTCATCGTAATCATGCTAATGTATTAAAATAATGCACTAAATTTTGGAATCTGGGGCCAGGGCGTTACAGTTGGTATCAGAGGAAGTTCATCAACAACCTTGGAAACAAGATTTAGATAAACTCTGATTAGAGAACATTACCCTAAGATAGACTTTGAGGATTAGTACAGAATAACTTCCTTGAATTTTGGTAATGTAGAGATTTTTTGAGCTTTCCAAGAAAATACATCCCTGTCTGAATACGAGTAGGTAGACACGACTCTGAAAAAGATGTACATAGGAGTAAAACCTGAAAACACTACTTTCAGCTAGAATTGAACGGGAACTGGTGCACAACAACAGGCCTTGCTGAACTCTTGGTCACGAAACTCTGGGGGGATATGCTAAGGATAATTCTCATTTTCTTTACAAATCATTATGAAGGATTTACGATTATATACCACCTCAAAGAAAATATTTTTATTATTATTGATTATATCCATAAAATGTTCAATTTATGTTATGTATTTCACATGTTTGGAATTATTCATTGAAATTCGTAAAATTGACCTGGTGTATTCCATTTTATAGAAATGTAACCGAGTCGAAGGAATGTGAACTCCCACAATACGTATGATCCAAAGAGTAAGAAGGATCATATCTTTCACGGTATTAAGCCTATATTTAGGAGGGAAATAGTCTCATATGTATTCTCAACATATGAAGAAATATTATCATGTGTTAATAAGATAATTATTGAATTCTCTGTGTCCAATGGCTTTGAAGGGAAGTAAGAGAAGAAAATGATAGAAGATAGAAAGATGGATAAAGGGAATAGTGAAAAGAGGGATTTTACAATATGTGATAACTGTGGAAAAAATCACCTTGGTAAATGCTTGAAGGGAATGGGAGTTTGTTATAAGTTTGGAGAAAAATGACACCAAGTAGGTGATTGAAAGGGTGAGAAAAAAGTTCAAATGTACAATGCTTCATCTGCAAGGCGTTGGGACACTACGCGAATCAATGTCCCAATAATCAGAGTATACCTTAAATGATGGTATTGGATAATAATCAAGTTATGATACTACCTCATATGAAGAGTAATTACTAGTGTTCTTATGTTTTTATTATATAATTATTTAATTTGAGTTTTATATCAACAATATACTAGTTATATGAATTATGGATACAAATAAGGATTGTACTGCTGTACTATTTTATTAAGGATTTGAGATTATATGGTTCTAAAAAAAGTGACTTAATAGTAAGCTACAATTTTTGGGAAAATACATGGTTGAAGGAAATGTAATATTTAATATGGTCTTGATAATGAGGTAGCTATTTTTGAATAAGATATGGTTTATTTGGATAAATTATATTGGATATTCTTGACTTCCTTGGAACTGATTAATAGTTTGTTTATTTCTTCATTGTTGGAATATTGAATTTTTTTTGGTTAAAATGAATATATCTAGTATTATATAAAGGATAAGGTATCATGAATATAATTAATAAGGTTTAATATTAATTCAGCATGTAACCATGTTTTAAAATAATACATGATGAAGGTGGTCACAAGTTATTACATGGCAAAAAGGATCTTCATTGTGTTTGACTTCCATATAAGTTTTGGATTGTGAGTTTGGATATAATTATTTCTGATAAGTCTAAAGGTTGGAATAGATTATGTTTGAAATTGGATACTATTGTTAAGGTTATTTTTGGATTTTTATAAAAAGGAAAACACATAGACCGTGTGATAACCCGTCGTGTCGGAAAAATATGCGGGAATTGAACCCACAACCACAGTGCGATTGGGATTAATCACCTACCACTGGACTATGTGAAGTCCCTAGATTGTATAATTTAGTTTCTTTTTTAAAAGGGTCTGATAGGTGAATTATAAATTCATTTTTTGGAACCCTATACGAATAACATAAATATAATATTTTTTACATTCTATTATCTTATTGAGTGAATGTTGAATTTGAGGTATAAATTAGTTAAAGGACAGAAATCTACTTGTCAATTATATTTTTTTCTTCTCTTATTCTATGAATAAATTAATTCTTAAACTATAGGTAAGGAATCTTAAAACTAAAAATGTGTTATCCTAATACCTTATGTTTTTTTTTAAACCGATGATATTTTAAATCATCATAGATTAATGGCTTTGAGGCCCTCAATTCTACATTTTTTTGTGACTGATGACCTTAATCACTCCCTATAAATATTTAATTTTTTCCTCCGACTATGTGTCTTTAATTTCCACCGATGTTCTCCTAATTGAGATAATAATTTGGTGGTTACTTTTTCATTTCCCTATCCCTATTATTAAGACTAAATTTTATAAACCCAATTTCTGATGTGGATTTTCGCACAAAGGTATTTTATATTTTCGAAAATTTATTTTCAAAGAACAATTTTAAATCATGAGGATGCAATTTATTGAATGAGGAAAAAATGTAACAGCCCAAGATTTAATAGTATGTTATTTCTTCAATGTAATTCAATAAATTTCACTACACGCAACACCGAGTTCAAGCGCACCACGACATACCAAACTAGCCATTCGAAAGCGGGTATGAATATTATTAACTAAATTTTAAAATTTATATAATCATTATTATTTTAGAATCCATATTATGATTTTCTTAGACATAATATAAGAACAACATTAATTTATTCAGATAAAAGAAGTATTTTTTAAAAAAATGTTATTTTACCACCTTTTAAATGGAGAAGCATTTTTAAAACCGATATTTTACACTTTAAAATTAAATTTAAAACAATTAAAATATTATTTAGAATGAGGACATAAAAATTTAGTTTGTATAAAGTTTTGGTACATTTCTTATAACTTTAATATTTTTATCAATAGTTAAAATACTATATTTTAATTGAAAACAACTTTTTTAATTGAAATGATTTATATTGTTAAATTTTTCATTTAAATTGTGTTTAAGTATAATTAGATTATATTTTTATCATTTAATACAATGTAGTTCATTATAAGTAATATCACATTTAAATTAGACATAAACACTGGTCAGTGTTTTGATAGTTGTTACTTCTTTAAAAAACCATTTTTGGTTTTGAAAACGGAAATTATTTTTAAATTAATAAATTCAACTTATATATTTTTAATTTAGTAAAATATACTTTATTTTTGAATTCATAATATCAAAATTATGATATGGAGAATTTTTGGAATTTTTCTAAAAACTTTCAATTTTTGATGAATAATGAAAACACTGAGTTATTGTTTAAAACCGAATTTTTATTTAAATAATAGTTTATTTTATTTAAATTTATTTTAGGTCATAATAGATACATAATACCTATATAAGTTCAATTTAATTCTTTGTATTCATTTTACAATAATTTTAGATATAAAAAAAGTTTATTAAACTTTTTACTGTCTTTCACCCACCTCCTAGTAGCATTTTCCAATTTTTATAAAACATAACTTTACCTCTTCAATGAGTTGAATTTAAAAAATCTAGGAAGCATGGCTGATATTAGTATGTAAAATGTGGTTCAATAAGAAGAAAATAATTTTTGGTAAATAGTAACTTTTTTACTTTTATTTACCATAGTTAAAATAAAATAGGATAATTAACGGTAAAAATGATATTATTATTAGCCTAAATCATGTGTTAATTCTATTGGATAAGTGTAATTCGACCAAAAACAACCTTACGAATAAAGTATTATCCTTTAGGTCCACTTTGATTATTTTAGTACATTTTTTATAATTTAATTCAAAGAAGAGTTAAAAGTGATAAAATCAATGGTTAATAACTAAAACATTTTTAATATAAGGTTATACATAAGATAAATTCTACTATAAATATTAATTATAAAGATATAAAATATTTCCTACGTAATGGTATTTTATTTATAATTATTAGATATTAAATAATTTAATTTATATATGACACAATAATGATACTGTAAGTAACATAATAATGAAATTTTAAAATAGTTAATATCATAAATACCCAAAAAATGTAATTTAAGAATTTTTAGGAATTACACTAATTTTATAGGTTAATATGTTTTGATAGGGTTGATTAAATGAATTTCTTTCGAAGTAATAATGTTGTTATAAATTAAAAAAAACAAAAAACCAAATAGTATCAAAATTGACATAAAAGAGTTTTTAAAAAAAATATTACATTATTTATTGGTATTCTATTCATAAAAATATATGTTTCAGAAAAGGGGCTTAAATACTATTATATATGTCATTAATTATCCACTTGGGTTTCTATTGGATGTTTATAGTAACTATATTAAACATATAATATAAAAATACAAAGAGACATGGAAAATGTCAACCTATTTAACTAAGAGTTAGATGTAAAAGGTAAGGTTAATATAGTGACACAAACCTATATAAAACCAATTGGTTGAGTGGTTTTCTACCCATTCCTACCTTATACTTTAAATAAATCATTTTTGACCCATTAGAAACCGAATATGATTTTATTATAAAATAATTTTTCTAGCTTTTCCTAAGGTGCCCCTAACCCTTCTTATAAAAGGGCACTCCCCCTTCTCTCAAATTCACACCTTCAAAGCCATTTGGCTCAACCAAACCCTACCCAAATATCCTCTAAACTTTCCTGCCTTCATCCTATAGGCATTACATTAGTCATAAATCAAACCTATGGATCCCTTTTGATTAAATCAAAAGGAAGAACCCGAAGAAGAGGTAAATATTTCATCACCTCTTTCCAGTTCTTTTCTTCTTCCACTTCTTCTTTCCTTGTTGTTTCCATTATAAAATAATAACTCAAGTATCTTATATATAATATGATGTTATTATATATATGTTAAACCCATATTGATAATTCTATCCATCTTTTTAACGACAAGTCACCATACATGTGTACGTACGACTTACCGTCTCCAAGTCGTGGTGTAGTTGTTAGTCCATACATTATTATTTGAATGGGTATAATAATGATTTATAATTTATGTAAATAATAAATAAAAAATTATAATGATTCATTATATATGATATATAATCCAATTATATACAATTTTAATATCAAAAGAATGATATTATCACTCATGTGTACGTACGGATTACCTTCTCCATGAACACGATGAGATTCATTCCCCATCGTAACCATTCAAGAAAAATATTAATTAATATTTAAAAATAATTTCTAAATACATGATATCATTCTTCATATGAATAAGAAACATCCCATACATAACAAACATGACTCACCTAATACATATTATAAAGGAAACTGAATCAGTTAACACCCTAAATGACGATAATACTAAAAGTTTATTAACAAAGAATTATTAGAAGATCATATATGATATCATAATTATGTATATGGTTCTTGTATAATTTAATAACAGTTATTTAACTATTATAGAAGAGGTTAAAATACCCTCAACCAAAGAAAAGTATAAAGTAATGGTTAATTCTACAATCTCTTCATTATCCGAAATTGTTTATATGTAATTATCTAATGAGACCTCTTTATCATCCACATCCATGTCTCTTACAATGTATTTCAAAACCTTTTTAAAATTTACTAGAAAATGGGTTGAAGTAATTTATACCCTTATTTGACATTATATCTTTTTGAAAGTAATCTTTCCATTGTTTTCCAAACAAATTACTTTATAACCTTTTTCACAAAATAAACGTAAGAATTTCTTTTTTTAACTTATATGGCGGGTGGAGCTATTTTCTTCCATTATAACATAGTTGAAGATTCCCTTAAAATATTATGAGAATATTTTCCAAATAAATATTTTCTTTATAATTATGTGACTCTTAAATGGTTTCAAAATGGAAAGAAATTTTTCTCTCAAATAGTTTTAATTTCATCTATGTCAGCATCCTTTGAACAATTTTACACTTTTTTGGAGTTGACTTACTATGATACAAATCTTCCATATAGTATTTAATTTTTTGTGATATGTTTGACTATGTATGAGTTATTTTTATTCCATTCAGGGTTTATGGTTGAAGTATTGACATTTCGTATTCTAGTTTTAATACGAATGTTTATGTTATATTTCATCATCTTCTTAAGATGAATGTGTTGGACTAGTATGTTATGGGTTGGGGACAAGTACAAGTAAGCCCTCTAGGTTGGGGTATGGTTACATTAGACCCTCTAGGATGGAGTCTGGTTACAAAGGCTCTCCTGGTTGTAGTCCGATTAAAGAGGCTCTTCGGGTTGGAGTCCGGTTACAGAGGCTCTCCGGGTTGGGGTCTAGATACAGTTTTCCCCTAGGTCATGGCATGAGGCCTTGACATAGAAATTAAAGTCTGGTATTATACATTCTGTCATTATGAAATTAGTTATTACATGTGATTATTTGACTAGTAGAATATCCAGGTTCATGTTAATGTGGAAATTTTTGATTTACTTTTTCCATACTATGTTCAAGTTTATGTTTAAAAGGTGGTTGATTTTATTACACATCTTACCTTAAAAGTTTATAGCTTCCAATAAATTAGTTACCCATACTGAGAATCTGAGCTCACACCATTATTATGTTTTATTTCCCCAGGATCCCAAGAAGTGTTTTATGTTTATGATACAGGGTTATGCTGAGGGAACAATGGAATTCTCCAAAAAAAAATTGTGTTTTATGTTGGAATGTGTAATGTAACGTTCATGTATGTAATCTATTTTCCAAGACTACTAAACTAGTCAGTCTTTTAGGACTTGATTCTTTGTAATCATTCCAATGTATTAAAATAATGCACTAACTCTGGGAATCTAGGGTCAGGGAATTATAATTACCATTTACTTCTTTTTTTCCTTCTTTAAACTCCATTAGAGTGGATTAAATCAATGCAATAAATGGTACATTAACCACACACATTTTTGTGACATCATATATGATCTTTTTATAAAATCTTATAACTTATTTGTTTGTAATAATTCATTAATTTAACTATTTTGTGTGTTAATTTCCATATTTATCAAGTATGTTTTGGAATATTACTAGTTATTAATATTAATTAGATCGTTATTTAATCATATACATAATTTATACAATGTTTTAATTATCATATATATTTATTATATATGTATTTATAACAATCCATAATATTTTGTGATATAAAATGAAATGCACCATTCATGGAGACGATATGTTGTGCGTATGAATGAAACCTACATTCAATTATTTTTCTTATTAAATGAATAAAAATTACATGATATATATATTATATATTTCCAGAATTATATTTATTTCATATCTGTTTCATAGGATTCATAAAACCATCATTTATATGTTCCACATATATTGTGAACGAATCACATCTCTTTAAGGGGGTGATAGTCCACACTTCCATAAATGATGTTTTCTTATTTACACTAAATAGAAATAATAATGGTCTCTATTATATAGATATTAAATAAGAATAAAAAAATTATAATTATCATATATAAATATCTTTTCCATAATAATTCTTAAGATGGGAGGCAGTAAATGAAAAATGAGCAATCATCTTTTCATGAGATGGTAGTTCACCGTACACATAAATGATAGATTCATTACCAATTAGATGGATAAATGTGTATGTTTTATTATAAATATTTACATTAAAAAATAATAGTTTATTCTTGATACATATGTTATTTTATAATCTAGTAATATTATGATTCTTTAGTTGGGTTTAGAATGAAAACAAAATAATGGAGCTCGGGGAATAATGATACCTCTTATTCGGGTAAATCCTTTCAGTTTATAACAAGAGGCTTACTTGGATAGATTTATTCAAATGGGAGTATTATAGGAATAGGGGAGGTATATTTGGAGTTTAGTTTTGAAGAGGTTGGGTTATCCATAAGGCTTATGATGTGTGAAGAAGTGGGAGGGTTGAGTGCCTTTTTATAGCGGAGGAGGATTGACATTCCTATAATTTTTTAAAAGGGAATTACACCAATTTGATTCCAATTAAATGTATATATAATGGTAAAATTATTATCCATGGGATTATAGAGTAAAAATATGGATATAAAATGGATTTTGGACATGTTTTTAGGTTGATTTGGCCCTTATGTTTAAGGTTTATTCCCCTATTAAGCTAATTTTCTTTGTAATCACTATAATTAATTTTATTCACTATCACTTTTATTTTTGGTAAAAAAACATAGTAAAAATTATTTGATATTTTAAATTTCTTAGATTACAAATATGTTGTCTATTTTTTAAAATTCTAATCACATATGTGGAATAAATTAATTTCAAATTAATCTGGCTGATGGGATGAGAAAGTGGGATTTTAAAGTGAAAACCTTCAAAAGTGTGCTATGTTTTTGTATCAAAATTAAAAATAAAATTTATCCCAATAATTTAAATTGAATTTATTGGTGTATATTTTTTAAAATATGAAATTAAAACTAAACTGTAAGAATAATTTATCCTTAAAAATTAATTATATAAAAAATCAAATTTGATTTAAAATTTAGTGTTTCTCAATATTTTTTAACAAATGATACTTCTCAAAAAATACAAAAAATTCACCCTAACCTAATTTTTATGTTCCAATTTCAAAAATTATGATTATTTTCAAATATAATATTTATAAAAAGATTTGAGATTCATATTTATAAAATATTATCCATTAAAATATTACAAAACTTCTTTTATAATAATATAGCATTTTATGCATAAATATTTTTTATCTTATGCCTATCAAATATATTAAACAAAGTTAAAAATATTTGTTTAGCTATATAATATATAAATATACCATATAAAATATCAAAAAGTGTTATAATTTTATTGATTGTGTAAAATATGACTAATTATTTCTTTGTTTAAATCTTGTACTGTGTTTATTGCAATGTCATCAACAAAAATAAATTTGATCTAAAAGGAAAATATGGTAATGTATTGGGATGGTAAATTTTTCCCTCATACAAAAGTTCATTTAACAAAATTGAAATGGTATTACCATAAAAAATATGTGGGTAGTTCTCATTTATATAAACCCATGGGGCCAAAATTGCTTTATCCATTTTGTGAATTTTCTAGAGTTCCCTTACCAGACAAGTTATCCAATTCATTTATATTTTCTTTATGGTTTAAATACTTTGGATGGATTTTTCATAGTAAAAATTTTTAGGTTCCAAATATATTTCATCGGATATGAGAACATGAGTTCGGTTTGGCATGTACTTCAGTAGCATATATATATATAACACATTGTCTACCTTTGGGATATTTGGAAGCATTTACAAATGATAAGTGACAAACCTGAATACTTCATGAATATTGAAGGGTTATATGTATTTGGGACATAGTTTACTATTTTTATATGACCTCATAACAACATTACATGGATATACATTCACGAAAACATGGTATCTTACTTTAAGATGAAATCATTTCCTCTCATTATCAGTAGAAGGTTTTTCATAATTTGAGATACATTAATATGGGCATAAATTTAATTTTAATTTTTTTTATGTTTCATAAAAATGTTTTGGGACTATGATTTTCAATTTATCCATTTCATCCCAAAAAGGTTCAGTATGAGAAATCTTACCATACGATGCTTCATAGGGTTCTATTTGATTACTTGAATGGAAACTTTTATTATATTAAAATTAAACCAATGGTAAATATTAATCCCATATAGCTTGAATGTTGAGTGACCATGAACTCATTATATCCTTCATTGATAGAATTTTCCATTAATATTTTCCATTAGTTTGAGGATTGAAGGAAGTTCTCAAATGAATAATATTGTCAAGATCCTTCTGGATAACCTTCCACAGATTTGATGTAAAACATGATTCTCGATCAGAAATATTTTTTATTGGTACGCCATATTGTCTTAAAATATCATTCATATAAATACTTTTAAGGGATTAGGAGGTAGGTCCTCACTTATAAAAAAGAAATGTTCATATTTAGTTAGGTGACAAAAAATAACCCATATTACTTCATTATTTCTAGGAGTATTTGGTAGTCTTGTGAAATATCATATATTAATTTCATCCAATTTCCACATAGCAATACGAAGATGTGGTCACACCCCTTCGGGGTATGACCTTGAATCATTCACTTGTTATTAAACCAAACATTGGGACATGTAATCTTAAAATTAACTCTTCATGTTATCCCACAATAAATTTTCCTTAAATTTCATATAAATATTATTTCTTCCAAGGTGTATATAGAAATTTGAGCTATGGGTGTCATCTTAAAACTCCCTTTTTCAGATCATGTATACATAGAACAAATATAATCATTCCAAATACTATAACATAATATATATAAAACAAATTCTTCCAACTTTCCATTATTCGAGGATTTGAATTTCTTATAATGTTTCTCATCATATAATGGTGAATTATTTATCCTCTCTAATAAATATGGATTTTCAATCATTTGAAAATTTATTTATGTCTCCCATTACGTATAAATACAAATATATGTCTTTACGAGGTCCATGAACATAGCACCATTTTCAATCCTGATTTGGTTTTGAACTCCATGATCTTTCTTAATGAATTCATCCACAACCGTATTTTCTTTCATTGGGTTGTAGTGTGTTGAGTAATCGTAATCTTGGAGTATCTCAATCCATCACCATTGTCTCATGTTGATCTATTTCAATGAGAAGATGTATTTATGGATTTTATGATCTATTTAAATCACACATATTTCACCATAGAGATAATGCCACTATATTTTCAATGAAAATAATATAGCTACTAACTACATATAATGATTTGGATAGATCTATTACTGAGTCATAATTTTTCTTGATTCATATAAAATAAATTTATCATTTTACAGTAAGACACAACCAATCCCCTTCTTAAATGCATCATTGTATATGAAAGTCCCATCAGTCCCAGAGGGTATATTCAAAATCAGATCATTGAGTAATCTTCTCTTTAGTTCATCAAATAATTATTCACATTTCATTTTCCAAATAATCTTATCTCTTATACATTTATTTTTTTATGGGTTATCCAATCAAAGAAAATATCAACAATTCCCTAATTGTAACCTCAAAACCCAATGAAACAACACACCCTAGTTATGTTAGATGGTATATGCAATTCTTTGACTGCTTTTTTCATTATAGGATCAACTGATATTCTATACATGGAGAAAATATGGACAATAACATAATATTATTGTATCTAGAAATCACACATAAAAAATTTCACATACTGCCATTTCCTTATCAGAGGCTTAATAATGGTCCAAAAGTGATTCTCACAGTCCTCATAGAATTCAATATATACCAGAACATCATCAATTAATATGACCCAAAAATCATCAAGATATTAGATGGATTCACAATTCATTATCTCTATAAAATAGAGTGTGAATTAGTCTATTCAAATAGAATTTATGTAAACTCGTAATGTCTATACCTTTTCCTAAATATATCTTTCCAATGTATTACTTCTTTACTCACAATTAATGATATCTTGAACAAATATCAATATTTGATAAATACTGGGCTTTGTGAAGTTGATCAAACAAGTAATCAATGTGAGTCATAGGATTATTTTTCTTTATTGTAATTACATAGAGCTCACTATAATCAATAAAAAAACTCATGGATCAATATTTGTTCTTATTAAAGAGGATAGGTGCCCCCAGGGTGAAACAATAGGGTGAATAAATCCCTCATTATCCAAATCCAATAGTTGTTTCTTCAACTCCTCTAATTCCATGTTGGCCATTAAAGTGGAATTCATTGATAATGGACTTTCATTGGTGACTAAATCATTGTAAATATGAATTCTATATGCTTGGGTATGTTCAGGTAATTTGTCAAAAAATACATCAATTTATTCCTACACAATAAGTACATCCCCAATTTTATGATTACCTTCATCATCGGTAGATTCGTTTTTATATTCTTCCACATGAATTTCAATTAGTAGAGTTACTGGTGGTGAATCTAGTTGAGAATCAGGTGAGGAAGCTTATGTTATAAAGATGATGGATTCTACATCATCCTCACAAATATAAATTTCCTTCCCCTTGTAATCATATTTTGAATCATATTTTGATATCCAGTTTATATTGGGGATTATATCAAATTCAACCATCGGTATGTTAACATGGTTGTCATGTAGGGCATGTAAATGTGTCATAATTAGGACATCCTGACATATCATTGTTTAAATGATACTCTGCTTAGGAATTTTTATGGAAACATAAATTATTAAATTAAAAGGGAAATGAATTATTCTATTTTTAAATTGAGTATATATAAAATATTTCCATGATCCCAAATAAATTAATTCATTGGAGATATTTAAATTTAGGAATTGTTTACCTTCAACCACATCATCCGGTAATTCTACATTTTTTGTAGTGATCGCGTAATCTTGGACATATTTCCATATCATTTTCTATGGTTGTTCCCCTTGATACATTGGGAATTAATTTATGCATTTCTCTATGTCCTTGAAGTTGTAACACTAAATGTTAGTGTTTTCCCATGTCACCTTAAACTCATTAACATGGTTACCCAATTATCCACACATAATGAAAACTCCAACTCAATTCAGAAATTTCATACAGTGAATCCTTCCACAGTTTTTACAAGATATAAATCACTCAACAATATTATTCTTATTTGATGAATTATATTTTCCTTAGTGCTCAGAAGAACTATTCTTCTCTTGGTTTCCTTTTAATATGTAGGATCTCAATAATTACTTGTCCATCTTGATGGCAAACAAACCTATTTCTTAAAATGAATAAAATTTCAGAGAAACCATTTCTCATTGTATATTTGGATTAAAACCTTTAAATAATGGTCTGTTTTGTACTCTAGGTTACATATATAATCAATAGAAAACATGGATAACCTTGAGAAGGTATCCTCATAACCTGCAACACATTATTATTCATTTATCTTTAATCTAAGAAACTTCTTCTTAATATAATTTTTTTCATTTGGGGGGAATTATTTTTCAAATAATATATCAATAAAATTTCTCCATTCTATAAGTTCTATTTCTTCTTCATCCCTATTATTCTGGATCAAGTACCACCATTGATAAATATTACCATATATATAATTGAATAAAACGGTAACATTTTCCACTTCACTACATATCAAGGACATAAAAAGCTTCTCCAGATACATCATCCATAGAACATCTAAAAATTGGATTACTAGTCTTACTAAATTATAGGGGCTTCTATCACTTAACGAATTATAGAATAAGAGGATATCATTGTGGAATAGTTTACTCCATTCAAAAATTATTATTTTCCCTAACCTGATTAGGATTCCCTATAATATCCTTATTTTTTATGTTCTAATACCAGCTCTATTATTCTCATCCTTAGGTAATTCTCTAAATTTTATTTGTGTATAGATACCATACTCCCTTCTATTTTTAATTCCTAAATAATGGAATAAACTATATTATATCATAAGGTCAAAATATATATTTTCAAATATGTAATACAACATAACATAGATTTATTCATTGTAAATCTTAGAATCAGGACCCATGGGTTCTTTGCAGACAAATTTACTTTTAAATACTTTTTAATGCGTTGTAAAGAATGTATGAACTAACCTATATGTATCCCCTAAAAGTGTCAATATAGGTACATAGTGAGGATGTTATCGTGTACTGGGTTATGATGAGTTAGGCCCGATACACCATTTCATTGTTGATATCCCAAGGTACATCTATTCTAGAACCACGTCCACTTGTAGTATCTATAATGAGATGTATTAATACATATACCCACATAATATCTTCCTTACCAAAATTCTAGGATTCTATTGTATTCTTATACCGAGAGTATATATTTGGGTTACATTACCTAAAATTAGTTTTCTAAATCTAGTTTCCTAGGTTGATTGTAACCCACCTCTAACACCAATTGTATCCCCCAAACCTAGAATCATAGAATCAATGCCTTATTTTATTACATTGGCACGATTACAAGGAATTAAAACCCAAAAGACTGATTAGTATGATAGTTTTTTAAATCTATATAACACACATGATACCCTTAATTCATTGTAAAATGAAAATAAAACATTATACATATTGAAATGAAATAAAATTCATCATTTAATGCTTATTAAATTTTTTTCTTCATAACTAGGTGAATGGAAACCTAATAAGGGTGAGATCAAATTCTTAATAAATTTAAGTAAAATATAATGATAATAAATTTATGAGAATAATAATAATGTAGATGTAAATAATTGATAACAAATTCCAATTAAAATAACAAGATAAGGAATTATCTATATGGAAAGGTAGGAAAGTGAAACACATTTAATTTAATAAATAAACATATAATATAATGTTTCTATATATATGTCAATGAAAAAATAACTTGTAAAAATAATAACTAAATAAAAATAATGTAAATGATTAATAATTATATTCTACGTTTCTTAGATAAATTGTACCTTTAACAATATGACCTTTCAGAAGATGATTTATGACGCACGCCTGTCGTAGGGCGTGGCAAAACAATTATTTCCTAAGTTAAAATGTAGTAATGTGGTTGACCTAGGATGTCTCCCGAAGAGGAGTGCACACAAAATGGGTTGTCACTTTAAAATGGGGGTAAAAATGTTGTGAACGGAAATTTGAAATTTAAATGATTGAAAAACAATGAAATTAAAAGGGGTGATTAGGTCAGGGTCGGTTTTCTAATTATAATTCTATCCTTGTTCAATTTAATTCAAACCTCTTCTTCTTAGATGATTAAAGTGAGTTTCCACAATCGTTTCCTCTCACTTCCTTGGTGAAATTATTATTGTGAGAGAAAACCTTACCAAGATCTTGGTTTGGTCAACTCTCCTTCCATGTGTAAAATAGTTGTATTGAATATCCTTAATTGTAATGGGAAATTCCCGATCGGGTTTTGTTTATCCCAAACAATCAAGAACATTCACTACACCTTTTACACGTACTGACGATCGTCGAGTACTTCACCACTAATTCATGGTTTATTCCATCGTATATAAACCAGAAATTAGTGGAGGGAGATATTGATTATTTTACCAAGGCAAAAATAAATAACGGAATTCATATTCAAGAACGATCGAACTTGATAATAAAATCCGCTATAATAAATTGAAAACAACTTTGAAGAAAAATGAAATTTATTCAATTGCGTCCAAGAACTCAAGCATTACAATGTAGAAAACCAACCCTTCCCCAATCACTCCAAAAGTTTACCCCACCATGGTAAGGGTAATCGAGTTGAATGGGGAAGAAGAAGTCATTACAAAACAATGAAAAAGAAAATAAATAAAAGATAAAGATGAAAAGTTCTCCTTCTTGGTGTCCCAGAAGGAATGGGGTGGAGAATGGATGCCTTGAGAGGGTGGAGCTCTCCTCCTTTTAAAGCCAGAATGTTTCCCCCGAATGTCGACGCGTTTTAGCCCAATTAAATGACATCTTCACGCGTTGAGCCCTTCATGAATGTTGTTCATAATTCCATTGTCCGTGTCTCCTCAAACGTCCAGCGGATTTTGACTTGTATTCCGATAGTTATGGCCGTTTTACTATGAGAATATATTTTGTCCAGTCAGACTCTTCAAAACGAAATCCTCCGGATTAGTGTGCTTTAATGGCCTTATTAACGGCCAATTCACTCGGTTCTTCCTTCTTAAATGATGCTCCAGAACTCCTTGCGCGTCCACCCACTGAATTGCACTAGCGTTGGGCCCACAATGTATGAGTTATGGATCCCACATCAAAACTAGGCAGAACTGAAAACAGTTTTCTTGAGCCAACTTGTGAGCTTCTTTTGGGCTTCCATATGGCCGATTCAGATTTTAGTCCAAATATATTAAATGAAGCCCTGGATGTTTAGAATCTGTAAAAGAAATAATTTTACAATTTGGATCAGTGTAGATAATGTTATGGCTAACCTACCGAAATAATTTAAAACTATTAAAAATCCAAAATGGCCAATTTTTACTATTCAGCTCAAAATAACACCATTATCATAAAAATGAAACAATTCATCTTAGAGGAACAATTTTGGGGGTTTAAAACAATGATATTCAATATAAATTAATTGAAAATATTTGCTCTATCAGTTCCCCCACACTTAGCACTTGGACTCCTGGACAAGTAAAAATCAAATCAATTCAAAATCAAAACACATATCAATGAGATCAATCAAATCAATTTCAAGAAACAAAAAGATATCATGCCTCATCAAAAACTGTTATTTCAAGTTCTCCATTTAATATTTTAATATATTTCCACTTCATTTATTATCCCATGCACACAAAACACCTACCTCACATGAATTTTCTCTCATCTCACAAATGTAAAGGCTGAACAAGGCTTTTCTCATCCAAACTCACACAAGAGTCGCCATAGGTTTGATAAATTCCTACTTCTCCACCTGATGTGAGTCAAAGACATGTGTTTCTCATGAGGACTTTTCAGGGTTGTTCTGTGGCTTCCGGTTGATAGGATTTAGATGTTAAAAGTTCTGAGGCCGAAAAAGGAAGGCTTGGCTCTTATTGAAGCAGAATTGAAAGATTCTGGTTTTCACTCAAATATGGTCTCCTTCACTTCCCCTTTGTTGAAAATAGGATTCATCATCATTCAATCATCTCAGCAGCAAACATTTCAATCTTTTCAAACATAATTTTTTTTAAAGCTCCAGATAGGCACAACTTTCTTTTGGAAGCTCCAGAAAGGCACAACTTCTCTTTTGGAAGCTCCAGAAAGGCACAGCTTCTCTTGTCATAAATGCTCCAGAAAAGGCACAGCTTTCAACAGAATAATTTTTCAGCATCACACACATCTCTTCAACAATTTATTTTCCACCCAAATTATAACCAAATGAGGTAGTACACCACAAGACATCTTCCTCCACACTTAAGTTCAACTAGATCATGCAATTTTAGTTCAATAAGAGCAGGTATGATAGGGAAAATTGGCTTGTAATGTGGCTAACCTAACAAGAAATTCATGGATACTAGGGGCTACAATGAAGGATAAATGTAAAGGTGGTCCTTAATGAAAAGGATTATTATGAAAGGGGGCTTCAAAAAAATAAATGCCTCAATCATTAAAAACACACGTACCCCAACCCTCAAGTTTTGAAAGGAATAAATTAAATTCTGGTTAAAGCAAGCATGGTCTCGTTCTCTCAAGAAATGAGGTGAATGAAAAGAATATGACAAAAATGAATCAGAAGCCTCACAGGAAAGTTATTTCAAAGATATAGACAATGAAATATGGCATGAGATTTAATAATCAGTGTACTTTTCATGAATTTCCAAAAGATTTGAACTTGAAACAAAGTTATTTCAGCATTCATTTAAGATCAGTTTCATGAAATAGACTGGGTCACTCATTGAAATGGGTTTCAAAAATGGTATTGATAATAATTTCAGCTCAAAAGTTTTAGAAACACATCAAAAATTGAAAAATAAACACACAAAAATTTGAAAACACACAATTTTTTTATTTATTTTTATTTTTTTTATTTTTGAAAACAAACATCAAATAAAAATCCTATACTACAAAGGTTCCCTCCCCCACACTTAAATGATGCAGTGTCCTCGATGCATTCAAGTGGATTTAACATGTAAGGCAATTTTCAAATTAATCACAACATCAAGAATGTGTAAAAGAGAGGTACAACCTGATTTATTCATAGTGCAACATTGAGTTAAGCTTCCAAGTGTTGCACTCTGAAAACCGACAAATAAAAGAACAAAAGAAAACATTAGATATTTATTGAAAGAAATAAAAACAGAAATAGGATGAGAAAAGAAGGATAAAACATGGTTTAATCCCCCAAGTGGGCCCTGGGTTTTGACTGCCTCCAGAGGGCAGTACTAGATTTTATCCATAATCTGTTGGTGGATGAAGCTTATTTGATTTAAACCACCACATGTGTCTCTTTCCATCTTCATGTTCTTTGTTCTTATTGAGGAGGACTCCATAGATAGAGTATACCAGATCCACCCCCTTCGCAATTGGGTACATCTTTCATGGAAGGGGTAGGATGAAGTACGGAACCTCCACCTCTTTTGTTTCTACTTTTGCAACCATCTTGTCTTCCAGTGAAAGCTTCATGGGGGCTTCGACCCCCTGTATTATTTCCTCATCCTTAGCAACTTGGATCTCTTTATGATTGGGCTCCTCCAGTAGATATTCCATGACTTCTGGGAGCTCCAGGTGTTCCTCAACAGGTGCATCTTCTTTTGTCTCTTCATCCTCTAGGGAATAATAGGATTCATGTGATTCTGAAAATTCAAAACAATTGGGAGTTATACTCAAATTAGTTTCAACAAAATTAAAATAATTTGAGTTCAAAAATGTATCATCTCCCTGAGTTGGTTCAGATTGAATCTTTTCTTGATTTTAAAGTGCATCTTGGAGTTGATTATCACTGGATGGAGGTAGGTAGTCATGCTCCTCCACCTCGAGTTTGGATTCAACTTCATGGATGTCTTCAGTGAAATCTGGGAAGACCAGTGGCACTTCCTTTTTGGCCTTGAATCTTTTTAAGTCAACTTGGAGTTCATTGACCATGGCCATCAAATCTTCTGGTGAGATCCATGTTGTTATGCCTCTTTCCACCTACTTGAACATTATCATTAGTGAATCAGCTCTTCTTTGGAGGGCCTCCTCAGTGTAGACTTCTTCTTGCACCTGTGAGTAATTTCCATTCCATGTAGAATAATAATCATTTGAATTCATTATGGAAAGATTTTATTAGTGTTTTTTTTAAAATGACAAAAATTTAAAAAAATATTGTGGCACTACCTCCCCAGCAACGGCGCCATGTTTGACGCACGCCTGTCATAGGGCGTGGTAAAACAATTATTTCCTAAGTTAAAATGTAGTAATGTGGTTGACCTAGGATGTCTTCCGAATAGGAGTGCACACAAAATGGGTTGTCACTTTAAAATGGGGGTAAAAATGTTGTGAACGGAAATTTGAAATATAAATGATTGAAAAACAATGAAATTAAAAGGGGTGATTAGGTCGGGGTCGGTTTTCTAATTATAATTCTATACTTGTTCAATTTAATTCAAACCTCTTCTTCTTAGTTTATTAAAGTGAGATTCCACAATCGTTTCCTCTCACTTCCTTGGTGAAATTATTATTGTGAGAGAAAACCTTACCAAGATCATGGTTTGGTCAACTCTCCTTCCATGTGAAAAATAGTTGTATTGAATATCCTTAATTGAAATGGGCAATTCCCGATCGGGTTTTGTTTATCACAAACAATCAAGAACATTCACTACACCTTTTACACGTACTGACGATCGTCGAGTACTTCACCACTAATTCATGGTTTATTCCATCGTATATAAACCAGAAATTAGTGGAGGGAGATATTGATTATTTTACCAAGACAAAAATAAATAACGGAATTCATATTCAAGAACGATCGAACTTGATAATAAAATCCGTTATAATAAATTGAAAACAACTTTGAAGAAGAATGAAATTTATTCAATTGCGTCCAAGAACTCAAGCATTACAATGTAGAAAACCAACCCTTCCCCAATCACTCCAAACGTTTACCCCACCATGGTAAGGGTAATCGAGTTGAATGGGGAAGAAGAAGTCATTACAAAACAATGAAAAAGCAAATAAATAAAAGATAAAGATGAAAAGTTCTCCTTCTTGGTGTCCCAGAAGGAATGGGGTGGAGAATGGATGCCTTGAGAGGGTGTAGCTCTCCTCCTTTTATAGCCAGAATGTTTCCCCTGAATGTCGACGCGTTTTATCCCCATTAAATGACATCTTCACGCCTTAAGCCCTTCATTAATGTTGTTCACAATTCCCTTGTCCGTGTCTCCTCAAAAGTCCAGCGGATTTGGACTTGTATTCCGATAGTTATGGCCGTTTTACTATGAGAATTTATTCTGTCCAGTCAGAGTCTCCAAAACGAAATCCTCCAGATTAGTGTGATTTAATGGCCTTATTAACGGCCAATTCACTCGGTTCTTCCTTCATAAAAGATGATCCAAAACTCCTTGCGCGTCCACCCACCGAATTTCACTAGCTTTGGGCCCACAGTGTATGAGTTATGGATCCCACATCAAAACTAGGCAGAACTGAAAACAGTTTTCTTGAGCCAACTTGTGAGCTTCTTTTGGGCTTCCATATGGCCGATTCAGATTTTAGCCCAAATATATTAAATGAATCCCTGGATGTATAGAATCTGTAAAAGAAATAATTTTACAATTTGGATCTGTGTAGATAATGTTATGGCCAACCTACCGAAATAATTTAAAACTATTAAAAATCCAAAATGGCCAATTTTTACTATTCAGCTCAAAATAACACCATTATCATAAAAATGAAACAATTCATCTTAGAGGAATAATTTTGGGGGTTTAAAACAATGATATTAAATATAAATTAATTGAAAATATTTGCTCTATCAATTTATAATATATAGAAAACACCTATCTAATCTGACCAACTAATTCATGGCACAAGACTACGGATACATCGACTATAAATATTTAAAGTGCCACTACCATATCATACCTATCCAAATAATTCCCAAAATATCAAATAATTTATTTAAAATTTCATCTTATCAAATATCCATATTGAATAAAAGAAATTATTTTTTAATAATTCCCCAATTAATTATATAACATTCAATGTGAAAACCAAATGTAAAATGGTATATAGTTTAGGAAATAATAATATATGAAGCATTAGAATTTGGATATTTAATAAAAATATAATGTACCATAATAATGATCATAAGAAAGTGATTTTTTTTATTGAAATTTAATAATCAGAAAAGAGTTTCAATTTACAAAGGTAATCATTAAACATATTCTTTATGAAACTAATTTTTTAAAATTATAAATCATCCCATACCAATTGGAATCATTTAAATAATAACCCATATAAAGAAATAAAATTAAATTATTATATTTCAAAAAAAATAATATAAAAGGTATCATAATACAATATATCAAAAGGGGAAGTATATGCACCATACAAATGAAGTAAGTAGTGAATATTTCATTTATCTCATATATGTAAAAGTTTGATGAATATCCCTTACCTTGTCCTTAGTTTTTGTTGTGTGGTCTTGAACCACCTGTATTGTGGTTTTAAACATATTGATAACATATAATAGAACTATAATCATATTTATTCTATCATATATGATCTTCTTATAATATATTTTTAACCATTTGTTAGTAATCTTTTAGTATTTTCTATATTTTGAGTGTTAATTGCCTAGTTTCTCAAGTATGCTTTGACTTGTTACCTGTTATTAATTTTAATTAGATCTTGGTTTAATAACAAAAAATTTGGAAAATGATTTAATTATCATATTATTCTGTATATATGTTTTTAGAATAATCCATAATATTTTGAGATAATAAATGAAATGCATCGTCCATTGAGAGGGTATGTCGTACATATGCATGGACATTACCTTCACTTATTTTTCATATTAAAATAATGAAATGTAAATTTTATATCTAAATATTATAATTAAATTATTATAATTGTTTTATATATTTCACATAGGTCTAATAAAACCTTCCTTTATACATTTCATGTATAGTGTGAACGAATCTCATTATTTTGAAGGGGTGGTAGTCCACACATCCCCAAACGATGTTATCTTATTTTAAAAAAATAGAAATCATAATGTTATGCTTTATATACATATTAAATATGAAAATATAAATTATAAATATTGTATATATCATATATAAATATATTTTCCATCATAATTCCCACCATGATATGTGGTATAGTAAAAATGAACAATCATCATTTTGTGAGGCAGTAGTTCACCAACACATAAATGATAGGTTCGTGACCCATTAGATGGGGGGTATTTAAGTGAAGATATAAAAATAAGAACAAAACATACTAGTATATTTAAGATATTTAAATTTTAATATAATTTTGAATAATAATATTTTTGGCATTGGAAAATTAAAATAAAATAAAAGATCTTGGGGAAGGATGTTACCTCTTAGTTGAGTAACTCCCTTTGGTTTATAAGAAATGAATTCCTCAGTTAGACTTTTTACCAATATTTACATATAGTATGAGGGGAGGGATGTTGTTATATTTTTTTAGTAGAGTTTTGTAAATCCAAATTCTTTGATAGGTGTGAGTATGTGGGAGGGGTGAATTTCTTTTTGTAGTAGAGGAGGAGTTGGATTCTTGTATGTTTTTGGAAAGGGTATTCCACCCACATTTTTTATTATGAAAAATTGATATAATAATAGTAAAATGTAGTATAGTTTTGATTTATGGACATGAAATAGATTTTTTAAATGTTTCTCGGCCATTGTTTCACTTATGTTTAAGGTTTAATCCCTTGTTAAGCTAATTTTCCACATAATCGCTTTAATGAAATTTAACCACATTCCTGATTATTTTTTATAAAAATATATGTTTACCATTATAAATTTTATAAAATATTTTGATTCCAAATATTTAATCCATTTTTCGAAATTATAATCAAATAATTGGTATAATATAATTTAAATGTAATCATACAGATGGAAGAAAAATCATGTTTTAAAGTTAAAATGTTCAATGGTTTGCGAAGTTTTTATATCTAATTTCAATGTAAATTTTATTCCAATGACCCAAATTGGATTAATTGATGTATAATTGATAATATTATACCTTAAAACCATTTATAAAAATATATAATCTTATAAATTAATTATAAAAAAATGATGTTTTGAATTAAAATTCATGTTTTTTCACTACTTATCAAATAATTAAACTTCTCCAAAACAATTTAATTCTTTTATAGTAGTAAATAATGAAATTATTTAATATGAACATTCAACTCATTTAATCCATTTAGAAAAAATAAATTGGCATCTATTAAAATATCTTATATTATATTTTATAAATTATAGAAATAAATATTCATATGGTTTTAATACATGAAAATTATGAAATGTTTTCATAATAATAAAAAATTTATTATTTTAAATAACCAATTTATTCAAATAAATAATTATTCATTTCATATTTCTCTCTCTCTCAATTTATTTTTCTTGAAATTATCACATTATTCCCATAATAAATAATCTTTTTATTAAGAACTATCTCAGAAGTTTGATTATTCAAAATACCTTCAAAATCAGCCATCACAGCTTTAATATATTTTTGATAAACTAAATATTTATTTTCATTCCTTATATCAACATGATATATCTTGAAGGTATTTGATACTATTAAATTAGTTTATTATTTTAAATAATACTTCGTGATCTACAATAATGTTTTTAATTTTTACTATTTTTCCAACCTCTTAATAGAACAATATTTACATCTTTATCACTTAAAACATCCTTATCAACACCTTCACATTAATCATTACATGAAAATTCCCCAATTTAATACATTCAATTTTTTATCACAATAAAAATTTTCTTATACTAAATTGTATTAATGTATATATTTTATCAATTATGTTGAAAAGGGTGTTAAATAATAGTTAGAATAATTGTGCTAACTATCTTACCAATTTCATTTTTGAAACAATAATAACCTATTCAATTTGATATATATACCTGAGACACTTTATTGAAATTATGATTCCCAAACGTTCTATTTTTGGAACCATTCACTTTGATGACAAATATAATTCTAACTAATTTAAATTACATCATACAAATGATATAATTTTAAAAATAATCAAAATAATACATACACCAAGTATGGTTATAAAAAATTTAATTCTTATTATGATCCATTTTTCTAACCAATTATCATAAAAATAAACATGGATGACATCATTAACCAATATATATTGATACATCTCTAAAAATTTCTTATTCTTAATTTAATAGGATTAATTTTTATAGGTTATATAGTGCACCAAATTCATATCCAATTACTCAATTATATATGTTTGATTTAACATATTCACTATTGTATTTAAAAATGTTTTATAATGTGACTCTATACATAGAATGAACCAATTATTTTTATACATTTCATTTATAAATCATAAAAATATTTAGAGTTTTAAATATATTTTTTATGAACCAGTTAAATGTTATTTGAGTGAATTTTTAATAAATGTCCAAAATTAATTATCATCATTTATTGATTAATTATTTTGTGTTTGATATTTTTATATTACTTAAGATTCTAAAGTTGAGACATATAAATTTATAATTTTTCTATGTGAATTTTTTGAAATATTTAACGTGTTATACAATTTAAAATATGTTTTTCATATATATTCACTATAATAAAATCATAAATAAAATCATATTAAGTCAAATATGTCATATTACATTAAAAAATGAGGCTATGTATTTGATTCCATAAGTCCTTTTCATGAATCACCTTAAAATAAAATGATTATTTAGTTTCACCACTATGAAATAAAATTCATAATGTCTATTTCCCATTCTTTATAACATAAACATTTTTTTATCATTTTTTATAATAATTATACCTTCATATATATGAATTTATTTTCACTAAATCTATGTTGGGAAATGATATGTACATTCCAAAAAAAACCCATTAAAAAATAATGTACCCATATATTTTATTAACACGTATCCAATTTTAATCAATAAAAAACATTTTATTTTTCATGTTTATTAATATAAAAATATTAAAAAAATTATTTGTACATTTTAAACCATTTTATAAGCTTCATATAACCGTATAAGTGAGATGAAAACCCATTTTCCAACATCTATGGTCAATTCTTTTTTAATATTGGCATGGAAACATCTATAGTTAATTTTTTCTTCATTTCATTCTTTTAATACTTTATGTAAGAACCCGTGTTTTTCTGGATAGTCGTTTTGAGCAGAAATTTGAATTTTTGCTGTTGGATGCTCGTGAGGGGTAAAATGGTCATTTTACCTTACCAGATGATCTCTGATAATTTTTTTGAAAGCTCTGTTGGTCCCGAAATAGGGAGCTTGCCCTAGGACATGAGTTGGAGGAAATCTGAGCTGTTTGAATTTTGGTGGAATCTTTAATATTTAATATTATTAAATTAAATATTAAATTATTCGCGTAGGTTCATTTTTCAATAACATTTAAACAGTGAATCTTACTGAGATTCCATATACTCTGTTGAGTCTAGAATGGGGTGTTTATCCTAGGGAAGGCATAAACTCATGTCGGGCATCGGGGTCGGCCCAGGCCCCATTTTCTTCTTTTTCTTTTCTTCCTTCCTTTTCTTTTCTTCTCTCTTATTTCCACCTCCTTCTTGCGCTCATCTCCTACGCCGCTCCTCCTTGGAAACTACCTATGGGTGAATTTGGATTTTGAGAAAGAGGGAGAGCTGGGAGGCAAGAAGGGTACCGATTCGAAGCTCTCGACACGCTGAGTCGGCGTGCGACATCCGAGAGCCGCGAATTCAACTGATGCTTTGGCGGTTTCTGCCCGAAGGTAGGGAAGTTTATATTTTCTCCATAGATCCCCTATAAAAATTTTATTTTATGTTTTTAAATCCTTATATTTCTTTCTTGGATGCCCATGGGGCTCGATCTATTGTTTCGGGGGCAGAAACGGGCGAATCGGGTGTTTTAGGGTTTTCCAATCAGAAAACCCAATATACACGGCATGTATTCCAGGGGTACACGCCATGTGTTCTTCCTATTCGGGGAAGAAGAATTTTTCTTAAGTACACGCCGTTTACATTGAGTACACGCCATGTAATGGGTGGCGTGTGGCTGGCCGTGTGGAGTAGAACACAGAATAGTGTTTTTTAGGACTACACGTCGTGTACTTTAAGTACATGTCGTGTAGTGGTACATGGGATTGTGTTCTGGTGAAAACGAACACACCATAGCTTTTTGTGAACAGTTTACACCATGTAGAGTAAAGTACACGCTGTGTACAATTACACAGGGGGCCTTCTGCTCTGGCCATGTACTCTATCCATGTACTCTGGCCATGTACTCCTTCAGTTTAGTAATTTTGAGATATCATGGGATCTGGAAGTTAGAATTGGGCATGTGAGTAGTCAATTATGTGCATGTTTCTACGTAGATCGTAATGGTGGAATCCTTTTTACATTTATAGGTAATCTATGGGGAGTTTTGGGGTTTTCATATAAATGGAGGGGTTCTACCTCCACTTATCGAGTTCAGTTGTCAACAGAGAGTGAGACTTGGGGTGGATGATAGGTGGGGTGTTCGGACCGACATAGTTGATACCTTTACAAGGAGGGGATCTATGATCTATCTTCCATAAACCATGATTTAGAGGACGTTCCCCTTGTGATACTTTCCCTTCTGGCCTTTGAGGCTTTGAGACCAGGAACTTCTAAGGATCCCCTGAGGGATGCCTTTGCTTGTGTGCTGACCTAGTGAGTCCCTTGTAGGATCTCTCTCTATTTTTCTTCCTTTGATAGGAACCATGTTATGGAATTATTATGTTTTCCTTCCATTAGGATCCCGTGTAGGATTCCGCCCTTACTCTTTACTACGGATCCCGCGTAGGATGCCTTCACACGTGTTTACCTGGAGGATCCCGAGTATGATGCCTCCTCTGTGTTTGACCTATGGGACCCAGTGGATGCAGATTGTTTGACCGAACCTAAGTTGTTATGTCAGGTTTGGGTTGAGATAGTGATTGGGTGTCACCTAGGACCAGTGCCAAACTAGTAACCCCTTTGGTCTTTGGATGTATTGTTGGGCTGGGCGTTCGGGCCACCCTCGTAGTTTGTTTATATCTGACTTGGTTTGTAATGTTGTAGCATTTACCAGAGGTGCTTCCTAGTTGGTGGCTACTGATCCGGACATGATCTATCATTCGTGTGATTTAGGATGCCTACTTTTCCTTGTGTGCCTAAGTAGGTGGCTTGTTGACTTATGTTGATTGTCCTTGAGTTTTTGTTTAGAAGGGCCAGATACCTATGCATCGGGTATCTCAGGTTAGGGTTTTGATCATATTTTATTATTTTCCTTACACTGATTGTATACTTCTAGATCTTAGATGAATAATTATTGCTTTTATCATGTTTTAGGATCACCCCATGGGTGTTCCCCTTGTTTTGGCTGATTATCGCCATTTGGCTTAGGTTGCCTGTGAGGCAGACCTTGTTGCATTGCATGATTACCTTATATAGTTGATTGCATGTATTGCATGTTGTTTATATGCTTTTGATGCTTTATAGATATTAGACAAGTAGTTTTTTGAACTTACTTAGGGCTGCTGACAGTCGATTACGCACGACTGGATTGCTCAGGGCTGTGTGAACCTGGTGCAGTAGACTAAAGAGGGAATTGACGATTAAGGGCCTCCCTATTGATTCTGTTATAAATTATTTTTGTACTTAGGGCCTATAAGAATTGGACTTTGTGCTTCCCAGGAGTGTCCTTAGTTTACGCACGTATCGAGACCACATGAGGAATTAGATGTAAGTGCTTCCTCAGAGATTCTATAGCTATCGTTGCAAGACCACAGGGGAATTGATGGTGAGAGCTTCCCAGAGTGTCTGTGCTTTTGTATGTTTACATGACTATAGGGGTTTGCTAGTTTGAGCCACCCAGAGGGTCTATGATTTAGCTAAACCAGAGGGGTGAGTTTGTGAGTAATTCCCAGAGGGTTACCTATTGTGTTAGTTGCTTTCTTTTGTTTATTTGGTTGAACTAGAGGGGATAGGCTCTGAGTACATCCCAGAGGGCTAAATTTTTTTCATCTTGTTCAGAGGCATATTTCCGGCGTTGGCCAAAGCAGGTATATGTGGATGGGATTATGGACCTAGAAATCGGCTTAATAATACATGGCTTGAGTGGCCCGATGTCCAGCTGAATTCCCTTGCACAGGATGTTTGGAGATCGGGCTTATGGTTCCAAGGATCGAATGATGATGTTGTTTCTTGTTATTTGAATCACTTCATCATGAATATTTATATTTATGTATATTTGTATAGGTATGGTACTATACATGTGTACATATATAGATATGGACATCCATGGTGGCACTTGACTAGTTGAAAAGGATTAAACACCCTGAGTTCAACTGTGGTAGCATGTTTTGTTTACTTCCTTTTGTTGTGTTCCAACTAGGCTGAGCACATTGTTGTTGCATACACTTTTAGTAGCACATTTGTAGGTTGCTTGTCGGGGTGCCCTACTGAGATTATTTCTCACCCCTGCATGTGCACCTCGGTGTACGTGTAGAACTTATTTCTGCTTTTCAGGTTGAGCACGAGTTGCATGGTAAATAGTGCTTAGGCCTAGTGTTTCATGATCGAGCAGAGCTGCTCGAGAGGTTCTACTGATCGAGCTACTGCAGTTCGATTTGTCTGGAGATCGGGTACGTGGATCGGCTCGGAGTCTGTATAAGATCCCTATACTTTTAATTTCATTTTCTTTGTACTTGTATCTGTATGTATGGCCCAGTGGGTGACCAGTGTTGTATTTTATTGTACAACTGTTCGGGATTTTACAACATTTTACTATTACAGCTTGTTCTATTTCAGTTTTTTAATACTTTTGCACTCTATATATATTCCGCTTTGTATGATACTTAGTTATTTCTGTTGTTTTCCTACTCTAGTATGAGGTCATAGTCTCCCCACTATCACACCCTAGGCCCTCGCTGCTAGTCGGCAGCCTCTGGCGTACGGGGAGGCGCACTTGAGGCCTTCTGGCGAACCAGCTCGGAGCACCTGTTTAGTGGCTTCTGGATCGGGTCGATACAAAGGGGTATCAGAAGAGTTTTCCTTCTTGGCCCTTAATATTTGGGATGTGGTAGACATGAGTATTAGTAATGTGTCGGAACCTGTGATGGATATCAGGCTGGTGCGTCGCGAACACTTTTTCCGGTAAGAAGTCCTAGTTTCCAGGGTTTGGGATTGTTGCTCTGATTTTGCGATGTTACGGTTGTATCTAACATTCGCCTCGAGTGACTCACATGTTGTGTGGTGTTTTTATTTACTACGGATCTCAGGCTCATGGACATTGGTATGATGCCAAAGATAGATTATTACTCTTGGATGGAAAAGGCAAGAGGCGTCTCATGTGTCATACTAGGCACGTAGGATTCATAGCATATAGGCCTGCTAGTGTGTGTTTTACTGATGACTGAGACCCTTGGGTATTATTAAACATACTTTTTACTTTGATGGCAGGTTACGTGGATCTACGTTATGGTGTTTTTTATGGGGCTGATGACTCAGTACTTTTGCACAAGTGGTGGAGTGAACCTAGTTGGTCTATGTGGCATGTGAAGCCTTTTTGTTTAACCCCTTATTGGGTGGTGTTTCTCAGGTCTGTGGTTATCTAGTCGAATCGTTGAGACTGATGTCGATATATACCAAGGATTTTCTTGTGAACTGGACCTCCTTGTGGTATTTCTGTATATAGATACCCAATGGGTGTTAGCTCAGCTTGTATCTTCTGTTTTGTTTGTGACCTATAAGGAGTCGTTCCTTCTGAGGATGCTCGGAGAGGATCAAGGAACTTGTAGGTTGTGTTTCAGTTTCGAATTTCCTTTGTTCATTATGATCTTTACCGTCTTCTGAGAGGTTTTGGATCTTTGGGCTAGGTGGTTAGACCTTGTGACCCAGTTGTGAAGATTTTTCTATAGGGCTAGGTGGAAGACCTAGATACCCTGGGTTTTGACTTGAACCCTTATCGATCGATGTCTGTTCCGTTTTGAAGAAACCTGGGTGAGAAGGTTGGCCGGAGTTTTCCAATGCCTTTAGTGGTGTTTGTTTTCACGACTGGTTTCGACAAGCATTCCTATTCGGGTGCCTGGCCTGGTCGACCAGTGTTTTTGATATTGTTGTTGCAGAGGTGACTTTGTGAAATTTCGGGTTACCGTGAAATGGTTGACCCATGCTGGAATCCTAGTCGAGTTTTGGCAGGATGTTATCGTGGCTTAGAGGTAGCAGGACACTCCTTTGGTGATATCTTAGTGTACTCATGTAAGAGACGATCATGCGCTATCATGATTCGTCTTGAGTATGCTGAGAGAGAGCTTCGACCCTACATCGAGATCCTTTTTTTTTCTCAATGTTCTTCCCTGTTAAGGATGAAACTTGTTCTGGTTGTGCTCTTGGAGTGGTGTAAGGGAAGCCATATGGTGGATAGTGCACCATTGGCCCCTTTCAAGGATGGTTTTCCTTGTTTAGGTTAAACATCGGTGTTTTCCCGTGGGCTTTTGAGCTCGGAGTTTTCCTTTAAGATGACGACATGGGTGTTCCTATGGTGGGGAGTACCAGTTTGGTCGTAGATGAATGTCTTCTATGTAGAAGGTGGTAGTTAATGCTAAGGATAGTCATTGGAGGGTCCAGGTAGCTTGGTTGTGCAGATGCTCGGGTAGGGAGCATGGCAGCTAGTCCTGGTGCTGGTTCTTTTCTGGGCTTCTCAGGGACGAGAAGGTTTATGGTGGGGAGTTTGTAAGAACCCGTGTTTTTTGGACAGTCATTTTGAGCAGAAATTTGAAAATTTGTTGTTGGATGCTTGTGAGGGGTTAATCGGTCATTTTCTCTTACCAGATGATCTCAGATAATTTTTCTGATAGCTCTGTTGGTCCCGAAATAGGGATCACACCCTAGGACATGAGTTTGGAGGAAATCTGAGCAGTTTAAATTTTGGCGGAATATTTAATATTTAATATTATTAAATTAAATATTAAATTATTCACATAGGTTCATCTAGAAATAACCTTTAAACAGAGCGTCAGACTGAGATTCTGTATGCTCTGTTTATACCAGAATGGGTATTTTAGCCTAGGGAAGGCATAAACTCATGTCGGGCACTGGAGCCGGCACATGCCCCTTTTTCTTCCTTTCCTTTTCTTCCTTCCTTTTCTTTTCTTCTCTATTCTTTCCTCCTCCTACTTGCGCACATATCCTACACTTCTCCTCCTTGTACGTGACCTATGGGAGAATTTGGAGTTCGAGAAATAGAGAGATCTGGGAGGCAATAAGGGTACCGATTCGAAGCTCTCGACACGCTGAGTCGGCGTGCGGCATCCGGGAGCCGTTAAATCAACCGAACCTTCGACGGTTTTCGCCCGAAGGTAGGGACGTTTTTATTTTCTCTGTATATCCCCTATAAACATGTTTTTTATGTTTTTAAATCCTTATATTTCTTGCTTGTATTCCCATGGGGCTCGATCTATTGTTTCAGGGGTGGAAACGGATGAATCGGGTGTTTTTAGGGTTTTCCCATCGGAAAACCCAGTATACACGGCGTGTATTCCAGGGGTACACGCCATGTTTTATTCCCATTCTGGGAAGAAGACGTTTTCTTATGTACACACCGTGTACTTTGAGTACACGCCGTGTAATGGGTGGCCGTGTGGCTGGCCGTGTGGAGTCGAACACAGAATAATGTTTTTTTAGGACTACACGCCGTGTACATTAAGTACACGTCGTGTAGTGGTACATGGGAATGTGTTCGGGTAAAAACGGACACGGAGAAACTTTTTTTGAACATTACACACCATGTACAGTAAATTACACGCCGTGTACTATTACATAGGCAGGCCTTGTGCTCTGGTCATGTACTTTGGCCTTGTACTCCAATCATGTACTGCTTCAGTTTAGTAATTTTGAGATATCTTGGGTTCTGGAAGTCAGAATTGGGAATGTGAGTAGTCAATTATGAGCGTTGTTCCGCGTAGATCACAATGGTGGAATCCATTTTACATTTAGAGGTAATATACGGGGATTTGTGGGGGTTTCTATATAAATGGAGGGGTTCTACGTCCACTTATCGAGTTCAGTTGTCACTAGAGAGTGAGACATGGGGTGGATTATAGGTTGGGTGTTCAGACCAACATAGTTGAGAACATTACTAGGTGGTGATCTATGATCTACCTCCCATAAACCATGCTTTAGAGGATGTTCCCCTTGTGAGACTTTCCCTTCTGGCCTTTGAGGCCTTGAGACCAGGTACTTCTAAGGATCCCCTCAGGGATGCCTTTGCTTGTGTGCTGACCTAGGGAGTCCTTTGTAGGATCTCTCTCTCTTGTTCTTCCTTTGATATGAAACATGTTAGGGAATGATTTTATTGTCCTTCCTTGAGGATCCCGTGTAGGATTCCTCCCTTACTCGTTGCTACAGATCCCGTGTAGGATGCCTTCACACGTGTTTACCTAGAGGATCCCGAGTATGATGACTCCTCTGTGTTTGACTTACGGGACCCAGTGGGTGCCTGTTGTTTGACCGACCCTAAGTTGTTATGTCGGGTTTGGGTTGAGATGGTGATCATGTGTCACCTAGGACAAGTTCCAAACTAGTAACCCCTTTGAGATTTAGATGTATTGTTGGGTTGGGTGTTCGGTCCACCCGCGTAGTTTGTTTATATCTACCTTGGTTGTTGATGTTGTAGCATTTACCAGAAGTGCTTCCTAGTTGGTGGCTGCTGAGGCTGACGTGATCTGTCTTTCTTGTTTGTTTCCATGCCTAATTTTCCTTGTGTGCCTGAGTAGGTGTTTTGTTGCCTTATGTTGAATGTCCTTGAGTTTTTGTTTAGAAGGGCCAGATACCTAGGCATCGGGTATCTCAGGTTAGGGTTTTGATCCTATTTTATTATCTTCCTTAGACTGATTATATGCTTGTGGCTCTTAGATGAATAATTATTGCTTGTTAGCATGTTTTAGGATCACCCCATGGGTGTTCCCCTTGTTTTGGATGATTATCACCATTTGGATTAGGTTTCCTGTGAGGCAGACCTTGTTGCATTGCTTGCTCTCCATGATATAGTTGATTGCATGTATTGCATACTGTTTATAAGCTTTTGATGCTTTATAGCTATTAGCCAAGTAGTTTGTTCAACTAACTTAGGGCTGATGATAGTCGATTACGCACGACTCGACTGCTCAGGGCTGTGTAAACCTGGTGCAGTAGACTAAAGAGGGAATTGACGATTAAGGGCTTCCCTATAGAGTCTGTTATAAATTATTCTCGTATGCAGGACCTACAGGAATTTGACTTTTTTCTTCCCAAGAGTGTCTTTAGTTTACACGCGTATTTAGACCACATGTTGAATTATACGTAAGTGCTTCTTTAGAGATTCTATAGATATCATTGCAAGACCACATGGAAATTGACAGTGAGAGCTTCCCAGAGTGTCTGTGCTTTTGTATGTTTACATGACTATAGGGGTCTGCTAGTTTGAGCCAACCAGAGAATCTATGCTTTAGAAAAACCAGAGGGGTGAGACTGTGTGTGCTGCCCAGTGGGTTGCTTGTGTTTCTAGGTAGGACCAGAGGGGATAATCTGTGAGTACTTCCCAGAGGGTTACCAGTTGTGTTAGTTTCTTTCTTTTGTTTGTTTGGTTAAACTAGAGGGGATAGGCTGTGAGTACTTCCAAGAGGGTTACTTGTTTTTGCTTTCTTGTTCAGAGGCATATTTCAGGAATTGGCTGAAGCAGGTACATGTGGATGGGATTATGGACCTAGTGATTGACTTAATGATAAATGGATTGAGTTGCACGATGTCCAGCTCAATTCCCTTGCACAGGATGTCCGAATATCGGGCATATGGTTCCAAGGAACGAATGCTGATGTTTTTTCTTGTTATTTGAATCACTTCATCATAAATATTCATATTTATGTATATGTGTATAGGTATGGGAATATACATGTGTACATATATAGATATGGACATCCATGGTGGCACTTGACTAGTTGACATGGATTACACACCCTGAGTTCAACTATGGTTGCATGTTTGGTTTACTTCCTTTTGTTGTGTTCCAGCTAGGCTGAGCATAATTGTTATTGCATACACTTTTAGCAGCACAGTCATAGGTTTCTTGTCAGGGTTCCCTACTAAGATTATTTCTTACCCCTGTAGGTGCACCTCGGTGTACATGTAGACCTTATGTCTGCTTTTCCGGTTGAGCGCAAGTTTCATGGAGGATAAGGCTGAGGCCCAGTGTTGCATGATCGAGTAGAGTTACTCGAGTGGTTCTACTGATCGAGCTACTACAATTCTATTTTTATGGAGATCGGGTCTGTGGATCCGCTCAGAGTTAGTAGCAGAGCCCTATACTTTTACTTTCAGTTTCTTTGTAGTTGTATCTGTATGGCCAGCATAGTGGGTGATCAGTGTTGTATTGTATTGCATAGCTGTCTGGGCTTTTACAACATTTTACTATTACAGCTTGTTCTATTTCAGTTTTCTACTGCTTCCGCACACTGTTTACTTTCTACTGGGTGTGATACTTAGTTATTTCCGCTATTTTCTTACTCTGGTATGAGTTCATAGTCTCCCCACAATCACACCGTAGGCCCTTGCTACTAGTCGGTATCCTCTAGCGTACGGGGAGGCGTACTTGAGGCCTTGTGGAGAACCGGCTCGGGGCACCAGTTTAGTGGATTCCGGGTCGGGTCGTTACACTTTATTTTATTAATCATAATTAATTTATATAGAAATATAGAAAAAACTATCATTTGAAATATCTATTTGGTTATTCCTTTTGTAAAACTACCCTAATAACAATAATTTATTGAAATGGTTCACTTTTGTTTTTATTCTTTCCTTTATAAAATTTATCTTTTAGTGGGATATCGCCACATAACTACTTCTAACAAATCATATAAAAGAATAATAATTTATTATATTGAAGTATAGTCACATATTTATATGATTCAATTACACATGTCATTAATAATTGACATGAAATTAATATATTCTTGTACAAACAACTCATTCCTTTTCTATAATAACATTTTTCACTAAATAATAATATTGGATTTCTTTTTTGAATCAATTCTGGTGATATAAAAACTCATAATTATTAAATTTATAAATTTTCCAAATATATTCTTCATACCCATTTGAATATTTATTTGAATACTTCTTAAAGAAGATTCTTAAATTTACTGTATATATAAAATAAAATTACAACACCCTCAACAAAAAAACAAAAAAGGACCCTACCAATCCCTCAAAACCAAAATAAACTAGATATTCAACAACTAAATCATGAAACACACACATCCAATATTAAGAGAGTAAAGTGAATTTGAAACTAATACTAATATTATAAAAAAATAAAGGAAAATTAAAAAAGACCACTCTATACTCAATAATAATATCAAGAAGATAAAAGAAAACCATTGTACATGTGTAAAATAATATATAATACAATAATCAACATAGATACCAAAAATACAAACACAGAACCCATATCACCAAAAAACCAATATTACGTTATAATTCCATTATTTTTCTATAAATTGAAATAATGAGTTAAGTTTTATGTATAAGATAATTCTTGGGAACACATGTCCATAAATATTTTTCAATTTACAATAAAATTAAAAGAAAACAATATATGAGTTTGTGATTCTATATGCTTCATCATAAATATAATTAAGAGTAACATTATTTATAATAGAATAATAATTTTCCTCTTACAAATCCTAATGAATTAATGATCATAGGAAATTAAAAGAGATTACCAAAATAGAATAATCAACATTAGATGTGTACTCTTCATACACATTCCCATTATAAATCTCCTTCAACGGAGAGAGAATAAATTACTCATATTTATATCTGAACTTTTTAATTTTCACCCCCATATCTTATGATAACAATCATGACTATATATGAGTATTCTTTCTGAATGTTTTTTGATTTTAAAGCTATAATTTATCAAATTCTATAGATTATTTTCCATTTCATTAAAAAGAGGGCTAGTAGAAACATTACTAAAAAAATGAAGACAGTAATATTACAATCTAGGGATCCTAAAATATCTATATAATAAGCCAACCCTAAAATCATTATTCTTTCCATAATCCATCATTGAAATATGTGGTGTTAAATAATACTATCTCAGAGACAAACCACTTCTTTTTTGGTACTGTAAAACCTTATTAAAATATTCAATATCCTTTAAAGTAATACAATATATATTATTAAAAGCATGAATTTTTATGAAACTACATTACCACTATTCATTAATCTCTCCATTATTATATTCAACCATAATAATCTAGTTAACTAGAGCCATAAAAACCTTTTTTCAACCACTTATTCAATAATAATAGAATGGGTCAACGCCCCACCATTATTCTAGTTATCAACTACTACATTCACTGTACTAAGAAAAATGGAAACAAGGGGTATGTACTGGTTTCTTTTCCTGTGAGAAAGTTGAAATCAATTTTGGTATTCTTTCTTATAATAGGCCACTGGAAAATGTCCCCTCTATTTAGACCTTGATGTTTTTACTTTAAATACCCAAAGAGTAAGTGATTAATATATATTTTTTATTTTCAAGGGAGTGACCTTATGGAATATAACATGATGGAACCCTAAATTTAAATCATATTTAACTCTTCTATATACTCAAATATTATTAATACTAAAATATTTAATTTCATCATTCAAGGAGGCTGGAAAATATATCTCCATGAATGCTCACTATGCTTTGGGAGACTTAATAATTAGGGTACGATCATCTTCTTCAAAAGACCATCCCATTTTTTCTCAATGCCATTGAGTAAGGCTTTGTTTTTATAGGGTAGCAAAATCATAGGAGGCTAAGCCTTAGTATTAAAAATTAAATATTATTGTATTTTTCTAAATCCACTATTTATTTAAGAAATTCAAAATCAATAATCCTAAAACAATACATCACACCACAATACGACATATAACCATATATTAATTATATATTTATGAAATTTTTTAAACGGTTTAAATTCCCCACAACCACTCGATGTGACAATCCTTATAAAGATTTAATGTGACAACAGAAAAAATACATTGGTGGTATAGAATCATTATAATTAGTAATAAATGTATAATTTTGATGAACTATATCAAAAATATACGCATCCAAATAAATATAAATCTTTGGGTTAAAATCTTATTGTGAAACATGTTTTGTTGCATTCACCATGAAACTAAAGGATAATGGGAAAACCCAATATTTGAATGATCTTATTAATTTTATTATATATATTTTTAATTTTACAAAATGATTTATGTCATTCATATTTATGAAACTATAATTATTCTTGGATACATTAACATCCTTCATATTACTTTTAATTAGTTCTCTAAATTTTAAATGAACATGAATTTTTTATCATGATTCATAGCCGCCAGTATCCATTTACCAGTTATTTTTGGTATAATTTACTTATATTTTAAATATTTCAATATATATTTATCTTAAATTCATCAATTTATACTTTCAATCTTTTATGATTTTCAAAAATATTTGATTTTTCAATGTTTTAATAAATATAATCATTTAATGTTTGAGTCACTTTATAATTGTCATTAATTTTTTCAATATATGTTACTTGTATTATTTTAATCCACAAATTTATGTTTCAATATGAATTCCAAATCCAATTTTCATTCTAATATATTATTACTTTCATTTTCATTACCGTTGAACTGTTTATCAAATAAATTTGTAGCTGAAACATTATCATTATTTTAACATGATATAACATTATCATAATAACATTCCCCACATTCTTATTTAATAATTTTTATAAGAAATTAAATTTATTTATCAATAATGAATTTATTTTTTTCCTTTAAAAATAAATTTTCACCATGGATTTCATTTTTTTATTGCATGGAAATAGTTTTGAGACTCACCTTCATCTTAACTTTTAGTTCCTTTTATATTTAAAAATTTGTTATGAAAGTTGCAAAATTTAAATAAATTAAAACATTTCAACGAAAACATACCATGAAACATAAAAATTACCTTTTTTTACATAATTTATGATAAGATAAATATGTTCTAAAAATATATATATAACATCATTATATAATTCTAAACCCTCTTCCACTTCCATGAATTCCTTCAAAATCATCTATTGATTTAATGATTTAATTAAATAATTACTCCACTAATCTTATACATTGTTGTTCCACTACAAAAATAAAATTAAATTACATTCTATGACATATAATGGAAATCTATTCAATTCATGAACTTCATGTTGTGAATTTTTTAAATATATATTTATATAAATATTGAAAAATATTTTTAATCAATAAAATATTCCAAAGTCCCTCAAAAACATTTAATGGAACATTAAAATTTTATAAAATATTATTAATAACTAATTAAATGTTTTATACTCAATCATATGAAATTATTCTATATTATATTGCTAATGTTTTTTTTCTTATTTTATTTTTATGTTACTATTTTTTATATATTTTATCATAACCCCTATCATGGTGTTCCTTGATTTTTCATCATTTTTAATATTCATTAAAATAATAAATATCATTCATGAAATTTTAAAATTAAAAGTACATCTATAAATGATATCTAAATCACATAAATGATTATTTAAAGAACACTAGAACATAATATCTTTTAATTCTTTGGGATTATTTTATAAATATTAGAAATTATTTTTATTCATTGATTTTATATAATTCATTTGAAATATAAATTATATCACTAAATTATTCATAAAAAATTGAATAATAGATTCAATTTATCAGATGGTAATTTAAATTAAACATTCATTCCATTTTTATAGTTTATATTGTTCTTTCACTGAGGTGGTGAATCAATGAACACATATTCTCTTACAAGAATTTATACATTTATTCAATTTATTATTAATGACTTGATAAAGAACATATACAACATTCCCATTCAAGGTTATGATAATAAAAGAAAGAATAACTATAAGGACATAGAAATTATAATATCATCTTATAAAAACGAATCTATATATCCAGACATTCCGTGGAATATTTTTTTCATTTTATACACTTGTATCATCTAGAGAACAAAATAATAATTATTTATCCATTTTCTCATTATATATGATGTCTACTGACCTCATAAATGATATCACTCAAATAAAATAATAATGGTAATGTAAATGAGTATATATATAAATTTTATTATTATTATTATCAGTTTCTGTGAATATATATAATAATCATAAAAATATATAGAAATCCATGATGGAATAATACGAACAATGTTATTCATGAGTTAATCCTCTTAAAAGTTTTTCCATCACAATGAATTCAAATTTATTTAAATAATTACTTGATATGACTATAAGATTTTTTATTCCAATATTTTATGTGACATATTAACATCGAAATATAGAATTAATCCTCAAACTACAATAAGAGATTCAATAGAACTTTATTATAACTATATAAACCATCTCCATCATTAATGTAAGAGTTAGATGTTGTAATATATGTAATAACTATTATATAAATGAATCAATGATGTATGTCAAAAAATTATATCCTTAAAATTTTGTATCCATTCATCTATATCTATTTTATATATCCTTAGATAGTCTCTCTTGAAACAATAAATATTAATACCCTTCAAAAAATATAAAATTTAATTTTAATTCAATATTGTTAAAACATATTTTATAAAAATATTAGTCATCATTTATTTTTAATCCCTGGCCATAAAAAATCTATCAAAACATCATAAATATATTTAATAGGAATTATACATCATTTATGTGGTCTCCAAAGTAGGAAAACATAATCTACATCATCAAAATAGTTATTTTAATATATTTCTTTCAAAACTTGGTAGGATACTAAATAAGAATCATTATTTAATTGATGTGAATACCCATTAGATAAACACAACTATATAACTACCACAAGATAAAAACTTGTGTTTATTTGGTATCCTTTGATCTACTAGGTTATAAAAGACAATCAACCTATTTAATATGATAAAACATCTCTACGATTTTCAACAAGTTCTATATCATACATCAGATATTATATCATTTTAGTTGAATATTTAATAAATTACATGAACACATTTCTAAGTACTGTAATAGGCTAGTATCTTTGGAGATTAGGTATATAATATTATATATATTTTGTTTATGATTTTTGAAATATACAATAAATATCACCCTTTTTTTAAACCTCACAAACATACTCTAATTAAAATATTTCTTCTTAACATGGAGAATTGAAACATATGAATGGGAGAGATCAAATTATCAGTAAGGGTAAACATGGGATGTAAATAATCTTAAAATAAAATTAACTGTATGAAAACATGAAAATCATATTTTGAAACCATACCATGCATACTATGGTGTTCTGTACATAATCATAAAAGAGACATGTTTAATAATAATTAATCATAGCATAACCCATGAAAAGAATCAGGTTTCATAAAAATTTCTGGACGGTACAATTTGTGGAAGAAAAACAGCTTTCATAATAATCATGAAATCCTAATCATTAACCATTTTCAGAAGAGTAATAAGGGTGTTCCTGTATGATATACCAACTAAATAGTAAAATTTATCATAATATGGCATATTCTAGAGAGAATGATTTTTAATGATCTCTTAGAAAATTTCTTGAGGGGAAGATAATTTATTTGAATTTTATTTTTAGAATTAATGTAATTACGGGTATGAAAACACAAGAAATAAGTTTCATAATGTTAATCATGTTATATAAATTATAATCATAAAATTATTTTCATATATTTCAAGTATCATTTACATAAAGCATTACTCATATCATAACCCATAAATTGAAATGGGTTTCATATAAATTTTATTATATTATATCAATTGTAAAAGAGACAGGTTTAATAATCATTAATCATAGCATAACCCATGAAAAGAATCAGGTTTTAAAAAAATTTCCTCATGGTACAATTTGTGGAAGAGAAACCGGTTTCATAAAAATCATATCATCCTAAACATAAACCATTTTCAGAAGAATAATAAGGTTATTCTTGTATCATATAACATCAAAATAGTGAAATTTATCATAATATTACATTTTTTAGAGAGAATGATTTTTAATGATCACATAGAACATTTCTTGAGGAGGATATCATTTCTTTGAATTTTATTTTTAAAACTAAAAACTCATAAAATATTTTCAATGTAATATTCATTGAATGTAAGCATGACTCTAAGAAATTAATATAAAAAATAATTAATTTTTTTTATATATCTTATCCAGTATGAAAAATACTTTTAAAAACATTTTTAAATTAATTATTATTTATAAATAATATCTTAAGAATATAAAAATTTTCCCACAAATAATGGACCGAATTTTATTTAAGAAATAAAATTTAAAAACTGTAAGGGTATATTCAAATAATTGATTGGCTAGGAAAACATTAAATACTGTTTATGTAATTCATGATAAAAACACAGAGTCTTTTAAACTTTTTGTTAAAATATAAACAATCATTTTATTGAAAAATAACAACTATTTTAAAAATATTTGGTTAAGAAGTTAGACATGGGAAATTTACTTCAATAAATAATTTTAATAGTGTAAAACATATTTTAAAATATTTTTTGAAAATATTTTTTCGAAGAAAAGGGGGTCTCAACCTATGTGATAATTAATGATGGATTTTATTAAACAAATATCAATTATTTTAAATAAAAAAGAGTGGAAAATTGTATTATTACAATTAAATATCTTGTATATCCATTAGAGAAGAAATTTCATAATAAATATTGAGATTTTGATCATGATATTTAATCTTTGGTGACTAAGTCATTAACAATCTTGACAAACGATGAGATTATCACATAAAACCATTACCACATAGGTATTATATGAAACATAATAATAATGAAATATGTATCCACTAATTAATAAATAATCCACAAAAGTATTGGATAATCATCATAAAATACATTCATGGGCCGTGAATACACCATAGTAAATAAATACATGGTGAATATTCCTAGTTTCTCACAAAAATGTCAGATAGAAATCCCTTACAACTTTTCTAATATTTTTGAAATTATAAAACAAAATAAAGAATAAAATAAAATGGAATTGTAAATATATTGAAAACAATAAATTTCATGATGTAAAATTTAAAATGCGTAGTTTATATACCACACAAAATAAATGAGTGATGAATTTCCATATGTCCCCCAGAAATAAAAGAGAGACAAACAATCCTACACCACTTGAATATCAACACACTTCATATACATTAAAACCAATTGTAAAATAACTATATATCTATCTATACACATGTTAAAGAATGAATCAAACACTTATAATATAATATATTATTCCCTTATAATGTTTCAACACCCATATATTAATAATTCTTTTATAAAATTACTATTTCTAGATGTTAACTGTTTAATTTTTTCATGAGAGTTTTGGTCTAGTAGATCTAGTTAGCATATATTGATTATAATTACCTAATATATAGAATGTTAAATGTGAAATTAATATTATATATATTTTTATTAAATACATATTTATATTCAATCACAAATTCAAGGGATATAACGATAAAATTTATCATTTATGGAGATGGTAGGCCAAACCTACGCATGAACACTTCTTCCATCATTTTGATGAATGGACTGAACGAAGAGTATCTAATTATTAAACATTATATAAACAATATGATTTAATATATATAACATATTTTAGTTAACATAATCTTCATTACCTTCCATGTAAATCATTATTGATATGGAATCACATCTCTTTGCAAGGTGCTCGTCTCTCAAACACACGAATGACATTAGTATATACCCATAGAATGAAAATTAATGTGAGTACATGTGATTTTATTTTTAAAAAAGTTAAATTATGTTACAAATAACATATAAATAAATCAAATCTATTTTTAAGAACAATTTTGGAAATAGGTTGTGGAAAATTAATTTTTTTGGTTCACGTGGAGGCGGTCTAATGTACACACAATCCACAGTATCTCTTACCATTTGATTGAAGTGTAAATAGATATAGGTTGTTAAATTAACATAATAAAATATAATTATATAGGATGTAAGAGTGTTATTATATTATAAATGTAATACATAATAAAATTTAGAATAATAAGGATGAAATTTAAGGATCTTAGTGATGAAAACTACCTTCACATAGAAGTACATTAAATAGATCTTTCATTTGGGCCCCGAATGTTGGTATTTTGGGAGGGAAAATATATAAAAAATAGATAAGGATATGTGGGCTATATTTTGGCTAGGGATTTTAGAAATATATTTCTTAAGAGGTGTGAATAAGTGAATGGTGGATTTACAATTTTATAATTTGGTGAAAATAACCCACATGGAATCTACATTGAAATTTCCCAAAAGAATCCAAAATAATAATGAAATTATGATGAACGATGATTTAAAATGACTTGATATTCAATATTGTTGTAACACCCAATATTTTATGAGAAATATTTTATTTTTATTATGTTATACGTAACACCAAAGGAATCGTTCACTATACACAACACTGTCTTGGCTTGCATTGCACGCAAGAGAATCCTTCCCCGATAGCTTTTGTTGTACGCAATACCGAGTTTCACTAAACAATGATATGTTATTAAAATATTATTAAAACTAGATGTTATGAATTTTAATACCCAATTTTTTAAAGTTTATAAATTATATCTTTTAAAATGGACTTCATTTTTTGATTTTGAATATCGAAATTAGCCTAGGGTGAATATTTGGAATTTTCTTGAAAACCTTCAATTTTTGATGAATAGTGAAAAACACTAAGTTATAGTTTATAACCGAATTTTTTTTAAATATTTATTTATTTTATTTAAATTTATTTGAGATAAAAATAGATACATAATACTTATATAAGTTCAATGTAATTCATTGTATTAATTTTATAATAATATAGATAAATAAAAAGTTTATTGATCTTTTTTACCGTATTTTACCAACATCCTAGGAGCATTTGTAATTGTACAGAAAACATAATTTTACAACATTTGTGAGTTTAATTTCCAAAATATGAGAGAGATGATTAATATCATGGAGTAAAATGTGGTTCAACAAGATAAAAATATTTTTTGTGAATAGTAAATTTTTACTTTTATTTACCACGGTTAAAAGTAAATAGGGAAATTAAGGGTACAAATGATGTTATTATTACCCTAAAACATGTCCTAATTCTATTTGATAATTTTAATTAGTCCAAAAAAACCTTGGTGATAAAATATTACCCTTTAGGTCCACTTGGATTAGATTAGGAAATTTATTATTATTTTATTTAAAGAAGAGTTAAAGTAGTTAAAATCAATGTTTAATCACTAAAAAATTTTTAATATAGGGTCATAGATAAAATAAATTCAACTATAAATATTAATTAGAAATATAAAATGATTTCCTACATAATGGTATTTTATTTATAATTTTATACATTAAATATGTTTATTTATTTATGACACAATGATGATTTAGTAATTACCTTATTAATGAAGTATTAACATAACTGATATTATAAATACCCATATAAATGTAATTTGAGACTTTTTATGAATTAAACTAATTTTATAGGTTAATATGACATGTTATTAGTGATTTAATTAACTTTTTTCTAACTAATCATGCTGTTATTATTTTCACAAAAATCAATTACCAAATAGTGTCGAATTGACAAATAATAGTTTTTAAAACAAATATTATATTATTAATTGTTATTCTATTCCTAATAATCTATTCTTCATCCGAATTACTTCTATAAGGTTATATATATTAATAATGAACCACTTGGGGTTTGTTTTACTTGTTATTGTATGTTTATTAACCATATAGTGTAAGAAAGCAAGAAGACATGATAAAAGTTAAATTATTTAACTTAGAGTTAAATCTACACGATAACATTAAAATAGTAACCTAAACATGTCTAAAACCTATGTTTTGAGATTATTTAGACCAATTCCTACTATATCTTCGAAATAAATCAATTTTGAGCTATTATAAACCGAATATGACTTTATTATAAAATAATATTTTAACATTATCCTAAGGTTCCCCTCTCCTCCCTTATAAAAGGGCACCTCCTCCCTCTCCTCTTTACACAACATTGAGCCTTCAAGATCGGTCAAAAACTGCCCATTTCACTTCTCAACTTACCTAGAACCATGATAGAGGTCCTGGTCTTCTTCAATGACAAATTTTAGTGCCCTGGGAGGAGATTTCCAAGAGGCGTGTCGAAGAAGAGGTAATATCTGTTACCGATTCATTCAAATTTATTTCTTCTTATACTTCCAATTATTTAGTATTTTAATTATTAATTAATAACATCAGTATCTCTAATATAATTATGTGTTATTATAAATATGAAACAATCCTATTTAACCTTTTATCCATCCTATGGAAAATAAAATCATGGCGCGTGCGTACGTACGGAATATCGTCTCCATGCCGTGGTGTAATCTTTTTTCCACCACCACCTTACTTGGATGGGTATAATGGTGTAAAGAATAACTAAATTTGATTATTATAAATTTATATTTATTCTGAAATAGTATACATACACTTCAATACAATTCCACGGTCATGGGAATGATATAATCGCTCTTGAGTACGTACAGCCTACCGTCTCTACGATGTGATGTGACTCATTCTACATGATATACATTGAATAATGATTATATAAATGAATTTAATGAGTAAATATGATAAATATTACACTAATAAAATTCTTTAAATGAGGTATCTATAACCTAAAAATAATAATAAGTATTTCCTCGACAAAACATGCATAAGAACATAAAGCAATGAACACCCGAATAACAAGTAGGAATGAAATATAACTAATATAAAGATAAGAATATGACCATATATGATATCATAACAATGAATATTATTCTTTAATAAGTCAATTACATTATTTAAATAATTATACAGTAGGTTCGGATACGTACGAAGCAAATCGGATCTAAGGTAAGGGAAAATCTCACAGTCTCATTTTTATCTGAGATTGTTTATACATTAGAAATTACTGGGGAATATTTATTATCCACATTTATGTTTCCTCAATATGTAATATTATATCTATCTTTCTAAAAATTTTTAAATCCAATTCTACACATTGGTGAGTTTATAGTAAAAGATATGAATGGAATCTTTTTATATTTTTAGTACGAGGTACGTTTGGACTTTTCCGGAAAAAGTACGAGAAGAATGTTTTTTTAACTTATACAGCATGAATAGATTTTTATGTTTTCACAGAAAATTATTTCCATGAATCATCCTTTAAAAGTTTTCAAGTTAATTTTTAATCAAATTATTTTAGTTTAAAATTGTATAACATGTTAAGAAATGAAAAATTCTTTTGATTTAGAAAGGATATTTTCCTCAAGAATGGAGTTCAAGTGTTTTATCAAAATTATTTTCCATATAAGATAATATAGGGTTCTGATTTTATCCATATTATTACAATGATTTGATTATGTTATGATGGAATTAATTTTATGATGTCCATTTATTTTATATTGATTATGTTATGATGTCATGATGTTTAAGAATCCCATTTTTATTATACGGGTTATTCTATGATTTATGATTTTGTGTCATACATAAGAATGGTTTCATTGTGAGATGGGTGGGACCTATATCTCCCTCCAATGCATTGTGGAAAGATTTATATCTCATGAGATAAACATGGATGGAACGACAAGTTAATCTGGTTCAGTGATACATGACTGGAACAAGGAGTGAACTCGGTTCAGTAATGGACTTTGTTCGCTACGATGGTCTTGGTAATCATACTTGAGTAATATTAAATGATATTATATGATTATGTGTGTATTCCATAATGTTTCATGTTTTATGTTATGATTATAGGGATTAAATTTCACTACTGTGATTTATCCCATGTTATGATATTATGATCTCTTTTCCATGTTATGATTTTCAAAATGTTATGTTCTTATGAATATGATATGATTGATATTTATTTTTTTTACCATTACTGGGCATTTGAGCTCACCCTTTTGTAAGTTTTATTTTCCCCAGGCCAGGAAGAAGGGTATTAAGTAGGATATTCCAAAAGGGACTCTAGATATGATGAAATAAACGGGAGATAATGTAGATGATTTATGAACCAGTTGTTTATCTTTCCCAGTTTCTAAAGACATTATACCTATATAGTCCTATCATTATTTTTTTATATGTTGTAATAAGTACGCTTCAATTTGGATGTAATAACCATGTATGTAAAGTATGGGTCGTTATAGTTGGTATCAGAGGGAAGTTATAGTTAACCTTTGGAAACTAGGATGTGAAAGCCTTGGTAAGATCTCTAAGGATAGTTCTAAACAATGAACCCAATATTAGAGTTTTAGAAATGTCCATGAAAAACCTATGATAAGACCTAAGGTGTGAAATTTTATTACTAATTATGTTGTTATCCTGTTATAATTAGTGTTACTCACACTATTCTTCTTGGTTTTAGTCAATGGCTGGAACCTGAAAGAACCGTGTTAATGCAGAATGCGATGCGAAATGCAATGATTGTCCCACTGAGCAACCAAATGTTATGGCAGTTGGAATGATAAATCTTGTAACCATGATCACACAACTTTCTCAAACTATGATTCATGCAGGACTTCCAAACGAGCAAAGGAAGGAGCAACATTCTGTTGATTGCTTTTTGAGGAAGCATCCACCCTCATTCAGTGGGTCAACTGATCCATTAGTGGCTGAATAGTGGATCAGTGCCACTGAAAAGATATTTTCAGTTCTACAATGCTCTGAACATGATAAATTCATCTTAGCAGTATATCGTTTGGAAGTTGAAGCTGATCAATGGTGGAATCTTATTAAGAATACGAGGCAAAGGTATGAAATTGAGTCCATGGAATGGTATGAGTTCAAGAACGTGTTTTTCAATAAGTACTTTCCTCATATTCTTCGAACAAAGATGGAGAAGGAGTTTCCTGAACTGAAGAAAATGGACGATGAATCTATTGGTACCTACGAAGAAAAATTTTCAAGAGTTGCAAGGTACACTTCCAGAATTATTATCCAACCTAAGAGTAAAATCGATCGATTCTTTAGTGGCATAAAATGAAGTCTTCGAAGGGTGTTAGCCATAAGGGACTTAAATAGCTACGAGGAAATTTTTTGATGAGATCTCAAGGTTGAGAAGGATATTGGAGTAACCCATCAATCATATGGGTTTGATAAAAAGATGAAAATGGAATTCAATGGAAAATATAAAGCCTACACTGAAAAGAAGATGAGTTTTTCCTTATGCTCAAAGTGTGGAGAGAAACATGGAGGGAATTTTCTTAAAGGGACAAGTAAATGTTTTATGTGTGGAAAATAAGGTAATTGGGAAATTGAATGTCGAAATAATGGGAAGAAGGTGTCTAATGATGCGAACAAAGAAAGGGAGACACAGAATGCACCTCATACACTTCAATGTTTTAAGTGCAAGGAAATGGATCATTATGCCAATCAATGCCCTAATCCAAGGGTTTTTTATGATGATCGCTGTCAACAAAATCTTAAGGCCAATGACAATGGAATGCCACATGCAATTTCTATCGGTGATGTGGATTACGATAACGAAGTGGTGAAAGGTACACTTACCATCCACTCTAAAGTAGAAAATGTTTTATTGGATTTTGGATTCACCCAAACTTTTATTTCTAAAGAATATTCTAAGGGTATCACCATATTACCTCAGTAGTTAGATATTGAATTACCTATGACAACCACTAATGGAACAACAGTCTCATAAAATGTTTACAATTTTTCTCAGATTGAAGTTTGTGGGAAATTGGTTCTTACAAATCTTGTGATCCTTAATATAGTGGAATTTGATGTGATTCTTGTCATTGATTGGATTTCCTTATGTGGATCTCATATCAATTTCCAAATAAGGGAAGTCACAATTCATATTCAAGATCAATCGATGATCGTCTATCGATGCAAGGTTGAACATAACCTTCCTGTGGAAATTTCTTTCATCTTATGGGTCTTGATTCCACTAAATGAAGGTTATTAATCTCAAATGGTTGGAGAGAAACTCATGATTAAGAATATTACCATTGTACAGGAGTTTGATGATGTCTTTCTAGAGGAATTTCATGGTCATCCACCAAATCTGAAGTTGAGTTTTCAATAGAACTTGTACCGGGTTCTTTACCTATTTCAAAGGCACCTTATAGAATGGCCCCAATTGAGTTGTAGGAATTGAAGAAGCAACTCCAAGAAAATATTTATAAGCGATTCACACACCCTAGTGAATCACCTTTGGGAGCACATGTTCTGTTTGTTAAGATGAAATATGGATCAATGAGACTCTGCATTGATTACCGAGAACCTAAAAAGATCACTATCAAGAACAAATATGTTATCCCATGCATTGATGAATTATTTGACCAACTACGTGGAGCTCAATACTTTTCCAAGATTTATCTTCATTCATGGAATCATCATGTAAGGTTCAAAAGGGAGGATATAACAAAGACAGCTTTCCGTACTAGGTATGGACACTATGAATTTATAGTGATGCCATTTGGTCATAATAATTCCCTGCTTTCTTCATGGATCTAATGAATAGAGTCCTTAGATACTATCTTGATCATTTTGTGGTAGTATTTATAGACGATATTCTTGTCTATTCAAAGTTCAAGGAATAACATGAAGATCACTTGATAATTCTATTGAAGACCCTGAGAAAGGAGAATATTTATGCAAAAATTACCAAGTGTGAATTTTGGCTTAAAAAAGTTTCATTTTTGGGTCACATAATCTCAAAAGATAGGATATCTGTGGATCCATCAAAAACAAAGGTTATTGAATGATGGTCGATACCAAAAAAAGTAACTGAGATCCGTAGTTTTCTTGGTTTAGCTGGGTACTATCGATGTTTTCTGAAAGATTTTTCAAGATTTTCTAACCTACTCACCAAATTGACTCGGAAAGGAGTTATGTTTGTTTGGATAGAGGAATGTGAAGATAATTTCAAGGAGTTAAAATAAAGATTATCCAGTGCACATGTTCTCACACTGACTTGTAGTGGATAAAGGTTTTTGATATACACTGATGCATCCCAGAAGGGGTTAGGGTGTGTTCTCATGAAAAATGATATGGTGATAGGTTATGCCTCATGAGAGATGAAAATCCATTAGAAAAATTACTCAACTCATGATTTGGAGTTAGCTATGGTAATCTTTTCATTAAATATTTGGAGGAATTATCTTTATGGTGAAAGGTGTGATATTTATACTGATCATAAAAGTTTAAACTATAATTTCACACATATGGAGATGAATATGTTCCAAATATGTTGGTTGGAGTTGATTAAGGACTACGACTGCTCAATTCATTATCACCCTAGGAAAGAAAACAAGGTGGAAGATGAATTAAATCGACAAGACCATGATAGCTTATCCATGATGAGGATCACAAAAGATCCAATATTTATGGATTTACAAAGGTTGGATCTTGGAATTATAATGGAACAAGAAAATCATATCTTTATCAAATGAATGTTCAACCATATATACAAGTGAAGATTAAATATGCACAAAAAGAAGTTTTAGAGTTACAAAAGAAGGTGAGAAATGTTCCTGAATTCAACCATGATTGTGATGGGATAATAAGGTTCAGGAATCGGGTTTGTGTTCCACCCATCCTAGAATTAAAAAATGAGCTGCTGGATGAGGCTCATAGTTCTTAATTCTCTATTCATCTTGGTCGCACGAAGATGTATAGGGACCTGAAAGGGTACTTCTGGTTGGATGGCATGAAAAGATTTGTTTTTGAATATGTCTCTCGATTCTTGGTTTGTCAGTAGGTTAAAGCTGAGAGACAGATGTCTAATGGGATGTTACAACCATTACGCATACCCAAATTGAAATGGGAAAAATCATTATGGACTTTGTCACCAGACTTCCTAAAACATCCAAAGGAAATAATTCTATCTGGGTCATAGTTGATCGTCTTATGAAGTCGGCACACTTCATTACGGAGGTGAGTTTCAGCACTGCTTATCATCATCAGACAGATGGTCAGTTTGAGAGGAAAATTCAAACTCTAGAAGACATGTTGACAACTTGCTCTATGGATTTCGAAGGTGGTTGGGATCAACACATCCCTTTTGTGGAATTTTCTTATAATAATAGATTTCACTCCAGTATTTAGATTGATCCTTTTGATGATCTCAAAGGAAAATAATGCATGACTCTAACTTGCTGGGATGAATTTGGGGAAAGAAAGCTATTAGGACCTGATCTTGTTGATGAGATGGCATAAAAGGTCAGATCTATTCAACAACACATAAGAGTAGCTCAGAGTCGACAAAACCGTTATTCCAAAAATTGAAGAATATACCTTGATTTTGAACTGGGTGATAATGTGTCCCTACGAATATCTCCTTGGAAGAGAGTAATGAGATTTGGAAAGAAGGGAAAGTTGAGCCCTAGGTATATTGGTCCTTTTGAAATACTGGATCGTGTTGGGAAGGTAGCTTACCAATTGGTGATTCCACTGAATCTCTCTCAAGTTCATGATTTGTTACATGTATCTCTCCTAAGAAAGTACATACATCATCCATCACATCTACTAATCTCAGAAGTATTACTGCTGGAGCATGATCTTATTTATGAAGAATAGTCGATAGAGTTCTTGGATCGTAGCAAAATGTCATACGGAACAAGACCACTTTCTTGGTGAATGTTTTATGGAGGAACCACCAATTAGAAGAAGCTACATGGGAACCTGAGGATATGATGAGGGAGAGGTATCCTCATCTGTTTGTTAAAAAGTGACGAATTTCAAGGGCGAAATTCATTTTAAGGGGGGTAGAATGTAACACCCGAGATTCTATGAGAAATATTTTATTTTTATAATGTTATACGCAACACCAAAGGAATATTTCACTACACACAACACTGACTTGTCTTGCATTGCACGCTAGAGAAACCTTCCTCGATAGCCTACATTGTACGCAATACCGAGTTTCACTAAACAGTGATATGTTATTAATATATTATTAAAACTTGTCATTACGAATAGTAATACCCACTTTTTCAAATTTTATAAACTTTATCATTAAAAATCGACTTTATTTTTGGATTCAGAATATCGAAATTATCCTTGGGTGAATTATTGGTATTTTTCTGAAAACATTCAATTTTTTATGAATAGTGAAAAACACTGATTTATAGTTTAAAACCGAATTTTTATTTAAATAATTATTTATTTTATTTAAATTTATTTTTGGTTAAAATAGATACATAATACCTATATCAGTTCAATGTAATTCACTGGAGTCATTTTATAAAAATATAGATATATAAAAATTTATTGAACTTTGTGACCGTCTTTTACCCACCTCCTAGGAGCATTTGTAATTGTACATAAAACATAATTTTACTGCTTCTTTGAGATAAATTTCTGAAATCTGAGAGACATGTTTAATATAAAGGAGTGAAATGTGCTTTAATAAGATAAAAATAATTTTTTTAGAATAGTAGCGTTTTACGTTTTTTTACCACGGTTAAAAGTAAATAGTGTAATTAAGGGTAAAAATGATATTATTATTACCCTAAAAAATATCCTAATTATATTGGATAAGTTTAATTCGACCAAAAACAACCTTAGGGATAAAATATTACCCTTTAGGTCCACTTGGATGTGATTAGGACATTTATTATTATTTTATTTAAAAAAGAGTTAAAAGAGTTAAAATCAATGTTTAATGACTAAAACATTTTAAATATAGGGTTATACATAAGATAACATGAACTATAAATATTTATTAGAAATATAAAAATATTTAATACATAATGGTATTTTATTTATAATTTTTATACAATATATAAGTTAATTTATTTATGACACAATGATGATGCAGTAATTACCTTATTAATGAAATATTAACATAATTGATATTATAAATACCCAAATAAATGTATATTGAGACTTTTTATGAATTACACTAGTTTTATAGGTTAATATGACATGTTAATATTGATTTAATTAACCTTTTTATAACAAATCATGCTTTTAGGATATTCACAAAAATCAATTACCAAATAGTTTCAAAATAGACATAAAATAGGTTTTAAAACAAATATTCTATTATTAATTACTATTATATTCCTAAAAATATTAGGTTTGTCCAAATGACTTACATAAGGTTATATATATTTATAATGAACCACTTGGGGTTCGTTTTGCTTGTTAAAGTATGTTTATTAACCATATAGTTTAAGAAAACAAGAAGACATTGTAAAAGTTAACTTATTTAACTTAAAGTTAAATCTAATTGATATGGTTACAATAGTAAACTAAACTTGCCTAAAACCTTTTTGTTGAAAGGATTTAGACCCATCCCCACTTCAGATTCGAAATAAATAAATTTGGATCTATTATAAACCAAATATGACTTTATTATAAAAAAAATATTTTAAGTTTTCCCTATGTTTCCTCACTCCTCCCTTATAAAAGGGAACCGCCTCCCTCTCCTATTTACACAACTTTGAGCCTTGAAACTCGGCCAAACCCTGCCCATTTCCCTTATCAACATCCATAGAAACATACTAGAGGTCTCTTTCTTCTTAAAATACCAATTTTAGAGCCCTAAGAGGATGTTTCAAAGAGGCGTGTCGAAGAAGAGGTAATATCTGTCACCGATTCATTCAAATTTATTTCCTCTTCTACGTACTCTTCTTTAGTTGTTTCATTATGAAGTAATAACATAAGTACCACTCATATACTAATATGTTACTATAAATATGAAACAACCCAATTTCACCTTCTATCCATCCTATGGAAAATAAAATCACCGCGCGTGCGTACGTACAGAATACCATCTCCACACCGTGGTGTAATCTGTTTTCCACCACTACCTTACTTGGATGGGTATAATGGCGTAAATAAAAACTATATATGATTATTTTAAAGTGATATTTATTATGAAATATTATACATACACTTTGATACAATTCCACAATCATGGGAACGATATAAACGCTCGTGCATACGTACGGCCTACAATCGCCACGATGTGATGCGACTCATTCTACATGATCTTAATTGAATAATGATTATATAAATGAATTGAACAAATAAATATGATATATATTACACTAATTCCATTCTATAAATGATGTATCTATAACCTAAAAATAATATTAAGAATTTATTTGACAAAACATGCATAAGAACATAAAGCAGTGAACACCCGAATAACAAGTAGAAATGAAATATTACAAATAAGAAGATAATAATATGACCATATATGATAACATAACAATGAATATGATTCTGTAATAATTCAATGACATTATTTAAATAATTATAAAGGATGTACGGATATGTACGAATAAAATCGGACGTATGGTAAGGGAAAATCATTCAATCTCATTTTTATCCGAGATTGTTTATACATCAGAAATTACGGGGGAATATTTTTCATCCACATTCATGTTTCCTCAAAATGTAATATTATTTCTATCCTCCAAAAAAAATGAAATCCAATTTTACTCATTGGTGAGTTTTTATTAAAAGATATTAAAGGATTATTTTTTCGTTTTTAGTACAAGTTACTTTTTGACTTTTCGGGCCAAAGTACGAGAGAAATGCTTTTTCTAACTTATACAGCATGAATGGATTTTTATGATTTCATAGAACATTATTTCCCTGAAGCATCATTTACATGTTTTCTAGTTAATTTTTAATGAACTTATTTTAGTTTAAAATTGTATGTCATGTTAAGAAAGGAAAAATATTTTTGATGTAGAAAGGATATTTTCCTCAAGAATGGAGTTCAAGTGTTTTATCAAAATTATTTTCCATCTAAGATAATATAAGGTTCTGTTTCTATCACTATTTTTAAATTGATTTGCTTATGTTATGATGGAATTAATTTTATGATTTCCTTTTATCTTATATGGATTATGTTATGATTGAATGATGTTTAATAATTCCATTTATATTCCACGGGTTATGCTGTGATTTATGATTTTGTGGCACACATAAGAATGGTTTCCTTATGAGATTGGTTGGACCAATATCTCACTCCAATGCATTGGGTAATGATTTATATCTCATGAGATATACATGGATGGAACGTCAAGTTAATCTGGTTCAGTTATACAGGACTGGAACAAGGAGTGAACTAGGTTCAGTAATGGACTTTGTCCGCTATGATGGTCTTGGCAATTAGACATTACTAATATGAAATGATTTTCTATGATTATGTGTGTATGCAACAATGTTTCATGTTTTAAGTTGTGATTATTGGGATTACATTTCACTACTATGATTTATCCCATGTTATGATATTAAGATCTCTTTTTCAGGTTAAGATTTTCAAAATGTTATGTTCTTATGAATAAGATATGATTGATATTTATTTTGTCTTCCCTTACTGAGAATTTGAGCTCACCCTTTTGTATGATTTCTTTTCCCCAGGCCAGTAAGGAGGGTATTAAGTAGGATATGCCAAAAGGGACTCTAGATATGATGAAATAAATGGATGAAAATATAGATGATTTATGAACCAGTTGTTTATGTTTCCCAGTTTCTAAATACATTATACCTATACGGTCCTATTATGGTTTTGTTATATGTTGTAATAAGTATGCTTCAATTTTTAAGTAATAAACATGTGTGTAAAGTATGGTTCATTATACTTGTGAAGTATAAGATAGATATGTGACCATACTATAGATATTTATGGAGTATTATGGTCATTATAACAAATATATTCGTAGTTTAATCCATGGAAACCCCATATTACCTTAACAATATAATTAATTTATATGGTTTTCACTATTCAGTTTGGTCAAAAATTATGTTTATTAGGTTTTAATAATATTATTAATTATGTAAATGATTAAAATTACTTAAATTCAGATTATAGATATTTTATTTAAATATTTTTAATTTTTAACTGATTCAAAATAATATTTTAATTTATCAACACTTTAAATTAAAGGATAGTTTCATTAAATATTCATATTTTTAACTATTCATAAAAAATTAATATTTTCAAAAATTTCAAAAACAACTCATTGTAATATAATTATGAAATTTCGATTTAAAAATTCACATTATCAATTAAAATAAAATTTCTAAAATGGTCAATAATTAGTTTTAAAATATGTTTGAAAATAAGCTACAAAACAGCATATTTGGAAAAATATATTTTTTATGCGTAAAATATGATTTATAAATAAATCATCTCTAAAAACATAAGTAGAATTAGAATTATTATATTTACTATATAATATATAAATTTCATTAAAATCATTCAGAGAAATTTTCAGGTTTTATTTGATGAGGTGAAACATGTTTGTTAATTGAAATTTTATTTTCAGAAAGACATTTCATTTATGTTCAAACGACTTTTTTTATAAATATTTTTACTGTAATGAATTAATTTTATAAACCAGTTTAAACCATATTTTATAAAAATTTATTTTATCATATTCCTAACCTCTATTCCATTAGATAAGAGATAACTATAATTTTAAATAATAATATTTTAATAGCCTATTTCATTTCATTTAAGCTCATTATTATAGGTCGTACAAACTAAACTTAATTGTGTATGTAACAAAAGATAAAATATTTGTTGCATGTAATTTAATAAAAACATATTATTTCATATAATAAAAAATATACTCAACATTTCATGCAACAAAAAAATATAAAAGATTAAATTTACTTGAAAAAATATATTTTACCAACTTTTAGGGTGTTATATTATACCCGAATTGAAAAGAATATCACCCTCAAAATGAATCAATTTTCTTCCAATAAATCTGGATAATTGTACAACATTACATCCTTATGTTTCCATTTATATTCCTTTACCAAGTGGGTTTCCAGAAAACATTAACTTGGTATGTGGTATTGTTCGGTATAACCATCATTATTTGATCTAGAATCTCTACCCTTGTTCCTCACAGGGAATGTCATGATCCAGTAGTTTGTCCTATGAGTTCTGTTAATGTGATGGATCAGGTATGTACATAATCTAGAAGATATACGGAACACATCTTGATTCTATGAAAGGTTTTGTAGATGTTCAAATTGATAGGATGTCGTCTCTATATTATCCAGAATAACAAACGAAAAAATATACGTATAGCTTAGATTTATTTCAATCATAAGACCAATTTCATCCTTTATTTGTACTTCAATCAATTTCTACATTATATCTTACTACAAGAAATGAAGATTATTTTTTTTTATTCCGAAAGTACTAATAGACCACAAGTATTATAATAGAGTGATACAAAATTCCTTCTATATCAGTTTAAAAAAGGCTAGAATTGGAAATAGTAATGGTATATATAACACTATGTTACCTGTTTTAAGGTACTCAACAATGCTTATTTTGATCATGATTTAGTTATATTTTATCTCAGGTTGTTTCATGTTGAAAATTTAGTCTATTGGATATTTTTTTGGTTATTCAATGTCGGCACACTGTTTTCCCAAAGCGAGATCCCCTCTAGTGAAAACCATGAATACTCTGACACTTTGGGTTTTCATGATTGACTTATGGTTTGAAAAACCAATCCCCCACCTAGTAGAAAATAAGAACCCTAATATTGGGACACATACTTAGGGCATATGTTTTTCTCTATGTTCTCCCCAACCTAGCTAAATGTGGCTGTAATCATTTTTAATCCAAAAAATTACCAAACAAATTTTTGATCTCCCATTTTACATACCTATCCTACCCACTCATCCATAGTCAATTTCATAGGCTTTGGAGACTCTATAAAACCAATTTTGGGCCATCCAACCCCCTTTTTCAATGAATTAATGCACTAGTTGAAGATCTGATCTCTCTCTTATAAATGAATATCCTATCATTTGTTATATCTCATTCTCTTTTTCTACTAAACGTAGATTTGTTTCAACCATTTTTTTATTGGATATAATCTCTATTCAATTGAATTTTGATTCTATATTTTATTTTTTAATATTATTCATTTTCTTTTTTTTATCAGCATTCAAAATTATAGTTTTTGTGTGTTTTAATTCCATTACATAAGTAAGTTGGTTCATTTTTAGGGTCTCTGTATAATTAAACTATGATATCTTTACTTGATGAATTAAAATTTAATTGATTTATAAAAAACCCAAATTCTTGTGAATTTGATTTTTATTATTATATGTTATTGATTTCTGGAAAACACCCTAATTCCAATAGAATTTGAGGTTGTGGCATGTTATGAAATAGATGAAATAATTTGAGGAATTGATTTGATAAAATTGGGTTAAATAAATTAGTTAAAAAATATGTTTTTGTTTCTATCTAAAAGGAATAAAATCATAAAAACCCCATGTTTAGGGTTTTCTAATAGATTTGGAATATTAAAACATAATATTTGGGAAATTAAATAGTAAATGATATTTTATTTTAAAAGAAATTATTTGTCAATTTTTTATTTTTATTATTATTAACATGTGAGAATGGGTAGTTGTTAGTTTATCTGGGGAAAGAGCACTAGGATGCTGATTCCCAAAAAATTGATTGATGATGGAAACAATAAAAACATCTAGTTAGGGGGAGATTATCCCCAATTGGATGTTGATGAGTTATATTCATAATAATCCTTAGGGATGTGTGTAAACATGTTGTCTTTGATACTAGATATGAGAAGTATGAGGATCCGAAATGTAGAAACTATTATATTGTTGGGTAGATAACTATGGAACATCTTTTGTTTATTTTCATATATATGTCATTGATTATATAACTATTTTACTCTTGTAAGTTGATTTATAAAAACTAGTTTATATAAATTTTATATTTAACCATATTGAAATATTATTCCATCAAATTTAAATGATATTTTGATTTATTTTAAATATGAAAATGCAATTCCATACCTTGTTTGATTTATATATGATAAGTGTATTTTATGAATGCGTCTTATTGAATATTAATAAATTTATTCTTATATTTAAAATATTATATTTCTAAATGTTGGAAAATATAATTTGGTTTTTGTTTTATGAATGGATAAAATCAATCATTTTAAAAAGATAATAAATGGATTAATTAATAATATTATAAGAACCAAGAGCATGATGAAAAACTGGAGCATAACATTTATACATTGGGTAAACAAATAAATTATGTGAGATCATCCAGAGTATCCCTAACTACCGCTGCAAGTCATGACATCTCACATGTTTTGAGAATCCATTACACATTGTTCTAACAAATACACATTGTCAAATATAAAATTGAAGAATGATGTAAAAAACCAATACTGATGTGGATTATAAGTCGTGTAAATATTTACACATTCTAAAACTATCAAAAATTTGGAAAAAAAATTATGCATTAAAAACTCCCACAGCTACTCCTTTGGAATGATCCAGAATAGAGGGACATTCCAGGATGCATTCTGGTGATGAGTACTACCACAAATCCATTATAATGTTTCATTTCTGTAGGATATTATTTTTTTATTTCTATACCCTCTCACCACTCGAATGAGGCATTGATTTATTTTTGTCATGGAATGTGTGATTATTGTGGAATGATTTTATGAAGTATTTTACTTTGGATTTTTTGTGTGTGGAAATTTTGAATATGTTCACCAATTCTATATCTTTATTTATTCTTCTTGTATAAAATTTATGAGTTAAGTTAGGAATTGAGTTTAATTTCCTTCATTCATTGATCATGAAACTTTCCTGATTTTATTGAATAACATAATTTTATATGGGATCTAGGGTTTATACTTCTTCAATTTCCATTGGAATTGCCCATTCCCTATGGTTAAATAATGATTTGGGTTTCAAATTATTTATAACACAATGTACCAGATCATGCGAAAATGGATACATAAGATGAATGAAATTTACCATTACCATTGGAGTCACTTTGACCTAATTTTAATGACTGTATTATTTTTAATTGATCATTTGATACAGTTTCATCCCATGAAACTGTCTTCATTGCTATTGAGCACCAATTTTATAATTTATTCTACCACTTACTCCACTAATCACATGATGAATAAAAAAGATTTATTTTTTAAAAACAAAATTTTTTAAGGTTTATTTTGATTAATTAATATTTCCTCCAACCATGTCTGTATGGGTTGGACCAGATACTTTCAATTCCTATAATCCCACACTTTTTTGTGGTTTGTTTGTTTTGTGTTTATTAATATCTAAATTTGGTATTCCGGTGGGAATTAATAATGCTGCATAAGGATACCAAATATTTGGAACTATTTATGTGGATAGGATTAGGGAACTTATTTGAAACACCCTATGGTTTTTTGAAATATTATTTTTCAAAATAATTTAATATTTTAAATATTTATAATTTCATGAAACACTAAATAAAACTTCTTTTATATGATATAAAATAGTTATTATTACATTTTTTTCCACACAATGTTTATTTTGGGCCATAATAAACACTTATATTAGCTTATTATACATGCAACATTATTTTTTTCTTATCATACAAGCAATTCCGAGTTCTTTAGATAGATTGTGTTACACGTAAGATATTGTTTTCAAAACTACAATGTACTGTTACTATTATTATTAATATATTATTATATGTGACACCTAGAAATTATAATGGAAGTTATTATTGAATAAATTATTTAAATATGATTTATAAATGAGTGTAATTTGATTCCTTTTTTTATCAATTAATAAGAAATGAAAGTAAGAATTGTTTGAAAATAATAAATGGGTTTTCTATAAATACTATTTTTTTCTATAGAAACACCATTTTGTCTCAAAAAATTAATCAAAGAACTATTGATGAATGTTTTTGTAATATTTTATATTCAATTATTTTTAACACTCATATAATTAGTTTTATAGACATAATATAAGAATAAATCCAATTTTCTAAATAAATGATATATTTTTCTAAAAATATATTTTAGTGTCTTTTGATGGACAACTAATTTTAAATATAATTATTTAAATTTTATAATTTATAATAAAAAAATAAATTTCAATTTTCAAAATTTAAATATAAAAATTTACTTTTGGTGATGTTTTGTAATTTTTCAGAGAAGATTAATTTTTTTTGAATTGTGAAAAATAATGAATTTTAATTGAAAATTATTTTATCATCTATTTTTTTAGTTAAAATATGTTTTTATTTGGGTGTAAAGTATTAATATACCAATTATAACCCTATTAATACAATTTTTGACAATGGATCCATTTTTATATTGAATTTGGATATAAAGACATTTCAAATATTTGGAACTTTTCACTTTAAGAACACATTGTCTCATCCCGTCTCTGAGATTGATTTTAAAATAATTTATATGAATTCTATGATTATAATGTTGAAAAGTGAATTCCATATTTTCAATAATAATAATTAAAAAATTCTAATATGTAAAAAATAGTTTTTTACCAAAATATTAATCGAAATTAATTAAAACTATTTAAAGTGATTATGGTAAAAATGTGATTAATAAACAACTAAACATAACATATAAGGTGTAATAATGACCCTATCGTCAACTAATAATTATTTTATTCCATTATTTCTACCGTTACAAATCACGGGATCAAAAAGGGTCAATTGTAACCCCTGTGGGGAAAGTAAAACATGACAAGCACTCAAATCCTTTCAAGAATACACAATATTTCCTTTAACCCACATATAATGGCCGCCTATTATCCTCCTATAATCACAAATTTATATAAATTTTGGATCATAAAAATCCATAAGAAATAAGCTCCAAACATCTGTCCCTTCACCAAAGAGGCCAAAAATTTGGAATACATCCATCCAAGGATTCCCTTTGGTGGAAAAAAAGGATTTACCCAAATAAAAGGTAATAGCCTTCAACAATTTATTTTGTTGTATTTTCAATTTATACACCCTAAAATATTCTATAAGGCCCCAGCCTTAAACCTTACTTAATCTTGAGGTATTACAAGATTACACATTGAGGAACTTTTCAGGTTTAGAGTTTTATAGAATTAGATCATAAAACTTGCATTACATTCCACATTTAAACAAAGTGGTTACATAAAATATAGTATTCATTTTTCCCATCAACACAAAAATATTTAAGATAAAACATGGATTCTTTGTTGACACTTCCTTGACACTAACATCATATCATGTACCATTCCCTTGACCTGTGAAAAACATTTCAAAAACATGGGATGAGCATAAAAAGCTCAGTAAGGGTTTTAAAAAGTATGGAAAGGAAACATGAGTACATATATACATAAGAATGAAATCATACTTTACCCATAAAACATAAGCACTTTAACATACCTCATGAAATCATGAATAAATCATATAAATCATAAGACATAAAGGTAACTTGAGGAATTCATAACATTCTTACGTAGGGAGTAACCCTCTTGGTTACGTTTGGAATACCAATCACATCATATTCCCTAAATCTCTTCAGGGATACCTTAACGCTTAACTCCTTCGCATTACCCAATGCATTAGAGAGATATATCAGGCTCACCCGCCCTTAGTTTATCACGGAACCACCGGTCTTCATAAAAAATTCCAAAGAACCATAACATAATCATAGCACATTACTTAATCATAAAGTAAATATAACATTCCCACATATAACATTTTAAGATATTGAAATACGAATCCATTCTAAAAACAATTTTTAAAACCATTGAAAACATTTAATAAAGAGATTTTTAAATCAAAGTGTCCCATACCACATTGAAGCTTTTAACATTTTAAATCATTAATATCCATATAAATAAATCCTTAAAACCATTTTGAAAACATGAATATTAATGAGAAATATTTATAAGAATAAATCATTAAAACATTTAAAATGATATTTTAGGTAAAGGGTTTTTCACAAAATGAGAGACACTTGAATACAATAATTGAGGAATAAAATTTAATCAAAACTTGATAATATCATGAGAATAAAGGGATTCATGATATAATATTCCAAAGGACAGTATATACACCATATAAGAGTGAATTGGTGCATAACAACAATGAAGTCTCAATGGAAATGGAAATTGAGATGAAATCCATTATAAAGATGGTATCCTTAAATTAAGGATAAATAAATCTCATAATTATGTGTTAAAAATATAAATACACCCAATATAAGTGGATATTAATTGTAATATAATCAAATTTAATTCACACATATTCAAAGGATGACATATTCAATAACTACATGTTGAACCCAAAGAAATCGAAATTGGGTTAAGAAGTTCCCTTGATAGCCTAACAGTGTCACATCAAATTTTAGAAAAAGAGTTGATGAGAGAGATAAAGGGTATCTAATAACTTGGACATAAAATTTATGGTTATAAGGATATATAATAACATATCCCAACATAATAATATGAAAATTAAAAGGCATAACAAAAGAAGACTTTTAAAAAGAGGAGGGTGAAAGGTTCCCTTACCGATTTGGGTAACTTTCGAAACGTACACCCCATGAAAGAAAGACTATAAAACATTGATGTAAATACTCATAAATGAAATTATGTTACACAAAGATTAGAATAATAGATAGTACATACACCACTCAAAAGGAAATATTGGCAAATGTAGCATCAATCTCACGAAAACACAAAGTGAGATAAAAAGCCACTTATGAAATTTCGGCAGCCTAACGACGCCAATTAATACTTCGAAAAATGGATTTATAAGATCAAATAAGGTCTCTCATAATATGAAAATAAAAATTACAGAATTAGGAATATAAAATAATATCCCGATACACAAGAAATATGAGCTTAAAAGATATGACATAAATGGGACAACTTAAAAAGAAAGAGAGGGGTAGGATCCCGTACCTCGGGTCCGACTTGACTCGATCGTTCTTTAACCTCCTGAATAATAAACATGAGTTAATTTCTACTTTCATAAGAACCTTTTTCAATTTAATTTTTTCTTTTATATCACTTACTACCATGCTATAAACACTATGTGATTATTTAAGTTAATAATGGTCATTTTGTAGATCATTGCTACTTGAGTCAAAAATAAACTCTTTACAATTACAAGTTGTTCATGTGGTAAAATATATATTATATCCAGAATTATATGAATTATTTAGATATAATATATATCATATATATCCATTATATACATGAATTTATAATATTACATAACATTTAGAGGTATGAAATGAAATGCACCGTTCATGGAGATGGTAAGCCGTACGTACGCATGAACGCTACTTCCATTTCTATTTCTTATTTAATGGAATTAAAACATAATGATACATAATAGTATTATAATTCCAGTATGGTATCATATATAATATAATTAAATTTATCCTTTATACGTACCCAATATGGTATTAACGAATCAGATCACTTTGAGGGGGCGGTAGTCCGCACTTCCTAAAATGAAGATATCGCGTTTAACCATAATGGAAACCATAAAGGTATGACATAAACGAAAAATACAGAAGCTTAATTAAAACATAAACATGTTATATGTCATATATAAATATAGTTACATCTTAATGGCCACCTTTGAGGGTGTTAAAATAATATTGAACAATCATCGTTTCGTGAGGCAGAAATTCACCATCCACAGAAACCGTATGTTCTTTAACCATTATATGTAGGTGTGTGTAATTATAGCTAGAATAATTCTTATAACAACATCCTATTATATTTAAGATACTATATTTCTTACAAAATAAATGAATAAAAAGAGTTTAGGGGGTTGGAGAATCCAAATAAAACAAAAGAACACAAGTGAAGACATTACCTTAAAATCAGATATGTCTCTTTGATTTGAGCTCAAAGGCTTCCTTGGGAAGACTTCTGCCCAAAGTGAGGATTCTAGGAGTAATATAGGGATGTGGAGAGACAAAATGATCAGGTTTTGGCCAATCCAAAGGCTTGATAGGTGTGGGTAAGGTGGTAGAGGTGGGGGACTTTTATAAGAGGAGAGGAGGGGCACTCTTGGAAAGTTACAAAATGTTACTTTATTTTCAAATGAGTTTCAGATTTTAAAGGTCCCAAATTGATGTATTTAGAGGATAAGGTGGTAAGGGTTCGAAATATACTCATACAATAGGTCTTTGACAAGTGTATGTTATATTTTTAACATTATCTTTTCATTTTATTTAAATCCTTTATTAATGATGTAATCGCTGCATCATTATGATGTCATAAATAATTTAATTTATTTAATGTCTAAAAATTATAAAAAAATATCATGATGTAGGAAATAATTTTAGATTTCTAATAAATATTTATAGTCAAACATATGACTTGTATAACCCTATTTAAAAATTGTTTTAGTAAAACAACTCATGCTTGTGACATTTTTATTTTAACTTGAAGTAAAAAGTTATTTATGTCATTTTCCAACCAAAGTGTCTCCATGGGGTCCCCAAGTTGACCCATAGATTTTCTTGGTCGGACATGACACATCCAATGGGGGTAGGACATGTGTCTAGGTCATTTCATATTATTAAAACATTATTTTTACCTTAAATTACACTAATTACCTCTAATCACGATTAAAAACGTAAAAGTTACTATTCACCAAAAAATTATTTTAATCCCATTGAACCACATTTTACATCATAATGACAACCATGTAAGTTGGATTTTTGAAATTCAAATCACAGAAGTGGTAAAGTTTCATTTAAACGAAAAAATCAGTTTTTAAACTACCACTTAGTGGTTTCACTATTCATCAAAAATTGGAGCTTTTCAGAAAAATACCAAAAATTAACCCCAAGATATATTTGATATTATGAATTCAAAAATGATGTCTATTTTAAAAAATTCAAAACATATATGTTGAATTAATTAATTTAATAATTAATTCCTGCTGTCAAAACAAATAGCGTGTTCTTAAGAAACAATATCTATTAAAAGATTGACACCAGTTTAAGTCCAATTTCAAAGTGAAATTAATTCCAATGACCACCATTAGATTAAATGGTAAAAATATATTCTAAATATACTCTAATATAAATTAAAAATATAATCTATCCATATAAATAAATCAGATTAAAAGGAGGTTTTGAATTAAAATTCAATATTTTAAATAAAAATGATCTTTATCGGAAAAATAACAACATTTTACACAAAGTAAATTTTGATGTCCAGATTCAAAAGAAGGATTTTATTTTGTCAAATAAAACATATAAAATTGTAAAAAGTATATTTAAAAAGGGTTCTCCATCAAAAAGTGGTTAATCGACCTTTTAAAGAATATTATAAGATTAATGCTTAAAATTGGATTCATTTGCATTTTAAGCATCCAACATTTATTGGATAAAAGTAAAAATATTTGACAAACATATATAATAATTTTTTAGTTAGTTCCGTTCATTGCCTCCATTACAACGGCTAGGCGTTAACTACCTTTTAAAATAATATTATTTTATTATTAGAGTGCAACGTATGATTTCAAAGAAACTCGTTGTTGCGTATTGCGTACGCCCTCGAGCATAGCATTACTTTTAATGTAATATTAATATTTTATTCAAAAATATGGATAAATATGAAAATGTATTATTCTTTATTTACCCGGGGTGTTACATCCTTCCCCCCTTTTGGGAATTGCGTCCTCACAATTTTAAAATTGGGCTTAAAAGCTTCATTGAAAATCCCACATCGGAACAAGAGTCGGTAAAACTATCACTTTAAATGAATGGGAGAGAAGTACATATGTCACCCGAGTTAACCCATACTAGGATTCCATGTATGAAAATATATATATGGAGGAAAAAACAAAGGGTCATTTTCTGATGGAGAGTGATAGTAAACATGTCTAGGAGAAAGTTAACAATAATAAAATCAAAAACTTGTGATGGGTTAAACAGTATTTGATTCCCCAGTCGGAAAAATTAATAGACAACATTTTTGTTTTAAGTTACTTTTCATTGAGGAATTTATTTATGATCTTAACTAAAACATAAGGAATCATACTTAATTGTCATGTTGACTTTCGACTTTTACTATATTTCTTACACGAACTCATATTTTCTCCCAAAGACGTGTATTTAAGATGACTTGTTCACATTAAGAGAGTGATAATCAACTTCTAGAGAATCACCTAATCCACAAAAGAGAACTATATACTTCCCATGTCTTTAGACCTTAACCAAAACTAAAATCCAAAGTTCAAAAAAGACCATTCAATAAACATCTATCCATAAAATTCTACAAACTAAACCAAACTATGATTGAAACCCAATTCTCTGAAAGATTTGATCAAATAGTCTCCTAAGATAAATTTTAACATTTTTCTCCAAAATAACATCAGTTACTCTTACAGTCTCATACTAAAAAGTAATAAACCTAATCACATATCCTCCATGATAGGCTAATCATTTCCATTTATAACAAAAAAATCAACTTACTATTAATTCATAAAATCATCTATCTAAAAAGAATCATTCAAACTAACCAGGGACTTCACGTAGTCAAGTGGTAGACGATAAATACCAGTTGCACTTATGTTGTAGGTTCGATTCCCGCAGCTTCATCTGACGCGACGGGTTGTCATACGGTCTTTGTGTTGTCCCTTTTCAAAAACTATATAATTTTATAACATTCCTTAAAAAGAGATAAATTCATCAAAAATAACCTTAACATATTTTAACCATAAAGGTTATCTGATAACTTCTATTTTGCAACCCAAAATGTATTAACTAGTAATTGCCTCAAATTAAAGGATCATATAAACCCAAATGGTTATTTATAACTATATCCACAAAAGAAAGGATGATTATTCCTTGAATAAAATTTTCGTATATCAAACATCAGGGTTACTATAAAAAGTCTTCTAATATAACCTCATGTTCAAAAGATACTTAATACATCTATGAATTTCACCATCCTAAAATCTACCATAACCATTGAATCCCTTATATGATGAATTTTTACTCATTCAACATTCATCATGATCCATTAGCCATTCATTTTCATCTTATTCTGAAATACTTCTTTCCTACAAATAAAATCATGAATCGTATCCTAATATTCCAATAATAGGTAAACATATGTTAAGAAATAATCCATACCTTTCATTCTTCATTGTTAGTTTCTTCATCCTCAATCGGAATGGAATTAGGTATTACTAAATGTATATTTGTACGATCTTGGTGACATTATTCCCGAAACATCTTCGTAGGACATGTGTTTGTATAATGACCATGAAAACCACATTTAAAACATTCAATTGATCCTTCAGAATGAACTTATTTCCCATTCCTAGAGTCAACTAGATGCTTCCTTTTTCCATGGAAGTTTCTTGCTTTATAACCTTCATTTCCACATCTATATCATCTTTTTGTCCCTTTGAAACATTTTCTTATGTGTTTCTTTCCACATACTGGCCGCATAGGTTTTTGAACATACTTACCTTTATGATTATTACCTGAATTTCCATAGGGATTTTTTTCTCGCATATATGATGCCTTATAAAAATCACTAAGGTTTAGGTGGTCAATCATGACTCTAGATAGTTGGTTGAGGATAACCACAAGAGTTCTCATTGCAGCTCCCATATCATTCAGTTGTTCTTTCATAAAATCGTCACAGTTTTCTTCAAATCCACTGTTACATTGGTGTCTGCTAGATCCATCCATTTACTAAAACCAAAAAGTTCAGTGTGAGTATATCAGTAAAATCATCAAATAAAAAATAGGAATATAAACACCAATATATACTTATCCATGCTATCGCAAACTCATTCTATCTTTCAAAAAAATGATGAATCTATCTAATTTACTAACCATTGTGGTTATACAAAACTTGTCACATTTTTTTAAACAACACTCTAACCTCTAAAGTCATCTAAACCGACCTCTGATACCAACTATAAGGCCCCAGCCTTAAACCTTACTTAATCTGGAGGTATTACAAGATTACACATTGAGGATCTTTTCAGGTTTAGGGTTTTATAGAATTAGATCATAAAACATGCATTACATTCCACATTTAAAAAAAATGGTTACATAAAATATAGTATTCATTTTTTCCATCAACAGAATCATATTTAAGATAAAACATGGATTCTTTCTTGACACTTCCTTGACACTATCATCATATCATGTACCATTCCCTTGACCTATGAAAAACATTTCAAAAACTTGGGATGAGCATAAAAATCTTAGTAAGGGTTTTAAAAAGTATGTAAACGAAACATGAGTACATATATACATAAGAATGAAATCATACTTTACCCATAAAACATAAGAACTTTAATAAACCTCATAAAATCATGAATAAATCATCGAAATCATAAGACATAAAGATAACATGATGCATTCATAACATTATTACGTAGGGAGTAACCCTCTTGGTTAAGTTTGGAATACCCATCACAGTATATTCCTTAAATCTGTTCGGAGAAACCTTAACGCTTAACTCCTTCGCGTTACCCAGTGCATTGGAGAGAAATATCGGGCTCACCCACCCTTAGTTTATCACAGAACCACCCGTCTTCATAAAAAATTACCATGAACCGTAACATAATCAGATCACATTACTTAATCATAAATAAATATAACATTCCCACATATAACTTTTTAAGATATTGAAATAATGAATCCATTCTAAAAACCATTTTCAAAACCATTTAAAACATTTAATAAAGAGATTTTTAAATCAAAGTGTCCCATACCACATTGATGCTTTTAACATTTTAAACCATTAATATCCATATAAATAAATCATTAAAACCATTTTGAAAACATTGATATTAATGAGAAATATTTATAAGAATAAATCATTAAAACATTTAAAATGATATTTTAGTTAAAGGGTTTTTAACAAAATGAGAGACACTTGAATACAATAATTGAGGAATAACATTTAATCAAAACTTTATAATATCATGAGAATAAAGGTATTCATCATATAATATTCCAAAGGACAGTATACACAACATATAAGAGTGAATTGATGCATAAGAACAATGAAGTCTCAACGGAAATGTAAATTGAGATGAAATCCATTATAAAGATGGTATCCATAAATTAAGGATAAATCAATCTCATAATTATGTGTGACAAGTATAAATACACCCAATATAAGTGGATATTAATTGTAAAACAATAAAAGGTCATTCATGCATATTCAAAGGATGACATATTCAATAACTACATGTTGAACCCAAAGAAATCAAAATTGGGTTAAGAAGTTCCATTGAGAGCCTAACTGCGTCACATCAAATTTTAGAAAATGAGTTGATGAGAGAGATAAAGGGTATCTCATCACTTGGACATAAAATTTAGGGAAATAAGGATATATAAGAACATATCCCCACATAATAAGATGAAAATTAAAAGACATAACAAAATAAATCTTTTAAAAAGAGGAGGGTTAAAGGTTCCCTTACCGATTTGGGTAACTATCGAAACGTACACCCCATGAAAGAAAGACTATACAAAATTGATTTAAATACTCATAAACGAAAGTATGTTACACAAATAGTATAATAATGGATAGTACATACACCACTCAAAAGGAAATATTGGAAAATGTAGCATGAATCTCACGAAAACACAAAGTGAGATAAAAAGCCCCTTTTGAAATTTCGGCAGCCTAACAGTGCCAATTAAAACTTTCAAAAATGGATTTATGAGATCAAATATTGTCTCTCATAATATGATAATAAAAAGTACAGAATTCGGAATATAAAATAACATCCCCATACACAATAAAGATGAGCTTAAAAGAAATGACATAAAATGGAGTACTTAAAAAGAAAGAAAGAGGTAGGATCCCTTACCTCGGGTCCGACTTGACTCGATTGTTCTTTAACCTCATGAATAATAAACTTGAGTTAATTTATAATTTCTTAAGAAACTTTTTCAAGTTAATTATTCCTTTTATATCACTTACTACCATGCTATGAACACTATTTAATTATTTAAATTAATAATGGTCGTTTTGTAGATCATTGCTACTTGAGTCATAAATAAACTCTTTATAATTTCAAGTTGTTCATGTGGTAAAATATATATTATATCCATAATTATATTCATTATGTAGATATCATATATATCATTTATATCCATTATATACATGCATTTATAATATTACATAACATTTAGAGGTAAGAAATGAAATGCACCGTTCATGGAGACGGTAAGCCATACGTACGCATGAACGCTACTTCCATTTCTATTTCTTATTTAATGGAATTAAAACATATTGATACATAATAGTATTATAATTCCATTATGGTATCATATATAATATCATTAAATCTATCCTTTATACGTACCACATATGGTATTAACAAATCAAATCACTTTGAGGGGGTGGTAGTCCGCACTTACTAAAATGAAGATATCGCGTTTAACCATCATGGATACCATAAAGGTATGACATAAATGAAAAATACAGAAGCTTAAGTAAAACATAAACATATTATATATCATATATAAATATAGTTACATCTTAATGGCCACCTTTGAGGGTGTTAAAATTATATTGAACAATCATCGTTTCGTGAGACAAAAATTCACCATCCATAGAAACAGTATGTTCGTTAACCATTAGATGTAGGTGTGTGTAAGTGTAGCTCGAATAATTCTTATAAAAACATCCTAGAATATTTAATATACTGTATTTGTTAAAAAATAAATTAATAAAAAGAGTTTAGGGGGTTGTAGAATCAAAATAAAACAAAAGAACGCAACTGAAGACATTACCTTAAAATCGGGTATCTCTTTTTGATTTGAGCTCAAAGGCTTCCTTGGGAAGCCTTCTGCCCAAAGTGAAGATTATAGGAGTAAGAAAGGGGTGTGGAGAGAAAAAATGAGCATGGTTTGGCCGACCCAAAGGCTTGAGAGGTGTGGTTAACGTGGTAGAGGTGGGGAACTTTTATAAGAGGACAGGAGGGGCGCTCTTGGAAAGTTACAAAATGTTACTTTATTTTCAAATGAGTTTCGGATATTAAAGGTCCCAAATTGATGTATGTTGAGGATAAAGTGGTAAGGGTTTGAAATATACTCATACAATAGGTCTTTGACAAGTGCAAGTTATAGTTTTAACATTATATTTTCATTTTATTTAAATCCTTTATTAATGAGGTAATCGCTGCATTATCATGATGTCATATATAATTTTATTTATTTAATGTATAAAAATTATAAAAAAAATATCATGATGTAGGAAATATTTTTATATTTCCAATGAATATTTATTGTCAAAAATATGACTTGTATAACACAATTTAAAAAATGTTTTAGTAAAACAACTCATTCTTGTGACATTTTTATTTTAACTTTAAATAAAAAGTTATTTATGTTATTTTTCAACCATAGTGGATCCATGGGGTCCCCAAGTTGACCCATAGATTGTATTGGTCGGCCCTGACACATCCAATGAGGTTAGGACATGTGTCTAGATCATTTCATATTATTAAAACATTATTTTTACCTTAAATTACACTAATTACCTCTAATCGCGATTAAAAACTTAAAAGTAACTATTCACCAAAAAATTAATTTAATCCCATTGAACCACATTTTAAATCCTAATTACAACCATGTATGTCAGATTTTTGAAATTCAAATCACAAAAGTGGTAAAGTTTCATTTAAACGAAAAAACTAGTTTTTAAACAACCACTTAGTGGTTTCACTATTCATCAAAAATTGATGTTTTTCAGAAAAATACAAAAAATTCACCCTAAGCTATATTTGATATTCTGAAATCAAAAATGATGTCTATTTTACAAAATTAAAAACATATATGTTGCATTAATTAATTTAATAATTAATTTCCGATGTCAAAATAAATAACGTGTTTTTACGAAACATTATCTATTAAATGATTGACACTAGTTTAAGTCCAATTTTAAAGTGAAATTAATTCCAATGACCACAATTAGATAAAATGGTAATAATATATTCTAAATACACTCTAAACTAAATTAAAAATATTATATATCCATATAAATAAATCAGATTAAAAGGAGGTTTTGAATTAAAATGGAACATTTTCAATAAAAATGATCTTTATCGGAAAAATAACAAAATTTTACACAAAGGAAATTATGATTCCCGATTCTAAAGAAAGATTTTATTTCGTCAAATAAAACATATAAAATTTTCCAAAGTATATTTAAAAAGGGTTCTCCATCAAAAAGCGGTTAATCGACCTTTTAAAGAATAGTAGAAGATTTATGCTTAAAATTGGATTCATTTTCATTTTAAGCCTCCAACATTTATTGGATAAAAGTAAAAATATTTGACAAACATATATAATAATTTTGTAGTTAGTTCCGTTCATTCCCACCATTACAAAAACTAGGCATTAACAACCTTTAAAAATAATATTATTTTATTATTAGAGTGCAATGTAAGATTTCAAAGAAACTCGTTGTTGCGTATTGGGTACGCCCTCGAGCATAGCATTCCCTATAAAGTAATATTAATATTTTATTAAAAAATATGGATAAATATGAAAATGTCATATTTTTTATTTACCTGGGGTGTTACATATTCTTAGTCCATTATTGAATAAAATTGTTAGTATCTGAAATATAATCATATTTTTTGTTTTTTGATTTTGACCTACATTCACACATACTTCCACAAAATTTGATATACAATCATCGTTAGCATATACAGTAGACTACCACCTTGTGAACCGATGTCATTCATTCTTCCATTTACACCTTTTTTTGATTTAAATAGTTATATAATATTTTTTATATATAATATATATGATATTTTTGATATATTTGTTATTATTTAATTTTTATATAACACATTCCTTTATTATTTCCATTTTCTGTAAATATGATAACTTCATTAGTGGACATGTGGACTACCATATCCTCAAAGAGATGTGATTCGTTCACACTGTACCAGGAATGTATTATGGATGATTTTATTAAAGTTATATGTAATATATGAAATAATAATTCTACTTTAATTATTATATATATGCAGATACATCATTTACCTTCTTTCTTTTAATATTTTATGAAAATGGAAACAACGCTCATGCATACGTACAACATACCATCTCCCAGAATAGTGTATTCCATTTCATATTAATATATTTTATATATTATTATAAATAATTATATAATAAATATTTAGGATATTTTTATCATTTTTTATATTTTTGAAATTATGAAATTATGATCGAATTAAGAGGATCAGGAATAACATGTCCAAACATATATGAAAAACAATGCGGACATTATCCAAAACACAAAATTAACAAAGAATTATTAATATATATGTAATCTAATGTCATAATAGAATCATATATGGTTATAGATATAATAATATGGTTCTATGGTAGATTTATAATAAAATAATATTTATTATATAGGATGTTTGAATGTATTTAAATAATGGAAAGACGTAATATAAGTGTTTTCTCATATCGCATTTATTTTTGTACGACTTATACCCTATTCAATACAAATTTATTTTGTGTTATGTATATAGTTACAATGAATTTATTATATTATTATTCTACTTATATTTTTTGGTATTTAATTATCTATTTTATGATCTTTCTTTGATGTGGTTTTTAGATCAAATGTTACCAAATTAGTAATGTAATTTTCTCTCAATTTTCATTATTTGAGAAATATACCATGTGATGCACCTATATTTTTATATGAGGTGTATATACATACCTATTAAATTTAATTTCATGGATATCATTTTTATCCTAAAATTTTAATATTAATAAAATTTTATTATTTCATGGGATTTATGTTTCGAGTTTACCAAAGTGGTAAATTTTTATTGCTACAATCTCATTATTTATTATCCTTATTTATTATTTTAATTTCAATAATAAAATATTATAATAAATATCTCAATATATGTCATGAATTAACATTTTCTCTAGTTATTCTTAAAATATTCATTTAATATTACACATTTTCTACTATATTGAACCTATGATAATTAATAAGTTTTTATTATGAAAATCTATCTTCATTTCTCTCTTTAGTCGGAAATTCATATTAATATGAAAACTATATTTTCTAAAAAAATTAATATCATATTTAATTTAATTCATACCAATGATATAAATTTTTTATAAAATATTATTTTATAAGAAATCCTCTAATTGTTTTCTGATAAAGGATATTTTATAAACATTTCTTGATGCAAATAATAAGTTATCGACATATATATATTTACACTCTATCATGATCATAATTTCCTTGAAGCTTCCTTTTAAATATTATATGATAAAGTTTTTCATAAAAATCTCTAATATTCTTGAATTCATTTTTAAGTGGTTTTTCGAAGGAAAATGTTTTTAAAAATGTGCTAGGTTTAAAAGGTGCTATAAATAATTTTAAAGGCCTCCTTTATATGTATTCAAGGATAAATGTTTTCAAAATATTTTCAAGATTTCTACATATTTTTTAAAGAAATTTTCAAGGAAAAGGTTTAAAAAATATATTTAAGATTCTTATATATGTTTTAAAAAAAGTTTTTATAATATTTTCGTATTTTTCATATTTGATTTCAGTGTATATTTAAAGAAAATTGATTTCAAAATCTTTTAAATTTATAATTTTATGGTTTAAAATAAAAGGTCTTTCATTATGTTTTCATGGTTATTTTATAAGTTTCTAATCTATTTTCAAATAAAATAGTTTACATAATAAGTGATGTTATAAAAAGGATTTTTTTCAAGGAAGAAAATATATTTTACTTAAAAAATGTTTTAAATTAAAATGTAATGATTTCAATATAAGAAAAGAATATTTGAAATTGGTTTATGAAAGGCATTCATATATAAATAATATTTTATTTAAGAAATTATCCATGTGATCCTTCAAAAACATTATACATCTATGATAACATACTTCGGTATAGATTATTATTTTATGGGGTTGTTATCTAAGAATACCATTCATATTCTTTATTTAATAGTTTACATTTTTATAGAATGATGTTTATGAAACCATTTTCTCTTCTATGGGTTATATGATTTTAAAATCCACTAATTTTCATGAGTTATTTTTTGATAAAATCATTATGAGACCTTTCTATTTTCTATAGGTAATTATATGATTAAATATTTATGACACCTGTTTAATTTCAAGGGTTAGGATATGTTTTTTATAAAACCCATCACTTTTTATGGGTAATGATATGATGAATGTTTTATTATATTGTGGAACATTAATGAATTATTTTATTATGTGATGGATGGGATCTATATCTCCCAGGAATTCCTTGGGTGCGTATTTATTTCTCTTGATGTAATTATGGTAAAAAGGTTGACAGGATTGACCCACAATGGGAAATTGGGGTGTACCAATCCAAAGTGGGAAAAAATTGTGTCCTAATCCACCATGGGAAGTATGGGAAACTCAATCAATTAGGGGAAGATAGGGAAACCAGCTCCATAAGGGGAAAATGGGTAATCTCAATCCTATAAGGGAATAAAGGGAAAACCAATCCCTTATATGGAAAAGACTATATCTAGGGATATTGGTATGTCCAACCCAGTAGCTGTATTCCCCATGAATTGTGATAATACATTTTTAAATTAGCCATGAATTATAGATAATATTTTTTTTGCATGAACCTAATTACAAGTTCACAATGTTTTGTGTGTATTTGTTGCATGTCCATAAGTTTATACAAGGGCATGATTTCATTTCCTTACCTAAATGAGGGAACCTATTTTGATTTACATACTTTCAAAATGTTATGAACTTTTTTTATACCAAAATTCTATGTATTTTTAATATGTTATGCGATTATAACTTATTCTCTTTGAATTACTTAAGATTCATGTCTTATATACTACCACTCTATATTCTAGGACTCTTTATTATGATATTTGATATATAGGGTATGCTCTTCATATTTTTGATAATTTTATCAAACCCTTATGACCATTTTATGATTCAATATTTATATTTTATACACTTACTAAGCATAGGAGCTCACCCCTATTTCCTTTCCCAAGGTTATAATGAATGGTTTTAGGTAGGAGTAATAAATGTGAAGTTCTTTAATAGAGATGTGGAATATCATTCACCAAGTATGAAGATTATGTATCCATTTTTTCAAAGACACTAAACTATTATGGTCCTCAGTCATGTAGTTTATGTAATACAAAGAATAATCCTAAAAAATAATGTAATATCAATACATGATAATCCTGGTTTACTATAGTTGGTATCAAATGAATGGTTTCGTTAACCTTTCGATACTAGGATGGGAAAATGTAAATGATGCCCGTAAAGATATTTATAAGGATGTGTTTAGTGATGCCTATATGGGAAGCGAATAATGGCCTCCCTAAGGTACCATCTATGGTTTAATTATTTAAATGTTGAATGAATTTGAATTATTAAAACAGATTTCAAAAATTGGAAAGCTCTCTAAAAGAATGAACAAGGTTGTATCAGTAATTGTAATATTTATGATGATGCTGAGAGTACTGGTGAAATTTTAAAGGAAATAGTTATTATGTAATTTGATGAGGTATCATTTTTATTTGATTAATTTTTAAGTGGAATAATCAGAGTGTTTATTTAGTTGTATTCAAGAATTATGTTATATGAATTGTGAAATATATAAGGATTGTTCATGTTATGTTTTCGTTGTAGATTTATAAGAATATTTTGAATAGTTCTAATGGACTAGAAAAGTGAGTTAATTATAGGGTGATATTCATGGTAAATAAATAAATAAGGGAATAATAACCCTTAATACATTCCTAATGATGGGATAATTATGTTTGGATAATGATATGTTTCATATGAATAAGTAAATTAGACGATACTGATAATATTGAAACTAGTTAAGTATTTGTTAAAACGTGGTGTATAGTTACATGGATGGAGTTCAAATCATTTTTTCGATTTAAGGAATAAATCCAATAAACTATGGATTAAAAAATATGCGTGTCTCAAATAAGGATTTATGATAATTCAGGTTATTACCTTGTTTCAAGAGAATAGATGATGGAGTTTTTCACATGTTTGGAATATGACAACAAAGAGATAAATTTTGATATATAGGGGATCAATGTTATGTTTATTTTTATAAATTTAGTTATTTTATTCCTAATGTTATTTATTTTAATCATTAATAATGGTTATAAGGTTAACCAGTGATGAAATGGTCTTAGTTAAAACTCTAGATGAGGTTTCATAGAGTTAAGTATTATATTCTGATATAAGAATTTATAAATATTGGAAAACCAATGTTAACCATTTTACAGTGATTTATTGACTTATCATTATATTTATAGATCTTATTATCTATTAGTACATTAGTAAAAAACTCACCTTTATTTTTGAATTAAGAGACGAACTGGAAATTGATAAAGGAAAAGCCAAAGTGTGAGATTTTTCTTATGAAAGGGAAAAAATGAAGTAAGGAAATCATCCTATAAAAAAATTCATAAAATTTAGAAAATTTTGTATATAAATAAAATGTTGTATGACTATCATCTATTTTTATTATGTCAATGACCTCTTTCACGCTTCATTAGTTTAAGGTTTTTTGTGATTATTAACATTCTCTACATTAACCCATTTACTTTGATAAGTTATCCTTAACAGTATCTATGATTATTTTATCTTTTCTTAAATGAACCTTTTTAACATCCCATATGTGTTCTCCAATGTGGAAACCTAGTTATGTGTTACTTTGGATAACCATCATGTTTCCAACTATACCTTTTTAAATGATGTTTTTGTGTTTCCTTTTATAATGTGTGTTTCTATGAATGAAAATTTTAAGTACTAAAACCTTAACAACCCAGATGAATTTAAAGGGTGAAATTACTTTTAATGGGGGTAAAATGTAACAAATTGATATTTTGGGTAATATTTTTTTTAATTAATTTAAAATTTTCAATATTCTTTATTTCACACAACACTAAATATAACTTCACTTATATGAAAAAAAATGTTATTCTTGCGTTGTATGCAATACCATGTTGATTTTTCACTAAATACAACACTTATATTAGCTTTTTCTACACACAAAATTATTTTTGGATTGTGTTAAACACAATGATGAGTTGTTTTGGTTGCCATCATTACATGAAGATATAGTTTTACCTAACTACAACGTAATATTTATATTATTGTTTAAATACTAATAGAGTTTTGACTAGTCAATTATAATGGTTGATTTGAATAGTATTAACTAAATTACGAAAATATGATTGAAACATTAGTCTAAATTGAATCATTTGGTTATCAATTAGCTAGAAATTAAAGTAAGAACTCTTTGAAAATAAATAAATTCATTTTATAAGAAAACTATTTTTCAATGTACAAACACCATTTCATATTAGTAAATAAAAAACATTACTGATTATTTTTTATTATATTATATATTCAGTAAATGTATTTTACAATCATCCACTTGTTTTTATTGATATAAGATATAAATAAATCCAATTTTATGAATAAAAAGATGTATTTTTTTAAATAGTAATTTTACAACCATTCATGGGGAAACCATTTTAAATCTATTTTTTATAATATTATAATTTATATTTGACAAAATAAACATAATTTTTGAAATCAGAATATAAAAACATACTTTTAGTGAATTTTTTGTATTTCTCATTGATGTTTCATTGTTTGATGAATAGCAACTAACAATGGATTTCAATTCAAAACTCCTTTTTAATGTAATTTATTTATTTAGTTATATAATGCTTTAATTTTGTCTTAAATTATAAATATACCAATTATACATCAGTTAAAAAAAATTAGTTCATTATAACCAATTTCAGGTTGATATTGGATATAAAACATCTAAATCTTGTGGAAATTTTCACATTAAAAACTCATTGTCTCATCTTGTTTGTGAGATTGATTTTAAATTAATTTACACCACTTATTTTTTTATTATTTTTAAAAATGAATTACATATTTATAATCACAATAATTTAAAATTTATAATAATCTAAAATTATTTTTTGACCAAAATTATTAGTGAAATTTATTACAGTTAATTATAGTGATTATGGTATAAAGGATCTTAATGAATGGAAAAAATATAATACAATTTTTAAAAATGATGCTAAAAGTGCCTAAGAATTATTTTATAGACAAATTTAGACACTTAAAAATATAAAGATACAAAATGGTCTATTTTAACCCTTGGAGGACAAGTAAATCATGGAGAGAACTCAAATATTTTCATGAATACCCATTATGTGTTTTTCCCCACTTATAATAGGCCTCATATCCTTCACCTCTAATCACACCTTTTAATCACTTTGGGTACTCAAAAACCTAAAACAATAAGATCCAAAATTCTCTTGATTCATCCTATGGGACTCTCTTTGGGTAAGAATCCATCCATGAATTTTCCTTGGTTAAAACCAAGATGAGTTACCCAAAGAGGATTTAACATCTTTTCATAATATATTTTGTTTTATTTTCATTTTTCACACCTAAAGTATTCTTATTCCATAAATAAATAATAAACTAAATATAATAAATTTTATAAGATGTTTTTATATTAATATTTATACCTAAACGCACACACACATACATCAAATGGGATACACAATCATTGTTCATGTGTACGGAGGACAACTGCCTCATGACCCAATGCCATTAATTAATCCATTAACACTATTTAAGGATAAAAATACTGATGTAATTTATTTTTTTATGTTATATACAATGTATTTAGGAATTAGTAATTAATTTATAATTATTATATAATACAGAATTTTAATATTTTTATTTTCTGTAAATATGAATAAATTGTTTGTGGATGTGTGGACAACCCCATCTTCAAAACAATGTGATTCCTTTACACTATACATGGAATGTATGAAGGATGTTTTTCTAAATGTATATGTTATATATGAAACATGTATTATAATTGAATTATTGTGTGTGTGTGTGTGTGTGTTATTTAATTTTTTCCTTTCAATACGACAGGAAAACAAAAACAACATTCATACATACATATGACCTATCATCTCTATAAACGGTGTATTCCATTTCATATTTATATATTTTATAGATTATTATAGATAGATACATGATGAATATATATGATATTTATATCAATTTTTACATTCTGTAAATATTTAAATTTTGATCTATGTAATTGGATCAAGAATATCAAGTCAAAACATATACTAAAAACAAAGAAAATGTTAATCAAAATTTAACATTAATAAGGAATTGATAATAAAAGGGTAATATAATGTCATAAAAAACAATAACATTTATTTCATATAAAAATCTGCCTATCTGGTAGATTTATTATAAGCATATATTTATTATAAATTTTGTTTTAATGTGTACAAATAAAGTCAAGACTCAAGGTAAGGGTTTTCTCTTCTCACTTTTATTTCTCTTATACTTATCTATTATTCAGAATTAAATTACTTTGTGTGTTTTATATGATTACCATGAATAATGTAACATCCTTGTTCCAGGTTTCACCAAAAGGTTCCCTGAACCCAGTTGGTCACATAACCTCAAGCACATTTCCCCAATGCCAGAGGCTTCCGACTAGCAGCAAGGGCCACAGTTTGATAATGGGGAAACTATTCCCTAATTAGTATAGTATACACAATGAGAAAACAAATGGTAAACAATAGTAGAAGATGTAATACCATACAAAAAAATTATATAGTGGAAGATTTATAGAACATAACAACTATAGAATATATAAATGATGCATGATACATGTGTCTAGGAGAGAATCCAATCAAGTCAAAATTAAAGAAATAAAATACTAAAACCAATGTACATAAATGTAGTAAACTCCAACAGCATCGAAAGCCTTAGCTTGGCCTCATGCTCTCTAGCTCCAACAATAATCAAGTACCTGCTGAACAAGGGTACTTTCCCTTCTCTATACCTACAACCATATAATATGTTTGGGTTCAGAAGAATGACCCAAACAAGGTGTGAGATGAATCCCTATAGGAAACCACCAAAAGATTTGTGCCTAAGTGTCAGTGAATATATATATAAGGTAACATGAAAAAATGAAGTAACAAACTAGGAAGTAAACAAAAGAAAATAATAATATAGTTTTCAATTACATTCATTTAAATTTATTAATTATTGAAGTCGTTGAATAATGAAATCCTAGGAACTATCCAATACTTTGTATCCCCTATGTAATGGAAAATAGATTTCTCAGATGACCGTCTAAACAATCAAGTAAGAATGAGTCCACGTTTGTGTTGTGGCTTGGAAGACTCATAACAATCATTCATTTATTCAAAAATAACCCTCTCACAAGACTCTCATGGTCTAACCCCTTTGGTTTTACATAGCATTAGGAATTTAAAAAAGACCACCTGGGAAGATCTCACAATCAATACCCCTGGGTTAACATGACATTAGTAACTTATAAATGATCCACTACTGGAGGAAATTATAACTCTAAAGTCCCTTAGCCATCAAGATATAAACTACCAATCTAGGTTATAATTCCTCCAAACCCATGATGCGCAGGTCTCGATCTTCTCACTAGGACAACCCATTCACCTTTGTGTAGAAAAGACCCACCTTCTGGTGATGTGAAACACACCTGGCAGTGATTGTAGTCAATGAAGGTCTAAAAGGAGAGAAAATAGTCTATTCTAGTAATGAAATCAGAACCTGACATCTTTAAGACATAGAGGCCTCCTAAGATGTGAGGCACATAAATATCAAGAGGTAACTCCTTGCATTGACGTACACTAGCCATCCTAATACCCAACAGAGTTTCTGGTGTCATAATGTTATCAACATAAAAATATAGAGCCCAAGTATCTCCATAAAATCAACAGATATAAAACTATGGGAAGCCCCTATATCTAAAAGAGAAGAAGCAAATACAGAGTCAACTATAATTGTACCTCTAAATGTAGAGTGTTTGGGGTCCTGCTCTTGCTGGGTCTGCTCCATTACAAAATTCTAACCTACAAAGCAGCCATATGACCCTACCTGACTTCACTGAGCTGATCCACCCTGTTGTTGCTGAAAACCTATCATCTAGATACCCTGGACACAACCACCTCCTCAGACTGAATGACTTGACAAACTCCAGTTCCGTTCATGATATGAAACTGGTGGTCTTACTGCTAAATGTGGAGTTATAACAGAACCTCTATCACTCGTTGCTGGTGAGGACATCTGAAAAAAACTCTGAAGATGAACCATCTGGCTGCCAGATTGAAACACAACCGGGGCCCTCGGGCAATGTGGTATCGTATTCCCACTCTTCCCTCACTGGTAGTATACCACTTGGCTACCTAAAGAAGCATCTCGTAAAATCTCTATGTGGAGCATTGTGTTATCTGTCGATGGAGAACCGACCTTGGATGCTGAACCTCCCTAGCTCATAGCTCCCAACCCCATCATATTTTGCTCATTAATCAGTTCCTGGTTTACTATAGCTATCACTGAAGTCGTCATGAAAAAATTCATCTGTGATTGGATGTCATACCTCTGACCATCCTCAAATCTTCTAACCAATGATAACTCATCACCTACCAAAATAGGTTCAAATTGCTGAAGCCATGTGAAATGAGATGAGTAATACATAATTGAAATATCACCCAGCTCCAAATGCATGAACTCTCAAGCTCAATCATCCTTCAACATCTTAGGGTAGAAGTAATCATACCAAGTCCTATGAAAATCTTCCAATTCTATATCCTGATGATGTCCGGCATTTGAGAGAAACTCTCACCATTTCATAGAGGAATGACATAAAATTTATTTTTTGAGCTTCACCCTCCTCACAAGAGGCTTCTACAGATGCTCAATGATAGTAATCATGGCTTCTAACCATGTATCTACAGACTGTGCTCATTCATACTCTAAAAAATTGGGAGGATGTTGTTTTTGGAACACATGTTTAAACTCCTCTATAGACAGGGCCAGATGCAGTGCTTCCTAAAAAGTATGTAACATCCTCATAAATCGTTAATGTAACTATGTATTAGCACATGCGTTCGTTAAAACATCTGCTACCAAAAGGGACATGTTGGGAGGATCTTCTTGTAGTGCTTGATCAAAACTTTCCAGTGTCCAATCCTCGACCTGTACCTTATGCACAACTGATGCACGTCTCGGTGGAATGACTCTCCATGTTCAAGTACAGACAACAGTTCAGGTTTATCAAGGACAATGACCTATAATTTCAAGAATGTAACAGTCGAAGGAAAACATTCCATTTTTACAAGTCATGGTTACACGATGTATATTACTATAACATGGTGTGTTTCCTTTAAGTCTTACCATGGGTGTGTACCCCTTGAAAACTCAGTCCTATAACACCCCTACACATGGTGTGTGCCTGCTGAGACATGGTTTGTACTTGAATTTTCCCTCATACCCAGGTTCTTTACATGGCTAAGACTGCACGAATCTCTCCTCAATAATAGTGCATGACATTTTAACCCTAAAAACGGCATGTACTACTTATGTTCTAACTACCTGTGTTGTTTTTCACATAGTTGGATACATGGTCGACTCTACACATTGTGCTTAAATGAGCCACGGCTTGTATAACCTATGTTTCACCCACTCATGTCTTTAGTCACATGGTCGGATACATGGTCCACTATAGCATGGTGTTTACTCCCAGTACACGGGATCTTTCACCAATGATTTCCCGACATTTTATTTCTTCTCACATAGACAAGTTACATGGTCACTGTCTACACAGCATGCACTCTCAGTACACGGCATGTACTTATGAAAAGTCATTCATCCCGAACAGAATAACAGACGTCGTGTGTGTTTAACAACACAAGTTGTTTTCTCTGGGGTTCTGGACACCAAACCTCTGAATCTCCTCTAGAATACTTATAAAACATAAACGTTTCTCTAATCCATAACAAATTTCGTCCAATTAGAACCCATACTCCCTGCAAATAAAATATTGGCATCCATATTCATGTCATATCATTATAGAATTAAATTAATGTTCAATAATGATCCACCGTATTATGATCCAAGAGGGGCCATAACACCTCAGGGACCAAATCTTGGCATCCATTGATATGAAACATTACATTTACTAACACCCATTCAAAATAAAATCTATTATATGAATCCATCTATCAAAATAACATGCATATGTATCACAATATCTATCACATCAACATATAATCAGTAATGAACCTAAAATGGAATGACAAGAATGCATGAAAAGTGATCTATAGTAAGTGCATATAGGATTCATGAGATGGAATACCCTCATCTCATCGGGATGAGCCAAAATAGAAACTCAATAATATCAATTATTACTGAACAAAACAAGTGAATCACCCAATGGTGAAATCAAAAAAAACTCTAATAATTTAAAAGGATGGAAACAATTTCAATATTCGAGGTAACTTGGAATTTCCATATACAGGGGTTTTTTACGTCCAGGCAAAACTTATTACCAACTAAATGTTCCTTTTTATCCTAGTCTATAGGCTCCCAATAGTATGGTGAAGGTGAAAAAAAACTCTTATGATAACAAATTGTAATGTCTTGGTTCTGGGTTCCTCCAAAAGGTTCCCCGAACTCGGTTGGTCACATAACCTCAAGCTCATTTCCCCAATGCCATAAGATACTGACTAGAAGCTAGGGAAAAGGTTTGATAATGGGGAAACAATTCCTTATTTAGAAGAGTATACAATGAAAAATAACAAATAGTAAAAAATAGTAGAAGTAGTAATGTTTCCGATGCTTTCTTCGGGGGGTGTGCATCTGTCAGGTGGAGGACGCGTAGCTGTTAACCCCCATTCCCACTTTCCAAAGGTGGGCGGCATCCACTCCTTATTTAGGGATGTCTACTTCTTGATCAAAATGGGATGATGGGATGTCAGTTTGTCCTTCCGTGGATTCCTCCATGGAGCTCGTCACCTAGTCCAGGTCTCACTCATAGACTTAAGACGTTGTTCGTGAAACTCTTCATGGTGCCATATATTCATGGACACCAGTTAATTACACTGCTTTTGTCAGGACATTCCAAGGGGTCCTGCCAGAGTAGTAACCTTCGGTTAAGTGAGTAGTCACGTTGGGCATCACGTGCATGTCTGGAATCTAGGGTATTGGTGTGTCTGTCTTCTGTCTCTTATTATAGGGCTTCTTGAGGGCGCTGAAGCCCGAGGCATCCCACAACGAACGCGGGGAATCATATTCCATGGGAATGTATCTGAGTTTTTCCTTAGCATTCTAGGTTTAACATAGGGTATGCCAACAGTATAAAATCAAACAGAGATGGATCAGACTGATCAGAACACTAACTATAGTGGATCAGATGGAGGAACCCCCTAGAGGGAACACCGATACTGGGGCCACCATGTGGGTGGATTCTAGAATGTTGTTTGGTGGAATGGGGAGTGGGGTGGCATGATCCCACTGGGACGTGGAGGCCCAGGTGAGGATCAGTATGGGTAATGAACTGAAGGGGGTATGAAATATGGACATCCCAAGGGAAATAGTGAAGTTGGGCTTGAGCCTCGAAGAGGCTTCCTACGTATCCCCATGGCAGGTAATCAAAGTTTGCGTAGTTCGGTGGGACGATGGGAAACCTAAGGAGGCGTCCCGTGAGAATGGACACATGGATGGGACCCAGTAGAAGTGGAACCTCTAGGTTGGGGCATGACCATCCCAAGACACATACGCTCGAGGGAGAGATCAGGATGAGGTTGGAGTGATGGGATCAAACCTCATGGAGGATTCCTATGTATCCATGTTACAAGGAATAAAACTCTGTGAAGTTTGGTGGGACTATGGGACACCTGAGGAGGCGACCCGTGAGAATGGATGCATGTACGGGACCATAAGAAGTGGAACCTCCGGTTTGGGGAATTAGCTTCCCGAGACACATAATATCAAGGGAGAGATAAGGATAATACATGAGTGATGGGATCGAACCTCATGGAGGCTTCCTACGTATCCCCATGGTAGGGAATCAAAGTCCACATAGTTGAGGATGGGGTATACAGTGTAACGTCATGCGGGATGGTGGCGAACCTGACGTGAAGGTGGTCGGAATGGATGGATGTTGGGCTTGAACATCGTGGAGGATTCCTACATACCATGCCATGACATGGATCAAAGTCCTCATAGTTCGGGATGGTGTTTGGGGATTACACTCTGAGGCAGCCTAAGGTGTTGGTGAACCGACGTGAAGATTGTCAGAACGACCGGGTGGTGGACTTGAACCTCATGGAGGCTTCCTGCATACCATGCATTGACATGGAACAAATTCCTCATAGTTCGAGCTATTGTTTGGGGCTTACACTCTAAGGAGGCCCAAGGTGTTGGTGAACCAACCTGAAGTTGGTCAGAATGACAGGGTGGTGGGCTTGAACCTCATGGAGGCTTCCTGCATACCAGGCCTCGACATGGATCAAATTACTCATAGTTTGGGATGGAAAGGGGCTTGTCACACAGACACAGAGATGGATGGGGACTACTTGGTGTTGGGTTTGAAAATCATGGAGGCTTCCTACGTACCTTACCTTGGCAAGGATCAAATTCCTCGTAGTTCGGATGTAAAACGTCTTGGCACACCGAAACGAAGACGGTCGGGGCCAATGGTGTAAAGGGGATTGGCACACCAACATGGAGACAGTCAGGGACAATGGTTGTTGGGATTGAATCTCAGGGGGGGATATCTACATACCTTTCCTTTACAGGTATCAAAATCCTTGTAGTTCGGATGTGGTGGTGTCATGGTCGATGCTTACTCTAATCACACGTGATTTGTGCTCAGTGTGAGAAACAAGAGGCAGCAAGGACCTGATTATCACGTCACGAATGGTGCGTCTATGGGAAGTGGAGTGGGGCTTATGCGCGGAATGGCCCAAATAGGAAACAAGGGCTTATGCATGGTTAGCAGCCCAAGAAGTCGGTACTTACTCTAGGATGGAGACTATAGGTGAAAAAGAAATGCGATAGAGGGATTTGGTACTGATGAGAGGATAATAATAGTTTCCTACCATGCCCTTCGTTTTCCCTAGGGAACAAAGATGAAAGGAGGAGAAGGGATGATACCTCCGGCAAGAAAATCTAGGGGCTTACACCAAGGTATTCTCCCTTTCCCCGCAGACAAATGCCACTTTGATAAAAAAGATATCATCCCCTACCAGGGGTGATCCCATCCCCCTGGAGACGACTGGGCATGGAGAATGTCCAAGGCAGGGGACCCTACATGCGAGGCACGGGTCTAGGTCACAGTTTAACTTCATGTGCTAAAGACGATGGTGCTTAGCAGTTTAACGTCCTGCAGCTCGGACAAGGTGGGTTCACTCCGCACCCCTAGGACATACATAACCAGTACCCTCTACTCCTTGGTGCAGAGAGGGGACAGGCAAAGCCGTGGTGAGGGGGTGTTATAGAGAGAAACATAGAGGGGTCCATGTTATTGTGGATATACTATGAAGAAATAGTTTTTAGCATTCCTATGCGAAGATGCATGAGGAGAAGCAACACAACAGGAAGAATCGTCCATGGGACTTTGATGTTACTACATGTGAGCCTAGAAGGTCATACAAAAAAACAGTGCATGATGCGGATTCCCAGGGCATGAGAGACACCAAAAAATGGAATCCATAAGAAAATAATCGGACAGTCACGCAAAGGTATGCTCAAGAAGTACAGGTAATGCAAGTGAAGAGGTAGATGGGAAGCACCAGAGTGAGGGGTCTCAGAGACTTGCGCGCAACCCTTGGGGATTGCACGCGAAATTAGCAGCCCTGTGAGAAAAACACCAGGCTGGAGCAAAATCAGTGAGGATTAACCTGCATGTGGAGACATGGCTTTGTGTGCGACTCGAAATGATTGCATGCAAGGATTACTAATTGCACAAAATTGGGTGAGGTTCTTCCTAATGACTGGGGTGCGCGCAATTGATGGGGATTGCTCCAATTGGTCTGCCTGCACGCAAGTGGAAGGGATTGTGCGGAGGTGGTAGACACCAAAGGGATTGGAATTCAGTCTAAACCATGAGAATCTCATGTGAAGGTGGACCCCGAGGCGACTTGGAATGAAAACAGCTGTACCTAAAAGCTGTATTTGTGAAAACAAAAAGCTAATTTCATGCACGAGAACCGGTTCAAATTCTTCATTTCGGAAGTTGAAGGGGTCACTTTGTATTAATAGGAATTTGGTGGCGTGGAAAATAGGTTGGCGCAAAATAATTTGGTGCCGAGGTCGGAGGCGTGAAATGTCCACCACGCGGGGCGAGGGGGTGAAATATTTTGCGCCCCCGCTGGAGAAGTCTCATGAATCCCAGAGCTTTCCACATGGGACATATTGTTTTTGCGCACGTTGGAATTGTTTTTCACGCGACTCGTCCGGGCCCCCCAGACTGGGTCCCTGGATCCGAATATGACTTCACTTTGTCGTTTTAAAACCTTCTTCATCCCTTGATCATTTTTTGGCCTCTAAAAATTCCCCCCCTCAGAATCGGATCGGCGAGGAGCCGCAATGGTCGGATTTCCGGTGAAACACCAAAATGCAGGACTCTGTGGGGTCCGTGCGTGCTAAAAACCCAGAGCGGCGCAAAAAAACCAAGGGGGCGTGGAATATTCTTTTCATGTGTGCGTGTAAAAAAGTATTTACTTATAAAAACTAATGAGGGTCCCATGGTCCCTACGAATTTCTTCGCGCGACAAGCTCCAAGCTCTCGCGCGTGAAAATTTCTCTGGCCCCATTCAAAAAACCACTCTGGTTTTGTGGAATCCCACCAAGATCAAACGTCATTTTATGCTCAAACCCAAGGGTTTTCATGCCGCATCCTAAATTTTCACGATGGTTACTAATTTTTCACACAACCCCTTCATATTCAACGCCAGATACTTGAGCACTTGGCAGAAGAAGATGGCTGCAAACCAGGCTAATGAGGGAGAAGCCGCTGCTCGAAGGGGTGAAATGGTCGCCAACCCAGAGGTTTATGGCACCCAAGGGATTGTCTTCATTAACCATTCCCTTTTCAATATGATAACCCCTACACAAAATGAGTATGTCGTGCCCAACAATATGCCACTCTGGGACTTCGATATCTTGGATAAGGGCCCTTTGTTGGGTTTTGAAGTTGATACGCCGTAGACATGGGGGACTCGTGAGGAAGATCTCCATTGATAAAACATCACCAAAAATGGTCATCCTGTTAGTGAAACCAGGAATATGGATTTTTACGTCTTGAATCTCAGGACTAGGACCATTTCAGGGAGTGACCCTATCGTAGAGATTTCCCCAGCCCTCTACGTAAGCACCTTCTGTCAAAGTGTCACTAACGAGGCTAAAGGCTGGCTGTAGGACTAGGAATTGTGGTATGGAGGAAAATTCACCAGTGAATGGGCCTGGGTGTACTAGTTTCACCATACATGTGACCAATTTGGGGCCGAGATACGACATATTTGCTTGTTCGAGGTGGTGTGGACATCGCAATTTCCCTTCTACCGCCAGCACGATCTTGGGCCAGAGATGTTCACTATCTGGTCCCCTGATACCAATAACATCCATATTAATCATGGGTAAGTTGGTATCAGTCTTTAGGACATTCACTACATCGGGGGTATCCCTTTGGATGGCCACCAATATGATGAATTCCTTCCGTCAATGAGCACCTGGGGAGATTGATCAAGAACCCCAATGCTGACATGGCACTTATTAGAGCTGGCTAAGTAGAGGATGGGGGTCAAGGATTTCTTGAAAGATATAGCTTAAATGGACTGGTTTAGCATGTTTCTGGAAAGGGATCCTGCAGTCAAGATGTTAGGTTGAGGGAGATGGTGTGCAACCACGGGACATAGAAACAATAGCGGATCATACTGGGGGATCCTAGTGGTGGGGAACTATAAGTCATGGGGCTACTACATAAATGAGAGTCGGGGCCCAAATGTTCAGTACGCCAGATTCCATGCCACATTCCTTAGTGTCTGGATCTTACCGGTGAGGGACGCAAGGATGGGAGTCCATCCAACGACCCTGGTGATGTCTAGAATCATGGCTTCCAACAAAATATTCAACCTAGGGATCCCTGTGCTGGCTCATCTGTACACCATTTTGGGGTACATCTCAAGAGGGGGTCACCTATGAGAATTTCCAACCCCTTCCAGGACTTATATGGCTGGGTTGTGGCTCATTGCGTTAAATATACCTTACTGAATGTCGTCCACCCTCCAGGTAATGGCCGATGACCTTACCTGCTGAACATTGTTGGGGTCATGCCACTGACGCTCAATGAGGAGGGATAAAGGATCAGAATTGGTAATCAGGCCAATTTTGCTTTCAGCCCATTCCCCAAACCGACTGGCCTGATGATAGAGAATGGGAAAGGCTCAGTAGAGGAGAGGGAGTACATCCAGAGCATTAAAGGCAGGGTGCTTGTGGCCTGGATTGATGGGAAGATCTTCTGCGAGCCTTATGTGCAGCCTAGGTTCACCAAGCAGGTTGGGTGCCTCCAGTGGATGCAGAAAAACGTATACACATATGCCCGAGAAGAAAGGCATCCATGCGTTCTTCGCCAAATGTAGTTGATGTCCATGACCTATGGCTCCAGCGATGTTATCACCTTTCCTCCCACTGGAGTTGACGCTGGCCTCTCAACCGATTATTCCAAACATTGGGCCATAGCATACCCTAAAGGGATTTTGTGGAAGAGATTTTGGCAACTCAAGGTCTCCAGTGTGGAACCCAGGTGGCAAGAGAGCAGGCAGAGTGTCATTAGAGAGGGAATACCAGAAGCACGTCGGACAACAGGGCCCACACAGTCCGGGACCTCAGTAGAGGGGAGGTCGCATGGCATGGCCAGTCCCTCATTGCCTAGAGGAGGAGGGTCCCACAGATTGACCAGAGAACTTCCTGAGAAACAGATAAGATATCTGCTTCAACCATCTCGTGACGCAATATTCCCAGTGCTATGGTCGTCTTGGATAACCATGCGGCAGTCGGTGACTATTGAATCCCACTGGCAAAAGCTAGTGCGAGATGGGATCTAGCAGCCAGAATTCAGGCTTGTTCAGGCTGTCGAAAGAGTGAAATTTCATCATCGTCATGCGTATCTGATGGCCATGGAAATGTACACATGCCAACGGGGTCGGCGTGTGGAGCCATCATTCTTTCTGAAAAAAATTCTTGGCCAGGAGAATGATCTAGAAAATATGTCTTCGGTGGATGACAACAACAATGATGAACCAGAGGGCAGCGAGATAGAAGAGGAGGATGCCAAAAAGAGTAGTTGAATGAGAGGAGGAGCCCGAAGTTGAAGAGTCTCAAGGGGCATCCCACCAAGGGAGTCTCTAGAAGAGTGGTGATATCGTCAGCTCTGATATAGATGTGACAGAGCTACTTGAGGTATACTTCAACCCTTATCTATCCTCCTCCTTTTATCCTCTTTCCTTTGCAATCCTTAATCCACCCTCCTTATCTTACTCAGGAGCATATTGTTGCAGATCAAGAGTCACAATTCAAAGGAAGGGGGAAGCACCAATTGAACAAAGTGGGGCACCGACGCCCATTATTGAACTGATGAGCACCAAGGTATTCCCCACTATGACAGATCTTGTAGTGTCCAGAACACTGAAGGCTAGTGCCTTGGGTTCCTATAATTTCCTTGCTTTGATACTGGTACGTTTCATCGTTGGACTCAATGGATTAGGGAGATCCTCGTCTGTACAGTTATCACAGTATTGGAGGCTCGTTGGGCTGATGAGCATGGACCATCTGTGATCAAGTCAATGGAAAATGTGTTACCCTATCTAGGACATGCTTCCCAAACTATGTCAGCCACGACAATTGGTGAGAAGAGATTGGTGGACACCTGTGGCGCTATTGTTGGGGCAGGGCCAACGGTTAACGAAGGTTCCACCAGGGACATGGTGAGAGAGGAAGGTCACTCAGACACTGAAGATCCCAACCCCCTGGGATGAATATCCAAAGAAGACCCTACTGCCAGCCTGTTGGCCGTTTTTCCTATCTATCAGCCTGCTGATCCCGAGCAGATTGATGATTCAGACTCAGATGCCATCCAGGAGAACCAGATGATGTGACGTAAAGGGTGCAAGTGCATCAGGAATTTTCTCAGTCAGCCTCATATGGAATGGATGAAGTGGATGGGATCACCCGACACCTGGCTACGTTTACTATGTGTGGTAGGGATAGATGCTCAACGCCTTTACTCGATGGTCCGCGACTACATGGCTGAGAAGATGCGCGAGAGCCGCAGACGCTTTAATGTCACCCATTGTTGGGAGGATTCGGGGAGTACCCAGTCATTTCTGAAGGCGGAGAAAGAGGTCTGACACCTCAAAGAATAGTCGAAAGAAAAGGAGATATTCATCTCATGCTTTTCTGCGCTCGTGGAGCGGTTGAGGGCCCAACTGGCAGACTCCCAAGAACATCTAGTGAAAGCGAGTCCCTAGATGATTGAACTTCAATCTGAATAGGCGTGGTCATGGTCTAGGGTCAACTAACTTCACTTCATGGTTTCTAATAAAGAGAGGGTCCTCAGGGTGCAGGAAGCGGTCTTGGAGGGCACCAACCAAAAGGTAGCTGTGTTGGAACGATCCATCCAGGAAGCTTACTTTTATGGGCCCCTATTTTGGTATAAATCATAAAAGTATTTCTCCTTACTACTTCTTATTTTGAACTGTATGTATGGAAAAATTTATTTACTTTTCATCTTTGTTTAACCCACTCAACCATAATCCTGAAATAAATAGAAATCCACTCCTAAGCTCACATAGGTCGTACCCAATGTGACAAACAAGGGATGCTTGTACTATCATTTTGTTTGATCACAATATCATCAACAAAGCTTCAGGCATTTGAGATTCGAATACAGATTTATGAGGAGAAGAGGGAAGATCGATCAAAGGAAGAGGAGCTCAGACCAATCTATGTATCATCTTCTCAACGTGATCTAGCGCACGAGCGGGACAATGATAGGGGTATTAGAATCAGTCCAAACATATGGGAATGAAAAATGTGAACCATGTTACCCCAAATTCAGAGAAATGTTTAAGGGGCATGGAAATAAAGGAAAAATGCTGATTGTGTTCGAAACACAGCATCTCTATTGCATTATCCTGAAATGGGGATGACAAATGAGGGTCGACCACTGACCATGTTCGAAACATGGGACCTAACTCAAAATATCATACATCAGTCTTCCGGAACATTGGCCCAGGATAGCAGGCAGGCCATAATCCAAGAGTCCATACTGTTAGGGGGTCCCTTCAGACATGGAAGATGATGAGGGTCCGAATAAAGGGCATGCAAAGAATGGAAGGTGAAGTGGTGGTTTGTTCAACCAGAATCAAACACTATTGAAATTATGCCCCCATGGTGGAAGCACATTAGGTGAGCACATTAATTTGACCATGGAACATTCCTACTTTTAGATAGGAACTCTCTGGTGAGGGAGCTGTCGCATCCCAATGTCATTATGGGGCATCCCGAACTTTTTTAGGGAAAATTCTACAGTTACACAACTCCCTGAGGGGTCTGGCCACGGGTCTGACCGTGGTAAAGGATGGGATTTGTGATTCCTGGGTCTGGACCCGAGACAAAATGTTTGGTCGTTCCTATGTATCTCATAAGATTGGGAATAAAGTTGTACGTAGTTCTAGATAAGATCTTAGTTTATGGTCTTAGAGGTCATATCATGGATATTAGGCAATCCAGGAGACTCATGGTGATGTAAATCATACAACCCAACATGAATGAGGATGAGGTCCACATCATCATGTGTTCCCTAGGGAGTTTTTACGTCGGGGATTGAAAAATAATGTTAGTTTGGGCCGGGGAGTAGGGTGCATAGGCGTTCCTACGTATCCCATAAGAATGGGAATCAAGCCATACATTGTTCTAAGTGGGGGCACGATAAGGTACCTGTGGAACGAATGGATGGGGCATACGGTTCTAGCCCTCATACTAAAAGGAGCGGCATTTGATAGATCCTGTTTTTCAATTAGGGTATGTGTTTTTTAAGAAACACATCAAGGAACTAGGGATCCTGGTATCACCAAGGGAATCAAGTCATATGCAGGCATTGAAAATGGTATGGTGGATGACCGATACCCAATGTGATGTCCCTTATGATGAGTTCATCACAATGCAGTTCCATTTTTCATCATGCGGTCGGGATGATATCATCACAGTTTAGGGTCATGTGATAGGACCAGATAGCACAGTTTAATGTCATATAGATTGGAAATGAAGGAATGTGCACGACACAAGAAGTCATACCCGACATGAATGAGGAAAACATCCACATCATCACCGTGCACAACTCTGGGAAATGAGCCTCGGGCCAAGAGGCCAGTATGGGTCAGAGGATAAGGGGCAGGAGAAGCTATCTCCTAGTTGAGCTGGACCTGGAAACGCAATGTCTAGGTGATCATACATATCCCACGAGAATGAGAATCAATCCACACATAGATCATAGAGAATATATTAGTTTATGGTTTTAGAGCTTGGACTGTGGGAGCCCCGAAGAACGCCGTATTGTAGCTTTGTCCCCCGGACGTGCGGAGGTGCACTGAGGGATATTGCCAAGAGTGTCAAAATTCTCCCTGGACATAATGGGGTGGAACACAATTTGAATCATGTAATGAAAATTCATGGCCGGAAGGGGCTAGCATGGCGACAGAGGATTACTACTGACCATGTTCGCAACACAGCATCCATGTCGCTTTAGCCTGAAATAGGGACAAACAAATGAGCCTTGACCACTAACCATATTCGCAATGCTGGACTTGTATCAATTTGTTGTCTGAAAAACCTCGAGGATATTGTAATGTAATTGTAGGAGAGACCATAGGCCTAGTATCCATGCCATTTTGGGGGTCTCATTAGTTGTGGAAGATAATGGAAGCCCGAATGAAAGGGAACACAAATCCTAAAAAGTGAATGGAACTTGCCCATGTTGAATCTGACACTCTAGGTCCTAGACCAGAGTACTCATTGACACATTGGAAAACCACTATAAAGGGTCAAGGGGCTCAACATGAGAGCGGCCAATTCGCACAGATGAGTATATAACAAAGAGATGGTGGACTCTCAAGAGAAAAAATTGGGGGTATGGCACAGTTTCCAAAAACCCAACGTGAAGGAGGGAATAACCTTATACCACACCTATATATCCCTGTCATGGAAGAAAACAGGCCAAGGGCCTACGTGACCAGGAGATCTCTAAGATATGGGGATGGACCTGAAATCTAAATGTCTGGGTGGTCCACTGTATCCAATAAGGATGGGAATCGAGCCACACGTAGTTCTTGAAGTTGCAGTTTAACGTCATGTAGGATGATAAGGCTCAGGAAAAGTATTTCTTCAGGAACATGGCAGTGGTGGGAGGAGTTATAAGCCCCCCATCCATGGTCACCGGAGAGTATGCTCCATTGGGGTAATTTTTATTAAAAATGAAAGGTCCTTCCCATTTGGACTCTAACATGGGTGGTTTCTTACCAGGGATCATTAGCACCCTTAGGGCCAATACCAAGTCGCCTAGCAGAAAAGAGAAGAGGTGATCCTTCTTGTTGAAGGCTTGATCCATCCTACTCTGATGCCTTTCTAGATTCTATAGGGCACGAACCCTATTTTTCTCAAGTACTTCTAATTCATCTAGATGGATTTCAGGTACTCTATCTAGTGCTTTCTGGTCATAGACCACTATGCGCAATGAGGGAAACTGAATCTCGATGGACAGGATTGCCTCAGTTCCATATACCAGGGAATATGGGGTCACCCTGGTGGAATTACGAGTCGTCCTCCGATAAGCCCAGAGGGCGTTGGAGAGCTTATCCAGCCAACTCTTCTTGTTATGACCAACCATTTTCTACAGGATGTTAGATAGGGTTTTATTGAACGCCTCAATCTTCCCATTATCATGAACATGATAGCAGGAGGTATGGTTAGAGTGAATGTTGTACTTGGCATACAACATTTTCAACTTGACTGCTAGGATGTTTGTACCATTATCGATGAGGAAAGTGTGAGAAACTCCAAACCGATAGAGGATATTGGAACTCATGAAGTCAATGATAGAATGGGCCTTGAATTCATTGAGAGGAACTGCCTCAGTCCACATGGAAAAAAATCTGTAGTGGTCCGAATGAACCGGAGTTGGTGAGCCGTTGCCAGTGGATATGGTCCAATGACATCTAATCCCCAGACTAGAAAGGGACAAGAGTAATTATTAGTGTGGAGAAGATCTAGTGGAAAATGCACGAAGTTAGCATGAACATGTCATGCATGGAACCTCTTGGAAGACGCGATGCATTCATGGATCATGGAAGGCCAAAAATAACCCAATCTCTGGATCTAGTGAGACAGTTTTGGCCCAGCCTGATGGGCACCGCAGGAACCAGCGTGATCCTCTTGCATGACCTGTGGAATCTCAACCCCCTAAATTCAACAGAGGATAACACCAAAAAACCCACACTTGTAGAGGATTTGATCAAGGTTGGGACCCCTCTAGAGAGTAAACTATAGCATGTGGTGTCTGATTCACTCACGCTTAGCCCGGTCTGATGGGATATTATAGTGTTGGAGGTATTCAACCAAGGGTGTCCTCCAATCAGAAATCATTTCGACCACTTCATCTGAACGACTCGGGGGTCCTGACGTAGGGGCGCCGATGGTAAGATGGCTTACCTATGGTCCATCACCACCATCCGGGGTTACAACAGTTACGACTCTTTGATGTGCCATGTGGATAATCAGATCATCCTATTCGGGCTCTGCACGTGATGCACCTAATCTGGCCAAAGAATCTGATCAATTGTTTTGTGACTGAGGGACATGGGTAACCTCTAGCCAAGAAGGTATCTGGGCCATTATCTAGAGAGTTTGTTGTATCAATGGTACGAGCTCTTACTTCCTAACCACATAGTGGTCGTTGACCTGCTTAATGACTACCTCCATGTCCCCTTTCACATGAAAATGGGGCACATCGATCTCAAGAGCTAGCATGAGGTCAATAAAGAGGGTATGATACTCCGCCTCATTGTTGGTGGAGCCTTCCAACAGTAGGAATGAATATGGTATAATGGCTTGCATCGGGGTAATAAAAACGATACTCAGGCCTACTCTGTTGAGTCGAGAATCATTGAGCCTCCTACAAGTGGGGCTCCGGGAGGCACCATCAAAGTGCATCTTCCAACATAGGATGGATTTATTGACTGAGAGGATTGTATCATCGTGAAAATCTAGGTCCAAGGACGGTTTAGCGGGGGTTGGATCGGCAATAAGGATATCGGCCAACTCCTGTCCTGTGATAGCCTTATGAGGCACGAACCTGATGTCAAACTACTGCAGGATTACCGACCACCGCACTAGTCATCCAGTCAACATGGGATGACCTAGTATGTACTTCAACGGGTATACTCGGGACACCGGCTATACCTCATGGTGATGTAGATAATGTCACAATTTCTGTATAAAAACATTAGTGCAAGGAATCTCTTCTCGATGGGTGAGTATTTGGTCTCCGAATCGAGGAGCATGTGGATGAGGTATTAGAGGTTGTTCTATGTCCCTTAATTGTTCTTCTGGGTAAGATGGGCACCGACGGACCATTATAGTGCGGTGATATAGAGGACCAGCGACTTCTTGGAGATAAGTGGCATCAAGACCGGAGGATAGAGTAGATACTTCTTGATTTCCTCAAAGGAATTCTGGAACTCCATGTCCCACTCATATGTGGTTCCCTTTTTCATGAGCCGAGATAAGGGCTTACATTTTCTAGCCAAATTCCCATTGAATCGTCATATATTGGCCAAGTGGCCTTGTAATCCTCGAAGCTCCTGAATATTACTCAGGGGAGGCATCTGTCTGATGGCATTGATCTTCTCTGAGTCAATTACAATGTCCCTGTATCTAAAAACAAATCCAAGGAACTTTCTAGAGGTGACCCCAAAAGAACACTTTAATGGGTTCATATTCAGGTGGCGCGAATGGAAGAAGTCAAACACTTTCTCAAGATACTTGAGATGGTCCTGGAGCCAGTGAGATTTGACCACCAGACCATCCAAATAGAACTCCACCAATATCCCAAGGATTGGCTTGAATATGCAGTGTAGGGCCCGCTGATAGGGGGAAATTGCATTATTCAGGCCAAATGGCACAACCTGGTAACAGAAATTACCTTGGGGCACCCTGAAAGCGGTGGACTCCTCATCCTCGGGGGACATCTAGATCTGATTATATTCATAGTAACCATCCATGAAGGAGAGGTCTTGGAACCCAACTGTGGTGTCAATCAAGAGCTCCATCATAGTAAAGGGAAAACCATCCTTCAGAAAATGGGAGTTGAGATTATGGAAGTTGATACAGACTCTGATTTGTCTATTCTTCTTCCTGACTAGTACAATGTTTAACAGCTATTTAGGGTACATAGCATTCTTAACGAAATTGGCCCTGATGAGTTTGTCAACATCACCCTCAACCATGGCACCGTAAAATGGATGCATCTTTTTTGGAGGTTGTTTGAACCTATGATGATTTGTCGGAAGACCGAGGCGGTGGATGGCTACCTGAGGATCTAGTCCTGGAATCTCATCATAACTCTAGGAAAACACGTAACGGTGCTATTTAAGGAAGTCTACATACCACTGTTGCTCCTTGGGGGGCATAGCGGCACTGATCAATGTGGGTCTCGGGTATACCTCGCTTCCTAGGTTCAACTGTACCAAATCATCGATTGTGGTAGAGATTATTTCTTCAAAGGCGGGGGGAGTATCCTCTATATCCTCTTCTCCAATTATGAAGGGATCATCTGTAGGGTAAGTTGCTTCTAAGTTACCATACCCTGATGGGAGGCTGGTACCGGTATGAGCGGTAGTGGTTATTTCTTCGGGGAACTCTGACACTGTCGAGACCATATCAAGTAAGGTTGTCGACCTGATACCATCTGGTCTCTGGCCCAAGGGTCCACGCTTGATAATATCAAAGAAGTGGTGGCATTTTGGTCAGAGCCAGCTTATTCCAACATGGAAAAATAGACATGTAGGACATACTTCCATTTCCATGAGCAGGACGCCCTGATACTTGATAGGAGCAGGAGGCTCTGGGATCACTAAGGGCTGGTTCGTATAAGAATAAGAAGTGATCTTTCGATGCCGCCTGGATTTAAAAGCATGGTTTCCCTGTTGTCCCAGAAATGACAAAACAATTCCCTATATTAGTGGTTGTGGCCTCCAACCGGTGGATCCGGAAGACGTAGGTGTTATTCAGGCCTGCCCAAGGGTCAGTCGTAATGGTGACGGGCTCAACTTCACTTTCCTAGAATTTTTTATCCTTGCTCTTGTAATAGTCAGTGTCCAAGTTGTGGGCTTCACAAGAGGCAAAAGGATATGAATCACCTTGCAGTACACCCACTCGACCATTAAGGGAGTACTTGAGGAATTCGTGATACGATGAAGGGACCGCTGCGTGCAGGTGGATCCATGGTCAGCCCATCAATGCATTATATGCAGTGTCCTGGGAGACAACCATAAACTCCGTGCTGGAAACTAGGCTGCCAGAACGGGTCTTCAAATGGATCTTGCTGATCGAGGTCTTCTATATCCTGTTGTATCCCTGGATTCTTAAATCAGAGGGATTAAAGTTATCTTTGGATAACCCTAGCATCTGTAGTGTCTTTGTCATGATAAGGTTGATCCCGGAGCTGGTGTCCTCAAGACAGCGATGAACCTTCAAACCATTAAATTGGCATGTGGTGTACAATGGGAAGATGTTCCCCTATATGGGGGAGCCTTCATATTCTCTAGAGAACGAAATTATGGCCTATAATTCAGCATTCTCAACTGTTTCAACATGAAAGACTTCTGTAGCAGCTACCTCCGTCTCAAACTGGAGGGGGCTTCTTAATGCCTCGGCGAGTGATTCGCTCATATCTAGTGACAGGAGAAGGGCTTCAAGGATGGAAAGCCTCACTGGGATGCCAGTGAGGTGCTTGATAACATCATAATTCCATTCCAGGCATGAAATTATTCTTGTAGAAAGTCGCTCTGTGATATGATGCATGGAGAGCCCTACCGGCCGAACCGACAGCTGACTGGTACTGTTTATATCCCGCTGCTCACTAGTCAAAGCCCAAAGAGTAGTTTTCGGATGAGTACCATACGTCTGAGATCATCTTGTAGTAGGTCGAAGCTATTCACAACACGACCGAAGTTTTTCTACCTAATCCAGTTGAACAAATGGTGGTGGAGGCGGGCCTGTTGACACCGGATGAAGAGGCGGCGCATGAAGAGTTCTACGCTGGGCTTATTTTCTGGTCTTAGTGGAATGCACGACTTGGTTGTAGGTGCCAACTGACATGCCCCAATGACCCATATGGCCACAGCTCCGTCGAAATTGGCATCGGCTGAGGATGCTGGGGAGGTTCGCATGGCGCTCCACCGCATTGGGAGTCTTATAGGGTTTCACCAATTCAACGGTGTTAACAGAAGCTTACCCTTGACTGTCACTTGACGAGTCATCCATCACTTGGTGGATTATTGGAGGGATCCCCATATATGGGTGCATAAATTCACCAAGAGTGAGGGGTGATGATGGCATTAGTGGGGTACATTTCTTTTTCATGTGTTGTCGATGCTTGCTCTTCTAGGAAGATGCTAGCTAGGATGATGATGCAGAAGTTGTAGTAACATTTTACGAAGTCTCTGGCTGATTCAAGCATGCACGGATTATTCCATGGGAACAGGAAACCATTTTGCAGGAAATATAGTAGTTATAATTCTAAGACCTATGGTAAAAAAATTTCTTCCACTTTCCTTCACTGTCACTACTGTTATCTTGCCTTACAAATACACCTGCCACTTATGCCAGGGTCAGGCCCAATCAGACTATGTTGTTGTTAATCTGGTCTTGAAGCCAGTCCTTGAACACATAGCATTCCTTGAGGGTGTTCTCCAGGATTGGGTTATAAGGTCAGTAGTTGGTGTGATCAGTGAGATTCTCCTTTTCTGGCTTTCAACACTCAGGAAATCATACAATTCCCTTCTCTAAGGTGTTGCGGAAGTAACCAGGGACCTGAGCCTCAATGAATGAGTAGGTCTGATTTCTTCTATCCAGAAAGGGGGTCCTTGGATACTGACCCTGATGAGGGGATGGAGGGGCCTTAGAGGAGGTGAAACTTGATTATCCCGCATAGGTGGTGGCAGCGTGTTACGTGGAGGTGCCTACCAATTTTATGGTGGTCGCTGCTGTGATGGAATTGGTGCCCATGGTGGAGGAACTTTACAAGGATGCGGAGCTGGCTCCACTGGTAGTAACTCCATCTGTTTGGGGGTCTCTATCTAGGCCACTGCGTCGGGCACGGCTCTGATTACCCTCCTCACGGGGATTACAGCGGGAAACGGACGTGCCTGGATGGCCTGTTACACGGCTTCTTCAAGGAAATGGGCCTTATTTGAGAAGTCTCGGAACCCTCTGGGATAGTTCTGAGTGATCAGGGAGGGAACGAGCTCCATCTTGACATTCCCTATGCACATCATCAGTAATTTCCCATGAGTCAGTGGCATGTCAAGGGAGTATGTGTGTAACACCCGAGACTTTTATGAGAAATATTTTGTTTTTATGTTATATAAATCATCAAAGGAATCTGTCACTACACACAACACTGGCTCGGCTTTCTTTACACGCAACTACGACCTTCCTCGATAGCTTGCGTCGTACGCAATACCGAGTTTAACTAAACAACGATATATTATAATACTAGCCGTTATGAATATTATTAACTGAATTTTTAATTTTATAACATTTTCATTCATCTTATACATTTTCTAGAATGAGGTATGCAAACAAAATCAAGTTTTTGGATAAAAGAAGTATTTTTCAAAAAATGTAGTTTTACCGCCTTTTGATGGCGCACCCACATCTAGTTTTTGACAAGTTTATAAGTTCAATTTGACAAAAAAATTATTCTGTAGAATCAAGATATAATAATTTACTTTGGATAAATTTTTCATATTATTCTGATAACTTTCATATTTTAATGAATAGTAAAAACATGCTATATTTTAATTAAAAACAACTTTTTTCTTCACAATACTTTATATGGTTAAATTATAATATTGAATGTTTTTAATGTATAAATAGAATATATTTTTACCATTTAATATAATGTATTTCATTATCATTAATTTTACATTAAATTCATAGGTAAAAACATTTCAATCTTTGGAAATGTTTTAACTTTTAAAACCCGTTTGCATAACAAGGGGATTAATTTTAAATTAATTTATGAAACTTCTGTGTATTGAATTTTGAAAAATGGATTCAATATTTGGAATCCGTGGTTCCAAATTATGTTAATAGGTTACCTTTATTTTTTTTATATTATGAATAGTAACTACGGTAATTTTTATTTACTACAGTTAATGGTAAATAGGGTAATTCAAGGTTAAAAGAATATTATAATAATTCAAAATCACCTTGACACTTGTTCTAACATTATTGGATGAGTATTGGCCGACCATGGGCATCTTTGGGTCGATTTTGGGACCCCATTCATCCACTTGGTAGTGACAATGACAATTTTGATTAATTAATTTAATGTAAAGGCAAAATTGACATTAACAAACATCTTTTAGTAATCAATTTTTATAAGGGGTTATATAAATTATATTTTCGACTATAAATATTAATTGGAATGCGAAACAGATTTCCTACATAATGATATTTTTTATTAATTTTTAGACACCAAATAAATTAAATTATTTATGACACAATAATGATGAAGTATTTACCTCATTAATAAATGATTAAAATAAATAAGATTATAATGATTAAAATATTTTCCAAAACATTTCCAATTCTGATTGGATGATTTTATTTCGACTATTATTCATCTTATCTTCATATTTAATGATTTTTGGATCTTTTGAAACCGAAGAAAAGTTTATAATAAAATAATATTTCCAAACTTTCCAAAGGCGCCCCTCTCCTCCCTTATAAAAGGGAACATCCTCCCTATCTTCCTCACACCAATTTGAGCCTTCAATATCGGCCAACCCCGGCCCATGTTACTTCCCCACTTCCTTAGAAACCTACTATAGGTACTGGTCTTATCAAAAGACCAACTCTAGTGCCTTAAGAGAATGTTTAAAGGAGGCACTTCGAGAAAGAAGTAATACCTTCTACTACTTTCTTCAAGTTCCATTCTTCTTCTTCTTCTTCTTCTTTAGTTGTTTCAATATGAGGTAATAACATCAGTATCCCTCATATACTGATATGTTATAATAAATTTGAAACAATCCTATTTCACCTCTTATCCATCCTATGGAAAATGAAATCACCGCACGTGCGTACGTAGGGAATACCGTCTCCACGCCGTGGTGTAATCTGTTTTCCACCACCACCTTACTTGGATGGGTATAATGGTGTAAATAATAACAATATATGATTATTGTAATGTGATATTGATTCTGAAATAGTATACATACACTTTAATACAATTCCACAATCATGGGAACGATATCATCGCTCATGCGTACGTACGGCCTACCGTCTCCATGATGCGATGTGACTCGTTCTACATGATCTTCATTGAATAATGATTATATAAATGAATTGAATGAATTAATATGATATATATTACACTAATACCATTCTTTAAATTATGTATCTATATCCTATAAAGAGTAATACGAATTTATTCGACAAAACACGCATAAGAACAGAAATTAATAAACACCCGAATAACAAGTAGTAATGAAATATTACTAATAAAAATTTAATAATATGACCATATATGGTTTCATAACAATGAATATGATTCTTTAATAATTAAATGAAGTTATTTAAATCATTATACAGGAGTTTGGGACACGTACAAAGCATATCGGACCTGAGGTAAGGGAAATATCACAATCTCATTTTTATCCGAGATTGTTTATACTTTGGAATTTACTGGGGTATATTTTATCATCCACATCCATGTTTCCTCAATATGTAATATTATTTCCATCCACCTACAATTGTTTAAATCCAATTTTACTCTTTGGTTAGTTTTTAGTAAAAGATATGAAAGGAATCTTTTGTCATTTTTCGTACAAGGTACATTTTGACTTTTCCGACAAAAGTACGAGAAGAATGTTTTTTTAATATATACGGCATGAATGTATTTTTAAAACATTACTTCCAAGAAGATTCCCATAAAAGTTTTCAAGTTTATTTTTAATCAACTTCTTTTATTTTAGAATTGTATGACATGTTAAGAAAGGAAAAGTGTTTTTGATGTAGAAAGGATATTTTCCGCAAGAATTGAGTTCAAGTGTTTTATCAAAATTATTTTCCATCTAAGATAATATAGGGTTCTGTTTCTATCCCTATTATTACATTGATTTGATTATGTTGTGACGGAAATATTTTTATGAATTCCTTTATCTTATATGAATTGTTTTATGATGTCATGATGTTTAAGATTCCCATTTTTATTACATGGGTTATGCTCTGATGTATGGTTTATGATTTTGTGGAACACATAAGAATGGTATCATTATGAGATGGGTGGGACCTATATCTCCCTCTAATTCATTGGGTAAATATTTTATATCTCATGAGATATACATGGCTGGAACGGCAGGTTAAACTGGTTCAGTGAAACAAGACTGAAACGAGGATTGAACTCGGTTCAGAAATGGACTTTGTCCACTAAGATAGTATTTGCTATGAGTCTTGACTAATAAGAAATGATTCTCTATGATTACGTGTGTATGCCACCAAGTTTCATGTATTAATTTATGATTATTGGGATTACATTTCACTACCATGATTTATCCCATGTTATGAAATTATGATCTCTTTTGCAGGGTATGATTTATAAAATGTTATGTTCTTATAAATATGATGTGATTGATATTTCTTTTGTTTACCCTTACTGAGAATTTGAGCTCACCCTTTTGAATGTTTTCTTTCCCCAGGTCATGAAGAAGGTTATTAAGTAAGATATTCCAAAAAGAGACTATATATATGATGAAATAAATGGGAGATAGTGTAGATGCTTTATGAACCAGTTGTTTTTGTTTCCCAGTTTCTAAATACACTATACCTATACAGTCCTTTGATGGTTTTTTTATATGTTGTAATAAGTATGCTTAAATGTTTATGTATTTACCATGTATGTGATGTATGGGTCATTATAGTTGGTATCAGAGGAAAGGTATAGTCAACCTTTGGAAACTAGGATGTGAAAGCATTAATAAGAAACCTAAGGATATGCCTAAGCATAGAACACAATCTTAGTGTTTTAGAAATGGACATGAACAACCTATGATAAGACCTTAGGTGTGAAATTTTATTCTTGATTATGTGGTTTTCCTATTATAATTAGTGTTCCTCACACTATTCTTCTTGGTTTTAGTCAATGGATGGAACATGAAGAAACCGTGGTAATGCGGAATGCGACGGGAAATGCAATGATTCTCCCCCTGAGCAACAAAACGTTATGGGAGCTGGAATGAAAAATCTTGTAGCCATGCTCACACAACATTCTCAAGCTCTGAACCATGCTGGACTTACAAATGAGCAATGGATGGAGAAAAATTCTATTGAATCCTTCATGAGGCAGCGTCCACCTTCATTCAGCGGGTCTTCTGATCCATTAGTGGCTGAACAATGGATCAGTACCACTGAAAAGATATTTTCAGTTATTCAATGTTCTGAAAATGATAAAGTCATCTTAGCAGTATATCGTTTGGAAGGTGATTTTGATCAATGGTGTAATCTTATTAAGAATACGTGGCAAAGGGATGAAATTGAGTCCATGGAATGAGACGAGTTCAAGAACATATTTTTCAATAAGTATTTCCCTCGTATTCTTCGAACAATGATAGAGAAGGAGTTTCTTGAACTAATGCAAAAAGATGATGAATTCGTTGGTACCTACGAAGAAAATTTTACAATACATTCAAGGTACGCTTCCGGAATTATTATCCAACCTGAGAGTAAGATCGATCTATTCCTTAGTAGCTTAAAACCAAGTCTTCGAAGGGCGTTAGCCATAAGGGACTTCAATAGCTATGAGGAAATTGTTCGATGTTCTCTCAAGGTTGATATGGAGATTGGTGTAACCCATCAGTCACATGGGTTTGATAAGAAGAGTAAAATGGAATTCAAAGGAAAATATAAAGACTACACTAAAAAGAAGATGAGTTTTCCCTTATGCTCAATGTGTAGAAAGAAACATGGAGGAAATTGTCTTAAGGGGACAAAAAAATGTTATATGTGTGGAAAATAAGGTCATCGGGAAATTGAATGTCGAAATAATGGGAAGAAGATGTCTAATGATGAAAACAAAGGAAGGGATACACAGAATGAACCTACTACACTTTAATGTTTCAAGTGCAAGGAAATGGGGTATTACTCCAATCAATGCCCAAATCCAAGGGTTGATGATGATGATTGACGTCAACAAACTCTTAAGGCCAAAGACAAAGGAAATTCACATTCAATTAATATCGGTGATGTGGAGTACGATAACAAAGTGGTGAGAGGTACACATACCATCAACTCTAAAGTAGCAAATTTTTTATTTGATTCTGGATCCACCCACTCTTTTATTTCTGAAGAATTTTCTAAGGGTATCACCGTATTACCTCACCAATTAGAGGTGGAGTTGGCTGTGACAACTCCTAATGGCACAACGGTTGCATCAAAAGTTTATAATTCTTCTCCAAATGAAGTATGTGGGAAAGTGCTTCCTTCAAATCTTGTGATCCTTCCTATAGTGTAATTTGATGTGATTTTTGGCATCTATTGGCTTTCTTTATATGGATCTCATATCAATTTCCAAAGAAGGGAAGTCACATTTCATATTCCAGATCAATCTATGATCGTCTATCGATGCAAGGATGAACATCACCTTCCAGTGGAAATTTATTCCATCTTATGGGTCTTGATACCACTAAATAAAGGTTATTTATCTCAAATGGTTGGTGAGAAACTCGTGATTAAGAATATTCCCATTGTACGGGAGTTTGATGATGTCTTTCCGGAGGAATTTCCAGGACTTCCACCAAATCATGATGTTGAGTTTTCAACAGAACTCGTATCGGGTGCTTTGCCTATTTCAAAGAAACCTTATATAATGGCCTCAATTGAGTTGAAGTAATTGAAGAAGAAACTCAAAGAGAATCTTGATAAAGGATTCATATGCCCTAGTGCATCACCTTGGGGAGCACCTGTTCTGTTTTTTAGGAAGAAAGATGGATCAATGAGACTCTGCATTGATTATCGAGAACTTAACAAGATCACTATCAAGAACAAATATCCTCTCCCACGCATTGATGGCCTATTTGACCAACTACGTGGAGATCAATACTTTACCAAGATTGATATTCGTTCAGGGTATCATCAATTAAGGGTTAAAATGGAGGATATACCAAAGACGGTTTTCCATTCAAGTTATGGACACTATGAATTTATAGTGATGCCATTTGGACTTACTAATGCCCCTGCAATCTTCATGGATATGATGAATAGAGTCTTTAGAGACTATATTGATCAGTTTGTGATAGTCTTTATAGATGATATTCTTGTATATTCAAAGAGAAAGGAAGAACATGAAGATCACTTGAGAATTGTATTAAAGACCCTAAGAAAGGAGAAGCATTATGCCAAATTTACCAAGTGTGAATTTTGGCTTCAAAAAGTTGCATTTTTTGGGTCACGTAATCTCAAAAGAGGGGATATCTGTGGATCCAGCAAAAACAGAGGTTATCTAAAGATGGTCGAGACCAACAATAGTAACTGAGATCCGAATTTTGCTTGGTTTGGTTGGATATTACCGATGTTTTGTGCAAGATTTTTCAAGGTTATCTAACCCACTCACCAAGATAACTCGAAACAGAGTTAAGTTTGTTTGGACGGAGGAATGTGAAGAAAATTTCAAAGAGATAAAAAGAAGGTTAGTCAGTGCACCTGTTCTCAAACTACCTTGCAGTGGAGAAATGTTTGTGATCTACAGTGATGCATCCAAGAAGGTACTGGAATGTGTTTTCATGCAAAATGATATGGTGATAGCTTATTCCTCACGACAGTTGAAAATCCATGAGCAAAATTACCCAACTCATGATTTGGAGTTAGCTGTGGTAATATTTGCATTAATGATTTGGAGGCATTATATTTATGGAGAAAAGTGTGACATTTATAATGATAATAAAGGTTTAAATTATATTTTTGCACAAAAAGAGCTGAATATGTGCCAAAGATGATGGTTGGAGTTGACTAAGGATTACGACTGCTCAATTCATTACCACCCTGGGAATGAAAACAAGGTGGCATATGCATTAAGTCTAAAAGTCCATGCTAGATTATCCATGATGAGGATCACAAAAGATCCAATATTTATGGATTTACAAAGGATGTATCTTGGAATTATAATGAAAGGGGAAAATTGTATCTTTCTGAAATGAATGTTCAACCATCTATACATGTGAAGATTAAAGAGGTGTAGAAAGAAGATGTCAAGTTACAAAACAGGGTGAGAAATGTTCCTGAATTCAACCTTGATTGTGATGGGATATTAATGTTCAGGAATCAGGTTTGTGTTCCTCCCATCCCCAAATTAAAGAAGGAGCTGCTGGATGAGGCTCATAGTTCTTCATTCTCTATTTATCTTGGAAGCACGAATATTTATAGGGACCCGAAAGAGTACTTCTGCTGGGATGGCATGAAAAGAGATGTTGCTGAATATGTCTCCCGATGCTTGGTTTGTCAGCATGTTAAAGGTGAGAGACAGAAGTCTAAGGGGATGTTACAACCATTACCCATACATGAATGGAAATGGGAAAACATCACTATGGACTTTGTTACTGGACTTCCTAAAACATCCAAAAGAAAATAATGATATTTGGGTCATAGTTGATCGTCTTACAAAGTGCACACACTTCATTTCTATTAGAGAGGATTTATCTCCAGATCAGCTTGCCAGGATATATGTAAAGGAAGTGGTAAGATTGCATGGAGTACCACTTTCTATTATATCTGATCAGGATCTGAGGTTTACCTCAAAGTTCTGGAGAAGTCTTCAGCATAATCTAGATACAGAGTTGAGTTTCAGCACTGGTTATCATCCTCAGACAGACGGTCAGTCTGAGAGGACAATTCAAACTCTAGAAGATATGTTGAGAGCTTTCTCTATGGATTTCAAAGGTGGTTGGGATCAACACCTACCTTTGGTGTAATTTTCTTATAATAATATATTTCACTCCAGTATTCAGATGGCTCCTTATGAAGCTCTCTATGGAAATAAATGTAGGACTACAACTTGATGGGATGAAGTTAGGGAAAGAAAGCTATTAGGACCTGATCTTGTTGATGAAATGGCAGAAAAGTTCAGATCTATTCAACAACACATAAGAGCAGCACAGAGTCGAAAAAAAAGTTATACCGACAACCGAAGAAAAGACCTAGAGTTTTAAGTGGATGATAAAGTGTTCTTATGAATATCTCCTTGGAAAAGAGTAATGAGATTTTGAAATAAGGGAAAGTTGAGCCCTAGATATATCGGTCCTTTTGAAATTCTGGATCGTGTTGGGAAGGTAGCTTACCGATTGGCGCTTCCACCAAATCTCTCTCAAGTTCACAATGTGTTCCATGCATCTCTCCTGAGAAAGTACATACCTGATCCTTCACATGTACTCAGCTTAGAAGTTGTACCACTAGAACATGATCTTTCTTATGAAGACCAGTCGATAGAGATTCTAGATCGTAGCAAAAAAGTCATATGGAACAAGACCACTCGCTTGGAGAATGTTTTATGGAGGAACCACCAAAGAAGCTACATGGGAACTTGATGATATGATGAGGGAAAGGTATCCTCATCTATTTGTTACGAAGTGATGAATTTTGAGGGAGAAATTCATTTTAAGGGGGTAGAATGTAACACCCGAGCCTTTTATGAGAAATATTTTGTTTTTATGTTAAATAAATCATCAAAAGAATCTTTCACTACACACAACACTAGCTTGGCTTGCTTTACAAGCAACCGCGACCTTCCTCGATATCTTGCGTCGTACGCAATACTGAGTTTCACTAAACAACGATATATTATAATACTAGTCGTTATGAATAGTATTAACTGAATTATGAATTTTATAACATTTTAATTCATCTTATACATTTTCTATAATGAGGTATGAAAACAAAATCATTTTTTTTTGATAAAAGAAGTATTTTTCAAAAAAAGAAGTTTTACAGCCTTTTGATGGCGCACCAACATTAAATCTAGTTTTTGACAAGTTTATAAGTTCAATTTGACAAAATAAAATTCTTCTTTAGAATCAAGATATAATAATTTACTTTGGATAGATTTTTCATATTATTCTGATAACTTTCATATTTTATTGAATAGTAAAAACCCGCTATATTTTAATTAAAGACAACTTATTTCATCGCAATACTTTATATGGTTAAATTAAAATATAGAATGTTTTTAAAGTGTAAATAGAATATATTTTTACCATTTAATATAATTTATGTCATTAGCATTAAATTTACATTGAATTCATAGGTAAAAACATTTCAATCTTTGGCAATGTTTTAACTTTTAAAACCTGTTTGCTTAACAACGGGATTAATTTTAAATTAATTACTGCAACTACTGTGTTTTGAATTTTGAAAAATTGATTCCATATTTTGAATCAGTGGGTCCAAATTATGTTAATAGTTCACTTTTATTTTTTTATATTATGAATAGTAACTATGGTAATATTTATTTACTACGGTTAAAGGTAAATAGGGTAATTCAAGGTTAAAAGAATATTATAATAATTCAAAATTACCTTGACACTTGTCCTAACATTATTGGATGAGTAGTGGACGACCATGGGCATCCTTGGGTCGATTGTGGGACCCCATTGAGCCACTTGGTAGTGACAATGACAATTTGGATTAATTAATTTAATGTAAAGACAAAATTGACATTAACAAAAATCTTTTAGAAATTAATTTTTATAAGGGGTTATATAAAATATATTTTCGACTATAAATATTCATTGGAAAGCTAAAACGATTTCCTAAATTATTATATTTTTTTATAATTTTTAGACACGATATAAATTAAATTATTTATGACACAATAATGATGAAGTATTTACCTCATTAATGAATGATTTAAATAAATAAGATTATAATGATTAGAATATTTTGCAAAACATGTCCAATTCTGATTGGATGATTTTATTTCGACTATGAGTCATCTTATCTTCATCTTAAATGATTTTTTGATCTTTTGAAACCGAAGATAAGTTTATAATAAAATAATATTTCGACACTTTCCAAAGGTGCCCCTCTCCTCCCTTATAAAAGGGAACCTCCTCCCTCTCTTCCTCACACCAATTTTAGCCTTCAAGATTGGCCAACCCCTACCCATTTCACTTCCCCAATTCCTTAGAAACTTACTATAGGTACTGGTCTTATCAAAAGTCCAACTCTAGTGCCTTAAGAGAAAGTTTAAAGGAGGCACTTCGAGAAAGAGGTAATACCTTCTACCATTTTCTTCAAGTTCCATTCTTATTCTACTCCCTCTTATTTAGTTGTTTCATTATGATGTAATAACATCAGTATCCCTCATATAATGATATGTTATTATAAATATGAAACAACCCTATTTCACCTCTTATCCATCCTACGGAAAACAAAATCACTGCGCGTGCGTACGTACGGAATATCGTCTCCACGCCGTGGTGTAATTTGTTTTCCACCACCACCTTACTTGGATGGTTATAATGGTGTAAATAATAACTATATATGATTATTGTAAATTGATATTGATTCTTAAATAGTATACATACACTTAAATACAATTCCACGATCATGGGAACGATATCATCGCTCGTGCGTACGTACGGCCTACCGTCTCCACGATGTGATGCGGCTCATTCTATATGATCTTCATTGAATAATGACTATATAAATGAATTGAATGAATGAATATGAAATATATTACACTAATAACATTCTGTAAATGATTTATCTATATCCTATAAAGAATAATAAGAATTTATTCGACAAAACACGCATAAGAACAAAAAGTAATAAACACCTGAATAACAAGTAGTAATGAAATATTACTAATAAGAAGCTTAGAATATGACCATATATGGTATCATAACAATGAATATGATTCTGTAATAAGTAAATGAAATTATTTAAATCATTATACAGGAGGTTCGGACATGTACAAATCATATTGGACCTGAGGTAAGGGAAATATCACAATCTCATTTTTATCCGTGATTGTTTATACTTTGGAATTTACTGGGGTATATTTTATCATCCACATCCATTTTTCCCCAATATGTAATATAATTTCCATCCACATACAATTTTTTAAATCTAATTTTACCCTTTGGTGAGTTTTTAGTAAAAGATATTAAATAATATTTTGTCGTTTTCGTATGAAGTACTTTTGGAATTTTCTGACAAAAGTATGAGAAGAATGTTTTATTAACTTATACGACATGAATGGATTTTTAAAAAATTTTTTCCAAGAATCTTACTTTACAAGTTTTCAAGTTTATTTTTAATCAACATCTTTTATTTTATAATTGTATGACATGTTATGAAAGGAAAAGTGTTTTTGAAGTAGAAACGATATTTTCCTCAAGAATGGAGTTCAAGTGTTTTATCAAAATTATTTTCCATCGAAGATAATATAGGATTCTTTTTCTATCCCTATTATTACATTGATTTGATTATGTTGTGATGGAAATATTTTTATGAATTAGTTTATCTTATATGTATTGTTTTATGATGTCATGATGTTTAAGATTCCCATTTTTATTACATGGGTTATGCTATGATGTATGGTTTATGATTTTGTGGAACACATTAGAATGGTATCATTATTAGATGGGTGGGACCTATATCTCCCTCCAATGCATTGGGTAAAGATTTTATATCTCATGATATAGACATGGCTGGAAAGGCAGGTTAAACCGGTTCAGTGAAATAAGAATGCAATGAGGAGTGAACTCGGTTCAGAAATGGATTTTTTCCACTAAGATAGTCTTGGCTATGAGTCGTGACTAATAATAAATGATTCCATATGATTATATGTGTATTCCACAAATTTTCATGTTTTAAGTTATGATTATTGGGATTATATTTCACTACCATGATTTATCCCCTGTTAAGAAATTATGATCTCTTTTGCAGGGTAAGATTTCCAAAATGTTATGTTCTTATAAATTTGATGTGATTGATATTTCTTTTGTTTACCCTTACTGAGCATTTGAGCTCACCCTTTTGTATGTTTTATTTCCCCAGGTTAGGAAGAAGGTTATTAAGTAAGATATGCAAAAAAGGGACTATAGATATGATGAAATAAATGGGAGATAGTGTAGATGTCTTATAAACAAGTTGTTTATATTTCCCAGTTTCTATAGACACTATACCTATACAGTCCTTTCATGGTTTTGTTATATGTTGTAATAAGTATGCTTCAACATTGAAGTATTAACCATGTATGTAATGTATGGGTCGTTATAATGTGAGCCCCTTCCACCAGGCGATAAAGTCTGTGATTCCCTCACCAGGCCTTTGTTTTCACTTGAAGAGGTTTGCGATGCTCATTTTCAGGGTGGTGGAATTGAACTCGTAAATGAATTTCCTGCGAAGGTCCTCCTAGTTGGTCACGGATCCGACAGGGAGCTGACTGTACCAGACGAATGTCGGACCCTCTAGTGTCTGAACAAAACAGCGGAGTATGGAGGCCTCCTTCTATGATGGAGTCCTTAGCATAGGACCACACCTTGATTTTAACTGGTCTAAGTGCTACGGCAGGTCCCCCATCCCATTAAATGGGGAAAAGGTGGGGTTTCTGAATCTCGGGGGTTCTGGCATATCATCTACCCATGACGGTTATGGCTTGCCATCTGTTGGGATAGCCACATGGCGCGTTTCTAGTGCCTCTAGGCAGGCGATGAGTGCCGCCATTGGATCATATGGATAGGGGTCCCTATCATTATGGGGATCCCTAACCACGAGTGTGTTGCTGAGTTCTTCAATGCGGTAGGCAAGCTCAGCGGCTCGTGGAGTGGCTGGTGGAGCAGTCCTTGGGGAGGACGGGGGAGCCCGAGGGGGGTTTCATGTATTTTTGCACTGTTCAAGAGTGTTTGGTGATACATACCTTTCCCTCTTGCTGTGAGCTCTGGCTTACACCCTATCCATGGGAACAGTATGATCAGGGTTTCCTAGGGGCAGATCACCAAGGAGTAGTTGTTCCTGCCCCTGCTACCCTGTCCTAGGATCGCTGTAGTCGGGTCGTCGCACTACAACGCGTTCATCCAAGAGTTCATTGACCAACTTCTTTTATTCAGAAAGATTTTGGCACAATGTGTCCTTTTTGGGGTCCTCCTCCATTTTCTGCACTCAAGCGGACTGGTCGGAGTGCTTGACAGCTCTGACGTTCTCTTTTCCGATACCATAATTTTGGCTGAGTACCAATGCCTTAGTTGGTGCAGGGAGACCTAGGAGTTTCCTCTACTGATGAGTAATCCTCCCTGATGGGTCCACTAGTGGGGGTAAATCCTGAGGGAGGAAGTTCCCATCAAGAAGTTCCAACTCGTTCCCCCCCTGACAGATCGGTCATGTTGACCGCAACTCTTATCGGGGGCATGTCTTCAATATCTCCTAGCAAGTCGGGTTGCCGGGGAATATCTATAAAGAGGAGGGAAGCATACTTCCCCCATCCATGGACTTTCCCATCGGGGTGGCCTCCTTAATAACTTTGCAGTGTTCTTGGAAACTCTTAACGCATTGTTGTTGGAGGGCCTTGTGGTGACCATGTGACTCGGGGTGCTGGACCGCGGGTAGTGTGGCCAGGTCAACCAGACGGCATTGTTCGCCGATGTCTTCAAGGTGCACTTGGCTCTTGGAATAAGACACTCACTGGTGGACAATATGGAAGTGAGTCTACCAAAGGGTTTGGCGGGAACATTTAAACTACTCCAGGGTGAGAGGTTCTGGCGCACAAATATTTGGTCATGTGACAGGCCAAAACTTCTCATGGAAGTGGTCCTCTGCAAGGATGGTCCACAAGCTCCTCAGATCAGATTCATGGTTTGTCCCTTGATTTCCCCACTCATCAACTAGGGGTGGCTGATGAACTAGCAGAAGTACTGAGGAAGACCGTTGGGACGGCAGGCTGGCCGGTGGAGAGTATGGCGAGCAGGCTGACTGGCTGTCGATTCTCAGGTTGTCCTCTAAGGATTATAGTGACATGGCTGCTATATCACGATAGGATGGTCCGGAAACCAAATCCCATGACACAGCATCAGCATCTACCGAGGGTGAGCTATGTTGCGGATCTTCCGTCATTGAACCCCAAAATAGCACTACGTAGTTTCTAGCTGAGGCAGAGGGTGCTTCCAGAGATGACGGTGGTGACTGTGTGGTCGGTCCCTGCGGACATGCCATGTTCTTATCCTCCAAGATATAATTTTGGAGGGATACAGGGATCCTATAGACCTCACATACCGGGATTATGAGGCCGATATGCCTCGTTCCTGCTCTAGCCTTCGACTCAGAGGTTTGAGGATTGGGCTCCATCGCTGAGTCATACTCCACCTCGGAGTCTGAGAAGTGGACTGGTCTGATTTTTGTCTGGCACTCCACAGAATTCTTCCTATGGCGATGAACACCTACTCTCCTTCCCCTCGGTGTCTCTTTGGGGCATGTCCCACTTCCGTCATAAGGAGGTCCCTTGGCCATACTGGTGCTGGGGTGGAGAGATCTCCCAACAGGGTGGGCCATGGTGCGAGTAGAACCGGGGAAAATGTCGAAAGGGACACTGGGAGGACCTCCGTAGGAAGTTCTGATGTGGGCAGGATCTCTGATGGAGCTGACAGAAGTAGATGTATGAGCGGTAGGAGCATGGGAAAGACCTTCATGATCACTTCCCCTGACTACATTAGTGCGAGGGAGGTCCTCCTACTTGTAAAGTTGAGCATGGGTAGGACCTCTGTGATGGGCGTCAGTGAAGTGAAGTTGGCCTCCACCCCTCCGATCGCTAGGGCAAGGAGGACATTCTCCAGATGGTATGAGGAAATGGGGAGGTCCTTCATGTTGGCGAGTGACCAGACATGTGATGTATCCAACCCGCGGTCTCTGGCAGGGGGAGTGACCACGTACGCAGTGTAGTGAGTGCGAAAGAGACCCCCATACGTAGTGTTGCTATCACGGGTAACACCCTCTCTTGGGTTAAAGGTGGCAAGGGGTAGTCCTTCAAGCCGATGTTAGAAGCATGGAGGACCTTCACCCTCTTTAGTGGTTGTACGGAGTGGGCCTCTGCACTAGGTGGCATTGTTGCAGATTGGTCTGTAGCGGCCATTGCTTGTGATGGTGACTGACAGAGTTGACCCAACCATCCCATGGGGCGGTTGGGGCCTTGATCCAGGTCGGTCGTATAACTTCCCCTGCTCAATGTATGCGGGGATTTGGGGATATGAGTCAGGGGTGGCTCGAGCCAGGATAGTCGCTGACGTGGATGCCCCAGGGTGGGCATCCACTTCCATTTGTGCCCAACATTGGCGTCAGGTCAGTTGAACCAGAGCCGGTGGTGCAGGTGCGTGGCTTACCTGCTCCTTGGCATGGAGAACCAGGCGGTGACGTTGGTGCAACCTGGTGGGAGCCCTCACCAGGAGCCCTTGGAGTGCGACTCCAATTGACCTAACCCATACATCCCTTACCTCGTCCACAAAGGGCAGAGAGTTTTCAAGGAATTCTGGGGACAAGCTCCTGAAACGATTGAATGTCAGGGTGGGGAGCATCGGCCCTCGGAGGTGGCACTGACGGCGAGGCGCAACCGCCTCTAGATCTAGGCAGGCCATATCCCTGGGGGGGATGATCCCCTCTTCCTCGTACTGGTGTACAATGTCATTAATTACCCTTTGTAGGATAATTTATGATACAGAGAGGGGGCATGGGAACCCAACAGTCATGGCTGTTGATTCCTTCATGGAAGAGGTGGAACCACGCGGGGTGGCCCCGTCGATATTTCCACAGCCCCTGCGCCTGTGGGCAGGTGGTGATCGAGTTCCGGATGCAACAACTTGGTTCCTAAAAGTAGGGATATGAACTCATCAATACTGATAGAAAAGAAATTGACAACCAGTACCCCAGCGTCGTTCTGTCTTCCGTGGCCGGAACAAGGGATCCATGTTGACAAGGTCACAGAAACGGATGCTCAACATCCTGACTGCCCCAACTTCTAGAGAGTTTCACGTTAGGCCTGTTGTTTTCTTGGTGGGACCTAGTGCCGGATGATGGGGTTTGGTGACATGCTAATCCACTGATGCCATGAAAGATACTAGTCTACATACTGTGGAGCATATCTTCACATTGGGTTCACTATTTCTGTTTCTGACGCTTTTGACGAGGCGTGCTCATCCGTCAGGTGGAGGACACACAGCTGTTACCCCGCATTCCCGCATTCCAAAGGCTGGTGACATCCTCTACATATTTAGGGACGTCTGTTCCTTGATCGTAATGGGATGATGGGATGTTGGTTCGTCATTTTGTGGATTCCTCCTCAAAGCTCGTCACCTAGTCCAGGTCTACCTCATAGACATAAGACGTAGTTCATGAAACTCTTCACGGTACCGTATCTTCATGGACACTAGTCAATTACACTACTTCTGTCAGCACATTCCAAGGGGTCCGGTTAGGGTAGTAACCTTCTTTTAGAGTTGTAGTCATGTTGGGAATCATTGGCATGTCTGGACACTGCGGGATTGGCGTGTCGGTCTTCTGTCCCTTATTATAGGGATTCTTGAGGGCGCGGAAGCCTAGGGAATCCCACATTTAACACAGGGAATCATATTCCATTGGAATGTATCTGTTGTTTTCCTCATCTTCCCATGTTTTACACATGGTATGCCGCAAGTTTAATGTCCAACGGGGACAAATTAGACTAACCGGGACACTGATTACAGTGGATCAGTTGGAGGAACCCCCAGGAGAGAACACTGATACTGGGACCATCATGTGGGTGGCTTCCCAAAAGTTGTTTGAATGAATGGGGAGTTGGTGGCATGATCTAACCAGGATTTGGTGGCTCGGTTGAGGATCAGGATGGGTATTGAAGTGAAGGGGGGATGAAATATGGCCATCGTAAGGGCGACAGTGAAGTTGGGCTTGAGCCACGAAGAGGCTTCCTACGTATCTCTGTGGCAGGGAATCAAACTTTGGGTAGTTAGGTGGGACGATGAGACACCTAAGGAGGCGACCCGTGAGAATGGACGCAGGGATGGGACCAAGAAGAAGTGGAACCTACAGGTTGGGGTATGAGCTTCCCAGGACACATAGGCTCGAGGGAGAGATCCGGATGAGACATGAGTGACGGATTCGAACCTCACGGAGGCTTCCTACATATCCCTTTGGTATGGAATCAAAGTCCTCGTAGTTTGGTGGGATGATGGGACACCTGGGGAGGCAACATGTGAGAATGGTTGCATGGATGGGACCCAGAAGAAGTGGAACCTCCGGGTTGGGGCATTGGATTCCCGAGACACATAGGCTCGTGGGAGAGATCATAATGATACATGAGTGATGGGATCAAACCGCATGAAGGCTTCCTACGTATCCCCATGGTAGGGAATCAAATTTCACATAGTTCAAGACGCGGTATACAGTTTAACATCATGCGGGACGGGGGTAAACCTGACGTGAAGGGGGTCAGAACCGATGGGTGTTGGGCTTGAACCACGTGGATGCTTCCTACGTATCATGAATTGACATGTATAAAAGTCCTCAAAGTTCGAGATGGTGGTTGGGGCTTACCCTCTAAGGTGGACCAAGGTGTTGGTGAACTAATGTGAAGATGGTCAGAATCACTGGGTGGTGGGATTGAACCTTGTGGAGGCTTCCTACGTACCATGCCTTGACATGGATCAATGTCCTCGTAGTTCGGGACGGTTTTTGGGGCTTACACTCTGAGGCGGCCCAAGGTGTTGGTGAACCGACGTGAAGATGGTCGGAATGACCGGGTGGTGGGCTTGAACCTCGTGGAGGCTTCTTGCATACCATACCTTGACATGGATCAAGGTCCTAATAGTTCGGGATGGAAAGGGTATTAGTACACCAACACAGAGATTTTTGAGTCCTGTTGGATGTTGGGCTTGAACCTCGGGAAGGATTCCTATGTACCTTACCTTGGTAAGGATCAAAGTACTCATAGTTTGGATGTAAAGGGGATTGGCACACCGACACGGAGATGGTCGGAGCCAATGGTTGTTGGGCATGAACCTCGGGGAGGCTTCCTACATACCTTACATTGGAAAGGATCAAAGTCCCCGTAGTTTGGTTCTAAAGGGTCTTGGCACACTGACACAGAGATGGTTGGGGAGAATGGTGTTTGGGCATGAACCTCATGGAGTATTCCTACGTACCTCACCTTGGTAAGGATCAAAGTCCGCGTAGTTTGGATGTGGTGGTGTCATGGTCGATGCTTACTCTAAGCCCATGTGAGTCATGATCAGTGTGAGAAACAAGATGCAGCAAGGACCTGGCGATCATGTTGCGAAAGGAGAATCCGTCGGAAGTGGGGTGGGTCTTACGCACGGAGCGGCCCAAAGAGGATACAGGGGATTATGCATGGTTAGAATCCCAAGAAGTCAGGACTTACTCCAGGATGAAGGCCCAAGGTGAAAAAGCATAGCGGGGGAGGGATTTTGTACCAAAGAAAAGATAAGAACCATTTCCCACCACTCCTTTCACTGGCCATGGGGACCGAATATGAAAGGAGGAGCAGGGTTGCTGCCTCCAGAAAGAAAAGCTAGGGGCTTACACTAAGGTGGTTCACCTTTCCCCATAGACAAACACCACTCCGATAAAGAGGATATCATCCCCTGTGAGGGGTGATCCCATCCTCGTGGAGAAAAGTGGGCATGGAGAATGTCCAAGTCTTGGGACCCTGTGTGCAAGGCATGGGTCGAGGTCGTAGTTTAATGTCATGGGTGGAGGACGATGGTGCTTGGAAGTTTAACGCCCTATAGCTTGGACGCGGTGGGTTCACTCCACACCCCTAGGACTTACATAACTGGTACTCTCTGTACCTTGGTGTAGAGAGGGGATTGGAAAAGCCATGGAGATGGGGTGTCATAGATTGAAACATCAAGGGGTCCACATTAGCGTGGCTATACGAAGAATCAATAGCTGTTAGTGTGCCTATGAGAAGAAGTTTGAGGTGAATCAACGCAATGGGAAAACCATCAAAGGGACTTTGAAGTTACTTCGTATGAGACTAGAAGGTCGTACAACAAAATGGTGTATGATGCGGATGCCCAGGGTGTGAGAGACACCAACAAATGGAATCCATAATAGGAGCATCGGAAACTTGCGCAAAGGTACGCTCAAGGAGTATGTGGAACGCAAGTGAAGAGGTAGTCAGGAAGCACCCGATTGAGGGGTCCCAGAGAGTTGTGTGAAACCATTGAGGCTTGCGCGTGAAATTAGTGAGGATTATCTTGAAAGTGGAGCCGAGTATTTGCGCATGACTCAAAAGGATTGTGCGCAAGGAGTACTAATTGTACGCAATTGGGAGAGGCTGTGCGCAATGACTGGGGTTCACTCAATCAAATGGGATTGCGCGTAATTGGTCGTCATGCGCGCAAGTTGAAGGGATTGTTCATAGGGGGTGAACCCCAATGGGATTGGAGTTCAGTTTAAAATATGGGGATCTCGCCTGAAGGTGGTCCCCGGAGTGACTTGGAATGAAAAGAACTGTACCTGAAATCCATCATTGAGCGAACGAAACGTCAATTTCGCGCATGAGAGATGGTTCGGATTCTTTAGCCCGAAAGTCGAAAGGGTCGCCTTCTATTTATAGGAGTTCGGCGCCATGAAAAATAGGTCGGCGTTAAATAATTGCGCGCTGAGGTTGGAGACACGAAATGTCAATCGTGTGGGGTGGGGGTGTGAAATATTCCGGGCCCCCGACGCAGAACTCTTGCGAGTCTTGGAGCATTCTGCATGGGGCATATTTTTTACGCGCACTTAGGATTTTCTTTTCACGTGACTCACCCGTGCCCCCTGGACTGCATCCCTGGATCCGAATGTGACTTTGCTTTTTCATTTTGAAACCTTGTTCATCCCTTGAGTGTTTTTCAGCGTCGACAAGTAATATCATACAACAAAAGTAAATAGAAGAAGACTGAGAGAATGTAACAACTGAATCATATATAAATTATTCTTGTCACCTGTATCTTGGAAAGAAGTCAAAAAAGTCACAATGCTAGATATAAAATACTAAAACCGAAGTATATAAAAATAGTAAACTCCAACTGCATCGCAAGAATCCGGTTGGACTCGTGCTCTCTAACTCCAACAACAATCAAGTACCTGATGAATAAGATTTCATTACCTTTTCAATACCTACAACCATATAACCTACTTGGGTCCAGAAGAATGACCCAAACGGGGTGTGAGATGAATCCCAGAAGGCAACCACCAAAATATATATGCCTAACTATCAGTGAATATATCTATAGCAGGTAATATGTAGAAATGAAGTAAGAAACTACGATGAAATCAAATGATAACAATCCAACAATTTTAAATTATATTCATTTAAATTTATTAATTACTCTGACCATTGAAGAATGAAATCCTAGGATCTAGCATAAACTTTGTACCCCCTATGTTATAATAAATAGATATCTCATAAGACCATCTAATAATCAAGTAAGACTGAGTCCAAGATTTTTATTTGGATTGGTAGACTCGTCACAATAATTCATTTATTCAATAATAACCATATAAGAAGGATCTCACGGTCTAACCCCTTTGGTTTAACATAGCATTAATAATTTATAATAGACCACCTGGGAATATCTCACGGTCAATACCCCTAGGTCAACATGAAATTAGTAACATATGATGGGCCACCTACACCTCTCACAGTCAATTCCCTAGGGTACAACATTCAATTAATAAAGACCCTTTTTGTATCTCTCACAGTCTAACCCCTCTAGCCTATGACCACCTAGCAGCTCTCACAGTCAATACATCTAGTCAACATAATAATGATTTATATATAAATGACCCTACCTTAGGAAGATGTCACAGTAAATTCCCCTTGGTCATTCATTCACCATGTGAATCACATGTATCCTCTTTAATCATTAGCTGCATCCTAACCACACGAGGCATGTAAAACAAAGAAAGCCTAATAGGAATTTGAGAGAAAATGATCATAATTAATCAAACAAGAGAAAAAAACCCATAATCATGGTATAAAACCTTATGTATAAGCAAGTACTCTTTCTCAATCAAAGAAACCGTAGATGGTACTAATCAGGGTTAAATTCCAAAAACATGCAATACACTAAGCATGGGTATTCATCACATTAAGCATATACAATCAAAAGACACTCAATGAACGGAAAAAACAACTTATATATATGTTATATGATGATCAATCATGAACATTAGACCTTGAATTGGGTTAGAACGACGTAGATCTACAAAAACAGGTAAAACTGATCATCCTTGAAATACTCATGAGAGAAGATGAATCATTAAGAATGTATCTAGGGAAAGAGAGAACTCATTGGTGGGAATCCAACACACCCAGTGACAACTCAATAAGATTTCAGAAGTAGAACCAATAGAAGCTCAAAGTTCTTCGACGTTCCGTCATTGTCCTGTATGAGACATGAGGAGAAAAAGGGTCTTCTGGACGTGAGAGGTTACCATGCACCAATTTATCAAAAAAAAGTGCAAGTCATGTTAATTTAATATACAATCTATGTACAAGACTCACCCTTCCCCCACTTTAGGTTGTCATCTAGGTCACATATATGGTAATTTACTTGTCATTACATAGATAATAAGTAGTTATACGCGGAAACTGGGTACACGGTGTATAATTAGATAATATTCATTTCATCATTTTTCCTAAAAAACATATGTAATCAAGATCGATACATAAAAATTATATCTAGGTTCCTAAAACATCCCTCTTAATAAAATGTATCCCCGAATTTCCCTTCCAAGGGTGGTGAATATGGTACTTCAATCAACTCTGGCCACTATACTCGTACATTGGCCTCCATATCCCATGTCTTATCTTGAACTCACCCATGCTACCATAGAACCTGTATTAGAGGAACTGACCATCCTTGGAGAACCATCGTATTGTGGTCCATATCTTGAATAGGGTTCTCCTCGAAGGATGCATCCACCTAAAACTCATCCTTCTCAGATTGAGAAACATGATACGGGTATGAAAATTAACGTCGTAACTGAGAAACATTTAAGACGTCATCAATAGACCAGTACTTCTAAGGTAACTACAACCGATAGGAAACTAACATGGCTCTCTTCAAAACCTCAAATGGCATGACGTATCTCAATGAAATCTTCCCCTATATAATAATACTCATGTTTCACAAACTCAGTGTGACTCGCATGAAAACATGATCTCTACACTAGAACTCTAGAGGTCCTCTTTGACGATCGACATAAGATTTATAATGAGAATGTGTAGTATACATCCTCATTTAATTAAACTCCACTTGATCAGTGGTCTTCTAGACAAGTAGAGGAACCATCATAGTTGTCTCTCCTACCTTCATCCAACATAGGGGTGATCAGCGTGGCCTATCGTACAAAGCCTAATAAGGCGCCATCTGAATTGTTGCCTGATAAGTTAATTACAGGAATACTCGACTAGGGGTATGTCTCTCTCCAAAGAGCCCCCGAAATCCAGAATGCATTCCTGAAGCATGTCCTCCAAACCCTGAAGCATGAACTGAGACTGGACATCTATCTAGGGATGGTAAGATGTACTCAAAGTACCTATCTACCCAAATCTCTCTATAGACCCTACCAGACACAAGAAATAAACAGAGCATCTCTGTCTGAATCGATAGAATGTAGAACCCCATTAAAATGTACAATATATCATATGTAAAACCTTCCAATATCATCAATACTAATGGTTTCCTTGATCAGAAACAAATGTGTGCCCTTCGTGAGTATGTCAACAAGAACCCAAACCACATAATTAAATCAAGGGGAACTTAGTAAACCAATCATAAAATCCATTGCGACATAATTACACTTCCAATAGGGAATGAGTAACTATTGTAAAAGCCATGTTGTTCGATGGTGCTCTACATTCATCTGTTGAAGGTTGGAAGATCTCATAACAAAACCAGATACATCCCTCTTCATACCTAGCCACCAATACTGACAGTGCAGATATCGATACATCTTGGTGACACAAGGATGAACTGCCCAAACTGGGGAATGATAATCTCACATCAACTCCTTGAGTATGTCTACTGACACCCATATGCATCCCTGAAAACAGAAGACATCATCCTCACCTATGGTCCACCCAGGAGTAGGGTCCTCTCCTAACACACTCTCCTGTAAGATTAGGCCTTCAAAATCTCATAGCCAGATCATTTTCACTCGATCGAATAGAGTAGAGGTAACAACTATAGAATAAAGAAATGTTCTATCATGTCTGTTGTGCACCTCCAAATTGATATCAGAGAACATAAACATAAGCTGCCACTCAGTACAAGCCTCCTAAACTTCCTGTATCTATGTCATCATTCTCAATGCATCATCCATTGTGTTTCCTTTCCCAGGTATGTAGGCAATATCAAAGTCAAATTACTAAAGGTACTAAACCCACCTTTGTTACCTCAAATTCATATCACGCTGAGTAAAGATATACTTGAGATTTTTTTGGTTAGTGTATAAAACAAAATTCTCTCTGAAAATATAATTTCTCCAATATAATAAAGCACACACAAATATATCTAACTTGATATCAAACATTAGGTAATCCTTCTCATGTGGCATTGAATGTCGAGACCCATACACAACACATCCTTCCCCCTACATAAGCACTACTCCGAACCCAATACCTATTGCATCACAATAAACCGTGAAACTCTTTCGCAGACATGTAAAGATCAGTATCAATGTTGAATTCAATCTCTATTTTATCACTTAAAAGAATGAATCACAATAATTTATCTACATGTAATTTTCACCATTCTTAGTCAGGCCTGCCAATGGCACTACTAAGAATGAAATGTTCGGAATGAAGTGCCTATTGTAACCAGCCATCCCCATAACACTCCATACCTCAATGATATTATTTAGCTGCTCCAAATAAACTACTTCTATCACTTTCTCTAGGTCTACTGATACTCTAGTATCTAAGATAGAATTACCCAATATGTGAATCGGGTCCATCCAAAAGTGACATTTTGAGATTGTATCATATATCTAATGCTCTCAATGTGTACCCAATATGATCTCATGATGTGTGGCATTGTCATATCGAGTGTGAGAGTACACCAAGATGTCATCCACAAATACTACCACAAAATAATCCAAGGATTGAACACTTGTTTCACTAGGGCCACAAAAACAATCAGTGCGTTCATGAGACCGAATAGAATAACCAACTAATCGTATAAACCATACCTAATCTGAAAGTATGTAAGAGGAATATCTGATGATCTAACATGAATATGATGATAAATATATCTCAAGTCAATCTTAGAGAACACTCAGGCTCCTCGAAGCTGATTAATGAGATCATCAATCCTTTGCAAGGGATATCAGTTCTTTACCATTGACTATTTCAACATCTGATAATCCACACAAAGTCAGCTGGTACCATCCAACTTCTTCAAAAAAATGACAAGAAACCCCCAAGGAGATGTACTGGTTTGGATGAAATATTTTTCTTACAACTCCTCCAACTAATTATTGAAGGCCTACAACTCTGCTGTAGCCATCCTGTACGGAAGAATGCACATCAGTGTTTCTCCTAGAACAATATCAATAAAGAAATCTACCTCACACTCCAAAATTAAACCTGAAAAGTCTTCATGAAATAAATTTATGTAACAATCCACCACTCAAGGAAATTCTATCTGTGAAGTCCCCTAGTCATCTAGATGTATACTAGAAATTTGTGTTGTAATTCCTCCCAAAACATGATGCTTGGTCCCACTATGCTCTTATGGACATCTAATTTAACATTTTGTAGAAAATATCTTCCCTATGAAGAATTGATAATCACTCTATGGAAATAGGATTCAACGAAGGCACGGAAGGAGACCAACCAGTCCATTCCGAGAATTAAATCGAAACCATGCCAATGACCACATCACCGCTTTAATAGTCAATACCTCCAGTCAACACAACAATGATTTATACATAAATGACCCTACCTCAGGAATATCTCACAGTCATTTCCCAGTGGTCATACATTCCCCATGCGAATCACACACATCTCATTTAATCATTAGCTCCATCCTAACTAGACATGACATGGAAAATAAATAAATCCTAAAAGACATTCTAGAACAAACATCCATAATCAACAAAACAAGGGAAACACACCCATAATCAAGGTATAAAACCTAATTCATAAGCAATAACCCTTTCTCAATCAAAAAAACCTTAGCAGGTATTAATCATGGTTAAATTAAAAAAACGTGCAATAGCCTAAACATAGGTATTTAGAAATTTAAGCATATATAATCAAAATACATTCAAAGAAAAAAACACACCCCCTATATTGATATTTTACAATGATCACTCTTGATTTTAATCCATTTAATCCACCTAGAATAATGTAGATCTAGAAAGTGGGTTAAAAGGATCATCCTTGAAATACTCATGAGAGAGGAGGAATCCGGAAGAAAGGCTCTAGAGATAGAGAGAACTCACTGGTGGGAATCCAACATACTCAGCAGGGAAGAACTTCGAGGAGCTCGAATTTCTTCAGTATTTTGTCGCTCTCCGGTATGAGACAAGGGGAGTGGAAGTGTATTCTATATGTGAGACATTACCCCTCACTGATTTATCAAATAAAATTAAATGTACACGACATGATCATTTAATTTACATGTCATGTACTAGCATCAACTAGATCCCACTTTAGGGGGTCTTCTAGGTCACCTACATGGCCATGTATTGGTTGTTATAGAGCCAGTACACAACTGTACATTGTAACTGGGTACACGGTGTGTACTCAAATGTACACGGCATGTACGTAGAAAATCTCCACTTCTTCGTTTTTCCTCAAAACACCCAAAATCATGATCCATAACTGAAAAAAAGATATGGGTTCTTACAAATAGTTTCTATGATTATTATTTATACATTTATGGGTATTTACATTTCCTTTTTTATGATCATTCTTTCATGAGAATTATGGTTGAAAAATTACCAAATCGTTAAATTAATTTTTTGTCAATTTTCTTTCTTTGATATACATTCCATGTAATTAACCAATATCTTTCTAACAGGGGTATATGCTTCCATTTAACTTTTTATTTCATGAATATACTTCTTTTAATTATTTTTTATATTTAATTTAATTACATTAATTCATGGTTATTATGATTACAGGTAAGAAATGTGGTACCATTTTATTTCTACAATCTCATCATTTATCTATATTGTTTAGGATTATTCTTCCATTGATGAAATATTATGATCTATATATCAAGTTATATCATTACCATTATTCTACTATATCTATTATTGAAATATTCACATAATGATACTATGTTTCCTCTCTTTCATATATAATTGAATTAAGAAATTATTTTTAAGGAAATCCAAATTTATTTCTCTCTTTGGTCAGAAATTTATCTTATTTTCAAAACAATGTTTTCTAAAAATATTAATTTTGTTAACTATAATTTTAATGAAATATATACACATGTTGTACGTTTTTATATATTTTTTAAAAGTTATAACCTTGTAATTTTTATATCAATGAATATTACTGAACCATTCATACCTTAAAAGGAATATTCATCATGGATAGATTTACCCACTATAATGACTATCATTTCTTTGAATCTTCCTTTAAAGGTATAAATGTTTCATTTATTTTAGAAAAATATTTTTCCTAATTTCCTTTACATTAATTTTTTTTAAAAACATTTTGAAAAAAAATCGAAAATGTATTCTATTTAAAAAATGTTTTAAATAATTTTTAAGATTCCATTTTATGTTTTAAAGGGAAACGGGTTTTAAAAAGTTTTCAAGATTCCTCTAATAGTTTTCAAATATATTTTCCAGGAAAAAGGCTTCCAAAATTTTATTAGGCTTCCTCTAAATTTTTTTCAATCATTTTCCAAATAAAATGTTTTCAAGATTAATTTATACGTTTTGAATGTATTTTTAAAGAAAAATAGGTTCAAAATATTTTGAAGATTACATTATATTTTTTGAAATAAAAATTTTATTAGGATGTTTTCAATATTCCATAATATGTTTCAAAACAATTTAAAAAATATATTAACATTTTTTTCATGTTTCTATAACGACACAGTGTTTTTCAACACAAATTCATTTCTTATTAATATTTCATATTATCACGTTATATCACAGAACAATTAACTACTATGTATTATGATATCTTTAACTATAATTTTGACACTTCTGTGTTTTGGAATTTTGAAAATATGACATTCACGGTTGGGATCAGTAAGATGTTTGGAGTCTGATAAGACAAACATAAATTCTGGTGTATAGTTACACATTCTTATGAATATTAATGTCACCCTTATGAATAGTTATATACTCTAATGAATAGTAATATTTCCTATTATAGTATATAAATAAGATTCAAGTGAACATATGATGTGCCAATATTTTGGAATAAGTAAATAAATGTTTTAAAACTGGTTTTTTAGAATAAATTATGATTATAATTAATTATTAAATAAGTCATATTTAGAAAAATATTTTTAAAAAAATTTATTTCATTTTTTGAATCTACACCTTAAAAAAATTTGGGGGTGAATTTTTGAGATTTTTCTGAAATACTTAAATTTTTTGATGAATAGTAAAATATGATAATTTAAGATAAATGATAAATAATAGATTAATTGAGTCATTGATGATGTTATGATGATGTAAGACCAATTAGTTTGAACTCACATACAAATATTAAAATTCATTGTCATGGAATCATCTCTATTTCTTATATTATGAAAATATAATAACTTAATGAACATAATATTAAGAAAAACATCCTCTCCTCCACTATAAAAACCACCCACACTCTCATATACTCTTCACTTCTCTCAAGCCTTATTCCTTGATTAAATTATACCCAACTTTTTTCCCAATATCCTTCCCCACGTCCAAAAGTCTTTGGTCTCCTTAAAAGACAAAAACCTATCCCCTTGAGAGGTTCTCAAAAGAGATATACTCAAGATGTAAATTCATCATTCAAATTCTTTTATTTCATTTCATGTTCATTTATTTTCTTCTTTCGTTACTCATCTACCTTCACCCAAATGGTATTGAAAATCTTGTAACATAAATATACTATAATTGTTTTTTCTAATAGAGTAATTAAATATCATATCTCCATTCCACTTCTTTTATACGGAAGAAATGAAAGCACTGTCCGAGATGTGTTAATTTATCACATTCAAGGATAACAGTTTATGAATTTCCATTACCATCTTCTATTCTGTCCATGCAACCATTTTTTGGGTTAAACCAGACTATTAAATATGTATTTTTTTTCTTGAATCCTCTTTCACACTTGATCTAAAATAATAACTCAAAACAAGTTAATTATGGGTAAAATCGCCAAATTAATCCAAGTGTTTATCATTAATGTTTGTATAATGATTCAACTTCACTCCATGTTACCAAATTAAATTTTCAACCATGTAACCTTTTGGATGTTCAATAATAAAATATAACTTCATTTCTTCACAACCACCTTCATCATACATGTTTATCTGAATATGAATATATGTGAACCGATCATTAAAACCAAGTAAGAAAATGGACCTGGATAGTGAAATTTAACCTCATAACCAATCAAAATGGTTTTCAATGAAATTTAATTGATTACATTAAATATTCTACATATTTAATAGGTTCCTTAAATTTTAATTATTGAACTTTATTTTACTATTAATTTCCTTGATATGAAGTGGAGAACACCATCCGGCTTCAGGTAAGGGATCTTCTCCATTTCACTTTTATTCAAGAATGTACTCTATGATATGAGATTTTATTTGTAATAAGTAAGTATGGGGTGTGATTTTACACCCCCCCCCATTCTTCCCTCGTGATTTATATGTGATTAGAAACCCATTTCTCTCTCATTAATCTCTTTTAAGTACACTTCATACCATTCTGATAATTCATATGGATTCTACCCAAATCATCGTTATTCTTTCAGGTTACCATATCATTCATTATAACAAAATGATATTATATTATCTATTTATTTTCATCTTCGAAATTCTTAGTACATGTAAAAAATTAATTTATCAAGACCCTTCCATCATTCACTTTTTTAGATATGCATTTTTTAATTGATTCTATCCTCAATACTTTCTGATAATAAAACTTATTTTAAGGAAAATTTCTGACTTCATACCCGATTTAAAGTGAACTCTATATTATTTTTTAATCCACCATTGTATTTATTAAATTATTACTTTTTATTATAAAAAACTTCTGGGTTCATTTTTGGTTTTTTATATATTATTTCTACCTTTTCTATTTTAATGCCTCTATGGTATTTTCCATAAAACCTCTCAAAAATGTTTTATTGATATAATTTCATCAACACTTTTATTGCATTTTGTCTCTTCTAATTAACATCACTTACCATGATACATTACTATTTTACCTTATGAATTTACATGTATATTTTATTTACTTTCTTTCATGGACTATTTTATTATACACTCATTTGTTATGATTTAGGTCGTGATTATGGTAACCAATCCCTTCCATGGGTAACCCTTATGTTTATATATGATTGATTATGTATAATGCATTATGTGGAAATAATATTCCTAGAATGTTAAGATGAGTTCACTCAAATAACACTCCAATGCCTTTGGTAATGTTATGTCTCATGTGATGTTATGTGTGATGGTCTTGGCGGTCAGTTATGGCTTGTGCTACTATGTGAAATGATCTTAGTATTTAGCCTTGACTCATAATAAAGTCATGTTTTATATTGCTGACACATTTCTATGATTCCATGTTTATATGATCCCATATTTATATGTCATGATTCCATAAGTTAAATTCCTTTTTTATATAATAATTTCATGATTTCTATCCCATGTGATAATTCTTATTCCCTTATAGGTCTTTTATCTCTTCCCTTGGTTCACATTATCCCCAGGTTATCCTATGAAGATGTATGCTCACAATGGAAGAAAGGAGTTCATTATGTTGTTTAAATAAATATTTTTTTTATATTGTTTGATTATGTACCTAGTCTTCCATGACAGTAGAATTTATGATCCTTGGCTCGTACTCTGATGTATAATTATTCATAAAATCATGTAATGGTATATGTAAAATATTAAGGTCGTTATAGATTGTATCAGAGGATGGTCTAGTTATTTTTAGAGATTAGGAATAGAGGACCTTAGTGAGAACCTTATGGATGACACTATGAATAAGAAAACATACCTAAATTTTTTTATGTATAGATCATGTCATTTATCAAGAAAATACATCCCTGTTTGGATACAAACAATTAAAAGTGGATCTGGCATAGATCTATATATGAATGAAAAATCCGACTACGAGTTTCAGGCACGACCCAGGGTATCCTGGTACATAACAATGGGACTTTCTTCACTCATGATTTCACACTCTCATGGGATATGATATGGTAAATTAATGAGCTTAGTAAAACTAATTATTAAGTAAAAAAACAAAAAACCCATAAGAATATAAGTTATTAAATAAGTCAAGGCTAACCTGTATTGAAACATATAGAATCAGAAGTTATTATATACTTATCCTTTATAAGATTGTCCATTTATCTTAAAAAGTTTCTATTTTTTGTTCAATAACTAAGTATTCAAGCCCTATAATTGTATAATCTTTTTCTCAGTTAATGGAAGGAAATAGACGAACACGTTCCAACCACCAATGTGATAAGAAATGTGATGATTTCGCTAATGATATTACATATATGGTGGGAACGTGTTCTCAAAACATCATTACAGTACATTCTCACCTAGATCATGTTATGAATAATAACATTGATCATGTGGAACACCCTCCTCTTACAAGGGAAGAACAAGTTTCCATAGAATCCATTATGAGGAATATGCCTCCCATGTTTAGTGGATCTTTTTATCCACTCCTCATAGAATAGTGGATTAACTCCATTTAAAAGATATTATCCATCCTCCAGTACTCGGAAGAAGAGAAATTTGTACTGGAGGTCCATCATTTTGATGGGGATGCTGATCAGTGGTGGAAAATGATCAAGAATACAATGTCCCATGACGAAATTCATTCAATGGTTTGGGAGTAATTCAAGAGGATTTTTTCAATAAATATTTTCCTCACACCCTCCATATCAAGATGGAAAGATAGTTCCTCAGACTCATGTAGATATAAGATAAGGCCATGGATTCATTAAAAGAAAACTTTACAAGGCTTTCAAGGTACACCTCTAGCTTTTTCATGAACATCGAAAGTAATGTGGATCAGTTCTTTAACAGACTAAAGCTAAGTCTACAAAAAGTGTTGGTGATTCAAGACTTCGATAGTTATGAGGATATTGTCTGTTGTTCCATAATGGTTGAAATATAGATTGTAAAATTTTATTTTCCTCATTGTTCCTATGACAAGAAGAATAAAATAGAGAACCACATGGGTGGTCCAAAAAAAATCCCATGGTGGAAAGAATCCTAACTATCCCACTTGTAAAATTTGTGGGAAGAAACATCTTGGGAACAGTCTAAGGGTTCCATGAATTTCTTCAAATGTGGAATGTTGGGGCATATATCCATTAAATTCCAATGAAATGTTAATAATATATCTATTTTGGAAGAAGAAATTATGGTTCAGATCATCAATCATCCTATAGTTTAGTGTTACAACTACAATGAGAAAGGGAATTATGAAAACAATTTCACTATGCCAAGGGTTGGTGAAAAAAATCCACAAAAATCTCCAAGGAAACAAAGAAAGGATTATTCTATCACTACTACTGAGGTGGATCCTGACAATGATGTATTGATAGGTACAATAGTTATTCATTCATGAATATTGAATGTTCTATTTGATTATCGTACTACACATAAATTCATATCATGCATGTTCAATAGGACTATTCAAACAACACCTTAAAATTTGGAGGATAAGTTATATGTGAGAACAGAAAATTGGAAAATTATTACATCCATGGTTTATAACTCCTTCCTGGTTAACATTTGTGGAATGAACCTCCCAGGAAATCTCATAATACATCATTTGGTGTATTTAGACACTATGTTGGTCATGGATTTTCTATCTCTGTAAAAATACAACATCAACTGCTGGGAAAGGGAGATTACTCTTTACATCCCAAAGCATCCTTTGATTCTATACAAGTGCAAGGAGGAAGATGAATCTCCTTTAGAATAATTATCTCATGTGTGGATATTAATTTTTTATGATCAAGCATGTCTATCTCAAATGATTGGGACAAAGAAGAGAATCATTATTGAAGACATTCTAATCATGAGGGATTACACTTATGGATTCCTAGATGTGTTGTATGATATTCCTACTAACCAAGAGGTTGAGTTCCCAATTTAACTTATTTGTGGATATTTTACTATATCAAAGACACCTTATAGAATTACCACCGAAGAGCTGGAAGAGAAGAAGAAGCAACTATAGGAGAATCTGGATAAGGGTTTTATATTCCCGAGTGCTTCACCATGGGGTGCTCCAGTTCTATTCATCAATAAGAAGGAAGGATCAATGTCCTTCTACATTGATTATCATGAGCTCAACAAAATAATGATAAAGAACAAGTATCGCATTCCACGGATAGAGGAATTTTTCGATCAGCTTTGTAGGGCTAGTTATTTCTCTAAGGTGGACCTTTTCTCAAGATATCACTAATTAAAGGTGAGGAAGGAAGATATTACCAGGACTTCCTTTCAAATGATGTATGGACACTATGAGTTCATAGTGGTTCCCTTTAAACTCACTAATTCTCGAGAAATTTTTATGGATGTAATGAATAAGTTATTTATAGATTATCTCAACAAATTTGTTGTAGTCTTTATTGACAATATTATGATATAGTGCAAGTGTAATGATAAATATGGGAAGCATTTGAATACTGTGTTAAAAACATTGTGAAGGGAGAAGTTGTATGCAATGTATAGTACATATCTGTTCTCGATGGAGAAATTATTATTCTTGGGCCATGTTATCACCAGAAAATGGATAAATGTGGACCCTTCGAACATAATGTAAATTGAAGAGTGGCCCAAGACAATATTTTTAATGGAGATCCACATATTTCAGCGAACTAGCTGTGTATTATCAATGATTTGTGAATAACTTTTCACGATTGTCGAACCCAATGACCAAGTTTACATTGTAATTCCCCAACCCCAGTTACCCAGAGTCAGGGCATTATTACATAACATTGGCATGATCTCAAGGGATTAAATCCCAAAAGACTGATCATTTTACAATCCTTGGAAGTACTAGAAACATTCATTTGTTTTATATGACATCATGAAATAAAAATATAAAAAAAATTTGTCCCCTTATTAAAACACTTATATCCTTAGCCTATCCCTATAGGTCAACCGTAAAATACTTCTTCATATCCTTGAAAAAATAAAACATAGAAAGGGGTGAGCTCAGATTCTCAGTAAGGATAACAATATAGTAGAAACTTTCATTAATAAGCATAAACATTTCAGGAAATGTATAAGGATAAAACAAAATCCTTTTGAAACATAAACTTCAGTATAATATGGAAAAGATAAAATCAAATTATTCCATTTACTTATTCACATGGATATTCTTCTAGTTGAATAATCACATAAAATATCAATAAACTCTTTCATAATGATGGAATGCATAATGCCAGACATCATAACCACATAGTCAAGGCCTTATTACAAGACTAAAAATAAGATTTTGCAAAGGCCTTGTGACAACACACAAGTTTGTATCAGGATACCTACCGATGTATCAAGGAGCTATAGTGGGCTCCACCCATCACTTACTAAGTCTAATGCATTCCTCACATGAAAAGGTTTAAACATAACATAAACATTCTTATTAAAACTAGCATACGAAATGTCAATAAGTTTTACGTAAACCATGAATGGTGTAAAAAACATCCATAGTCAAACATATCACAAAACCTTTAATAAAATATAGAATATTTGTATCATAATAAATCAACTTCAAACAAATATAAAATCCCTCAATGGATGTTGACATAGATTAAATTAAAACTTTTTTAGAGAAATATCTCTTTCTATTTTGAAATAATTTAAGAGTCATATAATTATAAAATAAAACATTTATTTTGAAAATATTCTTATAAGATTGCATATGAAGATATGATGATGTTATAATGGCATAAAATAGCCTCACTCGCTGTATAAGTTAAAAAACATTTTTACCTGAATTTTGATGAAAATGTCATAAAGTACTTTTCTGGGAAAATGACAGAAAGATTAATTTCAAAACATATAAGGTAAAATAAGGGTATAAATTACTTTAACCAATTTCCTAGTAAATAGTAAAAATAATTTGAAATAATGTTTTACGAAAACGTGGATGTGGATGATAAAGAGGTCCCAGTAGATTCTTACGTAAAAACAACATCGGATAATAAAGAGATTGTGGAATTAAACCTTACCTTGTACTTTTCATTGGTAGAGGGTACATTAACCTCATATATAATAGTTAAATAATTGTTATTAAATTATACAAGAACTATATACATAAATATGATGTCATATATGATCCTCTAATATTTCTTTGTTAATAATATTTCAGTAGTATTATTGTTTCTGGTGTTAGCTGATTTGTTTTCCTTTATATTCTTGGTTACATAAGCCATGTTTATTATGAATATAATGTATTTTATTGATATATATAATGATATTATGTTTATAAAAATTATTATTTTTTCATAAAATTAAAATTATTCTTTAATGAATATTATGGGGAATGAATCTCATCGCGTTCATGGAGAAGGTAATCCGTACGCACGCATGAGCGATAATATCTTTATATTGATTTTGAAATAGTATGTAATTGGATGGAATATAATAAATAGATAATAATTAACATTTTATATTTATTATTTACATTTTTTATACTCATTATTATACCCATCCAAACAATGAAGTGTTATAATAACAAACTACACAATGACGTGGAGATGGTAATCCGTACGTACGCACGTATGGTGACTTTGTCATTTATAGGATGGAAAGAATAACGAATATGGTTGAACCATATTTATAATTACATAAAATTATGTATAAGGTACTGGATTTATTATTTTTTTTGGGAAACAAAAAATAAAGAGGATGCGGAAGAAGAAAAGAGTTTGAAAGCGGTGATGAAATGTTTACCTCTTCTTCGGGTTCTTGCTTTTGATTTAATCAAAAAGGGATCCTTAGGTTGGATTTATGATCAAATTAAGGCATATAGGTTTAAGGTAGGACTATTGATAGGTTATTTGGGCATTTTTTGGCCGACCCAAATGGCTTTGGATTTGTGAAATTAAGAGAAGGGGAAGTGGGATTTTATAAGATAGGTGAGGGTCACTTTTGGAAAAGATTGAAATATTATTTTATAATAAATTAATTTTCAGTTTTTATTAGCTCCAAAATGAATTATTTAGAGGATAATGTGGGGATGGGTCGAAAAATTCTCAAAAAATAGGTTTTAGATAGATTTCCTTCATCATATTAACATTATCTTTTAGATTTAACTCTTAGGTAAATAGTTTGACATTTACCATGTCTCTTTGTATTTTTTATATTATATGGTTAATAAACTAACTATAACAAGACTAGATAACCCCATGTGGTTCAATATTGATATATATAACTTTATCTAAGACCTTTTTCTAAAAATTATATTTTTAGGAATATTATATCAATTAATAATATAGTATTTGTTTTAAATACTCAATTATGTCAATTTGACAGTATTTAGTATTTGGTTTTAGTGAAAATCATAACAACATGATTAATTCGAAAAAACTATTATTTAATCAACCCTCACGTGTCATATTAACCTACAAAATTAGTTTAATTCCTAAAAAGTATCAAATTACATTTATTTAGATATTTTTAAGATCCATTATTTGTATCTTTCATTAATAAGGTAATTACTGCATCATCATTATGTCACAAATAAATTAACTTAAATAATATATAAAAATTATAAATAAAATACCATTATTTTGGAAATCGTTTTACCTTTCTAATGAACATTTATAGTCAAATTTACCTTATGTATAACAATATATTAAAATGGTTTAGTTATTAATTTTTGAATTTAACTTTTTTAACTCTTCTTTAAATAAAATAATAATAAATGTTCTAATCTAATCCAAGTGGACCAAATGGGATCATATTTTATTCCTAAGGGTTTTTTTCGTCGAATTATACTTATCCAATAGAATTAAGACATGTTTTAGGGTAATTTTGATATAATTTCCCCCTAAATTACATTATTTACTTTTAATCGTGTTAAATAAAAGTCAACAGTTACTATTCACCAAAAATTATTTTCATCTTATTAAACAACATTTTCTACACTAATATCATCTACATCTCTCAAATATATGAAATTCAACTCATTGAAGCGGAAAAATTATGTTTTTTGAAAATTTTCATATGCTCCTAGGAGGTGGGTAAAAGATGGTAAAAAGTTTAATAAAATTTTTATATATCTAATTCAAAGCCATTTTTTCATTTTCTAAAAATTTGGTTTAAGTATTACCAGAAACCATACAAACGACATATAAAAAATAAAAAACATCCAAATATGCATTAACTGAACCTTCCAGTTTAAATAAAAATTATATTTTAACCAATAACGCTGTGTTTTTCCCTATTCATCAAAAATTGAATGTTTTCAGAAAAATACCAAAAATTCACCCTAAGGTAATTTTGATATTCTAAATTCAAAAATGATATCCATTTTGAAATATATAATTTTTAAAATTTCAATAAGTGGGTAATAATATTCATAACGGCGAGTTTGATTGGTCGTGGTCTATTACAATCTCGAAGCTACGTACAATGCAAGCTATTAAATTATTCAATGGGAAATATACCATGGAAGCTTGGCATGTTACATTCCTCCCTAATTCAAATAATTTAATTCTAAAAATTTCTATAATAATACCGCACAAAAATATTCTTTTGGTTCTTCATCATATGTTCCTCTGGTTCCCATGTTTCCTCTTCCATCTTATGGTTTCTCCATAGAACATTTACCAGACGAGTCATCCAGTTTTTCAACACTTGTTCTCTTGTATCAAGAATTTTAACAGGCTCTTTAGAATAAGACAGATCTGGTTCCTGTTCAATTTCCTCATAGGTGAGTACATGCATTGGGCTAGGCATTTAATTTCCCAAAATTTATACTTGAAACACATCATGAACTTTGGAGAGACTTGGAGGAATTTCCAAACGATGAGATAAAACTCTAATTCGTTCTAGAATTTCAAAAGGGTTGATGTACATGGGAATCTATTTACCCTTCTTATCGAAACATATATCACCCTTCGATGGAGATACCTTCTAGAAAACATGGTCTTCTACTTGAAACTCTAAATCCTTCCTTCAGTTATCGGTATATCCATTTTTCCTACATTGGCCTACTTTGATGTGGGTTTGTATAACCTTCACCTTTTCCATTGTTTCCTCAACATGTTTTGGGCCTATGAGTTTTCTTTCACCAATATCATCCCAACAAGTTGGTGTGTGACATCTCTTTCCATATAATTCTTCATATGGTTCCATCTAAATATGAATGGAAGCGATTATTGTAGTAAATTTCTAATAGTGGTAAATACTGATCCCACAAACCGTGAAAGTCAACTGAGAAAGATGTAAACAAGTATGCTAAGGGTTGAATAGTTCGTTCTGATTTTCCATTTGTTTGAGGGTGGTATACAGTGCTCAAACGAAGTTCAGTATCTAGGGACATCTGAATACTTTTCTAGAATCTTGATGTAAAATGGGTATCGTGATCAGAAACAATCAATAGGGGTACTTCCTGAAGTCTTAAAATATCATTAATATATATTCTTTCCATACGTTCAAGTGGTAAATCCTCTCTTATAGCAAGAAAATGATTTGACATGGTAAGACTATCAACAATGACCTATACTGCATCATCCCTTCTAGGAATCTTTGGTAGAACCATGATAATGTGCATCGTAATATTTTCCCTTTTCCACTCAAGTATGGGAAGATGTTGCATGAATCCTCAAGGATGTTTCCTTCCATCTTTCACTTGTTGACAAACCATAAATCTTGATACAGAACCAGAAATATTCCTCTTCATATTGTCCCACCAAAAATATTCCTTCAAATCTCCATAGATGTTGGTTCTCTCAAGGTGTATAGACAAATTAGAGCCATGGGCATCATTTGAAAATTCCCTTTTTAGATCAGGTATATCAGGAACACAAATTCTGTTCCCAAATTTAAAAATTCCTTCTTCATATATGAAGTCGCTCAATCTCTCCTCATTTATAGAATTAATCTTCTTTTGGAACTCCTTATCATCATTATGATAACTCTTTATCCTTTCTAGAAATGATGGTTTAGAATCCATTTGAAAAAATATTGATGTTTCATCTTCAATGGTTATTCCCATATCCATCATTTCAAGATCCACGAAAAAGGGATCTTTTAATCTCTCATCTTGCTCAAAACTCCAAGATCATTTCTACTCAAAGCATCTCCCACCTTATTTGCCTTTCTTAGGTGATAGTGTATAGTGAAATCATAATCGTTGAGTAGTTCAAGCCATTTCCTTTGCCATATGTTGATTTTTTTTGAAAGAAAATATACTTCAAACTTTTGTGATCAATAAAAATCTCACATTTTTACCATAGAGTTAGTGTCTCCATATTTTCCTAGAAAAGATTACAACTGCTAACTCAAGGTCATGAGTAGGATAGATTTTCTCATGAATTTTTAGTTGTCGTGATTGCATAGTCAATAACTCTATCATTCTGCATGTGGACACAACCAAGTCCTTTCTTTGAGTATACTATGATATCATCAATAAATACCACTAAAAATTCATCATGATATTCCTTGAAAACTCTATTTATTATATCCATGATTTAAGTGGGTGAATTAGTCAATCCAAAAGGTATTACTGTAAACTCGTAATGCCCATATCTAGTTTGAAATACTACTTTCAGAATGTCATACTTATTCACACAAAACAGATTATATCCATATCGAAGGTTAATATTTGAAAAATATTGAGCTCCCTGAAGTTGGTCAAATAAATACTCAATTCGTGGTAGGGGATACTTCTTATTTGTTGTTATAGAATTGATCTTCTTGTTTTCAATTCACAACCTCATAGATCTATATTTATTATTAAAAAAACTGACAGGGGTTCCCCATTGAGAAACATTAGGGTGAATAAATCCCTTGTTACTCAATTCCACTAGTTTTTTTTGTTCTACTAATTCCACTGTGGACATTTTATAAGGGTCTTTGATATCATCTATGAACTAATAATTAAATCAACGGAAAAGACAATTTCTCGTTCTAGAGGATATCTAGGTAAATCCTCTGAAAACACATCAATATATTCTTGTATAATAGGTATGTACTCTATTCGAACATTCTTTTCCTAACCCATAGTTATTGCATTCTCTTCCTCTCCAATAATTAAATTTAGTAGAGCTACATGGGGTGGATCTAGAAAAGAATTAGGTGGTGACGTTTCTTCTCTAAAGATGAGGTAGTCCATTTCATCATTATAAAAAGTAACCTCCTTCTTCATACTATAAATTATTACATCATGGTCTGAAAGCCAATCCATTCCAATAAATAGATCAAATTCAATCATGGGTATGACGATGAGATCAGTAGATAAAAAACATTTATATTCCCTAGTGGGAACTAATTCACAAAACATTGTTGCAATGATACTTCCCTTAATATTTTTGACTAAAATCTCCCTTGTTAAATAAAATTGTAAATATCTAATTTTTTTAGAAAACTAGGAAGTTATGAAGCAATTAGATGATCCAGAATCAAATAAAGAATTGGAAAAACGTGAGGAACCCATTAAATTACCTGCCACCACATCTTTCGGAGCTTCAACATTAGTAGTAGTGATCTCATAAGCTTGGCTTTTATCCCTTGTCCATTTCTAAGGTATGTATACTCAGCTCTTAGGAAATTCATTTTCATAATGCCCCTTTTCTCTAAAATTGGTGCATTAAACTGAAAAAGCCACTTTCTTCCCCTTGTAATCATGATCTTGGTGGCCATTTTCCCCACACTTGTAACAGACTCTTATTCCCTTCATGCAAGTATCGAGGTGTTTCATCCCACATTTACCATAGGATGGATTTTCAACTTTTCCCTTCTTCTGGTTATTTACATTTCTCTACTGTTAAGTAGATCTCATCTTCTCCTACTTTTATTTAAATTTTTTTGACTTAGAGAATTCTTTTTCGGTCTTGATAGCACATGAGACAATATCTTCCTATGATAAGAAGTATTATGAGACTAATTCTATATAGAGAAATGGATTTAACCTATCAAATAATTAATCACTCATACTCCTTGGGTTAAGTATATAATCATCAGCATGCATTACTATCCTAGTAATGTTGTCCTCATACTTTGTGACATTCTCATCCACCTTCTTCCTTAGACTTAGAAATTGTCTTTCCATATCTGCTCGGTGATAATGAGGAAATTATTTTTCTACGAAAATATCTTTAAATTACCTCCATTACTTTTTTTATACTTCTTCATCTTCCTTTGTGTTTTGAATCAATTACCACCATTGATATGTATCTCCCATGAGGCGATAAACTGCCATGACAACTTTTTCCCTTTCGCTACTCCCCAATGCATGAAATATTTTCTCTAAGAAACTTATCAATTGCTCAACTACTAATATATTTTTAATCACATTGAATGTTGTTGTTTGTTTCCTCATCAAGCGGTCTAACATTTATCCTCCGTTTTGTGGATTAGGGTTCTCCATATGGTCAAGGTTATTAGTCATAACCTAAGTAAATTGTCCTAGTAAGGTGATAAGCTAATCAGCACCAGTTTCATCATCAGCTACACTATAACTATCTTGAGTAGGATGGAAAAACCTACATGTATTATGTACATTGATATGGTTTCTATTCCATCCACTAGGAGCCATTTCTAAACAATGACATACACTTGATTAGTTAATAAATCACAATACATAATTCCAAACTTGTAAAACACTTAACATAAATGGAACAGTTTATGGATATAATCTATAATCATAAAAAATTTTCTATGAGAAAGTATATACTCATAAATCTTTCATAATGGTTTTTAAAGAAAATGATAATTATCCTAAGAATATCCTACAGGAGTGTCATAACCAAGAGTGTAATAAGGCCCGTTTTCTTGAACAAGTTCCCATTCGTGTCTAGATCAAAGCGGTGTTTTCGAGTTTTACCCCTATGTACATATGTTACAGGGCCGCCTCTACATGATCGTATCTAGATATGAATGTATTTCTTTGAAAACTCACAAAATCTCTATAGTACAAAAATTCTAGGAAGTTCATCTATACTAATCCTCAAATTCTATCTTAAGGTAATGGTTTTTAATCAGAGTTTTTCTAAATCTATCTTTCGTGGTTTGTACTAAACTTCCTCTTATACCAACTGTAATTCCATGACCCCAATTACCCAAAGATAATGCATTATTACATAATAACGGCATGATCGCAAGGGATCAAATCCCAAAAGAACGATCAGTTTAGTATCCTTTATGTACTAGATACATTCATAAGTTTTACATTACAACATGAAATAAAAAAATAAACAACATTTTTTCACCTAATTGACACACTTATATCCATATCCTATCCCTGCAGGTCAACCATAAAATACTTGTTCACATATTGGGAAAATAATACATAGAAAGGGGTGATCTCTAATTCTCAGTAAGGATAACAATATAGTAGATACTTTCATAAATAAGAATAAACATTTAAGGCAATGTATAAGACTAAAAAACTTCTTTTAAATATAAACTTCGCCAAAATATGGAAAAGATAAAATCAAATAATTCCATTTAATTATTCACATGGATATTCAACTAGTATAATAATCACAAGAAATATCAATAGCCACTTTCATAATTATGGAATGAATAATTCTAGACATCATAATCACATTGTTAAGGCCTTTTGGCAATACTAAAAATAATATTTTTTCAAGGCCTTCTACTAGGACATTATTTTTCCTCATGAGACCTACCGATTCTTCAAGGAGTTATAGCATGCTCCACCCGACACTTACTATGTCCAATTCATTCCTCATATGAAGAGGATTAAACATAACATTAATATTAATATTAAAACTAGCATATGAAATCTCAATAAAATTTCCACAAACAATGAATGGTGTTAAAATAACGCATCCATTGTCAAACATATCACAAAACCATCTATACAATATGGATGATTTTTATCATAATAAATCAACTTCAAAAAGCATAAAATCCATCAAAGGATGTTGACATAGATGAAATTATAACTTTTTTTAGAGAAATATCTCATTCTATTTTGAAATCATTTAAGGGTCATATAATTATAAAAGAAAACATTTTTTTGAAAATTTCCATATAATCTTCTATAGGAATCTTTGACAATGTTATAACAGAAGAAAATAGCTGCACTCGCCCAATAAGTTAAAAAAACATTCTTACCTTAATTTTGTCAAAAAGGTCATAAAGTACCTAGTTTGGAAAAAAATGGAAAGATTCCATTAAAAACATAGAAGGTGAAATAAGGGTATAAATTACATTAACCCACTATCTAGTAAATAGTTAAAAAATTTTGAAATACATTTTTAAGAAAACACGAATGTGGATGGCAAAGAGGTCCTAGTAGATACTTACATAAAAATAACCTCGGATAATAAAGAAATTGTGGAATTAACCCTTACCTTGTACTTTTACTTGGTAGAGGGTATGTAAAACTCCTGTATAATAGTTAACTAATTGTTATTAAATTGTACAAGAAGTATATACATAGATATGATATCATATTTGACCCTTTAATATTGCTTTGTTAATAATATTTCAGTAGTATCATCGTTTTATGTGTTAACTAATTTATTTTACTTTATATGCTTGGTTATGTAAGCCATGTTTATTATGGAATGGATGTATTTGATTCATATAAATAACTATATTATGTTCAAAAAAATTATTTTTAATCATAAAATGAAAACTATTCTTGAATGATTACGATGGAGAATGAATCTCATTGCGTTCATTGAGACGGTAATATATACGTATTCATGAGCGATAATATAATTATATTGATGGTGAATTCATATATACAGAATAATTAACCTGTTATATTTATTATTTACATCGGTTATACTCATTATTATACCCATCCAAATAATGAAGTGTTTGAATAACAAACTACACCACGGCGTGGAGACTGTAATCCTTACATACACACATATGGTGACTTTGTCATTGATAGGATGTATAAAATAATGAATATGGTTGTAAAATAATTATAATAACATCACAGAATGTAGAGGGTACTTAATTTGTTATTTAGGTATGGAAACAACAAATAAAGAGGAAGTGGAAGAAGAAAAGAATTTGGAAAAGGTGATGAAATATTTAGAGGTTATTTGGTCAGGATTTTTCCTAACCAAAAGGAATTTTATGTGTGTAATTAAAAGAAGAGGATGTGGACTTTTATAAGAGAGGTGAGGGTCACTTAAGGAAAAGATTGAAATATTACTTTATAATAAAATCATTCTAGGTTTTTAATGGATCCAAAATAAATAATTTCAAGGATAAGGTGGTTATAGGTTGAAATAATTTCAAACAATATTATTTATATTGGTTTAGGTCATCATATTAACCTTATCATTTAGATTTATCTCTTAGTTAAATAGTTTGACATTTACCATGTCTCTTTGTATTTTTTATATTATATGGTTAATAAACATACTATTAAAATCCAGGATAACCCCATGTGGTTCATTATTAATATATATATATACATATCAAAGTCCTTTGTTTGAACCATAGATTTTTATAAATATTATATCAATTAATAATATAGTATTTATTTAAAAAACCCAATTATGCCAATTTTGACACTATTTAGTATTTAGTTTTTTTGAAAATCATAATAGCGTGATTACTTCGAAAAAAATTATTTAATAAACTATAACATGTCATATTACCCTATAAAATTAGTTTCATTCATGAAAAGTCTCAAATAAAATTTATTTTTATATTTATAATATCAATTATTTTAATCTTTCATTAATAAGGTAATTACTGCATCATCCTTGTGTCATAAATAAATTATATTATTTAATTTGTAAAAATTATTAATAAAATACCATTATGTAGGAAATATATTTATCTTTCTAATGAATACATATAGTCTAATTTATCTTATGTTTAACCCTATATTAAAAATGGTTTAGTTTTTAAACGTTGAATTTAACTCTTTTAACTCTTCTTTAAATAAAATAATAATAAATGTCCTAATCTAATCCAAGTAGATCAAAAGGGATAATATTTTTTTCTTATGGTTTTTTATGGTCAAATTATACTTACCCAATAGAATTAAGACATGTTTTATGGTAATTATGATATCATTTTTACCATTAATTGTCATATTTACTTTTAACCGTGGAAAGTAAAAGTCAAAAGTTATTATTCACTAAAAATTAATTTCATCTTATTGAACCACATTTTACTTACTAATATCAACTTTTTCTCTCATATATTTGAAATTAAACTCACATAAGTGGAAAATTTATGTTTTATGCAAATTTGTAAATGCTCTTAGGAGGTGGGTAAAAGACTGTAAAAAAGTTAATTAAAATTTTTATATATGTAAATTTATTATAAAATGACTCCAATTAATTAAATTGAATATATATAGGTGTTATGTATCTACATTGAACTAAAATAAATTTATATAAAATAAATAATTATTTAAATAAAAATTCAGTTTTAACCAATAACGCAGTGTTGTTCACTATTCATCCAAAATTGAATGTTTTCGGAAAATTCCCAAAACATCACCTTATGCTAATTTCAATATTATGAATTCAAAAATTATGTCCATTTTGAAAAAAATGAAATTTATAAAATTTTAAAAAATGGGTATTACTATTCATAACGGTTAGTTTGTTTGTTTGCGGTGTGTTAGAATCTCGAAGTTGTGTACAATGCAAGCTATTGCATTATTCAAAGGGAAATGTTCTGTGGAAGCTTGGGGTGTTACATACAGAAAAGGGAATAATGTTTGTCTGGATAGAGGAATGCGAAGACTATATTAAGGATTTAAAAGAGAGGCTAATCATTACACCAGTACTCACACTCCCAACAAGTGGATAACTCTCTGTGGTGTACAATGATGCTTCGATGAAGGGATTTGGTTGTGTGATGACGTTAAATGATAAAGTGATAGCCTACGCCTCAAGGTAGCTAAAAATCCATGAGATAAACTATCCCACTCATGATCTGGAGTTGGAGGCTGTGATCTTTGCACTAAGAATCTGGTGGAATTATCTCTATGGGGAGAAGTGTGAGATATATAATATTCAAAAGAGTCTCATATATATATTCGTGAAAAAAGAGCATAATATATGACCGAAAAGATCGACAGAGCTCGTCAAGGATTATGACTGCTCAATCCACTAAAATCTGAGTAAGGAAAAAATGGTAGAATATGCTCTGAGAAGAAAGGATCCTACAAATTTATCAATGGTGAGAATTGATTAGGATTTGATCTTCTTAGATTTGCAGAGGATGGACATGAGAATCAGTATGGGTGGAAAATCATCAATCCTTTCTCAAATGATTTCCCAACCATCCCTAATGAAGAAACTAAAGGAATCTCAAAGAAAAGATGTCGAAATTCAGAAAAGGGTGGTAGGTATCAGAAATGGGAAATACAACATTCAAAAGTTCCAATGAAGGAGTTGTAAGATTTTGGTTACAATTATGTTTACCATGTTATCTAGAGGTAAATAAGGAGCTTCTAAATGACACACATATCTCAACATTCTCTATTCACCCTGGGAGCACAAAGATGTTTCGAGATATTCGAGGGAACATTTGGTGGGACAATTTGAAGAAGGAGATTGTTGAATATACATCAAAGTTCCTGGTATTTCAAAAAAGGAAGGAAGAAAGAAAAAAGTCTACGGGGATGATGCAACCACTATCCACACCATCATGGAAGTGGGAGAACATCATCATGGAATTTTTTACTAGACATTCAATTGCATATAGAGGAAACAATGCTATATGGGTCATGTGGATCATTTTACAAAGACAGATAAATATATTGAGATTCAATAGGACCTCACATTGGATCAAATTTAACTGATTTTCATCAAAGATGTGGTAAGACTACAAGGAAAACCAGTACCTATTGTATCTGATTGTGATCCAAGATTAACCTAGAAGTTTTGGAAATGTATCCAAATGATCAAAGCCCTAAACTAAACTTCATTATGGCATATCATCCACAAACTGATTGCCAATCTGAGAGAAATATTTAGACACTAGAATATATGTTGAGATCATATTCTATGGACTTCAATGAGGGTGGGACCAACATCTTCTATTGGTTAAATTCTCCTGGAACAATAGTTTCCACTCCAACATCTGAATTGCACCATATGGATCCCTTTTATGGAAAAATTTATAGAACACAGGTGTGTTGGGAAGAAGTTAGTGACCATAAGCTGAAAGTAACTGAAATGGTCAAAGAAATAGTGGATAAGTAGAAAACCATTCAACAACATATCAAGGAATCCCAATGTTGACAAAAGAGTTATGTAGACAATCACCAACAATACCTTGAGTTCAATTTTAGGGACATGGTATTTCTATGTATATCTCTGTGGAATATGGTCATGAGGTTTTGGAAGAAAGGAATGTTAAATCCTAGTTACATTGGCCCCTTAGAGATCATTGATCAAGTTGTAGTTGTGGCCAATCAATGAGAACATCCACCTACCATGTCCAAATTACATTATTTCTTCCATGTATCCCTCTTCAGGAAGTACATACCAGATTCTTCACATGTACTCTTTTCAGAGGAGGTATAGTTGGAGAATGATAATTCTTACAAGGAGCAGCTAGTAATGATCTTGGATTGTAGAGATAAATATCTACATAATAAGACTACTCACCTAGTAAAAGTACTATGGTGGAAACATAAGTACGAAGAGGTAACATGGGAAATGGAGGAGGTAATGATGGAAAAGTACATGTACCTTTTTATGGCTTAGAATGTTAAATGAAAATTTGAGGGATAAATTTTATAAGGGTGGAATAATGTAACGACCTAGTGTTTTTAAATGGAAATTACTTTCATATAAATATGTAATATAATCTTGTGAAGTCACAACCTAATTAACTATTAATTACTATGTGAACTTTAAACAAAATTTTGGAACAAATTTTGAAAATATGACTCTCACGAATACGATTAGTGGGATGTTTGGAGTCTGATAAGACAAACTTAATTTTGTTGAGTATTAACATACCTTTATAATAAATATTATAAATATGTAATAGTTTTTGGAATTATTAATTAATGTACTTAATATTTTTATTCAGATCATTGATATCAGGTGGAGAACACAATCAGACTTAAGGTAAGGGATCCTCTCCATTTCACTTTTATTCAAAAATGTCCTCTATGCTAAGAAATTTTATGTGTAATACCTAGTTATGGGGTAGTAGTTATCACATCCCCCATACTTCCATCATTATGTACAGGTTATGATAATTGCATTTACATATCATGATGCCCTCTTAAGTGCACTTGATACCATGTCGATAATCTATAACGAATTCTACCAGAATATCCATTATTCCTTCGTGTTTCCTTATCATTAATTATACCAAAATAATGGTTATTATATATTTATTTTAATATTATAAATTTTGTGTAAATGTAAAAAATTCATTTATCAAGACCCTTCTACAATTAAATTTTTTTTATATACATGTTTTTAAGTGATTCCGTCCTCAATATGTCCCGAGAAGAAAACATGTTTCAAGGGAACTTCCAGACTTCATACCAATTTCAAATGAAATCTATATTCTATTTTTAGCCACCATTTTTTTAAAAGCAATAATTTTTGTTATGAAAACATTTTTGGTTCACTTCTGGTTTTGTATAAATTATTTTTCCCTTCTCTATTTTAAAGGTTGTATATTATGTTCCTTAAAACCACTCAAAATTGTTTTAATGATAAAATTTAATGAATATATTTCTTATATGTTTGCACATATAAATGAAATCAATTCCCTTGATACATGCCTATTTTCCCTTATAAATGTCCATTTATATTTTAGTTGCTTTATTTTATGGACACTTTTATGATACGCCCAATTTTTAGGCTTTATGTCATGATTATGGTACGCAATAATTTCCAAGGGTAACCCTTATGTTGATATATGAATGATTATGTATGATTAATTATGTTGAAAACATACTCATGGAATGTTAATATGGGTGTTCCCAAATAGCACTCCCATGCATAGGGTAAAGTTATGTTTCATGAGATGTTATGTGTGACGGTCTTGGCGGTTTGCCTTGGTTTGTGCTACTAAGTGAAATGATCTTGGCAGCTACACTTGACTCGTACTAAATTCATGTTTTATGTCATAGACACATTTATATTATTCAATTTTTATATGATCCCATGTTTATATATTTTGATTATGTATGTTAAATTCCTTTTTATATCATCATGCTATGCCTTCTATCACATACGCTAATGCTTTGTTCTAATGGTTATTCAATTTATGGGCTTTTAGCTCATCCTTGTGTTCCTGTTATCCCCGGGTTATCCTATGCAGATGCATGAGAACAATGGAATATAGGAAATCATTATAGTGTTTATATAAAAAAGTCTATTTTTAATGTTTGATTATGTACATAGTATTCCAGGACACTGGACTTCATAATCCTTGGCTTGTAATCTAATGTATAGATATGCTTAAAATAATGTAATGTTATATGTATAAAGTTAGGGTCTCTATTTTTTCCTTTATAAGTTTCAATTCTTCTTCCAATGAAAAAGGTTTTTAAAATGTATTTTGTTTTAAAAAGAGTTTTTTTAAGGCATAAAATATTTTCAACTAAATAAATGTTTTAAATTAAATTTTAAATATTTAATTATAAGAAAATAATTTTTCAACTGGTTTTATGAATGATATTTCCAAATAAATGAAATTTTATTTTATAAATGTTCCATTTGATACTTAAAAACACTTATCTATATAAGATTAAATACTTTTTTTATTTTATTCTTTAGTGGGGATGTAATCTAAAAATACCATTCATATTCTTTATTGAATGTTTTGGATTTCATGGATTAATTTTTATGATATCAATTTTTCATACAATGATTAATTTAGTTTGATACTCACTTGTTTTCAAAGGTTATTCTTTGATTAAATGATTATAAGACCTATCCCTTATTAATAGGTAATAATATGAAAAAATGTTAAGGATACCAAATTCATTTCTCAGGCTATAATATGATGTCTATGAAACCCATCACTTTTTATGGGTCATGATATGAAGAATGTTTTATTATATTATTGACATGAATGAGTGATTTTATTTTGTGATCTATGGGACCTATATCTCCCTCAAATAAATTAGGTAATGATTTATATATTGTGATATAATGATGGGATAAAAGTTTACAAGTTTGATCAATAATGGGAAATAGGTGTGTCATGATCTAAAATGGGAAATATCTGTGTCTTGATATGATAAGGAAACCTAATCCACTATCTTAAGACAAGGAAACCTGATAAATTATTGGATGAATTGGAAACACAATCCCTTATATAGAAATAATTGTGACTGGGGTGGACGGTGTATCCCTCACAAGAGCTATAGTCCTCATAAAGTTCCCTAATATGTTTTTTCAATGAGCCTTAACTTATACGGAATTACTTTTATGTGAAAACCAGATAACATGTTCACAATATTATGATTGAAGTTGCTTTCATTTCCATTATTTTATGTTAGGGCCTTATTTCATGTCCTTAACTAAATGAGAGAACCTGTATCTATTTACAAATGTTCGTAATCTAATAATATTACATTGTTTTCAAAAGTATATGAATTATGACTATGTTATTCTCTCATTACTTATTCTATTTGACTTATTATGATATATGACTTAATGAATGGAAATCTTTATTAAATGAATATTGACAATGATCTTTAATATTAATGCTATGATCTTGTAATGTTATCATAAGAAAATCATAATCATAGGTTCATGTTATGCATACATATCTCCCTTGGTTAACTTTATTGAGCATTTAGGCTCACCCCATTCATATATTTTCTTCCCCATATCATGAATAAATTCATTATCTATTATTTATAAATGGTAATTTATTTTTTTTGGGAATTATTTAAATCTTTAACAAAGTTATAACATTATGATTTCATATTTCCAAAGACAATAATATATTAGAGTTCTCAGAGAATTATTTTTTTAATGTATTGAATATCCATCTAAAATGATCTAATATCCATGTATATTAATCTTGGGTTACAATAAAATATTTTCTCATAATTTATTTTTTATAATTTTGTAATAGTATGTTTTATTTAATTTTTAATTTTTTTTATTGAACTTGATATTTATGGTTGTGATGAAAGTGTCTCAACGACAAATGACCACAAAGGATAAGGTCTCTATCGTACTATAGGATATGGAATAGGTATTAATTATTTTAGAATGATGAATAATAAATATTAAAAGTTCCCACAACCATACCCAATCATTTAATTCACAATAACACATAGAATGTATCCTTAATTTGAAGAGTTTCATCATAAGAAAATAATTCTTCACAATGAAGCAGAGTTATGTACAACTTCCGATGCTGATATGTAATATGTCCATGATGCCTATGATATTTAAGGTTTTGAAGATGATTAAGGGGTTCAACATGATATAGTTTTAGAGTAGGTTAAATAACACATTACCAAATAACATCAATGAAAAAAAAGATAATAAAAAAATGAAGAAAAATTGACAAAAAATAATGTGATGCTACAAAGAATCCATGAAAAACAAGGAATAAATATAAATAATAAAGAAGATGGATCAAAAGACATTAACACCACATTATCAGAATTTTTATATAAAATATACATTTCACGCAATAAGGTGAAGGAGAACTAGCTGGACCCTACATTGACTCCATAGATATAAAAAATGAATAAGTTGAAAACATGGTTATGGAACCTAAAGCGATTATCAAAAAATTTAAACATATAAAGTCATAATTTAAAGAGAATAATTTTACTAATTTTGAACCGATGATGATATATTTTTAGAGATACTCCTAATATTCAAACTCTAGTCCCCACCTTTGAGTTCCATTATAATTTCAATGAGATGAATTTGAGATGACCAAGTATGATTTCAAATATATAATTCGGTTGAAATGTGATGGTTATCTCTATACCAAACACTAATTTTCTAACACTATTATGGTTGACCTAAACCACTATTAAAAAAAGTATCATTCGGGAGACAAAAGGATTTTTATCACTTTTTTGGAATTTATATTTATTTCTTTCATATTATTTTATTTTATATTAGTATTTAATTTCAACAACCCTTATATTTTTTGATCATATTGAAATTACATGCAATGTCACTTGTTTCTATTAATTTTCCGGTCAATAAAAGGGACTTGTTGTAGTATAAGGAATACTGGGATGTTGTAGGACTATTTCATGTAATGATGAACATTGACTTCATGAAAAACATAGAATATATGTTGTGTAATAATTACACATCATGAATCTAGTGAAAGAGGTACTTACAAAGTTGAATTTGAAGCATCAATTTGAAAGGTGATTAAGTATTTCAATTCAAAATTATTCTACTATATTCCCCACATTGAAAAAATGTTTTAGAGTGTTAACAACAAATATAATTCTTCCTCTAGGTTATTTATTTATTTAAAAGTAGTTGGTGACACAAACTACATAGGATTTTTATCATTCCATGAAAATTAAATTTCAATTTTCAATAAATTTGAATGATTAAAATGGGGTAAAATAATTCATAGAGAGAATCATGTGGATTACCATGTTTATTATCTTGATTTAGGGGATCTTGAAAATTCGTTCAAATGATTTATTTTAAGATTTGGTGTTCTTTGTGTTTTTGATATTTGGACTCCTTTATTTAATATTCATATGAATTTTAGTGAGTAGTTTCCCCAACCATTTATCTCACACCTAAGACATAAATTAATCATAGTTTTAACATTATTCTTTTTATATATATGTTATAATACATGGGAAATATTTCTTCTATAACATTCTTATCATCTTTTCTAAGTTATAACTAAACAAAATCAATTATAAAATGATTGATAAATTCTTTTAATTTTTCCTTATTCTAATTCCCACCTTACTGTACTCCATTTTAATCCCATAGAATGCATGAATATCCTTATTATGATATGAGTAGTGTTATAAACTCATATTATCCATTCACACCTTCTTCTAAAAATTTTCATGATATTTTAAAGATTACGTATGGTGAGGGAAGTTCTTTTGTGTACAAGGATATAATTCATTGAGGATATATTATTGTTGTATTATCTATTATTATTTGGGAATAATCCATGTATTTTTCATAATATTTTATTATTCATGACTTTGACTAAAAAATTAATTAAGGGAAAAAGGGGAAAAATTGAGAAAACATTATGTTCTCACTTAGGGGGATCACAAATCACCCTAAGTAGACCAGCGATATTTTTATTATATATGGTTAGGTAATAGATATGTGATTTTTTAGAATGGATTTCAAAAAACACAAAAACAAAAATGAAAATAATATTAATAGAGATTTATTCTATTTTGTTTTTACATGTATCATGGGGCTTCTCTGGGATTGTTTTGGGGGGTGGGGAGATAGGATCACAGATGTGATAGAGATTTTTATGGAACTTATCTATTGATATCATGCAATGTGATTTAGATACGAAACCCATTTTTGGGATTTTCTTTATTTAAATAATTTACCAACTTACCATGAAGCCTTATAATAATTTTAACCTTAACAATGAATCCCTAATTATTAATTTTGATATCTATATTTACATGGAAGAGATGTTAGATACCTTACAATACTATGGTAATTTAAATATTTTTAATGTATGTGTTGAATTATATTTACATTTTTACAATGTTGATGAATATAAATATTCTAGTGAGGTAGATTTAAAATAAAAATTCATATTAATAATTGATTGAAGAGTGAAAATGGATGATTTAAAAAGTGGAGGTGTGTCTAGGGAGAAAAGGTATAATATATGGTTGATTTTTTTCTTTCAAAAGTTATGTATTGCTAAAGTTTTATTACCTAATTATAAAAAACATTGTTTTCCATTTGTTCAATTGTTTTCATTGAAATTTAATTCGATTCATGTTAATGTTAATTTCATTTCCAGTATGTTGAGATTATATAATTGATGAAAAATATTAATTAATGTATGAGGTTATTTGATAAGTGTTTTCCAAGAATTATTTTTATGGTATTTTGATAAATTGATTTCATTATTTAAATTATTATCTGTAAAAATGATAGAAATTTTTACAAGTTTTATGTTTAATTTTAGGTTTAAATAAATCATTGGAAAATAAAGAAAAGGATGAATTTAAAATATTACCAGAAGTTATATAAGAATATGGGATTGTATAATAATATTTAGATGTTGTGAAAATAAATACATAACATGGGATCATCAGGAAGAGATTCCATCTACATTGGCACTGTTGAAGTCATAAAAAATTACACACTATGAAATGCCATTACATGTCATGTACTCAAATACATATCATGAAAGTTTAATATGGTGAATGATCCATTAAATCTTTATTTATGTGAATTATACAACTTGTAAATATTTAAACATCACGACAGAAATCAAAATATTAAAAATATATTCATATTTACGATATGTTTGATGGGGTGGATTATAAAACCATTCCCTCGACCACTCCTTTGAGTTGATTGTAAATGGAGGTAGATACCAAAATTCATATGGGGGACGCACACCACTATAGAGCCTTGTTGCTGATACCTTTCTGTAAGAAAAATTGTTATTATTTTCTATACACTATCATGGTTAGCATGAGGGGATCATATCATTGTATCATGGAATAGGTGATGAACGAGGATAAATTATATAATGTTTTTTATTTTTGAATAAAATTTATATTTTAATTTGAATATGTTCTTCATTTTTATATGTTTATTGATTCTTATAACATGATCATTTTGAGAGTGGTTAATAATCGGGGTTAATTTTTTATTATGAGAATGAAAATTTCTTGAGGCAATTAAAAACCATTTTTTATGAGATGTATAGGGTTTATACTTCCACCATGAACACTGAGTTTTTTTCTTTTCTATATGATTAAATTTGGATTTTGGTGAATGATTATTTTTAATTTGAAGTACCAGATTATGAAAAAAGACTAACTTATGTTGGAGGGAGTTTACCATTTACATTGAACTCTATATGATCTAATTCTGATGACTTAAGGATTTTTTATTGATCATTTCATCTGTTTCTATCCCATTAATCTATACTCATTTCTTACCATCACCCATTTTAATTTTTTATCCATCATTCTAAAATAATCACATGCTGAGTAGAATAGATTTAAATTTTCAAAATCGTAATTAATGTGTGTTATTTTTTTTGACTAATATTTTCATCAATCCAAAATAATTGTGTTCAACCAAGGACATTCAATTCTTATAAAACCATATACATTAGTGGTTGTTTGTTTCAAGTTTATAAATTAATAAATTCAGTAACCTTGGGGGGATTAACGTTGCTCTATGGGGTAACCAAAATTGATGAATGACTTGTTTTATTATTATAGAATCAGTTGTGGAACACTTATTTAGACCCTAAAAGAATTTATAGATCAAAAACAACCTTTTCCTTAAATAAATTATAGATTTCATTATGACTGGACTAAGAAATGTGATAGTGTCTCTTAGAGGAGGTATATTTTCTTGATCCTTCGGTCTTGTAGTGGAGTCTCATTTTGAAAATTTGGGTTTATCATCCTAGATTCATGGAACATTGATGATGTATTACTTTTGTTTTTTTATACCGTTATGGTTTTGGTTCTTTCTCTCTTTGGACTGTATATAATATGAAATTATAACCATTATCTTACACTAAATTTTTGAAAATTTGTTCATTGTCTTATCTTGTATGATTCTAGGTGCTAGTATCTAACTCATGTGGACCGATAGTTATCTTTAATCCGTGTTAGATCTTGGTTCGGTATTAGTATATCAGGGTATCTACATTATTTCATGAAGAAGTTGTATCAGAGGTTTATGTAAATCAATTTTTCTTAAAGTTAATTTGTAATTTTGAAAATATTTTGAGGACATAAGAGGTTGTTGAGAGTGAGTTCCTAAAAATATATCATTCTAATGATCCCCATGTCACTATGGTTGGTTTTGGAAAGGAATCATATGAAATAAATCGATCTAATTATTGTCTTTTCCCAACATTTTCTTTGGATAGGTTGTAATAAAAATCGTTATATATTAACTAATAGGATTTATATCTTATATGTATTTTTTGAGTTTTTGATTTGACAAATATTATGATGTTTTAAAAGTTTTTTACTGATGTTTTGTACCAGTAGTCCTTCAAGATGTTGTTTGAATAGGACCTATGAGGAGGATGCAGGTGAACCATAGTGGAAAAATCCTCTCATGTACCAAAATCTTGATGAGATTATTTTAAGTTTTTTCATGATCTAGTATATTCTTATAATAATTTTCCAATTCATTCCCTAGTTGTGGAATCTCAGAGGGATGAATCATTGAATTGTTCTTAGTAGTTCCTTTTCTAGATGCATCCAATGATCCATTTCTCAAATTATCCTCAAGAGGATGTGGATTGGTTGAGGATGATAAGATTCTATTTTAATTAATTTAAACACATGATTTGGTTAATGTGAAATGTTCCAAAATAAAGATGGAATGACCTACGAGGAGAGAGTGGGACTTGATGGTAATAAGGAATAAGAATGATTTTTTATTTTGGCAGGACATTAGGATTATTTTTAATGATAAATTTTATCTTGAGATTATGGTGCTAGTTAAGGATATATAGTTCTGAAACATGATCATGATGATAAGAACCTGATAGAGTTTGAAATTCTCACTTATTACACTATTTTGTTTTCTCGTAAGATTGTATCAAATGAGAATATTAATACAGACCAGTTAGAAATGCAAATTACATATTCTTTTTAACTGTAAGTTATCCTGATAAAGATCGTCGTTGATCCTAATGTGTTGGTTTAGGATTTTGATGGATGAACATGACATGGATGATAAGTCCGGGTTGATGGGAGTTCCTTTTTAATTCTACTGTTCATTATGTGATTTACCATAACTAGAATATAAATTTATATGATTCTCATGATGAATATTAATATCAAGGTTCTTATAAGCCTCCAACAATACCTAGAAGATATCCTTTCACATGCTTCTAGTGTGGCAAGTTCGGGAATTTGAAATGGTTTCGTACCAAGGAACTGAATATAGATTGTTTCTATTATTATTGAGGACACATACAAAAATTCTATTAGATGTTTTACAGACTATATAGTGGAAATGTTTCATCAATACTTAATGGTATCGTGTTTCAATTAGATGCTTCACGAACAGAGGGGCTCTGGCTACTTACATCTAGAATAAATATTCATCATGCAGTTGAAGAGTATCTAGAGGAATTTAATATAGGTCCTATAACTATGATGGATATCATCACCATTTATTCATAAATAATGAATTATTTATTTTATAATAGTGCATATCATTAATTTATGTCAATTTTTATTTTGAACCAATTATATATTTGAATATATACATTTTCTTATGTGATGGATATTATTACACCCCTCAGAACGAAGAGTAAATTTGGACTATGTTGTCTTGATTAAACATTATATTTATTGGAGATTGAACAAACTTTAAAATTATTTTTTCTCCACATGAAACCCATTGATTATTTTTATGGATTTGATTATTTCTAATAAGTCATGAATTGATTTTAATCTTTTACTAGTCTCTTTTACTGAACTTTATTGGGAGAGTAATATAATTTAGTGATAATGGGACCCAAGGTCAAGTAGTGACATACCGTATTATCTAGATATGGAGAATGTGACATCAATTCTTTTTAATTGGATCATGAATCATTATGTGATGCTCTCTACAAGTTTTTTTTCTTCATATTTCCCAATGTGTTTCCTTCTAATTTCTCATGATTTCTAATGGTTATATAGATAGATTTCTCTATTTTTTTAGTACAAGGGGGATCAACTATTATCTATACCTTTTAACTATATAGAACTATCTAATATGAAATAACTAAAGAGTGAGATGGATAATCTATAAGATTAAGTATTTTTATGCATGAGTGTATCACCATGGGTGATTACTGTTTTGATTAGAATGATTTATGATGGGAAACTTCACCTATTTTTTGTTTATCGAAAAAATAAATCATGTTTTGATAAATAAAATGTATTTGTTTCCATGGATTACTGATATTTTTTACTATTTTAAAGGGGTGTAGTGGTTCTCAAATATTGATCAATGATATGTTTATCTTATATTTATAATAAATGATTTTTAAATTTAGAAAACCTCATTCTAGGGAATCTATTTCCATTACGAGTATTTTTTGTTCCCATTTGGTCTATGTAAGAATCTTTCAGTATTTATGGATTTGATGAATATAATTTTCCCTAAGTATCTTGATAGGTTCATTTCTTATTTGTGGATTAAAATATGGTATACAATAAGACTGATTAGGATCATATGTGTCATGTATGGGAAGTTTTTGAATTTTTGAGAAATCACAGACACTATGCCAAGCTATGGAAATATTATTTCTAGATTTAGGAGGTGAAGTTATAGGGAAAAATTGTCTTGAATCTTTTGTTTTTATATGAACCTAAAAATGTAAATTTTTCTATGACATGGGATCAATCATGTAATGTTCTCTAGATTCAGATCTTCTTGGGTATGAAATGGAATTATCATCATTTTGTAATGTATTTAACAAATTTGTGTTCTCTAATGACCACTCTCAATCAAAAGGGGGTAAATCTTATTTTGAATTAAAATTATAGAGTTATTGTTTGAGGAAAAAAAATATTTTGGATTCTATGTCAGTGTTGAATATGTCGGAGTTAAGAAAGGTTATATTGTGTTTTGTAATACATTAGGTTTTGGGTCGAGATATCTCCTAATGTAGGGTGACTATGATATTTATAATGGATCTTAACATCTTAGTCCACATGAAGAGAATTATCCAACACGTGAACTTTAACTCACAACCATAATACAAGAACATATGTGTTGGAAGCATTACATTTTAGAGAATGGTTTACCATGTAATCCAACAACAATAGAATAAGTTGCATACTCTCTTAAAAAGATTTGAATATCCACTAGAGGCATGGGGTGGAGTACTTACATTCTTTTGACGTCTCAGTTTCCTATATCCTAATAAAATGGATATTCATATTTGATTTTTTGAGCTAGAAACTTTTTAATTAGTCCATTAAAGAATCCTTATAATAGTGGAAATTAATGGATGTTTTTTGAAGTTATGTATTGAATTTCAGGACACAAGGAATGAGGAAATCTTCACCCTTGTTCATCAGACTTTAACTCTTCTTGAGATGATTCTTTATAGATAACAACTTTATGAAGTGTTCTATTTCATTATGACATTTCTTTATGGTGATGAGACTTTTTTTGAGTGGTAATCCTTTAATGAGGGTATTCATTATTTTTAGATTTAGTTTTTATGATGTTAACTATGAGAAATGTTATGATGGGAAATTTCCTTATTTCAAAATGGGTTGTGCTCCCATGAACAAAAAAATATGTTTTATGACATGAAGCAATGATTTAGCTACCTAGGTATTGTACTGGGCATATCTTATTTTGTTTCTTATTATTATACTTTCCAAAAATATAATTCGAGGAATCATAAACCAATGTGATTATGTCATCCACTAACAATTATAACTTGGATGTGGGATTGTATCTCTATGAACATTGAGTTTGTGTTTTCACATACCCCTCAGAAAAAGAATGAGATATGGGTTTTGATCAGCAGGCTGACCAAACTGGATCACATTATACCGATTCGTGATATGACCAAAGTTGAGGAGTGGGAAAATATCTTTGTGAATGTTATAGTTCCATCATCTATAGTCCCTGGTAGATATCCCTATTTCACTCTCATTTTTTGTGAGGCCATTAGGAGTTGAGGAGATATAAAGATCATTTGTGTATGGAATACCACATGTAGATATATGGATAGATACAAAGTGATATACATATTCTTGAAGGAATGCTTTACTCCAACTTCCTGGACATTATTGTATCATGAGATTACCAATTGGGAAAAGTTGAGTTTTCATATAGAAATAATTACAATTTTGTGATCAGAATGGTTCTTCTTGAGTCCTTGCATGGATGGACCTATAAATCATTATTGTAATGGTCAAATATTGATGAATGTTCTATTTATGGACGAAAATTAATTCAAAATATGTCATCAAAGATCTAGTTTATTTTCTATAAATTGTTAATGGTACAAAGGCGGTATAAATATTATGATGATCATCATCGCAGATCTTTTGAGTTTTCCACTTGTGATCAGGTCTTATTGAAAGTTTCCCCCATTTATTTCATTTAATGATTAATTTGAAAGGGATGATATAAAATAATTTTGTGGGAACTATTGAGGTTATTGAGTATAAGGAAAAAGTGGATTAACATTTTTCACTTCTACCATAGTTGACATCTATACATAATGTATTCCATGTATCTCAGCTGTGAAAATATATTTATTATCCATCTCATGTTTTAAGAAGTAATGATCATTATGTTGAGATTTATTTATGTGTGACATAGAATCTATTCATCATATTTGATTTTGGGACATAGGTACTTCATGGGGGTGATACCTTTGATATGAGTTCTATGGTAGCATGGTACTGATTCTTAGGAGACATGGGAGTGTGAGTAATTTATGAGAGAGTAGTTTCCTCATCTTTTTTATATGGAAACATATTTATAATATATCTATGTAAAGAAAGTTTCTATGGTGTGAAGGTTGTAAAATTATGTTACTATTTTTTCATTTACATATTGAAACTAGTTTTTCATTCATCAGTGGTTGGTTTTCTTTGGTTTTCATGGGTGAAAATAGAAACTTTGTGGAGGTTTTCTAGGTTGTGTAAGATTAGCGCATGGTTTTCAAGGTCTATAAACCCCTCCAGTTAATAAATTCCAACAGTGGATGGTAGGGGTTTTCCTGGTTGGTAAATTATTTGACAAACCATACACAAAAAATTAGAATCCTTGCACCCCAGTATAGGTGGACATAGTTAGGGTGCACAGTTTGTCAAACCATTCATCACTGTACAGCCAACAGTGCACACAAACTTTTTTAATATAAAAAATTGTTAAAAAAGTTATCTATCCATATATTTTGACACATAACCTATCCCAATATACCATAATAATTTTCCTAGGATTTGGAGGCTCTCGTAAACACATTTTGGACACTCAAACCCCCTTCCTTGACGAATCGATGTACTAGAAGAAGATATGATCCATCTCCGGTAAGACAATCTTGTCATGTGAGTTATAACCGACTCACCTTTTCTCAACTCCTTATAAATTGTTAGAACACTTTGGTTTTTATGGATCTAAACTCTATTTAATTTAATCTTGATTCTTGGTTTGATTCCATAATATTTTTCTCCATCATTATTTATTGGCCAGCCATGATTAAGGGGTTATGCATTTTATTCTTTTATTAATGGTAGGTGGTTTTATTTTATATTTTACATATAATTATACCATGTGATTTCAAGAATTAAAATTAAATTTATTTAAAAAACGCCAATTTCATTTGAATTAAATTTGTAATTTTTTACGGTTTGGATTTTAGGGAAACCAACGATTTGATTATAATTAGAAATTGGATCATATTTTGAATTGATGGAATTGATAAAAATTATTTGAGAAATTGATTTTAAAAAATTGAATAAAATTAATTTGATGAAAATTTATGTTTGGGTTTGTATTGGAAAGGTAATAAATCGAGAAATCCCTTTTTGGTTATCAAATTAATTTGGAATACTGAAACTAAAAATTTGGTAATTGAATTGTAAATTTTTTTTGATTTGGGAGGAGATGATTTGAACATTTTTAATTGATTTATTGATCACAATGATATGCATGGAAGTTAGTGGGATATTTTGATCATGAAATCTTGCATGATTATTTCCAAATAATCTATTGATGACGAAAACTCTAACAAAAATCTAGTTATGAAGTTATTATCCCTAGTCGGATATTGATGAGGCCTATTTAGCATGAGATAGATGGGAAAGTGTACTCATAATTTTCATGATCATTAATATGATTAGTGTGAGGATATAATAATTAGAAACCATCATAATGTAGGGAAGATGACCAAGGTGGTTCTTCTATTTCTTTTGAAATATATTCCATTTATTATTAAACAATTTTATTCATGATAGTTGATTTATATAAAATATTTGGTAGAAATTATGTATTTATGAATGGTTGAAATTGTTTTCCATAAAAATGAAATGAAATAAGGATTTGTTTCAAATTATAAAATGTATTTCCAGGTCATTTTTTATTTAAATTGAATGTGTGATTTGGTTTTTTATTTTGTCATCTATTATGGATCACATGGTGGGACCCAAGTTTCCTTTTTAGCACACATCATACCTTTACCTTTTTGAATTTGTAGATTTCCTTCAACCAGGTCTAAGAAGAGGGTAAGCTTCTATTGGAGTACTTGGATGCTCTTGATCCTTTGGTCTTGGAGAGGTGCCTCCTTTAAAATGTTTGAGTTTATCATATTTTTTTATGATAAGTTTTATGATTTATATATTTCAGTTTTGTTATACATAATGGGTTTATGGTAAATTACCATTGTTAAGTGTTAAGAATAATGACATGTAACCTTTATCTTCTTCTATTTTTTGGAAAATTCAATCCTATAATTTTCTAGTATGATTCTAGGTTCTAGTAACCAACTAGTAGGGATTGTAAAATAAATTCAGTCAATGTCAATTTCAGATCGGGTATCAGGGTATAGAGGTATTTGGGCTTGTTTGTGGCATGATAAATATTCATATAGAGAGTAATAAATTGAAGTGTAAAACCTTATTCAAATTTAAACATAAACTATTCAATAAATTGTTAAACTAATAACACATCCAAATTAAAAAATTTATAAATTTGGTTTGTATATTTCTCATAATAGAATGAATACTAATCCCTAATATATTGTAATGGGGATCATTATTTTCACATACCAAACATGTGAACACTTCAGTCATGTTTCCCATTTATACATGGTAATAAAATGAATTAGCAAAAAACATGATTAACAACATACATGGTTCCTTATTGATTAAATAAAACATATATTATTGTATATATTCCTTAAACACAGATATTTCATAAAATATATTAAGGATAACATAAACCATTTTGTCAACAAATCATCAATTACTTATGAGGTAATTAGTACTTTCTAATTTACTTTATACATATCAGTCATATATTTATCCCAACACTAATATATCAACATGTGGAACATATTATAGATCCTTTTTACCTTCACATTATGTTCATTTTCATAAAATGTCACCTTTAAATTAAAAACAGTTCTAGGTCATCTAAAATAGTTAAAAAATTCTTCAAAATCCTTAATGAAAAACATATATTGAAAGATACTTATATATTTCATTAATCTTTAATTCCAATACATCAACACATTAAACATTGTAATTTATTCTTAAATTATAAACTAGGCTTCATAATCTCATTCCTTAATAACAATTTTCTATAACATGAAATATGAATCACATCTTAAAAATTCATTGACCTCAATTTATTCATCATTACAATGTTTAACATTAACACTAATTTTAGAACATCGCATACCTTTTATGTAAAAAACCCTACCCCCTTAGCATAGAGTTTAGGGTTATTTAATTAACAAGGAATAGATAAAAGTGTCCACGTCACAAAGTATCAATTCGTTTAGTGGTATTTAAGAACATTATAGATACATGGTAAACTTATTACATTAGTAATTAATCATAGAACATTAAAAATGAAAATAAAAAACTTCCTTGATGCTCATTCAAATATTTCATATTCATAACCTGGGAAGGAAAGAAAATAAAATTGTGATGTAAAATTCTATGTAAGATTTACATATTGTATAAACTTTACACAATAATAAGTAAAGAAAAATCAAAATTAAATAATCAAAATAAAATGTTTAATAATTGAAAAATAGGTTCTATTTAATTAACAGACTAAGAAGAAAAATGAATCGCTAAATTTTGTTAGAGTGAAAATCTCATGGATAGTAATTACTGAAATCCTAATGAAGGAAATTATTCATTTTCAGACATCATGTATCTGGCACATGAACTACAACCATTAAGAACATTTATAAGATGATTCATGTCTTTCAGTAAAAACCTATTTTATTCTTCTTGGAAACGAATATCAAGGTTTTTTCACCAAAATATTTTGTATTAGGATTCATGTTGATTCATCAATGGGATGTATATTTCCAAGCCATAATAATTAGTAACATTCGAAATAATTCTTCATAAATTTACTTAATTCAGAAAAATATAGCCTATCAAAATATTAAGGTTTAATAAAGAATATGTATTTATCATCATTTCCCCAGTGAAAACAACATGAAAGTAAACATCATATGAAAAAATGGTATACAAATTAGACAATAATCATATACATGAAAAAAAAAATTTAATGAAATATTCAATTATTGATGATCATGAATAAAAATATCAATATATACACCATAGAAAATTATATAGGTTAATTACCTAAACAATATGACTCAATGATCAAAACATTATTCTAAGTCCCATACAAGGACCATATCCTTAATTAAATGAACAAATTAAGCATATTAAATATAGATACAAAAGTGGAAGGAAAAATAATAATCAAAATTACATTTTCACATATCCTTAACATGACATAATAAATGAGAAAATGTTTACTCTAATGAATGAAAATTCAGTTCATTAATATTTTACCACAATGTAATTAGTCGAATCATATAAAACAAAAAATTAATAATTATAAGATGAATTATTAAATAATTTATACATAATGATATTAATTTTATGATATATCAATGTGTAGTATATAAACAATACACACAAGAATGAATTGGTGAATAAGTCATATATCTCACTGAAGTAAAAGTGAGAAAAGAAAACCCTTACCTTATCTAAGAAAGCATTATAAACGTTTACCTAATGACTAGGATAATAAAATTATATTCATTAATTAATTAATACAGAACATCCTAAATAAATATTTTATATATTATAAATTTATTAAGTACATATGTGCCTATTTCAATGGGTTATAATGTCTAATTGTTTTTGTTCTCGGAGCGCTTGTTTCAGGGTTTTATGGTTGGATCCCATGTGTATAATTATGAGAGTTCCTATCAAATGGATGAAAAGCTGTAGAAGTGGAATGGAATGTTATTAACATACCTCCATGGTTTTAAATGGTTTGGATATATCATTTGTTTATATGGTATGAGGTATATTATTTATATAAAAAATTAATGAAATATGATTAGTTTATTTTGGTGGTCTTTACAACCATCATGAACCAGTATCATTTTATTTAATATAATGTTTACATACTTATTCATGGATATAAAATATATTCTGATAAGAAAAATTAATATTTTTTAACACTATAAATGGATTTATATCCTTCCTTGAAAGTGGAAATAAAAAATAAAAACTCATCATCCATGAATTCAGTGAATCGACACCTTGCAGATGATGTTTTATTTTTTAGAATAAAAGGAGAAGAGAATAGACATGATGATGAATACACTATTAAAATTATTGAATTATGTAATATATCGTATTGGATTTAAAAATCCACTTTTTATAGGGTAATTTAGAAGAGGATAAGAAAATAATGTCAATTAAAAGAGAAATAAGGTGGATTTTACCTCTCAAATATCATCTCCATGGGAACATATTTATGACACGTGGATTTTGAATTTTGATAAAAGAAAAAGGTCATTGAAATGGTGTAGTGGCTTGGGAATGAATTTTTGTTGAATTTATATGATATTAAATTCATATAAGGTTTGAGGATAATTGGTGGTGAGGAGTAGTATTTATAGGGAGAGAAGAGGGGTGTTTTTTATTATTTTATTCAATTGGTTATTATTTGGGATTAACAAAATCAATAATATTGATTAACAAGAATAAATAAAGTTAATATTGAATTTTAATTCTAACTAATGGGTTCTTAAATCATCCATGACTAAAAAATTCATTGATTTATCTTAAAATGTTAAATTCCACAAATTATCTTATTTTACTATTCACCAAAAAATGGTGTTTTTTGAAAACACCAAAAAAATTGAAATAACAATTTTTTGACATTTGATTGTAAAAATTGACTCTATTTTATGAAAATAATTTCTTTAAATATTATAAATTTATTTTCTAAAAAAGATCACCATTTATTCAAAAAATAAATATTTTAATATTATAACAGATTTTACGACACTTTGAGAAATTAATTATCATCTCATAAAATTATCATATAATTATAATAAAACCAACTATTAATTTTTGAATATATTTTATGAAAATATATTTTATTTTAAATTATTATATTAATCATATAATTTTAAATAATCATTTAAATTTCATAGAAATACCAACACTTAATTCATCACGTTCAAAACATTTATCTGCTTATTCCATGATATAAATATACCGTATTTTCATTTATGAGACTAATAATTTTTTTTATATTCTCATATGTAATATTATTATTCTAATGTCAATGTTATTATCCATATTGGTCTCATTACTATTCCATCGTCCATCTTAATATTTATTGGTATTTCTTAGTTACTTTAAGCTCAGTGTTGCATGTAACGTAATCTATTGAATAAATTGAATTTATTTAAAAATATACATAGCATAAAAAATTAGGTTGTTATATACTTCCATCTATAAAACAATTCAACATCAAAGGTTTTCATGATTAATTTTTTCATATATATGATGGTGTTTATTCTTGATAACGTCTTTAGGTTCCCACGCGGCTTCTTCTATTTAGTGATTTATCCACAAAACCATTACTAGTTGAGTCATTCGATTTCTAAATAATTATCTATAGTGCCAAGAATCTTGATAGGCTCCTCGCAGTAACACAATTCGAGTACGAATTCTATTTCTTCATTGGTGATTATATGCATTGGGTCCAGTATTTACGTCTCTAAAAAATGATTTGTGGAATGCATCATGAACATTAGATAGACTTGGTGGAATTGAAAATCAGTAAACTAAAACTTCAATTAGATCCATATTTTTAAATGGATCGATGTATCTAGTGTTCATTTTACCTTTGATGACAATATTTATGAAACCCTTACATATAGATACCTTTATAAAGACAAGATATCAATATTTAAAGGCTAAATCCATTCTCAAATTTTCATCACAATGCTTTTTCAAATATTAATATACATTAATATGAGACTGAATAGTATTTATCTTTTCCAATTTTTCTTTTTCATATGTTCTAGGCCTATATTTTTTTTCAACAACTTAATCCCAACAAGTTGGAGAACAATATATATTTCGGTATAATGCTTCATATGGATCCATTTGAATACTAAAATAGAAGCGATTATTTTAGGAAAAATATAACAATGTCAAGTACTGATTGAACATATCTTAAAATTGATGTGATCATGATCGTAACATGTCATACAATGTTTGAATAGTCATTTGAAACTATCCTTCAGTTTTAGGATGGAATGCAGTACTCAAATAAAGCACATTATCCTTATCCTTTTGAAGACTCTTGTAATTTGTTTTGTAAAACATGGGTCTCAATCATGACAAATTGATAGAGGTTCACAATTAAGTCTTATAAATTCATTAATAAATAGTATTTATATGTTATAAAGAGGTAAATCACCTCTTAAAGAAATAAAATGTTCTGATTTTGTAAGACGATCAACAATAACTCATATCATATCATTCCTTTTTGATGTCCTTAGTAGTCCTATGATAAATTTCACTGTAATTTAATCATAATTTTACATAGGAATAGGTAATTGTTAAAGAGTCATCTAGAATATTTTCTCTCAGACATCACTTATTAAAAAAAGTCATCTTGACACATGGTCTACAATTTCTTGCTTCGTGTTATCCAAAAAAAATGTTCCTTCAGGTCTCTACACATCAAGGTACTTCCAGGGTGTGTTGAGAAACATGGGATATACACATCATATAATAGTTACCTTATTATATGGGGTTTTGAAGGAACACAAAACCACTTTAGAAATCTAATAATTCCAAATTTATACATTACGTATTCCAATTTTCCATCAATAGTGGCTTTAAATTTTTTTGAATAGTTTCCTCATCAGATTGAGAATTTTCTGTATTATACATTAAAGATGTTTTAGAAATCATTTGAAAAAGAATTGATGTTCCTTCATCCATGTAAATAACAATATCTATATTTGATAAATATATGAACATTGGATCTTCATAAATCCACATCTTTGTTAGAACTCTGTGGTATCTCCTACTGAATTTATCAGCTACATTATTTTCTTCTCCTGGGTTATAGTGTATTGAGAAATCATTATTTTTTATTAAATCAGGCCATTATATCTTCCTCATGTTGAGTTATCCCAAAGTAGAGATGTATTTCAAACTATTGTAATCTATATATTTCTTACATATTTCAAAATATATAGAGTGTCTCTATGTTATAAGATAAAATATTATAGATGCAAATTGAAGATCAAGAGTTGGAAATTTTTTTTCAGGATTCTTCAATACCCTTGATTAATATTCTATTACATTATCATTTTCATTAGAAAACTACTAATAAATTTCTTTGATACATCACTGTATATCATAAAACTATCATTTCTTTATGGTGGATTCAAAAAATAGCATTGAATAATTATCTCTTATATTAGTCAAAACATTCTGGAAAGTATTTGGTTCATATGAACTTAACCACTTTATGTGTGGGCTTTGTTAATAAGCGTGCCAATCTAGAAATATTATGAACGAAATGAAGATAGTAACCTACTATACCAATTAATCTGCATTCATCAGTTATGTTCATCGGTGCATTACATTATAGTAATGCCCTTATCTCCACAGGATTAACTATGATTCCATATATAGAGAAAATATTTCCATGAAAATAATTTTCCTAATACAAAAATTCACAGTTTGAAAATTTTACATGTAAATAGTTCTTCTAGAGACTCTCTCGAATGGCCCTTAAGTGAATCTCATCATCATAATATGTTTTATAATATAAATAAAATTTCTAAAACTAATTCCATAAAAAATATTCATGATATTCATTGAATGCTATCTTCATCTGATCTATAGAAATCGAGGAGGAATTATTCAATTCAAATGGAATTACTGTAGACTCATAATGTCCATAACTCATATGAAAATATATCATCAGAAAATATTCAATACTAACTCAAAATTGATAATATCTAGAGAAACTTTCAATTTTACAAATTAGTTAGATTTATGAAGTTGATCAAATAAATCTTCAATGCGATGAATTGGATACATGTTATTTATCATAATTTAATTTATTTATCTATAATAAATGAACAACCTCTTAGATCCATGTTTCTTAATAACAAATAGAATAAGGGTTCCCCATGGAGAAACAATGGGGAGAATAAATTTCTTATTACTCTACTCCTGTAGTGGATTCATATGATCTACATATTGTTAATGTTAAATTAAATAGAGATTTATTTATATATAATTTTCATCATAGATTAAATCATTGGTAAACTCATCCCCTCACTCTAGTGGTGTCCAGGTATTTCCTCAGTAAATACATTAATGTATTCTGGTACAATAGGTACATCCTCAATTTTAAGATTACCTTATTTATCTCTATATTTTATAAACTCTTCCAACCTATTAATTTCATTCAGTAAAGCTACTGGGGTAGATATAGATAGGAAAAAAATACTGAAGTTTCTACTCAAATGATAAAGAATTCTATATATTCTTTACAGACTATAATTTGGTTCTTCTTATCATAAATATAGGAATAATATTTCAAAAGCTAGTTTATACCTAGGATTATGTAAAATTAAACCATAAGTATGATTATAAGGTTAGAAAATAAAGAATTCTTATATTCTATAATGGGGACCTTCCAATAAATATTTGTTACAATGAGAATTCCCTTAGGGATTTTAACAGAAAACATCACATTTAAATCAAAAGGAAAATATCTATTCTTGTGAAAAATTTGGTAGATATTAAAGTGTGAGATGATCTAGAGTCGAATAAAGAATTGGGAAAATTTTAATATAGTATTAATTTACCATCTACCAGATTATTGAGAACTTCTACTTCAGCTATAGTGGTCACAAAAGCTTGGTCAGCACACCTTGGCCTCTTTTGTGGTAGATTTGCAAGGCTCTTGTGACATTGATTGGAATAATTCCCCATTTATATAATGATAAATTATTTAAAATCATTTATTTGTTTCTTAGCCTTGATTTTTTTATCACTGACCCTTTTATTGAAACTTATATCAAAATTATATGCCTTTCAAGCATTTCCAAACATTATTCTCATGACAATTTTCAAATATTGTGAATTGTTTTGTTCCCCAATTATTTTTTGATGGCTTTTCTTTTTCATGAAAATCATAATACCTCATATTCTCTTGATTTAATATGAACATATAGGATCTAGAAAATTCATTCTCCACTTTTATGGCTCTTAATATTTATTCATCATTTGTTGAAAATACTTGAGAAGCCAGTGCCCATAGAAGACATGGCTTAAGACCATAAAAGAAATGATCAATATTTTTTTGAATCACATATGTAATATGTAGAATACACATATAGTCTTGTGAATTTATCATCACAATCTATAATAATATCTTATGTATTTTTCTATAAGTTGTGGAATTATCTAGTCATTTCAGTTCACTTCTCAAAAGGTAAATATTTGTCAAAGAATGTATCCAAAAAATCATTCATTATATGTGATCAATTTCATCTTCCTCCTTTTTATTATGGATCAAAAAAAAACCATTGATCAATATCACCCTTGAGGAAATATACTGATAGAACAACATTTTCCTGTTCATAAAATCCCAATGACAAAATATATTTTCAAGGGAATTTATCCATTACTCAGCTACCACTGGATGAGTAATCCCACTAAAATATGGGGGATTATTCCATATGAAATGATCCGACGTAGGTGTAGTATGGTTATTATCCATAACCTGAGTTTGCTATCCTAATATGGTCACGATCTTCTCTACTACAACACCAACTATGTTAACTTTCCCTTTGGGTTTATCCATTCATTGTCCATGGGTATTTATTCCATTTATTCTATTAATATCCATAACTAAATAATAGAACACACTAAGTTAGCTTATAATCATCATGAGTATTGTTCAAAAAAATTATTATAAAGAATTATTATAATTATCATGTTTATTTTAAATCTAGTTACTATGTATTATAATAAACCATTTCATATACAAATTGTAACAACCCTAACACCATTAGCTAATAGTCGGTGGTGGATTTATTATAATGCGATAAATTCAAGAGATCAAATCACTAAGGATCGATTAGTTTTAATTATTGAATAAATACATACATACATTGTTCCATTATTACATTGGTAATTAAACAGATAATATATCAATGGAAAATAAATTCCCTCTTGATAAATTTTTAACGATTTCTTCTCCATAACCTAGGGAAGGAAAAAAATTAAACGGGTGAGCTCAAACGCTTTATAAGGCTTACATACACTAAAAACATGAATCAATAATAAGTGAATCATAATTAATATTGAATAATCACAATGTATAGGTAAATAATTGTAAAAAAATTCCATTTATTCAATAACTTTTGAACAAAAATGCATATATTGATTTTCTTATAGTGAAAATTTGATGGATAGTAATGGATGAAATATTAATGAATGAAATTATTAATTTTGAGAAATCATTTATCTGGAAAATGAACTAATTATACAAAGACCTTTGACATGGAATTTTATGTCTTTTGGTAGAGACCCATCTAATTCTTCTTAGAAAAAACAGAAATTGATTATCGCCAACAGTTTTTTATCATGAAACCATTTGATAGATCAAGTGATTATATAATTATAATCCCACCTATCACTTCATTTCAAAATTATTTTTCTTAAAAATATTTATTTCATGAAAAAATTACTTTTTAAAATAACTTTATTGTGTAAAGGATACAGATTTATAAATATTATCCCTGTTAAAACAACATTTTAATAAGAACTATACATAAAAATGGATTTTGGTTTAGAAACCAATCACATCCAAGATTAAATAAATACGAATATTTAGTTAAATCATCAATGATATATTATCATAATTTAATAGGAAAGTATATACACCATTTAAATGAAAATATATGCATAACATAAAAATATTCATCAATAGAAGAAAATTGAGTTTAAGTCCCGTATGAGGATCATATAATTAATTAAATGAATTGATTATGTGAATTAATTGTGACAAAAAAAGTGGAACTAAAAAAATAATATAATGAAAATTTATATTACAGATAAACTTATCACCAGATAATCAACAATGTAGAAATTTAATGCAATGAATGAAAATTCAGTTATGAAATACCTTACCACTTTGTGATATGTTGAACCGTATTCCCCATAAAAATAATAATTATAAAATTAAATGTTGAATACCATGAATATAAGGATATTCATGATATTATATTTAAAAGGTAAGTACACATACACCTTGTTGGAGTTGGTGGCCTAGAACCAACTACTTTGTACTTTATTCACTAATAAAAACCTTATCACATCTTGATTGTTATTCTACGTGACAATGAATTTGATTAAATCCCAAGGATAGTTGTTTCATTAAAGGTTCATAACGGATCCCAGCTATGATGAGAACATGGAAGTGCCATAAAACTATTCTTGAATATATTTTCTCTGGCCGGATGATGTTATATGAGGGACACAAATAATACAGGCCATTAAGGGTGAGGACTCATAAAACTTTTAGGCACCTTCTCATAGTGTACGCCCTTGGTAATCTCCAGGAGGATATTATGAGAACGAGACCTGCCAGTAGGAAATCCACATTTCATAATGTCAATGGATGTTTCTATTTTCAGACGTGTGTATTGTTCCTTCGACTTTAAGATTATTATTAATAGTTATTACAACTAGCACACTTAGATGTATTGATGAAAATTGTGACGACACACTGTTCGCAGCGAGGTAGGATATGATGGGTTTGTCACGAGTAATACCGCATTAAAAGATAATGTGAGAATGTATTTGTCCCTTATGTTCCATTACAGAAGTAGATATCTCAGGACCTTTTACAAAATTGATATAGCCTAAGTAAATCCATGGTCATGTTAAGGAGTGGTAAAGTTCAATTCTGGAAAGTCAAAGAATGAATAGTCGAGCACATGGGTTGATGGAACTAGAATGCAACCCGCTTGATTCGAGATATCATGACAACGGTATTATATTACACAATAAGCATTCGTATGAGGTGACACGTCATTGTGGTGTTAACTTCTTTTTCTATGGGTTCCTTGGTGTGTTGCAAGATGCTAACCTTGGACTTTATGCAAGCTCCGCTTAATGCCACTGAGAAAGAGGCCTAGAGGGTCACACACTAAGTGTGTCAATGTATCTCAGTTAAATATTAATTTAAAATGTTTATTAAAGATTATTCCTGACTATGGTTTAATAATTTATTTAGGATGCCTAATAGTATATATTTCAACACTAGTTATTCGAGAGAATATATTGTGGGAGAAAAATATATTTATTAGTGAGTAATGCAGTTACATTTATTTAATAAATAAATATCCATTACTCAAGGTATAATAAATGTGGTGGAGGAAATAAAGGAAAATGGAAAATAAAAGTACACGCTGTGTAGTTTTATGGAAAAAAATTACACATCGCGTATTAATGATTACACGCCGTGTAGTTTTTCTAGTTGGGATTTTGAGGATGTAATATTGTTTTGTTAAATGATATTTATTATCATCAATGTGGGCGCATGTCAAGGAATTAATAATTCGACATGGGGGTTTTCAATAAGAGTTAATGAAATAAATAAAATTTATAAAGAATTTATTTATTGTCATAATTCTATAACCTCAAACCGGATTATAAATATCCTCACAACCCCAACACTTTTTAATAGAGAATCATTGTGCACAGCAATTCTGGAGAATTCATTCATGGCCAAAAGAACTACTTCCTCTAAGAATGATCTCAAGACCGAGAGATATCCTCCTCCATCAGATCAAGGAAATCGAAGGCGGACATCACAAGCAAAGGTTCTTCCCTGATAGCTCCCGGAGATCCCTTCGGTGACATCTAGAGATATATGGCACACATGTGGATCACCGCTAGAGGAATCCTACACTTGGATTATACGACGCAATGATAGATCAGAAGATTGTGACCGGATACATCAACTAAGAAAGAATTACACCAAGGTAATTCTTGTGAATTAATTAATTAATTATAACAAACGTATGATGATTCTATCTCAATTGTTCCAGGACTCCCTCTTTTGTGATTCATTATTCATTCTATTCTAACGATCCAGCATTTTATATTGTGATGGATCTCGGTTTGAACGTTGTTTAATTCTAAAATCAAAGTTGGGAAAACCCTCCAACATGCTTCCATTGCGCCCGGATCCTACAAGTGGTATCAGAGCGGTCATATCGTTGATTATAATTATTTATATTTTTTTTGTGATTTACGCATTTAATAATTTACTTATTTCAATTCAAGTTAATCGTTTTTCAAATCTGAATCTCGAGATCTTTTCTGCCTCTAACATTTCTCATTCATCATACAGAAATGATTTTTTCTTTTAATTTTTTATTAAAACAAAATAGAGGATCTCATCTGGAGGAGAAAAAAGGTCCTGGCCATACAACACGAGAATACAATGTGTGTATTTGGAAGTATACATCGTGTAGTCTATGTTCATGCATCGGACTAGTCCTCCAAATCAGGTTGTGTATTGATCTTATATAAGTCATTTATGACACGATGTGTTGACCAATAACAGGTGGCACATGGTTTTCGGATTACACATCGTGTGGTCCATTGAACACGACGTGTAGTCTATTTGGGTTAGGGTCGGACCGTGAACCCTGTACATGGTTTTCCCAGCTATAAACCGTGTAACACAGAAAATACACGGTGTGTGTCCCACTAAAAACTCTGTGTACTCCAAAAATTTACAAAGTATATTAAAATTCCATGTCCCTGGGCATGTACCTTGGGTGTACGGTGAAGAAAATTACACACCGTGTAGTCGGAACTACATGCCGACTCACCCAAATTACACAGATTTATTAAAATTTATTATTATATTATACAAACCCTTGATATGTGTACTATGGTGCAGGCATAAATCTAAGGAACAACATGTGATATGTTTTTTATATATGTGTGTTTAAATTAATATCTATATAATGAATGGGAATTCATCGGGTTTCCACCAAGGTACAAGTTATGTACAAGGATAATTTTAATTTATTTAAAAATATGATGGATGAGAATCTCAAGGAAATTTAGAAAAAGGGTTTAAGATAAAAATATTGATTAATTAAAGATAATTAATTGATTTGAGCTTGATTTATCTTAAACAAGAATGATAAAGAATTGAATGCTAGTTTTATGTGTAAATATCATTGCATGTATGGATGATTATGAGCTAGACCAAGACCTTTTTATGTGAATGTATTCTTTTAATTTATTTATTTAAATTAAATTTGTTGTCCTGCGAGCCTTCTCTTCATTAATATGTAGGGAATGCACGCCCAAGGATTATTTTATGAAAAAACCCCTTTTTAACCCTCACCTACATGTGAGATAAATTCATATGTAATGGATGGACCTCCAAAGCTAGTGGAGGCTTCTCAAGTTAGGATCGAAGGTGAAACCAATCCACAGATATACAAAGGTGGATAGGTGGAAATCTAAAAACACGAACCCAAAAGGTTCAAGGTGTTTTTACCCTAGGTCATGGGTTAGTTTATCAAACGCTTGATAAACTAACCAATAGAAAAAAGCTCACGATCATTCAATTTATTTTATTTCTGTCAGTTTCATGGTTTATTTATTGTGGGTGTGTTTTCACGATCACACAATTAATGAATTAAACAAGTATGAAATATGGAACTAAAATAATATTGGCTTATGAATAAATATTATCTTGACATGTTTAATCACTTAAGTATATAACACATTATACTGAAAAGCATGTAATCAAATATAATAAAATAGATATTTATGTATAAGGATAAAATCCCTCAAAAGAAATATTAAGTCGTTATAGCCTTGAATAATCTTGGTTAGAATCAAACCATAGTTACAAGTGCTTGACCAACCCTAGTTGGGGTGATTTCAATTATCGGGGAATTCTAATTCAAGGTTTCAGGTTGAATTTACTGGGTTCACATCAAGGGTTGGCTGCCACAGCAGGACATGGTGTGACCAAGAGGCAAAGGTTGAGGAAATCCAAAATAAAAGGATTTCAAGATTGGGGAATCCACTCAGCGGATCAAGGAGCTGCAAGTTAATGCAGTTGGAATTTAGAATGCATATCTAAAACCCTTCAAGTTTCTTGACCAACCCTAGTTGGCGTAATGCGAATGGAAATATGGATCCTTGCCACGAGAATATTCAGACAACAAAATATTCCAATGTAAATGGTGAGGGATGTTGGATATCAATAAAATAGTGGGAGACTAATAAGTATTAATTTATTTATTAGTCTAATTTTTGTAATAAAGTACTAAACCTTTGCTCATCTTATTTTTTAGAAATGACAATAAAATGACTTCAAACATATCATTGTGAACCAGACTCGAGAAGGAAAACCTTCTCACCGCCACCAATTTCCATGAGTGGAAGAGGTGTTTATGTGTCATCCTTCACCACGAGAGGAAATTGTATGTGTTGTAAGAGCCTATTCCAGTTGTTCCTGAAAATGAGGCCAGGGATGAGGAACTAACTCTTTATATGAAACATATGGATGATGCAACAAATTTCCAATGTTTCATGCTATCAGCCATGTCTAATGAGATCTTGAAGAAAAATGAAAACATGGACATGTATAGCATGATGTCTCACCTTAAGGATCTCTACCGAGAGAATGAGAGACAAGAGAGATGTAAGATCTCTAATTCTTGTTTAAAAATAAGCTTGGAGAGTCTGTGCCAGCTGGGACTCATGAATTCAAGCTTATTGGGTATATCAAACGCCTAGACATCTTAGGGATTAAATTCCCAGATGAGTTGCATACAGATCTCATCCTATCATCATTTCCCAAGACCTTCTCAAGAATTATTGTCAACTAAAAATGAGAAATAATGAGAAGAGTCTATCATAACTTATAAACATGATTCTCTAGGTAGATAAGGAAATGGTGCGTGACAATCCTGCAGTCCTTATGGTGAATATGAAAAGAAAGGACAAGGAAAAGGGGACAAAGACTTTTAAATGGTCTGAAGCCCCTGAGCACCATCCCTCCAAGAAGGGGAAGATTCAAAGGCAGGGCAAGGAATGTGAGGTGGTGTGTTTTGAAAGTGGAAATCAAGGCTACTGGAAGAGTAACTGCACCCAGAAGCGTGGGGAAGCTAACAGTGTGTTCGTTATCGAGTGTAATTTTCTAATTCCACACATTGGGTATTAGATGCATCTTGTGGGGATCACATCTGTATTCAAATTTAAGAACGATATAGATTTAGAAAGATTACCAGAGGAGAGATGGATATTTGAGCAGCCAATGGAACAAGGCTGGCTGCGTTTCTTATTTGCGATTACCACCTATCATTGTCAACGAGCATGATATTGGTTTTACAAAACTATTATTATGTGCCTAGTGTTACCAAGAACATAGTTTTTGTATCTTTTTTGTATATGGATGGATTTATTTTCAAGGTTGGAAGTAAGGTTGGTCTCTTTTATAAGAAAATTGTATGTTATGGTATGGAACATTTAAATAATGGTTTTTATGTATTAAATTATGAAAACCAAGTGTTTTCAATCGATAAAAAACAAACTCAAATGACTCATACATCACCGAGTTGTGGCATCACTGTCTAGGTCATGTAAATGAGAATCCCTTGACAAAGCCCTGTCAAGATGGCTATTTAGACTCTACTGATCTAAACCCACATGATAGATCTCACGGTTTTTTACAAGTAAAAATGAATAAACCTCCTTTTGGTGGATAGGGTGAAAGAGCCACAGAGCTTCTACGATTGGTACACACGGATGTGTGTGGACCATTTCTTGTAGAAGATAGATTTTGATATTCTTACTTCATTACCTTTAATGAAGATTTGAGTAGATATAAATATGTATAATTAATGATGTATAAGTCATAAGCCTTAGAGAAATTTAAGGAATTCAAGAATGATGTATATAATAACCTTGGTAAGAAGATAAAGAAACCTTGATCGGATCGAGGTGGAGAATATATGAACCAAGAGTTCATCGATCTTCTACGGGTGTCTGGGATTCTATCTCAGCTCACTCCTCTTTATACACCACAATTGAATGGTGTTAGTGAAAGGAGGAACCGCACCTTTTTGGACATGGTGAGGTCAATTATGAGTCATATAGATCTTCCATTATCGTTTTGGGGATATTCATTACAAACTGCAGCATACACATTAAATTGAGTACCAACTAAGGCAGAAAATGGAATTCCATCTGTGTTATGGAATTTAAGGAAACCCAATTTGTCGCACACACGTGTATGGGGATGCGAGGCATTTGTTAAGGCCTTATCAGGCAAAAAACTAGCACACCAGGGCACGAGGTGTATCTTTATAGGATACCCCAAGGAAACAAAAGGATATTACCTATATAACCCTTCAGACAAGAAAGTGATTGTCGCCAGACAAGCCGTATTTCTTCAGAGGGAGCACATCCTCAAGAAGGATAGTGAAAGTAAGATTGAAATTGAAAAATTTGATGCTCAAGATGCACCGGAGTTGGTACATGAACAAGTTACATAGGTCCCGTGGAAGAGGTTCCAGAAACAGAAGTACTATGTAGGAGCTCAAGAGAGGAAAGGGAACTAGAGAGATTTGGTTTCCTGGTAACTGAGGATGGTGAATCATTATTTTTGGACATTGATGAACCTCTCTCCTACCAGGAAGCAGTAGAAAGCTCAAAAGCTACAAGATGCATAGAAGCTATAAATTCTGAGATGGATTCCATGTATCAGAACCAAGTATGGGTTCTGGTCGATGAGCCAGTTGATGTAAAGCCTTTTTTATGCAAATGGATATTCAAGAGAAAACTAGACATGGAAGTTCAAGTTAGTACCTATAAAGCATAGCTAGTGGTTAAAGGATTCAGACAGCATCATGTAATTGACTACGATGAAAACTTCTCGCAAGTTTCCATGTTTAAATCTATAAGAATCATACTTGCCATAACAGCTTACCATGACTATGTGATTTGGAAGATGGATGTCAAAACGGTATTCCTTAATGGGAACCTTCAGGAAGATGTCTATATGACACAACCAGAAGGGTTTTTGACACCAGTTTAATCCAAATGGGTTTGAAAGTTACATAAATGAATTTATGGATTAAATCAAGAATCCAGGTCATGGAACATTTTATTTGATGAAGACATAAAAGAATTTGGGTTCATTAAGAACGAATGTGAGCCATGTTTTTATAAGCAGTTTAATGGGAATTCGATCATTATCCTAGTAGTATATGTTTAATACATATTGCTTATTGGAAATTACATACGAGTATTACAGTCAGTTAATGACTAGTTGAACAATTTTATCTCCATGAAGGACTTGGGTTAAGCATCTTATATTCTAGGGATCAAGATCGTTCATGATAGATCCAAGATGATGCTTGGACTAGGTTAGGGTACATACATTGACCAGATACTAAAGCAATTTAGTATGGAACAATCCAATAGGGGATTGGTTCCATTGTCACATGGCTTACATGTTATAAGAAAATGTTTCCTCAAACACAACAAGAGAAAGATATAATGAGTTAGATCCCCTACGCTTTGGATATAGGATCCATCATGTATGCCATGTACCAGGATTGATGTTGCCTATGTACTTATCATGCTATGAAGAAATCAAGAAGATCCAAGAGAACGACATTGGACTGGTGTTAAGACTATCCTTAAGTATCTAAGAAGAACTAAGGATATGTTCCTGGTGTTTGGAGGACACGAGGAGCTTGTCATCAGAGGGTATGCTAATGCTGGTTTTCAGACAGATCAAAATGATCTAAAGTCACAATCTGGATATGTTTTCTGTCTCAATGGAGGACCCGTGAGCTGGAAGAGTTCAAAGCATCCAGTTGTCGCTGATTATACAATAGAGTTTGAATATATAGTGTCTTCTGATGCAGCAAAGAAGGACATCTGGATTGGGAAATTTTTCCAGGATATTGATGTGGTGCCTAACATTAAATATCCCATTACACTGTATTGTGATAATACTGCAGCGGTGTATCTTGCAAAAGAACCAATGTCACATCAACGGACAAAGCACATACTCTAGAAGTATCACCTCTTAAGGGATTCCTATCAAAGGGGTGAAATTGCAGTGACAAGAGTTTCTAGAGAATAAAATGTGGTGGACCCCATGACTAAAGGCCTATCTCAGCATAATCTTGAATATCATGTGAGAGCTAGCAGGTTAAAAGTGTTTAATAGTTGGTTCTAGTCCAAGTTGGAGTCTGTTGGATTTTGTGGCCTAGAACCAACTAATTTGTACTTTATTTATTAATAAAAACCTTATCAAATCTTGATTGTTCTTATGTGTGACAATTCATGTGATAATGTCCCAAGGATAGTTGTTGCATTAAAGGTTCATAGAGGATCCCTGTTATGATGAAGACCCAGAAGTGCCATAACACTATTCTTGAATATATGTTCTATGGCCGGATGATGTTATTTTAAGGACAAAAATAATACAGTCCATTAGGGGTGAGGACTCATAAAACATTGAGGCACCTTCTCATGGTGTGCGCCCTTGGTAATATTCAGGAGGATATTATGAGAACGAGACCCGCCAGTAGGAAATCCACATTTCATAGTGTCATTGGATGTTCCTATCTACGGAAGTGTGTATTGGTCCTTAGACATTAATATTATTATTAATGGGTATTACAACTCACACACTTATATGTATTGATGAGAACGGTGACGACACACCGTTCGCAGCGAGGTAGGATACCTTGGGTGCGTCACGAGTAATACCGCATTAATAGATAATGTGAGAAAGGATTTATCCCGTCTGTTCCATAATGGAAGTAAATATAGCAGGCCCTTTGATGGAATTGATATAGCCTAAGTAAACCCATGGACATGGTATGGAATTGGAAAGTTCAATTCTACAATGTCAAAGAAAGAATAAATGAGCACATGGGTTGATGGAATTAGAATGAAACTCTCTTGATTCGAGATATCGTGAAAAATGGATTATATTACATGGTAAGCGTTAGTATGAGGTGACATGACATTGCGGCGTTATCTTCTTTCGCTATGGGTCCTTGGCGTGTTGCTATATCCTAACCTTGGACTTTAGGTAGGATCCACCTAATTCCACTGAGAAAGAGGCCTAGAGGGTCACACACTAAGTGTGTCCACGTATTTCAGTTAAATATTAATTTAACAATTTAAATAAAGATTATTCCTGACTGTTGATTAATAATTATTCAAGGATGCCTAATCGCATTTATTTCGACACTAGTTATTCGATAGAATATATTGTGGGTAAATAATATATTTATTAGCGAGTAATGAAGTTAAATTTATTTAAGAAATAAATATCCATTACTCAAGGTCTAATAAATGTGGTGGAGGTAATAATGAAAAATGGAAAATAAAAGTACATGCCGTGTATATTAAATATTCATGACGTGTAGTTTTATGGAAAATGAGTACATGTCGTGTATTAATGATTACACACCATGTAGTTTTTCCAGTCAATATTTTGAGGATATAATATTGTTTTATTAAGTGATATTTATTATAATCAGCATGGGTTCATGTCAAGGAATTAATAATTCGACATGGGATTTTCAATAAGAGTTAATGAAATATATAAAACGTGTAACACGTTTATTTATTGTCATTACTCTATAACCTCAAACCCGATTATAAATATCATCACAACCCCAACACTTTTCAATAGAGAATCATTGTGAACAACAATTCTAATGAATTATTTCAAGGAAGAAAGAACTACTCCCTCCAAGAATGCTCTCAAGACCGAGAGAGATACTTCTCCATCGGATCAAGGCGTTCGAAGGCATACATCGCAAGTGAAGGTTCTTCCGTGCTAGCACCTAGATATCCCTTCGGCGACGTCCATAAAAATGTGGAACACGTGTGGATCACCACTAGAGGAATCCTAAACTTGGATTCTACGATTCAATGAAGTATCACATAATCATGACCGGAGACATCAATGAAGAAAGAATTCTACCAAAGTAATTCTTGTGAATTAATTAAATTAATTATAACCAATATATGATGATCTTATCTCTATGTTTCTGGGACTCCCGCTTTTTCTTTTCGTTCTTCATTCCATTCTGAAGATTCGGCGTTTTATATCATGATGGATCTCAGTTTGAACGTTGTTTAAATCAAAAATCAAAGTTGGGAAAACCCTCCAATGCGCTTCCGCTGCGCCCGGAACCTACGCACCACATAAAATAAATATGTGTTGAATAGAGAATATATTTCACAAAAGTAAAATTGAGAAACCAAAACCCTTACCCTATGTCCAAAAGCCTTCTGAACATGTTCTTAATGTCCTATATAATAAAATTATAATCATTAATTAATTAAAAAAAACCCTCTTCAACATATAATTAATTTATTATAATTTTATTAAGTTCATTTATGGCCTTCATAATGAGTTACCCTGTTTAAATTTGTTGTTCTAGGAGCATTCATTTCACGGTTATATAGTTGGTTCCCTTGTGTATAATTTTGGGATTTATTTTCAAATGGAAGAAAAAATATATAATTGGATTGGAATTAAATTAATATAATTCCATAATTTTAAATGGTCCTTATATATCTTTTTGATATATGGTATGAGGATGATTCGTTAGATAAAACGTTAATGCAAAATCCTTAGTTTGGTTTGGTGTTATTTCGACCATCACAAACTGTTATCATTTTATTTAATATTATGCCTATATAAAAGTTTCATAACATTAAATAAGTTTTAAAAAAATTTATAATTTGTTTTAACCATAATTTTTTTATAACCATCCTTGAATGTGGTAATGGAAAACAAAAACTTGTTGTCCATGAGGCAGTGAATCGAAATTGGACATATGTTTTCAATTCAAGAATAAAAGGACAAGGGAATAGGATTGATGATTGATATTTCATTAAAATAATAAATTTAAATTTTATATATATGATACAAGATTTACCATGAATACTTATATAGGGGAGTTAATATTATGATAAGAAAATAAACAAAATTAAAATAAAAAGAAGGAGGATTTTACCTCTAGAATATCATCTCATTGGGAACCTCCATAAGACACATGGATTTGGTATTTTGGTAAGACCAAATGGTAATGGATGCGTTTGGGAGGATTGGGAAGGAATTGTGGTATAATTTGGACAGTATTACCATATTATATGGTGAGAGTAAAAGGGTTTGTAAGGGGTGGTACTTTTAGGGGTAGAAGAGAGGTGTTTTTGAATATTTTATTCATTTGTTTATTATTTTGGCTCCAGACAAACAATAGTGCTGATTACCATGACTAAATATATCAACTAGAGGATGTGAGTTTTATAAAAAAATTACTTACATTATCCACAACACAAAAATTCATATATTTGGATTAAAATGTTAAGTATAATAAATTATAGTATTTCCGAATTAACAACAAATCAACTATTTCATAAAAATCCCAAAACATAACCTTAATCATTTTTCTACAAGTAGACTTCAAAAATGGACTCAATTTTAGGAAAATAAATTTCTAAATATGATAATTTTTTTTAAATTATAAATACCATTTATTTGAAAATTTATATTTATAAAATTTAATCAATTTTATGAAACTTTTAGAAATCACATATAGTCTCGTGAAATTGTCTTATAATTATAAAATAACACAATATTAATTTATGAATATACTTTATGATGAAAAATATTATTAAAAATATTTATAATAATTTTAAACTTTTAATTAAAGAGTTCTGTTTAAAACAATTCGAGCACTTAATTTATCATTTTTAAATCATTTATTTACTTATTCCATGACATAAATATATCATATGTTAATTTAAGAGATAACTAAATTTTATTTTTACTATCATTGGATATTTTATTGTTGTAGTGGACATGATAGTATTTATAATGGTCTCATTACTATTTCAAAAACCATGTTAATATTTAGTGGTAGATCATGGTTTGTTCAAGATCGGTGTAGCATGGAATGTAAGCTATATAATTAATTGAATATATTTAAGATGATTATACTATAAAGGATTCAAATTTTATAGTTTATATTTCATTAATTGTCTCTTTATATTTAGCAGCAAGACCATTACTCATACTGCCTTACTCACTCTCTTCATGAGTTTTACCTTTATGACATCGATTTTCATAATACCCAAAATTTATACATTTAAAACATTCAATAGTCGATGATACCTTACAGACATCATTATTATAATCCTTTAAATAAAAAAACATTTGAAATTTAATTTGTAGTTATATTCAATTTTTTCTTCTTTTACACCTAAAAAATATCTTCTCTCCCCTCTAAGACATTCCCTAGATGGATTCATTCCACATTCACTACATATAGGTAAATGATTCTTCTTACATCAATGATCTCCACTACTCGAAAACAATGAATAATATATCCATATCATGAATGGGGATCCTGATATTTAATTAATGTTTTAATTGTTTAACAATTTTTATAAAACCATGATATGTTGTGAAATATTGTTTTCTAACTATTTTAATATTTTTGAAATTTTCAATTTCACCAAACACTAAAAATCGATTATTTTATATTAAAGCATTCTGTTTGGAATATATTATAGGAAAAAATTAATCCATTCACTACATGAAACATGAATTTTAGCTTTATTTATATATAACACTATGGTTATCATACCTTACACACAAGACTTACTTTCCTTGATTACTTGTGTAACCCACCGGATTGGTGTTACCAAACAATAATATATTACTAAAAATATTTTTATTTAATATAATAATATATAACCTATCCATTATATTGATGGTTATTAATTTTATTGTTTATCTTGTCAAGATACTTGGTTGAATTCATTAGTTACAAAATAATTATAAATGGATATTAGAACCAATTGAATATAAGAGTAATGATTTTAAAGAAAACTATTTTTATACTCAGAAAGATAATTTATACTAGTAAATTATATTAATTACAATTATTGAGTGATATTAATTTAATATATATATTATATATTATATATCCAATAAAATATTTTTTTATTCATCCAATGGATCTGATAAACATAATACCGAAACAAACCCAATTTTACACATCAAAACATATATTTTTATTAAGGGGATTTTACCGCGTTTTAAGGGAGAACCTATTTTATATCCACTTTTGACACTTTTTGAAACCTTAAATCCCAAAATTAACATAAAATTTGAAATATTAACATTAAAATTAGTTTAGGGTAAAGTTTGGGAGTTTTTTTGTGATGTTTTATATTTTGTAGAATAATGAAATATAGTGAATTTTAAACCAAAACTTCATTGTCATCTAATTTAATTATATGGTTAAAATAAAATTTATATTTGTTTTAAAAATTAAATAGTCTAATATTTTATAAAATAATCTAATTTATTTCCTTTTAATCATTTTATCATTGAAATTGAACATAAAACATTGTAAACTTTTGACCATTTTTACATTAAAAACCATTATTATCATCTCGTCTGTGTGATTAAATATTAATTAATTTCTTCCACACATGAGATTGGAATTTAGAAACTTGGATTCCATATTTGGATTAAGAATAATTTATAATTAAAAATAATTTCAAATTAGTTTTTTCCAAAAAATATTAGTCAATATAATGAAAATTAATTACACAATTAAGAGAAAAATTAGCTTAACAAAAAACTAAACCTTATTCGTAAGACCCAAAACGATATATAAACGTTTCCAAAATAAATTTTATGTCTATATTTCTATAATATCCTATATTTTATTGAATTTTGATGATTATAGAATCTGATTTACATGGGAAAATGCGGGTGGAAGTCCATTTCCAATGATTTACAAGAGTGGCACTCCTCCTATACTATAAGAAGCATCATCTCCTACCACTTACTCATACTTCTAAAGAAACTTTGAATCTACCAATATATAACAAAATATATCCTGAACATCTTTACTCTCATAATATAACCCTATATAATTTTAAAAATCAATCCAACATTCCTTTTGGTTCATATCAACAGAAGTTACCCAAAGAAGAGGTAACATCCTTCAACAAGCTCTATTATATTATTTTCATTATCCACCCACTCAAATATTACTATTAAAGGATTATCCGAAAAATGTATTGTCAATATTCTTAGATTTGTTTTATTGTATCTTTTAGACCTACACTTACACACACAACCATCTAATGGGTAACAAACATATCGTTTATGTGTATGATGAACTACAGCCTCACGAAATGATCACTATCAGTTTTTCCTTTAGTGTCTATCATGGTTATAATTATGATGTAAAACATGCATATCTAAAATATAAATTAATTTTATAATTTATTTACTCTTATTTAATTATTTTACAACAGGTATCTTTATATTTTCCATTTTATGTAAATATGATAGTTTCATTTGAGGAAGTGTGGAATACCCCCCTCAATGTGTTGTGATTCATTCACAAACTTCATGGAATTTATTAAGGATTAATTTAGTGAAATTATATGATACAAATAACATTATAATGATTTTATATGAGTATATTACATTTTGTTCTTTCATTCAATATGACAATAAAAACAAAAAATAATGTTCATGCTTACTTACAGCCTGTCATCTCCATGAACGATGTATTCCATTTCATACTTATATACTATATATAATGTTAAAATAAAATTATAATGAATATAAATGATATTTATATCATTTTTAAATTCTTAAAATCGTGATATATTTATAAGGACCAAATATAAAACAAATTAAGATACATACAATGAACAAATAATATATTATGCAAAGAGAAAACTTAACATAGAATTGATAACTAGAGGGTAATATAAAGTCATAATCAACCCATATATGGTATTATATATAATAAAATGGTTCTATTTGGGATTTAAAATAAAAATATTTTTATTTTACATCAATTTTTTAGTACGATGTGCGTCAAAAACACAAGGTAAAATAATTTCATCTCATGTTTTATTTTCGTTAGATTCAAACCTTATTTACCACTCATTCAATTTGTGTAGAGCGTATACTAACCATGAATGTATTATATTAATATAATTATTAAATATATGGGTATTTACATATCCATTATATGATATTTCGTTCACGAGGTTAATTTTTCAAATTTTACCAAATCAGAAAGACAATTTTGTCTTAATTTTTTTTATATACATATTTTGTTATGAAGAAAAATAATTTTTTTACATATATATACATCCATTTGAAAATTTATATAATTAATAACATTGTTTTCATAGTGTTCTAATCTTAATTAAATTAAATTTTCTTACATGGGTAGTTTGATTCAAAGTTACCATGTGGAAGTAGTTTATTTAAACAATCTCATCCCTTATGATGATTTTTTATGATTATGATTTCATTGACGATATATTATGATACATATTTAAATAAATCTAAACAATTTTATAACACTATATTTATTTAAATTATATCCAATTAATGGTACCGTTTTTACACTCTTTGGTACATAATATTATCAATAACGTGTTTTAAGAAGGTCTAAATTTACCTCTCTATTTAGTTGAAAATTTATGTTCTTCAAAACAATATTTTCTAAAAGGATTCCATGAATATTATATTATTCTCGTATAATCATTAAGTAATTTTTTACCCATGTATTACCATGAAATCATTTTTTATAAATGAAACTTTTCTTCATTTTTCAAGAGTCAATTGTTTAATATTTTCCCAGTGAAAAAGGAATGTTCATCACCTAAGGATTTACCCACAGTAATGATCATTATTTCATTGAATCCACATTTACAAGATTAAAAAGATATTTATTTATATAAAATGATTTCCTAATTTTATGAAAGTTATTTTTTTAAAATTAGTTCTCAATAAAATGGGTCACCAAATGTTTACATGTTTAATTTATAAGTTTAATGGGTAAAGAGTTTTCAAAATATTTTCATTCTTCATGCACAAGTTTTTTTATAAATTGGTTTTGAAAAAATTTTCCAACATTCATTGCAGTTATTCAAAATATATTCAAATAATTTATTTCAATACATTTCTAAGAATTATCTATAATTAAATAATGTTTTTTAATTTAAATGGTTTTAAAAATATTTTCAATCTTTCATTATACATTTTCAAAGTGTTTTTGATAAAATTGTTCTTGAAAAGTTTTCGAACATTCATTATATGTACTCAAGATGTTTTAAAAGGAAATGGTTACAATTTTTTTTGAAATATTCCTTTATAAGTATTCATGTTTATTTTCATTAAAAAAATTCAAAAGGTTTTCTGTTTTTAAAAAACATTTCCCAAATAAGAATGTATATTTTACTCATGAACTGTGTTTAGTATTTCTTTCAAAATTAATTACCATCTATGATGACATCCATTGGAATTACTCATGCCTTTTTGGGGAAGTTATTGATTTTTTTCATCCTTATTCCTTCTATTCATGGTTTATTTTTTGAGGTTGTGATTTTTATGAAAAAAATTTCTCTTTCATTGGTTATATTCCTTTGAAACCCAATTAGTTTCACAAGTTATGGTTTTGATTAATTGATTATGAAACAAGTATCCATTTTCATAGGTTATGAAATATTACTTGTTTATTATATTAATTTATATTTATTAGTTATTATATGATTTTTTATAATATTTAGGAACTTGTATCTATGATTTCACTGTGATATGGGTGGGACCTATATCTCACTAAATGTTTTTGGGAAAAGATTTATATCACATGGGATAGAGTAGTATAGGCTTAGGAGTGAAGATTGGCTACTAATATGGCTATGTGAGAGAACCACGACTTCCAAAATAGTATGAGGAGTAAACCCATACTATTAATATGTTCATGGTATTGAACCAAGACTCAAATATGGTATAGGTATTGAACCCATGATACTATTATTGAATTGGAAGCAATTACAATATTACTATGTAAATCATTTTATGTGTTTATAAATTTTCCACATTTCTATGTATTATTAATATGTTATTCTTTCATCAATTATGTTATTTAATTATTTATGATTCATCTATAATAAAATGAAAATATTTATTTCGTGATTCATGTTTTTTATATTTGATATGTAGGATGTTATCTTATAATTTTATTATCACGTTATCATAACTGTATAGTCATGTGTATGATTACGTCCCCATTTTCATCCCTTAATGAGAATCTAATATCATACCTTTTTATGTTTCCTTCCCGAGTTTATGAATATATATTTATCTATAATATATAAAAGAGGGTTTCTAGTCGTGGATAACCTATTAAGAGAAAATTTATCTCACTCAGGTACTAGTGTTTATGTATACATGTTTCCAAAAATAACTAAACTAATACGTTAATTGGGTGTCCCTTTATAAAATGTTATAAATATTCTAAAAAGGTTATGTAATTTCTATGTAAACTATGACTATGTATTATAGTTGGTATGAGAGGTAAGGATTATTAATCCATTGGAAACTTGTGTGAGAAATATATATTGAAATCCATAGGTATATTTCTAACGATATCTCTAGGGATCTCTCTAATGATATGTATAATGATGAGTTAATGTTCAAGAAAATGTCCTGTAATTTTGGTAAAGGATAGAGAGATTGGTTTCATTAGAATAAATAATTTTCAATATACTTAAAGTGGAGGGGACTTTGTAATAGATGTACCTATGATTAAAAACTCTGATGAGGTATTTTAGGCTTGACTCGGCACAATATAGTACATAACAATAGGCCATGCTGCATACCTAGTTTGACAATGCCATGTTATATGATTTGGGAAATCACAAACTCTTTAAAAACCATCATGAATAAATTAAATAGATTTAGGATATGAATAACCTTGGATGAACCTGAGGTGTCATAGTCAGAGGAAGGTTTCATCATTTAGACATCCTATAGCTAATTTTTTCTCTTTCCTACGTGGTTTTACCTAATGATAAGTGTCTCTCACATTATGATTTCTAGGTTTTGTAAATTGAGGGAAATAAAAATATCTTGGTTAATGTTGAATGTAATGAACGATTTTTTTATGGGAAGTCAAATGGGATGATAAATGGAGTGAACGATTTTATGACCATGCATAGTCATCTATCACATAACATTATTTACAGAGACCACTTAAACAAATCTTCACCTCACAATGTTTTATTAAGAATGAGGAGTTTACATAAATTTCATATAATGTATACCTTTTAATAAATAATATTTATATTCTTTTGTGTCATTATTGTGGAATGAATCACCTAAGTGAATGTCTTAGAGGAAACAGAATGGGTTTTGACTGTGGGAAAGAAGGAAACAAAGAATGTTACTACAACAGGAAAATGAAGAGTTTAATTAACGAGGTGTAGGAGAATATTGACCTCCCTAATATATAATCTAATATTAAATTTTTTATATAGGTAATGAATAGTCATTATACAAATTAATGAACCAAGTGGAAATCTCTTGAAGAATATGAACAATGTGGTATGAGTAATATTTATGTTGATGATGATGATGATACTATATATGAAAGTTGGGAGAGAAGAGGTATTAAGTAAAATGATTAATTATAATTCTTATGGATTGGGAATTTAGTGGAATAAATGAAGTTTTTATGTATTTGTATTCAAGAATTATGTTATATGATTGGTGACATATAAAAGGATTTCCCAGTTTATCTTATTCACTACGGATTTAAAACATTATGTTGAATAATTCCAATGGACTGGAAAAGTGATTTAATATAAAGGTGACATTTTTAATAAGGGAATATGACCCTTAATATGTTCTTAATGTTAAGATAATGTATTTTGGATAATGATATGTGGGGTATGAATAGGTAAATGGTATGGTACTGATTACCTTGGAACTAATTAATGACTTATTGACAAGTAGTTTTTATTTCATTGATAACGTTTAAAATATTTTCTAGATATAAGTAATACATACAAAATACTTTTAAATAATGAAAAATTAATGTTTTTAATAATGATTTATGTAATTTAGGTCACTACCATGTTCTAAAAGAAAACATGATAAATAAATTAACATGTTAGGAATGTAAAAACAAAATTCTTCTTTTTGATATATGGAGGTTCAATATAAACCTGATTTCAGGACCCACTTTTTACTATTTTTGATTTTAATCGTTTATAAGGGCTGTGAGGTTAACCATTTACGAAAATTTTATGTTAAACTTCAGAGGAAGTATTTATGTATTGAGATTGTATTGAAAAAATATATTAAAATTTTATTTAGTGACTAACCATATTTCAAGGATATATATCATATTTATTTTTTAATTATTATTCATGTAGTTTTATTAAAGGACATCATTTATGTTAGGTGATAACCAATAATGTTTGGTATGGATGTGGTTCTTGAACCCATGACCAAAGCCCAAGGTTTTACACCTACCACTAGCCTATACGATGTCCTGTTTAATGTGTAATTATTTTTTATGAATAAATAAAAATGGAAAAACATTAGAGATAGTATTTTTATTTAGAGATTAATGTAGTAACCATATTGATATTAAAGATTAATTAAATACAAATGTATATACTTTTCATTCATTTATAGTCCTGAAGACCTTCTAATAGTGTATTTTTTTACATGAGGTATTGAAGTTAATTTCAAAACATTCATTTCGTAAATTATTGGATGAATTAGAAATTGAAAAAAGAATAACCAAATAATAAATTTTATATATATTAATATATCAAGTATGTATATTTCATTATATTATTGGTTATTAATATAAAATTTTAACATTAGGAAAATTAACAATAAAATAATGTTGTTCTAGTACACTAATGTTTGTTGAAATGATGTAGATTTAAATCATCATAGATTTATGACTTTGATTCCATCAAATTATCATTGATCATTCACTTTTTTGAGAAAAGACTTATATCATTAATGAAGAATATCAGCAGACATACATATGAAAAGCCACGAAGGGAAATTGTCCAGCCAGAGCTGGTTGGCCTCGAAGGGGCCTGATACCGCAAGCTGGTGGGCCGCATTGTTTCCTTCCGTTTTGGTAAAGGAGAAGGTGTAGAATGAAAAGAATTGGAGGATCTAGAGAATTCTCCTGATGAGAAGGCCAAATGACTGGAGTCCGCCGTCGTTGTGGTTAATGGCATCGATCACACTGAGGCAGTCATACTTTATGCTGATATCCTCCCATCCAAATTCCAATGCTAGCATCAAACCTGCTAGGATGGAATTAGCCTCAACAATAGCTGGTTTCCAAAAGACATGGTGTGATTCATACTTTGCAGGGATAATTTTCCCTAGATGGTTTCAGGATAAGAGACCAAGGGAGACAAGTCCATACTTGGGGAGAGATGTGTCCACATTGATCTTAAGTATCCCTTCAAATGGGGGGTTCAAATGAAGGGTACAGGAGGGGGGAACATATGGCATTTGATGTCCATTGTGTTGTTTTCATCCCTCAATCCATGAAGTAGCCCGTTCAGTCTAGAATTCAGGAGGTTTATGTATGTGATGAAAAAAAAACATCATTACGCCGGACCCAAATGATCCAGGCTAGGGTACAGAGTGAACCTGTATTAGCTGATGAGAGAGAGGAGCACCAATGCATCAACAGAAAGGAGAGATCAGAAGCCATGTACAGTGATGCATCTGGAGTTGGGCCCTATTTTTTCCAAATTTCCTTAGCTCTTGGGCAGTGAATGATGGCATGCAGAGGGGTCTCTCGGATATTCGGGAAGAAAGGGAAAAAAACGGAATTGGACATATGTCGGTAAATGAGAATGCTCTTGGTAGGAAGGGTTCCCATGCATACCTGCCACCAAAAGTGGCATATTTGTTTTGGGATGTTGAGCTTCCAAAGCGATTTCCATGGTCCCTCATTCTGGTTGAGTAGGTGGTTTCCAAGAGCAAGTCGTTATCCGGATCTCACTGTGTATTCGCCTGATATATCATTTCTCCAGAAGAGATGGTTGGGGCTAGCATCTGGAACCTAGGGTTTGATTAGGATAATTGTTTGGTCTATTTTGTTAAACCATTCATTAACCTTATCCAAACACCACCTCATCCCCTGGTCAGAAAGGAGACATTTGAAAGTGGCATCTTCAAATCCTGGTTGGGCGTGGGATGTAGCCCGCATACCATCTATATCGATCAGCCAGGGATCAGTCTATATTTTGACAGATTATTCATCCCCTATCCTCCCACCCAATCCTTTTTCCAGGAGCTTTCGGACCCCCCAAATGCTTCTCCAAAGGAATTTAGTACGAGGGCCAAGAGAGGAAACTTGGAAGTCCGAATGGGGAAAGTACTTAGCTCATAGTACCTACACACAGAGAAATAATGGACGGTTAATAAGGAACCTTCTTTGATTGGCCAAAAGTGTGTCACTAAAGAGAAGAATATTTAGGAATCTCATCCCTCCCTCCGACTTGGGTATGAAAAGATTCTCCCAGGCCATCCAGTGGGGCCTATTCCTTCCATCATTTTCCCCCACCATAAGATGGCTGTGTTTGTATGGATCCGGTTGGCGATGGCCGCCGGGAGCTTAAACAGGGACATGAAATAGCTGGGTAGTGAATAGATTACAACTTTAATGAGGGTCTCTTTGCCTGCTTTTGAGATTCTTTTTGGGGTCTAGCCTTGACTTTTCTTCTCAATCCTATCAACCAGAGATGCAAATATTTCTTTTTTGGACCGGCCAATCACTGTGGGTATCCCAATATACTTTTGGTGTTTTTTAACCATATGCATGCCTACTACTGCATAGAGATCATCTCTCTTGGTACGAGGAACCCCTGCACTGAAGGAGATTTCTAATTTTCGGTGATTGATTGACAGGCTAGACGCCCTCTCGTACTGGTGGATCACTTGGCTAATCACACATCATTCATTAATAGATTCTATGGAGAATAGGAGGCATTCATTGGAGAAAAATAGATGCAACACTGGAGGACTTGCATGGTATACCTTTTTTCCATGAATATATATAGCAGATGAATCCTTGGAAATAAGGTTAGAAAATACATCAGCCAACAAGATGAAGAGAAAAGGGGAAAGGGGATTTCCCTGGAGAAGTCCTCGGGGTGGAATGAATCCTCGACTGAGCTCCCCATTGACCCTGATTATGAAGTAGATGGTTGAGATGCATTTCATGACCATATCTGTCCACTTAGTGAAGAAACCCATTTTCAGCATCACGACTATGAGGAAGTTTCATCCCAATATATAGTAGGCCTTGGTCATATCTAGTTTTCAGGCCATGGTTCCTTTTTTGTGGTGGAGAATGTTTTCATAAATTGGAACACTTCATGGGAAACAATTGCGTTATCAGTGATCTGCCTCTTGGCCATGAAGGCGCTCTGGTTTTCCATGATAATATCAAACAAACACAGTCATAGCCAATTTACAAGGACATTTGAGAAAATCTTGTATGAGACATTGCAGAGGCTGATAGGCCTAAAGTCAGGGACCACTTGGGGTTTCTTAATTTTGGGAATGAGGACAAGGACAGTTTCATTGATGGTGGTAATGCTTGTTCTCCCAGCCCAGATATTCCTTATCATTTTGCAGATGTCAGAACCGATGATGTTCCAGTATTGCTTAAAAAATAGGGCGTGGAACCCGTCCAGTCTCGGGGCCTTAGTGGGGTGAATATGTTTCAGAGCCAGACATATCTCTTCATCTTTCACATCTTTGGTAAGATGCTGATTGATCTCATCGGTGATCACTGGTCTTATACATTCTACCACTTCAGCCAAAATGACATTATTTTCTATATTGAAGAGGTTCTGGAATTAATATGTCAAAGTTTCTTGAATTACATCAGTGTCTGAGACATTGCTCCCATTTGGTTGTGATATGCAATTGATAAAAAAAATTAGGTTCCTAGCTGATGCTTTCTGGTGAAAATAACGGGTATTTGCGTCCCCTTCTGAAATGTGGGTATCTTGTTCCCTCATATCCCATAGGATTTCTTTCACACATAGGGTCTCATCATGCTCTCTTTGAGTGGCACCAATCATGGAAATATTGGAATTGGATGGGGGTTGCTTGAGTAGGTTGTGTAGTTTCTTTTTAAGGAAACCATAGTTCCTCTCGGGATGATGGAATTTTTTATTGCTCTAAGATCTCAGATCGGATGCGACCTATTGGAGATTGAGGCCAACATCTTCGTGTGTTCTTTTCCAGCATGGTCGGACAAAATCTTTGCATTCCCGGTCCTTTGACCAGAATCTTTAAATGATGAAGGGTCTACTGGGTTGTTTGTTGCATTCACCTTGAGATCAGTCAATGAAAATTGGGCAGTGGTCTGAATAGTTGAGCATCATGTGGCCGATGTGGAACATGCTGAAGATATTTAACTAATTTGTTTAGCCCGGAAATATTTCAAGTCACTCGGTGATGCGTGTGCCATCCATATTTCCTAGAAACCATGTGAAGGGGTTACCACATAACCCAAATCGACCAGGTCCGCCCTAGTGAACGCGTCCTTAAAATTTTCCATCGACGCAGAGTGTTAGAAATTTCCACCTCTTTTTTCCCTATGGAATATAATCTCATTGAATTCCCATACAAAGAGAATAGGGCTTGGAATCTCATGAAGAAGCATTAAAAGGAGATCCCAATATTTCCCCTTCTTATTATGGGCCAAACACCCATAGAATCCCACAAAGGTCCATGGCGGGGTGTGGTCTGCCTGAATAGTCGCAGCCACGTGGTGAGAGGAGAAGGAAAATATCTTGATGTTGTGGTGATCCTTCCATAGGAGATAGAGTCCCCCAGAGGGACCTTGTCTGGAGACCGAGAGACAGCCTTGGAAGCCGCATTTCAAATTAATACTAGTGGTGTCCTTGTTTTCCAGTATGGTTTCAGATAGGAAAACCATATCGGGGCGACATTGGGAGCAATTTCACTAGAGCATGCAAATTGTTTGTGGGTTTCCAAGGCCATGAAAGTTCCAGTATAAGACAATCATTGATCTAGGTGGGGCTGGGTCTCACCCGCCTCCGACTTTGAGTTCTCAGAACTTGTTATTCCACCCATCATTTTCCCTCTCTTTGGGGAGTTCCCCATCGACTAGCATGTTTCAATTCATCTTTTCATGTCCCCAGGTTTAGGGTCCTCCAGTTTACCATCACGTACTTCATGTTTCACCCTTTTGCAGGTTTGACGGGGATTGGGCCTGGTGGAGATGATCCTGTCATTCTATCTTTATCCGGTGTTAGGATTTTTTCAATGGTCATTTCTGGGCGAGGGTCTGGGTCTGGTGGTTCAGTGTGCATCTTCTTTGGCCTTGATCTTTGTTCTGCAAGATCCTTTGGTGTATACACCGGCTCTGTAAGTGTTGAGGTGGTGTCCTTCGGGGGGAGGGTTAAATGATATTTTCCCCCTATGTGGTTGAGCTCTCTTTAGGGAACTACTGCGGTCCAAGCCTGATGATCTTTCCTTGTTCGGTCCCTGCTTGTCTTGTGTGGTGCACCGTGAGAAGTTCACGATCCTTTTGTTTTTCCACCTCAGGGATGAAAGAATATCTATTAATTTTGGCCCGGAGCCATGGGCCATATTGTAGAATGACATTACCTGCTACATTCTCTTTCTTTGAGACACACACTCTTTCCAGATGGCTGAGACATCCACAAAAGAAGCATAAAATTGGGAGTTTCTCGTATTCGAATGAATTCCAGTTGTCTGCATCATCAATTTTCAAAAACATGCCCCTCATCAGTGGCTCTGGCACATTAATTCCGGCTCTAATCCGAACCTCAGGTCCCCATTGGATCGGGTCCGAGCAGTCCAAATCAATTAATTGGCCAATACTATCCCCAATTTCTCTCATAACACGTTCTGTTCATGCGTGAAGAGTAATTCCCTTGACGTGTATCCAAAAAGGGGATTGGGTTAGCTTAATGTTCTGGATATCATCCCCCCCTCTGAATTCTTCCATAAGGAGGAGTTTATTATCAAAGGACCATGACCTACCTCTGAAGATTTTATCTCTATCTCTTTAATTTAAGAACTCGAAGACAATACGATTGTTCCCCGCTTCACGAATGGCCACACTAGCTTCCAATTTCCAAAGATTCTGGAGAGTGTTTTTATGTCCCCGCTAGTTGATTGAAATGTTTTCCACAAACATTCCAACAACCAGTAGGGATATGTGTTTTTCTAAGAGTGTATCTTCGTTCCTCTGAGCCTCGATAGTCTCTTTCTCTTTATCCGTCAAGGGCATCCTGTTCCACCGGTTCACAATATCCACATCCATTGTTCAATGCACGTGGGATGGGGAAGAGCTCCAAACAAGGCCCGATTATCCACACTCCTTAGGTCAGCACGTGGTAGTCTGTTGCCCCAAAAGACCGGGCCTGAAACCCCACTCTGCAGCCTCCTTCCACAAAGGGGCACCACGTGAAAGGCCTTGGCGGGAAGGCCTCTACAAACATGCTCTGCAGAAAGGGCTCTGTGAACCCCTCACACTCCGCACAAGTGCCCGCGAAGTAATACAGCAATTGCAGAGTGGTTCAAAGGGGAGGGATCTCATGATCTCGCTTTGCGAGACATCTCAACCCTTTCCAAAAGACACATATCCCTAAATTTCCTCGATGACTTGCGTAACAAGAAAGAACAATTCTTATTAAAAAATAATATACTATTAAAAATATTACTGCTTTATATAATATGATATAAACAAGAAATTATTTTTATGGTTATGAATAATATTAACTGAATTATGAAAATTCAATGTTAAATTGATTTGTTACAAATGAATTAAAAATGGATATAGGAACCAACTGAATATAAAGGGAATGTTTTTATTGAAATCTATTTGTATGCTAACAAAGATATTTTATCCTAATAAATTAAAAAAAATTATAATTTATTAGTATTATTAGTTTAATATATATTATATATCCAATAAAATATTTTTTATATTAATCTAATATATTTCATAATGATAAGATTGGAACAAACCTAATTACAGACATAAAAACTATATTTCTATTAAGGCATTTTTATCGTCTTTTAATAGAGAACCTATTTTAAAAAATATTTTTATTACTTTTATAAAGATTATATGTCCAAATAAACGTCATATTTGAAATGGGAACATGAAAATTATAATATGGTGAAATTTTTTCATTTTCTATAAAGTTCATATTTTGATGAATAGTAAAAAATTCTAAAATTTCAAACAAAACTACATTTTAATCTAATTTATATATATGGTTAAACTATATTTTTCATTTTTTGTAGTATAATTAGATCCAGTTTTTATCGATTATTCCATTTTAGTTCATTATAATCAATTTAACAATGAAATTGAATTGAAAAACATTGAAACCCTTTGAAATTTTATCCTTTAAAACCCTGCATTATTGTCGCATCCATGGGATTAAATTTAGATTAATTTTATCCCCTTATGTGATTGGAGTTTAGAAAAATGGATTAAAATTTTTGAATCATAATTATTTAAAATTCATAATATTTCCAACTTTGTTTTTGACCAAATATATTAGTGAATGTAATTAAAATTAACTAAAACGACTAAAATAAAAATTACCTTAACAAAAGACTAAACCTTATGCTTATGAAACAAACAAACATATAAACTTGTACCAAATCAATTGGATTGCCATATTTCAACCTTATAGAACCTTGGATTTTATTTTGAAAATTATTTTATCCAATTAAAATGGGAAAACCATGGGTGGAATTCATTTCAAAAATATTTACAAGAGGATCACTCCTCCCCAACTATGAATGTTCTCCTCTCCTCCCACTTCTCACACCTCTCAAGTCACATTGGCTCAAAACATAGATTCCTGAATAGATCCTAAAAATACTTCCCCTCCACCAGGAAGCATCATATTGGGAATAAATCCATCCAAGTAATCCCTTTGGTGCAACCCCAATGGTTTTACTGAAAGAAGATGCAACATCCTTCCTTAAATATGCTTTATTTTATTTTCATTCTACACCTCCTAAACTATATTTAATCCATTATTATAATATAAAACCAGTATCATCAATATACTAAGTTATTTTTATGATATTTATTCTATGTACAACTACACACACAATGATCTAATGGTCAACGAACATAATGTTTACTTGTTAGGTGAACTACCACATCACAAAAAAATGATTGTTAGTTTTTCATTTAACTTCTGTCATGGTGGTAATAATGATGGAATATATATATAATATATTTTATTTATACTTAATTTGTTCTTATTTAATTATTTTACAACTCATATCTGTATACATTTCATTTTGTGTAAAGGTGCTAATTTCGTTTGAGGGAGTGTGGTCTATTGCTCCCTCAAATCGATGTGATTCATTCAAATACTATATGGAATGTATTAAGGATAGTTTTTGGGAAATTATATTATATAAATAACATTATAATGATACTTTAATGACATTATGTACATATATTTAATTTCTTTCTTTCTTTCAATGCAAAATCAAAAAAGGAATCTACACTCATGCGTATGTACAACCACCAGTCTCCATGAATTGTGTATTCTATTTCATACTTCTTTATTCAATATATTATTATAATAAAAATATATTGAATATAAATGATATTTATATCATGGTTTAAATTATGTAAATAATTATATGTGTATAAGGACCAAATATATAACAAATTAATAAACATGGGAAGAAAAAAGAAGATATTACTTAAAGTGAAACCGTAACATAGAATTGTTTTCCATAGGGTAATATAACATTATAATAAAACCATATATGGTATTATATATAATAATATGGTTCTATGTAAGATTTATAATAAAATTATATTTATTATATAGAATTTTTTTATTAGTATGATGAGAGTGAAGACATAAGGTACGTGAATTCCATCTCATTTTTTATTTTTGTGAGATTCATGCCTTATTCACTACTAATTTCATTTTTGTGGTTTTGATACTTAACATAAATGTATTAAATGAATATTATTATTAAATATATATTTATTCACATATCTATTACATGATATTTTATTAATGAGTTTATTGTTTCAAAATTTACAAAATCGGTAAGATGATTTTTTCTAAATTTACATTCTTTGAGACACGTGTTTTTATGTAACCAATTTTTTTAGAGATGTATATACATCCATTTTTTATTATATATCATGAATAAAATTATTTAAAAAATATTATAAACTTAATTAAATTCACTTTAACCCATGGGGAGTATGATTTAATGTTAATAATGGTAAGATATTATTGATACAAATTCATCATTTATTGAGATTTTTTATGATTATTCTTTTATTGAAAATTATCATGATACCTCTATCAAGAACTCTCAAGAATATTTTTACTCTCTTTGTATTCATGTTATATCCATGTAATGGTTTCGTTTTTCCACTCTCTGGTAAATAATAAGATCTTGAATGTGTTTTTAAGAAAGTCCAAATTTACCTCTCTCTTTGTTCAGAAACCCATGTTCCTTCACAACAATATTTTCAAAAGGGTTTACAAAAAATATTCTACCATAATCCTATGATCATTAAATTAAAATTTTTACCACGCATTTACTTTCTAAATCAAATTGTATTTTATAAAGGAATATTCTCATCATATTTCAGTCGATCAACTTTTTTGAACTCTTTACAGTGAAAAAGGAATGATCATAACAGACGAATTTACCTATCGTCATGAATGTCATTACATTAGAGATTCATTTACAAGATTAAAATGTTATTTTTTAATATTAATTTTTTTTCTAATATTATGAAAAAATGCGGTTTTAATGTTTTCTTCAAGAAAATGGTCTTTCAAATGTTATCATACTTATTTTATAATATTCAAGGGAAAATGGCTTTGAAAAAATTTTCAAACATATTCAATAAGATTTCAAGTAAAAATGTTTTCAAAATTCATTCATGAATTGATTAAAAGATTTTCAAGGATTTTTATTTTCAAAACATTTTCAATATTTCATTATATGTTTTCAATGTTTTTTTCAGTAAATTGGTTTCAAAAAATTTAAATATTTTTTAAAATGTTTTAAATTTATTTTTAATGAGTGTTTAAAATTTTTTCATCATTTACATATATGTTTTTATGTAGTTTTCAGAGGAACACATTATGAAAATGTTTTCTATGATTTCATTATAATTTTTCATGTTCATTTCCATGAAAATGGTTTTTAAAGGTATTATGATTTAAAATATCATTTTATAAATATGAAAGAATATTTTCATCAATAATGTTTTTTTAAAAGAACATTCAATATCATTTCCCATCAAAGATTACATTTTTTATCATTACTCATTATTTTAGGGGGAAACAATTCAATGTTTCCACCCATATTATTTCTCTAAATGGTTTCTATTTTTATGGCATGATCATTATAAAACATTCTTCTCATTCATGGGTTATGTGCTTTTGAAACCTGATTATTTTTATTGGATATGTTTTTGATGAAATTAGTATGAAACCTATATATTTTTCCACATGTTATGATATGATTACATATTTGTGATACCCATTTCATTTCATGGGTTATGATATTATTTTTAATAATCCTACGTAACTTGTATGCATGATTTCACTATGAGATGGATGGGATCTATATCTCCCTCAAATGTGTTAGAAAAATATTCATTCCACATGAGATACACAAAGATGGTCTTGGGAATGAACCATGACAACTAAAATGTCCTTGAGAGTGAACTAGAACTTCAAAGATTGTATGAGGAGTAAAATCATGCTACTAAGATGGCCATGGTTGTGAACAATGACTTCCAAGATGGTATGGGGAGTCAACACTTGATACTAATATGGCCTTGGCAGTAGTGCCTTGGCAACTGTGTAAATTATTTTATGTTATTCTGGGTTTCCACTACTCCATGACTTTATACATGTTTATTCCTTCACAGATTATTTCATTTATTTCATTGTTATTTATGTCTTATAAACTAACAATATATTTGTCGTGATTAATGTTTATTATCTTTAATATGTGGGTCTAATCTTCCTATGTTATGATCACATTATCATACCACTATTCTCATGTTTATGATTACATGTATCCCTTGGATACCAATACAGAGCATCTAAGCTCATCCCCTTTTAGGTTTCCTTCACCTAGTTATGAAGATATATTTTCTTTGTGATATATCAATGAGGGATTCTAGTATTGGAGAATCTAGTGGGAGATAATGTATCTCGATCTTGTGAAGTTTTTATAATTCAATGTTCTCAAAGGAACTAAAAAACACGGTGTTTGGGAATCCATTCGTATAATGTTTTATTTATAAATAAAATGTTACTTAATTTCTATGTACATTAATATTGGGTCTTTATATTTTATATGATAAATAATTAGACATAATCACAATATCTTTCAATACAGTCATCATCACATTGGGCTTCTCATCTATATTCATTATATAAAATTCAAGAACAAAAAATTTCCTTCTAGTTCCCACCATTTTATAAAACCAAAAATCAAATTGTGATTAACAGTATTCATAGTGGGAAACTAAATGATCATAAAAAATCATATAAGGAATTTCTTAATCATGATAGATTATTTTTAATCATTGAAAGCTTAGTATTATCCAAGTTCAATCATAGTCAACGTCTATTTAAATCCTTTATAATGGTTCATAATGATTTTTTAAATTTGCAAAGAAAATCCCTCTTGAGTGGCAAACCAGTTGTGCAACAAGGACTATTTCATTGCACTAGGTGATGATCGCTTCTATCCCCACACTTATCCTTATACATATTCTTAGGAATATCATAATAAATATTCATAGGTATTTTTATAATGTTTTATCAACCTAGTTTTATAAGGATAACTAACCCATTCCTCTTATTACAACTATTGGGACCCAAAATTCTCATATAAACATATTACATCATTTTAGATGAATATTCAATTCATTATACAAACAGAAGCTTAAAGAATATAATATTTTAGGGTATTTGGAGACTAGGTAAAAAATATTCTAATTTGGGGAATTATACTATCCAAATAGCATAAATATATCACCATTTAGTACTCTTCTCAAAGATACACTACTTAAAAACATTCTTCATTACATGGTGAAAGGAAACATATGTAAGGGTGGGATCATTGTTCAGTAATTGTTAACAATGTATTAAAATAATCATAAAATTTATATAACTATATGATAAAATGATCATAACATTTGGAAGCCATACCATTCATGTGAAAGATCATAATTTTATTCATCACAAAAATATTAGTATTTCATAAGACATGAATGATACGATAATCAAAGAACATGTGTTATGATAGCATAACATTCGCATAAGATATAGTATTATTCCATGCCAATAAGAATATAAAATAATTTCCACATTAGTCTGGGCTCATTTATAAGGAAATCATAATGGAATTGTTTTTATCTAATTACCATCATATAAATCATGGTTCACTCACAAGGCCAACATAGTAGAGATAGTCCCTTACTGAACTAGTTTCAATCCCCACTCAAGACCAATTAATATCACAAGATATAAATCATTACCCATTACATTAAATGGATATATTTTTACCACCTATCACAAAATATAAATCATTTGTATATCTTCTAAAATTTCATAATAAATTCCTTATATCACCACCCATGTAGTGAAAAGGGTATAAATTTTTTTCAATGTACCATATCATTTAGAAAAGAGATTGGTTTCATAGCCATTTCATTGTATTATAACCCATGAAATGTAGTAGGTTTCATAATAATTTATTTATGGTTTTACCTGTGGAAGTGAAACAATTTTCATAAATATCATGCTTTCATAAAAATAAATCATTCTGAGAAATAATAATCATTGATCTGTGGATCTTATCCCAAAAGGATTTTTGTTAGCATAAAAGGAGGCCATCTTCGATGGAGAATGAAATTGGAAGATTACATGAAACATTTATTGGGGAAAATAATATTTAACTAAAAATAATATTTAAAAACTAAAAATACATATATTTTCTAGAAAATAATTTCTTTCAGAATAATCATTAAAAACATTTAAAAAATGGGGTAAAATATTCTTTCCACATTGGAAAAATAAATTTGAAACCTTTTTCAAATCTCTTAAAATTTTAATTTATTTATGTAAAATATAAATATTTCCCAAATTTGAAGGATAATATATTAATTGAAAATAATTTATAAAAAAATAATTTAAACTTGAAATCATTGAATATTCAACTATGTGGGAAATAATATTCATGTCATGCATGTTAAAAAAGCTTCTTTTCAATTTTCAATAAAAGCCTCATGTGCGTTGAATTTAAAATGAAATCAAGATTACTTTAAAAAAAACTAAAATTAAAACATGGGAAAAACATTCTCTAATAAATCATTATAATAATGAAAAAAATGGAAAACATTTTTACAACACATGGTTTTTAGAATAAAATTTATTTTTGATAGATCGAAGAAATAAATTCATATTTTCCTAAAATCATTACTCAATTATTTTCTATAAAAATTGTTTCATAATTGTTCTATTAATTTTAAATATAATATATTATAAGAGGATAAAAATTCATGAGAATTATTGAGATGTAGATCATGATATTTTTGCATCTAAGACTTAACCATAATCAATCCTGATAAATAATGAGTTTTTAACAAAAAAACCATTACCACTTTGGTATCAATTTAAACATAATTACAATGAATTATATATCCTAAAATGGATTTTTGATAACAAAAATTTTCATAATAACAATAATATAATACAATAATGGCCAGTATATACACCACATCAATGAAATATATAGTGAATATGGCATGTGTGTAACAAAAAATTAATGTGATACAAAAATACTTTACCACATTACAAATGATTTGGATCATAAGATACAATAAAACATATCCTAAAATGATAGATATTATATCATGAAAATAATTACATTCATGATATAACATGTCAAAGGTGAATTCAATAGTCTACTTAAAAGAAACAAGTGGTGAATTTTCATATGTCTCCCACAAATAAAAGAGGGACTAAAAATACCTTACCACTTGAATCTTAGAAACCTTCATACACATTAAAACCACATGAACAATAAATATATTTTTAAAAAATTATAGTAAATAGTAATAAATATACTTATAATATCATATATGATCCCTTTAAAAATTTTGAATACTAATTTTTTCATAATTCTTTTATAAAATATCTTTTTCTGTGTTTTAAATGTTTCGTATATTCATGAGAGTTTGGTTCAATAGTTCTGATTCATATAAATTTTTCATAATTAAATCATCTCAATAATATTAAATGTTTCATTAATATAATATATTTTCATTATATATATTCATATATATATTTATATTTATACTCATTCCCAAAATATAGAGACACGCTCATGGAGATGCTAGGTTGTATGTACCAATGAGCGACATTTCAGTCCTTAAATAAATGGAAAAGGGTATAATAATTATTAAACATTAAATACACATCATTATTTGAAATATATAATATATGTTCAATAAAATTATATTTATTACCTTCCATTGAAATATTTTGTGAGAACTAATCACATCGCTTCATGAGGCGATAGTCCATGATTCACACGAGCTTTGTTTCCATATCACCCATGGAGTTGTATATAAAAATTTTACAAGTGATATTATATTTTAAAAGGTGAAAATATTTTAAAAATATAATTTATATAAACTAAATCCATCACAACACCCAAATATTGGAGGTGGTGATGGAAATATAATTATGTTGGTTTGTGAGGCAGTTGTCTGTCATACACAGGACCAACAGTTTCATTTACCATTTGATGGAAGTGGGGATGATTATAAGTTATTACATTAAAATAATAACATATTAGTATATATTATAAAATGGTGTTATTATATTGTACGTGTTAACACATAATTAAACGTGGAAAAATAAGAAATAAAGAGAAGGAGCTTAGTTAAAATAGTTACATTTTCTTTGAAGCACCTCCATTGGATCTCTTATTATGGACAATAGTGGTTGAATTTTGGGAGTAGAAGGATCTCTAAAACAAGGATAAGGATGTTTTGGAGGGATATTGGCAGGTTTTTATGAAATAAATGTCATTATACGTGTGAATAAATGATGGTTGGTGGTGACCTTTTATAATTGGGGGAAAGGAACCCATAGGGAATCTACATGGAAATTTCAAAAAAAGAATAAAATAAATTAATTCATTACAAATCCAAAAGATATAAAATGACTGAATATTATAATATTGGAATTATAATAGTTATATATGTAAATAAATTAGTAATTTTAAAAGTTTTATCATAATTTTAAAATTCATATAGTCATTTTATCTCATATCATCTTAGATTAACTCTTGATAAAACCATTTTTACCTTAACTAGGGTAATTAATTTTTTTATTTTTAATATTTTATCATTAATAAATTAATTTTACCAATTTATATTTTTTAAATCAGTATTATTAAAAATGATAAATCCATTTTCATAAATTATATTTGTGGAAGTTAAAAAATTTAATATAAAATTAATCCTGAAAAGGTATGAGCAAATGGGGTTTTCAAAGAGAAAATGTTTATAAGATTATATTGTTTTCATAAACAAATTCAGTATAGGAATGATAAAATGACCAAATTTAGATTTATATATATAATTATTATATTATTATTTAAAAAAATGCAAAATATATTTATATATTATAACGATTTTTTAATGAAAATACAGTTTTTAATCAAAATTCAGTATTTTTCACCTTTCATCAAAACATTAATATTTACAAAAAATTATAATAAATTCACCCTAACATAATGTTTACATAAAATTTTCCAAAATAATATTTATTTTTTATAATAAATTTTGTAAAGGTTTCAGATATTAGTTCTAAAAAAAGTGTGCAAAAAGGCCATAAAACTACTATTTAAAGTAATCATTTTTATGCATAAAAATGGTTTTATTCTGGAAGATTATCAATAAAAATATGATTGATGTTAAATATATTATTAAATATAGAATATATATATTTTATAAAAATTGTTAACATAAATTTTATTTTTAAATTTTTTGAGGTGATATACTCTTTTTTCATACATATTGTTTTTCAGAAAAATATTTCCATTGTTTTTAGATAGTTTTTATTTCCATTTGAAATCAATTGTTCACCAAATAACTAACTTTATAAAAAAAATTAAACAATATATTTATGTAATTTAGTTATTCATATTCTTACCTTCCATTCCGTCATGTAATATATAACTATTATTTTAAATAATAATATATTAATAGTAGGTCACATTTCATTTAAAATCATTGTTGTATGTATCACAAGATAAACATAGTTTTCCATATAATGAATGATATACTCTGTGTTGTGTGTAATGAAATCTTAAATTACTTTTTCATATAACCCAAACCAAAATTCGGGTTACAGGTAAAACAATATATCTAAAACGTTAAAATTGTTAAAAAAATATTTTCAAAAAATCTCAGGGTGTTACATTCCCAAAGTAAATATACTGAGTAGTTAGTTTTTTATTTATTTTTTACACCTTCATTAATGTTTCCAGAAATTTCTTCAAATTTTATAAATAATTATTTCACCTCAAATAACTTTATATAACTTTTATTAGATATTTAAAAATATCAGTCACATATATTTCTATTTTTATCAATGTGTATTATTTATTCGATAACAAAATAACAATATTTTAAGTCTATAAGGTCCATTTAAATAGATTTTAGTTAAATATGTAAACTCCATCAACATTTCATATAATATATAACTCCATAAACATGGTATTAATCGATTATTTATGATTATATTAATTATGAAATAACTTTTAAAAAAATTGGTTTCAAAGATAGATGTAATTTAATATTATTTCTCATTTCAAGATGAAATAGTTAATGTTTGTTATGTGGAAAAATTATTTTTGGAAATCTATTTCTTTATCAAATATTGACTCTCATGATAAATTGTTTTTTATTTAGAAACTAAAATTTTCAAATAAAATCTTAATACATATATTAGTGATAGGAAAATATGTTTTAGTTTTTAAAAAAATAACTTTCATGGAGTAATAAAGAATTGATAATTAAAAAATAATATAGATTAGAAGGAATTTATATTTTCTAATAAGTCTAAAAATTTATTATGACTGTTAATGATCTACACCATAAGGAAGTATAAATATTGAAATCTAATTGAAGTGTAATAATTAAATTTTATAGTGTGATAAAACAAATTTAAAGGAACCTGGTTTATTAATGGATGGAAAATTAAAATACAATAATTAAACAATATATCAAAAATTTCAATTATATCAGGTGGAATATGTGAATATTGTTTCATGTTTTAATGATTATAACATTATATATTAGTCACTTCTACATTATAAAAGGGTGATATAGATTTTTAAAAGTTGAGAAAATGAAAGGTAATATCTTATCCGGAGGAGGTATCTTTAAAACACATAAATGAGGCAAATGTATATTTATTATATCAGATATTCATCCCATATAACTTGTGATTTAAATCTCATAAAAGGAATTGATATATTAAAATGGTTCAGTGTTAAAAGAATTATTATATTTATTATTATTTTTGTAGACTCTGAATGGATATCATCATTATCATCATGTTATTTTATTGAAAAAATAGGCAAGAAACAATCAAGGTAACAAATTGGAAGGCAAGGGTATAGGGAGACAAATGTAGTTAAAATTGAGGTAATCCCCTCTAATAATATTCACCCCTCATGTTTCAAGAAAATGATGTTTTAAAATCTAGAGACACCAGTACATTGGATGTCCATTGGTGATATATGATGAGAAACCATATCACCCATGCCACATGTTCTTCAAAAACGTGTTGGAAATAATGTCTTGGCAGTTTATAATGGCATAAATGATCGACCAAGGTGTAAAACTGGTGTACCTCATGGCATTGAAAAGGATCGTGGAATATGTTTTAGCTTATGAGCTGAAAATTCCCCATGTTAGAAGAGGGACAGACATATGGGAAAGACAAGATCCTCCTCCGTAAGGGAAGAGCCAATGCCAAAGTGGGAAGTGAACACACAAATGACCAAACCCCTGTAATTTTAAACCACCCCACTTCCTATAATAATTCCTGATATGATGGATCCATATTTGTTGAGTTTCAATCCATTCAGACATGGTCTTAATCAAACACATGTTCCTCCTAAAGTGCCACTGGAATGTGAATAAATGGAGTTCACGTGAAAAATATGAAGTGAAGGGGAATCCTTCTAGGTATAAATAACCTTATCTAGGTCTATAAGGAGACTTTTCATCCTATAAATTATGGACCTCTCAGAAGAGTTGATACCCTCAAGCCTTGCTTTATTTTTATCCTACCGTAGACACCAAAATTCTACATGCAGAATTGTTTCCCTTGCAAGTATCTCAACACCTTTATCACCATATCCTTCAAAGCATTTGACCAGAAAAGGGGTGTCTTGGTGAGCCTATAAGGAAAAATTAGAAAAATTACCAAAGAAGGTCCAAACTCCCCTTACCCATTCACCATCGAAGAAAGGATGATCAATACTCTCTTCCATATCGGTTTTACAGTAGAAGCAGTGATAGACCAAATGTACGAGTTTGTGTCCTAGATCCAACTAGTTTTACATTGATTACATGTATATTTAATGTATTATTAAATATTTCTCATTATTCTACATGACTATGATTTAATAATGCCCTAGAGTATTTGTTGCATTGATAAGTTCTTGGAAGTTCCCCGCTATGATGAGAACCTTGAAACACTATATCAATATTCTTAAATATAGCTCTATGCTTGGATGACATGCTATAATGGGGCACATATCATGCAGACCGTCATGTGAGAGTAGTCGTAAGTAGATGTGACTTCCTCTCATGTAGTTCGCACTTAGTAATCATCAATATAGGAGATTATGAGAACATACCCGCTAGTAGGAATTCCACGTGTTTTGATGTCACCAGATATTTCTATCTGTGATCATGTCTAGTAATCCTTAGGCTTTAGATTATCGTTCATATGTGTCACGACTTATGCACTTCGATTTAGATATGAAAGTCTCCACACGGATAGTTGGAGGGATGTAGGGTACGTTGGGTGCATCACAAGTGGTGTGTTATTAATGGATAAGTTGAGGAAGGATTTGCCCCTTCCATTTCGGGAAATTTATATCCCGACCCATTGATTGAAATAGATCTGTCACATGAAATTCCATGGCCATGGTGTAACGATGATTTTATTTCAGGTAGTCAAAGAATGTCGTATCAAGCATAAAAGTTTATGACACAATCATGAAACTTTCTTGATGAGATATTGCGACAAAGGGATTATATTAAATAGTGAGTATTCGTATATGGATGTTGTTGTTTCGACTTTATGTTCTTTCTTTTGGGTGACATGACTTGTTTTTAGATAGTACTCTTGGACATTAGGCAAGCCCACCTAATGCCAATGAGAAAGAATCCTAAAGGGTCACACAAAATGTGTTTTTGGGTGGTCTAAGTTAAATTATATATGAATTTAATTAATAAAATAAATATTATTCTCAAAACTATGAAATATTTTTATTCAAGTCACAATTATCTCATAAATTAAATAAAATATATTTATTTATTATATTAAACATTTAATAATTATTAATTTACTAGTTTCTAAATAAAAGATTATTTAAGAGAATAGATTATTTATTTATTTATTAGGGTGTTCAATAAATGGAAGTGGAGTTCGAGTGGACCCAGTTTGGTTCGGTAGTAAAATAATTGTTTTCAAAATGGAAAAAAATTATTTAACTAGTTAGAAGAAATTAAAATAACTCTGCTATTATTTTATAATGAATAATTTTATTTACAATTCTATTTTTCACAATTTGGTGCACCATAAATAATGACATGGTATTATTATTAATTATGTGGGTTTTATCTAAGATCATGAATGTATTTAATTTTTTCTATGCAATTAAATATTTTAATTGAAATTCCATGTATATAAATAGGTGAGTACGCCTATTGTTCCATACACCACACCACACACCTAGTGAATTGAGAATTATAGAGAGTAACAATTTCTCTCTTGAATCCTCTTCGCTCCCCTCTCAAGAACAAGAGACATTATTTACGGATGAAGAACAAGCGGTCAAGAACGATTGACACAAGACACTCACTTCGCCGCGCTAGCACCCGGAGAATGAGCAGTGTCAATCGGAGGCCATCAGATCACTTGTAGATCACCGCTAGAGGGATTCTAGTTTGGATCCTTACAAGACCAATGAGATAATCTGGAAGGGTCATTCTGGACAATCAACATAATCAACGAAGAAAAATTCCAATGATACAGGTATTATTTTTCTTTATGAAATTAAATAATTTAATTATAAACATGATGTGTAAGATCCACTCTTAGGTTTTGGGCTTCTTCCTTATTTATCTAATTCATTGATTATATTCCAAGGAGACTAGCGTTCATCGTCTTATTGATCCCGGAATAATCATTGATCATGGTAGAAATCAATGTTTTTTATCATCCCAACCATGCTTCTACTGCGCCCGGAACCTTCAAGTTGGATTAGAGTGGTTACATCATAGTTTATATTTATTTAAATATTTCATTGATGAATTATGCATTTAATAATTTAGTTGTTGCAATTCATGTTAGTTTTTCTAAAAATTTCAACCTCATGATCTATTAATCCTCTTTCATTTCTCATTCACCTTACTGAAATGATCTTTTCTTTTAATTTTGATCAAAATAAAATAGAGGATCTCATTCGGAGGTTCCAAAGTTTCCTGGTCGTGTAACACCAGAACACATGACATGTATTCGGCAGTATACATTCTGTAGTCATGATTCAATGCATCAGACCAGTCTACCAAACGAAGCCTTGTGTTGGAGTCTCTCTAAGTATTAGATCACTCTTTGTGTTGACCAAGAACATGTGGCACGTAGTTTCCATATTACACATCATGTGACCCAATGGACAGGACATGTATTCCTATCAGGTTAGGGTTGGACCATGTACCTCGTACATGGATTTCCTGGCTGGAGACCATTTAACAAGGAACTACACTGTGTGTGACCTACTGTACATGTTGCGTACTCTGAAGATTTTGAAATTATCTCACACGTCGTTTCCTATGGCGTGTACATTAGATAGATAGTGAAAAATAATACACGTTGTGTAGTTGGAACTACACATCCTGTACTCATCTAAATTATCCATGTTTATTATTATATTATATAAACCCTTGAGACGTGTACCATCATGTGGGCATAAACTAAGGCACAACATGTGATAGGTGTTTTATATATGTGTGTTTAATTTAACATCTACCTAATGTTCATTTATACTCCTTGGGTAGTTATGAATAGGAATTCACCGGGTTTCCTCCAAGATACAAGTTACGTACAAAGATAAATTTAAATAAATTAATTTGCTTAAAATCTTGATGGATGAGAATCTCAAAGAAATTTACAAAAGGGTTTAAGATAAAAGGATTGATTAATTAAAGATGATAATTAATTGATTCAAGTGTGATTTATCTTAAATAAAAATGATTAAAGAATTGATTCCTAGTTTTATTTATGCAAAATATCTTTGTATTTATGGATTATCATGAGCTAAACCAAGTCCTTTGTATGGGGATTGTTTATTTTAATTTATTTATTTGAATTAAATTTTTTGGCCCGCCAGCCTTCTCCTCATTTATATGTAGGGCTTGTGTACCTCATGTTTATTTTATGAAACCCCCCTTTTTACCCCTCCCCTACATGTTAGTTAAAAATGGCATATTTAATGGATGGAACTCCCAAGCTAGTGGAGGTGGTTCAAGCTGCAGCCGAGACGAAACCAATCCCATGAGATACATAGGTGGACAGGTGGAACCTATAAACACGAACCCAAAAGGTTCAAGGTTTTTCTATCCTAGGTCAGGGTTAGTTTATCAACCACTAGATGAAATAACCATTAGAAAATCTCATGATCATTCCATTTACATTATTTTATTTCTTTCAGTTGCATGGTTTATCATTCTGGATGTGTTTTCATGATCACATAAGTAATGAATAAAATAAGCATGCAAGATGGATCTAAAAAAACAATACTTCTGCATAAATATTATAAAGACATGGTTAATCACTTAAGTATGTTTTACTTAATAATAAAAAGCATGTGATAATGATAATAACCAATTCACATATAATAGATAATAAATCCCACAAATAAAATATTAATCCAGAACAAGCCTTTAGTTTCATGATTCAGAACAAAACTCAATAGAACTATGTGTTTGACCAACCCTTGTTGGGACACTTACATTCATACAGAAATCCCTTATGAATGGTTTCTGGTTGACTTAACCATATTACATCAAGTAGAGTATCTCTTGATAGACTTGCTGTAATATTGGAAGCAAGAGTTGAGGAAATCTAAAGTCATGATTTTAGGATTGGGGAGTCCACTGAACATATCAAGGGGTTGCAGGACTACAGTGGGCAAAGACCTTACTACCTAAATACCATCTAATAACTTAACCAACCCTTGTTGAGTTTATGTGAATTAGAATATAAATCCTTTCCACTTGAATTTTATGGAAACTGGACATTCCAACTTCAATGGTGAGGGATATTGGGACTTAATAAAATAGTGGGAGACTTAAAAAATTTATTATTTCTTATAAAATGTAATCAAGAAAGTACTAATGATATGCTCTTTTAATTGTAGAATAAAAATGACAAACTTTTCAACCACACTATCCCTATCATCAATTCTGGATAAATACAACATCCTCACTAGCTATAACATTATGGAATGGTTTAGATGCCTTCAGGTTATCCTATTCCATAAATGGAAGTCTTACGTGCTGGAGTCAGAATTACCTGATCCACCTACCAAAGAGGCGAGTGATGAGGATTTCCTGGTCTATGAGAAACATATGAACTATGCAGTCGACGTTCGATATTTGATGCTATAATAAATGTCTAGTGATATCATGATGTATCATGAAAACATGTATGATTATAGCATGCTCGAGCACCTCCTTGGTCTTTACCAAAAGAGAGCAAGACAATAAGGGTTTGTGATCTCTAAGGAACTCTTTTAGAGTAAGTTTGGAGAAGGTTCCCCAACTGGGCCTCATGTAGTCATGATCACTGGCTATATTGATCACCTAAAGGTTCTAGGTTTTAAACACCCTAAAGAATTGGGAACCTATCTCATTCTCTCCTCACTCCCTCAGAGTTTCTCAAATTATGTTTTCAATTTCCATATGAGCAATAATGAGAAGTCTCTATCTGATCTTCTTATCCTCATTTTCCATGTGGACAAAGATAAGAAGCATAAAAAGCCTTCTGTTCTTATGTTGAATAATAGGAAAGGTAAGGCGAAGAGCTTTAAGCCCAAAGTTTCTTCACAGCCTTCCAAGAAAAGGAAGATCAAAGGGGAGGCAAGGGAACAAGAGGATATTTTCTTTTCATGTGGCAAAAAGGGCCACTAGAAGAAGAACTGCACCCATCCTAAGAAGAAAGGGGAAGCTTCGGGTGCATTTGTTATTGAATACAATCTATCGATTTCTATAAATTGCGTATTAGATATAGCTTGTGGTGCTCACATATATATCCAAATATAGGAACCATGTTGATTAAGGAAGATTGATCAAGGGGAGGTAGATCTATGAGTAGCCAATGGTGGTAGAGTTTCTATTGTAGTTGGCAGGGACTACCACCTCACGTTGCCAATTCGGCTGATCTTTTTGTCAAAGGGTTTTTATTATGTACCTTTTGTTAATAAAAAAATTATTTCTGTATCCAGAATAGATACATATGGATTTGTTATCATGTTTGGAAATGAATATGTATTCTTTTACAAATATAGAATTTGTTATGGTAGGTCACATTTATACGACAGAATTTACGTGTTATATTACACTAACCAAGTAATGGAAATCGATAACAAAGATACTTCACATGACTCAAAACACACCCAACTTTGGCATCACTGGCTAGGTCATGTAAATGAGAAACGCTTGACAAAGTTACATCAAGATGGATTTTTACATTCTTTTGAACTAAAACCACTGGCGTATGTCATGCATGTTTACAAGGAAAAATGACTAAATCCCGATTTAGTGGGAAAGTTGATAGGGATAAAGAACTTCTTTAATTGGTTCAAAACGATGTGTGTGGACTATTTCTAGTTGAATCAAGGAGAGTTTACTCATACTTTATAACTTTTACTGGTTATTTTAGTAGATATGGATATATCTACTTAATGAGGTATAAGTCATATTTTTTTGATAAGTTTAAAGAATACAAGAATGAAGTTGAGAACCAACTTGGTAAGATGATTAAAAAATTCCACTCAGACTGAGGTGGAGAATATATTAATCAAGACTTCATTGATTACATTTGGGATATTGGGATCCTATCCCAACTCACTCCTCCAAACACGCCCCAGTGGAATGGAGTGACAGAATAGAGAAACCGCACCCTGTTAGATATGGTGAGATCAATGACGAGTCATGTGAGTCTTACAATATCCTTTTGGGGATATGCATTACAAAAAACATCACACATACTAATCCAAGTACCATCTAAATTGATAAATGGTATTCCATATGAGTTCTGGTGTAGAAGAAAATACATGTTATCGAATTTACATTTGTGGGGTAGTGAAGCGTTTTTTATGGTCTATCGAGGTAACAAACTCACACCCTATGCCACAAAGTATACATTTATAGGATACTCCAAGGAAACAAGGGGATATTACTTATACAACACCTTAGAAAAAACGAATATAGTGGAAATATATGCTACATTCTTTGAGAGGGAGCACATATCTAAAAGAGATAGTGGGAGCGAGATAGAATTCGATGAAGTTGAGTCTCAAGGTACACAAGAGTTGGTATAGAAACAGATTTTGCAATGCCCCGTGGAAGAAGAATCCATTCCAAAGACACAAGTACTACATAAGAGTAAAAGAGAGGTTATAGAAGTGGAACGATAAGGTTTAATAGATTCCAAGGATGGTGAATCCTTATTAGTTGATAATAATTATCCTCTAACCTATAAAGAAGCAGTATGTGGCATAGATGTTGCCAAGTGGAAGGAAGCAATGAATTCTGAAATGGATTCCATGTACCAAAAAAAAGTTTGGATTTTTGGTAGATCCTCCAGTTGATTTAAAGCATGTTGGTTTCAAATGGGTATTCAAGAGTAAATTGGACATGGAAGGACAAGTCAGTACCTATAAGGAATGATTGGTTGAAAAAGTTTTTAAACAACGTGAAGGAATTAACTACAATGAAACCTTATCACCAGTTACAACGCTGAAATCCATCATAATTCTACATTCCATTACATCTTACCATGACTATGATATTGGAAAAATGGATGTCAAAATATCATTCCTTAATGGGAACCTTCATGAAGATGTATACATGACACAACCCGATGGGTTTGTGACTCCAAATGATGCCAATAAGGTATGCAAGTTGTAGAAATGCATTTTTGGATTAAATCAAGTATCCAGGTCATGGAACATTCATTTTGATGAATCCATTAAAGAATTTTGTTTTTTTAGAATCAATGTGAGACTTTTGTCTAAAAAAAGCTTAGTGGGATTGCAGTCATTTTCCTAATAGTATATGTTGATGACATATTACTTATCAGAAATGAGATACTAGTATTACAGTCTATTAAGGAATGGTTGAATCAATGATTCTATGTGAAATACATTGGTGAGGCAGCATATATTCTTGGGATGAACATACATTGTGATAAATTCAAGATATTTCTGGGCATAAGTCAACGTACATAAATTGATAAGATATTGAAGAGATTCAATATGGAACAGTCTAAGAGGGGATTGTTTCCAGCGTTACATGACATTCATTTTTCCAAAAAAATGTGTCCGCAGAAACATGAGGAAATAATGATAATGGTAAGGAATCCATACGCATTAGTGATTGGGTTAGTCATGTATGACATGTTATGTACTTGGCTGGATGTCGCCTACGCATTGAGTGTTATCGGTAGATATCAAGCTGACCCAGGTGACCGCCATTTCATGGCAGCCAAGACTATCCTAAAGTGAAAGAGGCGTACTAAGGATATATTTCTGGTTTTTGGATGATATAAGAAACAATTCATCATAGGATATGCAGTTTCTAGTTTCTATAATGATCAAGATGTCATGAAGTCACAATCGGGATACATCTTCACATTGAATGGAGGTTCAACGAGCTGGAAGAGCTCAAAGAAGAGTGTGGTTCCAGATTCGACACCAGAGTCTGAGTGTATCATAGCTTTTGAGGTAGCTAACGAAGTAGTTTGGATGTAATGATTTTTCCATGAGCTAGATGTAATAACTAGTAGTAAAGATACCATCACCCTGTACTATGATAATACTACAGCAGTGGCTCTCGAAAAATTTCCAAGGCCACATCAACGTACGAAGCACATACTTCGGAAGTATCATCTCTTTATGGATTTTTCTCAGAGAGGTGAAGTTTTAGTGGATATTATTTCCACAGAAGACAACATAGTGGACCCCTTGACTAATTCTTTGACTCAATAGAAGCATTTCCATCATGTGAGGTCTAGCGTACTAAATGTCATAGGCAACAAGCTCCAGTTCAAGTGGGAGTTTGTAAGAGTTGGTGTCCTAGAACCAACTGGTTTTACTTTTATTACATGGATATTTAATATATTATTACATATTGATCATGATTCTGAATGACTATGCTATAATAATGTCCTATATTATTTGTTGAATTGATAAGGTCATGGCAGTTCTCCGCTATGATGAGAACCATGAAATGCTATAACAATATTCTCAAATATAGTTCTATGGTTGGATGACATGCTATGATGGGACACATAGAATGTAGACCATCATGTGAGAGTACTCATAAAGAGATGATACATCCTCTCATGAAGTTTATACTTTGTAATCTCCAAGATTGAAGATTATGAGAACAGAACTACTAATAGGAATTCTGCATGTTTTTGTGTCATTGGATATTTCTATCTGTGAGTTTGTGTAATGATCCCTAGACTTTAAGATTATCATTAATACATATCACGAATTACAAACATTGATTTACTGACAAAAACTGTCACACAGACATTTGGCAGGAAGTAGGGTACGTTGGGTGTGTCATGAGTGGCATGTTATTAATGGATTAGTTGAGGAATGATTTGCCCCTTCCATTTATGGAAGTTGATATCATGGACCTTTGATTGAAATAGATCCGTCATGTGAAATTACATGGCCATGGTGTAACGATAAGTTTATTTCAGGTAGTCAAAGAACGACGTATCAAGCCTAAAATTTTATGACACAATCATAAAACCTTCATGATGAGATATTGCGACAAAGGGATTATATTACACAGTGAGTGTTCGTATGTGGATATCATTATTGCGACTTTACGTTCTTTCTCTTGGGTGCCTTGACCCATTTCTAGACAATACTCTTGGACTTTATGCATGCCTGCCTAATTCCAATGAGAAAGAATCCTAGAGGGTCACACAGTAAGAGTTTTATGGTGGCTGCAGTCAAATTCTATTTTAATTTAATTAATGAAATAAATATTAGTCTCAAGACTATGGAATGATTTTATTCAAGTTATAATGATCTGAAAAATTAAATTAAATATATTTATTTATTTTATTGAATATTTAATAAATATTTATTTACTATTTTGTAAACAAAATATTTATTTAAGATAATAATTTATTTATTTATTTATTCAGGTGTTCAATAAATGGAAGTGGATTTCGAGAGGACCATGTTTTTCCAGCAGTAATATAATTATTTATAGAACGGTAAATAATTATTTAGAGAGTTGGCACAAATTAAATTAGCACTGCTATTATTTGATGATGTGGAATTTTATTTATAATTCCATTTTGCTCAAGTTGGTGCACCATAAATAATGACGTAGTATTATTATTAAATGTATGGGTTTTCTCTAAGTTCCTAAATGTATTTAATTCTTGCTATGCAATTAAATATTAAAAAAGAAATTCCATGTATATAAATAGGCATGTTTTCCTATTGAGCCATACACCACACCACATGCCTGGTGAATTGAGAATTGTTGGGCCAAATAATTTATCTCTCGAATCCTATTCTCTCACCTATCAAGAAAGAGAGACATTATTCAAGGCAGAAGAACAAGTGATCAAGAACCAGCGACACAAGACACTCGCTTTTTCGTGCTAGCACCCATAGAATGAGCGGTATCGACCTTATGCTATTAGAGCACGTGTGGATCACCGCTAGAATGACTCTAGTTTGGTTCTTACAAGTGCAACGAGATAATCTGAAAGGGACATTTCCGACGATCAACATCATCAACAAATAATAATACCAAAGATACATGTATTATTATTTTTTATGAAATTAAATAAATTAATTATAAACATGATGTGTAAGATCCTATCTAAGGTTTTGGGCCTCTTTTTCCATTATCTAATTCTTTGATTATATTCAATGAAGACTGGATTTCATCGTCGTATTGATCCCAGAATAATCGTTGATCGTGGTGAAAATCAATGTTGGGTCACATCCCAACCATGCTTTCACTACACCCAGAACCTTCACCAACATCACACCACACTCTCTAATATTCTCATCTGTGGGAACATCATTACGAAAAAGCTTCCAAATAAGGAAATTTTACTTGGCCGTGATTTTATTAAACCACATCACTTCATTCCAACAATCCCCTTCGGCCCGTGTATGCAGTGTCCATCGAAATTCTTTGGATGAGAAAGTCCTTGAGCTGGATACTGTGAACAGGCACCTTGCTGGATCCGTATTAACATTGATAATATAGAATAAGGACAGTCGAACTATTTATAAAACAGACCTAATGATAGCCAAAAAACATGATGCCTCTTTGAATGTTATGATATAAGATGGGTAGTTCATGATTCCAAGGATAGATCCCATTCAGTTTTATGGAAGAATGAAACCATTCCCTCCAGGATAATCCACCACATATGTGGCATCAAGGAAGAGATGATTGGGAAGAGAATTTAAAGGAACTGAGACATGAGGTCTACCTCCATCGATGAGTTCCCCTTAAAATATTTACACACACTATTTCACAATAATGTACATCTTTCATGAATGTCCTCGGACAATTTATAATTCGTGTAGTGAAGGGTGTCTTCCATTCTTCAGAAGTTGATCCTGCCATCCTAGATGGACTTCACCATCTTCTCCCAAGACTCATAGTTCCAATTTTTTCCCACCATTGCATCCCAAACAATCCAGGCTAAAATATTGTCAATATAAGTGATGAAACTCTTTGGAACATTATTTAAAGAAATTTCATGGAATTTAGTGGAAAGGAAAACACTATTATCTAGAGATATCTAACCCCCTAAGAAGAGAAATATATTATTTAATTCCCTGACCTCAGTTACCAAGATTTTGTGCATTATTATATAACATTGGCATGATACAAGGAATCTTGTCTTGAAAGATCGATTGGTTTAGTATCCTTGGAATTACTAGATACATTAATATGTTTTACATTACATCATGAAATAAAAACATCAACAAAATTTTGTCCCATTTTGAACACAATTATATCATTTGTCTATCCATACAGGTCACCCATAAAATACTTCTTCATGTTTTGGGAAAAATAAAACATATAAAGGGGTGAGCTTAGATACTTAGTAAGGATAAAAGTATAGTAGAAACTTTCATAAATAAGTATAACCATTTAAGGAAATGTATTAGACTAAAACAAAAGCCTTTTAAACTTATTCTTTAGAATAATATGGAAAAGATGAAATCAAATAATTCCATTTACTTATTCACATGGATATTTTACTAGTTGAATAATCACAAGCAATATCAATATCCACTTTCATAATGATTGAATGCATAATGCCAGACTTCATAACCACATAGTCAAGGCCTTGTGACAAGACTACAAATATGATTTTGTCAAGGCCTTGTGCCAAGACACTTGTTTGTCTCCTGAGACCTACCGATGCATAGAGGATATATATCAGGCTCCACCCATCACTTACTAAGTCAAATGCATTCCTCATATGAAAATATTTAAACATAACATAAACATTCGTATTAAAACTAGCATATGAAATATCAATACATTATCCATAATCCATTATTGGTATAAAAATAACACATCCATAGTCGAACAAATCACAAAACCATCAATACAATATGAAATATTTGTATCATAATAAATCAACCTCTATCAAGAATAATATCCCATAAAGGATATTGACATTTTTTAAAATGATCTGTAAAAATATTTTAGAGAAATATCGTTTTTGGGTAAATAATTTAAAAATCATATAATTTATAAAAAAATTAATTTAAAATATAGATTTGAATCAAAGTTTCCAATACCACTTTGAAAATTTTGAAAGGAATTAACATTTTAAAACATTAATGTACATATAAATAAATCCTTAAAATCATTTTGAAAACATGGACATTAATGAGAAAGGTTTAGAAGAATAAATCTTTAAAACATTTAAAATGATATTTTAGTTATAGTTCCTAAACAAATGAGAGATGATTGAATACAAATAACTGGGGAAATAAAAACTTTATAATATTAGTAGAATAAAGGGATTCATGATATACTATGTCAAAGTATAGTATATACACCAAATAAAAGCGAATTGGTGCATAACAACAAAAAAGTATCAATAGAATGTAAGTTGAGATGAATTAATTTATAAAGATTGTATCCTTAGGTTAAGGATAAATCAATGAAATAATTTTGAGTGAAAAATATAAATACACTCAATATGATTTGATATTATGTGTAAATCAATCAGAGGACATTCACAAATATTCTTGTGAAATCAACACCAATGACTTGGATGTTTAACTCAGTGAATAGAAATTGAGTTAAAATTACTATTCTCAAGTTCATACCGATGAGTTGAGAAGTTATCAATGAATTGATTATGTGTATCAAAACTATATCCACACATAGGGGAGTGGAAATTACTACATAATTAAATAAATAGTGATTTCACACATAATCTTGGAGTATAGTAATCAATGAAGTTTGTGTAAAACCGAATGAGTGGAAATTGATATTTGAAATTACCTTACTGATTTGGTAACATACGAACCATAAACCCATTGGAAGAAGGATCGTATAATTATGATGTAAATACCCATAAATTAAACAATATTATGAAAACAATACAATAATGGGAAGTACATACACTATGACAACCCTGATCTTTTATTACACAATTAAATATAATTTATTACATAAACTTCATTTGATACAATAGAGAAGATCGAGAGTTCTAGTGTATTTGGGGATTAGGATCATTAAATAAATACTTAAAACATGAAAAACTACATCTTTAATGAAAACATACTTTACATGACCACTACATTCGCTCGTACTTAGCATTGAATGGGATAACCTGAGGACCTGCATACGAAAAGGGTGAGCTATAAATCTTGGTAAGGGAATAATCATGGAATAACATGAGGAATACAATAAATGTTATAAAATAGTAATATAAATAGAAAAAAATCGAATCATAAACATAAAGGCATGATAAATCATTATAATCATAACATTGAAATGTGGCAACAACACTTAACATGGAATTAGCATGTGCCAAGGCTCATTGCACATGGAGCATGAGTAATTCCTCGTTGCACATGAATCACGAGTAAACTGTAATTGCACTAAAATTAGCATGATTATACACCCATTTGACATGATATATCATGATACTATACTTTACCCAATGTATTGGAGCGCTATCAGGGCGCACCCTTCCTAAACATTTCATTTCATGTATTAGTGTGGCATGTGGATCATAAAACATTGAATAATTTTACATAGTCATTTATTCCATGATAAAATAATTTGTAACAAATAAATGAAACTATTTAAACAATAATTAAATGTATATAAATTTTAATACTCTTGATCGAGAAATTTTCATGGTATTCACTACACAATGACTTTGGCTTGGAAAAGTGTAGTGCAATTTCGGCAGCATAACGGCGTGACATAAGAACTCATAAAAATGGTTGATGAGAGATAATGTGGTGTCTCATCATATTTACATGACATGTAATGTAAAAGGTTCATATATATAAATGTCACAAAAAATTTAATGGAGTTTTGATTCATGATACAATAGAATTGCTTGAACGTAAATGAGGAGAGAGAAATTCCTTTCAGAATATCGGCATAGTAACGGGTGTACATGGGAGGTATTTAATGAGAGATAAAGGGGTCTAACATCATTAAAAAATAAATAGGTAAGTATGGGGGAGTTTTTAAACTATACCCCAACATTTATAATTGACATTAAAAGGGTATACAATTTAAAGAATATTGGACAAAAATGAGAAAGGAAGAAAAAACCCTTACTTGGAAGTGTGCTTCCAAAGGATTGAGAGATGATTCGTGGGAGATTGGGCCACCTTGGGAGGATTTTAGAGAGAGGATTTCAGAGTTTTGATGAACTCCAAATTATTTTAGTGAGGTGGATGTGGGAGCTTAGGTGTATTTATATAGGAATGGTGAGGGAATTCTTTATTATTTAGGTTTGGGACACCTCAAATTAAACTAATCCAAACCACAAACCATCCCATATTTTTTCCAAGGGAAGCAAAAAACTATATTATATAAGGCCAAAGTATTAACGGCTTAAAATAATGGGGTTGATTATGTGGAGGTGATTTACACTCCTAAGGAAAATAATTTAAAAAGACAAAATTTTAAATAAGTCTTGAAGGGTCCACTAAAGCATTGAAAAATAAATTAAAAAACCCAAAATTAAATTATTTTATTGTTGAAATATATATTTTCTGAACATAAAGTTTATAGTATTTCATAAAATCACTATTGGGTCATTAGGATGACATAAAACACATTATATATTTAAACGGTATTTAATTTTTACCCAAAATTTTGACTGTCTCATAAAATTATGAAAAATTCACCATTGGATAATTTCGACATCCTGATTCTAGGAATAATATTCATTTAATCTAAATAATTTTCTAAATATGTAAATTTTCACCTTTAAAATAAAAAAAGACATTTATCGAAAATTCATGGGTTTTGACAAAAATGGACTTTAAACCTTAAAATAACTACAATTGCATTCATAAAATTATATGATCATTTATATTTAATTGAAATTATTTTAATTATAATAATAATATTTTATTAAAATATAATTTAATTCTAAAATCCATTAATTCATCAAAATAGATTTCTTAGTTGAACTTTAACTAAAAATACTATTTGTTCTTTAAAAACTATTTACAAGGTAACAATAATAAAATGAAAGTATATTCATTATTATATAGAAAAATAATGTACATAGCCATAGTGCTACGGTCTTGTTACATAACCCCTTATAACACCCATATAAGACCAAAGTGTAAGGTGTGTGATGGTGACATACTCTGGGGGTGGCTCAGATAACATTTCTCGGGTGGTAATCTCTATCAACGTTCATTTCTCTCATAGGAGGTCCCGCTCAAGCTTAACATATTCAAGCTTGGCTTGGGATTGGTCCAGAAAGAATCCCAAAGTCACAACCTCTTTTCTGATCTTTGAAAAATGGCCTTCGTATAGCTCACGTCTACTGGATGAGGTCATCGATTCCTTTGTCTGAGTAAATTGGATTTGTTAAAGCCCTGTATTTATATTAGTCATGTGATCACTCTTCAACAACTATATTAGCAATGGTCAAAATTCATACCATTATTTGAAAACCGAAAAACATAAAACCAAAAAATTTGAATTTTTATATAATCATTTTACAAAAAAGAGATATTTAATTAGGTCATGAAGAATTTCCATTAATGAATTTTTGGGTCATTAAAATCTTCCCCCCTTAAGAAATCATTCCCTCTAAATTTACTTTTCCCACCCTAAAACATATATGGGTAACTCTGCTTCATCATTTCCTCTAATTCCCACGTCACTTCTTCAAACTTGTGGTTTTACCACAACACCTTGACGAGGGGAATAGTCTTATTTCGTAGAAATTTTTCTCTGTTGTCTAAGATCTTCACTTGTTTCTCCTCAAAAGAAATATCATCCTCTAATTGTACCACCTCTGAAGAGAGTATATGTGAAGGGTCTGGTATATACATCTTTAATAGGGATACATGAAAGACATCATGTACTTTGTCCATGGTAGGTGTATGTGCTATTCGATAGGCCACAGCCCCGACACGATCAAGAATATCAAAGGGGCCAATGTACATTGGACATAACTTCCCTTTCATTCTAATCATCATGAACTTATTGCACAGAGATATGTGTAGAAGTACCATGTCACCATCTTCAAACTCAAGGTCTCGTCGACTGTTATCTGCATAACTCTTCTATCAACTCTGGCCTGCATTGATATGATGCTAAATGATTTTCACCATCTCTTCCATTTCTTCAACCCATTTCAGGTCCAAGCAGCTTATGCTCACTAACCTCATCCCAACACACAAGTGTTCTGCACCTTTTTTCCATAAAGGGCTTTATATGGTTCCATTTGGATGCTTTAGTGGAAACTCTTATTATAAGAGAATTCAACCAGAAGAATATGTTGATCTAATACTCCTTTATAGTCCATTATTCACACTCTAAACATTTCCTCAAGTGTTTGGATAGTCTGGTTTGATTGGCCATCAGTTTGAGGATGATAGGCCGTACTGATGTTCAGTTCAGTATTCAGAGCATGTTGAAGACTCTTCAAAAACATAGAGGTGAATCATGGATCATGATGAGACACAATAGATTGTGGCACTCCATGAAGCCACACCACATCCCTGATATATATTTCTGCCAGTTGATTGAATGAGAAATACTCCTGAATAACAATTAAGTGTGTAGCCTTAGTACGATGATCCACAACAACCCAAATTGCATTGTAGCCTTTGGATGTCTTCGGATGTCTGGTTACAAAGTCCATGGAGATGTTCTCCCATTTCCATTATGGTATGGGAAATGGTTGCATCATCCCCTTAGACTTTTTCCTCTATGCCTTCACTTCTTGACACACTAGGAACTTTGATGTATATTTAGCGATCTATTTATTCATATTATTCTAACCGATAATGCTCCTAGAGATTTTGATACATCTTTGTGTTTCCTGGGTGAATGGATAAATTTGAACTATGTGCATCATCAAAAAGTTCCTTCTTCAGCTATGGACTTGATGGAACAAACAGTCTTTTCCAAAATCTAACAATTCCTTCTTATTAACATTAAACTTTGAGGATTTTCCTTTTCTGATAGCTTCCACTTTTTCCAGAATTCCCACATCACCCTTTTGAGGTTCCTTTATCCTTTCTAAAAGTGAAAGTTGAGAAAAAATTTGTGAAAGGATTGATGATTTTCCCTTTTTTATGATTCTCATGTCCATCATTATCAGATATAAAAAGATTGTATCCTTTTAAATTGTCATCAATGATATAATCATTGGGTCATTTCTACTTAGGGAATCTGCCACCTTGTTCGCTTTCCCAATGTGGTAATGGACTGAGCAGTCATAGTCTTCGATCAGCTCTAACCATCTTTGTTGGCTCATGTTAAACTCTTTCTATGTGAATATATACTTGAGGATTTTGTGGTCCGTATATATTTCACACTTCTACCCAAAGAGATAATACCTCCAAATTTTCACAGCGAAGATCATTGTATCCAACTTGAGGTCATGTGTTAGATAGTTCAATTAATTAACATTCAATTTCCTTGAATCATTGGCAATTACTTTTTCATTTTCCATCAACACACATCTCAGGCCCTTCTTCGAAGAATCACTGAATACCAAAACAATTTCGCCACTTGTGGGTAAAGTGAGAATGGGCACAGTGATAAGACTCCTTCTCAACTCCTTGAATATTTCTTCACATTCATAACTCCAAGACACCTTTACTCCCTTCAGTGTTAGCTTGGTAAGAGGGTTGGACAATCTTGAGAAATTTCTCACAAATTTCCAATAACATCCAGCTACCCCCAAGAAGCTACGGATATCCATTACCGATGTTGGCTTCGACCATCCCTCAATTGCATATATTTTGGTGGGATCCAAAGATATCCCATTGCTTGTGATTATATGGCCCAATAATGAGACCGCCTTCAACCAGAACTCATACTGGTTGTACCTTTCATATATATTATCCTTCCGAAAGGTCTCTAGTACAGTTCTTAGATGCTCCTCATGATCCTCCTTGGTTTTGAAGTATATCATAATATCATCTATAAAGACTACCACAAATTTGTCGAGGTAATATCTAAAGACTCTATTCATAAACTCAGTGAAGATTTATGGTGCATTAGTGAGTCCGAAAGGCATTGCTATGAATTCATAGTGTCCATATCTTGTACGAAAATAAGTCTTGGGGATATCTTCCTTCTTCTCCCTTACTTGATAATATCCCAACCACAAATCCACCGTGGAGATATATTGTGCTCCACGTAGCTAATAAAACAAGTCATCAATTAGTGGGAGAGGATACTTATTATTTATCATGATTTTGTTGAGCATGCGATAATCGATGCACAGTTGCATTGACCGATCCTTCTTCTTGACTAAGAGGACCGGTACACCCCATGGTGAAGCACGTCAGTGTATAACCCCTTTATCAAGATTCTCATGTACTTGTTTCTTCATATCCCCAAGCTCTACAATAGTCATTATATATAGAGTCTTGGATATTGGAAACTCCCCTGGTTTAAGATCAATTGAGAATTCCACATCTCTTATAGGAAGAAGACCGTTCAATTCTTCAAGAAACACTTAAGAGAATTTCCTAATAGGAGGAATGTCTTCTACGATGGTTGCCTCTTTATAATCAATTACCTAAGCTAGATATGTGTGATTATAGGGCAGTAATATCCATGCTTGAGATGATGGATCTAAAGAAGCTTTATCTTCCTTCATACACTTGTAAAGAATCGGGGGTCGATTCTCCATATGGATAGTGATTTCCCTCTCATGGTAATTTATGATGGCTCTATATAAGGAAATACAATCCATGCCATAAATTGCATCAAATTCCACAAGAGGGAGTATGATGAGGTTCATCGGCAAGTTCAATCCACAGATTATGATAGAGGAGGAGTTATATTCATGGGATGCAATTATATCCCCATCTGCGTACTCACCGGCAATTTCACTTCCATGATTTGTGGTTGTGTTGGGATTATTCTACTAAACTTTCGAGATATAAAAGAATGCATAGAACCATAATAAAAAAGTACATTCAATATTGTTGAATGAATAACTAGTGTACCTATCACCACTTCGTTTTCGGGGTTCACTTCAGTAGTAGTGATGGAAAAATCTCACCCTTCTACATTGGAGGTTGTTGGTTTCCTCTGAAAACCCTTCGCTTAGGGAACTAAATTTTATGATTCCCTAGTCCATTGTAGTTGTAGCAATGAACAACGTGTTGAGGTTCGAATAGACCATTCCTCTCCTCTGTCGCAGCTGTGGGTCTTTCTTAACAACAGTTAGTATCCAAGTACCCTTCTCTTCCACACTTAGAGCATTTCCTTGTCCCCTTTAGGCAATTTTCGGGGTGCTTCTTTCCGCACCATTGGAAGGTGGGGTGATGGATTTTCTTAGCACAATTTTATTTATCTACCTTACCTACATCATTGAATTCCACATTATGATTCTTATCCCCATGATACTCTTGAGTTTCTTCAATCTCTATTTCAACCCTGAGGGCACATCGGACAATTTCCTCAAAGATGTCGAAGTCACGAATCGCCAGTTCTTTCCACAGGCTTGGTTTCAGCCCACCAAAGAAGTCGTCAACCTTTTATTCGGGGGTAATGACCAAGACAGAGGCATATCGTGAAATCCTTGTGAATGTTTCCTGGTACGCTCCGATAGATTCGTCATATTTTTGCTTGAGTGCAAGGAATTTTGTTTCCATCTTAAGCCATAGGGTGCGTGGAAAATATAAATCGAAAAACATCTTCTAGAAATCCTTTTATTCCAACACCTTCATATTCTCATTAGGCTTCATATTTTTTATCAACATCCACCATTGATTACCTTCACCCATCATATGATAAGAATCCAAGAGAACCTTATCTTATTCAGAACATTTAAGGATGGAGAAGATATTTTCAATGGAGTTGATCCACTGTTCAGTGATTGAGGGGTTAGGTGGTCCATTAAACGTAGGAGGCCTTTTTCTCATTAATCTCTCGATAGAAAATTGTTCTTTCTTAGGGGGGTATAAAGTTATTCTTGACCCATGTTTCTATTTAAATTTTGAGTTGTCTGAGAGAGAAGTGTGACAAAGTTCGCTATTCCCGCTCCCACTGGATTGAGCATCTCATTAGTACAGTCATCACATTGATCTTCACATCGGCTGTTAGCCTGAGTCCTATTATTAATATCCATTGCGTGGAATAAAAGGAAAGATTGGGGTAACACATAAAGGGTAATACAAGGACAAAACTTATGACTTATAAATAACTCTTATTTCCTTAACGTATGAATCTATTGTCTTTAGGCTATATTATCCCTGATCTACTTTCTAGCATATATTATAAGGGATTTTTTTTGTCGCTTAATAATGGTTCATACTAAGACTGTGAATATACAAAAGCATATCCCCAAGGAGTGTTGTAACAAATACTGTAGCAAGTCACATTGTCTTGCACCAGTTCCCATTTGAGTCTAGCTTAAATCGGGTTTTTGGGGTTTTACCCCTAGGATACATCTATGCCAGAGCCGCCTCTACGTGCTCGTCTCCAGAAAAGGATGTACTTTCTCGATAAACCACATAATCAATCCTCACCGAAACATTGGAATGTTTTTATAATACTTAGTCTTGTATCTAAGGCTTTAATAGGGTTTTCTAATCCTAATCCCAAAAATAGCTAAACCTATCCTCTGATACCAACTATGACAACCCTGATCTTTTATTACACAATTAAACATAATTTATTACATAAAATTCATTTGATAAAATATAAAAGATCATGAGTTCTAGTTTAATTGGGGCTTAGGATAATTACATAAAAACATAAAACATTAAAAAACAACATCTTTATTAAAAACATCCTTTACATGACCACTACATTCAATCGTACTTAGCATTGCATGGGATACCCTGAGGACATGCATAAGAAAAGAGTGATATATAAATCCCAGTAAGGTAATAATCATGGAATAACACGAGGAATAAAAAAAATGTTAGGAAATAGGAATATAAATAGGGAACAATAGAAGCATAAACATAATGTTATCATAATGCATGATAATCATAATATTGAAATGTGGCAACAACACTAAACATAGAATTAGCATGAGCCAAGGCTCATTGCACATGGAGCATGAGTAAATCCTCATTGCATATGAAGCATGATTAAAACCTCATTGAACATAAATTATCATGAGTAAACACCCATTTCACATGAAGTATCATGATACTATACTTTACCCAATGCATTGAAGTTCTATCGGGCGCACCCTTCTTAAACATTTCATTTCATGCATAAGTGTGCCACATGGATCATAAAACATTGAATCATTAAACATAATCATATATTCTATGATAAAAGAATGTGGAATACATAAATTAAACTATTTAAACAATAATTAAATGTTCATAGTGGTGAATACCCATGATAGTTAAATGGGCATGATATTCACTACACAATGACTTTGTCTTGGAAAAGCACGGTGTAATTTCGGCAACATAACGATGTGACATAAGAACTCATAAAAATAGATGATGAGAGAGAAATGGGTGTATAATAATATTTAAATGACTTGGAGAGTAAGGGGTTTATATAGATACATTTCCCAATAAATTTAATGGAATTTAGATTCATGATACAAAAGAATTGTTTGAATGTAAATGAGGAGAGAGAAATTCCTTTCGGAATTTCGGAATAGTAACAGATGTACATGGGAGGAATTTAATGAGATGGAAATGGGTATACCATCATTTAAACATAAATATGGAAGTATGGGGGAGGTGTGAAACCATATACCAACATTTATAATTGAAATTAAAAGGGAAAACAATTTAAAGAATATTGGACAAAATGAGAAAGGAAGAAAAAACCCTTACTTGGAAGTGTGCTTCCAAAGGCTTGAGAGAGGCTTGAGAGAGGATTATTGGGATCTTGGGGAACCTTGGGAAGATTTTAGAGAGGATGGAAGAGGTTGGGTAAACTCTCAAGGCTTTGAGTGAGGAGGAAGTGGGAGCTTGGGTGGATTTATATACAAAAGGTGAGAGAATTCTTTATTATTTAGTTTTGGGAAACCTCACATTAAACTAATCCAAACCACAAAAAATCCCATATTTGTTTCCCATGGTTTTTGGAAAAGGGATGTAGAAAAAAATATTTTATAAGGCCAATGTCCTAAATTCTTAATGTAATGGGGTTTCCTATGTGGAGGTGAGTCACACTCTCAAGGAAAACAATTTAAAAAGATTAAATGTTTAATATGTCTTGAGGGGTTCACTAAACCTTTGTAAAATAAATCAAACAAATAAAAAATCACATTATTTTAATGTAAAAACATATATTTTCCAAACATAAATTTTATAGTATTTTATTACATAACTATTGGGTCATTATTATGTCATAAAACACATTATATATTTAAACGGTATTTAATTTTTACCCAAAAATTTGACTGTCTCAGAAAATTATGAAAAATTCACTGTTGGATAATTCTGACGTCCTGATTAGAGAAATAATAGTCATTTTATCTAAATAATTTTATAAATATGTTAATTCTCACTTTTAAAATAAAAACCGACATTTATCTAAAATTTATGGGTTTTGACCAAAATGGCTTTCAAACATTAATAAAAATTCCAATTGCATTCATAAAATTATACGATCATTTACATTTAATGAAAATTAATTTAATAATTATAATAATAATTTATAAAAATATTATGTAAATCAGAAATCCACTAATTCATCCAAATAGATTTCTTAGTTGAACATTAACTTAAAATACAATTTGTTCCTTAAAAACTATTCACAAGGTAACGATAATAAAATTAAAATATATTCATTATTATATAAAAAAATAATGTACATAACCATAGTGATAAGTCCTTGTTACATAACCCCTTATAACACTCTCATAAGACCGAAGAGTAAGGTTTGCAATAGTGAAGGACTCTTGGGGTGGCTTATATAACATTGCTCAAGTGGTAACCTCTATCAACTTCCAATTCTCTCATTGGCAGTCCCGCTTGAGCTTAACATATTCAAGCTCAGATTGGGCTTGGACAAGAGCGAATCCCAAAGATGCAAACTCCTTTATGACCTCTAACAAAAGGACTTATTATGGGGCATGTCTACTGTATGAGTTCATCACTTCCTTTGTCTGAGTAGATTCGATTTGTTAAAGCCCTATATATATACTAATCATGTGATCAATGTTCAACGACTATATTAGCAACGGTCACAATTCATAACAGTATTTTAAAACCCAAAAACATAAAACCAAAGAATTTGAAATTTTATATAAACATTTTACATAACGATACATTTAATTAGATCATGAGGGATTTCCATTAATTAATTTTTGGGTCATTACATACACCACACAAAAAGTAATAGTGGAAAATATAGCATGAATCTCAAGAGAATTAAAGTGAGATAAAAACTGATTACCTTATACTTTTCCTTGGTCGATGGTACATTAACATCCTGTATAATAGTTAAATCATTTTTATTAAAATATATAAGAATTATATACATAAATATGATATCATATATGATCCTATAATATTGTTTTGATAATAATATTTTAGTAGTATCATCATTTCAGGTGTTAACTGATCTATTTTCCATTATATCCTCAGTTCCATAAGCCATGATTGTTACGGATATAATGTATTTGATTAATATATATAATGATATTAAGTTCATAGACATTATTTTTAATCATAAAAGGAAAATCTTTCTTGAATGATTACGATGTGGAATGAATCTCACTGAGTTCGTGGAGACCGTAATCTGTACGTACGCACGAGGGACAATATCATTATATTGATGGTGAAATCATATGTAATTGGATGGTGTATCATATATAAAGAATCATTAACATGATATATTTATTATTTACATCAGTTTTATTCATTATTATACCCATACAAGATAATGAAGTGTTTGAATAACAACCTACACCACGATGTGGAGACGGTAAGCCATACGTACGCACGTATTGTGACTTTGTCATTCATATGATGGATAGAATAATGAATATGGTTGTACAATTTTAGTAACATCATAGTATATAAAATATAATAGAGTTATTATTTTATAATTGGAACAAAAAATAAAGAAGAAGTTGAAAAAGAAAATAACTTGAAAGAGGTGATGAAATATTTACCTCTTCTTCAGGTTCTTCCTTTTGATTTGATCATAGGGGCCCTTTAGGTTGGATTTATAATCAAAGTATGGCATCTAGGTTTAAGTTATGATAGTTGAGAAGATATTTGGGTAGGGTTTGGTCGATCCAAAAGGCTTTGCAGGTGTGAAATTAAGAGAAAAGGAAGTACCCTTTTATGAGAGAGGTGAGGGTCACTTTAGGAAATGCTTGAAATATTATTTTATAACAAAAACATTTTCAGATCCCAATGGCTCAAAAATGATTTATTTAGAGGATAAGGTGGTGATGAGTCGAAAACCTATCAACCAATAGGTTTTAGATAGGGTTATTTCACCATATTAACCTTATCCATTACATTTAACTCTTAGTTATATAGTTTGTCATTTACCATGTCTCTTTGTTGTTTTATATTATATGGTTAATAAAATTACTATAACAAGACAAGAGAACCCCAAGTGGATCATTAATAATATTTATAACCTTATCTAATTACTTTGGCTGAACCTTATATTTTTAGAAATATTATATCAATTAATAATATAGTATTTGTTTTAAAAACTCAATTATGTAAATTTTGACACTATTTAGAATTTGATTATTTTGAAAGCCATAAAAAATTTATTACTTCGAATAAAATTTATTCAACCAATCCTAAAATGTCATATTAACCTAGAAAATTATTTTAATTCATCATAAGTCTCAATTTAAATTTATTTGTATATTTATAATATTAACTATTTTAATATTTCATTAATAAGGTAATTATTAAATCATTATTGTGTCACAAATAAATTAAATTATTTAATGTATAAAAATTATAATTAAAACACAATTATGTGGGAAATATTTGTAGATTTCAAATAAAAATTTATAGTCCATATTATTGTATGTGTAACCCTATATTAAAAATGGTTTAGTTATTAAACTTTGAATTTAACACTTTTAACTCTTCTTTAAATAAAATAATAACAAATGTCTTAATCTAATCCAAGTGGACCAAAGAGGATTATATTTTATTATTAAGGTTTTTTTGGTTCTATTTACACTTATCCAATAGAATTATGACATGTGTTAGGGTAATTATAATATCATTTTTAAACTTAATTATCTTATTTACTTTTAACCGTGGTAAATAAAAGTTAAAAGTTATTATTCACCAAAATAATTTTTCATCTTATTGAACCACATTTTACTTACATATGTTAACCTTATCTCTCGGATTTTTGAAATTTAGCACAAAGATGTGGTAAAATTATGTTTTATGCAAATTTTCAAATGCTCCTAGAAGTTGGGTAAAAGACGGTAAAAAGTTCAATAAAATTTTATATATAAAAACTTATTATAAAATGACTCCAATTAATCACCTAGAAAATATGTAGGTATTATGTATATATTTTGACTTAAAATAAATTATATAAATAAATATTTAAGTAAAAACTTGGTTTTGAACAATAACGCGGTGTTTTTCACTATTCATCAAAAATTTAATTTTTTCAAAAAAATACAAAAAAATCACCCTAAGATAATTTTGATATACCGAAGTCAAATATTAATTCTATTTTACCAAATTAAAACATATAAGTTTCATAAATAAATTTAAAATTAATTCCCGTTGTCAAAACCGAAAAGAGGATTTTTTTAAAATAATGTAAAAACTATTAAAAGAATCACAAGTGTTTATGTCAAATTTAAAACTGAAATTACTTATAATGACCTAAATTATATTAAATAATAAAAATATAATCTAATTATACTTACAAACCATTAAAATGAATAAGTTGACACTATACATTATTTCAATTAATAAAGTTGTTTTCAATTAAAAGTAAGTATTTTTTAGTATTCATCTAAATGCGAATGTTATCAGAAAAGTTACCAAAATTTATCCAAAATAAATTTTTATGTCATAATTCAAAATAAGATTTTAATTTCACTAAATTTTATATATAAAATGTCAAATATTGGTTTTAAAATGGGTTTTCCATTAAAAGGTGGTAAAAGTTCCTTTTTAAAAAATACTTCTTTTATCAGAAAAAAATGAATTAATTCTTATATTATGTATAACAAAAACATAATATAGATTCTAAAATTTTATATAGTATATAAAATTCAAAATTAAGTCAATACTATTCATAACCACTTTTTGAACAAGTAGTTTGGTAAGTCGCAGTGCGCTCGAATTCGGTGTTGCGTGTAGCGAAAACTGTTGAATCACATTAATGAAAATAACTTACTATGAAATATTTAGGTGTTACATTCTTCCCCCCGTTTGGAAATTACATCCACGAAATTTTAAAATTGGGCTTGGGAACTTCATTGAAATTCCCACATCAGAAAAAGTGTCAATAAAACTATCACATTAAAAGAAATAAAGAGAAGTACAGAGGTCACCCGAGATGACCCATACTAGGAGTCCATGTAGGAAAACATGGATATGGTAGATAAATTAAGTGTCATGTTCTTATAGAGAGTGATATAAAACATGATCAAAATAAAGTTAACAACAAGAAAACCACAAACTTGTGATGAGATATAAAGTCATTGGTTTACTAGTAGGAAAAGTAAACGGACAACATTTTTTGTTTTAATTTTCATTACATCATGTTGAGGAATTTATTTATGAGATTGACTAAGAACATAAAGATATCTACTTACTTTTTTAGTAGAGTTTCATCCATTAATAAATTTCTACAACGAACTCATCCTTTTTCAAATGATAAGTATTCAAGATGACTTGGTCACACCTGAAGTGATAGAATCAAATTCTAGTGAATCATGTAATCCAAAAAGGATAAACTATATATTTACCTTGTCTTTAGAGATTAACCAAAACAAAAATGGTTATTACAATATTATATGATCCCCAAAAAGGATAATCCTTTAGAGAAAGAAATATTATTCATAATTTCTAAAATTAAACCAACAATAACCAAAGTCCAATAAATACCATTCAATTAACATTTTTCCATAAAATACTTCAATATAATCAATACAAATATTGAAACAAAAAACATAGAAGAATTTTATTACATTGTCATCCATGTTAAATTGTATCTCTAAATAACACTGACTACTCTTAAAGTCACATACAGAAAAGTAATTAACCTAATCACCTATTCTATATGATAGGTTAATAATTTCCATAAATAAACCAAATTGCTATAAATCCACAATAGAAACATAGCTAAAAATCTACCATTACTCCTCAAATTAAATCCCATAGTATTCTATTTTCCTTAGGCATATAGTGTTCCCAACAGAGCGAACATATTCCAAAATAACATTTATCCCTTAATCATCGAATCATTTTACAATACTAAGGATATCAATTTGATAAGACATAAGATCCCCAATCAACTTATTATTGATCAATAATACCATTTAACTAAAACTAATTAATCACACTAACCAAGGACTTCACGTAGTCCAGTGGTAGGCGATAAATACCAATCACACTCTGGTTGTGGGTTTGATTCCTGCAGCTTTTTCCAACGCGATGGGTTGTCACATGGTCTACGTGTAGTCCTTTTTCAAAAACTCTATTTTATAAAATTCCCAAAATGAGTTAAATTCCACAAAATAACTATAAGAAAATTTCACCACAAATGTTATCTCATACCTCGCATTTTCATCCAAAAATTTAATAATATGTAATTTCCTCAAATTCAAGGATCATTTAAACACAAATGGTTATTTATAACTATATCAACAATCGAAAACATAATTATTCCTAAAATAGAATATTCACATAAGAAACAATAGGGTTAAGCATACAAGGTAAAAGTCTAACAATGTAATCCCATCAACAAAGAGCACTAAAACATTTAAACATTTCACCATCCATTTATTTCCACAGAGGTTATTCCTTGACCAAGAGTTTATCCTATAGAATAGGGCATTCACTCGTGTAATTCCCAGGTCCCTTACATTTACAGAGAATGACTATAAATGGATTATTGGGGTCATTTTTATTTTCTTTCATATTACTCTACATTTTTCCTTGGAAATTATTTACTTTATTTCCTTATTTCCCTCCAATAAAGCATTTCTTTGTTCCATTGAGACACTTCTCTAGGTTTCTCCTTCCACATTTCCTGCATGGTAGAAATTGAGCTTTTTTTCTCCAAGGTCTCCACTGTTGGAGCTCTTATCATTCACCGCCTTTCTCTTCTTTGTTGAATCTGGGAGTTGGTTAATATATATGTTTTTGATCATATTTTTGGAAAACTAATTCAGCATTAACATGATATCTTTTCCACCTATCAACATTTTATTTGATTGCTCATTTCCACCATTGTGAACACATTGTACATCATGTTCAATGTTACTATGACTTCCTTGGAATCTATCCATTGACCAACACAAGAAATCATAGTGTGAGTCATAAAATCATTTATTGAATATCATAACACCTTATTTTCAATCTAAACAACCTTAGGATTAACCAAGGTTATTTATTATCATCTTATTTTAAAATCCTTCCAATCGGTTTGTAATGAAAATGTGAATTATCCTAATCATATCCCTCGAAAGCGTCATAACCAAAAGTGCAGCAAGACCTGTTGTCGTGCACCAGTTCCTGTTTAAGTCTTGATAAAAGCCGTGTTTTCGGGTTTACCCCTAGGTACATCTGTGTGAGAGCCACCTCTACCTGCTCGTATCTATACAGAGATGTATTTCTTGGAAAACTCACAAAATCTATACAGTACCAAAATTCTAGGATGTTCTTCTATACTAATCCTCAAAGTCTATCTTAGGGTAGTGTTCTCTAATCAGAGTTTCTCTAGATCTAGTTTCAAAGGTTTGTACTTAACTTTCTCTGATACCAACTGTAATTCCCTGACACCGGTTACCAAGAGTCGGTGTATTATTACATAACATTTTCATGATATAAGGAACCATGTCCCGAAAGACCAACCAGTTGACTAGCCTTGGATGTACTAGATAAATTCATAAGATTTACATTACATCATGAAATAAAAACATCAACAACATTTTGTCCACTATTGAACACACTTATATCCTCATCTTATCCCTATAGGTCAACCATAAAATACATATTCACATCTTGGGAAAAATAAAACATAGAAAGGTGTGAGATATGCTCAGTACGGATTACAATATAGTAGAAACATTCATAAATAATAATAAACATTTAGGGCAATGTATTAGACTAAAAAAGCCTTTTAAACCTAAACATCAACATAATATGGAGAAGATTAAATCAAATAATTCCATTTAAATATTCAAATGGATATTCTACTCGTCGAATAATCACATGCAATATCAATATCCACTTTCATAATGATGGAATGTCTAATTCCAGACATCATAACCACATAGTCAAGGCCTTGTGCGAAGGCTACAAATAATATTTTGTCAAGGCCTTGTTCCAAGAAACAAGTTTCTCTCATGAGAACTACCATTTCATCGAGGAGCTATAGCAGGCTCCACCCATCACATACTAAGTACAATGCATTCCTTATATGAAAAGGTTTAAACATAACATAACCATTATTATTAAAACAAGCTTACGAAATGTCAATACCTTATCCATAAAACATGAATGGTAAAAATATAGCACATCCACAGTTGAAAATATCACAAAAAATTCAATACAATATAGAATATTTGTATCATAATAAATCAACCTTGATCAAGATTAATATCCTATAAAAAATGTTGTCATAGTTGAAAATGATCAGTAAAAATCATTTAAAAAAATATCCCTTTTTGGTGAAATCATTTAAATGTCACATAATTTATAAAGGAATTCATTTAAAAGATATTTTTGAATCAAAGTGTCCCACACCACTTTGAATATTTTTAAAGGAATTACATTTTAAAATATTAATGTCCATATAAACAAATCCTTGAAAACATTTTGAAAACATGGACATTAATGAGAAAGGTTTAGAATAAACAATTCTTAAAAAATTTTAAATAATATCTTACTTAGAGTTCCTAACCAAATGAGAGATGCTTGAATTAAAATAATTGGGGAAATAAAAACATTATAATATCATGAGAATAAAGGGATTCATGATATACTATGTCAAAGTACAGTATATACACCAAATAAAAGTGGATTGGGGAATAACAACAAAGAAGTCTCAATGGAATGTATGTTGAGAAGAATTCCTTTATAAAGACCGTATCTTTTGGATAAATATGAATAAATGACATAATTATTTGTGGAAAATATAAATACACTCAATTTTATTGGATATTCAGTGTAAATAAATTAGAGGATATTCACACATATTCTATTGAAAACAACACCAATGACTTGGTTGTTTAACTCAATGAATATAAATTGTGTTAAAATTACTCTAATAAAGTTTATACCAATGACTTGAGAATTTATAAATGGAGATATTATGTGTATAAAAACTATATACACACAAAGGGGAGTGGAAATTACTACATAAGTAAACAAATCGTTATTCCACACATAATCGTGGAGTATAGTAATCAATGAAGTTTGTATACAACTGAATGAGTGGAAATTGATATTTGAAATTCCCTTAACGATTTGGTAACTTATGAAACATAAAACACATGGAAGAAGGATCATCCAATGATGATGTAAATACCCATAAATTGATGATTATTACACAAACAATACAATAATGGGAGGTACATACACCACACAAAAGGTAATAGTTAAAATTATAGCATGAATCTCATTGGAATAAAAGTGATATGAAAACCCTTTAACTTGTACTTTTACTTGGTGGAGGGTATTTTTACATCCAGTAAAATGGTTACATAATTGTTATTAAATTATACAATAAATATATACTAAATATGATATCATATATGAGCCTCTAATAATGATTGTTAACAATATTTTAGTAGTATCATCATTTTGGGAGTTAACTGATTCGGTTTCCTTTATATTCTCGGTTACATAAGCCATGTTTATTATGGATAGGATGTATTTTATTCTTATAAAGAATGATATTAAGTTCTTGTAATTTATTTTTAATCATAAAATTAAAATTATTCTTGAATGATTACAACGGAGAATGAATCTCATCGTGTTCGTGGAGATGGTAATCCATATATACGCACGAGTGACAATGTCATTATATTGATGATGAAATCGTATGTAATTGGATGTTATATCATTTATAAAGAATCATTAACATGTTTTATTTATTATTTACATCAGTTATATTCATTTTTATACTCATCCAAAATAATGAAGTGTTTGAATAACAAACTACACCACGACATGGAGACGGTAAGTTGTACGTACGCACGTATGGTGACTTTGTCATTCATATGATGGATACAACAATGAATATGATTGTACCATTTTAATAACATCATATTATATATAATATACTAGATTTATTATTTTATAATGGAAAAAACAAAGAAATACGAAGTTGAATAAGAAGAGAACATGAAAGAGGTGATGAAAAAGTTACCTCTTCTTCGAGTTCTTCCTTTTGATTTGATCAAAAGGGCTCCTTAGATTGCCTTTCTGATCAAATTTAGGCCTCTAGGTTAAAGGGAGGATGGTTGAGAAAATATCTATTCAAGGGTTGGTGGATCCAAAAGGCCTTGGAGGTGTGAAATTTAGATAAGGGGAAGTACCCTTTTATAGGAGAGGTGAGGGTCACTTTAGGAAAAGCTTAAAATATTATTTTATAATATTATCATTTTAGGTTTATAATGGATAAAAAATGATTTATTTAGAGTATAAGGTGGTTATGGGTATGAAACCTCTCAACAAATTGTTTTTAGACTGGTTTAGGTCACCATATTAACCTTATCCTTTAGATTTTACTCTTAGTTAAATAGTTTTTCATTTACAATGACTCTTTGTATTTTTATATTATATGGATAATAAAAATAATATAACGAGCCAAGAGAACACCAAGAGGTTAATTATTAATATATATAGAATTATCTATGTTCTTTTACTGAACCTTAAATTTTTTGAAATATTATATCAATTGATAATATAGTATTTCTTTATAAAACAGGATTATGTCAATTTTGACACTATTTAGTATTTGGTTTTTTTGAAAGCCATAAATACTTTATCACTTAGAATAAAATTTATTTAACCAATACTAAAATTTCATATTAACCTATAAAATTATTGGATTTTATCATAAGTCTCAATTTACATTTATTTGGATATTTATAAGATTAATTATTTTAATATTTCATTAATAAGGTAATTAGTGCCTCATCGTTGTATCAAAAATAAATGAAATTATTTAATGTATATAAATTATAAATAAGATACAATTATTTTTGAAATATTTTTATATTTCTAATTAATATTTATCATCGAAATTATCTTATGTGTAACCCTATATTAAAAATGGTTTAGTTATTAAACTTTGAATTTAACACTTTTAACTCTTCTTTAAATAAAATAAAAATAAATGTACTAATCTATTCCATGTGGACCAAAGAGGATATTATTTTATTACAAATGTTGTTTTTGGTCGAATTACACTTATCCAATCGATTTAGTAAACGTTTTAGGGTAATTATAATATCATTTTTACCCTCAATTACTATATTTACTTTTAACCATGATAAAAAAATACAAAAGTTACTATTTATCAAAAATTATTTTCATCTTATTGAACCGTATTTTACTTTATGATGTTAACTGTGTCTCTTAGATTTTTAAAATTCAACTCATAGAAGTGGTAAAATTATGTTTTATGCAAATTTTCAAATGCTCACTCAAGGTGGGTAAAAGACAGTAAAAAGTTCAATAAAATTTTATATATCTAAACTTATTATAAAATGACTCAAATGAATTAAATTGAACATATATAGGTATTTTATATATATTTTGACTTAAAATAAATAATTATCTAATCAAAAGGACGGTTTTAAACAATAACGCAGTGTTTTTCACTATTCATCAAAAATTGAATGTTTTTAGAAAAATACCAAAAATTTACCCTATTCTAATTTTGATATTTCGAATTCAAAAAATAATTTTATTTTACCAAATTAAAAAAATATAAATTTCATTACTTAATTTAAATATTAATTCCCGTCATCAAAACCAAAAAGTGAGTTTATTTAAAAAAGTAAAAACTATCAAAAGATAGACAAGTGATTATATAAAATTTAAATGTGAAATTTCTTATAATGAGCTAACTAGAATTAAATGATAAAAATATAATCTAATTATACTTCCAAATAATTCAAATGATTAATTTAACACTATAAATTATTTCGATTAAAAAATTTGTTTTCAATTAAAATTTAGTATTTTTCAGTATTCATCAAAATATGAAAGTTATCAGAAATGTACCAAACATTTATCCAAAATAAATTTCTATGTACTTATTCTAAAGGAGAATTTAATTTTATTAAATTGAATATATAAAAGTCTCAAATATTGTTATTAAAAAAATCCATTAAAAGGTAGTAAAATTGCATTTTTTTGCAAAATACTTCTTTTATCTGAAAAATGTGAATTTGTTCTTATATTATGTCTAAGAAACAAATAATATGGATTTTAAAATTCAATGGAGTATATAAAATTCAAATTTTTGTTATTACTATTTATAACCCCTTTTTGAACGGCTAGTTTGATAAGTCGTGGTGCGCTCGAACTCGGTGTTGCCTGTAGCACAAGCTATTGAATTACTTTAAAGAAAATAACTTACTATGAAATTTTAGGGTGTAAAATATTCTTCCAGTTGAGGACTCTATCTGTGATCTTAGTAATAATGGATTCAATGTCTCAGATTCGTCCCCTGCTTGAAGAGATGGGCAAGCATAGGTAATTCATTGACCTACTTTCTCTTTTCATGTCTAGCGTATTGCATAAGAAGACATCCCATCGGAAAACACACCTTTTGGAAATGAATAAATTGATCTTGGGATTATTGATAACTTGACCTCTCCAATGGAAATAAAGATTCAGCACTATAATAAGGTCTCGAATCGATCTCTTGTTGGAAATCAATAAGATTGTAGTATCATTAGCAAAACATTGGTGTGATATGGGTGGGAGGTTCCACTTCCTTAGATATGAGATCATCTCCCAATTTCTCATTCTTCTAAGGATAAAGTGGATAAGAATTTCCTAGGTGAGAATGGAAAGGCATGGAGAGATGGGTTCACCTTGCCTTATTCCCATGTCTCCTTGAAAAAACCCATGTTACATGCCCATGAAATTAACCACCAACCAAGATAAACAAAAACATCTAATGTTGAGGTTAGTAGACATGGTGGAGAATCTCATACCAGAAAGCACCTTATTAATATAGCTCCATTCAACCCAATCATACCCCCTATTCATATCCAATTTGAGGGCCAAATTAGATCCATGGGTCCCGGTGTTGATTTACCCCACCATCTCTTCTGCGAGAGGTATGGTTACTTGAATAGAAAAACCATTCACAAACCCATCTTGTTTAGCATAAAACCATATTTGAAAGTGTGCATAAATACTAGAGTTTATAATGCATGCAAGTATTTCATATGGGAAATTTCACATGCTAAATCAGTGATAGTGAATATTGGATGATGGGTTATTGATCTTGGGAAAGAGGACCATAGTGGTGGCATAACAAATATTGGTAAGCTGCCTCCCATAATGATTTTTAAATGGCCTTAATAAGATCAAATATTTCCACCTCCAATGATTCCCTGTAGAAAGAGCCAGGGAAACCATCTGAACTTTGCATGCTATTTGATTTAATATTTAATATACCCTTATGAATTTACTCTTCTTCGGGAATGGACATCCTCACATCATTATCTATATGATTCATTTGATTTACGATAATATCCAAGAAATCTGCATCACCACCTGGGTACCCATATGGCATGCATGGATTCATACTAGTAAGAAATTCATTGAACGCGGTGTGTGCAAGGTTCCCCACCACCTCCCTGTCATTTGAATATGACACATCCTCCTGCATAATGATGGGTGAGGTCAGGTGTCTCCCCTCATTGATACATGAATTGAAAAATGCAGTGTTCATGCCACCTTCTGCAAGGCACTTAAACCTTTACACTTTCCCCGCCATGCATTCCGGATAAAGGATCTTATTTGAGAGTGTCTCTTGTTTCCTAGAAAAGTATTCAAAAACTTGGTCATCCTAGGCCCCACGAGAGAGGCGTCGAGACATTCGATTGCTTTCAAGGCATCCGCCACATCCCTATCATTCGAAGGGAATATTTTTTTCCAGACCTGGAGCCTGGTTTTAAGCCACCATAATTTGTTATGGAAGGAAATCCAAAGAATCCCCCGAGTGGGTTCTACACACAAACAACTTAGAATATAATGGTACCCAGGGCGGTTGGTCCAGAATTTTTAGAATCTGAAGGATTTGCGACTTTCTTAATTCGGTGCATGAGAAACAAGGAGGAGAGAGTGGTATAAAATTACTTTCACCAAATGGGAAACTTTGATGTTGGGGAAGGATGGGATGGCCTGCATGTTGGCCAGACAACTATCAAGATAGATCCAAGACTGACAAGACCCTCGTTGGTTGTTATAGTAGGCGAATTGGTCTCCTATTTATCCAAGGTCCAAAAGCACGTTTCTTGCCCTGATTTTCACAAACTCTAGACTTTCTTTTATAGGGAAATGACCTCACCCATTAGACAGGCTTCAGCTTGTGCAAAAGCACCCACTGGGACATTGACCAACAAGAAGGACCCCTCACGCAAGACCGTAAGATGGGGAATGGACACCACCCAGATGCATGGAGCGAAGAGGCCCGAAGCTGAGACACATAAGGAATCATAGAAATATCCGCACAGAGAAGCCTCATAAGACGGGCCAAGATCGCACAGGGGGAAGCGGATCAGCAGGGGCACCCGAACGGGAGCCAGAATAGAAGATCGTCAGCCACTGAATCACCGTCCCGATGCCTCCAGATGAAGCAGCAGCGGGTGCAAAATTTTAAAATCATGGCGGCACGTGGGGCGTGTTCTCACTACCGGAACAGTTCGTAGACATTTCCTAATGTTTTTTTACTACGAATTGTTAAATTTTTTTACAAGATAAAAAATTATTATTATTTTATGGTTTTACCAGAAATCCTAAGAGTGTCCCAACATTGAGCTTAACATATTCAAGCTCGGATTGGGCTTGGTAAAGAGCAACGTGACATAAGAACTAATAAAAAGGGTTTATGAGAGAGAAAGGGGTGTATAATAATATTTAAATGACTTGGAGATTAAGGGGTTTATATTGATACATTTCCCTATAAATTTAATGGAAATTAGATTCATTATACAAAAGATTTTCTTGAATGTAAATGAGGAGAGAGAAATCCCTTTCGGAATTTCGGCATAGTAACAGATGTACATGGGAGGAATTTAATGATATGGAAAGGGGTATAACATCATTTAAACATAAATATGGCAGTATGGGGGAGGTGTTAAACCATATACCAATATTTATAATTGAAATTAAAAGTGTATAACAATTTAAAGAATACTGGACAAAATGAGAAAGGAAGAAAAACCCCTTACTTGGATGTGTGCTTCCAAAGGCTTGAGAGTGGCATGAGAGAGGATTATTGGGAGCTTGGGTAACCTTGGGAATATTTTATAGAGAGGAGGGTAGAGGTTGGGTAAACTCTAAAGGCTTTGATTGAGGAGGAAGTGAGAGCTTGGGTGGATTTATATATGAAAGGTGAGAGAATTCTTTATTATTTTGTTTTGGGAAACCTCACATTAAACTAATCCAAACCAAAAACAATCCCATAATTTTTTCCCATGGATTTTGGAAAAGGGATGTGGAAGAAAATTATTTTATAATTCCAAAGTCCTAAATTTTTATTTTAATGGGGTTTTCTATGTGTAGGTGAGTCACACTCTCAAGGAAAACAATTTAAAAAGACCAAATGTTTAATATGTCTTGAGGGGTTCACTAAACCTTTGTAAAATAAATCAAACAAATCAAAAATCAAATTATTTTAATGGAAAAAAATATAGTTTCCAAACATAAAGTTTATAGTATTTTATTACATCACTATTGGGTCATTATGATGTCATAAAACACATTATATATTTAAACGGTATTTAATTTTTACCCAAAAATTTGACAGGCTCAGAAAATTATGAAAATTTCACCGTTGGATAATTTTGATGTCCTAATTCTAGAAACAATATTCATTTTATCTAAATAATTTTCTAAATATGTTAATTCTCACTTTTAAAATAAAAACTGACATTTATCTAAAATTTATGGGTTTTGACCAAAATGGCTTTCAAACATTAATAAAAATTACAATTGCATTCATAAAATTATATGATCATTTACATTTAATGAAAAATAATTTCATAATTATAATAATAATTTATAAAAATATTATTTAATCCAAAAATACACTAATTCATCCAAATAGTTTTCTTTGTTGAACATTAACATAAATTACTATTTGTGCCTTAAAAACTATTTACAAGGTAACAATAATAAAATAAAAATATATTCATTATTATATACAAAAATAATGTACATAACCATAGTGATAAGGCCTTGTTACATAACACTTTATAACACTCTCATAAGACCGAAGAGTAAGGTTTGTGATGGTGAAAGACTCTTGGGGTGGCTCAGATAACATTTCTCAAGTGGTAACCTCTATCAACTTCCAATTCTCTCGTTGGCAGTCCCACTTGAGCTTAACATATTCAAGTTCGGATTGGGCTTGGTAAAGAGCGAATCCCAAAGATGCAACCTTCTTTATGACCTATGACAAAAGTACTTAGTATGGGTCACGTTTACTGGATGAGGCCATCATTTCCTTTGTCTGAGTAAATTCGATTTGTTAAAGCCCTATATATATATACTAATCATGTGATCAATGTTCAACAACTATATTAGCAACGGTCGCAATTCATAACTGTATTTTAAAACCCAAAAACATAAAACCAAAGAATTTTACATTTTATATAAACATTTTACATAATGATACATTTAATTAGATCATGATGGATTTCCATTAATTAATTTTTGGGTCATTACATACACCACACAAAAAGTAATAGTGGAAAATATAGCATGAATCTCAAGAGAATAAAAGTGAGATAAAAACTGGTTAACTTGTACTTTTCCTTGGTCGATGGTACATTAACATCATGTATAATAGTTAAATAATTTTTATTAAAATATAAAATAAGTATATACATAAATATGATATCATGTATGATCCTTTAATATTGGTTTGTTAATAATATTTTAGTAGTATCATCATTTCAGGTGTTAATTGATCTATTTTCCATTATATGATCAGTTACGTAAGCCATGATTGTTACGGATATAGTGTATTTGATTAATATATAGAATTTTATTAAGTTCATATACATTATTTTTAATCATAAAATGAAAATTTTTCTTGAATGATTACGATGGGGAATGAATCTCATCGCGTTCGTGGAGACCGTAATCTGTACGTACACACGAGTGACAATATCATTATATTGATGGTGAAATCATATGTAATTGGATGGTATATCATATATAAAGAGTCATTAACATGATATATTTATTATTTACATCAGATATATTCATTACTATACCCATCCAAAATAATGAAGTGTTTGAATAACAACCTACACCACGATGTGGAGACGGTAAGCCATACGTACGCACGTACTGTGACTTTGTCATTCATATGATGGATAGAATAATGAATATGGTTGTAAAATTATAGTAACATAATAGTATATAAAATATAATATAGTTATTATTTGATATTGGAAACAACAAATAAATAGAAAGTGGAAAAAGAAAATAACATGAAAGAGGTGATGAAATATTTACCTCTTCTTCGGGTTCTTCCTTTTGATTTGATCATAGGGGACCTTTAGGTTGGATTTATAATCAATGGCCTCTAGGTTTAATTTATGATAGTTGAGAATATATTTGGGTAGGGTTTGGTCGATCCAAAAGGCTTTGGAGGTGTGAAATTAAGAGAAAAGGAAGTACCCTTTTATAAGAGAGGTGAGGGTCACTTTAGGAAATTCTTGAAATATTATTTTATAAAAAAACATTTTCAGATTCTAATGGCTAAAAAATAATTTATTTATAGGCTAAGGTGGTTATTTTTCGAAAACCTATCAACCAATAGGTTTTAGATAGGTTTATGTCACCATATTAACCTTATCATTTAGATTTAACTCTTAGTTAAATAGTTTGTCATTTACCGTGTCTCTTTGTTGTTTTATATTATATGGTTAATAAAATTACTATAACGAGACAAGAGAACCCCAAGTGGATCATTATTAATATATATATCCTTATACAATGCCTTTGGCCGAACCTTATATTTTTAAGAATATTATATCAATTAATAATATAGTATTTGTTTTAAAAACTCAATTATGTAAATTTTGACACTATTTAGAATTTGATTTTTTTGAAAGCCATAAAAAATTTATTACTTCGAATAAAATTTATTCAACCAATCCTAAAATGTGATATTAACCTAGAAAATTATTTTAATTCATCATAAGTCTCAATTTAAATTTATTTAGATATAAATAATATTAATTATTTTAATATTTCATTAATAAGGTAATTACTGCATCCTTATTGTGTCACAAATAAATTAAATTATTTAATGTCTAAAAATTATAATTAAAATAAAATTATGTAGGAAATATTTTTAGATTTATAATTAATATTTATAGTCTATATTAACGTATGTGTAACCCTATATTAAAAATGGTTTAGTTATTAAACATTGAATTTAACACTTTTAACTCTTCTTTAAATAAAATAATAACAAATGTCCTAATTAATTCCAAGTGGACCAAAGAGTATTATATTTTATTACTAAGGTTTTTTTGGTTTGAATTACACTTATCCAATAGAATTATGACATGTTTTAGGGTAATTATAATATCATTTTTAAACTTAATTATCTTATTTACTTTAAACCGTGGTAAATAAAAGTTAAATGTTACTATTCACCAAAATAATTTTTCATCTTATTGAACCACATTTTAATTAATTATGTTAACCTTATCTATCAGATTTTTGAAATTGAACACAAAGAAGTGGTAAAATTATGTTTTATGAAAATTTTCAAATGCTCCTAGAAGTTGGGTAAAAGACGATAAAAAGTTCAATAAAATTATATATATATATAAACTTATTATAAAATGAATCCGATTAATTAACATGAAAATATATAGGTATTATGTATATATTTTGACTTAAAATAAATGAAATAAATAACTATTAAAGTAAAAAGATGGTTTTGAACAAGAACTCAGTGTTATTCACTATTCATCAAAAATATAATGTTTTCAGAAAAATACAAAAAAATCACCCTAAGCTAATTTTGATATACCAAAGTCAAAAATTAATTCTATTTAACCAAATTAAAACATAGTAGTTTCATAAATTAATTTAAAATTAATTCCTGTTGTCAAAACCGAAAAGGGGATTTTTTTTAAAATGTAAAAACTATAAAAAGATTCACAAGTGTTTATGTCAAATTTAAACATAAAATTACTTATAATGACCTAAATTTTATTAAATAATAAAAATATAATCAAATTATACTTCCAAACCATTCAAATTCATAATTTAACACTATACATTATTTCAATTAAAAATGTTTTTTTAAATTAAAATTAAGTATTTTTCAGTATTCATCTAAATGTAAATGTTATCAGAAAAGTTACAAATATTTATCCAAAATAAATTTTTATGTCCTGATTCAAAATAAGATTTTAATTTCACTAAATTGAATATATAAAATGTCAAATATTGGTTTTAAAAAGGGTTTTCCATTATAATGTGGTAAAATTTCATTTTTAAAAAAATACTTCTTTTATCAGAAAAAAATGAATTCATTCTTATATTATGTCTAAGAAAAACATAATATAGATTCTAAAATTGTATAGAGTATATAAAATTCAAAATTCAGTCAATACTATTCATAACCACTTTTTGAACAAGTAGTTTGGTAAGTCGCGGTGCGCTCGAACTCGGTGTTGCATGTAGTGAAAGCTGTTGAATCACATTAATGAAAATAACTTACTATGAAATCTTGGGGTGTTACATTATTCCCTTCATTTGGAAATTGCATCCTCGAAATTTTAAAATTGGGCTTGGGAACTTCATTGAAATTCCCACATCAGAAAAAGAGTCAATAATACTATCACTCTAAAAGATAGAAAGAGAAGTACAAAGGTCACCCGAGATGACCCATATTAGGAGTCCATATAGGAAAACATGGATATGGTAGATAAATTAAGTGTCATGTTCTTATGGAGAGTGATATAAAACATGATCAAAATAATGTTAACAACAAGAAAACCACAAAATCGTGATGAGATAAAAGTTATTAGTTTCCTTGTAGGAAAAGTAAACTGACACCGTTTTTTGTTTTAAGTTTCCTTACATAATGTTGAGGAATTTATTTATGAGATTGACTAAGAACATAAAGAGATCTACTTACTTTTTGAGTAGAGTTTCATCCTTTAATAAATTTCTACCACGAACTCATATTTTTTTCAAATGATGAGTATTCAAGATGACTTGGTCACACCTGAAGTGATAGAATCAACTTCTAGAGAATCATGTAATCCACAAAGGATAAACTATATATTTACCTTATCTTTAGAGATTAACCAAAACCAAAATGGTTAGTACAATATTAGATGATCCCCAAAAAGGATAATCCTTTAGAGAAATAAATATTAATCCTAATTTCTAAAATTAAACCAACAATACCCAAACTCCAATAAATAGCATTCAATAAACATTTGTACTTAAAATCCTTCAATATAATCAAAACTAATATTGAAACCCAAAACATAGAAGAATTTGATTACATTATCGTACACATTAAATTGTATCTCTAAATAACATCGACTACTCTTAAAGTCACATACATAAAAGTAATTAACCTAATAACCTATTCTATATGATAGGTTAATCATTTCCATAAATAAACCAAATCGCTATAAATCCACAATATAAACATAGATAAAAATCCACCATTACTCCTCAAATGAAATCCCATAGTATTCTATTTTCCTTAGGAATATAGTGTTCCCAACAGAGCGAACATCTTCCAAAATAACATTTACCACTTAATCATCAAATCATTTTACAATACTAATTATATCAATTTGATAAGACATAAGATCCCCAATCAACTTATTATTGATCAATAATATCATTTAACTAAAATTATTTAATCACACTAACCAAGGAATTTACATAGTCCACTCGTAGGCGATAAATCCCAATCACACTCTGGTTGTGGGTTTGATTCCTGCAGCATTCTCCAACGTGATGGGTTGTCACATGGTCTGTGTGTTGTCCTTTTTCAAAAACTCTATTTTATAAAATTCCCAAAATGAGTTAAATTCATGAAAATAACTATAATATAATTTCACCACAAATGTTATCTCATACCTCGCATTTTCATCCCAAAATTTAATAATATGTATTTCCTCAAATTGAAGGATCATATAAACCCAAATGGTTATTTATAACTATATCAATAATAGAAAAGATAATTATTCCTAAAATATAATTTTCACATAAGAAACAATAGGGTTACACATACAAGAGAAAATCCTAACAATGTAATCCCATCAACAAAGAGCACTAAAACATTTAAACATTTCACCATCCATTTATTTCCACAGAGGTTCTTCCTTAACCAAGAGTTTATCCTATAGAATAGTGCATTCGCTCGGGTAATTCCCAGGTCCCCTACATTTACGGAAAATAACTGTAAATAGATTATTGTGGTCATTTTTATTTTCTTCTATATTACTCTTCATTTTTCCTTGGAAATTCATTAATTTATTTCCTTATTTCCCACCAATAAAGCATTTATTTGTTCCATTGAGACAATTCTCTAAGTTTCTCCTTCCACATTTCCTGCATGGTGGAAATTGAGCTTTTTTTCTCCAAGGTCTCCACTGCTGGAGCTCTTATCATTCACCGCCTTTCTCTTCTGTGTTGAATCCAGGAGTTGGTTAATATATATGTTGTTGATCATATTTTTGGAAAACTGATTCGGCATTAACACGATATCTTTTACACCTATCAACATTCTATTTCATTGCTCATTTCCACCATTATGCACATATTGTACATCATGTTCAATGTTACTATGACTTCCTTGGAATCTAGCCATTGACTAACACAACAAAGCATAGTGTGAGTCATATAATCATTTAGAGAATATCATAACACCTTATTTTCAATCTAAACCACCTTAGGATTAACCAAGGTTATTTATTCTCATCTTATTTTAAAATCCTTCCAATCCTTTTGTAATGAAAATGTGAATTATCCTAAGCATATCCCTTGAAAGAGTCATAACCAAAAGTGTAGCAAGGCCCGTTGTCGTGCACCAGTTCTTGTTCGAGTCTTGATCAAAGTCATGTTTTCGGGTTTACCCCTAGGTACATCTGTGTGAGAGCCACCTCTACCTGCTCGTATCTAGACAGATATGTATTTCTTGGAAAACTCACAAAATCTATACAGTAAAAAAATTCTAGGATGTTCTTCTATACTAATCCTCAAAGTCTATCATAGGGTAGTGTTCTCCAATCAGAGTTTCTCTAGATCTAGTTTCAATGGTTTCTACTTAACTTTCTCTGATACCAACTATAATTCCATGACACCAGTTACCCAGAGTCGGTGTATTATTACATAAAATTTGCATGATATAAGGAACCATGTCCCGAAAGACCACTCAGTTTAGTAGCCTTAGAAGTATGAGATAAATTCATAAGTTTTACATTACATCATGAAATAAAAACATCAACACCATTTTTTACCCTATTGAACACACTTATATCCTTATCTTATCCCTACAGGTCAACCATAAAATACATATTCACATCTTGGGAAAAATAAAACATAGAAAGGGGTGAGATCGGATGCTCAGTACAGATTACAATATAGCAGAAACATTCATAAATAAGAATAAACATTTAAGGCAATGTATTAGACTAAAACAAAAGCCTTTTAAACTTAAACATCAGCGTAATATGGAGAATATTAAATCAAATAATTCCATTTACATATTCAAATGTATATTCTACTAGTCGAATAATCACATGCAATATCAATATCCACTTTCATAATGATGGAATGTCTAATGCCAGACTTCATAACCACATAGTCAAGGCCTTGTGCGAAGACTACAAATAATATTTGTCAAGGCCTTGTTCCAAGACACAAGTTTCTCTCATGAGACCTAACATTTCATCGAGGAGCTATATCAGGCTCCTCCCATCACATACTAAGTCCAATTCATTCTTTATATGAAAAGGTTTAAACATAACATAAACATTATTATTAAAACAAGCTTACGAAATGTCAATACCTTATCCATAAAACATGAATGGTATAAAAATAGCACATCCACAGTAGAACATATCAAAACACATTAAATACAATATTTAATATTTGTATCATAATAAATCAAACTCGATCAAGATTAATATCCCATAAAAAATGTTTACATAGTTGAAAATGATCGGTAAAAATCGTTTAGATAAATATACCTTTTTGGTGAAATCATTTAAAAGTCACATAATTTATAAATGAAGTCATTTAAAAGATAGTTTTTAATCAAAGTTTCCCACACCACTTTGAATATTTTTAAAGGAATTACATTTTAAAACATTCATGTCCATATAAATAAATCCTTAAAATCATTTTAAAACATTGACATTAATGAGAAATGTTTAGAAGAATAAATTATTAAAACATTTAAAATAATATCTTACATAGAGTTCCTAACCAAATGAGAGATGCTTGAATACAAAAAATTAGAGAAATAAAAACATTATAATATCCTGAGAATAAAGGGATTCATGATATACTATGTCAAAGTACAGTATATACACCAAATAAAAGTGGATTGGTGCATAAAAACAAAGAAGTCTCAATGGAATGTAAGTTGAGAAGAATTCCTTTATAAGGACCGTATCTTTTAGTTAAATATAAATAAATGAAATAATTATTTGTGTAAAATATAAATACACACAATATTATTGGATATTCAGTGTAAATAAATTAGAGGATATTCACACATATTCTTTTGAAAACAACACCAATGACTTGGTTGTTTAACTCAATGAATATAAACTGAGTTAAAATTACTCTAATAAAGTTTATACCGATGACTTGAGAATTTATAAATGGAGATATTATGTGTATCAATAGTATATACACACAACGGGGAGTGTAAATTACTATATAAGTAAATAAATTGTTATTCCACACATAATCTTGGAGTATAGTAATCAATGAAGTTTGCGTACAACCAAATGAGTGGAAATTGATATTTGAAATTCCCTTACCGATTTGGTAACTTATGAAACATAAAACCCATGGAAGAAAGATCATCCAATGATGATGTAAATACCCATAAATTGAATATTATTATGCAAACAATACAATAATGGGAAGTATATACACCACACAAAAGGTAATAGTTAAAATTATATTATTAATCTCATTGGAATAAAAGTGATATGAAAACCCCTTACCTTGTACTATTCCTTGGTGGAGGGTATGTTAACATTATGTAAAATGGTAAAATAATTTTTATTAAATTATACAATAACTATATACTAAATATGATATCATATATGAGCCTCTAATAATTATTTGTTAAAAATATTTTAGTAGTATCATCGTTTCGGGAGTTAACTAATTCGTTTTCCTTTATATACTCGGTTACGTAAGCCATGTTTTTTATGGATAGGATGTATTTTATTCATATCCAAAATGATATTAAGTTCTTATAATTTATTTTTAATCATAAAATGAAAATTATTCTTGAAGGATTACAATGGAGAATGAATCTCATCGTGTTCATGGAGACGGTAATCCGTATGTACGCACGAGTGACAATGTCATTATATTGATGATGAAATAATATTTAATTGGATGGTATATAATATATAAATAATAATTAACATGTTTTATTTATTATTTACATCATTTATATTCATTTTTATACTCATCCAAAATAATGAAGTGTTTGAAAAACAAACTACACCACGACGTGGAGATGGTAAGCTGTACGTATGCACGTATGGTGACTTTTTCATTCATATGATGGATAAAAAAATGAATATGGTTGTACCATTTTAATAACATCACATTATACATAAGATACTAGAGTTATTATTTTATAATGGAAAAAAAAAATACGAAGTGGAATAAGAAGAGAACATGAAAGAGGTGATGAAAAAGTTACCTCTTCTTCGGGTTCTTCCATTTGATTTGATCAAAAGGGATCCTTATGTTGCCTTTCTGATCAAATTAAGGCCTATAGGTTTAAGGGAGGATGGTTGAGAAAATATCTAGTGATGTTTTGGGGGATCCAAAAGGCTTTGGAGGTGTGAAATTTAGAGAAGGGGAAGTACCCTTTTATAGGAGAGGTGAGGGTCACTTTAGGAAAATCTTAACATATTATTTTATATTAATATAATTTTAGGTTTAGAATGGATCAAAAAAGATTTATTTAGAGTATAATGTGGTTATGGGTTTTATACCTCTCAACCAATTGTTTTTAGATAGGTTTAGGTCACCATATTAACCTTATCTTTTAGATTTAACTCTTAGTTAAATAGTTTGTCGTTTACAATGACTCTTTGTATTTTTATGTTATATGGTTAATAAAAATAATATAACAAGCCAAGAGAACACAAAGAGGTTAATTATTAATATATATAGCCTTATATATGTCCTTTGACTGAACCTTAAATTTTTAGAAATATTATATCAATTGATAATAGAGTATTTCTTTAACAAAACACGATTATGTCAATTTTGACCCTATATAGTATTTGGTTTTTTTGAAAGCCATAAATACTTTATCACTTGGAATAAAATTTATTTAACCAATGCTAACATGTCATATTAACCTATAATTTTTTTTGAATTTATCATAAGTCTCAATTTACATTTATTTGGATATTTAAAATATCAATTATTTTAATATTTCATTAATAAGGTAATTAGTGCATCATCGTTGTATCATAAATAAGTGAAATTATTTAATGTCTAAAAATTATAAATAAGATACCATTATGTAGGAAATATTTTTATATTTCTAATGAATATTTATCGTCGAAATTATCTTCTGTGAAACCCTATATTAAAAATGGTTTAGTTATTAAACTTTGAATTTAACACTTTTAACTCTTATTTAAATAAAATAATAATAAATGTACTAATCTATTCCAAGTGGACCAAAGAGGAACTTATTTTATTACTAAGGTTGTTTTTGGTCGAATTACACTTATCCAATCGAATTAGGAAACATTTTAGGGTAATTATAATATCAGTTTTTACCCTCAATTACTATATTTACTTTTAACCGTGATAAATAAAAGCCAAAAGTTACTATTTATCAAAAATTATTTTCATCTTATTGAACCGTATTTTACTTTCTGATGTTAACTGTGTCTCTCGGATTTTTTAAATTCAACATAGAAGCGGTAAAATTATGTTTTATGCAAAATTTCAAATGCTCACTGAAGGTGGGTAAAAGATAGTAAAAAGTTCAATAAAATTTTATATATCTAAACTTATTATAAAATGACTCAAATGAATTAAATTGAACATATATAGGTATTATGTATATATTTTGACTTAAAATAAATAATTATCTAATCAAAAGGACGATTTTAAATAATAACACAGTGTTTTTACTATTCATCAAAAATTTAATGTTTTTAGAAAAATACCAAAAATTTACCCTAAGCTAATTTTGATACTCCGAATTCAAAAATTAATTCTATTTTACCAAATTAAAAATATATAAATTTCATTACTTAATTTAAAAATTAATTCCTGTTATCAAAACCAAAAAAGCGTGTTTTTAAAAAAAAGTAAAAACTATCAAAAGATAGACAAGTGATTATATAAAATTTAAATATGAAATTACTTATAATGAGATAAATTTAATTAAATGATCAAAATATAATCTAATTATACTTCCAAATAATTCAAATACATAATTTAACACTATAAATTATTTCGATTAAAAAAATTATTTTTAATTAAAATTTAGTATTTTTCAGTATTCATCAAAATATGAAAGCTATCAGAAAAGTACCAAACATTTATCCTAAATAAATTTCTATGTACCGATTATAAATAAGAATTTAATTTCATTAAATTGAATATATAAAAGTTTCAAATATCGGTTTTAAAAAAATCTATTAAAAGGTGGTAAAATTGCATTTTTTTTAAAATATTTCTTTTATCTGAAAAATATGAATTTGTTCTTATATTATGTCTAAGAAAAAAATAATATGGACTTTAAAATTCTATGGAGTGTATAAAATATAAAATTTGGTTAATACTATTTATAACCTCTTTTTGAACGTCTAGTTTGATAAGTCGTGGTGCACTCGAACTCGGTGTTGGCTGTAGCACAAGCTATTGAATTACTTTAAAGAAAATAACTTACTATGAAATTTTAGGGTGTAAAATATTCTTCCAGTTGTGGACTGTATCTGTGATCTTAGTAATAATGGATTCAATGTCTCAGATTTGTTTGCTTCATGAAGAGATGGGCATGCATAGGTAATTCATTGACCTGCTTTCTCTTTTCACGTCTAGCGTATTGCATAAGAAGACATCCCATCGGAAAACACACCTTTTCGAAATGAATAAATTCATCTTGGACTTATTGATAACTTGACCTCTCCAATGGAAATAAAGAGTCAGCACCATAATAAGTTCTCGAATTGATCTCTTGTTGGAAATCCATAAGATTATGGTATCATTAGCAAAACATAGGTGTGATATGGGTGGGCGGTTCCACTTCCTTCTATATGAGATCATCTCCCAATTTCTAATTCTTCTGAGGATAAAGCGGATAATAATTTCCTCGATGAGAATGGAAAGGCATGGAGAGATGGGGTCACCTTGCCTTAATCCCAGGTCTCCTTGAAAAAACCCATGTTACTTGCCCATGAAATTAACCACCAACCAAGAGGAACAAAAACATCTAATGTTGAGGTCAGTAGACATGGTGGAGAATCCCATACCTAACACCACCTTGTTAATAGAGCTCCATTCAACCCAATCATACAATTTGAGGGCCAAATTAGAGCCATGGGTCCTGGTGTTGATTTACCCCACCATCTCTTGTGCGAGAGCTATGGTTACTTGAATAGAAAAACCATTCACAAACCCATGTTGTTTAGCATAGACCCATATTAGAAAGTGTACATACATACTATAGTTTATAATGCATACAAGTATTTCATATGGTAAATTGCACATTCTAAATGGGCGATAGTGAATAATAGATGATGGGTTCTTGATCTTGGGAAAGAGGACCATAGTGGTGGCATAACAACTATTAGTAAGCTGCCTCCCATAAGAATTCCTAAATGGCGTTAATAAGATCAAATATTTCCACATCCAATGATTCCCTGTAGAAAGAGCCAGGGAAACCATCTGAACCTTGTATGGTATTTGTTTTAATATTTAATATACCCTTATGAATTTACTCTTCTTCTGGAATGGACATCCTCACATCATTATCTATATGAGTCATTTGATTTACGATAACATCCAAGAAATCTGCGTCACCACCTTGGTACCCATATGGCATGCATGGATTCAGACCAGTAAGAAATTCATTGAAGGTGTTGTGTGCAAGGTTCCCCACCACCTCCCTGTCATTTGAATATGACACATCCTCCCGCATCATGATGGGTTAGGTCAGGTGTCTCCTCTCATTGATACATGCATTGAAAAATGCAGTGTTCCTGCCACCTTCTGCAAGCCACTTAAACCTTTACACTTTCCTCGCTATCCATTCATGATAAAGGATCTTTTTTGAGAGTGTCTCTTGTTTCCTAGAAAAGTATTCAAAAACTTGGTCATCCTAGGCCCCACGAGAGAGGTGTCGAGACATTCGATTGCTTTCATGGCATCCGCCACATCCCTATCATTCGAAGGGAATATTTTTTTCCAGACCTAGAGCCTAGTTTTAAGCCACCATAATTTGTTATGGAAGGAAATCCAAAGACTCCCCCGAGTTGGTTCTACACACAAACTACTTACAATAAAATCGTACCCAGGGCGGTTGGTCGAGAATTGGTAGAATCTGAAGGATTTGCGACTTTCCTGATTCGGTGCATGAGAAACAAGGAGCAGAGAGTGGTATAAAATTCCATTCACCAAATGGGAAACTTTTATGTTGGGGAAGGATGAGATGGCCTGCATGTTATCCATACAACTATCAAGATAGATCCAAGACTGACAAGACCCTTGTTGGTTGTTATAGTAGGCGAATTGGTCTCCTATTTATCCAAGGTCCAAAAGCAGGTTTCTTTCCATTATTTTCACACACTCTAGACTTTCTTTTATAGGGAAATGAACTCACCCATTAGACAGGCTTCGGCTTGTGCAAAAGCATCCACTGGGACATTGACCAACAAGAAGGACCCCTCACGCAAGACCGTAAGATGGGGAATGGACACCACCGGGATGCATGGAGCGAAGAGGCCCGAAGCCGAGACACATAAGGCATCATAGAAATATCCGCACAGAGAAGCCTCATAAGACGGGCCAAGATCGCACAGGGGGAAGCGGATCAGCAGGGGCACCCGGACGGGAGCCAGGATAGAAGACCGTCAGCCACTGAATCACCGTCCCGATGCCTCCAGATGAAGCAGCAGCGGGTGCAAAATTTTGAAATCGTGGCGGCACGTGGGGCGTGTTTTCACTACCGGAACAGTTCGTAGACATTTCCTATTGTTTTTTTACTACGAATTGTTTAATTTTTTGACAAGATAAAAAATTATTATTATTTTATGGTTTTACCAGAAATCCTAAGAGTGTCCCAACATTGAGATTCTTGGAATGTAGTAATTTTGAGATGATATCAGTTTCACATAGAAATCATTATGGATTGTAAAATTCATAATATGGACCATGGAATAAGTGGAGTTGTTTTAAGCAGGTCATGTGAGAAATTAATGTTACATTATCAATAATGAAGAAATGTCTTTATTTTGTAAAATATTTTGTCATCATGGTCGAAATAATGTGAATAAAACTAAACTTAATTTTTTTTAATGAGATGATATAACATAAAAGTGTGATGATGTCATTTTGATTTAATTTAGAAAATGTAATACCATAAATGCTTCACAAAAGAGGCTAAATATTTAAACATCAAATATTTTTGAGCTTATACAGTTGAAAATTTTAGAGACAATGTTCATTTAACATATTATTGTGTTTAATTGAATTAATTTCGTTGTGTAGACTAAAAATAAATATAATTCTTTTTAGAGTGTTTATTTTTTATGTAGTTAAAATAAAAGGGAGTGGGCCATTTATAAATAGTACCAAACATATAATAGTTTGAAGTAATTTTTTTAATGATTTTAGTCAAAGTCTCAATTGATAAAGCTTTCTAATAAGTATATATCTATATATACATGAAAATAATAATGGTTTCATTGAGAAGATGAAATAAAGTTCAGATAAGATAAAAAGGTGGATGTTTGAGGAAAATTATAATTTTAAATAGTTTTGAAGAAAATAAATTACATTAATTGTTTATATTAAAAACTATGTGTTTCTTTATCCTAAATTCAAAATATTCATATTATGATATATAATCTAAAAATAGTTCAATATTGATATATTTATGTCAAATTTAAAAGTTATTCCTTATCAATGTTAAAATAGAATGCCTTGTGAAGCATGATTAATGTGTGGAATATCGAATTTACACTAAAAATACTCTAAATCAATACAGTTGCCTTTTTTTTATAAAAATATTTTTAGAACTGTAGTTGATAATAATGATGTCCAGGTTATTATACACTCTTATAGGATTTTTATAGTGATATATTGAAAAAAAATATTAAATTCAATGGTATTGAATTACATAGAGATCATGTATAACTTTTATATCTAGAAATATATTTTTTTAACATTTGAAATAAAATTATTTAGTCATATCTAGTGCCGAATAAAAATATAATTATTTATATCCATGGTTAATAAAGAATTTTGAGGCATAAAACTATTAGTTTCTAAAATTTTCTATCAATATTTTTTAGTTTCTTAACTTGGGTGTTAGTATTTTATTATTTTGTTCTGATAAATTTTAAAATCCACTCATTTATTGGTTTAATAAATCTTCTTTTCTTAATTGTTATAGATATATTGAATTAGTGTTTAGGAATTGTAGTATGTTGGTTAAGAAGTTCTATATTTATTTGAGAGAAGATGGAAAATCTTATTGGTCCACATAGCCATAGACAGACACATAGGAAAATATATGATGTAAAAGAATCAAATAGACATCTTAGTGCAGATATATGTCATCTATTTAAATCACATAGGTATTTCCATGAAGATCCATGTAGCTGCAATACATACTCTTTTCTGGGAAGAGCCACATAGTTTTTTCAACCATGTAGGTGATTGTGAGGCGTAGACCATTATCTATGTAACTAATTGAGAACCAAATATCTAGTTGTAAGACATAGAAAAATTTTAATGTAACAAATTGTGAACTGAATAGATTATTTTATGACGTAGCTAAATTGTTACATAATCTATTGAGAGTTCTACCACTGATTTGCTATATTTTTATTTTATATCTTCCATGATTATATGTGTATTATGGAAATTGGATGATGAAAGAACACAATATGAGTATCAACCACATATTATAAATGTTTGATAACACATTACATGGACAAAACACATATTATGAGTGTTGACTACATTGCATGAAACTCACGGTTGTTCCAACACTGCCATTTTCCAATTTTTCTGGAATTATAAAAAATGTCATATTTATTATTTTTTTCATAATTTTCAAGGATAAATGTTTTATATAAATGTTTATAATCATTTCATTACATTATAAATTCTTATAAATAATATAAAAAATAATCTTTGAGTATTTATATTGTTATTCATAAAAAATATCATAAAATTTCCAATCAAAATTTATTCTTTTTAACATCATATTTTATATTTTGATATACTACAAGTATGTTGCATTTTATGTTAATTATTTGAATTTTTTATGTCACAAATATATATCTACTAATTAAACTACTAAAGTTGTTTATTAATAATATAAATAAAAAACCATAAAAACATTTATTGAAATAAAAAATTTCCTAACATTAATTTAATACTCTATTTTCATATATTTTTATCAATAAATTGTTTTATGTTTATGAAAGTGGATTTTTATTTTTTATTTATTTTAATAATTATAATTTATTTTAATTAATATATTGGTAGTTATTTGAAAGAGTTCAATGCACAAACTTGACTAATTGAAAAATACTCTATGAATACTCTTCGTGTTTTGATATGTAACAACATGTATCGATATGTTAAATATTTTTAACCTTTGAATGTATGTGATGAGATTTAGAAACTCCAGAACATGGATAATTGAAGGATAAAGAAGAATGTTGGTGGTTGGTTTATAAGTATAGACTGGGACATGAAACATAAGAATATTTAGATACATCAATTTGGATGATTTTTATTGATATTTGACTAAGATCTCATGCGGCTACATTTTTGTTTGTGAAATCACAACGTAACATCAATGTTCAGTACTCTATTGATGATGCTATAAAAGTTATATGAGCTATATCTATTTCCACATCCTTCTCCCTATAGTTATCTACATTGTTTTCTGGTGTTTAGCATTTTATATGCTATCTCATCTATTTTTATAATTATAAGGATCATTGTATGCTCTTCCAAAATCAAAAAAAAATGTTTGACCTTGGTTATTATACAAAAAAGAAAATCTCGTGGGTTGTGACTCCCAAAAAAATTCACGTAAGAATTGGTTTTGACTCCTATAAAAAGTAATGCTTTTTTTGTTCCTCAAAGTACTGTAAAAGAAAGTGTATAAAAACTAGTTAGCACACCTTAAGATGCAGGGTTTCATTACGGGTATGGATCTTCTATTACATTAGAGAAGATTGAAGCGTAGAGTAAGATCATGGTGATCTGAACTACTTTTAATGCACACTATTCATATTTCATTTCCAGTGAGTTATAATATGAAATAACACTAATTTTTTTAATTCAATAATAATATTTGATGGATTATTTTTTAAAAAGATTTAATGTACTATTCAACCCCCTCAAGTTTGTTACTTCCATCTATTCTGGTCCAGAAATAGTAATTAGATTCAGATTCATTTGAATATGTTGAATTTATTATTTTTCTATTATACTAAAAATATATATTTGAACTAATAATCTAAGGAACAATGACCATTTCATGAAGATGGTAGTTATTAATGTAAAAATAGTTTGATACCTTGAAAAACCCCTTTTTTCAATGAATTTGATTATGTGTGTTGGAAAGATCAAATGCAATCACACAAAATGTAGTTAAGATTATATAATTGGATAGTCATGGATAAGATATATAATATACATGAATAATATCCACATATAGTTTTTGGAAAATATATGGTAAATTATGTTCTTATTTATAAGGTAATGAATTTTTTACAATTCTATAAGTAGAAGTGTTTATAATCTTGTTTTAGTTTGTAATATATCCCACTACACATGGATAATCCTTCAAGTTACTCAGTATGGGACAAACAAGAGTAAAAGAACTATCTTGGGAATACCATGATAGAATACCATTATTTTGTGATGGGAGATGACGTGTCAATGAACAATATTTTCATCTATTTACAAGCATTCCACATGCTAAGAGTGCACAATTTGGAGAACTAGAATATACATCTCTAGATAAAAATATCATGACAACATTACCTAAAATATGAAATACTAGGAAAGTGGCGATTGATAAAAGTTATAATGTAAATAGTATTATCTATATGAACTAATCAATGAACAACTATTTTATTAACTTTAATTAAAAAATTGCTATTGATGAGTCTAAAAAATAAAGTAATTAATTTTAAATATAATTTTAATGAATCCTTTACCACTTTTGAATCTCAGTTTGAGGAAAGTGAAAATGAGATATTATTTTTCCTAGAATATTTCCATGTTCATGAAATATAATGGAGGAAAGAGGCAATTAAAATTAAAGAAAAAAAGGAGTACATGAAATTAAATACTAGTAATAATAATGATGTTTCAAACAAAAACAACTATTAGTGCTGGAAGAAAGGGAAAAATAGGAATAATTATGTCAAACTAAAACATCAAAATTAATTCAAAGAAAAATATATAAAGGAAAATAAATAATTTATTAAAGGATGTGATTTTTCAGATAATTCATATTTGAGCAGTGACATAGGAATTGAACAATAATTAAGGAATCATAATTTTATAGCTATGAATTATGAGGCACGTGATTCATTCAATACTCCATTGATACCTCATAATAATTTTGATAATAATACAATATCAAGAGTTGAAAAAGAATATTATTCTGATTCTTGTTCATATTTTGGTTCTATGAATTCCAAAGATAAACATCTATATTAAGAAGATGAGTAATTATTGAATTTTATTTTCAAAATTACAAAACAATATAATGACATAAAAACTAAAAATAAGAAGTTGGTTTTATAATATGGTAAAGTGAAATAGAAATGTCAAAAATAAATATTGGTGGGTCCCAAAATGGAAAATAATAAATGAATTTTGATTCTGAGATATTGACACAAAAAGAAAAAAAATGATAGAATTAAAGATTTTCTAGACGTAAAAAATAAATATTTTGAAATAATATTCAATTCAGACTTGTGGAACATGAATACTATTAAAAATGAGTATAATAAGATCAATGAATAAAATAAGCAACAATTAAAAATATATTCTGGTTATAATGAAAATGTATATACCAATTTAGACACTATTAAAAAAAAACGAATATGGATTTGAAAAAGAATGACTCTAATTTCAAGAATCATTTTCTAATTTTTTTTTGAGGATAAGATAAATTTGAAATTATTTTTAAAATAATGAAGACAAAATATAATATAATGGTTTTGGTTTGAAAAACCATTCAATGATGATGAATACGACTACTTTTGTTAAAATCTTAAAATTGAGTATTTCAAGTGTAACATGTTTTATATGTAGAAACCAAGGGAATTATACTAGTAAATGATATTTTATATTTCCACAATATTTTGGAAATATAGATACATTATTTCTTAAATATTATGTCCAAACAAAACCTACAAATTGTTGATTTAAATATAATTTTATTGAAAAATGTTTTTATAATAATCTAATTAGACACAATTTATCATGTCTACCAAAATATTCTACATAAAATAAATATTACATGATATATTTCTTAAAAGTCTCAAATATTATTGGTATTTTGAAAATGGTGGTTATAAACTCAGGACATGAGATATTTTGAATTATTTATCTTTTAATTCATGTGGCGGAGGCCTAGATATATTTGTAGATAACAATAATGGTATGTTTAAGGTATTCGAAGATGTTTGTTATTTTAAAATTTTAATTATTTAAAATTGCTATTTTGAGTTATTTTAAAATATTATTAATTCATTATATCATAATATGATATGATGCATTCAAGGTAATATTTAAAAATTATAAATGAATTGTTTTGAAAAATAAACTTGTTTTGTTTTATAAAAATAGAGAAGTTAATGTTTACACTATCAAATTTTTTATATAACTTGTCATGAACTAAACCAATGGGTTCCTCTTGGATGGTGGTAAGCTAAAACTAACCCCCAAAACTCACCTTAAATAGGCTAGGGGTTATTAACTATCACCAAGTAGGCATACCATACACTTGGTAGTATATAGCCTAATGTACCTTCACACACACAAACATCTCTAAACCCCATTATAATAGGAAGGATATACAAAAAAACTCTAAATTTATTCATAACAACTATACAATATTAGTGTTTCAAAATTAGTACATCATAATTATTATAGTATAAATAAAATCCCACTAAAACTAAATAAAAAGATCTCAAAAAAATGGTAACACTGGTGTAGCTACCCAAAATCTACCCCTAGATCCGTATGAGGATTTTCAAGAATAAGAAATATAAAACAATTGTACCCGTATTCCGTTCCCACCTAATAAACCAATAACAATAATTTCATCTACATTGTACACAAAATGTGTTGGAAAACACCAGGGATGGGTGAGTAGAAACATATTCAGTAGGACACCCAAAAATAAACAAACACAAGCCATCCAAGAGAGTACTCATCACATCACTATAAAGGTATGTCAACCGGAATATGGGGGATGAAGATATATAACAAAAATAACACAAATACAGTCCAGATATAAACTATGTCTCAAGGTGAGGTTATGACCTCACTACCGGCCTTGGATTCCCCTAGAGGCTCAAACATAATACTTTTCGAGGAGAACTCCTCGAGACATTACATCCCTGATGGGACCCATATCAGAGGTAGAAATCATTGATTACTAATATATTGAATTCACTCGTCTTAGAGAACATGCTCATCATTTTTTCAAATGAATAAGAGCCAAGGATACTGAGAGTGCTCATGTGAGAAATAAACTCTATCAGACTACACCTCATTGGAAGAAAATATATTTTTATATAATGATAGGGGATCATTAGTAAGGATATGGGTTATTCAAAACCTTATATAGAAAAAAAATACTAAGTAGGGGATCATACAATCATAATTGTTTATCATGAACATTCATAAACCACGTATATGGAAGACCAAAATGATTAACGATTCCACTATGAGACTCACAAAGTGATTCTATAACTCTATTTTATACTAATACAATTTAAGGGATCACATATGATCCCATTACATGATGAATCACATCACTATCATAGGGATGGAACAAATCAATATACCCTTGAGATACACGTCTCAAATGAAATGGTTTGATGGAACTCAGATAAGATCACACTAGAGTTAAAATAAATTGCAAAAGGTCCCCAACATACCCTTTACAGAGTACATGGAGTTTCCCATAAGGGTATACAACATGCCTCACTTTTCCTATCACTACATGTGTCTAGTTATAACACATCATGCATTTTCTATAATACATGGTGCATCCACTAGGAATACATGAAATATAGAGGTTCAACTGGAACTTGGTGTACTATCTGGCTTAGATTGTTTACTATTGTCACGACCCGTCCAGGTGGGGTCCACGCCGTGACTCCCCAAGCCCGCCTCCAATAGGCCAGGGGATGGTGACTAACATCGAGTAGGCATGTCACTAACATGGGAGGCATTGACTCAGTACCTGTACACACACACATCTCCAAGACCACAAATGCTGAAATGTAAAACACTAAGGAACAAAAATGCATGCATACAACTAAACCCAACCAATAGAGAACGAAGAAAGGTAGAGTACTCTAAAAGTAAACTAGGCCAGAATAAAAGCCCAAAAAAAGAGTCTACAAAAAAACTACAAAGTCCAACCTGTAAGCACAATGGTACTGGGACTGCTGCTCGTAGCCGTAGGAATGCCTTGGCCTGTAGGAAACTCAGAATGCTCGGTCCTGTCCTGGTCTGCCCTGGAATCTGTCAAAAGGCTGCTCGTCTGCACAAGACACCAGATGTGCGGGCAAAGCCCGTGCAGGGGTGAGTATAACAATACTCAGTCGAGGATCCCGAAAACCGCAAAGCAACACACAAAGTAAAGGTACAGTCAGCTATTCACAATATATGTTTACAGAACATACAAAAAAACCAGATATAATCAAATACCAGGCCCGTGGTCTAGAGACAAGCCACGCAACCGCATACCACGAAAGGGATTCTGTTTGAAGATTCCAAGATGCACTCGTTCTGAGAGAACACACTCCACGAGTCTTATAGTTCTGATGATGTCCATCCGAGGAGTGATGTTCATCAGGAACCATCACGAGATATAGCTACACTCATTGTGGGATACACACTCCTGAGAGGAAGTGTCACGATAGATAGAACCACTCATTATGGGAGACACACTACTGAGTGGAATGATCTCGATACACAGATGAGGATCACTGCCAGGGCCATGGTGGATACCGCGACTCATACGGAATTCACCTACTAGGTAGAGGATCAATTCCTGGTAAAGTTGGTCACGCCGATGCCTGACTCTACCTAGGGTCTGGAATGGATAGAGGATCTCGATCCGGGCCTCTCGGATGGATACCTGACTCTATCAAAGAAAATTCCTGCTGAAGGGACCATAAACCGGTGTGAGGGAATTATGCCTGACCTTCAGGGGAAAATAAGAATGGGGAACTATCCCAAACGAAAGATGTTCAAGGCACGGTGAAAAAAAAGGACCAAGCCGTTTTCCAAAAAGTACATGGCGTGTAGAAATGATACACGCCGTGTTGTCCGACCCCGGGTACTGCCCGTGTTCAACGGCCCGTGTCGTGAGGCTGGTCATGTTGAAAACTTTATACACGGTGTGTAGTACGGAGTACACGCCGTGTCTGGGTCACTGGGGCTGGCTCTGTGTACTCTGGCCATGTGCCCGTACACGGTCACCAACCCGTGTACTCCAACCCGTGCAATCTACACACAGGGTGACCTGCGCTGGTGACCTCGCCTGGCCGGGTGACGGAGTACACGGTCGTGTACTCCATCCCGTGTTCGTGTATCCCCGAGATACACGCCAAGCTCCACGTAGCCGCCTCTACCGAGCTGTACACGTCGTGCCGCCTGAAGCCGTGTAGAGCATCCTTTGTCCGTGCACCACCCGAAGTACACGTCGAGCTTCGGGGAAGGTTCAACACACTGTGTGACCGGGGTCAAATGCTGTGTGATCTTTCTCTGACCCTGAAACCCTAGCCGCCACCATCAGAACTACACGGCGTGTTCTTGGGAACTACACGCCGTGTATTCTTGAAATTTCCAGAAATGCGGACATCCGCTGTTGCGCCTCCCTTAGTGCTCCGATCATTGATCCGGCCGTCCGATCGCCACGAAACCTTCAGGTTTTGGTCGCCTCGACACCACGAAGCTTTTTCCATCGTTTTTGGGCCTCCGATCGGCTCTGAAAACATGATTGATCTTCCCGCGCAAAGAACGCTCGAAGAACGCCCTTTCTGATCTGGTCCTATTTTCCATCCTCCATCGTTGTCGCACCTCCAAAAGAATGTTGCGATGTCAAACCTTCGGTTTGGGATCATTGCGTCGTAGAAAGAATGCACAACGATCCGTTTTTCGTCGCCCCACGAGGAACGTGAAGAACGCACGGGGAAAAAGGAGGAAGAGATCCAAATTAACAAATTTAGGAGTGAACCTCCGCCGTCGTTCGTCACGGCATTGATCCGCTCCCGTTAATAGGTTTAAACGGAGAAGAGATCAACATGAATAAAAAGCATGGATTAATTCCCCAAAATCATCCCAAAGAAAAACCCTCCCGCAAGAACATACAGATCCATCGATCAACTTGATCGTGGTTGATCCGCGTTTGTCGTTTAAATTCAAATATGGGGAAATGAAAATCAAAACAACAACCCCTACCTTTTGAGAGGATCGATCATTAATGAAGGCGTCGTGCTTCCGTTGTCGCCGTGATCCTTCAACGCTGGCGCAACGATCCTTGGTTTTGATCCGTTGTCGTTCATCATCGAGAATAGCTCCAACGCCTCGTGGATTCGGTAGAGGTTCTTCTCAAGCGTTGCCAACGATCAACAATTGGTTAACCCATTAAAAAGGGAAACATGTTCACATTTAATTACGCGATAGCATTAATGACGTTGACTTGCCATTTTGAAGTTGTTATGATGCGTCATTAATGTAGGAAACAACTGCACCATCTCCACGCTGTAGCGAATGTTTCCTTAAATGAAATAAAATAAACTGGTTAATTTATTTTATTTTATTTTACTTAAAACGTCCACAAATTAACTTTTTCCCTCGACCCGTGCCAGTCGAGGTTAGCCTCATTCATAGGTAAAGTCTCCGTTCCGGACGCAATGGTGCGCTCAGATTTTTAATTCGGGAATCCGTTTGGAAACTCCCACAACCGTGCACAAGTGCCGACTCACTTAACTAAAAAAAGGTCAAACCACCATTCCGGGCTCACTGGATCTCAGAATGATGTGCCATCTTCATGCCCAGTCTCGAAATAATTCCATATAATATTTAAAAAATAATAAACAGAAAATACGAGACATTACATTCTCCCCACCTTGGGGCTTTACGTCCCCGAAAACCAAAACAAAGGCTACTCAAAAAGATGAGGGTACTGGGCACGGATCTAGGCCTCCCGCTCCCACATGCTCTCCTGAAGATTCCTGTGCTGCCACTGGATGTGCACTAAGGGAATCGATCTCCCATAAAGGATCCTCTCCTGCCGATCCTCAATCTCCACCAGGTGCTCAGAAAAGGTCACTCCATCCTCGATGTCCAGCTCGCTCCAGTCGATGACGTGCGATGGGTCATGCACATATCTCCTCAGCTGCGACACGTGGAAGACATCATGTACCCGATGCAACTTTTGCGGTAGAGCCAGACGGTACGACACCTCGCCAACTCTGCCCAGGATCTAGAAAGGTCCGATGAACCTCAGAGATAGCTTCCCGCCTAGGCAAAATATCCGCAACCCACGTCGAGGTGAATCCCGAAGAAAAACGCGGTCTCCCTCCTCAAACTCTAGAGGACTCCGTCGTCTGTCAGCATAAGACTTCTGCCGGCTCTGTGCAGTCTTCAACAACTCTCGGATCATTTGCACCTTCTCTATGGTAGTTCGCACTAACTCTGGACCCATGAGTGCTGACTCTTCGGGGTCGTTCTAGCAAAGCGGTGACCGGCAGGGTCTCCCATACAAAGCCTCAAACGGTTTCGTGAAAATAGTGGAGTGGTAGCTATTGTTGTACGTAAACTCCACCAGTGGTAGGTGGTCCTCCCCGCTACGACCAAAGTCCAAGATACAGGCCCGCAACATATCCTCCAGAACCTGAATGGTCCTCTCTATCTGACCATCTGTCTGGGGATGAAACGTTGTGCTTAAGCGTAGCTGAGTCCCAAAAGCCTCCTACAATCCCTTCCAAAACCGGGATGTGAAGCGGGTGTCTCGGTCTGAGACTATAGTCGAGGGGACTCCATGAAGCCGAACTATCTCCTGTACATAGAGGCTTCCCATGATCTCCACGAAACTCTGCTTTCTGATAGCTAGGAAGTGGGCCGACTTGGTGAGTCGGTCAATGATCACCCAGATGGAATCGTGCCCCTTGGACGTCAGTGGTAAGCCTATCACAAAGTCCATCGATATTCCATCCCACTTCCACTATAGAACTTCCAAGGGGTGAGCTAACCCTTCTGGAACTTGGTGCTCAGCCTTCACCTGTTCGCATGTGAGGCATCGAGCTACCACTGCCTTCTTCATGCCTGACCAACAGAACTGTCGTCGGAAATCCTGGTACATCTTTGCCACTCCAGGATGTACCGCCAAAGGGGATGTTTGAAACTCTCTCAGGACCTCCTCCTGGAATTCCACTGGTACAATAGTGTGTCCTCTAAAAAGTAGTACGTGCTCCCCACCTTGCGAAAATCCATCAAGATCATGTCCTGTGGTAAACTAGGAACGTAAATCCACACAGTCGACATCCCCAAGCTGTGCCTCCCTAACTCGCTGTAAGAGTGGAGGGGTGACAACCATCGACTGTAGGTAAGTTGTTCCCTCACCATCTACGAAGGATAACTGCAACACGGCTAATTGTTGTGTCGCCTCACTCAACAGCTGTGAGCTCGACCTTCTTCTAAGAGAGTCTGCCACCTTGTTCCCCTTCCCAAGAGTTTAAATGATCTCTAAATCATAGTCCTTGAAAAACTCTAGCCAACGCCTCTACCTCAGATTCAAATCCTTCTGTGAGAATATGTACTTGAGGCTCTTGTGGTCAGAGTAGACAATGAACTGCTCACCCATAAGGTAGTGTCGCCACAGCTTCAGTGCGAAGACTACCGCTGCTAACTCAAGATCATGGGTCGTATAGTTCTGCTCATGCGTCCTAAGCTGGGGCAAACCATAAGCAATCACCACATGTCGCTGCATCATGACATAGCCGAGCCCGGTCCCTGATGCGTCACAGAAAACTATGTACTCGACACCCTCCTCCAGCAATCTCAAGACTGGGGCGCTCGTCAAACTCTGTCTTAGCTGCTCAAAAGCCTGCTGGAACTTTTTTTTCCACATGAAGGGTTTACCCTTCCTGGTCAAAGCCGTCATCGGTGCTGATATCCAAGAGAAATCAGGGATGAATCTCCAGTAATATCCTGTAAACCCAAGGAAGCTTCGCACCTCTGTCACTCTCCGAGGTGGATCCCATGCTAACATAGCCTCTACCTTAGCTTGGTCCACAACTACTCCATCAGCTGAGATGACATGTCCCCGAAAGTGAACCTCTTGAATCCAGAACTGACACTTAGAGAGATTTCCATAAAGCTGGTGCTCCCGGAGTACGTCCAGAACCATCTGCAGGAGTCTCGCGTGATCCTCCTATGACGCCTAGTACACAAGGATTTCGTCGATGAAGACCACTACGAACCGGTCCAAGTACGGCTGGAAGATCCAATTCATCAACCCCATGAACACTGCGGGGGAATTCTTCACGCCAAAGGGCATCACCATGTACTCATAGTGACCATAGCGACATCTGAAAGCCGTCTTCGGTATATCCTCACCCTGCACTCGTAGCTGGTGATAGCCTGATCGAAGATCAAACTTCGAGAACCACTGAGCCCCTCTTAGTTGATCACAGAGGTCATCAATTCTCGGTAGTGGATACTTGTTCTTAACCCTCTCCTGGTTCAGGCACCAGTAATCCACACACAACCTCAGACTCCCGTCTGCCTTATTGGAAAACAAGACCGGGGCCGCCCAGGGTGAAACGCAGGGTCTCATGAAACCCTTGCTCTGCAAATCCTCCAAATGCACCCTCAGCTCACGAAGCTCTGTGGGAGCCATCCGATAATCCGATGAGGAAATCGGTGCCGTCTCGGAGTGTATGTTGATGCAGAAGTCAATTTCCCGGCGGGGAGGTAACCATGGGACATCTTCTGTAAAGACGTCCTCATACTCCGCCACCACTGCTGGGAACTGAGAGCTCACAACATCTACTGCTCCGAGGGTAAGGCTAGCCAACTCATGAGTGATCGGCTGCCCCCTACTATGCATGAGCCCACTTTGTGCTTCCTGGATTTCCTTTACTCCGACAAAGGAAAACCTTGTTCCATCATGGTGGACACACCATACTGTTCGCCTAAAATAGTCAATCTGGGCATGGACCGAAGATAACCAATCCATACTGATAATGATATCATAAGGCCTCAACGCTACCACCAAGAGGTTCCAACCGAAACTCTCGCCTCCAAGGGTAAGATCACACTATCTGGAAAGGTGCGTGATCGTCGAGTCTCCTCCCGTAGGTGTCTCCAAGAGTAAGGATCGAGTCAACGGTTCTACCAGAATCCCAAGGTTTTGTACAAGACATGTGGCTATAAGGGAATGACCGGAACCTGTGTCTATGAGTACAACAACTAAGGTAGAATAGACAAATATCGTACCTCGAATCATCCCTCGAGCCCATGGGTCGTATGCCTCGACCGCAAGCAGCTATCCCCGTCCCTGTCCCCTAGCTCCCTGAGCCCGGTGAGGACCACCTGGGGGTGGTGGTGGAAGTAAGTCGATGAATCTACCAGCACCTGCAGCTCTCCCTGCTCCTCTGCCACATCCGCCGCCTGGCGGATCTGCCTGCTCCGTTCTCTGCCTCTGCCTCGGTGGTCCATCCACCACTTCCCTGTTAGCAGCTCGACGTGTCGGGCAATCTCTAGGGAGATTCCCCCTACTGTCGCATGAATAGCATCGTTTCTCCCTAGGCTGACTGGATCCATCCAGAGAGCCCTGGACTATCGATCCGCTGTCCTGGGTCCTCCTATGACGTCTCCCACATCCAGATCCCTGCATCTGACGTCGGATCCCTACAGCTGGTGTCTTCACACCTGTCTACCTGCTGCTGATTTTCGACGGCTGTCTCTGCTCCGACAAGAAGCTTTCGATCACCAAGGCCCGCTCGAGCACTCCATCATAGGTCGATATACATAGAGGCATGACACTAGCTCGAATGTCTCACTGTAGACCTCGCTCAATGGTCTGAGCCCTGAAGTACTGATCCCTAACCATATCCATCGAGTACCTGGCAAGGTTGGTGAACCTCGATGAATAGTCATCCACTATCATACTACCCTGCTGGAGCTGAAGAAACTCCTGGATGTGCACAGCTCTCAGCGTAACCGGAGAGAACTCCTCCCGGAAGAGTCGCTCAAACTCCGTCCATGAAAGAGTCTCCTCGTCATGAGTCTGCGTGGTCAGACTCCACCATCGTCCGGCCGAACCCTGAAGAAGGCTCGCTCCAAGGATCACCATCTGGTCTGCTTGTGTCCTCACTAGACGGAAAACTATGGTCACCGCATCAAGACAGTCCTCAGCCGCCTGAGAGTCGGGCTCGCCTCGGAACCTGAGGGGCCTCTGTCTCTGAATCTCATGGAGCGCGCTGAGCCTGCACTCCTCACCGGTCGGTACCACTGGTACCAATGGCTACTCCACTGGTGGTGGTATAGCAGGTGCACCACCTGGTGGAAACGCCTGGGGAACTGGTCCCTGAATCGAAGCCTCGTCACTGAGGGGGTCATCCTCGTGATCGTGCTGCTGAATCCTAGCGGGTACGCATCGTGGAGGCATCCTGTAAGGAAATAATATGTGTCACGGTCAAAGAGTATATCTGCATAGCTAACACTAAGGATATGGAAAACATAACTCATTCCTATATGATGCATGTATCTTTTTATTTCCCCTTACAACTAGTGTTTTCGTGAACCGGGTTGAAAAGAAGGCTATCAGAGTCATGATGTATGAATACATCGGCCGCCGCACCAACACTGGGGTCTCTGGCCTGAAAGCTGAACCCGAAACACTCAACACTTGTTGCCCCAACCAAACTCACATACTCTTGGTCCTAAGGTAGAACCAACCTCCTCTGATACCACTCTGTCACGACCCGTCCCGGTGGGGTCCGCGCCGTGACTCCCCAAGGCCGTCTCTAATAGGCCAGGGGCTGGTCACTAGCACCAAGTAGGGATGTCAATAACATGGGAGGCATTGCCTAAGTACCTGTACACACACACACACATCTCCAAGACCACAATTTCTAAAATGTAAAACACTAAGGAACAAAAATGCATGCATACAACTAAACACAACCAATAGAGCACGACGAAAGGTAGAGTACTGTAAAAGTAAACTGGGCTAGAATAGAAGCCCACCAAAAAAAACAAGAGTCTGAAAAAAACTGCATAGTCCAACCTGTAAGCACAAAGGTTCTGGGACTGCTGCACGTAGCCGTAGGAACGCCTCGTCCTGTAGGAAACTCAGAATGCTTGATCCTGTCCTAGTCCGCCCTGGACTCTGTCAAAAGGTTGCTCGTTTGCACAAGACAACAGACGTGTGGGCAAAGCTCGTGCAGGGGTGAGTATAACAATACTCAGTAGAGGACCCCGAAAACCGCAAACCAGTACACAAAGTAAAGGTATAGTCATCTATGCACAATATATGTTTACAGAACATACAAAACAAACAAGATATACTCTAAACCCAGGCCCGTGGTCTAGTGACAAGCCATGCAATCGCATACCCCGATAGGGATTCTGTTTGAAGATTCCAAGATGCACTCGTTCCAGAAGAACACACTCCACGAGTCTTATAGTTATGATGGCGTTCGTCCGAGGAGTGACGTTCGTCGGGAACCGTCACGAGATATAGCTACACTCATTGCGGGAGACACACTCATGAGTGGAAGGGTCACGATATAAAGAATCACTCATTACGGGAGACACAATCCTGAGTGGAAAGATCTCGATAAACAGATGAGGATCATTTCCAGGGCCATGGTGGATACCACGACTCATCCGGAATTCACCTGCTAGGTAGAGGATCAATTCCTGGTAAAGTTGGTCACGTCGATGTCTGACTCTACCTAGGGTCTGGAATGGATAGAGTATCTCGATCCGGGCCTCTCGGATGGATTCCTGACTCTATCATAGAAAAGTCCTGCTGAAGGGACCATAAAACAGTGTGAGGGAATGATTCCTGACCTTCAGTGGAAAAGAAGAAGGGGGAACTAACCCAAATGAAAGATGTTCAAGGCACGGTGAACAAAAAGGACCAAGCTGTTTCCCAAAAAGTACACGACGTGTAGAAATGATACACACCGTGTTGTCCGACCACGGGTACTGCCCATGTACAACGGCCCATGTCATGAGGCTGGTCATGTAGAAAACTTTATACACGGTGTGTAGTACGGAGTACACGCCGTATCTGGGTCACTGGGGCTGGCTCCGTGTACTCTGGCCATGTGCCCGTACACGGTCACCAACCCGTGTACTCCAACCCGTGCAATCTACACACGAGGTGACCTGCGCTGGTGAACTCGCCTGGCCGGGTGAGGGAGTACACGGTCGTGTACTCCATCCCGTGTCCGCGTATCCCCGGGATACACGCCGAGCTCCGCGTAGCCACCTCTACCGAGCTGTACACGCCGTGCCGCCTGAAGATGTGTAGAGCATCCCGTGTCCGTGCACCACCCGAAGTACACGTCGAGCTTCGGGGAAGGTCCAATACACCGTGTGACCTGGGTCACACACCGTGTGATCTTTCTCTGACCCTGAAACCCTAGCCGCCACCATCAGAACTACACGGCGTGTTCTTGGGAACTAGACGCCGTGTATTCTGGAAATTTCTAGAAACACGGACATCCACCGTCGCACCTCCCGTGGTGCTCCGATCATTGATCCGGCCATCCGATCACCACGAAACCTTCATGTTTTGGTCACCTCAACACCACGAAGCCGTTTCCATTGTTTTCGGGCCTCCGATCGGCTCCGAAAACAAGATTGATCTTCCTGTGTGAAGAACGCTCGAAAAAGGCCCTTTCCGACCTGGTCCGATTTGTCGTCTGCCATCGTTGCCGCACCTCCACAAGAACGTTGCAATGTCGAACCTTTGTTTTTGGATCTTTGCGTCGTAGAACGGATGTGAAACGATCTGTTGTTCATCACCCCACGAGGAACGCGAAGAACGCGCGGGGAAAATTGAGGAAGAGATCCAAATAAACAAATTTAGGAGTGAACCTCTGCCGTCGTTCGTCACGGCATTGATCCTCTCCCGTTAATAGGTTTAAACGGAGCAGAGATGAACATGAATAAAAAGAATGGACTAATTCCCCAAAATCATCCCAAAGAAAACCCTCCCACAAGAACATACGGAACCGCGGATCAAATTTTTCGTGGTTGATCCGAGTTCGTCGTTTAAATTCAAATACGGGGAAAAGAAAATCAAAACAAAAACCCCTACCTTTTGAAAGGATCTATTGTTGACGAAGGCGTCGTGCTGTCGTTGTCGTCGTGATCCTTCAACGCCAGCGCAATGATCCTTGGTTTTGATCCGTTGTCATTCGTCATCGAGAATATCTCCAACACCTCACGGATTCGGCAGAGGTTCTTCTCAAGTGTTTCCAATGATCAACAATTGGTTAACCCATTAAAAAGGGAAACAAGTTGACATTTAATTACGCGACAGAATTAATGACGTTGACTTTCCATTTTGAAGTTATTATGATGCGTCATTAATTTAGGAAATAGCTGCACCATCGCAACGCTGCAGCGGATGTTTCCTTAAATGAAATAAAATAAACTGGTTAATTTAATTTAATTTATTTTACTTAAAACGTCCGAAAATTAACTTTTTCCCTCAACCCGCGCCAGTCGAGGTTAGCCTCATTCATAGGTAAAGTCGCCGTTTCGGACGCAACGGTGCACTCAGATATTTAATCCGGGAATCCATTTGGAAACTCCCACAACTGCGCACAAGTGCTAACTCACTTAACTAAAAAAAGGTCAAACCACCATTCCGGGCTCACTAGACCTCGGAATGATGTTCCATATTCACGCCTAGTCTCGAAATAATTCCATATAATATTTAAAAAATAATAAACAGAAAATCCGAGACATTACAACTATGGCTTGTTCCCATGTACATACATAATTATTGTTTTCAATGGATTTTTTTAGTAATATTAGTAGTACATGAGGTGTAATTATTGATTCACAGTGTGTAGGGACTAGACTAGATCTTAGCATGCACTACCCACCAAAGGCCATGTACCTTATGAAGAACATTGAGTGTTCCCCACCGCACATGGTGTGTGGGGTCACATGGACTCTTGGTAGTATACATCATTTGTAGAGACCCGAAGCTTGACCTACATGGACATTACATTACTTTTTCGGAATACTTAGTACATAACAAAAAACACACACACAAGGATCGTAATAGTTTAGTGTCTTTGGAAACTCAGAACGTAATCTTCTAATCATGGTGAAAGATCTCCAACATCTCCCATAAAGATATTCCTTTTTTTATACCTAAAAACTTTCTTTATATCCTGGGGAAAAAACATAAAAGGGTGAGCTCAAATTCTCAGTAAGGTTAAACAAAAGAAATATCAATCACATCATATACATAAGCACATAACTTTTGGAAATCTTAACCTGTAAAAGAGATTATAATTTCATAACCGGGGATAACTCATGGTAGTGAAATGTAATCACAATAATCACAACATAAAACATTAAACTTTTTTGCATGCACATATAATCATGGAAAATCATTTCTCGTTAGTCATGACTCATTTCCAAGACTATCTTAGCAAACAAAGTCCATTTCTGAACCGAGTTCACTCCTCGTTTCAGTCCTGTATCACTGAACCGAAATAACCTTCCATTCCATCCATGTCTATCTCATGAGATATAAATATTTACCCAATGCATTGGAGGGAGATATAGGTCCCACCCATCTTATAATGAATCCTTTCTTATGTGTGCCACATAATCATAAATCACACATCATCGCAGAACACATGTAACAAAAATGGGATTCTTGAAACATCATGAAATCATAAAAAAAATCATATAAGGTAAATGACTTCATCAATGTAATTATAGGGATAAAAACAGAACCCTATATTACCTTAGATGGAAAATAATTTTGATAAAACATTTGAACTCCATTCTTGAGGAAAATATCCTTTCTACTTCAAAAACACTTTTCTTTTCTTAAAATTTCATACAATTATAAACTAAAAGAAGTTGATTAAAAATAAACATGAAAACTTATAAAGGATGATTATTGGAAATAATGTTTTTTAAATCCATTCTTGTCGTATATGTTAAAAAAAACATTCTTCGTACTTTTGTCAGAAAAGTCAAAAAGTACCTCATACGAAAAACGACAAACGAATCCTTTCATATCCTTTACTGAAAACTCACCGAAGGGTAAAATTGGATTTAAAAAATTGTAGGTGGATGGAAATAATATTACATATTGTGTAAACATGGATGTGGATGATAAAATACACCCCAGTAAATACCAAAGTATAAACAATCTCGGATAAAAATGAGATTCTGATATTTCCCTTACCTTAGGTCCGATTTGCTTCGTAAGTGTCCGAACCTCCTGTATAATGATTTAAATAATTTCATTGACTTATTACAGAATCATATTCATTGTTATTATATCATATATGGTTCACTTATGACTTTATATTACCCGTTCTTTTGTAAATTCATGTTAAAGTAGCGTTTTGGGTAAAATCGTCTCATTTGTCGTTCGTGTTTTAATTTGTAATTATTCATATGATTACTTAGATCATTATTACTTAATTAAAGAATATAAAAAATGATTTATATATAATATATATTCAGAATATACATATATATAATGGATCGATAAATGGAAAGAAATACACCGTTCATGGAGATGGTAGTCCGTACATACGCATGAACGCTGTTTTTGTTTTTTTATTGAATTGAGTGGAATTAAGTAGATGACATAAATATATATACACATAAATCCAGTAGCTTTATAATGTCATATATTTCATTATTATTGCTTATATATATACTTTATAATCATTCTTAAATGGTTAACATGGAGAATGAATCTCATCGCGTCGTGGAGACGGTAGTCCGTACGTACGCACGAGCGATGATATCATTTCCATAATTATTGAATTGAATTGGAGTGGATGATACAATATATCAGAATCATTATGATGTTATAATAACTATGTATAGTTATTCTTTACACCATAATACCCATCCATGTAAGGTGTTGGTGGAAAAACAGATTACACCATGGCGTGGAGATGGTATTCCGTACGTACGCACGCGCGGTGATTTCGTTTTCCGTAGGATGGATAGATGGTGAATTAGGATTGTTTCATACTTATAATAACATATACGTATATGAGTGATACTGACGTTATTACTTCATAATGAAACAACCTAAGAAGAATAAGTGGAAGAAGAAATAAAGGTGAAAGAATTGGTAACGGAAATTACCTCTTCTTTGAAGCGCCTCTTTGAGACCTCCTCTTAGGGCACTAAAATTTATCTTTGAGGAAGTCCAAAACCTCTAGGATGTTTCTAGGGAAGTGGAGAAGAGAGTTTGTCAGGGGTTGGCTGAGCATGAAGGCTCAAAGTTGTGTGAGGAAGAGAGGGAGGAGGTGTCCTTTTATAAGGGTGGAGTGGGGCACCTTTGGAATAACTAAAAATATTATTTTATTATAAAGTCATGTTCGGTTTTAAATAGCTCCAAATTTATTTATTTAGAGGCTAAGGTGGGGATGAGTCGAAATACTCTCATCCAATAGAATTTAGATAAGTTTATGTTCCTATTTTAACCTTATCATTTTAGATTTAACATTAAGTTAAATAATTTTACATTTACCGTGTCTTCTTGTGTTCTTATACTATAAGGTTAATAAACATACTATAAGAAGCCAAACGAATCCCAAATTGTTTATTATTAATATATATAACTTTATCTAAGTCATTTGGCCGAACATTAGATTTTTAGGAATAAACTAAAAATTAATAATATAATATTTGTTTTGAAAACTATTTTATGTCAATTTTAACACTATTTAGTAATTGATTTTTGTGAAACTCATAACAGAATGATAAGTTCGAAAAAAGTTAATTAAATCAACAATAACATGTCATATTAACCTAGAAAATTAGTGTAAGTCATAAAAAGTCTCAAATTATATTTATATGAGTATTTATAACATCAATTATGTCAATAATTCATTAATAAGATAATTACTGCATCATCGTCGTGTCATAAATAAATTAAATTATTTAATGTCTAAAAATTAAAAATAAAATACCATTATGTATTAAATCCTTTTAGATTTCTAATGAAAATTTACAATCTAATTTATCGTTTTTATAACCCTATATTAAAAATGTTTTAGTAAATAAACTTTGATTTTAACTCTTCTAACTCTTCTTTGAATTAAATAATAATAAATGTCCTAATCTAATCCAAGTGGGCCTAAATGGTCATATGTTATTCCTAAGCTTGTTTTTGGTCAAATTACACTTATCCAATTGAATTTGGACATGTGTTAGGGTAATAATAATATCATTTTTACCCTTAATTACCCTATTTACTTTTAACCGTGGTAAATAAAAGTAAAAAGTTACTATTCACCAAAAATTATTTTCATCTCATTGAACCACATTTTACTTAATGACATCAACCGTGTCTCTCAGATTTTTGAAATTCCACTCACAGAAGCGGTAAAATTATGTTTTATGAAAAATTCAGTTTTTTTTCACTACCACTTAGTGGTTTCACTATTCATCAAAAAATTGAAAGTTTTCAGAAAAATACCAAAAATTAGGCCTAAGCTATATTTGATATTATGAACTCAAAAATTATTTCTATTTTACCAAATTCAAAACATATCAATTGCATTAATTAATTTAAAAATTAATTCCCATCGTCAAAACAAAAGGCGTGTTTTTAAGAGATAATAACTATCAAAAGATTGACACTTGTTTATAACTGGTTTAAATGTGAAATTACATACAATGACCAAAATTTTATTTAATTGTAAAAATATATTCTAAATATAATTTAAAACCACTCAAATTAATAATTTATCACTATTAATTATTTCGATTGAAAAAGTTGTTTTTAATTAAAATTTAGTAATTTTCACTATTCATCAAAATATGAAAGTTATCCAAAAATCACCAAAATTTCACCCTAAGCTAATTTCGATATTCCGAATACAAAAATGAAGTCTATTTTGAAAAATAAAATTTACAAAATTTCAAAAAGTGGTTATTACTATTCATAACGGCTAGTTTTAATAATATTTTAATAGCATATCGTTGTTTAGCGAAACTTGGTGTTGCGTACAACACACGCTATCGTGGAAGGTCGTGATTGCGTGTAATTCAATCCAGGTCAGAGATGTGTGTTGTGAAAGATTCTTTTGGTGTAGTGTATAACACAAGACATTAATGAAATTAAAATAATATTTTTCATAAAATCTCGGGGTGTTACATTCTACCCCCCTTAAAATGAATTTCGCCCTCGAAATTCGTCGGGGTTATAAATGGTTTACTATTCGAACGTTTCATTAATCGAAACCCACATCGTAGAAAGGAATATCAAAACCAATCATTAAAAATCAAAGTATGAAACGTAACGGTTACCCAAATAAACTAATCACTGGGTTTCCACATAGGTGAAAATATGGATATGGAAGAAAAATCTAACCATCATGTTCTGATGGAGAGTGGTAGAGAACATGGATATGGAAAAGCTAGCAATCACAAATCCATAAATTTGTGATGATCTAAGGTACCATCTGATTAATCAGATATAAGAGCACTAGGACAACATTTTTGGTTTTCAAGATCGTTTCCCTAAAGTTGAAGAATTTGAATTAGAATAAATACTTACTTTATTTTGGTACAATCTCACTGTTATTCGTTCCTTGAACAATTTCCACTTCATCTCTTAAATAAATGAAGTTGAATTTGTTATTCGTGAAGTGTTAGTATGATAGGTCATTCCACTTGTCTCAAACAAAATGTTAGCAAAAGTTATTAAATATACAAAAGTCATTCTTTAGTGAGATTAATCACATATGGTTCCTAAAATGGACTTATACTTCATATATCATACCGCTTAATAAAATAAAACTAGTTTCTACTAAACATGGAATTCCTGTAGGCCAGTGGTAGGCGATAAAGGCCAGTCGCACTTCGGTTGTGGGTTCGATTCCCACAGCCTTGTCCGACGCGATGGGCTGTCGCCCGTCCTATAGGTTTTCCTTTTTCTAAAACTATATTACTATAACATCCCATCAATAATATCGAAAAACTTCTATCCTTAAACAATACTATCTTATGTCCAACATAATCCATTCCAATCTTTAGGCTTATCCATAATACTGCAGTCCACTCTCATAATATAGTGAAAACAATTACCAGAGATTTAATACCATCGTTGATCCCCATATATCATAAGATATGTCTTGTTGGTCACATTCCAATCATGTGAATACCTTAATCATGTATTCTCTTGAAAAATGAATACCAATTAAACCTTAGTGAAAACATGAATGCTGTCAAAAGTTAACTCTTTCCACATACCAAAATCCAAAAATTCTATATACTCAAACCATGATATAACCTTCTCCTTATATCATTCATGAGCTCATGAATACTATCAAACATTTAATTTTCTCCTTATCCCTTCATTATGCGCATATCATCTACATTCCAAAACTATCTGAATAACCTTTCATGGATACTGGTAACATTAATCATACACTTTCAAAACTCAAGGAAGGACAACAGTGTAACAATCCTTAGATGTCTCTTTATTCCATAGTACCATGAGATTACTTATACAACATTACACATGATAAACATATAATAATTCCACTACATTCTTAAACCATTGACCGAGCTTAAACAATTCTTTCATCTCACATATCATTTGTAGTCTCTTCATCATCATCCACATAAATACTACCCATACAACCATAGTGATTCTCTTCATGAGACTTTCCCTTAAGGCATTGGTTTGCATAATGCCCGTACATTCCACATTTAAAACATTTAACCATTGTTGATGTCGTAGCAATACCATTAACCTCATCCATGGTGTTGACTGAAACTTTTCCATTGCACTTACTGGCTTTGTGTCCTTCTTTTCCACACCCAAAGCATCTTCCAGTTACTTTGAAACATTCTCCTTGATGCCTCTTCCTACATGATTTACATAGGGGAAATTGAACTTTCTTTCCTCTATGATCATCATGAAACTCCATCTTTCTCTTATTAGCGAGTCAAGAAACTTACCAAATTTTACTTTATTGATCATATTATGAGATTTCTGATTCGACATAATAATGATGTTTGGACTTCCAAATCCCATTTCATTTGATTGCTTATGAAGAATATCATTCCATTGTCCATCATATCCTCCATTATCGTGAATCATCTTGTTTCTATCCATTTTCTAAAACCCATAAAGAATAGTGTGAGATGAAAAAATCATAATAAAGGGGGAGTAACTTCAATATCTAACATATTAGGTTAAATTCTATGATCGTTAGCATAGTGCTAGGACACTATCCTATATGTATACCTATCCTTAGGGACATCCCTAGACATACCTTAGAAATATCTCTAGGGATCTCACTAACGTTTTCGCGTCCTAGTTTCCAAAGGTTGACTAAACCTTTCCTATGATACCAACTGTAGAGACCCGAAGCTTGATGTACATGGACATTACATTACTTTTGCGGAATACTTAGTACATAACAAAAACACACACACACAAGGATCGTAATATTTTAGTGTTTTTGGATACTCAGAACGTAATCTTCTAATCATGGTGAAAGATCTTCAACATCTCCCATAAAGATCTTCCTTTTTTTATACCTAAAACCTTTCTTTATATCCTGGGGAAAAAACATAAAAGGGTGAGCTCAAATGCTCAGTAAGGGTAAACAAAAGAAATATCAATCACATCATATACATAAGCACATAACTTTTGGAAATCTTAACCTGTAAAAGAGATCAAAATTTCATAACCTGGGATAACTCATGGCAGTGAATTGTAATCACAATAATCATAACTTAAAACATTAAACTTTTCAGCATGTACACATAATCATGGAAAATCATTTACTGTTAGTCATGACTCATTTCCAAGACTATCTTAGCGGACAAAGTCCATTTCTGAACCGAGTTCACTCCTCGTTTCAGTCCTGTATCACTGAACCGAAATAACCTTCCGTTCCATCCATGTCTATCTCATGAGATATAAATCTTTACCCAATTCATTGGAGGGAGATATAGGTCCCACCCATCTTATAATGAATCCTTTCTTATGTGTGCCACATAATCATAAATCACTCATCATCGCAGAACACATGTAACAAAAATGGGATTCTTGAAACATCATGACATCATAAAACAAATCATATAAGGTAAATGACTTCATCAATGTAATAATTGGGATAAAAACAGAACCCTATATTATCTTAGATGGAAAATAATTTTGATAAAACATTTGAACTCCATTCTCGAGGAAAATATCATTTTTACTTCAAAAACACTTTTCTTTTCTTAACATGTCATACAATTATAAACTAAAAGAAGTTTATTAAAAATAAACATGAAACCTTATAAAGGAATATTCTTGGAAATAATGTTTAAAAAATCCATTCTTTCCGTATAAGTTAAAAAAAACATTCTTCGTACTTTTGTCGGAAAAGTCAAAAAGTACCTCATACGAAAAACGACAAAAGATTCCTTTCATATCCTTTACTAAAAACTCACCGAAGGGTAAAATTGGATTTAAACAATTGTAGGTGGATGTAAATAATATTACATATTGAGTAAACATGGATGTGGATGATAAAATACACCCCAGTAAATACCAAAGTATAAACAATCTCGGATAAAAATGAGATTGTGATATTTCCCTTACCTTAGGTCCGATTTGCTTCGTAAGTGTCCGAACCTCCTGTATAATGATTTAAATAATGTCATTGACTTATTACAGAATCATATTCATTGTTATTATATCATATATGGTTCACATATGACTTTATATTACCCGTTCTTCTGTAAATTCATGTTAAAGTAGCGTTTTGGGTAAAATCGTCTCATTTGTCGTTCGTGTTTTAACTTGTAATTATTCATATGATTACATAGATCATTATTACTTAATTATAGAATATAAAAAATGATTTATATATAATATATATTCATAATATACATATATATAATGGATCGATAAATGGAAAGAAATACAATGTTCATGGAGACGGTAGGCCGTACGTACGCATGAACGCTGTTTTTGTTTCCTTATTGAATTGAGTGGAATTAAGTAGATGACATAAATATATATACACATAAATCCAGTAGATTTATAATGTCATATATTTCATTATTATTTCTTATATATACTTTATAATCATTCTTAAATGGTTAACATGGAGAATGAATCTCATCGCGTCGTGGAGACGGTAGTCCGTACGTACGCACGAGCGATGATATCATTTCCATAATTATTGAATTGAATTGGAGTGGATGATACAATATAGCAGAATCATTATGATGTTATAATAACTATTTATAGTTATTCTTTACACCATAATACCCATCCATGTAAGGTGTTAGTGGAAAAACAGATTACACCACGGCATGGAGTCGGTATTCCGTACGTACGCACGCGCGGTGATTTCATTTTCCGTAGGATGGATAGATGGTGAATTAGGATTGTTTCATACTTATAATAAAATATCAGTATATGAGTGATACTGATGTTATTACTTCATAATGAAACAACCTAAGAAGGAGAAGTGGAAGAAGAAATAAAGGTAAAATAATTGGTAATGGAAATTACCTCTTCTTTGAAGCGCCTCTTTGAGACCTCCTCTTAGGGCACTAAAATTTGTCTTTGAGGAAGACCAAAACCTCTAGGATGTTTCTAGGGAAGTGGATAAGAGATTTTGGCAGGGGCTGTCCGAGATTGAAGGCTCAATGTTGTGTGAGGAAGAGAGGGAGGAGGTGTCCTTTTATAAGGGAGGAGAGGGGCACCTTTGGAATAACTAAATATATTATTTTATTATAAAGTAAAGTTCGGTTTTAAATAGCTCCAAATTGATTTATTTCGTGGATAAGGTGGGGATGGGTCGAAATCCTCTCATCCAATAGAATTTAGACATGTTTAGGTTCCTATTTTAACATTATCATTTAGATTTAACATTAAGTTAAATAATTTTACTTTTACCGTGTCTTCTTGTGTTCTTATACTATAAGGTTAATAAACTTACTATAAGAAGCCAAAAGAACCCCAAATTGTTTATTATTAATATATATAACCTTATCTAAGTCATTTGGCCGAACCATAGATTTTGAGGAATAAAATAACAATTAATAATATAATATTTGTTTTAAAAACTATTTTATGTCAATTTTGACACTATTTAGTAATTGATTTTTGTGAAAATCATAACAGAATGATAGGTTCGAAAAAAGTTAATTAAATCAACAATAACATGTCATATTAACCTAGAAAATTAGTGTAAGTCATAAAAAGTCTCAACTTATATTTATTTGAGTATTTATAACATCAATTATGTCAATATTTCATTAATAAGATAATTACTGCATCATCGTTGTGTCATAAATAAATTACATTATTTAATGTCTAAAAATTACAAATAAAATACCATTATGTATTAAATCTTTTTAGCTTTCTAATGAATATTTACAATCTAATATATCTTATGTATAACCCAATATAAAAAATGTTTTAGTAAATAAACTTTGATTTTAACTCTTTTAACTCTTCTTTGAATTAAATAATAATAAATGTCCTAATCTAATCCAAGTGGGCCTAAATGGTAATATTTTATTCCTAAGCTTGTTTTTGGTCTAATTACACTTATCCAATAGAATTTGTACATGTGTTAGGGTAATAATAATATCTTTTTCCCCTTAATTACCCTATTTACTTTTAACCGTGGTAAATAAAAGTAAAAAGTTACTATTCACCAAAAATTATTTTCATCTCATTGAACCACATTTTACTTAATGAAATCAACCGCGTCTCTCGGATTTTTTAAATACCACTCACAGAAGTGGTAAAATTATGTTTTATGAAAAATTCAGTTTTTTTAACTACCACTTAGTGGTTTCACTATTCATCAAAAATTGAAAGTTTTCAGAAAAATACCAAAAATTAGGCCTAAGCTATATTTAATATTATGAACTCAAAAATGATTTCAATTTTACCAAATTCAAAACATATCAGTTGCATTAATTAATTTAAAAATTAATTCCCATCGTCAAAATAAAAGGCGTGTTTTTAAGAGATAATAACTATCAAAAGATTGACACCTGTTTATAACTGGTTTAAATGTGAAAATACATCCAATGACCAACATTGTATTGAATTGTAAAAATATATTGTAAATATAATTTAAAACCACTAAAATTACTAATTTATCACAATTAATTATTTCGATTGAAAAAGTTGTTTTTAATTAAAATTTAGTAATTTTCACTATTCATCAAAATATGAAAGTTATCCGAAAATCACGAAAATTTCACCCTAAGCTAATTTCGATATTCCGAATCCAAAAATGAAGTCCATTTTGAAAAATAAAATTTACAAAACTTAAAAAAGTGGTTATTACTATTCATAATGGCTAGTTTTAATAAAATTTTAATAGCATATCGTTGTTTAGAGAAACTTGGTATTGCGTACAACACACACTATCGTGGAAGGTCATGATTGCGTGTAATTCAATCCAGGTCAGAGATTTGTGTTGTGAAAGCTCCTTTTAGTGTAGCGTATAACACAAGACATTAATGAAATTAATATAATATTTTTCATAAAATCTCGGGGTGTTACATCATTTACATGATGATACCCATGGGTTATAAGGTTTGTGATCCCACCACATGGTGTTTGAGGTGACATGTAATCTTGTGCATGTACTCTCCATATACACCGAGTCGTTTCCCATGGCCTACACAATGTGTGATCTAATATAAATGACATATAGTGCCACATGGATTTCTAGGTTTGTAGGTCTTATTCATATAGATTTGGATGGATAATGGTCAGACAAAATGTGGGATCCATATATGGAATTTGAAATTTACATCTATTTAGAAACCTTTTCCCCCACACTGATGGGACTACACAACATTTGTTCTTGAACTACAATATGCGTTTGCTCAGATTTTTCAGAAACTCTCACCTATTAAATATATCTCACTCACAATGCCTCTACCACCAATTAAACAATTAAACTCACTATATATCCTTTATCTATGTTGAAAATTCCTTCCACATCAATGATGGCCCGATTATGTCTACTTGAATTCACTAGAAAAACATTCTCATGGCCAATAACATGCCCAAACCGTGATATAAAAAGTCTGATCAAACATGTGATCAGTCTAGCATAGACATCATGATCTTTAATCACTCTACTGATCCCATAAATACAACATGTTTCAAAAAAATATTGAATGAACAATGATTAATTTCACTATATTTTTTGAATCCCAGTTCAAATTTAGTACATAAGATGATAGTATGTAGATTTGGAGGGGGATCAAAAAACATAAACATGAGGAATAAACCTCAAACATTGATTGAGGTAGGATCAATACATTATCATGAAGGTGAAAACCCATGATGTTAATCATGATTAAATAGTAATAATATCAACCCTTATCTTTTATAAAGACCAATCATCAACCTCAATCAAACATCGATCTACAAATCAACTTTTACTAGAAATATTTGATTCTTGTTCAATATGGTATAAAAATATAGGATTAATAAACCTAAAAAACACCATACCTTAAGTTTGTGTTAATTTATTATGAATAAATACCCCACACCACTATCATTGGAAAGATCCAGAAACAATGTTAGTGAAACAAAGTCTTCATTATTGACCCTTGATCGAGGATTCATTCATCATTTGGTAAATATCTCTTCAAATATCCCTCACCATATCCCTAATGTTATGCATAGAATGCATGTATTTTCCCATAAATAAGCTAAAATAATTTGTCCTTGATGTTTATTTAAATAAATAAATTTATTAATTAATTGAATTTCAATTGATTTCCATTAATCCAAACAACTAATGCACAAAAAGGTTATATCACACCTTGGGTAAATCTAGTGATTAAGATTTAATAGTGGCCCCAATTTTCTAAAAAAACCCCATTTAGTATTTATTCCATTGTTTCTAAAAATCCACTTACATGTGACAATATATATTCAATATTTATAATATATACACACTGAGGTTCTCCGAGCCTCATAATTCCATGCTAATTCGTCAACTAACTTTGAAAATATTCTATAATATATACCAATGTCATACATGGAAAAACATTCATTTCACTCCAAAATTTTTCATCAAGAAATGTGAAATCCTGCTTAAAAGTGAAGATATTGAGTTATAAATAGGGTTTCTATCTCATGAGCTCTCCTAAATGATCACATGTTGAAAAAACTAAATTCATAGGAAACACTTTCCTACGAAGGGTCCTATCCTACTGGTTCTTAAATTCCATCAGGAACATAAATAGTGTTACTCCTCCCATGACTTTCATCTCATTGCGTTAGCTATCATGAAATAATTTGTGCACATGTATTCTCAAATATGAAACTAGGAACACACCATACACATGGTCTAACTATAGTGGTTGGGTGAATCACTAAACCACCTCTCTATCTCATTATAGGAACTAAAAAGGGACTTATAAACATCTATGATAGCTGATCAATAAGACTAAATCTCTATAATCATTGATGATGGGAGATCTCTTGAAGCACATGGTATCCTATTATAACTCCAAAGGCCACCATTGTTTGTCCATAATGGATTCCTTGAATATTTTAGGAGTCCTCATCTATCCCCATGATGAACTACATGTTTCAAAACCATTGAAAATAGAAACTCCAATCTCACAAGCACTATCTCGCACTGGATTGGACTAGTATAGAAGAGACTTATAGTTTCTCACATACATAGATCCAAATGGTCCTACACTCATGGTTGAGTGTAAACTATTGTGATACAAAAACTCCACTGATGGATGATTATCTTGATAGTTATATCCAAAACATAATACGAATACCTAAATGGTATGCTATACCTATCCATCTATTTATGGTAGATTTTTTTGACAATAGATTCCAAGTCTCAAAGGCCACTAATATCTTCTCCATAATAAGGAAATTATGTGATAATCATTGTCTGAAATGACCATCATGAGAATTTAATGAACCCATAATACATCCTACACTCAAATGAATTCCAAATACTCCACAAAGATAATATCTTGAATGGTTAGAATGTCGACCAAAATGGTGAGGCCATACTTGATCACTTTGATAGTGTCAAGAAATCAAACTAATTGTAAAATCCCTAACATGGAAACAATAATGATACCATCCATTTCCACTTCCAACTTGAATCCTCAATCTTCACCTACTAATATATGAGACATCAGAAGTCTATATTAGAAACCTAGTACAACATTCATGGCCACTAGAAGAAATTATAAATGATCTTAGTACATCCTCACCCCTCATGTATATACTACTATGGGAAATAATGAAACAACCATAGCACCTCATATCATAGTATAAATGGTGTCTACTTCCCTACCTTAAAAAAGGTAAAATTATCCCCAACTTCATAAAATCTATCCTGAACAAGTCCACTATATATCTATTAATGTAATATATAACAATCTATATCCCTAATTTTTTCCACCATGATGATCAGATGATGTGGAGGGAAAAATAATTGATTGGAGGTGCACTAATACATCCCTTTCTTTAATGATCAACTGCAAAGAGTCCAACTACTCCATCAAATAGGTTAATAACACAAAATATAAAACCCTTTTCTAATAATCTTTTACACCATAATGTTCTTGGGGATATCCCAAGTGATCACTTCCACAACCATTAATCGGTCCACTATCAATCCAATGATAGAGAAGGAAAATCCCAAGAAGTGTACCTCCTAAATTCAGAAATGGCTCATGGAGAGATTCATGTATTGATCAACATATTATATCATGTCATTAATAATACTAATGTTTCTCATGATAACCACCATTATACCATGATGTCACTATAAAAGTCTACCATGAACTAATCTATATAGGGTTAAAGGATATGATTCATAAATCCCGTAAAAACTATTGGGGAATTCACCATAGCAAAACATTTCACATAGAACTCATGGAAAAAAAAGTTTATCTAGGATGAAATCCTTGGTATAATCCCTTATTTATCATTAATAATGAGATTATGTATCATGAGGCAAAAGTCTGAGAATCCCTTCACTCGTAACAACTAGTTGATGTAATCATCAAATATCAAGGGTTATTACTTCTTTCTAACATTCCCCTACTTCAGCTGATGTAAAACCATGCCCAATTTCAACTGCTCATCCACCTTTTTAGAGAAGAACACTAGGTTTCCTAGGGGAACCCATTGGGTCTAGCCAGATCTACAAATATTTAGATTATTTTGACAAAAGCATTAATCCTCATAGTTATACAGGTTCACTTGATATGGCAGTGGATATTTTGGGTTGACAATGATGAATGTATATGTAGAATAATAAATTTTTATTGGGGATATAATTCTGGAACATGTATAGTATATTTTAACTCTTGATCCTCCAATATCATAGAAAACTAAAATCTCATAGCATACACTGCCCCTAGAGTCATACTAGTCAACTGATAGAAAATCATTCCTATCATCCATAACATGATCTCATCTTGCTCTGCATGGGATCTATTATTTCCAAAGATTGAAAAATTCCATCCCACTAACTTCTGTACACTACCAAATTGATTGGAAACAACCATAGGGTAATGAAAAGTATTAAACCATTCCATACTGAAGAAAAAAACATAGGGTCTCACTGCCACTATGGAGAGATTCCATGGTGGCTCCTCTCTTCCCAAAGTTAGGTAACACTATCATTATATGTATGTGATCACTGAACCTTATTTATAGGAGCTTCAAATAACAAGGGTTGAGTTTAAAGTCTAAACTTTTATAATTAGGATTCAAACCTGGGATATGTTATGGGAAATGTGTATTCCGATTTTGTACTAGAACTGAAGATCAATAGATAAGAAACATGTCCTTCAAAAAAAAACTGAATCCTTTGAGTCAAAATGACTTGCCACATGAAGCTACCCTTTCCCTTTAACTCATATTCACGAAACATAGTTCCTGGTCCAACACCTTTTAACATCATAAATGTACTCAAATATTGCTGTAAAAAGAACTAATCTACCGCACCATGATTCTATCAACTTTGGGAGGCACATAATCACCCACATGATTATAAGTAACATCCTAAGAATGAGTCTTGACGGGGAATGTGTCCCTCTTACTTTTACACCCAAATCCATATCAAACATCACCAGTAAAGGTCTCTACCAATGAATTGGGTCATATCATAGAAGTATCAATATTAGGAATTCCATTGAGAGGGGTACTCACTATGTGGGACACTCAAACCACTATCTGAAGCCCATTATCTACCCCCAGTAGAAGGGGGTTCCAGATCATCATAATTTCTAGGTGATATCTATCACAACAACTCATAAATCCCACATAACATTGGTGTGTTATTTTATAATAACATTATAACCCACTACTTCTCAACCTGAAAGGGATAACTGACATGAATGACTAGAAAAATATCGTAACCTACTTAAAACATTTGGGTAGCTTCCAAATATAAAATCTTGGATCTATCTATGGATCATCAATCACATCAAAACTCTAATTACGCTCCTATTACACATGGTCTAAAGGGGAATCCAAAAAAATATTTTCATCTAAAATGGACATAAAATATACTGGCATATACCATGTTGGGGTGACTATTAACATACCCAGTAGGACCCCCTAAAATCAACAAACAAAAATAATTTAAGATAGTAGTTAGCTTATAACTATGATGTTATTTCAACCAGAATATGACACAAAATTGTACAAATAATAACCCTTATATGATCAAGATTGACACTATGTCTCATTGTGATTTCAGGATGTCACTACAAACATTGGAATCCATTAGAGTCTGAAATGTATCACTCAAAATGGAGAAATTTATCTAAAATACTTACCATACCTAATATAATGTATATGAGTGGTATCTATCATTGGGATATAATATACTAATTTCATTAATATGAGTTATAATGACAATCGGGTATCTCTATGAAGAAGATTCAAGGAAACTAATAGGGATCATCTGAGATATATAAATCATTAAAATACACGACATCAGAAGATAAATGATCTCGTTACATAAATGGTGGATAATGGCCCATTCTATGGGCTATACTAGACCATATCATGAATATCATACCATGTCTGGGATTTTACACCAGGTAATCTTGGTCACAATGATTCTCAAAACCCCAACATGGTAATAAGAGATTTATATAGGATAAAACTATGGGTCTCATAGGGAGATACTATAACTCTATCTGAGACTAATCCCAAATATGGGATCAAATCCTAGTCCAAATGCATGATTCCTTGTAGTACCCTCATGGGGATGGACGGAGGGACCACATCATTTAAAAATAAGTGCATACTAAAATGTTTTCAGAAAACTCACCCAATCTCAAACCACAGCTGAAATGAAAAAAATGTATCCCCATGACCTCTGAATCCCATATTTGGTGTGTACTACAATTAAATTGGAATGATTACAAGGAAATATAGAACAAAAGGTCGATTAGTTTAGTAGTCATGGTAAACTAAATATGTACACTAGTTGAACCTTAACATTTTTCAAGGATAATATCTTTATTCCATATAGAGTAATATTATATATATTTCTTAGTACACATCTTGGATTCCTGAGTAAAGGAAACAAAATAAAGATGACCTAAAAACATTAGTAACAGTTATGTAAAGTGGTAACAATAACAAACCAATGAACATAATCCATATGTAAATGTAAAAAACTTAACTCCCATGCCATGTAATCAACAAACTATGGGGGAGTGAGTAAAAAATATTGAAATTTAAATTACTCATAACACAGGAAATTGAAAATAACTAGATAAGGCACATTTAATATAGGAAGTTAAATAATGAAAAACTATGGTATTTAATCAATAACATGATTATAAAATGAACCCATAGATAATATAAATGTGAGAAACTCATGGTGGAATAATAATAATAATAATAATAATTAAATTATCAATGAAGGTAAGGCCTAATTATTGGTCGTCATGTCTAAGCCACATCAAAAACAATACCATTAAGAAAATTCACAAGACAGTTTACAACTATATGTAGAAAAACACTTAATTTGTGCAAATAATATTTCTCATAATAAAAATTAAATACATGTAGTGGATATATGATTTCTGGACCCAACCCATCACTTCTAGTCCAATCATTCCACATATATGAAGTAGTCTATTTAATTAATAAACAATATGACTTATCAACTATACATATTGAATAGATAATACATATTTATAAATATTTAAGCACATCATAAAATAACTTTAACTGTAAACATCATATTAAAAAATGATATATAGTTTAGGGAATAATCATATCCAAGATAAATAATTTAAATATTTAGGAAAATTAAATTTTCCATGGTCACTGGAATGTGGATATTTTAAGGGGACATCAAAAATGAATCAAAGAAGTCAACATAGATACTATCCTTGAAAAAATCAATCAAAAAACATCTAGAGGAACAATAAAGATGGTATCAATACAAAATATTCAATGTGGAGTAGAAATAAATGGTTATTGAGGTTGATAAATAGAAATACTATAAAATGATATTTTAAATACATTTTTGTGGAAAATAACCATTTATGTTTGGAAAACAAAATTCAATGAAAATAAAATTTTGAAACATTTTATTAATAAAAACCTTTTAATCTTGTAATTAAATCGTCAATTAAATAACAATGGGTAATTTCATACATGTTTTACAATGTAAAAATAAAATTTAATTTTTAAGTTATGAAGTTTAGAAAATTTCATTGATCAGAAAGAGATTATAAAATTCCCGGAAAAGAATTGTAAAATAATCAAAGTGGAAAAATATATTTAATAAATAATTTTTTAACAGTTAAAAAATATTGAAAACATTTTTTATAAAAAACTATTTTTTGAAGAAGACATGCTCACATACTAAAGATATAAATGATGTCATGTTTTCTTGAAAATATTTTAAAAAATTTATTGAGTGCAAAATATTTCAAAAATGGTACTATTAATTGAAAATGAAATGAATAATGATAAAATAATAAAATTAAAATTTTTATTAAGAAAATATTATATAAATTCCCTTTCTCGAATCTCAAATATAAGAAATATTAATTTTAATGATAATTTGAAATAATCTTTTAAAATAATCATAATGTTTAAGTGATTGTAAAGAAATTAATTTTATATGTTTATAAACAATAAATTGAAATATAAGAAGTTGAAATACATAACTATATATTATAATTAGTTATACACATAATCATATAATATTAATGATAGCAAGGAAGTAATATAATCCAATAAAAAGGAATTGAGTTATGAAATTTATTTAGCACTTGATTATTTTATATTAAACTCTTCTAAGATGAGTTAATTCCAATTGAAACTTAAAATACCAGGAATAATGAATTTTTGATGATATTCCATGTCAAATTCATAGTATTTAAACTATATATATTTAATTTGGTGCACAATTATGAAGTATTCCTCATAGAATGGAAGTTGAGATGAAGTCCCTTAAGGTTTGGAAAATTTTCTAATATAATCACCATCAAAAAAATAATTTCAAATGAAACTAAAAATTCAAAAAAGATAAATTTAATTTTGATTTAAAATAAAATAGGATAATTATATACACCGCATAAAAGATTAAATTGTTAAATGGTGTATACCTCATGGAAGGAAACGTGAGACAAGAATCCCTTTCTTTATGAGTCCTTTTAGTTGTGTGGAATTTATCCTCTTATATAGTAGTTTAAAACATGTTAATACTATATAAAATAACCATACACAAATTTATAATATCATATGTATTAAATTTTTTGAATTATTTTATTACATGTTTGTTACAAACCATTCATTATTTTCATCATTATAGGTTTTAATTACATTGATTTTTGAGTATTTTTTGAGTTGTTATTTGCGTCTGTCTTATGTGGATCATGATTCCATCATATCCAGAATATAAAAAATTAATTAATTGTTATACATATTCGATATATATATATATATATTAATCCATAAATTTTGTAGATGGTAAATTTAATGCACCATTCATATAGACGGTAGGTCGTACGTACACATGAACTCTAATTACATTTAATTATCTTATTTTAAAGCATGAAATGTTAATGATATATATATATATGTTAAAATTATAGTTTAATATTTATGTCATATATATATATCATGTTTTAAAACAATCATTAATACATTTTGTGTATGGTGTGAACAAATCACATCGCTTTGAGGAGGTGGTAGTCCACACATCCACAAACATTGTTATTATATTCCAAAAAATGGAAATCACGACAGAGTGAGTAATATAAGTATTAAAAAAAATAATTAAATTATAAATATAAAATATATACAATATAAACTATAAATCTGTCACTATTAAAAACATTAAAGGTGGTATTGGAACAATGAATAAGGTTCACAATGTGGTAGTCCCTAATACACACGAATGAAGATTGTGTATTCCGTTTGATGGATGTGTGTGAAAATGTAGGAAAAAATTTATAATAACAAAATATCATTATATTGAAGATATTATAGTTATTATATAATCTTGATATAAAAATAATTTAAATGTTTGTGAATTAAGTGAAACAAAAGTGATTGTTGCAGAATGTTACCTCCAATTCTGGTAACACCATCTGGTTTATACCAAAAGACATCCTTGGATGGAATTATTTCAAAATTGAGACTTCTAGGATGAGCGTATGTAAGTTTGGAGCTTATTTAATTATGTTTTTTATGATATAAAGGGCCTGAGTGTTCTGAATAAGTGATAGGGGTGAGTTCCATTAATAGTTTTGGAGGAATTCCATTCTTCTAAATATGAAAAGGTAAACACTATTGAGAGTTATCATGTTCATAATTTTTATTAAATAATGATGTAAATTCTAAATAAGTGATGGCATAGTCTACATATTTCCATCCAATTGTATTTGGATAAGTTTATAGGTCAATTTTCCATTTGTTTAAGGTTTAGTCCGTTGTTATTCTTAATTTTTCTATAATTGCTATAACTAATTGTAATTTCATTAACTAATCTTTTTCGTCAAAAGCTAAGCTGATCATATTATACATTATAAATTATTATTATTCAAAAAATTGAATCTATTTTTACAATTTTCAATCACATAATTTGAATAAATTAATTTAAATCTAATCCCACTGATGGGGAGACAAACTGGGTTTTCAGATTAAAAATGGTCAAATGTTAAAATGGTTTTTACATATAATTTCAAAGTTAATATTATTTAAATAAACTAAACTGGATAAATTTGTGTATCATTAATATTCTATCAGTTTAAAAACAATGTAAAATATAATTTAAAGTATAAAATAATTTTCACAAAAAAGTATTTTTTAATTAAAAATCAGTATTTATTAATTTTCATCAAAAAATGAATCTTCTCAGAAAGATACCGAAATATCACCCTAAGATAATTGTTATTTTTCTCATTCAAAAATTATGTTTAGTTTGATATATAAAATTTATAAAAGTTCACAAAATTGGATTTAAAATGGGTTCACCATTTAAAGGTGTTAAAATTTCCTTTTTAATATATACAATTTTAAGTATAAAATATGAAATATTCTTATGTTATTCCTATCAAATATATTGGGTGAATATTAAAAATGTTTGACATAATATATATAATATATATATTTTATTAATATCACTCACCAATATATATTTATTTACCTTATTATTATAAATCACCTTTTTATGTAACAAAATCTTTTATAAAAACTTCCCCATTATATTAAATTGGGTTTTTATATTCATTTACAATTAATTGGAAACCAATGAATTCATTATATTTTATGATATGTTATTCAAAAATATTCATAATTAATAATTTATTTCCAGGTTATATCTTATTATATTAAATAATAAAATTTTAATAATATATTTGTTGGACGGAGTGGGACACTCAATGGGGGGTGAATTGAGATACTATATAAATTTATGTTTAAAAATATATTTGAAAGAATACCCCAATTTATAAACAAAACAGCTTAGTTAATCAAAGTAGTGAATCTAAAATAGTTTGACAATTCAATTAATTTCTCAAGATATTGATTACTTCTCAGTTATATCAACCTAAAAGATTTAAATTACTTTTTAAACCAATTTAATAAACCAAAAGAGTTTTAAATATTATCCAAGATCAACTATCAATGTGAATCATAGTTTTTTGAAATATGAGTTAAAATAGAGTATTATAAATTTGAAAACACATTGGATTAAAACATTTTTTCAGTCTCAAGATGAGACTTAATCCACCCAACTTGGTGATCATCTTTAACCAAGAAATATATATATATATCAAACTTTGATCCACACCTTGGATTAGGGGTTACCCAACAGTATACAAAATGTTCAGGTCACGTGACCTCTACAATAGTTCTATATGGGAACTATAATAATCAGGTCACATAGGACCTCTACCATAGTTCTACGTGAGATATAATATGTGTAAAAATATGTTTGTGGTAGGATGTATTGTATCCATCAGTTTAGTGCAGGAGAAAGTATGTGTTTAACACACAGATGAACATAGAGCTCAAACTATAGTAAAAATGCACAGAGTATAGTAGGAAACAAATAAATAGAGTATAGAAGGATATATATGATGTTAAATATAGCTGTGGAGTCTTTGGATGTAGCATATGTAAATCCTAAGGCCTTTTTTCGAAACAGACACTAAAAATGTAGTGTCGTGAAGATTTGTGTACTGTTTTTCTAGGAATAATGGATTATACTCCTTAGTTTTTTTTTGCTGTAAGGATTTTTTAAGCTTTTATGCACATAAATCTTCATTTATTTCATAGATTTTAGTAATGAGAGTTCATCATGTGTTCTTAGGCATAGTCTAGTATATATTATTCTATATTCTTGTTTTTATTGTTCTCTACTTCTCTAAAGCTCTGGTGCTATGTTTGTTTTTCTTTTTTGGTGTTTTGAGTTAGCTGAAAAGAAGCAATTTGAGGTACCTCATACCTTGTACTGTCTACATACATAGTCATTAATGTTTTCTAAAAATCGAATTAATTTATTTATTAGTATTAAAATACTCAAATATGACTGTTAGAGATAATATTAAATAAAAGAAAATTTAAACAGTCTGTCAGTGACTCCTTTGTCGGTTAGTCATTCTGTTAGTGAATCTTTCTATCCATGATTTATTTTGTTGGTATTAGAGATTCATTCTTCATGTGAGTCATTCTGTGGGTATCTCCTGGAATCTGTGGATCAATGCGTCAGTAACCCATTTTGTCCTATTGGTCTCTCATTTGTACTGTGAGTGAGTCATCTATCAGTGATTCAGTTTGTAATTTTAGTGAGGAATTCTTTCTATTGGAGAGACATTTCTTCTGTTACTGGGATGTTCCTTATATTGGGGAGAAATTTCTTTTTTCAAAGATACAATCATTATATAGATGTCTTAGTTGAACTTTCGGTGAGACATTGACTCTATCTGTGTCTCAGTTGAACTGTCAGCTTTAGTGACTCATACTTAGCCAATTTATCTATTTTAACATTCGTACAACATATATATACAAATAATGTTTTAAATACAGATTTGATCTTATATAATCATAACTAAACATATTTAAACATAAATAAACATGATTTACATGATTGGTCATGATTTTTAATGATTTTTCATTTTTAAAACCATTTAAACCAAAGAGGGGCCAATAATCTTTTATGGGCCTAAAATATCCCCATTTTTGACGATCACAAATCATGGAATTATAAAGTACAATTATTTTATGTTTAATATAATAATTCCACATACTATCCCCCATTACTATGTTTCTTAGAAAAATGAAATATCTCTAAAAAGATATAAGGTTCAGAGGTAAAATAAATAATGCCTCATTTTCTCCCCTTTATCATTTTCCCCCTTTATCTTAATGAGATGTAAAAAGTGATAACAATAATTCCATACTATTCTTCTAACTTTGGGAATTATAAGAAATATTAAATAGTGTAAATAATAGAAATCAATACATACAAAATCATAATACACAGATAGAATGGCATGATTTTTGAATTTTATATATAATTTAATGTACAATATAGTGGAATACAAAAAACGTATAGTCAATAATCCCTATCAAAAAATGATCCAATCTACTCATTGGGATATAGGTTTTCCTTTCCTTTGAAAAAGGATAATATTAGATTTTGTTGATAGAGGGTGAGAGACTGGAGGGTCTGTATGAAATCTAAAGGGAGGAAGTGTAATGGCTTTAGGAATAGAAGGGGAAAGGGTATTTTTGGTTGAACAACAAGGCTAGATTTTATATGTGATGATAGGTTTGATCTGGATCAAAGAATGAGAAAAAATAACATATACTGAAGATGAGTGTAAAAGTGGTACCATAAGAGGCTGAAGAGGTCATAGGCGGTTAGAGAGGTGCAGCAGATGGAACCCCTATGTCTTCACTCAGAACATGGAGATACGGATTCAATAGATTTATGAAATCTATGATTATATCTCCTCTATATTGCATGGAATTCTCAAAATATTCCTTATTCTCCACAAACATGTCACAAAGAGGTTTGAAGCCCTTCAATTTTTGAACTTTATCCTTAAAATATTATGTAACTGATGGAAAATTCAGACTCTCTACCAAATATTTAATTTGGTTAGTCAGCTGATTCTTGGTATAAATGATTCTCAAATAGGAATTAATCATCATTTTGAGTTCTTCCTGAGTAGCTGATGCTTCCTTGGTATAAAATCTAACCATATCATGCACACGATCAGTGTTCTTCTCAATTTTTTTTAAAGATTTCAAGAAAAAAATCACCAAAAAAATATTGAAGCTATTCTCACAATATATATATAGCCATTTCACTATCTAAAGATTGAGAAGGCTGAACAGAGGTAGAAAGAATAACATGAGATAAGGTGTATTCCTTGAGATCTTTAATAACTATCTCCAAACATCCGTTATAATTAGTGGTTAAAACATTTATGTTAGAAACTTTTTTTCTCATCTCATATACCAATATTTGTATTGTTCTCAGAAATCCTTTATGCCTTTGAAATTATGTTTGTTTTAATGTTAGCTATAATCATATCTTAAATTTTAGCTGGATCGGTCTCACACACACCAATTCCCTGAACTGGAGTAGGACCAGCACACATGGACTGTCTTATTTCTTCAATAAAAGCCTTTAAAGATTGTACCTCGTTACATGGAGTAGGAATGAAAAACAATTGTGTGTTAATAGATCCTCTAAAAGCCAAGCGTACTTTATCATTGACAATATCAAAATCATCCTTAGTGACGTAGTCACTTGAAGGGATTTGAGCCACTGGTTCTCTCGGAAAAGGCATGAAAATATCATCATCTAAATTGTCATAGTCTAAAACAAGTGATACATATCCATCATTCCTTTTTTAATTTAGCCAAAACATCATCATCAAAAGGAATGAGAGTATCTAGTATCACTCTTCTAGCATGATTCTCCCCCTTAGCTTGAGCACTTCTATCTTGAAGCTCCCCCTCAACTGGTTCTCTTCTTATTTTCTGCTCCCCATCTTCTTGATATCTTCTGCTATTGTTGGGTGAAAACCCCTCATGGTATCATTGAAGTTTTTTTTAGGTGATTGTGTTTGTTGTCAAAGTGGACCACCGTGTTGTGTTTGTTCACAAACCAGACCACGATGTATAATTTATTGAAAAAGGGGGTTTACATGGTGATTTTCATGTTCAAGAGAAGTTGTTGGATATTCATGTTTGATTGAAGAACTTAGAAAAATGAATGAACGATCTGGAGGCGGTATAAAAAGAGAAGATACAAGGTGGCACCGTTTTCAAGTTTTTTCGAACATTTTGGGCCAAAAAATCAGAAAATGGAGTGAATTTTTTTTTGAAAAAGGAGGTGCGAACAAAATTAGAGTGGTGTGTGAAAAATAATGTGGTGCATGAAAAATTAGTGTGGTGCACGAAAAATATAGTGGTGCGTGAAAAATATAGTGGTGCGCGAAAAATCAGCATGGTGAGTGAAAAAGAAAGTGGTTCGTGAAAATTAGTGTGGTGCACGAAAAATATAGTGGTGCATGAAAAATTGGCGTGGTGTGTGAAAAAAAAGTGGTGCCTGAAAATTGGCATGGTCCGTGAAAGAGGATTGGTGTTTTTCATGAAAGTGGTATTTTGAGATCAGAAGCTTGAAAATTGACAAAGGCTTGAGGTGCGTGAAAAATTGGATCATGGAATGAAATACGGTGTTGCATGGAAGATGTGTTTTTCATCCTCAATGAGGATTACATGTGGATGGAGGGTTTTTCACTTAGGGGTCGATTTTTCATATAAATATAAAGTGACAACCTCATTTGAGGAAGCTCAAGACATAGAGAGTATCCGAGCTCTAGCATGCGAAATTGGAGTGTACAAGAAAGCTGCGTTAAAAAAATACGTTTGTGAATAAAATACTATTGCAAGAAAAGAATAGGTTGTGTTAAAAACAGAGGTTGCATGGAAAATAAGACTATTGCGTGAAAATTCGATTGCATGCAAAAAAAAAATATTTTTCACAAGTCAGTGTAGAGGCTGCGCGTAAAAGAAGATGCTGTGCGTAAATAAATAGGTTGTGTGAAAAAGAAGTGGCTACGTGTAAAATATTTGTGGGAATTTTTTTTATTTTTCACAAGGAAAAGGAATTACACGCAAGGTGTAGTAAGGGATGTGCATAAAATTGGGGTTTCCCAGTACACCCGGTGCAAAGAGAGATTCATCTGAGGGTGAAAGTAAGATGTTAACAGAGCATCTATTAATAGTTAAATATGTAGATTTCATTAGAGGTAATTAAGAGTCCTATAGACCTATAAACTGTGAGTGGATCTTCTGAAGAAGAAGTGAGCTCACTTCCATTGAGAGGGCAGTGAGTTATCAAATTGTGAGAGGTTATAAACCAGGAGGGACAATGAGTCTGCTCTGAACTTGTAATCAGTAGTGCACTTATAGTGGAATTGATATATCAGCACACAACTGGTGTATGCTCCTTGGACGTAGCCCAGCGAGGGTGAACCAAGTAAAACATTCTGTGTCATGTGCATGCTTTAAGGATTATTCATACTCTACAACAGGAAGGAGAGAGAAGAGGATTTTGTCTAACAACAAAAAAGGATCAAAAGGGACAATTGTTTTAATCTGTCATACCCTGATTCACCCCCCTCTCACGGTATCTAGCCTAGTGGACCTAACAGCTATAATAAACTAACATAAGCATTGAGAATATTTTAGAATTCACTTATCTTTGAACTTCAACCACCACCTCTTATACAGTATCAATTACTGAATAACAAAGAGGGTCTATATTGGGTTCCAGATTTATAGTACTGGCCAACTCTATAGTAGAATCTTGATCATCACCAGCATGATCAATGCTGTTTTCTCTTCCAATTATTTCATCATCTCCACCATTTCTATCATTTCCAATATCATCTTCTTCCTCACTTCCAGAGCCACATACTTTTTACTCTTCTTCACAGCCTGAGCCAATTTCTATTGTTTCATATTCTTCTTCATTTCTGCCTTCTTCTTCTTCTTGTTAATCATCTTCAAAACCTCTAGAGTTTATCTCATACTCCACACTTCCTAAAACATCGGCCTCCTCATCACCATTGAAAATAGAATTTAGTTCATAAAATGTTACGTCCAAAGGCAGAAAAGGAGGTCCATAGGATATAACTTTTTGAGCTGTAGTGGTGTGAGGGACACATCGATCATCAATAGGAGACCCTTGATCTCAATTAGGAGTAGCATCCTCTTTTTCCTCAGAATAAACAGGATCAACTTATTTTGATCCTAGAACAGGATCCACTAAATATCTCAGCCTAACAGAAGGGTCCATTGGGTTGAATTTTTCATAAAATGTTTCATCATCACCTATCATTACTTCTTCCATGGGTTCCAATGGATTTTCATCCACATAAATATCTCCTTACTCATGAAAATTCCACTACAAGCTAAAACAGTTTTTTTACCTTCATGAAAACATCTATTCATGTGCAGCATGGCTAAGATCATCCCTGGGAACAATAGGGAATTGGTCTTATAGTAGGGATTCAACCATTTCACTTTTATGAACTATAAGGCATCCGCACAGATTCACTTTGATTATTTCTTCTACAGGTACACTAGTTAAACATCTTGGTACTTCAATAAAGCAATGTACACTTTCCTAGGGAAATGTTGGTGCTGAATAAAATTGAAAAAAACTCTAAACTCATAATTTTTTTTATAGTAATAGGCTTCCTAGTCTCCTCATTCCCAGTTAGATCATTCAGAGATGTCTCATTTCAAAATATGTCACCAGTAGGTGGATTAATTCCATGATTGTTGTCAAATATTCTTTCATGTGGAACATTAAAGAATTATTCCCAATGGTTAGAAGAAAAATAAATTCTATTCTTGAACTACATATTTAATCTAAAATACCTCACTACCTCTAAAAATAAATTCATCATTTATGTTGAACTCATGGACAAGAATTGGTTAATATGGCCTCTCATTATCTAAAAACTAGTCCATACAACCTTGGGTTTGTAGTACCTTTAATAAGAGAGACTTACTCTCTAACAACCATTGTGTTAAAACATCATTCTCTTGTGTTATTATAAGATTCTAAAGAGTTTTATTGACTGAAAAATACTTACTAGATTCTCCCTTCTGCTTCTTAGTAGGATGCAACTCGTCACCAGGTCCTCCTTTGAGTGTGTGCTTCATTCTCACCATTTATAATGGTTTGGTTCAATATTTGAAGGTGAAAGGTTGAGGTTAAAGGGAAATGGTAGAAGAGTGTATGGGTTAATGGGGAGGGAGAGAAATAGAGTGGATAAACTCAAATTTATATCACTAATGTCATTAAATATGGTTAATTCATAAACTGGGTTCAAAAAAATAAATAAAATAAAATTGATTTGGATAAAACATAAAATAGATAAAACAATAGGTTTTATCGGCATAAGCATGATAATATAGGTATGGAACTGTGCGAGTCGATATGAATGTATTGGCATGTTGCTATGGGTTTCAACATGATTGTATTAGAATTACACTATCATTTTTGACATGAAAGTATTGGCATGACACTATCAATGTCAACATGATAGTATTATCATGACATTATTGGTGTCGGCATGATAATATCGGCCAGAAACTATCGGCATCGGCATGACAATGTTAGTGTTGGCATGACCCCAACCCTCACTTTTTCATTTAGTTTTATTAACATATGGTCCTTATAAACTAATCATTCCTAATTCATGTTTGATGTAATTAATTCTTTCAGAGTTTAATGTATTTGTGAATATATCAGCTAGCTAATGTTCAATTCCAATAAACTATACTGTTATATTACCTTTTTTATAATCATATCTAAAAAAGTGATGACTTATATCAATATGATCTGGTCTATAATGAGAAACATGATTTTTAGATATTTTAATAGCACTTGTATTATCATAGTTTATAGGGACATGTCTTAATTGATATCTATAGTTAGTAATGTGTGTTTTATCCACAAAATATAAGCACAACAACTACAAGTACTTATGTATTCAACTTCAGCAGTGGATAATGAAACAAAAGTTTTCTTCTTACTACACCATGAAACTAGATACTTTCATAAAAAGTGTCAAGTTCTAGAGGTTCTTTTTTTTAATCTAAATTACAACCACAAAAATAAGTATCAGAATAACTCATTAAATCAAAAGTTTGTACTATTGGATAGACTAATATTTAGATGGTAGTATATTTTAGGTATTTGAAAATTATTTTAACATCATTAAGTTAAGAATATTAAGGGTGATCTTGAAAACAGGCACACATAAAAACACTAAACATAGTGTTAGGACTACTTGTGGTTAAGTAGAGTATGCTCCCAATCATTCCTATATATGTGGTTTGATCAACAGATTTACCATTTTAATCGAGATTTAACTTACAGCTGTTACTCATTAGAGTATCACTATTTTTTTTAATTTTTGAGACAATCATTTTTAAATGATATTTAGTATACTTACAGCGATTTTAAATAACACCTTATTTATTTTTAAGGATTTTAAATCCATGAAAGAATTTGATTTCCCCCTTTACACTCATTTCAAAATCACTCTGTATAATTTTTTAAAAATCAACACATAATTTTGTTTAAAAGATCAAAAAATAATATCATAAACATATTTTTGAACAAATAAAAAAACTTTATAAATAAATTTTATGAAAATAGTAGGATCAACTATTCATTTTGTAAAACCTTTGAAAATAAGAACACTACTTAGCCTTTCATACCAAGTTTTTGGACCTTGCTTTAAACCATATAAAGTTTTAGTTAATTTAAATCATGATTTGGAAAATGAGGGTTTGTAAAACCAGGTGGTTCTTCAATAAACACATCCTAAAATATATACCCTCATAGGAATTCACTCTTAATATACATTTGATATATCTTGAAATTTTGAAATGATTCATATGAAAGAAATACTCTAATGTCCTCAATTCTAGAAACAAGTTCAAAATTTTCTTTCTAGTCAATAATCCATGGCTATAACCATGTGAAACCAATAAAAAATTATTTCATACAATATTACTAGCTTAATATAATTTATTTATAAACACCCACCTATTTTGTATGGTCATGGTGTCGTTAGGTCTATCTACAAGTGTCCAAACATTATTTCATTCAAATTGATTTACTTATTTCTTCATGGACATTACCCAAAACTCATCATTGACTGATTCATTAATTCTCTTAGGTTCAAGATGTGACAAGAATGCTTAATGTTCAACCAGATTTCTATGTGAAGCTATAGTCTATGTCCCATTATCTAGTTCTCCAACTACAACATCTAAATGGTGGTTTTTAAAGGTTCCAATAGATCTAGAAAAACAAGGTCTTGTAATTTCATCTTCTTCAACTGGTTCAGGTTTATCGTGACTAGATTGTAGGGAATTATCAAAAGTATAATATTTAATAGATTTTTTAATAGTAGGGTTTTATGAGTTTGAATTTATCTTCATATGTGACAGAAAATCATCAATATTTTCTTGGGAGGTCTTGGGTTCATTTGTGTATGTTTCATCAAATTTAACATGCATAGATTCATCCACACACTTGGTTATTTTTTAAACACTCTACAGTTATTTATAGACATTTAATAACTGAGAAATATTTCTCAATCATTTTTGGATGAATTTTTTTCATGATTTTCCTTTGTATTAAGGATATATACTTTGAAAAATAAATAATTTGAAGTAACTGACTTTGGGGTTTCTATTATTCCATAGCTAAGAGGGGGTTCTCTTATGAATTGGTTTAATTAATCCTGTTAATTTTATAAAATATTGTATTTATAGATTATTCCCAAAAAAGATTCATATTTCTTATTCATTAAGAATAGTATAATATATAACATTTAAGTTTCTATTTCTTCTTTTATACAACACAATTATTTTGTTGTTTCCTAAGAGAAAATAATTAATGAGTATAGCCATTTTTTGAGAAAAGAGATTCAAACTCTTGGATTTAAATCTCACGACCATGGTCACTTATTATAGATTTAATTCTATGATCTCATCAGTTTTATAATATTATCAAATGCTTGATAAAATGAGATAAACCTTCACTTTTGTTAGATTAGAAAATGGTCTAAGTATATCTAGAATTGTTATATACTTGAACAAAGACATAGTGCTTCCCATTAAGACTAGAATCCATATACAGTCTAAAAAAATGCATGTGAAACAACTCAAGTGGTTCAGATGTTGAAACGTAATCCTTTGGTTTGAATGATATGTTATATTGTTAACCATTTTGACAAGTATTACATACTTTGTCATTGGTAAACTAAATTTTGGGTAGATCCATAACTATTCCTTTCATAGTAATCTTTATAAATGAAGGAGTATTACAATGTCAAAATATCCTATTCCATGGAAAAGAATCTTTATAAAAGGAAATTAAGAATGAATAATTTTGAGAAACTAAGGAATCTAAATTTATATCATGAAATTTACATTTCTAAGAGTAGTATATACGAACACATTTTTAAGATTAAAAAAATTGCATGAATCATTTTAAAATTTAACATTAAAACAATAATCACACAATTATGTCACACTAAGAAGATTTTACTTTAATCCATCAACAAAATGTACATTGGAAATTATATATGAATTACAGTTACCAATTATATGATTGGAAATTATTTTAGCTTTAGCATTGGTACCAAAAGTGACATTCCTAACATCAATCATTATCAGATTCTTGAACCATAAAAAATATCCTATCATGTGTCTTGACCATCCACTGTCCAACTACCATAAACTTCAATAGGATCACATCAAGCAATTTTCCTACAAAAACAGATTAGACAATAAAAGATTTTGGTACCCAGATTTGATTGGTTACTGTAACATTAGTAATAAGAGATTTTGGAACCCAAATTGTTTTTCGGGTTTCTTATAAATAGATTGTAAAGCATTGAAAAAATAAACCTTATTTTGACTAGAAAAACATCAAACAATAGAAACTGTTTCATAGCTTGAACATGTATAAAGTTTTACAGAACTTGGAATAAAATCAGGACTTCCGGATTTAGATGAACTGTTGGTTTTGTCAAAATTACTTTTACCAGGTTGATATCCAAGTCCATTAGTGTATTTAGGTGCATATTTTTACCAAAAATTTGATACAAGATATCATTTACATTGGAAAACTTTTCTAAATCCTTATTTTATTTCTCATTTTGAAATTTAAGATCATTGTTTTATTTATGAAACTATGAATTCCTTTCCTTTTCTAGGATAAGGTCAGATTTAATAGTAGAGGTAAGAGTATGTTGTTTCTTTAAAGCATTAAATTTATCCTTTTACTCATTGTATACATCTTTAGGCATTGGGAAATATTCAGCCATTTACTCATTAGTTATATTTTTTGAATCACTTCCATCTCTAGAATAATAAGAATTTTTTATCAGAGACTCAAGTGTTACCTCAGATGTGTTTTTCATAAAACTCCTGTTTGACTTGTCACATTTCTCATAATGTGATGTTTCTAATTTACTTGAGCTGTCATCAGAGGCATTCCATGTGGCCTTCATTGCCTTCTTGCATATTTTTTTACTTGTCCTCATTTTCCTTTTTTAATTTTAACTTAGGACAGTCAGCCTTCAAATACCTACTTATCTAGCATTCATAATAGACCATTTCATTTGAGGTATCATTACTTTTACAATCCTTTTCTAGTTTCACTTATTGTCATATTTACCTTTGTAGCTGGGATTTCTGAGGAATTTATTCTTTCTATAAAACTAATTTAAACTTATGGATAACTGATACATTTATTCATCACTATCTGATGGTGAATCTCCATTACTTGTACTGTCAAAATGAGTTTGTATCCATTCCTTTTATTTATGTTTATATGTAGTGGTTTTCAAATCCACTGACTATCAGTATGGTTCATCGTCCTCATTTCTAACTTTTAATTATTCCTAATTCATAATCCACTTTCTTATAATATCCTTAACTAGAAACATACTGATATCACAGGATTATCTAATTGATATTGAGGTTCCTCTCCACCTTTGGGGTAGACATCTAAGTAGCCACATGATTTGTTCTTTGGCATCCACTATCTTCCCAAGAGAGCTCATTATATTGAATATCTCATTAAACAAGAGATACATATAAGAAATGGGTTAACCATGATTTATCTTAAAGTTATCATTTTTAATTGTATAGATATTAAGTCTAATTTCATTGACATTAGTGGTTCATTCATGTGAAACAACAAAGGTATCCAAAATTTCATATGCTTTTTTACATGTAGAAATTCTATTAAATTATTCATCGCCTAAAGAAGAATATAATGAATTCATAGCATTGTAGTTAGTATTTTAATATGTCGTGGTTGGGTCATCCCAAGTATTTTGGGAAGTAGTTGGAATATTATATTCATTTACAATTGGTGAAATAATTTCAAAACCCAGACATTCTAAGTGAATTTTCATCTTTATTTTCCATTGGTCATAAATTGTTCCATTGGAATAGGGTTGTTTGTTGGTAGAAAAACCTTCTTTTCTATTATCCGTAATAAAAGATAAAGACTAAAATTTAATGAGATAAAAATATAGAACTAAATTATATTTACATATATTTAAAACTCAACTAAAAGAATAGTTGAAAGGATTTGAAAATATTAACTTAAAACATCCTCTAATACCAACTGTGGGTTCCAGTAGGATGGTCAATAGGTGGTGAATTGTGTTCCTATATTTTTTTTTGAAAAAATTTATTATATTTAATCCCCCAATTTAAAAAAAAATAGGCATGTTAATCCCAGTAGTAAATTTAAAATAGTTTTACTATTTAATTAATTTCTCAAAATACTGATTACTCCTCATTTATATCAGCCCGACACATTGAAATAACTTTTGACACTAATTTACTCAACCAAAATAGTTATAAATACTATCCTAGAGCATCTATCTAAGTGAAACATAGGTTTATAAAATATGAGTTAAAACAAACTAAATTTGAAAACACATATGATCAAAGAAAGTGGTTCTGTATCAACCTGAAACATAATCCACTCTACTTGGTGATAACCTACCACCAAAAAAGATACATTTAAAACCTTTATCCACACTCTATATGGTGATTACACAATAGTATAAAAACTATCCAGGAAATTGGACCTCTACCACAGATTTATACGGTTACTACAATAGCCATGTCACACAACACCACTACCATAGTTCTACATGAGATATAATAGTTGTAAAAAGATGTTTGTGGTAGGATATATTGTATCCTTTAGTCTAGTGCAATAGAAAATGTGTTTTTAATAGACAGATGCACATATTACTCCTAATGTATTAAAAATTAACACAACAGAGTATGAAATAAAAAAAATTGAGTTTAGAAGGCTCTATATTTTGTGAAATCCAGCTATAGATCTTTGGATTTAGCATATGGTAATCTTGAGTCCTCTTTTTAAAATTGACTCTAAAAATAGTTTGTCATGATGATTTGTGTTTTAGTAACCTAGGAAGATGGAATTTTACTCCTTAGTGTTTGTTTGCTTCAAATATGTTTTAGGCATTGATGAACATCAATACTAATTTAGTTCACAACTAAAAGGAATGAGATTTATTAATGTGTTGTTTGGGTTGTTGTAGTATCTGTGCATTTATATACTTTTTTTGTTCTTTACTTCTATACATCTTTTGTGAAAATGTTATATTTTTTTCGGGTGTCTTGAGTTGGTTGACAATAAGTATGTAGAGGTACCTGATACCTCATACTTTTCACTTACATATTAATTAATGTTTCCTACAAATATCGTTAATTTAATTAGTATTATTAAAATAATAAAATTTGACCATTAGAGATATTTTTAAATAAAAGAAAAAATAAATATTATGTTGGTGACTCCTCTATTAGTGAGTCACTCAGTTGGTGAATCCTTCTATCTGTGATTCATTATATTTGTATCATTGACTCATTCTATTGGTGAATCATTCTGTTAGTATCTCCATGTTTTGGTAGATCAATGCATCGGTGACTCATTTTGTTCTTTTAGTGTATCATTTGTATGGTCGGTGAGTTATCTATCAGTGAGTCTGTTTGGACTCTCTGTGAGACATTCCTTCTTTCGGTTTGAAATTTCTTCTAAAAGTGATACATTCCTTTTGTTGGTGAGACATTTCTTATATATCTGATACAATCCTTATGTTTATGTCATAATTCAATTTTCAGTGAGACCTTTACTCTGTTAGTGTCTCCTTTAAACTGTCGATTTTAATGCCTCATACATATCCAATTTTTATATTTTAACTTTGTTACAACATGAATATACAAAAAATATGTTAAATAGATATTTGATCATATATAACAATAATTAAACATATTTAAACATAAATAAACATTATTGAAATTATTGTACATGACTTGACATGATTTTTGATTACTAAAACCATTGAAACTAGGGAGGTTCCAATAATCTCCTATGATCCAACAATTGTTTTTTTCGGTATAACATGCTCTTGTGGGTAACATATGCTATCGATGAATTTTTGTGAGTGTGTGTGTGACACATGATAATTTACGATTTCATGAATTTCAAAATATACAATATATTACATTTATTTAAAATATTAAATATACCATAAATTATAGAAAAATTTTAATTCTTTAAATATTTAGAGTTGTGTGTCATACATGATATCAAATACAATGTTATTACACTTGAATTTTGGGGTGTTACATTTTCATAACATTAATTTAATTGCCTCCTTGTAATTTAAACAAGATTTCGGTAATCTAGGGTATGATATTTAAGAATTGATATGTTGAAAATTCTATATATTGAAAGATATTCGAAAATATCTTCTTAGTAAGAAATATTGAGAGGTAGAAAGGTCACCTGGAATAATATAAAAATATGTCTCCAAGTAAGATACAATTAGTGGAATGTGAAAATGTGGACTTCAAGAAAAATCATAAATAATTATAGGGAGTAATTGAGGCCATCATTTATGATTAATTCAATGATAAATGAATGTTTACAGCCTTAAATATATAAATTTTTTACGATTTAAAATACCATCGATTCAAAAAAAATTATGTGTTAGGATAAATATTATTCTTTAAGTCACTTTCCCCAATTCCGAGGAATTTCCTTATTGACCAATAATATAAGTAAATATATATACATAATATATTTTTATAAAAAATATTTTATTATTTAGTTTTTCTTTGATCAATTTAAAATTTTATCTATTTATTCCTATAAATTAATACCAAATATTAAATATTTTTTATGTAAGAAGAACTCAAATTCACTTTTAATATATCTAAAGTTACATGAAATGATGAAATGAATTTATGTATTTATATAACTAGTTTCCAAAAAATTTGTTTATTACATTAATCTCTTAACCTATAAATTGATACTACTGGTTCATAATTAATATTAATTTTTAAATATTTTATCTAAAAGCAACGAGACAATATCCATGACCTTACTTATGCCTGTGGTAGGTGTGAAAACCTTATCTAACATCAAATATAGATTCAAGCCCCACCACCTTACTAGATTAGATGTGTTGTCACCTAGGATACAAGTTTTCCTTTTTCTAAATCCATGATAATATAATTTATAAAGTAAAAATGATGAATATAATATAAATAAGGATAATAACTAAATTTTCTTCGATTGAGGTTTTCAATTAAACCCCAATAAATAAATAATTCATCAATTTCTTTTTTCAACAAAGGCCCTTCATTGGTCAAGATATTATAAAATTTAATATGGAATTGAATCCTGTCATTTCCAGTATCCCCACATTTAAGAAAACAAATGAAAATTGGGTCCTTTGTATGTGTTTTATTTCCTCCAATCATACTCTTCATTTTTACTAAAAAATTCTTTGCTTTATTCCCATATTTCCCACACCTAAAGCATTTACCAGATCCTTTTATATTCTTTCCTAGGTTTCTCCTTCCACATTAAATTAATGAATAAATAAATCCTTCTTTTTTACATAGTATCCACCACTAGAGATGTTCTAAAACCCTATCATTCTATTTTTTGGTGACTCTGGTAGTTGTTTAAGGTATACGTTGTTAATCGTATCTTAGGAAACCTGATTAGTCATGACCACAATTTCTTTTTCTCCTCTTAACAGCCCATGTGGTTTTTCATTTCCACCAACTTAACCATCATGTTTAATGTTAAAATGATACATTAGGATTACGTCTATTCAATAAAATGAAAATTTATAGTGTAAGAAACAATTATCATAGTGTAAAAACCATGTAATCATTTTGAGGGTTTCTAAATCTTAACACATTATTTTTAATCTAATACACCATAGATTTGACATAGGTTATTCATTATCTTTATATATTAAAATACATCTTAATTGTTTGTAATGAAAATGTGGATTATCATATGAATATCAAATAAGAGTGTAAAAATAGGTGCATTGTAGGGCCCTTTGTAATGTACTAGTTTATTCTTGATTCAGGCCCAAAAAACCTTTTTAGAGTAGTTTCCCCTAAATACAACTATACCTGAAACACATCCACTTTTTGTATCCAGATAGAAACTTATTGTTATGAAAATCACATAATCTCTATTTAAAAGAAGCTTTAGGATGTTAATATATACTTATCCTAAAATTCTAAATTTGGGTTATATTCTTTAATATATGTTTCTATAAATTGGGTTCACAATGATTATATTAAACAAATTTTGATACCAATTGAAGATCCCCAACTACATGTTTTTGGTGTATGTGTCTAATAACCTTACATTGGAAATATTATAAGTAAATGCATCTTGAAGGAATGATAAGTTTAGAAATTATTGGTAAACCTGAAACATACACTAATTATAACATAATTATTTAAATCATGATGAATTTTTTCTAACTATAATATACTTGTATATATTTTTTCGAACTTTTTTCAATTTTGTGTGGAAAGGAAATAGAAATAATGGTGAGATGAAATTATCAGTACGAGTTATGTATAGTGGGAAATTAATTAATCAATGAACATAATATATATGTAAAGGTAGAAAAATAAAAACAAATGCCATGTAATTTAGGAACTACAAGGTAGTGAGTAAACAATATGGAAAGGTAAATAACTGAGAAAAAAATTCTATTTAAAATAACTAGATAATGAATAATAAATATGGTAAGGTAAATAATTAAAAAATTTTAATTTAATCAATAATCTCAAAATGAAATGCATCCTCAGATGACATCAAGGTGAAGACATCATGGATAAATAATAATAATAATAATAATAATAATTTAATTCTAAATGATAGAAATTATTAATTTTTGGACTTCATGTTTGAGTCATAGGAAAAACTATATCATCAATACTGTTCACAAGACAATTTTAAACTATAGGTAGAAACCCATTTAATTGGAGAAAATTGATTGGACTCATTAGAAACTGTTGATCCATCATGGGGATATATATTGTCTAGGCCCCACTCTATACTAATAGTCCAAAAATTCCTCATATATCAAGTAATCAATTTTATTAATTAACAATATTCATTATAAAATATCCATAGAGAATAAAAAATACATATTTATCAATTTTTCCCTATATAATCAATTAACATTTATAGTAAACATCGCATGTAAAAATGACACATGATTTAGGAAATAATATTATTAATGAAAAATAATGAGTATATTTATGGAAATTTAATTTTCAATGGTCACTGGAACCTTGTAAATCAAGGGGACTAAAAAAACGAATCAAGGAAGTGAATATCAATACTATACTTGTCCAAATCAATCAGAAACCATACATAAGAAGAATAAGGATGGAATAAATAAAATTTATTCCAATTAAATTAAACATAATGGTGTTTTTTATTGATTAATAGATATATTAAAAAATATATCTTTTAAATACATATATGATGAAATTATAATTATTATTTTGAAAAATACTTTAAAAATCATTTTATTTTAAATCACATTTAAAAACATTTTCTTACAAAATTAACCTTTTATAATTAAAATGGAAGCCTCAATAAAATGAATATGAATAATTCTATGCATTCCATATAAGTCAAAATTAAAATTCCAATTGCATGGTAAAAATTATATAAAAGAGCATGTTTCTAATAGTGATAAAAATATTCTATTGAAAACATTAGTAAAACAAAAAAATTTAAAAATGTTGTTAACAAATAATTTTGGAAAGGTTAAAAACATTATTTAAAACCTTTTAAAACCTTTTTATTAAACAAAACATGTTCTCTAACTAAAGAGAGAAATGTGGTTAGGTTTTCTAAAAATAATTTCGAAAACATTTTGGGTTTCCAAGATTAGGAAAATAGTACAATTACATAAAAAATGACATAAATAACTAAATTATAATAAAACTAAAGGGTATATTAGACAATGATCATATAAATTTCATTAATGTAATTTTAAGAATATATAATCTCGATTATATTGTTATGGTGATACAAACCCTTAAAATGATCATAATGATAATGTGAGAATTATTCAATTAATTGAATATGTATAACAATGTTAAATAAAAATATAATAATTTTAAATACAAAAATATATTTTCAATGTTTTTATAAACATAATCATATAATATTAACAATAATGAGGAAGTAGTATACCCAAATGATAAAGGAATTTAGATATGAAATTTCTACACCACATGGTTATTTTATATTCAAATACCCTTAGATGAAATAATTCAAAATTGACACTAAAAATAACATTATTAGTGAAATTAAATGTCAAAGTGGAAGTATATACACCATATATAATAAATTATGTGAATAATAATAATTTATTCCTCAAGGAATCGAAATTGAGATGATGTGCCTAACTACGTCGTAACTTTGGAATTATAATGCACATGAAAGAAATAATTTCAAATAAAAAATTAAATACCATCAATATAAATTTATTCATGATATATAATACAATTTTGGAATTATATAATCAAAAAAAATATGTGGCGAAAATTGTGTATGCCTCAGGGAACAAAAAAGGAATCAAGAATAATTTACCATTTAATTCCTTTTAGTTTTTTGGTCTTTAAAATTCTTTATAGTGGTTTAAAACATGTTAAAAACTTCTAACATAACCATAATTATATTTCCAATTTCATATATTAACATATTATAATATCATATTACATTTTTGATAGCAATAATTCATTATTTTCATCATTTTGAGTATTGATTTCCTTGTTTTTCACATTTGTGTTGACTTATCATTTTTTATTATTATATAGACCCTGATATAATCATGTAAAGAATATAATTTATAATATAATTATTATACATATACATTATATATTTATTTATAATAATCTAAAAAACATGGAGAAAAAAAGTAATTACATCGTACATGGAGACAGTAAGCCATATGTACGCATAAATGCTCCTTGCCTTTCATTGTAAAATTTAAAAGAATGAAATTAAAAAGGCAAATATATATATATTATAATTAAATTTTAAACTATATGACATATATTTCACATATTTTTATTAAAAAAATCCTTAATTCATTCTAAGTATATTGTGAACAAATAACATTGCTTTCAAGAGGCAGTAGTCCACACATCTTCAAACGATGCTATCATATAACTAATAAATAAAAATAATGAATATATGAGTTATATAAGTATTTAAAAATTATAAATAAATTATAAAAATTATGTATATAAATTATAAACTATCAATCTATCATTATTATAACCTTAAATGGTAGTAATGGAAGAAATAATGACTTCGGGTCATGCGGCGGTAGACCTCCATACACACGAATGATGATTTCATATCCTATTTAATGGATGTGCATGAATGTGTATGTAAAACTCATAATATTAAAACATATCAATATATTAATGATATTTATGTTATTATATAATCATTATATAAAAATAATTAATTTTTTTGATATGTAAATGAATCTGAAGTGATTGTTGAAGAACGTTACCTCTTATTCGAGTAATGCCTTTTGAATTATACGAAAAGAATTACCTGGTTGGATTTTTCCCAAAGGTAATAGTTCTAGGATGTGGTTGTGGAAATTTTGAGGCTATTTTGATGTTTTTTGACCATAAAAATTTCTTTAGATTCATGCATAAGTGGACGTGGTGGGTGCCTTTTTATAGTGGAGGAGGAGTGACATTCTTTTAAATATAAAATGGTAATCAATATTAAGAGGTCTCCATATATTATTTTTCTCCACTAATGAATAAAATTATAATTAAGAGATGATAAGGTATATATAAGGACATAAATTTTAATTTTTAATAGTTAATTGGATATTTTGTCCCTTGGGTTTATGGTTTCGTCCCTTGTTCAACTTAATTTTACCTTAACCGCTATAGATAATTTTAATAACATATAATAATATTTTTGGTAAAACAAACGTTGAAATTATTGTAAATTATTAATTATTATGATTCTAGATATGGTATCAATTTTTAAATATTCTTTTCTGAGAATTTTCAAATGCTAATTTAAATTTAATCCCATGGACTGGATGACAAAGACGAATTTTTCAGGTAAAAATAATCAAAAGTATGAAATGGTTTTATATCTGATTTCTAGGTGAAATTGATTAAAATTACATAAAATTTATTAATTTTGGTATAATTGATCTAATTTTACTTCGAAATAAATTTCAAATATAATTTAATACTAAAAGTTATTTATAAGGAAAATCAATTTTCAATTAAAATTAGGTATTTTCACTATCCATCCAGAAATGAAAGTTCACAAAAAAAATTTAAAAAATACCCTAATATAATTTTTATGTTATTATTTCAAATATAAATTTTATCATTATATATAAAACTTATTAAATTTAATAAAATTGTATTTAAAATAGGTTCTCTAATAAAAGGAGGTAAAATTAACTTTTAAAAATATAAAATTTTAATCCCAAAACTTGATTTATTCTTATCTTATGACTATAAAATACACGTGGTTGATATAAAAAATATTTTATTGATTATAAAATATATATTTAATTAATATCATTCACTAATATTAATTAATTTAATTTATTATAATAAAACATATTTGTCCCATAATAATAGTTTTTATAAAAACACCCTCTTTATATTAAATTTTCTTTTTCTAATTTCCAATTAATTGGTAGCCTATGAATTCATATTAAATTTTTATATTTTAGTTAATAATAATAATAACCTATAATTTAAATGATATGCTATATCTTATTTTATTAAATAATAATATTTTAAAATGATATTGTTGTTCGGCAAAACATTGTCTTGCATGTAACACATGATTTAGAACAACTCATTATTGTGTTTGACGAAAGCTAATTTTGTATTGCATGAATTACAATATATATAATATATTAAATTTATAAAAAATAAAAAATATTTCTCAAAGCCTCAAGAGGTTATATTTCATTCCATGTTTGGTGTTGTGTGTCATACACGCAATCGAATGTACTGTTCTTACCATAGAAATTTGGTGTGTTATAAAGAATAAGGGATCCAACCTACTCTTTAAGGGGGACTTGGAATTTATGTATTTACCCTAACCTAGTTACCTAGATTAGGTGCACTATTACATAACATTGGAATGATCACACGAGATCATGTCTTGAAAGATTGATTAGTTTAGTAGCCTTGGAAGTACTAGATTCATACATAAGTTTTACATTACATCATGAGATAAAAACAACACAAACATTTTTTCCCCTTTGAACACACTTATATAACTTAGCCTATCCATGCATATCAACCATAAAATACTTCTTTACATCCTGGGAAAAATAAAACATAGAAAGTGGTGAGCTCAAATTCTCAATAAGGATAACAATATTGTGAAACTTTTTATAAATAAGCATAAACATTAAAGGAAATGTATAAGACTAAAACATATGCCTTTTAAACGTAAACTTCATAATAATATGAAAAATTTAAATATAATAATACCATTTACCTATTCACATGTATATTATACTTGTCGAATAATCACACGAAATATCGATAGCCAATTTCATAATAATGGGATGCATAATGCCAGACTTCATAACCACATAGTCAAGGCCTAGTGCCAAGACTACAAATAAGATTTTGTCAAGGAATTGTTCCAAGAAACTTGTTTCTCTCATGATACCTTCCGATGCATCGATGAGCTATAGAAGGCTCCACCCTTCACTTACTATGTCTAATGAATTCCTCATATCAAATGATTTAAACATAACATAAACATTGGTATTAAAATCAACATATGAAATGTCAATACTTCATCCATAAACCATGAATGGTATAAAAATGACACATCCATAGTCACACATATCACAAAACCTTAAATAAAATATGGAATGTTTGTATCAAAATAAATCAACTTCAAACAAGGTTAAAATCTATCAAAGGATGTTGACAAAGATGAATAGAAAACTATTTTATTGAAATACCTAATTCTGTTTTGAAATCCTTTAAAAGTCACATATTTAAAAAAGAAAACATTTATTTTGAAAATATTCTTATAATCTTGAATGAGAATATTAGAAGGTGTTATAATGAATGAAAATAGCAACACCTTCCATATAAGTTAATGAAATATTCCTTCCTTAATTTCTGTCAAAAAGGTCGTAAATGAACTTGTTTGGAAAATGAAGGAAATATTCCTTTATCAAAAAATTATAAAAATTAATAAACTATATAAATTACTTTATCCCATATTCTAGGAAATAGTAAAAATATTTTGAAATAATTTTTTATGAAAAATGGATGTGGATGATAAAGAGGCCCCTGTAGATACTCATGTATAAACAACCTCAGATAGTGAAGAGATTATAGAATTAAAAATTATGTTGTACTTTTCCTTGTTCAAGGGTATGTTAACCTCCAATATAATATGCAAATTATTTTTATTTAACTATATGATAACCACATACATAAATATGATATCTTATATGATATACTAATATTTCTTTCTTAACAATAATTTAGTATAATCATCATTTCGGGTGTTAACTGATTAATTTTACTTTATATGTTTTGTTATGTAAGTCATGTTTGTTACAAATAAGATGTATTTTTTTTATATCCAAAATTATATTAAGTTATTAAAAATTATTTTTTAATCATTAAATGAAATTTTTTCTTGAATGGTTATGATGGGGAATGAATCTCATCGCGTTCGTGGAGACGGTAATCCGTACGTATGCATGAGATAAAATACCATTCTATTGATGGTGAAATCATCTGTAATTGGATGTTATATTATATATACAGAATTATTAAAATGTTATATCTATTACTTACATCATTTATACTCATTATTATACCCATCCCAATAATGAAGTGTTTGAATAACAATCTACACCACGACATAGAGACGATAAGCCGTACGTACACACATATGATGAATTTTTATTCATAGGATAGATAGAATAATGAATATGGTTGTAACATATTACTAATAATATCACAGTATTTATATGTTACTGAAGTTTTTATTTTGGCGTGGGAATAACAAAGAAAGAGGAAGTGGAAGAAGAAATGAACCTTGAAAGAGGAGGGGAAATTATTACATCCTCTTTGGGTGTTTCCTTTTGATTTGATCAAAAGGGAAACATAGGTAGGATTTATGATCTAATTAATGCCTCTATGTATATGGGAGGATATTTGGGATAGGTTGGGATAAGAAAAATGTCTTTGGAGGTGTGATTTTGAGAGAAGGGGAAGTACCCTTTTATAAGAGAGGTGAGGGTCACTTTAGGAAAACCTTAAAATATTATTTTATTAAAAAATAATATTCCGATTATAATGGCACCAAATGGATTTATTTCAAAGATAAGGTGAGGACGGGTCTAAAAACTCTCAACCAATAGGTTTTATATTGGTTTATGTCACCATATTAACCTTACCATTTAGATTTAACTCTTAGTTAAATTGTTTAACTTTTACCATGTATACTTGTATTATTATAATAAATGGTTAATAATATTACAATAAAATTCCAATAGAACCCCAAGTGGTTAGGTATTGATATATATATATTACTATATAAGTCCTTTTACCAAACCTTATATTTTTTGGATTATTATATTATTTAATAATCTTGTATTTCTTTAAAAAACTCATTTATTTCAATTTTGACACTATTTAGTATTTGATTTTTGATATAGTCCTAAAAACTTTATTACTTTGAAAAACATTCATTTAATCAAACCTAAAATTTCCTATTAACCTATAAAATTATTTTAATCCATCAAAAGTCTCAATTTACAATTATTTGACTATTTAAAAGATCAATTATTTAATCATTCAATAATAAGGTAATTACGACATCATCATTGTGTCATAAATATATTTAATTATATAATGTATAAAAATTATAAATAAAATACCATTATGTAGTAAATTTTATTATATTTCTAATTAATAATTACATTAGAATTTATCTTATTGATAATACTAAATTAAAAATGTTTTAGTAATTAAACTTTGAATTTAACACTTTTATTCTTCGTTTAATAAAATAATATTAAATTTCCTAATCAAAATCAAGTGGACCAAAAGGATAATATATTATTACTACCGTTGTTTTCAGTCCAAATAAACTTATCCAATTGAATAAGGATATGTGTTAGGGTAATAATAATATCATTTTTACATTTAATTACCCTATTTACTTTTAACTGTGTAAATACAAGTCAAAAATTACTATTCACCAAATATTATTTTCATCTTGGTGAACCACATTTTACATACTGATTTTAACCATGTTCTAGGATTTTTTAAATTCAATTCATAGAATCGGTAAAATTATGTTTTATGCAAATTTCTAAATGTGCCTAGAAGGTGGTTAAAAGACGGTAAAAAGTTCTATAAACTTTTGTACATCTAATATTATTATAAAATAACTCCAATGAATTAATTTGTAATTTTATAGTGATTATATATCTATTTTTACATAAGATAAATTTAAATAAAATAAATAATTTTTTAAATAAAAAGTAGGTTTTTAAAAATAATGTAGTGTTTTTCACTATTCATAAAAAATTGAATATTTTCAGAAAAATACCAAAAATTTATCCTAAGCTAATTTTGATATTCTAAATTCAAAAATGAAGTCCATTTTGAAAAATAAAATTTATTAAATTTAAAAAAGTGGGTATTACTATTCATAACATCTAGTTTGATTGGTTGTGGTGTGTTAAAACTCCAATTTTCATACAACACATGCTATTGTTTTATTCAAAGAGAAGCGTACTATGGAAACATGGGGTATTACATTATACCATCATTAAAATAATTTCATCCTCGAAATTTCAAGAATTTTACTTTATAAAACGATTTGGGTGGTTCTTCATCGTAATTTCCTCGGGTTCCTATGTTGCCTCTTCCATCTTATGGTTTCTCCATAAGAACGTTCCACAGACAAGTATTCTGGGTTGTCAACACTTGTTCTCTAGTATCAATAATTCTGATAGGATCTTCACAATAATACAGGTAAGGTTCAAGTTCTATTTCTTCATAGGTGAGTACATGCGTTGGGTCAGGCTTGAATTTTCTCAATAGTGGTACATGGAAAACATCATGAACTTTGAAGAGACATGGCGACATTGCCAAATGATAAACTATAACTCTAATTCATTCAAGAATTCTGAAAGGTATGATGTAATTGAGACAAAATTTACCCTTCTTTTCTGAAACATATAACACCATTCCATGGAGATACCTTCTAGAAAACATGATCTCCTACATGAAATTCCAAATTCTTCCTTCGATTATCGGCATAGCTCTTTTTCCAACACTGAGCTGCTTTGATGTAGGTTTGGATAATCATCAGCTTTTCTACTACTTCATCATCATGTTCTTGGAATATGAGTATTCCATCACCAACATCATCCCAAAAAGTTGGTGTGTGACATCTCTTTCTATATAACGCTTCATATGGTTCCATTATAATACTTGAATGGAAGGTATTGTTATAGGAAAAATATACCATAGGTAAATATTGATCCCACATACCTTGAAAGTCAGGTGATCAAGATCTCAACATGTCTTCTAAGGTTTGAATAGTCTATTCTGATTGTCCATCAATTTGAGGGTGGTAGGCTATGCTCAAATGAAGTTCAGTATCCAAGGCCTTGTTAATACTTTTCTATAATATTGATGTAAAATGTCACGACCCGTCCTCGGGGCCCGTGCCGTGACTACCCCAAGCCCGCATTCCATAGGCCAGGGGAAGGCGACTTGCACCAAGGCATAAATCCCAACAAAAAGGGAAGGCATTGCCCTTGAAAAGTAAACAACCACCACAGTGTAAGCAAGCGGAAAAGTAAACACTAAGAAAAAACTGTACAAGCTGTGCTGAAAGTAAAAGGGGCCAGAAATACAAGCCCAACTGTAAAGTACAACTGAAAGGAAAAACAGCAACAGAAAGGAAAAGCCGCAGCGTCGCGCCGTCCTCTGGAAGTCCCACCGGAAGGGTGGGTACAGATAGCCTCCACTGCTCCTCGGGTCCACCTGACCGCTCGGAGTACGTCCCGGCCAGTGGTCCACCTCCACGTACCGTCCTGCTCCGCACGCCTCCACCACGATCAGCGCTGTCCGTCGTCTGCAACCAACACCACGAAGTGCGGGCATAACCCTTGCAGGGGTGAGTATAAGCTACTCAGTAGGGACCCCGAGACCCCCGAAGGTCTCCCGAAATCCACAAAGGATAATCCACAAAGGAGAGATACAATCACGAAGTAACATCTCACATGGATTAGGTATATGCCCATACATATACCTAAGTCATCAATTCCCGTTCGGCTCCAACGTCCGAGCCCAAGCACAACCCAGTCCACACAGGAAAGAAAACGTATATCCGCACAGGATAGCACAACACAATCCACAAAGGAGAGTTAACAGTAATCCACATAGGATAGCTCAACACAATCCACAAAGGATAGTAAACAGTAAATCCACACAGGATAGCTCAACACAATCCACAAAGGAGAGTAACACAAGATTCAGCTCACACAGGTATACTTCTTCGGATGACGATAAAGATGATCACTAATCCATCTAAGTCGTCAGACCCACAAAGGATCGATAGGTAACTAACCCCCGCAAAGACCCACACAGGATCGGGCCCACACAGGATCGGGCGCACACAGGACCTGTAGGCGCTGGCTCACACAGAACCGCTGAGCGCTGACCCACACAGGATCAGACCCACACAGGATCGGGCCCACACAGGACCTGTAGCACTGATCCACGTAGGATCGCTGAGTGTCTTAGTCGTCGTAGTCCACTGAGGATCTCTGCACAGTCGTCGACGCAGTCCACTGAGAATCTCTGCACGGTCGTCGCCGCAGTCCACTGAGGATCTCTGCACGGTCGTCACTGTCGAAGTAGCAGTCGTAGCCAGCTCTAGGGTTCCGCACACAGCAAGCTCATTCGGGAGGGGCCGCTCCACGAGCCGAGAGGCCGATACATCAACTATCACAAAGTCCGAAGTTGATGTATCCAAAATTTTTGTATCGTCAACAGGAACTCAACGTCGCAGACGGCGCGTCGATCAGACGCCCGGTCTGAGAGTTATTGGCTTTTTCGTCCCAGGGGCCCGGTTGGTTTTTAAGGAAATCCCAACCGAACGTACTCCACCTGCATCCAAACCTCGGGCGGAGTATGCCAAAAGATCCGTCTCACTTAGAGGAAATCAAAAAAGCTGACGGTGCGTCAATCGGACGTCCGTAGCTCAAGATATGAGCGTTTCTGCTCCGAGGGCCCGGTTGATTTCGTGAACGAACCAACCCGGCCAAACCCAAAGTATTCCGAAACCTTGAGTGCGATATACCGAAACGACCGTCTCGATCCAAGGATCGCGTTGCCGCTAACGGAGAGTCGTTTGGAGGCGCATTGCTCGTGTTATGATCATTTGAATGAAAACTGTCCGAAGACGGGGGGTCCGGGCCAGGGCCGACCCGGCCCGACCCCCCCTGGGTCGGCCGAACCTGGTCCGACCCGGTCAGACCGGTCTGGCTCGGCCAGCCCGGCCCGGCTCGGCCGAGCGGCCGAGCGACGCGGGGGGGAGCCGCCGCCCCCGCGTGACACCCCCGCGGCACCCGCGGGGTGTCGCCTTGGGCAAACCGAGCGACGCGGTGGGAGCCGCCGCCCCCGCGTGACAACCCCGCGGCACCCGCGGGGTGTCGCTCGGACAACCGGACGTGGTATCAGCCGCGTCCCACGCGCGCCGGACCTGCGCGGTCGCGGGTCCGCGAGCGCCCCCACCGCGCCGGCTACCCGCGCCGCCGGCGGCATCCGCGGGGCACCGGAGTCGCTCCGGTGGTATGATTCTGTTCCCGTCTCCACCGCTCCTCCTCCCGGGACTCTCCCTTCACTGTGGAATCATCAAACTTCCGTTGCGGCACGTTCCGTCGTCGCCCGTCAAATCCGCATATCAACGAAGAACGGCAGAGGGTCGTCGGGCCGTGTTCGTTTGGCCCGCACCCTCCGCGTTAGTGTTAAACAACGGCAGAAACAATATTCAACACATGAATACATATCCGAAAACAATTTTAATGAAATAAAAATTGTTTATGAGTCAGGTTCTTCATTATTAATGGGAACAACACGGGAAAATAAGGACATTTCCAAAAATAAAATCCCTACCTCGTTGGTCGTTGTCGTACACACGTTCTTCGCGGAATTTCTCGTCGCGGAAGGAGGGGATCGTCGCGTCGTCACGGAAAGGCGTTGCGTCGTCGCGGAATCCGGAGTTGAGTCGGCGAACTCAACGGACCAAGAAACAACAGATTTAATTATAAATAATTAAATCCGTGTTTTTGTTATAAACCACAAAGGAGATAAAAAAGGAAAATAAAGTCCGAGACTCTTACCTCAAGCAGCCGATCGAAGATCCGTCGCGGAGGAAGAGACGTCGCAGAAGAACGTTGCAGGAAGGGAAAGTCGGCGTCGCGGATCACGGCGTCGCGTAGTCGATTTCCGGGTTCGGCGTTCTTCGCGTTCCTCGCGTTCTTCGCGTTCTTCGGGAAGGAGGATGAAGGTTCAAGGATTCTGTCAAGCCTCTCAACGAGTAATCCTTCAAAAGACCTTGTTGGTCTTATTTTATTATTACGCCAACAAACGAAAAAGGTAAGTAACGACCCACCAATTCAAAGTATTAATTCAACGAAAGAAACAACCCAATTAGTTCACGAAATGAACCGCCCAATTAAATGGTCTGTTAAGAATTTAAGAAAACACGTTAGTTGACTTTCATAATGACGGGTTTTCACGGCTGCGTTACTTAGCGGAAAGAAACGGCAGGGCTCGTGCGGGCCCCACCTCACAAATATCCTACCAAGGGGGTAGGATATTTCTGGATATCATCCTATCCAGATCAACTCAGTTTAAGCTGTCGTTAAGTGGCTTCAAGTGGCTTCCAAGTGGCATAAGTGAAATAAAATAAATTTGTCGCAAAATTATTTTATTTCTTAACATTAATCCCGAAAATTAAAAACCACACCCGAGCAAACACAACACCAGAAGAGGCATTTATAAGAAAATACCGGCGCTGCGATTTCATCAGTGCCCTCATAATTCGATTCTGGGCACCGGTTCAAAAGTTAGAAAAACCTGCTTGTCCGTTCACTGAACGTACCCGAGCCAAACTTCAGAAAATGATTCCGAGCACACTGGGCCTCGGAATCAGGTGCCGTCAGAAACCGCGCTCTTGTAAAATTACAAAGAAAATTAAGAAATAAATTTCCTTGAAATTTACGGGTCTTTACATTACTCCCACCTCATGGCTTTACGTCCCCGTAAAGATACATCATAAACTAGGGAAACAAATGTGGGTACTGAGCACGCATCTGATCCTCCCGCTCCCATGTGCTCTCCTGGAGGTTCCCGTGCTGCCATCTGATGCGCAGAAGAGGAATCGATCGCCCACGTAGGACCCGCTCCTGTCGATCCTCTATCTCCACCGGGACCTCTGCAAAAGTCACCCCATCATCCACGTCTAGCTCCCCATAGTCAATGATGTGCTTCGGGTCGTGCACGTATCTTCTCAGCTGAGATACGTAGAAGACGTCGTGCACCCGGTGCAACTGAGGTGGCAGAGCCAGGCGATAAGCCACCTCACCAATCCTGCTGAGGACCTAGAAAGGCCCGATGAAGCGTGGAGACAACTTGCCGCCTCAGCCAAATCTCCACAAACCACGTCGAGGTGAGACCCGCAAGAAGACGTGGTCTCCATCCTCGAACTCTAGTGGCCTCCGCCTCCTGTCATAATATGACTTCTTCCGGCTCTGTGATGTCCCCATCCACTCCTGGATGACCTGGACCTTCTCTGTCGTGGCTTGGACCATCTCTGGTCCCACAAGTGCTGACTCCCCAGGGTCTGTCCAGCACAAAGGAGATCTGCAAGGCCTGCCATACAATGCCTCGTAGGGTGCCATCCCGGTGGTGGAGTGGTAGCTGTTGTTGTATGCGAACTACACCAAGGGTAGGTGGTCCTCCCAGCTGCGACCAAAGTCTAGGAAACATGCGCGGAGCATGTCCTCGAGATTCTGAATGGTCCTCTCCATCTGACCGTCCCTCTGAGGGTGAAAAGCGGTGCTCAGACGTAGTCGCGTCCCGAACGCCTCCTGCAACCCCCTCCAAAGCTGGGAAGTAAAGCGAGCATCCCGATCGGAGATAATAGTCAATGGAACACCGTGAAGCCGTACAATATCCTGAACGTAGAGACGCCCCAAGCTCTCCACTAAGCCCTGCTCTCGGATGGGTAGGAAGTGTGACGACTTGGTGAGTCGGTCAACAATCACTCAAATGGAGTCGTCACCTCTGGAATTGCGTGGAAGTCCAGTCACGAAGTCCATAGATATCCCGTCCCATGTCCACTCCGGGATCTCCAAGGGCTGTACCAAGCCTGCTGGTACCTGATGCTCTGCCTTCACCTGCTGGCAGGTGAGGCACCGTGAAACAAACTCTTCCACAACCTTCTTCATGCCCGACCACCAGTGCTATCTCCTGAGATCCTGGTACATCTTCACCACTCCAGGATGTACCTCCAAAGGAGAAGTGTGAAACTATCTCAGCACCTCCTCTCGTAAAGCGACTAGTACCAAGGTACGTCCTCTGAAAAGGACGTCATGCTCTGCTCCAAGGGAGAAACCATCAGGTGCCTGTCCCGATGATATATGTGCACTCCGTGTCTCACAGTCAGCGTCCCCACGCTGTGCCTCTCTGACCCGCTGTAGAAGTGGAGGAGAGATAGTGAGAGACTGAAGGAAGGTTGATCCGTCTCTATCCACGAAGGATACCTGCAAAGCGGCTAGCTGCTCTGTCGCCTCCTCAAGTAGCTGGATGCCCGTCCTCCTGCTGAGGGCATCGGCTACCACGTTACCCGTCTCAGGAGTATAGACTATCTCAAAGTCATAGTCCTGGAGTAACTCGAGCCATCGCCGCTATCTCAGGTTCAGGTCCTTCTGAGAGAAGATGTACCTGAGACTCTGGTGGTCAGAAAAGACTGTAAAGTGCTCTCCCATCAGATAGTGCGGCCATGTCTTCAGAGCGAAGACCACTGCTGCCAACTCCAGGTCATGGGTGGCGTAGTTCTGCTCATGCTGCCTCAACTGACGTGATCCGTAGGCAATCACGGCCCACTCCTGCATCAGGACACACCCGATTATGGTCCCTGATGCATCGCAGTAGACTACGTATCCAACTCCCTCCTCAGGCAACCTCAAGATAGGTGCGCTGGTCAATCTCTGCCTCAGCTCTTGGAAGCTCTGCTGACATCTGTCTGAAACACGAAGGGTTTCCCCTTCATCGTCAATGCTGAGAGTTGCGCCACAAATCTGGAAACGTCCTGCACGAATCTCTGATAGTATCCGGCTAGACCCAAGAAACTCCGCACCTCCGTCACGCTCCTGGGTGGCTCCCAAGCTAGCACTGCCTCGATCTTCGCGGGATCAACAGAAACTCCCGCCTCAGAAATGACATGCCCCAAGAAGTGGACCTCACGTAACCAGAACTGGAACTTCGAGAGCTTGCCATAAAGCTGGTGCTCTCAGAGTGTGTCTAGTACAACCCGCAAGTGGTAGGCGTTCTCCTTCTCGGTGGTCGAGTACACCAAAATGTCATCGATGAAGACCATGACAAATCGATCGAGGTATGGCTAGAAGATCCTGTTCACGAGGCTCATGAACACTGCTGGAGCGTTGGTTACACCGAAAGGCATAACAAAGAACTCATAGTGGCTATACCGACACCTGAAGGCCGTCTTCTGCACGTCCTCGTCTCGAACTCTAAGCTGATGATAGCATGACCTGAGGTCTATCTACGAGAACCACCGTGCTCCTTTGAGCTGATCGAAGAGGTCATCAATCCTCGGTAGAGGATACTTGTTCCTCACAGTCACCTGGTTTAGGCGACGATAGTCGACACACAGTCGCAATCTCATGTCCGCCTTCTTGGCGAACAATATCGGGGAAGCCCAGGGTGAAACACTGGGTCGGATGAGCCCCTTGCCTTGCAAGTCCCCCAACTATACCTGTAGCTCTCGAAGCTCGGAGGGGGCCATCTGATATGCTGGAGTGGATATCGGGGCTGTCCCGGGGTACAGATCAATAAAAAAGTCTACCTCTCTGCGAGGAGGTAGCCCTGGAACGCCGTCGGGGAAGACGTCCGCATACTGATCCACCACTGCAGGAAAACTAGGACTCTGCACGTCAACTGCTCCAAGGATGAGGATAGCCAACTGATGAGTGATGGGCTGCCCTCTCCTCTGCGTGAGTCCATCCTGTGCTGCGAAGGCTCCCTTCTCACCGGTGAAGGTGAACCTGCTCCCGTCGGTGCGCACACATCGCACCTTACGCCTATTGCAACCAATCTGTGCATGGACCGTAGATAACCAATCCATGCCCAAAATGACGTCGTAAGGCCTCGACGCCGCTACAAAAATATCCCAGCCGAAGCTCTCGCCTCCTAGAGTAAGCTCACACTACCGGCACCAGTGCGTAATCGTCGAGTCTGCTCCCGTAGGAGTCTCTAGCCGTAAGGATCGAGCCAACGGCTTTGTCGGAATCTCCGAGCTCCGAACAAGGGCAATGGCTATGAAGGATTGACTCGCTCCTGTGTCTATAAGAACTGCAGCAAGGGTGGAATAGACACAGATCGTACCTCGAATCATCTCTGGTGTGCCGTGGTTGTAGGCCTCTGCTGCCTGGAGCTGTGCCTGTCTCTACCCGCCAGCTCCCTGTGGTCGGGGCGGACCTCCTGGTGGTGGTGGTGGCAGAGCCTCAAAGCGTCGCCCACCACCTGCTGCTCGGCCAGCTCCTCTGCCTCATCCGCCTCCTCTCTGCGGACTGCCACGGTCGACCCTCTGCCTCTACCTGGGTGGCCCCTCCACTGTCTGCTGCTCCTCGGTACGGCGGATCGGGCACTCACGAGCCATGTGGCCCTGCCCGCCGCACGCGTAGCACTGCCTGCCTCTTGGAAGACTGGCCCCGCGCTGTGTGCCCTGCACTGCTCAGCCAGTGTCCTGAGGTCGTCTGTCGGAAGGTCTGGTCTGCCTAGAACCCTGATTCATCCGTCGGTTACCAGCTGTCGAAGTCTCTGCTACCTGCCGCCCTGCGGTAGGTCTCGCTGTGGACTCATCCAGAAAGTTCTCGATCAGAAGGGCTCGCTCCAGCACTCCTGCCTAGGTCAGGATGCTGAGGGAGATCAGCGATACCCTGATCTCGTGTCTCAAACCCTTCTCGAAAGTCCGGGCCTGGAAGAAGGGGTCCCGCACCATGTCTGTCGAGTAGTGAGAAAGGTCGGTGAACCTCGCCACGTACTGGGCGACCGTCAAGCTGTCCTGCCGTAGTTGAAGAAGCTCCTGAATGCGCACCGCACGGAGGGTGGCCAGGACGAACTCTGAGCGGAAGAGGCTCTTGGAGTCCGTCCAGATGAGGGAGGCCTCATCGTGCACCTGGATCGTCAAACTCCACCATCGTCCTACTGCTGCGTGTAGTAGGCTCGCTGCGAGGATCTCCATGAGGTCTGCTGGTGTCCTCACTAGCCTGAAAACTCGGACGACTGCCTCCAGCCAGTCCTCGGCCGCCTGGGGGTCCATCTCCCCACGGAACCTGGGTGGTCACTGGTGCTGGAACTCGTGCAGAGCTCCAAGGTGTTGTGCATCGTTAGCAATCGGCGCTGGAAGCATCGGGGGTTCGGTGGGTAAAGGTACCGCTGGTGCCTCTACTGTCAACGGGACTTGTACAGAGGCCTCGTCGCTCGGTGGGCTGTCGTCGCGCTCTACTCTCGGAACCCTAGCTGGCTGCCGTCATGGGGCCATCCTGAAAAGGAAAAAAGTGTGCCACAGTCAGAACAGTATACCTGGTGAGCTGACACAAGTAATCACAAAGAAAAATTGAAACTCACATGCAATCAATATTTTCGTGCATTAAGTCGTAAATAAGAAGTCAGGGTCCTGGTGTACGGATACGTCGGCCGCCGCACCAACACTGGACTCCCTGGACTGATAACCACACCCAATACACTAAACACTATTACTTCACATAGAAGAAAGATCAGAGTCTGCGGTAGAGTCGACCGCCTCTGATACCAATTTGTCACGACCCGTCCTCGGGGCCCGTGCCGTGGCTACCCCAAGCCTGCCTTCCATAGGCCAGGGGCTGGCGACTAGCACCAAGGCGTAAATCCCAACAAAAAGGGAAGGCATTGCCCTTGAAAAGTAAACAAGCACCACAGAGTAAGAAAGCGGAAAAGTAAACACTAAGTAAAAACTGTACAAGCTGTGCTGAAAGTAAAAGGGGCCGGAAATACAAGCCCAACTGTAAAGTACAACTGAAAGGAAAAACATGAACTGAAAGGAAAAGCCGCAGCGTCGCGCCGTCCTCTGGAAGTCCCACTTGAAGGGTGGGTACAGATAGCCTCCACTGCTCCTCAGGTCCACCTGACCGCTCCGAGTACGTCCCACCCAGTGGTCCACCTCCAGGTACCGTCCTGCTACGCACGCCTCCACCACGATCAGCGCTGTCCGTCGTCTACAACCAACACCACGAAGTGCGGGCATAGCCCGTGCAGGGGTGAGTATAAGCTACTCAGTAGGGACCCCGAGACCCCCGAATGTCTCCCGAAATCCACAATGGATAATCCACAAAGGAGAGATACAATCACGAAGTAACATCTGACATGGCTTAGGTATATGCCTATACATATACCTAAGTCATCAATTCCCGTTCGGCTCCAACGTCCAAGCGCAAGCACAACCCAGTCCACACAGGAAAGAAAACGTATACCCACACAGGATAGCACAACACAATCCACAAAGGAGAGTAAACAGTAATCCATATAGGATTGCTCAACACAATCCACAAAGGAGAGTAAACAGTAAATCCACACAGGATAGCTCAACACAATCCACAAAGGAGAGTAACACAAGATTCATCTCACACAGGTATACTTCTTCGGATGGCGATAAAGATGATCACTGATCCATCTAAGTCGTCAGACCCACAAAGCATCGATAGGTAACTAACCCCCACAAAGACCCACACAGGATCGGGCCCACACAGGACCTGTAGCACTGATCCACGTAGGATCACTGAGTGCTGTAGTCGTCGGATTCCACTGAGGATCTATGCACAGTCATCGTCGCAGTCCACTGAGGATCTCTACACGGTCGTCGCCGCAGTCCATTGAGGATCTCTGCACGGTCAACGCTGTCGAAGTAGTAGTCGCAGCCAGCTCTAGGGTTCCGCACACAGCAAGCTCGTTCGGGAGGGTCTACTCCACGAGCCGAGAGGCCGATACATCAACTGTCACAAAGTCCGAAGTTGATGTATCCAAAAGTTCCGTATTGTCAACAGGAAGTCAACGTCGCAGACGGCGCGTCGATCGGACGCCCGGTCTGAGAGTTATTGGCCTTTTCGTCCCAGGGCCCCGGTTGGTTTTTTAAGGAAAAACCAACCCGAACGTACTCCACCTACGTCCAAACCTCGGGCGGAGTATGCCAAAAGATCCGTCTCACATAGAGGAAATCAACAAAGCTGACGGTGCGTCAATCGGACGTCCGTAGCTCAAGATATGAGCGTTTCCGCTCCGAGGGGCCCGGTTGGTTTCGTGTATGAACCAACCCGGCTGAACCCAAAGTATTCTGAAACCTTGAGTGCGATATACCGAAACAACCGTCTCGATCCAAGGATCGCGTTGCCGCTGACGGCGAGTCGTTTGGAGGCCCTTAGCTCACGTTATGAGCATTTGAACGAAAACCGTCTGAAGACGGGGGGTCCGGGCCCGGGCCGACCCGGCCCGACCCCCCATGGGTCGGCCGAACCCGGTCCGACCCGGTCGGACCGGTCTGGCTCGGCCAGCCCGGCCCGGCTCGGGCCGAGCGGCCGAGCGACGCGAGGGGGGAGCCGCCGCCCCCCGCGTGACACCCCCCGCGGCACCCGCGGGGTGTCGCCCTGGGCAAACCGAGCGACGCGAGGGGAGCCGCCGCCCTCGCGTGACAACCACGCGGCACCCGCGGGGTGTCGCTCGGACAACCGGACGCGGCATCAGCCGAGTCCCCGCGCGCGCCGGACCCCACGCGGCCGCGGGTCCGCGAGCACCGCCGCCGCGGCTTCTGCCGCAACGGCCTTGTCCGGCTGCGCGCCGGGGCGCCGCCGCTCCCGGCTGCCGGCGCCACCGCGCCGACGACCCGCGCCGCCGGCGGCTTCTGCGGGCCACCAGAGTCGCTCCGGTGGTCCGATTCTGTTCCCGTCTGCGCCGCTGCTCCTCCCGGGACTCTCCCTTCACTGCGGAATCATCAAACATCCGTTACGGCACGTTCCGTCGTCGCCCGTCAAATCCAAATATCAACGAAGAACGGCGGAGGGTCTTCGGGCCGTGTTCGTTTGGCCCGCACCCTCCGCATTAGTGTTAAACAATGGGAGAAACAATATTCAACACATGAATACAAATCCGAAAACAATTTTAATGAAATAAAAATTGTTTATGAATCGGGTTCTTCATTTTGAACGGGAACAACACGGGAAAATAAGGGCATTTCCAAAAATAAAATCCCTACCTCATTGGTCGTCGTCGTACGCACGTTCTTCGCGGAATTGCTTGTCGCGGAAGGAGGGGATCGTCGCGTCGTCGCGGAAAGGCATCGCATCATTGCGGAATCCGGTGTTGAGTCGGCGAACTCAACGGACCAAGAAACAATAGATTTGATTATAAATAATTAAATCCGTGTTTTTGTTATAAACCACAAAAGAGATAAAAAAAAGAAAATAAAGTCTGAGACTCTTACCTCAAGCAGCCGATCGATGATCCGTCGCGGAGGAGAAGACGTCACAGAAGAAAAATGCAGGAAGGGAACGTCGGCGTCGCGGATCACGGCGTCGCGTCGTCGATTTTCGGGTTCGGCATTCTTCTCGTTCTTCACGTTCTTCGCGAAGGAGGATGAAGGTTCAAGGATTCTGTCAAGCCTCCCAATGAGTAATCCTTCAAAAGACCTTGTTGGTCTTATTTTATTATTACGTCAACAAACAAAAAAGGTAAGTAACGACCCATCAATTCGTAGAATTAATTCAATGAAAGAAACAGCCCAATTAATTCACGAAGCACTACTAGAAAAGGGGGCATTGGAGCCCCCCAGACTCGGGCGACCGCCATTGGCGGTCGCTATTTCTCACCATTAGCGACCGCCAATGGCGGTCGCTAAGCTGCCTAAAAAATTTCGGGGGGTTTCTGCACCCCCCCCCCCCCCGCGCCCTCTCCCTCGATCTCCCTCGCCCTAACCCTCCCTCGCCGCCCTCCCTCGCGCCGCCCTCCCCTCCCCCACCGCCCGACCTCCCCCGCCGCCCGGCCTCCCCCGCCGCCCGGCCTCCCCCGCCGCCCGGCCTCCCCCGCCGCCCGGCCTCCCCCGCCGCCCGGCTTCCCCCGCCGCCCGCCCTCCCCCGCCGCCCGGCCTCCCCCGCCGCCCGCCCTCCCCTGCCGCCCGGCCTCCCCCGCCGCCTGCCATCCTCCCTCCGGCCGCCGCCCTCCGCCCTCGGGCCTCCGGCCGCCGCCCTCCGGCCTCTCGGCCCTCCCCCCCCACCCCGGACGGCACCCGCACCCCGGACAGCCCCCGGCGCGCACTCCGGACCGCCCCCCGCACCCCGGACGCCTCCCCGCACCTCGGACAGCACCCCCCCGCGCACTCCGGACCGCCCCCCGCACCCCGGACAGCCCCCACCCCCCCCCCCCCCCCCGCGCACTCCGGACCGCCCCCCCGCACCCCGGACGCCTCCCCGCACCCCGGACAGCCCCCCCTACACTCGGACACCCCCCCTCCGAACCCGGACAGCCCCCCCCGCACCCCGGACAGCCCCCCCCCCCCCTCCCCCCGCACTCGGACACCCCCCCCTCCGAACCCGGACAGCCCCCCCCGCACCCCGGACAGGCCCCCCGCACCCCGGACACCCCACCCCGCACCCCCGACAGCCCCCCTGCACCCCAGACAGCCCCCCCTCCCCCGCACCCCGGACACCCCCGCACCCCGAACACCCCTGCCCGCACCCCTGACAGGCCCCCGACACCCCGGACACCCCTCCCCGCACCTCGGACACCCCCCCCCCCCCGACCCCGGACACCCCCCCCCCCTCGCTGCCCGTCCCCCATCCCCTCACCGCCTCCTCTCCTCCAGCTCCCCGCCGCCGCCGCCGCCCGTCCCCTCCCTTGCCGCACCGCCTTTGGCTCCGGCTCCCCTTCGCTGCCTCCTCTCCCTCGCAGCACCGCCTTCGGCTCCCCTCCCTTTCAGGTTTGTAGCTCAATCAGGTAACATGAGCTTTCAGTTACATTATTATTTTATCAATGGTTCATAAACAAATGGTTAATATTTATTTTGAATATAGTTGATTTGAAAAATGTAAATTTAATAAGTATTGTGTAAATGTTTGTTATACAGATATTATTATGGATAAGAGTTGGATTGATCTTCCAAATCGAACGTCTAGAGAATATTTCAATGGCATTATGCAGTTTATTGACTTCACGAGAGGATTTGAAAGTGACTATATTAGTTGTCCATGTAGAAAATGTGCTTACAGATATCAATTCACATGAGATACTGTGAGGGAGCACCTTTTCTTTAATGGATTTCTGAAAAATTATAAGAGTTGGACTCGTCATGGAGAAGAATATGTTCGTTATCAAAATACAGATGCAGCTCAGATGGATGTTGATGCAAGGATGACTGATCCAATGCATGAAATGCTTACTGAAATGGTACGTGGGTTTGATCCTGAAGGCATTGACATCCAGAATCTTGAGACCGGTGAGATAAATCTTCGCTCTGGTGCAGATCGTGATTCGAGGAGGTTTTATGAAGTACTTGATGATGCGAAAACAGAATTATATCTTGGATGTACTTCTTACAATAAACTGTCGTTCATCGTGAGTTGTTGCATTTGAAGACTTTGAACAATTGGTCAGACACATCATTCGACATGCTTTTGGTTTTATTGAAAAAAGTTCTTCCTGTTGACGCTAAGATTCCTGAGTCGTATTACTATGCTCGTAAGTTGACAGAGAACTTAGGTTTTACATATGAGACTATAGATGCATGTGCAAACAACTGTATGTTGTTTAGAAATGAAACTGCTCATTTGGATATCTGTACGGTTTGTGGCGCTTCCAGGTGGAAAGAGAACAGGGGAAATAAGACTCATCAAAGTCAGATTGCGATACAGGGGAAACCGATTGCCGTAAAGCAAATGCGTTACTTTCCCCTTAAACCGAGGTTGAAAAGATTTTTTATGTCATCTAAAGTTTCTAATTTAATGAGATGGCATGCAGAAAGAGTTCATGAAAGTGACATGTTAACCCACCCGGCAGACTCTCATGCATGGAAGGATTTTGATAAGAGACATCCCGACTTTGCTAAAGATGTTCGTAATGTCCGATTGGGATTGGCAGCAGATGGTTTCAATCCATTCAAGTCTATGGTTGGTGCAACTCATAGCACATGGCCCGTGGTGTTGGTTCCATATAATCTTCCTCCGTGGCTTTGTATGAAGCAACAATTTATATTACTTTCCACTCTTATTGATGGACCTAAAAGTCCGGGGGATAAGATTGATGTTTACCTTCAGCCATTGATTGATGAGTTGAATGAATTTTGGGGCGATGGTGTGATGACTTATGACTGCGAAACGAATGAAATGTTCAAACTGCATGCAGCTTTATTGTGGACAATCAATGACTTCCCAGCTTATGCAAATTTATCAGGCTGGAGTACGAAAGGGGAATTTGCTTGCCCTTGTTGCAATAAAAGTAAAAAATCTGTATGGCTTAAACATTCCAAAAAATGGGCATACATGGGTCACAGGCGTTTTCTCCCTCCCCAGCACAGGTTCAGAAAGGACAGAGTGGCATTTGATGGTTCTAGAAAGTTCAGCCCAGCACCAAAGATCATGACAGGATTCGAAATGTTATCGCAGATTGAGGAAGAAAACATCCGCACGGTATATGAAATTCAGGATTTGGTGGCTCCTCCAGTACGTAATATTCGTGCTGCGGGTAGGCAGCGCAGTCACAATTGGAAAAAGAAAAGTATTTTTTATAGTCTTCCGTATTGGAAAACTAACATGTTGAGGCATAATTTGGATGTCATGCACATTTAAAAAAATGTTTGTGATAACATATTGTGGACCATTTTAGGTGTCAGTGGAAAGTCAAAGGACCATGTTAATGCACGCCGTGATTTGGAAGAAATGGGTTTAAGGAAACAGTTGCATTTACAGTTAGCTGAGGGAAACAAGGAATATATGCCTGCTGCACAGTATTCGATGACTACAGAGGAGAAAGAGACATTTCTTTCCATTTTGAAGATGGTCAAGGTGCCTGATGGTTACTCTTCTAATATTTCAAAGTGTGTGAATCTGACGAGCAAGACATTGCAAGGGTTGAAAAGTCATGACAATCACATATTACTTCAGCAGTTGATTCCAATCGCAATTTGTGATTTCTTATCCCCCAATGTTGTTCAGCCCTTGATTGAGATGAGTAATTTTTTTAGACAACATTGTTTAAGAAATCAATGAATGAGTGATTTAAAAAGTTTGCAGGACCGAATTGTACTTACGCTTTGTCACTTTGAGAAACTTTTCCCCCCCTCATTTTTCGATGTTATGGTCCACTTAACAGTGCACCTAACTGATGAAGTAATGGCTGCTGGTCCAGTGCAATTCAGGTGGATGTATCCTATTGAACGGTATTTGAGTACATTGAAAAGATTTGTACGCAACAGAGCTCGTCCAGAGGCATCAATAGCCAATGGTTATTTGATGGACGAGTGTACTACCTTTTGTGCAGAATATCTTACGGATGTTGAAACAAAATTAGATAAGCCCTCTCGGATTCATGATGGTCCAGTTGGAGAAGTAACCACATTTGATATGGACATCATCGAGTGGATACAAGCACATCGATATATCTTGTTCAATACTCCATCAGTTGCACCATTAATGCAGTAAGTATCTTATCAATGTGCTTGTATAACTTTTACATGTTTTCTTTGCATAAGTTGATCTTTTAAACATCACGTAATCATTTGCAGGAAACACATTAATGAGATAAAAGAAGAGATGCATCGTGCGACTGAGTTGCAAATTCAACAATCTCATTATGCGGCATTTCATGATTGGTTCAAGGATTATTTATGTATAAATTGATTTTCATTATGAGTGAAGTATTAAACTAATTCTTTCTGCATATATCAGTATTGATTTTTATAAATTATGTAGGTTCGTAAGCTGAGGGAGTTAGGGGACCCCACGTTACCTGAAGTATTTATCCAACTGGCTGAGGGTCCATCTATAACCGCTCGTCGTTATAAAGCTATTGATGCTAATGGTTTTCGATTTCGCATTAAAGATGTTGACGACAAACGAGAAACACAAAACAGTGGAATCGGTTGTCCCTTTGTCGATTCTGGTTATTACTATGGTCAATTGATAGACATCATTGAAGTTGTATACACACACGGTTTGAAGTACATATTGTTAAAGTGTAATTGGGTTGATCCAGTGCGTGGATGTAAAGTCGATCAATATCAGTTTTCATTGGTGAATTTTAACTACATGTTATACAGAAATAATGAACGAGTTGAGAATGAACCTTTCATCTTGACATCACAAGCGGAACAAGTATTCTTCGTTACTTTGCCTTCGGATCCAAGTTGGCAAGTTGTTGTCAAAATGTCTCGGCGAGGAGTGTTTTTATTTGAAGAAGATGAACCTGAGACTGTTCCGTTTGTTTACCAACAACTTGATCAACATACCGTAGTTCAACGTGAAGAAGATATTTATTGGGTCAGAGCGGCTGTTGAAGGAGAAACGGTCGATTTGCATGCTTAATGAAAGGTATAATTGTTTTCTCGCTATTCAGTAGAATGTCCTAGGATATCATAAATTATCTAATCATTTTATAAATCCTTATAAGTTTTAATCCTCACTTTTGTAAGTTAATTCAGTCATAAATATTTAGGTTGATTAACTTTCTGATTTTTTAAAATTCATTCACAACTAATTATTCAATCCATTTTTTGTTTGATTAACAGTTGTACAAGTTTGATTTATTAAGAACAATCCAATTTATCTTTTAAACACTTTGGACTCATTACTGATATTTTGTATGATTGCAGACATGTCAGGGGAAGAGGCAGAAAATCCACATCATCCATCTGAGGCATCTACGTCTCAGGGTCGAGGTATGTTTGACAGTCATTATCTATATTATTTATGTAATTAACATATATATATATATATATAACATTTGTCAATTTATATATAAAATTGTTTTCAACAGGATCAGACTCGGCTGCTTCTTCCTCTCGCAGGAGAGGCCCTGGTCGTGGCATATTAGCATGGAATTCCGACACGACGATAGATGTTTCATTTGATGAGGTATTTCATCCCGTGGGACCGAATGCCCCGGCATTTATTCGTCAGCTGGGTCATATCATACGTGACCCACATCGATTTCCATTGACCACGCGTGATTGGGCTTCTATCCCTCAGGACACATTAGATCGTCTATGGAGGGAGGTTCAGGTATGAAAATAATTTTACTTTATTTTCTATTTATAAATAATACTAATATGTTTGATTCTTTTCATTATAGCAAAATTTGAAAGTATGCCCTGAAGAGTTTCGGCCCGTGTGTATGAGAAAATGCCGTAAGCTGTGGAAAGATTATAAAGGCAAAGTGAAGAGGGACCACTGGGTACCAAATGTGGGTGCCCCAGACATTTTGGAAAAAGTCCCGAGAGGTGTCCTCCCGGCTCAGTGGCATGACTTGGTTGCATATTGGTCTACTGAGGGTGTTGCGGTTTGTATATTAATTATTTTGCTGTATATATATTTTCAAGAATATGTGATTTGTTTGAAATTTGAATGAATTGAATGTAGGAGGTGTCAACACGCCATTCGGAGAATCGAGCGTTGCAGGGACCAGCTCACAGGCTCGGGACACGTCACGTGTCTCAGATCCGACATGACGTATATATTATTCACTTTTTAATTTATTAATTAATATGGTTTTGTGTTTATATTCTTTTAATATACAGTTGCGAGGGCAAGGTGCAGCAACTGATAAAATGTCGGTGTGGATAAGGACTCGTGATCGCAATGATCCAGAGGTTGCAGCATTGATAGTAAGTGTCTGTACTTACCAATAATTACATAAATCTTTATATTAACATATATATATTTATATATATTTAAATATTTCACAGGATCAATTTGAAGCTGAGTTAGAACATCTGACAGAGGACCAGCGACAGCTTCCCATGCGACGGGATGAGATCTTTCATCGCATTATTGGTCGGGACGGGCATGGCTATAGTTTGACCTATGGAGCAGGGATTCCTCGTTCTGTAGTGTCACGCGCTGCGGTTGTCGGTCCTGCTGTTGCTCATATGACACAGCAGATGTCAGATTTTGAGGCACGGCTGCGCGCTTCCGAGGAGACAAATGCGCAATTGACAGCTGAGGTTAGAGCACTGCGGGAACGCGTGACGCACCATATATTCACGAGATATGTTTTTTGTTTTTACTGGTAGGGTTGACATTGATGTACTGTATTTATTCATTTAAGTAATGCATTATTACCATCCATGGTGGTCTTTTAAATATTTTATACACATATTGAGTTTTTGATCAGATAATCTTGAATGATTCTACATTTGAAAAAGTCGAACTAATTCCAACAGATCAATAAATCTGATATTATTGATTATGTATTATCCAATATATTTTTTATAAATTTTTGTATGGTATCGATAAAAGAAATATGTATTAATTAGATGAACCACCCAATTAAGTGGTCTGTTAAGAATTTATGAAAACGCGTCAGTTGACTTTCATAATGACGGGTTTTCGCGGGTGCATTACTTAGCGGAATGAAACGGCGGGGCTCGTGCGGGCCCCACCTCACAAATATCCTACCAAGGGGGTAGGATATTTCTGGATAGCATCCTATCCGGTTCAACTCAGTTTAAGCCATCGTTAAGTGGCTTCACGTGGCTTCTAAGTGGCTTAAGTGAAAAAAATAAAGTTGTCGCAAAATTAACTTATTTCTTAACTTTAAGCCCGAAAATTAAAAACCACACCCGAGCAAACACAACTCCGGAAGAGGCGTTTATAAGCGAATACCAGCGCTGCGATTTCATCGGTGCCCTCAGAATTTGATTCCGGGCACCGGTTCAAAAGTTAGAAAAACCCGATCGTCCGTTCACTGAACGTACCTGAGCCAAAATTCGGAAAATGATTCCGGGCACACCGGGCTTCGGAATCAGGTGCCGTCAGAAACTGAACTCTTGTAAAATTCAAAAGAAAATTAATAAAAACATTTCCTTGAAATTTACGGGTCTTTACATAAAATGGGGATCACAATCAGAAACAATCAACATGGGAAGTCTATGAAGTCTTACAACTTCATTTATATATAGTCTTGCTTAACGTTCAAGTGGTAAATCTTCTCTTATAGTAACAAAATGTGTTAACTTGGTAAGAAGATCATCAATGCCCTATATTGCATCATTCCTTCTAGGAGTATTTGGTAGCACCATGAAAACGTCCATCATAATATCATACGATTTCCACTCAGGTATGAGAAGAGGTTGCATGACTCCTCTATGATGTTTTCCTCTTTCCTTCACCTATTGATAAAAAATAAATCTTTACACATAATCAGAAATATCTCTCTTCATGTTGTCCCAACAAAAATGTTCCTTAAAATATCTATACATCGTAGTGCTACTAGGGTGTATAGAGAAATTGGAGCAATGAGAATCATCCAATAATTCTCTTTTTAGATCAGTTATATCAGGAATACAATGTCTCTTCTCGAATTTAAAAATTCCATCTTCATATACGAAGTCAATCAATCTTCCATCGTTCATAGCTTTAATTTTCTTTTGAAACTCCTCATCATCAACCTGATAACTTTTTATCCTTTCTAGTAAAGATGGTTTGGAAACCATTTGAAAAAGTTATTAATGTTTCTACTTCCATGATTATTCCCATATCCATATTTACTATATCTAGGAACATAGGATCCCTTTAAACTATCATCTTGTTCAAAACTCCATGATCATTTCTTCTCAAAACATCTGCTACCTTATTTTCCTTCCCTGTGTGGCATTGTATAGTGAAATCATAATCCTTGAGTAGTTCAATCCATCTTATTTTCCTCATGTTGAGTTCTTTCTGTGAGAAAATATAATTCATACTCTTGTGATCAGTATATATCTCATATTTTTACCCATAAAGATAGTGTCTCGATATCTTCAAAGAAATGATTACAACTACTAACTCAAGATAATAATAGTTTTGTTCATGAAATTTTAGCTGTCGTGATGCATAGGAAACAAATCTGTCATTCTACACAAGGAGACAACCAAGTCCTTTATTTGAAGCATCACTATAAATAAAAAACCCATCTTTATCTGATGGAAGTTCCAAGATATGAGCATTGACGAATATTATCTTCAATTCTTCAAAATAATCTTCACACTCTTTTGTCCTAACAAATTTATCCTCTTTACGTGTGACCTTGATTAATGGATTTTCCAATTTGGAAATATTCTGGATTAAATGCCAATAATAACCCGCTAAAACAATAAAACTATTTATCTTAGTTATACTCGTTGGTGCTGGCCATTCTTGGATTGCCTTTGTATTTGAAGGATAGATAGAGATTCCATCCTTAGAGATAATGTGGCCAAGAAAAGAAGTTTCCTGAAGCCATAATTCACCCTTACTAAACTTTCCATATAATTCATTTCTTCTGAGGGTTTTAAGAATAGTGCGCAAGTGATTTTCATGATATTTGTAGATTTTTGAATATAACAATATATCATCAATAAATACAACTAAAATTCATCGAGTTATTCCTTGAAAAGTCTATTCATTAGATTCATGAAAACAGAGGGTCCATTAGTCAGTCCAAAAAGCAATACTGTAAACTTGTAATACCTGTACCTGGTTCGAAATGTTGTTTTTGGAATGTCTTCCTTCTTCCCAAACAACTGATTATGTGCAGATCAAAGTTCAACCTTTTGAAAAATATTGAGCTCCATGAATATGTTCGAATAAATCATCAATGTGAGGTGGGGGATACATGTTCTATATTTTTAGAGAATTGATCTCTCTGTAGTCAATGGAAAACCTCATTGACCCGCCATTCTTCTTAACCAAATGAATAGGGGATCCCCTTGTATAAACACTAGGACGAATAAATACCTTATTACTCAATTCATCTAGTTGTTTCTTTAGTTCCACTAATTCAAAAGTTTCCCTTCTATAAGGGGTCTTCGATATGGGCCTTGACCCATGAATTAAATCAATGGAGCACTCAATTTATCATTCTAGAGGATGTCTAAGTAAATCCTCTGGAAACACATCAACATATTCTTACACAATAGTTACATCCTCTATATTAATATTATTTCGTCACCTATAATTATTTAATTCTCTTCCTCCCCAATAATTGAATTTAGTTGATCTACTAGGGGTGGGTCAAGATAAGAATCATGTGGTGATGTTTTTGCTCTAAAGATAAGGTACTCCTTATCATCATCGAAAATTGTAACCTATTCTTATAACAATACGTTTTCACATAATATTATAAAATCCAATATATACAAAGATTTATATCAAATTCAATAATGGGTATGTTGATGAGATTAGCGGATAAAGAACATTTATATTCTCTAATGGGAACCGATTCACAAAACATTGTTTCAATGATACATTCCTTAGGAGTTTTTTCCAGACACCTCCCTTGTTAAATCAAATTATAAATATCTAATTTTAAATGACATCTAGGAAGATATGAAAAATTTTGGTGATCTAGAATTAAATAAAGCTTTGGATAAACTTGAGGAAACCATTAAATTACCCGCCACCACGTCTTTCAGAGCTTCGACCTCAGTAGTAGTGATCGCATAATCTTGGACTTTCTCCCTTGTTATTTTTTGAGGTAATTTTCCTTAGATTCTAGGAAATCCATTTTCATAAAGACCCATTTATATAAAATTTTAGAATTCAACATTGACTACGTATTTCTTTCCATTATAATCACTTTCTTGGTGGATTTTTTCACCACACTTGTAACTGACTCCCATTCCCATCAGGCAACAATCAGGGTGTTTTTTCCCACATTTACTACAGGATGGAAATTCAAATTTTCCCTTATTCCCCATATTTCCATTTCCAGAGTGTTCAACATATCTCTTATTCTCTTCCTTTACTTTAAATTCGTAATAAATAGAGAATTTACTTTTTGTCTGGATAGCACATTAGACAATATCTTCGCATGATGATAAGGCTTGTGAGACTAATGATCAATGGAGAAATGGTTTCAACCCATTAAATAATTGATCAATATTACTCCTTGGGAGACGTATATAACCTGTTTCATGACTTGCTACCATTGTAATGTTATCCTCATACTTTACAACATTCGCAGACTCCTTTTTACTCAGAATCAGAAATTGTGTTTCCATATTTGCTCGATGGTCACGAGGAAAGTTTTTTTTATAATAAAATCTCTTTAAACTCCCTAAATTCCATATTTGATACTTATTCATCCTATGTGTTTTGAATTAATTAACCCCATTGATTTGCATCTCCCATGAGCCAATAAAATGAAATGACAACATTTTCCCTCTCACTACTCCCCAAAGCCTAAAATATTTTCTCCAAGGAAGTTATCCATTTCTCAAATACAAATGGATTTATAGCCCCATTTAATATTGGTTGTTGTTTACTCATGAATCAGTTTAACATTGATCATCTGCATTGTGGATCAGGGTGCTCCATATGTGTAAGGTTACTATTCATAACCTGAGTGAGTTGTCCCAGTATGGTCATAAGCTGATCAACACCAGTTGAATCACCAACTCCACTGTAATTATCCTAAGTAGGAGGGAAAACCCTAAATATATTATGTGAATTGATACAATTTCTATTCCTTCTACTACGCACCATTTCTAAATAATGTCATACAATTTATTAGTTTATGAATCCAAATAAATAATTCCAAACATATTAAACACTTAACAGAAATTAAATAGTTTATGTATATAATGAATAATCATAAATATGTAATCTTTGAGGAGGTATATTCTCATAAATCATTCATAATGTATTGTATAGAAAATTTGAATTATCCTAAGCATCTCCCCCAGAAGTGTCGTAACCACGAGTGCAGCAAGACCCGTTGTCATGTACCAGGATACCCTAGGTCAAGCCCGAAACTCCTTATAAGAGTTTTCACTCCTAGGTACATCTGTTCCAGATTTACCTTTACATGCTCATTTCCAGACATGGATTTATTGCTTTGAAAATTCACAAAATCTCTACATTACAAAAATTCTTCGATGTTCATATATACTAATCCTCAATGTCTATCTTAATGTAATGTTCACAAATCAGAGTTTTCCTAAATCTAGATTCCATGGTTTGTAATAAAATTTCTCTGATAGCAACTCTAACACTCCGACCCTAGTTACCCAATGTTAGTGCATTGTTACATAACATTGGCATGATCACAAGATATCATGTCCTGAAATACTGATGAGTTTAGTATCATTAGAAGTAATAGATTCATACATATGTTTTACATTACATCATGAGATAAAAACAACAAGAACATTTTTTTCCCTTTGAACACACTTAAATCCCTTAGCCTATCCCTGAAGGTCAACTATAAAATATTTATTCACATCTTGGGAAAAATAAATCATAGAAAGGGGTGATCTCAGATGCTCAGTAAGTATAACAATATGGTGGAACCTTTCATAAATAAGCATAAAAATTAAAGGATGTGTATAAGATTAAAACATAATCCTTTTTAAACATAAAATTCAGCATAATATGGAAAATAGAAATTGAATAATTCCATTTACTTATTTACAAGGGTATTCTACTAGTCGAATAATAACATTCAATATCAATCGCCACTTTCATAATAATGGAATGAAAAATGATAGGCTTCATAACCACATAGTCAAGCCTCGTACCAAGACTACAAATATGATTTTGTTAAGGCCTTATTCCAAGACACTAGTTTGTCTCATGAGACCTAGCGTTGTATCAAGGAACTATAGCAGGCTCCACCCATCACTTACTAAGTCCAATTCATTCCTCATTTGAAAAGGTTTAAACATTAAATAAACATTAATACTAAAACTAGCATAAGAAATTTCAATAATTTATCCATAAAACAGGAATGGTATAAAAACGAAACATCTATAGTCATACATATTAGAAAACAATAAATACAATAAGGAATATTTGTAACATAATAAATCAACTTCAAAAATGTTTAAAATCCATCAAAGGATATTGACCTAGATGAAATGAAAACTATTTGAAAGAAATAACTATTTATATTTTGAAATAATCTAAAAGTCACTTAATTATAAAAGAAAAAATTTATTTTCAAAATATTCTCATAATATTGTAAGGGAAACATAGAAGGTGTTATACTGGTGGAAAATAGCCACACCTTCTTTATAAGTTAAAAAACATTCTTTCCTTAGTTTTGTTGAAAAGGTCCTAAAATACCTTGTTTAGAAAATGACAGAAAGATTCCTTTATAAACATATTATAAAAAGTCAAAAAATGGTATAAATTACTTTAACCCATAATCTAGGAAATAGTAAAAATATTTTGAAATACATTTTTATGAACCACGAATGTGGATGATAAAGAGGCCCCTGTAGATACTCACGAATAAACAACCTTGGGTAATGAAGTTATTGTAGAATTAACCCTTACCTTGCACTTTTCCTTCGTCGAGGGTAAGTTAAAATTCTATATAATAGAGAAATAATTTTTATTTAGTTATACAAGAACCACATACATAAATATGATATCATATATGATCTTGTAATATTTATTTGTTAATAATATTGTAGTAGTATAGTCATTTCGGGTGTTAAATAATTCATTGTACTTTATATGTTTAGTTACATAAGTCATGTTTGTAAAGGATAATATGTATTGTATTAATATAAAAATGATATTATATTCTTAAATATTATTTTTTAATCATAAAATGAAATTTATTCTGGAATGGTTACGATGGAGAATGGATCTCATCGCGTTTGTGGAGACGGTAATCCATATGTATGCACTAGCAATAATACCATTCTATGGATAGTGAAATTATATGTAATTGGATGGTATATCATATATAAAGAATCCTTTACTTGTTATATTTAATATTCAAATAATTTATACTCATTATTATACCCATCCAAATAATGAAGTGTTTGAATAATAAACTACACCACGACGTGGAGACGGTAAGCCGTACGCACACACATATGATGAATTTTCATTCATAGGATGGATAGAATGATGAATATGTTTGTAACATATTTATAATAACATCCCAGTATGTATACTATACTAGAGTTATTATTTTGTTATAGGAATAAATAAGAAGAAGTGGAAGAATAAAATAACTTTGAAAGAGGTAGTGAAATTATTACCTCTTCTTCGGGTGTTTCCTTTTGATTTGATCAAAAGTCCCCCTTAGGTTGCCTTTCTGATCAAATTAAGGCCTCTAGGTCGAAGGCATGGGGTTTTGGAGTATATTTGGGCAGGGTTTGGCCAGGCCAAAAGGCTTTGGATGTGTGATTTTATTGGAAGGGGATGTACCCTTTTATAAGAGTGGTGAGGGTCACTTTAGGAAAACCATTAGATATTATTTTATTATACAATAATATTCGGTTTATAATGGCACAAAAAGTATTTATTTAAAGGATATGGTGGGAATGTGTAGAAAATCTCAAAAAATATGTTCTAGATAGGTTTAGGTCACCATATCAACCTTATCTTTTAGATTTAACTCTTAGTTAAATTTATTAACTTTTACCATGTATTCTTGTATTATTAAAATACATAGTTATTAATCATACTATAAAATTCCAATCAAACCCCATGTGGTTCATTATAGACATATATATTATTATATAAGTCCTTTGGATGAACCTTATATTTTTAGGATTATTATATCATTTAATAATATAGTATGTGTTTTAAAAAATCATTTATGTCAATTTTGGAACTATTTAGTAATGGATTTTTGTTAAAGTCCTAAAAACATGATTTATTTGAAAAAAAATCATTTAATGAACCATAAGAAGACATTTTAACCTATAAAATTCATGAAATTCATCAAAATTATCTATTTACATTTATTTGGATATTTATAATATCACTTTTTTAATCTTCCAATAATAAGGTAATTACTGCATCATCATTGTGTCATAAATAAATTTAATTATTTCATGTCTAAAAATTCTAAATAAAATACCATTATATAAGAAATATTATTATCTTTATAATGATTATTTATAGTCGAATTTATCTTATGTATAACCGTATAGTAAATATCGATTAGTTATTAAACATTGAATTTAATACTTTTAACTCTTCTTTAAATAAAATAATAATAAATGTCCAAATCTAATCCAAATTGACCAAAAGGATCCTATTTTATTTCTGAGGATTTTTTGGTCGAAATACACTTATCCAATAGAATTTTTACATGTGTTTGGGTAATAATAATATCATTTTTACCATTAATTACCATATTTACTTTTAATCATGGTAAATAAAAGTTAAAAGTAACTATTCAACAAAAATTATTTTTATCTTATTGAACCAAATATTACTTACTAATTTTAACTGTGTCTCACAGATTTTTGAAATTCAATTCACAGAAGCGAAAAAATTATGTTTTAGGCAAATTTTCAAATGTGCATAGATGGTGGGTAAAAGACTGTAAAATGTTCAATAAAATTTTATACATCTAATCTTATTATAAAGTAACTCCAAGGAATTAAATTAAACATATATAGGTATTATTTATCTTTTTCAACATAAAATAAATTTAAATAAAATAAATAACTATTTAAATAAAAATTTTGTTTTAAACAATAAGGCAGTGTTTTTCAGTATTCATCAAAAATTGATGGGTTTTAGAAAAATACCAAAAATTCACCCTAAGATAATTTTGATATTACAAATTCAAAAATGAAGTCCATTTTGAAAAATAAAATTTATAAAATTTAAAAAGTGGGTATTACTATTCATAACGACTAGTTCGATTGGTCGTGGAATGTTAAATCTCTATGTTGGATACAACACAAGTTATTATATTATTCAAAAAGAAGCGTACCGTGGATGTTTGGGGTGTGAAAATTTCCCATAAGGATACATGAAATTCCTAACTAATAGTATAAATTCAAATGTATTATTCTCACAAGAAATTATTTTCTCAAAATAAATGGTGTCTCCACTAGGGGCATACAATATATAGAGGTCGAAAAGGAACTTGACATGATTTCTATTCTAGATCATGTACTACAGAAAATTCCCAATAACATTGGGAATTAATGTGTAAAATGGTCATGTATGGTTATATTTTTTATGTAAATTAGGTGCAATTCATTTCACAAGGAATGTAGGGTTTGGGAGATTACTCAGCATGTGCCACCCCCAAGGAAAATGTAACTTCTAAAGGACATGACATGTGCACTTCCAAACATGGTGTACAGGGACACATATTCTACAGAGAAGGTATTATTTGTACATTATGATCCTACAAGATTAATAAGAGTTTTATTCCACAAAAAATAGTGTGGTGTCGCAAGACCCAATGTTCATGTACTATTTGTACACTTCAAGCTACCGGTAAAGTGTAAGCGGTGTGTGATCTGATAAAAACCTGTGTGTAGTACCACATGGATTTTTTTGGTTTGGACTCCTAATAAATAACATTATTGATTCATAAGGGTCAAAAATAATTTTTAATTATCACAAATTGTGTGATATATAAATCTACATGGAGAACCTAGATGTGAATATAGGGGACTACAAGGTCTGTGTTTTTGAACTACATGTCGTGTATATGGGGATTTCCCAAAAACACCAGACTATTAAATGTTTATCAACCATGGATAAACTTAAATATATTAATCCATGAAACTCTCCATAGATCCTAGAACTTGGTTTGAAATTTCATATTCATCACCACTGGTTAGATTACATCTACCCAAATATACTCTCAAAGAGTTCTCATGGAAACCCGACAATACCCTTCCCAACATGTGATATGATAAATCTAATCCAACATGCGATTAATTATACATCATTACCACAATATCTGATAACACAAATGATCCAATAAAATGTTTTATTCAAAAAAATATTGAATACATTATGATTATTTTCTTTTCATTGGTAGAATCACCTTTCAATGTAAATACTGATGATTATGATATGTAGAATGAGGGAGGAACCTGAAAAAGATAAATATGGTGACATAACCTCATCCATTGTTTGGGTTAGTCTTAATAAATTATCAATAAGGTGAACATGCAAGAGAATAATCAATTTAAACAATAATAATATCAATTCTAAATACATTGAAATATAGATCAATGACCAAAATCAACTATTAACCTCCAAATCATGTTTTTTATATAGATTGTTTGGAGTTATTTATGGGATAAAGAAATGGGATTTATAAAAAAATGTCCTACCATGAGTTCGTATTGATCGTTGATGAATAATGACCAAACACCACTAGCACAAGAGAGATCCAAAAACCTTATTGGTGAATGAGATATCCTTGATACTAATCATTGACCCATAATATAATCATCATTCACCAAATATCTCTTCCAGTATCCATCTCTAAATTAGTAGGTTTTTTAGGATGACCATATAATTTTCACAAAATGGGTATTAATAGTAGTGTAATGGGTTATGAAAATTAAATAAATCATTTTATTGATTATTTAATTGATCTACCCATGATTGAACTTAATAAAGACAACATATGCACACATATGTTATAAATTACTAGGGTAAACCCTACATTGTAGATTTAATGAAAATCTTATAATTCCAATCTAATAATACTTTGGGGTTTATTCAATTATTTATGAAATATTACATTTAGGTGATATAATATATATAATATTTTTAATTCATCCTCTCTGAGTATCTTAGTGACCTGAAATTCAGGGATGAATCAATATGTAGCGTTGATAATATTTCAATGTATTTAATGGAAAAATAGATTCAATAAATGAAAAAAATAAAAAGTCAAGTGTTGAAATGATTTAGATGATTATGATTGTTTGTGGTATAGGATACATGGACTTGTAAACACTAGAATATTTCTTAAGTTTTCAAAATCATAATCTAGTTAAAAAAACCAAGGAAAAATATAAGTATGTATATTATGTGTGCTTAGTATTTTAAGGGTTAGAAAAATAAATGTTGGTTTAAATATATGAATGATATTTATACTGTTAGATATATTTAATTCATACATCTTTACTTATTTGGTCATATAGAATCAAATATTTATTCAAGAATAAAGTATTTATTTATAATAGTTGATGAATTTTGTAGATTCGTCTGGATTGATTTTTTATATAATAAAAATGAAAAATTAATAAAATATTTTTATTTCTAAAAAATTATTTAAAAAAAATATATATATCAATTGTCCCTATCAAATGTGTTATTGTTGGTGTTTTTTTATTTATAATTTGATAATTATTTTAAGATAATTGATTGAAACACTATTTTTCATTCCAGGGGACACCAAAATATAATGGGGTGGCTGAAAAAAAGAATAAATCAATTAAAAAAAAATGGATATATCATTTCTTATTGTGTTTAATGTTCAAAAATAATTTTTTTCGGAAGTTGTTAATAAATGTTTCATGTTTTAAACATATTTAAAATTATAATTTTTTAAATATAACCCCTTCTTAATTTTTCAAAGTGTTTAAACCCAAAATTTAACATTATAGGGTGTTTTTTCAGAATTTATTATTTTAAATACAAAAAAAGTTTAGATAAGTTATATTCTTGATGTTATAAAGTTATAATTTTAAGTCATTTTTATACTATTATGGTATATAGAGTTATTAATAAGAGAAGTTTAGTTTTTTAAAACTCTGGGAATGTAAAATTTTATTAAAATAACTTTAATAAGTATAATTTGTATTTAAATAATAATGACTATTAATTTATAGAATAAAATATTAGTAAACATAATGATCAAGAAAGTAATTGTGAATTTTTTGAGGTGGAGTAAATCCCTTCTAAAACTGATCGTAAAGTACGGAATACTCTTAATGATAGATCAAATAAAAAGTCATTGGAAATTTTGAATCTAGAATATAAACTAAGAAATATATTTTAAATTAATATAATAATTATTCAATTGTGGGTGATGTTTTTCCTGATATTATTGAAAATTAATTTAATGGTTGAAACATTATTAATGATATTAATGAATAATATAATGAATATAAATCAAATATAGAATGGAATTTGGTTGAATATGAAAAGGATAAACAAATAAAAGGAATGATGTATATTTTTTGTAATAAGTATGATGAAGTTGGAGGCATAGTTAAGAATAAAAAATGACTACTTGTTCATGGTTATCCTCATGTATAAGGAATTGATGTTGAGGATTATTTTTTCCTAGTTTCTTGGATAGAATCCATTAGATTTTTTTTGCATTTAATTATATTCAAAATAACAATATATATCAAATAGATATAAAGAGTGAATTTTTGAATGAAATATTTTCTGAAGAATTATTTTTTCATAAATAAACTATATTTGAAACTGAAAGAATTTTAAATCGTGTTTTTATGCAAAGTAAATCATTAAATGGTCTTAGAAAATCAACTAGATCTTGGTATGGTGAAACATTAAATTTTGGTTAAAACATAGTCTTGTAAAATGAAAGGATGATCCTATCTTGTTAATAATGAAAGATTCAAATGATTTATTTATTATAATAATATATTTTTAAGATATAATATTTGGTTCTAAAAATTATTTAAATTTAATTTTTCTATAAATTGACGACTGCTGAGAATTATATGTGATTAATGGGGGATTGAATTTTTTCATAGATTACAAATTAACTAAATAAGGTTGGAATTTCTATAAATAAATCTAATGATGCTAAATAAATATATAATGGTTTAAACTTAATTCATGCAAGTATATTAAAACACAAATGAGTATAAATTTTAAATTAGATTAAGTTGATTTTAGAATGTTTTTTGATATTTAACTATATAATGGAATCATAGAAGAGTTTTTATATTTGAATATCTCAATAACATATATAATATTAATTATTTTTTCCATTTATTTTAATTGAATACTGAGGAAATAATCTTAATGATGTTATGATAATTATTATATATATTTAGGGAGACAATAAAAATAGTTTATTTTATTTACACTAGAATAGTTTTGTTTTACTATATAATTATGACATTTATTTTGGAGGTTGTCAGCTTGATCTAAAAATCACAACAAATATGCATATTTTTCTCAATAATAATTTAATTTCATAGAGATATAAGAAACAAATATTAGTTTCATTATCTATAGGTTAGGTAGAGTTGGTTACTTCTACTAGTTTTTTCTAAAATCATTAAATTAAATATACATTTTGTGATTTTACTTATCTCATTTATTGAATTATTATTTGTTGTGATAATTATAAATTTTTTTATACATTTAAAAATACTATAAAATACTATTTAATATGTTATATATATTAGACTTAATTTTTTGGGATCATGTAAATAAATGAGATAGTACATCAGACATTATTCTACGTAAAAAAACTTGTCGGCATATTCACTAAACAACTAGATTCATGGTTATTTATGAAAATGTAGTTTTAACATGGTATATTATTAGAATTCTGAAATTGGTATGTTAGAATAATAATATTTTTAAAAAATATTATTACTGGTATTTAATTTTGGATATAATTTGTTTTTTCTGATTCAGATATATTCTTTCATAAGTATTTTTTTAATTGTTAAAGATTCTTGAAAATGAACCTCTTTATTTTATAAATTTTTTATTTTTTAAATATTTTTCATATGTAATTTTAAATTTTTAACAAATTATGAAATAGATTGGATGATATTTACTGATTACATTTGACATTTATTAAATTTAGTAGTACATTTCATATATAAAGTAATATTATATAACAAAATATTAATTGAGAGATTTGTGCATTTAAATATATTTGATTATAATTTTCCAATATATACAAATCTAGTTATTGGCATCCTTTTACCATTTCAGGGGAGAATATATTTTTATATTTATATTCCATTGATAAAATTCAATAAGGGGGATAATGTTGTGATATTTATTAAATAAATGTTGGATGTATTAATTTACAAAAAGGTGATATTGTTATTATTTATACATGGGTGTAAATATTTTTTTTCATTTGAATATGGTTGTAAATATTTAATTTTTTTTCTAATCTAATAACATGCCACATTTATTTAGATTATAATTTTTATTTTATTAATTGATATATATATATAAACATGATTAATTTTATTTTAAAATGGTATAGAAGTTACTTAAGAATTTATAATTTATTTGATTGAAGTCTAGAATTTTCCTAGACTCACATATCTAATTTTAGTCATGTACATAAATATATGGCACAAAAAAATAATGCAGGAATTTTAGTGGATATCCACATAACTAATTTGAAACATGTGTGAATATCCGTGTGAATCAACATTGACTAATCACAAAGGTGGTTTTGGGTAAAACAACATATTCGTTTCAACCATGTAGATGATTATGTGATGTAGAGAAATTTCTATGTAGACTATTGAGAACCACGTAGTTGATTATCTCACATAGAAAAATATTTACATTACTAATTGAGAACCATAAAGATGAATTTCTGACATAGTCAAACTACTTAAAATATAATTGAGAAACACTTAGTCAGTTGACCACATGTTGTGTTTTCTACTTACCTTGAGTATATATAATTTTTGGAAATATGATAAAGTGAATATATGTTATGAGAATCGATTAAATTTTATGATAGATCACCAAAAACTAATAATAATGGACTATATTTTATGAGTATAGACCACATGATAAAAACGTTAAGGTCATTACCACAAATTTTCAATTTCCTATGTTTTGTGGAATTATATATATGTTTTATTTATCCATTACTCTTTAATGTATTTATTAACGACAACCTTTATCTCATTCTTTTTTTATAATTTCCTTACTTCATAAAGTGTTATAATTCAAATGAAAAGTATTTTCTTGAGAATTTAAACTAATATTCAATAAACTTGTTGTCAAATTTGAAATGTAAATATATTATTCTTAACATAAAATATTGTTTTTTAATTTACTAAAAGTATGTCATAACTTATTTTAATTATTCTATTGTTTGTAAAATATATATATCTACTAATGATACTACTATAAGTATTTTGTAATATTTTTAATTGAAAATAATCATGAAAATATTTATAGAAATAATTAATTTTAAATCATTTATTTTATACTCTATTTTTTTTATTTTTTTTTCATTGAATTTATGGATGTTTTTGGGTGTTGAATTTATTGTTTTATTTATTTTAATAAAACCTATTTTTATGAAGGAATATATTGGATGTTTTTAATGATTTCAATGAAGGTATTTGAGAATGATAAGATTATTATCTGAAGACACATTTTTTAAAATTGGTAATGACATGTTTCCATATTTTTATTATTTCTTATAATTGAATGATTGCGATATGTTTAGGAGACTCTTAGTCTGTGATAATTATAAAAGAATAATGACCATTAGATAAAATTATATAATTAAATATAGTGGAATTCAATATGAAAATATATAAATAAATTATCCATGAATAATTTTCTTGACACTCAACAGTGATATTCTATGAGTATTATTTTATTAGTGTGATATAAAAGTTACATCAATGTTATGACCTCTATTTATGATGTGATCAAATTTTTTTGAGTTTCTATTACATTAACATATTTAACCATATATTGATATTCATTTTTTTTTGGTTTTTTACAATGATTAATTTTTGTTCATCTTTTGGTAATTGTAAACATCAGATAATTTTTCTCCTTATTAAAAGCATGTCTATTTCTAGTAATTATGAAAATAAAAAAGAATATTCTTAGATTACGAATCTTGAAAGAATCTAAGGTTAGAATATACTGGGACTCTTATTAATTGTATGGTTTTGGTTGTGACTCTAGGTATTGTAAAAGTCAGTGACTTTAAAAAATTATTAGACATTTAAAATGATGTTTCATAGTGGGAAACGATCTATTCATCATGTAGTGAATATTGAATAGTGGGCTAGGATCATAATGATTTGAACTAATAAAACATAATATATTCATAAAGTATTTATTTTATATTATATTATGAAAACCACATTACTTTGTTGATTTATTCAATAATAATGTTTTATTGACTATTTAATTTAAAAAATATAAAAGACTATTCACCTTAATATAGTCTGTTATTCCCATCTATTCTGGCCCAATAAAAAACATCATTTGATATTAGGAATAAAAATTTAAAACAAGAATATTTATATGGATATTAACTAACACATTTTTTTCTCACATGTTGAACCATGGGTTATTTATGATGTGTTTATGAATAAATATTTTTTCAATGTTTTTAATGATGATTTTGATCGAATTTAAGATTCAGATACAAATAAATTAGTTATAAATGATAAAATAGAATCTTTTTAGAACATTTTTTGTTTTCTGATAGACATTGAACGATGGAGGTAATATAACGGGGAAAAATAAAGGGTTTTTGTGATAGGCTTCCCAAATTATAAAGGATTGAATTAGATGAGAAGTTTACACTAGATAAATGTATTTATATAACAATTATTTTATAAAGGGATGATTTAATATAGAAAAAATTTAAATCAATTTTAGATTAGTGTTACTTATTTTTTAGTTTCATGTTAATGATGACATTAAAAAAAACCAATTTATATATAATTTGTTATAATAAAAAATGTCACTATAAATTAAGTAATTATTTTTATCGTTTTGATTATTACCAAATATATTTGTATTCTATGCTTGATAAATATTTTAATACAATGTATTTCAAGAATGGAAAAGTGTGTAACGACCTATATATGAAGGAAATATGAAAAATTAATTTGTGATTATTTCCTACATAAAATATTTACCCTTCATATATAGTAAAGAAAGATATTTTCTATAATTTTTGATGTTAAATGAAGGAATTATTTTATGTTAGTGATTGGTGAAAAAAATTAATTGTTTGGTCTTATTTTTATTCAATAAGTGAGATATGTTCTCTTATCTAATTTCTTACCTAATTATATTGATGAAATTTGACATTGATGGGGTGAAGGAATCTTATACTATAATTTCAAAGGAAATATATCTGAAAAAATATGAAAATGTTAAGTAATGTAAAATATATTTTTTAGAATACACATTAGAAATATTTTATATTTGACTGTTTTGACACCGAATACTATATATGTTAAGAATTTTTTCATTGTATCCGAAGTAAACATAAATATCTCAATGTATTATATCGAAAATGATTATATGTGTTTTAAAGTTACTAAAAATATTCTATTGATTTATTTTGTAATTGGGAATTCAAAATTTATTAAGTAATACTCATGTAAATTCGGATAAAAATAACAATAATGAAAAGTCTACTATGGGTGGCGTTTTCTCCTTAGAAGATAGATGTTATTCATGAAACTCTATGTATCCAAATTGGGTGATGTTAAGTAAAAAATAATCCATATATATATTTCCACCTCAACAAATAAATAAAATAATTCTAATAAAGAATCATATTATATAAAAAACCCATAAATTTACCTAATCAAACTATTTATTGTGTAATATAATGTTACTAGGCATGACCAAGATTGAGTAACATTATTTTTCTCCCCAATTGGATTTAACTTATTTTTTTATTAATGTGTCTTTTACATTTACATTCATGATAGAAAATATTATACTAAAAATAATAAAATATAATTTTTATTAAGTGATTTAATACCTCTTATAATTACTCATTATTTTTAATTCTAATTGATGGTAATTTAATTGACCAAAACCTATATATATATCACTATAATACATCTTTAGTATTTATTTCATAGAATGTGTGATTTTTTATTAGTTTATTAAAATGAGTTTTCTAATAATATCTAATGGAAGATATTAAAATTCCCTATATTTAATTTTTTATGGATTTTACTAGGAAATATAATTTTAGAGAAATTATTTTTAAAAAATTTATAAATTTGATTTTTGTAGTAGTTTAAGTTTTTTATTTAATATAGTTTTTAAAATGTAAAATGGCTTGAATAACGCTTTTTTATATTTTGAAATGAATTCTTTAATCAAAAAATAAGAATTTATTATTATTTGATCATATATATGTAATGAATAATTAAAATAATGTTTTGCGATATCTGATAAAATAAAATATTTATATATTTCAATTGATGAAATTATTTCATTTAATTGAAAGAAAAACTCAGGATTCAAAATTTAATTAATTGGTCCATAACAAATAAATTTCAATTAATATGTTATTGGGAGATGAGTATAAGATTAATTATATTATAATTATTTTATTCATATGGATATGTTAATGTGTTTGGATATTATATTGATTACTTGGTATTATTTATTATTTAATAAGACTTTTTTTTTAATTTTATAGGATTCCATTAAATACAATCATACCATAACCAATTTAAATTTCATTTAATAACCACATATAATTGGTTAAATGGTAAGATATAGGGGATATATTTTTAATAAAAGACCAGGAATTTGTTTTATAATTTGTGTTCTTCCTATATGTAATTTTATTTAGTGCATTTAATTTTGGTGAATAATTTTGTTATTTTAGGGTAAATATTTACTTTTATTTTAGTGTATATATATAAACTATTATATTTAAAGTAGTTTTTACAAATTGATTTTATTTTCAATGAGTAATATATTTATGTCACCTATGTTGGAATGATCATAAAATGTTATGAATGTTTGAGAACTATTGTAAACATGTTTAATTTCTTAGTTATTTAATTAATTTTATAATTTTTTTTATTGATGTGTTTTTAACATTCTAAAATGAATAAATTTTTCTTAATTTTTTATTTTTGATTCTCTCATTTCAAATATTATATGAGGATTAGTAATTTTACTCTTAAGGATTTCATGTGTAAACCTAATGTTTTAGTTTTCATATATAATATTTTAGAAAAATATATTTTATGTGATGTGAGTTTTTAAAAACCATTATTAAATCGTTAAATGGTATTAAATATTGGTTTTGGATTTTTATTATTTTTTATAGTAAAATAAAATAAATTTAATTTTTGATGATTATTTTTGTGTAGTATAAATTCTTTTATTAAGATATTTTGTTTATATTTTATATTTTTAGAAATGTAAATATTTATCTATTTTTTTATTTTTGTTATTTTATTGATTATTATAAGTTATTATATTTTTATAAATATTTTTTTCAATTATAAAAATCATTAAGAATCCATAGTTCACTTTTCCATGTTTGAATAAATAATAAATTTTATAAAATGTGAACAATGGTGGAGATTATATTGATATTCATAGTGATCTATAAAAATAATGATTTTATTTTAATTAATAAGATTTAATTTGTTTATGTTTTGAATTTTTTTCCATGATGAAGTTTTCATATTATTATAAGAATTAATTACAATAAATTCAAATTGGGATTGGATATTTTTTGTATTATATTTAAAAAGAGGATGTGTTCATTATTATATAATTAAAATTTTAAATTTAATTCTATAGTTTATTTGTTTATAAATTACTAAGGGGATTCCAAAATATGTAATTTATTTTGGTTTGTAAAAGGGTGATTATGTGTCAGAATATTTGTATTTGTATTAAGAGTTATATTTGGTATTATGATGGGTTCATTTTTAAGAGTGAATTTTATTTTATTAATCTTTGTTATTTGATTTTTTTCATGAATAAATATGAGGTTTTATACTTAGTTTAGTTCAATATATTTGTGAAAAAGGTGGTTTTTTGAAATTTATTACATTTTTAGGGATAAAATAAAAAACTGTATTTCAATCATTTCATTTATTTTAGAAGTGTTTGATTTAACTATTGATTTTCATTGTGTGTGTTCTGTAGTTATAAGATAAAATATGTTTGCATTGGTAGTTTACAAATGATATTGTTTATTTTAACATTATTATACAATGAATAAAGAAAGTGACTTGTTTTAAGTATTATATAGATTCATTATTGTGGTTTAAGTATAGGAACATATATAATATGCCTAATTAGGTATTTTATATAGTGATTTAAATATTTTTAATATGAATATTTAAATTTACAATTTTAATTGATGAATATCTATGGATATTATTTCTATTTAATGGAAAACAAACTATAAAATGACTAAGACTCATTAAAATATAGTTCATGTAGTTAATAAAACATTGTAATAGTTTGTTTTATTCTTTTAAAAGATAAAATATTAAAAATAAACATGAATAAAGTATTTATTCAAAATGCATGATCTTTTATCCTAAATGCATGGTTCAGACAGAAAATATCTCTAATCCTAGAAACATGAAAATTGATTACATTAGAGAATTAATAGGTATGTGTACAATCTCTATGAACATTAAAACCAACTGTGGAAATATTACGTCATAATTAAAAATCTAAATTCAAACAATCGTAACATCTACTTTGGGTGTATATTTTATCTTTTCATGAAATTCTATTGATGTTATCAACATGAACTATCCCATTTAATTTTTATAAAAAAAATTCAGTGTATTTTTATATCAAAATTAGTTTAGAAGACCGTCATATTTATTTGAAGTTGGAGTAAATAATTTTCCTTGTTTAGTGGATAATATGGAACATTGATTTAGAAGATCAATTTTTTTAGTTATATTCAAATCAATCATGGTAATTTAATATGATATATAATACAATGACTATTTAAATTTAATTTTATTTTATAAACCAATTATTTTCGTATTAAATTCATGAATTTTTTAGAATATGGGAATTTCATGAATTGGGTAAAATTATATATGAAATGTATGTTTATTTATAAAATTAAAAATTATAGTTTATGAAAAATAATTTATTAATAATAATTCTATAATTCTAATAAAATTTAATATTTTGGAAAGTGAAAATTTGTGAATGATTTTTTTGGAATCTTTTGTAGTAAATTTTTTTTAAATAATATTTTCTAATCTAGGGAATTATAAATCATTTTCCAAAACTTTTATATTTTTCAAACATGTGAGTTGTTTCAAATGATTTTTCCATGGTGCACATCCGTCTATTTTAGAGGAGGATGCACTGCTTGTTGCCCCACATTCCTACTTTCCAAAGGCAGGCAACATCCATCACTTATTCAGGGACATTTTCTCCTTGATTGAAACAGGATGATGGGATGTCAGTTCCTCCTTCCATGGATTCCTCCTGAGAACTCATCTCCTAGTCCCGATGTCCCTTATTTATGAAGAATTTTTTCTTGAAACTCTTCCCAGAGCCATGTTTTCAAGGACACTAGTTAATTACGCTACTACTGTCAGGACATTCCAAGGGGTCTAGTTAGGGTAGCAACCTTCGGTTGGGGGAGTAGTCACGTTGGACATCACTGGCATGTCTGGACATTGGAACACTAGTGCATCTAGGTTTTTCCCTTTATGATAGGGATTGTTGAGGGCGTGGAAGCCTAAGGAATCCCACTTCAAATGAGAGGAATTATATCCCATAGGCATGTGTTTAAGGTTTTCATCATCTTCCTATGTTTAACAAAGGGTATGCCACGAGTTTTACAGCTAGCGGAGATGGATCAGACTGATCGGAATACTGACGAGAGTTGATCAGGTTGGTGAAACCCCTAGAGGGAACACTGACAGTGGGGATAACATGTGTGTAGTTTCACGAGTGCTTCTAGGAGCAGTGAAGAGGGAAAAAATATGATTTCACCAAGATTTGGCATCCTGGTTAAAAATCGTGACGGATTATGGAGAGTTGAATGAAGTGTTGGGGGAATGAGATGGAGCTGTCGTGAAGGTGATGGTGGTGTTGGGATTGAGACTTGAAGAGACTTCCTACATATCCCTGTGGTAGAAAAACAATGTCTATGTAGTTTTTGGGGTGACGAGACACCTGAGGTGGCTAACTGTGAGAATGGGCATATGGATGAGATCTGGAGGAAGTGGATCCCACGGGTTGTGGTATGAACTTCCTGAAAAGCATAGGCTGAAGGGAAATGGGACACGAATGGAGATGGGTGATGGGCATGATCCTCAGGAATGCTTCCTACGTACCTTGCCTTGTCAAAGATCAAAGTCCACAGAGTTTAGGATGGGGGGAATAGAATCAGGGTGTGCGCAAAGGACAATAACCCGAAGATCTATTCGGTCTTACAAATGGTTAGTAGCCTGGGTTAGACTGACGCCATTTCGGCGAACCAGAGATATGGGACCCAACGAAAGGGATAAAAATGGTTTACTGTCAAATGTGAAACAAAACATCTTAGTGCTGGTTGAAGTATCCCAACAACTTACCATTGATCGGGGAACACAGCGGCATACCATCGATTGTGGTACAACAGTTTACTGTTGATTGGGGTTGGACCTTAGGGAGGCTTCCTACGTACCATGACTAGGAGACAAGGATCAAAGCCCACATAGTTTGAATGGTTACAGTTTAAAGACCCATGGTATGAAGAGGGGAATACAATTTAATGTTGTTCATGATGAGGGTTGACAAATATGAAGTGGTCAGGACTGATGGGTGTTGGGATTGAACCCCATGGAGGCTTCCTACTTACCTTTCCTAGGAGACAAAGATCAATGTCCATGTAGTTCATAAGTTATTGGTGAACTGACGTAAAGGGGGTTGAGACCAATAGGTGTTGGGCTTGAGCCTTAAAGAGGCTTCATATGCACATAGCCTTGGAAAGGATCAAAGTCCCTGTAGTTCAGAATGGGGATTTGGTGAACCGACGTGAAGGGGTCCGGACCAATAGGTGTTGGGATTGACCCTCAGGGAGACTTCCTACGCACCTTGCCATGGAACGGATCAAAGTCCCCAATGTTTATAATGGGGTGTTGGTGAACCGACGTGAAGGAGGTTGTGACCAATAGGTGTTGGGCTATAACCTCAGCGAGACTTCCTACGTACCATGCCTTGGAAAGGATCAAAGTTCCCATTGTTCAGAATGGGGTGTTGGTCAGCCTACATGAAGGGGATCGAGACCAATAGGTATTGGGATTGAACCTCAGGGAGGCTTCCTATGTACCTTTCCTTGGGAAGGATCGAAGTCCCCATAGTTTAGAATGGTTTGGGGCTTATACTCTAGGGAGGCCTAGAGAGGATTTCATGGGTAACTCTTACTATAATCCCACGTGATTCATACTCAGTGTGAGAAAAAATTGGCATCAAAGACCTGATGATCACATTGAAAAAGATGCGTTCGTGGGAAATGAATTGGGGTTACATGTGGTTAGTGGCCAAAAGAGGAAATAGGGACTTACTCTTGGTTTGCGGCATAGGGAGATGAAGATTGGGACATACAATAGGATGGAGTCCCGGGTGGTGACAAAGCCCAAAGGGAGAGGGACAGGATAACGAAGGTCCGTCTTCCCATTAATCCATTAGTATTTTCCACAGAAGAGAGGAGTGGGAGCAAGGATATTTTCTCTTGAAAGACAGGCTAGGGGATTACATCATGAGGATTTCCCATCCCCGTAGACAGGAACAAATCCGACTAAGAGGATCTCATGTTATCTGTGGAAGATCTCACCCCCGTGGAGATGAGTGGGTGTAGAGAATGTATGAGATAAGGTTCCCCTACATAGAGTGCACAGGGTGAGGTCACAGTTTAACGTCATGTGGTGATGATGATGATGCTTAGTAGTTTAATTTCCTATAGGTAGGACGAGGTGAGTTTACTCTGTACACCTAGGATATACATAACTGATACCCTCTCGCCCTTGAGATAGGGAAGGTGTCAACAATGTCATGGCGAGTGGGTGTCGTGGAGTGATCCATTGAGGGGGCCATGTTAGCATGGCTATATGATGAAGCAATAACTGTTAGCATGACTATGGAAAGTTGCATGAGGCTAAGCATCGAAAAATGGAGCACCACCAAAGGGACCTTGAAATCACTTTATAGAAACCTAGATTGTCATACAGAAAAGGGGATTATAGAGCGAAGGTGATGACAGGAAGGGATTGCATAAATATCTACTCGTCCATGTAGTGGAAGAGCTTCATGAAGGGGTATGCTTCATGATGTGGGGTGTCCTAGACTTGGCATAGGGATAGGTGCATATGGAGGGTGCTTTATAAAGTGGAAAGGCTTTCTCGGAGTAGGGGTTCATAAAGCAAAGGTGCACAATGAGGTGTATCATTGTGAATCAATATTCTCCACGAAGCAAAGTGACCCTACCTTACCATAGTGGGTGTGTGTTCTTAAAGGGTACTTTGCAAAGCATACGTGCAATGTGATGAGAAGAGTTCTCTTGGGTATCCCCTTCCTTTGCGATGTCCCATGGACTCCACGAAGGTAATCCCTTTTTGAAGAGGGGTTGAATTTAAGACAAGGTAAAGGTACTTCACGATGCTCAAGTACCATGAAGAGCATATTTTTTTGCAGAGAAGAAAGATTTTCATGTTTTGAGAGATGTGAAGGTGAAAGGTTGGAGTATCCATTCTTTGGGCTTTATGGGAGCCCAATATTTATAGGAAAGAGGCGATGCGAAGTTGGGGTTGCTTGGCATGAATACATGTGGCACTCCATGATCGGATGAAAGTTCTGTCAAGTTAGTCATAACCATAGAGCCGACCTCCATCCCTTCCTCGGCACAGATCTCCCTTTACAGTGTTCATGGAGGCTTCGATCATGTTCTTTAGGTTTATGAAGTTCAATTCATCTCCCTCCACGGTGCGAGGATCTCGGTCAATTAGGTCTTAACCGCAGAGCCTCACACATCTTTGCTTCACGGCAAGTACACAAAGGTCAATTAGATCATGGATCCTCATACTTCATTTCTTTGCGGTGGCTTCACAAATGTCAATCGGATTGCAGATCCTCCTGCCTCTTTGCTTCGCAGTGGGTGCCCAAAGGATGCAGCTTCATGCTGGCCACAATGATGTGGGGATCTGCGAACATGCTTTGTGAGACATCCCCAAAGGCTTTGCGTTTTATCTTCCTCATCCCAAAATTTGGCACCAAAAAATGCGACCCTCATAATTAGATCCTATGAAAAAAATGAGGGTCTAAGTCTGAGGGTCAATCATGAAGATGTCTCGCGAAGGAGGCTCGCAAGGCAGAGAGGCGATGCGTGTCATGAGAGTGCTAGGAAGCATGCCATGGATGGACATGTCATGAAGTGAAATGGGTCCTCTCCTATAATTAGGGGAGGATGAAAGCTTTTTTTTTCCTTTATCACCTCCGTATTTTGGCATTAGTTCTCTCGATTTGTGAAGTTCTACATACTCCGATGTTTCTCTCCTCGAATCGGGCTTCCTGCTTAGAGACACATAACGAGTCCTTTGACCCTATGAGGGTGTGCTCTGTGGATTGTGTCTGCTAGGTTAGGGGTAGGGTTCTGTGACTTCTAGTTGGTGTTGTGCTCTGTGAACAATCTCCATGATTAAGCACTACGAACGTGCTTCACAAACCAGAAAAAAAGGTGTCCAAATTCTTCAAACTGAATAGTTCACTTAGAAGCCTCTAGGGGGTCCTTGAGGAAGCTTCCTAGATGGAGGAGATAGTGAATATCCCAGACATCATGAAATTTATCCAATGCTATTCATATCATAAATCGCTAGTAGAGCTGCTATTAGAGAGTCAGAAGGACTACCCTCTTTGAAAAAGGATGCATCTATATAGCTTTGTCCTGAGGGATGACGTCTTCCTTCTGGAAGAGAGTAGGGATGAACGAGCTTACTAGTTTAGAAGAACTCTGTGATAGCATTAGTGGTTCAGAGTGCCCGAATGACATAATTGGGAGGACATTATACCTGTCAATGATGATATCCTATACAACCACCTGAAAGATATTGATGGGAAGGTAGTGCATCCGGAGACATCTCCCCTGCTGTACCACACTATCCTGAATGCGGTCCTAGGGAACCAAGAGAAGGGGTTGAATGTTGAGTGGGATATATGACATGGTGTAAATTTCACAGATGCTTGGGTCGGGGCCTACTGGGTTGGTTCCTTATGCGATTAGTCTAGGGCATGGGTAAGGTGAGTGGGACTGTATAAGGCGGCATGGGCCTCTCAATTCCAAACCTATTTGCCAATGCAGCTGATTCCGGAGTTGCTGAGTAGATGGTTGTCAAGGACCAAAACCGTCCATTTGCATGATGAAGAGTTCGACATCAGTCTATGGGACCTGCATCAGATCTTGGGGATCCCAATACTGGGGGTGATGTATGATGAGTTCCTCCCCATTATGAGTGCATGGGAGGACCTAGAGAAAATTATGCCATTGACAAAGGCATTTATGGACCTGGTGTCAGGGGAGGACAAAAATTCAGTAAGGGAAGTCCATTTAAAATGGTGGTTCAAGAAGATCATAAACTTCCCAGAAGATAGGTAGTTTCTTGTGAGGCCACAAAATTTCCCAAAGGGGGCTCAACGAGGGAAGGATAACTCATACTGGTGGCTCTTGGTGGACCTCCAGTGGAAGACTGGAGGATTCAGCGTCAAGTACTTAGAAGCAAATGATAGTAAGGTTGGATTCATTCATTGTGGAACTTATCATCAGTTGGATCCTTCTGGTGAGAGAACCAAACATGGGAATTTTACCAAGAAATATTTTCATGGTGTCCATCATGACAATAGGGGGTTGGGTCAACCTCGAGATCCCAATGATCACCAAGTTGTATAAGATTCTATGAGACATCAGTGAGGGGATGAAGCTGTGAAGGGTATGAATGTCATTTCACCTTTTGTATGGGTGGATAACAGCGCACGTCAGGGGTATCTACGAGTACCTAACCCCCATCTCCCCTCAAAGATCAAATTTTCACCCACCCATGCTAAATGCAGCATGGAGATTTCCAACTAAGCTTACCTCGTCATTGGTGCTGAACCGAGTCTAGGAGGCGAACGAGTTTAACTTCTAGCCATTCCCATTTCGAGCAGGTATGTTCATTGATGAAGTCCATGGAACAAAAATGCATCGGTCCTACTTCCAGTCATTTCGGGGTGGATTCCTAGTGGTGCGGGTTGACCGCAATTCTCTCTATGTACTATACACACCACACCGTTTTGTGAGGCAGTTTCAGTGTATGCAGCGGTTGACCCTATGGTTCTACTTCTGGTTGCACTAGGAAGAGAACCTGTGTGTGATTAGGTATATGTTGATCATGTTCACATGGGAAGATGTGATGATGCAGAATGAGCTGTCTCCACCCACAACCGTCTTCATGTTGGTGAAGGAGTATGCTAAGAGTTGGGATGTGGCCTACCCAGGGAAGATGCTAAAGCATCCAACCATTAGAGCCAGTGACAGGGTTCCTCCCCATCCCCAAGGCTAGGGACGAAAGGCAGTGAATATATCCCATGATTGTCGGACTATAGAGGCTGTGAGGCCCACACCAGTCAAAAGGGAGGCATCGGCAGTGGATCCAGTGATGGCAGCGGACCCAGCGGTCGCAATGGAGCAGAGTCATTCAGAGTGGAGGCCACCATGGGGATTCCACAGGATATCCTCCCAGGCTCTGGGGAAGAGGCTTTTCCATGTAGACATGCCGAATAATGATGCCTTCCTAGAATATTGGGATATATGGGATGTTAACAGGAAATTCCTCAATCTATCCGTGATGTAGAGGCACCTGAACCAACTCGGGATGGATTTGTTGTGGATCGGTCATATAAAGGATTGCTTTGTAGTATCCCAAGTGGATGGGGAGAAATAATTGGCTGAGATGGTGGATTTTGTGCATTCCATGGGTGCTCTGTGCCTGATGAAAGACCTACTAAATTTATTTCTGGATTGAAAAACCCATCCATAGTTGTCAGATACTGAATTTAGGGAGGGTTTCACCTTACTAGAAGAGTTAGACGATCCATCCTAGGGAGAGAAGGCTAGTGAAGGGAGCCCTCTAAAGGAGGGTGAGGTCGAAGGTTCATACCTAGAACATGATGTTTTTGCTGATGCTCTCGATGTCAAACCCTTGGATGCATCCCTGGGATCCTCTTCACTCAGTTTTTTAGAACTTTTTAACTAACATTTGAACAGTAGAGGAAGGCCTCATCCTCAAAACCCACTCTTGCCTGGTGGTAGATGAAACTATAGAAACATCAGAATCTGCACCCGTGGCTACAACGATCATCATGTCGGGAGGTGTCGTGACACCCAGGGTGGTCCTTCCAGAGCCATCAGACTTCTCGAAAATAATTGGAGAGCCACTCTTCAGGGATCTTATGACAACTACCCAAGAAAGAGACCATTTGTTTGACCTATGTATGTATCCTTCACAGAATATGTAACGATCAACCATCAATAAGATTAACTGATGATTTTCTTCCTATTGTATGCAAAATTCTTCAACCGGCATGGGATTCCTTGTCAAGGTTGGCTGGAAATTCTAGCGGTGCCTTTCCCAGGGGGATGCCAGTGGTCGTGGAGGCAGATACCCAAAATGACTAAGCTATGGTGCTCCTGATCACTGGTGGAACTGTCAGAAGGAAATAACATGGGATCATTGGGGTGGGATCTGATGATAAAGATCAATCGAACAACACAAGTCCTAACACACCCGATCAGACACTAGATGCAGAACCTTATGATGAGTTATTGGGGGGCATTTCCCACATATGAGCTTGCTGAATCTGAAGATCAAGATGTGGTGACCTCTTATAAGGAGAATAGAAAAATCTCCCATCGCCGATAATGGAAGCTGATTAAGAGCTTCATCAATGAAAATCCCCAAGCAAAATTGATAGACCAGATGGGATGGTTTTGGTCCCGACTGTGTGAGCTATGTGTTGGGGGAGTTGATACCCAGTGTCCTCATAGGCTCGTTCGAGAACTCATGGTAGAGAAGATTTTTTTTAATATGACCATGACCTTGGTGTGGGTTGGTAGTGGAGAAAAGTGGTGAACATAAAGAGGCTATAGGATGCTCAAAATGAGATTCAATGGATGCAGGTTTGAGAAGATGATCATTTCACTTTCCTCAACGTGCAATCAGAGCATATATCACAGCTGAAGGCCCAGCTGAGAGATGCTAAAGAATAAATGAAGCAAGCCTATATAGATATGTTTGTAGTCATGAGAGATGAGGAGTACACCCAGATTACGGTTGACATACTACACCCCCTTGATGCTGAGGAGGAGTAAGAACTAAACATGCGACATCAAATCTTGGTCGCCACAAGTAAGAGGGTGGTGGAGCTGCAACACTCATTTGATGGGGTCAACCCACCTATGGGAGGGATTTATCCTTAGGTACTGTAATTCTTGTAAACCTTCAAACATACCATCTTTCTTTAATTGTTTTATGCTGGATTCATGCATGTTTTCCATCCTTTGTTTTGGTTTTCTTTGCATCTGCTATATTCATGAAATTCCCAGTGATCAATCCCTAAGCTCACATGGGTAAGGCCCAATATGTGAAACAATCGATGAAGACCACATTATTCTATCCAAATATAAGAGTGAAAAACAAGCTTCAAGCATACAGGGTTTGAAAAATCAATTCACATTTCCAGGAAGAAAAGGAGAGTCCTAAATAGAGAATGAAGGTCTCGAACAATCAAAGTGCCATCATTCCAATGTGCTCTATTGCACAAGCTAGGTAATACTAGGGGTCTTATAATAAATCTAAATAGAGTGGAATGGAAGGTTTGAATCATGATACCCATGATTCAGAACACTGTGGGGGTGGCATGAAAATATTGGATAATTTGTGACCATATTTGAAACAAAATATCTTTATTACATTAACCTAGCATGGGGATAAAAAAGGATGGCCGACCACTGACCATGTTTGAATCAAAGGTCTTGACTCGAAATGTTATCCATAAGTCTTCTGGAACATTATCCCATGATAGTAGGTGAGCCATAGGCTGAGCATTCGTACTGTTAGGGGGATCCTTTAGACATGAAAGAGGATAAGGGTCTGAATAAAGGGGATAGAAAGTGAGGAGGGTGGAGTTATGGGGTGTTCGACTGGAATCCAACACTCTTTAAATTGCACCACTATGGTGGAAACACATTGGGTGGGTGCATTGGTTGGATCAGGGATAAAAATTACCTTCGAAAAATACCTCTATGGTGAGGACCAAGTGTGACTTGTGGTTTTATGTCTTTCCAAGGAAGATGATTGACATGTAGTTTAACATTGTACTGTACGGACAATGCACATAGTTTTAAAGGTCATACTTCTGGGACCATGATCTGGGCCGAGGAGCCAGAAGGGTTGACGACCCTGAGGCTAGTCCTGAGGTGGAATTCCTGGGAATCTCTACATATCCCATAAGGATGAGAAACAAGTCACATGTAGTTATTAATCACGACATAGTCGGATACCAATGCTGATAGGGGAAATACTCTCTAGCGAGGGATATAGTGCATCCCACAGTTATGATGGAGCATCCTGATATTGTTCAGGGTAGTGCTGTAGTTTAATGTCATGCGTCGAGGCCATATGGACTCATGTAGTTTAACATCATAACATAGGACATGAATGATGTGTAGATCCAAAAAGGGAGTACATGATTCCATAGTTATAAGCCCGGCGTGAATGAGAACACAAGGAGTTCGCACCACACCACGTATCCCTGAGGGAATTTGGTTATGTCTAGGGAATAAAAGTGAAAGTTAGGGTAGGCCTAAGGCAAAGTGCCAAAACGTTCCTACATACCTCATTAAGATAGGGATCATGCCGAACGAAGTCCACGACATGTTGTCTTTACACCTTATAGAAAGGACGTAGAGAGAGATCTTTGTTTAAGGTCTTAGATCTCAGACTAGAGAGGGAAATGAATGATGGAGACACATTGTGAGGTAATTATAAAATCTGACGTGAATGGGGACCTGGAGTCCTTATCACCATGTGTTCCTCAGGGAGGTGTTATGTCGATGGAACAAAAATGAATGTTAAGCTGGGCCAAAGGAAATGTGCGCGGGTGTTCCTACGCACCCTATGAAAATGGGAATCAATCCATACGTAGTTCTGTAGGTGGCATGCTAAAGTACCGGTTCTAGGGATAATAAGGTTTTGCATGTGTGATCTGTACACCAAAAAAAGATGCATTTGATAGAACTTGTTTTTCTTTTAGGATGGTGTGTCTATTTTTTTGTGAAGCGATTAACCAAGGACAGAGAATCATGGTGTCTCCATAGGAATCAATCCACCTATATGCATTGAAAAATGGTATGGTGGATAACCAATACCCAACATGATGTCCCCTCGAGTGAGGGTTTCACAATGCAGTGTCATTTTTCGTTGTGCATCCAGGATGATAAAATCACAGTTTAGGGATGAATAATTGGACAATCCATGCATTTTAATGCTGTGAAAAAAGACGAAATAGTTTAATGTCTTGCAGGACTAGGCAGTATTGTATAACTTCATTTGTCATCGACCTGACAGTGAAACAATGTTTTAGGGGAAATGCACATGACCTAATAAATCATAAACAATGTGAATAAGAACGTGGTCCACCTCAAACCACACGCAATTCCAGGGAAGAAAAATCGGGCCGAGGGGCTAGTAAAGGTTAGAAAATATAGGGTTGGACCTATGGAAAAAATGTATAGGTGTTTCTACGTATCCCACTAGAATGGGAATTAATACATATGTAGTTATGATAGTGCATTTTAATGTTATGTGGGACAAGAGGTAGATGATACTAGTTCCTAGAAGGGGAGTTCATGGTGAGGCTATTTCAAATCTAACGTGAATGAGGGAATAAGCCCACAAAACCACACTACACAATCCTATAAGAGTCGAGGCATAACAGACTAATCAGAAGAGATAATTAGAGGAACCTTATTTGAACCCAAAGACGAGTTTTCTGGGTGTTCCTATGTATCCCACGAGCATGGGAATCAAGCTATACATATTTATATGGAGAGGATGTATAAGGAGATCTTAGTTTAAGGTCTTAGAGCTCAGACCAAGGAGAAATGAAACTCTTCTAAGTGAGCGCAAACCGTGACCGATCCCTAAGCCCATGTGAGTAAAACTCCATGTGGGAAAAAGGGTGGAAGAGGTCTTTTCAACACATGGGATACACATATAGGGGAAATCAGAGCAAAGCCCCGAATGATGCCTTACTGTGGCTTTGTCCTCCTAACGTGAAAATGCGTATTGAGGGATAATTCCAAGAGTTTTAAAGTTCCACTAAGACATGATGAAGTGGAAAAGGATTTGAATCATGTGACCAACATTTATGGCTTGATTGGATTAGTGTGAGGATGGAGGATAACTATTGGTAGTTTTAAAAACACAACATCCATATTGTGTGACCTGAAATGGGAACAACAACTGAGCGTCAACCACTGAATATATTCACATAGTGGGACTTGTAACAATTTTTGTTCAAAACCATCAAGGACATTGGTCTGTAATGGTAGGAGAGCCCTTTTGTTAAGAATCCATGACATATGGGGGTCCCTTAGGATGTGAAAGATAATTAAATCCCAAATAAATGGGAAAAATATGCCTGAAAAATGTGCGAGAGCATGTCTAGGTAGAATACAACACGCTAGGTTCTGAACAAGAGTACTCCAAGGTACATTGGTGAATCGCTGAAGAGGGTCGAGGGGCCCAAATTAATAGAATTCGAATTGAAAATATGATTGTATGGAAAGGGAGTGAATCTATCTCAGTAGAAATTGGTACATGGAGTGGTTGTTACAAACCTGACATAAATCAGGATATATCCCATACCACACTGTATACCTCTCCCCTAGATGGAATCTGACCAGGGTGTCAGGAAGATGATAAAGAGGTTTCTAGGAGATGGGGATGGACGTAAAGACTAAATGTTTTTGAGGTCCTACGTATCCCATGAGGATGAGAATAAATCCACAGGTTGTTCTGGATAAGTATTTTGTGTAGTTTTACGTCATGCAGTAAGGACGCAAATGGGGGAAAAGTATCCCAATGAGGGATGTATATAGAATGACATGTATCCTAAGGTGAGTGAGGGAATAAGATCATACCACATATTAAAATACTTATTGATCACTTGGTCCAAGGTTCCCAAATGTTTGGGGGATCTGAAATGGGAGGTCCCAACCAGTTCACAGTTTAACATCTTGCAAGGATGATGATTGCACTTTTAGTTTAATGTCATAGGGCTTGTACGGGAAGATGCCTAGTTTAATGTCATATGCATGGGATATGTGAGTGGACTGGATGAATCACCTTGCCTATAATGTGGGAGACCCCATGATGACAAGGATGATTGAGGATAACTGTTGACCATGTTCGCAACACAGTATCCACATTTTTGTTATAGGAGTTTGAGGGAAAACAATTGAGCGTCGATCGTTTACTGCATTCATAACATGGAACCTGTATCTATTTGTTGCTCAAAATCCTTGAGGTTGTTGACCCGAAATGGTAGGATATCCCTTGGTCCAAGAATCCACACTGTTCGAGTGTCCTTTTGGATATAAAAGCTGTGGGAAACCCGAATGATGGGGAATTCAAAGCATTGATGGGCCTGTGCTTGTGCAAAGGAAGATAGATAAAGGATTGATGTCTCAAAGGGATATTTGTGGCATTAAAAACATATCCTGACATTAATGAGGATGTGAGTCCATACCACACCACACAATCCTAGATGAGAACTTGGGCCAGGGGGCCGACAGGGTTGAGTTAGACGGGAAGTGCCAACCAATTCACAGTTTAACGTCTTCTGGTGAGGAAAATGGATCTCTTAGTTTAATGAAATAGGTATTGGACCATAGATATGTTCCCCCACCCTTACGTGGGTATTGCATTAAAACATCTCATAAGCCCATGTGAGGAATGATCGATTTGGGAAATAAGGAGTAGGACCAGGGACTCCCCAATATATAAGGGTATGATAACTCGACTCACACACATGCCTAAGTAGACTTACATTTGAAGAGATAACAGGAAAAAATGAACCACTACACAAAACATTTGGGACAAATGGGGGTGGTGAAAATGATAAAGGATATCTATTGACCAGGTTTAAAACACAAGATCCATATCGTGTGACCTAAAATGGGAAAAACAAATGAGCATCGACCGCTAACTATATTCACAACACGAGACTTATATCAACTTGTCGTTTGATGTCCTCAAGGGTGTTGGCATGAAATAATAGGAGATACCTTAGGATATGTATCCGTACTATTTAGGGGACCTTTTGGATATGAATGATGATGGATTCCCAAGTATAGGGAGTGTGTGAAGCACAAATGTGACCGAACAATTAAATATCAAGAAGGATGGTGAAAAAGCATCCAGAAGGATGGTGAAAAATTATAAGATGTCCTGGGAAGGGGGCGTATGGTGCGGTCAGGTTGAAACCGACACAAAGGTGGTATAAAGTAAGCATTTCACCATGTTTTTGACCTGAAGGGATATTTATAAGTAGGGGCTGGGCCTATGGATGGAATGTTTGGGCATTCCTATGTATCCCATTAGGATGAGAATCAAGCCTCACATAGTTCTCGAGGCCATGCAGTTTAGAGTTGTGCGGTGAGGATGTGAGAGAGTAGAAGAATGAGGAGGGGATCACATGGTGCAATCATTGTATTCATAACATGAGTGGGGAAAAAGAGGCCTACACGACACCTTGCGGGATCCTCTAAGAGAACTATACCGAGGCGGGATACTTATTTATTTTGAATTAATTAATAAATATTTATTATATTAATACATTATGAATATTTTTCGTTATTTGGTTTTTCCAATTCACATTAAAATTTTAATTTCTATGTTATAACAACAACATAAAAATATTTTTACAATATCACATAGTATTCTTAATAATCTGTGTTGTGTGTTATGAAATATATTGAAGACATACAATTTATTTATAGAGAAATATATCACATTATCTTGGGGTTTAACATTCTACGCATCTTATAATACATTCAACCTGATAATTATGTCACTCTAATATAAGCATTTATGTATACTTATGTTGGATAGAAAATATGAAGACATAAAAGGGGGAAATTTTGGCCTTTTAAAACATTAGATAAATTAAAATTAATCCCCATATTTAATTCTCTATAGTATCATTTAACAAAATAAGTTTGGGAAATATTTAATGAATAATACATGAAAGCACTAATTTTTATAGTGGTTTCGGGCACAAATACCCCATAGTACACTTCACTAACACTCTCGTAGTGAGACTAGTGATTTTCACTAGTCATGTCCTTTTCTAGAGGAAATAAAAAATTGATAGCAAGTTGATTAAATATTTAAAAAAGTCAGGTTATTTTATTGGGAACCTTGATACCAATTTCATAGTGTAATAATATGAAAATCTGCAATGATTGATTATGAGTAGTCTTTACTCCAATTTATTAAAATGATTTTTTATTAAATAATAGGTTCATCCCATAGTTTTAATAGCCATAGACATGATTGATCTTATACATAAAATTATAATATCATAAAGTAAATACATATCTGGTGAGGTCCATATTTTCATATGATCATTAAATAAACACAAATATATAATTATAACATTGAATAAAAGCAAGATGAACACAGAATAATAGATTATAATATGTATATATTTATAGACTAACCAAAAAGTTCCAAAAAAGGCTATAAATTATAAAAAAGTAATCAGAGTAGCTTTATTAGTTAGAAAACATTTATCCTCTATAAAATATTAATCAAATTAAAAAGAGTAGTATTTTTTTATCATCAATATTCTTTAACAAGCAGATCAATATAGTTGACCTTAATAAGCACATAAAAATCTATAATCTATTCTCAATATAACATCATAAAATAATAGACCTATTGAGAATAAATAGCAACATAGTGTTGATCCATGTAAGAAAATATGTAAATTTATCCTAATAAATTGTGATATTCAAAATTATGGTTCATGACATACCATCGATTTAAAAAATTTCGATAACTAACTATATGTCACCAACATTAATGCTGCTTTCCTAAGAAATTATTCATTACCAATCCAAACATTTATCTTAATTGTAATGTAAAAAGGTAGAATTTCTTATTAAATTTAGGTTCCCTAACCTAATGTTATCACGAATTGTGGGTTCTAAATTGTGATTAATTAATCCATTGAAAAATGTCCAGAATAGTATGAAATACTTCAAACTAAATACTTTCATAATAAGAAAAATATTTTCTGAAATGTAATCCTTAAATTCACTAAATGTAGTATTATTATTAAAAATATATGAGGGTATTTATGAGAAAAAATAAATGTGAGAGTAAATAATATTTTTGGATCTACATTATAACAACCCTACACATTATTACACATTAAATATTGGTTTATTAAATAAAATTACACTAAAAATCAAGGAATATCAAAAATTATATTGTATCTATAAATTATGTACATTACATAACAACTTAAAACATGGAATACACTGTCTTTATTGAGAACTCTTCAACATGTTCATAATATTCCTTCATAGGTAAAAATAATTGGACACCCTAGGGATATACATAAGAATGGGATGAGCTATACATCCCATTAAGGGAATAATATTGGAGTAATATAAAGGAAATAATACATGTTATAGAATTGTTTTAAAATGAGTAGGCATCATAAACAATAACAATAAGACATGATATATCGTGATAATCATAATTGAAACATGATAAATACAACGTAATCATAAAACACTCCATCACAAATATAGGCCATGGGTAACTACTAATACATAATGATGGAATACATCCCATAATGGAATTAGGATTACATTCTATTCCAACAAGAAATATTATGAGACTAAACATTAACTAATTCATCTAGTGCTATATAATTTTGAGTGCACCCATGACTTTAATTTCATTCTAATGATTAAGTGTTCCACATAATAATAAAACATAAATTTAGTCATCATCATGTTTTATTAAATGACAATGGAGTGTGGAATACATACTTTTATGTCCGAATTCAAATTATTATAATTTCATAAAAATGAATACCCTTGATTGGAAATGTTTATGGTATTCAAAATAGTATTATTCTAGCTTGGTAATGTCATAGAGAAATTTGGGTAGCATCACAATGTCACAAAAAATTTCATAAAATTGGTTGATGAGAGTGAAAAGGGGTATCTAATCATTTGAAAATAAAATTGGTAATAATATTTATATAAAAAAAATATCCCAACATTTGGAATTTCAAATAGATGGAATTATATAATAAAGAAACTTGAAAAATGCAAAGTAGGAAAGGACCCCCTACTTGATTGTGTCACCCCAAATGATTGAGAGGAGCTTAATAAGGGAATTTAGGAACCTTGGGAGGACTACAGAGAGGGGAGGGCAGAGTAAGGAAACATTCCATATATTTTGAGTGAAGATAAATGTGATATTGGCTTGGTTTATATAGGAAAAGAGTGGGGAATGATTTATTATTTCTCGAACATAGGTTTTAGACAACATATATAAATAACCAACGCTAGAAACCACCCCATGGGTTTTCCAATGTGTTTTTAAAGATGGGAGTGTTTTTCATTTTTAAATATTTCTGAGGTTAGAACATAATAAATTAATACCCTTTATTATGTGTATGTGAGTCATACTCTTAATGAAATGATTTTAAAACAATAAAATATATTAATGGTTTTGGAGGATTCATAGTTAATTTATAAAATTTATCAAATATACCTAAAATTTAATTTGATTAATGGGGAAAAATATATTTTTTCATTGAGAAATTTTATAGTATTTATTACTGCACTTTTTGGTTGTTGTGATGTCACAACACACACCTTATATTTATACAGTATTTATTTATTATGGAAAAATTCAGCTGTCATAGAATTTTTTTAAAATTTCACCATTTAATAATTCTAGAATTTTGATTCAAAAAAATAAAATTCATTTTATGTAAATAATTATTGGACTATTTTTGTTTTTAAATTTAAAATAATAGGCCACATTTATGAAGAAATGCTGGTTTTTTACAGTAATCGACTTCGAACCCTTATAAAAATTAAATTTGAATTTATAAAAATATTATGATAATTTATATTTAGTAAAAATTGTATGATAAAAATATTTTTAAAAAATTATTTATTTAAAAAATCAATTAATTATTATAAATTAATACCTTAATTGAATTTCAATATTACCCAAAAATAAAAATAATGTTTTGATGTATAAAAAATCAAAATCATTTACAAAGAGACAAATAGAAGTAAATATAGCTATTATAGAATATCAGTATTTATATTGTTAAAATATTTATACATATCCAATTAATACACCAGAATACACCCTAAGGGTATGTAGCACAGTTGTGAGGCTTTGATGGGGTGGTTTAATATACTTGGTTTGTTCAAGGATTTTCATAAGCATAAAAATTCCATGTAAATAGTTTCTATCATGCTTATGTTTAGGAATATGATATTGGGATTGGTTAAGGTCAAATCCCAAGGATTATATCTCTCTCATAATCTCCATAAATGGGATTTATGGGGTACACTCATTCAAATTTAGATAATAAATTCCTTTTTCTATGTCAATTGAATTTTTTAAAACACTATATATATATATTAATCATGTGATCACTGTTCAACGGCTATATTATCAATGATAAATATGATTAATTGTATTTTAAATCCAACAGGATATAATAAAACCAATGAAATTCATGTTTTTTACAACAATAATACATAATGTGATATTTAAATAAATCAATGGGGGTGTTTATATATAAAAGTTTAGGTCGTTAAAAGAATATTCACAACTCTATCCCACTTTTTTAGGGTCAGAAAACCCATATAAAAATAAGTAAAAACCAAGTTCTAATTAATTAATAAAAAAATATTTATTATATTAAACAAAATGATATTTAGTTCATCCAAATTTATATCAGAATTGCAGTTACATGTGAAATCCAAATTTTTTTCAAGCTGAAGAATATAAATTAAATTTATTCTAAAAAAATATTACAAATAAACATACATTTTTTGACCAAATTATTCAATATTATTTTGATTTAAAAAATAAAGTACAATTATATATTGAATCACTTTTAATGTAGTTATAAACTATAAGTGAATTATCTGTTCAAATGAAGGTAAAATAATCCTAAATATTTAATGTCTTTCTATATAAAATTATAATAATTTGTAAAAACAAGATAAAAAATATTTATAAAATAAATTATTTTTATCATATATTTCTTCTTATAATAAATTTTTGGATTATGGGAAAAATGATATTATATTATATTAGGGGAGGGTCTAGTGCCAGGAACATCTGAGGATGAGGATTTAGTGGTCAACGAAAATTTTACTAACCGATACACTTATTTCATCTCCTCCATATGTGGTTCAAAATTTCTATTTATTAGCCATGTACATTCTTTTATCAGAATCCTTATTTCCTAATTCATCTATATAACATCCACATGATTCACCTTCCGAAATTTCTAGACAGATTATGAAAACTGGACATACATGTCCATTATTCCCCCATGAAAATTGAACAAACTATGAACCCCAAGATATGTAGAAGTTGATTTTCAAATATGCGCTTACTTATTTTCTAAAAGAGTATTATGTTGATTATTATAAAATTGAAACAATTCAATTATGTCATTCAAAACTAAAAAAATAGTATTAGGTATAATAACCCACATTTTATAAATTATATATGTTTCTTGAGATAAATGTGATTTATAGTATATTATTAAATATTATACACATAAAATACATAGAGAATCCAAAAAAACATTATTTCATCAACTAAAATAATTAAATTAGTCAATGAATAAACTAATTAAAATTCCAAATATTTCATAGGTGAAAATAAAAAATTAGAAAATTACAATAGGAAAATTTGGATTAACCTGATCGGCTAGAATCATCCGTTCCACAAACCAAACTTTGAAAAATAATTAAAATATTAGAAAATGAATCGATATTTTAAAAATTGAAATATAGAACGTTGTGATAAATTGAAGTGTGTATGAGTGAATTAATGAACTAGTATTTATATGATAAAATGTGACCATTGTAATAATAATATGACAATTGGAGTAGTAACCCGAACATTCAGAATAGTAACCAGACTTTGTGAATAATATTTTGACCTAAAAATATTTAAAATAACATTAATAATATTCATGATGAGTTATTTAACATAATATAAATAATATAATTCCATTAAATAAATATCATCACTAAAAAAATAAATGGATATATGAGAATTTTTTTAATAAACTATATTATGAATTATTTCATAACAATCATGGTTTTTATATTAAAAACTACAAATTACCACTTTAGAATATTTTTTTGATAAATTGAATTTCATTTTTTAATTCAGAAACTGAAAAAATATCCATTTGTGTTTTTTTTATTTTTCTAAAATACAATAATTTTTAACTGAGTAGTAAATATAACACTTTTTCATTACATGATTATAATAAAATGCATCATTCATTATGTAATAATTAATTAATCATTTCCAACACATGGTGAAAAACAAAAATAAATATAATTTTAAAAATTATTCATTAAAAATACAATTAAATTATTTTTCAAACCTTAAATGTATTTTCCAAAGCCAAAAGTCGACAGTGTTCCCTTAAAATAATTTTTTTTCCAACATTACATTTAAAAAATATATATTTAGAATTATAAATATTTTTATAGTCATAAAGAAATTAGTTTATATTTAAATATGATTTTAATTTTCATAAATTTTCTTTTATAAGAATCACGTTTGATATAGTTTTTTAATATTTAATTCTAAAAATACCTCTCTCACTAAGTATAATTAACCTTTCTCTATCCCCTTGGTAAACTACTACTAACTCACATTCCAAATCCGAATATCTTACCAAATAAAATATATTAATCCACCTAGCACAAATATGGAGGTTTTTTCCACCAAAATATAAGCGTCAATGGATTTTAGATCAATAGAGAAGAAGCAACACCGAGGAGAGGGTCATCTCTCACAAATTCATCACCTCATTCTCTTAACCTATATTAATTTATTCCACCCATTTGAATATAATATATTTATGTATAATTAAATATAATTGGTAGAATTATATTATTTATTTAAACCTACCAGATGTATTATATTGATGAGTTATTATGTTTTCAGACATTTCATTTATGATCATTTTACAATGTCCAGTTAACAGTCTATTAACCACCAATGAGAAAATTTACAATTATTTTATAATCAACAACTACATGGATGAATATAAAAAATTATATATGATATATAAATTTATAAATATATGTTTTTAATCTTCTAGAATAAATTATACTTATTAATAAATGAACATGAACAAAATACCAAAATGGAAGGAAAATATGAAAGTATTAATGAAGAAATAATATCAAAACACATAAACATCAATAATAGAAATTATTAAATGCAATCCATTTTTATAATAAATAAGTATTACCTCAAATTAAAATAATTAACTTATGTTTTAGTGTGTTAATAAACCAATATTTGTTATTAATAAATCCGAAAGAAACGAAATAAAGCGAGATTTAAGGTAAGGTGACTCTCTATCCCATTTTTTTATTTAGGTTACACTAATTTAATGATATATTCAGTATTTATATTACACTAATGTTATTTAAATATAATCTATCTATTATTCTCTTTTAATTTCTATTGATATAAATTTTTTCACGTTTCTTTTTAATACAAATATATTGAATTTAAAAATAGACTTTTATTTGTATAACACATCAATGATTAGTCTTGGGTTTTTTCTTCTTCATTCATTAATGTTGATGTTTATGACATATATTTTTTAACTTATTAATCTGGGTACCCCATTTTTTATTCATGAATATATTTTTTATGAAATTTGTATAAAAACCATCCCATTCCATGTGTTATATCATGTAAATGATTTTTATACATTTTATATGGAATGTATGATTATGTGAATATTATTATGTGAAGAGTGTGTCTAGAATTATATATATCTCCAATGTAAAGGGTAATGTGATTTATTATATGATATTATTTGTATTATTTATGAACATGATTCTATCATTGTTTATAATGATGATTTCATGATTAATTCACATATGTTATGCATGGAAATGGTGTTATATATGATCACTACCATGTGTGGGTTTTTACTAAAATGGCATACTGTATCATTTTTATGAATGTGACACATTCCATTTCATTATTAACTAATTACCCCATGAGGATTATTATCATCCTGTTATTATGATGTGATTATGTTGATAATTCTGACCCATGTACTATTAATCCATGTTACTTATTCCTCCCCTTACTTGGATCTAGCTCACAACCATTCATTGATGTATATCATCAGGTAACAACATGTACTAATGAGATCATGATATATTTAAAAAGATGCATAGGAAGGATTTATGTAATTTTTATCATTTATGATATATAATTTATGTAAAAGTCTAATTTCCATGAAACTAAACCATTTTATTTTAGTTTGTAATGGTATTATGTTATTTATCTTAAAAATTATGTAATAGTAATTCAAGAAACATTCGGGTCACCATAGTTGGCATCAGAGCAACCTATTAGTTAATTTGGGAACTAGGATCAGAAAATTTAAGTCAAATCCATTAGTATAAGTATATGTACAATAAGAACATCATAGAGAGATAGATTTAGAATTTGATAAACAAAGGTGTCCGATTAGATATTTCTTTAGAGTTAATTGAAAAAAGGATAAATTATTTATTCATTAATTGTTGATTTAGGTTTTTTTTCAAACATTTTCTATTTTAGAAAATATTGGAAAGTATGAGAAAGTAGAAAAACACTCCATTTGAGGAACAATGCAATGAATTTCATAACAATATCTGTAATTACATGGTAGGTGGATTTTGAGACATTATATAGATACCTACCTAGTGGTATCTGGATATGAATAATAATTTGAAAAACATAAACGATCTAACTTCACCCAATAAGGAATAAATTTCCATTTATTCCAGTGTGTGGCAATAATAACTCACGTTCAGTGGATGTTATGTTATATGTTTCTTGGAAAAGTGGGTTTACTTATGAATAATATGTTTTCAGTGCTCCACTATTTTGGGAAGAATACAGTGACTCTATCTATCTGTCGTTTAAATATAGTGGGGATAAATTTTGTTAGTTGATAAATAATACCAAGATAAAGGATTAAATGGATGACTTGAATTGTGAATAAATTAATATTATATTTCAAAATATGTATTTCTCTAGAACTACTCAAACAAATATATAGATATAATTCATAAAGATAAAGAAAAAGGATAGAATTAGTCATGCCATAAAAGGAATACATCACAATTCTTCCACAATATTCCACTATTGTTTTTATAAAAAATGATAGAAAAATAACTAGATTATTTAGTGTTTTAAAACCATAGCTTTGAAATTTTCTAGCTATCTATGAATTTGTGATCTGTGAAGAAGTATTTCAATGCGCCATTAAAATTGAGATGGAGTTTAGTGAATATAACCATGGTTGTAGAGATAAAAAGAGAACAATAATGATTCATGTTGGTGGGTTGAATGTAAAATGAGGAAAAAGGATACAACAACATGTGTGTAAAAAATGTTGTATTAAGAATCATTGTAATTTACTTAAAGGGGTGGTGAAATGGTTCATATATGGGATTGATGACCCCTTAAGCTAATGAATGTCGAAGATACACAAATAATCTGACAAACATTATGGAGTAAAAAAAGTCACCTCTGAATACACCACTGATATTCAAATTCATAAACTATAGGGAGAAAGGGAAATATGAATTCCAGAGCACTAAACCATGGGTCCTTGAGGGTAATTAGCATTATCAACCACAAAAATCAAATGAGTATGTGGAATATTATTCCATCACTAAATCTAAATTGCATCCTCAAAATGATTTCATTCATGTTAGACTTATTTTTTATTAAATTATAGAAAAATATTTTCTAGATTCAACTTTTTTGAATTACTATTTATCCTAAATATTTTCAAGAACTGTTGAATTGAATTACCATTATCTTGATGTAGTGATATTTGTGAATTCCTATAGTGGTGAAATCATTGAAACACAAGTGTTAGAATCTTTAGGAATACTATTCAATAAAATTTTGTAATTCATACCCCGGTGAAATTGGATTCTATAATTATCATGAATTAGCTCTTATTATACAAAGAAAACATCAATTTTAAAGAAATAGAAATATATTTCCTTATTTTGAACCCTACATTTCTCATTTACAAAGGAAATTATGATCTTGAATTTTCTTTTGAAAATCCCTAAAAACTGTGGACATTGATTGCCTATTTTGAATAATACATTTCCCAAATTTTTATATAAATGGAAATATACAACATTGTTGAAATTACCATTGTTAGGGAATGCACTAATGTGTTTATTGAAGAGTTAAATTGAATCCTCCAAGATCACCATTTTGAGTTTTAAATAAAACCAATACCTAGAACACCTCTTATCTTTAAATTCCCCTTAAGGAATAGAACCTATTGAAATTGATTAGTTTAAGAAGTATCTTCATGACCATTGGGACAAATGGTTCATATTCCCTAGTGTATCATTTTTTGGGTGTCCATTTGTCTTTGTAATGAAAAAGTATGGATAAATAAGGCTATGTATCTATTATTTACAGATTAACAAGATCCCTATAAAGATCAAGTATACTCATGTAAATATTGATGACTTGTTCAATCAACTATAAGGAGATAAATACTTCTAAAAGTACACCTTCATTCTACATATCATCAAACAAGTGTTGACAAGGGTGATATTCAAAACATATACTTTTATACAAGGTATGCCAACCATGAGTTCATATTAATGCCCCTATAAATTAATAATTCCCCAAACATTTTCATGCATGTGATGAATATAATATTTATATAATACCATGAAAAATCAGTGATATGGTGTATTAATGATATTATCATTTACTCTAATAGAAAGGTGTATCATGAAGAGCATCTAGGAATTATTCTTGTGATAATACAGAAGGATAAGATGTATTCTTTGTTCAATAAGTATGACTTTTTGATGCAACAAGTCAAATTATTAGGGGGAATGTGATCACGAGTGAGAGAATTTTACCTGTCCCTTCAATGGTAATGAATATTGTGGAATGGCCCAGACAAACCAGTTTCATATAACTCAATAGTTTTCTTGGTTTAATAGGGCACTACTATCATTTTGTTGTATATTTATCCTGATTGTATATCCCACTAAATAATTTGACAAGGACTGGGGTAAAGTATGTCTCGATAGTAGAATGTGAGCATTTTTTTAATGTGGCCAAGAAGAGGTCAATCACGACACCTATACTCACCCTACAAATAAGTAAATAAGTTTTTTGATATATAACAATTAATCAAATAATGGTTTGGGTTGTTTACTCATATACATTGATAAAGTTACATAATAAACCTCACTAAAATATAATAACTATGATCATAACTACTCAAACATGATTGGGATTTAATAGTTTTGATCTTCGACATGAATATTTTTTGGCACTACCTATACTGTGATAAGGCTGAGATATATATTAAAAATAAGAGTTTAATGTATATATTAAAATGAAATAAACTTAATATTCATCATAGAATATAGTTAAATATTTTCAAAGCCTTTGATTTTTATATTCAATACTATACAGAAATGGAAAACATGTTATGTAATTATATTAGTAGAAAATATCCTATTACTCTATCCACAAGGTAGATTTTGAAAGATCTTATCATCATGGATATACAAAGGATAGATCGAGAAATAAAAATTTCCAAGAAGAAATCATACCTTTCTAAAGTTATTTCCTAACCATCTATCTAATATAAGATGAAGGAGGTGTAAATGGATAACCTATAGAGAGAGAAAAAGGTTGAAGTAGTAATGGAAGGGAATATTAATATGTTAAACATTGATGATAATGGTGTAATTTGGTTTATATTTTTTATTTTTATTCCTTCATCATATGAACTAAAAAATATGATATTGAATAATGCACATACCTAATCATTCTATATCCATCCTAGAATTACCAATTTGTATTGTGATTTTCTAGGGAACTTCTGGTGAGACAAGATGAAGAACTAGATTGATGAGTATATCTTATATTTATTGATATATCCTAAAGATAAATAAAAACATAAAAAATCTAAGGGGATGACTCAAATAGTTCTTATACCTATGTGGTTGTGGGAGAACATCAATATTGACATTTTCACTGGTCTCGCAATAAAATGTAAAGGAACTAATGTAATATGGGTTATAATGGATTAACTCAACACGATTTCCCACTTCATTGACACTCATGGTGATTTATAAATTTAATAGAATCCCAATATATATAGGAAGGAGGTGGGGAGGATGTATTTTAACATACCAAGTAAGTAATGAATAATAGATATTTTTATCTATGTCTATTAATGAATTAGATAGTGTTTTAGAGGCTTAAAATGAAAATAAATCCAATCTTAAGCATGAAATACACTAAATTTTTTTAGAAGATTGTTTTACTTCCTTTTGATGGAAAACCATTTTTAAATCTATCTTTTGACAAATTTATAAGCTATTTTTGTCAAAATAAACTTATTCTTTATTATTAGGACATCAAAATTTACTTTTTTTGAATTTTTGGTATTTTTCTAACAATGTTCATTTCTTAATGAATAGTGAAAAATACTGCATTTTACATCAAAACTTCTTTTTGATCTAATTTATTTATATGATTAGATTATCTTTTGAATTGGTTTTAATGTTAAATTATAATATATTTTTACAATTTAATCCTATGGTGGTCATTAGGATTAATTTCACTTGGAAATTGGTCATAAACTAATGCCAATCTTGTCATATATATTGTTTCAAAAAAACCCGCTATTTGTTTTAACAACGGGAATTATTTTTAAATAAATTATTGCAATTTATGTGTTTGGAATTTGTTAAAATGGATTACATATTTGGAATCAGAAGTTCCAAATTATGTAATTAAGACTCCTTTTTTTTGGACATTATGAATAGTAACGATGATAATTATCTTTAATTATCTTGATTAATGAGTAATCAGGTATTTAAGGATAATAAAATAATATCATAATAATAAAAAATGACACCAAAATGTGTCCTTCAGCTACTGGTTGTCTTATGGTCGACCATGGGATGCCTTGTGCCAAACTTGAGGGCCCCATGAAATCACTTTTGTGAGAAAGTGAATTTTTATCTTTTTATTTTTTAAAGAATGTTAAATGTAACAAAGAATGTATCACCTAAGTAAAATATTTTTAATTTTGTCTACATAAATGATATTTTGGACTATAAATATTCATTGGAAAGATAAAACGATTTTCTACATCATAGTTGTTTTTTTATAATTGTTAGACAATAAATAAATTAAATTATTTATGACATAATAATGATGCAGCGATGACCTCATTATTTGACGATTTAAATAAAATGGAAAGATAATGTAAAATCTAAGACCTACACATGTCCAAAACCTATTGGGTTGGTATATTTCGAACCCTTATCACCTTAGCCTCGAATTATATCAATGTGGGACCTTTAAAATCAGAAACCCATTTGAAAATAAAGTAACATTTCTTTACTTTCCAAGAGTGCCCCTCCTATCCTCTTATAAAAGGCCCCCACCACTACCTCCTTACCCACACATCCAAAGCCTTTGACTCATCCAACCCCTTCCCATTTTGTCTCTCCACTTCCCTCTATTACTCCTTGAATCCTCACTTTGGTCAGAAGACTTCCCAATGATGCCTTTGAACTCAAACCGAAGGGAGTTACCCGATTTTAAGGCAATGTATTCACTTGAGTCCTTTTGTTTTATTTTGCTTCTCCAACCCCCTAAAATCTTTTTATTCATTTATTTTGTAACAAATCCTGTATCTTAAATATACTAGTATGTTGGTATGATAAGTATTCGAGCTACACTTACACACACCAACATCTAATGGTTAAAGAACATACTGTTTCCGTGGATGGCAAATTTCTGCCTCCCGAAACGATGATTGTTCAACATTCTTTTAACACATTCAAAGGTGGCCATTAATATTACACTATATTTATATATGATATATAATATGTCTATTTTTTCCTTAAGCTTCTTTATTTTTCATTTTGGGGATACCTTTATGGTTCCCATTATGGGTAAACGCGATATCTTCATTTAAGGAAGTGCGGACTACCGCCCCCTCAAAGTGATTTGATTCGTTAAATACCATATGTGGGACATATAAAGGATGGAGTTATGATATTATATATGATATTACACTGGAATTATAATATACCTTTATATCATTATTATTCCATTCTATAAAATACGAAATAGAAATGAAAGTAGCGTTCATGCGTACGCACGACTTACCATCTCCATGAACGGTGCATTTCATTTCTTACCCCTAAATGATTATGTAATATTATAAATGAATGCATGTACTGGATATATATGACATATATGATATCTTCATCATGAATACCATTCTGGATATAATTTATACATGAACAACTTGTAATTATAAATGGCTTATTTTTTACTCAAGTACCAATGATCGTTAAAACGACCATTATTAACTTAAATAATTACATAGTGTTCATGACATGGCAATAAGTGATATAAAAGGAATAATGAACATGAATAAGGTTCTTAAACAAGTTGAAATTAACTCAAGTTTATTATTCAGGAGATTAAAGAACGACCGAGTCAAGTCGGACCCGAGGTATGGGACTTCGTCTCAATCTCTTTTTATTGAGGCATATTTTGTTTTATACACAACCTTCTTTATATAGAGTATAAACCCCTTTGACTTTTACGTTTATTCAAATGGAATCTTCTTTATACGAAGCTTTTACTAAATAACAAAAGGGAATGTTTTTGTCGTACGTATGCGGCGATAACGACTTATCCGCCGTCGTGACCATTATTTGAGTTTCGGCTTACTCTACAAGCCATACATTTTTTTTAAAGAAAAATAAATACCATGTTTTACTTTTCTTTTATTTTGGTATTGAAAATGGTTTTCATAATATTTTTATATCAATGTGTGGTATTGATATCTTGTGATTGAAAGGTGGAAATGTTATGTTTCCTTTATGCATGTTTTATGTGATACGATTATGTTGAGGTTCTTGGGCATTATTATGAAGATGGGTGGTTCCATGATAGACTAAGGGCGGGTGAGCCCGATATAGCTCTCCAATGCATTGGGTAACGCGAAGGAGTGAAACGTTAAGGTTTCTCCGAAGAGATTAAGGGAATATACTGTGATGGGTATTCCAAACGTAACCATGATGGTTACTCCCTACGTAAAAATGTTATGAATGCCTCAAGTTACCTTTATGTCTTATGATTTCTATGATTTATTCATGATTTGATGAGGTATGTTAAAGTGCTTATGTTTTATGGGTAAAGTATGATTTCATTCTTATGTATATATGTACCCATGTTTCCTTTCCATATTTTTATATCCCTTACTGAGCTTTTTATGCTCATCCAAAGTTTTTTGAAATGTTTTTCACAGGTAAAGGGAAAGGTACATGATATGATGATAGTGTTAAGGAAGTGTCAAGAAAGAATCCATGTTTTATTTTAAATATGTTTCCATTAATGGAAAATAAGAATACTATCTTTATGTAACCACTTTGTTTATATGTGGAATGTAATGAATGTTTTATGATCTAATTCTCTAAAACTCTGAACCTGAAAATATCCTCAATGTGTAATCTTGTAATAATTTCAAGATTAAGTAAGGTTTAAGGCCGGGGCCTTATAGTTGGTATCAAAGGTCAGTTTATATAACTTTAGGAGTTATAATTCTATTAAATTATTATCCAAAAATATTTTTTTATCATCAAATTTAAATGATATAGCATTTAAAGATTACCATGTTGCTTCATCTAAGACATGTTTGTTCAGAATGGGTTTCTGCAGAGGAAACAGGGAAGCAGTGCTAGGAAGGCATACAGAAGGAAATAACATTCCGAATCGGCATCCTCAGATGGTCGGAATTGGAACTGAACAGTTTGTTGCAGTAATGACACAGTTGACTGAAGAGATAAATGGTGGTGGTATCCATGCACGAGATCAGCCAGATCAACCGTAGAGGAACATGTCAGTGGTGGAACATTTCATAAGGCAACATCCCCCATCATTCAGAGGATCATCTGACCGTGTGTTAGCTGAAGGGTGGATTAATGCACTGGAGAAGATTTACGATGTCATGGGGTGTTCAGACAATCAAAAGGTTAGTCTTGCTATTTACTATTTGAGGGTGAGGCAGATCAGTGGTGGTCTATGGTTAAAAATATCAGGGACGCCGATGAGATTGATGCTCTTGACTGGGATGAACTCAAAGGTTTGTTTCTTGAGAAGTATATTCCTAAGGTTGTTCGACATAGGATGGAAAATAAATTCTTGGAATTGAGGCAATAGGAAGACTCAGTGGCTGCCTATGAAGAAAGGTTCACTCGATTGGCAAGGTATGCTCCAAATTTTATCCGAGACCTTGATAGTATAATCAATCGTTTTTGCTCAGGATTAAAGCCAAAATATCTAAGGTCATTACCTTCTCGTGAGTTTAAATTTTATGAAAATCTTGTTCGATGTGCTGAGAAGGTGGAAATAGAGTTTGTCGATGATCAAGTGTTCTATAACAACCAAAAGAAGAAGAGACCGAGGTGGCAGGAGAAAGGTAAGAATTCTTCAAAAAAGTCTGATGGTAAGAAAACTAAGTTTCCAGTTTGTGATAAATGTGGAAAAAGGCATGCTGGGGAATGTCTTCTGAATTCTGGAAAGTGCTACCGATGTGGTTAGATAGGACATAAGGCTCGTGATTGCACTGAAAAAGATCAAGGTGATGGTAAGACCAAATTTGATTTACAGTTAGTGAATTGTTTTAAGTGCAATGAGATGGGTCACTGTGCAAACGAGTGACTGACAAAGAGCTTGAGTGATGGGAAGCAGTTAGACTACAAACAGAAAGGGGTGGTGAAATCCTTTGCAACTACTTCAGCAGATGTCGGGCCATCAAATGAAGTTGTATCAGGTACTTTGTTTGTTTTTTTAGATTATGTCAGTGTGTTGTTTGATTCGGGGTCTACACATTCTTTCATCTCTGAAACCTTTTCTAGTAAAATGGGAATACCATCTCAAGAAATGACTCCTGAACTTGTGGTAAAAACACCTGGGGGAAATGTTGAGGCAAAAAGAATATAAAAGAATCTTCCTATCCTTATCTGTGTAAAGAACCTACTTTCAAACCTTATTGTTCTACCTCTAGTAGAGTTTGATGTTATCCTGGGTATGGATTAGCTCTCTATTTACCATGCTAAGATTGACTGTAGAGCTAAAGATGTTTCTTTTCAAAAAGTCTTTCAGTTTGTTTACAAGAATGAACCCTTACTATTGATAACATATCAAGAGGCCAAGAAACTTGTAAAAGATGGAAATGAATGTTACCTTGCACACATCGTTGAAAATAAAGGAACTGTTCAGATTAATGATGTTCTAGTGGTAAATGAGTATCCTGATGTTTTTCCTGATGAGTTACCTAGAATTATTCCAGATCGGGAAGTTATGTTTACTGTTGACTTAGTTCCTGATGCTAAGCCAATTTCAAAACCCCTTATCAAATGGCTCAAATTGAACTTTTAGAGTTGAAGGAGAAATTGCAAGATTTATTAGAGAAAGGTTTCATTCGACCTAGCACGTCACCATGGGGTGCTCCTGTTTTATTTGTTAAAAAGAAAGATGGTTCTATGAGACTTTTCATTGATTATAGAGCCTTGGATAACATCACGGTAGAGAACAAATATCCTTTGCCTCATATCGATGATTTGTTTGATCAGCTCCAGGGAGCTCAGCATTTTTCAAAGATTGACTTGAGATCGGGGTACCATCAGTAGAAGGTAAAGGGAGCAGATGTTCCGAAGACCGCGTTCCGTACAAAATATGGCCATTATGAATTTGTAGTAATGCCTTTTGGGCTAACCAATGCACATGCTGTATTCATGGACTTAATGAATATAATTTTCCATGAGTTCTTGGGTAAGTTTGTGGTGGTTTTCATTGATGATATTTTGGTGTTTTCTAAAAGTAAAGAGGATCATGAAAGACATTTAAGGGTTATCTTGCAAACCTTAAAAGAAAAGAAACTGTATGGAAGATTCAGCAAGTTCGAGTTTTGGTTGCAACAAATTTCTTTCCTTGGTCATATTGTTTCTAAATATGGGATAACTGTTGATCCTACAAAAACAAAGGTTGTTGAAGAATGGCCAAGACCCACAAATGTAACAGAGATTCGTAGTTTCCTTGGTTTGGCAGGCTATTACCGAAGGTTTGTTAGAAATTTTTCACGGTTATATAGTCCAATGACTAAGCTAACTTGGAAGGGTGTTACGTTTATCTGTACAAAAGAATGTGATGATTGTTTTCAAGAATTGAAAAGAAGATTGGTGAATGCTCCAGTTTTGGCACTACCTTCCAGGAATGGTGAGTTTGTTATATAAAGTGATTCTTCATTGAAAGGATTGGGTTGCGTCCTAATGAAGAATGATCAGGTAATTGCTTATGATTCATGTCAGTTAAAAACTCATGAGGTAAATTACCCTACACATGATTTGGAATTAGCTGATATTGTTTTTGCTTTAAAAATTTGGAGGCATCATTTGTATGGAGTAAAGTGTGAAATATATACTGATAAAAAAAGTTTAAATTATATATTCACTCAGAAAGAATTAAACATGAGACAGAGGAGATGGCTAGAATTAATCAAGGATTATTATTGTACAATTCATTACAATCTGGGGAAATCAAATAAAGTGGCTGATGCTTTGAGTCGAAAAATTAATGCTTCCTTAGCAATGTTGCGTTTGGAACATGATCCTTTGGTTAAGGATTTGATGAAATTTGGCATAAAATTTCTTGGTACAGGACATTCTTCTGTTTTGTTTCAGGTATTGGTGAGATCATCTCTATCAGACAGAATCAAGCAAGCACAGAAGCAAGACAGTGAGTTGCAGAAAAAGGTAGAGCTGGTTCAGAAGGGTAAGTTTCCTGAATTCAACATTGATAATGATTGTGTTTTGAGATTTGGGAAGAGATTGTGTGTGCCTTGTGATTCACAGTTGAAGAGAGAGTTGTTATGTGAAGCTCATAGTTCTCCTTTTTCAGTTCATCCTGGCAGTACTAAGATGTACAGAGATCTGCGGGAGTATTACTAGTGGGATGGAATGAAAAGAGATATTGCTGATTTTACTGTGAAGTGTGTTACTTGTTAGTAGGTTAAAGTAGAGTGGCAGTAACCGAAAGGGATGCTTAAGCATTTACCAGTGCCAGAGTGGAAATGGGAGAATATATCCATGGACTTTGTTGTGGGATTACCGAAGACATCTCGAGGTAATAATGCAACCTGGGTTATCGTTGATCTCTTGACTAAATTTGCTCATTTCCTTGCTATACGAGATACTTTTTCCCTAGATCAACTTTCCCGTTTGTATCTTAAAGAGATAGTTAGGTTACATGGAGTTCCTCTCTCCATTGTATCTGATCGTGATCCCAGGTTCACTTCTAACTTTTGGAAAGGCCTCCAGAAGTCGTTGGGTACTGAATTAAATTTTAGTACAACATTTCATCCTCAATCAGATGGGAAGTCAGAACGAACAATTCAGACCTTGGAGGATATGCTACGAGCTTGTTCGATGGATTATCAGGGAAGTTGGGACCGACATCTTTCTTTGGTTGAATTTTCATATAATAACAGTTTTCATTCCAGTATTCATATGGCACCATTTGAGGCGTTATATGGGAAGTGGTGTTGAACTACATCTTTCTGGGATGAAGTGGGTGAAAGGAAGTTGATGGGACCAGAATTGGTAGAAGAGATGGCAGAAAAAGTTCAGCTGATTTGGAAACACATGAGAACAGCTCAGAGTAGGTAGAAGGGTTATGCAGACAACAGGATGAAGGATCTAACTTTTGTTGTAGGTGATCATGTTTTTTCTCAAAGTCTCACCATGGAAAAGTGTGATGAGATTTGGTAAGAAAGGAAAGCTGAGTCCAAGATTCATTAGACCATATGAAATTCTGGATAGAGTTGGGTCAGTTGCTTACCGAGTGGCTTTACCTCCGAGTTTATCTCAGGTACACAATGTTTTTCGTGTTTCGATGTTGAGAAAGTATATGCCAGATCCATCTCATGTTTTGAGTCTAGAGGTAGTTCAGCTGGAAGAGACCTATCATATGTGGAACAACCAGTCCAGATTCTTTACCATAGGGAGAAAGTGTTACAGAATAAGGTTATTAATCAGGTAAAGGTTTTGTGGAAAAACCACATGATTGAAGATGCAACATGAGAATCTGAAAATGCAATGAGGGATAAGTACCCCCATTTATTTGATAACTAAATAAATTGCATGGAAGAAACTTTCTAAAGGGGGGAAGGATGTAACATCCCAAGTAAGTAATGAATAATAGATATTTTTATCTATGTCTATTAATTAATTAGATAGTGTTTTAGAGGCTTAAAATGAAAATAAATCCAATCATAAGCATGGAATACACTAATATTTTTTAAAAGACTGTTTTACTGCCTTTTGATGGAAAACCATTTTTAAATCTATCATTTGACATTTTTATAAGCTGTTTTTGTCAAAAAAACTTATTCTTTATGATTGGGACATCAAAATTTACTTTTTGTGAATTTTTGGTATTTTTCTGACAATGTTCATTTTTTAATGAATTGTGAAAAATACTGCATTTTACATCAAAACTGCTTTTTAATATAATTTATTTATATGAATAGATTATCTTTTGGATTGGTTTTAAAGTTAAATTTGAATATATTTTTACAATTTAATCTAATGGTGGTCATTAGGATTAATTTCACTTTGAAATTGGTCATAAACTAATGCCAAACTTTTCATAGATATTGTTTCAAAAAAAACCCGCTATTTGTTTTGACAACGGGAATTATTTTTAATTCAATTATTGCAATTTATGTGTTTGGAATTTGGTAAAATGGATTACATATTTGGAATCAGAAGGTCCAAATTATGTAATTAAGACTTTTGTTTTTGGACATTATGAATAGTAATGACGATAATTATCTTTAATTATCTTGATTAATGAGTAATCGGGTAGTTAAGGAATATAAAATAATATCATAATAATAAAAAATGACACCAAAATGTGTCCTAAGGATACTGGTTGTTTCATGGCCGACCATGGGATGCCTTGTACGAAACTTGGGGGCCCCATCAAATCACTTTTGAGAGAAAGTGACTTTTTATCTTTTTATTTTTTAAAGAATGTTAAATGTAACAAAGAATGTATCACCTAAGTAAAATATTTTTAATTTTGTCTAAATAAATGATATTTTGGAATATAAATAGTAATTGGAAATATAAATAGATTTTCTACATCATAGTATTTTTTTATAATTTTTAGAAATTAAATAAATTAAATTATTTATGACATCATAATGATGCAGCGATGACCTCATTATTTGACGATTTAAATAAAATGGAAAGATAATGTAAACTCTAAGACCTAAACATGTCCAAAACCTATTGGGTGGGTATATTTAGAACCCTTATCACGTTATACTCGAATTATATCAATGTGGGACCTTTAAAATCCGAAACCTATCTGAAAATAAAGTAACGTTTCTTTACTTTCCAAGAGTGCCACTCCTCTCCTCTTATAAAAGGACCCCACCTCTACCTCCTTACCCACACTTCCAAAGACTTTGGCTCAGCCAGACCCTGCCCATTTTGTCTATCCACTTCCCTCTCTTACTCCTTGAAGCCACACTTTGGGCAGAAGTCTTCTCAAGGAAGCCTTTGAGCTCAAACCAAAGGGAGTTACCCGATTTAAGGTAATGTATTCACTTGAGTCCTTTTGTTTTATTTTGCTTATCCAACCCCCTAAACTCTTTTTATTCATTTATTTTGTAACAAATACAGTATCTTAAATATACTAGGATTTTGTTATAATAAGTATTCGAGCTACACTTACACGCACCTACATCTAATGGTTAAAGAACAAACTGTTTCCGTTGATGGCGAATTTCTGCCTCTCGAAACGATGATTGTTGAACAATCTTTTAACACCTTCAAAGGTGGCCATTAATGTGAAAATATATTTATATATGATATATAATATGTTTATTTTTTCCTTAAGCTTCTGTATTTTTCATTTTGGGCATACCTTTATGGTTCCCATTATGGGTAAACGCGATATCTTCATTTAAGGAAGTGCGGACTACCGCCCCCTCAAAGTGATTTGATTCGTTAAATACCATATGTGGGACTTATAAAGGATGGAGTTATGATATTATATATGATATTACACTAGAAGTATAATATACCTTTATATCATTATGATTGCATTCTATAAAATTTGAAATAGTAATGAAAGTAGCGTTCATGCGTACGTACGGCTTACCGTCTCCATGAACGGTGCATTTCATTTCTTATCCCTAAATGATTATGTAATATTATAAATTCATGCATGTACTGGATATATATGACATATATGATATCTACATCATGAATACCATTCTTGATATAATGGATACTTGAACAACTTGTAATTATAAAGGGATTATTTTTGACTTAAGTACCAATGATCGTTAAAACTAGCGTTATTAACTTAAATAATTACAGAGTGTTCATGACATGGAAATAAGTGATATAAAAGGAATAATTAACCTGAAAAAGGTTCTTAAACAAGTAGAAATTAAGTCATGTTTATTATTCAGGAGCTTAAAGAACGATCGAGTCAAGTCGGACCCGAGGTATGGGACTTCGTCTCAATCTCTTTTCATTGAGGCATATTTTGTTTTATACACAACCTTCTTTATACGGTGTATAAACCCCTTTGACTTTTATGTTTATTAAAAAGGAATCTTTTTTATACGAAGCGTTTACTAAATGACAAAAGGGAATGTTTTTGTCGTACGTATGCGGCGACAACGACTTCTCCCCCACCGTGACCATTATTTGAGTTTTGGCTTCCTTTATAAGCCATACCTTTTTTAAAGAAAAATAAAAACCATGTTTGACTTTTATATTATTTTGGTATTTAAAAGGGTTTTAAAAATATTTTTATATCAATGTGTGGTATTGATATCTTGTGATTTAAGGGTGGAAATGTTATGTTTCCTTTATGCATGTTTTATGTGATACGATTATGTTGAGGTTCATGGGCATTATTATGAAGACGGGTGGTTCCGTTATAGACTAAGGGCGGGTGAGCCCGATATAGCTCTCCAATGCATTGGGTAATGCAAAGGAGTGAAACATTAAGGTTTCTCCGAAGAGATTTAGGGAATATACTGTGATGGGTATTCCTAACGTAACCAAGACGGTTACTCCCTACGTAAGAATGTTATGAATGCCTCAAGTTACCTTTATGTCTTATTATTTCTATGATTTATTCATGATTTGATGAGGTATGTTAAAGTGCTTATGTTTTATGGGTAAAGTATGATTTCATTCTTATGTATATATGTACCCATGTTTCCTTTCCATATTTTTATATCCCTTACTGAGCTTTTTATGCTCATCCCATGTTTTTTGAAGTGGTTTTCATAGGTCAAGGGAAAGGTACATGATATGATGATAGTGTCAGGAAAGTGTCAAGAAAGAATCCATGTTTTATTTTAAATATGTTTCCATTTATGGGAATGAAGAATACTATCTTTATGTAACCACTTTGTTTATATGTGGAATGTAATGAAAGTTTTATGATCTAATTCTCTAAAACTCTAACCGTGAAAAGATCCTCAATGTGTAATCTTGTAATAATCTCAAGATGAAGTAAGGTTTAAGGTCGGAGCCTTATATGTATGGGGTACCACTTTTGATTATATCAAATCTTGATCCATAAATTACATGAAAAGTATTTGTAATTATTCAAAATGCGTGAATATTTAGTTCAATAACGTTATATCCTATCAACCCAACCTAATGGTTAATATGAAATAACTATTCATATGCTCGTGGAAATATTAAGAGACTCTCAAATGGAATTTAAAGGGGTTGGGATCAATATGTGATATTAGTTGTGTTCTCATACTACATTAACTTGCACTCAAGTATTCAAATGGATCCATATGATTCCATTTATGGGAAGCGTTGTATAACTCCTAGTTGTTGTAATGTTGTTAGAAGAAAATGTTTGTTAGACTAAATCCTGTATAAGAGATAATAGAGATGGTTCAATCCAACAAAAAACCTATAAAATATTCCCAATGTCGATACAAGAGTTATGATAAGAACTGTCAGAGGGACTTGGAGATTGAAGAGGGAGGTAAATGTTTCCTTTCAATGTCACCTTTGAAGACAGAAATTCTATTTGGAAAGGAAGTGAGTATTTCATCTTGTTATATTTTTCCTTTTTAGATCCTTAACTACTTATGTGGAGTGACTTATTAGCTATCAATTCCACCAAATATGTAAAACATTCATGCTGTGTTCCACGTATCTGATATGAAAAATTACATACCAAATCGCTAACATTTAGTAAATCTAGATGTGGTACAACTGGAGGATAACCTCCCATTTGGGGAGTATGTTGGTAAGATATTAGATCACAAAGACAAATGTTTATGCATTAATATTATACAACTTTTAAATGTGTTATGCATAAACCACCACAATAAAGCAGAAATGTAGAAACCATATGAAAAAATGAAACCAAAGTAATTTCAACCAAAAATACAACATGAAAATTAAGGGATTTAATTTTTAAAGAGGTGAAGAATATAACCAAAAAAGATTATAATTGATATTTTTTCTTTTCAAATAATTGTTCACTTTATGAAATTATCCAATATATACGCATATAAAAAATATTTAAGATAAAAAACATTAATTAATTAATGAAAATGATTACATTAGTCAATAAAAAAACTAATTAAAATTATAAATATTTCACGTTGAAAATAGAAAACATAAAAAAATTAATAGGATAATTTGGATCACCCATATCTGCTAGAAGCATCCCATCCATAAAAAATGCGCAAAAAAAGAAAAAAGTAGAAATATAATTTTCATTTAAAATAATTATAACTTACAACCTTGTAAGTAAATTAAGATATTAATTAATTAATTAATTAATTAATTAATAGGTAATTGGACTATTGTAATAGTAACCTGACCATTGGAATGTTAACTCGACTATAGGGAATAGTAACACGACAGTTGAGAATAATAACCTAACCATTAAAATAACAATATTAACTCAAAATATTAAAACATAATATTAATAATATTTATGAAAATTTATTTATTTAATTAAAATTATTATAATACCAAAAATAAATATCATGATTAAAAAAATGTTTAAGTAATCTTAAAGAGATTTTTATTAAACTCTATATCAAACTATTTCATAAAAATAATTATGTTTGTAATAAAAATATAAAATACACAAGATAGAAAATTATTTTGATAAAATTAATTTCATTTTTCAGTATTCATGTCAATGTTTTCCAAGGGTAATTTTTTTGGTAATTTTCTGAATGAAAATAATTTTCAGGTGAATAGTAAAAGTATAGTTTTTTGTAATCGGTTTACATTAAATTACATCATTCAGGATATAATACTAAACTAATAATTTTTCTCATATTCCTTAAAAAACATATTCAGTACCCAAAATTATTAATTTAGATAAAATAAACTTACTTTCCAAATATAAAAATAATTTCTCAATGCCTAAAGTCAAATGTGTTCCCATAAAATTAAATTTTTTTCTTTTTTTACCACATTTTTTATTAATAATATATGTGAAATCAATTAATAAAGGGTTTTAAAGTACTAAGACAATTAAATTATATTTATATATGATTTAATATGTCATAAATTATCAAATACATGTTTTAACTTTGAAATAGTATTTTATTTAATATTTTATTCTAAAAATACCCCACTCCTAATGTACAAATAACCCCTCTCACTCCCCTTAGAAAGTCACTCATCCATAACTTTAAAATGAAAACTATCAGCCCTTATACTCTTTCTTAGTCTTCGTATAATATCTAGTGATATTTGTAATATATAAAACTCTAATCAATGTGTTTTGATCTATAGAGAAGAGGTAACAAATAGAACTGTGTAAGCTCCCACCAATTATTTCTCTTAATATCCTTTTATAATTCTCTTATTCTCCACCCATTTCAAATACAAATAATATATTTCTAATTAATTAATATTATGAAATTATATTTTATTTTTTAACAAACTCAATGTGTTATATATATGTCATAATAATTTTTTATACATCTCATTCCATATCAGATGGCAATGTCCTATTAATGGTTGGTTAACTGCCAACGACAATGTTGACAATTGTTTTCTTTTTCCCAACCGTATGGATTGTTATACAAAATATTTGTAATATATTAATATATTAATATATTAATATATTTATTTTTATATTATAGAATTAATTATTCTAATGTATAAATAACCTTGTTCAAAATAGTGAAACCCAATAAAAATAGAATGTTTTTTATGTAATGAAATAATTCAAAACACTTCAATGTCAATAATAGAATTTATGAAATAGAATCCAATTGTTATAATTAATATAGAGTCCCAAAAATTATCACAATTTATATATTGTTCAATTATTTAATACATCTATGCTTATTAGTTATGAGGTAGGGAATCCAGGAAATAAAGTAGTATTTAAGGTAAAGGGATTCCCAAACAATAGTCACTTTATTTAGTTACTCATAATTCATGAAATATTTTGTACGAATATTCATCAAATTTTCCTTATTAATCTTTTCACTATTATTCCAATTAATTTCCAGGGATATATATGTTACCACCTTGATTTTTATCCAAACAGAAGATTTTCCAAATTGTTTTTCCTTTCAAATACACATTTATTATTCTGTTTGAGTTTTTTCTTATTCAATATATATTAAAGATATTTATACCAGATATGTTTTACCTTATTCATTTGGGAACTCCAATGTTTATTCACGAAAGTATGCCTTATGAAATCAATATGAAACCCATTCCATTCAACGAGCTATTTCATGACTTTGATTATTTTATATTGTATATGCCATGCATTATTATGTTCATATTATGATGTGGTGGGTAGGACCGAATTTATATAGCCTTGAAATGAATTGGGTTAATTGATATATCTAATTATATCATATCTATTTTTAATGAACATGACACCTCTTTTTTTTCATAATGATAATTATTAAATTTATTGACATGTGTTGTTTATGGACATGATTCTAGCTTTGTTTACAACAATTTTTGGGTTTTGACCATTCTATAATTATTTTTCATTTTTATTCATGTTCCACAGTCCATTCCTTTATAAAATGTTTCCCTTTTCAATTTTATTATGATCATATGCTTATGATATTATGGTATTAATTAATCTCAGCCATGTAATATTTATTCAAGTCCCATATTCCTCCACTTACTAGCCTTTTTAGCACTCCCCTTTGTGTGACGAATATCATAAGGTGACTACATGTACTAAGAAGATCCTATGATATATATAAGGATACAGAAGAATAATTTAAATAATTTATTATTTTTATTATTTAGAATTTCTATATGGTCATAATTTTCCCAATATACTAAACTATTGGATCCCTATTATGTTGATTATCTTAAGAATTATTTATTAATATATAATAATATTTCATGTTTCTATAATAAGGGACTACGATTAGTTTATCAATTCTAGAGTTATTATTTCACTAGAATTGAAAGTTCTACATTGGCTTGTACTAGCTCTGATAAATGCAAACTAGATACATCAAATCATCTTATGATCTCTATAATAAAATTTTAAAAAATATTCACTTATAATTTTCCCAACATGATTAGCCATATATCTCCAAAAAGAATCAAATCCCCTATAAAAATTGAATTTTAATTCAATACATTAAGATATGATCTAATTAATTCTTATTCTACTCTTGAAATAGAATAATTTATTAAATCTTTTTAAAAATTTTAGGCACCCTATAGGTTAGTTTTGAATCAAACAATATATTTTTTCAACTAATTAAAATTTTCAAGCATACCTTGGTAGAAATTATTGGAATAGTCTCTAAAATAATAATCATATTCAGTATCTAATAACATTAAATATATCCTCATAGAAGGGAATTCATCTTAAACAAATATAATTGAGTATAATTAAAATTTTCCACCAGATGGAGAGAAAATATCTTCAAGAACACAATTTTTTTACCACATTCAACATAAACATTCTCTTTCTAGAGGCTCAATAAGAGATACTATCCAATCCTCGATTAAATAATTTATATTAGTAATATGGGTACTAGAATTCTAATTATAATTACCTCTTATAACATATTCCTTCTCAACATGATAATTATATTCTACAACATCTTCATCAATGCTTTTTCAAACTAAAGATCCAGATCCATTTTCCTCTATTCCTTCATCATAAATTAGAATCAGTAGATTAACTTTATCAACCACATTAGGTAGAACATGATCAATATGTTCTTACATTATTCTTGGTCTAAGAATAATAAAAAATTCACTATCTTCAATTGAAGGACCATATAATGATTCAAAGAATCAATTAAATATCCATATCTGAGAAAGGATATTCTCATAAAAAATATCAAAATTTCTATAGATATTTGAATTTTGGAAGCACCAATATAAGTATCTTCATATCATCTAGGTATTTCAACAATAAATTCCCCAACATCCTTAGCACTTCTTCTTGACAAATTTAGTGAAATCATTCTTATTTTTTACCGTGAATAAAATCACCAAATGAATCATGTTCTTCAGATTTGATTGGTATCAAATTAATTTTGGCTATTATCAAAAAAAACATTTCATGCCTCCCCACTGCGAAAATAATATTTTGGTGAAATATGATACATGTATAAATTTCATAGATCATACATTTCATATAACGAAAAATATAGAGAAGTATTACATTAAGTTAGAAATACATACTTGAGTATATTTGATTGAAATGATATATATATCACAGAATAAATATATCAAAATAAAATTTTATGTGCCTCAACATGAATAACCTTACATAAAAATTAACAAAATGAATTTTCTCTAGCTCTACTATTCCTATAACTACTATGGTTTAAACTATATTCACATTTTTTATATGACTCAAGATCCTTCAAAAATATATTATGAATTTGGGAGTTCCTAGAAAAAATACATTATCTATTATGATTTATGAAAAATTTCACATGGCACAACCCATCCCTCAGGGCCCGTGCTGTGACACCCTCAAGACAACCTCCCAAAGGACAGAGGTTGGCGACTAGTGCCTAAGGTGTCAAACTACAAGTGGGGGGAATTTAACTAAGTACCTATGTGCATACAAAAAACCACATCCCAAAAAAATTAAAGGTAAAACATGCATGCCCCTAAAAAACATTTAGTAAAAGTACAAGTTGCTGGTCAAATGTGCTAGAATACAAACCCACAAAAAGACAAACTGAAAAATTGGAAAGTATAGAAACTCTCTAAAAAGTTATCCACTTAAAACCCCACATTATAGGAAAGTGTAGTGTAGCTACTAGAATCTTTAGAAGAACACCACACCTACCTGATCTCACTAGGCACCACTATGTCCTAGGCCACCAAGTCCTCCATCATAGCGGCGGTTGTCTTCACTATACACAACACATATGGGTGAATCCCATGAAGGGGTGAATAAAAAAAATCAGTAAGGACCCCAAAACATAAAGTAAATACCACAAAAAAATACATAAAGTAAACCATGAAGCATAATCAATAAGTAAGACAGATCACATATGTAAACTCAAGAGTTTAGAAAGAACGATAATTTGTCACAATACTGAACACCTTGAACTGATGAGGTACACATCCCTGATGAGTACCATGGGTCGACTAAGTTAGACAAATCCACTTCCCAATTAAGACATCATAGCTAATCCACACAGGGTTTCTAGTAGCTGATCCACACAGGGCCACTAGTAGCTAATTCACAGAGGGTTGCTGGTAGCTAATCCACATAGGGTCGTAGGTAGTTGATCCAAACAGGGTCAGTCGTAGGTGATCCACATATGTTTCTGGTTTATGATCTAAACACATTAACTTGGAGATTATCCACATAGGTTCTCCTATCATCTAGGCCTATATGGTCGGTTGGACTCTCTCGTTAGCAGTCTTTGGGTCTCAGCCTGCCGCGTGATTCCACCACACAACACACTTGATTGGGAGATAATCCAATACTCATGCCATTTTTCATATTTATTCTTTTATGAAAACCTCATTATAGTATTTCAAAAGAAATATCTCATTTAAGGGGTTCCAATTCCACAAAGGTTCCATCAATCAGATGCATGATCTGAAAGATATCGATATTTTTTGAAAATGGAATGGTTGGGTCTTGGGCCGGTCCACCTCGAGCCCACTAACCCGACCTGAGTTTGACCCAGTCCGGATCCATCCTATCCTATTAGGTCATAGGTCTTGACAACCTTGTTCCCACCCCTCTAGAGTGGACCAGTTCCTTCCCACACCCAGATGTCCGAATGATATCATATTTTTGGTGGGCCACATCCAGTTAAGGTGGTCGGCCACCATTCCCGCATGTGATCCGACATGACCCTGTGCCTGCATTAAATGTGGTCCATGATATAGGATTCGCCTCTGACGTAGCCATGTGGCCATGTTTTCCAACACTATCCACCAGACTGAGCACTGACAACTCCTATTACTCTGCCTAATCCCAAAATGGCCACAACCACTACTCGCTGCACTATCGTGGCACACTGCTACTACCCGCAGGCCCCTGCCGGCGAACTGGAAGCACCTTTTTCATACCACCATGTCCTATCCCATGGTCCATTCATCAAGCCTCATACATAACTATCCTTTATGGGGTTCCATCATTCATTCAATGTCCTTGAAAACGTCTTGTAGTAAACATAGAGGTTCTTCCATGAAGAACACACAAAGGTGGTGGGCTCGGGCCTTGTTCATGTTGGTCCACCCCCTCAACGTTAGAGTATAAAACAAGGGGGATGATCATGATTATAACAACAAAAAACCCCCAATGAAAACCCCAAGTATAAGCATCCTCCTGCTATAAAGAGAAATCTGCAGATCAACCAGTTTATGAGTTGATCTGTATTATTTGTTTTAGAATTAAGAACAAGGAACCTCAAAAAATAACCCATACATAGAGATGTTCCATCATTAGTATTGGTCTATTAAAATCCATTGGCATTCCTCGACCTCCGGTCTTGGATCCTTCCTTTAAGTCATTATCACTACTTCTATGACACACTGGAGTTATTCGTTGGGAATAAAAATACTTTGTCGTAGATTCTTCAATGAAATTCTCTGACCTCCCACAATATTCTCTAACTCGTTATCTAATTAAAAGAGAAACAAAAATCAGTATTTCTATTACGGTGGGTTGTCATGTCGTTACAGTATTTAACTTATGAAATAGAAAATCTATAATGATATATTTAAATAACCTATTTAATGGAGTTTATCGCCGCCTTGTCTCTGCACAAAATTGTTTCTTGGTCTATATAACACTGAGGTAAATAAAATAAAATAACTTTAAAATTATTTTTATTTCTCTTTCAAAAGATTCCAAAAAAATCGTTTCCATTCGATCCTCACCAGTCAAACTTAGGTACTTTATTGGTGAATCCTATCATTTTGAGTTTAACAGTGCCCTCAGATTTTTGATCTATGCACTAGTGAAAAATTTAGAAAAACTCATTCACAAGTTTATTTAAATGAACTAAAAAGTTAAAATAATATTCTCCAGGATCACCGAGACTTGGAATTAGGTGTTGTCTAAGAATAAAACCACTAAATAATCCCATTTAATTAAAAATATTACATGGAATTTTTGAGACATTACATTACCTCCAACTTTAGGGCATTACATACCCATAAGCCAAAAAAAGCTAAAGAAACAAATCAGGGTTTTGAGAATTAATCTATGCCTCCGGCAACCATGTTTTATCCTGGAGATTCCCGTGCCACCACCGACTATGAACTAGAGTAATATACCATCGAAAAAAAACTCGCTCATGTCGATCCCCTATCTCTACCATGGACTCCGTAATAATTTACCCATCATCTGTATTAAGATTTCCCTAGTTGATGATGTGAAATGGATCATGATCATACATCCTCAGCTGCAACACATGGAAAAAATCATGCACCTTGTGCATATGTGGAGGGAGAGTTAGGTGGTACGCCAGCTCACCAACTCCTCTTTGAATCTAGAAGGGTCTGATAAACCTCATATATAACTTGTATCCCTAACCAAATATTTTCAATCCTCGTTAGGGTGAGACATGAAGGAACACATTGGATCCATTTTCAAACTCCAAAAGAATCCATATTCTGGAAGCATGATATTTTTCCAACTCTGTGAAGTCCCCATCGGCTCCTAGATGATCTGCACCTTCTTAGTGATTGCCTTTACCAACTCTAGACCCATGAGAGCGGACTCCCTTGGGTGTTCAAGTATAGAGGTGATATTCATGGTAACTCATAAAAATTCATGAATGGTACTATGCTGATGTTGTAGTGATAATTTGTTTTGTATGAAAACTACACCAGTGGTAGGTTTTCCTCCCAACTACAACCAAAATCAAGGATACAAGCATGAAGAAAGTCCTCTAAGGGTTGTATGGTATGCTCCATCTCACCATTAGTATGTGGGCGAAAACCTGTGGTCTAGTGTAACTGTGTCTCAAATGCCTCTTGTAATCACTTACACAGCATGGATGTGAAGGAATAATCACAATCAAAGATGATTGTCGAGGTCACCCCGTGAAGCCGGACTATCTCCTAGACGTAAAGGCATCTCAATCCCTCTATCGATCCCTACTCTAGGATGGGTAGGAAGTGAGCTGACTATGTCAGACTATCAACGATCACCAAGATATAATCAAGGCCCTTGGATGTGTGTGGTAATAATGTCACAAAGTCCATAGAGATACAATCCCACTTACACTATGGTTCTTCAAGTGGTTGTGCCAATCCTATTGAAACATGACGTTTAGCCTTCACTTTCTTCATGTGAGGAACCATGAAATGAACTCAAACACAACTTTATTCATTCATGGACACCAATAATAATGTCAAAGATCTCGATACATCTTCACCACTCTAGGATTTTACTCCAATGGGGAGTTATGGAAATACCATAAAATCTCCTCTTGCAATGCCACAGGAACTGCTTTGTGCCCTCTAAAAAGTATGATGTGCTTCCCACCTATAAAACATTCATTAAGAGCATATCCTATGGATAACTAAGCATGTAGGGCCTCACAGCTAACATCCACCAGTCATACCTCCATAAAAATGTTTAATAAGTGGGGGAGTGATAGTCATCGACTGAAGGGAAGATACTTCATCATCTTCAATGAAGGATTTCTATATTGCAGGTAGTTTCTCTTTCACCTCACTCAGTAGTTGAAAACAGTATCTCCGGCTAAGCATGTGTGCCACCACGTTCCCCTTCCTTGGTGTATAAGCTATATTGAATTCATAGTCCTGTAGCAACACAATCCATCACTGTTGTCTCATGTTCATTCCATTCTGGGAGAATTTACACCTGATACTCTTGTGGTTAGTGGAGATGGTAAACCATTCACCCATCAAATAATATCTCCATATATTCATTGTAAAGTCCACTACTACTAACTACAGTTCATCAGTCACATAGTTCTTCTCATGTTTCCTCAACTTCCGTGAACTGTAAGTGATCACTTCTCGATCTAGTATCAGGAAAGAACCCAGTATAGTTCCTGATGGGACATAGAAAACTACTTACCTAATTCCATCCTATGGTAGTCTCAAGATGGGGGAACATATTATTCACCAAATCAGGTCTTGGAAACTCTACTTTCACTTATCCATCCACACGAATGGATGTACCTTCCATCTCAAAGACGATAAGGGTACATCTATTCCAGATAAGTCAGAAACGAACCTCCAGTAGTATCCAGCCAACCTCAAGAAACTCTACACCTCACTCATGTTCTAGGGTGGACCCCAAGTAAGTACTTCTACTATATTCACAAAATCCACCACAACTAAAACATTGGAGATGAGATGTACTAGAAAGTGGACCTCCCTAATATAGAATAGGCACTTCGGGAGATTCCTATAAAGATGGTTATATTAGAGTGTATCCAGGACTATCCACAGGTGTGTAGCATGCTCCTATTCTAACACTAAGTACACCAATATTTCATTAGTGAATAGCACCATGAAACGACTAAGGAAATGTTGTAAGATTCAGTTCATGAGTGCCATAAACACTACTAGCGAATTAATCATGCCAAAGGGCATCAAACAGATCTCATAGTGGCCATACCATCATCTAAAGGATATCTTTGGTAAATCATCATCCTTTACCCTAAGATGATGATAGGCTGATCCTAGCTCTATCTTTGAGAAACAACTTACTCCCTTCAACTGGTCAAAGAGGCCAACAATCTTCAACATCAGATACTTGTTCTTCATGGTAACCTGTTTCAGGCACTAAAAGTCTACGTATTAAATCAATAGTCAATCTTCCTTCTTGGAAAACAACACTGGGGCTTCCCATGGTGAAACATTGGTCCCCATAAAGACCTTATCCTTACACTCCTCTACTTTTACCCTAAACTCACAAAGCACCAAAGGGGCCATCCGATATTCTAGTGTGGATATCAATATCATCTCAAGGTACATGTCGATGCATAAGTATACCTATCTGCAAGGATGTATCCCCAGAACATCCTTAGGAAAAACATCTTCACACCCATCCACCACAATAGGAATGTGATGAATCTTCTCATCCACCTCACTGAGGGTGAGGCTAGCCAACTTCAAGGGATCAGCTGCACCATCATATGAGAAATCTCATCATGTAATGCAAGAGTTCTCTTTTCTCCGGTGAAGGAGAACCTAGTCTCATACTTGTAGAAACACTGAAATCTATGCCTAACACTGTCAACATGAGAATAAACTGTGGATAGAAAGTCCGTACCCAATATGACATCGTAATTCCACGACGTCACTATTAGGAGATCTCAGATGAATCCCTGACATCTAAGAGTAAGATCAAAATGCCAGAACAAGTGTGTAATTGTCGAATCCCCTCCCATTTGAGTCTATAATCGTAAGGACCGAGCCAATAGCTCTAGTAGAATCTCATAGCATTGAATAAGGTCCAAGGAATAGAAAGAGTGACTAGAACCTCAATCTATATGAACTAAATCTAGGGTGGAAAAGATACAGATTGTACCTCTAATCATTTCTAGAGAACTGGGGTCATAGGTCTTCACTATCTTAATCTGAGCTCCCCCTTCCCACCTACTCCCTATGTCCATGGTGGACCCCATGGGGGTGGTAGGGGTAGTACCTTGAATCATCACCCACTTCCTAATACTCGTCCTACTTCTCTTCTATATCTTCCACCCTACAGACCTCCACCCTCAAACCTCTATCACAACCTTGGCAGTCCATCGACCATCCGTTGATCATCTTTTTGGTGGGTCAGGCAGTCACATGCCATGTGTCTCTATCCACTACACGAATAGAATACCCTCATCCTCTAATAACCCCCACTGCCCTTATGGACTCACACAACTGATCTTGGGTCATGGGTTTTCCCTATGGATGGTCTAGACCTCTTGTACCCCAACATTATTTGTCAGATTCCTACCAAGGATGACCCAACCACCTGTTGCACAGTGGTAGCTCCAACTATTTCATCCTTATATATAATAAATCTCCCTACTAGTAGTGATCTATATAGCACTCCATCATAAGTAGGGATGCTATGGGAAATCATCGACACCCAGATCTCCTGTCAGAGTCACTACTCAAAGGTCTAGGACTTGATGAAAGGGCCTCGTACCATATCCTTTAAGTAGCAGGATAGAATTGAAAACCTCATAGATTACATAGCCACTAGCATGTTTCCCTACAGTAGGTTGAATCAGATAATGTATTCTCACTAATTTAATGGTCATGGGGAAGAACTCTTTCCAGAAATGCAGCTCGAAGTCATATTAGGAGAGGGTCGCCACATAACGAGTCTGAATCTTCAAGCTACACAATTTCCATACTAATCCCTAAATAAGGATCATGGATAATATCTTCATCTGGAAAAGTGGTGTCCTCAATAAGTCTGAGACCCACATCACTACCTCCAGCAATTCCTTAGCGGTCTGAGGATCTGTCTCTCCCATGATCCTAGGATGTATCTGTACCTCAAACTCATTAAATTCACTGAGCATGTGTTATTACTATACCAATAATACTGGTGGTAAATGATGATCAACAGGTGCTAGTAATGCTGGGGCACCACCCAGAGGGGCCATATATAGAACGGGTCCCTGAACTGATTCCTCTTCACTAGTCAGGAAGTTATCACTGTCACCATCAAAATACTAGTTGGCTTTCTCCATGGAGGCATCCTAAAATAGTTCAAGATGTACCACAGGTAATACGTTTTAACTAGTGATATAACTCTAATTCAATAAGAACATGAGGAAATACTCAATTCCTATATGATTCATTCAACTAGTGTTTTTTGTATAGAGCTAAAAATCAGAATTCAAGGTCTTAGTGTATGAATACATCGGCCGCCACATAAACACGGGACTCCCAGAATCTAAATGTCTAACTATGAAAATTTTAAACTATTTAACAAAAAAAACAATATACTACTCGTATTTTTGGTAGAATCGACCACCTCTAACACCACTTTTTCATGACCCGTCCCCCGGGGCTCCGGCCATGACTCCCCCAAAACCCGACTTCTAAAAGCCAGGTGTTGGGGACTAGTACTGAAGGAGTCAACCTACAAGTGGGGGAAATTTACTTAAGTACCTATATGAACACACACCGAACCATGTAACAAAATATGGAAATGTAAAACATTCATGCCACTAAACAACCACTGAGTAAAAGTAAAAGCTATAGGCCAAATGTTCCAGAATACAAACCATACTAGAGACACACTGAAAAAAGGAAAGTATATAAGATCTCATAAATTCTGTCCACTGAAACCCCCATATGATATATATGTTTAGATTAGTTGGTGGAATATGTATAAGAATATCCCTCCCTCTTGATCTCACTGGGAACCACCAGTTCCTAGGACACCAAGTCCTCCGTCAAAGAGGTGACAATATATACACAAAACCACACGTGCGAGGAAAGCCCGTGCATGGGTGAGTAACAAAATACTCAGAAGGGACCCCAAACATAAAATTAAAGACAACAAATCAATCCAAAAAGTAAACCATGAACCATGATGACGAAGCCAGACAACTCACACAGGTATAATATTGAGTTTAGAAAGAAATACCATTAGTCGCAACACTGAACACCTTGGACTTATAAGGTACTCATCCCTAGTTAGTATTGTGGATCTATTGGGTCACACAGAGCCACTTCCCACATAGGCCATCATAGCCAATCCACATAGGGTCACTTTAAGCTGATCCACACAGGGTCGTTGGTATTTGATCCACACAACGTCACTGGTAGCTGATCTATACAAAGTCTCTTGGTGCTGATCCACAATAGGTTGTTTCTATTCTAGGCCTACATGGTTACTTAGAACCGCTTGTCATTAGTCTTTGGGCCTCATATAGCCACATGATTTCCAGACATAGTAAGCATATTTTTAGTATAATCCACTCTTAAAACCATTTCTAGAATTTAAAATTCCATGAAAACCCCTTTTGATTATTCCAAAAAATACTGTCTCATCTCAAGGGTTCCAATGCCGCAAACGGCCCCTCAATTGAACGCCTCTCTGAAAAATATGGTTATTATTTCGAAAAGGGTCATGTTAGGTCTGGGCTTGACCCGAGGTCCACATACCTGACCCTTGACCACTGACCTTGACTAGGTTTGACCCGGTTCATATCCTACACAGCCTGTTGTGCCACGTGCAACAACCTAAGCATTCACTATATGATTCTCTTTGAATAATACAATAACTTGCGTTTTATGCAACTTTGATTTCTTGCACACCACGACCAATCAAACTAGCCGTTTAAAAAGCAGTTATGAATAGTAATACCCACTTTTTTTAATTTTTTTAATTTTATTTTTCAAAATGGACATTATTTTTGGGGTTATAATATCAAAATTAGATTAGGTTTAAATTTTGTTATTCTTTCGGAAAACATTCAATTTTTTTATGAATAGTGAAAAACACTACGTTATTATTTAAATTAGACTTATTATTGAAATAAATATTTTTATTATAAATATATTTAAAAGTGAAAAATGATACACAATACCTATATTAGTACAATTTAATTCATTGGGCTCATATTATAATAAGATTATACATATAAAATTTGATTGACCCATTTAATGTATTTTTCCCATCTTCTAGGCACAATTGCAAATTTGCATAAAATGTAATTTTACCACTCTTTGAATTGAATTTCAAATATATAATAGACACGGTTTCTATATGTAATTAGTATTTAGTTCTATAGGATTAAAATAATTTTTTTTGAATTATAACTTTCTAATTTTATTTACCACAATTAATAGTAAATAGGGTAATTAAAGGTAAAAAAATAGTATAATTACCCTAACACTTTTCCAAATTCTATTGGATAAGTGTATTTTGACCAAAACAACCTTAGGAATAAAATATTGTCCTTTCAATCTACATGGATTTGATTAGGACACTTATTATATTTTATTTAATGAGGAGTTAAAAGTGTTAAATTCAATATTTAATAACTAATTTTTTTAATATAGGGATACAGATAAGGAAAATTAACCTACAGATAATAAATATAAATATTAAAAAATTCCCTAAATCATTGTTTTTTATTTATAATTTTTTGCCATTAAATTATTTAAAATATTTATGACACAATGATGATGCAATAACTTCCTTCTTAATGAATGTCTAAAATGATTGATATTATAAATATTAAAATAAAAACAAATTGAATGATTTGATTCCATACAAAAATATTCTTGGAGAATATGAAATGTGAGGTTTGATTAATTGAATTTTGTTCGATGTAATCAAGTTTTTATGACTTCTACCAATACCAAATACTAAATAGTGTCAAAATTGACATAATAAGTTTTTAAAAAAAATACTATTTTATTTAATGATATAATACTCTAAAAAATCTATGATTCAGACATAGGATTTAGATAATGTTATATATGGAATTATTGAACCATTTTAGGTTATCGTGACATTTTATAGTATATTTATTAACCATTTAATATAAAAATACAAGAAGTCATAGTAAATGTTAAACAATTTAACCAAGAGTTAAATTTAAAAGATAAGGTTATTATGTTGACCTAAACAATTCTAAAACCTATTGGATGAGTGTATTTAGACCCATACCGACCTTAGAATCTATATAAATTCATTTGGTGCTATTTGAAACTGAGAATTATTCTATAATAAATTAATATTTCAATATTTTCTTAATGTGCAGGTCACCTCTCTTATAAAAGGGTACTTCCCCTTATCTTAACTTCAAAACTCCATAGCCTTTTTTTCTCAACCAACCCCTACTCAAATATCCTAACAACTACCCTCAACCCAATATATAGGACTTATGTTGATTATAAATCCAACCTAATGAGCCATTTTGTTCAATCCAAAATGAAACACCTGAAGAAGAGGGAATTATTTCATCACCTCTCTCAAAGTTCTTTTCTTCTTCCATATCATCTTTATTGTTTGTTTAAATTAAAAATAAATATCTCCAGTAACTTCTAAATACTGAGATGATATTATAAATATGTTTAAACCAAATTCATTATTCTATCCATCCTATTAATTACAAAGTCAACATACATGTGTACGTACAGCTTACCGTCTCCACGTCGTGGAGTTGTTTGTTATTCAACACAGAATTATTTGGATGGGTACAATAATGAGTATAATTGATGCAAAATAATAAATATAACATGTTAATTATTCTGTATATATAATATACCATCCAATTATATATTATTTAACAATGAATATAATGCTATTATCGCTGGTGCGTATGTACAACTTACCGTCTCCACGACGTGATGAAATTTCATTCCCCATCATAACCATTCAAGAATAATTGTCATTTTATGATTAAAAATAATATTTAGGAATGTAATATAATTCTTCATATGAATGAAATAAATCCTATCCATTAAAAACATGACATTCTTGATAAAACAAATAAAGGAAAACGAACCAGTTAACACACAAACAACAATACTACTAAAATATTTATAACAATGAAATATTAGAGGATCATATATGTTATATTATTTAGGATTGTTTTTCTTGTATAATTTAATAGAAATTATTTAACCATTATACAGTAGGTTAACATAACATCTAGTAATGAAATGTACAAGGTAAGGGTTAATTTTAAAATCTCTTTATTATACGAGGTTGTTTATAAATAAGTATCTACTAAGACCACTTTATCATCCATGTCTACGTTTCATAAAATGTATTTCAATTTTTTTACTATTTACTAGAATATGGGTTAACTTCATTTATACCCTTTTTTTAATTTTTATAAATTTTTTTGAAATGAATATTTCCATTGTTTTCCAAACAAGGTACTTTATGGCCTTTTCGACAAATTAAAAAAAGAATATTTTTAACTTATATGACGGATGCATCTATTTTCCACCACTATAAAACCTTCGAAGATTCCCATAAAATATTACATTATTATTTTCAAAATAATTATTTTTATTTTATAATTATGCGACTTTTAATTGATTTGAAAGTAGAAAGAGTTATTTTACTCAAATAGTTTTTTTGTTGATTTCATCTATGTTAGCATCTGTTATTGGATTTTATTTTTAACTGAAGTTGATTTGTTATGATACAATATTCCATATTTTATAGATATTTTTATGATATATATGAATGTGGATGTTGTATTTTTATGACATTCATAGTTTATGGTTAAATTATTAACATTTCATATGTTAGTTTAATACGAATGTTTCTGTTATGTTTAACCCTTTCCATAAGGAATGCATTGGACATAGTAAGTGATGGGTATGGCCTGCTATAGCCCCTGGATGCATTAGAATATCTCATGAGACAATCTCGTGTCTTGGAAAAAGGCCCTGAATTTTTTTTATTTTTAATATTTTCACTAGGCCTTGACTATGTGGTTATGATGTCAGGCATTAGGCATTCTGTCATTATGAGATTATATATTGATATTACATTAATTATTTGACTAGTATAATATCCCTGTGAATAAGTAAATGGAATTATTTGATTTATGTTTTCCATATTATGTTTATTTTTATGTTTAAAAGGCTAGTGTTTTAGTCTAATACATTGAATTAAATTTTAACACTTATTTATGTTAGCTTCTGCTGTATTTTTATCTTTACTGAGTATCTGATCAAACCCCTTTCTTATGTTTTATTTTTCCTAAGATGCAAAGTAGTATATTAAGACTGACCTGTAGGGATGGTTTGTGGGATATGAGTGTGTCCAAAGGAGACACAATTTTGTTTTTTTCATTTATAATGTAATGTAAAACTTATGTATGTATCTAGTAATTCCAAGGATACTAAACCGATCAGTCTTTCAGGACATGATCTCTTATGATAATTCCAATGTTATGTAATAATTCACCAACTCAAGGTTACTAGGTTCGGGGCATTATAATTGGTATATGAGGAAGTTTAGTACAAAACTTGTAAACTATATTTAGAAAAACTCTTATTAGAGAACATTTGACAAATATAGAATTTGAGGATTAGTATAGAAGATCATCCAAAAATATTGGTAATGTACATATTATGTGGCTTTTTTAGGAAATACATCCCTTAATGGATACTTCAAGTGGACATTGATCTGGCACAAATGTACATAGTAGTGAAAACATCAATATGGAGTTTCAGGCTTGACCTGAGGTATCCTAGTACACGAGAACATGCCTTACTAAGCACCAGGTTTAACACTCCTGGGTGATATTCTTAGGATAATTCATATTTTTATTACAAACCCTTATTATGGATTTATGAGTAAATACACCCCCAATGAAAAAGTGTTTATGATTATGGATTATATACACAAATTGTTTCATATTTGTTAAGTATTTTACATGTTTGGAATTCTATATTGTGATTTATAAACTAATCTAGTGTATGCCATTTTTTAGAAATGGCTCATAGTAGAAGGAATGGAAACTGTATCGACAAACACAATCCATGTATGGATTTCCCTCATACTCAAGATAATTATAGTGGATTTGGTGATACCACTGGTGCTAAAAAACTTATAAACATGCTGGGAAAACTCACTCAGGTTGTGATTAATAATGTTACCAATATGGAGCACCCTAATACACAACATGGAGGAACAATATTAGGCTGCTTCATGAGTAATAAACAACTTACATACAATGGGGCTACCAATCCATTTGTAGATGATCAATGGATATGTTCCTTAGAGAAAATATATCATGCTTTGGGGAGTAGTGAATGGTAAAAGTTTTCATGGATGTTTATTGCCTAACAGGTGATGCAGATCAAAGGTGGTCATTAGTTTAGAACACAAGGGAGGATGAATAAGTATCAAATATATAATGGAGGGAGTTTAAGGATAATTTCTTAGAAAAATACTTTCATCATGAACATCAAGCCGATGTAGGAAAGAAATTTCTAAGTCTGAAGAAAAAGGAGGATGACAATGTTGCAAATTACGAGGCTAACATTACATGGTTAGCAAGGAAAGCTGCAGATTATATACATAACCCAAGAAGTAATTTGGATCTATTCATTAATGGGTTTAAACCATTTCTCTAATGAGAATTAGTCTCAAAATCCTTCTCATTGTACAAAGATATAGTCTCGTGTGCTATCATTACAGAAAAAGAATTCTCTATGTATTATGACATTAAAGTGAAGTAAGGGAAGAATATATCTTTAGAACACTCTGAAAAATGAAATAAGGGAAAGAAAAGAAAAGTTTAATTTCCATCATGTAGTAATTGTCGTAAGAAACACCCAGGTACATGCCTAATGGGTATGGGAGTATGTTACAAGTTTAGAGAAAAATGTAACCAAGCTCATAATTGCAAGGGAAAGAAAGAGGCTATCAATATTGAATGATTCAATTGTTATGAAACAAGGAGTTATGAAAATGAATATCCTAATCATCATGAAAATATACCTCAGAATAGTCCAAGAGATCCAGGCCAAGCTTATGCTTACACAACTGCTGAGGTTGATATTACGAATGACGTGGTGGCAGGTACGTTAATCGTTTCTTTAAAATTATCCAATTCTTTAATTGATTCCAGATCATTGAATTCTTTCATATCTTCCAAGTATTCCAAGAAAATTATATATTTCTAATTTGACTTATTAAGGGTGTTTTCATTCAGAACTACGAAGGGAATTATTATTGCAACTATGCTTATTCAATCAGTGACCATTTTGGAATATAAATGTGCATTATCGACAGGTCATATTATCATACCCAAGACTAAATTTGATACAATCCTTAGTATATATTGGATATAGAACCATGATGAGAAGATTTATTGTAAGAAGGAGGAGGTTACAAGTTTTGATGATGGTAAGTAATATATTATCTTTAGAGTAGAAACATCACCATCTCAATCTCATCTAGATCCACCCCTAATAGCTCTACTAAATGAAATTATATGGGAGGAAGGGAGTGAAATAACTATGGCTGAGGAAAGGAATGTTCAAATAGAGGATGTACTGACTGTTCCAGAATGTGTTAATGTGTTTACAGAGGATCTACCTAGACATCCTCTATAATGGGAAATTGAGTTTTCCATTAACTTAATTCCTGGTTCAAGACCTATATTGAAGACCCCTTATAGAATGGACACTGTGGAATTAGTGTAACTAAAGAAAAAAGAAGAGTAATTGAGTAATAAATTATTTATTCACCCTATTTTTTCTCCATGGGGAGCCACTACTATTTTTGTTAAGAATAAATATGGATCTATGAGGTTGTACATTGACTATTGGAAGTTCAATTATATAACAATAAAGAAAAAGTATCCTCTACCCTGCATTGATGATTTATTTTATCGAATTCATGGATCTTAATATGTATCAAAGATTGACCTTTGATCTGGATACCATTAGTTGTGCATGAAAAAGAAAGACATTCAGAAGACAGCATTTCGAACCAGGTATGGGCATTATGAGTTTACAGTAATTTCTTTTGGACTGACTAATGGAACCTCTATTTTCATGGATCTAATTTATAGAGTATTAAAGTAATATAATTATAAAATTGTAGCGGTATTTATTGATGATACCTTGTTATACCCCAAAAGATACGAAGATCATGAAAATCAAATGTACACTATTCTGAAGAGTCTTAGAAGAAATGAATTATATGAGAAGTTTAGCAAGTGTGAATTCTGGCTTCAAGAAATTTTTTTGTGGCCATATTTTCTCTAAGTATGGAATCTCTTTTTATTCTTCTAATACAAGGGAAATCCATGAATGGAAAACACCAATGAGTATAACTAAGATACACAGTTTTATTGGTTTAGCAGGTTACTATCGGTGTTTCGTTCAGAATTTTCCCAATTGGCTAACCCATTAACCAGTCTCACACAAAAATGGGTTAATTTTTTTGGGAGAAAAGAGTGTATTGAATGATTTCATGAATTTAAGAGAACATTAGTTAAGGCTCTGATCATGACTATACAATCGGGGAATGATGGGTTTGTTATTTATAGTAATTCTTCAAATAAAGGACTCGATTGTTTCCTTATGCAGAATGATAGAGTTGTTTCCTCTGCATCATGAAAACTACAAATTCATGAACAAAACAATCACAATCTTGATCTTGAGTTAGTATTTTTAATCTTTTTCATGAAAATATAGAGACACTATCTCTATAGTGAAAAATGTGAGATATATACTGATAACAACAGTTTGAAGTATATATTCTCACAGAAAGAACTCAACACGAGGAAAAGGAGATGGCTTGAACTACTCTAGCATTATGATTTCAGTATACACTACCACACGGGGAAGGAAAATACGGTGGAATATGCTTTGAGCAGAAAAGATCATGGAGTTCGGAAAAAGATGAGAGTTGAAATGGATCATATGTTCAAGGATCTAGTAAAGATGGATATGGGAATAATCATTGAAGGTGAAACATCAATAAATTTTCAAATTGTTTCCAAAAAATATTTAGTATAAAGAGTAAGAAGTTTTAGATTGATGATGAGGAGTTTCAAAATAAAATTAATGCTTCGAATGAAGGGTGATTTATTGACTTCGTATATGAAGATGGAATTTAGAAATTTGGGAAGTGGATTTGTGTTCCCAGTATACCCAATCTAAAAAGTTAATTATTGGATGATACTCATAGATCCAATTTCTCTATACACCCTAGTAGCACTAAGATGTATAGAGATTTGAAGCAAAATTTTTTATGGTACAACATGAAGAGAGATATTTTTTTATTATGTGTAAATATGCATCATTTTTCAATAGGTGAAGACTGGAAGACAACATCCTAGAGGAGTAAAGAAACCTCTTCCCATAACTGAGTGGAAATGGGATGATATTACGATGGAATGTTTCATGGGGATACCAAAGACCCATAGAAGGAATGATGCAATATCGGTCATTATCAATCGTCTTACCAAGTCATCACATTTTATTTCTATAAGAGAATATATACTAATTGAATGTCTAGGAAGAATACATTTAATGATGTTATAAGACATCATGGTGTACCCCAATCATTGTTTTCTAATTGTTTTCCCCATTTTACATCACAATTCTAGAACAGTATTCATAAATACCTTAATACTAAACTTCGTTTGAGCACTGCCTACCACCCTCAAATAGATGGTCAATCAGAAAAGACTATTTAAAACATATAATACCTGTTAAGATATTTTTCATTTGACATTCAAGGTATGTGGGATGATTATTTACCAGGAGTATAATTTTTCTATAACAATAACCTCTATTTATGTATTCAGATTGCACTATATAAAGTGTTATATGGAAAGAGATGTCTCACCCCAACATGTTAGGATGATGTTGGTGATTAAAAAATCATAGGCCCAAAAATTGTTGAGGAAACAATGGAAAAGGTAATGATTATCCAAACCCACTTCAAAGCATCTCAATGTAGGGAAAATCATTATGCTGATATCTAAAGGAAGGATTTGGAATTTCAGGTAGCAGTTCATGTTTTCGTGAAGGTAGCTCCATAGAAGGGTGTTAGACGATTTGGTAAGAAGGGTAAATTATGACCCAGGTACATCAGACCTTTAGAAATTCTAGAACAAATTGGAGTTGTATCTTACTGTTTTGCAATGCTACCAATTCTCTCCAAGGTTCATGATGTTTTCCACATATCACTATTGAGAAAATATATGCCTAACCCAATGCTTGTACTCACTAATGAAGAAATAAAATTGGAACCTGATCTATCTTATTGTGAAGAGCCTATCAGGATTATCGACACCGGTGAACAAGTGTTGAAAAACTAGATGACTTGTCTAGTAAAAGTTCATTTGAGATACCATAAAATGGAAGAGGCGGCATGGGAACCTGTGGAATTTATGATGAAGAACCACCCAAATCCTATTATATAGTAATATTATAGAAATTTAGAGGATAAAAGTAGTTGAAAAATGGAAAAATTTAACAACCCAAGCATTCATGGTACACATCTCTCTGAATAACACAATATCTTGCATTGTACGCAACATTGTGTTCTTGTACACCGATACCAATAAAACTAGCCATTTAAAAAGTAGTTATGAATAGTAATACAAACATTTTAATATTTTATTAATTATATTTTTCAAAATGGACTTCATTTTTCAGTTTAGAATATCCAAATTAGCTAAGGGTTAATTTTTGGTATTTTTCTGAAAACTTTAACTTTTTGATTAATAGTGAAAACACTGCTTTATTGTTTAAAACCGAATTTTTTATTTAAATAATATGTTTTTATTTAAAATTATTTTAAAGTAAAAATTAATAAATAATAACTATATTAGTCCAATGTAATTTATTTCAGTCATTTTATAACAATATTAGACATATAAAATTTTATTGAACTTTTTTAACGTCTTTTACCCACCTTTTAGGCACATTTTCAAATTTACATAAAATATAATTTTACATCTTTTCTGAATTTAATTTTAAAAATCCTAAAACATAGTTTTCATGATTAATTAATATTATATTCAATATGATGATTTTATTTGGTGAATAGTAACTTTTGAATTATATTTTCTACGGTTAAAAGTAAATAGGGTAAATAAATGTGAAAATAATGTTATAATTAACCTAAAACTTGTCATAATTCTATTGGATATGTTTATTTCAACAAAAATAAACTTTAGGAATAAAATACGATCCTTTTTATCATCATGGATTAGATTAGAAAATTTATTATATTTTATTTAAAGAGGTGTTAAAAGTGTTAAATTCAAAGTTCAATAACTAAAACATTATAAATATAGGGATAAATATAAGATAAATTCAACTATAAATATTCATTATAAAAATAAAATGATATCCTAAATCATTGTATTTTATTTATAATTTTTAAACACTATATAATTAAATTTATTTATGACACAATGACGATGTAGTAATAACCTTATTAATGAAAGATATAAAAATTGATATTATAAATACTAAAATAAATGTAAATTGAATCTTTTGATGCTATACACAAATTTTATTTTTTAATATGACATGTTATGGTTTATTTAATGTATTTTTTTGAAGTAATCATGTTTTTATAACTTTCAAAAAAATATAAAATAGTTTCAAAATTTACATAGGGTTATTTTTAAAACAATTACTATTTTATTAAATGATATAGTACTACTAAAAATATTATATTTTGACATAGCTCATAGATAAGTTTAGATATTTCCTTAATGAACTACTTGAGGTTTTCTTTTAAATTTATAATATGTTTTTTAACCATGTAATATAAAAATACAAGAAGACATGGTAAATGTTAAACTATTTAACTAAGAGTTAAATTTAAAAGATAAGGTCAATATGTTGTCCTAAAATTGTCTAAAACCTATTACCTAAGAATATTTTTACCCATACCAACATTATCATCAAAATAAATATATTTTTAGATATTTTAAAATGAAAATTGTTTTATAATAAATTAATATTTCAATATTTTCCAAAAGTTCCCCTCACCTATATTATAAAAGGGTACTTCCCCTTTTCTTAAATTCACACCTCCAATGCCATTTGGCTCAGCCTACCCCTGATTACATATCTTCCCAAATAACCTATCTTAAACCTAGAAACCTTAATTTTATCAGAAATTCATCCTATAGAGCCCTTTTGTTCAAACTAAAAGGAAGCAAATGAAGAAGAGGTAATTATTTCATCACCTCTTTCAAAGTTCTTTTCTTCTTCAACGTTCTCATTCATTGTTTTTTCTATACAAAAATAATAGGTCCATTTAATTATACCTATGGCGATGTTATTATAAATATGGTACAACGATATTCATTATTTTATCCATCCTATGAATGAAAAAGTCACCATAAGTGTGTATGTATAGCTTACCATCTCCACATCATGGTGTAGTATGTTATTCAACACATCATTATTTGGATGGGTATAATAATGAGTATAATTGATTTAAATAATAAATATAACATGTTAAATATTCTTTATATATAATATAAAGTCAAATTATATACTATTTCACCATCATTATAATGACATTATCGCTCCTATGTATGTACAATTTACCGTCTCCACGACACGATGAAATTTCATTCCCCATCATAACCATTAAAGAATAATTTCCATTTTATGAATACAAATAATTTTTAATAACTTAGTATCATTATGGATATGAATAAAATAAATAATATCTATATCAAACATGAATTACATTTAAAAAAATATAAAATAAAATGAATTAGATAACACCCGAACAATGATACTATTGAAATATTTTGAAGAATGAAATATTAGATGATCATATATGATAAAATAATTACGTATGTTTTTATTTTATAATTTAATAACAATGATTTAACCATTATTCATGAGGTTAACATACAATTTACAAAGTAAAAGTACAATTTAAGATTTAATTATACAATCTCTTTATTATAAGAGTTTGTTTATATGTAATTATCCACTGAGAATTCTCTATCATTGACATTAATGTTTCTTAAAATGTATTTAAAAACATTTCCACTATTTTCTAGAATATGAGTTAAATTCATTTGTAACCATTTTTGAATTTTTATAAAATGTTTTGAATGGAGTTGTTTTTTTCAAACAAGGTAATTTATGACATTTTTAACAAATTAAAGAAAGAATGTTTTTAAACTCAAATGGAGGGTGTGACTATTTTCCTTTTTTGTAACACCATCAATGATTCCATTTCAAGCAATATGAATATTTTTGAAATAAATGTTTTTCCTTTATAATTATGATACATTTAAATGATTTCATGTAGAAAGATATATTTCTCTGAAATATTTTCTTATTGATTTCATCTATGTCAACATCTATTAATGGATTTTATGTTTAATTGAAGTTGATTTATTATAAAACAATATTCCATATTGTGTTGATTGTTTTATGATACATTCGACTGTGGATGTGCTATTTTTATGCCATTTACTTTTAATGGTTAAAGTATTAACATTTCCTATGTTAGTTTAATATGAATTTTTATGTCATGTTTCACCCATTTCATATAAGGAATGCATTGTAGGTAGTATGTGACGGCGAGGCCCAATATAACCCCTCGATTTATCGGTAGGTCTCATGAGACAAACTAGTGTCTTGGTATCAGGCCTTGACAAAAACAATTATTTTTAGTGTTGGCACGAGGCCTTGAATATGTGGTTATGATGTCAGGAATTATACATTACATCATTATGTGATTAGATATTGATAATACATGTGATTATTTGACTAATATAATATCCATGTGAATAGTAAATGGCATTAACTGATTTATCATTTACATATTTTTCTAATGTTAAAGTATAGAAGGATTTTGTTTTAGTCTTATAAATTTCCTTAAATGTTTATGCTTATTTATGTTAGCTTCTACTATATTGTTATCCTTACTTTGCATCCGAGATCACCCCTTTGTTATGATTTATTTTCCAATGATGCAATGAAGTATATTATGATTGACCTGTAGGGATAGGCTTACAGATATGAGTGTGTTCAAAGGAGACACATGTTTTTCATTTCATAATGCAATGCAAAACTAATGTATGTACCTAATAATTCCATGGCTACTAAACTGACCGGTCTTTCTGAACATGATCTCTTATAATCATGCCAATGTTATCTAATAATGTACTGACTCTCGATAACTAGGTTCACAATGTTACCTCACGACTCTGGCCTACCACCTGCCCGACCTGTAATAGTGGTCTGGTTCCTTCCCCATCCTGAATACATAGATGGTGTCTGATTGGTGGTGAACCAGGGCTTGTTAAGCTGGTCGCCCACTTTACCACACGTGGGTTCACTGGACCACGTGCCAGCAATACGGTCTGCTACTCCGACGTGGTTAGGTGGCCGCATTTTTCACTGCTAACCACTGACACAAGAAATGATGGCTCCTTCTACTCCATTGTGATATTCTCTCAGCACAACATTGTGGCTTAACACCACCACCAGTGGCCGCCAATACAGGCCACCATCGACGAACGCCAGTGCACCAACAACGTCTTCTGCAGACCCCTAGTTCCACTCTAGTGGTCTATTATTAAATCTATATGAACCTCTGGCCTCCATAGGGTTCCATCCTTTCTAATATGTCCTTGAAAACTCTATTATACCAACTTGGAGGTTTTGCGACAAAGAACGTACAAGAACACCCAAAGGCAGAGGGGCTCGGGCCTTGTTCGTGTCGTCCTACACCCTCCTCGTTAGAGTTTAAAACAAGGGGGAGGTTCAAGATTATAAAAACAAGATAACCCCAATTCAAACCTTAATTATAAGAACCCTCCCACAATAATAAGAGATATGAAAAATCAATATGTACATGGGCTGATCTGGGTTTGTTGTTTTAGAATTAAGAATAGGAAAAATCAAAACCAAAATAACCCATACACAGGGAATGTTCATTATTGATGTCGATCTATTTGAAGCCATTAGATTTTATTGACTTCAGGTCCCAAATCCTTCCATCAAGGCTCTATCCACACTTTATGATCTTACATAATTCTTTTTTGGAGATAAAAATATTTCTTCTTAGATTCGTGTGATAAATTATCAGACCTCCCACTATTTTCTCTATCCCATTATCTAATTAAAAGTTAAATGTGTCACAATGTTTCTATTTTTCTGTAACATCACATCATTACACTATTTCATTTATTAAATAATTTCTATGTTACAATTTTGTTAAAGGGTCTCATTAATGAGGTGTTCTATTTCAATGTTGGATCATTTCTAGTTGAATCCCATCCTTTTTAGTTCAACGGTGACCTCATTATTTTGATCTAAGAACCGGTTACAATTCTAGAAAAATATGCTCACACATTTATTTAAATGAACTAAAAAAGTTCAAAAATAAATTTCAGGCTCACCGGGGCTCGAAATCAGGTGATGTTTGGTCATCTAGCCTTAAAATAATCTAATAATTATTTTTAATAAAATTACAAGGTATTTCGGGAAAATTATATCACTAATTGGAAATATATTAAAATAGAACTCACATTTATGGGGGATGTTAAATATTTAATATAGGTTAGTAGAAGAAAACAGACATACAATGTTGTTTACCTTTTATGAAATGTCATCCCATGAACATCCTAAACTAATCTGGGTGTTTTTATAATAATATTTTTCTTCTTTACTAAACACATACTCTTTATTTTCTATTTTAATATATAAATAAACTCTCAAAATATTAGGGCATACTTCTATAGGATATTATTTTGGAGAATACGTTAAAATCAACTAATCTATCTGGAAGAAATTTTTATTCTGAATTAGAAGTCATATTGCACTTAGCTCAACATGATATGGTTCATTTATTCTCTTGGTCTTGTTAATTTATCAAATAAAAAGGTTCATGGTTTGATAGTTTGGTTTTAAGAGAGCTTTAGTGTGTAGAAGGTTGATAAAGTGTGAGTTTTAATAAATGGGAGAGAAGGGGTATTATATTAATGTTTCTAAGTGAAATATATTCTTCTCAAGAAAACTTTTTTGTGTAAACATTTTTTTATTTAAATATAAAAAGTAAAATATCAAAAAATAAATATATAAAATAAAAATTTAATTAAGTAAATTTATATAAATAAAATAAATAATACAAGTATAAATTAAATATATCACATATAACTTTATTAAAAGTATTCATATATTAGTCAATGAAAGTTGAAGGGTTTATATAAAATTATGTATTTTTATATCTCCCTTAATAAAATAAATACTTTTAATGGGAAGTGATTTCGAGAAATTATCATTAAGTTGACACCCAGTATTAATAAATTCCAAATATATATACCCTTTATGGACATGATCTTTTATAAAATGATCTATTATATCAATATACTAAGTACTATTATGACTAACATAATTTTTGGAAATATTTTTCATAGGAGAATTATCACCTAAAACTATAATATGGTTAAATTATATTCAAATTTTAGGAAGAGTTTATTTCATCAACAACTCTTTTTTAGAATAGAATCCTTCAAAAATTTATTTCTCCTTATATATTGAAAATGAAAATAAATTATCATTTTTACTAGAACACGAGACTACATGCTTTCCTAAAAGGAGAAAATCACAGGAGGTACTTTTTTCAATCTAGTGAACACCCTCCAATATAAGAATATTAATATTATTTTAAATTAAATTCAAAAGTTTTTAGATAATGTAGTGATAGAAAAATAGTTATTTTTAAATATATATAAATCCATCTAAAATTAATATGATGTGATTATATTCTCTCTCTTTGGTTACCTTTAGAATAATAAATATAAAACACAGTTTTAGGTCTACTAGTAGTAAAATATAGAAAACTTGTAATCATGCCTATATATAACTTATTTTCAACTTGTTCTATAGATTCATCAAAAACATTTATTATATTACTATACATATAAGTTTCATAAGTCATATTATTTTCAAGTCCAACCATTGTCAATAAATAAAATAATGTTATCTTCAATTCCACCCAATTCCAAAATATTTTTTGAAATTTTTTAAAACCAAGAATGAAATTCAATTATCATTTCATGATCATTTAAAATTCACATCAAACAAGATTTAATAAATGATTATAATTCATTTTATTATGAAATCCAATAATATTTGTTTCTAAATAGATTTGAACACATAAAATCTTTGAACAATAAATTTTCCTTAAAATAGTACCATCTTACAACCCTATTGAAAACTAAATAATCAAATAGGTTTAGGAGCCAGGAAAGCCGGTTCCTAAAAAATGTATTAAAAATATGAAACTAGGAGTACAAGGGGGTTTGAAAAGATAATAGTAAGAAACCCTACGCATGTCCAAATCGACAAATTGTGAAACAAATTCAGCAGAAATAAAAGACCATCCAGAGGAGGCCTCCATAATTACCCTCTTTGAATGCGCATCCACAACCTAATTGGACTCCCTATAGAGATGGTTGAAATCACACTATATGTGTTTAAGAAACCACCTATAATCAATCCTGAAAGGTAGCAATTTCCATGGTACTGATTTGGATCATGTCATTATGATGTGAACTGCAATAGTGGAGTCAGATTCGACCCAAAGGTGCCTCCATCCATAATGAGTGGCATAACTTATTGACTTTATCATATCCTATAGCTTAGTTTCGATCTCCATGACATTTCCAATATTATTGTGGAAGCATCCTTTAATGAAGCCCCAATGAGTGCATAAGACTCCACCACATCCCAAAGGCCCTACTACACCAAAATCCTCCCTATAAACATTCCCATTCAGCCATCCTAAAATAGGATGAATCCATATAATGGATTTAAGAAAAATAGGTTTTTTTATTCTACTAGTTACACCAAAATATCTCATAATAACCAAGTTAGTAATGTCATTTTTCATAGTGATAATATGCAATTTGGAGGCAGTCAGAACATTCTAATAAATTGTGTATGGTCTGGCCTCCCATGATGTACATTGTCCCTAAAAAACAATGGCATTCCTAGATTGACATGTCACATTGAAGACAACAACAACAGTCATGATGAACAAAGCCCCAATCTGTTCACTAAGCATTGCATGCTAGACAGATGCTATCAGTGCCTCCATTTGATGAATATGAATCTACACAACAAAATAAACCTAAATGTGCATCCATAACCTATAAGAGAAGAAATAGAAGAATATATGAGAGATAGAATCCTCAGCACGAAGACATATGTAGAATGCATATGAAAATTGGATTCCAATTTTTTGGAGAAGGTTGTTCACTGGAAACCGATTTTCCCAAAACCTCCAGATCAGTAGGTAATAGGAGGGTGAAATGTAAAATACTCGGAACATCCTTATCCATGTAGGAATAAACGAGACAATATCAGACATGTTCTTGTAGAATTCAATATAATAGATTCACCCCTTGGTGTTGGGAGTCCAAACACGGGTGCCAACATTAGTGTAAATATAGCCCTAATGTTTGAGGTAGATTACTGTAGGTAGGAATCTCTGAAAATCAGCAGATGATATTTCATCAACAATAGTAATCTTCTTTAAAGAATGAGGCACCAAAATTAGTTCATTAAGGGGATTTCCTAGCCAAGGTACAGACCAAGCATTCAGAGTAGATTTCCAAATCATCTGCCAGTTCGATTAGCACAAGAGCTTCAAATATAAATTTCTAAGTGATAGCCCTATAGAATAAAAAACATGCATAGAAAATCCATTATGCATATTCTGAATAAACCTATGGGAGAGTAATTCTAAAGACATGTAATTGTATGTGAGTAAGTTCCATGTGAATTTACTATGTAATCATTAAAGATCATAGGATCCTTAATGCCCATTCCCCCCATTTTAATGGGCATTATAAAATCATTCCAAGCAACAGTGATGAGTTTCCTCTCATGGATGGATCCAGTCCTGATAAAATTTCTGATCAAAACTTTCAACTCCTTGAAAAAATTTATAGTCCATTTATATATAGAGAAACCCTAAAAAAAATTAAGGTGATCACAAAATTAATAAAGAAGACCCTCCCTGCAAGGGACATGGTTTTACTTTCCATGTGGCCATATGGGATATGATCTTTGAAGAAATGTTTTCAAGGTAGTCTCTTTTCAACCTTCCCCAAAAAAGGGTTACTCCAAGATAATTAGAAGGGAGAGTCCATTTTTTGACCCCACGCTTCCTGAAATCTTTTTTTCCTTGTAGAAAGTAATTTCATCAATAAAAACCACAAAAGTCTTGCTCCAACTTATAGCCTGACAAGAGACATCCTCATAACGTGAAAAAATCTTTTGGACACAAGAAATAGTGCATTTTTCAGCATGTCCAAACAAGAGGATGTCTCAGTATAGAGCAGATGTCACAGTGAAAAAAGGTTACATCCAGCTTTCATTTTCTTATAAACACCAGCCTGGGCCAGATCATTCATGAAAACCAATAATTAATATCCCTTCATGGAAAAGAGTAGTCTAGATAATGGGTCACCTTGTCTAACACCTCTGGAGCATTGAAAATAACAACTCAGTGACCCATTGATATGGATGTAAATACTAGTACTTTTAAATATTATATGGACCAACATAATGATAGAGTTTGAGAAAACATGTGTCTTTTACATTGAAAACATAAATTACCATTTTATAGTATCAATATCCTTTGAAATTTATATCTTGATTGGAAAGCTACCATGCCTAACTTTCCTTCTCATGATATTGACACACCTAGAAGTAGTGAACATACAATTTTGAATGCATCTTCTATGTACAAAACCAAACTCGTTATCAGTGATAACATTCTTTACAATGATCCCCAAACTGGAGGCCAAAATTTTACTAATAATATTGTGTATGGTGTTCCCAATAGTGATCAGTATAAAGTCCTTAATTTCTAGTGCATTTTCGTTCTTCATTAACAAAGCAATGACACACACATTTACACCATGATGCATCGATGCATGAGTGAAAAACTCTTTGATAGCACTACTGATATCCTGGTGCACAATGTCCATGTTAAACAAGAAGAAATTATTGGTAAACCCATCAGGGCCTTCCACACTGTCAATATTTAGAGAAAATAGGGAATCCATGATCTCATGTTCAAGTGGAACATCAACCAACATCTAATTTTGCTACTCATAAAAAGTAAGATTAATATTTTCATTCATTCTGTATGATAAATCCTCATTCCCACATGTGTTTGAATATTCAAAATAACAAACATCATTATTATAAATCTGAAGCTTAGAGTTTAAGACAACTCTATTAATTTACTAAGATGTGAAACCTTTTCGGATACATCTCTCCCTGTACAGGAAATGAAAAAATTTGGAGTTTCAATCTCCCTCTTATAACCATCAGACATTATAGGGGTTTCTGGCCATCCATTCTTACAGATTCAGCAAGTCATCAATATGAGAAAGGGCTTATACTTCATCTCTAGAGGGAGAATCCTACTGCTGGTTACCATTATGAAATTGAAGAAGTTTTTGTTCAGTATCCATGATATAATTTTCATGATTGGGAAAGGATGACCTCCTCCACTCTCTAGTCAATTGTTTTTAGCATTTTTGATCTTGATGATAGGAACAAAAAGGGGGCTGTAAGAAAACTCATATTTCCAAGAATAAAGGAGCACCACATGACATCTAGACACAACAAGCCATGAGTTATTAAATACAAAAGGAAAATGGAAGAGCACATATTTCAATCACATACGTCAATCAGGATGATATTATCATCAGAGTGATTCTTTGTTATGATGAGTCCAAAAATAATCAGGGGATCATTCCCTTCATCAATGCAGGCCAAAAACCTATCGATTTTCCTGGTGTGCCTCCCATTAATGGTGTACCTACTCGAGGTGTGGTCACACTCTAACGGTGGGCAATTCAACCAGCCTAAAATATTCAATTCATGAAAGGAAGTAGGAAGTAGCTAACTTGTTGAAATTATAACTAGTTTCTCCTATGGTCAGAGCCCAGTATTGAAATCACCAAACGACATCTAACTAGGGGATATTCCATCAGAAATAAAATTCATGTTCATCAAAATATCTTTTCTTCTGTGATATGAGTTAGAGGAATAAACACAAACTATAGATATCCCAATATCGTGGAATGCCATATCATCCAGGAAACATTGATGGTAATCAGTGTTGGAAATAACATGAACACTGTCATGTTTGAGGACATATAATTCCTCATCCCACTATCTTTAACATGTTGTGAGATTGGTGAGTAGCCAATTGAAGACCATTTAATAGATTCTAGCTTGAGAGCTTCATTTTTGGTTCAGCAATGGAAATCAATAAAGGATTGTTGGTCGTAAGAAAATGCCTAAGGGCTTTGACTATAGGGGGGTTCCTAAGCCCTGGGAAATTACAGAAGAGAATATTCATTTATTGATAGTTGAGTTTCCTCTTGTCTAAGTCACCATTTCTTCATGATATCCAATTTATTTGATTTATTATTTCCATTATCCTTGCCTTTAGAGACCTTATTATTAAGACATTCATTAATTTTCTTAGGGGTAGGAGAAGAGTCATCCTTCCCACTGATTTCAACGATTATGTCAATGAAAGGAGTATTATCGTCATCATATTATGCCCATGATTTCTCATAGAGAGGTGAGAATTGTTTTGGAGGGTGAGCAAAGACTACATCTACAGCTCCCGAAACTCACCTTTTTGCTGATTTCACCAGATGTACCTTAGTAAAGGAGTCCATCTTATAAAGATCATATCTAGCCAAGGATACAGTATGCAAGGAAGATACTTGCACAGAACCAGTATAATCCACTTGTGAGTCTGTGACTACCTCATCAGATCCTCATATAGCAACATTGAAATTATACTACTATCCACCAATATCCTGGCCTCAACCGTGTAGGTCATGACCTAAATTGCAGGTCTTCGCATTCTGTCCATTCAAGAATGAAGTAGGAACTTCTGAGTCTAGGACTAATTCATTAGAGAAGCATATAACAGTTCTGAAATTCTCCTACTGTTCAGTAAGGGCCTGGTCTGAATCTTGTAGATCCTGGCTTGAGTTACATGGCCTCTCATTATATTAAAGACCACAAACTAAAGATAGAAAATAGATTCATGTAGAAAAAATAATTTTACCATCATCATATGGGGCCTTATAAGCCTGTTAAATGACCACAATATGTGGATGGGGTTGTGAAATCCCAGAGGACACTCGGATGTCCTCAAGCACACCCTCCGGATTGCTAGAATCATAGTACTGCATTTGAGTTATTAATTCCTCATCTTGTAAACCAATGCAGATATCTGGAATGTCAACGACCATAAATGGATTAAGTGCATGATGGAGGAGAAAATCATTATTAGAAACCTCCACATGAAAAATGTCAACAAGTGAAACCAAATCAGTATATATTCCAGTGTCTTCCGCATGTTGCGACTCCCGATTAGGTTCCTCACCAGTTTCCCAACATTGAGAAAGATTGGTCTTGCACCAGAGTTTGCAAATGGAGGATCTTTAGCCTTCCCTTTTACAATGTCCATGCCTCTTTTTCATGCTTCCATAACATGACCCTTCAGGTAGCATTTTTCATAAACATTGGAGTGATTTCACTCAAATGAGATATGTAAAAATAAATATCAACCATCACAAAACCCAAGCATCCTTTCATAAAAAATTTCTAAGTAAAATATTTCATACGTCATGGTAAGAACCACCTCCTCCACCAAAGTACTAGACATTTCATCTTCAAAAATGCCACTTCGAAACCGACAATACATTGGATTTTTAGTTCACTTATCAATTCTGATGGGATTTCCAACTAAGGAAACTATATCCCATATAATTCTAGGATCACAAACAATTGAGTTTAAAAATGGGGATCCATAATTGAGTATGTGTGTTTTTGACACTAAATGGATCAATGTTCTTGTCCCATTCTTGAATTATTTGAATTCCTGGCTTCATGGATATAACACCAAAACTCTATGCCCTTATTTTGTGCTCATCTTAAGGAAACATAATATGAGAATATCCTTTCCACATTGATTTCATTGTCTAGTCCTTATACCCCCACACTACAGAAATTATTTCAGTTAGATTAGTGAAACCACACATTCCCTCACCCCTTGGAGTCAGGACATGATCTATAATAAAAAATTTGAATATCTTCACCCTTTCTCAATGACCACCTGATTTTTTGAGACTTGCTCAATTTTCCCCTTCATTACGATTTTTTCAGGAAAGGGAACTCCTAAATTAGAGAAACTGGATGGATCTCTCACAATATCAGCAAAATTATTTATCACACCTGATGAGTCTGAAGGATTCAAACGATATGAAAAATTATTCTTGAGAGACACACAGCGAGCGAACAATTCCTTGTGCCTTGGTATCACATTGAAATTCAGGTCTAAAACTACCTTAATGCAGTCAATAGAGTCACCCTTCGCACAACCTCCATTTTGGAAAAGGATACCCCTTACACCCCCTTACTATATAAATTGAAAAAAAATTTTGAAAATAAAAGAACGTATTATTTCATTATAATCTCTAAGATCTTTTTAAAGACATATGGATCATTAATATATTTAAAAATAGAATTTAGAAGTTGAGGGTTTTTAAATCATGGAGGTAGTTCAACATAGACTTCTTACATTAAATAACAATTTTAAAAAGAAATATTTTAAACCAATCTAATGAAATTTAAAATTTATATGTGATACATAGAAAAAAAGTATTCTAATAGATTATAGCATATAAATAGAGTAATTTTTTTTAATAATATATTCATTCTTAATAGTTGTATCTTATAGTGACTAGTCTGACCTTATTCCTAGTGAATATACCTTGAACATCATTATTATTTCCATAATCCCATTTTATTCCAATAAATTGACGGTTCAATGTCCTATTAATTTATTCTTAGACATCACTATTCTTAAAATATATTAGTTCTTTTAGTACATAAATCATCCAATTATCTTTTTCTAAGGAATATTATAATGATTTAGGAAAACATTGGATAGAAAGGTAGTGGAGTCATCTTAGTATCCAATATTCATTTGAGTCATAACTCTTATGTATAGGTCCCATATAGAAGATTATAATGTATGGTCCTTTAATTTTATAATCTATATAAGAAATACACTTTTAAGTTCACCAATTTCACATTCTTCATAACTAGATTGATTCTGATCATATTATAATTTACATTAAAAATAATATTTAGAATATTTATGTATATGCTTATTTAAATAATTAGTAACATAATATTCAAGACCTTTATTTTGATCAAAAGGTATAATTATATCAAACATTACATGAATAGATTCTTCAACTATCCTTGAGTTTTTATTGCACACTTTAAAACCTATATAAGTGGAATAATATACATGAAAGAGTCCATCATTAAGATTTTTGTAAAAAATAACAATGTTTTACTTTTTATAAAAAATGAATATCATCCATCCAAATACATTAAAGTATCCACCTTTTCATTTTCTATTATTGTATAATTCATTTGGAGCCTTTTTTAATAAGGGTCTAAATAAAACTCTACTCTTGATATGACAATATATATCAATATCCTCTACCAAAAATAGGTGGGAAAAATAACATAGTTATATTCATTTCTTGAATAGTATGATTTATTCATTCAGTAATTGTATTTTATTAGGGTGTTCATAGAGAAGAGAAATTATGTTTAATACCAACTTTTGATAAAAATATTTTATATTCATAATTTAAAAATTATATTCCCTGATCTCTTTCTAATGAAATTATTTTAAACTATTTTTATATTTAAAAAGTTTTAAATAAACTCCCAAAAATTGAAAACCATCAATTTTAAATATTATAAAGTAAACACTGGTATGTTTGAAAAAATAAACAACTGAAAAAAAGATAAAGAATTTTTCTATAACTTTTGGTACTCTTGATGTTTCACATAAATCAATGTGGATAAGTTCTTAGGGTTTATTTGTAGAAAACATGTTAATATATTTAAAATATGACTGTTTATTCTTTCTTATTTGTAATAAATTGAAAATATTAATCTAATTTAATATAAGACTTGGATGTTTTAAAACTAAATATTTATTTGATAATATAGAAAAAAATAAATGGACATGTGCATATTTCTTATTCCATTTCTAAGAATAATTTACTTTATATATTAAACAAATCTATTTATATTCATACAAGTAACTAATTTCTTATTTAATTTTTTTTCTATGTGAAATACATTTAAAACATTTATCTATAAAGAAACATGATTTTTTTGGGAAAATTAATAGAAAATGCATAATCAAAGATTTTATGAATTATTATTAGAGTTTGATTCTTTCATTGAACATAGATTAATTTTTTTCAATATTTACTTTGGAACACCCACTGATCCAACTCCATTTATCTTTTCATTAGAATTATCTCAAAGGTAACAAAGCCTCTATCTATTTTTAAAAGTGTGTGGAATTTTGAAAAGTCTATACTCATATACCTTGATTAACCACTATCGATATACCATAAAGCGTTTATTTTTCTTATGGGTTTTAAAAAATAAAAAATATCAAACAAGAATGTCTTTTAAAAACCCAATTATCTGGGGACCAGTTGTGTTAACAAGTAATGATCTGGGAAGCAAGACTTGTTTAATTTTTATAAAAATTCATCATTTATCATTAGATTATATTCTATATATATATGATCAATTTTCACTACTTATATAGGGATTCATTATGAAACAATTATTATCATAATGACCATTAATTAAATAATAAAATAAGGTAACATTAAAAATAAGTTTATTTATTAAACCATATTCAAAATATATTTTATTAACATTCTATTTTCACAATTTCTTCCAAAATAATATTTCACTTTCCTTAAAAAAATATTTACAATAGCATTTTTTGTGGATTTATCTCCCTTATTTAAATACTATACATACATTAAAAGGATTTTAATTCATACAGAATCAATGTAATTATTGTTTCATGCATAGTGCAATTTTAACCATATCCACATAGTTTTTCATTTAATTCGATGTGTTGTTTTAGAATAGAATCTTCAAAATTAAAAATCCATTATTGTAATTCATCAATTAATATTTTTTATTAGTGAATAATATTTTTCCTCAACTATATAACAATATAAATCTAATTTATAACTTGACCAAACATTGAAATTTTATGTAGATAAATAATTGGATTGTACCACATCTTCTTTCCCCACAGATCACATGTTTCTTTTATGATTTGATGGATTCATATTTAAATTAGATATTCAGGATATTATATAATATTAAGAAACAATCCATGGATACTTAACATAATATTTTAAATTTTCATTCATCATAATCTTTAATTTGATTCTTCATTTCCTTTAGTTGTATTTTTTAATTATAGTCTTTCAGTTTCAAGCCTTCATGTTTGATATTTCCCATTTTCTTACAATCATTTCAGATAAAATCTCTCAATCCATGATAATTCTATTTTTAATTAGTATTATACTTCTTGGAAACTCTTGTTAAATTATTTAAATAATTGACACATCTAACAAGATGAGCCAGTTCTTCTTTGGAGTATGAAAAGTTAGAATCACTTGATAATGAAACAATATCCTTGATATTCATTTATATTTTTTAAGAGGAAAATTTGGTTGAAATATTTTTCCAATTTCATAATTATGTTCTCTTTTTATACAATAGTCAATTTAGTTTCATTCATCATAAATGTACCAATGAGATCTTTCATTCCTAATTCATTAACTGGTGTAAATTAACTAATAATAGTATAAATTACACATCAATTTATAGAGTGAAATTATAATAATATCCAACTCCGGATATTTCAGTATAATTGACACACCAATATAAAAAATAAATTGACAATTTATGTCAATATTCCATTCATTTGAGTAATAATTTCAGCATCATATATTATAAAATTATTAATGTTCAGCATAGTAGTGTATTTTCTCCATTATTTGATGTTTTCTATTCTTTAATAAGATAAATCTATAAGATTCCAAATTTTTTAGGTAGTATAACATTGATAAAAACAATTAAATAAACTAGGCTAAGTCCATATATGATAACAATAATAGTTGTTGAATTTACATCATATTCAAATTCCTTTACAGCCTCCCACTTTTATATTTCAATGTAAATTTAATAAGGTTTAAAAATATTCATATTAGCATTAAAAAATAATTCTCAAAAGAGATTATTATTATTTCATTCCAAAATCATAGTTTTTACCTTGGAAATATCACACTCAGATCAAGGTAATTCATTCTTTTAGATCCCCCATAGACATAATTTTATTATAGAGATCTTAAAACAATTCATGATAAATATTAATAGATTTATTCAATGATCACGCATTTGATAACCATTGTTGGTCCGAAAAAGTAAGGACATATGAGTGGGGTGGGGGATTTCATACTGTTAATAACAATTGGATAATATATAATTAATCCCACATTGTGATGAAATGTAGTATTCCTTTATTCAAATAGAATTATATGTGAAAAATAATTATGATAAGAAAAAATCAATTTTATAGTGGTATGGGAAAAAATTAACCCCTAGTCCACTCCACCAACACTATCTTTACATGATTTGTGATTTTTTCTAATAATGACCTTTTATCATGGACCATAATAATAAAGTGTAGGTATATTAAACCTTAATAAAAACACAAATCTATCATAGGAAACCATTATATTCATAAATTAGGGAAAAAGTTGATAATCAAAAATGAAAGAATACTAGTAGTAGAATATTAAATAGAAAAAGATGAGTTGTTGGATGAATAAAAGTTTTTCCAATAGTTATAGAAAGAAAGTAAAAAATGTTGGATACTATTTTTCTAATAATAACATCTTCATGGAATTATAGATTCAAAGATCTCTTTTTTTGTATATGATTTGAAAATAAATATATAAATTGAAAAATAACCCTAAACAAAAATAGAATGAACACACAGTAACAAATTACAACATATATGTCTGTAATGAATATTATTGAAAGCATCAATTAATTAATTCAAATAATAAAAAAAATTCACATTCAATGGGTAGAATGTTTTCTCCTTAATAAAACATGAATCCAATGAAAAACATAGTAATCAATTAGATCATAATTATTAATTACTAAAAAAATAATTTTAATTAGAGGTATATTAGAAATTAGAAATATTAGATATATTCTCAATATCAAATCATTAATTAATAACCCCATTGAGAATAAACTAGAATAATGAGTAAAACCTGGTCATACATATAAGAAAACATTACTACATAAATTATGAAAAAAAAACACTCACAATCATTGAAATTTTAATTTGAATCACTCATGAAAATTGAAACTTCCCTAAAAAATTGGAATAATTCAGTCTATTGATTAAGAGACATTATATAGGTTTTTAAACAAGCTTGTAATGAGATATTTATTCATGAAATTTTTTTAACATCTCAAGAAGATTCTATAATTCAATTTCAGTAGATGAATTATTTAATCATATAATTTCTTTTCATTGTGATAGATTTAAAAGTACAGTTCACAATTTACTATTAATTCTAAACATTATGAAAAATAACCATACATTACACTCATGAATGTATGGTTCTTCAAAATATTTGGTTTCCAATCCAATTTTATATTTTAACTATAGGTTACAAAATTAGTGTCCCTTACCAACAATTTGGTTCTCAAAAATAACATTCTCCATAAACATAGGGGTTAAAATAGTGATTCCAGACACATTAGAATATCCACCAGAACACATTTAAAAACATTAATCCAACTAATTTAAGAATAAAAAAAATATTTTATGAAATATAAACATTAAATTAATTTACATTAACTTCATTAATAAAAAATATAACTGTATTTATGAGCATCAAAATAAATTAAAAATTAAAGAATTTTCTTGTATAATTATATTACCAACCACTTATGCCTCATCAAATACATGGTTTACCACTTAGATTACATAAATTTATGGTTTCACCACAATATATTCATCATGTGTGTGGTTTTATTTAACATAATTTGTTTTTTTTTCAATCTATAATATACAATAGATGTTCCTCATTTGATAGATCATGGTCTAATGATATGGCCTTTGAGCTCAGTCCCTATGAAAGATCAGGTTTGTACTTCCCCAAGACGATTCAGATAATACATTAGAAACTTGAGAATGATTCGATTGAATCACCATGTGATAAAAAACCATCATAACATGATAAATAAATTTAAAAGGGTCAATATATATGGATCAATGTTTATTTATTTACAAATATAATAACATTATTTTATGTGGATATCGATAGAAACATATTACCACTTGTTTTAATTCCAAATACTTTTAGTCATTATTATCATATATTTTTTCATCTCTATATTTACCGAGCGTGTTGTTTAATTGATCTAACCTTACTCCCCATATCCTCATCTAGATTAGCCCCCAATAACATTCATTCTATAGCTTCATCTTACCACATTGGAGTTCAACACTTCTTTTTATAAAGGGATCCATAAGTACCCATCTGAAGACTTAAATGAAATACATTCTTGTATGAAAACATGACTATAAATAGATATTTATCCAAAATACCTTTTAAATATACATCTTCTTCCCAACACAACTTCTAGGGTTTTTATGGTTACCTCAGACTGACCATCCGTAGGAGGCTGATGTGTAGTTATAAATCAGAATCATGTATTCAAAATTCACTGAATATATATCTAAAATATAGATCTAAAGATCAAGTATTGATCTGATATAATATGATACAATACTCCATATAACCTTATTTCTTACATAATTTATATCCATTAAATTTTATCAAGAGATAAATATTCTATAATTTTAATGAAATATGTGTAGTTAAAAAGGTGATTATCTATAAATCAAATAGAATTATTGGATTTTGATGTTTTGGGATGTCAGATGATAAATTACATTGTGTAGTTTTTCATTTATATTTTTCATGGCTAATGGTAGTTATATCTCTTTATACATTAGTCTCTCAAAATTAAATTATCGATAAACCATGAAATGAAATACATACTCAAGAATAATAATTCATATTTGTATAAATATTATAACTTTTAAGATAAATAGATAAATATGAGTTATAATCTTCATATAATTTTTTATTCTTCACATCAGATATTAATTAGACATATAAAAATTTCTTAAACCTTATTATTCTGTCAAAATCTTGTTTGAGAATAAAAATGTTTATCACCTTGTTCAATAGTTCAATATATTCCTTATGATCCCGATTTATCCCCACATACATGGGTTGTTGACCATTCAACTGAAATATTTATCCCATTTCTATATGATTTCATATTCCATATTTTAAAAATATATATGTATTACATCTCTTTCAATCCTCATCATAGACATACTATTATCATCTTTTTCCCACAAAACATCATCCACCTTGTTAATCTTCTTATGGTGAAAATGTATTGTGAATTTATAATCATTCATCAAATATATCTATATACATTATTACATATTTAACTCCCTATATATGAATATATACTGAAATATTATATGATCAGTATATATATAAATTCTTTCACCAAAATATAGTTCCTCTATATTTTCAATGAAAAAATACAGTTTCCGACTCCAAATAATTAGTCATGTAATTTTCATCAAATATTTTTTATTTTAATGGGACATAAGTGATATATATAATATTTTCCTATTTTCATGTCTATTTAAATAAATTAAACCTATCCAATTTAATAGTTTCAAAATAATAGAATTATTTTTCCATTTTAGGGATATTTTGATAATGAATTGAAAATTTCACAATTATAAAATTTTTTCTGTTTTAAATAACCTATGTACATCGAGAATATATTTTTCCATATTGATACAAATTTGGTGACTAATTTTTTAGGCTTTCTATGTTTGTGTGATACAACTTTTTTAACTATGAATAGATCTTATTGTACCATATATAGGCCCAAATAAATCATTCATCATGGAAAATGTTTCTGGACGATCGGATGGGATCCACCTCATTCAATGAGACATTACTCATCCTAAGAATCTCAAAAAAAGAATATTATATAGGAAGATAAAATAGGACTCAAATGTGTGAGTTCTTGAGGCATTTCAGGACAATAGATTCCCATTACACTAGTATTTTGGAGAGTCTAATTAGAGGAATATGAAAGGTCTCTTCAAGAATAAAATGTTTGCTTCAGTAATTAAATCGAATATTTTGAAGATTGTTTCCAAATTATCTGATATTATGAAAGTATGAATATAATTAAATTCAAATTAACGATATAAAATAGACTAGAGGGACATTCTAAGGGGAACGAGGAAAAATTTGGTCAATATTAAGATATATAGAGACTGGAAAACATGTTTTGTTGCTCTCATTCCCTTTTTATTTCTATCTCATCATCATTACAAAGGGGTTTTATTGGGAGATAATGTTAAAGGTTGAGATATATAAATTGATGATTATCTAGTGAATTCCTGCTAGAACTGAGAATATGGGGGTTTCTCATGTTATTTTAGGCTAATTATGTAGTGTTTGTGGATGACAAAAATAGACTGACACTCTCTACCAAGATGAAAAATTCTTGTGTAATATCTTTTTCATTTTCTCTTAAACTTAAATTTTTGAATTATATTGGATGTTTTATTTCCTCAATATTTATTTTTAAAATTAGTTTTGGATGTTTATTCAATCTATAAAGTAAAATAATACACTTTACTATATAAATGTATTCAATGAGGTCTTGCCATTTAGCATAGTGATTTAAATTAGGTTTGATTTCTTGGATGTCTTCAAGTAATTGAATGGATTGAATATGATGGAAAATAATCATATTTTGGCCTTGATATGATATCTATGAAAAGTTTGGTGTTCACTTGGGAGTTCGTGGGTAGGCATTGAGAATTTCAGTTGCAAAAATAATTTCAAAAAACGAGGGGGGGGGGGGGTCTGAGAGGTTGAAGTTTGTCCACATATATTATTTTTTATTTTTATTTCAAACCCCTTTTATTTATTATCAATTTTTGTTATTACTATTAAATTTTCCTGCAATTTATTTTGTACTTATATTATGAATTATAAATCTAAATCAATTCCCAAAAATTTTAATCTTGTAAAAAAAAGTGAGGGTTTTAAACTGAAAAATGAATCCTCCTAGAGACAAAATATAGTGAATTATATATTTTATTTAACTAGGGGATAAATTACTTATATTATGATTTCATGAAAACCCCTCACATAAATTGTAACCCTTTCCATGTAGGTTTCTTATTTTGATTTATAAAAAATATATTTTTGAATGACCCAAAATTCTGACCCGAACATGTTATCGTAGGATTGAGAAATTGATAGAACATTTTAAACAAGGGATATAGATAGTATAAATACCCAGGTCCCATGTAGTTACTCATCCATTAATAAATAAAGAGGGAACATGGTTGAAACTACAATTATAATGGCTGAAAATTTATCCCCCAAAAATTGGATAAATCATATGATGAAAATGAAGGAAATCCTGTAGAATTACCTAATGAAGATAATGATTAAAAATTTAATCTATTATAATTGAAAAACTTAAAAAATTTAATGGTTCAATAGGTGAAGAACCAAATTAACACCGTCAATAATTCAGTAATATTTATTTTAATATGAATCCTTAAGGGTTTGATGCAAATAAAATTAAATTCACATCATTTCTTTTTTCATTAGAAAGTGTTTAAAAGAATTGGTTTTCTATTCTCATTAAACTTTTTTTAGACACGAGAAATAATTGAAGAAATTTTAACTTGACATTTTTTCCATGCCTTTATAACTACATATATTTGAATGGGTATTTGGGGAATTAAGAAATATCAAGGTGAAATATTGCATGGGTACATGGAATAATACAATAGATAATGTTTTGGTCTCCCCTGCCATCAAATCAGTGACTAAATCTTGATTTATTTTTTATATGATGAATTATGTATTATTGGTAGAATAATGGATGATGTTTTTGTGAAAGAGGCATTAGTTAATAAAACAAATAGTAGCTTCTAGGACATTAATTTAAAATGATGGCCGAAAATTCTCTACAATTTAGAACAAAAGTCATTCTTCATGTTAAATCATCACTTGAAATACTGACTAATATTAGAAAAATATACATGATTATGATTTATCTTTATGATCATTCCACTATTTTGAGGTCGATGATGTTATCCAAAACCCGACCAACACCACCCATAATAATCTGGTCCTTTTTCCTCTTAAAGCAGTGCTCAAAATAGCTTAGAGACATTCAAACCACCACTACCATAACCCAATAGTAAACCACTGGTTAAGTTGGGTTCTAAAAAAGAGTGGGATAATGAAATTTTAGATACTTTTTAGTATGATTATATCAACATAACATTTCTTGATATAGTAAATAAATTTCCATGTTTTTCAAAGTTTATGAAAGATATATATACCAAGTAGGGGAAAATCAAAGGAGGTGAAAAATTCAACTTAGGGAGGAATGTTTCATCAATGGTTTGAAATGATTTTCTATCAAAATTTAATGACCCTCTAACCTTTACCATTCCCTAAACCATTGGGAAATATTAATTCAAGGATTTAATACATGATTTAGGAGGCTTTATAGATTTCATTCTATATTATGTTACTCATCTCTTTAGGTTGGAGAATTCAAACCCTATGGAATTATCAGCCAACAATCCTATTGAAGTGCTACCAAGAATGCTAGAGTTATAGAGTATTTTCTTGTTTAATTTTGATACATTATTTTTCTTATTTATTTCCTTGACATGAATATGGAAGATGATTAGTTTTTACCCATGAACCTCTCAATTTAGGGAGACCTTTTTTGAGATCTAACAACGAAATCATAAAGGTTCACAATGGAATGCGTTCAATAGAATTTGGAGAGGATTTTGTTTATTTTAATGTTTTTCATTCCACAAAACACCGATTTTAGGGTCATTTGTCCCCCAAAAAACATGATTTAATGGTTTTATGCTGAGATTTTTCTTGATTTTTTGTTTTCTGAAAAAACAAATGTTATTTTACAATATGTAATTTTTATTTATAAATATGATCTAAAAGTGAATTAAAAGGATATTTGAAATGTCTTATGGAATTTTGATATTGTTTTACAAGAGTCTTTTGTACTAATGATTGATAATGGTAATTTTTTTGAAACCATTTTACTTGCATTCGATCTCCTTTGAGAACATTCCAATTTTACACATGAAACAAATTCCAGGAACATGGAAAATGATAAACATAATGAATTTATATAAAAATATATATGTTCAACAAAAAATCACACATGTGAAAAATTTCCTTTTATCATGGATAATAACCCTCCTTTGTAAGAGATGGTAACTCTTCATGAGAACCACAAATATGATTTCTTATGTGAGAGATAATTATCACTGGACTAAGATAACCAACTGTAAAGAGTCCTCAAATCCATAAGAAATACATAGGATGGACTCTATATAGTTTAAATGTAATTATTCTCTCACTATTCATGAATAAAATTTTGTTGGAGAAAAATGATAAACTCGTGAGATAATTTCAACAGAATTTAAACCCAATACTTTTAGAGGTTTTTAGGAAAGAATTCACCTCCCTTTTGGAACCTAGAATTATTTTCTCCTTATCTAATAGGAAATTTGTGATTGAAGTCCATGATTTTTCCCAAAAATTATTATTTACAATCTTATGTAACGTATTGGTGAAGTTTTCTCTATTACGTTTCCAAATAATTTATGAATGTGCATTGATTACTGGATTTTCAAATTTGTTTCAAGGAAATAAAACATGCATTTTCCATTTTTGATCAAGTACCTAATATACTGGTAGAGAGAACACACTATTATTTCTTGATGTATAATCTAGTTCTTTCCAAATTCACATTGCACTATATGAACAAGAGAAATTCACTTTCACATGCCTCATTTTAACTTTTTATTATAGGAGGATTTCATTTTGTTTGTGTAATGCTCTGGGAACTTTTCAATGGAGAATATTGAGCACTGTATCTGAATTTCTATAAATGTTAATGGATGTTTTTATGGATAACATCACATTATATGGATAATCATTTGAAAAAGGATGATTTTTGGTATCATGTTCTTGATACATTCATTGATAAGAATCTTGAACTCAATTTTGAAAATTCCATCTCATGGTGGGTAAGGGGATTTATGTTAGTCATGTTGTGTCTTCATATAGAATAAAAGTTAATCAATCTAATTTTGATTTCATTTTTTCATATCCATAACTAACAAGTGAGTGATGTGAAATCCTTACTTGTTTATGCTAGTTTTTATTGGATATTCATAAATGATTTTGGAAAATTTGAACTTCCATTTTATAGATTTCTCAAAATGACACCCCATTTATCCTTAATGATAATTGAAAACTTTTGTTTTGGGGTAGAAAAAAACCAATAACTCCTCCCATTGTTGAACCAAAAAAAATACGACATTCCCTTTAAAATAATTAATTATTAATATGACCATTATCTTGGGGATGTTTGGAGTGAAAGTTTGGAAAATAAATATCATTTAAGTTCTTATTCCACAATAAATTTAGATCAGGCATAATAAAGCTACAAAAAAACTGAGAAGGAAATGATTTATATTGTCTTCAATTTAGACAACAGTAGTTCTAATCTAATGGGCTAAAAGGTGATTTTTGAAAGATAAATTTTTAAAAATATATTTATATGAATAAACATGTTTAGAAACCCAGATATTTCAGATAGATACTACCATTACAAGAGTTTGATATTGAAATAGAGGATAATAAATGAAGTTAGAACCATGTTGTTGATACTTTTATTAGTATAATATCTTTATAGAATTTGAATTTTCAAACAATTTCACTAATTAATGAAATCATTTTGGTTTAGGAGTGGTATTCTTGTCAAAATAAAATACCATGGTTTGTTGAAATTGTGAATTATTTTGTTGGTAATGAAGATCCCCACATTTTTCCAAGAAACAAATTTCTAAAAATTTTAATGAATTAATGAATTATATTTCTAATGATCCCTACTTGTGTCATGTTGGTAGAGATCAAATTATTAGGAGATACATTTAAAATTCTGAATTTAAATATATCCTACATTTTCCCCACACATTGAGATGTGGATGAAACTTTGTAACATAAATAAGTAAAATAATTTTTCTTGATTGTATATTTTATGGGCCCAATATTTTTTATATATTCTTTTGATTTTTTTAGAACCTATACAAATTTTCAATTTAAAGGAATCATTTCCAAAAGGATTTAGATTCCATAGAAACATATTTTGGTTTTTGATGTCATTGATGTATGGGGTATGTATTTAATGGGGTCTTTTCCCAATTATATTCAATATCTTAACATATTACTTTCTATTTATTATGTGTTTATTTGGGTAGAGGTTATTCACATAGAAGTTGATCATTTGAAATAAATTTCCATGATTTTGAAAAGAAAATTGTTTTCAAAATTTGGATTTCAAAGCATTTTAATTATAGCACTAGATACCCACTTTTATAATATGAAATTTGAATCTATTTTGAATAAATATTGAGTTTATCTTATGGTCTCTACACCCAATCGTCATCAAAAAATGAAATGGATGAGTTTTTAAATAGATAAATTAAACAAATTATGGATAAAACTATAAACCAAAATAGAATTAATTTGTGTAAGATGAAATATTATTTACATTGTACCTATAAATGTGAATTCAAAACATTAATCAGAATGTAACCATATATATTAGTCTGTGGAAAGTATTTTAAACTATTAATTGAGTTAGATAAAAAATATTTTTTGGGCTATAAAAACATGTAATATGTATTTTTTTCTACTGTTAAAAAATAAAAAATATATTTTTAAGAGTTAGAGGAGATTATAAATAATTCATATGAATCCTCCAGGTTCTATAAGGAATGAACTAAATTATTTAATAATTATATGATTCTAAATAAAAACATCAACGAAGGAGACAATGTCTTTATATTTGATTCCATATTGAATATATTCACTGTTAAATTTCATTCCAAATGGCTTGGTACTTTCATTATTTATCGTTTTTACTTTTTAGTAAAAGGTAGAAAAAGGAATCAGACAATGGGACTAAATTATTGATAAATGGGTATTATTTCAATATACATAGATATAATTTTCTAAAGCCTCTAATGGAGAAGATCCTTCTTGAGGAAGCTAAATACAATTGAATCTCAGTTTCTTCTTTCCTTAATAAATTTTTTGGGAATCTAATATCTTGAATTTAATTCTCACATAAATATGTTACACAATGAGGAAATCAAAATAAATTTGTGTGGGTCAAGGACCATGCGAGATAGATTAGTATTTCATGTGCTTTCCTTTCAATTTATATTTTTTTGTTTAAGTGTTTTTTAATTTTTTCTTTGTTATTTTTATTTTTATTTTTTAATTTTATTATGATTTTATTTTATAGTATTTAGTTTTAATGATGTTCATTATAATTTTTAAACCCATTTTGATAATTAATCCAACTGATCCATTTAAACTGAACAGAAATGAATACATGAAAATCCGTTGGTTTGTAGTTCATGATTTTGGATACTTCATTAAACAACATCTAATTTTTGAATTTCATTCTATATATCACTGTATTGTTTTTCAAAATTCATTCAAGTGAGGATTTTGAATCAATTTTAATATCTCCATCACATTCACATCTTTTATTGATATAACCATTTAATTCTTGTTTAACTAGAAAATAAAATATTTATATCAAAACTTGATGGATGGGGTTCTGTGATCAAAATATTTGAGGCATTTATTTGGATGTTAAATAAAAATTTTCAAGAGAATACTCTTTAATTTGTTTTTCCATGTACATTAGAACTTTCTTGAGCTCTTAATATCCATTTACATTCTATTAGGTTAGATAAATCACAATCCAAATTTCATTTTCCAACCTTTTATTGAAATATAAATGCATGACCCAGTTAAACTTATGTGTGGGGGAAAATTACTTATGGTTTTATACCTCATTTTATGTTGCCTTATTTTTAGATTAAAACCTTGAAGTGATTTATTTTCTACTGAAAAAACGTTTTTTTTGATGAATGTTATTTTTTCTTTATGGAACAGTTATGGATAAAAAAGTGTAGTGTATATATGGAGCTATCAAATGAAGAATGTTATGCCTATCAAGATATTTCAAAAAAAAAAAACAAGAGATGAAAAATTTATAAACAACAATATATTGATATAATTTGATATAATAGATATTCTCAGAGAAGCTCCTAGCTGATTTTAATTGGATGAGAGTGAAGAGGAGACTATACTTGCGTGAAAATTAAAATCATGAATTTTTTAAAAAAGATAAAAAAACCACCTTTTAGCCTTGATATAGTTCACATTTCAATCTAACAAACCTTATACCATAGAATAACCATAAAAATTAATTTGGATAATCACACTATCATGGATAACATCTGGTGGAGATGTATAAATTTATAAAAAAATATGGTTATTTGTTCATGTGTATGGATACGAGTATGCTAATTGAAAATCCATGTTTATGTTTTGAGAGATGATATATGCGAGGAATGTTAATTATGATCATGGAAGGATAAAATAATTTGAAATGGATTGCATGATATCAATTGAGATCTTGAAATATTTGTTTTTATGAGGCATGATATCTTTTGATTCTTGGTGAGAAATTGGTGAACCTCATTTGTATGTGTTTAGAATCTTCCTTAATTTGATTTTGATTCTCACTTTTCTAGGAGTCCATGTGCTATATGTGGGGGGAATTGATAGGGATAATATTTAAACTATTATTCAAGTATTGTTAAATTACATAATAACCACCAATTCAATATTTTTAATAGGATACATTTGTTTTTTGGATTTTACAGATGTTTAGAGCTTGAAATTGATAATCGTACAATTATAGAATTCTATATTTTTTCAATAAATTAAATATTTTGGGCATATATTTTTCCAAAATTGATCCAAATTGAGTGATTATTTTTTAAAATTCTTATTTTCTTGGGGTATATATTTTTTAACTGATAAATATGTCTTTTCAACCTTATAGATGTCCAAATAAATCATTCAGTATGGAAAACTTTTCTGGAAGAAATGTTGGTCCTAACCCCATTCAATATGATATATCTCTTCCAAAATGAATAAAAATGAGATGATTACAACTGGAGATGAATGATGACTAAATGTTGAAAATTATTTAAGATTTTTAGGGAAATAATATTTCATTAATTCAGTCTTTGGGTGAGTAAAATTAGAGGAATATGAATGGTCGTTTTGGGAAGAAGGATATGGATTCAATAATTAAATCATAACATTTGAACCATGTTTTCAAATAATTTGAAATTTTAATGTTAGATAGAGTATTTAATTATAAATAAATATATAGAATAGGTAAACAATATATTTTTCTAATAAATGGGATAAAATCAGGATAACATAGTACATAAAAATATTGGAGAACTGATTTTACTACCCCCTTCACTTTGTATTACCATCAACTCATCATTTAAGGGGCTTTAGATAGAGAGTGAAAATTAAATGTTGAGATATATATCTAGATGAATATTATATTAATTAATTATATAATAGAGATTATGTGGGATAATCATGTGATATTAGGCAATCCACTAAGTAGTTGTGGATGAAAATAATGGATTGTCACTATTTCCTAAGTTATTATATTCTTACGTAATCTTCTTTTGAATTTATGTATAATAGAAATTTTTTGAATTAATGTAGATATTTTTTTCATTTATATATTTTTAATTTTTTATGGTTTTCAAACTATGAAGTGAAATAATTGGATTCTCTATTTTAGTTAATTCGTTGAGGTCTTGTCGTTGAGTATCTTGATTTAAATTAGGATTCACTGCTTAGAGATATTGAAGTAATTAAATCACATAAATCAGATGAAAATAATCATATTGAGGCCTGGATAAGATATCTTGGAAAATATTTATGTTTACCTTGGTTCATTAGGTTGGAATAGAGAAATTCAATTGGGAAATAGTTTTAAACAACGATGAAGGGAATGTTCGAGAGGTGGAAATTTGTCTAAAACTACTAATTTTATTTAGATTTCAAACCCATTTTATTTACTATAATTTTTTTTGTATGTATCTTCAATTTTCATGAAATTTATTTTATACTTTTATTCTTATTTTTAAATAATAGTAAAATCCCAAAATATTTCTAATTGCAAAAACAAAAAAAAGTGAATGTTTTACAACTCAAATTGAAACCACTTTGAAAGATTATCTTGGGGATTCTATATTTTATTTATCTAGGGTATAGATTACATGATAGACGTTTTAGTGACATAAAACCTCCCATAAATAATCTGTCACTATGACATTTTTCATAGGGATGCATCCTTGCTTATTTTTTCAATGCAACACTGTAGATAAAAAACCATTTTTCAGTAGAGGGTAGTGTGATATTAGGTGCGCTAACCAGTCTTATTTTAAACTTATAAAATATTTTCTCACTTTAATATTTCTATAGGAACATTTATCTATTCCAATTAACATTATTTTAATATTATATAACCATAATAAATCTCTCACAAAGCATTGATAGTATCTTTACAATCCAAGAGAACTATGAATCTTGGATAATGAAGTTAGTCTTTGATATTCTTCAACAATGTCTATCATTTAAGGATCTACTTATATATGTTCAGTAGATATTATATGAACTGATAATTACTGATGTTGTATCCATAATTTAAACTTCTTTCATTTTTCATGACTAATATAATTCTTCAACGTCTTCAAGACCATACTCATATGATTATCTATATATTCATTAATCATGGAATATCTAAGAATATCATCTATAGAGTCCACAATAAATTGATTATGGTAATATATAAAGAATATATCCATTAACAATACAATGAGGATAGGGTAATTAGTAATTCCCAATGGAATAACTATAAATTTTTAATGACCATAACTCATACAAAAGTCACCATGGGTATATCATACTAGATTATCCTAAATTGGTAATGTTGGGAATGAAGGTCAATAATAGAAATATATAGAAATATTTATATTTGTTCAAAAAATTCATCAATACATTGTATAAGATACTTCTTATTGAGAGTGATCTTATTATGTTCATGGTAAAAAATTGAAAAATGCATTGTAAAATCATTCAACTTTATATAAAAAGCATGTGCAACCCATGGTGATACACTAGAGAATATGGATCCCTTATTTGGATTCACATAGAGTTACTTACATAGCTCAAGAAAATCAATTTTGTAATTTATATATAGATTATTTAGAATAGATGTTACACTAGGAATGATTTATATTTAATATTGAAATTCATTATTCAGGGTTTTACTAGGCATGCATTTTTAAATAAATTATCATAATATCGAAAGAAAAGCATATCATTATTGTTATGTTTATCTATGACCATTTTAGATAAATTTACCAATTAAATAGGTAGAGAGATCCATTTATTTTATATAATTCCCATTATATATTAATTATTCATCATCACACTGATAATATATTATAGGTCGATTCAAAATATCTATTGTTATAACATTATTCTGAAATTTTTTATGGAATATATATATAGCTAATCAATTCCCTAAATCTCACCAAATTCAATTAAAATATGATCAATAATATCTTCAAAGGGAACATCATTAAATATCAATATATATATATATATAATCAAAAAATATGGAGTAGAGGATATGTGTGCCTTAACCGTCATGATTCACTTTAGTGATTGACATAACATAGAACCTTCATTTTTTCAAGTAGTTTTACCTAGGATTAAGGATTTTTATCCAATAATGCCCATATTCCCCATAGCCTTATTTTCCACAGGATAAAACATATTCCAATTAAGTTGATACATCTCCTTAAGTGCATTAACCCACATTATTGACATATAGGAAGTTAAATCTTCATTCCTCCACAAAATTTAAAAATTGAACTATTATCTAAATATATTTCTTTATAATTATTTGTGTTAGGAAACATAGAAAAGTTATGGTTATTATTCATATTTTGAGATAACCTGTTACACATTATCATTAGGATTATCATTACTCTTCCCATTTAATTTGGTTACTCTTCACTCTGGTAATTTCATTATTTATAATTATCATTTTTGACATGATACCTGCCGGTTCCATCAATTGAATAAAAAAATTAGTGTGGGTTTGAAACATGTAAAGTTATTATAAAATTCATTTTATAATTTATTAAATTTTGAAACCATATTTTAACCCATAAATATTCAATTTTATCTCATATCATTGTGTCTTATGATCAATTATTATAGGTTATTTCCTCTCATTAATCAAAATGGTTAATAAATGGAATTTGATGTAATAGAAGAACATCCCCTTAGAATGTCAATCATTTTGTGTAGTATTAATCCAACTCATCCAGCACAAGTGTTGATTCTGTTAATAAATAATCATCCCATTTCAATGTTTTCAACCATAGGTTCATCTTTTCCATAATCTGACCCACATCTGAGTATATAGATAGGAATGCATTTTGAAATAAAAAACCGCTTTTATTAAAATAACATAGGATTTTATCTTATACCAAGGTTATCCTAAGGGTTCTAATTAAGGTTCTCCAATCCTAATCACAAAAAGTAAATAAGATATTCTCTGGAACCCAGTTTCATGACCCAATAATTACACACAAAAATATTACATAATATTAGATTAATATTTAATAAATCTCATAATTAAAAATTACCACAATATTAAGGGTTTACTATATTAAGAGAATAGAAACAAAATTACTTTACTTCATCAATAATCCTCAATATTTCCAAGAACATCCATTTTTACATTGTATAATTATTATACATATGATACAAGAAACATTTATTTATATCCTTGGGAAATAAAATTTATGATTTGTGATCATAGATGATTAGCAAGGGTAAAAATAGAAAATATTAAATGACGATATTAAATGAGTATAATATTAGGAAAATTGTACGAAAAGAAAATCATAACATACAAATGTTATACCAAATCTGCTAAAAATCATTAATCCTAACTCATTTAATAAATATTTATAAAAAAAGTTGTAATTTATAAGAGAATAGAATCATAAATAATAAATAACGATTCATGATATTATTTTAGAAGCACATAACATAATGTTTTTATATTTAGACAACCATGCATATCATTTCCTTAGTCAAACCATGCTTCTAAGGATATGATAGTGGATGGGGATCTCTATATATCCCACCATTTAATTAGTCATGGTTTTTCTTATAAGACATTTATAGAAGAAATATTCTTTAAATAAAATTGGTTTTCTAAACAATATAGTCCATATTAACCCATGAGATATATTACATTACATAATGCATTGGAGGGATATAACTGACCTTCTAATATCTGCTTAATAATTTCCCCACATTTCCATTTTTTTATAATAGGACCACCAACCATTGGTTTATAACATAAAAACACATTATTAGTTTACAATGATACCACCTATCATATAATAAAAACCATTCATACGTGTTCTAGAACAATATAAAAAATTCATCAAACATTACAATTATAACCCGTATAAAATAAATGGGTTTCCTAAACATATCATCATCAATTAATGATAATCCATCAAAAGAAAAGAAGTGTATTGTATCATAAGATCATTTTTTATTAATATATCTTAATTAAGCAATGGTAATGAAATAGGTTTCATGATATAATCCATATATCATCATCATCATACGTCTTATAGAATGTCAGTTTACAAAATAATATCATAAAATTATTGAAACTTAGAAACACATAATGAATTTTTAAGGAGTTAAAATATATAGTTTTTGATATAAATTAAAATACGCTTTGAAAATGATGATAATACAACCATTTTATTTTGGTAAATTAAAAAAACGTAAATACATAGAATATTGAGGAAAAATTACAATTTCAAAATAAACACGTAAATTAATTTTGTAAGCTTCAATGAAATTATTAGGTAGGATGGAATGAAACTTTATCCATGTGGTAATTGTTAAAATAAATATTCCATTAACACTTTTTGCAAATATCATGAATATCTAGTTTATAAAAAACAATAAATAATTATTTTTGTAGTCCATTGAAAATAAATTCAAATATCAGTGAAAATGAAATTAAAATTCATTGGATTATAGAAGAGAAAATTATTTGTTTTTTATGAAATAATATTGAAATATAATAGAAATATAATTTTCTAAAGAGGAACTAAGGATGGTATTTCATAACAATATTTTATATATCTTTTAATGTGCCAACTAGAATAAAATAGAACTAATAAATAATAGTTACAGGAACATGTAGAGGATAATTTATTATATCATGTTTAATGGATAAGGTCCTTATAATTTCCATGAATAACATTTGATCATAGAAAATCGTGAAAAGAAGTGAGATTGTAATATAAATCACAATCCTACAATCTCTTCATTCTTCACACTCATTCAAACCTACTATTATTTGATATGCATACTATATATTACACATTAATCCCTATTAGGATGGGACTAGGATATGACTAAAAGGTACATGATATATGAAATTATTCTATTAAGGGAGTTTGGTAGATCTTGATCAAGAAAAGTGGCACACGAGGTGTGGAGAAGAGAGTATAATTGGTGACCTATTATAAGTGAGTGGAGTGGAAATACTGTAATTATTCAATATTTATTATTAATATTAGATATTATTCATATTAATGTGGATCCAAGTACCACCAAACTATTATATATGTTATTATGAGGAAACTATAAACTAAAAAAAATCATATTTATGAGTGTATTGGAGATAATATACTCCCTTTTTTAAATAACTCCCTTTTAAACATAATTTACTAATAACAATGATAAGATAAATTATCCATTCTAACATATTTATATATAAAAATTAGAAATTATAAAAAATTTGGGAATTTTAATTACTAATTTATTGTTTATTATACCACATTTTAAATATTTTAGTGGAAAAAATTTCATTTAACACAATTACGAAAAATGCATGAAAAAAATTGTTTTTTAAAAAATACAATATTTAAGTGTAAATTCATTCATGCATGAAATCATTTTATAATTTAGTTTCTAGGTAATTTTTTGATTAAAGAATAAAAGATTTATTTTTATTGACTTCTTTATGAATCCATAACTAAATGAGAACTTCCCAAAACACCATTAATTGAAAATACCCCAAAAAATATTTCGATTTGTATGAAATATAATTTATATTCATTAACGTAAAGAATAAGTTCCAATATTGATTTTTTTTTAAATACACCATTTGACGACTGAAACAAATATTTAGTCTATAATAACTCATATAATAGGATAATGTAATGTGTTAGGTTGATTTAAAATCTAAACCACATATTTTTAACAAATGTTTTATCTCTTTCCACTTGGTGAGGTGACAAATCATTACAGATGGAAACAATTCGTAATGATGAAAAATAAAAAGTGACATATATACCAGATTTGAACATCATAACTAAATTTTGGTAATCAATTATTCAGAGCTCAATTTCTAGAAATTTAATAAATCACTGATTACATGAATTCTTAAACCCCAATGAAAAATAGTTTTTTTAAAAAAAAAATTTTTTATAAAAAAAATGCACAAAAAAATTTAATGCATAATTATGAATCACATGTGATTAATTAAATTAAATCTAGTTATTGGATACATATTTCACATTAATATCTTTATTCAAATTAAAATTATGATTATAATTTTATTTATTTAATGAACTGAAATGACAGTTTTGCAAAAAAAAGTATTTTTCAATATTCATTGAAAATTTAATCCTTTATACAAATATGAAAAATTCACCAAATTATAATTTGAAATGACTAATTCAAACAATATATTAAATTTATCAAATAATATAACTAATTTTGTTTAAATAAATCATAATGCCTTTGAAAATATTGTAATAGAATCCATTTTTTGGAAAAAATAAAATTTTAAAGTAGGAAATAAATTTACTACAAATTGAGTACTAATTTATTATAAAGTAATCAATATTTTTTCATTATAAAAAGTATTTGAAAATATTTATCATGAATTTTTATGCCTATTAGTATCTCCAATTTAATAGTTTGGTTGTGAAGGTCATATAATAAACACTTTCACAATATATCACGATTCAATAAATTCTCTATCTTTCATTTAAATAATCTATCAAAGAGATAAAATTTATTTGAATTTAAATTTTCTAGAATCTATTTTCTATTATATATTTGGTGTAAATTTTCTTTAAACCACAGTTATCCCTTGATATAGTTTCATAGGCCATTGATAGAACCACATAGTATCTTACTGAGGATGGTTTTTATTTAATGTAATTTTTTTATTTTGGATGTAATGGATTTGGTGACTTGGTTTTTTAGATTTTGGATATAAATTGTTTTGGGATGTGATTCTATTTTTGGGATTGAGTGGTTTTAATTCTTAATGTTCCTGGTTTATGGGATTTCGTGGTTTTTATTGAATCTATATAGAGTTGATGTTGTTTTGACATCACTATATTTATTTAAGAAGGTGTTTTCTACTCTACCACTTATATGAATTCTAATTAATAGGGATATATATATTAGGTATCCAACTTCCATGATCCTTGTGATTAATGTTTAGGTATTTTTTCACACATGGGGATATTTAATATCATTTATGGATATATCCTATCATTTTTATGAAGCCATTTTAAGGACATGTTCTCAAAATTCATTATAGTCATTCCTGATGTGTTTCATTCCATTAATTTATATTTTGACCTAATAAATTGTAGGGGAAGAAATATAATGAGTGGGGAAAATTGAGACACCCCCATGAAACTATTTATTTACATTTTAAATTATTTTTAATATAATTTAAATTTTTGAGGTTTCCAATCTAAAATATACAATTTTCAAAAATATTTATACTTTTTAATTGACAAGTGTGAATGCTTCTAGGGAAGCTATGTGGGAGGAAATTTTCATTGTTATTTCCAATCTATTTTTTATAGATCATTTTTTGGGAGAATATATTGCACATGGCTGTGTCTAAACCATAAGACTTCCAGGGAAAACTGTGGTTTACCTTTTTGGCTTGTTGTATTGGTACCAGAATTATGAACGGTTATAGGAATCTATGTGGGTGACCATGATAAAATGATGTAGTTTCTATTAGTTCCAATTTCCATGTTTCAAACATTATTTAATAAATCATTAATTAAACTTTTATGAGTGTGTTGTGTAATAAATGTGTTGGTCACATTATTGGTTAATAATTTGGTAAATCATGCAACCTAACAATGCTAGTTTCCTAGTTTTATATAAAATTTGATTTCCGCTTTTCGGGAAATAAATTTTCAGGGTTTTTTTATCCAAATAATCCCACTCTTATTATTTTGACCCCTTACTCTTCCATTTTGAGCTTCCATCCCCCAATTCCTGATGTATTTAAAGGTAATATCATTAATTTTTCCTTATTATTAATCCCTCCTCTCCAGTACTCCTATATTTTTTTGGACACCATATTTTACCACAACCCCTAATTACTATTATTATGCGATTTGGGTGTGTTTAAAGTTCATATTTTGATATTATATAGGGGGGTCTCATTTTTTATCTATTCCTTCACTATTGAAATCAGTTTGTTGGGGATTGTTATGAGTTGTTTCTACTTGGTTTTAGGTAGTTTTTTTGGGTAATTTCCAATAAATGAAAATATAAATGTAATAAATATAATTTAAGGGGTCCTATTTATCAAATTAATACAATATTTGATATAAATAGTAGATATTTTAAATATCCTTTGGGTTTTGTCACATTCAATGTAAGGGGTTTTTTGGGTACATTGTAATCAAAAGTGCAGTTTTAATTAAAAATTATTCTAAACAAACCTTAACTTAATTTTTTATATTTAATTTGAAAATTGCGGTATTATTAAATTATTTGGTTCTTGAAAAGATAAAATCATGGTTTATATATAGTTTTTTCAAAAGAAGAAAATATTAATATTTATTAAATGGATTTTATTGAAATGGTTTTTTTCAAAATTGTTTTAAATGTTTTGAGTTCATAATTGTAAAAGTTATTAGGCATGATTAATATTTAATTTAGTTATAAGGGATGTTTTAAAATTAGAGTTTAAATACTGGAAAATGGATGGGCATGTGAATTATGTTTTAAAAGAACATGTCATTTTTTAACATTCAAAGATGTTACTTTTAAAACATCTGTAACCCTTAATTGGGAGATTAATAATTTTAATTCCCATTATGGGTGGTACACCAATGAGATATTTTTTATCTTGTTATAAATTTAAGTTATTCATTAGAATATGAAAAGGGGTAGTTTCAAATGAGATGAGTTTATGTGATATGTGTAACGACCCAGTGTTTAATTATTGGGAATTATATTCTTATAATTATTTCATATAGTATAATCACATGAAATCACAACACAATGATGTACTAAGTACTATGTGACCTTTAAACATAATATTGTCACTTATCTGATTTAAAGTTTGAAAATATGATATTAATGGTTGTGATCAGTTAGATTTTTGGAGTCCGATAAGATATACATAATTTATGGTGAATAGTAACCAATCCTTATGAATAGTAATGTAACACTTATGAATCGTAATACAAACCTTTTGAATAGTAAATCCTCCATGTGAATAAGTAACCTTACTGCTAAATGTATAAATAAAATTTACCCTTCTGATAAGTGATAATATGATATAGCTATATTATAGTGTTGTTTTTTATCAAGTAATGTTTATTTAAAAAAAATTTTATGATTAATCTAATAACTTAAAAGAAATTTATTTTCATAAAATGTATTCGTACATAAGTTTTTTTTGGAATTATGATTACATGATAATTTTAAGAAACCATAAATAAATTTTCAATTTGTTAGAATTGTTTTCATTTTTACAAGTTTAATTTTGCGAGAAAATTATGATTTTAAATAAAACTAAAATTTAAAATATGTAGAAAGTAATTTCTACAAAATGGAGTTCAGTTTTGAATTTTACATGTCCAAAAACAGTGGATTGATTTTATGGAATTTTTCTGAAATACATAAATTTTTGAATAATTGTAAAATATGATAATTTACGACCAATGCTAAAACCCGAATTTTGGAATCATGTTTAAGTCATGGGTAATGTACATGGCCAACGGTTCAAACTAAAATACTATATTTACTATTTTCAGTCACTAGAATCAATAATATTCATAGTCTTGAGAAACAATATTGATCTAATAATTAAAATAATGGGAAACCCCACCGCTCCCCACTATTAATTCCACCACTCTTTACCTCCTCTCTTCACTCATCTGAAGCCTAATTCTATAACAACCTTATATTTTATGAGAATTATTCTTTTTAATTTCATTGATGTCTTGTGTTGTACGCTACACCAAATGGAGCTTGCACTACACACATCCCTGACTTGGATTTCATTACACGCAATCACAACCTTCCTCGATAACGTGTGTAGTATGCAATATCGTATTTCACTAAATAATGTTATATTGTTATAATATTATCATGGACTAGAAATTATGAATAGTATAAACTAAAATTTTAATTTTATTACATTATTATTCACCTTAAACATTTTTTATAACATGGTATGAGAACATTTGTTTGGGTAATATAAATATTTTTTCAAAAATACAGTTTTGTCGCCTTTTGATGGGCCACAAAATTTTAATCTACTTTTGAAATGTTTATAAGGTCAATTTGATAAAATAAAATTCTTCTTTGGAATTAGGATATAAAAATTTACTTTGGATAAAATTTTCATATTATTTTGATAACTTTCATATTTTAAAAAATAGTAAAAACACGCTATATTTTAATTAGAAACAAATTTTTTCATCAAAATAACTTATATGGTTAAGTTACAATATTTAATGGTTTTAAATTATAAACAAAATATTTGTTTACAATTTAATTTAATTTTTTCCAATACCATTAATTTTACATTGAATTCATAGGTAAAAATATTTGAATCTTTGACAATGTTTTAACTTTTAAAACCTGTTTTATTAACAACAGTATTAATTTTAAATTAATTAATACAACTTCTGTGTTTATGAATTTTGAAAAATTTATTCTATATTTGAATTAATTGGTCCCAAATTATATTAATAGTTTAATTTTATTTTTTGATATTATGAAAAGTAACTATGGTAATTTTTATTTACTGGAGTTAAAGGTAAATCGGGTAATTAAGAGTAAAAATAAGATTATCAAAGTTTCCCTAACACCTGCCAAAATTATAATTGATGAATAAAAATTGACCCATATCACCTAAGGGTCTGAATAGATTCATTTTATGGACTTTTGACAATGAAAATAATTTAATTATTATTAAAACCAGAGAATGTGACAACATGTCAGTCTCTTAAATCTTATAAGTATAATAATTTTAATATAGTGATAATCTTCCTTCACATTCGAACATGAATAGTATCCAGAAAGATAATAAAATTATCTACATCATGTGTTTTTATTTATAATTTTTAGGGATTAAATAATTATCATTAATGGTGACACAATAATGATGTTGAAATTATTTTATTGATTGAAATATCATATAAATGGTGTTAAAAATTTTAAAATAAATATTGTATGAACTATTTAATATGATACACGAATTTTATTGATAAATATGACATTTTTTGAATCTATTAAATATTTTAGTTCGAACATATCTTCTATGTGGATTTTATTTTAATTCAAATAAATGAATAGTGTCAAAATTGACACTATTGTTATTTTATAAAAATAACATAATATAAAATTGTTTAAAAAACAAAAATATATATTTAAAAATTATAAATTACAATTTATATGGTCTTAAATGTCATAAATTATCCAATTATAGACAATTCACATCGCATAAGTAATTATTTATAACAATTTAAAATTTAGAATCTTATTACCACAAATAAGATTAAATAAATTAAATAAGGATAAATCAAGTTGATAAAGTTTAAAATAAGCTTCCAACATGTCTAAATTTTTTTGGTTGATGTGATTACAACACTATCTCATATAATATTCGAATATGAGTCATTTTTTGAGGTTTTATAGTGGTGTTTAATTTATTATAAATTAATATTGTTGATGTTTCCAATGGTACCTCTCTCCTCCCTTATAAAAGGGAACCTCCTCCCACTCCTCTTCAAAACACCATGAGCCTTCAAGATCGTCCAAAACCTTCCAATTTATCTTCTACACTTCCCTAGAAACAGTATGGAGGTTCTGTTCTTCTCAAAATAACAACTCTAGTCCCTTAAGAAAAATCTTAAAGGAGGTGCATCGAAGAAGAGGTAATCTCTTCTACTGATTCATTCAAGTCTTTTTCTTCTTCAACATACAATTATTTAGTTTTTTCATTGTAAATTAATACAATCAGTATCACTTATATATCGTTATGATATTATAAATATCAAAAAACCCCATTTAACCTTTTATCAATCCTGCGGAAAATAAAATCACCGCATGTACATACGTACGAAATACCGTCTCCACGCCGTGGTGTAATTAATTTTTCCACCACCACCTTACATGGATGGGTATAATGGTGTAATGAATTACTATATATGGTTATTATAAAATCATACTGATTTTGAGATATTATATAATTCACTCAAATTCTATTCAATAATTATGGGAACGATATCATCGATCGTGCGTACGTACGGACTACCGTCTCCACAAACATGATGAGATTCATTTTCCTTTATTAACTATTAAAGTATGAAGATAAAGTATATATAAAAAATAATAATCATAAAACATATTACATAATAATGATACCAGATTTATGCACAAATATGTTTTATTTAATTAATTCCATTCAATTCAATAAGGAAACGAAAACAGCGTTCATTCGTACGTACGACCTACCGTCTCCATGAACGATGTATTTAATTCCATTTATCGATCTATCATATATATTTATATACTGAATATATATTATATATAAATCATGTTTTACAATCTAGAATTAAGTAAATCAGGATATGAGTAATAATATCAAGAACAACAAATCAAAACACGTACGATAAGTGAAACGATTTTACCCAAAACATTGCTTTAACATCGAATTTACAAAAGAATAGTTAATATAATGTCATAAGTGAAGCATATATGATATCATGACAATGAATATGATTCATTAATAATTCAATGACATTATTTAAATCATAATACAGGAGTTTTGGATACATATGAATCATATTGGACATAAGGTAAGGGATAATTTTTCAAATCTCATTTTTGTCTATGATGTCTTATATGTAAGTAATTACTGGGGTTATATTTTTCATCCATTTCCATAAAAAGGTTTCTCATAATGTGATTAATATTCTTCTATGTATGTTTAAATTCATTATTACCCCTCTTTGAGTTTTACTTTGTGTTATGGAAAGAATATTTCTTTTGTTTACCATATAAGGTACTTTTTGACTTTTCCGGCAAAAGTACGAGAAGAATGTTTTTTAACTTATATGGCGTGAATGGATTTTTATAGTTTCATAAAGCCTTATTTAAATGAATATTACTCTACAATATTTCATGTTTATTTTCAACAAAATCATTTTCTTTTAAAATTTCATGGAATTTTGTGAAAAGAAAATGATTTTGAAGAAGAAATGATATTTTCCCCCAAGAATTCCATTAAAGTGTTTTATCTAAACCATTTTCAATATAAGATGAAATTATTTCATATGTATATGTTTCAATTATAATGTCTCTATGATTTACATGGTTTCACATTTCTTATGATGAAATGATATCCATTTTTTTATATGGATTATGTTTTGATGGGATGATGTTTATGAAACCCATTTTATTCTTTGGGTTATGATGAATTATTTATGTTTATGTTGTGGCACATGTAAGAATGATTTCATTATGAGATGGTTGGGAAATATCTCTCCCTAAAATGAATTTGGTAACGATTAATATCTCATGAGATAGACATGGGTGGAATGACAAGTTATTCTGGTGCAGTGATACAGGACTGGAACGAGGGGTGAACTCGATTCAGTAAGGTACTTTGTCCAACATGATGGTCTTGGCAGCAATGCCTTGGTTACTATAGAAGTCATATCATGTGCTTAATGGTTTTACACAATTACATGTTTTATTCCCATGATATTTTATTATTATTGATGTTCCATTATGATCCATGCCTTGTGTACTTCCATGTTTTATTTCATTGGTCAATATTTTTATGTTTAAACACTATGTTCATGTTTTTATGTTGAAATGTATATGTTTTGTTCTATTTTCTCCATGGTTACCCTTACTGAGCATTTTAACTCACCCTTTATATGTTTTATTTTTCCGATGATATAAATAATATTTTTAGATAAGAAAACAAAAGGGGAAGATCTTAATGGGAGATGTTTAAGATCATTCAAAATAATTAGAAGATTATGTTCCGAGTATCCAAAGACACTAAACTATTATTGTCCTTGAGTGTTGGTTTTATATATATATTAATTATTCTTCAAAAGTAATTTAATGGTCATGAACATCATGTTTGGGGTCTCTACAGTTGTTATCAGTGGAATGGTTTAGTCAACCTTTGGAAACTAGGATGTGAGAACGTTAGTGAGATCCCTAGAAATATTTCTAAGGTATGTCTAGGGATGTCCCTAAGGTTAAGTATAAGTATAGGTTATAGTCCTAGAATTATGGTAATGATATTAGAATTAAACCTAAGATGTTGGATATTGAAGGTACTCCCCCTTTATTATGTTGTTTTCACTAGCATGATTTTTGCATCTCACCCTATTCTTTATGGGTTTTAGACAATGGCTCAAACCCAAATGAATCATTTTGATCAATTTAATGGAAAATGAAATTATTGTCCTCCTTAACAAACCAATGTTATGGGAGATGGAGTGAAAAATATTCTTGCTGTACTTACACAAGCTATGGATCATTCTGGACATCCAAATGAGCAGAGAAGGGAACAATATTCTATTGAGTGCTTCACAAGGAAATGTCCACCTTCTTTCAGTGGGTCTTCTAATCCACTTGTTGCTGAATAATGGATTAGTACCATTGAAAAGATATTTTCCATACTTCAATGTTCAGAACATGAAAAATTCATTCTGTCTATTTACCGTTTAGAAGGTGAAGCAGACCAATGTTGGACTCTAATTAAGAATATGATGCCCCGAGATGAAATTGAATCCATGGAATGGGATTAGTTCAAGAACTTATTTATCAATAATTACTTCCCTCGTATTCTTCGAACAAAGAGGGAAAAGTAGTTCCTTGAGGTTATGAAAAAGGATGATGAATCTGTTGGTATATACGAAGCGAATTTTACAAGTCTTGAAGGATATGCATATGGCTTTATCATCCAACCTAAAAGTAAAGTTGATCAATTATTTAGTGGCTTAAAACTAAGTCTTCGTAGGGCATTAGCTATAAGAGACTTCAGTATCTATGAAGAAATTGTGTGTTGTGCTATCAATTTAGATCTAGAAGTTGGTGTTACATATATATCTCATGGTTTTGACAAGAATCAAAAGATGGAGTTCAAGAAAAAATATCCGAACAGTGGTGAAAAAAAGATGAATGTTACTTTATGCTCAAAGTGTGGAAAGAAGCATGTAGGAGATTTCCTAAAAGGTAATAGAAAATGTTTTAAGTGTGGAAAAGAAGGTCATCGAGCTGTTGATTGTCGAAGTAATGGGAAAAAGGTACCTAATCATGTGAATAAAGAAAAGACTATAGAGAATTCCCCACCAACACTTCAATGATTCATGTGCAAGGAAATGGGGCATTATGATAATCAATTCCATAATCCAAGGGTTAATGATGATTGATGTAAGAAACCTATTAAGGAAAAGGATAATGGGACGTCACATGTGATCACTATTTGTGATGTTGAGTATGAAAATGATGTTATAGAATGATTAAGTGTTTATGTAATGGGATCTCAAAATAGTATCATGGAATCTCATTTATGGTATTGTGGATTTTTGAATATCTATGTATTAGTTTTAAATAATTATATGGTACAGGTAACCATGAAATGTGATTGAAATATTTTTTGAAAGAAGATGATATGCATATAATGAAGGGACAAAGAGAAAATGAAACGAGATCATGACTGATATCATGGTTTGAGTATATAGAAATTTTGGGATTTTAGTATGTGGAATGAGTGAACTTTTGACAGCATTTATGTTTTCACTAAGGTTCAATGGGTATTCATCATTTTTCAAGAGAATACATGATTAAGGTATTAACATGTTTGGAATGTGACCAACAAGATATATCATATGATATATGGGGGATAAATGATGGTATTCACATGCTCGATAGATGAAATTCCTAGTAATTGTTTTCTTTATATTATGAGCTTGGACAGAATTATTTTAGATAATCCTAAATATTGGAATGGATTATGTTGGACATAAGTTAGTATTGTTTAAGGATAGAACTTTTTTTGATATTATTGATAGGATGTTATAATAATGTAGTTTTAGAAAAATGAAAACCTGCAGGATGGGCGACAACGCATCGCATCAGACAAGGATGTTGGAATTGAACCCACAAACAAAGTGCGAGAGGCCTTTATTGTTTACCATTGGCCTACAGGAAGTCCCTGGTTAGTAGAAAATATTTTTATTTTATTACGATTTATGATAGATGAAGTATATGTCCATTTTTGGAATCATATATGATTAACCTCACCATACATAGACTTATATATATTTGATAACTTTTTCTAACCTTTTTTTTGAGATAGATGGAATGAACCATCATTCTATCACATGATCTACTATGTAACACCCCAAGCTTCTACGGTACGTTTCCCTTTGAATAATGCGATAGCGTGTGTTGTACGCAACCTCGAGTTCTAACACACACCACAACTAATTAAACTAGCCGTTGTGAATAGTTATACCTACTTTTTGAAATCATATATATTTTATATTTCAAAATGGACTTCATTTTTGGATACGGAATATCGAAATTATCCTAGGGTGAAATTTTGGTACTTTTCGGATAACTTTTATATTTTGATGAATAGTGAAAATTACTAAATTTTAATTAAAAACAACTTTTTTAATCAAAATAATTAATAGTGATAAATTATAAATTTGAGTGGGTTTAAAGTATATTTAGAATATATTTTTACCATTTAATGTAATGTTGGTCATTGGACATAATTTTACAATTAAACCGAACATAAACAAGTGTCAATCTTTTGATAGTTATTATCTCTTAAAAACACGCTTTTTGTTTTGACAGCGGGAATTAATTTTAAATTAATTTCTGCCACTTCTGTGTTTTGAATTTAGGAAAATGGATTCCATATTTGGAATCAGGATGTTCAAATTGTGTAAATAGGTAACTTTTATTTTTAGACATTTTGAATAATTACTGCGGTAAATATTTTATTTACCATGGTTAAGGGTAAATCCGGTAAATAAGGGTTAAAAAATAATATTATAATAATACTAAATTACCCTAAAAACGTGTCTTAACCCTATTGGTTGATAGATGGTCGACCATGGGCATCTTTGTGTCAATTGTGGGACCCCATGGATCCACTTGTAAGTGATAATGAAACTTTATTTTAATTTAGTTAAAATGAATACAAAAATGACACAAGCATATATCTTTAAGAACAACAATTTTTACATAGGGTTATATATGTTGGATTTTAGATTATAAATATTCATTAGAAAGCTAAAACGATTTCCTACATAATGATATTTTATTTATAATTTTTAGACATTAAATATTTTATTTTATTTATGACACAATGATGATGCAGTAATTACTATAATAGTGAAAAATTAAAATAATTGATATTATAAATACCGAAATAAATATAATATTAAACTTTTAATGAATTAAACTAATTTTCTAGGCTAATATGATATATTAGGATTGATTTAATGGACTTTGTTCGAAGTAATCAATCTGTTATGAGTTTCACAAAAATCAACTATTGAATAGTGTCAAAATTGACATAAAAGAGTTCTTAAAACAAATATTATATTATTAATTGATATTAAATTCTAAAAATCTAAGGTTCGGCCAAGAGACTTATATCATGATATTTTCATCATTAATGTACCACTTGGGGGTCTCTTGGATGTATATAGTAAGTTTATTATCCATATTATATAAAAATACAAAGAGACATTGTAAAAGTGAAACTAATTAACTTAGAGTTAATACTTAAAGATAAGGTTAATATAAGTACCCAAACCTGTCTAAATTCTATTGGTTGAGTGGTTTTCGACCTATCCCCACTTTAACCTTTGAATAATCAACTTTGGATCCTTTAGAAACCGAATATGAATTTATTATAAATTAATATTTCTAACTTTTCCAAAGGTGCCCCTCACCCCTCTTATAAAAAGGGCACTCCTCCTTCTCATTTCTTCACACCATAAAAGCCTTTTGGTTCGGCCAAACTCTGCCCAAATACTCTCCCAACATCCCTCACTACAACCTAGAGGCCTTAGTTTGATCAGAAAGCCAACCTAAGGAGCCCTTTTGATCAAAACAAAAGGAAGAACCCGAAGAAGAGGTAATGATTTCACCACCCTTTTCTAAGTTCATTTCTTCTTCCACTTCTTCTTCCTTTGTTCTTACCATTCTAAAATAATAACTCTAGTATCTCACATATACTGTGATGTTATTATAAGTATGGTACAACCATATTCAGTATTCTATCCACCCTTTGAATAACATGTCACCATACGTGCGTACGTACGGCTTACCGTCTCCACGTCGTGGTGTAATTGTTATTCAATATAATATTATTTGGATGGGTATAATAATGATGTGTAACTCATGTAAATAATAAATATAACATGTTAATGATTCTGTATATATGATATACCATTCATTTATATATTATTTTAATATCAAAATAATGATATTGTCGCTCGTGCGTACGTACGGACTACCGTCTCCACGAACGCGATGAGATTCATTCTCCATCGTATCCATTCAAGTATAATTATCATTTTATGATTTAAAAATGATGTTTAAGGACTTGATATCATTCTGGATATGAATAAGATACAACAAACATGGCTTATGTAACAAAACATATAAAAGAAAATGAGTAAGTTAACACCCGAAACGATGATAATTCTAAGATATTATTAATAAATCAATGTTAAAAGATCATATATGATATCATATTAACATATATGATTCTTGTATAATTTAATAACAATTATTTCACCATTATACAGGAGGTTAACCTACCCCAACCAAGGAAAAGTACAAGGTAAGGGATTTGCTTATCTCACTTTCAATTCCATGAGATTTCCATTGTTCGCCACTAAATTATTGAAAGTGGTGTATTGTGTACTGCCATTTGATATATATTATCATGATTCTATTTATATTCATGTTATTTTGTAAATCATTTGGTGGTTATTAACTTTTGTCCATACGACTCAGTTGATTAACGTGGTAAGGGGTTTTCATCTCACTCCTTATTCTCATGAGATTCATGCCATATTGCCACCATTACCTTTTGTGTGGTGTATGTACTGCCCATAATTATATTCTTTGTGTAATACACTCTAATTTATGTGTACTTACATATTCATTGTATGATACCTCTTTCATGGGTTGTATGTTTCATAAGTTACCAAACTGGTAAGGATTATTTCACAATCTCTTCATTATCCGAGGTTGTATTATACGTAATAATCTACTGGGATCTCTTTATCATCCACATCCATGTTTCTTCGAAATATATTTCAAAACATTTTTAATATTTACAAGAATATGGGTTAAAGTCATTTATACCCTTGTTTGACTTTTTATAAGAGGTTTATAAAGGAATCTTTCCGTCGTTTTCAAAACAAGGTCCTTTTTAACCTTTTCGACGGAATTGAGGTAAGAATGTTTTTTTAACTTATACGGCGGGTGCGGTTATTTTCCGCCGTTATAAAATCGTCGAAGCTTTCCATACAAGATTATAAGAATATTTTCAAAGAAAATGTTTTATTTTATATGGATCTTAAATGATTTCAAAATAAAAGGAGATACTTCTTTAAAAAGAATTTTGATTTCATCTATGTCAACTTCCTTTGATGGATTTTAAGATTATTTGAAGTTGATTTATTATGATACAAAACTTTTATATTGTATTGAAGGTTTTGTGATATGTTAGACTGTGGATGTGCTATTTTTATACTATTCATGGTTTATGGTGAGATTATTGACATTTCGTATGCTAGTTTTAATACGAATGTTTCTGTTATGTTTAAACCTTTTCATATGGGAATGCATTGGACTTAATAAGTGACGGGTGGAGCCCGCTATAGCTCCTCGATGCATCGGTAGGTCTCATGAGACAAACTAGTGTCTTGGCACAAGGCCTTGACAAAATCTTATTTGTAGTCTTGGCACGAGGCCTTGGCTATGTGGTTATGATAGTCTGGCATTATGCATTCCAACATTATGAAAGTGGTTATTGATTTTTGCATGTGATTATTCGATTAGTAGAATATCCATGTGAATAAGTAAATGGCATTATTTCATTTTATTTATGCCATACCATGTTGAAAGTTCATATTTAAAAGGCTTTTGTTTTAGTTATACATTGCCTTAAATGTTTATTCTTATTTATGAAAATTTCCGCTATATTGTTATCCTTACTGGGCATTTGAGCTCACCCCTTTTCTATGTTTTATTTTTCCCAAGAAGTGAAGAAGTAAATTATGAATGACCTGCAGGGATTTTATGAGGGGATAATAGTGTGGTCTATTGAGACATTATGTTGTTGTAGTAGTTTTTCATTTTATAATGTAATGTAAAACTTATGAATATATCTAGTGTTTCCAAGGCTACTAAACCAATCGGTCTTTCGAGATTTGATCTTTCTTGTGATCATGCCAATGTTATGTAATTAATGCACTGACTCTGGGTAACTGGGGTCGGGGCGTTACAGTTGGTATCAAAGGAAGTTTAGTACAATCCTTGGAAGCTAGATTTAGATAAACTCTGATTAGAGCACATAGACTTAAGATGAACTTTGAGGATTAGTATAGAAGAACTTCCTAGAATTTTGGTATTGTAGAGACTTTGTGAGTTTTCCGAGCAATACATCCCTGTCTGGATACGAGTAGGTAGAGGCGGCTCTGGCACAGATGTACCTAGGGGTAAAACCCGAAAACACCGCTTTGAGATAGACTCGAACGGGAACTGGTGCACGACAACGGGCCTTGCTGCACTCTTGGTTACAACACTCCCGGGGGATATGCTTAGGATAACTCTCACTTTCTTTACAAATCATTATGAAGGGTTTATGAGTATATACTTCCTCAAAGAAAACATATTTATGATTATGGATTATATCCATAGATAGTTCAATTTATGTTTAGTGTTTTATAAGTATGGGATTATGTATTTTGATTCATAAACTGATCTAGTTTATGCCATTGTTTAGAAATGGCGCCTAGTGGAAGAAATGGAAACCGTATCAATGCACGCACTCCATGTAGGGATTTCCCTCCTGCTCAAGATAATTATAGTGGGGCTGGTGATGCAACTGGTCCTGATCAGCTAATCACCGTACTGGGACAACTTACTCAGGTTATGAATAATAACCATACCCGTATGGAGCACCCTGATCCGCAGCGTGGAGGATCAATGTTAGATCGATTCATGAGACAACAACCACCAACGTTCAATGGGAGTACAAATCCCTTAGTAGCTGAGCAATGGATATTTTCCCTAGAGAAAATATTTCAGGCTTTGGGGAGTAGTGAAAGGGAAAAAGTTACCATGGCAGTTTACCGCCTCACTGGAGATGCTGATCAATGGTGGTCATTGATTCAAAACATGAAGGAAGATGATGAAGTATCAAACATGGAATGGAGGGAGTTCAAAGATCTGTTTTTAGAAAAATACTTTCCTCGCGACCATCGAGCAGATATGGAAAGGCAATTTCTGAGTCTGAGACAAAAGGAGGATGATAATGTCACAAAGTATGAGGCTAACTTTACAAGGTTAGCGAGGTATGCTGGAGATTATATTCGCAACCCAAGAAGTAAGATTGATCGTTTCTTTGATGGGTTAAAACCATTTCTCCGTCGAGCATTAGTCTCACAATCCTTTTCATCGTACGAAGACATTGTCTCATGTGCTATCAAGACCGAAAAGGAATTCTCTAAGTCTTATGACTTTAAAGCAAAGCAAGAGAAGAAGAGACCTGCTGATCAATCTGGGAATGGAAATAAGGGGAAGAAGGGAAAGGTTGAATATCCATCTTGTGGTAAATGCGGGAAGAAACATCCTGGTACTTGCTTGAAGGGAATGGGAGTCTGTTACAAGTGTGGTGAAAAAGGCCACCAAGCTCATGATTGCAAGGGGAATAAGGAAGATACCAACGTTCAGTGCTACAATTGCAGGGAGATGGGGCATTATGCAAATGCATGCCCTAAGCGTCAGGAGAACTTACCTCAGAAAAGGCCAAGGGATCAAGGCCAGGCTTATGCTATCACTACTGTTGAGTTAGAAGCTCCGAAAGACGTGGTGGCAGGTAATTTAATGGTTTCCTCAAGTTTAGCAAATGCATTATTTGATTCTGGATCATCGCATTGTTTCATATCTTCCCAGTTTGCTAAGAAAATTAGATATTTCCAATTTGATTTAATAAGGGAGTTGTCTGTTAAAACTCCTAAGGTAAGTATCGTTGCAACAAAGTTTTGTGAATTAGTCCCCATTAGAGCACATAAATTTTCTTTATCTGCTGATTTCATCGTCATACCTATGATTGAGTTTGATATAATCCTCGGTATGGACTGGCTTTCGGACTATGATGCGAGGATTTATTGTAAGAAGAAAGAGGTTACGATTATTGATGATAATGATAAGGAGCACCTTATTTTTAGAGCAGAATCGTCACCACCTAATTCTTATTTAGATCCACCCCCTGTAGCTCAACTTAATTCAATTATCGGGGAGGAAGAGAATGAAATAACTGTCGGTGAGGAAATGAATGTTCAAATAGAGGATGTACCTATTGTGAAAGAATTTGTAGATGTATTTCCGGAAGATTTACCTGGACATCCTCCAGAACGAGAAGTTGAGTTTTCTATTGATTTGATTCCTGGATCAAGGCCTATATCGAAGACCCCTTATAGAATGGCCACTGTAGAGCTAGTCGAACTAAAGAAACAACTAGAGGAATTGAGTAATAAGGGATTTATTCGCCCTAGTGTTTCTCCATGGGGAGCCCCTGTTCTTTTTGTTAAAAAGAAAGATGGATCTATGAGGTTATGTATCGATTACAGGGAGATCAATGCTATAACGATAAAGAACAAGTATCCCCTACCTCGTATTGATGATTTATTTGACCAACTGCATGGAGCTCAATACTTTTCAAAGATTGACCTTCGATCTGGATACCATCAGTTGTGTGTGAAGAAGGAAGACATTCCGAAGACAGCATTTCGAACCAGGTACGGGCATTACGAGTTTACTGTAATGCCGTTTGGATTGACTAATGCACCCTCTGTGTTCATGGATCTGATGAATAGAGTTTTCAAGGAGTATCTCGATGAATTTGTGGTGGTATTTATTGATGATATCTTGGTATACTCCAAAACCTACTAAGATCATGAAAATCACTTGCGCATTATCTTGAAGACTCTGAGGAGGCATGAATTATATGGGAAGTTTAGCAAGTGCGAATTCTGGCTTCAGGAGATTTCTTTTCTTGGCCATATTGTCTCTAAAGATGGAATCTCTGTTGATCCTTCTAAGACCAAAGCAATCCAAGAATGGCCAGCACCTACGAGTATAACTGAGGTACGCAGTTTTATTGGTTTGGCAGGTTATTATCGACGTTTCGTCCAGAATTTTGCCCGATTGGCTAACCCATTAACGAAACTCACACGTAAAGGGGTTAAATTTGTTTGGACAAAAGAGTGTGAAGAATGTTTCGAAGAACTGAAGAGAAGATTAGTCAATTCTCCTATATTGACTTTACCATCGGGGAATGATGGGTTCGTTATTTATAGTGATGCATCGAAGAAAGGACTTGGCTGTGTCCTTATGCAAAATGATAGAGTTATTGCCTATGCATCACGACAGTTGAAAATTCATGAACAAAACTATCCTACTCATGATCTCGAGTTAGCAGCAGTGATCTTTGCTTTGAAGATATGGAGGCACTACCTCTATGGTGAAAAATGTGAGATTTATACTGATCACAAGAGTTTGAAGTATATTTTCTCACAAAAAGAACTCAACATGAGGCAAAGGAGATGGCTTTAATTACTCAAGGATTATGATTGTACGATACACTACCACCCAGGGAAGGCAAACAAGGTGGCAGATGCTTTGAGTAGAAAAGACCATGGAGTTTTGAACAATATGAGAATTGAAAGGGATCCAATTTTCATGGAGCTAGTGAAGATGGACATGGGAATAACCAGGGAAGGTGAAACATCAATGCTTTTTCAAATGGTTGCCAAACCATCTTTACTAGAAAGGATTAAGAGTTCTCAGACTGATGATGAAGAATTCCAAAAGAAGATTAAAGCTGTGAATGATGGGAGATTGAGAGACTTTGCGTATGAAGGTGGAATTTTGAAATTCGGGAAGAGACTTTGTGTTCCCAATATACCTGATCTAAAAAGGGAATTGCTGGATGATGCTCATAGTTCCAATTTCTCTATACACCCTGGGAGCACCAAAATGTATAGAGATTTGAAGGAACATTTTTGGTGGGACAACATGAAGAGGGAGATTGCTGATTTTGTGTCAAGATGTATGGTTTGTCAACAAGTGAAAGCTGGAAGGCAACAGCCTGGAGGAGTCATGCAACCTCTTCCCATACCGGAGTGGAAATGGGACAATATTACAATGGACTTTGTCATGGGGCTACCAAAGACTCCTAGAAGGAACGATGCAATATGGGTTATTGTTGATCGTCTTACCAAGTCAGCACATTTTCTTGCTATAAGAGAAGATCTACCCCTGGAACGTCTAGCAAGACTATACATTAATGAAGTTGTGAGACTTCATGGAGTACCCCTATCGATTGTTTCTGATCGTGATCCCCGTTTTACTTCAAGATTTTGGAAAAGTCTTCAGAAATCCCTGGATACTGAACTTCATTTGAGCACTGCTTACCACCCTCAGACAGACGGACAATCAGAACGGACTATTCAGACCTTAGAAGACATGTTGAGATCTTGCTCACTTGATTTTCAGGGTATGTGGGATCAATATTTACCACTAGTAGAATTTTCCTATAACAATAGCTTCCATTCGAGTATTCAGATGGCACCATATGAAGCGTTATATGGAAAGAGATGTCGTACACCAACCTGTTGGGATGACGTTGGTGAAAGAAAACTTGTAGGCCCAGAACTGGTGGAGGAAACGGTGGAAAAGGTGAAGGTAATCCAAAATCACATTAAAGCAGCTCAAAGTAGGCAGAAGAGCTATGCCGATAATCGAAGGAAGGATTTGGAATTTCAAGTCGGTGATCATGTTTTCCTGAAGGTATCTCCGTGGAAGGGAGTCATACGTTTTGGTAAGAAAGGTAAATTGAGTCCCAGGTACATCGGACCTTTCGAAATTCTAGAACTAATTGGGGCTGTAGCTTACCGATTGGCAATGCCGCCAAGTCTCTCCAAAGTTCACGATGTGTTCCACGTATCTCTGTTGAGAAAATACATGCCTGACCCAACGCATGTACTCACCTATGAATATTTAGAACTGGAACCCGATCTGTCTTATTGCGAAGAGCCCATCAAGATTCTTGATACGAGAGAACAAGTGCTGAGAAACCGGACGACGCGTCTGGTAAAAGTTTTGTGGAGGAATCATAAGATGGAAGAGGCAACGTGGGAACCCGAGGAACTTATGATGAAGAACCACCCAAGTATTTTTATGCAGTAATACCCTAGAAATTGCGAGGACGCAATTATTTGAAGGAGGGGAGAATGTAACACCCCAAGCTTCTACGGTACGTTTCCCTTTGAATAATGTGATAGCGTGTGTTGTACGCAACCTCGAGTTCTAACACACACCACAACTAATTAAACTAGCCGTTGTGAATAGTTATAACTACTTTTTGAAATCATATATATTTTATATTTCAAAATGGACTTCATTTTTGGATACGGAATATCGAAATTATCCTAGGGTGAAATTTTGGTACTTTTCGGATAACTTTTATATTTTGATGAATAGTGAAAATTACTAAATTTTAATTAAAAACAACTTTTTTAATCAAAATAATTAATAGTGATAAATTATAAATTTGAGTGGTTTTAAATTATATTTAGAATATATTTTTACCATTTAATATAATGTTGGTCATTGGACATAATTTTACAATTAAACCGAACATAAACAAGTGTCAATCTTTTGATAGTTATTATCTCTTAAAAACACGCTTTTTGTTTTGACAGCGGGAATTAATTTTAAATTAATTTCTGCCACTTATGTGTTTTGAATTTAGGAAAATGGATTCCATATTTGGAATCAGGATGTTCAAATTGTGTAAATAGGTAACTTTTATTTTTAGACATTTTGAATAATTACTGCGGTAAATATTTTATTTACCATGGTTAAGGGTAAATCCGGTAAATAAGGGTTAAAAAATAATATTATAATAATACTAAATTACCCTAAAAACGTGTCTTAACCCTATTGGTTGATAGATGGTCGACCATGGGCATCTTTGTGTCAATTTTGGGACCCCATGGATCCACTTGTAAGTGATAATGACACTTTATTTTAATTTAGTTAAAATGAATACAAAAATGACACAAGCATATATCTTTTAGAACAACAATTTTTACATAGGGTTATATATGTTGGATTTTAGATTATAAATATTCATTAGAAAGCTAAAAAGATTTCCTACATAATGATATTTTATTTATAATTTTTAGACATTAAATAATTTATTTTAGTTATGACACAAAGATGATGTAGTAATTACTATAATAGTGACAAATTAAAATAATTGATATTATAAATACCCAAATAAATATAATATGAAACTTTTAATGAATTAAACTAATTTTCTAGGCTAATATGATATATTAGGATTGATTTAATGGACTTTGTTCGAAGTAATCAATCTGTTATGATTTTCACAAAAATCAACTATTGAATAGTGTCAAAATTGACATAAAAGAGTTCTTAAAACAAATATTATATTATTAATTGATATTAAATTCCTAAAAGTCTAAGGTTCGGCCAAGAGACTTGTATCATGATAGGTTAATCATTAATGTACCACTTGGGGGTCGCTTGGATGTATATAGTAAGTTTATTAACCATATTATATAAAAATACAAAGAGACATTGTAAAAGTGAAACTAATTAACTTAGAGTTAATACTTAAAGATAAGGTTAATATAAGTACCCAAACCTGTCTAAATTCTATTGGTTGAGTGGTTTTCGACCTATCCCCACTTTAACCTTTGAATAATCAACTTTGGAGCCTTTAGAAACCGAATATGAATTTATTATAAATTAATATTTCTAACTTTTCCAAAGGTGCCCCTCACCCCTCTTATAAAAAGGGCACTCCTCCTTCTCATTTCTTCACACCTTAAAAGCCTTTTGGTTCGGCCAAACTCTGCCCAAATACTCTCCCAACATCCCTCAATACAACCTAGAGGCCTTAGTGTGATCAGAAAGCCAACCTAAGAAGCCCTTTTGATCAAAACAAAAGGAAGAACCCGAAGAAGAGGTAATGATTTCACCACCCTTTTCTAAGTTCATTTCTTCTTCCACTTCTTCTTCCTTTGTTCTTACCATTCTAAAATAATAACTCCAGTATATCACATATACTGTGATGTTATTATAAGTATGGTACAACCATATTCAGTATTCTATCCACCCTTTGAATAACATGTCACCATACGTGCGTACGTACGGCTTACCGTCTCCACGTCGTGGTGTAATTGTTATTCAATATAATATTATTTGGATGGGTATAATAATGATGTGTAACTCATGTAAATAATAAATATAACATGTTAATGATTATGTATATATGATATACCATTCATTTATATATTATTTTAATATCAAAATAATGATATTGTCGCTCGTGCGTACGTACGGACTACCGTCTCCACGAACGCGATGAGATTCATTCTCCATCGTATCCATTCAAGTATAATTATCATTTTATGATTTAAAAATGATTTTTAAGGACTTGATATCATTCTGGATATGAATAAGATACAACAAACATGGCTTATGTAACAAAACATATAAAAGAAAATGAGTAAGTTAACACCCGAAACGATGATAATTCTAAGATATTATTAATAAATCAATGTTAAAAGATCATATATGATATCATATTAACATATATGATTCTTGTATAATTTAATAACAATTATTTCACCATTATACAGGAGGTTAACCTACCCCAACCAAGGAAAAGTACAAGGTAAGGGATTTTCTTATCTCACTTTCAATTCCATGAGATTTTCATTGTTCGCCACTAAATTATTGAAAGTGGTGTATTGTGTACTGCCATTTGATATATATTATCATGATTCTATTTATATTCATGTTATTTTGTAAATCATTTGGTGGTTATTAACTTTTGTCCATATGACTCAGTTGATTAACGTGGTAAGGGGTTTTCATCTCACTCCTTATTCTCATGAGATTCATGCCATATTGCCACCATTACCTTTTGTGTGGTGTATGTACTGCCCATAATTATATTCTTTGTGTAATACACTCTAATTTATGTGTACTTACATATTCATTGTATGATACCTCTTTCATGGGTTGTATGTTTCATAAGTTACCAAACTGGTAAGGATTATTTCACAATATCTTCATTATCCGAGGTTGTATTATACGTAATAATATACTGGGATCTCTTTATCATCCACATCCATGTTTCTTCGAAATGTATTTCAAAACATTTTTACTATTTACAAGAATATGGGTTAAAGTCATTTATACCCTTGTATGACTTTTTATAATAGGTTTATAAAGGAATCTTTCCGTCGTTTTCAAAACAAGGTCCTTTTTAACCTTTTCGACGGAATTGAGGTAAGAATGTTTTTTTAACTTATACGGCGGGTGCGGTTATTTTCCGCCGTTATAAAATCGTCGAAGCTTTCCATACAAGCTTATAAGAATATTTTCAAAGAAAATGTTTTATTTTATATGGATCTTAAATGATTTCAAAATAAAAGGAGATACTTCATTAAAAAGAATTTTGATTTCATCTATGTCAACATCCTTTGATGGATTTTAAGATTATTTGAAGTTGATTTATTATGATACAAAACTTCTATATTGTATTGAAGGTTTTGTGATATGTTCGACTGTGGATGTGCTATTTTTATACCATTCATGGTTTATAGTGAGATTATTGACATTTCGTATGCTAGTTTTAATACGAATGTTTATGTTATGTTTAAACCTTTTCATATGGGAATGCATTGGACTTAATAAGTGACGGGTGGAGCCCGCTATAGCTCCTCGATGCATCGGTAGGTCTCATGAGACAAACTAGTGTCTTGGCACAAGGCCTTGACAAAATCTTATTTGTAGTCTTGGCACGAGGCCTTGGCTATGTGGTTATGATAGTCTGGCATTATGCATTCCAACATTATGAAAGTGGTTATTGATTTTTGCATGTGATTATTCGATTAGTAGAATATACATGTGAATAAGTAAATGGCATTATTTCATTTTATTTATGCCATACCATGTTGAAAGTTCATATTTAAAAGGCTTTTGTATTAGTTATACATTGCCTTAAATGTTTATTCTTATTTATGAAAATTTCCGCTATATTGTTATCCTTACTGGGCATTTGAGCTCACCCCTTTTCTATGTTTTATTTTTCCCAGGAAGTGAAGAAGTAAATTATGAATGACCTGCAGGGATTTTATGAGGGGATAATAGTGTGGTCTATTGAGACATTATGTTGTTGTAGTAGTTTTTCATTTTATAATGTAATGTAACACGTATGAATATATCTAGTGTTTCCAAGGCTACTAAACCAATCGGTCTTTCGAGATTTGATCTTTCTTGTGATCATGCCAATGTTATGTAATTAATGCACCGACTCTGGGTAACTGGGGTCGGGGCGTTACATACTAACACTTCACGAATGACAAATTAAACTTCATTTCTTTAAGATATGATGTGGAAATTGTTCAAGGCACGAACAATGGTGGGATTATTCCGAAATAAAGTAATTATTTCTTCTAATTAAAATTCTTCAACTATAGAGAAATGATCTTGGAAGAAAAAAATGTTTTCCTAGTGCCCTTATATCAAATGAATCAGATGGTACATATTATCATCACAAATTTATGGCTTTGTGATTGTTGGATTTTTTATAGCCATGTCCTCTACCACACATCATCAGAAGTTGATGGTTATATTTCAATTCAATATCCATATTTTCACCAATGTTCTCTCATGTGGAAAACCAATAATGAGTTAATTTGGGTAACTATTCTGTTTCATACTTTAATTTTTAAAATTAAGTTTTAGTATTCTTTTTTACGATGTGAGTTTCTATGAAGGAAACTTTCAAGTAGTAAACCATTTATAACCCTGACGAATTTCGAGGGCGAAATTCATTTTAAGGGGGGTAGAATGTAACAACTTGAGAGTTTATGATAATTATTCTTTTTAATTTCATTGTAGTATTGTGTTTTAAACTACACCAAATGGAGCTTTCATTATACGCATCCTTGACTTGACTTACATTACACACAATCACGACCTTCCTCGATAGAGTGTGTAGTACGCAATACTGGATTTCACTAAACAACGATATATTGTTATCATATTATTATGGACTAGCCATTATGAATAGTATTAACTACATTTTTAATTTTATTACATTATTATTCATCTTACACATTTTCTAGAACATGGTATGAGAACAATATTTCAGGTAAAAGAAGTATTTTAAAAAAAATAAAGATTTGCCGCCTTTTTATGGCGCACCCACATTAATTATAGTTTTTGACATGTTTAAAAGTTCAATTTGACAAAATAAAATTTTTCTTTGGAATCAAGATATAAAAATATACTTTGGATAAATTTTTCATATTATTCTGTTAAATTTCATATTTTAATGAATAGTAAAAACACGCTATATTTTAATTAAAAACAAATTTTTTCATCACAATAGTTTATATGGTTAAATTATAATATTGAATAGTTTTATTGTATAAATATAATATATTTTTACCATTTAATATAATGTATGTCATTACCATTAATTTGACATTGAATTCATAGGTAAAAACATATCAATCTTTGGCAATGTTATAACTCTTAAAACCCTTTTTTCTTAAAAATGGGATTAATTTTAAATTAATTAATGAAACTTCTATGTTTTGAATTTTGAAAAATGGATTCCATATTTGAGTTCCATGGCTCCAAATTATGTTAATAGGCCACTTTTATTTTTTTGATATTATTAATCGTAACTATAGTAATTTTTATTTATTGCAGTTAAAGGTAAATCAGGTAATTAAGTGTAAAAAAAGATTATAAAATTACCCTAAAACCTACCAAAATTCAATTGGATGAATAAAATTCGACACATATCATCTAACGGTTTGCATATAGTCATTTTATGGACTTTTGACCATGAAAATAATTTACTTATTATTAAAACCAAAGAAAGTGACAACATGTCACTCTCTTAAATCATAAAAATATAATAATTTGAATTTAGTGATAAACTTCATGAAACCTCCAAACTGAATAGTCTCAAGAAATCTAATAAAATTATATACATCATGTGAAATTATTTAAAATTTTTAGGGATTAAATAATTATCATTAATGGTGACACAATAGTGATGTTGAAATTATTTTATTGATTGAAATATCAAATAAATTGTTTTAAAAATATTCAAATAAATATTTTATAAAATATTTAGTATTCTACATGAATTTTATAGATAAATATGACATGTTATGAATCTAATAAATATTTTATTTCTAACATATCTTCGGTGTGGATTTTATTTAAATTCAAATAAATGAATAGTGTCAAAATTGACACTATTGTTATTTTATAAAAATAACATAATATAAAATTGTTTAAAAATCACAAAAATATTAAAAAATTATAAATTAAAATTTATATGGTCGAAATTTTCATAAATTATCCAATTATAGAAAATTCACAACACATAATTAATTATTTATAACAATTTAAAATTTAGAATCTTATTAACACAAATAAGATTAAATAAATTAAATAAGGATAAATCAAGTTGATAAGGTTTAAAATAAATTTCACAAATGTATAAATTTTATTTATTTATGATATTACAACCCTATATCATAGGAGATTCAAATATGAATCATTTTAAGAGGTTTTTAAGTGGGGTTTGATTTCTTATAAATTAATATTTTTGAGGATTCCAAAGGGTTCCCTCTCCTCCCTTATAAATGGGCACCTCCTCCCTATCCTCTTCATAACACCTTTAGACTTTATGATCGGAAACACCCTGACCATTTATCTTATCCATTTCCCTAGAAACATTCTCGAGGTTCTTTTCTTCTCAAAAGACCAACTCTAGTCCCTTAAGAGGAAGCTTAAAGGAGGTTCGTCGAAGAAGAGGTAATCTCTTCTACTGATTCTTTGATGTTTCTTTCTTCTTCAAATTCCTATTCTTAAGTTGTTTCAATGAAAAGTAATACAATAAGTATCAATAATATACTCATATGATATTATAAATATGAAACAACCCCATTTCACTTTCTGTCCATCCTACGGGAAACGAAATCACAGTGCGTGCGTACGTACGAAATACCATATCCATGTCGTGGTGTAATTAGTTTTTCTTCCACCACCATACTTGGATGGGTATAATGGTGTAAAGAATAAATATATATGGTTATTATAACATCATAATGATTCATAGACATTATATCATTCACTCTAATTATATTCAATAATTATCGGAATGATATCATCCCTCGTGCATACGTACGGACTACCGTCTCCACAAACACGATGAGATTCATTTTCCATGATTAACCATTCACGTATGATTATAAAGTATATATATAATAAATAAACATGAAAGATATTACATAATAATGAAACTTGATATATGTACATATATGTTTCATTTACTTAATTCCATTAAATTCAATAAGGAAATGAAAACATCGTTCATGCGTACGTACGACCTACCGTCTCCATGAACGGTGTATTTCATTCCATTTATCGATATATCATATATATTTTTATAATGAATATATAATATATACAAATAATTTTTTACATTATAGTATTAAGTAAATCAGGATATGAGTAATAATATCAAGAACAAAAAATCGAAACACGTACAATAAATGAAACGATTTTACCCAAAACACTACTTTAACATGGAATTTACAAAGGAATAGGTAATATAAATTCATAAGTGAACCATATATGATATCATGACAATTAATATGATTATTTAATAATTCAATGACATTATTTAAATCATTGTACTGGTGGTTCGGATACATACGAAGCATATCAAAGATAAGGTAAGGGATAATTTTGCAAATCTCATTTTTGTCTTAGATTGCTTATATGTAAGTATTTACTGGGTTTATATTTTTCAAACATGTCCAGAAAAATGTTTTTCATAATGTTTTTAATATTCTTCCATGTATTTTTAAAGTCATGTTTACACATCTCTATCTTTTACATAGTGTTATAGAAAGAATATTTCTTTTGTTTACCATATATGGTACTTTTTGACATTTCCGACAAAAGTATGAGAATAATGTTTTTTCTAACTTATAAGGAATGAATAGATTTTTATAGTTTCATAACACCTTATTTTCATGAAGCTTACTGTACAATATTTCAATTATTTTTTTCAAAAAAATCCTTTTCTTTTAAAATTGAGTGGCATTTTGTGAAAACAAAATAATTTTGAAAAAGAAAGGATATTTTCCTCAAGAATTCATTTCAAGTGTTTTCTCAAAACCATTTTCCATATAAGATGAAATTATTTCATATGTGTATGTTTCAAGTATAATGTCTCTATGATTTACATGGTTTCACTTTTTTTATGATGAAAGGATATCCATTTGTTTTATATGGATTATGTTATGATGGGATGTTGTTTCTGAAACCCATTTTATTCTTTGGGTTATAATGAATGATTTATGTTTATGTTGTGGCACACATAAGAATGATTTCATTATAAGATGGATGAGACCTATATCTCCCTATAATGGATTTTGTAATGATTTATATCTCATGAGATAAACATGACTGGAATGGAAAGTTAATCCGGTTTAGTGATATAGGATTGGACCGAGGAGTGAACTCGATTCAGTAAGGGACATTGTCCACTATGATGGTCTTGGAAACAATGTCATGGATACTATAGAAATAATATCATGTGCTTAAAGGTTTTCCAAAATTACAGGTTTTATTACCATTCTATTTTATCATGATTGATGTTCCATTATGATCTATGCCTTATGTACTACCATGTTTTATTTCATTGCTCAAGATTTTGATGTTTAAACAATTTGTTTATGTTTTTAAGTTCAAATGTACATGGTTTGTTTTATTTTCTCCATGCTTACCCTTACAGAGAATTTGAGCTCAGCCGTTATATGTTTTCTTTTCCCCAAGATATAATGAAAGGTTTTAGGTCAGAAAACAAAAGGGAAAGATCTTTTTGGGAGATGTTGAAGATCTTTCACCATGATTACAAGATTAGGTTCTGAGTTTACAAAGACACTAAACTATTACGGTCCTTGAGTGTTGGTTTTTTATGTATTAATTATTCCGCAAAGGTAATGTAATGTCCATGTACGTCAAGTTTGGGGTCTCTACAAATTCAAAGTAAATATTGTACTAATGTCTCTCCCTGATCCCCTATCCCACATCTATAATACAATGTTCACTTCAAAAAGACTAAATAGTCTCCCTTAAATAGGATCTCACAGAATATATATTCATGAAGTAAATTCCTCTTTTCATTTATTTTATTTTCATTGAAGATCCATTCATTCATTTTTGTTCCTCACCTCTATTTATCCAAACTTTATGATACCTCTATTAAAATAAATTTACAAGATTGATCTTATGATATTGTAATAAATTATTATCATCACACCTTTATTCTATATTCTTACTATAAATGAAAACATCACCCGAGACGTTTTAATTTATTACATTCAAGGAGGAATTGTTTTCAATTTCTTTTATCATCTTCAATTCTATTCATGAAACCATTTTTATGGTTGACATAGAATATAATATATGTATTATTTCTAATGTAAGGTTCTGAAATATTTTCTACACATGATATTAATTTATAATAAAAAATTTGTACAATGTGAGAAGACCCCGCCAATTAACCAAAACAGTTACCATTAATGTTTTATTAAATCATTCATCTTCTATCCAAATAAAAAAATGAATTTTATAACTAATTAATCTTTTGTATGATCAATAATAAAATATAAATCAAATTTTAGACAACCATTATCACCTTACATTTTTATCCGTATAGTTAAATAATTAAAACAATCATTAAAACCATGGAAACAAACTATCCCAAACAATGAAATTGAACCTATTTACCCATCAAAAAGGATATGAATGAATTTAATAAGGCTATAGAAAATCAGTTACTTGATTAATAGCTTCTAGAAATTATAATTAATGAATTTAATTTTATTTTCCATGGGATTAAGACAAAGTGAAGGACATCATTGGACTTAAGGTAAGGGATTATACCTGAAACTCCATTATTCTTTTAGGGTTCTAGATCTTTATTTTTTTTATCCAATTTACGTTATCTATTATTTATATGTACATATTCTAAATTCTACGTAAATTAACCAAAATCTTATATCAATATCCATTTATTATTATCTTTTGAGGATATATATGTTTTTATGTGTCCTCCCTCAATACTTCCCAATAAGAAGTCATGTTTTAAGGAAACTTCCAAAATTCTCACCCAATTTCATGTACACTCTATCATCTTTTATAAGATTTTTTTTATAAAATATGTTTTATTTTTATGAAAACCTTCTTGGATCACTTCTAGATTTATATGTAATATTATTCCCTTTTGTATTTTAATGGATCTTTATTATTTTCCATAAAATGACACTGAACGTTTTAATGATAAACATTATTAAATACAATTCTTACATGTTTTAACTTATATTTGACATAAAATACCATTATGTTTTCATATTTTCCATTATAAATTTTTATGTATGTTTTAATTCCTTTCTTTCATGGACACTTTTATTATACGTCCATCTATTATGATTTATAACGTGATTGTGATACCAATTTCCTTCCATGGGCACCCATATATTTATGTACGATTGATTATGTATGATTCTATATGTGGAATGAATATTAATGAACATGTTATGATGGGTATTCCTAGATATCACTGCAAGGAATTGTGTAAGGATCAGTCTCTTGAGATGTTATGTGCAACGGTCTTGGAAGTTATCCTTGAATCGTGCTACCATGTGTAATGGTCTTGGTGGATACCCTTGACTTGTGTTACTCTATTTTCAATGTGCCTTGACTCATGATAAAATCGTGTTTTATGTTGTTAAAACATTAATATGATGCAATGATTATATGATACCAAGTTTATTTTTTTTATTCCAAATGTTTTATGTTTTTTATATCATTATGTCATGCCTTCTAACCCATGTGCTAAATAATTATTCTTATGTTTATTCCCTTACTTGGCTTTTTTATCATCCATTTTTTCATGTTATCTCTAGGGTATCCTACGAATATGTATGAGTATAATGGGAGTTATAATATCTTTATGAATAATAAATAGATAAATTTTTTATTTAGACCCATGTTTTTAATTGTATGTACCTAGTTATCCAAGACACTAGACTTCATGATCCATGTATTGTAATATGTTGTTTTACAAGGCTTAAAATCATGTAATGATATGTGTAAAATTCTAGGGTCTGAATAATAGGTGATATTTTTCTATTCTGTTTTATTATCACTCAAGTGATGATTATAAAATTCCTTATTTCTCACATCCACTTTGATATTTCATGTGTGTATTAGGAGGTAATAGATGATATGGATAAGTGATAGCCCAAATATAGGTTTTTCAAAAACTAGGGAGTGTTTATTGGTCATAAATCTAGATTTCAAACAATATAATTTTTTTATACCATGGAAAACTAAGAACCCCTAGAATGGATTATATAGCAAGTTAGTTCCCCATGATAAATAAGTTTATTATCGATTGTGTATTTTTGTCCCAGTGTCTGAAAAACCTATTTTGGTCCATTTTACATGTGGTATAGTAAGTTTACCATGATAACTAGATTGTTAAACTGATTATTTAAGGTATTTGGTTATATTTCTTGTTTTTATAACGTATCACATTATTAGATTTAATGAAACAAATTATTTTGTTAACTTTTTTTATGCTCGATTTTTTACATTATGTCTGTGTGTTCTTGTTTTTTGTATTCCATTTGAGTAACAAATTACCTTTGAATCTATTTGGAAAATGGTTTTCAAAGGGTGATATTAAAATGGAATGTGATATTTATCATAAATACATGTATGAAAGTACTTTTAAAAATAGTAAGGGGATTTATGTTAGTTATCATTGTTCAATTAATGAACTATTTTCTATGGTTTAAATGTTATTTAATAATATGGATTTGGTTCTGTTTTTTTATCACTTCTTGATGGTGCATGTTTTAAAAGTAATTTATTTTTTGATACTTGGTTTTGATAAAATGGAATATGAATAACAATATTTTTTTAATTATAATTACAAATAGCTTTCATAAAGTTTATTTGGGAATGAAATTTCACAATCTCATCAGTGGAATCCAATTCTATATGTTTATCAAACAACTAGCATGCATCATTATATATATATATAGAGTACATGTTTTTTTAATTTCCTAATCATTGGTCTATTTTGGGGTTTTCTATAACTTTTTCTCATTATGGTTGATTTTTCTATGTGGTGAGTTACTATAGAAAACATGGAATTGGTTGTTACAAGATCATGATTAGTTATTATTATTTTTTGATATTTATGTTTCAATACGTCTAATAGATATATTTCTTATAACATCGTTATTTAAGTTGTATGATCATTTATTTGGACTTAAGATAGTTTTTTTATTTAGACTATTCCATATTTGACATGTTTATAGTTTTTTTGTAAATAATTAGTGATATTAACTCCAAACATTCATATAGGTCATATAATATTATTGGTAGTTTCTACTTATTATTAAAATTATTATATGATTGTAAATAAATTACCTAAAAAATCATGAAATTTTGGGAGAAGTTTTCATCCTGTTATGATTTGGGGTGTCCTTAAAGACAAGTGGAGAAATGGTTTGGATGACGAGTTTAGTTATCCTGGACCAATTATTTAGAAGAATTTTATCTTATCCTCCTCGAGATCAAGGACAACCAGTCTAACATTCCATGGATAATTCCCTCCCACATTAACTCATGGACACTTAATTAGTGCAATAACATTTCGAGAAAATGATTCTTCAACATCACCTTATGAATGACCAAATAAAATCAAATAAACACAATCATAAATATATCCATACGCAATCCCAATAACTACCACCTTATGTAGTATTATATCTTTAATATACCATTGGGATGCCTTATAACTCCCCTCATTATTCTAGTGATAAAAAAAATTTTACTATAGGTTTTGATGAAATGTAAGATATCATAAGATTATGATACATATATTTCAAGAAGTTAGATATTACATCTCAAAAAAATTACATAATACCATGAAGGGAATTTATGTTGTCATGGATGATCTGTATCATAAGATAAACATTTTGTGATATTGGGAAAATGTTTTCCACAATATCAGTATATTAGACTCCCCATTTGAAAACATCCCTAGTTATAATTTTCCTTCATTACCAGGGGAATGGAAATAGTTGAAATGGGTGACCATAAGATATTAGTTAGTGAAAAAATTTCAACATGTCATTATGGGTTAAATTATATGAATATATTAAAAAATTATAGTGAGATACAAATCCTTTTACAAATATCATATAACCATAATGGATGTCGACAACTCATGATAGATGGAAATGTAACATAAAATTAATATATATATACCTTGTAAAAAATATAGAAAATGAGTTAATAAACATGATCCATGGATAATAATCAATTAGATATGGATTGAAAATGCAACATCTCATTGAATAATGGAATAAAAAATAAAATATTTTCATAATCATAATCAAATAGAACATTATTGAATGTGATTATGTATATTGGAAACAAAAAATAGAGGTATTTTTGATAAATATAGGTATTGAATATTAAACTTTCATGGACAGACCTTATAAAATACTTGATGTTGAAATTGAAACATTAACTATAAACGATGATAGAAAATATGTTTCAAAATATAATGTCATGAATTTTATTAAATTTTCTCATAGAAGAATTTTCTAAGATAATATAATTGTAGGGAATGTATTGTCTCAACAGTACACTATAAATATTATTGATTTTGATGCTCATAAATACCATATTTTTTTACTAAAGAAACTAAATTATGTTATTTTCATGAATAAATTTCTTGATAAGATTATTTTTTGTATGAGTTTTAATATTTTTTAAAGTATTATGATTGTGTTGAGATATTCTTAAAACACAGTTCATTCCATATGTTTTTAATAATGATTTATGGTTTAGAAACCCAACATTTGAAATATAACGTACGGATCATGTACCCTACGCAATTGGAAATGTATTAGTTATCAATCATACACTTGACTGGAACCATATGTTTGAGAAAAAGGAATATATAGATAATCAACCATTCATTTGGATTAAACCCAACATTTGAGAAAAGGGAATGTATGGATAATATTCATTACAATTGTAAAGAACCACACCATTGAGGAATCAAATGTGTTGAACATAAACCATAATATTATAATCAATTGTACATTGGACTTTTTGTTATCACAAGAATGAAACCTATGTTTTACTATTAAATAAATAAGTATAAATTAAAGATATTATACATTATTTATGAAATGGTCTTGATGAAATAATATATCATCTTAAAGCTGTTTTATGTTTGATTCAAAGGATTTTATTCAGTGGAGTAAACTAATCATGTTATAAAGAGATGTTACAACTCTCGTAAATATTTTTAATGATTGAAATATCTCAAGAAAAATTCTTGAATATTCTCATCTGAAATAAAAAATGATTTCTATATCAATAGAAAGGGTATTTTCACTTTTAACATGATTATATATATTGTGATATTATTTTGAAGAAATAATTATTGTAGATATAAAAATGATCGAGTGACTCTCTTATTTTCAAAGAGTCTAAACTTCAGAGATATACATGTTTTAACTTTATGTCTATATTTAACATCTATTGTTTGTTTTTTGTTGTTGCTATTTTTATAGAAGATCATTCAAAACCAAGATATCTTTAAAGTTATTACTTCATTAATACATTCATATTTGAAGATAAAGATATGTATTCGACCATTTTAAATTTAAACTATGATGAATAACCTAAAAATTAAATAAAATAATAATCTTTTTATTTATTGAATTTTTGACTATTATGAATTAGTTATCAAATACTATCATCTTTTCAAACTATGATATAGAGAAACTAAATCCTTTTAAAATAACTAGAAGTGTCTGTAATGCCTTTTGGTGATGGTTTCAACTTCTTACACTCATTTTTGAAGGTATTATGATAAGAGTATCATCTGTTGAAAATAACCATACTCATAGAGAGAGAATTGGTGTTGTCAACTAGGAGATCATTGTAACGACCTGACTCCTAAATCCCAGAGTTGGTGCATTATTTTAATACAATGGCATGATTATAAGGAATCATGTCCCAAATGAATGATTAGTTTAGCAGTCTTGGAAAATAGATTACATACATGAAAATTACATTATACATTAGAAAATAAAACACATCCTAAACGATCTTTTAAGAACGCCATTATTCTCCAAGATTAACCCTACTTATCATTCATATAACACTTCTTGGTATCATGGGAAAATAAAACATTAGAAATTAGTGATCTCAAATGCTCAACATGGGTAAAAAATAAATCAAAAGATACAAAAACATTAGGCATGGTGAATAATTTAAAACACATGCCGTTACAAATAATAAAAATGAACAATTTATGACAGGAATATGAGACGGGTAAATAATTCCATAATAAAACATATTCATGGGTATTCTACTAGTCGAATAATCACATGATCCAACAATGATATTTTCATAATGAGGGAATGTATAATGCCAGATATTCTAAAACATCTTGTCAAGGCCTCGACCAAGATGTCTAAAAATGATTTTGGACTCAATTAAAACCATATATCAAATTGGGAAAGGCCTCGGCCAATTACAAGTATAATTTTCTCATGAGACCTACTAATGCACCTATGAGCTATAAAGGGCTCCACCCGTCACTTATTAAGTCCAATACAGTCCTCATATGAAAAGGTTGAAACATAACATCAATATACGTATTAAAACTAGCATATGAAATTTCAATACATTATCCATAAACCATGAATGGTATAAAAATAACACATCCACAATCAAACATATCAAAAAACATTCAATTAAATATGGATGATTTGTATCATAATAAATCAACTTCAAACAAGTTTAAAATCCATCAAAGGATATTGACATATAAAAAATCAAAACATTTTGATAGAAATATATCTTTCTATTTTGAAATAATTTAAAAGTCATACAATTTATAAAGTATGTCATTTAAAAGATATTTTTGAATCAATGTGTCCCATACAACTTTTAATCTTTTGAAAGGAATTAGTATTTTAAAACATTCCTGTCCATATAAATAAATCCTTGAAACCATTTTGAAAACATAGAAATTAACGAGAAAGGTTTAGAAGAATAAATCTTTAAAATATATAAAATGATTTTTTAATAATAGAGTCCTTTAAAAATAATCTCTTTAAAAACTATTTTATGAAACATGTACATGGATAATAAATATTTCCCAGTGAAAACTTACCTATAAAAAATATCGAATAATAATGAGATTGAGGAATTAACCCTTACCTTGCACTTTCCTTGTTCGAGGGTACGTTTAACCTCCTATATAATGATCATAATATGCTATTAAATTATTACAAAACCATATTCATATTTATTATATCATAAATGATTCATTTATGACTTTATACTACCCATTTAATAATGATTTCCATGTTAAATTAACATTTTCTGTAATAATCACCTTCTTTATCGTACTTGTTTTAACTTGTTATTCTCGATCGTATAATTTAGATAATGATTTAAATACTTACAAAAAATAAACCTTGTTTTATATATCATATATATTTATTATATAAATATTTATAATAGATAGATATATAAAATGGAAGGCACCATTTATGGAGATGGTAGGCTATACGTACGCATAAACATTGTTTCTGTTTTTATATCGTATTGAATGGTAATAAGTGAATAAGATATATGTAAGTACATACATACATACTTACATACATACATACATACATACATATATATACACATATATCTCCAATATCATTAATATTTCATATATTACATACTTATTAATAATATATATTTTTATAATCCTCGTTGAATGGTTAATGTGGAAATGAATCTCATCGCATCGTGGAGACGGTAATAATTACATACACATGAGCGAAAATATGATTATACTGATGGAACAATTTTATGTAATTGTATGGAATATCATATATAATGAATTATTAACTTGTTTTATTTATTATTCTCATTATTTATACTCATTATTTACCCATCAAAATAATGAAGTGTTTGAATAACAAACTACACCACGACGTGGAGATGGTAAGCCATACGTACGCACGTACAATGACTTGTCAATAATATGATGGATAGAATAATGAATATGGTTGTAACATATTTATAATAACATCTTAGTATGTATAAGGTACTAGAGTTATTATTTTGGTATGGAATCAACAATGAAAGGGGAAGCAGAAGAAGAAAAGAACTCGAAAGAGGGTGGTGAAATTATAACCTCTTCTTTGGGGGTTTCCTTTTGATTTTATTAAAAGGGATCATTAGGTTGTATTTCTGATAAAATTAAGGAATCTTGGTTGATTTGAGGGAAGTTGGGAGGAAATTTGGGTAGGGGTTGGCCGAGACAAAAGGCTTTGGAGGTTTGAAGTTAATAGAAGGGGAAGTTCCCTTTTATAATAGAGGTGAGGGCTACTTTCGGAAAAGCCTAAAATATTCTTTTATAAAAAAATCATTTTCGGTTTCTAATGGCACCAAAATAAATTTTTTCGAGGCTAAGGTGGGGATGCGTCGAAAACGTCTCAACCAATAGGTTTTATACTGGTTTAGGTCATCATATTATCCTTATCTTTTATATTTAACTCTTATTTAAATAGTTTGACATTTACCATGTCTCTTAGTATTTTTATATTATATAGTTAATAAACATACTATAACATGCCACAAGAACCCAAATTGGTTCATTATTAATATATATAACCTCTTATATGTCCTTTTTATGAACTTTATATTTTAAGGAATATTATATCAACAAATAATATAGTATTTATTTTAATAATTAATTATTGTCAATTCTGACAATATTTGGTATTTCATTTTTGTGAAAGTCATCACAACATGATTAATTCAAAAACGATACACTGAATCAACCCTAAAATATCATATTCACATAGAAAATTCGTGTATTTCATAAAAAAAATTGAAATTATATTTATTTTTAAATTTAATAATACCATTTATTTGATTCTTTCATTAATAAGGTAATTACTCCATCATCATTGTGTCATTAATATATTTCATTATGTAAACTATAAAAATTATAAATAAAATATCCTTATGTAGGAAATTTTTTTAGATTTATAATGAATATTTATAATATAATTAATCTTATATATAACCCTATATTAAAAATGTTTTAGTTATGAAAACATGATTTTAACACTTTTAACTCTTCTATAATTCAAATAATAATAAATGTCTTAATACAATCCAAGTGGGCCAATATGACAATATATTTTTCCTAATGTTGTTTTTGGTTGAATTAAACATATACAACTGAATTAAAACATGTGTTAGGCTAAAAATAATATCATTTTTACCTTTAATTACTTTATTTACTTTTAACCGTGGTAAATAAAAGTTAAAAGTTACTATTTAAAAAAATTATTTTCATCATATTAAACAAAATTTTATTTACAAATATCAACTGTGTCTCTCGGATTTATGAAAGTCAATTCATATAAGAGGTAAAATTATGTTTTATGCAAATTAGCAAATGCTCCTAGGAGGTGGGTAAAAGACAGTAAAATGATAAATAAAATTTTTATATATCTAAACTTATTATAAAATGACTACAATGAATTACATTGAATATATATATGTATTATATATCTATTTTGACCTAAAATAAATTTAAATAAAATAAATAATTATTTAAATAAGAAGTTGGTTTTAACCAATAACGTAGTGTTTTTCACTACTAATTAAAAATTGAAAGTTTTCAAAAAATACCAAATATTCACCTTAAGAAAATATTGATATTACAAATTAAAAAATTAATACTATTTTACTAAATTAAAATCAGATAATTTTCATGAAATAATTTAAAATGAATTCCCGTTGCAAAACAAAAAAATCAGGTTTTTAAAAGAAAAAACTATCAAAACATTTACATTTTTTATGTCAAATTTAAATTTAAAATTACCTATAATGACTTAAATTGTATTAAATGATAAAAATATAATATAATTATACTTCCAAACCATTAAAATAAATAATTTCTCACTATAAATTATTTCTATTTAAAAATTTGTTTTCAATTTAAATTTTCCATTTTTCAATATTCATCAAAATTTGGATTTTATCAGAAAAGAACCAAAAAATTACCCAAAATAAAATTTTATTACCCATTTCTATAGAAGAATTTAATTTCATTAAATTTAATATATAAAAGTGTCTAATATTGGTTTTAAAAAGGGGGTTCCATTAAAAGGAGGAAAAATTTCAATTTTTAAAAAACACTACTTTTATCTGATGAAATTAAATTGTTATCATATTATGGCTATGAAACATATAATATGGCTGTTGATGTTATATAGAGTATATAAGATTCAAAATGTAGTTAATACAATTCATAACTACTTTCTGAAGGGCTAGTTTGGTATGTTGTGGTGCGCTCGAACTCGGTGTTGCGTGTAACACAAGCTATTGAATTACTTTGAAGAAACAACATACTATGAAATGTTGGTGTGTTACATTCTACCCTCGGTGTTTCGTGTAACACAAGATATTGAATTACATTGAAGAAATAGCGTACTATGAAATGTATTTGTGTCCTTGCAATTTGAAATAGGTCTTCAAAAATAAAAGGTTAAAATAGAAAAATACCTTTGTGTAAAACCGAAATCGGAAATTGGGTTAACAAAATTTCGTCATAATAAGAGGGAAAGAGAAATGAAAAAGTCACCCCAAAATTATGATCTCAATTAGGAGAAAATTTGTGGATATTAGAGAAACATAATTGGTGAAAAATCATAAAATTTTACACGGAGTGATTGAGGTCATTAATAACAAAAAAGTGTAAAATTGAGGGTCTCAATGCCATCAATCTATGATTATTTAAAATTTCATTGGTTAAAAAAACATAAGGTATTAGGATAACACATTTTTGGTTTTAAGAACCCTTCCCTAAATTTTAGGAATTAATTTATTCATAGAATAAGAGGAAAAAAATATACATGACATGTAGAGTTTCATTCTTCAACTAATTTCTACCACAAACTCATATTTCACTCTAACAGATAATAGAATTCAAAAATATTTTTTTATCCTAATCGTATATTGTTTAAAAAAATTAATTTACAATTTATCTTTCAGATCATTTTATGAAATACTACATTATACAAACAAATAAATCACGTAGGCTAGTGGTAGGTGATGCACCCTTGTTTCCCTTTGGTTGTAGGTTCAAGTCTCGCGGCCTTGCCTGATGCGATGGGTTGTTGGCCAACCTCTGGGTTGTCTCTTTTATAACAATCCAAAATTAATTTTAGAAATGATTTAATCTTAACAATAGTATCCAATTTAAAACATAATCCAATCCAACCTTTAGATTTATTCAACATATTTCTGTCCAAACTCACAGTTCATAATTTATAAGGAAGGTAAAAACAATGATGATATTTTTTTTACCACGTAATAACACGTGAATACCTTAATCATAAATTATTTTTAAAACACGGTAACACCCTGAATTATCATAAAACTTTATTGATTATAATCATTCTCCTTTATTCCTTATAGAGTACTTGATATATTCCTTATATCAAAAATATTTTGAATACTCCAAAAATGATGGAATAAACAAACTAATAATTAGTTCCAAGCTAGTAATGAATATCTAATATAATTTATCCAAATCAATCATATCTTGTTCCAAAATCACTACCTCAGTAGCAGTACCATATTATGAGTTACCTTTCCTTCAGGCATTTATTTTACAAAAAGTTTAACCTAAAATAGTGTCACATTACTTGGTACTATACAATCTCAAATCTTTAATTTAATAGCATTGTTGTACAATCCTTATTTATTTCCATAATTCACATAACGAGTACATCGTTGATACAATAATCAAATGAAATAATTCATTAATAAAATCGAAAGAAAAATATCCATTCCACTTCATCTATATTAATATCATAACATGATTATTATCTAATAAAATCATTTGGGGCATACTCTGATGATTTGGACATTGATTTGCGTAGTGTCCCAACTCTTTGCAGATGAAGCACTATACCTTTAACACCTTTTTCTTACCATTGCAATTACGTACTTGGGGTCTTTTTTCTCCACACTTATAAAAAAATATCATTTCCATCATGAATTTACCATGGTGATTTTTACACAATTATCACATATGGGAATAATACTTCATTACCATCATCCATTTATCCATCTTTCTCTCTTCCATCCTTTTATTCTATAGATTCCATTCAAAGTCATAGGACTTAGATAATTCTTTGTTGGACTTATTAACACTTGATACTATTTCTTCATATGATGAGAATACATGGGAGAGTATTTCCCTTTTAAATTATGGTTCAATAAAATGAAAGATATGATCCTTCTTAATCTATCGATCATGTTTATTACTGGTATTCTTATTCCTTCTATTAGGCACCATTTCTAAACAATTTCATACACTAGGTTAGTTTATGAATCACAATACGTAATTCCAAACTTGTAAAGTACCTAACATAAGTTGAAAATATTATTAATATAATTTATAATCATAAAATGTTTTCTTTGAAGAATTTTTTACTCCTAAATCCTTCATAATGGCTTGTAATGAAAATGTGGATTATCCTAAGTATATCCCCGAGTAATGTCTTAACCAAGAGTGCAGCAAGGCCCATTGTCATGCACTAGGATACCCTAGGTCAAGCCCTACACTCATTTTCCGAGCTTTCAGTCCAAAGTGCATCTATTCTATAGATGCCTCTTCCTGCTCGTATCTACACAGGTATGTATTTCTTGGAAAATACAAAAAATATCTACATTTCCAAAATTATATTAATTTATTCTATACCAATCCTCAAATTCTATCTCCGAGTAATGTGATCTAATAAGAGCTTATCTAATTCTAGTTTCAGAGGTCTTTACTAAACTTTCTATGATACCAACTCTAAAGCCCAGATCCCGGAAGCTAGAGTTGGTGCATTATTTAAATACATTGGCATGATTACAAGGAATCAAGTCCCAAAAGACTGATCAGTTTCAGAGTCTTAGAAAATAGATTAAATACATGATTGTTTCACTCCACACTAGAAAATAAAACAAAAAACAAATGTTCGTTTGAGAACTCCATTAACCCCTAGCTTAAACCTTATTATCAATCATATAACACTTATTAGAATCTTGGAAAAATAAAACAGAATGGTAGAGCTTAAATGCTCAGTAAAGGTAAGCAATACATTAGAAGATAACATAAACATTAGGCATGATGAATAATTTAAAACACATTCCTTTACAAATAATAAACATGAACAATTTATGGTAGGAATATGAGATGGGTAAATAATTCCATAATAAAACATAGTCATTGGTATTATACTAGTCGAATTATCACATGAACCATCAATGACATTTTCATAATGAGGGAATGTATAATGCCAGATATTCTAAAACATCTTGTCAAGGCCTCGACCAAGATGTCTAAAAAGGATTTATGCCTCGACCATAACCATATATCAAATTGGGAAAGACCTCGATCAATTCCATGTATAATTGTCTCGTGAGACCCACCGATGCACTAAGGAGCTATAGCGGGCTCCACCTGTCACTTACTAAGTCCAATACAATACCCATATGAAAATGTTGAAACATAACATCAACATTTGTATTAAAACTAGCAGACAAAATGAAAATACTTTATCCATAAACCATGAATGGTATAAAAAAACATCTATAGTCAAACATATAACAAAACCTTCAATAAAATATGGAAGATTTTTATAATAATAAATCAACTTTATACAAGTTTAAAATCCATCAAAGGAGGTTTACATAGATAAAATCAAAACATTTTGAGAGAAATATGTCTTTCTATTTTGAAATCATTTAAAAGTCACACAATTTAAAAACAAAGTCATTTAAACGATTGTTTTGAATCAAAGTCTCCCATACCACATTGAATGTTTTGAAAGTAATTAACATTTTAAAACATTCATATCCATATTAATAAATCCTTAAAACCAATTTGTAAACATAGAAATTAATTTGAATGGTTTAGAAGAATAAATATTTAAAACATTTAAAATGTTTTGTTAATAAAATTGTTCCATAAAAATAATCCCTTTGAAAACTCTTTTATGAAACATGGACATGGATAATAAATATTTTCCTATAAAAACTTACCCATAAACAATCTCGAATAATAATGAGATTGAGGAATTATCCCTAACCTTGCACTATCCTTTGGTTGAGAGTACATTTCACTTCATGAATAATGACCATAGTATGTTATTAAATTATAACAGAACCATATTCATATCTATTATATCATACATGATTCATTTATGACATTATACTACCCATTTAAAAATTATTTCTTTGTTAAATTAATATTTCGGATAATAATCACTTTCTTTATCGTACGCATTTTAACTTGTTATTATTGATCGTATCATTTAGATCATGATTTATATTCCTCCATAATATAATCCATGAATTATATATCATATTTATTTAGTATATATATCTTTATAATAGATTGATATATGAAATGGGAGGCACCGTTTATGGATACGGTAGGCCGTACATACGCATAAACGATGTTTCCGTTTTCATATCGTATTGAAAGGAAGTAAGTGAATAAGATATATGTAAGTATATACATACATAAATACATACATACATACATATATATATATATATATCTATCTCCAGTAGAATTATTATTTCACATATTACATACTTATTAATTATATATATTTTTATAATCATTGTTGAATAGTGAACGTGGAAATGAATCTCATCGCGTCACAGAGACGGTAATCTGTATGTACGTGCGGGAGACAATATCTTTATATTGACGGAGAAACAATATGTAATTGGATGTTATATCATATATAAAGAATCATTAAAATTTTATATTTGGTATTCACATCAATTAAACTCATTATTATACCCCATCTAAATAATGATGTGTTTGAATAATAGACTACACTACGACGTGGTGATGGTAAGCCGTACTTACACACGTATGGTGACTAGTAATTCATAGGATTAATAGAATAATGAATATGGTTGTACCATATTTATAATAAAATCATAGTATATAGAAGGTATTGGAGTTATTATTTTCATCTGGAAACAACAAAGAAAGCGGAAGTGGAAGAAGAAAAGAACTTGAAAGTGGGTGGTGAAATTATTACCTATTTTTCAGGTGCTTCCTTTTGAGTTGATCAAAAAGGATTTTTATGTTTGATTTCATATCAAAGTAAGGTCTCTAGGTCTATTTGAGGGAATTTGGAAGGATATCTGGGTAGGGGATTGCTGAACCAAAAGGGTTTGGAGGTGTGAAATTAAGAGAAAGTGAAGTTCCCTTTTATAAGAGCTGGGAATGTCACATTAGGAAAAGTTTGAAATAATATTTTATAATAAAATCATTTTAGGTTTATAATGGCTCCAAAATGAATTATTTCGATGAAAATTTGGGGATGGGTCTAAAACCACTCAACCAATAGTTTTTAGATAGGTTTAGGTCATCATATTTACATTATCTTCACTATTTAACTCTTAGTTAAATAGTTTTACCTTAACCATGTCTCTTTGTATTTTTATATTATATGGTTAATAAACATTCTATAACAAGACTAGAGAACCCCAAGTGGTTCATTATCAATATATATAACCTTATCTAGGTCCTTAGGCTGAACCTTGGATTTTTAGGAATATTATATCAACCAATAATATAGTACTTGTTTTAAAAAATAATTTGTGTCAATTTTGACATTATTTAGTATTTGGTTTTTGTGAAAGTATTAAAAACTTGATTACTTCAAAAAATATACATTTAATCAACCATAACATGTTCTATTACCCTATAAAATTCGTTAATGTCATAACAATTTTGAAATTATATTTATATTAATATTTATAATACCATTCATTTGAATTTTTTCATTAATAAAGTAATTACTGCATCATCATTGTGTCATAACTAAATTTAATTATTTTATATATAAAAAGTATAAATAAAATATAATTGTGTAGTAAATCCTTTTAGCTTTATAATTAATATTTATAGATAGATTTATCTTATGTATAACCGTATATTAAAAATGTTTTAGTTATCAAAACTTGAGTTTAACACTTTTATGTCTTCATTAAATTAAATAATAATAAATGTCCTAATCTAATCCAATTCTACCAAAAGGATCATATTTTATTCCTAAGGTTGTTTTTCATTGAATTACACTTATCAAATAGAATTAGGACATGTTTTAGGGAATAATAATATCATTTTTACCCTTAATTACCCTATTTACTTTTAACCTTGGTAAATAAAAGTTATAAGTTTCTATTCACCAAAAATTATTTTTATCTTATTCAGTCACATTTTTATTTCTAATATCAACCGTGTATTTTGGTTTTTTGAAATTCAATTTACTGAAGTGGTAAAATTATGTTTTATGCAAATTTGCAAATGCTCCTAGGAGGTGGGTAAAATATGGTAAAAATATTAATAAACTTTTTATATATCTAAACATACTATAAAATGACTAAAATGAATTATATTGAACATATACAGGTTTTATTTATCTATTTTGAAATAAAATAAATTTAAATAAAATAAAAAATTTTTTAAATAAAAAGTTGGTTTAAACAAATAAACCAATGTTTTTCACTATTCCTCAAAAATTTATTGTTTTTAGAAAAATACCAAAAATTAAACTTAAGTTAATTTTGATATTCTGAATTCAAAAATTATTTATATTTTAACAAATTCAAAACCTAGATGTTGATTACTTGATTTAAAATTAATTCCCATTGTGAAAACAAAAAATGTAGGTTTTTTAAATGTCAAACCTATCAAAAGATAAACATGTGTTTATATCAAATTCAATTGTGAAATTACTTATAATGACCTAGATTGTATTAAATGATAAAAATAAAATCTAATATTATTTTTAACCATTCAAATACATAATTTATCACTATAAATTTTTTCTATTTACAATGTTGTTTTCAATTACAATTTAGTATTTATCACTCTTCATCAAAAATATGAAAGTTTTCAGAAAAGTAAAAAGAATTTATCCAAAATTTTTTTTTAGGTCCCGATTCTAAAAAAGAATTGAATTTCATTAAATTGAATACATAAAAGTGTCAAATATTGGTTTTTAAATTTGTTCTCCATTAAAAGGTGGAAATATTAAATTTTGTTTTGAAAAATACTTCTTTTATCTGAAAACAAATGAATTTGTTCTCATATTATATCTAAGAAACACAAAATATGGGTGTTAAAATTAAAAAGAGTATATAAGATTCAAAATACAGTTAATACTATTCATAATCATATTTTGAAGGACTAGTTTGGTAAGTTGTGGTGTGATCGAACTCGGTGTTGCGTGTTGGGCAAGATATAGAATTACTTTGAAGAAATAATGTACTATGAAATCTTGGTGCGTTACAATAATTTTTCCCCTAGCCACTATATAAAATTGTTCCTTTTATTTAATATTTTTCCACTAATCAAACTATATAAATAAGAGAATGATTCATATCAGCATATATCTAAAATATCGCTAAAATACATAATCTATCGAGATTATCAAAAATACCCAATTCACCCCCTATTGTATATCACTGTATTATTCCAGACTAACTATTTTTATCTAAGAAGATAATTTTTTGATAAAGCATATAGGCTCTAGTAAGCTGAAAGAATAGGGTTTATAAAAATATATATTCCATTGTCTAATCATAGATGAGGTATATAAATGATGCACACTACAAACATCAATGGTGATAACTATGTATATTGGAAATATTTCATGATCATATAAAAAAATCCAGGATATAATGTTTATTTGATTATTATCAGTTTGTATGAAATTCTTAGAAAAACTTGTGATACATTAAAAGATGGTGAGTACAAAATTAATTCAAAAGAAATTAGTAAAATTATTTATGGAAGAGTTCTAGAAAAATTAAATAGGCTATATCAGTTTCTTACTTATTATGAAATGTGTCAGATGATTTTTTTCATCATATGATGGAATTGAAATTTATAGATAGCTATGGTACATTTCTACCAAACTTATGTTTGATACCTTCAGAATGTATGATGTTGAGAGCGTCACCCAAATGAATGGGTGGTTGATAGAAATAGTATATTATATTTCTGCTTTAGGAATATAAATTACACAACCAGATCAAGGACTAAATGTACATATAGTAATACCCTCAAAATGGAATCAGATATCTACTGTAATAATACAATCATCACCCGTGAAATAATTGAATGTAAAAGTGTTTGTTGGGAATTTTATGATACATGAAGTTGATATGAAATCAAAATATGATTATAATAGGTTAGTAAAAAGGGAATGTAATTCCCTCAATTTTATATCTCATAATCATAAATAAAACATAAAATATCAAAATATTTTGACTAGTTTGATTATGAAATGGAAATAGTTATGATACATAGAAAATTTAGTAAATTATAACAGAAAAAAATATTATTTAGAAAATATTACATGAAAGATGAGAGATGATCAAAATAAGTTATATTATATTAATGAAAATAGATAGGTCAATCAAAAAAAATTTTCCCCCATTTAAAATATAATGAATAATTATGGAAATGAAAAATTGGATGAAAACTATTTATGAGAATAAAAGGAAAACGTCCATGAATATTATTTGTAATTTTTCTGAAGACCCGAGCATCTTTTACAAATGTGATATAGAAAAATAAACAAAAATAAGGTAGAAAAAATGTTATTTACTACTAGTTAAGAAGATGATAAACAATCCTATTATTCTTTAGATTCTAACTCTTTTAGATACTAATGTAGAAAATTAGCTTATTATTGCTAAATTAATGAAGAGATATATTATACTCTTGTAAAAAAGAATAAGTCAATAAAAAATATATGTAATTTTATTTTGGGTGAGCATATTTAAATGATAAAACAAAATCAACATTGAAAACATAATTATAATACGTATACATCAAAATGCACTATTCATGGAAATAGAATAAAATAATTAGAAGATAAATTTGAATATTTAAAATGTAAAACTAGTATTTTAACCAATGGAGAAAAATTTATAAAAAATATTATCCAAAAAATAGATTTTTAAAAAGATAAATATGGAATATGAAGAAAGATAGGGAAATCAAAGATATATAAAAATTATGTTATGAAATGTTCAAAAAATCCTACAGGTATCTATTTTGGAATAAAGGCAAATTACTCCAACAACTATTGGATAATAAATCATCATTTTATTTCCAAAACAATATCTGATGTAAGTAATATAAACATTATTAATACAGAAAATATGGATTACCAAACTTTTTCTGGTTGACAAAAATATACCCAAGGAAACATGGGTACCAACAAACTATTGTAAAAATAATTGTTTAGGTAACAGACTAAAGGAAAAAAATGTTGTAGGATATATGGAAAATGGATACTGAGGACATGGGGGTGGAGATTATTCCATTTTTCTTACACTTTCAAAATAATATGAAGGATTTTTCACCATTGGAGACAATGATAATAAAAATTTAGTTGGAGTTGGATTAGCTATAGATCCAATGAAAATTTCAATCCATAATGTTGTATATATGCAAGGGATAAAGAAAAACTTAATAAGTATATCCCAACTCTACAAAGATTTTTTTATTGATTTATCAAAAAAAATTTACTCAATATTTAATAACAAATTTATTAAATTTTGAACTCATAGAACTGAAAATTATTCACTACTAAAAAAATGCATTTATCAACAGTAGAATATTCCTTTATCAGTGCTAAAAAAGGGCAGATAAAAGTAGTGTTGTTAAAAGCACAAAACATTTAACAACACTAAAAAACCTTTTAACAGTGACTTTTTAGCACTTTTTTAGAACTATTAGAGGGGCCTTTTAACAACACATTTTAGCACTTTTTAACAAAGAATTTAACAACAAATTTTTAACAATGATAAAAGAATCACTATTAATGGGGGTAAAAAATTTTAGACATCCGAGAGCCCAAATCCCTTTATCAATTCTTTCTTAACCCCTTTAAGAGCACTCCACCCCTATCAATGCTTTTCACCCCACCACCCCTTTTATCACCACTTATAGAATTTAAAGCATGATGTGATCCCACCTAGAGTCTAACCATGCACCTCACCTTCAATGATGAAACACCACTACCACTACACCACATTGTTTTTCTATTTGTTTGATGATATTAATTTTTATTTACAAATATATTTACAAATATATTTACATATAATTATATAATTATTTTTATATAATTTTATAAAATATATATCTGTGTGATATACAAATACATATATTTATTTAGTTATATTATATATTACATTCATTTTCATATATTAGAATGTAAAATAAATGTACATCTATTTATAAATACACACATATATTTATAAATACACATTATAAATAAATGTATATAATGTAAAAAATTGTTAGATATTTTTTAAAATAAATTTTTGACTAATTATTTATTTATACAATACACTATACATTTTTACATAAATATTTTGACATATGTATTTATATGGGTGATATTTTATATTTATATATTATAAAACATTGATATATATAATTACAAATAAAATTAGATTGAGAAAATTAATAAAATTTAAAAACAATAATATCAATATAAAAGTAAGACATGGGAATACATTCACCCCCACTGAAAATAAGAAAAAATCCCACTTAAATGAGACTAAAAATCAATAAAATGTTAAAACATTGAGATACCCCACTAAAAACAATGTTTTAGAAGCCTTATGTGAATTTTTTATCCTTGAAAAACATGATGGAGAGTTTTCCCTGAGTGACTGGGCTATAAAGATCATTACAGGATTTGATTTGAAAAGTGGTAAAGCCCAATCGAACTCCTGGATCAAATGTTATATCTGTTTGAAGATTGTGATACGTTTTTAACATATTTTAGATTTTTTATAACTTTTTGATTTTTTTATATTCAAATTGATATTAAATAACTATTAATCATTAATAAAAAGAAAATTATGAAAATAGAAATATTTTATTAGATATTTTATAATCAATTTTCACTAAATATCTTATATCTTATGTGTAAATACATATTTACCTTGTCTAAAATATATATTCAAAAATAAATATTATATTTATAAAAAAAATAAATTTATGTATTAATATTTTATTTTTAAGGAAATAGAATTTTTTTCAGTATACATTTATCAGCGCTTCTTAAAAATTGATGATAAAATCCACCTTTATCAGAAATTGTGAAAAAACACAAATAAATTCCCAGCTTTAACAATGCTAAGAATCATTATTGTTAAATACAGTCTTTTATAATGATTTTTAGAACCAAAAAAGTGAGTCCATAATAGTGTTTTTATTTAGTTTTGTTAAAGACCTACCACTAGATAAACCCTGTTTTTAGTAGTGTTTATACCTTGGATCATGATTCAGTGTGTAAGAAATGATTCTTCTTTAACTACTAAGAGAAATTATTCTAGGATCTGGCACATAATACATAAAAATTTTAATGCATTTATATTATATAAATTGTCTACCTAGTTTTATATTTTCATAGTCTTAAATTTGATAATGATAGATTCTGTGATGTAGGCCAAATTGAAAAACAACACAGATCATATTTGAAGAAAATGATCAATTTTTCTACATCAAAACAACTATAACTAATCAAAATTAATTTGGTTAAACCATAAATGGGAAGAAATATGGGTATAAAATTGAATGTTTATGCGTTAATTTATTATTTTACATGAATTACATATGATTATTTTCTAAAACATAAAAGTGATGTTTTATCTATTTAAAAATCATTTTTTTAGAATTGTTTAAAACAAATAATATTTCAATATAATTTCATTATGAAGTGATCATTGTGAATAATTTGAGAATCAATAACATAATTTTTTTTCTCAAATTTAGGTATTAAACACACCTTTTCTCCACTAATTACTCTTAAAAAAATTGAATTTTTGAAAAATGAAATATAAATATTAAAGAGATAGAAATGACTATCAATACTAAAACTTTTGTTATGTGCTCTAGTCCATTTGCGATCGGATCCCATCACAAATGTCCCATTATAGAATATCTCATCACAAATATTGTTTTGGCGATGGTCTATTACAAAAAAACCATATTTGCGACGTAAAAATTGACCAACAAAAACTATTAAGCAATGTTATTTAAAAAATTACTTATTTTTGATGGTCCCCATTGGAAAAAAACATTTTTAAGAAAATAATATTACTAAACTTTAATACAATAATAATACTGATAATAATATAATGTTAATAAAGTAATATCAAATAATATTTATAATAAGAATAAAATAATAATAATAATTAGATAATAATAATAATAATAATAATAATAATAATATGATAATAATAATAATAATATTTATATAATAATATTAATTATATTGGGAGAGAGGGAGAGATTGAGTGAGGTAGTTAGGAAGAGCGAAAAGACTAGAAAGGGGAAAAATTGGATAGGGGCATATATAGGTTAGAGTATTTTCAATGGGACTCCCATCACAAATATCAATCTCTCTATTAATTAGGGATACTATTAAAATGGTATTATGTCTGGACCCAACGCAAAGATACAACTGCCGATATACTATTTTCTATGGGTAGTAAACCTCTTCATAAGTACTAAAAAAAAGATGAGTATTTGAGACAGTTAAAAAAACCAGTTAGAAATACCCTTTCCACAGTTTGGCATGCAAAACGCACCAAAACCATTATGATAAGAACACAATTACGATCACAAATAACTATTTATGGTTACAAATAATTAACAATAAAATAATAATAATAATAATAGTTAAATAATATTAATTAAATAATAATATTATAAATAATAATAATAAAATAATAATATTATATATAGAGGGAGAGAAGGAGATAGGGAGAGATAAAGGAGTTGAATGGGAAATAATAAGATGTGGGAATATATGGGATAGAGTATTTTCAATGATAGTATATGTGATGGGAGTCCCATCGCAAAAACAACCCCTACTATTAATAATGGGTGGTAGTTAAAAAATGTATTTATGATGGGTATCATAGCAATTAACTATTTTTCATCAAACTTTGTGCGATGGTTAATAAACCTTGAAAAAATAATAAAAAATGTCGCCGGAAATTTATGACAGGTACAAAAGCCCGCTGAAGATATCCCTCCCGTGGTTATGCACAGAAGCCTTTACAAATTATTTGCGATTAAAATCGGGTCTCACTGGAAATAATCCATCATAACATACTACTGTGATGTGACCCCTCCCCATCGCAAATAAACTCTTGAAAATTCGGATTTTCCCATAGTGTATGTTAAATGAATATATCCATCCAACTTATTTTTGAGAAGAATATGTAAATAGATATTCATATATAATTTATAAAGATTTCATAATACCCTTTATTAAAATGACACCATAAAAAATTTTGAATAACAAAAAACCTAAATTAAAGTTCCTCAATGTATTTGGATGAATGGTAAATATATTGAATACTAAGGGAAAAAATGGTAAATTTGATCAAAAGGATAATGAGGGAATCCTTCTAGAATATTATCCTACCTCGAAATCTTATAGAGTGTATATTAAAAAATCAATGATTTTTTGAAGAATCAATTAATGTGATGTTTAATGAAAATGATCATTTAGATAAAAGGAATGATAAAATAGTTGAAATAGGTGACTCATTAGATAACCCCAAGATATAATCACCAAAGACTGATTTTTAAAATTAAACTCAATGTAGTCAAATAGAACCTGAATCTGATGATCCTGAATGTGTTTTACCAAGAAAATTTAGGTCCATGTAGGATCATCCTTTGGAAAATGTTATAGGAAATATAGATACATCAATAAGAAGTAGAATAAATGAATGAATCATTGCTAATTTTTATAACTTTCTATCATAATTAAAACTGATGAATAAGGAAGAAAAGATAAATGGTGAAATTTGGTTTTTGGTTATGTTTTAAGAACTTATTTAGTTCAATAGAAATACTATTTGGGAATTAGTTGAAAGACTAAAAAATTATCCCGTAATTATAATCAAATGGTTTTTAGAAATAATGATAATTTTTAAGGGATTACTAATATAATAATTCTATATTATTAGAAAAATTATATAATTAGGAAGAAGTAGTATATTATGATGAATATTTTGCACTGATTTCTATATTAGAAGCAAGTAGGATCCTTATAGATTATTTATATCATATGAAGTTTGAATCATATTAAGTTGTCGATAAATGTACCTTAATAAATGTATATTTAATGGAGTATGTTTATATTTAACTATCACTATGGTTTGAAAACCCTCATCAGTAAAATTTAGTTTTAAAAATTACTAAATCTTTTATAGCCTAAACAATCACCTAGAACATGGTTTGAAATAATAAGCTCATTTTTATTGGAAATTGGATTTCCTTTTGGGTTATAATATCATATTTTTTAGGAAACCATTTTTATAATATATTACTAGAATAAATTTATATAGATGATGTTATTTTCCGGTGAAAAAATAATAATACTTATAATGACTTTCAAACCTTACACATCAAGAATCTGAAATGCGTATGATTGGAGGGTTAAAATTATTTAATGGATTTAATATTCATAAAAAATTAGATAGACTTATTTTGAATAAAATTATATACATAATTAATTTTTTAAAAAATATTGTCTAGAAAATAGTAAAACCTATACAACTACTACATGTACCACTATAAAACGTGATTTGGATAAAGTTGGAAAACCATTATACAATAAATTATTCTGATCTTTGACGAATAATTTGTTGAATATACGAGCTTGAAGACCATTAATAATGTGTTCTTTATTTTTATGTGCTAGATTTCAATCAAAACCAAAAGAATAAAATCATACTACAATTAAAATAATTTTTAGATAATTGAAAGGATCTATTATTCAATATCTACATTACATAAAAATTCCGATTTTATTTTAATATAATATTTAGATGTTGATTATAGAGGATTTATTTAGATAGGAATGGTAAAATAAGAACCAATCACTTTTTAGGGAAATATTTAGTTTCATGATTAAGTAAGAAATGACATTAATTTTCTTTATCAAGTGCTGATGAAAATTATATATCTGTTAGATGTTTTTGTGCACAAGTGTTGGGGATTAAAATCACATTATTAGACTTTAGAAATAATTTCAACAATATTCATATTTTATGTGATTATACAAGTTAAATTAATATTTTAAAAAATCCTATATATTATTCAATAACCAATCAAATAGAAATAATACAGAATATAAATTTTTTGATAATTTTTATAGAACACTTCCCACTTCATGTTTTGATTTTATTATGAGGGAGTTAATATTTAATTTTTAATAAATTTTTATTAATATATTTAAATTAATTCAATAATAATAAATTTTATTTTATTATGTTTTTATTAACTCATTTATTTTTTAATTAAAACAATTTTTTATGTGTTTTCTAAAAGAATATCTTTAAAAATTTAGAATTTTTTTATAAAACTGTGTTACTATCCTAAGGAACTTGGCTGATGTCTCCACAACTATCCAAAAATCCTCTATATGCCTTTCACATTCACTCTTACTCTATGTATTTGAATCCTTTATAATTATAGAGATATTTTTTTATTTTAAATGCTATAATATAAACCTCCAACCTTTATATTTATTGAAATGTAAATTATTCAGTAAAAAATACAAGGAAAAAAATTTAAATGTAGAAACAATATATCACCTCCAAAAATATTTTTCATGGAAAGGAAATATGTTTGAATGCATCCATTGGACAAATCTTCATCTTTGAAAGGCTCTAGATTTTTATGTTCTATAATCTATTTTTTTATGGAATAAATGATTTTATTTTCTACATAAAAGTTAATGAATTATTCAAAAATGTTATTTTTAGTTTTGATGAAGTGGAATATTTCATCATATCTTGATTACATGATATATTTTTTTCAATATCTTCAGTGGAAATAGCTAACATTTTTATTTGAACCCATGATGGGGTGTTTAATTTTTACCTTCAATTGTTTGAAAATCACAAACAAAAATTTGAAGATATCATGCCATTTCACATCACCTACACCAAAACAATAAATTTTCTATTAATTATGACCACGCTAAAAAGAATGTGTTGGTCAGGATTATTTAGTTAATAGTAAACCCAAGAACTACTGATCTTGAAAATATTATTTAACCAATCATGTATATGTTATTATTAATGATGAGTGAAATTAAATTTAATTTCAAAAGATACATGATAAAGTAAATGAATCTCATTTTTTAGGCAGGGGGAAAAGTTTCTTTTTATCCATATGGAAGGATAACTATTTTTAATATATAAAATTGGCATGATTAAAGATATAAAAATGAAAACTAAGTGTCATTATGGTAACATTTTCAATAATAGAACTCAATGAAAGAAAAGATTATTTTGTTGTACATCACATGAAAGATACCTTTTGGTGTATAATACCAATAAGTATATATTTCTATTTCTCAGGAGGGTGCAATGAAGTTTCCAATATACTACCATAATACGAATTCCATAGGAAGAAGTTATGGAATCTATAATATATGATAATGTTAAAAAAGGAGACCCATAATTAGATATAATGTATTTGATCGGGTAGGTTCAAGAGATTTTCCTTAATCTCATGAATAAAATTTATAAGAAGAATATGATTATTCCCTTATCATCTGGCCTATATGTTAGGATAACCCCACATCTGAGGATACTACAATTCATGCAGCTAAAGTAAAGACTACTAAAACTGGTTTAATTTCTCTTATAGAACTTAGAGAATAGCAAGTTGAATTTATTATCAATCATGTTGAAAATCAAAACCAAAGAACTCATGATGAATAACATATTTTTTAAAATGATTTGGGAAATGAGTAATCTCAACCAATAGTTGTTGATAGTACAAGGCCCACTAATAATTATTCACTTTTTTATAGCTGATTCCTTGGAAAACGGATGTTTTGAACATGTTGAGAGTTCTGACGTTCGTGAGTTTGAATACTCGACCTGTAGGGAAAAATATAACGAAATATCCTTACCTTTGGTTGACAGAGGCTATCCATATCATGATCAAGAAACTGAATATTCAAATTCATTGAACAAATAATTGGTGTATTTACTATTAATTTTAACAAGTTGTGATAATAAAATTTATGTTTTAAAAGTGAATTTGAGGATATAAGAAAATATTTGGATGATTTAAGAAGAATAAATTTTCCTAGATATTACTAGAATATATTAAGATTCGGAAACATAATCTCGTATAATGTCTAGTTTCATGAAGAGATCCTGATTCTTATTATATATAAATTGCTGATCAGTTTATAAAGATCTATGAATATTCTATTTGAAGAATAGATTTCAATGATTTTATAATATAATTAGGAAGTATGTTTTAATCTATATGATGATTTTCCTATCAATCAAGAGCATCTACATCAGCGAATCAAACATCTCTAGATTTATTCAGAAGGTTTGAATCTGTTACTATTTTCATGTCCAATTTTAATAGTCAAATTCATACAATTAAATGTGATATTTATCTAGTTAATGATTTGTTTTACCATAAAAGAGATGTTGTTGAAAAGAAAACTTCAGGAGAGTCTGACATAAAGACTCTACACAATCATTTTGGTACAATTATATCTCATTTTATTCCGTCATACTAAATTATTCATGAATTTTTTAATGTAAATTCAGTTGAATGTTTAAACATTGGTCAATATTACATGATTTTAATGCAATAGTTGTATGAAATTATTTTCAAAAGTTTATGAATATAGATGGTAGAAGTGAAGGCAGTTCTTCAAACTACTCGAGTATCACTAAAATTTGACACATCTTCTGAACTAGAACATTGCCATTTATCTATCACTAATTTTTATACCATTATCATCCAATATAAATCTTTTAAACAAAATAATATTTTTGTAAAAACTCTTTTTTTCATGTTTCTATTTATTATTATTATTATTTTTAATTTCTACTACCATAACACATAACTCATTTTCATACGATGTCGAATGTAATATTAATTCACAATATTTTTCTACAATGAATGTATTTTCATCCATTTTTATCTACATTAATTTTAATATCAAAAAAGGATCATATTGGGTAAAAACCACAATCTCGATTCATTTACCAATCTCTATTTATATAAAGAGGATTAGGAATGATGTGTAAATTAATTTTAAATTAACAATAATCATTTTATATTATTAATTATATTATTTCCATTTTTATTACAATTCATGTATTTCCTATAAGTTATGCTATGGATTTTGTGATCATCAAAAGGGGGAGATTATTGGTCACATATTGTCTCAAAAATACGTTATTAATAATATTGTTTTTATGCTAAAAATACCCCCTTTTAATTATTAAATTACCTTAATTTTTTTAAATAATATATTTATTGATAATATTTTTTATGTATAGGTTATAATATTTGTTAAAGTATTTTGAATGTGTTTAAGTATTATAGGAACTCATTTCTTACCCTAAATTTATAAGCATGACATATGGTTGAAAAAACCCTATTATTGAAATAGAACATAGGAATCATATAATCTATGTTGCTGGAGAAGTATTGTTCATTAACCCTACGCATAGTTGGAACCCTATGTTTGAAAAAAGTGAAAGTATGGATAATCAACCCTTCATTTGGAGGGAACACTATATGGAGAAAAGGGAATTTATGGATAAAACCCTACCTTTGTAGGGAACCCTTTGTTGAGGAAAAAATTTTTGTTACATCAACCCTAAGTTTGTAATCAACCATACTTTTTCAACCCTATGTTGGAGTTTTTTTCATCATTTGATGGAACCCTATATTTGACAATTCATAGAAGGAGTTTAATTTCAAGGTATTTTTTTATGATTGTTTAAGTGGTCTAAATGGATGAAAATACCATCTTAAAATTCTTTTATATCCCATTTAAAGTATTCTATTAAACAATAAAAAACACTACTATTATCAACAGAGTTTATGAACCTATTAAATAATTTAAATTATTGAAATTTTTGAAGAGACATGCATGTATTTCCTTAATTGAATTTAAGGCCTGATTTCAATATAAATATGAAGATTATATTCTATTTGTGTAATATATATATATATATTGAAATATATTTTTGATGACATAACGTCTATAGAGAAACAAAATATCAAGAATCTCTATTTTTTTGTAGAGGATTCTCTTGAAGATATACATGTTTTAACCAGATGTTATTATGTAACACCTACTATTTGTCTATTTGTTTCTATTTGTTTGGAACAAAATTCATAACCAAGAGATTTTCAAATATACTCCCTCATGAATACATTCATCTTTGAATAATAATATATATGTTATCTATTTTCTATAAGAACTGTGATTAAGAACCTTCAAATTCATTCAAATCAAAATAGTTTGATTTATTGGAATTTTGGCTACCTAGAATTAGATATTGAATTATATCCTCTTCTTGGTCTATGCTGTGGAGAAACTGGTTCCCAATAAAAGAATAATAAGTTAATGTAAAGACTTGTTGTAATTGTTTCAACTTCATGCACTCAGTTGGGAATGTATTATGATAAGAAGACCTTTCTAGTGAAAGTAACCATGCTCATAGAGAGGGAATCAGTGGAGTGGACTGGGGGATCTTTATGACCTAAACCTCTAGAGAAAATTTATTTTATTCTTTACTATTTATCAAATACTAAAAATACTTATACAATAGTTCTTTTCATATGTACAAAAATCACAAAGTAACCTAAAAGACATAATCTATCAAGATTATCGAAATGAAATAATTCACCACCTCTTATGTATCTCATTATTATTCCAACCTAACAATATTTTCTTGAAAAAAAACATACACAATTTGGAGGATTTTGAATGTCACTATTCATGAACAAAAAAATTAATTAGATCTAAGCATGGCATTCAGAAGGATAAATTTAAAGGAATTAAAATGCTTTTCCATCAACGTGTGAATGACATGTTCAGTAGATTCACAATAATTATCAATAGAATGATCACAGTTAGTGAAAATAAGAAGCATTTAATACTAATTGAATAAATAAATTAAGACTTATGAAATTAATGGCATGAAAATAATGTATCCTTTGTATAATGTAATTGTTTTTCCGAATACACTCTAGATGAGATGATTAAATATCTATCACAATACGAGTTTGAAATAAAGAACAATGAGAAATATTTATCAAACATAATAAATATAGTTTATTTTAAATATATATATATATATTCTAAATATTATAGTTATTACTAAAATTTGTCTTATATGATGATAGAGGATGATCTATTTTATGTTTCCCAATTAATTAAATGGCTCCTGAATAAAAATTGTACGACTTAAAATAATGAAGGGATAACCAATAGATACAAGGAGTATTTCAAAAAAGAAAAGTTAATAAGGGTTAATTTAAATAATATGTAATAAATTCATGGAATATATCCTTACCAATTATGAATGTAAAAATTTAAAAAATAATGTAATTATAAGAAGTACAAAAAGAAAATAAATATTTCTTAAAACGTTAGTCGGCATAGCACTGAACAATCAGACTCCATTGAAGAATCTCAAAGTAAAAAAAAAGTAACTAGAAACCATGATATGATGGGAAAATATACACAGGTAAAACATCCTTCTCTCTATTTAATAAATCCAACTGTTTTTTATTTAATGTAAACTCCAAATCATGTTAGTAATTAATCTAATTATGATTCTGATTCTGTATCATCTTTTAGTTATGATCATTAAAAATCTAATGCTAAATAACTAAGTTAATGATGTTAAGAATTCCAAGTGGACATTTAAAATATTTCTAAAAAGTATGAAATTTTCAATTAATATCATAAAAATATTTCAATTGAAAAGAAAAATATTGATTTAGAAAATGAAAAGTTAAAAACATTACCACTTGAATTTCTAATTTAAAAAAAAGAACAAAAGATAATTGATTTTATAAAAAAAATAATATTTCAAAACATAAAATGGAAAAACACAATTTAATAAATTATAATTCATATACAACATATATAGCATGTGGTGATCATCAGTACATTTATAAAGAAAATTTTAATCTGAAAATGAAAATTTTAATATTAAATTATCATTATCCACCTTTCTCAATGTAAAATAAAAATATGATAAGATGGTTGATATGATTAAAAGAATAGTTAAATGTGGTTTTTGTTATAATCATCAAATTCCAAAATTGTACAATTCCACATTTTTATGAGTTTTACAAGGATAATTTCAACAATCAGATGTTTCAAAAGTCATCTATAGGGAAATTAAACTGATGAACTTCCTCTCAGGTTCCCTAAATATATATGTATTTCTATAGATTTCATATAAAAGAATTTTTCTTATCACGTAGCATATAATAACTGATTTAATTGTGCTTTAGAACTTAAAATATTTTTTAATAACCCAATTTATCTCAATATGACATGGGTACCAAAAAAAGTGTTTTTTTCGGGATTTTTTATAGGACAATGCCGCATGTGTGTCATTTTTTAATCAAATGGTGGCTTCTATCAAGATAAAATTTTAATTTATGTGAGTTACATAGAGTTATATATTCATATTTTTTTATGGTCTAACAATTTTATTCAGGGGAGATCCTCTGTTTAATATTGTAATCCTTTCAGGTGGAGCATTAACTATAATTTATTAATTCTAACATGTAATTTATAGTTTTAAAAAATAGATATTTTTATAGGGAATGTATTTTTTTAATCTATATAATTTGTGATTTATTATTCTTATCAATTTTTTTAAACTCTTAAAATAATAGACAAGGATAAATTAGTTATAATGAGAATATATTCTTGAAAATAATTAATATTTATTTTTTAATTTAAAAAAGAGGGATAATTTTGTACTTTACCAGTTCGGTTTTGTAATCTAAAAATAAATGGGAAATTTTTAGTGCATGTGCTAGCTTGTAAACTTGTATTTATTGTTTTATATTATAGTAAATCCGTTTTAAGAGCATTGACCATAATTATTGTATGATTAAAATTTAACTTAGTCATGTAATAATGACCTAATTTTTTATTCCAATCTTCAAATCATTTTATGTGAAGATTACATTTTTAATATCTCAATATATTTTAACTATATCTTGATTGATAGAAATCTGAATTTTATAATTTCAATTTTATATAAAATTTAATAATTTTATTTAACCTTTATTCATCTAAATCTAATCATAATTATATATCTATAATGATCATTATTATAGTTATGACATGATATAATTTTTACACAGGCTATGAATTCTCAATGCAAGCTGATACTTACATGATGTGTTATTTTAAGTTACTAGACATTGTTCACACGATTAATATAGGGACCATGAATTATATTATGTTTATTTACCGCATGTTATATTCTTCACATTGTTAGTATTATAACCTTAAGACATCCAACCACATGTTATAATGACATGGTAAGTATAACGACCATAAGTTCCTTGAGTGTGTATAGTTAGTATTTTACATTAATGTTTTGATTCAATCTCTAATTAACGAAATGCTTAGTTTTTCATAAATTTTAATAATATGATTAATGAAATTCTTTTTATAATTATTTTAAAAAAATTATTAATTTGTAAAATTAATTTATATTTTATAAAAACCATGATAAGTGTCTCTAATAAATTATAATAAGTTTTAATATTGTGTTTATTTAATTCTTTACTCATGAATACACTTATAAAATATATTTTGGAATATTTAAATCATATTGTTTTGTATTTATTTCATAAAAATATTATTTTCTAATTTATTATTTTATATCATTAAATTTATTTAATCATAATTCATATAATTTAAAGCTATATAATTATTTTTTTTGTTAATACTAAAGACATGGAATTGGATGGTATTTTACATTTAAAACATCATATTTTCTAGTGGTATTTAGGGAACTAATTTGACTGATTATTACAGAGTCTATATGATAATATTTTAATCAATTTAGGTTGAATTTGTATCTCTGTATTGAATTCAAAAACTTATTATTAAGATTATTATAGACAATAAGATTTCCCTCTCAAATGTTCTTTAATTTTAATTTTAAATTTTTTACCCAATAGTATATTTTATTTTAATATTTTATTTATTATGTTTAATGTTTTCAAGGATTCTTAGTGCCTATTTCCATTACCATGAAGATATCATCCATACTTTCTCTTACGGAATTCATGTTGTCCTATTCTTAATCGTTAATACCATTCGTGAAAATATCATGTTAGGAAAAAGTATTCTTCAACTTCATTATTATTGAATGGATGTGTTAAAACCTTACTGGAATGCATGAACATTGTCATCAAAATCCATTAAAAGGTCATATATAAACTATTACATAAATATCTATTCATTATATTTATCACTATATTTATTAATTTTTTTGATATTTTATATATGGGTAGAGGTCCCTACATAAAACCGTTATTATAGAGGTTTTACAATATCTTAATAGCATTCGTTAGTTCTACATACATGAACAAAAAGAAAGAAAACTATGTTGTGGATTCTCCTTTGGAATGCATGTGTCTTTCATGGACTTGAAAAAAGGTTGTGTATTGTTAGGTGTTAAGCATCTCCTCATAATGTACTAGGTTGTGTTTTATCCCATTTAAATGTCTTCGTTTATCATTCAATAATGTAAATGTCTCTCTCTCACACACATACACACTCTCTCTCCCTCTATATCTTAGTGGGTTATATAATTAATCAGTTGGGGAAAGAATACTGGACTTTGTTAATTATCAATAACCAACATCAAATTCAATATGTTCCATTTTATTCTATTTTTTATAACTAATTAACTATATTGACTAACATTAATTACTAATTTTTATCATAGAATATTTTTAATATTTAATGTTCTTATAAAGTTATATTATCCATGAACTCTAGACCTTCTTCAATCAACCATTTTGACCGAACACCCACCCCCATAATGAACACCTAAAAGTCATACAGTGAATAAAAGAGTTACATCCCAATGATGAACTCAAATAGTTAATTAGATAAAATCAATCACACATGGTAAAAAGAAAAATAAATAATTAAAAATATCCTCATAATTCCATAGAACATATAATAAAAATAGAAAATAATCTATATAATATAAATGGTATCTAATATCTTAATAAGATTATGATTGCTTGAAAAATCCAATTCTATAAGATAAATCACATCGAAAAAATTCCTACAGTAGTAACATTTATAGAGTCTTTAATCATAAAGATAATAATTCCAAGACCAGTAATCAAATCCATCAAAAGATCCTAAGAATTAGACTTCTGTATATTATTTTCAGCATACATCTATTCTCATTTGGATCATCCTCAACACTTCTTGTGAAAATGTAGAATAAGAATTCAATTGTATTAGTGAATAAAATTTTGAACCAACTAATGTGATAATGAAATCCCAAGTCAAACAGAGTTAGTGGGTTGTTTATTACATGGATATTATAATACAAAAGATTACATTACCACAATCATTACTCCTTGGTCCTCATGTTAATATATATATATATATCATTACATGAACTAATGTTACGATATTGGAGTAAAAATCATTATACCTTGGTTCCTTCCATAGGGTTGATCATACGAAGTATTAAACTTATTTACGTGGGGAAATGAAAAAATGTAATGGGTAAGATAAAATTTATAGCAATAGATAATATATAATATATACTAACATGGAATGAGCAATCAAATGGGGACATATAAAAAACTGATTCTATATAATATAGTTTGTGAAATAAAAAGGAAATAAATGAGTGAATGATCACATAATAACATAAATATTAGTAATGCATATTTGTTGACATCATAAAAATAGAATTGAGTCCTTACTCTATGTAATCATATATATATAGGAAGGATTATTATGTTACCTAATCATAGCGGTCTCACAAGACCTACTATTTCACTGAGGGGTTATATAATTATGGAACCCACCCATAAAATAAAATTCCAATGAATTCTTTAATATACTGAATGAGAATGGGATAAATATGTTATAATATTCAAGGATATAAAACATACAAATACATGAAATAGTATCTCAAGTAAACTTATCAAACATGAATTTCTTGTATAGTAAAATAGATTAAATATATTTTCAAAGTATTCCTATAGTAAAGGAATTATTAATGATGTATAGTTGAACTCCCTTAACTCATTTGAAAAATAAACATGTATTCAGAATGTTCAAATTAGTACACATATTGAGAGGAGAAATTGGATTTTTAGTTTTCTAGTACACTATAAAAATTTGGATTGTCAATGAGTTTGGGAAGTAGAAAAATTATATTTGAAATGGTGGGATACAAAATAAATTGTGGATTAAAACATCAACTACTATAATAAAGTCCCTTATTATGGATTTTAAAAAGAATATTAATTTTATGAGGAATATACCCCATGCGTGTACAACTATGTGTACAATTTTATGCCCACTCATCTTGCACTGAGTAAATATCGATTTGTACACAATCGGCCTTTTCTAGAGAGATTACCCCTAGGGGAATATATGGAAATGCATGCATCAAAATTCTAGTACTAAGAATGGGATGTAATTTCTTGGAAACCATAAACTGTATACTTTACCAAAATTTTTGATGGATTTTTAGTTATCAAAATGTTTTAGCATTATAATGACTTATGATTGTATTAAAATGATGTAAAATTATTATTGATCCTTTATTATAAAAAACATAATTCATATTATCGAGTAATAATAAAATATCACAATAAAATTAATATTAATTTGAAAAAATAACTCTGTTAAATAATGATAAGATGTGATGTAACCTTACCATGAATAGTGACTTCTTAAATTTTATAATGATATCCTTATATCCCTAGAAATGTATTAGAGAGGCTATTGAGTGTAAAAATGAAGGGAAATTCATTCTCAATGTATTTAGAGTTAAGAGTAATGGGATAATGAGTGTATATTTAATAAACATAAGAGATGATTATTTTACAATATCTAATCCAAGTACATGGAAATATAGGTTGTCGAAAATAAAAAACAATTAGCTTAACTTTTGTATTGGGTTATGGAATTTTAAATTTATGGAAGAAACTTTCAAATATCATATTTTCAGAACTAAAAATATCTATTTTATATTACAAAGAAATGGAAATTTATTTTTCCACAATTTTTTAAACCATAATTAAAAATTTGGACATTGGAAATTTATTTAATACTTTAAAAATTATGTTCAATTTATTAAAAAATGATATATTAATAAAATCAGTTATTTTTTCCATGGATTCATGAATATAATTTAATAAACAGTATATAAATAATAATAATTTCATCATAAATATCGTATATGATTACATTATATTATTATTTAATAATAAAAATTTCTCTCTCGAATTTTTTTTAAAAAACCACCATATTTTAATTTTGACATCCCGATTCAAAATATTTTATCCATTTTCTCAAATTCATCATATTATTTTTTTAATAGTAAAATTTATATAGGGATTTTTGTAAATGATAAAAGATATTTTATCAATGATAATATAGTTTCATTATTAATAGTATTTTTCATGTTTAATGATACTTTACCCTTATAAATTTAAACCTTATATAACCCCATCACAATATCTGAGGGTTATGTGTAAAATAAAGGTGATTTCACATTGGTGTTTGGAAAAAAATCATCTGGTGGAGATTTCCACCACTTAGACTTCTCCCATATAAAAAATATCTATATCTTCAATTATTAATGTTTTTATGAGGCTTATTCAAGGGTGATCCATAGGTATGAATCCTCTTTCCTAAGATCAGATAAGTGAAATTCATGAGGGATGTAGATAGTTTTTGATTCCATTGTTTATACATAATTTTCTAATGAAAAATATTTATTATCCTTAATATAAAATAATCCAAGCATTCAATTTTTAATGGTAATTTTCCATGGTCACAATTCCTCATGGATGTAAAGAATAAAATGTATAATTTAATTTCTATATTGACTATTAGATTTTATAAATTCATCTAATCGAAAAACTTTAATATTACTTATTATTTTATGTTCTTAAAACATGTCAATTATATTGCTTGTTTTCTTATTTTTTACAATTATAATTATAACTGTGATATTTTTGGTGAATATGGGATATATGATATCAATCATGTCCTTATATAATTTTTTTCATTTATCCATTATTATATATAGTCATCTAACGAAATTTTCATCATATATTTGTAATGTATTATAAATTAATTAAATTTTCTTATTAATTACTATAATTTACACAGTATGACATTCTCCCACACCCCAGATGTAACACCCAAGGTAAATAAAGAATATGACATATTTTTATTTATCCATATTTGTGAATAAAATATTAATATCACTTTAAAGGGGATGCTATGCTCGATGGCGTACCCAATACGCAACAACGAGTTTCTTGGAAATCTTACGTTGCACTCTAATAATAAAATAATATTATTTTAAATGGTAGTTAACGCCTAGCCGTTGTAATGGAGGGAATGAACAGAACTAACTACAAAATGATTATATATGTTTGAATTTTTTTTTACTATTTACAATAAATGTTAGAGGATTAAAAACTAAAATGAATCTAGTTTTTAAGCGTAAACATTCTAATATTCTTTAAAAGGTCGATTAACCGCCTTTTGATGGAGAACCCATTTTAAATCCACTTTTTGACAATTTTATAAGATCTATTTTTTAAAATAAACATATTATTTATGATTGGGACATTTAAATTTACCTTGTGTTAATTTTTGGTATTTTTCTGACAATGTTCATTTTTCAATGAATAGTGAAAAATACAACATTTTACATCAAAACTGCTTTTTCATATAATTTAATTATATGGTTATATTATCTTTTTAATTTGTTTTAAAGTTTAATTATAATATATTTTTACCATGTAATTCAATGATGGTCATTGGGATTAATTTCACTTTGGAATTAGGCATAAACAAGTACCAAACTTTTCATAAATATTGTTTCAAAAAAGCCCGCTATTTGTTTTGACAACGGGAAGTTTTTTTAAATTAATTATTGAAATTTATGTGTTTGGAATTTGGTAAAATGAATTACAAATTTGGAATCAGAAGGTCCAAATTATGTAATTAAGACACTTTTGTTTTTGGACATTATGAATAGTAACGACGATAATTATCTTTAATTATCTTGATTAATGAGTAATCGGGTAGTTAAAGAAAATAAGATAATATCAAAATAAACACAAATGACCACAAAATCTGTCCTAAGGCTACTGGTTGTCTCATGTATGACCATTGTATTCCTTGTTCCAAACTTGGGGGCCCCATGGAATCACCTTTGTGAGAAAGTGACTTTTTATCTTTTTTTAAAGAATGTTAAATGTAACAAAGAATGTATCACCTAAGTAACATATTTTTAATTTTTTCTACATAAATGATCATTTGGACTATAAATATTAATTTTTAAATCTAAAAAGATTTCCTACATCATAGTAGTTTTTTTATAATTGTTAGACATTAAATAAATTAAATAATTTATGACATCATGATGATGCAGCGATGACCTCATTATTTAACGATTTAAATAAAATGGAAAGATAATGTAAACTCTAAGACCTAAACATGTCCAAAACCTATTATATGGGTGGATTTCGAACTCTTATCACCTTATCCTCGAAACACATCAATGTGGGACCATTAAAATCCGAAACACATTTGAAAATAAAGTTACATTTTATACCTTTCCAAGAGTGCCCCTCCTCTCCTCTTATAAAAGGCCACCACCTCTACCTCCTTACCCACACTTCCAAAGCCTTTGGCTCGGACAAACCCTGCCAATTTTGTCTCTACACATCCCTCTATAACTCCTTGAAGCCTCACTTTGGGAACAATGCTTCCCATGGAAGCATTTGAGCTCAAACCGAAGGGAGTTACCCGATTTTAAGGTAATGTCTTCACTTGTGTTCTTTTGTTCTATTTTGCTTCTCCAACACCCTAAACTCTTTTTATTCATTTATTTTGTAAAAACTCAAGTATCTTAAATGTACTAGGATGTTTTTATAAGAATCATTCGAGCTACACTTACACACACCTACATCAAATGGTTAAAGAACATACTGTTTCTGTGGATGGCGAATTTCTACCTCACGAAACGATGATTGTTCAACACTCATATAACACCATAAAGGTGGCCATTAAGATGTCACTATATTTATATATGATATATAATATGTTTCTGTTTCTGTATTTTTCTTTTTTGGCATACCTTTATGTTTTCCATTGTGGGTAAACACGATAATTTCATTTTAGGAAGTGCGGACTACCGCCCCCTCAATGTGATTTGATTCGTTAATGTCATATGTGGGATGTATAAAGGATGGATTTAAAGTTATTATATATGATCTATGTTACATATAAATTATGAATATAATTCTGGAATTAAAATATACATACCTCTCATTTGGTTATAATTCCATTAATATGACATAGAAATTAAAGTAGCGTTCATGCCTACGTACGGCTTACCGTCTCCATGAACGGTGCATTTCATTTCTTACCTCTAAATGATTATGTAATATTATAAATACATATATATTCTGGATATATATGATATATATGATATCCAAATCATGAATATAATTCTGGATATAATGAACATTTGACCACACGAACAACATGTAATTGTAAGAAGTCCACTTTCGACTTAAGAACCAAATATCGACAAAACAAACAATATTAACATAAATGATTACATAAGGTTTATAACATGGAAATAAGTGATATATAAGGAATAATGAACTAGAAAAGGGTTCTTAATAAAGTGGAAATTAACTCATGATTATTATTCAGGATGTTAAAGAACGATCGAGTCAAGTCGGACCCGAGGTAAGGGATCATACTCCTCTCTTTCTTTTTAAGTACACTCTTCTATGTCATTCCTTCTAAGCTCATCTTTCTTGTTTTTGGGATGTTCTTTTATATTAATCTTACTGTAATTTTTATGTTCATATGATGAGAGACCCTATTCTCTCTCATCAATCAATTTTGGATGTTTTGAGTGGCGCCGTCAGGCTGCCGAATTTTCGTAAGAGATCTAACCTCTCTCTTTCTCTTTAAGTACTCTCCTTTATGTCACTTCTTTTAAGCTCCTCTTTGTTATGATGGGAGATGTTATTTTATATTCCTCTTTCTGTAAATTTTATTTTAATGTGATGAGATACCCTATTTGATCTCATCAATCCATTTTTGGATGTTTTATGTGTTGTCGTTAGGCTGCCGAGTTTTCGTAAGGGATTTATCATCTCACTTTTAATCCCGTGAGATTTATGCTACATTTGCCACAATTTCCTTTGAGTGGTGTATTTACTGACCATTATTTTACTCATTGTGTAATATTCATTCATTTATGAGTATTTACATCAATGTTGTATTGTCCTTCTTTCACAGGGCATATGTTTCGAAAGATACCCATGTCGGTAAGGGAACCTTTCACCCTCCTCGTTTTAAAAGACTTATTTTGTCATGTCTTTTAATTCACATAATATTATTTTGGGATATGTTCTTCTATATCATTATTGATGTAAATTTTATGTCCAAGTGATGAGATACCATTTTTATCTCTTATCAACTCTTTTTTTGAATTGTCAAGTGACGCCGTTAAGCTGTCTAATTTTTGCAAGGGAACTTCTTAACCCAATTTCGATTCTTTGGGATAAACTTGTACACCTTGGATATGTTGTTCTATGATTATGTGTGAATGTTCTATGATTGTTTTACACTTAATAACCACTTGTATTTAGTGTATTTGTTTGTCATACATAGTTATGTAACTGATTTATCCTTAATCCAGGGATACCGTCTTTGTATGGGACTTCGTCTCAATCTCCTTTCATTGAGGCATATTTTGTTTTATACAAAACATTCTTTTATATGGTGTATAAAACCCTTTTACTTTTACGTTTATCCAAAAGGAATCTTTTTATACGAAGCGTTTTACTAAACGACAAAAGGGAATGTTTTTGTCGTACGTATGCGGCGACAACGACTTCTCCGCCGCTATGACCATTATTTGAGTTTCAGCTTCCTCTACAAGCCATACCTTCTTTTTAAAAGAAAAATAAATACCATGTTTTACTTTTCTTTTATTTTGGTGTTGAAAATCGTTTTCATAATGTATTTATATCAATGTGTTGTATTGATATCTTGTTATTGAAAGGTGGAAATGTTATGTTTACTTTATGCATGTTTTATGTGATAAGATTATGTTATGGTTCTTGGGAATTGTTATGAAGACGGGTGGTTCGGTGATAAAATAAGGGTGGGTGAGCCCGATATAGCTCTCCAATGCATTGGGTAACATGAAGGAGTGAAACGTCAAGGTTTCTCCGATGAGATTTAGGGAATATACTGTGGTGGGTATTAAAAATGTAACCAAGAGGGTTACTCCCTACGTAAGAATGTTATGAATGCGTCATGATACCTTTATTTCTTATGATTTCTATGATTTATACATGATTTTATGAGGTATGTTAAAGTGCTTATGTTTTATGGGTAATGTATGATTTCATTATTATGTATACATGTACTCATGTTTCCTTTCCATATTTTTATATCCCTTACTGAGCTTTTCATGCTCATCCCAATTTTTTGAAATGTTTTTCACTGGTCAAGGGAAGGGTACATGATATGATGATAGTGTCAAGGAAGTTTCAAGAAAGAATCCATGTTTTATTTTAAATATGTTTCCATTGATGGGAAAAATGAATACTATCTTTTATGTAACCACTTTGTTTAAATGTGGAATGTAATGAAAGTTTTATGATCTAATTCATTAAAACTCTAAACCTGAAAAGATACTCAATGTGTAATCTTGTAGTAACTCAAGATTAAGTATGGTTTAAGGCTAGGGCCTTATAGTTGGTATCAAAGGAAGGTTTAGATAACATTAGATGTTAGGGTATTCTTTTAGCATAAGTGACATTACCATAATGGTTAAGATTTCAGAAAGAGTCCTAGTTTAAGATAAAGTGAATGAGTAATTATATCTTAGTGTTTATCTTCCTCATTAGTACATGATGGTTTTGTTGGTATACTCACATTGACCTTTTTGGTTTTAGTAAATGGCTGGATCTAGCAGGCACCAAAGTAACAGTGGATGTGAAGGATATTGTGACAGTTTTTTGAGAAAGCAACTGAATGATATGGGAGCTGCAATGAGAACTCTTATGATTATCATCAACCAACTATCTGGAGTCAATATTGACCACCTAAACCTTGGTGATTTCCTTAAGGCATCATATATGCGAGAAATAAATCCCTACGGAACTACAGGTAATAATCATAAAGGTAAGTGTGTTCAAAAACCTATGTGTCAAAAATGTGGAAAGAAACACCTAGGAAAATGTTTCAAAGGGACAGAAATATGCTATAGATGTGGAAATGAAGGTCATAAAGCAAGAACCTTCCATGGAAAAAGGAAGCATCCAGTTGACTCGAGGAAAGGGAAAGAAGTTCTTTCTGAGGTATCAATTGAATTTTTTAAATGTGGTGTTCATGGTCATTATGCAAACACATGTCCTATGAAGAAGTTTCGTGAATGAGATCACCAAGATCATACAAATATTCGTTTACCAATACCTAATACCATTCCGATTGAGGATGAAGAAACTGAAAATGACCAATCAAAGGTATGGATTATTTCATAACTATTGTTTTCCTATTTTTCAATCTTAGGATATGATTCATGATTTTGTTTGTAGGAAAGAATTATTTTAGAATAAGTTGGAAGGAATGGTTAATGGGTCATGAAGAATGTTGAATGAGTAAGATGTGAACATATAAGGGCTTCAATAGTTATGGTGAAATTCTTAAGAGTATTAAGTCTCTTTTGATGATGGGGTTACCTTAGAAGAATTTTTATAGTATGTGTAACCTTGATGTTTAATATATGAAAATTTTATTCAAGGAATAGTTATCTTTTCTTTTGTGGACATTGTTATAAAGAACCATTTGGGTTTATATGATCCTTACTTTTGAGGTAATTATGGGTTACTATATGTTATGATGGAAGTGAAAGGCTTGAGATAAAATTGAGGTTAAATTATGTTATGGTTATTTTTGATGATTTTATCTCTTTTTGGGGAATGATTTGAGAATTATATAGTTTTGGAAAAATGAAAACACGCAGACCGTGTGACAACCTGTCATGCCGGACAAAGATGCGGGAATCGAACCCACAACCAAAGTGCAACTAGTATTTATCGCCTACCACTGGACTACGTGAAGTCCCTGGTTAGTTTGACTGATTCTTTTTAGTTATATTATTTTATGAATTAAGATTAAGGTGATTTTGAGTTATCTATGTATATTTATTAACCTATCATTGAGGATATGTGATTAGGTTAATTACTTTTCAATACGAGGCATTAAGAGCAACTGATGTTGTTTGGAGATAAATGTTATGATTTAACTTGGAAGACTATGTGACTAAATCCTTCAAATATTTGGGTTTCAATCTTAGTTTGGTTTTTTTGAAGACTTTTATGGAAAAATTGATTGTAGAATGGTCCACGTTGAACTTTGGGTTTTGTTGGACAAATTTTGGAGATTAAGAAAAGATTTTATTTTTATAAAGGGTTATCCTTTTCTAGATTATCTGATCTTGTACTAACATTTTTTGTTTTGGTTTTGGTTAAAGTCTAAAGAAATGGGAAGTATATAGTTCTCTTTTGTGGATTAGGTGATTCTCTAGAAGTTGATTATAGTACTCTTAATGTGAACAATTCTTCCTAAATACTCATCTTTTGGAGAAAATATGAGTTTGTGTAATGAATATAATAAAAGTTGAAAGTAAACATGATAAGTGATTATGTTTCCTTATGAATAAATACCTCAATAAAAAGTAACTAAAAAAAATGTTGTCTATTAACTTTTCCTACTGGGGAATCGAATACTGTTTAACCCATCACAAGTTTGTGATTTTCTTGTGGTTAACTTTCTCCTAAACATGTTTTCTATCACTCTCCATCAGAACATGACCCTTTGTTTTTTTTCTTCCATGTCCATATTTTCATACTTGTAATCCTATTATGGGTTAACTCGGGTGACCATTGTACTTATCTTTCTTTATTTTAAAGTGATTTTTACCGACTCTTGTTCTGATGTGGGACTTTCAAGGATGTTTCCAATCCCAATTTTAAAATTGCGAGGACGTAATTTCCAAAAGGGGGGAAGGATGTAACACCCCAGGTAAATAAAGAATATGACATCTTTATATTTATCCATATTTTTGAATAAAATATTAATATTACTTTAAAGGGGATGCTATGCTCGATGGCGTTCCCAATACACAACAACGAGTTTCTTGGGAATCTTACGTTGCACTCTAATAATAAAATAATATTATTTTAAATGGCAGTTAACGCCTAGCCGTTGTAATGGCAGTAATAAAAATAACTTACTACAAAATGATTATATATGTTTTTCAAATATTTTTACTCTTTACAATAAATGTTAGAGGATTAAAAATGCAAATGAATCCAGTTTTTAAGCGTAAACATTCTAATATTCTTTAAAAGCTCGATTAACCACCTTTTGATAGAGAACCCCTTTTAAATACACTTTTTGACAATTTTATAAGCTCTATTTTTCAAAATAAACATATTATTTATGATTGGGACATTTAAATTTACCTTGGGTTAATATTTGGTATTTTTCTAACAATGTTCATTTTTCAATGAATAGTGAAAAATACTGTATTTTACATCAAAACTTCTTTTTCATATAATTTAATTATATGGTTATATTATATTTTTAATTTGTTTTAAAGTTTAATTAGAATATATTTTTACCATGTAATTCAATGATGGTCATTGGGATTAATTTTACTTTGGAATTAGGCATAAACAAGTACCAAACTTTTCATAAATATTGTTTCAAAAAAACCCGCTATTTATTTTGACAACAGGGAGTTTTTTTAAATTAATTATTGCAATTTCTGTGTTTTTAATTTGGTAAAATGAATTAAAGATTTGGAATCATAAGGTCAAAATTATTTAATTAAGAGTCTTTTGTTTTTTGACATTATGAATAGTAACAACGATAATTATCTTTAATTATCTTGATTAATGAGTAATCGTGTAGTTAAAGAAAGTAAGATAATATAATAATAATAACAAATTACCACAAAATGTGTCCTAAGGCTATTGGATGTCTCATGACCGACCATGGGATGCCTTGTGCCAAACTTGGGGCCCCCATGGAATCACTTTTGTTAGAAATTGACTTTTTATCTTTTTATTTTTAAAGAATGTTAAATGTAACAAAGAATGTATCACCTAAGTAAAATATTTTTAATTTTGTCTACATATATGATATTTTCTACTATAAATATTCATTGGAAATATAAAAATAGTTCCTACATCATAGTAATTTTTTCATAATTTTTAAGCATTAAATAAATTAAATTATTTATGACATCATGATGATGCAGCGATGACCTCATTATTTAACGATTTAAATAAAATGGAAAGATAATGTAAAATCTAAGACCTACACATGTAGAAAACCTATTTTATGGGTGGATTTCGAACCCTTATCACCTTATCCTCGAAAAACATCAATTTGGGACCATTAAAATCTGAAAGTCATTCAAAAAGATGTTACATTTTATACCTTTTCAAGAGTGCCCCTCCTCTCCTCTTATAAAAGGCGCCCACCTCTACCTCCTTACCCACACTTCCAAAGCCTTTGGATAGGCCAAACCCTGCCCATTTTGTCTCTCCACATCCCTATCTAACTCCTTGAAGCCTCACTTTGGGCAGAAGGCTTCCCAAGGAAGCCTTTGAGCTCAAACCAAAGGAAGTTACCCGATTTTAAGGTAATGTCTTCACTTGTGTTCTGTTGTTCTATTTTGCTTCTCCAACCCCCTAAACTCTTTTTATTCATTTATTTTGTAAACAATACTGTATCTTAAATATAATAGGATTTTTTTATAAGAAGCATTCGAGCTACACTTACACACACCTACATCAAATGGTTATAGAACATATTGTTTCTGTGGATGGCGAATTTCTGCCTCACGAAACGATGATTGTTCAACACTCATATAACACCTTAAAAGGTGGCCATTAAGATTTAAATATATTTATATATGATATATAATATTTTTATGTTTCTGTATTTTTCTTTTGTGGCATACCTTTATGGTTTCCATTGTGGGTAAACACGATAATTTCATTTTAGGAAGTGCGGACTACCGCCCCATCCAAGTGATTTGATTCGTTAATGCCATATATGGGATGTATAAATGATGGATTTAAAGTTATTATATATGATTTATGTTACATATAAATGATGAATATAATTATGGAATTAAAATATACATACCCCTCATTTGGTTTTAATTCCATTAATATGACATAGAAATGAAAGTAGCGTTCAGGCGTATGTACGGCTTACCGTCTCCATGAACGGTGCATTTCATTTCTTACCTCTAAATGATTATGTAATATTATAAATACATGTATATTCTGGATATATATGATATATATGATATAAAAATAATGAATATAATTCTGGATATAATGAATATTTGACCACACGAACAACATGTAATTGTAAGAAGTCCACTTTCGACATAAGAACCGAATAGCGAAAAAACAAACATTATTAATATAAATGATTACATAATGTTTATAACATGGAAATAAGTGATATAAAATGAATAATGAACTAGAAAAAGGTTCTTAATAAAGTGTAAATTAACTCAGGTTTGTTATTCAGGACGTTAAAGAACGATCGAGTCAAGTCGGACCCGAGGTAAGGGATCCTACTCCTCTATTTCTTTTTAAGTACACTCTTTTATGTCATTCCTTCTAAGATCATCTTTCTTGTTATTGGGATGTTATTTTATATTACTCTTACTGTAATTTTTATGTTCATATGATGATAGACCCTATTCTCTCTCATCAATCCATGTTGGATGTTTTGAGTGGTGCCGTTAGGCTGCCGAATTTTCGTAAGAGATCTAACCTCTCTCTTTCTCTTTAAGTACTCTCATTTATGTCACTTCCTTTAAGCTCCTCTTTGTTATGATGGGGGATGTTCTTTTATATTCATCATGTTGTACATATTATTTTAATGTGATGAGATACCCTATTTTATCTCATCAATCCATTTTTGGAAGTTTTAAGTGGCGCCGTTAGGCTGCCGAGTTTTCGTAAGGGATTTTTCATCTCACATTTATTCCCGTGAGATTTATGCTACATTTGCCAGAATTTCCTTTGAGTGGTGTATGTACTAACCATTATTTTACACATTGTGTAATATTCTTTCATTTATGAGTATTTACATCAATTTTGTATTGTCCTTCTTTCATGGGGCGTATGTTTCGAAAGATACCCATGTCGGTAAGGGAACCTTTCACCCTCCTCTTTTTAAAAGACTTATTTTGTTATGTCATTTAATTCACATAATATTATTTTGGGATATGTTATTATATATCCTTATTGATTTAAATTTTATGTCCAAGTGATGAGATACCCTTTTTATCTCTCATCAACTCTTTTTCTGAATTTTGAATTGACGCCGTTAGGCTATCTAATTTTTGCAAGGGAACTTCTTAACCCAATTTCGATTCTTTGGGATAAACTTGTACACCTTGAATATGTCGTTCTATGATTATGTGTGAATGTACTCTGACTGTTTTACACTTAATACCCACTTATATTTCGTGTATTCGTTTGTCACACATAGTTATGTAACTGATTTATCCTTAATCCAAGGATACCGTCTTTGTATGGGACTTCGTCTCAATCTCCTTTCATTGAGGCATATTTTGTTTTATACACAACTTTATTTTATACGGTGTATAAAACCCTTTTACTTTTACGTTTATCCAGAAGGAATATTTTTATATGAAGCATTTTACTAAATGACAAAAGGGAATGTTTTTGTCGTACGTATGCGGTGACAACGACTTCTCCGCCGCCGTGACCATTATTTGAGTTTCGGCTTCCTCTACAAGCCATACCTTCTTTTTAAAAGAAATATAAATACCATGTTTCACTTTTTCTTTTATTTTGGTATTGAAAATGGTTTTCCTAATGTATTTATATCAATTTTTTGTATTGATATCTTGTTATTGAAAGGTGGAAATGTTATGTTTCCTTTATGCATGTTTTATATGATAAGATTATGTTATGGTTCTTCGGAATTGTTATGAAGATGGGTGGTTCCGTTATAAACTATGGGCGGGTGAGCTCGATATATCTCTCCAATGCATTGGGTAACGTGAAGGAGTGAAACTTCAAGGTTTCTCCGAAGATATTTAGGGAATATACTATGGTGGGTATTCCAAACGTAACCAAGAGGGTTACTCCCTACGTAAGAATGTTATGAATGCCTCAAGTTACCTTTATGTCTTATAATTTCTATGATTTATTCATGATTTAATGAGGTATGTTAAAGTGCTTATGTTTTATGGGTAAAGTATGATTTCATTCTTATGTATACATGTACTAATGTTTCCTTTCCATATTTGTATATCCCTTACTGAGATTTTTATGCTCATCCCAAGTTTTTGAAATGTTTTTCATAGCTCAAGGGAAGGTTACATGATATGATGATAGTGTCAAGGAAGTGTCATGAAATAATCCATGTTTTATTTTAAATATGTTTCCATTTATGGGAAAAATGAATATTATCTTTTATGTAACCACTTTGTTTAAATGTGGAATGTAATGCATGTTTTATGATCTAATTATCTAAAACTCTAAACCTGAAAAGATCCTCAATGTGTAATCTTTTAGTAACTCATGATTAAATAAGGTTTAAGGCTGGGGCCTTATACCAGAAAAATATCATACACAATATCATAAATGAATCCAAAAAAATATTCATAAAATCATTTACCATTTCATATTTTGGATCCCATGATTACTATTCAAAAAGATGATTCCTCCATATAACCTTCAGTACACATGTTATTATATTCTACAACACTTTTAATCTTATAAAATTAAATGAAATTGGGTCTTCATTATATGTAAAATAAATTTCCATCTGAAGTTGATCCACCATCAGGACAACAAATGTTTTGAGAATATATATCAAAAGTTGATCCAAAGTTAATGCGGACTCAAATATTTAAAATGGCCCAATAAAACATGGCCTTAACATCTATGTAAAGACCCGTAAAATTCATGGTAAATTTTTTCTTAATTTTTTTTTGAATTTTACAAGAGCGCGGTTTCTAACGACACCTAATTCCGAGCCCCGGTGTTCCCGAAATCATTTTCCGAAGTCTGGCTCGGGTACGTTCAGTGAACGAACGAGCGGGAATTTCTATCTTTTGAACCGGTGCCTGGAATCGAATTCCGATGGCACCGATGAACTCGCAACACCGATATTCGCTTAAGGAGACCTTTTCCAAGGTTGCGTTTTATGCAGGAAGAAAGTTAGTTTTGGGGGAAATTAGAAGAAGTTAAATAAATTCTGGAACACAATTTATTTTTAACTTTGTTGGTTATTTTCTCCCAAAGGGAGTTAGAGGTGGGACCCACATCCACATAACCTCCCTTGAGAGGATTAGGTGTGGTGGGGCCCACACGAGCCCTATCTCTTCAACTTCCCATAAACTCCCCAATTACTCCACTCTAATTAATTTTGACAACTTGTGTAATTAATTAAGATGACTTATTGAATTTCAAACATTTGAAATTCAAAGAGGATAAAATGTGTAAATAAAATAAGGATTAGACTTATTTTATTTTGGTTAGTATCTTTTTCCACCTTGAGAGGATTGGGAAGCATTCTTCATCTTCTTCAACCTTGACAAAGAACGTGAAGAACGCTTAGGCTCCGACGAAGTACGTCGTCACCATAGAAGATAAAGACATGTCGTCTCTTCTCTTCCTCGCAGCCGGTGTGTTTCCGAAGATCGACAACACTGATTCTTTCGATATTCTTCCCATGTCAATGAAAGGAGACGCTGCTTCCTCCTTGGGCTTTCTCCGTCAGCTTACGAAGCTTCTCCAGCGACGTTACCTCTTTGGACACACCTTGACGTCAACGGAATCGATGTACGATTACCGCGACGCCCGACCTCCGCGATGCTTGTCTTCCGCGGCTTGTTGACGTGATCCGCTCTTGAAACCGAGGTAGGGGTTTATTGTTATTTTTATTAAATTACTTTCCGTTCTTGATTCTGGAATGTCGAACTTTGTGGTTAATCCACTAAATGTTATCGTTTAACGAGAGGGGGCCGGACCGCACAAACACGGCCTAACCCCCTCCTTTGTTCATGATTGTTTCTTGTGAATGGAACGGGAAGGCGTGCTGTCGTCGCACCACGCGGGAATCACACGGCAAGTATTGTGCGGCGCCGTCACGCCGCGCCGTGGAATGAAATTCAAGAACGCGACGCCGTTGCGCCGCGTTGGAGGAAATCGAAGGCGCCGCGGCCGGAGCGGGTCCGCGGCGGAGGGGCGCGGTGCTGTCGCACTGCGCCGGACGATAAGGGCCGCGGCCGGTTCTGGGCCGCGGCGGAGCATGGTGATCGACGACCAGTCGGGCCGCCGGTGTCGGAGCTGGAAGGGGACCGGCCACTGCCGGTCCCGTTGAGAAGTAGCCGGTTGGCCAGGTCGGGCCGGCCGGAAAGGAGAAAACCGGGGGAATTAAATTCCCCCGGCCAGCATAAATGGCCCCCCATAATGAGGGGGGCCGCAGTTCACAAGGGGGGGGGGGGGGCAGGCGGCCCCCGTTTGTTTTCCAACAGCTCGGCCGAAGCCGAGCTGGCAGCGCGCTGGGCGCGCTGCGCTGAGCCGGACCGACGTCTGGCTAGTCGGCCCGACCGGGCCGAGCCTATCCGGGCCGAGCCACGCCGGGCCGGGCCGACCCTATCTGGGGCGGTTCGACCCGGTTCGGGCCAACCGGGGGGTCTCGGGCCGGGTCGGCCCGGGCCCGAAACCCCCGTTACCGAACTGTTTGGGTTCAAATGCTCATAACTCGGGCTACGGACCTCCAAACGACGCGCCGTCAGCGGCGGTGCGATCCTTGGATCGAGAAGTTCGTCTTGGTATATTGCACTCAAAGTTTTGGAATACTTTGAATTCGGCCGAGTTGGTTCGTACACGAAACCAACTTGACCCTCAGAGCGGAAACACTCATATCTTGAGCAACGGACGTCCGATTGACGTGCCGTCAGCTTTGTTGAGTTCCTCTTAGTGAGAGGGATATTTTGGCATACTCCACCCTAGGTTTGGACGTAGATGGAGTACGGTCGGATTGGTTTTGCCTTAAAAACCAACCGGGCCCCTGGAACGAAAAAGCCAATAACTCTCAGACCGGGCGTCCGATTCACGCGCCGTCTATTGCGTTGAGTTGCTGTTGACGATACAGAACTTTTGGATACATCAACTCTGGACTTTGTGACAGTTGTTGTGTCAGCCTCTCGGCTCGTGGAGCGGACCCTCCCGAAAGAGCTTGCTGTGTGCGGGAACCCTAGAGCTGGCTGCGACTGCTACTGTGACTGCGACGACGACTGTGCAGAGATCCGTAGTGGATTCGACGACGACGACTACAACACTCAGCGATCCTATGTGGATCAGTGCTACCGATCCTGTGTGGGTCTGATCCTGTGTGGGTCAGCACTCAGCGGTCCTGTGTGAACTAGCGCCTACAGATCCTGTGTGGGTCCGATCCTGTGTGGGTCTTTGCGGGGGTTAGTACCTATCGATCTTTTGTGGGTCTGACGACTTAGATGGATCAGTGATCATCTTTATCGTCTTCGAAGATGTATACCTGTGTGAGCTGAATCCTGTTGCTTTCCTGTGTGGATTGTGTTGTACTATCTTGTGTGGATTTGGTTTTTCTTTCCTGTGTGGAATACATATACTTTCCTGTGTGGACTGAGTTTTACTTGGGCTCGGAGTTTGGAGTGTATTGGAATTGATGACTTAGGTATATGTATGGGCATATAACTAAGCAGTGTTGGTTGTTACTTCGTGATTGTATCTTTCCTTTTTTGTTTATCCTTTGTGGATTTTGGGAGACCTTCAGGGGTCTCGGGGTCCCTACTGAGTAGCTTATACTCACCCCTACATGGGCTATGCCCGCACTACGTTGTGTTGGTTGCAGACGACGGACAGTGTTGATCGTGGTTGAGCCTTGCAGAGCAGGACGATACCTGGAGGTGGAACACTGGGCGGGACGTGCTCGGGGAGGACGGCGGGACCCGAGGAGCAGTGGAGCTATCTGTACCCACCCTTCTGGTGGGATTTCCGGTGGATAGCTCGGTGTAGTGGCTTTGAATTATAGTTGTTGTTTACCCTTTCGAGTTGTACTTTACGGTTGGGCTTGTATTTCCGACCCCTTTTACATTCTGTACTTACCGTTGTACTCTGTTTTTACTTAGTGTTTACTTCTTCCGCTTGTACTCTGTGGTGCTTATTTACTTCATAAAGGCAATGCCTTCCCTTTTTATCGGATATACGCCTTGGTGCTAGTCGCCAGCCCCTAGCCTATGGAAGTCGGGCTTGGGGTAGTCACGGCACGGGCCCTGAGGACAGGTCGTGACAAATTGGTATCAGAGGAGTTTGGTTCTACTGCAAACTCTGATCTTTTCTATGTGAAGTAATAGTGTTTAGCATATTAAGTGTGGTTATCAGTCCAGGGAGTCCAGTGTTGGTACGGAGGCCGACGTATCCGTACACCAGGACCCTGAATTCTGATTTCCGACTTAATGCACGAAAACATTGATTGCTTGTGTGTTTCATGTTTTCTTTGTGATTACTTTGTATCAGCTCACCAGGTAAACTGTTCTGGCCGTGGAGCACCTGTTTCTTTTTCAGGTTGGCCCCACAATGGAAGCCAACTAGGGTTCCGAGAGTCGAGCGTGATGACAGCCCACCGAGCGAGGAGGCCTCGGTGAGGTGCCCTTTGTCAGCAGTGGCACCGGTGGTAGCACTACCCGCCGAGCCACCGATACTTCCAGCACCAGCCGCTAACAATGCACGTCGCCTCAGCGCACTGCATGAGTTTCAGCACCAGCGACCACCCAAGTTTCATGGGGAGACGGACCCCCATGCAGCCGAGGACTGGCTGGAGGCAGTTGTACGAGTTTTCAGGCTAGTGAGGACACCAGCAGACCTCATTATGATCCTCGCTGCGAGCCTACTGCATGCAGCAGTGGGCCGATGGTGGAGCTTGATGCTCCAGGTGCACGATGAGGCATCTCTACTTTGGACGGACTTTGAGAGCCTCTTCCGCTCAGAGTTCGTCCCAGCCACCCTCCGTGTGGTGTGCATTCAAGAGCCTCTTCAGCTGCGGCAGGACAGCATGACGGTCCCTCAGGACTCAGCGAGATTTTCTGATCTATCGCGCTACTCGACCGACATGGTACGGGACCCATTCTTCCGGGCCCAGACCTTTGAGAAGGGTTTGATACACGAGATCAGGGCATCACTGATCTCCCTCAGCATTCCGACTCAGACAGGAGTACTGGAGCAGACACTTTTGATCGAGAGTTTTCTTGCTGAGTCTACACCAGCACCGAGACCCACTGTAGGGCGGCACGTAGCAGAGTCTTCTGCAGGAGGCAGTCGACGGATGAATCATGGGTCCAGGCAGACCATACCCTTAGGCAGACGAACTCAGGACACGGGCTCAGTAGTGTGGGGCACACAGCGCGGAGCCAGTCTTTCGAGAAGAAGATAGTGCTACTCGTGCGGCGGGCAGGGCCACATGGCTCGTGAATGCCCGACTCGCCGTGCCGATGAGCAGCAGATGGTTGAGGGACCACCGAGGCAGAGGCAGTGGGTTGACCGTGGCGGTCCGCAGGGAGGAGGTGGACGAGGCAGAGGAGCTGGCCGAGCAGCAGGTGGTGGGGGACACTTTGAGGCTCTTCCACCACCACCACCAGGAGGTCCACCCCGACCATAGGGAGCTGGCAGGTAGAGACATGCTCAGCTCCAGGTAGTAGAGGCCTACGACAACGGCGCGCCAGAGATGATTCGAGGTACCATCTGTATCTATTCCACCCTTGCAGCAGTAATTATAGACACAGGAGCGAGTCACTCTTTCATAGCCGCTGCCCTTGTTCGGAGCTCGGAGATTCCGATAGAGCCGTTGCATCGATCCTTACAGCTAGAGACTCCTACGGGAGCAGACTCGACGATTACGCACTGGTTCCAGCAGTGTGAGCTTACTCTAGGAGGCGAGCGCTTCGGCTGGGATCTTCTTGTAGTAGCGTCGAGGCCTTGCGATGTCATCTTGGGCATGGATTGGTTACCTACGGTCCATGCACAGATTGACTGTTTTAGGCGCAAGGTGCGATGTGTACGCACCGACGGGAACATGTTCACCTTCACCGGCGAGAAGGGAGCCTTCACAGCACATGATGGACTTCCGCGGAGGAGAGGACATCCCATCACTCATCAGTTGGCTAGCCTCATCCTAGGAGCAGTTGACGTGCGGAGTCATGGTTTTCCTGCAGTGGTGGATCAGTTTGTGGACGTTTTTCCCGATGACGTCCCAGGGTTACCTCCTCGCAGAGAGGTAGACTTTTATATTGACCTGTACCCCGAGACAACTCCGATATCGACTCTAGCATATCGGATGGACCCCGCTGAGCTTCGAGAGCTACGAGTACAGTTGGAGGACTTGCAGGGCAAGGGGTTCATCCGACCTAGTCTTTCACCCTGGGCTTCCCCAATTTTGTTCACCAAGAAGGCAGACGGGAGCCTGCGACATTGTGTTGACTATCGTCGCCTGAACCAGGTTACAGTGAGGAACATGTATCCTCTACCGAGGATTGATGACCTCTTTGATCAGCTCAAGGGAGCATGGTGGTTCTCAAAGATAGACCCCAGGTCAGGTTATCATCAGCTCAGAGTTAGAGATGAGGACGTGCAGAAGACGACCTTCAGATGTCGGTATGGCCACTATGAGTTCTTGGTTATGCCCTTCCGCATGAACAATGCTCCAGTAGTGTTCATGGCTCTCATGAATAGGATCTTTCAGCCATACCTTGATCGGTTTTTCGTGGTCTTCATCGACGACATTCTGATTTACTCGACGACTGAGGAGGAGCGCACCTACCACTTACGGGTTGTACTAGACACACTCCGAGAGCACCAGATTTATGGTAAGCTCTCGAAGTACCAGTTCTGGATACGTGAGGTCCACTTCTTGGGACACATCATCTCTGAGGCGGGAGTTGCAGTGGATCCTGCGAAGATCGAGGCAGTGTTAGCTTGGGAGCCATCCTGGAGCGTGACGGAGGTGGGGAGTTTCATGGGTCTAGCTGGATACTATCGGAGATTTGTTCCAGACTTCTCTAGAGTTGCGTCACCACACTCAGCTTTGACGAAGAAGGGGAACCCCTTTGTCTGGTCAGACAGATGTCAGTAGAGCTTCCATGATCTGAGACAGAGATTGACCAGCGTGCCAATCTTGAGGTTTCCTGAGGAGGGAGTAGGGTACTTAGTCTACTGCGATGCATCAGGGACCAGACTTGGTTGTGCCCTGATGCAGGAGCGGGCAGTGATCGCCTATGGATCACATCATTTGAGGCCGCATGAGTAGAAATATGCTACCCATGACCTGGAGTTAGCAGCAGTGGTCTTTGCTCTGAAGACATGGTGAAACTATCTGATGGGCGAGCTCTTTACAGTGTTTTCTGATCATCAGAGTCTCAGGTACATCTTCTCGCAGAAGGACCTGAACCTGAGACAGCTGCGATGGCTCGAGTTCCTCCAGGACTATGACTTTGAGATAGTCTATAGTCCTGGGAAGGGGAACGTAGTAGCTGATGCCCTCAGCAGGAGGACGGGCATTCAGCTACTTGAGGATGCGACAGAGAAGCTAGCCTCTATGAAGATATCCTTCGTGGATAGAGATGGAGCAGCCTTCCTTCAGTCTCTCACAGTCACTCCTCCACTTCTACAGCGGGTCAGATAGGCATAGCGTGGGGACGTTGACTGTGAGATGCGGCGTGCACAGATATCCTCAGGACAGGAACCTGATGGTTTTTCCTTTGGAGCAGAGCACGACATCCTTTTCAGAGGATGTACCATGGTACCAGTCTCTTTACGGGAGGAGGTGCTGAGAGAGTTTCACAATTCTCCCTTGGCGGTACATCCCAGAGTGGCGAAGATGTACCAAGATATCAGACGACATCACTGGTGGCCAGGCATGAAGAAGGCTGTGGCAGAGTTTGTTTCTCGATGCCTCACCTGCCAGCAAGTGAAGGCTAAGCACCAGGTACCAGCAGGCTTGGTACAACCCTTGGAGGTCCCGGAGTGGAAGTGGGACGGGATATCTATAGACTTCATGACTGGACTTCCACGCACTTCCAGAGGTCACGACTCCATCTGGGTGATTGTCGACCGACTCACCAAGTCAGCTCACTTCTTACCCATCAGAGAGCAGGGCTTAGTGGAGAGCTTGGGACGCCTTTTCGTTCAGGAGATTGTGCGGCTTCACGGTGTGCCATCATCTATCATCTCCGATCGAGATGCTCACTTTACTTCCCGGCTTTGGAATGGATTACAAGAGGCGTTCGGGACACAGCTACGCCTGAGCATAGCCTTTCACCATCAGACGGATGGTCAGACAGAGAGGACCATTCAGACTCTAGAGGGCATGCTCCGTGCATGTGTCCTCGACATTGGTCGTAGCTGGGAGAACCACCTACCCCTGGTGGAGTTTGCGTAAAACAATAGCTACCACTCCACCATCGGAATGGCACCATACGAGGCGTTGTACGGCCGACCTTGCAGATCTTCTTTGTGCTGGACAGACCCTGGAGAGTCAGCACTTGTGGGACCAGAGATGGTCCAAGTCACGACAGAGAAGGTCCAGGTCATCCAAGAGTGGATGAGGATAGCTCAGAGCCGCCAGAAGTCATACGCTGACAGGAGGCGGAGGCCACTAGAGTTTGAGGATGGCGACCACGTCTTCTTGCGGGTCTCACCTCGACGTGGTATACAGAGATTTGGCCGAAGCGGCAAGTAGTCTCCATGCTTCATCGGACCATTCCAGGTCCTCAGTAGGATAGGCGAGGTGGCTTATCGTCTGGCTCTACCACCTCAGTTGCACAGGGTGCACGGCGTCTTCCACGTATCTCAGCTGAGGAGATAAGTGCACGACCCGACGCACATCATTGACCATGGGGAGCTTGACGTTGATGATGGGGAGACTTTTACGGAGGTTCCAGTAGAGATTGAGGATCGAAAGGAGCGGGTCCTATGTGGATGGTCGATTCCTCTTGTGTGCATCAGATGGCAGCACGTGAACCTCTAGGAGAGCACTTGGGAGCGGGATGCTCAGATGCGTGCTCAGTACCCTCATTTGTTTCCCTAGTTTTGATGTATCTTTACGGGGACGTAAAGACCAGAGGTGGGAGTAATGTAAAGACCCGTAAAATTCAAGGGAATTTTTTTCATAATTTTCTTTAGAATTTTACAAGAGCACAGTTTCTGACGGAACCTGATTCCGAGGCAGGGTGTGCCCAGAATCATTTTTCGAAGTTTGGCTCGGGTACGTTCAGTGAACAAACGAGTGGGAATTTCTAACTTTTGAACCGGTGCCCGGAATCGAATTCCGAGGGCACCGATGAACTCGCAGCACTAATATTCGCTTATGGAGGCCTTTTCTGAGGTTGTATTTTATGCGGGAAGAATGTTAGTTTTGGGGGAAATTAGAAGAAGTTAAATAAATTGTGGAACACAATTTATTTTTAACTTTGTTGGTTATTTTCTCCCAAAGGGAGTTAGAGGTGGGAACCACATCCACATAACCTCCCTTTAGAGGATTAAGTGTGGTGGGGCCCACACGAGCCCTAACTCTTCAACTTCCCTTAAACTCCCCAATAACTCCACTCTAATTAATTTTGACAACTTGTGTTATTAATTAAGATGAGTTATTGAATTTCAATATTTTGAAATTCAAAGAGGTTAGAATGTGTAAATAAAATAAGGCTTAGGCTTATTTTATTTTGGTTATTATCTTTTTCCACCTTGAGAGGATTGGGAAGCATTCTTCATCTTCTTCAACCTTGATGAAGAACGCGAAGAACTCTTAAGCTCCGACGAAGAACGCCATCACCATAGAAGAGAAAGACATGTCGTCTCTTCTCTTCCTCGCAGCCGGTGTGTTTCCGAAGAACGACGACGCCGCTTCTTTCGATATTCTTACCGTGTCAACGAAAGGAGACGCCGCTTCCTCCTCGGGCTTTCTCCGTCAGCTTACGAAGCTTCTCCTGCGACGTTACCTCTTCGGACACACCTCGACGTCAACGGAATCGACGTACGATTACCGCGATGCCCGACCTCCGCGACGCTTGTCTTCCCCGGCTTGTTGACGTGCTCCGCTCTTGAAACCGAGGTAGGGGTTTATTGTTATTTTTATTAAATTACTTTCCGTTCTTGATTCTGTCATGTCGAACTTCATGGTTAATCGACTAAATGTTATTGTTTAACGAGAGGGGGCCGGACCGCACAAACACGGCCTAACCCCGTCCTTTGTTCATGATTGTTTCTTGTGAATGGAACGGGAAGGCGTGGTGCCGTCGCACCATGCGGGAATCACAAGGCATTTATTGCACGGTGCTGTCGCACCGCGCCGTGGAAAGAAATTCAAGAACGCGACGCCGTCGCGCCACGTTGGAGGAAATCGAAGGAGCTGTGGCCAGAGCGGGGCCGCGGCGGAGGGGCGCGGTGCCGTCGCACCGCGCCGGACGACAAGGGAAGCGGCATGTTCCGGGCCGCGGCGGAGCATGGTGACCGACGGCCAGCCGGGCCACCGGTGTCGGAGCCGGAAAGGGACCGGCCACTGCCGGTCCCATTGAGAAGGAGCCGACCGGCCAGGTCGGGCTGACCGGAAAGGAGAAAACCCCTGGCCAGCATAAATGTCCCCCCATAATGAGGGAGGGCCACTGTTCACAAGGGGGCGGGGGGGGCAGGCACCCCCCGTTTTTTTTCCAACAGCTCGGCCTAAGCCGAGCTGGAAGCGCGCTGGGCGCGCTGCGCAGAGCCGGACCGGCGCCGGGCCGAGCCCAGCTGGGTCGGGCCACACCGGGCCGGGCCGTTCCGGGCTGGGCAGACCCTGTCCGGGGCGGGTCGACCCGGTTCGGGCCAACCGGGGGGTCTTGGGCCGGGTCGGCCCGGGCCCGAAACCCCCGTTACCGAACTGTTTGGGTTCAAATGCCCATAACTCGGGCTACGGACCTACAAACGACGCACCGTCAGCGGAAATGCGATCCTTGGATCGAGACAATTCTTTCGGTATATCACACTCAAGGTTTCGGAATACTTTGAGTTCGGCCGGGTTGGTTCGTACACGAAACCAACCGGGCCCTCAGAGCGGAAACACTCATATCTTGAGCTACGGACGTCCAATTGACGTGTCGTCAGCTTTGTTGAGTTCCTCTTAGTGAGACGGGTCTTTTGGAATACTTTGCCCAAGGTTTGGAAGCAGGTGGAGTACAGTCCGGTTGGTTTTTCCTTAAAAACCAACCGGGCCCCTGGAACGAAAAAGCCAATAACTCTCAGACCGGGTGTCTGATTCACGCGTCGTCTGTTGCGTTGAGTTCCTGTTGACGATACGGATCTTTTGGATAAATCAACTCTGGACTATGTGACAGTTGATGTGTCAGCCTCTCGGCTCGTGGAGCGGACCCTCCTAGAACGAGCTTGCTGCGTGCGGGAACCCTAGAGCTGGCTGCGACTGCTACTGCGACTGCGACAACGACTGTGCAGAGATCCTTAGTGGATTCGACGACGACGACTACAGCACACATCGATCCTGTGTGGATCAGTGCTACCGATCATGTGTGGGTCCGATCCTGTGTGGGTCAGCGCTCAGCGGTCCTGTGTAAACCAGTGCCTACAGATCCTGTGTGGGTCCGATCCTGTGTGGGACTTTGCGGGGGTTAGTACCTATCGATCCTTTGTGGGTCCGACGACTTAGATGGATCAGTGATCATCTCTATCGTCTTCGAAGATGTATACCTATGTGAGCTGAATCCTGTTGCTTTCCTGTGAGGATTGTGTTATACTATCCTATGTGGATTTCGTTTTGCTTTCCAGTGTGGTATACGTATACTTTCCTGTGTAGACTGAGTTGTACTTGGGCTCGGAGGTTGGAGCGTATTGGAATTGATGACTTAGGTATATGTATGGGCATATACCTAAGCAGTGTCGGTTGTTACATCATGATTGTATCTTTCCTTTGTGGTTTATCCTTTGTGGATTTTGGGAGACCTTTGGGGGTCTCGGGGCCCCTACTGAGTAGCTTATACTCACCCCTGGACGGGTTATGCCCGCACTACGTTGTGTTGGTTGCAGACGACGGAAAACATTGATCGTGGTTGAGTCTTGTAGAGAAGGATAGTACCTGGAGGTGGACCACTGGGCAGGACGTGCTCGGAGCGGACGGCGAGACCCGAGGAGTAGTGGAGCTTTCTGTACCCACCCTTCAGGTGGGATTTCTAGTGGACAGCTCGGTGTAGCAGCTTTACTTTACAGTTTTTGTTTTCCCTTTCGAGTTGTGCTTTATAGTTGGGCTTGTATTTCCGGCCCCTTTTACTTTCAGTACTTACTGTTGTAATCTGTTTTTACTTAGTGTTTACTTCTTCCGCTTGTACTCTGTGGTGCTTATTTACTTTACAAAGGCAATGCCTTCCCTTTTTATCGGATTTACGCCTTGGTGCTAGTCGTTAGCCCCTGGCCTATGGAAGGTGGGCTTGGGGTAGTCACGGCACGGGCCCCGAGGATGGGTCGTGACATTATATTTATTTCTAAATATCTTGAAACCTTTCAATGGATTTACCCTTAAAAATACATAATCTCAAAATTATACATCATGAAATTTTATTTAATTATCATCATTATTTATACATATTATTTGAGCTTCCTTGATATACTCTTGAATGAATATTACCATCTCTAATGGTTATTCCACATGTTATGGACCAAAATAACTTATTTTCTACATTAACATCCTGAAATTATTAGGGGTGGAATCCATTACCATATAAGAGTTCTTGTGGTTAAATTTTAACGATGGAGTGGTAACTGTTATTATAAGAAAATATGAGAAGATATAAATATGAATTCTATGTTCTTATGAACTCAAAAGATCCTGACATTAACAAATATCTTAAGGTTTGGATAATACATTTATATTTCCCAACAATTTTTTGGGGATAAGTTATATTAAGATTAATCTCTATATTTAAATCCTTTTAGAGACTACTATAATCTTTTTATATAGTCCTTGGTTTAAGATAATATATTAGATATAACTTTGTGTGATAAAGTCTCACAAAATAATTAATTACATAATATATAGATGATACAATGGGAAATATTTTTGAGTTACTTCAGAATAAGAATAATTTGTAATATTTTCTACAATAAAAAATATTGCAATATTTCCCTTGGCTGTTAGAAGAAGAAAAGTGAAATAATCTCTATTTCTATTGTCCCACCTCCTATTTCATAAGTGTAAAGGTTTCATAACACCCATGCTAATCTTCCTTTCATTATTAAACTATTGGAATACTATCCATCTTTAAGTATAATTAGTAATGTATTTCATTATCTTATACACTAGAACTATTCTCATACATTACTATAAATCGTCATGATAATAATATTTATAAATAAATTGAATCTATTAAAATATTCCAAAAAATATTTCTTCATTTCCAATATTTATGGAACTTATAATCTCTTAGAAGACTGTAAAACCCATCCATCACCCATATTATGGCCTGGTAATTTTCCATTATTCACATATAACATCTTATTTTGTACAGACTTATCATTATGATGAGATTTATTATTCATATCCAAAAACGTTTTTTTGGGTAATTACATATAATATTAATTATGTTTCCCCTTCTATTTTAAATCACATGCTTGTCATTACAAAATCCCAAATAATTTTATCATTTTATACCATCATCATGTATAAGATTCCATAGTCTTTTATATTGAATGAATTTGTATCTTAGTTCGTTTCCTAGGATGGTAGTATCAAGAACACTCATTATCCTTGAGGAGTTCCCAGTATATCCTTTACCTCATATTAATATCTATTGAAAAAATATTAAGTTTATTCTCATATGTTTTTTTATAAATCACATCCCTCTCCATAGATATATCATTTCCATATATTGGGATAAAGGATAAAGACTTCCAACTCTAAATCTTGTGTTTGTTAATTTATTTCATGGGGGAACAACTATCAAGATATATAAACAAACACTCAATCATTTTGAATTGAAACACATACAATACATTTATTTGATTAAAAAAATAAATTATAAACACTTATTTTACAAATAGAACTGTTAATTAAGATGAATTTACAAATATCCTCTTACATTTCTCAATGATATTATCAAATTTCTTTTTTCCATGTGAATTTACAATGTACCGTGTCAATATATTTATCAATTAATATAATAAGGTAATGTATTTAGCAAACTACTGAGTGTATCCCTCTATGAAAAGGAAAAACCCTATTTCATTTGTGGTGGTAAATGATGGATATTCAATACAATATTTTTCTTGAAGTGCTAGTATATATAAAATAAGTAGATGAATTATTTCAAATAAATGAATTCTTTTTGTGAAAAATTTCATAGTTACTAATTTTTTCACATTAATTATTTTTTATCAAAACCTCAAGGACAAATAGTAATTGGGTTTTATTCTCCACATAACACTTTGAGTGCATAAAAATATCACGAATAAATACATTCAAAAATTGTTTGTGAAAATTATAGGATAATATATTCATCATTTCCATAAATAAATAAGTTGAATTGTTTATCCCAAATGGAATTACTATAAACTCATAACGAAAATAACTCATATGAAATGATGTATTTGGGGATCTCTCTCAATTAACCCTTAATTGATGATAATACGAATTAAGATCAATATTCAAGAAGTTTTGAACCCCCAAATAAAATAAATGTGTTCATAAAAGAGGAAATATTCATTTGTTCTTTATAGTTATTCTATTGATTTCTATATAATCAATGAATATCCACATTGATCCATACTTATTTTTGACCATTAAAATTGGATCTTCGTATGGTGAAATACATGGATTAATTGAAACCTTTTCAGAGAAGTCTTGAATTTTGTCTATTAAAAAATTCATATTGATCTATTCTAAAAAGATTATTTGATATAGGTTTTATATTAGGGATAATCTCAATAGATAATTCAACCTCTCAAGTGTGGATAAATCTAAGTAATTCATCATAAAATAAATAAATATACTCCAAAAAATGGGCTCATATTCGATTCTTAAAAAAATATACATACTATAAATTCAATTTACATCTTATCTTCCCATGGATTTCATTAATATTTTATAACAGGGGCAGTTCGATATTTTATTCAGGTAATTAATACCCCTAAAAAATATATGATTTCATACATTCTTATCTAATTCAAAATTCCTTATCTTTAAAATTGATTATTAAATTATAATTCAAGATTAAAATTTCCACATTATAAAATCATAAAATACCATAAATACAATGAATTGATATTCAACTAGACAACAATCATGAATTATGATTTCAATTTTTTGATATATATTCATTTTAATCAATATACCACTAATTTTTATAACTGAATAATCATTCAAAAATAATTGGGGTGGGAGGGGGGTTTTCAGTATTATTAGAGACATGAATGATATAAATTTGTGTTTAGATAAAAAAATAAAACAATGCAGTAGATATATTTTAATTTTTAATAAAAGTAAATTATATCACATTCTTTAGATGATTAACTAAGGATATTATTATTGTTAAATCATTGCCAAGATCAATATATTTCTACTAGTAAGGATTCCCTTTACACATAGGTAATTTATTTGAGTAATATGTTATCTCTATATAGGTGATGGATTTTACATTGTCTTACTATCTCATTAGTTATCACTCATGATCTTGGTGAAATTTCTCCCCACATTTAAAGAATACATACACCCCATTTCTATTTTTCCCTAGTTGTTTCTTCCAATACTTTTCATATAAATAGAAATCCACACCTTTATTTTCTTTTTATGTTTTTATTACCACAAAGTTGATTAAAATCATATTTTTTTCATTGTTTTCAAATAAAATTAGATATTTTGAACCCTTTTTCTCTCTCCTAACAACACTTGTTGTAATTCTGCATATGATAAAATCATTTTATATATCAATTATATTATAGCAAATTAATTCATAAAATCAAAGAAATAATCATCTTTTCTTTATATATTACATAGATATCTCAATATATCAATCATGTTAAATTATCCTCATAATCATCACCAATTTTTTTCTAGTGGAATAAATTTATGAACTTCCTTTCTATATCACTACATTTTCCAAGAGAAAATCATTTTTATAGAAAAACCACCTGTCAAGTCATTTAGTGAAAATGTTCTATCTCTTATTCATTCATAGTATTTTGAATTTGGGACTTTTTTAGTATGTATTCCTACATATGTGATACATAACCATGATAATATTTTTCTTCTTAGTACACCCCAATTAAATAAATATCTTCTCCATAGACTTAATCCATTGGTATAACACAATGGAATAATTGGACCGATTGAATAATGGGGGTCTTTTACTTATTGAAATAATCTAAACAAGTTGAGTATTGTTAAAGTGAAATGATGTTCTCTATGCATAATGGGTTTTTAAAAAAACATGAGCCTATTTTCATGGGATAAATATAATTTTTTCAATTCCAACATTAACTCCAATATCATGACTATTTTGATAATCCACAAATTGTCCTTGATTATTTATTGTGTTTTTGTTTCATTAAAAGGTCAAATTATCTATAAAATTTCAAGGATTAGTTAGTTATATTTTAAAATAATATTATATATGTATTATATATTTATACACCCAAAAATATGGTCCTATGAAGATAATACCAAAATTTAAATCTATAAAAATGTCTAGAATTTCTATGTGGAAGCAACCATTTTCTTATACAATTTACTTTAAATCATGTCCCTATAGGTTCTACTAAACAATAGTATGATATGAAATATAACTCCCTAAATCCTAGTCACTAAAATTTATTGAGTAATATTTTACAATGTAGTTAGAATAAAATATATTGCATTCCCATGATCAAGATTTATTATTCCTTAAGCTACTAGATATATAAGAGTTTCATTATATCATGTAAAATGAAAAAATGAGTATAAATAATTATTCCTTAGTACTATCAATATAGATAATCACACATAGTTTAATACTTCATTACATTGGAAAATGGGACAAAAATGTAAAGTAAATAAAACAATTATCCAAAGGGGATAAAGTAAAGTAAAAGGTCTCATGGAATAAGTATTAAAATGGGATAGTATAAAAATGATGTAGAAAAACATAATATTTTAATGGAACATAACATTAATGAGTAAATGATTACATAATAATGGAAATGTCAACAATGAATAATGTTGGATGTCGTAAAAATACCACTAAGTCATTATGATAAGAAATTATAAATAAACTATAAGGATACTCATATCACCCTAACTTATTTGTCTTTTAAGACCAACTAGTGCACCATGGGGATATATAATTCTATGACTTACCCATCAAAAAACATTCCATTGAATAAAATCATCTACTAAATGAGAATAGGCGATACATGGTATAATTTCATTGGATAAATAACATAGAATTACATGGAATAATTTCTAAAATAAACATATCAAACCAGAATTTCTTATATAGTAAAATAGATTTTATAGATTATAAATATATTTAATCAGTAATATAATAATGGAATATTTTTTGGATAATACTCATGAATAATTTAATGAATACATGTTGATTCATAATACATAGATAAGTACCCTTATCAAGTAAAGAATAGAGTTTTTTAGTTGTTAGGTACTTTATCAAAATTAGTATTTTCATTAAGTTTGAGAAGAAGAAATATTGTATTTGAAATTTTAGTGGACAAAATAATTATGGATAAATTCCTATAGTAATATAATTAAATCCTTCATTATGGTTGGAAAATATCAAATGAATTATCTGATTTATATCAAAAACTAGTTTATATTCATGTGTGGTGTCTTAGGCCCCGTCATTATAGACAATTTAATTTGGAATGTTATTTATATGTTTTATTAATCCTTTTAAGTCATTTTAATAAATTATATTAATTAAATATGTTACATATGGTCATGGATATATTTTTTAAATTATTTCATCATTTCTACATCACAATTTTTTCAAATTACAAACTGTATACTCTTATTGTATATTATTATTTTGATAAAAACATTCTATCTCATAAAATTATGAATAATTCAATAGATAATAATTTAGAAATCATGATTTTAAATATTAAATCCATTTTATCAAATACATCCTCTAATTATGTATATTTTACAAATTATATAGGGATGATAAATATGATAAAATAATTTCTATCATGGTTATTTCCATTTCAATTTATATCATTTTTTCACTTTAATTTTCACCTAACCACTAGAAACATGATCCATAATCAATCCAACATAGGACATATGGGTGAGGTGTAGAATAGTGGTACATGCATTGAGTAGGGTTTACAACATTTATGTGGTGGTGATTTCCACTAACATAAACTTCTCTTCCATATGATTTCACTATATCCTTATTTCTTCGTATTCTACATAGGATTTCTTAATGATAATATATATATTATAACTCATTAAATTCTTAGATATATGATATTCATTGGGGTTTTCTTTATTATCAAGACCAAATTTTCGGCCATACATGAATATTAACTCTCATCATTACCCTAAATATAGACTAATCCCAATAGTCACATTTTAATGGTAACTCATAATGGTCATAAATAAAAATAGTAATAATGCTTATCAATCAAAATGTGAATTCCATACGTACACATACATATTATAAATTCATCTATGGGCTATTCTTTAATTAGACTTCTGATTTTCAATTTATTCAGAAAAAACTATGTGTCTAATATATTTTTAATTTTGTGCTATTCCAATTTTATCCACGATGATTTTCAGAGATATGAGTTTTTGTGTAGTTAAAATGCACTTGAATTACTTTTGTATCTGTTTGCTATTGTGTGTTTATAAGTCCTAATAAATTTTAATCTCTTTTTTAAATAATAATACATTGTAATAAAATATGATTAGTATATAATAGAATTTATCAGGTATTACAACTCACACCTATACTATATTATCTATCAAAAAACCTCACAAAATCTCACTCACCCATTGTCAATTCTATTTATAATAACTATATTTCATAATAATATAAAAAAACATACCCTACAACCACTTCTCCATGACTTCTTCACTTTTATATACTAAAACAATCATTCTGGTACTCTTATCTGATAAAACCATGAATGATTATTTTTAAAATAATAATAATGATGACGGAATAATTAAGACACAACAAATACCATTAAGTTAATTTAGATATATTATAAAAATATTATTATTTTAATGTTACCATTATAAAATAACTATTGAATTATTAGGAATGAATTTGAGTTATTTAATATAGAAATAAATCTATTATGTTTCTACTCAGTACAAATGTATTGATTAATTATTAAGAAATAAGGATACATTTTTTTGTAAAGTAATTTTATGCTTAAAAAATAAAAATTCTTCAAAATTGATTTTTAAAACATTTTGTGTGTTTAAATAAGAAAATTTAATAAATTTAATTTTATAAAATGAAAATATTTTTTAAAATAATCATATCAATAATAACCTAATGAGATTTTTTTTTTAATTTTTATTAAATGGTTTATTTTTATTGAATAATGAAAAATAACACTACCATTTCTTTTCATTATATAATATTGTTTTAAAGTACCATCCTATTTATAATTATGTAATAATGTGAAATATGGTCATTTTTATTTATATTAATATAATGTTTTCCCTTTGAAGGAAAATAATCATGATTTCGATATGAGTTAATTTTATATTTAAAAACAAAATTTCTAAAAAACTATTTTCACTAGATTTTAAACATTTAGGAAACAATAGGTTTCTTCCACACATATATATGTATTGAATATTGAAAAATAGTTACCATATTTTTACTTAGAATGTTCAAATTTGTTAAATTGGCTTGTTTTATTTTGTTGATTATGAATAGTTAACATGGATAATATTTTTCACCACTCTAAGGGTAAAATTAGTAAAATAGAGTTAAAAATATGCAATATAGTCTATAAAGAAACCTAAAAACATGCCTTTAATTAATTTTATAACCCTAAAACAAAGTAGGGATGGTGAGAGAGAGAGATTGAAATATGAATATCTATGCTCTAATCAAGATTTCTGAAGATTCTCTCTCAGTTAGTTTTGGATTTCGTGATTCAACTTGATTTTGGGCATGCAACATCATGGATGACATATTTGATAGTGCTCGAGAGTTGGTCCTTTCTCTTAGGGTTTCAATACATCCCCATTTTTTGGGTTTCGTCCCACTTTCTTTATTCCTGGTATGGGTGATCTTTAACACCGTGTTTATGGTCACTGTCATTGGTGTCTATTTCATGTTTTTGGCCCTAGTTTAGTGAATCTTAGATGGTCATTTTTGGTGGTCAGGTTTTTAGGTGTTTGTTAGCTGGTATGTGGTCGAGTGATGGGGTATGATGATATACTGCTATTGAGTGGACTCAACGTTCTTTTGTGGTATTGAACAACGATGTTGATGACATAATGATGGAGGATCTGTGAGACAATGGTGACGATGAGCAGGTGGTGGTCATTAGTGAAGAGGATGGTGAGGATGATGACTCTGGTGATGTGATGACACGACTGGGGTGATGATTATGTGATGATGGATGATGAGGTGATGATGGTAGTGATGTGACTTCTTGATCATGGGTTTCTCGTATTTATCAATTGCATGGGTTTTTTTGGGGTTTCCTTGTATGAATTTGAATTTTAAATTCTAAATATAACATTTGGGATAGGATTTTTGCATAATTCTTTATGTGGGTGATGTTTGATATTTTATATAGTTTATGTGAGGTTCCCACTTACCAAAAAAGTGTTATTTGAAAATGAAAAAAATTGATTTGGAGGTAATGAAAAATACAAAAATGTCACTCTCTAGTTTTTAATTCATTTTATATGTTCAAATACAGAAATTAAATCATATGTGAATGATTAATAAATTTTATTTTGAAAATAATTAAATTGTATTTATTTGGTAATTTATTTTTAATTATTAGTTATTATATAATTACATTTAATACTGTTACAATGCTTGAACATGTAGTGCACAAATAAACATAAATAATTTTTAAAAATAAAGGTAATGTATTTGGCTGAACTATGGTGACAAAATAATATAATATTAAATTATAATGTATTATTTATCCTAAAATTAATTATGATTCAAATAATATTTTTATTCATTTCATCAAGTTCAAATTTTGGGAATAGTTTTAAATATAACATTAATAGTATTTAATTCTAAACAATATCTTTATAAAATATTTAAAAATCATTACTATATAAAACATGAAAAATTAGATTTTTAATGGCCTAAAATTTTATACCTTATAAATTTATGAGAAAATTTTAATGTTATAAGTAAAATTATAACACTTTAAGATTGAAAAAAGTGATCACCTTAGGTAAGGATGAAAATTATTAACAATGGGGATAAACCAAAAATAATATTTAAAATACCACTTTAAAAAATACAAGATTCATTAGATGATTTTTTTAGAAAATATAATATCTTATCATTGATATTATGGAGACATGGTACGACTTTCACTTGAAATTTGTTTTATTGTATTTAAATCATTTTATAAATTCCATGTTTATCCTTCCCTTCACATATTAATGTACACCCTCCCCTATTTTATTTACATAACATTGGGCCTCCAATATTCCAAACCCATCAAAATTACATTAGAAAATTCCATAGAAATGAATAAGTTGTTATTTTTAAAAATAAATAAATTTCCAATGATTCTTAATAAACTCTCTAAAGGAAGTCTATCAAAGATTAGGTAATCGTCTTACCCTACATCTATCAGTTGATTTCTTATTACTCCTCAATTAAACCTATTTTATTCATTATAAAATAATAATTTCAGTATCCTATATATAGTAATATTTTATTATTATTTTGTAACCACCATTATCCACCCACCTTCCCATCAAATGGAAAATTGATTTTTTGCTCGGGCATATGTATAGAGTACAACCTCCTTGTTGAGATATGATTCAATTTTCCCAACCAAAATTCTTGGATGGTTTTTTCGATGTATTTAATATTTATATATGATATTTATTAGATAATTATGATTTTATAATTTAAATATATTACCTTCTTTGTTATATTTCATCTATTAGAAAGTGATAACTACACACATTCGTATGTGTGGACTATTAGCTACTCGTAGCAATATGATTCAGTATTCATTTCTTCTTTATATGGATAGTAAAAAAATTATACATATAATTAATATTTATAATATTTATGAGATAATATTGATTTTATAAAGGTGAAAAGTTTTTCCCATTCATTTGTTCTAACAATCAAAAAGTAGAAACATTACTTGTATAAAAGTAGGGATTAACATCACCACATATTGATATATATCATTTTTCATTAAAAATAGTAATAAATATTACAATAGTGTAAACAATGAAAAAACATGTTTCTTATTTCTTGACTAATATTATATATAATATGAAACCATGACTAAGATACATATAACAGAACCATAAAACCAAAGACAGCATGAAAAATATATATGTTTTCCACTAACTGTTCATTTTAATAATGTAATTTTTAACAAAATAATGATTTTACATATTAAGGAATGTTAAATAGTAAGTTATGTATGAAAAAGATTCAATAATATATTTATAATTAAAATATATTTATTATATTGTATATTCTATTTTATATGAAGAAATAAAAAACATTATGTATGTTTTAATCGTCTAAAATTATCTTTTTTGAGACATATGTTATATTATGCACACATCAATTTTTATAAAGTATATATACAAAAACATTTAAATTTTTTATCATGATTTTTTACATTATCATGATATTTAAGGATTCATTTAATGTTATCATTTAATGGGACATATATTTCAGAAGTTACCAAAGTAGTAAGGGGTTTATGTTTTAATCCAATATTAATTGGTATTGTTTATGATTGAAATTTCATTGAAGAAATTCTATCATAATGATTTGATAAAAACATTTTAGTTTTTCAAATCCATTAGTTATTTGTATAAGTTTATGTTTTAGTTACATTTTCCTCTCTTAATTAAAAAACTGATTAACAACTTTTTTTAATAAAATTATATTTCTAATCTTTTCTCTAGGAATAATATTTTTCTAAAGGTGTTATAAAATCATTATTCTAATTATTATTGATTAAATGGATTTCCCTATATCAAAAATTACTCAATTATTTCACTATTACAATACCATTTTCAATTTATCTTTCCAAAAAAAATTGTTTGAATAATATTTTCGAAATATATTGATTTTCAAAACATGATTTCAAATTAATAGGGTATTTTCCTAAATAAATATTATAAAAATATTTTAAATAATTTTTTAATTTTGATATCATCCTTGGATGTTGATTATTCTTTATTGAGGATGTAATCCTTTAATATTTTCCTTTTACTTATCAAGATGGTTTATGATTATGATGATGATATTTTTACAGAGCCCATTTATTTTCCATTAGTTAAACTATGATATAATGGAAAACATTTATGAAGATATTTTTCATTCAATAGGTTATGATATGATTATATGATGAATCATTTATAACCTTGTGGGACCCATTTGTCTGTTTTTAATTATGTTACTGGTGGACTGAAATTACATACCACTTAAATGAATGAGTTAATGAGGGATATATCATGAGATTATAAGTAAAAAAATTGACAGCGAATGAAATATATTAATGAACTATGTCCATTATAATAGTCCTGGGAGTTAACCTTGAATTCAGATATGCTGGAATTATTAGTGAACCCAATCCACTATGAAAGACTTGGTAGTGGTACGTGGTTATGGAAATGATTTTCAATGCATATACATATGCCACAAACATTTGTTTTGTGATTATCATATATTTCCATGGATATTTTTTATACCACACTCTTATGTATTATGTAATTTGATTTGAAAAATACGTTTATTAAATCATTATATGACAATATTAGAAATTTTGACCATGATCTCACCCTTAAGCTTGTTTTCTTTTCGCAAATATATAAAAAATGTTTTTAGTGTGATGTCTATAATAAGGGTTTTATTTGTTATGATCTAAGTGGGAGATTATTTATATATTTTATGTATAAGTAGTTTTTTTCCCATGTTTCCAAATACACTAAACACCGTCAATTATAGCATTGATCATAATGTTATATAATGAATATTATCCAACAAGATTTCATATGAGTGTATGAAAAGTTTGAGTCAATATATATGGTATCAGAGTAGGATTTAGTTAAATTTTTTGGATCATGATTATAGACATTTGGTGAAAAACTTAGGGATAGGAATCCATATAGGATAGAAAACTAATGGTTTTTTCAAGGTGTATGTTTCGTGACTTTTATATCAATAACCCTTTATATATAAAATATAAATAGAAGTGTTTTTGGAATACATTCATCGAGGGATAAAACTCTAAAAATAATTTTCTATGTATATTTTAGTAATGTTTTGGGTGTATAGTGAATAGGTCTTAGTGTTCACCTTGTTTAACACTCATATGGGATACAAATAGATTAACATAAATTTTAAATTTATACCATTATGAATGAATTGTATAAGTAATTACCACACATGACATAGGATAAAACAAATGTTTAATATTGTAAGAAAATAAGATATTATGATTTATGTATCACATGATTAATTTTTTATTATTTCTTAATATGATTATGGTTTCTCACACGGTGATTTTTGGTTTTAATCAATCATAAGAACCATATGAATTATATTAATGCTGAATATGATGAATAATGGAACGAATATAATCATGAGAAACTAAATTAAATTAGATATAGAATGTGAAACCCTATGATTAATCTTGATCAACTATAATGGTATATGATTAACGATGTAAATTTGAGTAAAATTCCTAAAATAACAAAGAAGAAAAAATAGTGTTTCATGTGAGTTTAGTTGATGAAGGCCATAGAGAAATAAATATTCTGCTTCATAAATTTTGATAATGTAGGAAAAAAATAAATTGAATATGAATGTCGATTATGTGTAGAAATTTAATGAATAAGGGAAATTTATTTTCATGTAATTATATGTTTTATTTATATGTAAATTGGGAATCATTTGAGTCAATCCCCTATTCTGATGGATAACACCAAAACGAAAGATGGGTCTTTATTATGCTAATATTTTTAGTTGAATGATTGATGTTTTTATGTCTTTGGAATTTGCATTTATGTTATTGAATTAATTTATGAAATAAATTCATGTTCTAAAAATGATGAATCATAAAAGGATTATTCCACAAACATTTTTATTTAAGTATTTTCAAATATATATAAAATGCTATCGATTACATGGAAAGTTGATCTTGGATAAAGGTGCTATTTTATGTAAAGAAAGTTATTAAAGGAAAGATAACACTTAATATATTATTTTTTTGATATTATAATGCATATATTATATGAGGCGATCATTTACATTGATAATGTAAATGGGATAGTATTGGTGGCCTGGAAATTGGTTAGTGATTTGATGAAAATGCGATTAAGGTCATGTTTACTAATGTTTATTCATTTTTCTTTATTTATAGAATATATTCAATAGTCTCTGACACTGTATTAGGAATAATTAGGGTGTTTAATTTTCAAAGAATATTGTTTTCATTGAGAATTTATAGTTATTCTTGTTATGATCATTTTTAAGAGAATATATGTTCTAGGTGTACACATATTTGATATTGAAAATTATGATTCATATTATTTTTCTTAAGAATAAATATTAATGTTGAAATTGAAAAAATATGTGATCAAATATTTTTTATTTTTGGGTTTTGAATTTATTTATATATATTTTGGAGGAGTTAAAAGTTTAACTATTTATGGAAAATATTGAGTTGAACATTGGGGGTAATTGTTTACTTTTTAGTCATTAATGTGTAATATTGGATATCTTATGATAGAAATTTGTTTTTGGTGAATTTTTTGGGGAATCAAGAATGAATTTTAATTATGCTATATATGTTATGATACATTAAATTGTAATTTTATTAAATCATACATGAATAGTTTATCTTGATTATTCATTTTGTTGTGTAATATATAGAAAGTAAATTCATCAAAGCACAACCAAATGATGAAAGCATACTTATGAAATTGAAAAGAGTCATAAGTATATTTTATTCTAACCTCTAAATTGATTGAAAAGGAATAAATATACATTATTCAGAAGTTCTTTAAATATAAATGTTATTTTTCTAGATTTATTTCTGACGAATTGATAGTCGTTTAACCCGTTACTAATATATTGTTTTGTAGTCATCAACTTACTCATGGCCATGTTCTATATCCCTTTCATTTAATCCTATGGATTCATTTTTATCCATTTTATCTATATTTTATATTATTACCAATGTTGTCCTAATATGGGAACCCAAATATGTGATATTTGTGTTTGCATTTCTATTCCCCACTTCCCCTTTTCAAAGGATGTCTCACTATCTCTCTAAATTATGCGTGTTTTCAATAATGATATTTTTAAATATTGAGTCATAGAAGACATATGTCAAATTTTGAGTGAAAAACAGATTCAATGGGTTAGGGGGGATGGAATTAACATAATTAATGTTTATTTTAAAATAAAAATTAACTTGAAATAATTCTTTACACCCAACACCCTGAATTAGTAAAACTAAGAAATATTTGAGAAATATTATTATTTTAATGCGACCATTCTAACATAGTATTTGAATGAGAGGGTATAAGTATAAGTAAAAAATTATCAATTATATCTATTTATTTTCAATAAAATAAAATATTTTATTTATATTTGTAGGAAATAATTACAAATTTTTTTGGGAAGTCATTTTATTCTATAAAAATGAATTTTATTCAAGAATTGTTTTTATTTAATTTAGTGTATGTAAAGATTAACTAATTTATATCAATTTTTTAAAATTTTATGTTATTAAATTAATTATGTTATTTATATCATCATATAAAAAGAAAATTTTTGTTAAATTTTGGGATTTGTTTAATAGGATTATTTTTCTATGGGTAGAGAAAGATGTTGTTTTGATAAATACTATCGTTTGTTTCATTATATTATGTTATCTAAACATCCCATTAATGTTTCTGATTTTTTAAAAGTGATGTATTATCTATTTTATTTCTAATAATTCAATTAATTCAATTATAATAAAAAATATTAAATATTTTTATATAAGTTAATTTTATTTTCTTCAAAATTCATTTTTTTTTAAAATTCCATTTTATTTTACAAATTTATATTTAAATTGATTTATGATTCTTCTATAAATTTAATCATAAAAAATTGATAAAAAATTTGGAAATTTTAGGTTCAAATATGTCAAAGAAATACCTTTTCGGTCATTTAGATTATTTACCCTGGTAAATATTTATCACCCCGGTAAGGGAAAATGTGTAAAACGAGTTTAAACTTTGAGATAATCTATAAAAATAGACCAAACAAATAAATTCATTTAATTTGATGATATTCATTTTACTATATCTATAATAAATTATAATATATTAGATTATGGTTCCATTTTCCTTTAACAATGAATTTTATATTATTTTAAATACAAAAATTTGAAATATAATTATTTTTCTTTTAAATTTATTTTGTACATAAAAAATGATATAAAAAATGATGTGTATGAATATTAATGAATAATTTAAGAATATTGAAAAAATATTTATTATTTTAATTTATTTATAATTTTTAGTGATAATATAATTCCTTTAAACATTTATAAAATGATGACCCAACACTATTTCAAGTAGTGGAAAAATCTATGTCAAAATTTTTAAAAAGATTTAATTATTTTTTTGGAATTAATTATGGTACAATTTTTTTTAAATTTTTATTATTATTTATGGTGATATAGATTATATTCAAATTTGAATGTTTTTTTTGATTTATTTGATGTTAAATTATGAGAATAGTTCTCAAAATGACTTTAATAGTATTTTATGAAAATTAATATTTAAATAATTTATTTTAAAATATTAAAATAAATCCCAAGGACATATAGGATGAAGTTTTCTAAAATATGTCATCCCATGTAAATTAATGAGCCAATTGTGACCTTGTAGGTAAAATTATTACACTTTTGAAAAAAAACATCATTAGAGTGTTTAAGGTTAACATTGGTAGGAAAAGGGATTAAAGTATATATAAACATTTAAAATAACTCCTAAACCTATAAAAAAACTATTTTTTTGTGTGTAATTCAACTATATCATATAATATATCCTAAATTATTGAATCATAATTCCATGTTCACATGAAAATTAATACATTATATTTAAATCATAATATTAATTCCATGTGGGTAATGTCCTACAATTATAAAAGGAAGAACCTACACTATTTTCATTACACCAAATTTATTATCCTAGGTTAATAAAACACTTAAAAAATCACTTATAAAATTCCCTAGCCATTAATTTTTGGTCCAAGTATTCTTAATAGTATATGGAAATGGTACTAAAAATAGTTCCATATTAGGCCTACATAAAAAAGAGGACATTATATTAAAAAACCTCATTCAACTATTGTTTTCTTCTAACACAATTATATATATATTTTTTAATATATTAATAATAACTTATGCATCCTAAATATACATAAATTTTATTATGATTATGGAACCACCCTTACCCACATTAAAACCATTAAATTGGAAATGAAATTATTGCTCATGCATACATGTGGACTACCACAACCAACTATGGATATGATTCATTTTCAATAACTATAATTCATGGATGGTTATTATTAGGTAATAAAATTATATATACATATATATGATATTAATGAGATTTATATTATTCATGAATAATAAAATATCATGTAACATTTTCCAATCCTATCAACTCGAAAGAGAAAACATATCTTAAGTGTATGTGTAGACTACCACCTCCATGAAGTGATGAAATTAATATTTCATTTACACTTTACATAGATTAGAATAATGATAGATTAAATTCTTATATATGATATTTATGATATAATAATTATTCTATAAAGGTTATTTACTATATACCACTCTTTTATTTAGACCATTAAAATGTAAAAACATATCTCATATGTACAAATAAATTATTGTCTCCATGATGTGATGTAATTAAATGTTCATCATAAATTCATAAGATTAATTATATATGAATGGATAACTAATAACTTTTTTTATTATACAATTATTATTATTTTTAAAATTTAACCATTACTAAGAAGTATGTACTAGAATCACGAAATAAAATTATAAATGGAAAAGAGACTAGTTATTGAATGAACGTTCATTTTATTGAAGATTTTTTTAATGAAATGATAATTTAAAATTATAAAGTAGTGATAAATTATAATTTATGTATGAAAATTATTTTATAATTTTTCTATTATAATTGTATGTTTTTATAGATTAAATTTTAATTTGTAAAGAGAAATATTAAAGTTTAGGTAATGGTCTATCCTATAAAATTTTCTTATATGAGAGATATGTCATTTTAGGAACCATTATTAATTTTGGAGAAATATATACAACCCCTACTACAATTTATAACACGAATCTACGTATATTTATGATATTTAATTTTCCATTTGATGTTATTATTTTATGAGGATTATGATTCAGAAGTCACCAAAATAGTAATGGGTTTCAGTTTCAATCAAATTTTAATTATTATTTTTAAACATGGTTTTCCAAGAAATTATTTGATCCATGTTTGAAAAACCCATTAATTTTAATTCCCATGTAGTTTTCTATTTAAAATATATGTTTTAGTACCATTTTACACAAATTTCTAGTCAAAATGGTTCCGAAATTTGTTTATGAAAATTTAGCCATATTTTCCTCATTCATATAGAAAACCAATTTAATTAATATCCTTATTTTATAAAACATTTTGAATAATGATTTTTAATATTATGCAATTATTTTTATATTCATTTTAACTCATTTTTGGAAATTTAAAGATAAGTTTTTAAAATAAACATCTTAATGGTTTTATTGAGGAAATTGGGGCACCCATCTTGTCACTATGGTGCTATTGTTTATATTATTTTATGAGATAAATGTTTCCTATAATTTTATATAGTGTTTGTGGCAGAAAAAAATGATGTTTTTTAGTTTTTTCCTTCTTTTATGGTTATGTTACACAATATGAGGTAATACCACAAGGGTCCTATGATGAACTGTGTGAGTCCCTTAGTGGGTATTGATTATGGTGCACAACTTTTATAGGGTTTGTTTAACTGTGATACAAGTATGAAAATATCATATATTTTATTATTTACATTTGGGACAGTTAAATATTGTTTTATCCAACTAGGAATAAATTTGGAGAAATAGTCGGACCTACCTGTATGGTCTTCAAATTCTTTCAAAATTTTGGAATATATTTTTATATTATTTAATTTGGATGACTAAAACTAAATCTCACACTCACTTTACTCCTCTACCCATCATATGAATCCCATGGACTTCACATATCTTATGACATGACACAACTTTTTAATCCCCATTATGCAACACCACCCTCCTTCCATCCTCACTCCTTTATCTACTACTTCTATATAGTTTCCCCTATGATTTCATGTGGTAAGACCTTAATTTCCTATTCTTATATCCTCTACCTCACTCTCTCACCCAATGTTATCCGTTCCATGACACCTAATTGATGAATTTTAATGATTATGGGTTTAAAATTGATTTAAAATTATGATTTTGGGTGTTTAGGGTGTGGAAGGACTCTCTCTTTTGTTTGGGATTCTTCTCCTATGGAAGAGATATGTTTCAACTCACCTGCCATAAATTAAAGGTATGTGTTTTTTCCATAATTTTATACTACATGAAATAAATTTCACAAATTTTTTAAAAGGCTTATCTTTTAAATTATTCCTATTTTTATGACCAATGAAAGGCCTAGATAATATAGAAGTGACTAAAATAGTGGAATGGTGTGAGAATCTATGGAATATTTATTTGAAAGTACCCAATTGGATTGTAAAGACTTATTTTCGGTTCAAAGAGATTTGGTTATGAAAATAATGATGTTAAAAAAATTATTCAGAATTTAATTTGAGTTTCCAAATAAGGGATCAGGGTTGGTTGTTTTCCAATGGATTTGAGGGAAATTTTTTGGAGGTGTTTAAATATTTTTGACATTTCCAACTGAGTTGGTTAATTTAAAAAATGTTCCATGTCCTATAGAAACTATATTTTTAACCTCATTGTTACTTTTATTTTATAATCTCGAAAATTTAGTTCCAATTTGTGTTTTAATTTTTTTTATCAAGATTGGACTCAAATGTAGATTGAGAAGGAATTTTTAGATGAAAAAATGGATCAAATAAATTTAGAAATGTTTTTAACATAAAGTAGGTGTTTTATTGAATAAGAGACCTTTTTTTATTGGAATGGATTGTGAAATAGATTTTATGTGTGTGTATAACTTTTGATGTGGTTATATCTGGAATTGAGTAGCACATTGTTTAATCACGTATTGAGGTTATTTTATCAAAGGGATTGTGAGAGCCATTGGGAGAAAGACCGAGGGAGCATCTATTGTAGTCCAATGGACTATAGCTCTATTATTTAGTGAAACAAAAATATCTTCCACTTTTAAGGCCATGATATTGATAGATATATTCATTTTTGACTCACACAATACTGTTAAATCATTTAATTTTATAGCCAACATCTAGAAATATTTTTAGACTCACTCACATTTGAACCCAATGGTAAGATACATTAAATTCCACTACTCAAGGTTGGTTGATTTATATTCCTTTATTACTTAGGTTGGTTCCTTTTTGAGTAATTATCAGGTGTTTGTACCCTTTTAATTTCATTAGATATTTACAAGACACTATGATATACTTTTAATGGCTGTTAAGGGGATTTATCTCTGTAATTTATTTTATCCCCTACTATTCACATTATTTCATAGAACATATGTTATTTTCATTTTATTCCCTTATTTTGACCTCACATACTAGTTTCTATCTATGTTATTTTCTCTTTCTTTTTGTTACATTATTTTCAAATGTTTTTGAAATGTGTGTTGTGACTTATTATAAAAATTAAGAAATAAATTCGTGGGTTTTAAGGTATTTTATAACTATTTTTTATCATTATTTTGAAATGGGTTCTCACAAAAGAATGATAAAATTGTTTTTCTTAATGTTCATGTGTATGGGATTTTATTAAAATGATGTTTTGGTCTAGTTTGAAATGTTTTATAGAAATCTATAGTATTCAAACATTTTTTTTGGAAGACATAATGTTAACAAGAAACCTCTTTTTTTAATGTTTTTTTTTCAAAAAGGGATATTTTCATGGTCATTCCAAAGGGGAAATTATTATGATATTTTTTCTAAGTGATTTGGTCATGGGAAAAGTGTTTTCTATGAAATTTACTTCATATAATAATAAAATTATAAAAAAAATTGTATCATAGTTTTCTCATGTTTTATTTAATTTTCCTAAATTTATATAAAATTTTTATTTTCCTATTTTATTACAAAATAAATTTTATAGTATGGGTTATTAATATGGATTCATAGATTCAATGGATATTTGTGGTCCAATGAGTGATTATTTTTTTGGAAACTATTTTCTCGCAATTTTAGATTTTGGGATCTGTTCCATAGCCACTAACTTGTGAATTTATTTAGTTGGGCTTAGTATTTATATTATTCCATTCAGATAGTTGTTACTATTAAATAGTTTCTATAGGTTCTACATTTATTTTTCAAGAATATCCAACCATTTTCCCCTTTACTAGTTATACCTTTAACAATGAGGCTTTTATTTCATTCAACAAATGAAGGGTAACCATAGTTTATGGTGTCTAAAGAAATGAAGTTGTGTTCACATCATTTCATTGTATGAGAGGGAGACTAGGTTGTTAGTGAGGTTTTTGGTGACATTGATACTTGATGGTTTTTTAAATTATGTTACTCATTTATGGTTTCCTCCCTTTTTCTATCATTGTATAATTTAAATATATAGATGGGTCATGTTGTATTTTATATATAACTGATTAGAATTTACTATAATTATAAAGAAATTTGTTTCTTATGTTTGTTCTAATAATTTCGTAGAACTAGTTCACAACTTGTGGGGATTTAGAGCATCAATCAGGCATATGGCAGGTTAGTACAGGAATCCATCTGATAAAAATCCATTAGTGGACCATTAAAAATACAGTCAAGAGAATATTGTGTTATTCTATTCTATAGGATAGTAAGACATTAGAATACACTATATTATTTGGGGTGTTAGTATCCTAGATATAGGGTTCTATATACTCATGAATTATGTGAAAGGAGATCATCACGAGCTCTTTCTCCAACTATGCCTCACATTTCCATGTGAAGTGGTAATTTTTTTCGGTTATGATTTCCATTTGAGGTTGTTGTGGGATAAATGATTTATGCATACTGTTGTGGTTCTTGATCCTCCACTATATGAATTGAGTTTCCTTAAGGTTCATATGTTATGTTTTTGGATGGTGAAGTAGAGGTATGTCACAATATAAGGTTGGTTATTAGGGCCCAATAAATCATGAAAATACCTAATGCTTGATTCTAGACATAATTTTTTAACCAATACACGATTGTTATGTCACCCTAAACCTCATGGACAATTTGGGCACATTTATATATCCTTGTTTCTTTTCTACACAGACCTCTGGGAACATTAATTACCTAGTTTGTGTTCGGAAAACAAATATAGATTCATTGTTATAATTGTGGTATGTTGTCATGTTTGGATAAAGGTTTTTATTATTTATTGTATTATTTGAGTATATATGTTATTTTTAATGTGATGTGGAATTCATTTTTACAGGTGAAAATAGATTTCATGAGATTTTCTTATTTTTATAGAAATTACGCGGGGATTGATAGAGAAATTAAATTTTTATCATAAAATGTTATAAATTAGTAGGAATCATTTGGATGTTGGTGATAAAATTTAAAATATGGGATTTTTATTCTATTAGAAACTAGTTTTGTGCATATTGGATTTTTACCCTTAGTGTGTGTACCTAAAAAATGAAAGTGATTTGATAATTGTTTCAAATAGAAAGATTGTATTTCATTTTTAATACTGAAATGATGTTTTGGTTATATGTTATGTGTAATTATTTTGAAACCATTTTTAAAAAGTTTATTAAATTTAATATGTTAGATTGGAAATGGGGTATGAATTTTTTAAATTTCTTCTGTTTGGTTTTGAATGATATAAGGAAAAATTTTAATGGTTCATTCGATTTCCAAAATATATTTTGGAATAATAATTACCTATTTTTTATAAAAATAATTTTTATCTCTTTTATAATGTGGGGAAAATAGATATGATTTTAGGTACTTTAATATGTGAGGGAAAATGTCTCATGTAGTATGATATAATGCTCCATGAAAGGACAAGTGTGGAAGTAGAGTGTTCATCTCAGGGTTTATTCCTCCTTTTTATTCACACTTCCTAATATATTAATTTTAAAAAAACTTGTGGATTATTTTTTAAGAGATTATCTTTGGTTTTATCAGTGGTATTTCCTTTTTGTATATCCTTTGGGGATTTATAGCTCTAGATTCTTAGAACAGTTCACTTTGGTTTGATATTTATTTCACTGAAGATCTATTCTTTTGGATAGTATAATGTGAAGCTTATTTTTCAAATTTTCAATAATCATTCATGGTGTTATTTTAGGGTTTATGGATTAGTATCAATAATTTTACATATCCTTTTGATTTTTGGAAGCAACTATTTTGTGTTAAAACCCATTATAGGATTTATTCTTATCGTGTTTATAAATGTTTGGGATTGAGGGGGCCTTGTACTAGTTCTTCTTTGGTTTTCCTTGGTATTGAAATCTTTATGGTGTTTTCCCAAGTAATTTTGGTGGGATAGTGATCAAGAGAGTTGTATATGAATACGTGTTTTTCAAATGTGACCCATAGGTTAGAGAACTTCTATTTGTTGTTATGAAATTTTTTTAATTATGAGATGCTTGTTTCGATTACATGTATTATACTAGTTTTTTATGGATGGATTTATATAGCAATTCTTTAGTAATTCCATTTGAATATTTTTCGAATGTGCATTCCCAGTAACTTTATATTGTTAGTGTTATAAATTTGGTATTCTTATCACCTTTTTAGTTCAAATATAAATATTGGGGGAATGATTCTTAGGATCTATCTATTATGTTTTTTATTATTTGATCTATTGTTGTTATGGTTTGTTGAGGATGCTTACATAATAGAGGAATCTTGTTTTTCATTGTAATTTTCTTATAACTACTTAGTTTTTTAACCTCTAAATTTACATAATACTTTCTGAGGGTTGAAATTTCTATTTTGTGAGGTATTTGAAACACACAATTGTTCTGGGATATTGTTTTTTATATAGTTTTATTAGTTGAGGGTTTGTAAAAATTACCAATGGAATTTCTTCCAAAAACATATATTTGTTGGATATTTTTTTGCTTCGGTAAATTATTACGAAGCATGGTCAATGGTAAATCATTTTATTAGTACGAGGAATTGTGTAAGTTATCTGATGGGTAAGACTTATGGTGAATTGATTTTTTTTGGTTTCTTAAACTGTTCATCAAACATGTGAATCAGACCTATAATTTTTCATTTCCATTTGAATGGTTAAAGCATGGGGGTTCCAACAATGTGTTTACTAAGAGAACCCGTGAATGGTGGGAATTATATAGGTAGTTCTATGCACTCCATCGGTGCATGGCTAGGAAAATAATGTGGCCAAACCATAAGGCCTATATGTATTTTTATGATTTTGTGTTTTATTTTTATATTAATACTTATTTATAATTTAAAACCCTAAAACTAAATATCAAACTCATATTATTGCTAACAAAATCACATGTGATTCCATATCGCAACCTCCTCTACTCACACAATTCCAATAGGGAATCCCCATCACATGATGCCACCCTTGCCATGTCATCTCTCCATTCTTCACAGATTCTAGGAATTCACCCTATGATTTCATATAGCGAACCACTATTTCACTCCTATCATCTATTTTCCCTTCCTCCATCACTTTATTTTCTACTTTCAACAAAATATTAATAGTTAAAGAGCTACTATTTGGGTTTTAGAATGGATCTAAAATTATAACTTTGAGTGATTAGGGTTTAGAGTAACTCTATATTTTCTATGGTATCCTTATCTTTAGAAGGATATTCATTTGGATCACAAGCCATAAATTTGAGGTAAGTTTTTCTTTTTCATAACATACTACTATATTTCATTAAGTACATAATGCTTGAATACTTTTTGACATTTACATTATTCCTATATTCAATAACAATAGGGAATATCTAATTAAATGTTATATAAACCATGGAATTGGTTAGAAATCCATGCTAAGTGTTTTTTAAATAGGCCTTTTTGTTTTTAAAGAATGTTTTTCAATTTAATATTTTTGGGAGATCACAAAATGTATTTTTTATGAAATAATTATTTATTTATTTTTTGTTTCAAACTGAGTGAATGTGGTGGGAGTTTTTCATTGGGGGGTGATGCCCATATATTTTAGGTGTTTAATGGTTTTGATATTTCTTAATGAGTAGGTTTATTTCAAAATGGATTTTAATCCCTTGGGGGATGTATTTTGGACCACATTGTGACATTGAATGTTACCAAATGAGTATTTTTAATAGGTGAATCATTATTTACAATTAGTGTTATAATTGTTTTATTGAAATTGGACTAATGGTCAGATTGAGAAGGTGTTTGTAAATAATGAAATGTATCAGTTTGTTTTAGAAGTTATTTTACCCTTAGGGTGGTGTTTTATAAATAATGGAATTGTTGTTTATTAGAATGGTCTATAAAATTTATTTTTATGTGTACAAATTGTGTTGGTGTTATGTATAACATTTATTATTACATGGGTTATCTATGGATTAAAAATTTCTTTGTACAATGGAATATGATTTCCTTTAGTATGATGATAATGGAAGATTCATTGTTTTCCAATGGACTGTGAGAGATTTTGTGTTATGTGCATGAGGGATTTCACTTTTTCCACAATGATACCAAGATATCTCTTAGAGTAGGTCATGGGGAAGATTATGAGAGCATCTAATATTAATATTAGGATATCAAGAATATATTTTTGAATCTCTATCATCATATCCTTATGGTTATATCCCTTAGGGAACATTAAACATACAAGGTTGAATTATATGATTTCATGCATTATGTTGTGAATTGATTGATTTTTTATCATGTGTTATTCCCACTTCCATTTCTTAGGATAGATCCAGGACACTAGGATCCTTTTTGGGATCATTTATTGGATTTACCATTTTTCTTCAATTGTATCCCCTTCTGTTCACATCATGTCTTGGAACATATTTTAGTTTCAATCCATTTCCCTTTGTGTGACTTGAAAAAAATTTTCCTTCCAAAGTTATTTCTTCCTTTTTTTAGTTTTTATTTTATATGTTTTCAAAAGGGTTTTATGAATTATTTTACAGAATGGAAAAAGAAAAGTTATTGGTTTTCAGGTGGTTTTAAAATATTTTGAATAATTGGTTAAAATAATTTACTTAAGATAGAATGGAAGATAGTTTTTATGAAAGTAAAATAGTTATTGTGTTTTTAAAATGGGTTTTTGGTCAATTGTATCATTATTAATTTAAATGGCTGGTTTGAAAAACTAAATTATAAAATAGGGTGAAAAAATTATACTTACATCTATATTGAAATGTTTATTTCAAAATGGAGTATTTACATGGTGGTTTTAAACTAGTACATTAAATCTGTATTTGGGATTTGGAATTTTTTTCTGAACAAATTATATTAATTTATAATAAATAATGTAAAAATATTATTACATAGTTGTGATGTTTTAATATTTATTAAGAAAAAAATAATTAATAATGATTATTTTTCTATTATATATCATGTTAGAACATTTAGGATGTATTATGAAGGAAGATTCATAAATAAAGAAGTTAGTGGTGGAATAATGAATGCTTATATGATAATGTATATTTTAGATCAGATTTAGGTTTCTAGGATTAGTTTCCTATCAACTATTGAGAGTGTTATTTTATCTATAGTTATTATTTATTATACTACATCTGTCCAGTTGTTCATTAATATTGGTTTTGGTTGGACTGGATTTTATTTTCGAATAATATATTACTAGAAATTATCTTAGCTGGAATTACCTTATTAAATAATTATGTCAACAATATCTTTTGATGAAGGGTAACTATAGCTTCTGGTGGATAATGGAATCAGATTTAAAAATTTCCATTATAATATTGGGAGACTGGTGTGTGAGAGAGTTTTTTGGTCCTCATGTTGTATAATTTTTATATACTTTATTATTAGTTTATATTTTAATTCATTTTTTTATTCTATGGGGGTGTCATATAGATGTATGAGTCATGTCCTATTTGTATTATATTCATGTCATTTCATTTACACTGATTATTGGTAAAACTAAATCCCAATTGTGTTTTAGTAATTCCTAGACACTAGTTTCCTACCCATGGGGATTGATAATGCCCTTCAGGCTAGTGATGGGATTGTTCAACAATCCATCATATCAAAAGACCATAATAGTTCTTAAAAATATTTTTTATTGACATTTTGAATGAAATATTTTTTATTGATTATGAAATGAAGGGAATTACCTTCCATCATGAAGTCTTAATGATTTTATTCATTCCTTACATATTGTCATGTTTTATTTAAATGTATATTTTTTCATAATATTTTTGAAATATTAAAAAATTAAATATGTTATTTAATAATAATTATGATTTTTTCTGTAAAACAAATTCCTATGGAATTTTAAATAATTTTGTTTTAAATGATTAGATTATTTGATATTGGTCATTCTTTACTAGGGATAAGATAAAAAACAGCCATATCCAGTATTTGAATTATTTATAATTATTAATATATGTTGTTTTCAAAACACATTTATTATCCATGGGTTATGCTTGGTAGACAAGTTTATGAAACCATTTTGTTTTCCAAGAGTTATGATATGATGACATAATGAATATTTTATGGTCTTTTGGAACAAATATTTATTATGTACATTATGTTATGAGTGATCATAAAAAAAATATATCCCACTAATTCGTTATGTAATTATAGATATCTCAGGAAATAATAAGAAACAAATTAGAGAGTGAACCTGGTTACATATGGGGATCATTCCCCTCGGATAGTATTTGGAGTGAACCATGACTATAGATATATTAGAATGGAGAGTGAAACCAATACACTATGACTATATTGGAAGCGACCGTTGAATATGGAAATTAATTCCTACGCTTATATACATGCCAAAAACCCTTGTCTTTTGACTATGTTTTTTTATAATGTTTAATTTTTTATTTGAATACAAAAACATACGCCTTATGAATTATGACTGAAAATACATTATTACCATGATTTAAAATCGTTGACTAATTGGTTATGATTATTTTAATTTATAAACATGTTATTATCTTATTTTTATTATCTTATTCTTTTGTATGATCATTTATTCATATTTCATCTATTCTTCCATAGAGAACATCTGAGGTCACCATTTATTATGATTTATTATCCTTAATATATGAAGAAACATTTTATGTAAGATGTGTATATGAAGGGTAATATTTTTGAATAAATAAGTGGGAAAAGATTTAGACCTTTTATGTACCAATATTTTATATATTCAAGTTACCAAATACAATAAACCTTTATCGTTCTATAATGTTTCATAATGTTATGTAATGAATAAAAATCTTATAATATGTAATATTTATGTATTAAAACTATTGGTTTTAATATATCCATTTTCTATCTATATATACACTTATTCATTTATCTATATTCCACATATATCATCACAAACATAAATAAATATCGACATTCGTAATGAAATTTCCATCAATGACTGTATATTAAATTCCCATCATAGTTGGTGTATTGTGAACATAATGGACATCAACCACATTACAAACTTCTACCACAAATGATACAACTATTTATCAAATAAACTATCACATCATAATATCACCACCATGAAATCATACAGTTTTCACTCCAATCACTAGCTATCAAAATAATCCCATCATATCATTAGGAAAATGTAATTGATATTATTACTATAAGAGAGAGTGAGGTAGAGAGTGTCTAAAACCATCCATCCATATCTAACATAGATATTAGAGAAAAAACCCAAAACCCAAAAGATTTGGGTGTTAGTAAGGTTACTCGACTCAGGTGGGGTGGGGATAAAATAATGGGGAAAATATAACATATAACATAGAGATCATATAAAAATAGCGTTACCTAATCCCAAAATCATTATATAATCCTCACTAAAATGCATTAAAAATTTAAATCACCTCTACAACACAACCTGATCCCACATTTTCATAAACAATATCCATAATAACCACAATTATTCTTATCATGATTATATTTAACGGGGAACCGAATAAAAAATATAGTAAATTCAATATACCATTTAATTATCCATATTTAATGTGATAATATTAATTATCTACCAAGAAAATTTATATCACCCATCATCAATTCATTTGAACATTTAGAAATTCATTAACATCACAATACAATTTTATATATCCATTATTAACACCCCTATTCCTTTTATTATATAAAAATTCTATACTACCAAGAAACTATAATACAACCCCAAATCAACTGACCATATCACCAGAACAACCTAAAGACACACCATACAAATATGTTTCAGAATAACCACGTCACACATTATTTTCAAAAGTTAACTACCACTCCAACACTTTTATAAAAAAACATCAATTAGCAACTCATCAATAATAGAATCTACCCATTACGACCACTGAAATCTAGTCAGAATATTCCACTACCAATACCACACAATTCAAAACAATCCAAATTGTAAAAGAATCAATAATTAACAACCAATATCAATAACAATAAATTCAGAAATATCATATTTTTCTATAATATTCCTTTATATTATAAAATATCTATTAAATGAGAAACAACAAAGAAGTTCATAAATTGTCATCAATAATACATTACCATATAATAATGAATAACTATTTATGAATGATGTTTTAATAGTATAAATAGTTGTAACCAAGGAATATATGGTTTTAATATCATATTACAATAAATCAAAAGTGATATAGTGTAATAATATGAAGCACAAAACAAACACCCAACCCCATTAATTACCTTCAGTATAATTCATTTTATTGACTTAAATAATTAATAAAATACACAAAAATTACAATTTTCATTTTATATCGATAATTTAAACAAAAATAGATGATGAAGTTTCAAACTCTGAGTCTTAATTGATAATACACACCCACTAGTGTTGAGCAATGAGAGGAATATTATGAAATGGACAATAAAAAATGGGGCAATGAGAAACATAGTGAATAAGAACCACCATCAAAACCATGAACCAATGATACTAAATATGAATTCAAACCATAACAAAAAAACTCTCAATGAAAAATTATTTGATGGAAGATATTACAAAAGAAAGTCACAATGGATAAAAATTTGACTGATATCTAATTTGTTGAGGAAAAATATAGTAAATGTGTATTCATGTTTCACAAAATATACAAATATGATCACCAAAGGTTATAGAAAATTTAAAAAAAATTAAAGTTGGATGAGCTTTAGCATTTATACTAATGATAATAATTAAAAGGACATCATCTTGACTACTAAAAGTAACACCATGATGTGGATAACTTGAATTAATCTCCAAAAAATGTGAGAAAAATTATGTACCCACATTTAATGTTTATTTAACTCATTCAATTTCATTATCACTAATTGAGTCCCCAAATATACTAACTTTTTTAGGCTACGAAGAATGGTTATTTGAATGAAAAAAATAAAACCCTAAACCACCAGAGGATAAAATATAAAACTACTCTATAATGGTTTTTAAAAGGGTATAACCCTAAAAACAACAATCCAAGGTGTCATGTTATGACATCTATAATATATAAAAACAACTCTATAATGGTTTTTAAAAGGGTATAACCCTAAAAACAACAATCCAAGTTGTCATGTTATGACATCTATGGAAATACCCTGATAGGAGATTAGTGATAATTTAAAATAACCCTTTATAACCATTCACAATGTGAGAAAACACACTCACGTTGTGACAAAAAAGTGGATAAGTAAAAATGTAAAAATAAAAAATACATATTTATATTTAATAATCAATATGTAAGGGTTTCCATATATATGTAAGGGTCCTTACTTTTCTAAAATATTCTTGATGAACATTCACAATATGACCTGAACAAGTGACATTGTGACCAGATGTTTTCAACGAAATAGAGAGACACTTAACTCTCAGAAAGCACAACACACACAATTATATAAGAACCATGACATGACTCAAATATTTATAGTGTGACACACTAGATTCTATAGATTTAATATATTCTAGTTGACTATGTATGACCCAAATCCCATTTCCATACTATAAAACTTCCATTATAGTTGATAAAGAAGTCCCAATATTACATCCCCTATATAAAAATATAGAATTGAAAATTTAATTTTCAATTATCAGTAAACCATTAAAAATTATCTACGTTATTATACGACAAGATGCGTATTATTGTCTGAATTCTCTATACACCAAATAAGCCAAGATCATATTTTTTATAAAAGTAAAAACATTTTCTACATGAAATTAAGAAAATTAAAGGGCATCTAAAATGATTTTTAATAATTGATTTATATTAGATTTAGATGGAGAATACTGAATATTGAACATTTAGGTTCATTTAATAAATGAAAAATATATGGGAAAAGATAAATTTATATATAGGATGATTAAGAGAAGAAATAAATAAAGATAAAGTCTTTATTTTTTTAAAACATTCAGACCATTTAAATGTTTTAGTAAATAATGAAATATAGAATTAGAAGCATATTTTACAAATTATTCAAGATAATTAGGTAAAAAAATCTATAAATGACAACCCATACACGGTTTTTAGACTATTCACTATGAGCATAAAACACATAAATCCTCTCATTCCCACACAATTTGTCCTCCGAAATTCACTTACCATCTACTCCTTAAAATAATATTCAATTACCAAGTAATTTATATATATATAAAAACTAAATATTTTTATCTATCATTTCACTATATTAAAAATAATTATACCAAACTTTCTATCATAAATTATAGTTAAATAATTATAATTAAATATAATTTAGTTACAAAAAACAAAAGGTATTTTAAATTTTTTACTATATTTCATTCATAAAAAGATTTAAATTAATTTATATTATACTTTAATTATTTTTTATTTTATACTTTTTCAAAATATTTAAAGTATTTTTTAATTTCATATTATATTTTTAAAAAAAGAATAAAATCATACCTTTTGTATAATGAGGACAAAGATATAAATATCTCAAATAATCATCAACAAAATTAATTTAATTTACCTTAATCCCATGAGTTATATAACCATGTAATTCAAAAACATCAGAAGAAACAAATTTTAAAACAGAAATTTTTTAACCCCATATTTGTTTTCAAAATATTATTTTGATTATACACTTGTTCATAACATGTTTAATTTATTTCAAAATAAATAAAATTTTATTATATCATTATTATTAATAATTAACATTAATAAGTACTATTTTGTAATTATATGACTCTTGTGACTCTAAAAATAATTACACAATTATTTTATAAAAGGAATATTGGTACACTTTATCACAATAATTTATTTTCTCACACAATTATTTAATGTTTTGATGAGATAAAACTATTTGATTCAATGAAAACTCTAAGTCACTTTTTAAAACATAATTCAACATTATAATAGAGTAACTCTAATAATAGGTATATATAAATAATCTTGTATATTAATCTTATTTCTTAATGTAAAATTCATTTCCATGATTAGAAAACCTAATGTATTTATTAATGAATTCATTGTTTTGTGTATTTTATATGTTACTACTCTCATTACATTATTTAAATAATCATTGATATTTTCATACATGGACCATGAATTGTAAATAAATTTATCATTAGATTTATTATTTAAAATTTTAATTTAGTCAAAACTATAATTTTCTTATACAACATGTTATAAGAATCCATGTTTTTTTTCTAGTGAAAAATACTATCCATTATAAAATGTCCTGAATTTATATAAAAGAAAATGATCACCTATATTATAAAAAATATTATATTTATTTATAAATTTAATGATTTTAAATTTATAATTATGGAATATGTTTTGAAATGAATGCAGGTAATTGTTATTGACCTTGGAATCAAAATATACTATCATTCCCATTTCCCAAAAAAATCAATTATCTAATACGTATTATTTTTATAATATACCAAAATAAAATATCATTTAAACAAATAAAGATATGAATTTTTTCTTTAGAAACAATTTCCTTTTTGAAAATCAATATTTTTTAATTATATGTTAGTGTACAGGATCTTCTAAAAACTAGTTATGTCAATGTGAATGACACGTGATAAAGAAAATGAACAAGAAAACATGGATTTTTTACATGGTCACCAACTCTTGCAAGAGTATATTATTCAATGTATAGTGGGAGGAACAAAATGTATCATTTTTTATTATAATTAACATTAAAATACATACAAAAAATAGTTATCTCAGATTCCATTACAATAATTTTATTTGGAAAATAAATTCATGTATCACGTGACAACCAAAACATTTAGTATACAATTATACTATGATCTATATCATTACTCACATGAAAAGTTAAACATTAAGATTACTATAAAATACTATAATAATATTATTATTTAAATTTTATCATCATGACATGGATGTCAATCTACAGATATGGATAGGAATAAATTTTTAAAAACATATGTAAAAAGGATTCATGTAGTTCAAATTTATTTTTACATAATATATAATTACTCAATTTTTAGTGATGTCATTTTATTGTTCTAGAAAATGTTTTATTTAAAAATTCTTTTTTCATGGAAAACTTAATTAATTTCTCAAGAATCATAACATATATCATGAGATAGTTATTGATACCATTCTATCAAGTTGTATTTATTCCATGATTTGGAAGTGCCAATTATGGATTCTGGAGGTGATGTTATAGGGAATGCATTGAATGAGATAGATATATTCATTTACCAAGATATTTTTTAGTTGTGATTTATTGAACATGTCATCATAACATGTTTTATATTAGAATATTTCTAGGATTAATTTTATATTACAAATGTTTTCCAAAGGACTTCCATGGATTATCAGTACCTATAATGGAATTGATGAAGCAGGGTTGGAGGATCCATAGGTTATGTTATTTTGAATAAACATTAATCAATTTAAATAATATCTTAACTATAACTACATCACAAATATTCCTCAATTTAGGAATCAGATACACCATGTACTATGATTCGTTGTGTATTTTTTGGGAGCTGTAATAATGTAGAGGGAGTATGTGGTAACTTATGGGTCACATAAAATACAACCCAATTGGAAAAAATAACATACACATGACATGGAGATGACCATCTTGGTTCAATCTCTACTATGTTGGAACTAATGAATAGTCATTGAGATATTTTTAGTCTACACTAACTATAAGAACCTCTATTATATCTTCACATAGATGGACATGAACTTGTAGTAGAGGTCCTAGGTTGAGTACCTGTAGATGTTTTCCATTGAGAGGGCCTATGAACCTAGTAAGGGTAGAATCCTTGTAAATTATTTAAATAATAATATGTATATTGAGAATTATATTTGTGAGATAACTATAGTGTACTAGTGATGATTGATGTGATTATTGGCTAACTGGTGCATATATTATTCTAAGAATCAAGGAAAGATGACTTGTTAGGCATTAATGCTTATATCATCCCGGAGGATTATGAATGGTTTGAATATGAGATTGAACATGAGTGTTCATTTATGTGGTAAAAAATAGCTAGAGGTGATCTCATACATGTGTGGTCATTGGGTGATAAAAATGAAATCCTTGTATGTGGGAGAGTAGTTTCCCCCGATTGCGTTAGAGAGGACATGATTACTTATATCCATAAATCTAAATTGAATATAAATATTCTACAAAAAAGATATACCATGACTTCAGGAGAAAATTATGATGGTTTGGGATAGATACAAATGTCATTATTTTTTAATGATTCCACTGGTAGAAATATTGGATTTAACATCGTAGTTATAACATTGGTTTTCAATATGCTGGTGTTATAAGTTTTATTTGAAATTCTTAATGTTGGTTTCTTATGAAACAAATATTAAGATTTAATTTGAATAACCATTAATATATGTTTTATATTGAAGTAATTTTACATTTTCAATATAAGAAAATTTAACATTGTTATCTTTAAAAACAATGTTAAATGAAAAAAAAGTATATTTTTGCATTTTTTTTCTAAAAATGACTCTTAATCCAACTTGGAAATTATTTTTACCTTCAGATTTGTTAAAAAATAATTTTGGAACACATTAAAAAAATATTCACCGATCTTAAACACTCATTCCATATTTTCAAAACCATGATTTCATCTTGACCATCAAAGTCACAAACACCACCCACCAATCGTCAATATGAATTTTAATTTTTTTCAATCATCTATTTAATAAAATTAATCCTATATCTCTCTAGATTTTTTATTTTTCATGATCTAAATATATATTTGTTCTTAAAAAACCCTTTTCGGTTGACCATGAAATTCTCATCTACAAAAAGATCATATAAGATGATTTTAGTCCATTTTAGTCATATATGCACCATCATTTAATATCAATCATTTGTCCTTTACCATTATCTCATGATCCATGGAGATATTTAGTTCCAACAATTCCTATTATGGTTGACAGAAAAACCGTGTTGATGGTTTTCTTAGTCATTTTATTTCATGAAGCAAGAAAAAATGACAAGAAACTAGAATCTAGACCCATTATGTGGCATGGATCAATGAGCATTCACAATCCCCATGGTCTGGAAACTAGGGAATAGTTATTGTAACGCCCAGACCCTAGTTACCTAGAGTCGGTGCATTATTACATAACATTGTAATGATCACATGAAAGATCAAATTTCAAAAGACCGATTAGTTTAATAGCCATGGAAACACTAGATATATTCATAAAGTATTACATTACATCATAAAAATGAAAACTAAATCAATATAGTCTCCATAGTCCACACTCGTATCCCCTCATACTAACCCTACCGGTCATTCATAAATTACTTCTTCACATCCTGGGAAAAATAAAACATAGAAAAGGGGTGAGTTCAAATGACACGTAAGGATAACAATATAGCGTAAACTTTCATAAATAAGAATAAATATTTAAGGCAATGTATAACTAAACCAAAAGCTTTTTAAACTTGAACTTCAACATAGTATGGAAAAAATAAAATGAAATAATGCCATTTACTTATTCACATGGATATTCTACTAATCGAATAATAACATGAAAAATCAATAACCACTTTCATAATGATGGAATGCATAATGCCAGACTTTCATAAACACATAGCCAAGGCCTCGTGCCAAGACTACAAATAATATTTTGTCAATGCCTTCTGCCAAGACACTATTTTGTCTCATGTATAAGGCCCCAGCCTTAAACCATACTTAATATTGAATTAAATGAATAATTCACATTGAGGATCTTTTTTAGGTTTAGAGTTTTAGAGAATTAGGACATAACTATTACATCTCAAAATATTACAAAGTAGAAACTTTTACTAAGTTTCGATAAAATAAAAACTCTTAAAATGAAACATGTCCAGTTCCATGTTTTAGTTTGCATGACTTTCCCTTGATCCCATCCTTGACCCTATTCCACTTTAAGTCATGTGAAAAACATTTCAAAAACTTGGGATGAGCATAAAAAGATCAGTAAGGGATACCCAAAGAATGAAAACTATTAGTTTCATCAAAACAACAAGTAAACCATGTATACTTTGTCAAAGTAATACTTTTCACCTTTTCGAAGTAGTAAATACTCTTCACTGAATAAAAGTTCATTACATACCCTTCTATAACCAAAAGATTACCATAAAACCCATATAAAGATCACATAATATATAATGGTAACTTAATACATAAGCATACTTAAGTGGAATAATCATACGATCGACTTCCACACATACTTAATGGAATAGCCATACGGCCGACTTCCACACATACTTAATGGAATATCCATACGGCCGACTTCCATACCTAATGCATTGGAGGTTATAACGTAACCACCCTTCCTGGTATTCACGGCACCACCCGTCATATGGTTTATCATGTAACCACCCGTAAAATGTCCAAGTACCATTATAAAATTATAACACATAAAACCAAGATAAAGGAATGATAACATTTCCACATTTCAATCACAATATATCATTCAAATATATTTTCATAATATAATCCTTTATCAAAACCATTTTCAATACAAAAATACAAAAATAAGTATATGGTATTTATTTTATTTTAAAATCATTACGGCTTGTTGAGGAAGCCAATGATCAAATAATACTCGCGGCGGCGGAAAAGGTCGTTGTCACCGCGTACGTAAAAGAAACATTCTTTTTTGTCATTTAATAAAATGATTCATAGAAAAAGATTCCTTTTGTATAAAAGTAAAAGTCAAAGGGATTTATACACCGTATAAAAGAAAGTTGTGTATAAAACAAAATATGCCTCAATGAAAGGAGATTGAAACGAAGTCCCTTACAAAGACAGTATCCTTGGATTAAGGATAAATTAGTTACATAATTATGTGTGACAAACGAATACATGAAATATAAGTGGGTATTAAGTGTAAAACAATCAGAGGAAATTCACACATAATCATAGAACAACATATTCATGGTGTACAAGTTTATCCCAAAGAATCGAAATTGGGTTAAGAAGTTCCCTTGCAAAAACTAGACAGCCTAATGGCGTCACTTCAGAAGAAGAGTTGATGAGAGATAAAAAGGGTATCTCATCACTTGGACATAAAATTTACATCAATAAGGATATAGAAGAACATATCCCAACATAATATTATGTGAATTAAAAGACATAACAAAATAAGCCTTTTAAAAAGAGGAGGGTGAAAGGTTCCCTTACCGACATGGTCATCTTTCGAAACATACACCCCGTGAATGAAGGACAATAAAACATTGATGTAAATACTCATAAATGAAATAATATTACACAATGAGTAAAATAATGGTCATTACATACACCACTCAAAGGAAATTGTGGCAAATGTATCATAAATCTCACGGGAATAAAAGTGAGATGAAAAATCCCTTATGAATACTCGGCAGCCTAACAACGCAACGTAAAACTTCCAAAAATGGATTGATGAGATCAAATAGGGTATCTCATCACATTACAATAAAATTTATAGCAAGAGGAATATAAAAGAACATCCCCCATCATAACAAAGAGGAGATTAAAAGATGTGGCATAAAGGAGAGTACTTAAAGAGAAAGAGAGAGGTTAGATCTCTTACAAAAATTCGGCAGCCTTAACGGCGCCACTCAAAACATCCAAAAATGGATTGATGAGAGAGAATAGGGTATCTCATAATTTGAACATAAAAATTACAGTAAGATTAATATAAAATAACATCCCAATAACAAGAAAGATGAGCTTTAAAAGGAATGACATAAAAGAGTGTGCTTAAAAAGAAAGAGAGGAGTAGGATCCCTTACCTTGGGTCCGACTTGACTCGATCGTTCTTTAAGGTCCTAAATAATTAACTTGAGTTAATTTATACTTGCTTAAGAACCTTTTTCAAGTTCATTATTCCTTTTATATCAGTTATTGACATGTTATAAACATTATGTAATCATTTAAGTTAATAATGTTTGTTTTGTCGATATTTGGTTCTTAAGTCAAAAGTGGACTTCTTACAATTACATGTTGTTCGTGTGGTCAAAGGTTATTTATATCCAGAATGACATTCCTGATTTGGATATCATATATATCATATACTTCTAGAATATACATGTATTTATAATATCACATAATCATTTAGAGGTAAGAAATGAAATGCACCGTTCATGGAGTCGGTAAGCCGTACGTATGCATGAACGCTACTTTCATTTCTATGTCATATTAATGGAATTAAAACTAAATGATAGGTATGTATATTTTAATTCCAGAATTATATTAATCATTTAGATGTAACATACATCATATATATACATTATATATATGTACTTATAATAGTACATTACATTTGGGGATAAGAAATGAAATGCACCGTCCATGGAGACGGTAAGCCATACGTACGCATCAACGCTACTTTCATTTCTATCTAATTAATTAATGGATGGGAATAATAATGATATAGAGGTATATTATAATTCCAGTATAACATAATATATAATAACTTTAAATCCATCCTTTATACGTCCCACATATGGCATTAACGAATCACATCACTTTGAGGGGGCGGTAGTCCGCACTTCTTAAAATGGAATTATCGTGTTTACCCACAATGGAGACCATAAAATTATGCCACAAAAGAAAAATACATAAGATTAAGTAAAACATAAACATATTATATATCATATATAAATATAGTGACATCTTAATGGCCACCTTTGAATTTGTTATATGAGTGTTGAACAATAATCGTTTCATGAGGCATGAAAATCGCCAACCATAGAAACAGTATGTTCTTTAAACATTAGACGAAGGTGTTTGTAAGTGTAACTCGAATAATTCTTATAACAACATCCTAGTATATTTAAGATACTGTATTTGTTACAAAATAAATGAATAAAATGAGTTTAGGGGGTTGGAGAAGCAAAATAAAACAAAAGGACACAAGTGAAGACATTACCTTAAAATCGGGTAACTCCCTTTGGTTTCAGCTCAAAGGCTTCCTTGGAAAGACTTCTGCCCAATGTGATGCTTCAAGAAGTAATAGAGGGATGTGGAGAGACAAAATGGGCAGGGTTTGGCCGAGAAAAAGGATTTGGAAGTGTGGGTAAAGAGGTAGAGGTGGGGGCCTTTTATAAGCGGAGAGGAGGGGCACCCTTGGTAAGTAAAGAAATGTTCCTTTATTTTAAAATGAGTTTTGGATTTAAAAGGTATCATATTGATATAATTCGAGGATAAGGTGACAAGGGTTCTAAATCCACCCATACAATATGTTTTGGACATGTTTAGGTATTATAATTTACATTATCTTTCCATTTTATTTAAATCATTGAATAATGAGGTCATCACTGCATCATCATGATGTCATAAATAATTTAATTTATATAATGTCTAAAAATTATAAAAAAATATTGTGATGTATGAAATCTTTTTATATTTCCATTGAGTAATTATAGTCAAAAATATGACTTGTATAAACCCATGTAAAAATTGTTTTAGTAAAACATCTCATGTTTGTGTCATTTTTACTTTAACATTAAATAAAAAGATATTTATGTCATTTTCCAACCAAAGTGGCTCCATGGGTTCCCCAAGTTGACCCATAGATTTTCTTGGTCTACCATGACACATATAATGAGGGTATGACATGTGTCTAGGTCATTTCAGTTTATTAAAACACTATTCTTACTTTAAACTACACTAATTACCTCTAATCGCTATTAAAAACTAAATAAGTAACTATTCACCAAAATATTATTTTAATCCCATTGAACCACATTTTACTTCTTAATGACAACCATGTATCTTGGATTTTTGAAATTCAAAACAAAATGATGGCAAAATTTCATTTAAACGGAAAATCAGTTTTTATAAGTACTACTTAGTGGTTTCACTATTCATAAAAAATTGATGTTTTTCAGAAAATTACAAAAAGTTCACCCTAAGCTATATTTGATATTCCGAATTCAAAAATGATGTCTATTTAACAAAATTCAGAACATATAAGTTTCATTAATTAAATCAATAATTAATTCCCGCTGTCAAAAAAATAGCGTGTTTTTATGAAACGAAATGTATCAAAAGATTGACACTAATTTAAGTCCGATATCAATGTGAAATTAAATCCAACGACCACTATTGGATTAAATGGTAAAACTATATAATAATTTCAATTTAAAACCAATTCAAAATATAATCTAATCATATAAATAAGTTATATTAAAAGAGGTTTTGAATTAAAATACAACATTTTTCACTATTCATTAAAAATTGAACTTTTTCGGAAAAATACCAAAAATTTACACAAAGTAAATTTTGATGTCCCGATTCTAAAAAAGAATTTTATTTTGTCAAAGATAACACATAAAATTTTCAAAAAGTGGATTTAAAAGAGGTTCGCCCTCAAATGGCGGTTAATCGACCTTTTAAATAATATTAGAATGTTTACGCTTAAAATTGGTTTCATTTGAATTTTTAATCCTCTAACATTTATTGTAAAAAGTAAACATATTTGACAAACATTTATAATCATTTTCTAGTTAGTTCTGTTCATTCTCTCCATTACAATGGCTAGGCGTTAACTACTATTTAAAATAATATTATTTTATTATTAGAGTGCAATGTAAGATTCCCAAGAAACTCGTTGTTGTGTGTTGGGTACGCCATCGAGCATAGCGTCCCCTTTAAAGTCATATTAATATTTTATTCACAAATATGGATAAATGTGAAAATTTCATACTCTTTATTTACCTGGGGTGTTACATCCTTCCCCCCTTTTGGGAAAAGCATCCTCACAATTTTAAAATTGGGCTCGGAACATCCTTGAAAGTCCCACATCAGAACAAGAGTCGGTAAAACAGTAACTTTAAAATAAAGGGAGAGAAGTACAGAGGTCACCCGAGTTAACCCATACTATGATTCCAAGTAGGAAAATATTGATATGGAAGAAAAAAAGGGTCATGTTCTGATGGAGACTGATAGTAAACATGTCTAGGAGAAAGTTAACAGTAAGAAAATCACAAACTTGTGATAGGTTAAACGGTATTTGATTCCCCAGTAGGAAAAGTTAATAGACAACATTTTTGTTCTAAGTTACTTTTTATTGAGGAATTTATTCATAAGGAAACATAATTACTTATCATTTTGACTTTCAACTTTTACTATATTCCTTAATCAAACTCATATTTTCTCCAAAAGATGTGTATTTAGGAAGACTTTTTTGCATTAAGAGTACTATAATCAATTTCTAGAGAATCGCCTAATCCACAATAGGAAACTATATAATTCCCATGACTTTAGACTCTAACCAAAACCAGAACCAAAAAGGTTAGAACATGATCAGATAATCCAGAAAAGGATAACCCTTTATAAAAAGAAAATATATTCTTAATCTCCAAAATTATTCCAACAAAACCCAATGTTTAACGAGGACCATCCGATAAACAACTTGTCCATAAAATTCTTCAAAGTAAACAAGTATAAGATTGAAACCCAAATATTTGAAGGATTTAGTCACAAAGTGTTCCAAGTTAAATCACAACATTTATCTCCAAACAACATCAGTTGCTCTTAAAGTCTCGTATTGAAAAGTAATTAACCTAATCACATATACTCCATGATAGGTTAATAAATTTTCATAGATAACCCAAAATAAACTTACTCTTAATTCATAAAATCATATAACTAAATAGAATCAGTAAAAATAACCAGGGACTTCACGTAGTCCAGTGGTAGGCGATAAATACCAGTCGCACTTTGGTTGTGGGTTCGATTCCCGCAGCTTTGTCCGATGCGACGGGTTGTCACACGGTCTGCATGTTGTCCTTTTTCCAAAACTATATAATTTTAAAACATTCCCCAAAATGAGATAAAATCTACAAAAATGATCATAACATATTTTATCATCAAGTTTATCTCATGCCTTTCATTTTCCATGATATCATAGAGTATCCCATAATTACCTAAAAAGTATGGATCATATAAACCCTAATGGTTACCTTTATAATTATTACCTGAACTTCCATATCAATTGGTCATCTCATACATGATGCATTACAGAACATACCAAGGTTCAAGTGGTTGATCATGACTCCTTGACAGTTTATTTAGAACAACCGCGAGTTTCCTCATTGAATCCCCCATTTCATCAAGTCTCTTAATCAGAGAACCACCACAGTTTCCTTCAAACCTATTGTCAATTTGGTGCCTGCTAGATCCATCCATTAACTAAAAATCGAAATGTCAGTGTGAGTATATCTACAAAACCATCATGTACTAATGAGGAAGATAACCACTATGATATACTTACTTATTTACTTTATCTAAAACTAGGAATCTTTCTGAAATCCTAACCATTATGGTAATGTCACTTATGCCTAGAGAATACCCTAACCTCTAAAGTTATCTAAACCGAACTATGATACCAACTATAAGGCCCTAGCCTTAAACCATACTTAATATTGAATTAAATGAATAATTCACATTGAGGATATTTTCAGGTTTAGAGTTTTAGAGAATTAGGACATAACTATTACATATCAAAAGATTACAATGTAGAAACTTTTACTAAGTTTCCATAAAATAAAAACTCTTAAAAAGAAACATGTCCAGTTCTATATTTTAGGTTGCATGACTTTCCCTTGATCCCATCCTTGACCCTATTCCATGTTAAGTCCTATGAAAAACATTTCAAAAACTTGGGATGAGCATAAAAAGCTCAGTAAGGGATACACAAAGAATAAAAACTGTTAGTTTCTTCAAAACAACAAGTAAACCATTTATACTTTATCAAAGTAATACTTTTAACCTTTTCGAAGTATTAAACACTCTTCACTGAATAAAAGTTCATTACATACCCTTCTGTAACCAAAATATTACCATAAAACCCATATAAAGATCACATAACATATAAAGGTAACTTGGGACATAATCATACATAAGTGGAATAACTATACGGTCGACTTCCACACATACTTAATGGAATAGCCATACGACCGACTTCCACACATACTTAATGGAATAGCCATACGGTAGAATTCCATACCCAATGCATTGGAGGTTATAACTTAACCACCCGTCCTAGTATTCATGACACCATCCGTCATATGGTTTATCACGTAACCACCCATAAATTTTCCAAGTACCATTTTAAAATTATAACACATAAAACCAACATAAAGGAATGATAACATTTCCACGTTTCAATCACAATATATCATTCAAATATATTGACATAATATAATCCTTTATCAAAACCATTTTCAATACCAAGATACAAAAAAAAAATTATATGGTATTTATTTTATTTTAAAAACATTACGGCTTGTTGAGGAAGCCATAGATCAAATAATACTCGCGGCGGCGGAAAAGGTCATTGTCACCACGTACGTAAAAGAAAAAATCTTTTTTTTCATTTAGTAAAACGCTTCGTAGAAAAAGATTCCTTTTGTATAAAAGTAAAGGTCAAAGGAGTTTATACACCATATAAAATAAAGTTGTGTATAAAACGAAATATGCCTCAATGAAAGGAGATTGAGACGAAGTCCCTTACAACGACCGTATCCTTGGATTAAGGATAAATCAGTTACATAATTATGTGTGACAAACGAATACACAAAATATAAGTGGGTATTAAGTGTAAACAAATCAGAGAAAATTCACAAATAATCATAGAACGACAAATTCAAGGTGTACAAGTTTATCCCAAAGAATCGAAATTGGGTTAAGAAGTTCCCTTGAAAAAATTAGACAGCCTAACAGCGTCACTTCAGAAAAAGAGTTGATGAGAGATAAAAAGGGTATCTCATCACTTGGACATAAAATTTACATCAATAAGGATATAGAAGAACATATCTCAACATAATATTATGTTCATTAAAAGACATAACAAAATAAGTCTTTTAAAAAGAGGAGGGTGAAAGGTTCCCTTACCGACATGGGTATCTTTCAAAACATACACCCCGTGAAAGAAGGACAATAAAAAATTGATGTAAATACTCATAAATGAAATAATATTACACAATGAGTAAAATAATGGTCAGTACATACACCACTCAAAGGAAATTGTGGAAAATGTAGCATAAATCTCACGGGAATAAAAGTGAGATGAAAAATCCCTTATGAAAACTCGGCAGCCTAACGACGCCACTTAAAACTTCCAAAAATGGATTGATGAGAACAAATAGGGTATCTCATCACATTAAAATAAAATTTAAAGAAATAGGAATATAAAATAACATCCCACATCATAACAAAGAGGAGCTTAAATTAAGTGACATAAAGGAGAGTACTTAATGAGAAAGAGAGAGGTTAGATCTCTTACGAAAATTCGGCAGCCTAACGGCGCCACTCAAAACATCGAAAAATTGATTGATGAGAGAGAATAGGGTCTCTCATTATTTTAACATAAAAATTACAGTAAGAGTAATATAAAAGAAAATCCCAATAACATGAAATATGAGCTTTAAAAGTAATGACATAAAAGAGTGTACTAAAAAAGAACGAGAGGAGTAGGATCCCTTAGCTTGGGTCCGACTTGACTCGATCGTTCTTTAACATCCTGAATAATAAACTTGAGTTAATTTATACCTGATTAAGAACCTTTTTCAAGTTCATTATTACTTTTATATCAATTATTGACATGTTATAAACATTATGTAATCATTTAAGTTAATAATGTTTGTTTTGTCGATATTTGGTTCTTAAGTCAAAAGTGGACTTCTTACAATTACATGTTGTTCGTGTAGTCAAAGGTTCTTTATATCCAGAATAACATTCCTTATTTGAATATCATATATATCATATATATCTAGCATATACATGTATTTATAATATCACATAATCATTTAGAGGTAAGAAATGAAATGCACTGTTCATGGAGACGGTAAGCCGTACATACGCATGAACGCTACTTTCATTTCTATGTCATATTAATGGAATTAAAACTAAATGAGAGGTATGTATATTTTAATTCCAGAATTATATTAATCATTTATATGTAACATACATCATATATTTCCATTATATATATGTACTTATAATAGTACATTACATTTGGGGATAATAAATGAAATGCATCGTTCAAGGAGACGGTAAGCCGTACGTACGCATGAACGCTACTTTAATTTCTATCTCATACGTTAATGGAAGTAAATAATAATGATATAGAGGTATATTATAATTCTAGTATAACATCACATATAATATCATTAAATCCATCCTTTATACGTCCCACATATAGCATTAACGAATCACATCACTTTGAGGGGGCGGTAGTCCGCACTTGTTAAAACGAAATTATCGTGTTTACCCACAATGAAGAGCATAAAATTATGCCACAAAAAAAAAATACATAAGCTTAAGTAAAACATAAACATATTATATATTATATATAAATATAGTGACATCTTAATGGCCAACATTGAATGTGTTATATGAGTGTTGAACAATCATCATTTTGTGAGGTAGGAAAATCGCCAACCACAGAAATAGTATATTCTTTAACCATTAGACGAAGGTGTGTGTAAGTGTAGCTCAAATCCATATTATAACAACATCATAGTATATTTATTATACTGGATTTGTTACAAAATAAATGAATAAAAAGTGTTTAGGGGGTTGGAGAAGAAAAATAAAACAAAAGGACACAAGTGAAGACATTACCTTAAAATCGGGTAACTCCCTTTGGTTTGAGCTCAAACGCTTCCTTGGGAAGACTTCTGCCCAAAGTGAGGCTTCAAGGAGTAAGAGAGGGATGTGGAGAGACAAAATTGGCAGGGTTTGGCTGAGCCAAAAGCGTTGGAAGTGTGGGTAAGGAGGTATAGGTGGGGGGCCTTTCATAAGAGGAGAGGAGGGGCACCCTTGGAATGTAAAGAAATGATCCTTTATTTTAAAATGCGTTTCGGATTTAAAAGATCCCAAATTGATATAATTAGAGGATAAGGTGACAAGGGTTCTAAATCACCCAATAAAATAGGTTTTGGACATGTTTAGGTCTTAGAATTAACATTATCTTTCCATTTTATTTAAATCGTTGAATAATGAGGTCATCGCTACATCATCATGATGTCATAAATAATTTAATTTATTTAATGTCTAAAAATTATAAAAAAAATACTATGATGTATGAAATCGTTTTATCTTTCCATTTATTATTTATAGTCAAAAGTCTGACTTGTATAACCACATGTAAAAATTGTTTTAGTAAAACATCTCATGTTTGTGTCATTTTTACTTTAACATTAAATAAAAAGATATTTATGTCATTTTCCAACCAATGTGGCTCCATGGGGTCCCCAAGTTGACCCATGGATTGTCTTGGTCGCCCATGACACATCCAATTAGGGTAGGACATGTGTCTAGGTCATTTCGGTTTATTAAAACAGTATTCTTACCTTAAACTACACTAATTACATCTAATCGCTATTAAAAACTTAATAAGTTACTATTCACCAAAAAATTATTTTAATCTCATTGAACCACATTTTACTTCTTAATGACAACCATGTATGTCGGATTTTTGAAATTCAAAACCCAATGATGGAAAAATTTAATTTAAATGGAAAATCAGTTTTTATAAGTACCACTTAGTGGTTTCACTATTCATCAAAAATTGATGTTTTTCAGAAAATTACCAAAAGTTCACCATAAGAACAATTTGATATTACGAATTAAAAAATGATGTCTATTTTAAAAAATTCATAACATATAAGTTGCATTAATTAATTCAATAATTAATTCCTGCTGTCAAAACAAATAGCGTGTTTTTAAGAAACAAAATGTATCAAAGGATTGATAATAGTTTATGTCCGATTTCAAAGTGAAATTAATTCCAACGACCAGTATTGGATTAAATGATAAAAATATATTATAATTTCAATTTAAAACCAATTAAAAAGATAATCTAATCATATAAATAAAATATATTAAAAGAGGTTTTGAATTAAAATACAACATTTTTCACTATTCATTAAAAATTGAACTTTTTCGGAAAAATACCAAAAATTTACACAAAGTAAATTTTGATGTCCCGATTCTAAAGAAGCATTTTATTTTGTCAAATATAACACATAAAATTGTCAAAATGTGGATTTAAAAGAGGTTCTCCATCAAAAGGCGGTTAATCGACCTTTTAAATAATATTAGAATGTTTACGCTTAAAATTGGTTTCATTTGCATTTTTAACCCTCTAATATTTATTGTAAAAAGTAAAAATATTTGACAAACATATATAATCATTTTGTAGTTAGTTCTGTTCATTCCCACCATTACAATGTCTAGGCGTTAACTACTATTTAAAATAATATTATTTTATTATTAGAGTGCATTTTAAGATTCCCAAGAAACTCGTTGTTGCGTGTTGGGTATGCCATCGAGAATAGCGTCCCCTTTAAAGTTATATTAATATTTTATTCCCAAATATGAATAAATGTGAAAATTTCATACTCTTTATTTACCTGGGGTGTTACATCATGAGACCTACTAATGCATCGAGGAGCTATGGCGGGCTCCACCCGTCACTTATTAAGTCCAATGCATTCCTCATATAAAAAGGTTTAAACATACCATAAAAATTTATATTAAAATTATCATACAAAATGTCAATACTTTCTCCATAAACCATGAATGGTATAAAAATAACACATCCACAGTCAAGCATATCACAAAACCATCAATACAATATGGAAGTTTTGTATCATAATAAATAAACATCAAATAAGCTTAAAATCCATCAAAGGATGTTTAAATAGATGAAATCAAAACTATTTGAGAGAAATATCTCTTTTCTTTTTGAAATCATTTAAATGTCCCACATTTATAAAAGAAGGAATTTAAAAGAGATTTTTGAATCAATGTTTCCCATACCACTTTTAAACTATTGAAAAGAAATATCATTTCAAAAGATTAATGTCCATATAAATAAATCCTTAAAATCATTTTGAAAACATGGACATTAATTAAAAATATTTAGAAAGATAAATCTTTAAATCATTTAAAATTCTGATCATGATAAAGAGTACCATTCAGAAATTCTTAAAATATTCATTTTAAAATTATTTAAAGGTCACATAATTATAAAATAAAACATTTAATTTGAAAATATTATTATAAGCTTTTATGGGAAGCTTTGAAGATTTTATAATGGCAGAAAATAGCCGCACCCACCGTATAAGTTAAAAAAACATTATTACCTTAATTCAGTCGAAAAGGTTAAAAAGGACCTTGTTTGGAAAACAACAGAATGATTCCCTAATCGACTTATTATAAAAAGTCAACAAAGGTATAAATGAAATTTTCCCATAGTCTTTAAAATAGTAAGAATTATTTGTAATACATTTTTAAGAAACATGGATGTGGATGATAAAGAGGCCCCAGTAGATAATTATGTATAAACAACCTCGGAAAATGAAGAGATTGTGAAATAAACCCTTACCTTGTTCTTTTCCATGGTTGGGGGTAGGATAAACTACTTTATAATGGTGAAATAATTGTTATTAAATTATAAAAGATTCATATACATTAATATGATATCATATATGATCTATTAACATTTCTTTGTTAAAAATATCTTAGTATTATCATTGTTTCGGGTGTTAACTTACCTGTTTTCTTTTATATGTTTTGTTACATAAGCCGTGGTTTTCATGGATACATTGTATATTATTAATATCTATAATTATATCAAGTACTTAAACATTATTTTTAAATCATCAAATGATAATTATACTTGAATGGATACGATGGAGAATGAATCTCATCACGGTCGTGGAGACAGTAGTCCGTACGTACGCACGAGCAACAATATCATTCCTTTGATATTAAAATAATATTTAATTGGATAGTATATCATATATACAGAATATTAATCATGTTATATTTATTATTTACATGAATTAAAAATCATTATTATACCCATCAAAATAATAATATATTGAATAACAATTACACCACGACGTGGAGACGGTAAGCCGTACGTACGCACGTATGGTGACATGTCATTCAAAAGACAGATAGATTACTGAATATGGTTGTAAAATATTTATAATAATATTAAATTATATAGGATATACTGGATTCATTACTTTATAATGGTAATAACAAAGAAAGAAGAAGTGGAAAAAGAAAGGAACTTGAAAAAGGGTGGTGAAATTATTACCTCTTCTTCGGGTTCTTCCTTTTGATTTGATCAAAAGGGCTCCTTAGGTTGGTTTTATGATCCATATAAGGCCTCTGGGTTGTAGCGAGAAACTTTTAGAGAGTATTTGGGAAGGTTTTGGCCGATCAAAATGGCTTTGAAGGTGTGAATTAATGAGAAGGGGGAGTGCCCTTTTATAAGAGGGTGAGGGGCACCTTTGGAAAAGCAAGAAATATTATTTTATAATAAATTCATATTTGGTTTATAATGGCTCCAAAGTGTATTATTTAAATATTAAGGTGGGGATATGTCGAAAAACACTGAACCAATAGAATTTAGACAGGTTTGGGTCATTCTATTGACCTTATATTTAAGTATTAACTCTTAGTTAATTAGTTTCATTTTTACAATGTCTCTTTGTATTTTTATATTATATTGTTAATAAATATTCTATATACATCCAAGAGACCCCCAAGTGGTCCATTAATGATACAACTATAATTATATAAGTATCTTGGCCGATCCTTAGATTTTTAGGAATTGAATATCAACTAATAATATAATATTTGTTTTAAATACTCTTTTATGTCAATTTTGACACTATTCAATATTTGATTTGTTTGAAACTCATAACAGAATTATTACTTCAAAGAAAGTTAATTACGTCAATCCTAACATGTCATATTAACCTATAAAATTAGTTTATTTCATAAAAAGTCTCATATTATATTTATTTGGGTATTTATAATATCCATTATTTTAATTTTTTACTATTATGGTAATTACTGCATCATCATTCTGCCATAAATAAATTAAATTATTTAATATCTAAAAATTATAAATAAAGTATCATTATGTATAAAATATTTTTATCTTTCTAATGAATATATAAAATCGAAAATCCAACATATATAATTCTATGTAAAAAATGTTTTTCTAAAAGATATATGCTTATGTCATTTTTGTATTTATTTTAACTTAATTAATATAAAAAGTCATTATCACTTACAAGTGGCTTCATGGGGTCCACAAATCGACCCAAAGATGCCCATGGTCGGAAATGTATCAAACAATAAGGTTAGAACACGTTTTAGGGTAATTTTATATTATTATAATATTTCTTCTTATCCCTTATTTACCAGATTTACCCTTTAACCATGGTAAATAAAATATTTACTGAAGTAATTATTCAAAATGTCTAAAAATAAAAGTTACCTATTTACACAATTTGAACATCCAGATTCAAAATATGGAATCCATTTTTCCAAATTCCAAACACAGAAGTGGTAGATATTAATATAAAATTAATTCCCGTTGTCAAAACAAAAAGCGTGTATTTAAGATATAATAACTATCAAAAGATTGACAATTTTTTTATGTCCGGTTTAATTGTAAAATTATTTCCAATGACCAAAATTGTATTAAATTGTAAAAATATATTCAAATTTTACATTAAAACCACTCAAATTAATAATTTATCAATAATAATTATTTTGACTAAAAAAGTTGTTTTTAAATAAAATTTAGTAATATTCACTATTCATCAAAATATAAAAGTTATCCAAAAAGTACCAAAATTTAACCCAAGGCTAAATTGGATATTCCAAATCCAAAAATGAAGTCCATTTTGAGAGATAAAATTTATAAAATTTTAAAAATATGTATTACTATTCATTACGGCTAGTTTGATTGGTTGTAGTGTGTGTTAGAACTTGAAGTTGCGTACAACCCACACTATTATATTATTCAAAGAGAAGCGTACCGTGGAAGCTAGGGGTGTTACATTGTAAATGTTTGATGTCCCCATTATAAAGAATATATTTATTTAGTTAAATATAAGTTTAATAGATTGGATTTAAAAAGGGTTCATTATTAATTTTGGTAAAAGTGCATTTTTAAAAATACCTCTTTTATCTGAAAAAAATGAATTTTTTATTAAAATATGTATAAGAAACACATAATATGGATTCTAAAATTTTAAGGCATATACAAATTTTAAAATTTAGTTAATACTATTCATCACCTCTTTTGAACAACTTGTTTGGTAAGTCATAGTGAGCTTGAACTCGGTGTTTCGTGTAGTGCAAGTTATTGAATTATTTTGAAGAAATAATACACTATGAAATCCTGGGGTGTTACATTCTCCCCTCCTTCAATAAACTGAATCCTCTCAATTTGATATTTTTCATCAAAAATAAAGGTTGAAAATAGAAAATATCTTTGTGGGAAAACCCAGATCGGAAATTTGTTTAATAAAATTTAGTCTTAATAGGAGGAAAAGAGAAATGAAAAGGTCACCACCAAATGATGATCTCGATTAGGAGAACATTGGTGGAAATTAGAGACATATAATTGGAGGAAAAACGTAAATATTTATAAGTGTTTATTGAAGTTATCAATCTTAAAAAAGTTTAAAATTGAGGTCCTTAAATTCAGTAATCTATGAGGATTTAAAATGCAATCGATTCAACAAAACATAAGGTATTAGGATAACACATTTTTTTGTTTTAATATCCCTTCACTAAAGTATAATAATTAATTTCTTCATTGAATAAAAAAAGAATAAAAATATATACATGACAAGTACAGTCTCATCCTTTGACTAAGTTCTACCACAAACTCATCTTTCACTCTAAAAGATAATAGAACATAAAAATAATATTATATTTATCCTATTCGTATAGGGTTAAAAAAATGAATTTATAATTCATCTAGATGAACCATTAAAAAAACAACATTATTCAATCCAGGATATCACGTGGGTTAGTGGTAGGTGATACACCCTTGTCGCCCTTCAGTTGTGGGCTCAAGTCTCACAGCCTTGCCGGACGCAACAAGTTGCTGCCTGACCTCCTGGTTGTCCTTTTATGGCAATCCAAAATAATCCAAAGTAGAACTATCAAAAATAATTCAGTCCAAAATTTATAAGGAAGGTAAACACAATGAAGATCCTTTTTTCTGCATAATAACATGTGAACACCTTCATCATGTATTCTTTTAAAACACTGCAACATCTTGAATTACCATAAAACCTTATTGATTACATTCATGATCTCTTATTCCTTAAAGAATAATGTATATATTCATTCAATCCAAAAATGTTGTAAACCCCAACAACGATGGAATATACAAATAATTAATCAGTTTCAAGGTAGTCAAGAATATCCAATATAATTTAACCAAATCAATCATGTATTATTCTAAAATCACTACCTCGGTATCAGAACCATATTATGGTTTATCATTCTCTCAACCATATATTTTCTAAAAATTTAACCTACTATTGAGTCACTTTTCATTGTTCCACAAAATCTCAAGTCCTTAATGAAATATTACTGCAGTACAATACTTATATACACCATAATTATTACAACAAGTACATTGTTGATACAAAACTCAAATGACATAAGAACTCTAATCATTCCCCTTCATCTGTGGTAGTATCCTAACTTGATTATTATCCAATAGATTCATTTTCGGCATAGTCTGATGACTGGGACATAGGTTCGTGGAGTGTCCAAACTCATTGCAAATGAAACATTTTACATTTGAAACCATTTTCTTACCCTAGCGGTCACGTACTTTGTGCCCTTTTCCACCACACTTATAACATACTCCCATTCCCTTCAATAATTTTCCAAGGTGATTCTTTCCACAGTTATCACATATGGGAAAATCCTACTTTACCTTCTTCCTTTTATCTGTCCTTCTCTCTACCATCATTTCCTTCTCTGGATTCTCTTCAATGCCATAAGACTCTGAGAATTCTTTACTTATATTATTACCACATGATACTATTTCTTCATATGATGATAATACGTGGGAGAATATTTCCCTTATAAATTATGGATTAAAACCATGAAATATATGTTCCTCCTTACTCTTTGGATCATGCATATTGTTGGAGTTCTCATTCCTTCTACTGGGCGCCATTTCTAAACAATGGAATACACTAGATTAGTTTATGAATATCAATACCTATTTCCAAAATTTTAAAACACATAACAAAAATTAAATAGTATATGGATATAATCCATAATCATAAAAATGTCTCCTTTGAGGAAGTATATACTTATAAAACCTTCATATTGGTTTGTAAAGAAAATGAGAATTATCCTAAGCATATCCCCCAAGAGTGTCATTACCAAGAGTGCCGCAAGGCCCGTTGTCATGCACCAATTCTCATTCGAGTCTAGCTCAAAACGGTGTTTTCAGGTTTTAACCCTAGGTACATCTGTGCTAGAGCCGCCTCTACTTGCTCATATCCAGACAGGGAAGTATTGCTCGGAAAACTCACAAAATATCTGCAATACCAACATTCTAGGATGTTCTTCTATACTAATCCTCAAAGTCCATCTTAAATATATGTGCTCTAATCAGAGTTTATCTAAATCTAGCTTCCAAGGATTGTACTAAACCTCCCTCTCATACCAACTGTAACGCCCCGACCCCAGTTACCCAGAGTCGGTGCATTGTTACATAACATTGGAATGATCACAAGAAAGATCAAATATTGAAAGACTGATTAGGTCAGTAGCCTCGGAATAACTAGATATATTCCTAAAGACTTACATTACATCATAAAAATGAAAACTACAACAATATAGTCTCCATATTCCACACTCTTATACCCTCATACTATCCATGTAGGTCATTCATAAATTAATTTTTCAAATCCTGGGAAAAATAAAACATAAAAAAGGGGTGACCTCAATTGCCCAGTAAGGATAAAAATATAGCGGAAACTTTCATAAATAATAATAAACATTTAAGGCAATGCATAACTAAAACAAAAGACTTTTAAATGTGAAATTAAACATAGTGTGGAAAAAATAAAATGAAATTATTCCATTTAATTATTCACATGGATATTCTACTAATCGAATAATCACATGCAAAATCAATAACCACTTTCATAATGATGGAATTCATAATACCAGACTATCATAACCGTGTATCCAAAGCCTCATGCAATGACTACAAATAGGATTTTGTCAAGGCCTTGTGCCAAGACACTAGTTTGTCTCATTAGACCTACTGATGCCTCGAGGAGCTATAGCAGGCTCAACCCGTCACTTATTAAGTCTAATGCATTCCTCATATGAACAGGTTTAAACATAACATAAACATTTGTATTAAAATTATCATTAGAAATGTCAATACTTTCTCCATAAACCATGAATGGTATAAAAATAACACAACCACAGTCAACCATATCACAAAACTTTCAATAAAATATGGATGTTTTTTATCACAATAAATAAACTTCAAATAGGCTTCAAATCCATCAATGGATGTTGAAATAGATGAAATCAAAACTATTTGAGAGAAATATCTATTTTCCTTTTAGAAATCATTTAAAAGTCCCACATTTATAAAGGAAGTAATTTAAAAGAGATTTTTGAATCAAAGTGTCCCATACCACATTAAAGGTTTTGAAAAGAAATATCATTTCAAAAGATTAATGTCCATATAAATAAATCCTTAAAATAATTTTGAAAACATGGCCTTTAAATAAAAATATTTATAAAGATAAATCTTTAAAACATTTAAAATTCTGATCTTGATAAAGAGTACCTTTCACAAATTCTTAAAATATTAATTTTGAAATCATTTAAATGTCATATAATTATAAAATAAAACATTTATTTTGAAAATATTCTTATAATCTTGTAAGGGAAGCTTCGAAGATTTTATAATGGTGGAAAATAGCCGCACCCGCCGTATATGTAAAAAAACATTCTTACATTAATTCCGTCGAAAAGGTTAAAAAGAACCTTGTATGGAAAATGACAGAAATATTCCCTAATAGACTTATTATTAAAAGTAAAAAGGGTATAAATGACATTATCCCATAGTCTTTAAAATAGTAAGAATGATTTTTAATACAATTTTAAGAAACATGGATGTGGATGATAAAGTGGTCCCAGTAGATAATTACGTATAAACAACCTCAGATAATGAAGAGATTGTGAAATAAACCCTTACTATGTACTTTTCCTTGGTTGAGGGTTGGTTAAACTCCTTTATATTGGTGAAATAATTGTTATTAAATTATACAATAATCATATACATTAATATGATATCATATATGATCTTTTAACTTTGTTTTGTTAATAATATCTTAGTATTATCGTCGTTTCGGGTGTTAACTTACTTGTTTTCTTTTATATGTTTTGTTATGTAAGTCATGGTAATCATGGATAGGTTGTATCTTATTCATATCCAGAATGGTACCAAGTCCTTAAAAATTATTTTTAAATCATCAAATGATAATTATACTTGAATGGATACGATGGAGAATGTATCTCATCGTGTTCGTGGAGACGGTAGTCTGTACGTACACACGAGCGACAATAGCATTCTTTTGATATTAAAATAATATTTAATTGGATGGTATATCATATATAAAGAATCATTATCATGTAATATTTATTATTTAAATGAATTAAAAATCATTATTATACCCATCCAAATAATAATATATTGAATAAAAATTACACCATGACGTCGAGACGGTAAGCCGTACGTACGCACGTATGGTGATATGTCATTCAAAGGATTGATAGAATACTGAAAATGGTTGTACCATATTTATAATAATATTATAGTATATAGGATATACTGGATTCATTATTTTATAATGGGAATAACAAAGAAAGAATAAGTGTAAGAAGAAAGGAACTTGAAAAAGGGTGGTGAAATTATTACCTCTTCTTCTGGTTCTTCCTTTTGAGTTGATCAAAAGGGATCCATATTCTGGATTTATGATCAATATAATGCCTCTAGGTTGTAGTGAGGGACGTTTATAGAGTATTGGGGAAGGTTTTGGCTGATCCAAAATGCTTTTATGGTGTGAATTAATGAGAAGGGGGAGTGCCCTTTTATAAGAGGGGTGAGGGGAACCTTTGGAAAAGCTAGAAATATTATTTTATAATAAATTCCTATTCGGCTTTCAATGGCTCCAATGTAGATTATTTAAAGGTTAAGGTGGGGATAGGTCTAAAACCACTAAAACAATAGAATTTAGACAGGCTTGGGTCACTATATTAACCATATCTTTAAGTATTAACTCTTAGTTAATTAGTTTCAATTTTACAATGTCTCTTTGTATTTTGATATTATTTGGTAAATAAACTTACTATATACATCCACGATACCCCAAAGTGGTCCATTAATGATTCATATATCATGATATAAGTCTCTTGGCCGATACTTAGATTTTTTAGAATTGAATATCATCTAATAATATAATACTTGTTGTAAAAACCTTTTTATGTTAATTTTGACACTATTCAATAATTAATTTTTGTGAAAATCATAACAGAAATATTACTTCCAAAAAAGTTACTTAAGTCACTACTAACTTGTCATATTAGTCTACAAAATTAGTGTAATTCATAAATAGTCACAAATTATATTTATTTTTGTATTTTCAATATCAATTATTTTAATTTTTCACTATTATGGAAATTACTACATCATCATTGTATCATAAATAAATTAAACTATATATTGTCTAAAAATTATAAATAAAATATCATTATGTAGGAAATCCTTTTATATTTATAATTAATATTTATAATCAAAAATCCCACATATATAACCTTAGGTAAATAATGTTTTCTCTAAATGATATATGCTTAAGTCATTTTTGTATTTATTATAACTTAATTAATATAAAGTGTCATTATCACTTACAAGTGGCTCCATGGGGTCCAACAATTGACCCAAAGATGACCACGGTAGGCCATGTTTCCACAAATAAGGTTAGGACACTTTTTAGGGTAATTTTTTATTATTATAATATTAATTGTTAACCCTTATTTACCGGATATACCCTTTAACGTTGGTAAATAAAATATTTACCAAAGTTATTATTCAAAATGTATAAAAATAAAAGTTACCTATTTACAAAATTTGAACATCCTGATTACAAATATGAAATCCATTTTTCCATATTCCAAACACAGAAGTGGCATAAATTAATTTAAAAATAATTCCCACGGTCAAAACAATAAGCGTGTTTTGAAGATATAATAACTATCAAAAGATTGACACTTTTTTATGTTCGGTTTAATTGTAAAATTATGTACAATGACCAAAATTGTATTAAATGGTAAAAATATATTCTATATGTACTTTAAAACCACTCAAATTCTTAATTTATCAGTACTAATTATTTTGATGAAAAATGTTGTTTTTAATTAAAATTTAGTAATTTTCACGATTCATCAAAATATAAATGTTATCCAAAAGGTACCAAAATTTCACCCTATAATAAATTCGATATTCCGAATCCAAAAATGAAGGCCATTTTGAGAGATAAAATTTATACAATTTTAAAAATTAGGTATTACTATTCAATACGGCTAGTTTGATTGGTTGTCGTGTGCATTAGAACACGAAGTTGCGTACAACACACACTCCTGTATTATTCAAAGAGAAGCGTACCGTTGAAGATAGGGGTGTTACATTGTAATTTTCTGATTTCCCCATTCTAATGAATATATTAATATAGTCAAATAAAAGTTTAAAATATTGGATTTAAAAAGGGTTCATTATTAATGTTGGTAAAAGTGCATTTTTGAAAAATAATTATTTTATCTGAAAAAAATGAATTTGTTATTACATTATGTCTAAGAAACTCATAATATGATTTTGAAAATTATAAGTCTTATATAAAGTTTAATATTTAGTTAATAATATTCATAACCTCTTTTGAACAGCTTGTTTGGTAAGTCATAGTGCGCTTGAACTCCCTGTTGCGTGTAGTGCAAGTTATTAAATTATTTTGAAGAAATAACACACTATGAAATCTTGGGGTGTTACAGGTATCAAAATAGTTCTTTGAAAAAAATATCAACCATTCACGTAATCATAAAACCCAACAATAATAAACAAAACATAACTGAATAATCCTGACCAAATGAGGTACACCAATTTATTATATTCCATCTTGACAACAATAAAAACCCACAAAGGACTAAAACATAAATATAACAATGACACGATCCCAAAACCACTGGGAAAGAGTAGTAGAATTATCTTTAATTCACCACCACCAAAAACTACAGGCAATTGAACACTAGAATCCAGATCCACCTTAATCACCATGATACATATTTATTTTAACTGATTCAATTATAAAAAGGTATACATACATCCAAATGTGTATTCAAGGTGTGATCCAAATCTGAGTGGGATATCACAAAACTAAAAGATTCCATTCGAAAAATTATATGAAAAATTAATAGGAATGTTTTATTAAAAATGTACCTTTTTTTTTAATAGAAAATAATTTAAATGAAATAATAATTTTTTTAAAATGACTAAAAAACTAAATTGTATGCTGATGGTAAGTACAATATCAAAAGAGAGAGATATGTCATGAGAAACCCTATTGGCTCTAACTCTTGTTGTACAATTGGTACCTTGTATTTGGATGAAATGTGGTATAAAAACCATAAACCACAATGTCCTCGTTCACAATCCACTAGAGAAGAATCCGTCCAATGCTCTAGTGGTCTCTATTCATCATAATAAATTATTTAGTGATGTAATTTTAAATTATACAAGATGAATATCGGGTAATCCATTCCATGTAAAATAGCATACTAGTCATAGTCTACCCACCGAGATACCTAGGATTCCCATTGTGCTCAATTTACCTTCTACATATCACATAAGAAAACACTTTCACACATACACAATAAAATCAATATATACCCACATGATAAACCACCATTTCTATAACAAAAACCTATTTTAAATCCAAACATAACCCATATACACTTCATAAGATGTTTCAATGGATTTACACATTTTATCAAACACCATTGTGATTCAAAACCTAGAACCACACATGAATCATGCATGGAACAAAGATCATTTCGTTTTTAAAACTATCTTCCAAAAAATGTACCATTAATCATATAAAAAAATTTCTAAACGACATGAACAATACTTATATAATAAGAAAAAATCAAAGAAACAATATCAAAATGACCATATAATTTTTAATCATGAAACCACCTACCTCATGTGTAGAAATATAAAAAAATTGTTCTTACACCAAAAACGCACATCCAAGGGGCCCTATAAAGGAAATATTAAACCAAAAGACTCTATATTAAATTTTAAGAATCAAAATAAAAAACTAAATTGGTCACACGATGCAGTGGAGATATGAAATCCTAAAAGGTAGAAGAGAAACTATATAACAGTGGTGAAATCACGAAGGAAACAACTTACTTGAATGTTTTGTGAATAATATCCCCTAAATAAAAAAAAAATATGTAGGTAAAAGGGAGAAAGGATGAGTAGGGTAAGAGGTTACTAAGGTTAATAATCCCACGTGTGAAGGATTTGGGGTATTTAAGATTAAAACCCAAAGGGTGGAAATGTTAAAAATAAATTTTTTAATGAATTGAAAAAGTCACATAGTTTTCCGGAATGATTCTTAATACTATGGGAAAACTGTGTGCCACACACTATCTAAGAGAGAAATGATGCATATTTAGCCCACATAGTCAAAAAATAAACACCAACTTTGTTTTTTTCCTCTGTCCATAAATTAAACTATGGCGTATAGTTTCATGCGAAAGGGCGAACGATTTAAAAAATTGTGTGTTACCTGATTCCATGGAAAAATTCTACATTTTACACCAAAATCTCATGGGGAATATAAGAGTAAAAAATAAAAAAATAACCTCAAAATAAAAACACTCATGTTACAATTCTACCAACCATGAAAACACAATTTCCCCATAAATTCAACTTAAAGCAATATCAAAGAAAAAAATGGATACTCTTACTTGAACCATGAATTCTGATCCCACCGATAATTTTCATAGTTTCCATGTTTCCAAATAATTTATAACAAAATAATAGACTTAACACAAGGCACTTACTATTGGGAATCCACAATCCATACCAGCCATTCAAACATAGTAAAATTAGGCTCCAGCTCCAGATCTTACCAATTAAACACATGAGATGGGTTTGGGTTATACATTGACATTCAAGATAAACGGAACATGTTATGAACAGAAATCAATTACAAAGGAAAAGATAACATGTATTCCATCTTTCTAGTATGCTTGATAATCTAAAACTATCAGACACACATTGGCATTATCCTCACTTTCTTACCCAAACGATGATGACCCAAGCGAGCTGCCACTTGCAGAAACAACATGTCACCCATGGAAAACTCCAAAGCTCTACACTTATGGTTATTATAAGACTTGGGATTACATTAAGATATGGAAAAATTAATTCTAATAAACATGAATATTCATAAGACTCTTTCACAGGTCTTGGTCCTAATAGTGAGGTCTCACTCACCTCATTACAAGATAAGGTAAACTTACATGGATGACGATATAGAACTTCAAAAGTATCAATTCGAAATGATGATTTTTAGCTATTGTTATATGAAAAATCACCCAATACGAAATGTTATTTTCAAGAACATAAAAAATAAAACACACACACTCTAAGCATGTCTTACATGATTTGATTGTGTTTTACAAGTAATTTAAGGATGGTATGGCATACTCCACCTAATATGTGAACCCATTTCCTTATGAAGGCCTTCCAAAAACAAAAACATAAAATGAGGTTCCCAATATGCAGAAATCACTGATGACACCCCATGAAGCCTCACAACTACCAAAACATAAAACCGCCCAACTCGTCCAACATAGCTAAATTTCATTTTGGGATGAAATGAGAATATATGTTGAAATGATCGATAACTAATATTATAGAATTACTCCCCCCGAATGTATAAGGAAAAAAATCCATGGTGATCATGTCCCCCAATGAGTTAGGAATAGTTAGCAGTTGAAGCAATCCAGAGGGATTTTACTGCTTGGATTTAACCTGCTAACTTATATAACACTATGAAACAAAGTCCACAATCTCTGACCTCATACCGACACACTAGTTCTATTGACACATGTAATATTACATCTTGGTAGAATCAAGATGAATGTACCATTAGTACTATTGAGTCTCCCACACCAATACCTTCCTCAATGATAATATTACCACAAAGAAACACTTATAGAAAAAAACTCTATTGGGAGGCAACGACAAATCACAAGGCATCTACCCACCAAGAAGAACCAGAATAGACTACTAACACAACACATAACCATTTCTCTCTTATTTAATTATATCCAAAAGAGAAGGAGTTATCACAAAAATATCCAAGAACGCACCTCCACTATGCTTCATGGTCTCCATGTGTATCTGAGAAAAACAAACCATCAACGTCCACTCATCACTAGACCTTAACGAATATTTCACTGGTAATTTTCTTCAAAAAGTATAATTTTCAACATTTCTTTTACTTGGGTATACCTGATATAAAAATCTAACCCCTGAACATAATCAACTAAATGAGGATACCTTAAATTTATATCTATTTGGAAAAAATTATAGTTTAAGATCTTATGATCATAATAAACCACTAATATCTCCCACAAAATATAATGGTGCAACATAATTATGGTATTCATAACTACTTCTAACTCAAGGTCAAGGTTAGGGTAAATTTTTCATGTGGTCGGACATATAGAGACCTATAAACCATCACATGGTCACTTTACATAAGAACATACCCATGACCCATAGATAAGGAATACAAATAAACAACACACCCTTTCCCTATTTAGGAATGATCAAAATAGTTGTTGTGTTCAATCGTATTTTAAGATCCTCAATGGATGGTTGAAACTCTAGGATCCATTCATACATTACCCTTTTAAGGGTTAGAATCATCATGGGTGAAGAAAGAATAGAGAAATATCAAATGAAGAACCTATAGTACCCAATAAAGCCTAAAAAGCTTCTGATTTCAAATAGATTAATCATATGTTCAAGTGATATTACTACACTTATCTTCTTGGGGTCCACTAAAACCCATATTTATATGATCACATGGCTTACAATCTTCTCCACCTAATCTATAAGGATCACAATGATAACATAGAATAGAAAAGATGATCCCGAAGAGTTTCTAATAAAATTATAAAATGTTGATCATTCCCTACTAGGTTCTAGAATAGACTAGGATGTTGTCAATAAATACCACAATGAATGAAATTTGTTATTGGTGAAACACCTTATGCATAATTTCTATGAAGATAACTGGATAATTCATTAACCTCAAAGGCATGACCAAATATTTGAAATATGTACACCTATAATAGAAGAATGTTTTCAGATCATCTTCCCCTCTAACGCTATCTTGGTGATGACTAGAACGGAAGTAAATTTTCAAAAAACCACCTTGACCCCTTAAGATGGTAAAAAAGATCATAAATATAGGGTAGAGGATACTTATTCTCAATGTTTACCTTATTCATCTTCTAGTAATAAATGCATGACTAGGGAGATGCTTCATCCTTTTCATAGACTGAAATGGGATATCCCAAGGTGATATTATTGGGTGAATGAATATTTTTGATTCCAAATCATCTAGATGCACATGTAAATACTTCAACTAGGGGGGTATAAGGTATAATGGAATAGATACCAACTATGTTCCTGGAGACAAATCAACTGAAAAATCCACATCATAATCCAATGTGAAACATGAAAAATCATCTATAATAACATATGTAAAGTCATCCTCCATAGGAGGTAATCCGCCCTCAGTAGCACAACCATTGTCCTTTATTGCAGGTGATGATAACTAAAAAATGAGTATTCCCAATCCTGGAATTGGACGTCTAGAACATCCCAACCAAATATCACACTCACCATAAAACACCAAGGTACATCAATTAGGTTCCAAAATCTCACTCCCCACCTATAATAATCGATGTGTTACTAAAATCACATCATCCAATCCTTAATGAGGATTACACCAACGGGTTCCATCTCCAAACCAATGAAATCCCATTCCAACTTGCCCTCTAAAATAGTGAATGTATAAGGACATTAGAAACCATGTACTATTTTCCTACCAACCCTCATTACCAACTCCATATCATAGTGAATAATCCTAGTTAGTAATTTTAGAACATCAAAAAGGTGGGTATAAACATAATAAAAGAAGAACCTATATCAAAGAGAGATACAACTAAGGATTATTCAATAAGAATGGTACCTCGAATAGTCTCATGCCCTGCTTCTACTTCCTATGGTTCCCAATATACCACATGATATTTCCCCATCACACACTATGCGTAAAAAAGATAATAGAATGTGTCTCTTCACTTAATTAAATCTACTATGAAAAGATCCATCCTTCCAAAATGACCACCAATACAAGACCCCGATGTCCCAGACAAATTTGATTAGGATGATATTTCTCTATAAACTATATACCTCGAACTACTCTAATAAGGATGTGAGGCCATGAAAATTTGATACAAGTATCCCATAGATTCACATTGACCATGGGTGCGTACCAAACTAACCAAACAAACAAGTTAGCATATTCTATCACATATCAGTCTATAAGGATCATCTAGACAAACTTGTGAGGTCTAGTGTAGGGAACAACCTGATCAAAATAGTGCTTATTGAAAACAACCATAATGTGTTTTTAAGAATTCTGATCATACATTATAGCATATACCATTGATTCCCACCACATCTGACTAGGAAATTCCAACATGAACAAATAAAATTTTACTATATGATCCTCAAGAGTATCTAGGAATTCTAAAATATTCTACAATTTAAAAAGATACTACTCTTCTGCATAAGGTTCTATGATACCTTGGAAATATTAAGGCTTATTCTTGAGGAACACATGTGTTTTGTCCTTATTATGACATTTCTAGCTTCTCTAACTTGCGAAGAACAAGAGAATACTCTTTGTCTAAAATATTAGACAACCAGAACCAAAACATCTACTAATATCCAATCAATTGGTAAGGGATAACTCTCCCTATCCTTTTACTACAGTGAATCATGAATTATTTATGAAGGAAGTTTTGTACACAAGAAATAACAACAAGAAGAACCATCATTATAACAAATTTAATTTTTTAAAAAAAAACAAATGAAAACATTCCAAAAATCAACCATAACTAAATAAAAAAGAATAAAAATTCAAAAAAATCACTTCACCCTAACCCAATTCCCATATATAATATCCAACCATTACGTCTCACCTAGGGGAGAAGAAAAAATTAAAAATTAAAAACCCATGGGGAATCATGATCTATCAGAAGGCATTCTATCTAAGTAGCCTACTCACAACTAAAACCTCAATCTATGATAGTCCTAACTCCTATATATCTATAAACACTACCAAATAACAATACCCCAATAGAGAGTAACGAACTCTCATACCATTTGTTCACGAACCAAGATGAAGTTCCATCCAACCCAACTCCTGACTCGATCTATGAATTTTCCTGATGGGAATTCTCAATACCCATAGGCTGAAAAATACTTCTTGTCCATAAAAATTATTCTTTGGGAATTATTTCCCCCATTCCCATAATCATAAACAAAAAAAAAAATTATAACTGAATAACCCATACCAAATGAGGTAATAATTGTTTTTAGATACAAATTTTATAACCTTAAAAAACATAAAATGTTTATAATAGAAAGGCAACAATGAAACTATTATAGAACCTCCAAGAAACAATATGAACATCACCCTCATGACACAACCAAAAACACTAATAAGGAGAGAAAAACTAGCATCTAGATCAACCTTGTTCACTACTATACATTTTTCCTTTACCCTAGTCATCCATCAAAATGTATACATTAACCAAATGTTGTATGCAGGGTGTGATCCAAATACCTATAGGATACCTCCCAATAACAATACTCCATGAAAAAATATTATTAGTCAATGTAACATGCAAGTTTCATAAAAATTCTAGAATCATTTTTATAGAAAACATTTTAATAGAAACATACATTTCTTTTGAAGTAACCATCAAAGTGAACCATGTTGCAATGGTAAGTACAATATCACAAGTGGGAACTATGTCAAAGGGAAACCCTATAGGATCTACCTCTTGTGGGACACTATGTACCTTGTATATTAGTGAAATGAGGTAAAATAACCATGACCCACAACATACTCATGAATTATCCAATTGAGTTGAATCAGTCGAATATTCTAGTGGTATCTATTCATCATCATAATTTTGTTAGTGTAGTAATCATAAATCCATTAAGATGATTCATGGACAATCCACTTATGAATCAACTAGAATACTATTCATTATCTACCTACCGAGATACCATAGATTCCATTTTCCCTCAATTTCTATTCCAAATATCACATAAGACATCACTTTGAAACATACATAAGCCAATCATTATATACTACCATGGTAGACCACCATTTTCAAAACCAAAACAAAATTTTAATCCAAAATCATAGAAAATATATTCGAATATATTCTTCTCTCCATTTAAACATTTTTTCAAACACCTTAATGAAGAGAAAAAATGAAGCACACATGAAAGAAAAATGGAACATAACTCATTTCTTTTAGAAAACCATCATTAAACACAAACACACCTTGAATCCTATTAAAAAAATTTCATACCAAATGAATAATATACAGAAAATAAAAAGAGTTAAAAATAATACAAAAAACACCATATAATTGTTAATCATGGAACCACATACTTTAAGTGTATAATATTTTGAAAATAGGTTCTAAACTAGAACCCCATTACCATGAGACTTTATAAATGTAATATTGAACCAAGAACATCATGATTGAATTTGAAGAAGAATTATATAACCCTGAATAGGTCACCTAACCCATTAGATATATGGAACCTTAAAAATAATGAAGACAAAACCTATAAAAGAGGAGAAATTTAGATATAAAACCACTTACATGATGGTTTATTTAATAATCCCCAACAAAATAACATCAAAAATAGAGATTAAAGGGAGAAAGGAGGAGGGGAGGAGGACATTATAGTAATAAATCCTAAGTGGGGATGATTTACGGTTTTTATGGTTAAATATTGAAGGGGCGAATAGTAAAAATATAATTTTTAATGACCTGAGAAATTCACATGATTTACCCACATGGTTTTCGAATCCATGTGGCAACTATTATCCCCTCTCTATCCAAGAGGTATATTCTGCACTATTAGCATGTATAGTCTTCAATCCATGAGCCAGTTGTACGATTCTCATCTATCCAAAAATTACACTAGGTAACATTGTTTCCTAGGCAAGGGTAAAATGTTTGACAAACCATGCACCAACTATGCGCCACTTGCTTTCATGCCCAAATTCTTCATTTTTAACCATAATATCAAGGGGAAACTATGGGATTAATTACATATTTTAATTAAATTAGAAATTACATACAAACACACGCATGTGAAAATTTTCATGATCAGTTTTTTAGAATGTTTTTCTTCAATATTATAGTGTTCATCCTTTCACTGAAATTGAGGGATTATATCTATATTCAAGATTAATGTTTCATTACATAAATTCATATTTTAAAGGTAATTGTTTTTAATTTAGGAGAAAATTTATTTATTTTATACTTATAAAAATTAGTTATCGATTCATTTTTTTCATTTCATTGTGTATAATACTTTTTTTGTTAAAGTTTAATGAATTTTATAAATTTTTTACTTGATGGAAGTATAATATTTTATTTACTAAAATTATATATATATATATATATATATATTAGTTGAAACAAAAAGATATTAAAATTTTCAATTTTTTTCTTAGAAAATTATATATTTTTTATATCAAGAAGAAATAAATAAAAATAATTTAGATTCATATAGGTCATCGCATAATTATTAAAATTTAAGAACAGTTTTTGACTTAATACATCATATTTTTCATTCATTTTATCCAAAAACAATATTGGGTGACAACGTTAGCCAATATTTTTTCAATATTCTTAACATTATGTTATGACTATGATTTATAGGATTCAACTAAAACTATTTGTGTTTTAATAAAATAATTTGTAACAAAAACATTTATGGATATTAAATATAATTTTTAGATCTCACATTGTCATTCTAAACTCATATCAAATTTAGTGCATATTTCAATATGGTAAAATATTTCATGAAGATTTTTCTAAAAAAAAGATGAATAAATTATGGGATTAATATATTAAAGTATACGTGTTTTAATAATAATTTCATATTTTGTTATGGTGAAAATAAATTTTTTCTTGATTTCCTTCACGTATTACCATATTGTGTTTGGGGATTTCAATAAATGAGTTCCTTCAATTCTCTTCATATCATTGTAAATGCATCATTTAACCTATAAATTATACCATATAAAATTTACCACTATTTTTATAATGAAAATTTAAAATTGGTGATTAATGTTATTTATTAAGGGTTAATGAAAGAGGGATATTGATGACTCTTTAGAATTATATATTCAAAACGAATGCTCTGTTGTGTAATAGGTGGTAAAAAATAAATTTTAACTTGATAAATGTATACATATTCCTTTACTAATATACTAAAACATAGATTATAAATAATTATTTAAATAAAATAAGTTCCTAGTGTAATTTATTATTGATTTTATTCATAATAATATCATTTATTTTCCACCTGATCACTAATCATTATGATTATTCTTCTTTATGTTTTAAAATAATCGGTTTATATATATTATTAAAGGCTTATATTATATAATATATTCATATTTTATATTGTGATATTAGATATTTAATGGATCATAATTTGATAATTTTTTGAATAAATACTAACGAATATGAAAAAGAAGTTGATAATTTCATAAATTTTTTTAAATGAAGTATCTGAAACCTAGTTTTGATTTTCATTACATCCATGAAATCGTAGAATATAGAAATTTTAAATTCTATTAAAATAAAGGATCATATCATTTTCTTTTGCCTTATCCAAATTTATACAAATTGAATCAATACTAGAGAAATAATAAAAAATTAAAAATATAGTGTTGGTAAAAATAATTTGAATGAGACAAAAACCGTATTAATGTATTAATTCATTATATAGGCATTAAAAGCATAAAAAACTATTATTGATGGATTTAATGAAGATTCTAAGAAAATAATAATCTAGTGTTTCACTAAATATATAGTTTTATCTTTATTTATGAGATTATGTTTCATGAACGAAAGCTACATGTGGAGGGATTAAATTTTTTACTAGTTATTTGAAATTTTAAAAGTGTATACTCATGAAGGATGTGTGTTTCCAGATTTAAATTTTGAGGAAATGAAAATATTTTTCCAAATTTTATTGGGCTATAGAATGATACATTACTAACCCAATTCCGTTTTTATATGATATAATGTGAATATATATCAAAATTTCCTAAATTTGGGACATCATGCTATAATATGGAACGCAAATTCCACTCTAAATTATTATCATGTACTAGAATCTACCCTCCTTTTAAAATTTTTTTGTACCATTGAATTATTTTTTAATAAAATTCATTCAATTAATTATAATAATTTAACTCGGATTAATTCTTATAAAACAACATCAAACCTCTTACTAAAAAATTTGGTACCTTCCAATATATCTTCTTTTGGATTTTTTTTAAAAATAAATTGATCGGAAAATGTTATGATGGAATACATACAAGAACATATATGTTGGTAACATACTTAACCCTATTTATTTACTATACTAGATGAGATTTGGTAAAAAAAATCCTAATATTTGAAGTGGATTTAAAAATATTAGAATTGTTATGTTCATAAATGGAAAGAATCATCATCAAATCCTAATTAGACAACATATTTAATGGAATATTCTTTTAGTATTTTACATATTCCCACTTCCAATACGTATGAAAGAAGAAATATATTATGATTATTTTGATGATTTTTTGAGAAAAACAACCTTGAAAAGATATTGATATGTATATTTCACCATTTATTGATGATTTGATGCTTTAATGGGAGAAAGGTGTTGAATTTTTCTATTCATACAAGGAATAATATTTTCTTTTTAATGTTATGATAATTTTAACTATAGATGATTTTATTATTTATAGACATTTTTATGGTTATAGTGTTAAGGGACATAATGAATTCCACTTTGTGAAGTATAAATATTATATTATTAAAATTTTTAATGTAAGAAAGACAATGTACATTGGAAATTGGATATTTTTTGAATTTATCATCCTTAAAATATATTGGAAAATGAATTTAATGGTTTGGATGAATATAAGATTCCCCAAAACCATTTTCAATAGAAGAATATTATGATAGGGTAAAAATATTGATTTATCATTGGGAAAGAAATGATGTTATATTGATCGAAAATATATATGGAAGAAGTATTCTACCATTTTTGAACAACCTTATTGGATATTTTTAGAGACAAAACATAAAAGTGACATTATTCATGTTGAGAAAAAATATGTGAATGTTTTATTAGAATGTTTTCGGAATAAAATGAATTATCAAATAAGGATTTTCATGAAATAATTGAGTTGATATCAATGGTAATATGATTGATGTTATCATTCACTATAAAAGGAAACCAATGATATTGAAATTATGGTTCTTAGGAATTAAGAAAATGTGTGATGATAAATATTTGTCATTTTCTATATGTTATTAATGTACCCATGGGATATTGTTGATATATGAAAAGTTTTATGTGATTGAAGGATTGTAAATTAATATGTATAAAATCACATGACTATTAATTATTGATGTAATAACTACTACTAGTCACATTTTTTGGTATATTTTCAACACTTGTTAAAAAGAAAATAAATAGTTTATAAAAAAATTTCAAATCCTTTTTATTTATGTTGGATGTATTATCTTGAAATATAAATGAATAATTTTAAAGAATTTATTAATACTACGTATCAAAAAGAGGAATTTTTTTTCAAGAACTGTTACTAAAATGGTTGATCGGGTTCATTAATGGTCATTTGTATAATGTGATCCATATTGGGATCCATTTATCTCAATTTATGAGAGTTGAAAGTGAAGGTATAGGGATTCATGGATTAAATGTAGTGTTTATTACATATGATGAAGTTATATAGACTCATTTATACATTATTAAGAACACATATGGTATTCAACCATATAAATTAAAACATTGAATAATTAAACATATGATATCTAAAAAATTGAAAGTGATTTATGAATGATCTTAATTAGTATTTTGGTTCATGGTTAAATAAAAAATTATGCAATATTATATGTACAACAGAAAAACTGAAATTTTTGGTTGGAGGACCATATTTTAATTTTATTACATGTTCTGGTTTTCATATTAATTATTACACACTTTAAAAAAAATATAATGAATAAAGTACCATTCAAAAAAATCTGGTAATCCTTATTTCTAAATTAACTCATTTTTTGATCTGAAAAGATAGAAACCCAATTTCTGCATTAATGAAATATTTTGGATTTGTTGAGGATATTTTGTAAATTGATTATACTAAATTTTGAGTCACACTATATAAGTGTAGCTGGATTGATAGTAATAATTATGTGAAAAATGATGATTATTGGTTTACAATAGTTAATTTGAACAGATTAAGTTCCAAAGTGGAACCTATTATCATGGTCAAACATGAAAATTAAATACATTATTGAATTTATCAAATGAATAATTAGAGGTTCATCACTTTTTAGTGGGAAAGAATTTATTTGCGTGATGAGGATGAAGATTATGTTATGAATATACTTGATTATTATTCATATATTATGTGATTTATGAATGATAAAATTGACCATGATTGAGAAAGAATCCATGTTTTATGTAATGATCTTCATGGAGGGATATGATAAAATAATAAATTACATTCCTTATTTTCTAGATACATATTTACATATTTTAAAATTTCCAATAGTAAATAATTCTATTTTCATTGTTGATTAAATATTTAAATATATATATATATATCATGGTTATTTTTATGAATTTTGGGTAAAATTGTATATTTGACAGTTATTTTTTAATAAATATTATTTAAATACTAGATATATATCATAATATTTTTTTATATATTTACACATATGAAAATAATTTTTTATATAAGTGATATTTTAATTTATAAATGTTTCTACCTTTTAAGGTTCCAATTTATATTTAAATGCATAACTTGCTTATTTTGTGGTCAACAATCATGACATCATTTTCTTAATCATAAACCTATATTATAATATTTTTTTTGCTAAATATTTTTCTAATAATTGTTTTTTACATTCACTTTTTAATAATATTAAGGTACATTGAATTTTATTACAAGTGTCTACTTCAAGGAAAAATACATAGGTAGAAGAATATTTACCCAGATTCATGAATGTTTACATATTATTAAATATTCAATAATATAATTATTTAATGAAATAGATCACATAATTTAATAAACGTTATTGATGTTCTGCTGATGCCCCTCCCATGGAAGCTTCTCTTTATTATTGTATAAAGAAATCAAATAAAAGGTTTCGTAAAAGTGGATTATACATTTTCCAAAAGTTTCACATTCTCAGGGAGACTGGGGATTACATATTTATTTTGATGCTATTTTTTTTTCAAATAGACAATATTCAATTTAGTTTACCAGTTATATCACCATATCGAGTCATTACAGTATTTTCATTTTATATCATGATTATAAATCTATTTATTAGTTGCATTAGGAGATGCCAAAAAAGTTTAAAACTGTAAAATTTATCAATGGATTTATTTTTGTCTCATTTTTTAAATATTATATATTTTACATGGTGAATATTTAATTTATTAAATTATAAATTATAATGATTTTTCAATAAACAAATGAAATTATGAAACAATTTCTATCCATATATACTTTTTATGGTTTTATTTTGAATCAAAATTAAATATTTTTCAAAAAGTTATAGGATTAAAACCCAAGCATCAATTATAGGGTTATAGATATATATACATGGAAGAAATTCGATGCCAAAATATATGATGATTAATTAATGCTATGATAAATATTTTATATTGTAAAATTTATGTTTTAGTTTACTTTTTTTGTAAAAATAATGTAGGTGATCTCACTATGAGATACAGTTATAGAATATAAATCATATTGATGTTTCCCATGGTGGGTATCAATTTTTGGAGGATAAATAGATTATAGAAAAATTTTATATATTAATATATCATTCTACTAGTAGTTCAAAATAGGTCCATTTTTTCTTCTATCTCCCCCCAATCACAATTAAAAATAGAAACAAGTGATAAGAGAAAAATTAAAAGTATACTATAGAAAAATCTAATTAAGTTTCTGAATAAATTATTTGAAATTAATTTTTATTTTCCATGAATGTTTGAATTTTTAATCCAATAATAATATTATATTTTAATTATTCATTTCAAGATGAAATTTAGGAGAAATCAATGAGAAGTAATTCAATCCTAGAGGGTAGGACGGACATCCTAGATATTGCTTTTGGAAATGGAGAACTCATTTGATATGTATGTGGATATGAAGAGGGTGTTAGTGATTGAATTGTTTTTGGTCATATAAGTATGAAATAAAGAGTCAAAAAAATAGATTCATTAAAAGGTGATCTGAAATACTAGAAATAGTGTATGGATGATAAATTCAATCATCTATCAATTATATGTTTGGTCAATTGACGAGACAATCATAACATGCATAACATGGACAGCCTATGTAGCATACTAAGAATGAAAATCCTACACAGCCTTCACATCCTACTTATTTGGATCCTCCACATCCTAATTCATACTAAACCATATACTATTTTATTTTAATGAGATCCCCATGTATTTATTTTAGCATGCATACTCATAGATAGTTTTTGGGATACTTTACATCATAAGAAAATGAAGAGAGGTTAGGTAAGAATATTAGCATATTATATTATTGATCCAACTAGTCGTCTAATATATCTTCCGGAGGATGTTTCCAGAGATAGAGATTGTGTGGATTAATTTTTACATAGGCTTCTTTATTATCTAATATATGAGGTATTCATTTTTGATGAAACATTATTTAAATTTTATTAAAAATTAATTATAATTTTTTCAAAAATTTAATTCATATTATATTATCTAAAATTCAATGAATTTATACATGAAAAAAAAAGAATTTTGTGCACCAAAAAAATAAAATTCTTATGATACTTTTGATGGGACAATAATATTTTACCATATTTATTTTATACATTAATAATTATTTCATTTGAAATGGGAAGACAAATGGTTGGTGAAAACATTAAATTGAAAAATGGGAAATATATCCTTTTTTAAATTTTGATAGAGGTTATAATGTTAAATAATTTCATGAAGGGTTCACAATTTATATTTCACTGAAAATGGTGAGCCATTCAGTTTATCATGAAAGTTTATTTTAGGTGGTTTTATGTATATGCAATTATTCATGTTGGGTTCACCATTTCCATCTTCTATTAAAACTCCCAATGGATCTGACATCCATAACATAGTATATACCTACTTTCCATGGGATAGAGGTCCTTTGGGGTTTCATACCCAGTGGTGCTTAGGAAATAAAATTGTTGAGGACGATGGAGGGTCAGACTCATCACAGACTTTTGAGGATAATTTCTTCCTACTTCAACACTTTCATATATATTTATGATATGTTCGTGAATCTCTTTATAAACAAAATACAAAAAGGATTCCCAAAAAAATGATCAAGTGTTGAACCCTTATACATGCCAAGGTTGTTATATTAATTGGTCCATCTATATTTATTCAAGGTTATTCATCAATTTCCCATTAATGAGTTGATTATTATATTTTTGATCCATATTACCAAAAAAACCTAAGAGTTTACTGCCGTCTAGAATGGTGTAAATATCACAATGTTGTAACGAACCGTCCTCGGGGGCCATACCGTGACTACCCCATGCCCGCCATCCATAGGCCAGAGGATGGAAACTAGCACCAAAGGCATAAATCCCGATAAAAAGGAAAGTAATTGCCTTTATGAAACATAAACACATACAACTAGAGTACAAGAGGAAGATAACACTAAGTAAAACTGAATACAAAACTAGTGCTGAATGTAAGGGGCCGGAAATACAAGCCCAATCGTAAAGTACATGGTAAATGATAAAACAACTGGGAGGTGACAAGGAGCTCCAGGATCATCCACCACGGATCCTACCTGAATGGTAGGTACATATAGCGTAGCTCCTAGATCATCCAACACGGATCCTACCTGAAGGGCAGGTAAAGTTAGCCTCCTCGGCGCCCTCGTCCGTCAACCTCCTCCGGGTACCGACTCATCGTGAGGTCCACATCCAGGTATCGAATCGTCGTGGGGTCCACCTCCAGGTTCCATACAGTCCTCGTACACTCGGCCTCTTTCAGCGCTTTCTGTTGTCTGCATCCAACACAACGAGGTTCGGGTATAGCCCATGTAGGGGTGAGTATAATGATACTCAGTAGGGAACCCAAGACCCTCAAGGTCTCACTATATCAAACAAGGATAAACCAAAATGTAATATCACAATAGATAACCTTTAATTGGGTATATGACCATACATATACCTATGTTATCAAGTAACCAATCTCAATCATGAGGAAAAACACAAAGGTCAATGACTCAGATCAAACCAGGATTTTCATTATCGAAACCACAACTACTGGAGTACTCTTCCTATATCGAGTACAGTGGCCCTATCACGACTTTGAGGTGCTACTCACTAACCTTAGACTACTGAAGTACTCCTCCTGTCGAGTACAGTGGGTCTGCTTCCAAATATCGGGCGCTCCATCCGCTATGGGTATGCCACCAAATATCGGGCGCTCCCCCTAATAGACTACAGAGGTACTCCTCATGTCGAGTACCGCAGGTCTGTTTCCAACTACCAGGTGCTCCTTCCGTCGTGGGTCTACCTCCAAATACCGGGCACCCCGTTCACTGGGCTAATCGAATCACTCTGAGTCGAATCGGTCAAGCACTCATTAGGTCTACAGCTACTAGGTCTCTGCACTCCATACACTCATCTACTGGAGGGTCCGCTCCATGAGCTTCTGGTCAGTACATCCAAGTGTCATAAAGTCTAACATAGAAGTAACATAAAGGACCGCCTCGTCATAGAGATTTCAACGCAATAGATGGAGCGTCAATCGGACGCTCGGTCTGTGAGTTATTAGCATTTCCGTTCTAGGGGCCCGGTTGGATTTCAGGTATAATCCAACCCGGCCATACTTGAAATACATCCAAACCGCATGTGATGTATCCCGAAAGAACTGTCTAATCAAGAGGAATCCAACGTAGTCGACGACACGTCAATCAGACATCTGGTCTTTTTGTTATAAGTGTTTCCGCTCTGAGGGCCCGGTTGGAATTATGTTCGTTCCAAAACAAGCCGTTTTCCAATGTTATCTGAAACTCACTCAGAGTTTCGCAAAAGGACCGCCTCTTTGTTTGGGTCTCAGTGCCGCAGATGGAACGCCAATTGGATGCATGGTCTTTACAAAATTCATGTATAAGTGAAAAAGGGCTCGGTCCGTTAGGCACGATGGGATGATGGGTCGGCTCGACTCAGTATTGGTGGGTTCGAACCAGCAATGGTGTCAGACAGGCTTGGTGAGTCATGCGTCTTGGCCCGTGGGGCGCGACCTTAACCGAAGAGGGCGCAGCCTGACCCGATGTGGCAGGGCGCGGCCCGGCCAGGCCCGGTGCGACCTGACCCAAAGAGGTGAGGCCCGACCGGGAGCAACCCGGCGGGGTCGGCCCAAAGGCCGAGCGGTCCGAGGAGGGGGGCGGCCCCCAACTACCCAAAACGGTGGAGGAAAGCAGCTCCACTCTCCCAAACCAGCCTGCTAGGCCAGCCGGCCTTCTGGCGCATGCGGCCCACACAATGGGCCGCGGTTTTTGTCAGAGGAGCACCCTCCTGGCCTCACGGTTCAGCTCCGCCTAGCTGGCCGATAGGCTGAACGGTTCTCCAGCGTGGCGCCCTCCTGGCGCCATGGCTCCCCTTTGCCCGGCCGGCCGACGGGCTGGCCGGTTCATCCGCCAAAGCGGCCTGCCCTATGCGGGTCGCGGTTTCCGTAGCGCGGTGCCGTTGTTCCTTCCTTCGGCCCGGACTCCTTTGTCAGTCAAGCGGCACGTGGTTGCGGGCCGTAGTTCCTCCATCTACGTCTGGTGCTCCGTTTCCGTCTTTGTTCGTCACTACTTCCTGATTCCAAACAAGTTATGAAACGATGGAGGGTCGTTGGGCCATGTTTGTTCTGTCCACGCCCTCCGCGTAAGATGGTAACAATCGACCAAGATGTTCACTCAAATACAACAAGAACGATGGAGTAATTATTCTAAAAAATTAATCAAACCCCCTACCTCGAATAATTGATGTTTCACGTTGGGCGTCGTGGAGGACGGCGTCGCGGGGTGAGATTTCTTTGACGTCGTCAGTGTTTGCTCGAGAAGGAAGTGGTGTCTCCTCTCTTGTCGCGGAGAAGAGAATGGGTGGCGCGTTGTCGTTCCTTGTGGAACCAGACTTCTTTATCTAAGAAATCATCGTTCTTCATTGGAGGGCGATGCTCATCAAAAACTCAAGAGATCTCCCCAATCATCCTTCTCACAATGAAAGCCCTCCTCCGGTAAAATAATATGCTCCTCCTAATATTTTATTGCTAATGCAAATTGAAATTCAAAATCCAAATTACCTCATTAATTAAATGAGTTGGAAATTAATTAAAGGGAGGGAGAGGAAAGAACCTCATTAATTAAATGTGTTGGTATTTAATTAAAGAGAAGGAGACGAGAGGGAGAGGAAAGATCCTCATTAATTTGAGGGGGTTGTCATGGATTAATGGAGTGAGGGAGGTTGAGTGATTGGAAAGTAAAGGGGGGTTTACAAATTAATGATGGGGTTTAAGGAGTTTAGAGGAAAATAAATGGTTTGGGATCATGTGAGCCCCACCTCTCTAACATCAACATATGGGTAGTTAGGTGGCTGTGGGTCCCAACCTTAACTACCCATGGGCGGAATTAACCTTCTTAGATATATATAATAAAATTGTACAAACAATTTTATTTTCTTCTTAATTAAACCCCAATAAATAACTTCTCCTCCCGAGGAAACACGACTACGGTAAAGATCCCCTTAAGAAATTATCGGCGTTTCGAGTTCATCGGTGCCCTCATATTTCAATTCCAAGCACCGGTTCAAAAGATAGAAAAACCCACTCATTCGTTCACTGAACGTACTCGATCTAAACTTCGGAAATTTATTCCGGGCACACCGAGACTCTGAATCGAGTGACGTCAGAAGATACAGACTCGAAAAATTCAAAATAAGTTAAGGAAAACAATTTCCTTGATATTTCCCAGTCTTTACATTAATCTCACCTCAGGGATTTACGTCCTTGTAAAGCTATGAGATAAACTAGGGAAACAAAAGGATGCTGAGCATGAATCCAAGACTCTTGCTCCCATGTGCTTCCCTGGAGGTTCTTGTGCTTCGAGTGAATGGACACTAGAGGAATCTACCATCCACATAGGACCTACTCTTGTCAATACTCAATGTCCACTGGAACCTCTGTGAAATTCTACCTGTCATCGATATCTAGATCCTCGTGGTCGGTGATGTGAAACAGGTCATGCAGGTATCTCCTCAGCTGAGATACGTGGATGACGTCGTGCATCAGGTGCAACTGTGGTGGACGGTCCAAGTGATAAGCCACCTCACCTACTCTGATGAGGACCTATAAAGATCCGATGAAACATGAAGATAAATTACCGCCTTGGCCAAACCTCTGTGGACCTCGTGGAGGTGCGACTAGTAATAAAACGTGGTCGCCATCCTCAAACACCAGTGGTCTCTGTCTCCTATCAGCATAGGACTTCGGTCTGCTCTGTGGAGTCTTCATCCACACCTGGATGATCTCCACTTTCTCTAACGTAGTATGCATCATCTCTGGTCCTACATGATTTTCTAATATTTCCCCTTTTCCTAAAATAGAAATCTTGTCTCATCCTCTGAATGAAACACAATCTTTTCCTAATACTATCAATCCTAAAATGAATGATACCAATTAATGCCATGAACGACGTCGTAAGGACTCAATGCTACTACCAAGAGATCAAACCATCGCTCTTGCCTCCAAGGGTTGATTCACACTATCGGCATCTATGTGTGGTCATTGGGTCTCCTCCAGTAGGAATCTTGAAAGTGAGGGTCAAGTCAACAAATTTTTTTACTGGTACCTCTTAGTATTAACCATACAAAAATGACAGGAAAGTAAATGTCACAAAGATATGTTTCTTTTATTACTGCAGCTCGAAGTACAAAGAAAAAAAACAAACACAACAACAATAACATAGAAATTAGAATCACCAAGAACAATGTCCTCCATGCATGGAACTAGTCCCGCTTCTATCCACCTGCTTCCGGAGCTCCAGGTGGTGGTGGTGGCAACACCACGAAGCGTCGTCCTCCACAAGTTGCACGACCAGCTCCTCTTCCACGGTCACCTGCCCCTTGTGGTTCGACTTGATCGAACCTCTGCCTCTTCATAGGAGGTCCTTCATCACTCTGATGATTGTCTATACAGCGGGTCATACAGTTTGGTGCCATGTGACCAAGCCTGCCACCGGAGTAACACATCCCACTCCTGGCACGACTGGATTTATCTCCACTCCGGTTTCTGCGCACAACTGTACCTGAGTCGTGTAGTCAGCCACTAGTTTGTCTGGTCCTCTTGGACCCCTGTGTCGTCTGTCTACTGCCAGCTGCAGAAGACTCCACTGCAAGTCGACTAGTGGTGTGTCCCGCTACTGGAGACTGCTCAGAAAGGAAAATCTCCACTAGAAGGGCTCGCTCCAACACTCATGTCTAAGTCAGAATGTTGTAAGAGATAACTGAAGCTTTGATCACTCGCCTGAGTCCCTTCTCGAAAATCCAGGCCCTGAAGAACGGGTCTCGTACCATATCAGTGGAGTAGCAAGAGAGGTCTATGAACTTCGCTGAGTAATGATCTACACTCATGCTACCCTAATGCAGTTTTATTAGCTCTTATATCTGCACCGCTCAAAGGGTGGCTGGTACAAACTCCACACAAAATAGGCTCTCAAAGTCTACCCATAGAAGTGATGCCTTGTCATGCATCTAGAGCATCAGGCTCCACCATCTGGCTGCATCTTCCTGAAAGAGGCTGCCATCAAGGATCACCATAAAGTCCGCTGGTGTACCTACTATCCTGAAGACTCTCACCATAGCCTCTAGCCAATCCTCAGCCACCTCTGGGTTCATCTCTCCCTGGACCTGGGTGGCCTCTAGCACTGGAACTCGTGCAATGCAATCAAGCAGTGTGCATCGCCTGCTACTGGGGCTGGTGGTATTGGTGGACCAATGAAAAATAGTACCGTTGGTGCCTCTGTTGGTGCCTCATCTAGGAAGGAGCCCAATACTGAGGTCTCATCGCTCGACGGGCTGTCAGTACGCACAACTCTCAGGGCTCTAGCTGGTCGTCCGTGGGGAGGCATCCTGAAAAAAATAGTTGTGTCACGGTCAAAAGACTATACTTGGTGAGATAACCTAGTTTGAGCTGCCATAGTGAAAACTTTTGGAAACACACACACAATCAGTGTTTTCGTGCACTGAGTCAGAAATCAGATGTCAGGGTCCTGATGTATGGATACGTCGGCCACCACACTAACACTGGACTCCCTGATCTGAAAACCACAGTCAGTATGCTTAACACTATTGGTTCACAGAAAAGAAAATATCAGAGCCCTATGTTCTGTGGTAGAACCAACTCATGTAATACCTATTTTTCACAACCCCTCCTTGGGGCCCATGTCGTGACTACCCCATGCCCGCCTTCCATAGGCCAGGGGCTGGAGACTAGTAGCAAAGGTGTAAATCATGATAAAAAGGTAAGGCATTGACTTTATGAAACGTAAACACATACAACAAGAGTACAAGCGAAAGAAAACACTAAGTAAAACTGAAAACAAAAGTGGTGTTGAAGGTAAGGGGCCTGAAATACACGCCCAATTGTAAAGTACATGGTAAAAGATAAAATAGCTGGAAGGTGAAAAGGAGCTCCTGGATCGCCCACCACGGATCCTACCTGAAGGGTTGGTATAGATAGCGTAGATCCTAGATCATCCACCATGAATCCTACATGAAGGGTAGGTATAGTTAGCCTCCTCAGCGCCCTCGTCCGTCAACCTCCTCCGGGTACTGACTCATCATGAATTCCACCACCAGGTACCTAATTATCATGGGGTTTACCTCCAGGTTCCATCCAGTCCTCGTACACTCGGCCTCCGTCAGCATTGTCCATCGTGTGCATCCAACACAACGAGGTGCGACCATAGCCCGTGTAAGGGTGAGTATAACGATACTCAGTAGGGATCATGAGACCCTCAAGGTCTCACTAAATTCAACAAGGATAAACCACAATGTAAGATCACAACAGATAACCTTTACATAGGTATATGCCCATACATATACCTAAGATATCAAGTAACCCATCTTAATTATGAGGAAAAACTCAAAGTTCAATGACTTAGTTCAAACCAGGATTCTGATTATCGAAACCACAACTAAGGGAGAACTCCTCCTCTGTTGAGTACAGTGGCCCTGTCACGCCTCTGAGGTGTTACTAACTAACCTTAGACTACTGAGCTACTCCTCTTGTCGAGTATCGCAGGACATCTGCCAAATACCGGGTGCTCCGTCTGCTCTGGGTCTACCTCAAAATACAGGGCGCTCCCCCTAATAGCCTATAGAGGTACTCCTCCTGTCGAGTACGGCGGGTCTGATGCCAACTACCAGTTTCTCCTTCCTCCATGGGTATACCACCAAATATCGGGTGCTCCTTCTACTGGCCTAATCGAATCAATCTGAGTCGAATCGGTCAAGCAGTCGTCAGGTTTACAGCTACTAGGTCTTCGTACTCCGTACGCTTGTCTCCTGGAGGGTCTGCTCCATGAGCTACTGGATGTTACTTCCATGTGTCACTAAGTTTCACATACAACTGACAAAAAGGAACACCTCGTCATAGGGGTCTTAACGCAAAAGATGGCATGTCAATCAGACACCTGATCTCTGAGTTATTAGCATTTTCGTTCTTGGGGCCCAGTTGGATTTTGGGTACGATCAAAGCTGGACATACTCCAACTGTGTCCAAACCTTTCATGAAGTATTCCAAAAAACTCCCTCATCAAGAGGAATCCAACGTAGTTGACGGAACGTCAATCAGAAGTCTGGTCCTTATGTTATAATCGTTTTCGCTCTGAGGGCCCGGTTTGAATTACGTTCACTACAAACCCAGTTGTTTTCAAAAGTCATCTGAAACTCACTCAGAGTATCGCAAAATGACTACTTCATCATGTGGTTCTCAGTTCCGCAAATAGCACGTCGATTGGACGCGCAGTCTATACAAAATTCAGGTTTTTGTGGAAAAGGGCCCAGTCCGTTAGGCCCGATGGGCTGACGGGTCGGGTCGACTTGGTTTTGGCTGGTCCAACCGGGAAAAGGGGTCAGACTGGACCGGTGAGTTGTGCGGCCTTGCCCGAGGGGTGTGTCCCGACCAAAAGAGGGTAGGGCCTGGCCAAAAGTGGCGGGGCGCGGCCTGGCCCGGTGCGGCCCAGCACGGTGCGGCCCGGCTGGGCGCGCTGCCCGGCTAGCTCGGCCCGAAGGCCGAGCTGTCCGAGGCAGGGGTGCGGCCCCCAGCTTCCCAAACCGGAGGCGCCAAGTGGCACCTCCCTCCCATACCTTCCTGCTAGGTAGTCCGAACTTCTTGCAAACACGGCCCACACAGTGGGCCACAGTTTTCTTTAGCGCGACGCCTTCCCTGCACCGCGGTTTGGCTCCACCCAGCCGGCCGATGGGCCGGCTGGTTCTCTAGCGTAGGTCCCTCCTGGCGCCGCTGCTCCCCTTTGCCCGGCCCGCCAATGGGCCGGCCGGTTTTTCCACCGAAGTGGCCTGCCCTATGTGGGCCGCGGTTTCCACAGCGCGGCGCCGTGGGGCGCCGCGGTTCCTTCCTTCAGCCCGAACTCTTTCGTCGGTCAAGCGACCTATGATTGCGGGCCACGGTTCATACATGTGCATCCAGCGCTCGGTTTCTGCCTTTTTTCGTCATAACTTCCAAATTCCAAACAAGATAGGAAATGACAGAGGGTCATCAGGCCGTGTTTGTTCAGCTCGCGCCCTCCGCGTAAGATGGTAACAATCGGCCAATATGTTCACTCGAATACAACGAGAACTAGGGAGTAATTATTTTAAATTAATTAATAAACCCCCTACCTCGAATAATTGATCTCGCATGTCAGGCGTCGCGTAGGATGACCTCGTAGGGTGAGGTTTCGTAGACATCGTCGGTGTGCACCCGAGGAGGAAGCGATGTCTCCTCTCTTGTCACGGAGAAGAGAATAGGTGGCACATCATCGTTCCTCGTGGAACTAGCATTCTTCGTTGAAGAAATTTTTGATCTTTGTCGGAGGGCGGTGTTCTTCAAAAACTCAAGAGCTCTCCCCAATCCTCCTTCTCACAACGAAATCCCTCCTCCGGTAAAATAATAGGCTCCTCCTATTATTTTATTACTCATGCAAATTGACTTTCAAAATAAAAATCACCTCAGTAATTAAATGCGTTGGAAATTAATTAAAGGGAGGGAGAGGAAAGACCCTCATAAATTAAATGTGTTGGAAATTAATTAAAGAGAGGGAGAGGAGAGGGAGAGGAAAGATCCTCATTAATTTGTGGGGGTTGTTATTGATTAATGGAGTGAGGGAGGTGGAGAGATTGGAAATTAAAGGGGGTTTCCAAATTAATGAGGGGGTTTAAGGAGTTTAGAGGAAAATAAATGGTTGGGGCTTGTGTGGGCCCCACCTCTCTAACATCCACACTTGGGTAGTCAGGTGGCTGTGGTTCCCACCCTTAACTACCCATGGGAGGAATTAACCTCCTTAGATACATAAAATAAAATTGTACAAACAATTTTATTTACTTCTTAATTAAACCCCAATAAATTACTTCTCCTCCTGAGAAAACACGACTATGGTAAAGGTCCTCTTAAGAAATTACCATCATTGTGAGTTCATCAGTGCCCTCAGATTTCAATTCCGATAAATGATTCAAAAGAAAGAAAAACCCACTCGTTCGTTCACTAAACGGACCCGATCTAAACATCGAAAATTGATTCCGGGCACACCGGGCCTCGGAATCAAGTGCCGTCAAAAGATAAATACTGAAACAATTCCTAAGAAATTACGAAAAAAACCGTTCCTTGAAATTTATGCACCTTTACAAATTATGTGATTGATCCTTTATGCAGCCTCTTACATATCATGTCTATAATAGGAATCAAAACCCAGATAGTTCACTGTACCCATTCATTTTAATTACTTTAAGAAATTATATATATGAGGGAATATATACTCTAGATGTTGGGATTAATCCTTAAGATGGTTTCCTATGTATTTTTGTTATGGAATGAATCATAGTCATTATAGTTCAATCAAGATTTGAGACTACCACATGGTAGATTTCCTTATATGGGTGATGTTATATCATGTCGTCAAATAGTGCTTAAAAACTTTTTATTCCCTAGATTGTATAATTTTATGATTCAACAAAGAAAAAGGAAGAATTTAACCAATCTCACCACATACGGATGCATGAATTATGCATCGTAGATGAAATTATGGTGTGTTTTATATAGATATTGAGTCTATAAAAGTCATTATGTATATTTTTATTATGAAAGGAATCAAATTTATTGATGTTATGTTACTCATCATAGAGGAAATTATGGGCTGTCTGATATAGATCTCATGCGTAATAAATGCACAATACATATCCCGATTATGATTGGAATTAGAGTTGTTTTAATTAAGATACCTTCTCAGTAAATTGGTCAGTGAAGATAAATTATAATCCCAAGGAAGATACTTGGTCCTAATTGTTGGAATTTCTGATACATAATAGGGTATAAACAAAGAAACATTATCATTATATTTTTGGAATTTTAAAAGATTCATATTTATTCTGGTGGTACAAGAAATTATATTTCATATAGATTATTTCTGTTTGGGGTATTGGCTAATATAAACTAAAGAATAGTTCATTATGTACCATGATTCCATCTTTACATGTCCTGGTTTTCTTTATGACATGACTTGGTTATTTTCTTGACACATCTTGATTTCCAACCTAACAAGTCTAAGTTGTCTTCATGACATGTTTGAGGATATCCAAACTTGCCTCTATTTATTAAGAGATATGTCCAAAGAAAATATCACGATGACATTCAATTAGATAGTGGAAATCACATGATCGTGGATGAAATGACTATAGGGTGTCGGGATACATGGGAGATGCTTCTAGAGAGGGTCATAAGAAATGAATGACATGTCTACGAGGCTATCTCAATATCTAACATGTAATCCAAGAGAACAATCCAAGAACAGGATGAATTTTTTGGTGGACAACACATGAGAATTGATGACATGTGTCAAGGGTGCTGCCTGATCAAGGATGACATGTTTTTAGGATTTCACATGATCTGGAGAACATGTTTGGAGGTTGTCTCATGATCGAGGATGAATTTTCCAGAGGAAATTTTGAGACCAAGATGACATGTCCGGGGCGCAAGGAATAAATTTGGTGAAGCCTATTAAGGATATCCCAAGATCATCCTAGAATTCTTGGAGTAATTATAAAGACTTGACTGGCATGAATGGAGAGATTCCTATGAAGTATGTGGCATTCCAAAATGGCATTACATGATTTACATGACATTAAAAAGGGAGGTTACCTGATCTAAGTGACATGTTGAGAGAGTGTTGAATGACTTTGGAGACAAGTCATGGTGATGTTTCATTATCTAAGTTAGTCATGTGAAGTGAAGTAAGATCAGTGTGTCCATCATTACACAAGTCTCCCATCATTTTCAGTATTTATTGTAGTCTTTATTTCATTTGTGCCTTATGTTTTTCATATCTCATCATATGTTTGGATTTTCATTACATATCTGACATGTGAGAAGTCCTTCATATAATCTAACTGATATTATAAAAGACCTTATCTTGATATATAGTGTGAACACATGAAGATTATATTCATATCATGTGAGGCACTAGTTACCTGAAATTTTCCTGGTGGAATACATTGTGAATGCATGACCTTATATTATGCTCATTCCTAACCAAATGTCTCACCATCATCTTGAAATAAATTCAGGTGATCTATACTTTTTTCTTTTGGAGAGGAATTTATAGGCCTTTCTTCTTTGATTATACACCACTTTGTGGGGTTCATATCTCAGGTATTTGAAAAGGAGTGAACGATAGAATTTTTTTGTTAATAACATTAGATGGCCCTTACATGGGTCATCCATGGTGAATCATGATATTTAGTGAATGTGGGAACATTTTGTGATTTCGATTTTTATAAGATCTAAATTATCTAATGAATTTTGACTAACCATGTTGATATTTCATGATACATTTATATGGATAGACATTATTTGTTTAAAGTCTTCATGAGATCAGGATTCCCTAGAGAAGTCTTTTGTGTAATCACATATAATTTTTAGTGGGGATCCCAAGGATAAGGAGGAAATGTTTAAGGGACCTATCATGATGGCTTGTATAACGACCCATACTTTACATACATGGTTATTACTTCAAAAATTGAAGCATAATTATTACAACATATAACAAAACAATAAAAGGACCGAATTGGTATAATGTCTTTAGAAACTGGGAAACATACTCAACTGGTTCATAAATCATCTACGTTGTATCCCATTTATTTCATCCTATCTAGAGTCCCTTTTGGGATATTTTACTTAATACCCTTCATCCTGACCTGGGGAAAAGAAAACATACAAAATGGTGATCTCAAATGCTTAGTAAGGGTAAACAAAATAAATATCAATCATATAATATTCATAAGAACATAACATTTTGAATATCTTAACCAGCAAAAGAGATCATAATATCATAACATGGGATAAATCATAGTGGTGAAATGTAATCCCAAATAATCAAAACATAAAACATGATACTTTTTGGCATACACACATAATCATAGAAAATCATTTCATATTATTCAAGACTCATAGCCAAGACTATCATAGCTGACAAAGTCCATTACTGAACCAAGTTCATTTCTCAATCCATTCCTGTATCACTGAACAGGTTTAACTTACCATTCCAGCCATGTTTATCTCATGAGATATAAATATTTACCCAATGCATTGGATGGAGATATAGGTCCCACCTATCTCATAATGAAACCATTCTCATGTGTGCCACAAAATCATAAATCATACATAATAGCATAACCCATGTAATAAAAATGGGATTCTTAAACATCATTCCATCAAAACATAATCCATATAAGATAAAAGGACATCATAAAATTAATTACACCATAACATAATCAAATAAATGTAAAAATTGGGATAGAAACAGAAACCTATATTATCGTACATTAAAAATAATTTTGATAAAACACTAGAACTCCATTCTTGAAGAAAATATACTTTCTACTTCAAAAACATTTTTCCTTTCTTAAAATGTCAAAAAAAATTAAACTAAAAGAATTTGATTAAAAATAAAATTGAAAACCTGTAAAGGAATCTTCATGGAAATAATGTTCTAAAAATTCATTCAGGCTGTATAAGTGAAAAAAAATTCTTCTCGTACTTTGGCCGGAAAAGTCAAAAAATGTACCTCGTACTAAAAACCACATTAGATTCCTTTAATAAATTTTACTAAAAACTCATCGAAGGGTAAAATTGGTTTCAAAAAATTGTAGGAGGATAGGAATAATATTACATATTGTGGGAATATGGATGTGGATGATAAATATTCCCCATTAAATTCTGAAGTATAAACAATCTCGGATAAAAATTGAGATTGCAAGATTTTCCATTACCTTAGGTCTGATTTGCTCTGTACATGTCCGAACCTCCTATATAATGATTTAAATAATGTTATTTACTTATTCCAGAATCTTAATCATTGTTATGATATCATATATTGTCATATTCTTAGCTTCTTATTGGTAATATTTCATTGTTACTTGTTATTCAGGTGTTTATTGTTTTTTTTGTTGTTATGCGTGTTTTGTCAAATAAATCCATATTATTATTTTTAGATTATTGATACCTCATTTACAGAATTTTATTAGTGTAATATATATCATATTTAGTCATTAAATGCATTTATATAATCATTATGCAATGATGATCTTGTAGAACGAGTCACATCACATCGTGGAGACGGTAGGCCATACGTACACACGAGCGATGATATCGTTCCGATGATCGTGGAATTGTATTGAAGTGTATTTATATTATTTCAGAATAAATATCACATTAAAATAATAATATATAGTTATTCTTTATACAATTATACCCATCCAATTAAGGTGGTGGTGGAAAAACTGATTACACCACGGCGTAGAGACGGTATTCCGTACGTACGCACCTGCGATGATTTCATTTTCCGTAGGATGTATAGTAGGTGAAATGGGGTTGTTTCATATATATAATAAAATATCTATATATAATTAATACTTATGTTATTACTTAAATATGAAACAACTAAAGATGAAGAAGTTGAAGAATAAAGAAATTGGAATGGATCGGTAATTGATATTTTCTCTTCTTTGACGTTCCTCTTCTTAACCTCCCCTTAGGGAACTAGGGTTGTTCTTGGAAGAAGACCAGGACCTCTAGGATGTTTCTAGGGATGTTTAGAAGAGATATTGTCAGGGGTTGACCGAGAATGAAGTCACAATGTGGTGTGAGGAGGAGAGGGAGGAGGTGCCCTTTTATAAGGGAGGGGAGGGGCAGCTTTGGAAAGTGTGAAACTATTATTTTATTATAAATTTAACTTCTGTTTAAAAAGGTCATAAAATCATTAAAGATAAAGATAAGATGAATAATGGTCTAAATAAAATCATCCAATAAGAATTTGACATGTTTTCAAAAATATGTTAATCATTATAATCTTATTTATTTAAATCATTTATTAATGAGGTAAATACTACATCATTATTGTGTCATACATTATTTAATTTCTTTGATGTCTAAAAATTATAAAATAAAAATAAATATGTAGGAAATATTTTTAACTTTATAATTAATATTTATATTCGAAAATATAATTTATATAACCCCTTATAAAAAATAATTACTAAAAGATTTTTGTTAATGTCAATTTTGTTTTTACATTAAATTAATTAATCCAAATTGTCATTATCACTACCAAGTGGCTCAATGGGGTCCCAAAATAGACCCAAGGATTCCCATGGTCGGTAACGACTCATATAATAAGGTTAGGACAAGTGTCATGGAAATTTTTAATTATTATAATTTTTTTTACCTTGAATTACCCTATTTACCTTTAACCGTAGTAAATAAAAGATACCGTAGTTAATATTCATAATCTCAAAAAAAATATAAGTAACATATTAAAATAATTTGGACCCACTTAATCCAAATATGGAATCCATTTTTCAAAATTCTAAACATAGAAGTTGCAGTAATTAATTTAAAATTAATCTCGTTGTTAAGAAAACGGGTTTTAAAAAGTAAAAACAGTGCCAAAGATTGAAATGTTTTTACCTATGAATTAAATGTAAAATTAATGAAAATGACTGAAATTATATTAAATGGTAAAAATATATTATATTTATTCTTTAAAACCATTAAATATTATAATTTAACCATATAAAGCATTGTGATGAAAAAAGTTGTTTTAAATTAAGATATAGTGTGTATTTACTATTAATTAAAATATGAACGTCATCAGAATAATATGAAAAATTTATACAAAGTAAATTTTTATATCCTTATTCTAAAGAAGAATTTTATTTTGTCAAATTAAACTTATAAGCTTTTCAAAAAGTATATTTAAAGGGGGTGCGCCATCAAAAGGCGGCAAAACTGCATTTTATGAAAAAAACTTATTTTACCCGAAAAATTTATTTTATTCTCATAACATGTTCTACAAATTATTTATGATGAATTATAATGTTATAAAATTTAAAATTCAGATAATAGTACTCATAACGGCTAGTTTATAATATTATATTAATATATCATTGTTTAGTGGAACTCGGTATTGCGTACTACACACGCTATCGAGGAAGGTCGTGATTGCGTGTAACACAAGCCAAGCTAGTATTGTGTGCTGTGAAAGATTCTTTTGATGTTGCGTATAACATAAGACATAAAAAAAAATACTTCTCATAAAATATCAAGGTGCTACATTCTATCCAACTTAAAATGAATTTCTCCCTCAAAATTCATCATTTTGTAACAAATAGATGAGGATACATCTCCCTCATCATATCCTAAAGATCCCATGTAGCTTCTTCTAATTGGTGGTTTCTCCATAAAAAATTAACCAATCAAGGGGTCTTGTTCTGTAGAACTTTTTCTCTATGATCCAGAATCTCTATCGGTTATTCCTCATAAGAATAATCTTGCTCCAACGGTACTACTTCTGAGCTTAGTACATGTGAAGGATCGAGTATGTACTTTCTCAGGAGAGATACATGGAACACATCGTGAACTTGAGAGAGATTCGGTGGAAGCTCCAATAATTAAGCAACCTTCCCAACACGATCAATTATTTTTAAAGGACCGACATACCTAGGGCTCAACTTTCCCTTCTTTGAAAATATCATTCCTCTCTTCCATGGAGATATTCGTAAGAACACTTTATCACCCACTTCAAACTCGAGGTCTTTTCTTAGGTTTTCAGCATAACTTTTTTGTTGACTCTGAGCTGGTCTTATGTGTTGTTGAATAGATCTCACCTTTTCTTCCATATCATCAACAATATCAGGTCCTAATAGCTTTCTTTCCCCAACTTCATCCCAGCAAGTTGGAGTTCAGCTTTTATTTCTATAGAGAGATTCATAATGAGCCATCTAAATACTGGTGTGAAATCTATTATTATAAGAAAATTCCACCAAATGTAGGTTTTGATCCCAACCACATTTGATATCCACAGAGCATGCTCTGAACATGTCTTCAAGAGTTTGAATTGTTCTCTCAGACTGACCGTCTATCTGAGGATGAAAAGTAGTGGATAAAATCAACTCTGTATCCTGAGTATGCTGAATACTTTGTTAGAACTTCGAGGTAAACCTCAGATCTCGATCAGATATAATGGAATGTGGTACTCCATGAAATCTTACCACTTCCTTTACATATATCCTGGAAATATGATTCAGAGATAAATCCTCTCTAATAGCGATGAAGTGTGCCGACTTCGTATGCCGATCAACTATGACCCAAATATCATTATTTCAAATGGATGTTTTAGGAAGTCCAGTGACAAAGTCCATAGTGATGTTTTCCCATTTTCATTCGGGTATGTGTAGTGGTTGTAACATCCCCTTAGACTTCTGTCTCTCAGCTTTAACTTTCTAACAAACCAAGCATCAAGAGACATATTAAGAAACATCTCTTTTATGGACATACCACCAGAAGTACTCTTTCAGGTCCCTATACATCTTCGTGCTTCCAGGATGAATAGAGAATGAATAACTATGAGCCTCATCCAACAACTCCTTCTTTAATTCTGATATGGGAGGAACACAAACCCGATTCCTGAACCTTATTATTCCATCACAATCAAGGTTGAATTCAATAACATTTCTCACCTTATTTTGTAACTCAACATCTTCTTTTTGTGCCTCTTTAATCATCACATGTATAGATGGTTGAAAATTCACTTGAGAAAGATAATATATTTCCCCTTATATTATAATTACAAGATCTATCCTTTGTAAATCCATAAATATTGGATCTTTTATGATCCTCATCATGGATAAGCTAGCATGGTCTTTTCAACTTAATGCGTCTTCCACCTTGTTTGATATTCCAGGGTGGTAAGGAATTGAACAATCGTAATCCTTAATCAGCTCAAACCATCTCCTTTGACACATATTCAACTCCATTTGTGTGAAAACATACTTTAAACTTTTATGATCAGTATAAATATCACACCGTTCACCATAAATAAAATGCCTCCAAATATTTAATGCAAATATTACCGAAGATAACTCTAAATCATGAGTTGGGTAATTTTGGTCACGGATTTTCAACTGTCATGAGGCTTAAGCTATCACCTTATCATTTTTCATGAGAACACAACCCAATACCTTTTTGGATGTATCACTGTAGTTCACAACCATTTCTCCAATACAAGGTAGTGTGAGCACAGGTGCACTGGATAACCTTCTTTTCAACTCTGTGAAATTCCCTACACACTCCTCCGTCCACATGAACTTAACTCCTTTTCGAGTCAACCTGGCGAGTGGATTAGATTATCGCAAAGAATCTTTCACAAAAGGTTGATAATAACCAGAAAAACCAAGAAAACTTCGGATATCAGTGACTATTGTTGGTCTCGACCATCTTTCAATAACCTCTATTTTTGCTGGATCCACAGATATCTCTTCTTTTGAGATTATGTGACCCAAAAATGCAACTTTTTGAACCCAAAATTTACACCTGGTAAATTTGGCATAAATCTTCTCCTTTCTCAGGGTCTTTAATAAAATTATTATGTGATATTTATGTTCTTATTTTATCGTTGAATAGACAAGAATATCATTAAAAAATACTACCACAAACTGATCAAGATAGTCTCTAAAGACTCTATTCATTATATCCCTGAAGATAGCAGGGGAATTAGTATGACCAATTGGCATCACTATAAATTCATAGTGTCCATACATTGTACGGAAAGTCATCTTTGGTATATCATATTTTTTGACCCTTAGTTTATGATACCCTGAACGAAGATCAATCTTGGAAAATAATTGAGCTCCACATAGTTGGTCAAATAAGTTATCAATGCATGGGAGAGGATATTGTTTCTTGATAGTGATCTTGTTAAGTTTTCGATAATCAATACAGAGTCTCATTGATCCATATTTATTCTTAACAAATAGAACAGGTGCTCCCCAAGGTCACACACTAGGACGTATGAATCCATTATCAAGATTCTCTTGGAGTTGATTCTTCAATTCTTGTAACTCATTTGGGGCCATTCTATAAGGTGTCTTTGAAATCGGCATAGAACCCAGTGTGAGTTCTATTGAAGACTCAACTTCACGATTTGGTGGAAGACCTGGAAGTTACTCTGGAAAGATATCATCAAACTCCCGTACAATGGGCATATTCTTAATCATGAGTTTCTCTCCAACAATTTGAGATAAATAACCTTCATTTATTGGAATCAAGATCCATAAGATGGAAGACAATTCCATTGGAAGGTTATGTTCATACTTTCATTGATAAACGATCATAGATTGATATGGAATATGATATGTGACTTCCATTCATTGGAAATTGATATGATCTCCATATAAAGAAAGCCAATCCATGCCCAGAATCACATCAAATTCCAATATAGGAACGATCACATGATTTGCAGGAAGCACATTCCCACAAACTTCAATCAGAGAATAATTGTAAACTTTTGATGCGACTGTTGTGCCATTAGGGGTTGTCACAGCTAACTCAACATCTAATTTTTGAGGTAATATGGTGATACCCTTAGAAAATTATTCAAAAATAAAAGAGTGGGTAGATCCAAAATAAAATAAAACATTTTCTACATTAGAGTGGATGGTAAGTGTACCTTTCACCACTTCGTTATCATACTCTACATCGCCGATAGTAATTGCATGTGACATTCCTTTTTCTTTGTCCTTAAGAGTTTGTTGACGTCGATCATCATCAATAACCCTTGGATTTGGGCCTTGATTGGTATAATTCCCCATCTCCATGCACTTGAAAAATTTAAGTGGAGGAGGTTCATTCTGTGTATCCCTTTCTTTGTTCACATCATTAGAAATCTTCTTCCCATTATTTCGACAGTCAAATGCCCGATGACCTTCATTTCCACACTTAAAACATTTGAATGTCCCTTTAATAAAATTTACTCCATGTTTCTTTCCACAATTTGATCATAAAGGAAAACTCATCTTCTTTGCAGTTTGGTCTTTAGATTTTCCATTGAATTTCATTTTCCTCTTCTTATCAAACCCATATGACTGATGGGTTATTCCAATCTCCATCTCAACCTTGAGAGCACATCGAACAATTTCCTCATAGATATTCAAGTCCCTTATGCAAAACTCCCTTTGAAGACTTGGTTTTAAGCCACTAAAGAATCGATCGATATTACTCTCAGGTTGGATAATAAATCCAGAAGCATAACTTGAAAGTCTTGTAAAATTTGATTCATAGGTACCAAAAGATTCTTCATCCTTTTCTTCAGTTCAAGAAACTCCCTCTCCATACTTTTTCGAAGAATACGGGGGACGTACTTATTGAAAAATATGTTCTTGAACTCATCCCATTCCATGGACTCTATTTCATCTCTTTGCCTCATATTCTTGATAAGATTCCACCATTGATCATCATCACCTTCCAAACGATACACTGCTATGATGACTTTGTTATGTTCTGAACATTGTAGAACTGAAAATATCTTTTCAGTGGTACTAATCCACTCTTCAGCCACTAATGGATCAGAAGACCCACTGAATGAATGTGGGAACTTCTTCATGAAGGATTCAACAGAATGTTTCTCCTTCCTTTGTTCGTTTGGAAGTCATGCATGGTTCATAGCTTTAGAATGTTTTGTGAGCATGGCTATAAGATTTTTCATTCTAGATCCAATAACATTTGGTTTCTCATGGGGACAATCATTGCATTTCCCGTCACATTCAGCATTAACACGGTTCCTTCAGGTTACATCCATTGACTAAAATCAATAAGCATAGTGTGAGAAACACTAATCATAATAGGAACACCACATAAAAAAGAATAAAAGTTTACACTTAAGGTCTTATCCTAGGTTATTCATGTACATTTATAAAACACTAATATTGAGTTCAATGGTTAGACATATCCTTAGGATTCTTACTAGGGATTTTACATCCTAGTTTCCAAAGGATGAATATACATTTACTATGATTCCAACTATAATGAACCATACATTACATACATGGTAATTACTTCAAAAATTTAAGCATACTTATTACAACAAATAACAAAACCATGAATGGACCGTATAGGTATAGTGTCTTTAGAAAGTGGGAAACATAAACAACTGGTTCATAAATCATCTACGTTGTCTCTCATTTATTTCATCATATCTAGAGTCCCTTTTGGAATATTATCCTTAATACCCTTCATCCATACCTGGGGAAAAAACATACAAACGGGTGAGATCAAATGCTCAGTAATGGTAAACAAAATAAATATCAATCATATAATATTCATAAGAACATAACATTTTGAATATCTTAACCTGCAAAAGAGATCATAATATCATAACATTGGATAAATCATAGTGGTGAAATGTAATCCCAAATAATCATAAATTAAAACATGATACTTTGTGTCATACACATATAATCATAGAAAATCATTTCATATTAGTCAAGACTCATTTCCAAGACTATCATAGCAGACAAAGTCCATTACTGAACCGAGTTCACTCCTCATTCTAGTCCTATATCACTGAACCAGTTTAACTTGTCATCCCATCCATGTTTATCTCATGAGATATAAATATTTACCCAATGCATTGGAGGGAGATATAGGTCCCACCCATCTCATAATGAAACCATTCTCATGTGTTCCACAAAATCATAAATCATACATAATAGCATAACCCATTTAATAAAAATGGGATTCTTAAACATCATTCCATAAAAACATAATCCATATAAGATAAAAGGACATCATAAAATTAATTCATTCATAACATAATCAAATAAATGTAAAAATAGGGACAGAAATATAAGCTTATATTATCTTATATGGAAAATAATTTTGATAAAACACTTGAACTCCATTCTTGAGTAAAATATCCTTTCTACTTCAATTTTTTTTTCCCATTCTTAACATGTCATAAAATTTTAAACTAAAAGAATATGATTAAAAATAAGCATGAAAACACGTAACGGAATCTTCATGGAATTAGTGTTCTAAAAATCCATTCAATCCGTATAAGTTAAAAAAGCATTCTTCTCGTACTTTCGCTGAAAAAGTTAAAAAATGCACCTCGTACTAAAAACAAAAAAAGATTCCTTTTATATCTTTTACGAAAAACTCATCAAAGGGTAAAACTGGATTCAAAAAATTGTAGGAGGATAGGAATAATATTACATATTGAGGTAACATGGATGTGGATGACAAATATTCCCCATTAAATTCTGAAGTATAAACAATCTCGGATAAAAATTGAGATTGCGATATTTTCCCTTACCTTAGGTCCGATTTTCTTCATCCGTGTCCGAAACTCTTATATAATTATTTAAATAATGTTATTTACTTATTCAAGAATCTTACTCATTGTTATGATATCATATATGTTCATATTCTAAGCTTCTTATTAATAATATTTCATTGTTACTTTTTATTCGGGTGTTTATTGCTTTTTTTTGTTCTTATCCGTGTTTTGTCGAATAAATTCATATTATTATTTTTAGGATATAGATACCTCATTTTCAGAATGTTATTAGTGTAACATATATCATATTTAGTCATTAAATTAATTTATATAATCATTATGCAATGAAGATCTTGTAGAACGAGTCGCATCACATCGTGGAGACGGTAGGCCATTCGTACACACGAGTGATGATATCGTTCCCATGATTGTGGAATTGTATTGAAGTGTATGTATAATATTTCAGAATAAATATAACTTTACAATAATCATATATAGTAATTCTTTACACCATTATACCCATCCAAGTAAGGTGGTGGTTGGAAAACTGATTACACCACGACGTAGAGATGGTATTCCGTACGTACGCACACGCGGTGATTTCATTTTCCATAGGATGTATAGTAGGTGAAATGGGGTTGTTTTATATATATAATAACATATCAGTATATATTTAATACTTATGTTATTACTTCAAAATGAATCAACTAGAGAAGAAGAAGTTGAAGAAGAAAGAAATTGGAAAGGACCGGTAATTGATATTATCTCTTCTTTGACGTGCCTCTTCTTAACCTCCCATTAGGGAACTAGGGTTGGCCTTTTAAGAAGACCAGGACCTCTAGGATGTTTCTAGGGAAGTTTAGAAGAGATATTGGCAGGGGTTTTCCGAGCTTGAAGGCTTGATGGGGTGTGAGGAGGAGAGGGAGGAGGTTCCCTTTTATAAGGGAGGAGAGGGGCACCTTTGGAAAGTGTGAAAATATTGTTTTATTATAAACTTATATTCGGTTTAAAAAGGTCCTAAAATCATTAAAGATGATTATAAGATGACTAATGGTCTAAATAAAATAATCCAATAAGAATTTGACATGTTTTGGAAAATATTTTAATCATTATAATCTTATTTATTTAAATTATTTATTAATGAGGTACATACTGCCTGATTATTGTGTCATAAATTATTTAATTTATTTGATGTCTAAAAATTATAAAACCAAAATAATCATGTAGGAAATAGTATTATAATTATAATTAATATTTATAGTCGAAAATATAATTTATATAACCCCTTATAAAAAATAATTACTAAAAGAGTTTTGTTAATGTCAATTTTGACTTTACATTAAATTAATTAATCCAAATTGTCATTATCACTACCATGTGGCTCAATGGGGTCCCCAAATAGACCCAATGATGCCAATGGTCGGCCAATACTCATCCAATAAGGTTAGGACAAGTGTTATGGTAATTGTGAATTATTATTATATTTTTTTTACCTTGAATTACCCTATTTACCTTTAACCGTAGTAAATAAAAGATACCGTAGTTAATATTCATAATCTCAAATAAAAATATAAGTAACCTATTAAAATAATTTGTACCCACTAAATCCAAATATGGAATCCATTTTTTAAAATTCAAAACATTGAAGTTGCAGTAATTAATTTAAAATTAACTCCGTTGTTAAGAAAACAGGTTTTTAAAAGTAAAAACATTGCCAAAGATTGAAATGTTTTTACCTATGAATTCAATGTAAAGTTAATTCTAATGACATAAATTATATTAAATGGTAAAAATATATTCTATTTATACTTTAAAACAATTCAATATTATAATTTAACCATATAAAGCATTGTGGTGAAAAACGTTGTTTTTAATTAAAATATAGTGTGTTTTGACTATTTATTAAAATATGAAAGTTATCAAAATAATATGAAATATTTATCCAAAGTAAATTTTTTATCCTTATTCTAAAGAAGAATTTTATTTTGTCAAATTAAACTTATAATATTGTAAAAAATGTGATTTAAAGTGGGTGCGCCATTAAAAGGCGGCAAAACTGCATTTTTTAAAAAATACTTATTTTACCTGAAAAATTTATTTTGTTCTCATAACATGTTCTAGAAAATATGTATGATGAATAATAATGTTATAAAATTTAAAATTCAGTTAATACTATTCATAACGGCTATTTTATAATGTTATATTAATATATCATTGTTTAGTGGAACTCGATATTGCGTACTACACATGCTATCGAGGAAGGTTGTGATTGCGTGTGACACAAGCCAAGGTAGTGTTGTGTGCCGTGAAAGATTCTTTTGAAGTTGCGTATAACATATGATTTAAAAAAATAATTCTCATAAAATATCAGGGTGTTACATTCTATCCCCCTTAAAATGAATTTCCCCCTCGAAATTTGTCACTTCGTAACAAATAGATGAGGATACCTCTCCCTCATCATATCCTCAAGCTCCCATGTAGCTTCTTCTAATTGGTGGTTTCTCCATAAAACATTAACCAAGCGAGGGGTCTTGTTCCGTAGAACTTTTTCGCTACAATCCAGAATCATTATCGGCTGTTCCTCATAAGAAAGATATTGCTCCAGCGGTACTACTTCTGAGATTAGTACACGTGAAGGATCGGGTATTTTCTTTCTCAGGAGAGATACATGGAACACATCAAGAACTTGAGAGAGATTCGGTGGAAGCACCAATCATTAAGCTACCTTCCCAACACGATCAAGTATTTCGAAAGGACTGACATACCTAGGGATCAACTTTCCCTTCTTTCTAAATCTCATCACTCTCTTCCAAGGAGATATTCGTAAGAACACTTTATCACCAACTTCAAACTCTAGGTCTTTTCTTTAGTTGTCAGCATAACTTTTTTGTTGACTCTGAGCTACTCTTATGTGTTGTTGCATAGATCTGACCTTTTCTGCCATCTCATCAACATGATCAGGTCCTAATAGCTTTCTTTCCCCAACTTCATCCCAGCATGTTGGAGTTTGGCATTTCCTTCCACAGAGAACTTTATAAGGAGCCATCTAAATACTGGTGTGAAATCTATTATTATAAGAAAATTCCACCAAATGTACGTTTTGATCCCAACCACATTTGATATCCATAGTGAAAGCTCTCAACATGTCTTCAAGAGTTTGAATTGTTCTATCAGAGTAACCATCTATCTGAGGATGATAAGTAGTGCTGATACTCAACAATATATCTTTATTATGCTGAATACATCGTTAGAACTTCGAGGTAGACCTCAGATCTCGATCAGATATAATGGAAAGTGGTACTCCATGAAATGTTACCACTTCCTTTAAATATACCCAGAAACGTTGATCTAGAGAGAAATCCTCTCTAATAGGAATGAAGTGTTCTGAGTTCGTAAGACGATCAACTATGACCCAGATAGCATTATTGCCTTTGGATGTTTTAGGAAGTCTAGTGACAAAGTACATAGTGATGTTTTCCCATTTGCATTGGGGTATGGGTAATGGTTGTAATATCCCCTTAGAATTCTGTCTCTCAGCTTTAACTTGCTAACAAACCAAGCATCGAGAGACATATTCAGCAACATCTCTTTTCATTCCATCCCACCAGAAGTACTCTTTCAGGTCCCTATACATCTTCATGCTTCCAGGATGAATAGAGAATGAATACCAATGAGCCTCATCCAGCAGCTCCTTCTTTAATTCTGAGATGGGAAGAACATAAACCCAATTCATGATCCTTATTATTCCATCACAATCAAGGTTAAATTCAGGAACATTTCTCACCTTATTTTGTAACTCTACATCTTCTTTTTGTGCCTCTTTAATCGTTACATGTATAGATGGTTGAAAATTCATTTGAGAAAGATAATATTTTCCCCTTCAATTATAATTACAAGATCCATCCTTTTTAAATCCATAAATATTGGAACTTTTATGATCCTCATCATGGATAAGCTAGCATGGTCTTGTCGACTTAATGCATCTTCCAACTTGTTTTATTTTCTAGGGTGTTAATGAATTGAACAATCTCAATCCTTAATCAGCTCCAACCATATCCTTTGACCCATATTCATCTCCTTTTGTGTGAAAATATACTTTAAACTTTTATGATCAGTATAAATATCACACTGTTCACCATAAAGATAATGCCTCTAAATCTTTGATGCAAAGAATACTGAAGCTAACTACAAATCATGATTTGGATAATTTTTCTCATGGATTTTCAACTGTCGTGAGGCATAATCTATCAACATATCATTCTGCATGAGAACACACCCCAATCCCTTTTTTGATGCATCACTGTAGATCACAAACCTTTCTCCACTACAAGGTAGTGTGAGTACAGGTGCACTATATAAACATCTTTTCAAATCCTTGAAATTCTCTTCACACTCCTACGTCCTCATGAACTTAACTCCTTTTCGAGTCAATCTGGAGAGTGGATTAGATTATCGCAAAATATCTTTCACAAAATGTCAATAATAACCAGACAAACCAAGAATACTTCAGATCTCAGTGACTGTTGTTGGTCTCGACCATCTTTCGATAACCTCTTTTTTTGCTAGATCCACAGTAATCTCATCTTTAGAGATTATGTGACCCAAAAATGAATCATTATTAAGCCAAAATTCCCACATGGTAAATTTGGCATAAATATTCTCCTTTCTCAGGGTCTTTAATACAATTCTCATGTGATCTTTATGTTCTTATTTGCTCTTTGAATAAACAAGAATATCATCAATAAAGACTACCACAAACTAATCAAGATAGTCTCTAAAGACTCTATTCATAAATCCATGAAGATACCAGGGGCATTAGTATGACCAAATGGCATCACTATAAAATCATAGTGTCCATACCTTGTACGGAAAGCCGTCTTTGGTATATCATCTTTTTTGACCCTTAATTGATGATACCCTGAATGAAGATCAATCTTGGAAAAGTATTGAGCTCCACATAGTTGGTCAAATAAGTTATCAATGCGCGGGAGAGGATATTTTTTCTTGATTGTGATCTTGTTAAGTTCTCTATAATCAATGTAGAGTCTCATTGATCCATCTTTATTCTTAACAAACAGAACATGTGCTCCCCAAGGAGACACACTAGGTCGTATGAATCCCTTATCAATATTCTCTTGGAGTTGATTCTTCAATTCCTGTAACTCAATTGGGGCCATTCTATAATGTGTATTTGAAATAGGCATAGAAACTAGTGTGAGTTCTATTGAAAACTAAACTTCACGATTTGGTGGAAGACCTGGAAGTTCCTCCGGAAAGATATCATCAAACTTCCGTACAATGGGAATATTCTTAATCGTGAGTTTCTCTCCCACAATTTGAGATAAATAACCTTCATTTAGTAGAATCAAGACTGATAAGATGGAAGAAAATTACATTGGAAGTTAATTTTCATCCTTGCATAAATAGATGATCATAGATTGATCTGGAATATGAAATGTGACTCCCGTTCTTTGGCAATTGATATGAGCTCCCTATATAGAAAGCCAATCCATGCCCAGAATCACATCAAATTCCAATATAGGAAGGATCACATGATTTGAAGGAAGAACATTCCCACAAACTTCAATAGGAGAAGAATTGTAAACTTTTTATGCGACTGTTGTGCCTATAGGGGTTGTCACAGCTAACTCAACATCTAATTATTTAGGAAATACGGTGATACCCTAAGAAAATTCTTCAGAAATAAAAGAGTGGGTGGATCACGAATCAAATAAAACATTTTCTACATTAGAGTGGATTGTAATTGTACCTTTCACCACTTCGTTATCGTACTCCACATTACCGATAGTAATTGCATGTGACATTCCTTTTTCTTTGGCCTTAAGAGATTGTTGACGCTGATCATCATCAACAACCCTTGGATTTGGGCCTTGATTGGTATAATGCCCCATCTCCATGCACTTGAAAGATTTATGTGTAGGAGGTTCATTCTGTGTATCCATTTCTTTGTTCTCATCATTAGACATCTTCATCCCATTATTTCGACATTCATCTGCCCGATGACCTTCTTTTCCACACATAAAACATTTGCATGTCCCTTTAATACAATTTCCTCTATGTTTCTTTCCACAATTTTATCATAAAGGGAAACTCATCTTCTTTTCAGTGTGGTCTTTAGATTTTCCTTTGAATTTCATTTTCCTCTTGTTATCAAACCCATATGACCGATGGGTTACACCAATCTCCATCTCATCCTTGCTAGAACATCGAACAATTTCCTCATAGATATTGATGTCCCTTATGGAAAACGCCCTTCGAAGACTTGGTTATAAGCCACTAAAGAATCGGTCGATTTTACACTCAGGTTGGATAATAATTCCAGAAGAGTACCTTGAAAGTCTTGTAAAATTTTCTTCGTAGGTACCAACAGATTATTCATCCTTTTGCTTCAGTTCAAGAAACTCCTTCTTCATCTTTGTTCAAAGAATAATGGGGAATTACTTATTGAAAAATAACTTATTGAACTCGTCCCATTCTATATACTCAATTTCATATCTTTTCCTCGTATTCCTGATAAGATTCCACCGTTGATCAACAACACCTTCCAAATGATACACTACTAAGATGACTTTGTCATGTTCTGAACATTGTAGAATTAAAAATATCTTTTCAGTGGTACTAATCCATTGTTCAACCACTAATGGATCAGAAGACCTGCTGAATGAAGTTGGGAACTACCTCATGAAGGATTCAACAGAATGTTTCTCCTTCCTTTGTTTGTTTGGAAGTCCTGCATGGTTCATAGCATGATAATGTTGTGTGAGCATGGCTATAAGATTTTTCATTCCAGCTCCCATAACATTTGGTTTCTTAGGGGGACAATCATTGCATTGCCCGTCACATTCAGCATTAACACGGTTCCTTCGGGTTCCATCCATTGACTAAAACCAATAAGCATATTGTGAGAAACACTAATCATTATAGGAAAACCACATAATAAATAATAAAATTTTACACTGAAAGTCTTAACATAGGTTATTCATGGACATTTATAAAACACTAATATTGTGTTCTATTCTTAGACATATCCTTAGGTTTCTTACTAGGTCTTCCACATCCTAGTTTCTAAAGGTTGACTATACCTTTCCTCTAATACCAACTATAACGAACCATACTTTACATACATGGTTATCACTTAAAATATTTAAGCATACTTATTTCAATATATAACAAAACCATGAAAGGACCATATAGGTATAGTGTCTTTAGAAACTGGGAAACATAAACAACTGGTTCATAAATCATCTACGTTGTCTCTAATTTATTTCATTATATCTAGAGTCCCTTTTGAAATATTCTACATAGTACCCTTCATCCAGACCTGGGGAAAAAACATACAAAAGGGTGAGCTCAAATGCTCAGTAAGGGTAATCAAAATAAATATCAATCATATCATATTCATAATAACATAACATTGTGAATATCTTAACCAGCAAAAGAGATCATAATATCATAAAATTGGATAAATCATAGTGGTGAAATGTAATCCCAAATAATCAAAACATAAAACATGATACTTTGTGGCATACACATATAATGATAGAAAATAATTTCATATTAGTCAAGACTCATTTCCAAGACTATCATAGCGGAAAAAGTCCATTACTGAACCGAGTTCACTTCTCGTTCCAGTCCTGTATCACTGAACCATTTTAACTTGTCATTCTAGCCATGTTTATCTCATGAGATATAAATCTTTACCCAATTCATTGGAGGGAGATATAGGTCCCACCCATCTCATAATGAAACCATTCTCATGTGTTCTACAAAATCATACATCATACATCATAGCATAACCCATGTAATAAAAATGGGATTCTTAAACATCATGACATCAAAACAGAATCCATATAATATAAAAGGACATAATAAAATTAATTCAATCATAACATAATCAAATCAATATAAAAATATGGATAGAAACAGAAGCCTATATTATCCTAGATGGAAAATAATTTTGATAAAACACCTGAACTCCATTCTTGAGGAATATATCCTTTCTACTTCAAAAACATTTTTCCTTTCTTAACATGTCATACAATTTTAAACTAAAAGAAGTTGATTAAAAATAAAATAGAAAACATGTAAATGAATATTCATGGAAATAATGTTCTAAAAATCCATTCAATCTGTATAAGTTAAAAAAACATTCTTCTCGTACTTTGGCCAAAAAAGTAAAAAAAATTACCTTGTACAAAAAACAAAATAAGATTCCTTTAATATCGTTTACTAAAAACTCACCAAAGGGTAAAATTAGTTTTAAAAAATTCAAGGAGAATAGGAATAATATTATATATTTAGGGAAAATGGATGTGGATGATAAATATTCCACAGTAAATTCTGATGTATAATCAATCTCAGATAAAAATTGAGATTGCAAGATTTTCCCTTACCTTAGGTCCGATTTGCTTCATACGTGTCCAAAACTCATGTATAATGATTTAAATAATGTTATTGAATTATTAAAGAATCTTACTGATTGTTATGATATCATATATGGTCATATTCTTAGCTTTTTATTAGTAATATTTCATTGTTACTTGTTATTCGGGTGTTTATTGCTTTGTTTTTGTTCTTATGCGTGTTTTTTTGAATAAATTCATAGTATTCTTTTTAGGTTATAGATACCTCATTTAAAAAATTATATTAGTGTAATATATATCATATTTTGTCCTTAAATTAATTTATATAATCATTATTCAATGAAGATCTTGTACAACGAGTCGCGTCACATCGTGGAGACGGAAGGACGTACGTACGCATGAGCGATGATATCGTTCCCATGATCGGGGAATTGTATTGAATTGTATGAATACTATTTAATAATCAATATCAATTTAAAATAATCATATATAGTTATTCTTTACACCATTATACCCATCCAGGTAAGGTGGTGGTGGAAAAACTGATTATACCACGGCGTGGAGACGATATTCTGTACGTACGCACACGCGATGATTTCATTTTCCATAGGATGTATAGTAGGTGAAATGGGGTTGTTTCATATTTATAATAACATATCAGTATATAAGTAATATTGATGTTATTAATTCATAATGAAACAAATAAAGACGAAGAAGTTGAAGAAGAAAGAAATTGGAAAGGATCGGTAATTGATATTACCTCTTCTTTGGAGTGCCTCTTCTTAACCTCCTCATAGGGCACTAAGGTTGACCTTTGAAGAAGACCAGGAACACTAGGATGTTTCTAGGGAAGTGGAAAAGAGATATTCGCAGGGTTTTGTCAAGATTGAAGTCTCAAAGTGGTGTGAGGAGGAGAGGGAGGAGGTGCCCTTTTATAAGGGATGAGAGGGGCACCTTTGGAAAGTGTGAAAATATTATTTTATTATAAACTTATCTTCAGTTTCAAAAGGACCAAAAATCATTAAAGATGAAGATAAGATAACTCATGGTCTAAAATAAAATCATCCAATCATAATTGGACATGTTTTGGAAAATATTTTAATCAATATAATCTTATTTTTTTAAATCATTTATTATTGAGGTAAATACTGCATCATTATTGTGTCATAAATTATTTAATTTATTTTATGTATAAATATTATAAAAAAATATCATCATGTAGGAAATTGTTATAGATTTCCAATTAATATTTATAGTCGAAAATATAATTTATATAAACCCATATAAAAATTAATTACTAAAAGAGTTGTGTTAATGTCAATTTTGTCTTTACATTAAATTAATTAATCCAAATTGTCATTATCACTACCAAGTGGCTCAATGGGGTCCCAAAATCGACCCGAGGATGGCCATGATCGGACACTACTCATCCAATAAGGCTAGTACAAGTGTCAAGGTAATTTGTAATTAGAATAATTTTTTTTAACATTGAATTACCCTATTTACCTTTAACTGCAGTAAATAAAAGTTACCGTAGTTACTATTCATAATCTCAACAAAATAAAGGTAACCTATTAACATAATTTGGACCCACTAAATCCAAATATGGAATCAGTTTTTCAAAATTCAAAACACAGAAGTTGAAGTAATTAATTTAAAACTAATCTCATTGTTAAGCAAATAGGTTTTTAAAAGTTAAAACATTGCCAAAGATTGAAATGTTTTTACCTATGAATTCAATGTAAAATTAATTCTAATGAAATAAATTATATTAAATGGTAAAAATATATTCTATTTATACTTTAAAATCATTTAATATTATTATTTAACCATATAAATAATTGCGGTGAAAAACGTTATTTTTAATTAAAATATAGTGTGTTTTTACTATTCATTTAAATATGACAGTTATCAGAATAATATGAAATATTTTTCCAAAGTAAATTTTTATATCATGATTCTAAAGAATAATTTTATTTTTTTCAAATTAAACTTATAAGCTTGTAAAAAACAAGATTTAATGTGAGTGCTCCATCAAAAGGCGGCAAAACTGCATTTTTTTTAAAATACTTATTTAACCCGAAAAAATTTATTTTGTTCTCACAACATGTTCTAGAAAATATGTATGATAAATAATAATGCTATAAAATTTAAAATTCAGTTAATACTATTCATAACGGCTATTTTATAATATTATATTAATATATCATTGTTTAGTGGACTCGATATTGCGTACTACACACGCTATCGAGGAAGGTCGCGATTGCGTGTAACGCAAGACATGCTAGTGTTGTGTGCTGTGAAGGATTCCTTTGATGTTGTGTATAATATAAGACATAAAAAAATACTTCTCATAAAATATCATCGTGTTACAGTGTAACACCAGAGACTTTTATAAGAACTATTTTGTTTTTATTTTATATAAATCATCAATGGAATCATTCACTACACACAATAGTAGTTTGGCTTGCTTTACACGCAATCACGACCTTTCTTGATAGCTTGCATCGTACGCAATACCGAGTTTCACTAAACAACGATATGCTATTAAAATATTATTAAAACTAGCCTTTATAAATAGTAATTACAACTTTTTGAAATTTAATAAATTTTATTTTTCAAAATGGTCTTCGTTTTTTGGATTTGGAATATCGAAATTAGCCTAGGGTGAAATTTCGGTATTTTTCTGGAAACATTCAATTTTTGATCAATAGTGAAAACACTGGGTTACTATTTAAAAACCGACATTTTATTTTAATAATTATATATTTTATTTAAATTAATTTTAGGTTAAAATTGATACATGATACCTATATAAGTTCAGTGTAATTCATTAGAGTAATTTTATAATAATTTTAGATATATAAAAATTTTATTGAGCTTTTCACCGTCTTTTACCCAACTCCTAGAAGAATTTTCAAATTTACATAAAAAATAATTTTACCGCTTCTGTGAGTGGAATTTCGAAAATCCGAGAGACATGGTTGATGTCAGTAAGTAAAATGTGGTTCAATTAGATGAAAATTATTCTTGGTGAATATTAACTTTTTACATTTTTTTACCACGGTTAAAAGTATATAGGGTAATTAAGGGTAAAAATGTTATTATTATTATTACCATAACACATGTCCAAATTCTATTGGATAAGTTTTATTCCACCAAAAACAAACTTAGGAATAAAATATGACCATTTAGGCCCACTTGGATTAGATTAGGACATTTATTATTAATTAATTTAAAAAGGGTTAAAATAGTTAAAATCAATGTTTAATAAGTAAATAATTTTTAATATAGGGTTATACAGAAGATAAATTCAAATATAAATATTAATTAAAAATATAAAAATATTTCCTACATAATGGTATTTTATTTTTAATTTTTAGACATTAAATAATTTAATTTATTTACGACACAAAGATGATGAAGTAATTATCTTGTTAATGAAATATTGACATAATTGATGTTATAAATATCCAAATAAATGTAATTTGAGACTTTTTATGAATTCCACTAATTTTATCGGTTAATACGACATGTTATTGTTGATTTAATTAACGTTTTTTGAACTACTCATTCTGTTATGATTTTCACAAAAATCAATTACTAAATAGTGTCAAAATTGACATAAAATAGTTTTTAAAACAAGTCTTATATTATTAATTGTTATTTTATTCCTAAAAATCTAATGTTAGGAAAAATGACTTAGATAAGGTTATATATATTAATAATAAACAACTTGGGGTTCGTTTGTCTTGTTATAGTAATTTTATTAATCTTATAGTGTAAGAACACAAAAAGACACGTTAAAGTAAAATTATCTAACTTAAAGTTTAATCTAAATGATAAGGTTAAAATAGTAAAATAAACCAGTCCAAATTCTATTAGATGAGAGTATTTCGACCCATCCCCACCATAGCTTCGAAATAAATCAATTTGGAGCTATTTAAAACCGAATATGGATTTATAATAAAATAATATTTTTAGTTTTTCCAAAGGTGCCCCTCTCCTCTCTTATAAAAGGGAACCTCCTCCCTCTCTTCCTCACACCACATTGAGCCTTCAAGCTTGGACAAACCCTGAAAATTTCTATTCTCCACTTCCCTATAAACATCATATAGGGCCTGGTATTCTTCAAAGTCCAATTTTAGTGCCCTAAAAAGAGGTCTCAAAGAAGCGCTTCAAAGAAGAGGTAATGTCCATTACCGATTCTTTCTACTTTATTTCTTCTTCCACTTCTTCTTATTTAGTTGTTTAATTATGAAGTAATAACATCAGTAGCATTCATATAATGATATGTTATTATATGTATGAAAAAACACTATTTCACCGTCTATCCATCATACGGAAAACGAAATCACAGCGCGTGCGTACGTACGGAATACCGTCTCCATGCCGGGGTGTAATCTATTTGCCACCACCACCTGACTTGGATGGGTATAATGATGTAAAGAGTGAATATATATGATTATTGTAAAGTGATATTGATTATTAAATAGTATAAATACACTCCAATACCATTCCACGATGATGGGAATGATATCATCGCTCGTGCTTACATACGAAATATCGTCTCCATGATGTGATGTGACTCGTTCTACATTATTTTCATTGAATAATGATTACACAAATGAATTGAGTGAATACATATGATATATATTACACTAATACCATTCTAGAAATGAGGAATCTATAACCTAAGAAGAATAATAAGAATTTATTCGACAAAACACACATAAGAACAAAAAGTAATAAACACCCGAATAACAAGTAGCAATAAAATATTATTAATAATAAGCTAAGAATATGACCATATTTGATATCATAACAATGAGTATGATTCTGGAATAAGACAATGATATTATTTAAATCATTATACAGGAGGTTCGGACACTAACGAAGGAAATCAGACCTAAGGTATGGGAAATATCACAATCTTATTTTTATCCGATATTGGTTATACTTTGGTGTTTACTAGGGTGTATTTTATCCTCCACATACATGTTTCCTCAATATGTAATATTATTTCCATCCACCTAAAATGGTTAAATCCAATTTTACCCTTCTGAGAGTTTTTAGTAAATGATATGAAAGGAATCTTTTTTCGTTTTTCATACGAGGTACTTTTTGACTTTTCCGAAAAAAAATACGAGAAGAATGTTTTTTAAAACTTATACGGCATGAATGGATTTTTAAACCATTATTTCCACGAAAATTCCATTACAAGTTTTCAAGTTTATTTTTATTCAACTTCTTTTATTTTAGAATTTTATGACATGTTAAGAAATGAAAAGTGTTTTTGAAGTAGAAAGGATATTTTCCTCAAGAATGGAGTTCAAGTGTTTTATAGAAATTATTTTCCATCTAAGATAATTAAGGGTTCTGTTTCTATCCCTATTATTACCTTTATTTGATTATGTTGTGATGGAATTATTTTTATGAATTCCTTTATCTTATATGAATTGTTTTATGATGTCGCGATGTTTAAGATTCCCATTTTTATTACATGGGTTATGCTATGATGTATGGTTTATGATTTTGTGGCACACATAAGAATGGTATAATTATGAGATGGGTGGGACCTATATCTCCCTACAATGCATTGGGTAAAGATTTTATATCTCATGAGATAGACATGGCTGGAACGGCAGGTCAAATCGGTTCAGTGAAACAGGACTGAAATGAGGAATGAACTCAGTTCAGAAATGGACTTTGTCCACTAAGATAGTCTTGGCAATGAGTCTTGACTAATAAGAAATGATTATCTATTATTATGTGTGTATTCCACAAAGCTTCATGTTTATGTAATGATTATTATGTTTACATTTCACTACCATGATTTATCCCATGTTATGAAATTATGATCTCTTTTGTAGTGTATGATTTCCAAAATGTTATGTTCTTATGAACATGATGTGATTGATATTTCTTTTGTTTACCCTTACTGAGCATTTGATCTCACCCTTTTGTATGTTTTCTTTCCCCAGGTCAGGAAGAAGGTTATTAAGTAAGATATTCCAAAAGGGACTATAGATATGATGAAATAAATGGGAGACAATGTAGGCGCTTTATGAACCAGTTCTTTATGATTCCCAGTTTCTGGAGACACTATACCTATACGGTCCTTTCTTGGTTTTATTATATGTTGTAATAAGTTTACTCCAATTTTGATGTACTAAAATTGTATTTAAAGTATAGGTCGTTATTGTTGGTATCAGAGGCAAAGGAGGTAAGAATGTATCTGATCCTTGGAAACTCTCACATGTGATTGTTGGACGAAGCATGGATCTCTGCCCAAGGACTTCATGAAAAAATGGCTGCCATTGGGGATGGTGGTGTGTCCTCCCAGGGGGTGTATCCATCCATGGGGTTCCCTGATAGGTATCAATTATAGTCTACTGGAAGTAATTCCAGACCTTTATAGTTGGTATCAGAGGAAATGTATAGTCAACCTTTGGAAACTAGGATGTGAAAGCCTTAGTAAGAATCCTAAGGATAAGTCTAAGAATAGAACACAATCTTAGTGTTTTAGAAATGGCCATGAATAACCTAGGATAAGACCTTAAGTGTGAAATTTTATTCTTGATTATGTGGTTTTCCTATTATAATTAGTGTTTCTCACACTATTCTTCTTGGTTTTAGTCAATGGCTGGAACCCAAAGGAACCGTGTTAATGCGGAATGTGATGAGCAATGCAATGATTGTCCCCATGAGCAACCAAAATTTGTGGGTGCTAGAATACAAAATCTTGTAGCCATGCTCAAAAAACTTTCTCAAGCTATGAATCATGTTGGACTTCCAAACAAGAAAAGGTAGGAGAAACATTCTATTGAATCCTTTATGACATAACGTCCACCTTCATTTAGTGGGTCTACTGATCCATTAGTTTCTAAACAATGGATCAATACTACTTGAAAGATATTTTCAGTTCATCATTGTTCTGAACATGATAATGTCATCTTAGCTGTGTATCGTTTGGAAGGTGATGCTGATCAATGGTGGAATCTTATCAAGAATACGAGTCCAAGAGATGAAATTGAGTCCATGGAATGGGATGAGTTCAGGAAATTATTTTTTAATAAGTACTTACCTCGTATTCTCCGAACAAAGATGGAGAAGGAGTTTCTTGAACTAAAGAAAAAGGATGATGAATCTATTGGTACCTATTAAGAAAATTTTACAAGACTTGCAAGGTACACTTCTGGTATTATTATCCAACCTGGGAGTAAGATCGATCGATTCTTTAGTGGCTTAAAACCAAGTCTTCGAAGGGTGTTAGCCATAAGGGAATTCAATAGCTACGAGGAAATCGTTCGATGTGCTCTCAAAGTTGAGATGGATATTGGAGTAACCCATCAGTCATATGGGTTTGATAAGAAGAGGAAAATGGAATTCAAAGGAATATCTAAAGAGCACAATAAAAAGAAGATGAGTTTTCCCTTATGCTCAAAGTGTGGAAAGTAACATTGAGGGAGTTGTCTTAAAGGGACAAGTGAATGTTTCAAATGTGGAAAGGAAGTTCATCGAGCATTTGAATGCTACAATGATGGGAAGAAGGTGTCTAATGATGCAAACAAAGGAAGGGATACACAGAATGAACCTACTACACTTCAATGTTTCAAGTGCAAGGATATGGGGCATTATGCCAATCAATGCCCAAATCAAAGGGTTGATGGTGATGGTCGACGTCAACAAACTCTTAAGGCCAAAGACAAAGGAAAGTCACATGCAATTTCTATCAGCGATGTGGAGTAAGATAACGATGTGGTGAAAGGTAAACTTACCATCAACACTAAAGTAGCAAATGTTTTATTTGATTCTGGATCCACACACTCTTTTATTTCTGAAGAACTTTCTAAGGGTATCACCATATTACCTCAACAATTAGATGTTGAGTTAGCTGTGACAACACCTAATGGCACAACAGGCGCATCAAAAGTTTATAATTCTTCTCCGATTGAAGTTTGGGGGAAAGTGCTTCCTGCAAATCTTGTGATCCTTCCTATAGTGCAATTCGATGTGATTCTTGCCATGGATTGTCTTTCTTTATATGGATCTCATATCAATTCCCAAAGAAGGGAAGTCACATTTCATATTCCAGATCAATCTATGATCTTCTACCAATGCAAGGATGAACATAACCTTCCAGTGAAAATTTATTCCATCTTATGGGTCTTGATTCCACTAAATGAAGGTTATTTATCTCAAATGGTTGGTGAGAAACTCACGATTAAGAATATGACCATTCTACAGGAGTTTGATGATGTCTTTCCAGAGGAATTACGGGGTCTTCCACCAAATCGTGAAGTCTAGTTTTCAATATAACTCGTACCGGGTGCTTTACCTATTTCAAATACACCTTATAGAATGGCCCCAATTGAGTTGCAGGAATTGAAGAAAAACTCCAAGAGAATCTTGATAAGGGGTTCATACGCCCTAGTGCGTCACCTTGGGGAGCACCTGTTCTGTTTGTTAAGAAGAAATATGGAACAATGAGACTCTGCATTAATTATCGAGAAATTAACAAGATCACTATCAAGAACAAATATCCTCTCCCACGCATTGATGACTTATTTTACCAACTACGCGGAGCTAATTACTTTTCCAAGATTGATCTTCATTCATGGTATCATCAATTAAGGGTCAAAAGGGAGGATATACCAATGATGACTTTCCGTACAAGGTATGGACACTATGAATTTATAGTGATGCCATTTGGTCTTACTAATGCCCCTGCTATCTTCATGGATCTGATGAATAGAGTATTTAGAGACTATCTTGATCAGTTTGTGGTAGTCTTTATAGACGGTATTATTGTATATTCAAAGAGCAAGGATGAACATGAAGATCACTTGAGAATTATATTGAAGACCCTGAGAAAGGAGAAGCTTTATTCCAAATTTACTATGTGTGAATTATGGCTTCAAAAAGATTCATTTTTGGGTCACATAATCTCTAAAGAGGGGATATTTGTGGATCCAGCAAAAATAGAGGTTATCGAAAGATGGTTGAGACCAACAATAGTAACTGAGATCCGAGGTTTTCTTGGTTTGGCTAGATATTATTGATGTTTTGTGAATGATTTTTCACGATTATATAATCCACTAACCAGGTTGACTCGTAAAGGAGTTAATTTCGTTTGGACAGAGGAATGTTAAGAGAATTTCAAGGAGTTGAAAAGAAGGTTATCCAGTGCACATGTGCTCACACTACCTTGTTATGGAGAAAGGTTTGTGATCTACAGTGATTCATCAAAGAAGGGATTGGGGTGTGTTCTTATGCAAAATGATATGGTTATAGCTTATGCCTCACGAGAATTGAAAATACATGAGCAAAATTACCCAACTCATGATTTGGAGTTAGCTGCGGTAATATTTTCATTAATGATTTGGAGGCATTATCTTTATGGAGAAAGGTGTGATATTTATACTGATCATAAATGTTTAAAGTATATTTTCACACAAGAGGAGCTGAATATTCGCCAAATAAGATGGTTGGAGCTGATTAAGGATTATGACTGCTCAATACATTACCACCTTGGGAATGCAAACAAGGTGGAAGATGCATTAAGTCGACAAGACCATTCCAGTTTATCCATGATGAGGATCACAAAAGATCCAATATTTATGGATTTACAAATGATAGATCTTGGAATTATAATGAAAGGGGAAAAATCGTATCTTTCTCAAATGAGTGTTCAACCATCTATACATGTGAAGATTAAAGAGGCACAAAATAAAGATGTAGAGTTACAAAAGAAGGTGAGAGATGTTCCTGAATTCAACCTTGATTTTGATGGGATAATAAAGTTCAGGAATCGGGTTTGTGTTCCACCCATCCCCAAATTAAAGAAGGAGCTGCTGGATGAGGCTCATAGTTCTTCATTCTCTATTCATCCTGGAAGCACGAAGATGTATAGGGACCTGAAAGAGTACTTCTGGTGGGATGGCATGAAAAGAGATGTTGCTGAATATGTCTCACAATTCTTGGTTTTTCAGCAAGTTAAAGCTGAGAGACAGAAGTCTAAGGGAATTTTACAACCATTACCCATACCCGAATGGAAATGGGAAAACATCACTATGGAATTTTTCATCGGACTTCCTAAAACATCCAAATGAAATAATGCTATCTGGGTCATAGTTGATAGTCTTACAAATTCTGCACACTTCATTGCTATTAGAGAGGATTTCTCTCTGGATCAGTTTGCCAGGATATATGTAATGGAAGTGGTAAGATTACATAGAGTACCACTTTCTATTATATCTTATCGGGACACGAGGTTTATCTCAATGTTCTGGTGAAGTCTTCAGCATACTCTGGATACAGAGTTGAGTTTCATCACTGCTTATCATCCTCAGACAGACGGTCAGTCTGAGAGGACAATTCAAACTGTAGAAGATATGTTTAGAGCTTTCTCTATGGATTTCAAAGGTGGTTGGGATCAACACCTACCTTTGGTGGAATTTTTTTATAATAATATCTTTCACTCCAGTATTCAGATGGCTCCTTATGAAGCTCTCTATGGAAGGAAATACAGGACTCCAACTTGCTGGGATGAAGATGGGGAAAGAAAGCTATTAGCACCTAATCTTGTTGATGAGATGGCAGAAAAGGTCCGATCTATTCAAAAACACATTAGAGCAGCTAAGAGTCGACAAAAACGTTATGCCGACAACCAAAGAAATGACTTAGAGTTTGAAGTGGGTGATAAAGTGTTCTTACGAATATCTCCATGGAAGAGAGTAATGAGATTTGAAAATAAGGGAAAGCTGAGCCCTAGGTATATCAGTCCTTTCGAAATACTGGATCGTGTTGGGAATGTAGGTTACCGATTGGCGCTTCCACTGATTCTCTCTCAAGTTCACAATGTGTTCCATGTATCTCTCCTAAGAAAGTACATACCTGATCCTTCACATGTACTCAGCTCAGAAGTTGTACCGCTGGAACAAGATCTTTGTTATGAAGAACATCCGATAGAGATTCTCGATCGTAGAGAAAAAGTCCTACAGAACAAGACCATTAACTTGGTGAATGTTTTATAGAGTAACCACCAATTATAAGTAGCTACATGGGAGCTTGAGGATATGATGAGGGAGAGGTATCCTCATCTGTTTGTTATAAGTGACGAATTTCGAGGGCGAAATTCATTTTAAGGGGGGTAGAATGTAACACCCGAGACTTTTATAAGAAATATTTTGTTTTTATTTTATATAAATCATCAAAGGAATTTTTCACTACACACAACACTAGCTTGGCTTGCTTTACACGCAATCATGACCTTCCTTGATATCTTGCGTCGTACGCAATACTGAGTTTCACTAAACAACGATATGCTATTAAAATATTATTAAAACTAGCCTTTATGAATAGTAATAACCACATTTTGAAATTTTGTAAATTCTATTTTTCAAAATGGACTTCGTTTTTGGATTCGGAATATCAAAAATAGCCTAGGGTGAAATTTTCAAATTTTTCTAGAAACTTTAAATTTTTGATGAACAGTGAAAACACTAGGTTACTATTTAAAAGCCGAATTTTTATTTAAATAATTATTTATTTTATTTAAATTTATATTAGGTCAAAATTGATACATAATACCTATATAAGTTCAATGTAATTCATTGGTGTAATTTTATAATAATTTTAGATATATAAAAATTTTATTGAACTTTTCACCGTATTTTACCCACCTTCTAGGAGAATTTGAAAATTTACATAAAACATAATTTTACCACTTCTGTGAGTGTAATTTCAAAAATCTAAGAGACAAGGTTGATGTTAGTAAGTAAACAGTGGCTCAATGATATGAAAAGAATTTTTGGTGAATAACAACTTTTTACTTTTTTTTACCACGGTTAAAAGTAAATAGGGTAATTAAGGTTAAAAATAACATTATTATTATTACCGTAACACATGTCCTAATTCTATTGCGTATGTGTAATTCGACCTAAAACAACCTTAGGAATAAAATATGACCATTTAGACTCACTTGGATTAGATTAGGAAATTTATTATTAATTTATTTAAAGAAGGGTTAAAATAGTTAAAATCAAAGTTTAATAAGTAAATAATTTTTTATATAGTGTTATACATAAGATAAATTAGAATATAAATATTAATTAGAGAGATCAACAGATTTCCTACATAATGGTGTTTTATTTGTAATTTTTAGACATTATATAATTTAATTTATTTATGACACAATGATGATGCAGTAATTATCTTATTAACGAAATATTGACATAATTAATGTTATAAATACCAAAATAAATGTAATTTGAGACTTTTTATGAATTCCACTGATTTTTCAGGTCAATATGACATGATAATATTGATTTAAGTTACATTTTTTGAACTAATAATTCTGTTATGAGTTTCACAAAAATCAATTACTAAATAGTGTAAAAATTGACATAAAATAGTATTTAAAACAAATATTATATTATTAATTGTTATTTTATTCCTAAAAATATAAGGTTTGGACAAATGACTTAGATATGGTTATATATATTAATAATAAACAACTTGGGGTTCGTTTGGCTTGTTATAGTAAGTTTATTAACCTTATAGTGTAATAACACAAATAGACACGGTAAAAGTAAAATTATCTAACTTAAAGTTAAATCTAAATGATAAGGTTAAAATAGTAAACTAAACATGTCCAAATTGTATTATATGAGATGATTTCTACCCATCCCCACCTTAGCTTAGAAATAAATCAATTTTATGCTATTTAAAACAGAATATTGCTTTATAATAAAATAATATTTTTAGTTTCTCCAAAGGTTCCCCTCTGATCCCTTATGAAAGGGCACCTCCTCCCTCTCTTACTCACACCACATTGAGCCTTCAATCTTAGACAAACCCAGCCAATTTCTCCTATACACTTCCCTAGAAACATCCTAGAGGTCCTGGTATTCTTGAAATACCAATTTTAGTGCCCTAAAAGGAGGTCTCAAAGAAGCACTTCAAAGAAGAGGTAATGTCCATTACCGATTATTTCTACTTTATTTCTACTTCAAATTCATCTTCTTTAGTTGTTTAATTATGAAGTAATAACATCATTATAATTCATATACTGATATATTATTATAATTATGAAACAACCCTATTTCACCATCTATCCATCCTATGGAAAACGAAATCACCGCGCATGCATACATACAGAATACCGTCTCCACGCCGTGGTGTAATCTATTTTCCATCACAGCCTTACTTGGATGGGTATAATGGTGTAAAGAATGAATATATATTATTATTGTATAGTGATATTGATTCGGAAATAGTATACATACACTCCAATACAATTCCACGATCATGGGAACGATATCATCGCTCGTGCGTACGTACGGAATACCATCTCCATGATGTGATGCGACTCGTTCTACATGATTTTCATTGCATAATGATTACATAAATGAATTTAGTGAATAAATATGATATATATTACACTAATACCATTCTGGAAATGAGGTATCTATAACCTAAAAAGAGGAATACTAATTTATTCGACAAAACACGCATAAGAACAAAAAGTAATAGACACCCGAATAACAAGTAGCAATGAAATATTATTAATAATAAGCTAAGAATATGACCATATATGATATCATAACAATGAGTATGATTCTGGAATAAGTCAATGACATTATTTAAATCATTATACAGGAGGTTCTGATACTTATAAAGCAAATTGGACCTAAGGTAAGGGAAATATCACAATCTCATTTTTATCCGAGATTATTTATAATTTCGAGTTTACTGGGGTGTATTTTATCATCCACATCCATGTTTCCTCAATATGAAATATTATTTCCATCCACATACAATTGTTTAATTCCAATTTTATCCTTCGGTGAGTTTTTAGTAAATGATATGAAAGAAATCTTTTGTCGTTTTTCGTACGAGGTACTTTTTGACTTTTCCAACAAAAGTACGAGAAGAATGTTTTTTTAACTTATACGGCATGAATGGATTTTTAAAACATTATTTCCAAGAAGCTTCCTTTACAAGTTCTCAAGTTTATTTTTAATCAACTTCTTTTAGTTTAGAATTTTATAACATGTTAAGAAATGAAAATCATTTTTCAAGTAGAAAGGATATTTTCCTCAAGAATGGAGTTCAAGTGTTTTATCAAAATTATTTTCCATCTAAGATAATAAAGGTTTTTGTTTCTATCCCTATTATTAAATTGATTTGATTATGTTTTGATGGAATTATTTTTATGAATTCCTTTATCTTATTTGAATTTTTTATGATGTCATGATGTTTAAGAATCCCATTTTTATTACATGGGTTATGGTATGATGTATGGTTTATGATTTTGTGGCACACATAAGAATGGTATCATTATGAGATGGGTGGGACCTATATCTCCCTCCAATGCATTGGGTAAAGATTTTATATATCGTGAGATTGACATGGCTGGAACAGCAGGTTAAACCGGTTCAGTGAAACAGGACTGAAATGAGGAATGAAGTTGGTTCAGAAATGGACTTTGTACACTAATATAGTGTTGACAATGAGTCTTGACTAGTAAGAAATGATTCTCTATGATTATGTGTGTATGCCACAAATATTCATGTTTTATGTTATGATTATTATGATTACATTTAACTACCATGATTTATCCCATGTTATGAAATTATGATCTCTTTTGGAGGGTAAGATTTCCAAAATGTTATGTTCTTATGAATAAGATGTGATTGATATTTCTTTTGTTTACCCTTACTGAGCATTTGAGCTCACCCTTTTGTATGTTTTCTTTCCCCAGGTCAGGAAGAAGGATATTAAGTAATATATTCCAAAAGGGAATATAGATATGATGAAATATATGAGAGATAGTGTAGACGCATTATGAACCAGTTGTTTATGTTTCCTAGTTTTTAAAGACACTATACCTTTACAGTCCTTTCGTGGTTTTGTTATATGTTGTAATAATTATAATCCAATTTTGAAGTACTAACATTGTATGTAAAGTATGGGTCGTTATATACAGCTTGTCAATGGGGCCCTTTGGTGTTCAATGGTTATTACCCAGTGTGTATGAACCCTTTCACCTGAAGATAAATTTATCTTTTCTTATTAGGATTTGTTGGCTTTTCCCTTTATTATTTCCATTATTATTCAACATTTAATGGATATATCATGATGCAGTTTAATTATTGACAATGAAGATCACTATCATTGTTTATGATGAATAGTCTAACTAGTAATGGGGTTGTATTTGTGTAATATAATTTTCAAGAAAACCCTTATACTTCTATATGAATCTTTGGGTGGATTTCATAATCAAATGGAAATGTATGAGTTCCTTTTCATAATTATGGTGAAATGGTGATAAGATCTTTCACGATAAGTTGGACATTTTTTGAGGGGATTTGTGGCATCTTATAAATTGATTATTCTTTCCTCATGAATATTGATGAACACATAAGGTATCCTAATATTTGATATTTTTACCCTTTATTTTCAAAATAGTTTTGGTTGAATGTGGGGAACGTATCCTTAAAAAATTATATTTCTTGGAGAATCATTTATATAAGTCTTCCCACAATCATCTATGATTGTCTAGTTTCCTTTAACAGAACAAAGATTCATCTTCGAAGGTTCCATTAATGTTGAATAAAATTTCGTTCACTACAGATGATCCCATCATATGAGCTACCAAGAATCACGTTTTCACATTCCCTTCTAAAGTATATGTGATTCGTGAGTTTTGGTCACATTATCTTTATTTTAATCGCATAGAAATTTATTCTCATGATTTATATATTTATTCCATTGTAGATTTTACAATACTCATTTTTAAAGAACCAAAAAATACCCCACCTCAATAGTGACATCTACAGGGACAATGAATAACTTCTGGGTAATGTAAATGACCACAATAGTACTTGCGTATGTTTCCAAACATTGTCATGGAAGAAATTTGGGCCTTCATGTGACCAATACAATTCTCTAGAGAGCCCTAAAAATAGCGGTGGAGGATCATAACATTCCACTAGCTACTCCAAATCCTAGATGTCATGTGATTTTCTCCCACCACATGATCCCTTCGTATAATTTCATCACAAGACATGTTTCTCATGACCTCTCTATGAGAACAAATCATGGGATCTATTCGCAAAACTATTTCATGAAAACAATTTCACAATGTCTAGTCTTAATCCACTATTTGATTGAAAATGTGTAAAGAAGAACCGAAAAATTATTTCTTGGTAATTAATTGATCAAGAACCTAGATACTTATTGAGATTGATATCTGGTAGGGTATACATGATATACTATATTTTTTGTTTGATCACTCAATAATCATGCGCTTAGGTGACCATCATGAGGAAACAGAACCACGATTCTTATTATTGTTTTTATGGTAGTTATCTAACTCAGGGGTTATACTCTTTGACAAGTATTTTATATGCCAAAGAGTTTGAGATATGGGTATAAATTCATTATATCACAAATCCATTCATGGTTCATACAATCTGTTTGTTACTATTGAATTTATTCATTTCTATTGATAGGATTTATCACTAGCCTGACATATGCTTCCTTATTTTGTACAAATAGAATTCCACTCTCTCCAATGTTCTCCTTCCATGGGTAACTATAGGTAAATGATCACTAGGAACCATAAAACCAATCCTTGGTAGCTCTTATATTTATGAAATGAGGTTTTGAAGAGGATTCTCCCATACAAACACTAGTGCTTCCCATTATCACCCCAAATTAACTTTTATTGATTTGGGATTCTGGTTGATTCTTAAATCCCTTAACTAATAATAATCTTACATCTTTCTACTTAACATATTTTCTAGTTTATAATCAAGCGGCAATTTATGATGGTACTCAGATAGACAAGGTATGGTTCTCAGGGCCATTCATTTCACTAGATACCCCCATATCCAAGATTGTTATGATTATTCCCACCAACCAATCCATTAGAGATATTTAAGCATATTATTTATTACCTAAATGATTTAAGATTTATGTTTAATCTAAATGGGACTTATGTACATGTCTATATTTCCCCCAATGAATAGGATTTTCATTTTGGGTTATGCATAGCTATATATAATTTTCATATCAGCTACATGCCATTAAACATCACAAGGAAGTGTCGGTTTCTCACATTATCTTTTATCACCAATCAGATTTACTCAATGTGTTGATCAATCATTATTATGATGGAACTAAATCTTCCCTTTTTTCCATGGATTGGTAGGAATCATTAATTGGGATATATACCAACTAGTAATAATATCTCCTCTTTGAGAGATGTATTATGAATTGATTCCATCCATATATATCTTGGATAACATCAAACAAACTCTAATCTTTCCTTGGGAGATTCTCAACATTTTTTTGAGATAAATTAGTAAAGGATTTAAACATTCTAATTCTAATATCCCTTGAGGTGTATAATGATATTAATATTTGTCATGAAGGATATCGACTGACAACTATATACCCTAACTATTGTCTTTACTGGCATGTCTGTGATTGTACAAGCTCATACTGTGAAATCATAGATCCTGGAGAATATATTTCTTGGGGATACTGGGTGATGTCATATATATCCCCCAACCATAGGTCGGTGGGTTTAATGTAGATGTTCTTGAATGGTGTCTTTTACCAACTAGTGGTGTATGCTCAAGAATCTTGGTTAATAATATTGTGAGGGGAGCTCAGTTAGTCAAGGGACACAATCATAATATCATAGAACTAACTCTTCCATGCCCTTACCATCTCTTATTCCATATCTAATGAGGTAACACCACTATTGTATTGTATGTCCTTATCAGTTCTTATTTAGATTGATATGTGAGAATTTTTTATGCTAAAAATATCAAGACACCATTGGGATCCCTTGTACCTCATTCTAACAAAGGTTTATGAAAATTTTCAGGGTTGACACAATGTCTTTTGGCACTAATGTGGTTACTAACATGTTGACCTAGTCTTATCAATTCATATATATGGCTAATCGTATCTGATCTTGGATAATTATTGATAATAGTAATGGCTCTCAAGATAAGAAGTCATACAAGATTTCCCTTTGGGATGGGTTTCTTGTAACACATATCGATGATCTAGTTTTTTGAAATCAAAATACCAATACCCGTTCACCCACTTGTTTAGTGACTCTTAATGGGTTTCTCCCCACCCTTCAACTGAAAACTGGGGAGAATGACATCATGCGATTATCCCCCAATTTTGGCTAATGTTGGGGCTCAAAGACACAATCATTGATATTATCTTTTAGCCAATTGAAAAACCCATATTTCAGTCTTCTAAATATTACCATGCTTGGGTGGAATCCTACCTCGATGGTTTACTGGAAAGGCAGGTTTGTCAGGTTGAAAACCCATGTACATCACCAACCCCTATATGTATCAATGATGGAGTTGATTTTAGGCTCTATAAATCCTTCATCGAATCATCCCCATCCTAGTTATGACCATGCCATTATTGGGTTAGACTTATTTGTGGAATATATACCATCTATTTAAACGAAGGACAATGGATACTTTGATAGAATAGATCATGTGGATTCCTCTACCCCTTCTTCATCATCTCATCCAGTTATTCCCCTTTCCAACATCTCTACTCCAGAAATTGTGTAGGATTAGACATATAACATATTAATATGGATGTAGATTCACATTGGGATTACTGAGACTCCCCTGTACATAGTTCATTATTAAGAAAAAAGTCTTCACAGACACATTCATGAATTTGGGGTGGGAATGTTTTACAGTCTTCCATTTTATAAATTCATGCACCAAATTATCCTAACATAGAAACTGTTTGATACCACTTACAAGGTACTGCATGATTTTGATTATAACCCCACCTTGGAATAATTAATGATGGATGATTTGGATACATTTGAATAGAGTCATCAGATAATATTTTAGTCTCATGAAAAAATGGATTCCCCAACTTCATAGATAGCGAGACATGAGGATATCATAGCCATGGTCTTATCATTTAGCGTTATCGTCCTTATTAGCAACTACTAAGAAAAAATGATGACGATATTTATTCTCTTCTAGAGAATATATGTCCACGATTATATGTGAAAGAAGTTTGTGGGTATAACTTCGATGATCAATTGATACTTATCATCAAACTCTTTATGTCTTGGAAAACTCATCCAGTAAAATATTATTACATTTTGATGACAAATTTGTTAATGGAATATTTTTAATGTTTCTAGGATGGGGAGATTCATCCATTCATTATCATTAATTTTTTATGTTTATCAATGAGTAAATATTCTAAAATTTTAGGTATCATTCCAAAAAAAGTTATTCATGATGTACCTAAAATTTCATTGAATCAACATTTCATAAATCTTCTATAATACACATAATTTTTATAACATAAAGTAGAACTATATTCATGGATTTAAATTTTTAAACCATAATAGATTTTTCTAGAGAAATTATCATCATTTCCTACCAACAAGAGATTTATCAATGATGTTTCTACTCCAATTTTATTTAGATTACCAAATTAAAAAAAAAGAATTTTTTAGGACATATATTTTCCTATGTAACATTTATCTATATTTTTTCCAAATTATGTGGACATATAATCCATGCCAATAATTTTATTAAGACCGTAAAGTGGTCCCCACGATATTTTCATATCATCCTTAATTTTTCCTTAATTTTTACTAATCTTTATATTGGGGATTACCATGCGAGCAATGATTCTAATTTTTATCAGTCGCCCTCTTATGGGTGTTTTACCAAGAGTGAATTGTGTCTCTTTTTTATATTTGTAAAATAGACCATTTTTTTTTAAATCTTTAAGTGTACTCTACCTTATAACTTCCCTTTCTCGCAGTTTAGAGTATACTATCTTATATTTTATTTTGTTGGTAATATACCATTAATAGAGCAATATTATTGGTTCATTTTAACATAATGAAGTAATGAAGTCATTTGTGTTGTGTAAAATCATGTGGTAAGGATGAATACAGTGTATTTTTGTGTAATCTAGTGAGAATCTTTCCCATGAAATTTAGTTTCACACGATGATAGAATTATTAATGAATATGTAATATTGGGGAGACCTTATAGAAATAACCCAAAGAACACTATGGAGTTGAGTTACATAGTGGTGTTACCAGAGCTCATGAGGATTAAAGTTCCTTCCCTAAAATAATGAAATTCCTTTGGTTGGTAGTTCAACTACCTTACAAGTCGATATCATGGTAAAAAAAGACATCCTAAATTTTCTACAAGGGCTATGAATGATTTTATTAGTATATTGTGGGTGGGGGTAAAAATATTATGGAATCTGAGTCTGCATAGATATTTTGTAGATGGGTGGCTTAATTAATAGTCCCTAATGTTTGAGTCAAAAAATATGGAAAGGGGAAGAAAAACTACGGATGAACCAAATCATCCTAAGCTTTTGAGTTCCTCCACAGCCTTACTGAGTGCCATGAGGATTAGAGTTCCTTTTATAAAAGAAGAATAATATATTCGTATGCATAAATTTCATGGTCAAGGAAGGATAATCCCCAAAATATTCCACGGGTTGTGGATGTTTTACGAAGACTCAAAAGTCTAGAATATGAAGTAGTGTGTAGAAAAAAGTACTATCTAGGAAGGTTTATTGAACCCTAATGATGTTTATCTTTTTATTGGAAGAACGATTATTATATCCCATGGTTTTGACTTAAGGTGTGTACGATGTCAAAAGGTTTAGGAATGGACTATAATATTCTTACGATGAGAGATGTTACAAAACACATTTACATAATTTCAATGATAGCAGATATGCTTGAATATTTCAGTTACATGAACTGTAATTAATGGTATAAGGTTTCAATTTTATAATTAATGATATGGGACAATCATAACGAGTATAACACAAAAACCATATGGTTCCGAGTTCATCCATGTTGATGCCAAGGATCACAATGATTAGAAGGACCTTTTAAATGTTAGGACAAATTTGGTGGATGGCCATAAGGACATATGTAGGATCCATATACATATATGAAAAGTCAAAAAAAAAATTTATCTTGAAGTGGGGTATCCTTTTCCAATGTCCATGGATGTTTGTGTCAATATGAGGTAGTCAAATAATTAAGTGTTATTTTTTAGAAGATATAATATCCAAGAGGGGTTCCAAAACCAAAATAAATGTTTTTCTTATTCCTAGTGAACAAATTATCAAAGGTTGGAGAGATTAAAAATTGTTACTCTAACATTTTCCAAGGCTAAGGGGTATAAATATCACGGAACCACTTTTACTAGGGCCTCCATGTTGGACCTATGAGCTTTATTTCGAGTTTATTCATGATCTAAATTTTTCCTAAACTCTATAGATAAATAAATTTTGAGAAAAGACATGACTTCTTCTCATCCCACCCCTTGTGGGGTTATAACCTTAAAATGTTTTAAGTATATTTTACTATAATTTTTATGTTCTTCCAACTTGGACTAAAAATGGTTAATGTTTAGGTTTATAGAAATTTGTACAATATGCATGCAATTAAAATTTATTACACACATAGACCTAGAATTTGGCGAATGATTCAAAACAATCTAAATAGAATATCAAGGGTAAATAGTACTCTACAAACATTCTGAAGAGGATATAAAAATGATTTAAAGCATGGATAAAGGTTAATAGGTCATCAGAAGTTTCATGGAAAAATTATGCCAGGGATGACCAGAAATACTCTAAGGTGTTGAGTTTCGCCACTATGATGTCAGGGATCACAAGGATCAGAATGAAATTTTTTATGTTGATCCATATATAGTTGATGAGAATATGTTCATATGTAGAAACAAGATGGATAAATTCATAGTCCAGAAAAGGGTTATTTAATTAGGGTGTTCATTTACATGTTCTATAAAAGATTCGTTGAATTGTTGGTCTCATGAGGCATGATGTGTGATTTATGGTATGAGATTTTTAAAAACGAATGAGATCACTCCATTCTCTCATTGATAGGGGTTAGGCTCTAGTAATCCTTTCATTTTGAATGAAGATGGGTGATGGCCTATGCCTTTAAATTTAATTTATTGGTGTTTCATTTTTCTTATACAATTAATGTCATGTGTCTAAGAAATTTTCCTTTCAATTTAACATCATGTTGTATGGATGTAAAAAAGATCCATGTGCTGATCTGATACATATACAGGGAGGGGGATATTTTTTATGCTTAATCTAGACCCAGTATTGGAGATCTAGACATCACTATGTATCGTAAAATAAAATAAATCAAACCACACATAATTCATTAATGGAAGCTATATATAAATTTATGAGCCATACACGAAGGGGGGCATCGTTTGTAACATCCCGAGTTTAAAAATAATGAATGACTATGTTCAATATCATAGATGATATGCCACATCATGCTTAAACGAACAATTAAATATTATTATTTAAAGTAATCATTATGAAAATACAATTAGAATATGGGGTATAAACTCGATTAACTAAATTAAGAAACTATGGATTAAAAATTTATATACAATTTATTATTTGGTAAAAAAATTATTATTAATGAAAATAAATCCCTTTTTAAAATAGAATTTCATTTTTTCGATTTTTTTGAAATGAGTACAAGCGTATTTTATAAGAATAAGTAATAAATTTATTATTTTTTAATTATATTAATTAAAGTTATATATAATATATTTAATATAATTTTTTACATTAATCATAATTTTTATATACATGATATATATTAAAAATCTATTTTTACTCATAAAAGAAGAATTTTTGTAAAATGTCATTTTTCATCTTGTAATGGAAGAATTGTTTTAGAAATAAATTTTGACACTTTTATTAATTATATTTGATGAAATAATATTAATATATTAACTAGTAATATCATTTTTTTTTGAATTTTAGGTATTTTTATGAAAAGTTTTATGTTGGGATGAATAGTGAAGAATACTAGATTTAAAGTGAACATTGTTTTCATCTAAAATGATTATATTACTAACTTAAAACTTTAATTGTTTTTCAAATAAAATTTGATAAAATTACTATCATTTAAAATAATTTACGTAATTGGAATCAATTTTACATTGACTTTGGATATAAAATCATTTAATTATTTTTAACGTTTTCTCTCTAATAACCTGCTTCCTCACCATGTTAGTGAGATTAATTTTATAATATTTTTAGCCTATTATGTGATTTAAATTTAGATAATTGTAATCCTTATTTTTTACCAAGATGTAAAAATTAATAAAATAGTTCCATTTTCTCTAATTTTAATAGAATAATTAATAGTTTTATTTCCACGGTTAAGGGTTAATTTGGTAATTAAGGGTAAAAATAACATTAAAAATATTATAAAATGACCCAAAAATTGTCGAAATTTTTAGTAGATGAGTATTGTTTATATATAAGAATTAAATCACCAGTTATTTGTCCATTTATTACATTTTTATGATATTATAACATTTATAATATTTCATTCAAATTAAATTCAAACTTATCAAACTGTTTTTCTAAACATGAGAAATATTTTTTATATGGGGTAATATATGATATATGTTTTTCTATAAATATAATTTTGAGATATAACATATTTATATTCTTAATTAAAATTTATTTGTGGCTTAGTGTTGAGAAATAATTAACATAAACAATTACCAAATGATGATGCATAAATTTTTTAATTGATGGAAATATCATATATATGTTATTAAAAATATTAACAAAAATATAATATGAGATAATTATGGTATTTCAAGAATTTTATACTTAACCATGACATATTTTTTATGTGTTAAAATGGTTTTTACAAAGATATGTTTTTTTCATGATATTTTTGAAAAATCATGTGACGAATTATGTCAAAATTGACATTAAGGATATTTTAAAATAAACAATGTTTTACTAAATGATTTAGAATTCATAAAAATAATAAATTTGGAAAAATACATTTTAAAAGGTAAACATTATCATCCATGCTTCATTTTTGGGTCATATTAAATTTTATAGTAACTATATTAACCTTCAATGATTTAAAATTTTTGTTTTCATAGTAAGGGTTAAAGAGGATATATTGGGGTTATATCCTAGAGGTATAAATTAAAAAAATAATAAATACTTATTCAATATTCATTGGATGAGTTTATTTCGACCCATTGTCATCATGTGTTTTATATTACACATTTTGATAAGTATGGAATATAAAATTAATTCAATATTTTGTGAAAATATAAGATTATCTCTCCCTCAATTATAATTGGGGACCACATCTTCTCTTTTATTTACACTCAAAAATATATTTAGTTCATCAAAACCGTACCCAAATCCCTTCCAAAAATTCCCACCACATTCTATTGAACATAGTTTATAGTGAAATCCATCATTTTTGTTAATAAGGTATTATACACTGATTAGTTTTTAATGAAGATGAATATAAAGAACCTATGTTACAAGTGAGACTCAACAATAGGGACTTTGTCTCAATTTTCGTTCATTGAGGATATTTTTTGATTTTATGATCCTATATTATTTTATGAGGTGAATATAACTCCAAATGAAAATTTTATATCATGAATGTATTTATTTTCAACATATTTAATGTTTTTTTAAATGTAACTCATTCATTTGGAAAGTGATATAACTAATTACAATGTAGTAAGAGAAGTATTGACCCAATTTCCATTATTTGGGTCACAATACCTCTTAGAGAATAGTAATTATAATATTATGTTTTACATTATTTTTTTATATCATATATTTTATTTCTAGTTGTATTATTTCGACTAATAGTGAACACATTCTATCGATTCATTTGATTAATGATCACTTTAATAATATGATATTTGTACAGAGCTCTTTAAAAAAAACTCATCTTAAAGTTTTCAAAAATTTATTTTATAAATAGTTATTTTTCATGCCCATATGTTTTAAATTTATTTTTATGAATGTATTAATATTTACATTAATTTATTAAAATTTTTATTTTCTAATTTCATTTAAATGTTTCAAAGTAATGTAAGATAATTTGATTTAAAAATATATTTAAAAATGTTTTAAATGGGTTTATAAAATGAGTAGATTATTTACATGACATGAAATGTTTTATTTTGAGTCAAAATTAAATTTTTTGAGTGACAAGTTGAAATGATTTTTTTAATGTTTTATGGTTATATAATGGCTCTTGAGAAATTGATTGGTGGGTCCATAATAAACAAAGGAAAGGTGGTTTTGTGATAAACCAATGATGGGTCACTACGTTATAACCTCAAATGAACTTTTTATGGAAGTTGATAGTACAATTATACCATTTTTAATATCAAAATGTATGTAAGTAGTCCAGATAACTATTCCTTTTAAGTATTGCAACAGCCCAGGTTTTTATGAAAAATATTCTTTTTAATTTTATTAATGTCTTGTGTTGTACGCTACACCAAAAGGAGCTTTCACAACACACATCCTTGACTTGACTTTCATTACATGCAATCGCAACCTTCCTCGATAGCGTGTGTAGTACGCAATACTGAGTTTCACGAAACAACGTTATGCTATTAAAATATTATTAAAACTAGCCGTTATGAATAGTAATAAACACTTTTTAAATTATAGAAATTTTAGCTCTCAAAATGGACTTCATTTTTGGATTTGGAGTATCGAATTTAGCCTAAGGTGAAATTTTGGTACTTTTCGGATAACTTTCATATTCTGATGAATAGTGAAAATTACTAAATTATAATTAAAAACAACTTTTTTAATCAAAATAATTAATAGTGATAAATTATTAATTTGAGTTTTTTTAAAGTATATTTAGAATATATTTTTACAATTTAATACAATGTTGGTCATTGGATGTAATTTCACATTTAAACCAGACATAAACAAGTGTCAATCTTTTGATAGATACTGTTTCTTAAAAACACACTATTTGTTTTAACAACGGGATTTAATTATAAAATTAATTAATGCAACTTCAATGTTATGAATTTGGTAAAATAGACTTCATTTTTTGAATTCGGAATATGAAATATAGCTTAGGATGAAATTTTGGTATTTTTCTGAAAACTTTCAATTTTTGATGAATAGTGAAACCACTAAGTGGTAGGTTAAAAACTGAATTTTGCATAAAACTTAATTTTACCGCTTCTGTGAATGGAATTTCGAAAATCCGACAGACGCGGTTAATATAAAGGACTAAAATGTGGTTCAATGAGTTGAAAATAATTTTTGGTGAATAGTAACTTTTTACTTTTTTTTACCACGGTTAATAGTAAATAGGGTAACTAAGGGTAAATATGATATTACTATTACCCTAACACATGTCCTAATTCTATTGGATAAGTGTAATTCGACCCAAAACAACCTTATGAATATAATATGACCATTTAGGTCCACTTGGATTAGATTATGACATTTAATATTATTTTATTTAATGAATAGTTAAAATAGTTAAAATCAAAGTTTAATAACTAAAACATTTTTAATATGGGGTTATACATAAGTTAAATTCGACTATAAATATTAATTAGGAAGATAAAAGTCTTTCCTACATAATGATATTTTATTTATAATTTTTATACTTTAAATAAATTAATTTATTTATGACACAACGATGATATAGTAATTCTCCTTTTAAGGAAATATTAACATAATTGATGTTATAAATGCTCAAATGAATGTAATTTGAGCCTTTTTATGACTTACACTAATTTTTTAGGTTACTATGCTATATTAGTCTTCATTTAATCAACTTGGTTCGAACATATAATTCTGTTATGACTTTCACAAAAATCATACATCAAATAGTGTCAAAATTGACACAAAATAGTTTTTAAATCAAATATTATATTATTAATTGTTATTTTATTCCTAAAAATCTATGGTTCGGCCAAATGACTTAGATAAGGATATATATATTAATAATAAACAATTTGGGGTTCTTTTGGCATGTTATAGTATGTGTATCAACCATATAGTGAAAGAAAACAAAAAGAGACGGTAAAAGTTAAATTATTTAACTTAGAGTTAAATCTAATTGATAAGGTTACAATAATACCCTAAACTTGTCTAAATCCTATTGGTTGATAGTATTTCGACCCATCCCCACTTTATCTTCGAAATAAGACCCTTTGGAACCATTATAAACCGATTTTGACTTTAATATAAAATAATATTTTGAGATATTCCTAAGGTGCCCCTCTCCTCCCTTATAAAAGGACACCTCCTCCCCCTCCTCCTCACACCAATTTGAGCACTCAAGCTTGGCCAAACCCTGCCAAAATGTCTTCTCCACTTCTCTAGCAACATCTTAGAGGTTCTGGTCTTCCTCAAAGACCAATTTTAGTTCCCTAAGAAGAGGTATCAAAGAGGCGCTTCAAAGAAGATGTAATTACCGTTACCAATTCTTTCATCTTTATTTCTTCTTCCACTTATTCTTCTTAGGTTGTTTCATTATGAAGTGATAACATCATTATCTCTCATATACTGATATGTTATTACAAGTATGAAACAACCCTATTTCATCATCTATCCATCCTACGGAAAAAGAAATCACCGCGCGTGCGTACGTACGGAATACCGTCTCCACGCCGTGGTGTAATCTATTTTCCACCACCACCTTACGTGGATGGGTATAATGGTGTAAATAATAACTATACATAGTTATTACAACATCATATTGATTCTGATCCACTCCAATTCAATTCAATAATTATTGAAATGATATCATCGCTCGTGCGTACGTACGGACTACCGTCTCCACGACGCGATGAGATTCATTATCCATGTTAACCATTTAAGAATGATTATAAAGTATATATAAGAAATAATAATGAAATATATGAAATTATAAAGCTACTGGATTTAAGTATATATATATATATGTATTTGATCTACTTACTTCCATTTCAAGACAATAAGGAAAGGAAAACAGCGTTCATGCGTACGTACGGACTACCGTCTCCATGAACGGTGTTTTTCATTTTATTTATCTACCTATTATATATATATATATACTGAATATATATGATATATAAATCATATTTTATATTCTGTAAGTAATTAAATCATGATATAAGTAATAATGATGTCAAGAACAACAAGTCAAAACACCTACGATAAATGAAACGATTTTACCCAAAACGCTTCTTTAACATGGAATTTACAAAAGAACGGGTAATATAATGTCATAAGTGAACCATATATGATATCATAACAATGAATATGATTCTGTAATAAGTCAATGAGATTATTTAAATCATTATACAGGAGGTTCGGACACATACAAAGCAAATCGGACCTAAGGTAAGGGAAATATCACAATCTCATTTTTATCCGAGATTGTTTATTTGTAAGTATTTACTGGGGTGTATTTTATCATCCACATCCATGTTTCATCAATATGTAATATTATTTCCATCCACCTACAATTTTTTAAATCCATTTTTACCTTTTGGTGAGTTTTTAGTAAAAGAAATGAAAGGAATCTTTTGTCGTTTTTCGTACGAGGTACTTTTTGACTTTTCCGACAACGGTACGAAGAATGTTTTTTTTAACTTATACAACATGAATGGATTTTTAAAACATTATTTCCAAGAAGCCTCCTTTACAAGTTTTCAAGTTTATTTTTAATCATCTTCTTTTATTTTAAAGTCGCATGACATGTTATGAAAGGAAAAATGTTTTTGAAGTAGAAAGGATATTTTCCTCAAGAATGGAGTTCAAGTATTTTATCAAAATTATTTTCCATCTAAGATAATAAAAGGGTTCTGTTTTTATCCCTATTATTACATGGATTTGATTATGTTGTGATGGAAATATTTTTATGAATTCCTTTATCTTATATGAATTGTTTTATGATGTCATGATGTTTCAAGAATCCCATTTTTATTACATGGGTTATGCAATGATGTATGATGTATGATTTTGTGGCACACATAAGAATGGTATCATTATGAGATGGGTGGGACCTATATCTCCCTCCAATGCATTGGGTAAAGTTTTTATATCTCATGAGATAGACAGGGCTGGAACGGTAGGTTATACCGGTTCAGTGAAACAGGACTGAAACGAGGGTTACTCGATTCAGAAAGGGACTTTGTCCACTAAGATAGTCTTGGCAATGAGTCTTGACTAACAAGAAATGATTCTCTATGATTATGTGTGAATGCCAAAAAGTTTCATGTTTTAAGTTATGATTATTTTGATTACATTTCACTGCCATGATTTACCCCATGTTATGAAATAATGATCTCTTTTGCAGGTTAAGATTTCCAAAAGTTATGTGCTTATGTATATGATGTGATTGATAATTCTTTTGTTTACCCTTACTGAGCATTTGAGCTCACCCTTTTATGTTTTCTTTTCCCCAGGATATAAAAAAAGGTTTTAGGTAAAAAAAGGAAGATCTTTATGGGAGATTTTGAAGATCTTTCACCACGATTAGAAGATTATATTCCGAGTTTCCAAAGACACTAAACTATTACGATCCTTGTGTGTGTGTTTTTGTTATGTACTAAGTATTCCGCAAAAGTAATTTAATGTCTATGTACGATATGATTTGGGTCTCTACAGTTGGTATCAGAGGAAAGGTTTAGTCAACCTTTGGAAACTAGGATGCGAAAACGTTAGTGAGATCCCTAGAGATATTTCTACGGTATATCTAGGGATGTCCCTAAGGATAAGTATACGTATAGGTTATAGTACTAGAATTACGCTAACGATCATAGAATTAAACCTAAGATGTTAGATATTGAAGGTACTCTCCCTTTATTATGTTGTTTTCCCTAGCATGATTTTTGCCTCTCACACTATTCTTTTTGGGTTTTAGACGATGGCTGGAACCCGAAGGAACCGTGTTGATCAATGCAATGGACAATGCAATGATTGTCCTCCTGAACAAACAAATGTTATGGGAGATGGAGTGCAAAATCTTATTTCTATACTTACACAAGCTATGAATCATTCTGGACTTCCAAATGAGCAGAGAAGGGAACAATATTCTATTGCATCCTTCATGAGGCAACGTCCACCTTCTTTCAGTGGGTCTTCTGATCCACTTGTTGCTGAACAATGGATCAGTACCACTGAAAAGATATTTTCAGTTCTTCAATGTTCTGAACATGATAAAGTCATCTTAGCAGTATATCGTTTGGAAGGTGAAGCTGATCAATGGTGGAATCTTATCAAGAATACAAGGCAAAGAGATGAAATTGAGTCCATGGAATGGGACGAGTTCAAGAACTTATTTTTCAATAAGTACTTCCCTCGTATTCTTCGAACAAAGATGGAGAAGGAGTTTCTTGAACTAAAGCAAAAGGATGATGAATCTGTTGGTATATACGAAGCGAATTTTACAAGACTTGCAAGGTATGCATCTGGCATTATCATCCAACCTGAAAGTAAAGTTGATCGATTTTTCAGTGGCTTAAAACCAAGTATTCGAAGGGCATTAGCTATAAGAGACTTCAGTAGCTATGAAGAAATTGTGTGTTGTGCTATCAAGGTAGAAATGTAAGTTGGTGTTACATATCCATCTCATGGTTTTGACAAGAAACGAAATATGGAGTTCAAGGAGAAATATCAGAATAATGGTGAAAAGAAGATGAATGTTTCCTTATGCACAAAGTGTGGAAAGAAGCATGGTGGAGATTGTCTTAAAGGGACTAGAAAATGTTTTAAGTGTGGAAAAGAAGGTCATCAAGCAGCTGAGTGTCGAAGTAATGGAAAAAGGGTTTATAATGATGTGAATAAAGCAAAAACTACAGAGAACGCACCACCTACACTTCAATGCTTCAAGTGCAAGGAAATGGGGCATTATGCTAATAAATGCCCTAATCCAAGGGTTAGTGATGATCAACATGAGCAACCACTGAAGGCAAAGGACAAAGGGAAGTCACATGCGATTACTATTGGCAATGTTGAATATGACAACGATGTGGTGGAATGATTAAGTGTTTATGTAATGGGATTCCAAAATAATGTTGTATCATTGAGTATTGCAATATTTATTGATGTGGTATTCAAAGTGATTGAGATATTTTTTGGAAATAAGATGATATGCGCATAATGACGGGAAAACGAGAAAATGAAATGTTTAATAGTATTCATGAGCTCATGAACGATATAAGGACTAAGTGATATCATGGTTTGAGTATATAGAATTTTGAGGATTTTGGTATGTGGAAAGTGTTAACTTTAAACTGCATTCATGTTTTCACTAAGGTATTCAAGAGAATATGTGATTAAGGACTTTGAATGTTTGGAATGTGACCAACAAAACATATCTTATGATATATGGGGATCAACGATGGTATTAAATCTCTGGTAATCGTTTTCACTATGTTATGAGAGTGGACTGCAGTATTATGGATAAGCCTAAAGATTGGAATGGATTATGTTGGACATAACTTAGTATTGTTTAAGGATAGAAGTTTTTTCGATACTATTTATGTGATGTTATAGTAATGTAGTTTTAGAAAAAGGACAACCTGCAGGATGGGCGACAGCCCATCGCTTCGGACAAGGCTATGGGAATCGAACCCACAACCGAAGTGCGACTGACCTTTATCGCCTACCACTGACCTACAGGAAGTCCCTGTTTAGTAGAAACTAGTTTTATTATATTAAGCAGTATGATATATGAAGTATAAGTCCATTTTAGGAACCATATATGATTAATCTCACAATAGATCGACTTATGTATATAATTTTTGCTAACCTTTTGTTTGAGACAGATGGAATGACCCGTCATTCTATCACATGATCTGCTAACACTTCATGAATAACAAATTCAACTTCATTTATTTAAGAGATGAAGTGGAAATTGATCAAGGCATGAACAATAGTGAGATTGTACCAAAATAAAGAAAGTATTTATTCTAATTCAAATTTTCAACTTTAGGGAAATGATCTTGAAAACCAAAAATGTTGTCCTAGTGATCTTATAACTGATGAATTAGATGGTACCTTAGATCGTCACAAATTTATGGATTTGTGATTACTGGATTTTCCATAGCCATGTTCTCTACCACTCTCCATCAGAACATGATGGTTAGATTTCTCTTCCATATCCATATTTTCACCTATGTGGAAACCCAGTGATTAGTTTATTTGGGTAACCGTTACATTTCATAGTTTTGTTTTTAAAGATTGGTTTTCATATTCCTTTTTAAGATGTGGGTTTCTATTAAGGAAACTTTAGAATAGTAAACAATTTATAACCCCGACGAATTTCGAGGGCGAAATTCATTTTAAGGGGGGTAGAATGTAACAGCCTGAGATTTTATGAAAAATATTCTTTTTAATTTTATTAATGTCTTGTGTTGTACGCTACACCAAAAAGAGCTTTCACAACACGCATCCTTGACTTGCCTTGCATTACACTCAATCGCATCCTTCCTCGATAGCGTGTGTAGTACGCAATAATGAGTTTTTACGAAACAACGATATGCTATTAAAATATTATTAAAACTAGCCGTTATGAATAGTAATAACCACTTTTTAAATTTTAGAAATTTTAGCTCTCAAAATGGACTTCATTTTTGGATTCCGAGTATCGAATTTAGCCTAAGGTGAAATTTTGGTACTTTTCGGATAACTTTCATATTCTGATGAATAGTGAAAATTACTAAATTATAATTAAAAACAACTTTTTTAATAAAAATAATTAATAGTGATAAATTATTAATTTAGTTGTTTTAAAGTATATTTATAATATATTTTTACAATTTAATACAATGTTGGTCATTGGATGTAATTTCACATTTAAACCAGACATAAACAAGTGTCAATCTTTTGATAGATACTGTTTCTTAAAAACACGCTATTTGTTTTAACAACGGGATTTAATTATAAAATTAATTAATGAAACTTCAATGTTATGAATTTGGTAAAATAGACTTCATTTTTTGAATTCGGTATATGAAATATAGCTTAGGATGAAATTTGGGTATTTTTCTGAAAACTTTCAATTATTGATGAATAGTGAAACCACTAAGTGGTAGGTTAAAAACTGAATTTTGCATAAAACTTAATTTTCCCGCTTCTGTGAATGGAATTTCGAAAATCCGACAGACACGGTTAATATCAAGGACTAAAATGTGGTTCAATGAGATGAAAATAATTTTTGGTGAATAGTAACTTTTTACTTTTTTTTACCACGGTTAATAGTAAATAGGGTAACTAAGGGTAAATATGATATTACTATTACCCTAACACATATCCTAATTCTATTGGATAAGTGTAATTCGACCAAATACAACCTTATGAATATAATATGACCATTTTGGTCCACATGGATTAGATTATGACATTTAATATTATTTTATTTAATAAATAGTTAAAATAGTTAAAATCAAAGTTTAATAACTAAAACATTTTTAATATGGGGTTATACATAAGATAAATTCGACTATAAATATTCATTAGAAAGATAAAAAGCTTTCCTACATAAGGATATTTTATTTATAATTTTTAGACTTTAAATAAATTAATTTATTTATGACACAACGATGATATAGTAATTACCCTTTTAAGGAAAGTTTAACATAATTGATGTTATAAATGATAAAATGAATGTAATTTGAGACTTTTTATGACTTACAATAATTTTATAGGTTACTATGAAATATTAGTGTTGATTTAATCAACTTTTTTCGAACATATAATTCTGTTATGACTTTCACAAAAATCATACATCAAATAGTATCAAAATTGACACAAAAGAGTTTTTAAATGAAATATTATATTATTAATTGTTATTTTATTCCTAAAAATCTAAGGTTCGGCCAAATGACTTAGATAAGGATATATATTAATAATAAACAATTCGCGGTTCTTTTGGCATGTTATAGTATGTTTATTATCCATATAGTGAAAGAAAACAAAAAGACGCGGTAAAAGTTAAATTATTTAACTTAGAGTTAAATCTAATTGATAAGGTTAAACTAATACCCTAAACTTGTCTAAATATTATTGGTTGAAAGGATTTAGACCCATCCCCACTTTAGCTTAGAAATAAGACCCTTTGGAACCATTATAAACCGATTTTGACTTTAATATAAAATAATATTTTGAGATATTCCTAAGGTGCCCCTCTCCTCCCTTATAAAAGGACACCTCCTCCCCCTCCTCCTCACACCAATTTGATCACTCAAGCTCGGCCAACCCCTTCCAAAATCTCTTCTCCACTTCCCTAGAAACATCCTAGAGGTTTTGGTCTTCCTCAAAGACCAATTTTAGTGCCCTAAGAGGAGGTCTCAAAGAGGCGATTCAAAGAAGAGGTAATTACCGTTACCAATTCTTTCATCTTTATTTCTTCTTCCACTTCTTCTTCTTAGGTTGTTTCATTATGAAGTAATAACATCATTATCACTCATATACTGATATGTTATTATAAGTATGAAACAACCCTATTTCACCATCTATCAATCCTACGGAAAAAAGAAATCATCGCGCGTGCGTACGTACGGAATACCGTCTCCACGCCGTGGTGTAATCTATTTTCCACCACCACCTTACATGGATGGATATAATGGTGTAAAGAATAACTATAAATAGTTATTACAACATCATATTGATTCTTATCCACTCCAATTCAATTCATTATTTATTGAAATGATATCATCGTTCGTGCGTACGTACGGACTACCGTCTCCACGACGCGATGAGATTCATTCTCCATGTTAACCATTTAAGAATGATTATAAAGTATATATAAGAAATAATAATGAAATATATGAAATTATAAAGCTAATGGATTTATGTATATATATATATATGTATGTCATCTACTTACTTCCATTTCAAGACAATAAGGAAAGGAAAACAGCGTTCATGTGTACGTACGGACTACCGTCTCCATGAACGGTGTTTTTCATTTTATTTATCTATCTATTATATATATATATATACTGAATATATATGATATATAAATCAAATTTTATATTCTGGAAGTAAGTAAATCATGATATAAGTAATAATGATGTCAAGAACAACAAGTCAAAACACCTACGATAAATGAAACGATTTTACCCAAAACGCTTCTTTAACATGGAATTTACAAAAGAACGGGTAATATAATGTCATAAGTGAACCATATATGATATCATAACAATGAATATGATTCTGTAATAAGTCAATGACATTATTTAAATCATTATACAGGAGGTTCGGAGACATACGATGCAAATCGGACCTAAGGTAAGGGAAATATCACAATCTCATTTTTATTCGAGATTGTTTATTCGTAAGTATTTACTGGGGTGTATTTTATCATCCACATCCATGTTTCATCAATATGTAATATTATTTCCATCCACCTACAATTGTTTAAATCCATTTTTACCCTTCGGTGAGTTTTTAGTAAAAGAAATGAAAGGAATCTTTTGTCGTTTTTCGTACGAGGTACTTTTTGACTTTTCCGAAAAAAGTACAAAGAATGTTTTTTTTAACTTATACGGCATGAATGGATTTTTAAAACATTATTTCCAAGAAGATTCCTTTACAAGTTTTCAAGTTTATATTTAATCATCTTCTTTTATTTTAAATTCGCATGACATGTTATGAAAGGAAAAATGTTTTTGAAGTAGAAATGATATTTTCCTCAAGAATGGAGTTCAAGTATTTTATCAAAATTATTTTCCATCTAAGATAATAAAAGGGTTCTGTTTTTATCCCTATTATTACATGGATTTGATTATGTTGTGATGGAAATATTTTTATGAATTCCTTTATCTTATATGAATTGTTTTATGATGTCATGATGTTTCAAGAATCCCATTTTTATTACATGGGTTATGCAATGATGTATGATTTATGATTTTGTGGAACACATAAGATTGGTATCATTATGAGATGGGTGGGACCTATATCTCCCTCCAATGCATTGGGTAAAGATTTTATATCTCATGAGATAGACAGGGCTGGAACGGTAGGTTATACCGGTTCAGTGAAACAGGACTGAAACGAGGGTTACTCGATTCAGAAAGGGACTTTGTCCACTAATATAGTCTTGGAAATGAGTCTTGACTAACAAGAAATGATTCTCTATGATTATGTGCAAATGCCACAAAGTTTCATGTTTTAAGTTATGATTATTATGATTACATTTCACTGCCATGATTTACTCCATGTTATGAAATAATGATCTCTTTTGCAGGTTAAGATTTCCAAAAGTTATGTGCTTATGTATATGATGTGATCGATATATCTTTTGTTTACCCTTACTAAGAATTTGAGCTCAGCCTTTTATGTTTTCTTTTCCCCAGGATATAAAGAAAGGTTTTAGGTAAAAAAAAGGGAAGATCTTTATGGGAGATTATGAAGATCTTTCACCACGATTAGAAGAATATATTCCGAGTTTCCAAAGACACTAAACTATTACGATCCTTGTGTGTGTGTTTTTGTTATGTACTAAGTATTACGCAAAAGTAATGTAATGTCTAAGTACGATAAACTTCGGGTCTCTACAAGTATAATTATATCCCAATATAATTTTATGTTTTATCTATGATTCCTATGGGTTTTATAAAATTTTTATGATTGAAAAAATATCTATAAATTTTTTTTCATCATAAAATATTAAATGGATTTAGCTGTTAAAATTATTACATTATGATAACTATTTCCCGGGTTGTCATGTTTCTACTAGATAAACAATTTTAATTATTTGTGTATCCCTTAATATTATTTTTGGGCCAATCCCATGTTATAATTTTTTATCAGATTAAAGGATTGGTAAGTGAGTGTAAGGATTCATGTTAGAATTAAATAATATTTTATATCAAAGAAATAATTCAATATTTAAAAAGTTTTAAAGGATGAAAAAATGGGTAATGAAAATATGTATCCCCTTGTAATGCAATGTTTCAGATTGAAATAGTTTTTTCTAATTATCTGAAACTATAAATTAAAACGATCCTAATATTTTAATTTTAGTTGAAGGATACTTTAATAATTAATTCTTAAGCCTAGTTCCATATAGTTTCTATAAAAGGAAGGTTTAGACAAATATTTACATTATGATACCTTTTTAAGAGGTATGGATATCATCAGGGGATTGTAATGTTCAGGTTGATCCAAATTTAAGTGTATTATAATCCACTTTTTAGTCCTTAAGTTATGATATTTTTAGTGAAAATTTTGATTTTTTTGTGATTCCATTAAAAAGGAAATCGATATATGTTTAAAGGATTTTATGGTTCAAGTATTATAGAGTTTCTATGGATATTATCTTTGAAAGGAAAACATTAATTTTAAAATTTTCTAGTTCAATTAATGTATTAATATATATTTTTATATAGGAAATGGATCATATATAAATATGGATGTAAATAAATCTTTCACGACCTTCATAACCCTTCTAAATGATTATATTATAAAAATAATGTCTTAATATTATTCAAATGATTTTTAAATAGTAATGAGTATTATAATCACCCACCATAAACTATTTGACTTTTCTAACACCAACTATATTTTAGAAATGTTTTATGGATCATGGTATCTAGTTCATGAGATTTCAATATCTTATCCTTAATTACTCAATCAATAAGGAAAATTAGAAACAATTACATGCCCATTAACATTCAAAAAGTTGTGCATCACGTCAAAAGATTAATGGGAAAGCCATGAAATCCAAATTTAAAGTATGAATAATTTTATTCCACTATTAGTATAACACAGCTTTTTGTTGATATTGATGAATCGAAATGATTTAATTCATATATATGATTGAATGGATTAATTAATGAGGAATAATATAATGAATCATGGTTAATGGTTTTAGAAATAAGTATAATAAAGCAGGTGTTTTTGTAATCAGTTTTGAATTTATGATATTGTGGTATTTTTTTAATATAATAGAAATCATTGAACAAAAAAGAATTATTCTATAGTCAGTTTTGTTTTTAAAAAACATGGACTCAAATATTAGATGAAATCAATACCCAAGGGATGTGGTAAAAGGGTGAATATTTTTTGGGGCATTTATTGAGTTTTGATAAATGTTTGAGGTATTTAAAACCATTATATTTATGATATAAAAAAATTGGGGAAAGATTATTTTAGTTTTAGTGGACATAGTTTTAATGGTATTGGTATCCTTTATGGTTTATATGATACCTTATTTAGAGGCATTTATGTGTTGTTACAATTTTGGAACATCTTTTTTATTTAGAAATGATTCGGTGATTAAGTGATTAAATTTTATTAGGAAATAAATTAACTATATTTTGAATTATATAAAATTATGGTAAATAGAATATTATGAGTAATAAAGGTTCAATTGACTTTTGGAATAAAAATTTATTTTTATGGATTTATGGGATTCATGTTATTTAAAGAAATGATTTTCATATCTTGAAGATTAATAGGGAAATTAGTTTTTGGTATGAGACTTCAAGAGTAATTTAAGTTATTTGGAGATAAATATTAAAATTTCCTTGGCTGACTATGTGTTCAAGTACACATGAATTTTAGTTTTAAACATTAGTATATACAATTTTTAATGAAGGATAATTATTTTTTGAATGATATATGTTGATTTTTTGGTTTTAATATTTAATTTTATAGAATAAATTATATTTTCAACATATAATGGTATATTAATTTTGGTTAATTAAACAATTTTATCATAAAATTATTTTTGTTTAATAATTATATATATGATATATAAATAGTTAAAATTTTGTGAATTATGTGAATTTTTTGAAGTTTATTCATTCCACCAGGTATGAAAAACTCATCTTTAATATGCATTGTTTGGGGAATAAGAAGAGTTTTTTTGGAAATTGATTAAAGGAAAAAAATATAATTTTTAGGTAAGCGTAATTCCTTATGTTAATAGTTTATGAAGTAAATGGATTCCTCAAATATATGAAAATAATCATAAACAAATAATATGTTCACTTTTCTTACTAAGAAATGAATGATATTTTGACCCATCATAAATTTATGGTTTTGTAATGGAAAACATTATAACAACCACGTTCTCTTCCAATCTCCATAAGAACATTATAGTTAGTTTCATTTTTCATATCCATATTTTCCTACATCGAATCATTTCATGTGTTTTCTAATATGACCATTATTCTTCCCATTCATTATTTAAAGTGGATGGTTTATTAATCCTATTTTCGATATGGAATTTCAAACAAAGTTCATTTTAATAGTCGAATGATGGTTACCGTGAACATGTTTAAATTGAAAGGGAAATTTTTATTAAATAGGGTTAGAATGTAACATCCCATGTTTTCAAAAAGGTAAGCAGTATATTTGATAAGTTTATAAGATAGACCACATCGATCTTAAACACACAACTAAATAATATTATTTAAATTTTACAATTTTAACTGAGCCAATATAATGGAGGGTGTGATCAGATTAACATAGATTAGACATGTATATATAATCAATTATATATAAAAAATCTATTTATAAATGAAAATAAAACCCATTTTTTGAATAAAATTTAAACTTTTTCTGAAAACTATTTATATTTGAACTAGTGTGTTTTTACGAACATATAAAAAATCACTATTTTGTAGTATTTTATTGAAATTTATATATATAATATTTATTCATGTTTTTAATAGTAATCCAATGTGTTTTCTTGGCCTGTTATAAAAACAAACCTTATTTTAGTCACAAACGATGTATTTTTCTAAAAATAAAATTTTGTAAACTTTTAAGGGAATAATTGTTTTAAATATCACTTTTGAAACTTTGATATTTTTTTTAAATTAAACTTCATCATTTAAACCCTAATATCATAATTAACATTGTTTTAATTTTTAGTTTTTCTAATATGTTTTATGTTTTGATAAATAGTGAAAATATAGAATTTTAATTGAAAACCAAATTTTCGTATGAATATTTATACTATTAAATCATAGTTTTATTTAATTTTAAATAATAATAGGTTAAATTTTATATCATATAATCTAATTTGGTTCATTTGAATCAATTTTTAATTCAATTTGGATATAAATAATTTTCATTCATTTGATAGTTTTCAGTTTACTAACCCTTTTTCTCACCCTATCGAAGCGATTCATTCCATATTAATTTACCCTGATATATGTATTTAATTTTAAAAAATGGATTTCAGATTTGAAATCATAATTTTCAAATTTAATAAATATTTCTCTTATATTTAGGGCCAATGTGGATAGTAAACATATTAATATTATTTCTACATTTAAGGGTTAATTGAGTAATTAAGGGAAAAATATTCTAAATATTATCAAATGACCCTGAAATCTTCCCATGTATAATTTTATGAGTATGCTTCATATATAGTAATTAAATGACTGGTTAGGAGAATATTAATTTTATTTTAGAATATTTTATTACACTTATAATATCTTATTCAATGAATAGTCAAGCATGTCAAACTCTTTCTTTTATAATTGAAACATTTCTAATATGGGGTTATATAAATGATATGGTCAGATATAAATAAAATTTTTAAATATAAAATATTTTGATTAATCATGTAAATTTATTATTAATATTTATTTAATATATCATTATATTAAATAATTACACAATGATTATGGAATATTTTATTATGTAATACAAATATAGAAAAAATATTATTAAAAATATGAAAATAAATATTATTTGATATAATTAGTGTCATAGAAAAATTTTGTAAACGAAATTTTCTTATTGGGGATGTTTTAATGGGGTTTTTTCGATAATAACTTGTTTCTAAAATGTTTTTAAAAATCCATGTAATTGATGTGTCAAAATAGACAGTAATGAAATTTTAAAATAAATACTATTTAATTAAGAGATAAAATTCATAAAATTCTGAAAATAAAAACAATTTTCTGAATAAGGATAAAATGATCATCCATGACTCATTTATGTTTATTTTGGTAAATTATATTAACTATATTAACCTTTAAAGAGTAAAAAACATGTTATCAAGGTAAGAGTTCAAGAGGTTAAAGCCAAAAATGAGGATTAAAAATTTGAAAAAAAACAATCTAATTTAAATTGAATTAATACATTTCATCCCATATTAATCATATCGTATAAATAACCAATTTTTTATATATATGGAATGTAAAATTGATTTATATTTATTTAATATTTTGGGTATTTCAAGAGTGCCGCTCACATCTCTTGTAAAAGGGATCCTCTTCTTCCCTTTTAATCACAATTCAAAATCAATTTGGTTTAGCTAATAACTACTCAAATCCCTCCTTAAAATAAATCCCTAGATTCTAGGTTTATTATTTTATACATAGCACAATTATTATGGGCCATAGGGTGCAATTACATGATGGATTTCTAAAGAAGTGGAAGGTAAAGAACGTGCATGACGAGTTAGGCTCAGGGTAAGGGACTTCTCTCTATTTTCTTTAATTGAGGCCTATATTGTTTTTATGCACATTTATTTGTTTATATTGTTTATATATGTCTAAATTTATATTTTATATCATCAATTTTCTTAGACTCATGATATTTTTTGTTTTTTAATTGCTACTCTATCATGTGGAAAAAGATATGATTTGTTGAAATGTAGTAAGGGAATTCTATACAAAATTTCCATTATTTGTGAAAAAAATATACTTAAGGACAATGTCATGCTAAGATTATGTGTGAAATTAATTTTCAATATCTTATTTTTACACTTGTTTTATGTGGATTTACTATGAATATATATAATCGAATCATTTTATTAATGCTCACTTCGATAACATGATATTTATAAGGGAATCATTAACAAAAAAGTACATTTTAATATTTTTAATGTTTTTTTCAAAGTATTTATTTTTCATTTAAATTTTTTTAAAATTATCTTATGAAATTATTTAAATGGAAAAGGCTATTTTAAAATTGTAATTTTCAAATTTCATTCATATGTTTCAATTTGTTATGGGAGACATTGATTTAAAAATGTATTTTTTAATGTATAGAATGAGTGTTGAAAATGGATTGATTATTTCAATAACATGAAATGTTTTATCATGAGTGTAAATGAAATTTTAATATTCATATGTTGAATATTTAAATAATTTAGGTGTTATGATTATATAAAAATACTTGGACATTTGACAAGTGATTATGTGATAATCCAAGGAAGTGTGTTTCAATGATAAACCAAGGATCGATGGCAACATTATAACATCCAATGGATTGGATATGGAAGTTAACTGTATGGTTATTAAATTTTTAAGAGTGACATGCTTGGATGTTGGCTGAATATTTATTCAATTTAATTATAATTATGTCCTAATATACTTTTATGTGTCATCTACAAATGCATTGGTTTTTATTTCAATTTTGTGATTACAAAAAAAGTATGAAATAAAATTGTTTTCTGAGAAAATTATTAACTACTTTATATGGGTGAAAAATATTACTATATGATAAGGGTTTCATGGGATTTTATGATTTCAATGGATTAATAGTTTTCATTCTTTTTTATCCCTTAATGAGCTTTTTGTGCTCATCCCAATTTTGAAAATATTTCCATAAGAATTAAGGATCGGTAATGGAATGGAAAGATTTAATTTGGAAGTCATGAATGTTTTATATAAAGGAAATAATTATATATTTTAAAAATTTTAAAATATAGAAAATAGACACTGATTATACATATCCACTTGTAATTTATTGGTTTAATTTTTATAGTTTTCTCGTAATTCCAGAGAACTCTACACTAAAAGGATCTTCAAATGTTAATTATAGTTCAAAACACTAGAATATGTAACATTTATGTTTTGGTCCTTGTATTGTTACCATTTATTATATTATATGAAACCATGATTTATTTTTTGCATCAATAAGTATCATTCTCCGATTAGAATAAATCCACATATAGTTCTTGAAAAACTATGCATTCTAACATCATATAGAAAAGAGATAGGTGAATAGATGTGAAAATGTAATATTTTGGTTAGACCTAGAACTAAGATCTGGGTGTCACAATATATCGTTTAATGGAGGAAATATGGATTTAAATTGTTCATTAATGGATTTTTTATGGGAGACCAACACCAATGATAGTTTTCCTCTTAGGCGAGGTCTATGGAAATACAAGTTTTTTGGTCATGTAGGGGATATAAACCAAGTAGTTTTAACGTCATGCAGAAATTAATCTTGCTATTCATTTTAATTTCTTCCATCCATGACAATTCTAACCCTACCCTAAATAAAAAAATTCAATTTCATAAGGAATCATACACCAAAATATCTAATCCCTTGTGAATTATTATCGGTGTGAGAAATAATGAATAGAAACGGGTTCTTTCACCAGATAGAGAATGTTTCGGGAAAGGACATGAGAAGATTTTAAAAAAATGTGGTCTAGGGTATGATATAGGATCTAATATTCCATACATATCTAAAAATGATGAAAATAATATTATAAAATGTGTTGGAAAAACTATTTATTTTAGTGTTATGTGGTGAGGACATCACCCATGTAGTTTAATTTAATGAGTTAAGGACAAGGGAGACTTTGCATTAAAAATAGTTGTTTGTGGTTGGGACCAATGATAGGGATATGGGAAATACTACTTATCCTTTAATGGATGAAATCAATCCACATATAGTTCAAGGATTTTTCTTCCTTTCTCTGTTTCACTGATCGGTATCATGTGTTTTGCATTTTCTTTTAGGTGACGCCTCACATTCTATTTAGTGCCATATGGTAACAATTTTTTTATGTAATCTAATTTCATGTTGTGAAAAAATATCCTATGTAGTTTAATTTCATGCATTGTGGTTGTAATTCACTATATAGTTTAACATCTTTCTTTAAGGACCTCTTTTAAACAATTTAACGCTATGTTGTTAGGACAACTTCCATATAGTTTAATGTCTTGTGGTCAATATGAATTTTGTATTATTTAACATATTAGGGTTAGGATAAATTATATATTTTGTAGAATCATGTGGTTTGAATTAATTGGAATATTTTTGACATCATGTGGTTATGATGACATTCGTATAGTCTAGTGTTATGTGGTTAAGACAACCTCTGTAGTGTTTAACATCTTGTAGTCATAATGACTTATGAATAGTTTATTTTTTTTAGTTAGGATGACTTCCATATATTTTAACATCATGTGGTGTAGATGTATTCCATATAGTTTAACATCATGTGGTCTGGATTAGATTATTAATTTTAATGGCATGCAGCTATGATGAATTCTATTCAATTTTACATTGTGTTTTCTGGAAGAAACCGTTATAGTTCAACATCATGTGGTCAGGATGACTATAATTCATTATGGATTCTATGAAAATTATTTTATAAGAATCCTCACATTGGTGGTGGGTGTGAAAAATTCTATGTTCTTTATATCCTAGTAGAAACATCTATTGTAATATAATATATATACAATATATGGACCTTCAAATTTATATTCCAGATTTGGATATTTCTTTTATAATATCATTGGGGTCCAAAGATCCTATATTAGTTCTCCTTTAATGAAAAATGAAGCCTTAAATTTTTATTAAAGGCAATGTTATCTGATTCTGATGCACTATAGGTTTTAGTAGTGTACACAACAATTTCCCATCAAGAAATTACAATTCATTCAACCACATTTTTGATATCTCATTATTCAAGAGTTGTCCACATACAGTTTTTCAGAATTATATAAATTGGAATTCAATAGAAAATATAACATTTTGTTTTTACACAACAAAAATATACGGTTACATCTTCTAAAATAAATGTAGTGGTACTTTAGGCACATAAATTATGGAGGAGCTTTTTTGATAATGAATTAATGTCCTAATTCACCTTATCGTGGAGAATATTTGATAGAGACTTGTATAAGGCCAATTTTTGACCATTTTTTACTTTTTGATAGAGGGATGAATGGTTGAAATCGATTTTGTACTCCTAGAAAAATTTCATATAATTATTATCATAGAAATTAGTACAATTTTCTATCAATATCATGCAAGGGAATAAAAATCTACTGATGATATTGGACTTTCCAAATTTGGTGATTTTCTTTTACTTGACACCATTACAGTCTATTTCCTAATCCCATTTTCAAAATAATTATCTGACAATATCGATATACTAAAACAAATTTTTCACAAAATGGGGATATGGATCTATAATATCAATTTCATACAAGAAAAAATACAATGAATATTTTGTTGTATGTAGCAATTATAGGTGCTAATGGATAAAGTTTTCATGAATCTGGAATGCATGAAATCAACTAGTGAACTCTACATGTTCTTGTATCATTTTTTTCATGTAGTAACATAGCATCTTGATTTGATGGGAGAACCTAGCCTCAGACTATTGGGCACATCATGAGCCTACATGAACATATTCTATGATGACAGGAACCACTCTTTCCACTATGACTCTAGGAGTATTCCATTAAAGATTATTTTTAGATGGGTTTTTATCATTTAGACCATCCTAGAGGCTAATGTTTACTACTCCTTTATGAATATATTCCCTAATTATTGGTATATTAAGAGTATTCCATGATAGTGAAAATCAGTTATCTAAACCGTCCATCTATGGGTGTATATCAGTTCATAATGCTCTAGGATGGTGTGGATCTGAATAATTTCATCAATTTCATAGAACTAGACTAATTATACCAACTTTTAGTAAATTATGTAGAGGATTAATTATTATTGATTAGGGTTGGACATAACTATTTAAAAATTCTCTATTGTGTTGGCTCGAGCAATCTGTTGTTGGGGGACATGATGTAATGTGTGTTCAAAAGGTAACAATTTCATCACTCCCATAACTAGTCAGAGATATGATTCAATTATTATGTTTTAATTCTATATTGATTTTTTATTCAATTTATCACCAACTTTTTATTTTTTTTGTTGTTTATGTAGGATTTTTTAATCTAGTTGTCTAGTTCAAAACCAATGATGACGGATTTTTATTTATCCTTATTATTCATCAAACCATATAACAATGATAAAGAATAGGGAACACTATTTTGTCCAGAGATACAAATACTATACCGAATAATACCTAATTGCTCATCGGATTTTCCAATCTCCCAGTTATTAGACTGAGGGTAACACCCTCAAATTATATCTCCCATGCCTAGGGAGTATCGTTGGATTAGAAAAAATAATCATCTAGATGTTCCAGGTCCACTGGTGTAGTTTCTAGTGAATGATGCCCCATAATGAAATCAACAAGGTCCTATCCTTTCACAACCACTTACGACATATAATGGATGTCATATTTTTGTAGAATGACTTCCAGTCAGCCAAACTCTCATTTAATAAAGTGTGGAAAAGGATTTACTAGAGTGAGTGAATATGAGAGACAATATGGACTTCGTGGGGATGTATGTAATGCCTCATCTTTTTCCCTGAAAAGATGAAATTTATCAAATTCATCTCAACATATGAATATGGGGGATTAATATATATCATTGTTCGGATGAGGTAGTAGATACCATTCTGATTCCGTATAAATTTTCTTTCTTAAGGATAAAACAAAGTGATCTATCAATAATGGACACATATATACCACATGACCCCAAAACCAAACCTATTTAGATTTTTTAATATAATATTTTTATATTATCAATGATTATACCTTGAATTAGTCAAACCACCCCCTATGATCTATCATAAATGATCTTGATCTGCATAATATAAGCTAATTCACTTAAGTCCTTCATGAAGAAGAACAAGTTTAACTATTCCTCAATAGAATATAATATTGTTGCATCATTTCCAAACAATAATATTTCATCATCATATACTACTAAGATAATTACCACAATCCCATAGGTCCTTTTATACACCCATTTATAAAATTAAATGTTAATGAAACTATATTATGTAATAGATTCCTAAAAAGGAATATTCTTGGTTTGGGATGTTTTTTTCATTCCCTAAGTGGATCTCTATACATTTCAAGAATTTTTAGAATAATTTGGAGTTGAAAACCAATTTTTATGTGTCATGTAGACATCTTCTTAATGGTTTTGAGTAAGAAAATATGATTTTAAACAAATCTCTAAAATTTTAAATCGGTATTATGCTACTAAATTTAGTTGAATTATTCGGGAAGAAAACATGAAATGTAGAGAATATTTTTACTCATAGTCATTGAATTGTTAATGTTAAATTTTTTTATCCACTAGAAATTATTTATAGATACATACATTTCCTTTTGTTTCCATTTTTCTCTTAAGTTACCATTTGTGCACAATATGAATTAAATCAACTAGTGGATCAACTAGAGCCCAAACATATCTATGATACATCATATTTGTGTAATAATTCATGTAGTTTTTTAATCTTGTATATTATGAGTTATCCAACACAAATTTTTAGGATATGGGCTCATTATTTTAATCCAAAATGGAATTCCATATTTATTGACTATAAATTTATCCTTTTTTGGTTCTCTTACAACTTTGGTGCTCAAATAATGTAGTTATGTTTTCAGAGAAACTTATTTTATGGGGACCTGTGGAACATTTTCCTACCCCAACTCTCATGTATCTTGATAATCAGAATCCTTTATGTTATTCTTTCTCCCCTTATCCTTCTTGAGAATCTTATCCTTCTCAAGAATAATGGGTTTTCTTGTGATAATCAATTTATTTTTAGAAGTGTTGTGTAGATAGTATACCTTTTTAATTAGAATAACTAATATAAATACACTTAATGCCTCATGGTCTTAGTTTCTCAATTTAGATGTCCTTGAAAAATGTAAAACATCCCCATACATGACTGTGCGATAAAATAGATTTATTTCTACAAATTAGCTAATATAGAATTATATTTTCTACCATTGTTGATACTGAATTTAAAATGATTACTATAACATGTAATTTATATCCTTAAAAGGATAATATAATTTTCTCATGACTCTTCATTGATCTTACAATTTCATGAAACATATTGTTCATCTTTCCACTAACACCATCCTACAAGGTTGTATAAATTTTAGTGAGTTGGGATAGAGTCCCAAAATCCCCTAAAATGTTGATAAACTCAATGTTAATATATATTAAACATTGATTTGATAAAATATATCTTATCTTCTTACCATGTTGATTTTATAATTCATTATTGAATTCATTGAAGTTCTCAAAGGCCAAAGGCTTATAAATCATCATATAGAAATAACCACATCTAGTCATGTCATCAGTAAAAGTTATGATCTAAGAATATTGACCTATAGTTTCTACTAGAAATTGTCTTCACACATCTATGTATATAAACTATAGATGGATTTTGGACTATTTGTGTTCCCCACTGAAATGTGGTTTTGTTATTTTTCTTTGTAAACAATCATGGATTATTTATAGTATTTTTAGCTCAAATGATTCTAAATATACATCTGGAATGATATTTTATAGACACACTTTTTATATTTTACCAATATGGTAAAGCAACCATTGGGTGTTATATAAGTAACATGAACACAATTCATTATCTATTGAAAATGTTTATTTTCCTAAATTAATAAATAAATTCAATTATTTTGTTCTTTCATTCCATAACAGATTTTGTTTTTATAAATGAATCATTATTTCTTTCAAAATTTGAAAATAAATGAATAAAAGAGAATTATAGAACTGAAGATGACATTTTTAGTTACACTAGGATCAAAATAGAAAATATTTTAATCTATTGTCATTTTAATTTGAAATGGAAGGTGATAGTGTTTTATAGGCAGAGAAACAAGTCGTTCTCTATTGGAACCTTGAATATTCACCTCTACATTGGAAATCATTTTGAATCTACTTGGATGGAAAATTTGGATGCATATGTGAGAACCAATATATGAATTTAATAACAGATGTACGGTATATAAGAATTTAATTAAATAAATAGTGCACCCATTACATAAAATTTTACCAGGGTGATATTTTACTTCATATACCATTTTTTCCATATTAAAGAACACTGAAATACATTATTTTTAACTACCATTGAATATTATTCTTCATCAAGTTATGTTTCTCAATATATTTATACTTTGAATGAGTAATGGGCCCATTTTACTTGGTAATCCATTTTATTTACACTGTAATGATAAGGAGTTTATCAAATTACATGTAATTATCAACATAGAGAATGAGATTATGAATTCCTCAAAGTATCTTCATACTATCACAAATGTTTTAATTTAAAATACCACTAGAGAATATATGTTTTAGTTATGATTGAATGAGATATATTCACAATTCATCAGGAAATCTAATTCTTAAGATTTCTAAGTTATCTATGTATCTAGTTTTAATGAACACTAAAATCCAAGTAAGCATTAAATATATAAGGTTACAAGTAAAGAATGCATTGGAGATCTAAAATATATCTTACATCATTTTCAATTTATAGATATAAAAAATGTGATAGATCATGCTATACAAATTCATCTCCTCATATTTTCTTAGAAGAACATTATTTATAGAAGGTAAAATGAAACATTATACATGTGTGGTAGAATCCAAAAGATAATTGTAAATATAAAATTATTCATAATTATCCACTAGGCTGGATGATTCAGGAATAAGATTTTATAGTACATGAAATTTCTATACTGGGTATAAAACAAAGTGAAAGAACAAATTCTATTATTGTAAATAAGTGTCACTGAGAAAGTTATATTTCCTATGTATTGATAATAATGATATGGTTGAATCCATAGTTTATATTTCTATAATTAATAAAAGAATAATTTTTATACTTTACCTCATTTATATAATAAGACAATAAATATTTAAATATATTAATCTCAAAATATTTGATTTTAACTACATACTTATCATGATTAGGTTCAAAATATCCTATTTATGGATAATTTAATGGAAATGATCTGTATTCTCCTTCTCATTACTTAGGTAGTGTTCTGTTAGGCTATTCAAAAGTATTTAGTTAGGTTCACTTACCAAATTAATTAACTTAATGTTCATTTATCTTTTTTGTAGAATCCACAATCCCAAATTCATTAATATTGATTTACTCAACACATTTTTCACTAGTATCACTATGTATCATGGAGTTGATAAAATCATAATGAAATCTAAGATAATTTGACACAAAATAGAAGATATTAATTCCTTGATAATTGAAATAACCCCAATAGGGGTTGGTTCAGTCCATTTTAGTAATCATTGATACACACCCATGTAGTGGAAGGATATTCCCAATTCATATATATGATTGGGATATTTTAATCATTATGTATACATTTTTCATTTTATCTTTATTACATTTATATTAGTATAAAGTGGATTTTATTTAGTGGTTAACCATATCTAGGATACATTTTATGCATAATCCAATTTTTTTATCTTAAATTCATGATAAATTAGTTAGATTATTTGATCATGAAAACACATCCATATGAAATTATCGATGACAAAATTTCATAATTAAAAAAATAGTAGTGATATAATCCTAAGTTTATTTTATTGTTTGGTTTGTATAGTAGATAACAATCCAACTAAAAAACTAGGGAAAAACACCTGGAACCATGATTTGGTTCAACTTGTAGATTTCCACTTTTCTAACCAAGTAAAGCATGTATTAGTTTTCCTTGAATCCAAACATGACATATTTCCACTCTCCTAGGAGCTCCATCCATTATATAAGATTATACTAAGATATAGGTGAGAGGAATAAACTGATTTTGGTAAGGTGTCTTAAATATAATAAAATTTTGGTTTCCCAGTCCCTTATATGTTGATAAGATATATTACTTATAGAATATTAATTCAACTCAATAATAAATTAATTGGAAACGAATCACATTTAATGTTCGAGTCTATGATCATGATAATCTGCATTTATTAAAAAAATTACACACTTAATAAAATATCACTTGATTAAAATTGTTATTATTTGTTATAAATCATGATCATGTCAATTAATTATCATCTTGAATTATTGAATTATTTTATCTCAATTATTAATAAAAAATTCTTTAAATTGTTATCCATAATAATTGTAAATAAATTAAACAAATTTATTTAAAATTTACAATGTATAAAACAAGTACATTGGAGGTGATATAGAAAGTACCCATCCAAACATCCCAATATGTAAAATATTTTTATAATACATATGCATGTGGAATTCATAATATATGTATTATAATTTAATTTAATTGTGTTTTTAATCTAAAACATGAAATAAGAAAAAAAATATTATTTAAATCATATTTTATGTTTTAATTTATGTAAATTAATATCTATATTATGAATTATACATTATATGTTATTAAAAATATTATATAGAAAATAATTATAAATTTAATATATATATATATATTACCAATCTCATGATGTGTATGAGTAAACTTAATAAATAAAAACCCATGCTGATAAGGTTTAATCATTCACATAAATTAATTGAACATTGAATTTAATAAGGTAATATACATGGTGTTTATATTCGAACATCATGTCTCATATATTTCTTTACATTTTATCTACAAAACATGCATAGGGATTGAGCATGAATTCCTTCCATGAATATTAATGGTGTCCAAGGTGTGTACATTGTATAGACATAATTGGTCTCTATGTTACATGATTAAAAGTCACACATCCTATGTGGAACAATATAAATAATCTTTTACCAAGGGACTGAAAATGAATTCTACTAACTCACTCAACATGTAGTATATTAAATACACATAGAAGGTATTAATATATATTGTTTTAGTTAATTATTAGTCAATTTAGTATTATTTTAGTTCTTTAAAAAAGTGTTTACTTTGTGTACCAATAAGCTACACACAACGTACTCTTGTGAAGTCCTAAGACTCTTATCACATCTGAATGAGTTCGTCTAATGTTATTCATTCATAATTAATCCATTCAGTTATTTTATTTGAGATATTCATGAGGAATAGTGGAATATTTTATAATTTTATCATTGAAAATTTGAACCAAAATTGAAATAAAATGGAGAATGAAAAAACTTCAATGATCTTTAAATAATTTTAAAATGATATGAAACTTATCTGATAACACTTAAAGGATTTATGTTCACTAGAATCACTTGTGGGGCATACCTAAATCAGATATATTTTATAATTGATGATAAATATAATATGTACATTGATTAAGAACATGATAAACAATATAATTTATTCAATGATTAATTTATATTATAATTTTAGATGAAAAAGAAGATAATTTCATAATGATTTAGAATAAATTTATGTTATTAGATAATTAACCTGTGATGAATTATTTCTTTCTTGGTGAATCAGAAAATTTCTATACACTATACAATCATTACATCTCCAGAATCATGTGTCATTTCCCTCCAGATATGATCAACATGTGTACCATGATACATTGAGTGTCTCCCTTGGAATCTGTGAGTGTTATCATGGAAGATTCTATCACCTCTGTTATTATTCATTATATCAAATAGAATATCATCAAGGAAGGACTGCCATTATTATCTTTAGAATCTAAATGAGTTCAGAAGGAGGATGTCTCTTCATTATTGAGATCATTCTTGGAGAGGGTCCCTCAACGGAAAGAAAGATGTTTTTTAGATGTCATTGTGCAGAACTAGAATAAATAAGAGACACTTAAGGTTGTAATTAAAATAAATGGGTTAAAATAGTGTTATGGCTAGAAAATATTATTTTATTATGGGAATCATGTTTTTCCGTAATCCCCATGGAATTACATATCTATAATTATAATAAAAATATTATTAATATTTCTTGAAATATAAAAAATAGGTAAATTAATGAAATCTTATTTTTTGAATAATTATATAAAATGCAATAGGACCTCACTCCTTCTCCCTCAAAGAAAAGGCTGAGGAAGGATTATTCTAGCACACTTAACACTATGTGTACCTGATCTTCTAAGTTAGAGGGAAACATCAGTACTGATGTTCTTAAGATCCTAAATCAGGGTGAGTCCCAATCTCAATGGGAAACTACTGATGACATTGATTATGGGAATGACATGTCTTATTATGATCTTTAACTTTTTTGATGGATGAGGGAGAAAATCCCTTTGTTTTTACCCCACCCATCTCTTGTGTACATTTTATTTTCATTTAATAAATCCTTAGAATCATATAATTTGGATGGGCTTGATGGTATATAAAATCAATAAATTATTACTTAATATGTTTTTTTTATCAAATGTCCTTTATTTTCGGTCCCACATTCATGAAAACATATTTATTGATTCATAAATAAGTTATACTTATTTAATAAATTTATATCATTTCATTGTTATCTAATAAGTAATTATATATCATATTCCCCAAAGAGAAAATAAATTATTAAATATACAAATGAAAAATTATTCTATATAAAAAATTGTGAAAAAAATTATGTGATCAAGAGAAAAAATAATTATTATTAACCAAATTATTGTAATAAAATTAATTGAAAATGATAAATAATAAATAATATTACTGTTAAACACAGGCTTAGGAAACATATATTTTCTAACCCTCTAGGCCTCTTTCTTAATGTAATTAGGCAAGGATGTCCAATGTCTAAGGTTAGTGACCTAAAACATTTTAAGGAGGCCATAGAGATGATGTTAATGTTATGATTTTATGATACCCCATATTAAAAATTACTATGCAATAATATCCATTTTCCATGATATATATAATTTAGGAGGTTTCATACCAGAGTCCTCAACTTATTTTCGTAATGTCACTTTCATTATGTTTTTTCAGGAATGAACCAACCTAGAGAACCCCATGATAGTAGATTTATTTAGGATTTTATCTATTATAAAAGGTCTTGAGATGTTTAAATAGTTTACTGAATAGAAGGAAAAAATCCATTCTTTCCTTATTCATTTCTAAAATTTTACTCAAGATGAACAACACATATATTAAATTTACATGAACATATATCATCCTAGTATTCATCAATACATCAAATTACTTGACTAGTAATATATATTATAAATAATACTGATATACAAGAATCATTATAAGAATCCGTATATTGGAACATACAATGACACAATTAATATATATTTCTTATTATAAGGTCATGTTCTCATAACCAATTGAATATGAAATTACTATAGGAATACACCATGAAAAATAATTACATATTCATATTAGTATCTAACCCTAATAAAAAATAACTTTTTTCATGTCAAGTGAAACTATCCATCTATAGAAATAGTTTTTAGTGATTGAATTACTCAAAAAAATATTAAATACTATTTCATATAAAATATAGATAATTATATGATAATAAGATAATTAATTTTGAAGACAATGAATGTATGATACCATAATGTTTAAAGATAATGGTTCTAGGGAAGAAACATTAACAAACCCCTACTTTCACTAGAGATGAAAGTGAAAAACTATATGTCATCTAGCTCTCATATGAATCATATGCTTCTACTAGGACAAAGATTTAGTTAGTGGGACCACTGAATTTACATCAATAGAAACCCTTCTTAGTAAAACTCCATCCATCTGAAAAAATGCCTCATGATGTGAAACATTTGGAGTATATTCATATATAATTGGCGAAACATTTAATCCTTTATGATATAAACTACATAATTATTATATAATATAATGTGATAGGGTCTTTAAATCTAGGAAAAACATCAATCCTTTTTAAAAATGTCACATATATCTATTTATTCTTTTAAGGAATCCTAAATAGCTCAATATTAATAATTTAATGTAGTATTAGTAACAACAAACATATTTTAAAACACATAGATCAATGTTTTCTATTGAGACTCATGATGTATTCTAATAATGAATAAAAATTATTCCAATAAATTTTTTAAAAAACACCAATATAATACATGATGATTAGATCCTTATATCCTACATACACTATGAACATATATGTTACCTCCCAAATACATGATGATAGGATTACTATTAGTACATTTTCGTTATACTATTATTTCTTGATATATCCCCTGCATTATCAAGGAAATGTCAAAAACAAGATTATTTCATAACATGGTATACATGATTGATCCAATAATTGAAGCTTATAGTATTATACTCATTCCCTCTTTATACTCATGCTTCTAAGGACCCATATATTTAGAACAATTTATACATTATGATACTGGGATATATTTTATATTTTATTTTTCTATACTAAATAAATTTAGTATATGGTCAATGTATCAATCATGAATTATACCAAGATGCCTTTTCTATCTATCAAAAATGATCATGATCTCCATAATACATGTTACTTAAAATATGAAATTCCTATAGAAGAACTACTTTAACTGGTCCTTAACTGATAGTATGGATGGTATAAAATCTCAAAAATAAATATGTCATTTAAATATACTACTTTTATGATGAATACACTCCCACTAAACCAATTTCAAACACACGGATCACATTTATTCTTTATAAAAACGTATTCATTGAACTAAATATTCAATGAACAAGATGATTGGTTTAATCCCTAAATGGATCCTTAAAACTCATAGACCGTTTTTCAATATTTAGATTTATTAAAACATATAGTTTTTTCATATTTAAATATTCACTAAGGATTCCATTAAGAAAATATGTTTATACATGTATCGTCAAAATTTTATAGTCATGGTATTCTATTATAAAATATAAAATTATTATGTAATAAAATATCTAAATGGGAGAGTCTATTTCTTTATATTCGATTCATTTTCACTAGTCAAACAATTTATCCACAATTTATTATTTATAGGAACTTATTTTACCTTCCATTTATAGTGTTCTGCTAAATATAAATTTTTACCCAACAAGATTTACATAAATTGAAGATTGAAAAGAAGCCAAACATGGTTTTGATATATGGAATCTATCTCAAAATTCTACACTTATTAATATATTTTCTCTTCTGAACACTATTAAACCACTTTGTTTGAGAAAGGTTCATTATTTTAAACTAATAAACACTCTACATTTTTTATGATAAGAAAAATATATCTTTCTGTTTCTCTTACCTATTAGGTTCTCCTTCATATTACTTATGTTTCTAGGAAATAATTTACATGGGGAACTATAGAATTTTTTCCTATACTAACTCTTATATATCAAGATTACCAAATGTATCAATGTCAGTATTTCTCCCACTATCCTTCTTGATGATAATTTCATATCAAGAAACATATATTATCTAAGGAGAAACATTTTCTTTTTCAAAGTGGATTTATAGATTTTATCCATTTAATTCCATGAAAAAACCTATAATGGTACACCTCTTCCCTTGAGGATCTTGATTTATTCATAGTATTTAATTAATAAATTACTCCCATCCCTAAATATAAATGTTTAAAAAAATTATTCCATATATTAACTCTTATGTTATTCAATTTCCCACTTTAGTTGGAAATCATTTTGGGATGTATTTTATAGAATGGAATCAATATCCCCAAAAAATTAATGAATGATCATTATATACCATTATTACTCCCCAACATTGTATGAAATATTTTTTGTTTGAATAAATTTAATTTCATTGATAGCTTTTGTTACACTTAACACTAAGCCTTAAGGAACCACGATGAACTATTAATATTATTATTTAAACACAAATATTTCTACATAACTATTAAATATTATTTAATGAATGGAAATAAAAAAATTAAATAAATATTGTATAACTTATTTATATAAATAATCCATAATGGTAATAAACATAATTTTTATAATTCTTTTCTATGTTTCAAAAAAAAATTCACAAAAAAAGTTTTTTTTATTTTCTTTGTAAATGATAATAAAATTATTTTTTAAAAATTTTATGTAAATAATTTTTAAAATATAATTAATTTTTTAAAGATAAAAATAAAAATCTCTTAGTGTATTTTTTTGATATTTTTCTCAAAATATTAAATTTTTGATGGATAATTAAAGATAGTTTTTCTATTGAAAACAAAATTTTCATTTTCAGAATTATAAAGTTAATTTATGTTTTAAATGGGTTTAAAAAGAACATTTAATTAATTATATATAGCTTAATATAATTTATGTTAGTGGAACTATTTTAATATTCAATATTTATATTAAATGTTTTTATACATTACACTATTTTCACATGGGAGAATCGCTTTCTCATCAAATCTTCATGTTTATTTTTTAATTAAAATTTTACAGTTTTTTAATGGAATATAAAATAATTTTTTCTATATTATCATTCTTCATAATATATATTTTATAATATTGTTAAAATATTTTTTTATGATAATTAATAGTGAAAAGGGTTAAAATTATTCTTCGCGATTAAGGTAAAAATTGGTTTATTTGGTGCTAAACAAAAATAAAATGTGTTGAAAATGAGACAAAATATGTCAAAAACCCATTTTATATCATTATATGTTCCCTATTATTAATAAATAAACAAAATAATCTATTCTGTATCCTCATTAAATTTTAGAAATGTTGGTATAGATTTTTTTTTTCAAAAAATTACACGTCTTTCACTCACCTCACTTACAAAGGCCACCCCTTATCTTATACACTTAAAAAAAATAAATCCATTTTTATTAGAAAACACATATAATGTTTTATTAGTTATTTCAATAATATTATCCCATAATAATCATTTTTTCCATAAAGGAAACTAAGGAAGGATTTTGGTGACACCATAAAGAGGTTATACGAAAAAGAGGTAACGTTCTTAAACAGATGTTTTTATTTTATTTATTACTCCACCTAATTAAATTTTTATTAAACCATGATTATATAATAAATTTGTTATAATATATATAATTATATGTTTTTATGTTGATGTAATTTCATACAACCATCTCCACTTCCATAAAAGGGGATTTTTGAACATCATTCTTTTGTACAGAAGACTACCGCCTCACGAACTGATATTATTCTCTTTCCTCCACGTCATATCCCAACAAGATATAATGAAAGATTTAATTTTTATATATGATATCTTTGATATTATTATACATATAAAAATTTTATAGTATACATAAAAACATTATAACAACCCCAAAATCTACTAATAAAAATTCTTCTTGAACTAATTAAATGTCTTATTATGTTAAATGGTTATATAAAATTTGCACATGGTTTTATGTTTTTGGAATTCACAATACCATTTAAAATTGTTACCATTTCTAATATAGCCATTAAATAGCGACCAAATGTTTATTTTAAATATTGGTTTTTAACAAATCCAATTTACTCAGAAAAAGGATGTGATGGACTCATCCAGTAGAATTGCTCCATAATCATCCCATTTGTTGGAGCATGGAAAGAAGGTATTATCACTAGTCTTATATCTTGACCAAGCCCATGACAACCTTGAACACGTTATGTTTTAATATAACACCTACAAGAGAATTAGAAAATGATATTGATTACCTCTTGAGCGATGTTATCTGAGCTACCCCAAGAGTTTGTCATGATCACACACCTTACCCTTAGGTCTTATGTGGGTGTTATAAGGGGATATGTAATGAGACCCTAGAACATTGATTATTTGGAATATTTGTTTATAAAGAGTATACATTCAATTCATTATTGTTACATTGCAAATGTTTTTAAGGAAAAATGGTATTTTTAGTTAATATTAAATTAATAAATCTATTTTGATGAATTTACAGTTTTTTGGAATTAAATATTATTTTAATAAAATATTGTTATTTATAAATTAATATTTATTTAATATAAATGATCATATACATTTTATGAATAACATTGTAAATTTTATTATGGTTTGAAAAAAATTTTCTTCAAAACCCCTGAATTTTCAATAAATGCCAGTTTTTATTTTAAAACAAGAAATTTTAAATATTTAGAGAATTATTTGGATAAAATGAATATTATTTTTAGAATCATGATGTCAAACTTATCCAATGGTGAATTTTATATAATTTTCTAATATAGTTGAATTTTTTGGTAAAAATTAAATACAATTTAAATATATAATGTGTTTTATGACATCATTATGACCCAATAGTTATATAATAAAATAATATAAATTTTATTCAACTAATATATGTTTACCTTTAAAATAATTTTATTTTATATTTGTTTAATTAATATCATGCTTCTTAGTAGACCCTCCAAGGCTTATTGAACATTTTAACTTTTAAAATGATTTCCTTGAGAGTGTTACTCACCTCCAAATAACTATGCCTAATATTTTAAAAACATAAAAAATTGACCTTATAAAATATTATTTTCTACACCCATTTTCCAGAAACCATGGGAAAAAACCATGGGATTGTTTGTGGTTTTGATTAGTTAAATTTGTGGTGTCGAAAACCTAAATCATACAGAATTCCCTCTTATTTCATATATAAACCCACCCATTCTCTGACATATATTAACTCAAAAACTTTTAAGAACATCTGTAATCTTTTCTACTTTCTCTAGTATCCTCCCAAGGTGCCCAAAACATCTAGGAAGCCTCTCACAAGCCCCTCTAATGTCGTTGAGATCACACTTCCATGTTAGTGATTTCTTCTTTTCTTATTTTTTCCCAAATTTCATTATTATGTTATCCCATTTTTATTCAATTAAAAATTTTTGTGTATAATTTTGAACCTCCCCCATACATTCCTACTTATTTTTGAATTATTATAGACCTCTTTATCTCTAATTAATTCCTCCCATGTATAGAAGTTACTATACTGAAATTCTATATGGAATTTCACTTTTTTCATTTATATTAAAGAATTATTTTGTATTATGAATCTAAATTCAACTACATATGTAAGGACATTAATATATATGACCCCCTCACTTTACATTTCATGTACATATTACAAGACGTCTATTTCTCTCTCAGAATTCATTTTTATGAATTCTTATATCACACCATTATGCTGCAGAAATTGCACTGCAATTATCCAAGCCAAAGCTATTGTGTAGTGAATACCCTGCCCATTTCCTTATCATGGTTATTCACCATTATGAGCATTTTCTTATTGATTATAGAGTCTCATGTATGAATTACACATTCCTCTATCATAGAATAAATGATTATGTTTAATGAATCCAAGTGATATGATCTATGCGGCACACTAATGTAGGAAATGATATGATTTAGAAGGGTGTGCCCTGATAGCACTCCAATACATTGGGAAATGATTTTTATCGTGATAAATCAAGTTCAATTAGGGTTTGATAATGCTAATTCAAGTGAAATAAGGGTTTAATCATGCTAATTCAATGGAAATAAGGGTTTACTCACACTCCATGCGCAATGAGACTTAGATCATTATAATATAATGTTAAATGTTAATGCCACATTTCTATGTTATGATAATAATGTTATATAATGAATTTATATTAATGTTTCTCTTATGATCCATTGATATGCCAATTTCCCAACTTGTATTGTATTCTTCATTTTATGCCTTGTGTACCCCTTACTTGATTTTATAGCTCACCCTTTACTTATGGATGTCCTCAGGTTATCCCATGTAATGATAAGTATGTAGGAGTGTTTGTGGTCATGTAAAAGATATTTTAAATAATGATTTTTTTCATGGGTTTTTTATAATTTTCCTAATCCCCAAAGTCACTAGACCTCATGATCTTCTATGTTGTATCAAGTGATTATTTTATGTAATAAATCATGTTAAATTGTGAAATAATGATCAGGGTTGTAATAGTTGGTATGAGAGTATAAGTATAGTTATTTTTGGGATTATTATTAAAATTCCCTTGTGAAATAATTTTTTATAAGAATAATTATAATAAAAACATCAGTAAATATTGGTGTGTATTGAGTAATTGTTTTATTAAGAAAATTCATCCCTGTATGGATACGAGTAGGTAGAGGTAGCTCTGGCACAAATGTATCTGGGGGTAAAACCCGAAAACACCGCCTTGAGAAAGACTCTAATGAGAACTGCTGCACGAAAATGGGTCTTTTTCCACTCCTAGTTAAGACACTCCCAAGGGATATGTTTTGGTAAATTCATAAGCTTAGTACAAACCATTATTAAGGGAATACAAAAAGTCACCTAGGAATATATGTAGGGAAGTAGATCATTTATAACATTGATTGAAGCCTATAAATTCATATGTTAAGGAAGTAAAAGTAATTTATAAGTCATTTGTTTCTTGTCTTTGGATTACTGATTATGTGTTACCCCAAACATTCCTTTTATTCTAGCCAATGGACAGTAATATGAGGACTCGGGTGAAAACCCGATACGAAGATCAATGTGTTGACTCTTCTAATGAGATTCCCAATCCAATGGGAGTGGGAATAACAAAATTTTTCCGATACTCTCTAAGGTAAATCATGTTTTCAATAGAAACATGGGTCAATATGAACGTTCATCCCCCCAGAAAGAACAATTAACAATCAAGAGATTCACAAGACCAAGGCATCGTACTATTAATGGAGAATCTGATCCCATAATACCAAACAATGTATCAACTCCATTGAAAATATATTCTCCATCTATTAAATTTCAAAATAGGGAAATGTTATTACGGATTCTTAATATATGGAGGTTGAAGCTAATCATTGGTATGTATTGATTAAGAATATGAATCCTATGGAGGAGATCGAGGTGTTAGAATAGAAGGATTTCTAGAAAATGTATTTTGTTAAATATTTTCCTCTCACCATAAAATATATAATGGAAAGAGAATTACTTGTCTTCATGTAAAAAGTTAATGTATCCATTAAAGTGTATAAGGAAAACATCACCAGGTTTGCATGATACGCCTCCATCTTTTTTGTTTCACGCAAATACAAGGTTGACCTCTTATTTGGTTGGGTAAAACCTCACTTACAAAAATCCCTAGACATCCGTGCCTTTGAGATATATGTGGAAATTTTATGATGTGCCCACAATGTCAAAATGGATATGGGGGAATCTTAAGGGTATCAAGGGGATGAGAAGTATAAGGTGGACTTTAATTCTAGAGGTTTGATGGATAAATCCAATGGTGCTGAGAAAATCCATCACCCCACTTTCCAAATGATTTGAAAGAATAACCTTATAACTTTCATGAAGGGGAACAGGATATGATTTTTGTGTGAAAGATAAGAGAACCTATACATTAACTTCTGACAATAAAACCCCCCGATAATGAAATAAGAGAAAAATGCTTCATTCGACCCTCAACACATTGTTAATTGGATCAACTGCAAAGAGCCAGAGCACTTTTCAAACTAGTTCCCTAAGCCAAGGGTTTTTAGAGGCAACCAACAACCTTCAAGGAAGAAATGGTGAGTTTCATCCAACACTACCACTGAAGTGATCTCTGAAAATCAAGTGGTGACAAGTACATTAGATATTATTTCAAGAATAGAAAACAAACTTTTTTATTCTATTTCTACACATTCTTTTATATCCTAAAAGTTTAGTAGAACAATACCTACACCACCAAAAATCACAGAATTAAATGTGTCGGTGAGAACAGAAAATGCGAGAACCCTTAAATTCCAAGAATATAACTCCACCCCTATCACAATTTGTGGTTTGAACTTTTAAGCAATCCTCATCATACTCCATTTGGTATAATTTGATGAAATTCTCAGAACTGATTTTCTTTCCTTATATAGAGCCAACATAAATTTATATTAGAGAGAAATAACTCTTCATATGGAGAATCAACCCCCTATTCTTTACATGTGAAAAGAGGATGATGTATTTTCTTTAGAACCATCATCTAAAGAATAGATATTAATTCCCTATGATCATACGTATCTTACTCAGATTATTGAGTCTAAGGAAGCAACCATCCAGAAATACATGCCTATTGTGAGGGAATTCGTTGAAGTATTTCCCAAGGAATTTTCTGGTCTTCCTCCTAGAAGAGATGTTGAATTTTTTATTGATCATATAATTGGGGAATTTCCAATATAACAGACTCTGTATAGAATAGATGTTGTGTAGCTTCAGGATCTGAAGAAACTACTATAGGAGAATCTAGATAAGGGGTTTATATGAACAAGTGATTCACAATGGGGTGAACCGGTCCTCCTAGTCACGATGAATGGTGGGTCAATGCGCCTTTGCATTGATTTGCATGAGCTCAACAAATCATGACAAAGAAAAAGTATCCTCTGTCCCCAATTTAGGACTTGTTCGATCATCTATGTGGATCACAATACTTCTCCAATGTGGATTTGTGGCTGGGTTATTACCAAGTAAGGATGAAGATAGAGGATATCCACAAAACATCTTTTCGTATAGGGTACAAGCACTATGAATTCATATTAATGCCTTTTAGACACCCTAATGCTCTGACAATCTTCATGGACCTCATGAATAGTGTCTTCAGATATTAACCTGAAAAATTTGTGGTAGCCTTTATAAACAATATTACAATATACATAATAACCAAGGAGGATCATGAAAATATTCTTTGAACTGTACTAGATACCTTGAAAAAGGAGAACCTCTATGAAACGTATAGGGAGTGTGAGTTATGGCTGATTTAAGTCCCATTCATATGTAATATCAACCGATGAAATGTGATATATGTGGATCCATCCAATACAACTACAATTTATGGATAGTCGAGGCCGAAATCAGTAAAAGATATTTGTAACTTCCTAGGGTTAGCTGGATATTAACATCGATTTGTGAGAAATTTCACACGATTTTCAAAACCCTTACCCAGAAAAAACTAGAAGGGAGTAATGTTTTCTTGGAGTGATAAATGTGAAGATAGATTCAAATGTGGAAAAAAAGGATAATCACTACCCTCATGCTCACACAACACAAAAGTATAGAAATTGTTTGGTATTTAGTGATGCTTCGAGGAAGGGAATGGGATGTGTGTTGATGAAAAATGACAATTTCATTACCTATTCTTCAAGGAAATCTATTTTTCATGTGAAAAACTATCCATCAAATGATCTGGAGTTGGCTACAGTAATCTTCGATTTAAATATTTAACAACATTTCCTCTTTAGGGAGATTTTTAAAATATACACAGATCAGAAAATCCAAAAGTATATATTCACACAAAAAGAGTTGAATATGGGCCAATGAAGATGGATAAAGCTGATCAATGACTATGACTGCTTAGTCCATTACCACAATGGGAAAGCGAACAAGGTGGAAGATGCTCTAAGTAGAAAATATCCAACAATTCTATCATTGATAAGAGTTGAAAATGATCCAATTTATTATATTTTATGAATATGGACACATAAATCATAAATAAGGGGCCACCATCAATCCTTTCACAAATTTTTTCTCAATTATCTCTTTTGGAAATGTTAAATGATGCTAAAAAAGGATGATCTGATAATTTAGAAGAAATTGGAAACTATAAAAAAGGGAAATCCTTGGAGGTTAATGTTAACGAAGAAGAAATTGTGAGATTTGGGTCATGGCTATGTGTTCCATCAAATCTATAGTTAATGAAATAACTCTTGGATAATGCACATAGTTTGAATTTCTCCACTCATCCAAGAAACAAAAAGATGTAATGAGATCATCAAGAGATTAATAGGTGGGATAAAATGAAGAAAGAGATCACTAAGTATATATCAATGTGCCCTGTCTGTTATAAAGTGAAGGATGAGAGGAAGAAGTTTATGGGTATGATGCAACCATTACACATAATGGCTTGGAAATGGGATAACAACACCATAGACTTTGTCACAAAACATCCGAATACATCCATATAAACAATGTTATTTTGGTAGTTGTGGATCGTCTTAAAAAGACTACACACTTCATTGTAATTTGGGAGGATTAATCATTAGATCAATTGGAATAGATTTATATCAGAGAAGTGGTAATACTATATGGAGTACCATTAACTGATGGACAATCTATGCAGACTATCCAAAAACTGGAGGAAATTTTGAGAGCATGATCAATGGAATTCAAAGGAGGATGGGATCACCATATTTCTCTAGTTGGGTTCTTTTACAATAACAGTTTCAACTCATGCATCCAAATGGTTCCTTATGAATCCCTTTATGGGAGGAGGTGATGAACATCATCATGTTGGGATGATGCCGAGGAGAAAAAAAATCCTAGGTCTATAAATGGTCGAAGAAATGGTGGAGAAGGTCAAGACCACCTAACAACACATTAAATATGCTCCGAGTTTACAGAAGAGCTATACTGATAATCATTGATGAGACCAGGAGTTTGATGTTAGAGACCTGGTATTCCTCCATATATAATTTTTGAATAGATTTATGATATTTGGAAAGTAGGTAAAGCATATTCCAAGTTACGTTGGCCCTTTTTATATCATTGATTGTATTGGAGCAGTGGCCTATCTACTAGCATTCCCACCAAACCTATCTCAATACATGATGTATTCCTTTAATCACTCTTTGGGAAGCATATACCTGACCCATCACATTCACTCAATCTTGAGGTGGTACCATTCATTATTGAAATATCATAATGAAGAGAATTCGGTGAAGATATTATATCATTGAGAAAAATTTATATAAAATAAGACAATGCACCTCATCAAGGTGTTGTGGTGAAACCAAAATTTTGAAGAAGAAATGTTGGAATTAGAAGAAGTGATGAAGCAGAGTTACCCACATCTATTTTAGTGTGTGAAAAATAAATTTTGAGGGAAATTTTTATTAAGGGGGGAAGATAGTAATGACCAAACCATTTATTAATGAAAATTTCTATTGATATAATTAAATGTGTTATTATGTAAAATTGTTATATAACATATTCACTTCCTTGGTTTTATGTTTTTGGATTTCAAAATATTGTTATGAATTGTTATTGTTTCTAATATATTCGTTAAAGAGTGACCATATAATTAGTATAAATATAGGTCTTTAAAAAATCCAATTTACTCCAAAAAAAAATGAAGTGATGGCCTCATCTAGGAGAATTTATCCATACAAATCCCATTTTATAAAGCTCAGAAAGGAGGTACTTTCACTCACATTTTCTCTTGAACAAGGCCAAGCTGAGCTTGAACACATTAATCTTTAACAGAACCACCAATGGGGGAAGTTTATGTTTATAGAGATTACCACTCGAGCGATGTTATCCGATCCACCATAAGAGTTTGTCATCATTTCACACCTTACCCGTAGGTATTATACAGCTTTTATAATGGTTTATGTAACAAGACCCATCACTATGATTAAGTGCTTTATTTTTTTATAAATATAATACATTCATTTCATTATTGATACATTGTAAATGTTTTTTAATGTATAAAAATTATTTTTAGTTAATATTCAGTTATGAATTATATTTTGATGAATTAATGTATTTTTTTAATTAAATAATTTTTTAAAAACTATTATAATAACTTAGTCACTTTTTATTTATTATAAACAATCGTATAGTTTTTATGAATACAATTGTAATATTTATTAATGTTTGAAATCTATTTTTGTCAAAACCCATGAATTTTCAAAAAATGTCAGTGTATATTTTAAATGAGAAAATTACATATTTATAAAACTAATTAGATAAAAGGAATATTATTTTTGGAATTATAACATCAAAGTTAGCCAATAGTGAATTTTTAATAATTTTCTGAGAGAATCAAATTTTTTGTGAAAAAATTAAATTCCGTTTAAATTTATAATGTCTTTTTTGACATCATAATGAGAAAATAGTGATATAATAAAATAGTATAAAATGTGTTTTATTGCAATGTATATTTATTATTAAAAAAAGGAGATTTTATATTTTTTTGATTAATTTTATGGTGCCCTAGTGGACGCTCAAAGATATATAAAACATTTTATCTTTTAAAATGATTTCCATGAGAGTGTGACTGACCTACACATAAGAAATCCTAATATTTTAAGAATAATGTCCATTTCCCATACAAAATAAATTTTCCACTCCACTTTGTAAAACACCATGGTAAAAAACCATGGTTTTGTTTCTGGTTATGATTAGTATAATTTGTGGTGTCCAAAATCGAAATAATTAAGAATTCTCTCAGTCTTCCTATATAAATCCACCCAAGCTCCCCCTTCTCTTACGTAAAAACCCTTCGAGCAAATCCCTACTCTTTACTCCTATCTATAGTATCCTATTAAGGATCACCAAGATCCCAATAAGCCTCTATCAATCCCCTCTCTATGCTTTTAGACCAGACTTCCAAGTAATGGATTTATACCTTTCTTGTTTTTGTCCAAATTTCTTTATGTTGTTATACCATTTTTTTCAATTAAAAATGTGGGGGTATTATTTTTTACCTCTTACAAAATTCCTTAATTATGTTTTAATGATTATATACCTCTTTATATCTCATTAATGCCTCCAATTTACTTAAGATAACATGTTATAATTCCGTAAGGAAATTTTCTCTTCACATTCACATTGAAGAAATTCTTTTTTATTATAAATAAAATACATTACATATGTAGGGACATGAATCTATATGAACCCATTAATGTATATTTCATGTAAATATTATGATATATCCCTTTCTCTATAATTAACCATTTTTATGAATTCTTATGTCATGTCGTTATGCTGTCGAAATTGCACTGCGATTATCCAAGTCAAAGTCATTATGTGGAGAATACCATGAACATTTCTCTATCAAGGGAATTCATCTCTATGAACATTTACAGATTGATTATAGAGTTTCATTTATTTATTTTAAATTCCATTATCATTTAATAAATGATTTTATTTAATGAATCCATGTTATATGATCCAAGTGGCACACAAATTCCTGAAATGAAATGATTATGAAGGGTGTGCCCTGATAGCACTTCAATGCATTAGGTAAATTTTAGTATCACGATACGTAAAGTTCAATGAGGTTTTAATCATGATAATTATATTTAAATTAGCTTCTACTCATGATCCTTGTTCAATGTGCCTTGGATCAGGCTAATATCATTTTAAATGATGATGCCACATTTCCATGTTATGATAATCATGCTATATCATGCCTTTATGTTAATGTTTCTGTAATGATCCATTGATATTTATATTCCATAACATGTACTTTATTTTTCATGTTATTCTTTGTGTACTCTCTTACTAGACTTTATAGATCACCCTTTTCATATGGATGTCCACAGGTTATCCCATGCAATGTTAAGTATGAAGGAATATTTGTGGTCATGTAAAAGATGTTTTTAACAGAGATGTGTATTTCATGTTTTTAGTTATTAGGTAGGGTTATTAAGACCCAAATACACTAGAAATATCAATCATCTTTGTTTTATGAGGAGAATATTTTATGTAATTAATCAAGTTAAGGTGTGAAATATAGATCAGGGTTATTATAATCTTACTTTCCATTCCATGTTAATATGATAACATCGCTCATGTTTAAATAAGACTACCACCTTGTAAAGAGATGTGATTCATTCTTAGATTGTATGGATGGTAATAAGGATTTTTTAATTAACACATATTGTATATATTGCATAAACTTTATTCTACAATGGTAATATATCATATTAATTTCGTAAATTATGTCTTTACATCAACTAAAAATAATGTTCATGTGTACCTACGACCTATCATATCAATGAATATTGTATTTAGTATTCAATATCCAAATTTTATGCAATAATATAAATACATATATAGTGAATATATATGATATTTATATCATGGTAAAATATTCTAAAACTTTATATTGATGAACAATATAATAGTATAAAAAAAGAAGGTAGATATTTCTCATAACATGACATTAACATGGAATTGTTAATAAAAAAATTAATAGTCATTGTTAAATAATATATGGTATGATATAAATACACGGTTATTTAATATATTTATAAAAAATATGTATTTATTATGTAATATTTTTAAACATTTATGATGGAATTCAATACTCATGGAAATGGATATTTATCTTAAAATTCCTTCCATGAGACATAAGGTATATTTTTCACTTATATTCATTTATGAAGAGTATATACAATATATTTAAAATGTAATTTAATTATTCTATTTATTCTCATAATTTAAATGTTTTATTAAATTTTATTTTTTCATTTGATTGTGATTCAATGTTATAAAATATGAATGTGATAAATGATAAAATATTATCATTTATCCGGATTTCTTATTATTATGCTTTATATGGAGAAATGTTATGAAAAAATATAAATAAATTCATTTATTTTCATTTAATCTTGTTAATTATGGAGACTAGATGTATTCACTTAATTTTTATCTCCTTATGTACTTAAGATTTAAGGATAATGTTTTAAAAAATCAGTTTTCTATCTTCGATTGAAAACAATTTTTCTTACAAAACCATGTTTTCAAAATAGGTTTTCAATTTTTCTACATTAATTAACTTATTTATTAACAAAATGTTTAACCATGTAGGAACTTTGATTTTTTTTTCGAATGGAGTCTTCCTGTCATTCCACAAAAAAAAAATCCAAATTTGGATTTCACCAAAAATGTGAATGAATTACTTTTTTAACATGTATAACATGAATGCAAATTCCCTATAATCCTGAAAATTATATTCATTGAAGATTCATTTATAGGTTTTTATTTCTTAAAATAAAATGATTTTAAAAATAATTTATGGATTTTTAATTTTAATAAATTTATTTTCAAAGAATGGATATTTTACTCAAGAAATATTTAAGTGATTTTTCATTTAAAATAATTTTCTATTTAATTTGACATCCAATGATGTTAAAAATGATTTATGAGAGATATTATAAAATGATAAAATTCGTATTATATATTGAAATTGATCATCATTAAGATAAAATTATTTTTAGGACTCCCATTTCACTTCTATAGGTCATACAATGACAAAATTATTTTTAAAACTGATTATTTACCCTCAAGTTATGCTTTAAGGAAATGTTTAAATTATTATGAATAATTTTTCTTTGAAACATGTTATGTTATGACTAAATGTTTATGAAACCAATATCATTTCACGGGTTCTACTATGGATAATGTTTTATGATCTTATGCCTCACATTTGTATGATTTCCATTATATATTTTTTGTTATCTATATCTCCTATAATTTATTAGGTAATGATTGATATATCATGATATAAATAGGACCGGAATGGAAAGTAAACCAAATTTAGTATGGAAATATATATACATTGATATTTTAAGGAGTGAAAATTTATTAATATGATGTTTTGGGGAGTGGGCCAATTCCATCTTGATAGTTTGTTTTTTCAATGATCCCAGAAGTGTTGTAGAACTTATTTTTATGCTAATTTAAATGAAATAAATATAGATACTATGACGATGTTGTTCTCTCAGGGCTCATCTTATTTGATTCCATTTTAATTCATATATTATAAAATATTAAGATTTATTAAATTACTCATGATTATGATTTATGATATTAATGGTATGGTTTTCAAAAGTTATTCTCTTGTAATTATACCCTTATTTTGATGATTTGTTTTATCTCCCTTATTTACCCTACAGACCATCTGAGATAATCTTTTCTTATTTTTATTTCATTAACATATAGAGAAATATATTATGTTTTATATTAATAGGATGTGTACTATTTATGAGTAATATTGTGGTAGATAATGTAGCTCACATATGGGCCAGTTTTTTATGTTCACATGTTTTTAAAGAAACAAGACATAAAGGATTCTAATGTGGATCATTATGTTATTCAATGACTAGTAATATAATAAGTTGTAATAAAGATGTATGTGTTGTTTTTTTATTTAATTTTTGTAACAGATAAATGTTTATATTACAATTTAAAACTATGATCATAATACATTAGTGATATACCTATAGATATGTCTAAGGATAAGTATAATGACGAGTCATGTAACAAAAAATATCAAGAAATTATGGTAAAGGATAATGTGGGTGGTTTCTATGAAATTGAATCCTTCTCTAGATACGAAATGTTGATTTGGATTTGAATATATGGTTCCTAGTTTTAATAATTGTACAAAAGGTTTATCTAGCTTCACCCGAGCATTACCTAGTCAATAAAAAATAGCACCTACTACACAAATGGTTTTTCACTCTCAGTTAATATGATTTGAATATTCACAAAATCATCACAAACCATCATGAATGATTTAAATATATAATTCCCATGAATTACCAATTCTGATTCTAATATTTCATAGATTAAACATAATTATGCATTAGTAATACATCCTATAGGTGATTTTTTATGATTCTATTGTTCCTTAGTAAGATTTTTTTAAATTGTGCTTTTTAGTTTTTGTCAATTTATGGAACATGAATGAACCATTTTAATTCTTAGTGTGATAAAAAATGAAATTATTTTCCTCCAAAATAGTGTAATTTTATATGATCTATAATTTAAATATTTTTTTCATGGTCACACATATTTCTTGTGTCGTGAATAATGTTGAACTTCACATTGAGATAATGATAGGAAAATATTTTATTGAGTCTTTTATGTGAAAAATTACACGTAATTTCAATGTTTCTACTAACTTTCTAGTCAATAAACAATGGACCAGTAAAAATGAAAATTTATTTTCCATTTTATATTGTTTGGAACATGAAAAAGTTATTTTGACCATGTATCATTTAGAAGGTGAAACAGATCAATAGTGGACTCTCATCTAGAATAAATGGGAATGTGAGGAAATTGGAACCATGAAATGAGATGAGTTTAAGAACTTACTATTAAATAAGTATATATATAATATGTTTCATAAATAAAAATAGGTTTAATGTCATGAGCTAATGAAGAATAATTTTGAATCTATTGGTTCTTACAAGGGATGATTTTCAAGACATGTTACACTTCATTATATAATTATCATCCAATGATAACATAATGTTGATCAATTCTTTAGTGGAATAAATATACATATCTATAGTGTCTGTTCCATAATAGACTTCAGTATATTTGAAAATATCATTCAAATTGTTCTCAAAATGTAAATATTGATCATAGGTACCAAAAAATCATATATTTTTATAAGAAAATAGTTATATCCAAGGTTGTTCATTACTAATAAGGGAGTTTGGTTTGTGTTTTTTGACAATATGCACATGGAAGACTAGAGAGGTTGAGAGGAATGAGGACATAGAATTGAGGCTGAATGCAGTATTGAAGGTGGCATAATTTCCAAGTGTCTGCCATCTTTTAGGCCCTCAATGTCGGGAGTTGGGTGTTGGAAAAAAGGTTTTTCACATAAAAGTGAAGTGTATGTGAAAACACAATGAAAATTCAAAAAAAAAAGATCTACATACCATGGAACAAGGAAAATGTACCATGTTCTAGGAATGTTTTTCTGGCAAATTTTAGGAAGCATGAATGGTACGTCGAGCGGTGTGCGGATCCAAAAATAGTTCACAACAACGGTATATGGTGAAGGATTGTGGTACGTGGAATATTAAAACTGGAAATGAAAAATGGTTCACAATGATGATTCATGGAAAATCATGTGGTACACAGAATGATGATAGTTGGTATTATTTCTATAGTTCACGAAATAGGAGTGGTACGCAGTGGAGGATAACCGTAAGCATATGATGTTCAAAATGTAGTAATGATTTTCTCGTATTGAAAATTTGGGTAAATCGGTGTAGAAAAATTTTCGGAGTGGCGTATCTATAAAAATAACAATAATACTCTTTTTTTAGGAATGATATTGGAGATTAAAATTTAGGGAAGAAATATGGTTAGGTATGAAGTGGTTCATGGAGGATAAGACGGTATGTAGAGATAATCTTCGGTGTAAAAAAATAGTCCATGAAAGAGTGTGTGGTTCACATAGGAAGCTCTTGCAGTATGCGGAAGAGTAAGGAAATACATGGAGTAGGACGGTATGTGGAAGTGTGGAGGATAACATGGAAAAGTGAGTAATGCGGAGTAGTGAAGATCATGGATAATAAGGGTGGTACACAGAAATAACATCGGTCCGCAAAAACAAATGTAATATGAGAAAACAAAAGCATTACACAAAACAACCAAGGAAGCCTAAAAATTAACTAATCAGTTTGCGAAATTAATTTTCATAACATATCTGTATATGGGAAATATAAATTAAATATGTGGCTGATTATGGGACATTAACATATCATCCATTTATAGTTGAGGATACATTATCTAATGCTAAACCGTGGAAGATAAATTCAAGTCGATAAACTGGGTGAAGATTATTTCAAGGTAGTGAGAAAAGGGTAGTTAGTAGAAATGAACTGAGGGACACAATGTTCTGTCCCAAAAACCATTTCATGGAAGTTTTCCTGGCACATATTGATTGTGAAAAACTCTTGTAATTTATAACCCGTGAATATTAGTGGTTTTGGTATGACCCACAAATTATTGGTGTATGCTCCATAGACACCTTAGACATGAACCAAGTAAAATTATTGGGTCATTAAAATTTCATGTGATTGTTTATTTTCTGCACATCTTATTTGGGTAGGTTTAATAGGTTCCTATCAATGTGGGTACAAGATCCATCGGTTTAAATGAAAATGTTGGCACAATGATTCACCCCTCCCCTAACAGGGTGTTCCAGGGTCCTTTAAGTTGTATCAGAGTGAGGTTGCTGGTGTTAAATCTATATTTTATTTTTCTAATATACAAAATATAGTTAATATTAAGAGAGGTCCTTTTTTATGAAAGAAACTTTTAGATATGGAGGAATAGAATGATATCTCATCTAATATAACTTTGAATTTAGGTCTTTTTACTACAACGTATGGACTACAAGTCACTTATCCTACATGAGTGTTAATGACATATACAAAAAAGAAATTACATGATGATGATGTAAAAGCACATAATTCTCTCACTATAGCACTTTATGATTAGATTTACCTAAATCTAAATAATTAAACATCTACCAAGTAAATGTTGGATAAACTAGAGAATATTTATGAAGGATATATCATAGTGAAAGAAGAAAAACATCAAGTACGACACAACAATGTTTGATGATCTGAAGATGCACGCTGATGAAAACTCATATTCATTTTTCAATTGAATTACTAAAGTTGTAGGAGAAATCCAAGGTATGGGTGAAGAAATTAAAGGAATTGACATAGTAAATAATGTATTGAGAAGGTATACATCCATTTTCAATGATATGTTGTCATACATTGAGGAAATATGTCTCTCCACACTTTTAGTGGATGATCTGCTGAGCAATCTATCAACATATGAAATGGGAATCAAACGAGAAAAATCTACAACTCTTGTAAGAAATGAAATGGAATTCAAAGCTACGAAAAAATAAAAAATTTATGACACTTTGTTGATGATGATATTGAGGAAAAGGTATTTATTTCACACAATTCCACGAAACACATGATGAAAACATATAAATTTGAAGGCAAGCTACATCTGGCTAGTTTTCATTGTGGAAGAGTTGGGCACACTACGTCTCATTTCCAAAGAAAGTTTAATGATGAATAAAGTGAAGATGAAGACATTCAAAAGCCTCAAAAAAGGTTTTCCAAAAATATAGACATTAGATATGAAAAAAAATCAACGTAAATGTTTTTTTGAATAATATGGTGATAATGAAATCTTTGATGAAGAGAGAGAATAATTCAAATATGGGAACCGTGCTTCCATGATGGATACCATTAAAATTTCAGAACCATTGACAGATTAAGATAGATAGAATTGTTTGAATACTGATTCTTATCCTAAGGTTCAACATAAGGATGTGTTTAGTAAGCTTGAGAATAAATTAAAGAGATTCAATAAGTGGAAAGAAATGGTGTAGGAATCATCAAAATATATTTATTAGCTCGAAGTGGAAATTGATGAACTGAAAGAACTGGTGAATGTTTAATCATCAATCCTTGAGAGAACTGATGATATCGAGGATCTGAAACTCAAAATTTATGTACAAGAAAATGTTATTAGTGATCTTGTCTCAATACTAGATGAGAATTCCAAAACCATTTAGGGAAACAAAAAATAATTTGTTACTATGAGATGTAAAAATTGAAGTGAATCAATTTAAAAAGTAGCAAAGAAGAAAAATAAATTTGGAAGGTTCTTGGATGTTGAACTTCTAGAGATAGAAAAATGTGGTTCTGATAGAGCTGAAATGATCTTGAGTGATCAAAGACCTAAATGCATGGTGAATAGTGGAAATGGTTGTGATGTTGAAACATCAAATGATTAAAATAATGTGAATCAGAATAAAGGCAAGTTAAAATTTGATCATGTTGAAAAGCTACCAGAACTACTGAAAAGGAAACCCTTAAATCAAATAAAAAGTATAACTGAACATTAATATCTAGTTTCTAGAAATGATTTGGAGACAAACTATTTTCCGGGAGAAGAAGGAATGAGGAGAAATAGACGTGAAAAGACATTTCCATCTATGAACTATGATTTTTGTGGCTATCAAAGCCCTAACATAGAATAATGTGAAGAATATTGGTGCTATATGAATGGGGAAGAGTTAGGATTTCAATAAATGATAACATTTTCTTATCCTACTACTTATAGAAGAAATAATTTCTAAGGATATTTATTTCATTGTTCAAACATTATCCATAAAGCTGTGTATTACAGGAAAATATATGATAGGAGAAACGATTTGAATTCTTAATGACGAGTCAATAATTGTCAACTAGAATGTGTATTTATTTCCAAAAGGTTTTCTCCTCAAGAAGAAGGATTTGAATAATATTAACCCATTTACATGGAAGAGAGAATTGAAAGGCCATTAGTGTCATACACTCCATCCAATATCTCATGAGAAGAAATTGGAAAATTGAAAGAAATCCAAGTTTATAGAAGTAACCCTCAAAGCTATAAAGAACAATAAAACTATGCTTCTTGATAGTAGATGTTCATATCACATGTCGGGTATTGCGGACTTATTAAAGAATGTTAAGAAGATGGTCAATGGAATAGTGAGGTTGAGTAATGACGGTGCAATGAATATAAAAAGAAGTGGAATTATAGAGCTAGAAAATAGAGTGATGATGAAAACTGATGTCTTTTATATGGATGGTATGTGTGACAATCTTCTGAGTGTGAGTCAACACTATAACTTAGGCATTATTGTGACATTCAATTAGAAGGGATATACTATAAGAGGAAAGTTTGGGAATTCTCTCATGAAAGGCTGTATAACATATAGAAACGTATATCATGTTGAGAGCAAAGAGAAAATTTTCTAATTAATAGATGAAGAGGAAAACTACTTATGGAATCAGAAAATGGGGCATATCAATTAGTAAGACATGAAAATGATACCTAAGCTAGATATAGTCATGGATATCCCGAATCTGAAGTGTGAATGAGAGAAAACATGTTATTCTTTCATGTCAGGGAAACAAGTTAGATGTTCATATCGTCCATATAAGAAAAGGGAATCCCATCTTCTTGATCTCATTAAGACATATGTATGTGGCCCAATAAATGTGAGAAGAACTCATGGAGAAAGGTACTTTATCCTTTTCATAGATGATTGCAGTATAATTTCATGTCTAATGGTTATACATAAGAAATGACAAGTTCTTGACTGCATGAAAACATTTCATCGAATCACTGAGAATGATACTAGAAAAAAATAAAAGTGTTGTAATATGTCAATATAGGGGAATACATATCCATTAAATATGAATATTACCTATAGAATCATGGGATACAACATGAGGTAGTTTTGTGAGAACTCCATAGAAAAATGGAGTTGTTGGGAACATGAATCGAAGTTAAACAACATGGCCTGAACTATGTTAATCGAGAGTCGTATTCCTCGAAATTACTGAAAAAAGGCAGTTGAAGGTGTAGTGTATATTTAAAACTGAATAGGGCTATAAATGTGTGAGGAAAAGACACTATATGATCTAGGTAATGGAAGGAATCCCTCCATGAAATATTTTCGGGTTTTCAGAAGTAAATGTTTCATCCGAAGTAAATAAGGAAGTCAAGGGAAGTATATTGAAAATAAAGATGAAGGAATTTTTTTGGGATACTCAATGAACCAAAAAATCATACAAATGTTTCTATAAGCTCTTGTGAAGCATTGTGGATAGAATCGATGATAAAATCATTGAAGTGAAAAAATATGAATGCTTTATGGAATTCTTATGATGATGTGATAGAAGATGATGAAGAATGTGAACATAGAAAAAATTCTAATATAGAGGGAGAGGATGATGTTCAAAACTCTCAGGAGTCGCATCATGATGGTAACATAGAAGAAGAATCAGAAGAGGAATCTTTAGCTTGAGAGAATTTTGTTGAACATCAAAGGAGAAATCAAAGTGAAAAGATTGATCAATCCAACATTATTGTTGATATGAATGCACCTAAAGGATGAGGAGAATGAGGAATAATTATCAATATGCATTTATATTAGTTGTGGATCCATCCCCAATTGAATAGGCTGCGATGGATAAGTCATGGGTGAAAGCAATGAATGAAGAGTAGATCAAATTGCAAAAATCAGACATGAGATCTTGTTAAAAGACCTGAATATAATAATTTGATAGGTACGAAGTGGGTTTTCAAGAAAACATTTGAATAACATGGAAATGTGATCATAAATAAGATGTTCTTAGTCTGTAAATGATATTCACAAATTGAATGCATTGACGTTGAGGAGAAATTTTCTCCCATAGTGAGACTGGTTTTAATCCTGATATTTCTTTCTATGGAAATCCAAAGAGATTATAAAATTTATAAAACTGATTTTGAAATGGGTTTCTTAAATGGGGTATTGGAAGAAGAAGTCTAAATTTGAAAAACTTATAGGGTTATTTCTTAGAAATAATGAACTGAATGTTTGAAATTTAATGAAATGTCTTTATGGCCTTAAATAGGAACCATAGGTGGGGTAATCTCTTTTGGACTCTTATTTGAGAAAGCTTTATTTTAAAAGAGGAGGATTGGATTATAACTTCTATGAGATGTACTCTCAACAGGATTAGTTCATGGTATTGGAATACGTGGATAATATTATTTTTGGTGGAACCAAACATGGATTAATTGATGAATTTTAAGATCACATGAAATCAGAATTTGAAATGTCCATGATTGGTGAACACACATACATTTTAGGGTTTCAAATTTTTTTGAATAAGTATTTAACTTTAATCTTTCAAGAATAGTTTTCAAGAGATCTTTTGGATAAATTCAATATGTATGATTCCAAACCAATGTTGAATATGAATTTAGTTTGAACAGAGGTCATAAATCATGAGGAAGGGACTTCAATGGATCCCACAATGTACAGAAGAATCATTGGAATCCTACTGCACCCAATGGCGACATGGTCATATATTGTCTTTGAAACATTCTTTGCAGCCCTCTTTCAATGTAATCCAAAGGCAGAACATATGGTGTCAGCGAAAAGAATCATGATATACATTCATGGTACAAAAGATTATGTGCTATAATTTTCTTCTGAAAGAGATAGTGAACTATCATCATTTTCTGATGCTGACTGGGCTGAAGATATAGTGAAAACAATGTCTACTAGTGGTGGATAATTCTATTTTAGGAAGAAATGTGTGGGATAGTTAATCATGAATATATATCTGTAACCAAGGCATGCACTATGTTACTTCAGATGAATCAGAAAATATGTGACATATGTAATGTGGTGAATCAACCAATAATAATTTACTATGATAATAGGAGCTCAATTGATCTCACAGAGAAACTGGTTAAGAATTCACATACTAAACATATTGAGATTAGATATCACATTATCAAGGAAAAATTTGAATAAGGTGAGATCAAAATGGGCCATGTGGGAACTGATAAAAAAGAGGATAACATTATGACCAATCCACTGTCAGCGGATGTGTTTGAGAAACATTAGTTGAACTTACGTGTTCATCCAACTCCCAATAGATAAATTGGTTATGATATCCACCTCTCCACAAATGTTTTAACTATGTTAATCTTTTTTTATAAGTGTTGTAGGTTTATGGGGGATATACAATCTAGGAGAGTATGATCTAATCACAATAATGTTTACATACCTATCTTTGGGCTTTATTGTCTATGGGGGAGAATGGATAAATACAACGGATTAAATGGAGTGTGATATGTTTTTTATGGATACCAAAAAAATATGGAACTACTAGTATGGGGGAGAAAATCTATGGGGGTGAAAAGAAATGAATTAGAACTCCATTCATATCATATCCGTTGTTTTCTACACCACGAACTACTCAGATATACTTAGAGTTATGGTTGAGTTGTTTCATTATGGTTCTGTTTTTGATCATGGATGGAACATCTGTGAATTTATCTAGAGACTTCTAACAAACCCAAGGAGGGAGAATGTAGGAACCAAGGTAATTTGTTGTTAATTATGGGGTTTGGTTTGTGTTTTTTGTCAATATTCACATGGATGACTAGGTATATTTAATGTAATGAGTTCATATGTTAGGGGATGAATGCATTATTGAAGGTCGTAGAGTCTATTAGTGGTTTCCATATTTTTGGTCCTCAAAGACTAGAGTTTGGTTTTGGAAAAAAATGGGTTTTTACCTAGGATTGAGGGGTATCTGAGACAACATATAAAATCAGAAAATTAAGGGAACCATATACCTTGGAACATTGAACACATACCATTTTAGAAGAATGGTTTCCAGCCACATTTGAGGCAGTAGAAATGGAAGATGGAGAAGTCCACCGAATCAAAAACAGTTCAAAACAATGATACTTGGTGAAGGAATGTGATATATGGAATCCTGATCATTGAAACAAAAAATGATTCGCATCGACAGTATGCAGTGAAGGAAAGTGGTACCATAAATGAAGAAGGTTGGCAGGATCATTTCAGTTCTTCAAACATGAGCGGTACGCAGTGGAGGATAACCGTACGCATATAGAGTTTAGTATGCAGTGAAGATTGACCCACATTTAAAATTTGGGTAAATTGGTTTATTGAAATTTGTGGAGTTACATGCCTATTTAATGAATAGTAATGCCCATTGTTAAGTCACAAAATTGGAGATTAAAATTTTGATATGAAATCTGATGAAGTCCAAAGTGGTTCATAGTGGATAAGATGGTACCTTGAGATAATCATCCAAGTAAGGCAAAAAGTCCATGGAAGAGTGTCTAGTTCACATAGGATGCTCTCGTAGTACAAGGTAGTGAAAGGTAGTATGGAAAGAAGAATGGTATGAAGAGTTGAGGAGTAGTACATCGAGTAGGGTGTAACTTGGATCAGCATAGTTCATGGAGGAGTTGGATGGTATGCGGAAACAACATCAGTATGTGGAAATAGAAGCAGTACATGAAAAAATTAGCAGTATACAGAAAACTAAAGAAAGCATGAAAATTGACTAAATCAGTTTGAGAAATTAGTTTCCATAACATATAAGTGTATGGGAAAAATTAATTAAATCTTCGGATGATTATGGGACTTCAATAGAGCATCCATTTACCGTTGAGGATGCATTATCTAATGCTAATCCATTGAAGAGAACTTTTTGTTGACAAACTAAGGGATGATTATTCCAATGCTGTGAGAAAAAGGGAGTCAATAGAATTGATCTGAGGGACAGTGTGTGATATCCCTAAAACCATGTAATGCCAGTGTGTCTGGAACATAATTACTATGATAAACTATTCTAATCCAATACTCTAGAAGATTATTGGTTTTGTTATGACCGAAACACTATCAACGTATGGTCCATGAACATAGCCCTTAGCGGTGAACCCAGTAAAATTTATCTATCATTGCATTTCATGTTATTGTTTATTTTCTACCCTTCCTCTGTACACTGGTTTAATAGGTTTCTACCTACATGGGAAAACGATCTTTCAGTTTAAAAGAGATATTTAATAACCTTATTCACACCTCCCTTATCAGGGTGTTTTGGGGTCCTTAAAAAATCATTAGAGAGTTCCAAGGATTCAGTAAGAACCACAGAGATAAGAATATTATCTTTTAATCATGAATTAGTAGTGGAAGGAAACATGAAGGAAATTATCTTAATTGGACTTTTAAATTTTTAAAATTTTGTAGGGAAGGTCATTGAGAAATTGATTTCTAATTTTATTGGAAGATGGAAGATAATGATGATCAGAGGTAGAAAGATTAACATAATGGAACACCCACAGTCACATGCTTCAATTGATAGGAGTATAGGAACTACGATAAACAGTGACCAAATATGAATGTTAATTATGATTATAAATATCAAGAAATAGTTATCATGATTGAAAATGTGAAATCCCATGTGATCACAATTGATAATTAGTGATGTGATAACAATGTGATGAATGGTACACATACCTTCTAGTATATAACTCATATTGTTTTATTTGAGTCTACATCTACCCATTCTATCATATCTAAATAATTATCTTAGGCTATCAATATAACCTGAATAAAAAGATATTGATTTTACAATGAAAACCATAATAGTAAGACGACTGCATCTCAATTATATGATTCATATAAAATTGAACTTTATGAAATTGATCATCAAGAAAATATGGATAATTTTTCATTGGCTCAAATTGATGCCATATTATTCATGGATTGGATTTATGTACAAAAATACCACATTAATTTTCATGGAATAGAATCCACATTTGATATTCCTAAACAAACTATTGTAATATATCAATGTGATTTTATTTATGAATTTATGAAGAAGATCACATCCACTGTATGAGTCTTGAAACCCACTCATAAGTGGTTTTTATCTCAAATGGATGGGGAGAATGCTACCATCAATGATATACCTATGGTGTGGAAAATTATTATTATATTTCCTAAAGAGTGTCCTACTCATAATCTGAATCATGAAGTTGTGTTTTCAATATAAGTCAAAAATGTTGCCACACTAATTTCATAGACTCCATATGCAATGGTCCATATAGTTTTATAAGAATTGAATAAGAAACAACTGGAGAACCTTGAAAAGTGATTCATTTGACATAGTATTTCACTATGGGGGAAATGTGTTATTTTTATAAAAAATAAATATAGATCAATGTGACTCTATATTTATTATTGGGAGATGAACATGATCAATATCAAGAACTAGTATAATACACCTTGTATTGATGACTTATTTGATCAACTGGGCAGAGCTCCCAACTTTTCAGTGATTGACCTTCATTCTGGATATAATCAATTAAGGATTAAGAATGAGGATTTACTGATTAAAATATTCCATTCAAGGTATAGACAATTTGAATATATTGTGCTAACATTAATTTTTATAATGTCTCCACTATCATCAAAGATTTAATGAATTGAGTCTTCATAGATTACCTTGATCAATTTTTCATAGTCTTTATAGATGATATTATTATCTATTCAATGTGCATGGAAGATGCTGATGATCTCTATAGAATTTTAACAAAGTTCCTATGGAAAGGTACATATATGAAAAAATTACACAATGTTATTTGTTATGATAATATCTTCATTTGTTTGGTCATATAATATCATGAGATGGTATATCTATATATCCCTAAAAGATAGGCTGCTGAATGTTGGGACAGAACCACCTTGGTGAAAACGATCCATAGTTGATTTTCTTTAGTTGGATATTATTGATTATTTGTGGTGAAATTCTAATGAATATATAATCTACTCCCCAATATTTGTGAGAATGGAGATTGGTTCATGTGGAAAAAATGAAAGTGCGGTATTTTTTAAGTAACATAAGAGAAGATTAGTCATTACACCTATTATTACATTAACCTATTGTATATTTGTGTTTTTAATCTATAATAATGAATCCAAGGAGGAATTGAGATGTGTTCTTATAAAAAATGACTTGTTTTTTTTATTATTCCACCTGAAAATAGAGGTTTCATCATAAAAACTACCCAACATAGGTTTTAGATTATTATTTAGTAATTTTTTAATTAAATATATATTAGAGTTATACAAATGTATAAAAGTGTGATATATATGTCAACAAAAAAATATAAAACAATATATTCACATAGAATAAGTTGGATATACACCGAAAAATATATCTATATATATTTATTTATTATGAATACTCAACATATTACCACACCAAAAAATAGAATAAGGTGGATGATGTTTTGTGTCAAAGGGATCATAGTAACATATCCATGATGAGGATAAAAAAAGATCTAATAATTATGGATTTGAAAAAAGTATATCTAAAAATCATGAATAAAGGGGAGAAAAAATATCTTTACTAATTGAATTTTTATCTATCTATCTAGGTGAAGATTATGCGAAAAAAATGAATATATAAAACTACAAAATAATGATAGTAATTATCCTTAATTTAAGCTTAATCATGATTGAATGATAATATTTATAAATTGTGTATGTGTTACATCCTTAAAAAAATTGATGAAGGAGATGTTAGGGGAAGCAAATAGTTTTTAATTCCATATTCATCTTGGAAGTTGAAATATGTATAGATATTTGAAAATTATTTTAGGTGGGATTGCATGAAGGGAAATAAAATATAGTTTTTATATTGGTTCTTCCTATGTCAATAATTCAATGATTATATAAGAATTTATATGTGGATGTTTTATTTGTTACCCATAATATAATGGAAATGGGAAAACATCACCAATTAATTTTTCAATAGACTCCCCAAAATGTATAATGTTAATATTTTTACAAGGGTCATTGTCAATTATCGAACAATGTTAGAAAACATTATATCTATAATACATGGTTTCACTATGTATCTATTCTTCATGATATACATGAAGGAAGTGAAATGGTTTCACTATTTAAAACAATCTATTATGCCTGATCAGGATATGTGGTTTACCTTTATGTTCAATAGAAGTATTAAATGACATCTTTATTGAGAGTAGAGTTTTAGAATTATGTATCATCCTAAATAAGACCTTTAATCATAGAGAAAATTTCTAACACTATAATATATGTTGATAGCGAGTTTTATATATATTAATGGTTGGAATAAACTCCTTCCTCTTGTGGAGTTTTATTAAAATAATACCCTTTACATGAGATTTCATACTGATCCTTATTAATTAATCTATGGAAATAAATTTAATGCTAATATTTATTACAATGAATTGTGAGAAATGAAGCTATAAAGAACTAAGATACTTTAAGGAATTTAATATAAGGTTAGATATATTCAACAATATGTAAGGGTGACAAAAGGTCGACAAAAAGGTTATACTGATAATCATCTATGTTATATAGAATTTTATGTTGGTGAAAATGTATTTTTAATATTTTCTATGTGGAATAATTGTATTATATTAGAGATTAAATTTATTTTTTCCCTTGGTATATAAGTCTATTTGAAATTCTTGATCGTATCATGACTATGTATTATCACATGATGCTTCCACTGAACCTTTCTCAAGTACACGATGTGTTCGATGTATCTATTTTGTGGATGTATGTACCCGGTCCTTAAAATTTAGTAAAATAAATTTTTATACCTCTAGAAAAAGATATTTCTTAGGGAGTAAAAGTACTGGAGATTTTATATTGTACAAGAAAAGTTCAATGAAACAATAACATTCACCTGGTCATCATTTTGTTGAGAAACAACCAGTTTGAGGAAGCTATGTGGGAACTTCCTAATATGTTGAGGTATAAATATCCTCATTTATTTTTATTTTACTGATATAATTTTATTATTTAAATTATTTTTTGTGTAGTGTAATGTTACTCTTCAAGATTATGTGAAATAATTTCTCCAAATAAATAAAATTTCATTGATATCTTATGTTACATGCCACATTGAGTTTTGACGAACCATGAAAATGTATTACTATTATAATTCAAATGATATCATTACTTAACAAGCATTAAATTTAAAATAATGAATTATAATAACCACATAATATATATTATATAAAATTATTCTATTCAAATAAATTATAAGGATAAAAAGTTATTGAATTTTCAGTAAAGTGACTATCCGTTTCAAAAATATTATTTCTATAAAATGAATTTTTAATTTATGTTAGTAAAAAATAATAAAATAAATATTTCAAAATTTTATAAAATTATATTTTAAAAATAAAATTTATTTTTGATATCACAATGTAAAAATTATCTTAGGGTGCATTTTTTATATTTTTCTAAAAATATTAAAATTTCGATGGATAGTAAAACATACTCATATTTATTGAAATATATTTTTCACTAAAAGAATTAACAATGTAAAAATTTGTTCTAAAATATTTTTAAAGTAAAAAAATTGTTAAATAGTATATATATTAACATTATTTAGTTTTGGGGAATAAATTTCATCATGTGTGTTGATATAAATTTTTTTAAAACTTTTGAAGATTTACACTTTGGAAAACCATTTTGTCATCACATCTATGGGTTTAAATTTAAATTAAAATTTAAAAATCTTGTGAATATAATTTTTAAATTTGGATCCAATATTTTAATTCATAATAATTTTTATTTTATAATAATGTCATAAAATATTTTAAAAATAAAAATAGTAAAAAAAAATAAAATGAATTTATAACTGTTAACTTAAAAATGCGTTTACTGGAATGATAATGTAATGAGATATGTGTTAAAAATTATCCAAAAATTATAAAAAAGAATATTATAGAAATATATATATATTTTAATTTCAATATATGGATAATTTTCAATTTTGGATAAATATAGTATGTGAAAAATGGTGGCTAGATCGTTTTCATTCAATAAATTTAAAAGTATTCCACTTTCTTCACTTATAAATAGCCACCCATATCTTTTCGAAATTACATATATAAAAACATTTGGTTTAGGAAATAACTAAAAAACTATCATCATATATTCATTATTATCATAATTATAACTTTATTTTAGTTTTAAATCCAAAGTAGAAAGGCTTTTGCTTCAAACCCAATGAGGTTACCTGTAGAAGATCTAGCATTCATCAATGAGTATATATATTTTATTTTTTACCCCATGATCCTAAATTATTGATAAAACATTTTGATATAATATCCCTATTTTCTAAATTATATTTATATATTTTAATTTTATCTTCATGATATATAACCATATCTACATCCATTAAATGATATATGGAATCATGATTCATCTGTATGGAGGGCTACCGCCTCACGAACAAGTGTTATTCCTTTTACATAACCAACTCTCACAAAAGGATATTATGGAAACATAATTGTTAAATTTTATATTTATAATATTATTGTACATATTGAATTATTATATAAAATATATTTTGTTAAATTCCATTCGTTGGGAATACGATAATATCACTCACGTGTAAGGAGGACTACCACCTCACGAAGTGATGTGATTAGTTATTGCTTTACATGGAAGGTAATAAGGATTAATTTAATGATAATTTTTAATATATATGACCTTAAAATGATTTTTTAATATTAATATATAATTTACTTATCATTATTTCAATGGTTCAATAAAATGGAAAATGTGTTCATTTGTATGTGTGGCATACCATTTCAATAAATAATGCCTTTCATTTTCTATCTCTAAATTTTTGGATTACTATAAATATAAATATATAATTAATATATATAATATTTATACAATGTTTAAAAATTTCCATGTTATGGAACCATGATCAAATTAATGAGACAAAAAAACTAAACTAACACGGAATACAATGTAGTTATTTCTGAAAAAATTAATTTAACATGGAATTATTAATATAAAATTAATAAATGGTAATAAGTAAATAATATATATTATGATAGATACCAGTATATTTATTTAATACATTTATAATTATCTTATATTTAATATACATATTTTTTATCTGAATTATTGAATCTTAAACTTATGGTATTATATTTTTTTCTCAATTTTTCTTTTTGAGATGTAGGTTATGTTTTCCACCTCTCTTATTTTATGAGGTATATATACAGACCCATTGATATATCATGTCGTGAATATATTTATTCTCATGATATTACATGATTCATTTAGTGTTATTCCCTCATGGGGATTATGAATTAATGGTAACAAATTGGTAAGGGTTTTATGTTACAATGTCACCAATAATCGATATTTCTCCTGGTTATTTTTACAATAATGATATATTATGATATATTTCTCAAGAAAATATTTTCATTTCTTATTCTATAATTATTACTATAGAATAAATTTTTCCTTACATTTTTATGTCTTTACGTACTAATGATTTCAAAATAATTTGTTTATGAAAAATCATTTGTTTTTCTCTCCTTATTCGAAGACCATTTTTCAAAAACCCATTTCTCTAAAAAATTTATCAATAAATATATTTTATGCTATAAAATTATATATGAATGTAATTTTTAACCATGTTTAAATTTTAATTTTTTTTGAATGGAATATTCTTATCATTATCCAAACAAGTCTCTTTATGATTTCAATGAAAAATTTGAAAGGAATTTTTGTTTTATCATATACCACATGGATAGAATCTTCCTGGCCTTATGTACATTATTTTTATTGAATATTCCTTTATAATTTTTCATGGTTATTTTTAATAATTTTTTTTGAAAATGTTAAATGATTTTTTTATTTTTTAAAAATTATATTTTATCGTATGAACATCTTCATTATAAATCCTAAACACTTATTTTTCATTCAAAATAATTTTTAATCTATGATTATATCTTTTTACATTACTTATTCATTGATAGGGATATTATCCAAGGATAAGATTTTTATTCTTTATCAGAATTTTTTATTTTTATTATTACAATATTTTAATGAAATTTATTTATATTCTATTGGTTATACCATGATAAAATGCATATGAAACTCATTTATCTTTATATTTTTTCTGTATTGATTAAGTGATGATATTATTATGAAACATTTTACCATTAAATATGTTATTCTATGATGAAATGTTTATAAAACTCATTTTACATCATTTGTTGGATACGATGACCATTTTGTGATCTTATCTCACACATATGTGTTATATTAATTATGTGACAGTTCAGACCTCTCTCACCCTCCAATGAAATGGTTAAATATTGATATCTCATCTGATAACAAGGATGGAAATTGGGAGTGAACCTAGTTCATTAATATAATTTTCCACTATGGTAGTCATGGGAGTAGACCTTTGCTACGAAAATGGGTTGGTGAGTGAACCCACAACACCATGATGGTATTAAAAGTGAGAATTTAACTACTATAGAAATTATTTTTTATTATTTTTGTGTATTACATATATATATGGCTTATAAATATGTTATGATGTTATGGTTTATAATATTTCATTTAATTTTAAATTATATCCCATGAAATTTTAAGATTTATTTCAGGGCTTTTGATAATGATATATGATTTTCATGGTATGGTTTAAAGGATATTATCTTGTTCTTATACCTTAATGCTAATCATATGTTGACATCTACCTTGTTTAACCATACTGAGTATTTGATATTTCGATTATTATGTTTTCTTTCCCCAAGTTATGATGAAATTTTTCTATATGATGTTTCTTACAAGGGTTCTTGTTATGAAGAATATAGTGTGTGATGACAAAGATCAGTTATTTATTGGTTGTTTATTTTTCCATGTTTACTGTGGCACTAGGCCTAAATTATTTTAGTGTGGATGGTTATGTTATGCAATTTATATTATTATATTATAATATATTATTTATATATGTTTTTTTAGTCTTTACACTCATCATTGACCTTAATAAGTCATGAAATATATGAATCCTCCTTTTACTACCCCATTTTTACTACGGTTCATAAGGTTGAGTGAGTTGAGAAGGAATCCAAAACTCCCCTAGAATTTCAATAAATTCTTCCATAGATATTCATCACCTATGTTAGGTCAATGATTTAGTAAGATACTACAAATTAGATTAACCACTTCATTATTTAATTATTTTAATATATAAATGGACTCATTCATACACCTCATAACATAGATATAAACATATGTACCCAAGTAATCAATAAAAATTAAGGAGTATGAATTTCCACAACTAGATTCAAGAGGAAATTTCCTATACACATTAGTGTGTACCAATCCTAGAATCTATATCAAAATGTTACCCAATTCAACAAATTGTGACTTGGAAATATTTATATAAAATAATAATTGATTATTTCACTTGTTCCTATCACAAAAGAGTCTAAATGAACATCTTGATAGATCTTTTTTGGACACCTCCTGAATACATGATCCTTATGGTGACGCCATATCTGGATTTTATATGATTCATTCAAACATGACATGATTTCAATTCTGAATATTCTGTTTTTTTATTTTAATACCTAAAGACCATTATTTAATTTTGAAATACCATAAAAAATGTTCTCTTTGTAAATCTTTCATTCATTATTTACAAAATCAAATATATATCCATCCATTTCAAGGATTGAAATAAATATAATGTTTTTTGGTAACAATACATAAGAAATAAAATTTCTTCAAAACCAAACCCATTATACTTTTAGTCAAATTGTGGTAGTATTATCTAGTAAAAGAAGAAATTCATGATCCATTGGAAGATAAAAGGTCCACCACTCACCTAGATTCATTCAATTATTAACCGGTTCCTATATATTTATATATATTTGAGCACCTAAAAATGATTTTTATATCCAAATTGTCAATATAAATTGATTTATTCCAATAAATAATCTCATTTTGTTTCCCATTGATTCTTAAATAAACTCTTCTTTTGTTGGACTAAATTTCCACATGAAAAAGTCATATCATTTCATTCACTTGCTATTGAATATTTATCTATTTAGAAGGTTGGTGGTATATAGATTTAGACCTGTTGTGAATATTTGGAACCTTTAACATGTTAGTCAACTTATTCACCATTAAAACTATATTTTTTTCACTCTCCAGGTAATTTTCAACTTGGAAAATGAGAGTAAGTTGTTCAAAAATACCCTTCTCTCTATTTCTCAAGCTATAATTCATAATATGATTATAAAAGGTTTTTTGATGTTGGTAATAAATTAGATCCATTAATTTAACATTATATAATTAATTCCAAATATGTCTATGTGCTTTATATATCCAATAATATTGAATACATTATGACTAATAGATAATGAATCTCAATGATTAAATGTACATTGTTCAATAGAGATCTCATAGATATCTTACCTCTCCTTATATTTACATAGATCAAAAAGGTGAGGCATCATGAAATATGAATCCATGTACTCATGTTACCTTAGAATATCAGTGTACATATAAGATAGGATGAAGCATTATACATGTATATCATCATCAAAATGTTTCAAGTAGAGAGATAATAGTTCCTCAACATCCACTTCTCTAGGTGATTTAGGATTATAATTTTACAGAAACTATATTTTGTTTTCATGGAATTGAATAATTTTTAAGATAATTTTCTATTATTTTCTATTATTTCAAGTGATAACATTATCCTTTTCATGTATAGATAATTGTGACATGGTTGAAGTTGATGTTTATGATTTTATAATTAATAGGAATATAATATATGTAATTTTTCAGATAAATAAAATTCTATAATAAATATTTTAATTTATGAATATCCAAATTTTTTATAGAAAAATAAAATAAATAACCATTAGTTTCAAAAATATCATATTTTTCTGTATTATTTTGTAATGGATCCATAATCCACTTCTCATAGCATAGAAGGATTTCATTAAATCAACTCCAAGGTATTTTGTTTGGTGTAACTTTTCAACTTCATTAACTCATATTTCAATGATCTATTTAGTGGAATCCCCAATCCTAAAATCCTTAATTTTAATTTCCAACTCACTTTTCCTACTATTTTCACTACAATGACCTAGAATTTTTATATATATAAATTTCATTACATTTGTGAAATAATATTTTAATAAAATAAATACATTCTTGAGTACCATAAGAATTTAGTTTCGTTGCAAACATGAAAAAAACACTTATAAAAAAGTAACATACTTTATCTCCCACTATGTTGTTCATAATTATAACCTTTCATTTAAAGGTCATACATAATAATTTTTTTCAAATCTTGGGTAAATGAAACATAAGAAAGGGTGAGATAAATTGCTCAGCAAGGAAAAATAAGTGAGACACGTAAGCATAACATGAATATAATGGTATGATAACATGAGCATAACATTTGATATTCATAACATACATATCAAGGATCAAAATATTGAGTCATGGATTAATTATTGGAATTATATAAGACATGATTCATAAGGAAAAAAAATAAAATGAAACATGAGAGAGTAAGAAAATTATTTTTTCACAAACACATAATCATAGAAACTAATTTTTGTATTTGTCAATGACCATTTCCAAGACCCTCATAATGGAGAATGTCTTTTATGGAACTAGGTTCACTAACTCTTATAGACTTGTATTGTTGAATATATTTTACTTCCCCTTATAACATATTTTTACTAACCCAGGTCACCCCCTATTCAAATTTTACATATCTCATGAGATATGAATCATTACCCATTTAACTGGAGGAAGATATAGGTACATATTGTCATATACTGGAATAAAAAATATGTGTCTGACATGATCAAAAACATTAATAATATCATTACCCATTAAATGAAATTTTTTTCATAAAAATTTATTTAAATCACAACATTTCTAAAAGTAACAATTTTCATAACCATTTCATCATAGCATAACCAGTGATAAGAAAAAAGTATCATTACCGTTTTATCATGTTATAACTCGTGGAAGAAAAACAAGTTTCATAAAAAACATTTCATGATAAAAATAATAAATCCTGAGAAATAATAAAAATTCTCTCCTTGGGTAATATAATGACCCATACATTACATACATTATTAATACTTCAAAATTGAAGTGCAATTATTACAACATATAACAAAACCATGAATGTACCCTATAGGTATAGACTCTTTAGAAACTAGAAAACATAAAAAACTGGTTCATAAATCATATATGTTGTCTCCCTTTTATTTCATCATATCTAGAGTCCATTTTTTGACATATCTTACTTAATAACCTGCTTCCTGACATGGGGAAAGAAAACATACAAAATGGTGAGGTCAAATGCTTAGTAAGGGTAAACAAAGTAAATATCAATCACATCATATTCATAAGAACATAACATTTTGGAAATCATAACCTGCAAAAGAGTTCAAAATTTCATAACATGGGATAAATCATAGAACTGAAATGTAATACCAATAACCATAAAATAAAACATGAAACATTTTTTCATACACACATAATCATAGAGAATCATTTCTTATTAGTCAAGACTCATTTCCAAGACTATCTTAGCGGACAAATTCCATTTCTGAACCGAGGTCACTACTCGTTTCAGTCCTGTTTCACTGAACCGGTTTAACCTGCCGTTCCAGCCATGTCTATCTCATGAGATATAAATCCTTACCCAATGAATTATAGGGATATATAGGTCCCACCCATCTCATAATGATACCATTCTTATGTGTGCCACAAAATCATAAATCATACATCATTGCATAACCCATGTAATAAAAATGGGATTCTTAAGCATCACATCATCATAACATAATCCATAAAAGGATATCATAAAAATAATTCCATCATAACATAATCAAATCAATGTAAAAAAATAGGTATAGAAACAGAACCCTATATTATCTTAGATGGAAAATAATTTTGATAAGACACTTGAACTCCATTCTTGAGGAAAATATCCTTTCTACTTCAATTTTTTTTTCTTTTATTAACATATCATACAATTTTAAACTAAAAGAAGTTGATTAAAAATAAACATGAAAACTTGTAATGGAAGATTCATGGAATTAATTTTTTATGAAATCATAAAATCCATTCATGTCGTATAAGTTAAAAAAACATTCTTCTCGTACTTTGGCCGAAAAAATCAAAAAGTATATCGTACGTGAAATGACAGAAGATTCCTTTTATATCATTTACTAAAAACTCAATGAAGGGTAAAATTGGATTTAAACAATTGTATAAGGATATAAATATTACATATTGGGGAAACATGGATGCATATGATAAATATTCCCCAGTAAATTCTGAAGTATAAACAATCTCTGATAAAAAAAATGAGATTGCGATATTTTCCCTTACCTTAGGTCTGATTTGCTTCGTCAGTGTCTGAACCTCCTCTATAGTGATTTAAATAATTTCATTGACTTATTCCAGAATCATACTCATTGTTATGATATCATATATGGTTATATTCTTAGACTCTTATTAGTAATATTTCATTGCTACTTGTTATTTGGGTGTTTATTACTTTTTGTTATTAGTCGTGTTTTGTCAAATAAATTCTCATTATTATTTTTATATTATAGATACCTTATTTACAAAATGGTATTAGTGTAATATATATCAGATTTATCCATTCAATTCATTTATATAATCATTATTCAATGAAGATCATGTAGAACAAGTCGCATCACATCGTGGAGACGAAATTCCGTACGTACGCACAAGCGATGATATCATTCCCATGATCGTGGAATTTTATTGGAGTGTATGTATACTATTTCAGAATAAATATCAATATACAATAATCATATATAGTCATTATTTACAGAATTATACCCATCCAAATAAGGTGGTGGTGGAAAATAGATTACACCATGGCGTGGAGACGGTATTCCGTACGTACGTACGCGCAGTGATTTCAATTTCCATAGGATGGATAGATGGTGAAATATGGTTTTTTCATACTTATAATAACATATCAGTATATGATTGATACTTATGCTATTACTTCATAATTAATCAACTAAAGAAGAAGAAGTGGAAGAAGAAATAAAGTTGAAATAATCGGTAACGGACATTACCTCTTCTTTGAAACGCCTCTTTGATACCTCCTTTTAGGGAACTCAAATTGGACTTTGAAGAAGAGAAAACCTCTATGATGTTTCTAGGTAAGGTTAGAAGAGAATTAGGTATGGTGTTTCCGAGCTTGATGGCTCAAAGTGGTGTGAGGAAGAGAGGGAGGAGGTGCCCTTTTATAAGGGAGGAGAGGGTCACCTTTGGAAACATTAAAACTATTATTTAATTATAAAGTCGTATTTGGTTTTTAATAGCTCCAAATTGATTTATTTTGAAGATAAAGTGGGGATGGGTCACAATCCCTTCATAAAATAGAATTTATACAAGTTTATGTTTCTAGTTTAACCTTATCATTTTGATTTAACTTTAAGTTAGATAATTTAACTTTTACCATGTATTCTTATTTTATTACACTATAAGGTTAATAAACATAATATAACAAGACAAACGAACACCAAGTTGTTTATTATTAAAATATAGAACCTTATCTATGTCATTTGGTCGAACCATATATTTTTAGAAATAAAATAAAAATTAATAATATAATATATGTTTTAAAAACTATTTTATGTCAATTTTTACATTATTTGGTAATTGATTTTTGTGACAAGCATAACAGAATGATTATTTCAAACAATAGTAATTTAATCAATACTAACATGTCATATTAACCTAGAAAATTATTTTTATTCATAAAAAGACTCATATTACATTTATTTGGGTATTTATAAAATCAATTATGTCAATATTTTATTAATAAGATAATTACTGCATCATCGTTCTGTCATAAATAAATTAAATTATATAAAGTCTAAAAATTAAAAATAAATTAAAATTATTTAGGCAATCGTTTTATCTTTCTAATGACTATTTATAGTCGAATTTATCTTATGTATAACACTATATAAAAAATTATTTACTTATTAATCATTGATTTTAACTATTGTAACCCTTCTTTAAATAAATTAATATTAAATGTCTTAATCTAATCCAAGTGGGCCTAAATGGTCATATTTTATTCCTATGGTTGTTTTTGGTCTAATTACACTTATCCAATAGAATTAGGACATGTGTTAGGGTAATAATATTATTATGTTTACCCTTAATTACACTATTTTCTTTTAACCGTGGTAAAAAAAGGAAAAATTTACTATTCACCAAAAATTATTTTCATCTCATTGAACCATATTTTACTTACTCACATCAACCATGTCTCTCGGATTTTTGAAATACCATTCACAAATGTGATAAAATTATGTTTTATTTAAAATAGCAAATTCTCCTAGGAGGTGGGTAAAAGATGGTGAAAAGTTCAATAAATTTTTATATATCTAAAATTATTATAAAATGACTTCAATGATTTGCATTGAAATTATATAGGTATTATGTATCAATTTTTACTAAAATAAATTAAATAAAATAAATAATTATTTAAATTAAAAGTCGGTTTTTAAATAGTAACCTAGTGTTTTCGCTATTCATCAAAAATTGAATGTTTTTAGAAAAATACCAAATTTCACCCTAGTCTTATTTCGATATTCTTAATCCAAAAATGAAGTCCATTTTGAAAAATAATATTTACAAATTTTCAAAAAGTGGGTATTACTATTCATAACAGCTAGTTTTAATAATATTTTAATAGCATATCGTTGTTTAGTGAAACTAGGTATTGCGTACAACGCAAGCTATCGAGGAAGTCCACAGTTGCGTGTAAAGCAATCCAAGATAGTGTTGTTTGTAGTGAAATATTGCTTTTATGATTTATATAACATAAAAACATAATATTTCTCATAAAAGTCTCAGGTGTTACATTCTACACCCCTTAAAATGAATTTCACCCTCGAAATTAGTCACTTTGTTACAAACATATGAGGATACCTCTCCCTCATCATGTCCTCAAGCTCCCATGTAGCTTCGTCTAATTGGTGGTTCCTCCATAAAACATTCACCAAGCGAGTGGTCTTGTTCCGTAGGACTTGTTCGCTACGATCCAGAATCTCTATCGCCTGTTCTTCATAAGAAATTTCTTCCTCTAGCGATACAACTTCTGAGCTGAGTACATGTGAAGGATTAGGTATGTACTTTCTCAGGAGAGATACATGGAACACATCGTGAACTTGGGAGAGATTCAGTGGAAGCACCAATCGGTAAGCTACCATCCCAACACGATCTAGTATTTCTAAAGGACCGATATATCTAGGGCTTAGATTTCCCTTCTTTCCAAATCTCATTACTCTCTTCCAAAGAGATATTCATAAGAACACTTTATCACCCACTTCAAACTCTATGTTGTTTCTTCGGTTATCGGCATAACTTTTTTGTCGACTCTGAGCTCCTCTTATGTGTTGTTGAATAAAGCAGACCATTTCTGCCATCTCATCAACAAGATCAGGTCCTATTAGATTTCTTTCCCCAACTTCATCCCAAAAAGTTATAGTCTGGCATTTCTTTCCATAGATACATTCATAAGGAGCCATCTGAATACTGGAGTGAAAGCTATTATTATAAGAAAATTCCATTAAAGGTAGGTGTTGATCCCAACAACCTTTGAAATCCATAGAGCAAGATCTCAGCATATCTTCTAGAGTTTGAATTGTCCTCTCAGACTGACCATCTGTCTGAGGATGATAAGCAGTGCTGAAAGTCAACTCTGTATCCAGAGTATGCTGAAGACAATGCTAGAACATTAAGGTAAACCTCGGATCCCGATCAGATATAATAGAAAGTGGTAATCCATGCAATATTACCACTTCCTTCACATATATCCTGGCAAGCTGATCTAGAGAGAAATCCTCCCTAATAGCGATGAAGTGTGACAAATTTGTAAGACGATCAACTATGACCCAGATATCATTATTTCCTTTGGATGTTTTAGGAAGTCCAGTGTCAAAGTCGATAATGTTGTTTTCCCATTTCCATTTTGGTATGGGTAAAGATTGTAACATCCCCTTAGACTTCTATCTCTCAGCTTTAACTTGCTGACAAACCAAGCATCGAGAGACATATTCAGCAACATCTCCTTTCATGTCATCCCACCATAATTACTCTTTCAGGTCCCTATACATCTTCGTGCTTCCAGGATGAATAGAGAATAAAGAACTATGAGCCTCATCCAGCTGCTCCTTCTTTAATACAGGGGTGGGAGGAACACAAACCCGATTCTCGAACCTTATTCTTCCATCACAATCAAGGTTGAATTCAGGAACATTTCTCACCATCTTTTGTAACTCTACATCTTCTTTCTGTGCCTCTTTAATCTACACATGTATAGATGGTTGAACATTCTTTTGAGAAAGATACGATTTTTTCCCTTTCATTATAATTCCAAGATCCATACTTTGTAAATCCATAAATATTGGATCTTTTGTGATCCTCATCATGGATAACCTAGTATTGTCTTGTCGACTTAATGCATCTTCCACCTTGTTTGCTTTCCCAGGGTGGTAGTAAATTGAGCATTCATAATCCTTAATCAGCTCCAGCCATCTTCTTTGGTGCATATTCAGTTCCTTTTGTGTGAAAATATACATTAAAATTTTATGATCAGTATAAATATCACACCTTTATCCATAAAGATAATGCCTCCAAATAATTAATGCAAAGATTACCGTAGCTAACTCCAAATCATGAGTTGGTTAATTTTGCTCATGGATTTTAAACTATCGTGAGGCATAACCTATCACCATATCTTTTTTCATAAGAACACACTCCAACCCCTTCTTGGATGCATCACTGTAGATCACAAAACTTTCTCCACTACAAGGAAGTGTGAGTACAGGTGTAATGGATAAACTTCTTTTCAACTCCTTGAAATTCTCTTCACATTCCTCCATCCACACAAACTTAACTCCTTTTCGAGTCAACCTGCTGAGTGGATTAGATAATCATGAAAATTATTTTACAAAACGTCGATAATATCCATACAAACCAAGAAAACATCGAATCTTGGTTTCTGTTGTTTGTCTCGACCATCTTTCCATAACCTTTGTTTTTGCAGGATCCACATATATCCCCTCTTTTGAGATTATGTGACCCAAAAATGCAACTTTTTGAGGCCAAAATTCACACTTGGTAAATTTGGCATAAATCATGTCTCTTCTCAGGGTCTTCAATACAATTCTCTAGTGATCTTCATGTTCTTCCTTTATTTTTGAATATAGAACAATATTTTATATAAGGACTACCACAAACCGATCAATATAGTCTCTAAAGACTCTATTCATCAGATCCATGAAGATAGAAGGGGAATTAGTAAGACCAAATGGCATCACTATAAATTCATAGTATCCATACCTTGTACAGAATGTCATCTTTGGTATATCCTCCCTTTTGACCCTTAATTGACGATACCCTGAATGAAGATCAATCTTGGAAAAGTATTGAGCTCTGCGTAGTTGGTCAAATAAGTCATCAATGCGCTGAATATTATATTTTTTCTTGATAGTGATCTTGTTAAGTTCTTGATAATCAATGCGGAGTCTCATTGATCCATCTTTCTTCTTAACAAACAGAACATGTGATCCCCAAGGTGATGCACTAGGTAATATGAATCCTTTATCAAGATTCTCTTGGAGTTGCTTCTTCAATTCCTGCAACTCAATTGGGGTCATTCTATAAGGTGTCTCTGAAATAGGCCACGCACCCGGTATAAGTTCTATTGAAAACTCAACTTCACGATTTGGTGGAAGACCCGACAATTCCTCCGGAAAGACCGCATCAAACTCTTGTACAATTTAAATATTCTTAATCGTGAGTTTCTCACCAACCATTTGAGATAACTAACCTTCATTTAGTGGAATCAACACCCGTAAGATGGAAGAAATTTCCACTGGATGGTTATGTTCATCCTTGCATTGATAGATGATCATAGATTGATCTGGAATATAAAAGGTGACATCCTTATTTGGAAATTGATATGAGATACATATAAAGAAATCCAATCCATGCAAATAATCACATCAAATTCCACTATAGTAAGGATCACACGATTTATAGGAAGCACTTTCCCACATACTTCAATCGGAGAAGAATTATAAACTTTTGATGCGACTATTGTGCCATTAGGGGTTGTCACAGCTAACTCAACTTCTAATTGTTGAGGTAATATGGTGATACCCTTAGAAAAGTCTTCAGAAATAAAAGAGTGGGTGGATCCAGAATCAAATAAAAAATTTTGTACTTTATAGTGGATGGTAAGTGTACCTTTCACAACTTCGTTATTGTACTCTATATCGCTGATAGAAATTTCATGTGACTTTCCTTTGTCTTTAGCCTTAAGATTTTGTTGACGTCGATCATCATAAAAAACCCTTGCATTAGGTCATTGATTGGCACAATGCCCCATTTCCTTTCACTTGTAACATTGAAGTGTAAGAGGTCCACTCTGTGTAGCCTTTTCTTTGTTCGCATCACTAGATAACTTCTTCCCATCATTGCGGCATTCAAATGCCAGATGACCGTCCTTTCCACATTTAAAACATTTACATGTCCCTTTAATAGAACTCCATCCATGTTTCTTTCCACACTTTGAGCATAAGGGAAAACTCATATTCTTTTCAGTGTGCTCTTTAGATTTTCCTTTGAATTCCATTTTCCTCTTCTTATCAAACCCAAATGACTTATGGGTTACTCCAATCTCTATCTCAACATTGAGAGCACATCAAACAATTTCCTCGTATCTATTGAAGTCCTTTATGGCTAACTCCCTTCAAAGACTTGGTTTTAAGCAACTAAAGAATCAATCGAACATACTCTTAGGTTGGATAATAATTCTGGAAGCGTACCTTGCAAGTCTTGTAAAATTAGCTTCGTAGGTACCAACGGATTCATAATCCTTTTTCTTCAGTTCAATAAACTCCTTCTCCATCTTTTTTCAAAGAATACAAGGTAAGTACTTATTGAAAAATAAGTTTATTAACTCGTCTCATTCCATAGACTCAATTTCATCTCTTTGCCTCATATTCTTGATAATATTCCCCCATTGATCAGCATCTCCTTCAAAACGATACACTGCTAAGATGACTTTATCATGTTCGGAACATTGATGAACTGAAAATAACTTTTCAGTTGTACTAATCCATTTTTCAGTGACTAATGGATTAGTAGACCTACTGAATGAAGGTGGACGCTGCCTCATAAAAGATTAAACAGAATGTTTCTCCTTCCTTTGCTCGTTTGGAAGTCTTGCATGATTCATAGCTTTAGAAAGTTGTGTGAGCACGACTACAAGATTTTTCATTCCAGCTCCCATAACGATTGGTTGCTCAGGGGGACAATCATTGAATTTCCCATCTCATTCTTCATTAACATGGTTCCTTCATGTTCCATCCATTTAGTAAAACCAAGAAGAATAGTGTGAGAAACACTAATTATCATAGAAAAAACACATAATCATGAATAAAATTTCACACTTAAGGACTTATCAAAGGTTTTTCATGGCCATATTTAAAACACTAAGATCATGTTCTATGCTTAGACTTATCCTCAGGGTTCTTACTAAGGCTTTCACATCCTAGTTTCCAAAGGTTGACTATACCTTTCCTCTGATTCCAACTATAACGGTATGGAATTACATCTAGTGGGATATAATTGATACCTATCAGGGCAATCCATGGGTGGAAAAACCCCCTGGGAGGGACACAACACCATCCCCAGTGGCAGCCATTTCCTCATGAAGCCCTTGGGCGGAGAGTCGTGCTTCATCCAACACTCACATGTGATAGTTCCCAAGGATTGGATTCATTTCTACCTTATTTGCCTCTGATACCAACTATAATGACCTATAATTTACATACATTGTTAATAATTCAAAATTGAAGTACACTTATTACAACATATAACAAAACCTTGAATGGACCGTATAGGTATAGAGTCTTTAGAAACTGGGAAACATAAAAAACTGGTTCATAAATCATCTACGTTGTCTCCCATTTATTTCATCATATCTAGTGTTACTTTTTGGAATATCCTACTTAATAACTATTTTATTGACCTGGGGAAAGAAAACATACCAAAGGGTGAGGTCAAATTCATAGTAAGGGTAATCAAAATAAATATCAATCATATCATATTCATAAGAAAATAACATTTTGGAAATCTTAACCTGCAAAAGAGATCATAATTTCATAACATGAGATAAATCATAGTAGTGAAATATAATCCCAATAACCATAACTTAAAACATAAAACATTTTGGAATACACACATAATCATATAGAATCATTTATTATTATTCAAGACTCATTTCCAAGACTATTTTAGCAGACAAAGTCCATTTCTGAACCGAGTTCACTCCTCGTTTCAGTCCTATTTCACTGAACCAGTTTAACCTGTCGTTCCAGCCATGTCTATCTCATGAGATATAAATATTTACCAAATTCATTGGAGGGATATATAGGTCCCACCCATATCATAATTATACCACTCTTATTTGTGCCACAAAATCATAAATCGTACAACATTGCATAACCCATGTAATAAAAATGAGATTCCTAAACATCACGTCATCATAACATAATCCATAAAAGGATATCGTAAAAATAATTCCATCATAGCATAATCAAATCAATGTAAAGAAATAGGGATAGAAACAGAACCCTATAATATCTTAGATGGAAAATAATTTTGATATAACACTTGAATTCCATTCTTGGGGAAAATATTCTTTCTACTTCAAAAACATTTTGCCTTTATTAACATATCATACAATTTCAAACTAAAAGAATTTGATTAAAAAAACATAAAAACATGTAAGGGAACCATCATGGAAATAATGTTTTATGAAATCATAAAATCCATTCATGCCGTATAAGTTAAAAAAACATTCTTCTCATACTTTGGATGGAAAAGTCAAAAAGTACCTCATATGAAAAATAACAAAAGATTCCTTTCATATCATTTACTAAAAACTCAATGAAGGGTAAAAGTGGATTTAAAATTTTTTAGAAGGATATAAATATTAAATATTTAGGAAACATGGATTTGAATGATAAATATTCCCCAATAAATTCTGATGTATAAACAATCTCAGATAAAAAAATGAGATTATGAGATTTTCCCTTACCTTAGGTCCAATTTGCTTCGTAAGTGTCCGAACCTCCTGTATAATGATTTAAATAATTTCATTGACTTATTAAAAAATCATACTTATTGTTATGATATCATATATGGTCATATTCTTAACTTCTTATTAGTAATATTTCATTTCTACTTGTTATTCTGGTGTTTATTACTTTTTGTTCTTATGCGTGTTTTGTAGAATAAATTATCATTCTTATTTTAAGGTTATAGATACCTCATTTACAGAATGGTATTAGTGTAATATATATCATATTTATTCATTCAATTAATTTATATAATCATTATGCAATTAAGATCATGTAGAACGAGTCGCATCACATCGTGGAGATGGTATTCCGTACGTACGCACGAGCGATAATATCGTTCCCATGATCATGGAATTGTATTGGAGTGTATGTATACTATTTCAGAATCAATAAAAATTTACAATAATCATATATAGTCATTATTTACACCATTATACCCATCCATGTAAGGTGTTGGTGGAAAATAGATTACACAACAGCATGAAGACGATATTCTGTACGTACGCACGCGCGGTGATTTCATTTTCCGTAGGATGGATAGATGGTGAAATAGGGTTTTTTCACACTTATAATAACATATCAGAATATTATTGATACTTATGTTATTAATTAATAATGAAACAACTAAATAAGAATAAGCGGAAGAAGAAATAAACTTGAAAGAATTGGTAACAGACATTACCTCTTCTTTGAAGCGCCTCTTTGATACCTCCCTTTAGGGCACTAAATTTGGTCATTGAAGAAGACCAGGACTTCTAGGATGTTTCTAGGGAAGTGGAGAAGATAATTGGTCAGTGTTTGGCTGTGCGTGAAGGCCCAATGTGGTGTGAGGAAGAGAGGGAGGAGGTCCCTTTTATAGGGGAGGAGAGGGGCACCATTGGAAAAACAAAACATATTATTTTATTATAAAGTCATATTCGGTTTTTAATAGATCAAAATTGATTTATTTCGAAGATAAGGTGGGGAGGGGTCTAAATCCTCTCATCCAATAGAATTTAGACATGTTTAGGTTTTTATTTTGACTTTATCATTTAGATTTAACTTTAAGTTAGACAATTTAACTTTTACCGTGTCTTCTTGTTTTCTTACACTACAAGGTTAATAAACATACTATAACAAGCCAAAATAACCCCAAATTGTTTATTATTAATATTTATAACCTTATATAAGTTATTTGTATGAGCCTTAGTTTTTAGGAATAAAATAACAATTAATAATATAATTTTTGTTTTAAAAACTATTTTATGTCAATTTTTACACTATTTGGTAATTGATTTTTGTGAAAATCATAACAGAATGATTAGTTCGAAAGAAGTTAATTAAATCAATAATAACATGTTATATTAACCTAGAAACGTATTTTAATTCATAAAATGTATCATATTACATTTATTTGGGTACTTATAACATCAATTATGTCAATATTTCATTAATAAGATAATTACTGCATCATCATTGTGTCATAAATAAATTAAATTATTTAAAGTCTAAAAATTACAAATAAAATACCATTATATTGGAAACATTTATAAGTTTCTAATTAATATTTATAGTCGAATTTATCTTATGTATAACCCTATATTAAAAATGAGTTACTTAGTAAACACCGATTTTAACTATTTTAACCCTTCTTTAAATAAATTTATATTAAATGTCCTAATCTAATCCTAGTGGACCTAAATGGTCATATGTTATTGATAAGGTTGTTTTTGATCGAATTAAACTTATCCAATATAATTAGGACATGTGTTAGGGTAATAATAATATCATTTTTACCTTTTATTCCCCTATTTACTTTTAACCGTGGTAAAAGTTACTATTCACCAAAAATTATTTTCATCTCATTGAAACACATTTTACTTACTAACATCAACTGTGTCTCTTGGATTTTTCAAATTCGATTCAAAAAAGTGGTAAAATTATGTTTTATGTAAATTTTCAAATTCTCCAAGGAGGTGGGTAAAAGACGGTGAAAAGTTAAATAAAATTTTTATATATCTAAAATTATTATAAAATGACTCCAATGAATTGAATTGAAATTATATATGTATTATGTATCAATTTTGACCTAAAATAAATTTAAATAAAAAAGTAAATATTTAAATAAAATGTCTGTTTTTAAATAGTAACCCAGTGTTTTCACTATTCATCCAAAATTGAATGTTTTCAGAAAAATACCAAAATTTCACCATAGGCTATTTTCGATATTCCGAATCCAAAAATGAATTCCATTTTAAAAATTAAAATTTAAAAAAATTCAAAAAGTGGGTATTACTATTCATAACGGCTAGTTTTAATAATATTTTAATAGCATATCGTTTTTAGGGAAACTCAATAATACGTACAACGCAAGCTATCGAGGAAGGCCGCAGTTGCATGTAAAGAAAGCCAAGATAGTGTTGTGTGTAGTGAAAGATTCCTTTGATGACTTATATAACATAAAAACAAAATATTTCTCATAAAATTCTCAGGTGTTACACGTAATATCCCTAGAAATGAATAATTTACATCAATGGATGAAATCATAGATGTAAAATAATTTTGAAATATCATTTTAAAAATTTATTCTGGAAAATATCCATTCCATTTAGAAAAACATTTATTAAATCGAAAAATATTTTTGGAATCCCATTTAATTGAACATAACGTAAATATCTTATAATTTAATCATTTAAAAAAATATTTTTCCTAACTTCATAGAATTTCTTTCATGTTGTACTCATTAAAATGGAGGTTTATTTCACATTTTTGTAAAAGACGAACAAGAATAGTTTGGAAAGATAAAATGATGATTGCTTTAAATTGTTTTTTAAAATGTAAAAAATGATACAATGTCATTTAAAAAACATAAAAGAATAATAAGTAACTTTTGATATCATTTTTTTAAAACATAGTTTTGAGAGAAAACAGATTTTTGACCAAAGAGATATGTAAGGTCGTATTTACTTAAAAACATTTTCTTAATTATATATAGGACAAAATATGGGAAATATGGTACCATTACATACATATTTCATTAATAACCAAGTGAAAATAAATTTCATGATAATTCTCGAGACATGGATCATAATATTTCATCAATGAAAAAAATCATAAACAATCCATTTAAATGAGGAGATGGTAAAAAATAACACTTACCACTTTGGTAACATTGAATCATGATCACCATGAAAGAATAAAATCAAATGAAGCATAAAATATAATTATTCTAATAATATTCATGATATAACATGTCAGATGGGATATACATTCACCTTGAAATTGTGTAAAGGTATATAACATAACATGTGTCATAAAGAAGGAAAATTGAGAAAAATTCCATTTCATTAAGTATTAACTTCAATCGTAAAGATTCAAACCTCTTTTATAAAAAATATATTTTCATTATAAATAAATAATAGAACTATATTTGTATATTTCATAGAATATATGATTTTATTATGACTATATATTACTTATTTATTAACAATTCAATGGTAAATTTATTTTTCAGGTAATAACCTTTTTTCTCATACATGTTTAGAATTTTTTTATTCTTCCTCTTTGTAAGACATTTATTTAATAATATAAAGAAAAAAAAATCCTATAAATATCATATATATATATATTATATATATATATATTAATTCATAAAAATTTAGTGATAGGAAATGAAATACACCATTTATAGAGGTAGTTGGTCATACATACGCAAGAACATTATTTCAATTTTGTAATCATATTGAATTAATGAAACATAAATGGTATGTATACAAGTAACATAATTACATTATAATTATTAGGTAATATGCAATAAATAATTCTATTAAGAACTTTCTTAATTCATAACCTTTAAATTGTGAATGAATCACATAGCTTTGCGATGTGATAGTCCGTCATACACATAAATGATGTTATCATAATCCCAAAAATGGAAAGCAAAAAGGTATGTCTTATATAATGATTATATAAGATTAAATACATTATTAATAGAATATATATCACATAAAATGTTTTTTTACACCCTTATTCTATACCTTTATAGGTGGTAATAGAAAAACAAATGACATCCATTTGTAAGGCAGTACTCTGCCTTACACACAAATAATTATTTTGTTGACCATTTCACAAGAGTGTGCGTGGTTTTATGTAGTAAATATTACATAAAAACATCTATATATATTTTATACAGTGATTTTATTATATAATCATGGTTAAAATTTATTTAATGGGCTTGAGAAATTAATAAAAAAATGTTCATTGATGATCATTAACCCTTCTTCGGGTATCTCCTTTTGGGTTTTCCCAAACGAATTAAATGGATGGATTTATAAAAAAAAGTAGGTATTTTAGATGATAGTATGTAAATTTTAATGTCATTTTGGTTGGGTTTTTTCAAAATAATTGTTTTTGAAACTATGAATAGATAGAGACAGTGGGTGGCTATTTATAATGGTGGTGAGTGGCACTTTTTTAATTTAGTTTGAAAGTGTGAATTCAACGCAGGTTTTTCCATGCTAAGCGGCTATAATAATAGAAAAATATTGGTACTATTAGAAATAATGGTGAAATATTTCCATAAAATGTTTTTTTGACATGTGATGGGTAATTGATACACCTTATATTTAAATATACACTATATACTCCAGGTTTTCCCTTAATCATTCTGTTTAAATTTACTGATTTCACTAATTATATTGGTTAAATTTAACTTTTCACTATTTGAAATTATATACTATTATTAATTATAATATTTTATCCATGTTTCCAAATTTAGTTCTTATAATTGTAATTAATGTAAATTTATTCCCACATTTGTGTCTAGAAAGAGAATTTTTAAAGAGGAAGAAATGAAAAGTTTATTATGTTTTTATATTTAATTTAAAAATGGAATTGATTCTAGTGACCTAAATTCGATATATAAATTTTTAATTTAATTAAATATATTATCAATACTAATTACAATATAATTATATAATAAAAACAGATTCATCAAAAGATATTCTCTAATTAAAATTTAGTATCTTCTACGATTCATCAAAAAATGATAAATTAAATAAAAATTCATATATTTCAATATTTTGTTATTTCAAAACTATGAGTTCAAAATTAGAGTTTAATTTTCTAAATTAATATTCATAATGAGTCAAAAATTAATTTGATAATTGTTTTAAAAAAAATATAAAAAGATGTTTTGAGAGATTAATATTATCAGAACAGAAAAATACATTACAGAAAAGTATATATTTCCTTATCAACATTTATTATTTATATAATAACATTATATTAAAAATGTAATTTTTAATATTAATGTAATTATGTTTAATAAAAATAATATAATTGTCAGATTTCTATAACTATGTTAATAATATATCACTATTTTGTTGAAATTCAGTGTAACATGTAATGCGAGATAAGATGGTTATGTGTATAGTGCATGGTTTTCTTGGTTTTATTAATAACACATGATTGAAATGGTGTATCATGTGAATAAATCTATAACAAATTAATATAATTCAAAATAGTTTTTAAAAAACTAGGGGTTTTACATTATACTCCCTTAAAATAAATATCATTATTAAAATTCATCAAATAGAAAGAAAAAATGATGATTATATTACCAAATTACAACCTAATGATACCACATAGCTTCTTGAAACTGAAATATTAAATACAATACTTTTACCAGGTGAGTGGCATTTTTTAAAGAACATTATTTGTACAGTCCAAAATATCTAGAAGTTGTTCCCTGAAAGAATTATCATTCTCAAACAGTATGGAATCTAAGTTATGTACATGAAAAGGGTCAGGTATATACTTATGTATGAGAGATACACGGAACACATCATAGATTTGATATAGGATTGCAGGAAGAAACAATAAATGTGATACCATCCTGATATGATCAAGAATTTCTAATGGATCGATATACTTATGTACTGTTTTCTCTTTATTATTGAAAGTAATTATCTTATTCCTTAGAGAAATTATTAGAAAATACTTTTCAATAAATAAACATATAAATCACATCGATGAATATTTTTATAACATTTATTTAGAATTTGGGGTTCTTTGATATGTTGTTGAATTGATCTAACCTTATCTTCCATTTCCTCATCAATCATTGATCCCAATAGTTATCTTTCTCAAAAATAATTCTATAACATTAGAGCTCTCAATTACATTCCATAGTGGGATTCATGAATATATATTTGGATTCTTGATTGAAATATATTGTTTAAGGGAAACAAGTCTAGAGTAATTCATTAATACAAACCGCCATTGAATTACAAATAAAATGATCTCAACATATCCTCAAATTTTTTAATTGTCCTTTCCAACTGACAATTTATTTAAGGATGATATAAATTTCTGAAACTCAATCCATTATCAAGATAATTCCAAAAACTTCACTATAACATCGAGATAAACCTTAGATCCCATTCAGATACAATAGAATGGTGTAATCCAAAAATTATACCACTTCCATATTGTATTTCTTATCGAAACTAATCCAGATAGAATTATTACTCAACAATGAGAATGTTTTTGGTTTTAGTAAGGTGACTGACTACAACCCATATAGTGTTATTCACATTAGTGGGTTTGGATATTTGAATGAAACAATCCATAGGGATTTTGTTCCATTTACACTATGGTATGGGTAATGGATACAACATCCCCTTATACCTTTTTTATACATAACATTATGAAATAACAATAATAGATATAAAAACATTTCAATATCTGTCTCCATTCCATCTCACCATATGTATTCTTTCAAATCTCTAAACATCAACATACTTATAGGATTAATATATAATGAATAACTATCAGCATCCTCTAAAAACTCCTTATTCATGTTTGGTATGGAAGGAACACAAAAAAGATTATTGAACCTTATCATACCATCATGATTAGGGTTAATATTAGGAAACTTTATTAACCATCCTTTATATCTCAACATATTCATTCTGTACCTTTGTAATCATTTTATAGATAGGGTTGAATATTCAATTGAGTAAGATAATATTTTTCACCCTTCCATCAGTCATTATAGATCTAAAATTTAAAAATATAGAAATATTTGACCTTTTATGAATCTCATCCTGGATAAGAAAGCAAGATCATTTTGACACAAAGCATTAACCACCTTGTTTTCTTTCAAAAGGTGGTAATGTATTGAGTAGTCATATTCATTTATCTTCACATACCATCTTCTCTGCATTATGTTCAACTCATTCTATGGGAGTATATTATAAAAAATTGTATTATTAGTATATATATCTCAATTTTATCAGTAAATATAATTTCTCTTTATCATTAATGAAAATATTACTATTCCTAACTCCAAATCAGGAGTTTGGTAATTTTCATCATGAATATTCCATTTTAATGAGGTATAGGCTATAACATTGTTATTATTCATCCTAAAACATCCTAATAACTTTATGGATATATTAATATTGATTAAAAACCTTTTTCTCTCAAAGGTAATGTAAAGATGGGTGTGATGACTAACCTTCTCACTAGTTCCTTCAAATTTTCCTCACATTATTCTGTTTAGAGTAACTTGTATCCCATCTGATTTAACCTCATTATAGGATTAGATAGTCATGATATATTATCCACAAACAATCAACAATATCAATGTAATACATGAAAAATATGGAACTAATTCACTATCGTTAGTCTAGGCCTGGCCTCTATCTTTGATGGATTTACCGATATACACTATCATGAGATTATTGGATACAAAAATGAAACCTTTTATCTAAAAAATTCACACATTATAAATTTTGATAATAGTTTATATTGCCTTATGGTATTTTTTAAAATTATCAAGTAGTATTCAAGATCATCCTTGATCATTTAGTATATAAGAACATTAATTCAAATGACTACCAAAAAATGATCAAGGTAATCTCATATAGAATAATTAATTAAATCAATGAAGATAATAGGGGAAATAAAAAGATTGAATAGAAACATTGTATATTCATAGTGGTCATACCTTTTATGAATTGTTAACAAGGGTATATCCTCCATATTTACCATCAATTGATGATATCTAGAAGAAGTTTATTCTTAGAAATATAATGATCTCCAGGAAGTTGATCAGACAATTCATCAATATGGGGAAGATGATATAAGTTCTTAATTGTTATATTGTTCATCTATTTATAATCAATTAAGTGTTCTATTTTTTGGTATTTAATTTTCAAAAAAAAAATTATAGGGCCACCCAAGTTTACACACTTAGAAAAATGAATCCCTTATCATGTTTTTCTTGAATCTTATTCATCAATTAATTCATCTCAATTAGATATATTCAATAGGGAGTCATTGAAATTAATGTGGAATAAGGTATGAGTACTAATGAGAACTCAAATTCATTTTTTGTGAATGTATATTAAACTATTCCAAAAAAAACATCAACAACTTCTATATCAATATGAATGTCATTGATATTGAGATTCTCCACAACAATTTTAGATAAACATCCATTGTGAATGGGAATATATTCCCATATAATAGATATAATCTCTCTCATATGTTCAAAACTATTATTACATTTATAGATGATCATTAGTTGGTTTTTAATATTAAAAATAACATCCCTTCCGTGAAAATGTTTGTGGTATTTATGAAAGGAGAGATGATCCAATCCTTGGATGACTTAAAATTAAACTAGAGGATGATTGACATGATTTTTAGGGAAAACATTCCCAAAAATTTCAACAAGAGAAAAATCATAAACATGAGATGTTATCATCATATCATTAGGGTTTTCACTAAAAATTACACATATAATCATTTGCGTGGCATCATGAAATAATTAAAAATTATTCAGATATGAATGAATGTGTATACACAAAGTCAAATAATTCATTATCACTTCTAGTATGGATTATAATTGTACCTTTCATCACATCATTATCACACCCTTCATTATAGACAATTATGAAATTATATTTTCCTTTTTCCCTCATCTTAAGTGGTTGCTAAGATAAACTACTATCACTAACCACTGGGTTTGGGAATTGGTTAGAGTAATGCACATTTTCTGTACACTTTTAGCATTAATTATTGGGTGGAAAATTATGAGAAACAACAGCTCAGGTTTTCCCATCAATTTGGGACTCAATGGTTTATTGGTCATCCATTCCACAGATAATAAATTTACTAATCCCATTTATGTAATTTCCTTTGGGATTCTTCCATGAAATAAAGAATAAAGGAATTATCATACTTTTCCCTCTATGGTTCTTTGATTTTACTTTAATTCAAACCTCCATTTGTTTTCAATACCTTGATATTTATATGAAACACCAACTTCCATTTCCACATTTATTTCACATAGAACAATATATTATTATATAATTAAGCCTCTTATAGATAATACACATTGAAGAGTTTTCTTATGCCATTCAATAATCTTGTAACCTTACATTTAGGAAGGATTATAAAACCCAAATCATACCTTGTGTATATTGGAAAATTTTCCTTATAGGAACCAATAAATTCATTATCATTTTTCCTAATCTCAAAGAACAACTTATCCATATTCTTACAATGATAATAAGTGATGTGATTATTGAAATATAATTAGTGAACTCATCCCAATCCTTGGATTCAATTTCTTCATGTATATGAAATTTGTTGACAAGAGTGTTCAATTGATCAATATAACCATTCAAATGGTATACATCCAATATTATTTTTGCATGATTAAATTTTATGATAATGGAAATTTTGATTTTAGTTGTATTGATCCATTGGTAAACAACTAGTTGATTAGAAGACCCACTAAACTATGGTGGGAGTTTCCTAATAAAGGATTCAACAGAATGTTGATCCATCATGTGTTCATCTATATGTCCATCATGGCTCATATCTTGGAATGTTTTGTGTTCATAAAATAAAAATTTTCATTCTAGATCCCATGAAATTTTGATTCTCATGAGGAAAATCATGGAATTTTTCATGACAGTTAACATTAATGATCTTTCATTGGATTCTTTCAATTTAATTAAATAAAAAATAATATGGTATAAGGCAACAATCATAATAGGAAACCATATAATCATGAAAATTACTTATAATATTTCTACATTTTGACACCTTAATTAATATATGAAACCATAGGTTTATCTTCGACCATTCAAATCTGTATTCTATTTAAATTTGTCATGATGGTTCAAGGAGAGTATATAAGTTTCCAAGGTGTATCCCTTCGGAGTGTCAGACTAGGTGGGCATCAAGGCCAGTTTTCATGCACCAGTTCCCGACCGAGGCTTACCCAATACAGTTTGTTTGGGGTTTTTTACACTTGTTAAAGCTATTCCACATACACATCAACTTTTTTTATCCATATATGGTTTTATTTATAGGGAAACACTAATATATAATTGAACAAAATTCTATGCAATTTTCATATACATTGACTTAACCTTAGTCTTATCATTAGACATTTCCTTAGGGATCCCACTAATAATTTATCAACCTACTTTCAATAGGTAGACTAAAATATTTAAATTATAGCAAAAATAATGACCAATGATTTTCATACCTAGCCATTAAATATAATTTTAAAGACACTTATTCCACAAAATAAATAAATGATTGATATCCACAATAGATTAATGCATTTGAAAAGAAAGAAACATAAACACAGGTCCATAAGTGATCTTTGTCACATACCAACAAATTATTCATAAATATAACCCTTATTAGACAGATAATAAATAATACATATATTAATAACTTGGTGAAAGGAAATATAGGAACAGATCAGATCATATGCTTAGTACAAGAAAATAAGGGAGATACATAATCACATCTTCTGCATAAGGATATCAAAATAGGAGCATAATATTTCCAAACCATACCCTAGATTCAAAGATCTAAATCATGAGTAATTTTATTAAAATTAGTAGTTCATAAGACATGATTCATAATAGAATCAATGAACATGATCCATGATAGCATAAGACAATGAATTATTATCATACACACAATCATAGAAAATAATTTTTATATTATAAAATTCTCACTTCCAATACCATCATAGTGGAGAAATTCCATTATGAAACCAGGTTCACTCACCCTTCCAGCCCTGTATTAATAAACAGGGTTCACTCACTATTATAATACGTCATATCTCATGAAACATAAATAATTAACCAATTCATTTATGGGAAATATTTTCCACACCCATCACTTAATGAAATCGTATATTTTGATGGAAAAATATAATAAACAATCATCATATCGTACCCCCATCGAATGAAATGGGTACTAAAAATATTTCATATCATAACATGTGGAAAAAAGACATGTTTCATGACCATTTCATCAGACCAAAACCCATGAAAAGTAGAATGTTTCATAAGGTTTTTATCATTGCATAACCACTTGAAGATAAATAGGTTTCAAAAAAGTCATTATAAAAATAAACCATTAAGAGAAATATTAAGAATGGTATCCTTGGATCAGATTCATAGTAAGAAATAGGTTACCTCAACAGATGAAATCATAGATGGAAAATATTTTTGAATGGTCATTTCAAACCATTATATAGGAAAATATACTTTCAAGATATAATTTTTTTAAATCATAAATTATTTTTATAACCATTTTAATTTAAAATATATCATTAATAGTACAATAAAATCTTCAATGAAATTATTGGTCATGGATTTATTATTTTATTATTGTAATATTTATTAATTATTTTTATAAAAATAAAACATAGGTAATAATTTCATTTAAAACATTATAAGTGAGTAAAATAAATGTTTTTGAAATAATTTTCAAAAGACATAGTTTTGAAGCAAAACAGAATTCTAACCAAGGAGAGAGATAATGCCATATTTTTTTAATTTTTGTTTTTTAATTATCATTAGTAAAAATGGGTGGAATAATTATACTGTTACATATATATTTCATGAATAAATAGATAATAGTAAATGTAATGATTGTTATTCAGGGATGTATCATAATAATTTCCAGTGGAAGCATAATCATAAACAGTCCCAATATGTGATGATTTTTTAATAATAAATGCTTCCCACATTAGTAACTTTGAATCATAATCCAAATGAAATAATAATATCACATAAATCATAAAAATTAATGAATATAATTTTATTCATGATATAACATGTCAATGTGAAATTTTATACACCTTGTAATAGAGTATCGATTGATTACATAATGCGTGTCTCAAATAATGAAAATTGGGACCTAATTCCCTTACCATATGTCTAGAAATACATCATACTCATTCAAAAATATTTTATAATAAATACATGTTTATTATAAATTTATCACAGAACCATATTAATATATATCAAACCATATGTGATTTTATTACTTTATATTTTTTCTTTATTAACAATTCTATGTTAATGTTATGTTTCGGGTAATAACTACTTTGTTTTTCATATAAGTTTTGACATGTTATTTGTGGTCCTGTTACATATATCATGATATAATAATCTAGAGAATTATATCCATGATAAAAATATAATATATATTCATTATATTAATATTTATAGTAATGTATTAAATTTAGTTATATGAAATTACATACACCAACCATGGAGACGATAGCCCGTATGTACGAATGAACAATGTCTCTCTTTACTTGTTATTTATAAAGAAAAAAGGTTAATGGTTTATATATATATATATATATTATCATGAAGTTATAACATATTTTTCATATTTATAGAAAACATTTATCAATCACATTATTAATACATTCTATATTAATCCTTAATGAATCACATCGTTTCGTGAGGTGGTTGTCTTCCATATACACAAACGACATTATCATTATACCAAAAATTGCAATGACGTAATTTCTAAATTAGATAATTTTTCAAGAATCATAAATATATCTTAAATATCACATATGTCACATAAAAATAGTATTTACATCATTATTAAAATTAATGAAGGGTGGGTATTGACAAATAGATGACATTAGTTCATACACACAAATGATGATTTCATAATCAATTTGATGGAAGTGGGTGTGGTTTTTTGTAAAAAAAATAAAAATAATAACATTTTAGTATATGTAATATTATTTTAATGTTATATAATAATGATATAAAATGAATTTATGGGGTTTAAGGAAATTAATAAAACAAAAAATGTTTGTTGATGAACGTTACCCTTTCTTCAGGTATTGCTTTTGGGTTTGCACAAAAATCCTTTCATGGATGTGTTTATACCTAGAGTAATGATTCTAGGATTATATGATCTATGCGGATATGTTATTTGGGTATTTATTGTAATAAATTTGATTTTATGGTGTTAATAGAGGGTGAGATAAAGTGGCATTTTATAAGGAAGGGGAGTGGAACTTTCCTAATTTTTTAAAAGAGTGAATTACACCCACATTTTTTACATGTCATGTAACTCCAATAATTCACAAATATAAATAATTTATGTTCTAAGGTTGAACTATTTTAATCTATTAGGTCATTGAATTGTTTGGGTTCATGTATAAACCTTATATTCTTGGTTTAACTACTAAGTAATATAATTATTTCCTTAATTTTTATAACTAATAACAATTGATTCAAATAATAAATTTGGTAAAAACAAAATTTCCCTTTATAAGACATTATTAATTATTATTATTCCAATTATATATTCATTTTTTCCAAATATAGTTCACATTTGTGGAATAAATTATTTTAGAATTAATACTAGATTTGTGTCGATTAAGCGGGTTATTTGTGAATAATGATAAAATATTTACAATGTTTTTTATATTCAATTTAAATATTAAATTGATTATAATGACCTAAATTGGATTGATATATATTTATATAATTTAACTAAATATAATTTAAAATATAATTAAAATATCATTATATGTAATAATAAATCTAGAAAAAACTTAGTTTCCAATTGAAATCTCATATTTTTCACTATTCCTAAAAATGAGGCATTTCAGAAGAATCACAAACTCACCCTATGCAGATTTTAGAATTTAAATTAAAAACTGAAGTTTATTTTATATAATTCATTTTCTATGATATTCAGAAATATATTTTATTATTATTCACAAAAATAAAGTAATTTTTTAGAAAATAATATTTTCAAAACAAATGGATACTTTACTATAAAACCGTTACGTTATAATCGTTTCTTATTAAAAAAACTATTATATTTAAAAATAAATTATTAATATTCATATTACTATTTTTAAGAGATAGGTTATAATTTTCGGGTTTAGATAACAATAAGAATTTTTTTTGATAAAACCCAATGATGCATTTAACCTAGGCTAAGACAGTGTTCTGTGTGTCTCAAATTTATCTTAGTTTTTCATAGGACACAATCCTAACATGCTGCATCACGAAACAATAGGAAAAACTAAATTTAATTTAATCAAGAAACAATATCCCAAAAAAATTGGGTGTTATATTCATTATGTCTCATGATGAAGATCAACCATTAATGGAAACCAGGTTATGTTAACCCATGACAAAAGATATAAATTCCTTATTAATTAAAACAACCTGATTGGTTTCCGGTAAATAACATTGAATAATGGATTCATTCTTTCCCAATTAGTGGATGTCTATACCAACATAATATATACAATTGAGGGAATTTAATATTTTTGTGAAGACTACACATTTTACCTTCATTACAAGATTGTTATTGTTAATTAGATTTTGGTAAGTGATTAACAAAATAATAGATATTGTTTACACAGAATGCATTTTATTTTAGTTCTATCTTCATTTCATGTTAACATCATTAATTTATGTGATAATTGATTTTTTTTTAAAAAAATGAAATTAACCATGCATCATCCTTAAAATAAAATAATATTAGTGGAATAGTTATGATATTTTTCTAATGGTGAGTTTTTCTACTGGATGATAATATATCCTTTAGAATATGGGGAAAGCCTTGAATTAATATGTGGTTCATGTTTAAGAATTAATTTTACCCACCCATGTATATCTCATACAAGTTTTTCCTCAACCCCAAACATGAACCGCCACAACTCATCTTGGATATCCATCTGTTATATAAGATTTTACACCCATTGGTGTTGTGATCCAAATGACTGTTTAAGGTGGTTTAATAAAAAGGAAACTGTGGGAACACTTATTCTTTCTAAATAATGTGAGAGATGACATGGTCATCAATAATTTAATTAAAGAATAAATTAGAAGGATTCCAATCACACACGATGTCTAGTATATTGTGATGATCATCCATATACACACACACACACACATTAAATTATGCATTTAATATTATATAATTCAACAAAAATAATTCATATTTGGTAAAAATAAACTCGAATGAATTAATTATAAGTTTAATTAATCAATAATTTTATGTTTATTCTTATCCAAACATTATTTAGATTTTAATTCTTAATCATTTTTTAAAACATAAATAATTTCATTTAAAAATTACTATGTAAAAAACAAGTAACATTTAGGAAACATGATGAGTACCCATCTGAAAACCCTACCTATTATTATATTCATATGTTCTTCACTCACACAATATAGAAAATTCACATGTTACTATGTAATTTAATGGTATGTATGAATCAAATGAATGGAACAAATAACACATGTTATTAATAAAGCATTTTATGCTTTAATAAGATAAAAATATCACTGTATTAGGAATTATACACAATTTTGTTTTTAATATTATGTATAAATTATTTAAATTTTAATATTTATAAAACCCATCATATGGTGTGTGTGATTATAATAAATGAATCATGAAACACATGTTTATTATATTTATATAGTGTAAAAATTTTAATTTAATTTTTTTTATAATTATGTAATATACACGGCCTATAAAATCTATCTACATGTCGTTTATAATTCATATCTTATATTAATCATACATTCCAGGGGACAATACATGTGGTCCTTCAATAAAAATTAATGGAGAAAACAATGTTCACATGGGATACATGTCTTCTGGTCTCTGCGTTAGATGATTACCAATCACGCATCCCATGTTGATCCATACATGTCAAATTTGAAAAATGGACTACATTTCATGTACACATGTTTTACACCAAGTATTTTTCATAATACCGTTCAAATTAGATACACATCCTATCATATATTCTATATATAAATAATCTTGGATACCTTCAGATGAGTTATTATAATGTTATTCATTCATAATTAATCTCTTCATTGATTATATTTTATATAGAAAATAATAAGAACATATGATTAAATGATTTATATTAATGAACGATTGATTAAGAATTAAAAAAAATAAATGAATAAACCAAAAATTGAACTTTAAATGTTTATTAATAATTATCCTGCTACCCTAATAGCACTTGAAGGTTATAGAATCCTCAAAATCACTAGTGGACATTGAAAAAAATTATATTTTTATTTTTTTCGATGATTAATCTAAGAAAAACATAGATTAATAATGTTATTAAAAATATAGATGTATAATATATTAATTGACATGAGATATCTAGAATTAATATTTTAATCAAAACATAAATATTTATTAGAAATTTATAATTTTAAAGATTTACTATATTATGAATTTATACTTTTTGGATGAATCTGAAAACTACCCAACATCATATCACAATTTTTTCATAGGAATCATTTTTTATTCCCTCTACTGATGATCCATATTTGTACCATGAAACTTTAAGAATAAAAATATTAATTTCTATGTTCTAGCTTGAAAAATTACAATACTTACATTATTCTTCAATATTTTCCACAATATTTACTTCAAAAAAGGATTCTCTTTTCTCTCTCTGGAATTTAGAAAGGTGGTGGTGGAGAATTTGTTTCTATTCTTATATAGAGTCCTTAAATAGTGGCACATACAGTATTGAGTGAATTATCTTGATATTGTATGGAGAAACTAAAAGCAAAACAAAATACATAGTTCTATAAAATTATAATTGGTTTTAAAAAGCTCTATGGAATTAAAATAATAATTTCTTATGAACTATTATTGTTTCTATAATCCCAATGGAAAAAAATTTCTATATTAATATTATTATTATTATTATTATTATTATTGTCTTCTGAACTGTGAAAACCCAATAAAATAATTACACATTATTTTTCAAATAAATTGTATATATTTTAATAAAATATTATTTTATAAATATATTACTTCTCATGAGATTGATAATCATGGTCTTCCATTTCTCAACAATATTTATCAGGACCTAAATAATGAATATTTATTTTTCAAGTAAATGTTTCTGCATTATTCAATATTAAATAAATAATTAATATATTCACTCTATAGAAAATAAATAGTGCTTTAACATTCCTATGAAAAGTTTTGATCTAAAATAACTAGAAACTAAATATATGTGATCAGTAAGACTTGAATAATTATTAAACCACATATATGAATAATATTACTCAAAATAGTACTTTATAAATAATATAATTATTTAACTATGGATCTGGATACACAATTTCAGTGATCCTTTAGGATTGTTTCATAGTGAAATTAGTTGGGATCACCCAAAGTCAATTGGTATCATCTAGAAACAACCCATGATAGCCATTGATAATGAAGTTAATGTAAAAATGACAAAAATCCTTATAAAGACACTTAATGTGTAATATAATCCATTTATCGTAATATTTCTAATCATGTGGGATGCATTTCAATATCAAAAACCAATGTAATCCATTTATTTTTCATTGTATATCTATAATTAAATCGTCCTATAGAACACCATGACCATTGATTTATTTAAGATTTTTCATTCCTATAAAATGGACTGAGATATCAACACCCATTACAGAATAGATGTGACATCCCATAACTTAATTATTCATTAATTTAATATTACTATTAATGAACCCAAAATATCTTAACTAGTAGAAAACATAGATTTTAATTTTTTACATCAATACATTAGTGTATGAAAACAAATAATATCCATTAATAATAATATTAAAGTATAAGGATAAATATAAATGTATATCGATAGGAACATCCAATGAAACATATAAATTTAGAGGTCATTTTGGTGGCTAAGGTTCTCATAACATCAAATTGTAGAAATTACCAAGGGTGTACAATATAAGAATGTTATTCAATTTCCTATGAGTCTCCACCCATATTTCTAGTATCATTTAAGCTTTTTCCAATGATACCATCTAGATATAAAACATGTGTTTATGAATATTATAATGGATCATCTGGTTTTTCATCATAGCGGGGAACTATATTCACATTTTAATAAGATATTTACTCTTATGAAATTCTAAAATACAGTGTAATAAATAATAAAAATATTGATGTTATATGAATTTTATTAATATTCAAATCAATGAATACATGTTACAATAATGTGAATAGTTTTTGGCTCCACAGAACTAAATCCAATATTTACACGGTACCATTCTATTTTATATTATTTTATATTAAAATATCTATTCATTGGTTTGTCATAAATGAATGATTTTATTTGGAATGCATACTAAATATGATATTATGGAAATTAAAATTGTATAATTCAATATATATTAAAAAAACTAATTTTTTATTATAATTATATTAAAAAATAATTTTAACCACAACAAAAAATTAATTATTATAAAATATTTTCAAAGAATTTAATCAAAATGATCAAATTTAGGGATTAAGAAAATTTCTTATATTTTTATAAAAAATGAGTTTCCTGGGTAAAATTTTGTTACCACAGTATAGGTTAAAAGGTTTAAAAAGTGATTTAAACTATTTTATAATGACATAAATATCATAATAACAAGACCAAATATAATTTTATGAGTGCATTCATTACAATTCTCATACCTCTTAAAATTGGACTAAATTGTAGCCACGTGAAATGAGTATGAACATTATAATATATTACAAAAAAAAGTATCTATAATAATGTAACTCATATAACATATAAAATGATCCCTTTACAAGCACATTTATCTTCACATGTAATGATTTCATGCTCAATTAAACATTAACAAAACATGTCCCCCACAAAAATTCCCCCATCATGATGTTTTTATCTACCCAATGGTCTAATATAAGACTTTTAAGGATATTTCTAAATGGGGATACGTAAGGATAAGGTAATTACATTAATAGAGTTCTTAATATATTCTTTCATATTAAATCAAAAACATGTATTATAAATATACTTTTATAATTTAAAAATAATCATTATTTTACATAAATGTTATTGTTTTTATAGAATAACCATTGTTTAGAATATTTATATCCATTTGAAAATGAAGACTTTTCTTATGTTATGGGTGAAATACCTCCTCCAAAAATGACCTATTTAATTTTTCCTGATAGAATTATATGAATAGTTAATAAATAAAATATACTTAATTGATATTATATTTATAACATTTTTCATGTTTTTTAAAGATAAAATAGATTTCCTATTAATAGTATTAACACTAAATACTCATCATAATAAATGAGAACCCAAAACATGCATACTGTGATTATTTTTAAAATAACATCTTACCATAATATTTTATATAACATTTCCATCTACAAAAAATTAAATATAATTTATAAATTTTATAAAATATTGATGAAATTATTAAGGTTTTGAAAATGTTATATTATTATGAAATGATAATATATTCTTACTCATTCATTAATTATCACCTATTCTTGTTTTTGACAATTTTTATGAATATATGAAGGATACAATAACATTTCATTCATTGGTGCTTAATATAACTTCAATAAAAGTAATATTATGTTATAATGATAAACAAATTTTTTTAAATAATTTATAATGGTAATGTAAATTTTTATGTTTGTTGAGAATATAAATTATATTTAAAACATTAAAACTAAAATAATGTATATATTAAAGTGTTCATGTGAACCATCACCATAAGTTCCATAAAATGACAAAGAGATCAGAAAACTATATCAAACAACTTTACCAAATCTATTAGAAACCTTATATAATGGTCAAATATCCATTATAAAATTGTAATTAAAATTGGATAATATTGGTTATTTTAAATCATAAAAATGAAAAATATCGTGGTAGGTTCATAAAAAATTAATAATTTTTTACCAAATTGAACACAATTTTTTATTATATTTAATTTATGCATTGACACATATAGAACATATAGAAACATTTTAATAGTAAATTTTATTCTTTTTAGGATACTAAATCCATTTTTATATAATGAAATGAATGATCCTAAAACAGCCAACATGAACTATTCCAATTCTGTAAATAAATTAAATAGTAGAATAAAGTAATTAAAATAAATTATATTAATGAAATTAACACCAAAAATATTATATAAAGTTAAATATTAATTATTAATTTGTTACCAAATAGGGTATATGATTTAAAAAGTATGTCGACACTTGATATAATATATTTTTATTTTATATCTTATTTTAAATGTTTTGACAGTTTCTATTCAACTCCTTCTCTTTCATATTTCTACTCCTTCAAGAATTGTTTTTTGAAAACAAATTTTTTTTCTTGAATTAATTATATTCTATATTATAAGTTTTTTAAATGGTGAAAAAATGAAATCTTATTGACATTTTTCATATGATTCCATTTTGAATTCCATTATGATGGTGTGAAAATAATGTTCTTCAAAACAATTACCCTGTGATAACCTTTTATAATAGTTATAGTCATTATTCAATATGAATATTCTTATAAAAATATTAATATATTTAAAAATTAAATTTTATTCTCATCTTAATTATATTTTATGTCAAAAATATTTATAAAAGAAAATTATATTCAGTTTATTTTTTGGGGATAACTATAATTTATTTTTTTCTTTTGGGTTAAAATTAATGTTTTTATGAGTTTACGAATAATGTAAATCTTCATATGTTTTATTAAATTTATGGACATTGGATTTTATATATGTTGATCTGTGTGTATGATATAGACCTACCCTACATTGGGTAATGATAAAAGACTTATCTATATATAATTTACCCTTATAAAGATGTTTTAATTATCTGGTTTGGTGATTTCAATTAAAAATATGCTTGAATTTAGAAGGTGGTTTATTCCATAGTAAGGGTTATTGAAATATTGATATGAATATATTGTCCCAATTAAGATTACTAATTATTTTTTTCCTTTATTCATTCATAGAGTAGTTTTATAATAATTATTGTGCATTAAAACTGATTTTATGGGTATGTGTGTGATTATTTGAGATCAATATTTATTTTTTAAATGAAATAAGTTCACACGAGCATTAAATTTTTTATATAAATTTATGTGGTTTCATTATGTTTACATCCACTATTGAAATTTAGTTTATCATTTCAATGTTTCAAATGATTTTAGAGGATTTAAGGTTATTTATGGACTTATGTAAGTTTAATCATTTAGTTATAGAGAATCAACATAAATGAAGAAAGCATTTCAAGAAAGAGGAAAAATTAATCAATTTTAATGTAATGGTTTTCCCAATTATAAAAAACTATAAACCTAATAGGTCTTTGTAACATAGGGAAATGATATAAAAAATAAATACTATTACTTATATTATTACATATTTTTAATTTAAATATCTAATAACTATAACCTAAATATATGTTGTGGTGCCATGTCGTTGCAATAATTGGTTCAAAATAAATCATCATGAAAATATTGTAATGATTAATTTTTTATTCACCAAAATGTGATACTATATCCCATTGATCTCAAAAAACTACATAAGATAACATAATAAATTCAAAAATTAAATGTGTGAGCTATAAAAACTAGTATCATAATAATACGAAATAGACGAATAACATATTATTTAAAAGGTATAACATGAAATTATAAAATATAAGGCTCTTGAATAATCAAATGATATAATAACTTCAATAAAATGGTATTATAAGATCATGGAAACATTTTAATGTGGGGACACGATATAACATGACATAATCTAAGTCAAGGCTAATTAGAAATATGATATCACATGGTGGAAAAAGTCTAATAATTGGTTATTTTTACTCCATAATCCCATAAATGATGTCTTGTGAGATGAATACATAACTAGATACATTAAATTCATATATGGGTCCACCCATCCTATAATGTTCTTTCTTATGTGTTCCATAATAAGATATCAATTTCCAGGCATAAACCTAAAAATTACCCATGTAAATAAATGGGATTTATTTGATAAAATAATTTATGGAATGTATTACCCCATCATTATATGGGATAATGAGTTAGGTATAAAAATTAGATATATATATATATATTAAATTTATAATCATCCATAACATTAATAATTGTGATTAATTGATATGGATAGAAAAGGTTTGGAACCCTGTGAAAAAATCGTGGTGCATAGAGATCACTTACCTTATGTTCCAAAATAATTATGGGTATTCACCTAATGTATTAATAAATCAATTTATATTAATTAATTAAGTAATTCAAAAAAAATTATTTATATATTTAATTGTTTTAATTTTTTATATTCTTTTATAACTATTAAATTTTAACATTAGGTTTAATTTTTTTAGGGAGAATTTGTTTCAAGCTTCAGATCACGTGTGGATAATTATTAATGTTCTGAAAAAATGGGAATAAAACTATAGAACTAAGATGAGATTCTATTTATGTATTTATACAATTAAAATTGTCCTAAATTCTAATACTAGTTCCATGATAGGGATGATTTCAGCAGTAAAAGAGTAAATTTCAAATTGTTAGTTAATTTATGTGGTTTTACAAACCATTAGGACTATTTTCATTCAATTAAATATTATGGGTATATATTATTTTAATAATCTGGAAGAAGTTATAATATTTATATTATTGGCTTATTTAACCATAATAATATTTTTATCACTATCTAGAATGGTGGTGGAGAAAAATAAAGTATTCAGTTCATAGTAGTGGTGAACTAAACATTTTGTTAACATTGCTTTCATTTAAGAAACAATAGAAGGGACAATAGATTTATAATATTCCATATTATTAATATAATATTTGTATATTTAGGATAATAATGTGACTAAATTTATATTTACAATATCAATATGGTGTGGTAGAATAATAATAAAATGAAAGAGGTTTGTCAAGATTTTTACCTCTTTCTTTGGCTACATCTTCTTTGGCTATTAATTAATGCTCTGTAATTGGTGTATGGATGAGACTACAATCTCGAGGACTTGGTAGATAGATTGGGAATATAATTGTATAACAGTTTTGAATGATTAAAGTCTTATAATGTGTGAGGAAAATGGTTTGTGATGGGTGGTTTTATAATGTGAAGAGAGGGGTGTTTTTTAATAGTATATCAATTAGTTTAATATTGCAGTTCAAGAATATAAAAGATATTCATTATTGTGACTATACACAGTAAATGATGTATTTGAGTTTGAATTAATTGGTTCTTAAATTATCCATGACTAAAAAAATATTGAATTTATATTATAATATTAAATGTATTATTTTACAATTTTTTATTAATAACTAAATGTTCAACTATTTTTTTAAAATACCAATCATTAACAATAATCAATTATTGATGTGTATATTTCAAAAATTAAACCTATTTTATAAAACTAAAATTTTTAACACGATAAATTTATTTTTTAAAAAGAATCCTCTTTTATTTTAAACATTTCTATTTTAATATAATTATCAATTTTTATACCAATTCGAAAATTACTTAAGGGCTCATAAAATTTTAATATTTTTTTTATAAAACATACATTAAATTTTTAAACAATTTTAATGAAAAAAGTATTTCTTTTAAAACAAGATATTTATTATAAACAAAATAATAAAACATATGTGGTTTTAAAAAATATAAACAATTGTTTTATCATTTTTTTAAATGTATTTACTTGTATCGTGACATTACAATTCAATATATTCATTTAAAAACATACCTAAACATTATTTTAAAATTACAAATGCAATTTTACTATTTAAATAGTCAGATTACTATAACTAACCGTCATATTACTATATCAATAGTGAGGTTTTTATTTGAGAGACCAGCATACTATTCCAATGGTGATATTTATAACAGTCATAAAGGTTCTCTACCTTTTATTAATACCTTATTTTCATCCATTATTCATTCAATTTTTTTTCCATAAAAAATAAATGTTTTTAATTCCCAAATTAATATTAGATTGAAAAAAATTCATTTTTGTTTTTACTTTTGTCATTAGTGAGTGTAATCTTCTAGTAGAGCAAGTAGATCCAAATTTTTATATTTTATTTTTGTGGTATAATATTTTGTGTCACATTTTTATTCGTAATATATTTATGGAGATTTATGTAAATTTAAAAATTAATATTATAATAATAATATTTTTTTTGTTCTATAATGTGGTGGTTGTGAATTTTAATATTATATTACTAATTGATACATAATTATATTTTCAAAATGAATATTCTATTTCTCAAACACTATATTGTTAAATCCCCCCCCATGAAATTTCACCCTCCAAATTTATATTTAATAATTATGGTGAAAACATTATAATATACATATTGTTCATGTCTTCCTATAGATCCAACATCTCCTCCTTATACTTACAGTTTCACTATAATACTATGAAAATGTGATTTTCTTATTATGTAGGACATTATCTGAAAAATCCAAAATATTCATATGTTTTTTCTCATAGAATAGATCATTTACCACATGTAACAGCAATGAATTTTGTATATATAAGGATTATTTTATGTACAAACCTAATAATGATATATAGAATTCATCGTGTACTTATGTGATTGTTGATGGGAGTAATACTCAGTAATCCATGACTCTGATGAGATCAAGATTCTAAATGGGACCAATGTACCATGGAATTAACATTCCATTCTTAAGAAAATATCATGAATATATTCCATAGATTTTTTTGGAGGAATATGTTATCAATATCCTAAAACTCTATGTATCATCAACGATTGATTGTGCAGCCATTCTATAGACTTTTAGAAGCACTGATGTGCTACCGAATTGTCTTGACTGTTTCAATAATTCCCTTGATCATTTTAGGACCTACCATCTTGTGCTCACAAATATCATCCCATAATGTAGGTTTTCTCAATTTCTTCAAATAAATAGATTTATATGGATCCACTTGGATACATTGGTGGAAACTATTATTTTTATGAGAACCTAACACGAGGGATATATTGATTTGAACCCCATTTAATGTTCATTGTTCATTTTCACATCATTTCCTTTAGTATCTGTATAGTTAAGTATGGTTTTCCATCAACCGTAGAGTGCAAATCCACAATTAAGTTCAACTAATTATTTATATCATGTAATATATTTTTCCATAACATAGAGATAAATCTATGATCTAAATGTAATATATTCAATAGAGGGGCACCATGTAGCTTCGACACATTTTTTTGTGTGTCCTTACAAGTTGATTGAGTAAAAATGCCCTTTAATTTTAATAAAGTTAGTATACTTTGTAAGCATATCCACTACAACCCATATATGATTATTACATATTAATGTTATTTTAATACAGTTGGAAAATTCCTTGGTGATGTTTCCCCATCTCTATATAGTTATGCATAATGGCTGGATCACCTTGTTAGACCCTTTCCTTTCATCATTAACCCACTAACATAGTTGCCATTTTAATTTATAAATCTTGATATCATTTTTCATTTTTACACACAAAATATTCTCTCAGAAATATCAATATATATGTATACCTTTTTTATAGATAGAAATGGTCTCACTATGGGCATCATTAAAAACTTCCATTTTTATCTATAGATTTTATTGTAAACATTTTCGTGACCCAGATCATACAAATCCTACTTCATTAGATCTAAGATCCATGTTTTTCCATTTATTATTACTTCTAGCATCATTTTAATTTCTACATTATCCACATCCCGGTCTATTATCATAAATAGGATGGATGTTTGGGAAATAATTTTGGAAATGAATAATGATGTTCCTAATTTTATGATCCATATATACATTATTTTCTTGTCTATGAAGATAGGATAATTCTCAATTATATTTACTGATAAGGTTATTGGATCCTTTATACATTAGGAATTTTCTACATTATTTTCATTCCCCTAATAATATTGGATTAATAAGTCATGGTTCATGATTGGAAAAAACTATCATTGATGGTGTATATTAATCTCTTTCGATTAGGTTATATATTTGAGGTTATTATGATCAATGCATATTTCACATTTCCCACTACAAATATAATAATAAAATATTTTTAACTTTAAGTTCACTAAAACCAACTCAAGATCATGTATTTTATTATATACACATGTACTTTCAACTCCCCTTAGAAGTAGGCACTCTCATTATTTTTATGCATTAGTACAGAACCCATAGCCGTATTTGAATAAATGTTGTATAGCATGAAATGTTCATTACTTTAGGGAAGTGTAATGGATTTTGTATTTGTAAGATTATTTTTCAATTACTTAAATATATCACCACATTAATATGTTTAGGAAAACATCATTCCCTTTCGAAGTCATCTTGGTATGCTGGTTTGAATGTCAAAAAAAGACTCTCACAAATTGATGGTAATACCAATCTAGTCCATGTGAACTACAAATATCTATTTTAGTTGTTTTCCAAGGACAAAAACTTATTTCCATTATATTTAAAGGTACTTATTGGGAACAAAATACATGCCCGAAGATAATTTTATGAAGGCTACGACCGATTGAGAAGACATCCAAGCTCAAATGTCCCAAATATTAACAAATTGGCCTACCTCATGAAGCACTTTCACACATCCCATGATCCTAAAAAACACGCGATGCATTGAAGGGAGGAATTTTAAGGGAGACAAGCCCCATAACCATTAAAAAGAAAATATATGGATGGATTTGTGAGTCGAATGAGCCCAGACAATACCACCAAGGAAGTTGATGGCCTGCTTCACATGTTCGATGAGCCCCAGGCCTCTTCCAGGAGATCATTTTGGCTTCGCGGGGTTCATTTGAGCCTCGTAATACCCCTTTCCCTGTCAATAGTTGACTCAACACTCCGTATAGGAATTTTTACACCAACGTTTATCACTCTGAGCTCCATATTCGTGAATTTTCGGATCACTATAATACCAAGAGTAAAATGAATTCACCAATGTTCTAGAGCTTAAAAAAACCCCATTTATCTTGTTTCTATTTACCCTTACCTATGGTATGGATTTCCATTAAAAAGGATTATACCCTTCATGAAGATGGAATTCCCTTTGGGTTAATTGAGGCTTCTCAAATCATTTATCCTTCATGAAGCACTACTTTTACAATTCATGCGTCTATAAAAGTGTAGGGTGACCAAGCTTCACGGAGCTCCTATGTTTAAGAATAACCTAACCTCCATGAATAACCTGATATTCTCACATCACCTCTCATCAATCCCCCTAACTTCATGAGAACCTCTTCTATATGTACCTATAGTCTTGTATGTAGTTATTGTTTTGTCCCTCATGTGGGTTTCCTTATTAAGTTTCTCTACCAAATTCTTCTCTACATTGTTATCCTAACAACTATTTCTTCCTTTCATAACAACACTAACATGGAACCCACAAGTGACTGCTCAACTACCTGGACATATCCGGGCATTGATGAAGTCTTCCCTTCCCCATGTATGGGTGGGTATCTATTATATATTTCCATGGGGTTTGGAATGAGTCCTCCACATCCATGTTTCATGACATTAAATTATCATGCACCATCTTCCCCATCACATGATGTTAAATTATAGCCTTAGCTTATTACATAAACATGGTGTTCTCCACCTAAGTAATTCCTTACACCCAATCGCCACCAGAGAAGTTTTATTATCCTCTCCATAGTAGCATGGAATGACATCCTCTTCACATGGAAAGAGATCCTTTTCATTCAGCCATCGTGACGAGGACCCCAATATCCATCTTCTCTAGACGATAACCATTAGTATTCATTAATTCGTCCATCACTGACACATTTTTGATGACATGATGGTTTTTTGTGTTCTCCCCTTTATTTAACACACCAATAATGACTCACATGGGATTAGAAGCTTGTATTGATTGTGAAAACCTTTCCTAGGCATCCATCTTGGATTAAGCCCCAAATTCCACCTTTACAGGTCACTAACCTTGCGTAATCCCCACAAAATCCTTCTCAAACTATGTATGATATGATCTTGTTATTTTATATATGCTGTATAGGAAACTATCCTAAGGATTAATCTTAACATGGTCACATTCATGTCAGTTAGCCCTCATCCTTACTATATGACAATAAAATGTGTGGGTGCCAGAAATATGTGGGCTTTGTTTCCCAGCCACTAGGACATGTAGGAATCATACATTATATTCTGATCCAAAAACCCATCACACTCCATCCATTCAATCTATTCCTCAGAAATTCATCCATATCTATCCTTTTTCATACATAGAAAACCACAACTTGGTGATATCATGACATCCACATTACTATAGCTTCTGGACGAACCCAGAAAACTAAAAATCCATAATCCCCACACAGTCCATATTCATCCAATCCAGAATATTTATATTTTAAGGGAGCCTAACCATATGTTTTTTCCAAACCACCCTTGGGAGCTACGCTTTTTATCCCTATGTTAAAACTATGGTACATAAGAAGACTATCGGTGGTTCAATCCCAACCATTGGTAATCCTTGGTGCCTCCCCCATTAGGTTTCACCTTCTTTGATCATCCCTCAACGATATTCTAGTAGCCTTAATGGTGTAAAACCATACCAATTATTGGAAGAAGTGCTCTCGGGTTCATCCTCATAGGGAATTTTGATCCATCTATGTAGAAAAATGTTTAGGTGCTCACTCTTTGGGATGTACCTATCTGATCCACCTCCATAACTGTTCTGATTAGACAATTATTTCTCGAGAAGGAGTTAAACTCCTAACCCTCCCTTTCAGAAAGTTGTTAAACTCATAGAATACATTTTGTCAAACAAGGGGAAAATATAGAAAACCATGTATGGCATGACCTTGGAATAAGATACCTCAAAAAAGATGTGGGATGCCTCATGTTTTTGTTCCCTTGAGAAGACATATTATGAAGAAGAATATAGGTGACCAACATTCCAACGTCCTGATATTCCACTGATAAACATTGTGAATACTTTCTTGACCAAAGGTTCTGACCCTAGATAGACCCCTTATAATGTACATTCAAAATATTATTAATTTGAAGGAATCCATGAAGAGATGGCACGACGAATGAGGTTCAAGAATAACATATTAACCTATAAGGGAGCCCCAGACTAGGTAAAGAGTTCCATGGAGTAATTCATTGAAATAGAATCTCATAATACCATTTTGATAAAGGAGAAGACATCACTAAATATGTGATGAATACTACCTATCTTTGGAAAGAGGTAATGCATATAATAGTGCAGATTGTTTGATCTAGGAAATGATGACACGATCACACCCTGGAAAAAAGTGTTAGATATATATATAGATAACCTAAAATGAATGATTCACCTTAATACGGGATTATTGTTGTTATAGACATTAGAAGATGAGTGGGTCACTAGATCCAGCTATCTGGTGCTAGGTCCTTCTAAGTAAATAGTGGTCTTGATAAGAAAATCAATGGAATTTACGTAAGCTAATCATTTTCTATTCCAGACATTGACATCATCAACTTGGATCTCTATCTACATTCATGTACGATTTCAATGAATTAGGGTATTGGTCATTTCATTCCATATATATATATATATATATTGACAGTGGAATCATCTGAGTTTATAGTATCCCAACTACAAGAAACAAATCTCCCCCCACCAGCAGACATTGGGGGAGAAGAAACAATAATCTGGTAGTCCCACATGACTCAACATCCACTATGACTTCATCCATGAAAATCCCTATTGGTAATCCATGCCACATATCACCCCATGTAATCATCCAAAGAAAGATGATACACACCATTGTTCGTTAATACCAGAAAGTGGTGGTCATTCCCACAAGGGACATGGTCTACCATGATTTTGAGGCTTCATAACCTCATCATCACTACCAAACCTAAGGTTTTTATAGGGAGGTATAACTTTTTACTCCCACATTCATCTTCTGTGGGATCCTTTCACTAGAGAGAACCTATGACTCAATCCTCTATGCTGATTAGGTAAGGGTTGTCTGAGTCATACCAACTATGAAAACTGCCTAGGATCTACCATGGAGGGCTCCCAGTAGGCCACATCAAATCCACCAAATGGAACCTCGGGCAATAGATTAAGTGGTCATCACCCATTCCCTTCTAGACCCAGTCTAGATAACCCAATGCCAAAATCGGACCCAAGCAGAGGAAGACTTCGATTATGGGAAAATGACTTCAACAACTCTTATGGACTATGCCACCCTCAGCGCCTTCCACCAGATCCCTAAAACTTCAGCGCATGTAATCATTAGTGTTCTATCTAACTATAGACTTAAACCACCCCATGCATAGGCTGGGTTAACACTTTTAACCATCATCACATCCATAAACCATTGTAGGCTGACCGTTAGTGATGAGAACTAGAACATAGGCCCTTTTCAAACCATCATGAGATCTGGTGGAGGTCCACCTCAGTCTATCACTCAAAACTATAGATGTCCTTCCCATGCATCTGGAAACTAGTATATAGTTCCTCCCAAACCAAATCTCACAATCATTGAGGGCCTCCTCATGCACCTTTTGACATTTCCTTAGGTGAAAGTTTCACCTCATCTCACCAAATAAGAGTTACTACATACTATAATACCCTATATGAAGGTCATATTTGTGTCCTCAAGAGCTCCAGTATAGGAATTCTCTATTCCATCACCCACAACCACATTTGTCCTCCTCACGCATCCAGTAACCAGTACGGAGGTCCTCCCCATCCCCAATCTCACCAACATGGATGTCATCCATGTGTCCCATTATAAATTCTCTCACGTGAAACTCTCACCTCATATAACAAACTAAGTGGTCCTTCACACTATAATACCCAACATGTCCATCCTCCCAATGTTCTCACCTGCTCTAGAGAAGGTCTTCCCCTCTCTCACAATAGTTCCAGTGGAGGTATTTCCCGCTCCAATGAAAATAGATGTGTAGACCCTCCCTGTATCCCATATAGCCCACCTAGTAGTCCTCCTCACTTTAGAACCAACCTACATGGAGTTTATCCACATATCAAAGATTTTACTTTCCCAAAGGAGTCATCCCTAGGCTAAAGGGTGATGTTTTTCCACTAAAGGAATAAATTCGTGAGGCCTTGAATTTTCTGGATTCCTATTCACTTTTCTGATTATGAAACTGAGTGTGACCTATTGATATAGCCTTGAACCTAATCCCTTAAATTAGAGTTTGGTTCTAGGACCCAACGTGTGAGTTCATTCATTCCCGAAGGTGATATGTACCTATTTATTAAATCCATTTGTAGGTATATTATTCTGTAGGATGATTTAGATATATTCTTGAGTCTTTTCATGCATTCCTCCATATGACTTCCAATTTCATTATCTATATAAACATGAGATTTCAAATATTTATTTTGGTGTAGTACAAGAAATGATCACCCCCCACACTCTCCATCGATCGCCACTACCCCTATATATGAAGTATTGGAAAATAGTTCATCCTAAATTGAATTTATGTTTCACTCCGTAACATATCTGAGAGAAGACCTAATGAGTGGAGGCTAGTCATCTCAAACTCCATTTCCCCATTGGATAGTCCACGACCACAGTGGTCCACATCAGTACCAATTATTGTTCCTTAGTATTCCCTAATTGAAGAGTGGAGAACCAAGGTTGAGACTCCACTTTTGTGCAACGAAGCTTGTGGGTTAGTCTAGATGTTGATCAGTTATCTGCAATTTTTCTGCTAATTGCTACTCCCAACTTCAAAATTTTAGGGCCACTCATTTAGGATATTGTTTTTTTTTATGATGAACCCTCTAGGTGACATATTTAATCCTTCAATTCCATTATATGTCTTGGATTATCCAATGTTTCAAGAGCATTGTGATTACATTGGAAAGTAGTGTCTCATGGTTGAGTTAACATCACTCCCCATGTTCTAGCATTCCACATCACCTGACTACCACTGGAACATTCAACAAAGATGTATTGAGAGATTTATTATACTCAAAGATGTAGTGCAGAAATATCCACACACTTGATAATATTTTTTTGGGTGTAGTATGATGCTCTTCACTTCAGTCCCATCCTAAGACATCTTGGTTTATTTGATGACATCAAGGAAATGCCTAGGGGCACAGTCATGATTATTATTTTTGAGCACATCACACTCAATTAGAGAGACACTAAAGTGGGTTCTGAGGAATAGGATCCCCTGGAGAAGTTCAGCATCATGTAGACACCCATACATGTATAATTAAATTCTTTTAGTGATAGGTGTGTGGCCTCAAAGAGCCGTTCGTATCATTTCAAATATGTAGTTATTCCAACAAAAGGTAAAGATATGATTGGGTGCTCATCTGATTCTTCCAATGGTTTGAAAGGGAGAGAGCTTAGAATCTCTATAGCAACCTAAATCAAAAAATTTGCATATTAGAGTAGATTGATTAACAAAATAGTTGTAGAGCATCATAGAGAATAACTTCCGAACTATAGTGATCCTCAATATAATATTCCTCTCCCCCCTATGGTAGCAGGGGTTAACACATGTCATCCTTTTCTAGATACCTTCCTTCAATCATAATAATCATGTTCATCCTGATTTGGTTGATATTGAAGTCTATGGAAAATACCATAGTATATATTTCCTATTCTATCCATGGATCGTGAGAATACTTATCGAGACCTAGCTCTGGTAGTTCCCCTAAAGGCTCCTCAGTTAATTCCTATAGTAGTTCTATTATCTACTCTAGGAGTGGTTGATCCTTCATAATTTGTTGATGATCCACACAGTATATTAGTGGCTAGGGATCCTCGCCATGAAATGAATCCTCATCAGGAGGACCCAATGAATCCTTACATATCCTACATCAAGGCCCTCAAGACACAACAGGTGGTGATCCCACCTGATGGAAAGTTTTATCTAGCATGGGAAGGGGACAAGCATAAACCCATGGATGTCATGAATCCTTCCTTCCAGCCATTCAATGGTATTGAGACCCACTGTAACATATATCCCACATAATAATAATGTTTTGACCCATTTTTGGAACTCTAGAAAATTATGAGGCCACCATGATACAGTGTTTCATATAGAAATTGTAAAGGAATATGTTTGTATGGTATATCTAGTTAAAACATAGGTCCAATAATGGTTCTGTGGATGTATGTGGGATGTGTATTTATCAATTCTACTCCACCACATGCAAGACAAGTGTTGATAACCAAATCATTTAAAAAACATCCATATGGGTGAGTCAACGACAATGTCTCTAGGATGAAGGGCCTCATGTATTCGGTTTACGCCCCACTAAATCAAGATATTCTACTAAATATGTGCATGGGGAATGTTAATATTGAATTGGTTCCCTAACTTATCACTCATAATTTTCCAGGTGGATTTTAGGATTTATCTGACACAGATCAGTGATTAGATGAGTCCTTTTAGAAAGCTAAACATGCACGTTTGTTTTCTATCATAGATATGAGAAGAATATCTTCCAATGGAGTGATTTATGCGGTCACACAGATGGTGTCTATCATGAAATAATATTTTTTAACAATAGTGACTCCTCGATGATCTCACCAAGGGCATCAACCTCAAATCGAGCCTCAGGCTCAACATCTCCTGGTGCAAAATCGGTAGTCCCTACCACTCAATGAACTTCTATCACCCAAGAAAAATCAATCTAGCACTGGTCCCGCGTCAGCCTCCACCTCCTTGACAGTGCCTGACTCCCATATTTCACTTTCTAGACATAAGGAGGAAGACCTATCCATTTAATGAGGTTCAGGATCCTAGTTATGTTTTTAGTTCCAAGGATCAAAAGATTATGAAGCTTCTAAAATGTAGGATACCCGAGGAGGATTATCTCATTGATCACCCAAATTACTACCTCTATCTCTAGTACCTTGGTCATACCATCAAGAAACTCTATATATTAAAGGACTGGGTCTAGGACTAGATTGATAACAATATCATCAGTTTGGGCGCTTCCCTAGGAATGGTAGCATGCATTTTAAAAAATGTTGACATAGAAAATGAATATTAGTGGTAGTACATCTCCAACAACACGATGTAGGAGTATGACAATTGGCTTTCTCCCAAGATAGATTCTCACAACCATGGTATCATCCATGCTCATTTGAATCAGCTTTAGCCTCCTAAAATTTCTATATATCCTCCAACTACTACATATTCATCCACATATCATCCTTCGACTTCTCAAAAGAGAAATAAACAACCCCGTATGGGAAATTATTATTCAATTCCATTACCAAATTTATCTCACAATCTTATTGATCTCATTCCCCCCAAGTATGATAATTTACCCTCATAACCAACCTATATTGGATTGTTCTTCATATTATGAGCATTAGAACATCATTGTGAATACCATTGATCTAGTAGGCCCTACCATGGTTCCCAGTGAATGTGAGTTTCAAGAAGGTCTTCCTAATGTTCTAAGTCGACACCATTATCAATGTGAACAAGGCAATGTGGATCATCTAAATGCCTAATCTAGTTATTCAATCCATTTCATGCACTCTACCGAGACTAGACAATATGATATGTGCAGAACCAAGTAGGAATATGCCTTTCATCCCATTTCATCAAATTCAATTTTATTTCCATCCATCCTAATCAACTAGGCCGAGTCGATATGACTATATCGTGATCATCCATGCTCCGCTGTATCTAGACCTCAGTCATCTAATATTCAGCATGTAGTAACTTTTCATGCTTCATCTACTAAGAAAAAATATTTTCCCAACACCAACCATAATCTACTGATTCAGCCAATAACATCATTCATACCTCCTACTAAATAGAAACCTTATCTTGGTAAAACATTTTTTCAATAATGGAAGTATGGTGTTATTAAACATCATGTCATCATTCTTACAAGGCACACAATTATCAAGGCCCTAAGACTATCAAAAGAAATTGGTGACTCGTATAAGATTTGAAATGTAACCTATTTGTTTGAAACAAATGTAATAGCCATATATTCCTTCCTTTTTGAGGAACATGAGTGAGTAGAATTCCAATATAGAAGGTCATTCTCTAGAGAAGATAATGGTTCTCCATTGTAGTGGCAGATTCACCCATTGTACATTTTAGGCCAACTCAATTGAATGAAAATACCCAATTGTCTCCTTGAAATAGGTTATGGGATCAATCTCATCCTAGCATGGATTCTCAACAAACATGGGCAGACTAAAATAGATATAAGTCCCTCAGACCATAAACATTTGGGGTATGACTAGACTGAGAAAAGGCCATGTTGACAAATCCTCCAAATGTCTTGGTTCAGTTTCCAGATTGTAAGAACTAAATTTATGGTGGTATCATAGGATACCACATACAATTCACTAATAGGTAGACCCTGTCTAAATATACATGCATCAGTTCCATCCTCATATCATAGATACCTCATGTACTCAATCAACGGTCAATTGGTTGTTCTCCATATTGATGCATATCCATTTTCTTCTTATGAGGCCTGCTATTTGGATGCCGATTATTACAAGGTCAAGGAACAATGGGATCCAAATAATTTTTTGAGCGCACTTCTATTATGGGTAATCCCTATATGGTCTAGGAATGATCCTACCATCCTCCCAATTCCCAAATTGGATGCTACAATTATAGACCTGGTAGATTAAATCATCATCTATGAGATGATGGAAAGACACATTCCCAGGTATAATGAATGTCAGAATATTATTGTGTACTCTTACACAGGATATGACAGACTGAAACGAGAGCATCTTACCCATGTAGGATATTGAGATGTTGACCCCTTGGCTATACTATAAAACCATACCTACTTGTCTCACCAGATCGGGCTATGGCGACACAGACCAACCCACCCAGACTTCTTTTACATCATCAAGAATACCTTTATTTTAATTTATTCAATAAATATGCCTTTGTGTTTTGTACAATTATCCACCTTTTAAAAAAAATCATAATGTGTGGGCTGCTCAGTCAAATCCCTAATGGAATCAGGTCATAAGATTTGGTTTCCATGGTTTCAGCAGTACATGAGTCCTCTGATGAATTTCCCACCACTTCTCAATATGACACTAGTGTTCCTCTAGGGTCATTTAACATATAAAAATTTTATCCACCCGATGATCTTCACACCTCAAAAAATGAAGAGGATTTTGAAGGTTTTGCTCCCAAATTCTAGTATAATGTCTCTTCCAATGTTAATGAGTTGGTACATGTGAATCATGTTACTTAGACAAAAATGAGGACAAATTAGATCAGCATATCTATTTTGGAAAAGGAACAGCATCAATATGAGGACTTCTTGAAGAAACAACGATGCCTTCTTCCCATGTGTTCTAAAAACACTCTATCACTAGACCTTTAAGTCTATATCTATCATCTAGGCATCCTGGTGAGTAATTATAGGTACAAGAAGCCTCCCAAGATGATTCACCCATCTCACAATTCTATAATCAAGCCCAAATTTGATTAGAACCTATACTGTATCTTCTTTAAGGATGTTCAGTACCCCATATGGTTATCCAACATCATTCCCATAAAGAATAAGAATCGATAGATCAAAGTATGCATTGACATTGAGAACTTAATCTCCATTGCATGAAGGATGATTTTCCCCTTTTAGTGATAGATCTGTTGATTGATTCTTCCACTAGATTCCAGGATCTTTCCCTCATGAATGGGTATAATATATATAATTATATCCAAATGGACCCTAAAGACGAGTAATATACTATGTTCAGAGCACCACAAGATACTTTTGATTATAAGGAAATACTTTTTTATTTGAATAATGAAGTAGTAACTTATCAGCGTGAATGAAATTTCATGTTCAAATTGATCATCAAAATTCTAGTAGAATTATACATGGAAGACTTGGTGGTAATATTCCATCAATGTCAGGACCATCTCAGTGATCTTAAGAAAGTGTTGAGGTTCTTCTATTCTTTCCATCTGAATATGAGCCACTTCATATGTGATTTTGGGGTCACATATGGAATATTTCTTAGTTTTGTTTCAAATATGAAGGCATTAATATCAACCCATATAAGATCATGTTTGTTACCTAGAATCTTCTTCTAAGAAACCTATAGATATTTGAGGCTTCCAAGGATAGATTTCCCAATTATGTCGATTCATCCTAAATTTGGAGGGAATGTGTATTCCCTTTTCTAGAATCATGAAAAATGTTTTTGTATAGTAATGGGATGAAATGTTACAGCACATATTTAAGAGATTAAGTTGTATCTATTATAGTCTTTGGTTCCAATGACACATATATCAGGAAGGAAATTAGTCCTTTATGTGATAGGCTGGAAATGATCCCTCAATGAACTTCTCTACCAGATGAATAAATAAGGTAAAAATATCATTTGGTATAGTCTCAGTCATATACTCCATGACATGGAAACTAGATATTATCCTATCGAGAATAGTTTCCCTATAGTGGTTTTCGCAGTGAATAAGTTGTGGCATTATCTTCCGCATTAAGAGATATAAATGGTGTCATGTGTGGATCTTATAAATTGTATTCTTAACTACCCTATGTTGACAGGCCATCTAGATTAGTGGGAAGTTATCCTTCTGCACTTAGAAATCATGTTTGTTCTATAGAAATGTCATCAAGGTTTAGTAGTTGGAAGACTTCTTGGCAACTCATCCAGCCCTCAAAGATCTGGATCATGTTTTTCTATATTATTCCATTGTAATAGTGGATAACACTATTCCATGTTGGAAGATCCACATTGAAGGAACCTCCTGGGGTCCCACTCACAAGAGGCTTAATGACCTCCGACTCAACATAGTAGGCATGGGGATTGACACCATCTTGTATACACATGTTATCTTTTCCTATTTGATCTTTTTTTTCATAAGGATACTTTAGCAACGAGGAATTGTATTATGCTCTCATAATAGGCCTTGAACTAGATCTCGAGATTGATGTTCTCCACCTACAAGTGAAAGGTGACTTCAAACTAGTTATCAATCATATCAACGGTGACTATGTAATCAAAAAGACATATCTTGTTCCCCTAATAGGATGCACTCACCATTTTATGTCCTTGTTTCATTTTATTCTAGAGTTGAATCTTGATCCCCTATCAAAAAATGGTCAAGATGAAGCTCGATCCAGTTTACCAACTTTTATCATTGATACTGACCAAGAAGATTTATTCATTCATGTGGCACATCAAATGGTTAGTGGCCCTGTTATTTTAGATGTTAGTGAAAAAATAGAAAGTAGAACACCTTACCACTGATGGTTCCACATAGAGTCCTTAGGATCCCACTATTTTCTGAATAAACCTCTTCTTGGACTAATCCTTTCATCGAGTATCTCCATCACATAAACCACCATGAGGAAAGGGATGAGCGTGATAGAATCTGTCATCGTGCAGTTTAATTCTCCCTCCAGAGTTGTGTCATCTTGGAGAAGACTATCCATAATCATGGTTTCAATAGAATGGACCTCCACTTTATTCATGGAAATAATATCCCTCATGTTATATAGAAAATCCATTTCGGGTCTTGCTGTACACACCAGGTAGGAATGAAGTTATCTAGCTAAATTCAACATTTGTGCTCCTTTTGACCCACCATGGACCAAAATTGTATTTCATTCCCCAAGATGTTCCACATGAGTTATATCCATTTCAACACTGGGAGTAGACATATAAAGCCCCACCATAATACAAATTACTATTGTCCATTTTCATATTAGTAACTTGAAGTTGTGGGTCCATAACAACCAGTAACAGCTCAGTAGTGTAGGTTCATTCTCACCGTAATAGATTTTATCGCCAAGTGGGAAGAATTAATTTATCTCAAGGAAGTCAAGGAACTATCCATTGTTTAATTCTTGTGCTCAAACATACTTCGTATATTTATGGTCCCTCATGTTTTTTCACAGATAACGATTCCATCATCTGGGTTGTTGAGATGAAGATATTGTACGCCAAGTAAAACATCCATCCCGAAAACACCTCTAACTACCATGCACATTAAAATGGTAAGATTGAGGTGTTCAACTAGACTCTCAAAAAAATTTCAAAAGATAGTAGGCAAAAATAAGATATTTTGTCTCACAAATATCCTCAATTTTCTCTAGGATTCTTTGATGATGGCTCATAATTGCACCTAGGTGACTCCATATTCCATGATGTATATAACGGACTCAGTCTTCCCCATAAAGATTCAATTTCCATTTAAAGATTCAATTTCCATTTCTCCTGTATAGTTTTCTAGGATCAGCAGATGTCACACAGAGTCATAGAAGTATGTCGGTTCAAACTGGAATCATTAGAGAAGAATAGGCTTTGGGCCTTTCATAATTTAGAGTGGCACCAAAACAAGATAGTTAGAGTATTCAACAAGATATTTATTCTCTTATCATTCTTTTAAGGTGAAATAGTTTTATCTATTCAAGTTCTAATGATTCTGGATAGGAAACTAAAAAATATAGATCCCAAATTGGAAGGACCTTACATCATTAACAATGTTTTTACTAATGGTTCCTACTCTTTTCTACCCATTTATGGTGAAACAATTTCTAGTCCAACCTATTCCAAGTTCCTCAAATATTAATCATCATGATAAAGATCTTTATCATCCAACATAATGTTAAATTGTTTCATCCTCATGATGATAAATTTCACAATGTTCCCCATCGTATGAGATCTAGGACCACAAACTAGGAACTCCTTTGTGCAAGAAGCATGATGTTAGACTATTCATCCACATCCTATATGATGTTAAACTTATATTTTACCCTTGTTTAATGATGTTAAACTATGTAACAAATCTGTACCCTAGTACGATAAAGATCAATTTTATGATTTTCTTATTGGTCCAAGCACTATGACATTAAACAGTGATCTATATCGTCCTACAGGATGTTAAAAAGTTTCTTCCTAGATATAAGACATTGAACCTGACAATATTGATGGTCATTACTCTATGAAAAGAAATTGAACGTACCCCTTGTCCTGTATGATTCTAAGATGATCCATCCAACATGAAATTAAAAGGTGCCCATCTTCATCCTCACCACATGATGTTAAACTGAATGAGATTCAAGAACAAATTTTTCCTTGATTCACATCATTATGGGATAGGTAGTGATACCATGAAACATCTTATTTGGTATAAACCACAAACTCTTACAAATATTTTTCCTTGACCCCCATGATGTTAATGTATGTGTGATTTCTTCTTAGTATTGTGTGGTGTGGTGTGTTCCTCCTTGGTCCTTTTTCGCATCGTGTTACATCATAATGCCACACTACACATATCCATTTTAGAATGCTTTTCCTATGGTCCGAGATCTAGGTACATAAACAAATATCCCTATCATCCCAGTTGTATCACTATAAACTACATAGAATTATGATGTTTTCACCTTAGATGATGATTCCCCAGGAATCTATACCCTTCTATTACATTATCAAAATCTATGTGTGGATTGATTCCCATCTTTATGAGATACGTAACAATAACTATACATCTTCTCTCCATGACCATCCATAGAGTAACAAAATCACCCCATTGATCCTTTGTCCTAGATATCATATGTTATTGTATGGCATTCTTTGGATCTCTTTTATCCTCACCCATATCTAGTTTTCTTATAAGACTATTCTACACATCTTTTCTTTAGTTTTCCATAAATATATGACCTTAAACATGGATCCTTGTATTACTAACACTACTACCATTACCTAATATCCTCATTATGGTTCTCCCAATATTTTGTGGGGGGTGGTGTGGATATATATGGTCCTTGTTCACATTGGGTTGTGTGTCGTGCCTCTCAAATTTCCATTGGGATGTATATGTCTTAATCGCACAATGATAAGCTATGGGAAATTTTCAACCATAAAACATGATGTTAACCTATAAGTATAAATCCCACAAACATGAAATTAAACTAGGAATCCATGATCTAAGTGATAAGACCTTAATTTATTTTCTATATAGGGTTTAGTTGGGTCCTACCAATGAAATTACCCACTACTCTAGGATATGACACCATAAGTGTCAGGTTATATGTAGATTTCAACCGCACCCATATTCACAATTTGATTCTTTCCATGTTCATATTTCATACACCATTCACATCTATAATTCCACTTAATGGAAATGGTGTCATCTCTATTAGTCTCACCTGAAAACTTGGTCCGACTCCTTAATGGGTTTTTGGAAACAAACATTGAATGATCTATTTATAATGTGGTCAACTATGTGTTATGCATTTATATACCATGTACCTTGAATGGGTCTATTTTTGGATCCTATGATGCAAATATCATCAACAATGACCCCACTCACTAGTCATCAATTCTTTAATCTTGACATCAGAAGCTTTTTCTTAATCATTTAAACTACCCAAGGATTTTGTAGAACACTAACACCCTTTGAATTTCTCATTAATTCATCTATTCACCTAAAGTGAGAAGTCCCCATGTTGTAAGATTATACAAGTGATTAATAAATCCTAGAATCACTCTTTGTACACCACACAAAACATGGCTTGCGTGGGCTCTAGAGTTTTTGTAGGGTTTTTAACCACCTGTAAAACCTACCAAACCTTATTGTCAAATATATATATATCCTAAACCTAGGATCCCAATGGTCAGAATTATATTAAATTCAACTAATATACTAAAATCTATACAGCATGATGTTAAATGGCACCAGTTGGGCATGTCATATGACTTTAAACTGTGGCATAATCATCCTGTCTTCATAAAGAAAATGATAGAACATTGTGGTGTTCGCGCTTGAGTGGACATAACACATGGAACTACTCATCCACCATGCCTCCTGTCAAGACCTTCACATGGATTGATTCATGTGTAAAAACATATGGTTTCCATTAATTTCTAGATTCTATAAAATTAATTATAAAAGAATAGGAAAAAAATATCTATTCCCACTTTTCCCTTTGTATAGGTCATACCTACACGACCAAATTTCCATTCAATAATTAAGCATGGCTTGATTCGAATACTTATGGGATTTCTATTGATTCCTAGATAAATGAACTAATGGAAAACAGAACATTATATCCCAATTTCATATTGATTCCAAATCATCCTTACCGCATGACAAAAAACTACACGAGATTCTATAATAATATGTTGCATGATTCCCATGCTTACAGAGTGTGTAGTAATGCCAAGACAGCTTTTTATTGGGCTCAACCACAAACTATTTGTTCCATTCACTATGACCCTAATCCTTATTAGTTTATCTTTATACATCCAATTGACATTTGGTCTCTCTTATCCCTCATTCATGTCAAGTTTTATCTCTTCTGTGTCACCTATAAACCATCAGTATGTGTGTTCATCCTTATATTCCAATCTACATGACGTCAAACACTATGAAAGTTTCCTCAAGAATTCATATGTGGTGTGTGTGGCCTATCTTGGTCCTCATTAATTTGGGTTTGTTATTTCACAAAATCATGCATATTTCATCAGGAGAGCCCCCACTCATATGGTCCAAATTTTATAAACCTAAACTAATATATGAATGACCTAGTTCTCTTCTAAGACATGGGGTCTGGAAGAAACCCTCCTTAGACCTCATTCATGTCAGATTTATCATAGCACCACACCGCACATACCAATTCAAGATATCATCAATCATGGTCTAATTTCTATGAACTTAAACTAAGAACCCACCATCCTCACTACACAATAAAAAACTACAATCACACCCAGAGAATGTTTAGGATGCCCCATTAAAATTTTGGTATGTTGCATCTTCTTTTATAGGGAGGATTTCCTCTACCAGTTTTGTTCTCCAACTGAACTAAGATTAAGAACTACATATGGATTGTTTCCCATCTGTAGGGGATACATAACAACACCCGAAGCTTTTTTCATATCCCTAACCACAAGGTCAGTAGATTTCTTTTCTCCCTTATCCCTATTTATGGTCCAAACATTAGGATGTTAAAATAAAATATTCTCTGTGAATTCACCCATTTTCCATATCATGTGAACTTTCTTCCCATCTATCGCTTGATAATAGTATGGATCTCTTTGGTCCTCATTGAAATAAAATTTATTTATTCTGTTGCATAAATATTTTCTACTAACATACATTTCAGCATTACCTGGAACACAACGTTAAAATTTTGGCCATGGTATAGGTAGTATGACCTTAAACTATGTGCAACATCCTGGTCATATTATGTTATTGTATTCCATGCCTCATCCTAACTGAACGATCGTAAACTCCACTTTCATCATCCTCACATGCATGATGTGAAGCTGCAATGAATCTCAGACCCTAAACTAAGAGGTCATATCCCACAGTGGTTATCATTACTACATTTTTCATATTTTTAGATTTATTTCAGTATTCAATAATATTCTCCCCTTTAATTTAGGTTTGATCTTTTTCCTTCCCAATGTTCTTACAATAGTGTAAATCACGGTGGTTTAATTTCAAGAGTGTGGGAGATATTTTTAACAGCCCATCAGTCAAATTTATGATCGGCATGCCCCTCATTTAAATCCTCATATTCTTATATTTATTAGGGTAACCCTGAAGGTTTCTCTATGCCACTTTGGCTCACCTACTATACTACACCAATTCCCTAGAAGATATCATATGAAATTTTTGTTCGGTCATGTGTTTTAGATAGGATAGTGTTCAAACCCCATTTGTTTGTCTCAAATTCAGGATAACTTAATTACTACATCATCTTGAATATAGTAAATGGATATATCATACTGGAATTGAATCCTCTTCATGATTCCAAATATCAGGCATTGTGATTCACACTTCTCAATTCCCCTTTGTTGGAATTGATTAAATTTTCCCTAGAGTTATCCCTCTTATGCACTAGATCATAATGGGAAATGAAATTTGGATATCCTAAGATCCCTATTCTACAACCATAGCCTATCTCAGTCTAAAAACTATGGCTGGTCAATCAATAATAATAAAATCATGGGAATTCAATTATTATCTGTCACTATAATAAAATGTGAAGGGATGTGTTTTCATCCATTTTTCTCTCACCAGGAATGATCCTTGTGAGATTAGGGACTAATCATTAGCATATTCATATATATTATAGTGATGACGAAATTAAATAAATACAAATATATGTACATACACATATTTCGAAATAAATAATAAATAATTAAAGAAACTATATTTCATATGTTAGGTTAAATCCTGACCCTTGTTGATCTTCCCCTTCAATGGAATGCTTTAACACTGCCACCTCCTGGCCTGTGTCCTCATAATTATCATGCCACTTCTTGAGGTCCCACAATACATCGTTGACCATAAATAAAAGATCATCAACCCTGATAAGTGCCAGATTGATTTCAGCTTGGATTTCATCCATTTGACCACTCTCCTTCCTCACCTATTTTTGGGCCTCCGCTATCTGGAACATCAATCATATGAAATGTTCATCTTGATTATGTGCAAAGTATTAATTCTCATTTTAATGATAATCTAGGGGATGAATTTCATGTTTTATCTCCAGGAGTTTTTATATGGTTTTTATATTTTTCTTATCACCATGAAGCATCCAAATGCCAAATTTGTTATCATATATTATCTACAATGTAATGATATTTTTTTAGATGGGGTGTTGGAATAACATCCATATCCATAATTGGGTATCCGGACTATCATCAACTGCATTCGAATCAAACTGTTCCTCTCTATCAGATCAGAAAGTTTGTACACTAAAAATGAAACCAGGTGATTTGTAGCAGGACCCCCCTATGGAATCGTGTTCGATGGACGAATATCTATATCGTAATGTTTATTATCATCACTTGATACTACATCAATAATATAATATCTATCAGCACTTCTAGGGGAACCACTAGTTCCCACAATTGACCAATCATTGGGAATCTTGTCCTGGTCAGTTTTGACACTAAACTCCACATGAACTGACATCCCTATTATGAAAGGATATCTCGATCCTCCAAACATCCTCATCAGCGGAGTACCTAGTACTTTGAAGACTATTCACAAAGGTACCATCTTAGTTGATCTGATCAAGTAGAAAACAACTACAAATTTTTGAAGAAGGAAACATACAAATGTAATCTGATAGATTCTCATGCTCTCATATTTCCATCACTAGAACACCAGGATGTGGAACCCCGTATATGATTGTAGGTTCTATGGGTTCCATAGAGCCATCCTGAGACTCCCCAGTACTACTGGATCCTAAAACCTCTATTGATTTGGATGTCGATCCCAGTGTCTGGTTCTCTACACCTATCACAGTTCTTCCTTTCCCAAGATATGGTTTCTATTATTAAATTTTCTTCTATACAAAACAAATTCAAGACTAATAACCTTGATAAATGTGATGGATATAATATAATGTGAGAATGAGTTAGAACTTACTTTATGTTTTTCAAAAAATACCCCCAATAATGTTTCCTCTGAGGTTGTGACCTTTCATTCCTCAAAAAGGATCCATCTATCAACATATTCCCCACACAACACATCTGATTCCTATGGTTTGGTAAAATTCACCTCTAGCATTATAGTTGACAGTTGAGGTGGAGATGAAATATCTAGTAAAACATTCACCCAATCCATAATTGGATGAAGAGTGCCTCAAGAGTTTACTATGTTCCCCATCTCAACAACATATAATTCATCATCTTCTTAGGATAACAAAAATACATCTTTTCTCACCCAATACCCAGAAGATCCATCCTAAATTGGTTGAGGTTTTACCTTATTTCATATGGATTGAGAAATTGATTGTTGACATCCCAGGGATCCCAAGGCTCAGGTTAGCCGACATATATGGGTATATCAACACAATTTATATGTTTCTAGATATCTTGGGTAGGTATTCTACAAAAACCATTGAATGGTTCACCATTATCTGAAGTCTTCACGATGGGGACCACTGGGCCTGTTACTACTTATCTTCTTCCACATCTAGTTGGTTCATTCCTTGTAACTATTGATTCTACAATTTCAGCTCTAATTATTTTTTCATTATCCCTACATCTACAGTGTAATAATGTCACAATTTGGCCTCGCAAATGAGTTAGAAGGGCCACTCCATCACTAGCTCGAATGGTTTGTTGTTTCAATATTTATTCTAGGTAGTATGCCTCCCATATCTTCACAAACTCCTAGAATATCCCATAGGTGGTAGGGGTGGAATTAGTTTATTCCAAATATTCCCATATACCCATGTAGACTTGATCTGAAGCTTCCTCACTATACATAGGTGATCTTCATGAAAATCTCCAAGGTACACATTCAGGATCATTCTCTCTAATCATTTGAACTGCCTCATGAACTTGTGTGGGGTGTACGATTCATAGATCTTCTCATTATCAACCCATTCCACCAGTACTCTACCATGAAAGGCTATGAGATATGAATTTTTCTCTTTAGTTTCCCTATTATCATTAGTGAATACTCCCATTAGAAAAATAAATGGTTGATTGTGGAAATCTTTGTGCCCTCCAGATCTTTTTCAGCAACATTTCCAAGTTTTGTTTGAATGGGGAACATACTAAAACATTCATAGTTTTCAATATAATGTTCATCTCATTAGGGGAAATCAGATTTGGGGATTCATATTCTTTCATGTCTGCTTCCACCCAACCATACAAGAATTTCACTGATCTTCATATATGAATGTATTCTTCCCCTAACTGATATTAAAAAAAACCTTATACAAATCTGCCCAAATTAGAACCTTGAATTTGACACACTACCATGTTCTAGCACTAACACCATGATTAAAATGCTCGGTCAGGCTCCCATGTGTATTTCTCTTACTTGCAACATCCACCTACAAATGGGTGTCAATATTAAACCAGCCATGTTGAATACAAATGGAATCAGAATGTTAATGTTGCACACACACAACTTCAATTGGTTGTCCTCTAGGATTCACAAATAAGAACCTTCCATTCCTCACTGATCCCATGTTGGGTATGTATAGGGACTTATGGGTAATTTCATGGGGGCCTCCTCTCCCTTAGTAGGTATCTTCATGGGAATGTTTAGAAAAATACATAACCATTGCATCAACTAGGAATCCCTCATCGTCTACATTTCATTATCTTCGCACAAAATAAAATCTAATAGAATCTTCTCTATATATGGAATATTCATCGGATCATCCTATACATTATTTGCATGGAGGAATTCACCGTACAACACCCCCAGAATGGGAATCCCATAAATATGGTGGTTATCCGACATGATGATACCAATGTCCCCATTTTTCCTGTTGATTGTTTTGGTCCTTAATGAACATCTACTCAACAACTCAAGCATGATTTCCTTCAGTTGGTAAATGGGTTATTGCAAATCCCATTCTGGTTCATACAAACCTACTCGCCTAATCTATCCTCAAAATCCAACACATGATGCACATACCATGTAGGCTTGTGCCCATTCCACCATGATTTGGTGCCCGAGATTAGGTCTTAATCACCAATACAATATTTTCATAGGTTACTTTACACTTTTTTGATGATATTATGATATTTTGGTGGAGATAAATCTTGATCCAATAGTTTCCCATCGATTTTTTCTAGATGATTATAAAGGATGTATACAGTGATAAATGAATGATCCTTCCATGTATATCCACTGGAAGCCCTGAAACTCTGTTAATGAACCAATTTTCATATGAAATAGTAAGATGTTATATCCTTGCATGCTTTTCAGATGAAGGTGTCCTCCCTCAAATTGAATCTGTACAAAGACAGTCTCTTAAAAAGATGATAGCCTTTTTTCAATTCTGTTAGCAGCTTCATTAGTGACTCATGATCAAAGAGGCTCCGAGCATAATCCCCAATCATGATATTTTTCATTTGATCTGTTCTCCATGTAGCATCTATAAGGACTTCTCAAGAGGCTATGTGGGAAGACATCGGTTTTGAAACATTGTTTATTTTATTGATCTAGTTCACATAGAACATTCATTATGAATTATTACATATTACTGGACTGTAGAGCCACAATAACATATAAATTTATCATAGATATACTAAGGATCTTGATTCCCCAGTTTCCTAAAAATCAATTATTGAGATATAGTCTGATTAACCTAGTTATCGAAGATGTCTTTGTGGCTTAGATCACATTGTGAAAGGATTTCTCAGGTGAAATAATTCATATATATCTAATACGGAAAAGGGACCCCCATAGGAAATGTATAGGAGATGAAAAACTGACATTTGTAGAATCCGTCGTGGTCCTGAACCTCATGGTGACCTTCACCCTGCCTACATCATGAACCCTTCATCACAATCCATCTTCAAGACCACCGAGTTTTCAGCTATTTACCCTTTCAATTCGACAATCCTTTTCCTATAACCTCCCACTCAGAGGGGGGGGGGATTTCATGGTGTTAAAATACATGCCCTGTTATAATTCAGGGAATGAAATGACTAGTTGAGATGATATCTAACCTCAAATGACCCTAATATCAAATTAGTGTTATGCCTCACTAATCACATTCGTACAATCCCTAGTACTCCCAAACACCCAAGGTGTTTATGGGAGTCATCTCGAGTCCGATGAGGCCAGGGAAATCTATAAAAGAAGTTTAGAGATGAATATTTACTTCTAATAATCCCCACTACCACCATAATGGAATTTTATAGTTGGTTATGTAACTCTTACAATACCCGCTCCTATTCACATAGATCATTTTTGTCTTCATGGTGCACCCACATGCATTAAAATACACATTTTCCAATAAATATCTCACTCACTCCTCCTCATAATAATTTATACAACATCCTTTCACCATATGATCTCCCTCTTCATGATTCCCCTGAGCACCATGATCCCAAGAGAAAACTAAACTCCCCAAGGCACCAGAGCATCACAAGACCACATTTCCCATGCATTGATTTACCCCTACCTAAGGTATACATTCCCTCCATTAAGGTGTATGATATTTCTAAATGGGAAAATCATTATAGATTACTTTAGGATTCACAAATCATTAAACCCTTATAGGGAACTCCTTTTATAACTCAGGCCTCTCTATGAAAGAAGGTTCAAATTCAGCAATGAATCATTTATCTTCATGAAGACCCTAACATCTGTGAAGCACCTCTCAGCAAGGCCCCTTGCTTTAGTGGACCCTCTCTCATGTGTCCTTCTAGGATTTTATGCAGTTATTTCTTAATCCCTCATGTTTTTTTCTATAGTGTATTTTTTCTAACAAATTCTTCATCGCATAGGTATTGTAACCCGTATTGTTTCTTCACATAGTTAGGCTAATGTGGACCCCTCGAGCGACTAGTCCTCTACCCCTTCATATCCTAGAATTTTTTATGCCTTCCCTTTCCAATGTGGGTCTGGGTATTAGTTATTTAAGCCTATAAGGTGAAACATTAGTCCTCTATATTGAATCTGGAGGATATTAAACTACCAAGGGTGATCATTCGTAACATATGACATTAATATATAGCCTCTCCCTATTCTATTCACATAGGAATCCATACTTTGGGAATTCTCCATGCCCACTCATCTACACAAGAGTGAGATATTCCTCTCCCAACAATAAGTGAATGAAATCCTACTCACATGGAACAATATCCTCTTCATGATCCCTATGGGAGTGAGCCCCAATCTCTGTCACCCTTGGATGCTAACCATTTTAAGACCTACTCCTTCCCATTCTTACATATCATTATCAAGACTACTGTCTGGTTTATATCCCCCTCTTGTTTCTAACACTTATCATAACTCACATGGTCATAGAGGATATTAGTGATCATCACATCCTTCCTTAGGAACCATAGTGGAGTAAGCCCTAACTTTCACTTTTATGGGCTGATAATTATGTGTAACACCCATGCCATATGTTATCAAACTATGTTGGATTTTGTCACAATATAATACATAGGGTTAGTAAGAAACCATACTGAGGTTGAATATCGACAATGTCACATTCATATTGGTTCAACATCTTCTTGGACATATGATATTAAATAGAATTGGATTTCAAAACCACTATGGGATTTAATTTCCATCCACTAGGATATATAGGCAAACTCTCTGAGGTTCATACCTAAAAATCCCTCACACTCCATCAATTCTATCTGTTCTATCATTAATTTCACCATGTCAATCAGGATTATAATCTGGGCCACAACATCTAAGTGAGATCATTCCATCAACATCACTACTTCTCCAAGAAGAACCCTAGAATTTAACCATGTATTATCCCCTCATAATCCATACTCATCCATCCAAGAGCATTCCTCTTGTGATGTGTCGTTTACCATGTGTAATCCCAAATCTACACCAACAAACTAAATGGTTTTTGATCCCAATATTCTTAACAAGTTATGTCATATTCCTCTATGAGGATTAATCCCAGGAATTTGGAAACCTTTGTGACCTCCTCATTTTCATTCACCTTCTCTAATACACCCTCAGCATTTTTCAGATCAACCTTCATGGGGTGAAACCTTACCCTCTATGGGAAACACCACTATCAAGTCTGTCCTCATTGGGTGTTCTAATCCATCCATCCAATAAAATTTCAAGGTTCTACCTAATAGGGATAAACCTATCTGATCCACCTCCAAATGTTTTCTGATCAGCTGCTTCTGTCTCTACATGATTGTAATCTATTGACCCTTCGTATTTCCCGGACATTAAAATCTTGGAATACCACATGTTAAACATGGTTTGTCTGAGGAAAACCAGATAAGATAATCTTATAGAATAATATTCCCCTCAATATAAATGGGATCCCCAAGGTTACCACACCCTTTATAAGACCTATTATGATGAAGAATACATTTACCAATGTTCCAACATCCTGACAAGTCATTGATTCCCAAAGTGAGTACATTCCTAACTGAAGGATTCTTCCCTAGAATGACCCCATGGAATGTCCATATAGATGAAATGATAGTAAATATAATCCTAAATGAGATGAAATTAGGAATGAGGTTCATGAACAACATCTTAGTCTAAAAGGGAGAACCAAACTAGGTGAAATTTTCAAAGGAGGAATCCATGGAAGGAGGAACTATCATCTCATCATCCTATTTTGATCCTGGATTGGACTTCACAGAAGAATATATGAATGTAGTATTCCTTTGGAATGATGGAATTTGTAGAATCAATTCATCATATCCATTCAAGTGAACTACAATATGGACGTGCCCCGATGGAAAGGGCCAGAAATAGTCTAACAAATATCTAGTTGTTATAGCAGGACACATGAAGACTACATTCCATATCCAGGAATTATATTAACAATATATTTTATAAAAACTATTATTCCCCTAATTAAATAATACAATATTCAATTTATCACACTGTATTTTGAGAATATCATAATATAATTTATAAATAACAGAAAAAAATTCAATGTAATCTATAAAGACACAATACATTATTTCCATTATAATTTTTATATAATCTGTGAGTCTAAAGGGAGACACTATTAACTCATAGACTTTATACAATGTTTGAAGTAAATTCATTTGAAAATAATCATTATTTACATCTAATTGATTATATTCTAAATAATTTTAAATCGTAGTTAAATGATGATCCCCATATAGTTGACTAAAAATTAAGGTTTCCATCTTATTGGATACTTCTTAAATGTCATTATTATTTCTAGATTAATAATTATCAATCCATAGGATCATTGAAAAATCATTATTATTGATGAAAATGGTTAGCACACTATACACAGATTGAATAAGGAATATAAAAACCTTTTCAAGATTCTCTTGCAACTAATTATTTTGATCTTCTAACTTAATTATTTCCATTCAGTAAAAAAATGATTATATGTGAACATTTATATGTAGAATTCCAATTTATAACTCAAACACTATGATATTTTGAAGACTAGTAGATTATTAACTGAATATATATTTTTATCCCCTCATATTGGGAATTTCATCAATCATTTTTCTCTCATTAGGAAAATCTTTTAGTTATAAATAATTTCTCATAGAGAAAAAGTATCAATAACTGAGATAATGATTCCAAAGGAGTTTCATCCTCTAGCTTACACCTGTACAGAATCAAAGGATGATTCTTGATTTTGATAGTGATTTACCTATATTGAATGTTGATGTTGGGTTAAAATTAGGATATCTAATCCATTACCAATATAACATGAAATAGTTCTAGAGGAATAATAATAATATTTTTATGAATTGCATTCCCATAATCATCACCTTGTGATCCAATAATAATAAAATGTTTTCTCTGATTAAATAAAATCATTTTATAAGTCCCTAGCCTTAAACATTACATAATCGTGAGTTATTAAAAGATTACACATTGAGGATCTTTTCAGTTTTTGTGTTTTAGTGAATTAGATCATAAATCATGCATTACATTCCACATTTAAAAAAAAGTGGATACATACAAGATAGTATTTATTATTTTTTCCCATCAACGGAAACATATTTAAAACAAAACATGGATTCTTTCATGACACTTCCTTGACCCTATCATCATATCATGTACCTTTCCCTTGACCTGTGAAAAACATTTCAAAAACTTTGGGATGAGCATAAAAAGCTCATTAAGGATATAAAAGTATGAAATGAAAACACTAGTCAATGTATGAAATCATACTTTACTCATAAAACATAAGAATTTTAACATACCTCATCAAATCATGACTAAATCATAGAAATCATAAGACATAAACATAACTTGAGGCATCCATAACATTCTAACGTAGGGAGTAACCCTCATTGTTAAGTTTGGAATACCCATCACCGTATATGTAATGCCCCAACCCCAGTTACATAGAGCTGGTGCATTACTTCGTAACATTGGCATGATCAAAAAAGATCAAGTATCGAAAGACAGATTAGTTTAGTAGCCTCAGAAACACTAGATACATTCATAAATGTTACATTAAATCATATAGAGAAAAAATACAATAACATAGTCTCCATTTTCCACACTCATATCCCCTTCAGACTATCCCTGCAGTACAATCCTAAAATACTTCTTCACATATGGGAAACATTAAAACATTGAAAGGGGTGAGATCAGATGCTCAGTAAGGATTACAATATTGCGGAATCTTTCATAAATAAACATAAAAATTTAAGGCAATGTATTACTAAAAAAATCCTTTTAAAATTGAACTTCAACATAATATGGGAAAAGTAAAATGAGGTAATTCCATTTACTTATTCACATGGATATTCTACTTGTCGAATAATCACATGCAATATAAATTACCACTTTTATAATAATGGAATGCATAATGCCAGACTATCATAACCACATAGCCAAGGCCTCGTTCCAAGACTACAAAAAAGATTTTGTCAAGGCCTCGTGCCAAGACACTAGTTTGTCTCATGACACCTACCGATGCATAGAGGAGCTATAGCGGGCTCCACCCGTCACTTATTAAGTCCAATGCATTCCTCATATGAACAGGTTTAAACATATCCTAAACCATAACATAATTGTATCACATAACACATGCATAAAAGACAACATAAAATTTCTACATTTCAATCACAATATATCAATAAAACACATTGATATAATAAAAACATTTTCAAAACCATTCTCAATACCAAAATAAAATAAAATTAAAACTTCGTAATTATTTTTCATTTAAAAAAAAGTTATGGCTTGTAGAGGAACCCGAAACTCAAATAATGGTCACGGTGGTGGAGAAGTCATTGTCGCCGCATATGGACGATAAGAAAACATTACTTTTTGTCATTTGGTAAAATGCTTCAAATAAAAATATTCCTTTTGAATAAACATAAAATTCAATGCGGTTTATACACCGTATAAAAGAAAGTTGTGTATAAAAAAAATATGCCTCAATGAGAGGAGATTGAGACAATGTCCTTTACAAATATCATTTTTTAAATAAAATAGATCTATTATGTGTATTAACTATAAGTACACATAAATACAGTAAAAATACAATATATGACATCATAATATCATGACATAATTTGAAAGTAGGAGATTAACCCAAAGAATGGAAATTTGGTTAAGAAGTTCCCTTACCTCGTGTCCGTCTTGACTCAACCGTTCTTTAACCTCCCAGATAATAAACTACACTTAATTTATAATTAAATAAGAAGATTTTTCAAGTTTATTATTCCTTTTATATCACTTATTACCATGTTATTAACATTAGGTAATTATTTATGTTAATAACGGTCGTTTTGTCGATATTTGGTACTTGAGTCAAAAATAAACTTCTTATAATTACAAGTTGTTCATGTGGTAAAATATCCATTATATCCAGAATTATATCCATGATTTAGATATCATATATATCATATATATCCAGTATATACATTTATTAATAATATTACGTAACATTTAGAGGTAAGAAATGAAATGCACCGTTCATGGAGACGGTAAGCCGTACGTACGCATGAACGCTACTTTCATTTCTATTTTGTATTTAATATAATGAAATAACAATGGTAAAAAGGTGTGTTATAATTCCAATATAATATCATATATAATATCATTTAATCCATCCTTTATACATCCCACATATGACATTAACGATTAAAATCACTTTGAGGGGGCAGTAGTCCGCACTTCCTAAAATGGAATTATCGCGTTTACCCATAATGAAAATCCTAAAGTATTCCATAAATGAGAAATACAGAAGTATAAGGAAAACATAAACATAATATATATATCCTATATGAAAATACTTTCATCAAAATGGCCACCATTAGAGGTGTTAAAAGAATATTGAACAATCATCGTTTCGTGAGGCAATATTTCGCCATCCACAGAAACAATATGTTCTTTAACCATTAGACGAAGGTGTGTGTAAGTGAAAATCAAATACTTATCATAAAAAAAGTAATAGTATATTTAGGATACTGGTGTTGTTACAAAATAAAATAATAAAAATATTTTAGGGGGTTGGAGAAGCAAAATAAAATAAAACAACATTAGAGAAGACATGACCTTAAAATCGGGTAACTCTTTTTGATTTGAGAAAAAGGCTTCCCTTGGAAGACTTCTTCCCAATTTGAGGATTCTTGGAGTAATAGAGGGAAGTTGATAGAGTATTTGGGTATATTTTGGCCGATCCAAATGGCTTGAATATGTGAATAATGTGGTAGAGGTGGGGGCCTTTTACAAGAGGAGAGGAGGGGCACTCTTGGAAAGTAATGAAATATTACATTATTATGAAATGCCTTTTGGTTTCTAAAGGTCCCACAATGATATATATAGAGGATAATGTTATAAGGGTTCGAGATATTCCCATCCAATACGTGTTTTACATGTTTATGTCTTAGATTTTACATTATCATTTCATTTTATTTAAATTGATAAATAATGAGGTAATCGCTGCATCATCATGGTGTCAAAAATAATTTAATATATTTAATGTTTAAAAATTATAAAAAAATATCATGATGTAGGAAATACTTTTATATTTATAATTAATATTTATAGTAAAAATATGACTTGTATAACCCCATTTAATTTTTTTTAGTCAATCAACTAATGTTTGTGACATTTTTATTTTAACATTAAATAAAAAGTATTTAATGTCATTTTCCTACCAAAGTGGCTCCATGGGGTCCCCAAGTTGACCCATGGATTTTATTGGTCTTACATGACTCATAAAATAGGTTAGGACAAGTTTCAAGATATTTTTATATTTTTATAATATCATTTTTACCTTAAATTTCACTAATTACCTTTAATTGTGATTAATTAAACTTAAAAGTTACTGTTCACCACAAAACTTATTTTAATACCATTGATCGACATTTTACTTCCTAATGAAAATAATGTATGTCATATTTGTGAAAATAAAATCACAGAAGTGGTAATGTTTCATTTAAATGAAAAATCAGTTTTTTAACTACCACTTAGTGGTTTCACTATTCATCAAAAATTGAAGTTTTTTAGAACATTGCCAAAATTTTACCCTAAGCTATAATTGATATTCTGAATTAAAAAATGATGTCTATTTTACAAAATTCAAAACATATAAGTTGAATTAATTAATTTTATAATTAATTTCCACTATCACAACAAATAGCGTGTTTTTAAAAAGCAATATATATCAAAATATTGACAATTGTTTATGTCCAATTTCAAAGTAAAATTAATTCATATAACCACCATTGGATAAAATGGTAAAAATATATCCTAATTATACTTTAAAACCACTCAATAGTATAATTTATCACTATAAATTATTTTTATTTAAAAAGTTGTTTTTAAGTATTTTTCACTATGCATAAAAAATTGGAAGTTCTCTAAAAATACAAAAAAATATACTTAGGATAATTTCTATATTCTGAGTACAAAAATGAAGTCCATTTTGAAATATAAAATTTATATAATTTCAATAAGTGGGTATTACAATTCACAATGGCTATTTTGATTGGTCGCGGTGTGTTAGAATCTCGAACATGCGTATAATGCAAGCTATTGCATTATTGAAAGAGAAGCGTATCATGGAATCTCAGGGTGTTACATTCTCCCCTACATCAATAAATTTCATCCTCACAATTTGAAATTTTTCTTTGAAAATAAAAGGTTCAAAATAGAAAATACTTTTGTCGAAAACCCACATCGGAAATAAGGTTAAAGAAATTTAGCCTTAATAAGAGGGAAATAGAAATGAAAAAGTCACCACCAAATTATGATCTCGATAAAGAGAACATTGTTGGAAATTAGAGACATATAATTGGAGGAAAAACAACAATATTTGTAGGGAGTGATTGAGGTCATCAATCACAAACAAGTGTAAAATTGAGGGCCTCAAAGCCTTCAATTTATGTTGATTTAAAATATTATTAGTTCAACAAGACATAAGGTATTAAGATAACACATTTTTTTGTTTTAATATCCCTTTACTAAAGTTTAAGAATTAATTTGTTCATAGAATAAGATATAGGTATATATATATATTTATTCTTGACAAGTAGAGCATCAACCTTCAACTAATTTCTACCACAAACTCATCTTTCAATCAAAAAGATAATGGAACTAAAAAATATTATATTTATCCTAATTGTACAAGGTTCAAAGTATTAACACATACCATTTATATTAGGAAAAATATTTTGTAATAAACATGGACTTCTTTTAGGCTAGTGGTAGGTAATAAAGGCCTGTCGCACTATGGTTGTGGGTTTGATTCCTGCAGCTTTGTCTGATGCAACGGGTTATCCCCCGACCTGCAGGTTGTCATTTTCCTAAAACTATAGTATTATATTATTCCAAAAATAATCTTCAGAAATGTTTTAACCTTAAATAATACTATCCAAGGTTAAACTTAATCCATTCCAACCTTTATAGTTATCCAAAATACCTCTGCCCAGACTTTCTCTAAAAGGTCTCTAAATTCCAAATTCAATTGTAACATCAGATTCCCCAAACACAGTAAATTTTCTTTTATTTTCACTTACTAAATATATGTTTACCTTCATCATATTAAAACCTTAATGAAAACAACAAGTACTGCAGTACAATCCTTATATATATCGCATTATTCTTATAACCAGAATATAGTCCTTGAGTCCAAAAGCACAAATACATTAATTATTCCAATTCAACTATAGTAACAGCATAAGATTGTCCTTGACCCCTTGGCCTTTTCTAAGGTAAGTTTCCCTGACGCTTAGGACATTCATTTGCATAATGCCCCATTTCCCTACAATTGTAGTATTCAACATTGATAGCCTCTTTCTTTCCCTTCCAATCACGATCCTGTTGACCTTTTTCTCCACATTTATAACAAATTCCCATTATTTTTAGGCAAGTACTGGGGTGATTCTTCCCACAATTATCTCATAATGTAAAATCCTTCTTTGCCATTTTACCTTTATCTATCTCTTGCTCCACCGTTCTCTTCTTCTCTTGCTTTAATTTATTGTCATAAGATTTAAGGAATTTCTTTTCTGTCTTGATAGAACACGAGACTATATCATCGTACGTTGAGAAAGATTGTGATACTAATGCTCGACGGAGAATCATTTTTAACCCATAAAAGAGACGATCGATCTTACTTCTTGGGTTATGTATATAATCTGGAGCATGCCTCGCTAACATTGTAAAGTTAGCCTCATAATTTGTGACATTCTCATCCTCCTTCTTCCTCGGACTTAGAAATTTCCATTCCATATCTGCTCGTTGGTCACGTGGAATGTATTTTTCTAAAAAAAGATCTCTGAACTCCCTCCATTCCATACTTGATACTTCTTCATCTTCCTTTGTGTTTTGAATCAGCGACCACCATTGATCGGCATCTCTGGTGAGGTGGTAAACTGCCATTACAACCTTCTCCCTTTTGCTACTCCCCAAGGAATGGAATAATTTCTCTATGGAGTTTATCCATTTCTCAGCTACTAATGTATTTGTACCCCCATTAAATGTTGGTGGTTGTTGCCTCATGAAAAGTTCTAACATTGATCCTCCATGTTGCGGATCAGGGTGCTCCATACGAGTAAGGTTATTATTCATAACATGAGTGAGTTGTCCCGGTATGGTAATAAGTTGATCAAAACCAGTTGTATCTCTAGATCCACAATAATTATCTTGATCAGGAGGGAAATCCCTACACAGAGTGCGTGCATTTATACGGTTTCCATTCCTCCCACTAGGCGCCATTTCTAAATAATGGCATAAACTAGATTAGTTTATGAATCAAAATACATAATTCCATACTTGTAAAACACTTAACATAAATAAAACAATTTATGGATATAATCCATAATCATAAAAACAATTTCCTTTGAAGACGTATATACTCATAAACCCTTCATAATGGTTTGTAATGAAAATGAGAATTATCCTAACCATATCCTCCTGGAGTGTCGTAACCAAGAGTGCAGCAAGACCCATTGTCATGCACCAATTATCGTTCGAGTCTAGATCAAAGCGGTGTTTACAGGTTTTACCCCTAGGTACGTCTGTGCCAGAGACACCTCTACATACTCGTATCTAGACAGGGATGTATTTCTCGGAAAACTCACCAAATCTCTACAATAACAAAATTCTAGGAAGTTCTTCTATACTAGTCCTCAAAGTCTATCTTATGGATATGTGCTCTAATCAGAGTTTATCTAAATCTATCTTCCAAGGTTAGTACCAAACTGCCTCTGATACCAACTGTAACGCCCCGACCCTAGTTACCCAGTGTCGGTGCATTACTTCGTAATATTGGCATGATCAAAAAAGATCAAGTCTCGAATGACCGATTAGTTTAGTAGCCTTGGAAACACTAGATACATTCATAAATGTTACATTACATCATAAAGAGAAAAAATACAATAAAAGAGTCTCCATTTACCACACTCATATCCCCTTCAAACTATCCCTGCAGGTCAATCCTAAAATACTTCTTCACATCCTGGAAAAAACAAAAACATTGAAAGGGGTGAGCTCAGATGCTCAGTAAGGATTACAATAAATCAGAAGTTTTCATAAATAAAAATAAACATTTAAGGGAATTTATGACTATAACAAAAGCCTTTTAAACTTGAAAATAAACATAATATGGAAAAAGTAAAATGAGTTAATTCCATTTAATTATTCACATGGATATTCTACTGGTCGAATAATCACATGCAATATCAATAACAACTTTTATAATGATGGAATGCATAATTCAAGACTATCAAAACCACGTAGCCAGGGCCTCGTGCCAAGACTACTAATAAGATGTTGTCAAGGCCTCATGCCATGACACTAGTTTTTCTCATGAGACCTACCGATGCATCGAGGAGCTATAGCGGGCTCCACCCGTCACTTATTAAGTCCAATTAATTCCTCATAGGAACAGGTTTAAACATATCATAAACCATAACATAATCGTATCACATAACACATGCTTAAAGGAAACATAAAATTTCCACATTTCAATCACAAGATATCAATACAACACATTGATATAATAAAAACATTTTCAATACCATGTTCAATACCAAAATAAAAGAAAATTAAAACCTTTTAATTATTTTTCATTTAAAAAAAGTTATGGCTTGTAGAGGATGCCAAAACTCAAATAATGGTCACGGTGGTGGAGAATCCGTTGTCGCCACATACTTACGACAAAAAAAACATTCCTTTTTTTCATTTAGTAAAACACTTCATATAAAAATATTCATTTTGAATAAACATAAAAGTCAAAGGGGTTTATACACCGTATAAAAGAAAGTTGTGTATAAAACAAAACATGCCTCAATGAGAGGAGATTGAGACAAAGTCCTTTACAAAGATCATATATTTAAATAAAATAGATCTATTATGTGTGTTCTCTATATGTACACATAAATAAAGTACATATACAAGATAGGACATAATAATATCATGACATAATTTGAAAGTAGGAGATTAACACAAAGAATGGAAATTGGGTTAAGAAGTTCCCTTACCTCGTGTCCGTCTTGACACGACCATTCTTTAACCTCCAGAATAATAAACTAGAGTTTATTTATAATTACTTAAGAACCTTTTTAACGTTTATTATAACTTTTATATCACTTATTACAATGTTATGAACATTATGTAATTATTTATGTTAATAATAGTCGTTTTGTCCATATTTGGTACTTAAGTCAAAAATAAACTTCTTATAATTACAAGTTGTTCATGTGGTAAAATATACATTATATCCAGAATAATATCCATTATTTAGATATCATATATATCATATATATCCATTATATACATTCATTCATAATATTACATAACATTTAGAGGTAAGAAATGAAATGCACCGTTCATGGAGACCGTAAGCCGTACGTACGCATGAACGCTACTTTCATTTCTATTTCATAATTAATAGAATGAAATCATAATGGTTTAAAGGTGTATTATAATTCCAGTATAATATCATATATAATATCATTTAATCCATCCTTTATACATCCCACATATTACATTAACGATTCATATCACTTTGAGGGGGCGGTAGTCCGCACTTCCTAAAATGAAATTATCGTGTTTACTCCTAATGGAAATCATAAAGTATGACATAAATGAGAAATAAAGAAGCATAAGGAAAAAATAAACATAATATATATATCATATATGAAAATGGTGTCATCAAAATGCCCACTAGTATAGGTGTTAAAAGAATATTGAACAATCATCGTTTCGTGAGGGAGTACTTCACCACCCACAGAAACAATATGTTCTTTAACCATTAGACGAAGGTGTGTGTAAGTGAAAATAAAATAATTTTCATAAAAACATCCTAGTATATTTATGATACTGTTTTTGTTACAAATGAAAATAATAAAAAGAGTTTAGGGGGTTGGAGAAGAAAAATAAAACAGAACAGCATTAGAGAAGACATTACCTTAAAATCAGGTAACTCTTTTTGATTTGAGCCAAAGGCTTCCTTGGGAAGACTTCTCCCAAAAGAGAGACTTCTAGAAGTAATAGAGGGAAGTTGAGAGAGTATTTTGGTGGAGTTTGGCCGAGCCAAATGGCTTGAAGGTGTGAATAAGTTGGTAGAGGTGGGGCCTTTTATAAGAGGAGACGAGGGGCGCTCTTGGAAAGTAATGAAATATTTCATTATTATGAAATGCTTTTCGGATTCTAAAGGTCCCACAATGATATATTTCTAGGATAAGGTGATACGGGTTCTACATATGCCCATCCAATAGGTTTTTGACATGTTTAGGTCTTAGATTTTACATTATCTTTTCATTTTATTTAAATCGTTTAATAATGAGGTAATCACCGCATCATCATGGTGTCATAAATAATTTAATTTATTTAATGTCTAAAAAATATAAAAAAATATCATGATGTAGGAAATTTTTTTATATTTATAATTAATATTTATAATAAAAAATATGACGTTTAGAACACAATTTAAAAATTGTTTTAGTAAAACAACTTATGTTTGTGACATTTTTATTTTAACATTAAATAAAAAGATTTTAATGTCATTTTACTACCAAAGTGGCTCCATGGGGTCCCCAAGATGACCGATGGATTGTCTTGGTCTGCCATGACTCATCCAATAGGGGTAGGACAAGTGTCAAGATTTTTTCATATTTTCATAATATCATTTTTACCTTAAATTTCACTAATTACATTTAATCGCGATTAATTAGACTTAAAAGTTACTATTCACCAAAATTTATTTTAATACCATTGAACCACATTTTACTTCCTAATTCAAACCATGTATGTCTGATTTTTTAAAATTAAATCACAGAAGTGGTAATGTTTCATTTAAACGAAAAATCAGTTTTTTAACTACCACTTAGTGGTTTTACTTTTCATAAAAAATTGATGTTTTTTAGAACAATGTCAAAATTTCACCCTAAGCTATAATTGATATTCCGAATTCAAAAATGATGTCTATTTTAAAAAAATTCCAAATATATAAGTTGCATTAATTAATTTAATAATTAATTCCTACTGTCACAACAAATAGCGTGTTTTTATGATTCAATATATATCAAAAGATTGACAATTGTTTATGTCCAATTTCAAAGTGAAATTAATTCTTATGAGAAACATTGGATAAAATGGTAAAAATATATTATATTTATATTTTAAAACCACTCAATAGTATAATTTATCACTTTATCTTATTTTTATTAAAAAAGTTGTTTTTAGGTATTTTTTACTATTCATAAAAAATTGGAAGTTCTCTGAAAATTACAAAAAATTCAACTTAGAATAATTTTTATATTCCAAATACAAAAATGACGTCCATTTTGAAATATAAAATTTATATAATTTAAAAAATTGGGTATTACTATTCATAATGGCTATTTTGATTGGTCGCGGTGTGTTAGAATCTCGAACATGCGTACAATGCAAGCTATTGCATTATTGAAAGAGACGCATATCGTGGAAGCTTGGGGTGTTATAGTATATTCCTTAAATCTCTTCGGAGAAACCTTAATGTTTAACTCCTTTGCGTTACCCAATGCATTGGAGAGCTATATCAGGCTCACCCTCTCTTAGTTTATCACAGAACCACCCATCTTCATAACAATGCCCAAGAACCATAACATGATCGTATCACATAAAACATGCATAAAGGAAACACAAAATTTCCATATTTCAATCACAAGATATCAATACCACACATTGATATAATAAAAACATTGTTAAAACCATTTTAAATACCAAAATAAAAGAAAAGTTAAACATGGTATTTATTTTTTTCATTTTAAAAAAAAGTTATGGCTTGTAGAGAAGGTTGAAACTCAAATAATGGTCATGGTGGCAGAGAAGTCATTGTCGCCGCATACATACGACAAAAAAACATTCCCTTTTTTCATTTAGTAAATGATTCATATAAAAAAGATTACTTTTGAATAAACTTGAATGTCAAAGGTGTTTATACACCTTATAAAAGAATGTTGTGTATAAAACAAAATATGTCTCAATGAAAGGAGATTGAGACGAAATCCCATACCTCGGGTCCGTATTGACCCGATCGTTCGTTAACCTCCAGAATAATAAACATGAGTTAATTTCTACTTTCCTAAGAAATTTTTTCAAGTTCATTATTCCTTTTATATCTCTTATTACCATGTTATTAACACTATGTAATTATTCAAGTTAATAATGGTCGTTTTGTCGATCATTGCTCCTTGAGTCAAAAATAAACACTTTATAATTACAATTTTGTTCATGGGAGAAAATATATATTATATCCAGAATTAAATTAATTATGTAAATATCATTTATATCCATTATATACATGCATTTATAATATTACATAACATTTAGAGGTGAGAAATGAAATGCACCGTTCATAGAGACGGTAAGCCGTACGTACGCATGAACGCTACTTCCATTTCTATTTAATATTTAATAAAATTAAAAAATAATGATACATAATAGTATTATTATTATAGTATGGTGTCATATATAATATCATTAAATATATCCTTTATACGTACCACCTATGGTATTAACGAATCAAATCACTTTGTGGGGGCGGTAGTCCGCACTTCCTAAAATGAAGATATCGTGTTTGCCCATAATGGAAACCATAAAGGAATGACATAAATGAAAAATACAGAAGCTTAAGTAAAACATAAACATATTATATATCATATATAAATATATTGACATCTTAATGGACACCTTTGAAGGTGTTAAAAGAATATTGAACAATCATAATTTCGTGAGGCAAAAATTCACCAACCACAGAAACAGTATGTTCTTTAACCATTAGATGAAGGTGTGTGTAAGTGTAGCTAGAATACTTATTATAAAAACATCCTAGTATATTGAAGATACTGTATTGGTTACAAAAGAAATGAATAAAAAGAGTTTAGGGGGTTGGATAAGCAAAATAAAACAAAATAACACAAGTGAGGACATTACCTTAAAATCGGGTAACTTCCTTTGGTTTGAAACAAAAGGTTTTCTTGAAGAGCTTTCTGCCTAAGGTAAGGATAATAGGATGAGTAGATGGATGTGGAGAGACAAAATGATCAGATATTGGCTGATACAAAGGTTTGAGATGTGTGGGTAAGGAGGTAGATATGGGGGCCTTTTATAAGAGGAGAGGAGGGGCACTCTTGGAAAGGTATAAAATGTTACTTTATTTTCAAATGTGTTTCTGATTTTAAAGGTCCCAAATTGATTTATTTCGAGGCTAAGGTGATTAGAGTTATAAATCCACCCATACAATAGGTTTTGGACATGTTTAGGTCTTATATTTTACATTATCTTGTCATTTTATTTAAATCGTTAAATAATGAGGTAATCACTCCATCATCATGATGTCGTAAATAATTTAATTTATATAATGTCTAAAAAATATATAAAAAATACTATGATGTAGTAAATCATTTGAAATTTCCAATTACTATTTATAGTCAAAAATAGGACTTGTATAACCCTATGTAAAAATTGTTTTAGTAAAACAATACATGTTTGTGCCATTTTTACTTTTACTTTAAATAAAAGACATTAATGTCATTATCTTACCCAAGTGGCTCCATGGGGTCCCAAAAATAGACCAATGGGTTGTCTTGGTCGGCCATGACTCATCCAATAGAGTTAGGACAAGTTTGAAGTTATTTTCATTTTATTATAATATCATTTGTTTCCTTAAATCACCCTAATTACCTTTATTCGCGATTAATAAAACATAAAAGTTACTTTTCATCAAAAATTATTTTCATCCCATTGAACACCATTTTACTTAATAATGAAAATCATTTATATTGGATTTTTGAAATTCAAATCACAGAAGTGGTAAAGTTCCATTTAAATGAAAAATCAATTTTTTTAACAACCACTTTGTGGTTTCACTATTCATCAAAAATTAAGGTTTTTCTGAAAAATACCAAAAATTCACCCTAAGCTATATTTGATATTATGAATTCAAAAATGATTTCTATTTTACCAAATTCGTAACATAGAAGTTGCATTAATTTATTTTATAATTAAATCCCGATGTCAAATCAAATAGTGTGTTTTTAAGAAACAATATCTATCAAAAGATTGACACTCATTTATGTCCAATATAAAAGTGATATTAATTCCAATGAACAACATTGGATAAAATGGTAAAAATATATTCTAATTTCACTTTAAAATCAAATAAAAAGATAATCTAACTATATAAAAAATTAGATTAAAAAGAGGTTTTGAATTAAAATACAACACTTTTCACTATTCATTTAAAAAGTGAACATTATCAGAAAAATACCAGAAATTTATCCAAAGTAAATTTAAATGTCCCAATCATAATGAATAAGTTTATTTTGACAAATATAGCTTATAAAATTGTCAAAAGGTACATTTTTAAATAGTTCTCCATCAAAAGGCGTTAAAACAATCTTTTAAAAAATATTAGAGTATTCCATGCGTAAGATTGGATTTATTCTAATTTTAAGCCTCTAAAACACTATATAATTCATAAATAGAACTAGATTAGAATATCTATTATTCATTACTTACATGGGATGTTACAACCTTCCCCCTTTAGAAAACTGCAACCCCGCAATTTATTTATTTATCGAATAAGTGGGGGTATTTATCCCTCATTGCATTTTCAGATTCCCCTGTTGCCTCTTCAATCATGTGGTTCTTCCACAAAACCATTACTTGATGAATCACCTTATTCCACAACACATGCTCTCTGTGATCAAGAATCTTAACCAGTTGTTCCTCATAAGATAGATTCTCTTCCAACTGAACTATCTCTGGACTCAAAACATGAGATGGATCTGGCATGTACTTCCTTAACATTGAAACATGAAAAAAATTGTGTACCTGAGATAAACTCGGAGGTAAAGCCACATAGTACGCAACTGATCCAAATCTCTCAAGAATTTCAAATGGTCCAATGATCCTTGGACTCATCTTTCCTTTCGTACCAAATCACATCACACTTTTACATGGTGATACTTTGAGAAAAACATGATCACCTACCTCAAAAGAGAGATCCTTCGTCCTATTGTCCGCATAACTCTTCTTCCTGCTCTGAGCTGTTCTCATATGTTTCTGAATCAACTGAACTTTTTCTGACATCTCTTCTACCAATTCTGGTCCCATCAGATTCCTTTCACCCACTTCATCCCAAAAAGCTATAGTTTGACACCGCTTCCAATATAATGCCTCAAACGGTGCCATTTGTATACTGTAATGAAAACTGTTATTATATTAAAATTCATCCAAAGAAAGATGTTGGTCCCAATTCCTCTGATACTCCATCGAATAAGAACGTAGCATATCCTCCAAAGTCTGAATTGTTCTTTATGGCTGCCCATCTAATTGAGGATGAAAAGTTGTAATAAAATTTAATTCAGTACCCAACGACTTCTGATGGCCTTTCCAAAAGTTAGAAGTAAACCTGGGATCACAATCAGGTACAATGGAGAGGGGAAATCCATGTAACCAAAATATCTATTTATGATACAAACGGGAAAGTTGATATGGAGAAAAAGTATATCGTATAGCAAGGAAATGAGCATATTTAGTCAAGCGATCAACAATAACACAATTTGCATTATTACCTCGAGGTGTCTTCAGAAATCCCACAACAAAGTCCATGGATATATTTTCCTATTTCCACAATGGCACTGGTAAAGGCTGAAGCATCCCTTTCAGTAAATTCCACTCCACTTTAACCTGTTGAAAAGTCAAACAGTTCACAGTAAAATCAACAATATCTCTTTTCATTCCATCCCTGCAGTAATACTCCTGTAGATCTCTATACATCTTAGTACTGCCAGGATGAACTGAAAACGGGGAACTATGAGCCTCAAATAACAATTCATTCTTCAAGTGTGAATCACCGGGCACACATAATATCTTTACAATCCTCAAAACACAATCAATATCAATATTGAATTCAGGCAATTTACCCTTCTGAACCAGCTCTACCTTTTTATACAACTCACTGTCTTGCTTCTATGCTTGCTTAATTCTGTCTGATAGAGAAGATTTCACTGATACCTAAAACAAAACAGAAGGACATCCTGCACCAACAACTTCTATGCCAAAGTTCATAAAATCCTTAACCAAAGGATCATGTTCCAAATGAAACATTTTTTATGAAGCATTAGTTTTTCGACTCAAAGAATCAACCAATTTATTTGATTTTCCCAAGTGGTAATGAATTTTAAAATAATAATCCTTGATTAATTCTATCCGTCTCTTCTGTATCATTTTTAATTCCTTCTGAGTGAATATATACTTTAAACATTTGTGATCTGTATATATTGCACAATTTATGCCATAAAAATGATGCCTCCAAATTTTTAATGAAAAAACAACAACTGCTAATTCCAAATAATGTGTAGGGTAATTTACCTCATGAGTTTTCAACTGACGTGAAACATAAGCAATTACCTAATCATTCTGCATTAGGACGCAACCAAGAACTTTCAATGAAGCATCACTGTAGATAAATAAATCCCCATTCCTGGAAGGTAGTGCCAAAACTGGAACATTCACCAATCTTCTTTTCAATTCATGAAAATAATCATCACATTCTTTTGTCCAGATGAACATAACACCCTTTCGAGTTAGCTTAGTCATTGGACTATATAACCGTGAAAATTTTCTAACAAACCTTCGGTAATATCCTACCAAACCAAGGAAGCTACGAATCTCAGTTACATTTTTGGGTCTTGGCCATTCTTCATCAACCTTTGTTTTTGCAGGATCAATAGTTATCCCATCTTTAGAAACAATGTGACCAAGGAAATAAATTTGTTGCAACCAACACTCACACATGATGAATTTCCCATACAATTTATTTTATTTTAAAGTTTGCAAAATAACCCTTAAATGTCTTTCATGATCCTCTTTACTTTTAGAAAACACCAAAATATCATCAATGAAAACTACCAAAAACATATCCAAGAACTCATGGAAAATTCTATTCATAAGGTCCATGAATACAACAGGTGCATTGGTTATCCCAAAAGGCCTTAATACAAATTCATAATGGCCATATCTTGTATGAAACGCGGTCTTCAGAATATTTTCTTCCTTTACCTTCAACAGATGGTACCCCAATCTCAGGTCAATCTTTTAAAAATACTGTGCTCTCTAGAGCAGATCAAACAAATCATCGATATGAGGCAAAGGATATTTGTTCTTAACAGTTATGTTATTCAAGGCTCTATAATCAATTCAAAGTCTCATTGAACTGTCTTTCCTTTTAACAAACAAAACAGGATCACCCCATGGTGATGTGATAGGTCGAATGAAAACTTTCTCTAATAAATCTTGCAATTGCTCATTCAACTCTAAAAGTTAAATTTGTGCCATTCGATAAGGGGGTTTTGAAATTGGCTTAGCATCAGGAACTAAGTCATCAGTAAACTCAACTTCTCGATCTGGTATTATTCCATGAAACTCATCAGGAAAAACATCAGGATACTCATTTACCACTGGCACATCATTAATCTGAATAGTTCTCTTGTTTTCAACAATATGTACAAGGTAACATTCATTTCCGTCTTTTACATGTTTCTCAGCCTCTTGATATGTTATCAATAGTAAGGGTTCATTCTTGTATACAAAGTGATAGTATTTCTGAACAAAAAACTTCTTTAGATCTACAGTCAATATTAGAATGGTAAATAGAGAGTCAATCCATACCTAGGATAACATCAAGCTCTACTAGAGGTAAAAAAATAAGGTTTTCAAGTAGGTTCTTTCCATGGATAAGGATAGGAAGATTCTTATAAATTATTTTTGCCTCAACATTTCCCCCATGTGTTTTTACCACCAGTTCAGGAGTCATTTCTTGAGATGGTATTCCCAATTTACTAGAAACGTTTTCATAGATGAAAGAATGTGTAGACCCCGAATCAAACAACACACTGGCATAATCCGAAAAAACAAAGTACCTGATACTACTTCATTTGATGGCCCGACATCTGCTGAAGTAGTTGCAAATGATTTCACCACCCCTTTCTGCTTATAGTCTAACTGCTTCCCTTCACTCAAGCTCTTTTTCGGACACTCATTTTCATAGAGACCCATCTCATTGCCCTTAAAACATTTCACTAACTGAAAATGAAATTTGGTCTTACCATCACCCTGATACTTTTTAGTTCAATCATGAGACATATGTACCATATTACCGCATCAGTAACACTTTCCAGAATTCAGAAGATATTCCCCAAAATGCCTTTTACCACATTTATCACAAACTAGAAACTTAGTTTTCTTACTGTTAGACCTTTTTGAACAATTCTTTCCTTTCTCCTGCCACCTCAGTTTCTTCTTCTGCTGGTTGTTATAGAAAACATGATCATCGACAAACTCCATTTCCACCTTCTCAGCACATCGAACAAGCTTTTCATAACTCTTGAACTCGCAAGAAGCTAAAGCCCTTAGATATTTTGGCATTAATCCTGAGTAAAAATGATTGATTTTACTATAAAGTTCTAGGATAAAATTTGGAGAATACCTTTCCAATCGAGTGAGCCTCTATTCATAAGCATCCATTGAGTCATCCTCTTTCCTCAATTCCAAGAATTGTTTTTCCATCCTACGTCGAAGAGCCTTAGGAAAGTACATGTAAAGAAACATACCTTTGAATTCACCCCAGTCGAGAGCATCAATCTCATCAGCGTCGCTGCTATTTTTAACCATCGACCACCACTGATCTACTTCACCCTCCAAACGGTAAATAGCAAGACTATCCTTTTGATTGTATGAACACCCCATGACATCGAAAATCTTCTCCAGTGATTTAATCCACCCTTATACTAGAACATGGTCATATGATCCTCTGAATGATGGGGGGATGTTGCCTCATGAAATGTTCCACCACTGACATGTTCCTCTATGGTTGATCTGGCTGATCTCGTGCATGGATACCACCACTATTTATCGCTTGAGTCAACTGTGCCATCACTGCAACAAACTATTCAGTTCCAACTCCGACCATATCAGGATGCTGATTCGGAAGGTTATTTCCATTTGTATGCCTTTCTAGCACTGCTTCCCTATTTCCTCTGCAGAAATCCATTCTGAACAAGCATGTCTTAGATGAAGCAACATGGTAATCTTCAATTTCTATATCATTCCAATTTGACAATAAAATGTTTTTTGGATAATCATTTAATAGAATTCTAACTCCTAAAGTTTTCTAAACCGACCTCTGATACAAACTATAAGCCCCCAACCTTAAACATTACTTAATCATGAGTTATTACAAGATTACACATTGAGGATATTTTCAGGTTTATAGTTTTAGAGAATTAGATCATAAATCATGCATTAAATTCCACATTTAAAAAAATTGGTTTCATAAAATACAGTATTCATTCTTTTTCCCATAAACGGAAACATATGTAAAACAAAACATGGATTCTTTCATGAAACGTCCTTGATCCTATCATCACATAATGTACCTTTCCCTTGACCTGTGAAAAACATTTCAAAAACATTGGATGAGCATAAAAATATTAGTAAGGGATATAAAATTATGAAATGAAAACATTAGTACAGGTATTAAATCATATATTACTCATAAAACATATGAATTTTAAATTACCTCATCAAATCATGAATAAATCATAGAAATCATAATACATAAAGGTAACTTGAGGCATTCATAACATTCTTACGTAGGGAGTAACCCTCATGGTTACGTTTAAAATACCCATCACAGTATATTCCCTAAATATCTTCGGAGAAACCTTAACGTTTAACTCCTTTTCATTACCCAATGCATTGGAGAGCTATATCAGGCTCACCTACCCTTAGTTTATCATGGAACCACCCGTCTCCATAACAATGCCCAAGAACCATAACATAATCGTATCATATAAAACATGCATAAAGGAAACATAACATTTCCATATTTCAATCACAAGATATCTATACCACACAGTGATATAATAAAAACATTGTGAATGCCATTTTCAATACCAAAATAAAAGAAAAGTAAAATACGGTATTTATTTTTTCCATTTTTAAAAAAGGTTATGGCTTGTAGAGGAAGCTGAAACTCAAATAATGGTCATAGCAGTAGATAAGTCGTTGTCGACGCATTCATACAACAAAAAAACATTCCCTTTTGTCGTTTAGTAAATGCTTCATATAAAAAATATTCCTTTTGAATAAAAGTAAAATTCTAAGGGGTTTATACACTGTATAAAATAAAGTTGTGTATAAAACAAAATATGCCTCAATGAAAGGAGATTGAGACGAAGTCCCATACCTTGGGTTCGACTTGACTCGAACGATCTTTAACCTCCTGAATAAAAAACATGACTTAATTTCTACTAGCATAAGAATCTTTTTCAAGTTCATTATTCCTTTTATATCACTTATTACCATGTTATGAACAGTATGTAATTATTTATGTTAATAATGGTCGTTTTGTCGATCATTGCTGCTTGAGTCAATAATAAACTCTTTATAATTATAAGTTTGTTCATGGGATAAAATATATATTATATATAGAAATATATTTATTATGTAGATATCATATATATCATATATATCCATTATATACATGCATTTCTAATATTACATTACATTTAGAGGTATGAAATGAAATGCATCGTTCATGGAGATGGTAAGCTGTACGTACACATGAACGCTACTTCTATTTCTATTTCACATTTAATGGAATTAAAACATATTGATACATAATAGTATTATAATTCCAGTATGGTATCATATATAATATCATTAAATCTATCCTTTATACGTACCACGTATGGTATTAATGAATCAAATCACTTTGAGGGGGCGGTAGTCCGCACTTCCTATAATGAAGATATCACATTTCCCATAATGGAAACCATAAATGTATGCCATAAATGAAAAATAAAGAAGCTTAAGTAAAACAGAAACATATTATATATCATATATAAATATAGTGACATCTTAATGGCCACCTTTGAATGTGTTAAAAGAATATTGAATAATCATCATTTCGTGAGACAGAAATTCACCATCCATAGAAACAATATGTTCATTAACCATTAGATGTAGGAGTGTGTAAGTGTAGCTCGAATCCTTCTTATAAATACATCCTAATATATTTAAGATACTGGATTTGTTACAAAAGAAATTAATAAAAAGAGTTTAGGGGGTTGGAGAAGCAAAATAAAACAAAAGAACACAAGTGAAGACATTACCTTAAAATCGGGTAACTCCCTTTGGTTTGAACAAAAGGGGTTTCTTGAAGAGCTTCTTGCATAAGGTAAGGCTTCTAGGATGAGGGAAAGGATGTGGAGAGGAAAAATGATCAGATACTTCCCTAACCAATGGCTTGAGAGGTGTGGGTAAGGAGGTAGAGTTGGGGCCTTTTATAAGAGGATAGGAGGGGCACTCTTGGAAAGGTATAAAATATTACTTTATTTTCAAATGAGTTTCAGATTTTAAAGGTCCCACATTGATTTATTTCTAGGATAAGGTGATAAAAGTTCTAAATCCACCCATACAATACGTTTTTGACTTGTGTAGGTCTTACATTTTACATTATTTTTCAGTTTATTTAAATCGTTAAATAATAAGTAAGTGTTGCATCATCATGATGTCATAAATAATTTAATTTTATTAATGTCTAAAAATTATTAGAAAAAAATAATATGATGTAGTAAATCTTTTTATCTTTATAATTTTTATTTATAGTAAAAACTCTGACTTGTTTAACCCCATGTAAAAATTGTTTTAGTAAAACAATACATGTTTGTGCCATTTTTAATTTTACTTTAAATAAAAGGCATTAATGTCATTATCTTACGTACGTGGCTCCATGGGATCCCACAAATAGGCCCATGGTTTCTCTTAGTCGGCCATGAATCATCCAATAGGGTTAGGACAAGTGTCAAGATATTTTCATTTTATTATAATATCATTTTTACCTTAAATTACACTAATTACCTTTAATCGCGATTAATAAAACAAAAAAGTTACTTTTCATCAAAAATTATTTTCATCCCATTGAACCACATTTTAATTAATAATGAAAATCATTTATATTAGATTTTTGAAATTCAAATCATAGATGTGGTAAAGTTCCATTTGAATGAAAAATCAGTATTTGTAACTACCACTTTCTGTTTTCACTATTCACAAAAAATTAATGTTTTTCTGAAAAAAACCAAAAATTAACCCTAATCTATATTTGATATTCCGAATTCAAAATTGATGTATATTTTACCAAATTCATAACATAGAAGTCTCATTAATTAATTTTATAATTAAATCCATGTGTCAAATCAATTAGCGTGTTTTTACGAAACAATATCTATCAAAAGATTGACACTCGTTTATGTCCAATCTCAAAGTGATAATATTTCCAATGACCACCATTGGATTAAATGGTAAACATATATTCTAATTTCACTTTAAAACCAACTAAAAAGATAATATAACTATATAAATAAATTATATTAAAAAGGGGATTTGAATTATAATACAACACTTTTCACTATTCTTTAAAAAATGATCATTATCAGATAAATACCAGAAATTTATCCAAAGTAAATTTCAATGTCCCAATCATAAAGAATAAGTTTATTTCGAAAAATATAGCTTATAAAATTGTCAAAAGTTAGATTTAAAAATGGTTCTCCATCAAAAGGCGGTAAAACAATCTTTTAAAAAATATTAGAGTATTCCATGCTTATGATAGGATTTATTATCATTTTAAGCCTCTAAAACTCTATCTAATTCATAAATAAACATATATAATAATATATATTATTCATTACCTACTTGGGATGTTAAACATTTTGTGTTGGGACTCAATAATTTAAAAAAAAATCAATGATATAATACACTAACATGAAAAGAAACACAAAAATACCGGTATAACAAACCAGTGGTGGATATGAGTTCTTTTATTCCCCCATTCTATGTCAATAATCATCAATGTGTAGAATCTTTCTATTTCCCATGGGTTAATTATTTTTGTTGTTTATCAACACTATTATCCATTAGATATGGACATTGACTTGGATCATGAACAAGTTCACAACTTCTGTGACATTATTTTATTAGTGGTTCAATTTGTTGAACATTATTTCCCAATGTCATGTTAATCAAAATAATAATTTTTCATGAGAAATTTACATTTCTATTCACTCCATTTCTACACATAATGTATTTTTTACTTCATATAAGATATTTACCATTATTCATATTCACACATTTTTATGTCTATGGAATCAAATCATACTTTCATTATCATTATTGTAATCAAAACTTTTATGAGATTAAATCTATTTATTATTTTATGGGTATAGAAACTCATATATGTTCCAGTTACTAATTTTAATTCGTGGTAACATGTTTGTAATTATAATAACTTACATTAATTCAGATCCCATCTGGTTCAGAATCTCGCTTCAGCTATCATCTAATTTACAATCCAACAAAATGTTGTCGTGACTCCCTCCATTAATTTACATTATCTAATGTAATAGAAAAATGAGATGAGAATAAATTATGTAACACACATATAATAGGGAAAATATCAGATAAAAGTAATAAATTATAAATAAAAATTAATTTATATATTCTGAGTCTCAAGGTTTTCAATCAAGCATATCCATGGAAATATTTACAATTAGATTTTCTAAACAAATAATACATTAATTTCATTTATAATTGTTCATAGATGTTTTGTGTTTTCAAAACTATAACCCTCGTATTCCTAAGCCAATTGTGAAAAGATGTGTCTTTTTTATGAATCAGGTGATAATAAATTCAAATAGAAATGTTACCATTTTATAGTTATTATAAGTTGTTATATTAGTTCAAGATCCAATTATACTTTTTGTATCTATAAAGATATATAATTTCCCAGAAACCACTCACAGTATAGTTCACGAAAATTATATAATATTCTAAGATATATAGACATATCCCTAGGGTTCCAACTACTGTATTCTTATCCTAACACAAAAAATATTTATAACATTCTCTCACACAATGTAGAGAAACCCAAACCATTTACACATATTATTACATAATTTTATACCTAAATATCTAATAATTGAATGCAATGATTGTGAGGCCTAATGTCTTTGGAAGGCCTTGTTTATAACACATCATTATGAATCTTAAATAAAAAATAAGTACATTATTCTATTCAATAACATACATTATCCTATTAATCTTATGAAACATTTATAGTATAACCTGGGGAATACATAAAATAAAGTGGAGTGAAATAAATCCCTCTAAGTGAATAAAAAGACTTTGAAGCATAGTGTATGAGTCAAATGGCATATCATGATATCAAAAAAGAAAAGGATTAAAAATAATCATATGGGATCATTCCATAAAAAAGGAATTATAATATCATGGAAATATTTAAATGTTGTGTAAATACATAACAAGACATAAACATGAGTCATAGCTAACTCCCAAGGATAATACATATGGTGTATAGAGTGCCATAATGGAATATGATTACTCCATAATCCCATAAATGATGCATCATGAGACAAAAACATTACCTTATTAATTGGAGTGATATCTGGGTACACCCACCAAAACATGAACATTCTAATATATGCCAAAAAAATTCAATCTCAATGAATAAATATAAAAATTACCCATTGAAGGAAGTGGGTTACACTTAAGAAAGAAACGTATGGCATGTATTTACCCATCAAATGGAAGGGGGAATATTAAATTTATATATTTTATATAAATATATACAATGAATTTAAATCATTCCATAAAATAATAAATTTATAAAAGTGAGATAGATATAAAAAGATCATTACACCACAAAAATGTTGGTTTGGAGACATCAGTTACTGTTTGTTGTAGAATAATTTTGTTATTGCTCATAATGTCTAGAAAAAACAAAATAGATCCAATAAATACTTATTATGGAACATGTTTTAGATATATATGATTTATTATAATAACACTATGTTTATTTAAACCCATTTTGATGTGATATATGGTTTAATGGTTTTGTTTAGGGGGTGTTTGTTTCTTGGATCCAATGTTGGATTATATATGGATAATTAATTTAGTTCTATTAAAAAGGGAATAAAACTCCATAACTATGAGGAAATCATATGAGTTTATTTCTAAATATTATAATTTTCTTATATGCCCGTAACTGTTCTGAAATAAAGATAATTCTTTTAGTAAAAAAGTATTCATTAAATTGTTAGTTCATTTAGGAGGATTTACTAAATAAAAAAAACTAGTATCATCATATTTAATATTATAGAAATTTATTAAATCTATATTTTGAAATATTTTATAATATCAAAATTAAAGTATTATGTTTTTACAATAATAATATATTAGAGGTGTTGGAGGAAAATGATATATGTTATTCATGGAGGTGGTTAACCAGCTATTTTTTAAATAGTACTTTCGTTCAAGAACCAAAATAATGGAACGTAGAGAATGATTATTTCAACATATTAATAAAATATAAATATATTTTTTATATTTTTGTTAGTATTTTTCAGTGTATGTATATTATATGGAGTGGTAGAATAATAAAAAAATTACATTGGTGTGTTGATATTTTTACCTCTTTTTTTGGCCGCCTCTTCTTACGATCCTCATTAAATATTATGGAAATGATCATTTGATGAGTCTAGTAGTATTGAGACACAAGGGAGAGTATTTGGATGGGAATTAGTTTTAATTTTTGATAAATATAAATCTTATAAGGTGTGAGTGGTAGGGGATGTTAGGGGTGATATTAGTAAGGGATTAAGGGATTGTTTGGGAGAAATATATTCATTTGTATTTTATTTTGGCTCAATTATGTCAACATTAATGATTCATGTTACTACATATAGTAAATGGTGCATGTATGTTTGAACTAGTGGGTTCTTACATCATCCATGACTGAAACAATCATGTATATAGCTTATATTTTCCAATAATGTATTTTAATATATTTCACTATTAATCGAAAATTCAACAATGTTTGATAAAACATTAACCTTAGATTTTTTTTATTTGTATAGTGAAAAAAATTATTCTATTTTATGATAATAATTTTATTATAAATGAGTAATTTTATTATTAAGGAAAATCCACATTTAATTTAAAAATTTATATTTTATTTTTATGATCAATTTTTTGAACATTAGATACATTACTTAAGTTCTCATTAAATTTTCCTATCACTAAAATAAATAAAATATTAATTTATACAATTTTTTTTGAAAGAAATAAATATTGTAAATAGTAAATGTTTTTTGTAAAAATAATAATAAAACAAACATGACTTACAGAAATATGTTAATTTATTATTATTTTTAAATTATTTATTTACTTGTATGATTACATAGTTACGATATATTATCGTTTTTTAAGATTCATAAATATTATTTTAAATTTAATTAGGTGATTGTTCTGTTTTAATGGTCATGTTTATATTCATAATGTTCAAATAACTATTCTGAAATTCATTTTACAATTTCATGATGTAGATTACTTTTCCAAATATCAAATTTGTAATGATCATATTGGTTCCATACATTTTATAACTAAATCATATTTATTATATTATTCATTCATATATATTTCACTAATTGTTATATATTTTAATTTTCAGGATGAGTATTTCATTACTAACATTTTTCTTAATTTCTATAGTGTTTTTTGTGTGTGTGGTTATTATAGTTGTTCCAACTAATCCAAATTATTATATTTATGTTTTATGGTTTGCGTTTTTCACATTATAATACATAAAATTCATATGGGAAATTATATTCACTAAATTTAATGTTATAATTAATATAATAAAATGTTGTTAGTTCTATTATTTAGTGCATATGCATTATAATATTATAAAACTATATATAAAACAGTTATATATTCAGAAGGGAAACTCCATTACTAAAATACTAGGTCATTAAAATTGAAACCCTTAGTATAAATAATTTAATAATGAATAAGTAAGGTATAGTATTTTACTATTCTTATTAAATACAGAACACAAGGAATATATTTTTAACCTCATTTTTGGGTGTGTGGGTATTGGGAAATACGTTTTGGATTTCAGTTTGATTTATATTTCATTATAATTTTCTATGATATCAAAGTAATATAATTCAATAGTTCTCGATAGGGAATGGGTCGATAAGTATTATATTGATATTATATTCAATATAATATATACTCATTTTAATGTATAATGTCAAAGGATTTTGAGGTGATTAAATTTTAATTAGGTGGTTTTTATAGGGACTTATAAGGAATAGATTCTTTATGTTTATATAACACTTTAGTATTGTATATGACTTTTTATAAAGGTAACTATGGTTAATGGGTTTTTAGAATATTAGGTGAGAAGAATAGAAAAATATAGTGATTAAAAAAATATTACTGATCAGATGACAATAATTATTTCTGGGAGTGGTTTTCTATATTTTATGTAACATTCATAGTTTTTTGTACATTTTTTGTATTATATGTGATTTGATGGAAATTATTTTGAAATTAGTTTATGGATTGGGATTAATTAAATATTAATATATATATATATTTGTAATTTTCATATGTTTATATTATGGTGAATCGAGAAATTTTTGGAAATGATTAATCCAATTTTGGATTAAAAAATGCTATCAATTTTCTTATTATTTAGGTTTTACAATGTTGTGGTAATGGTTATGCTTACTTTTTAATAATTATGTATATTTAGTTGTTTTCCCTATAAAAAATGATAAAAGAGTACCTCAAACATAAGAATAATTAGATATATATATATCAAAGATTTTATTTGAAACCTTTATTGAATATAAAGGTTTAAATTAAAAACTCCTTTACAATTAGGATTCTTATAAAAGTATAAGAAATTATGATATGTTTCTAATCTTGACATAGAAATTAAAATTAATTATTTTTGGGATTAATTTTATATAACTAAATTAATTTTATTAAATACTCATCTTGTTCATATCATATTCTCTATACCACAAATAAAACATCTTCATCCAAACATATTCATTTTTTACAATCATTTCTAATTAATTGATAGATTTTTCATATCATATATATTTATAGTTACAAACTATATTATTCATAAGAATATTTTTCAACTTTATTTACCATAATTAATTTATATACAATATTCATTTATTATATTCATATAATATTGGTTACTCTATTCCATGGTTTTCTTATGTTGTAATCCTTTTTATTTTATAGGGATTTAAATTTCCTTCTCAAAATTATTATGGATATTTTTAATCACATCCTGTAATTCTGTTGTATCACCTCACTACTGACTTTTTTATGCTACAATTATTTTTATTATGTAATATAATTTTTTATTCATGTATATACGTTTTTTTGAGGTGTATTTGAACTTATTTCTCATAATAACTTCATCAAATATTTAATAAATCAAGATACAATATTTGGAAATGTTTCATTTTACAGTTTAAATTTACTGTGATATGATTCATATTTGTTATTTGTTTTATTTTATTTGGTTTTTATAATTCCAAATAATTTATTTCACTATTCTTTACTATCATTCCTAGGGAAAAAATAGCCATCAATTGTTCACTTATATGGGTTATGATTCAAAATATACCAAAGATGTAATGATTTCCCAGTGTTAAATTAAATTCTTTGTGTCATGTTTCTTATTATTCACCATGACCATTAAATATGGTTTTCGTTTTATTTATTATACTATGATTGTATTGTACTATGTTTTTTCATGTAATTATTTTTAATAAAACCTAAAAATCATGTTTTTTATTAAATGAAATTTAATTTAACTTTTATAAAATTTAGTAGGGTTTTTTTGTCTCAGAATTTTTTTTTTCAAGAAAATTTTTTCAATATAAAAAAAAATTATTTTATATAGTCTGAATATCACCAATTTGAAATTATATATCATTATTATCTCATTATTTGATGTATTTAATGGTTAATTGAAATTTCCCTCTATTAAGGGGTTTTTATTCAATGGTTACCGAAGCCTTAAAGGTTTTCCATCTAATTTTTTTTCATTGAGACGAGATTCATATTATGAACATAAATTCATTTATATGGAGTGAATATATACTATTTGACATATTAGATAATGTTCATATTTTATAAAAATAATTTACTGTTATGTTCATTTTTACACCTTAGACTAAACTATAGTATATAAATAGAACATCACAACACTATTCCAAAATTGACACAGTAAAAAAATTAATTCATTATTACAACAAAGAGGAAAATTTCAAGAAATATATAATTTATATTTTATAAAATGATTCAATATTTTTATAATTTTTTTGAAAAGTATATTAAGGTGAATTTTTTAGATATTTTTGAAATTTATTTTTTTGTTGAATTGTGAAGTGTATTGTTCCTAGAAAAACTATGACTATTTTGAATTAATATGAACAACACTGGTAAATATATAAAAAAAAAATATTTATAATTTATTTTATTAATAATTATGCAAAAACATTTAAATATACAATTTTTAATTTATAAAACCTTTGAATGTATGTAATATTTTCTAATAAAAAAACTATTTTTGGTTTCATATAAATAAATTTTATATTTGTAAAATTTATTTTTGGATTGTTTTATATGAAACAAAACATTTATTTGTTTCATAATAAATCAATTTATTCTTATAAAATTATAATAATATATAATTATAAAGTAAAAAATTATATACTGAAAAATAAATGTTTTTTAAAGAAAGATATTTATAGTCAGTAATGTTTAAAATATTTTTACTATATAGATTAATATTATTTGATAAATAATATTTATAATTATTATAAATACATATATATTAAGTAAAAATAAAAATGATACTATTTTAAGAATTGAATATGAATAATTTATTTGAATGAATAATTACTAGAGTAAAAGAAAATTTGTTGTTTCAAAGAATTAATTTCCAAACAACAATATAGATTATATATAAATAAATTAAATTAATAAATTTCAAATTATTATTCTAATTTTATTTGAAACACATAATAATAATAAAAAATTTTATTATTCAATTTTTTAAAAGGAAACAAGAATATTAAAACAATTAATGTATAAAACAACAATTTTATACAAAATCTATTTCTCAGAAACATTTTTTTTTTGATGTTTAATTTCTCATGTTTAGAAATTTAATTGGATTAAATGTAGTTCAAATATGGATTACTAATTTAAAAATTGGGTAATATGGGTCAATTATTCTTTCATTAATAACATAACTTCCACGATTAATTTTTAATCTAGATTAATTAGGGTAAAATTGGTAGATGAAGTATCTATAGTTTTCAATAATTAATATGAATCTTAAAAAATCATGAATGGGAAACCCTCTAAAATACATGTAAAAATTATTTTAGGCTTCGTTTGTTTACTTTTTGGTTTTCATGGCCTCTAAGATCCCTGGGATTATATTTTAGTGTTTTTGAGATACATACTAGGCTCATAGTCTTCACAATATTATTTGTAACCATATGGTAACCATGTAGGATATATTTATAGGATTGAGAAGTTATTTTAATGATTCAATAATTGTTTATATTACAAGTAAATTTTACATGAAAATCATGTTGGTGGATTATTTGAGTGTAGATTCTTGCACATGACATGCTCCTTGTTTTTATAATGGTGTGGCTACTCCAAAGTAACCATGAGTATAATTTTTCAAAAGGAACTAAGAACTATATAATTAGCACACTATTTGTATAACATTGAAACCTATACATGTTTCTTAAAAATTAAATAATTTTATTAACTTCATGACATCATTTAACCATTAATGGGATCTTAAATTTCCAATAGCGTTAGCCTATCTCTATTTGATGCTATATAAGGTTCTCCCTTTGGCCTCGTGGTTTTTCCCGATCAATCTTGCTTGAATTATTAATGGATTGTCAGTTTTCCTATTGTTTTATTTTACTAATTCTAGATCTACCATTGATCTATAATCTTCACCATGTCATGGATAACTATTTGTGGTATTATTACTAGATAATTGTTTTAGATGTATAATTTATTGTTTTTCTCCTAGATCTAGTTATGTGAGGATCCTCTCTATTCATTTCCAATCTCCATTTTAAATAACTACTTGTTTTTCTTTATTGTCTAGGTAGGTGTCTCTATACAATTGATATGTCCATTAATTTACCTTATGTTCATGTAAATACCTTGGGATTGGTTTATGAATATTATTATTTAGAAATACATGAGTGATATTTTTTATAATTGTATAATTTTTGTAATCGGAAATTATTTTTAGTTGATTTTAAAATATGTTTTACGCACATCAAGGCTTCTATAACATGTCTTAAAGATGATATTTACTCAAAAATTGATCTTTAAACAAGGAAATATTTATGATTTTATTGAAGAAATGTTTTATAAAATTTTGAAACTGAATTTGTATTTTTTTGAAAACTTAGAAAAATCGAAGCATTAATTATGTAAGGCTAGGGACATATTCCAGCATTATTGATTATAGAACAAATATGTGTATATTTTTTTATCCTTTGAATATGGTAAGACTATATATCATTTATATTTATAGTACTTCTTGCTTAGTTTTCACTTGCATGTCCGTATACATTTTCCCATATGCGAGGTCCATGTTGTTCTTGGGTCAGTACCTGAATTTCTTATTTCATGTTTGGTTTCTCACATATTTATATTTTGAGATATGGATATTTTTGATTGACTTCATTTATTTACCTTTCATGTTTATATTGATATTATTATAGATTTTTTTATGAATTATTTTAAATTAAACTAATGAATATTTATGAGAAATGATTTTTCTTGAATTTTGTTCATAAATTTTTCATATTATAATGACAAAACATAGTGTTTCATGGGGGTAAATATTTTATATATTATTTAGTCTCCTCATAATGATATTCATTGCTCACATATAGCTTTTTTACTTTGGGAAATGGTAGTCATGGTTTTGTAGGACAAAAGTGAATGGAAGGGAACCAAGTGGCACTGTTACTTCTCTTGGTTGATATTTCTCTCATAGTTGATTGGAATTACAGTGACTGATAATCACATGGAGACATGTTTTTTCCCTTCATTTTTTTCTTCTTCTAGTATTAACCATATACTTTTCTTTGTGTATATCATGGATTTTTACAAGTTATTTTATGTTTTACTCTAATCATATATCATAATTTTTACATGATTCATGTTATATTATAATCTTATAGAAAAAATTATTCTGAAGGATTATATGTTAACACCTAGGTTCTTGGTAGAAGCCCATAGATATGGGAATGGGATTTGAGTATTATGTTGATATAGCTTAAATAACATGTTTTGTTGACCTAGGATGATTCTTAAAAAATGGAATCATATTTTTCCCACCCAGAATTATACTCAGACAAGTATGGTTTGTTTTGGGGTTTAGTAGATTTGATTTAAGAGTTTTCATGACTAAAGGAGTATATTACCAGTATGTTCTTAATCACCATTTTCTATTATTCCACATGAGTTACCATGAGACATCCAGAATAAATTTTCAATTTATATTTTTATGATTCATGTATTTGTATGATGACATATAGAATACATTTTAATTGATTAAATTTCATAAAGATGTATAAGTTACCTTTAAACAAGCTCACAAACCGTAAAGAAAAACAATTTTAGAAAAAAAAAACGATCTTTTAACATAAATCATAATTTAATTTCATTTATTTCCCTTCAAAAATAATAAAATGAATGTTAAAATATTATATTGAAAATATATTCTATAAATTTTATTTTTAATTCAATTTATATAAATTTAATTATTATAAATTAAATTAATATAAATTAAATTTATTTATAAAGATACACACATATTGTGGACACGATATGTGTGTATCTTCTTAAATTAATTTCATATATATTATTTTCATTTATATTAATTATGGTTGTCATGAAATTTATATATTTTATTTTAAATATAATATTTTAACATTCATTTTATTTTCTTAATAAAATTATTGAATGAATATTTTCATTTATGTTAAAATCTCATATTCTCAAAATGGGTTTTCATTGCGGTTTGTGTGCTAGTTTAAAAACAACATATACCACTTCATGAAATATAATTAATTAAAATGCATTCCATATATTTAAAATATATAATTAATATAATTTAATATGGTCAAATTTATTATTTTTCATAAATAATTGTAAAATAGTAGTTTTTTACAAAGATAATGGTTACAATATGTTTGTTGGCGGTGGGGTTTAACAAAGAGATAAGGCTTGGATTTCGAAAAAGACAATTAAAATTAATTATATTTGAAAATATATCAACCTGATGATATCATAGCTTTTATTCCATTCCAATTTAGAGGCACTACCCAACAAAGCACCCTAATTTCATTGAAATCATAAAATCAAATTCTATTTGTGTTCCCCTACTAAAATATAAAAGGGAATATCTTTCTTTCCATTATTCACCCCATTTATATTTACATATTGGAAAAATATAGATCCAAAACATTACTATATTCTATCCCTTTATCCAAGATAATATGGTCTTCTCATAACACCAATCCTTAATGGAAAATGGTTTATGCCAACGAAGGTCTCTTAAGGAAGAGGTATTAATCCTAGGAAAACACTTTTATGTTTAGTTCTTAATATACATCATATGAAAATATTTTATCCAAAAAATAATAATAATATTGTATCATGAATACAATTTTATTTTATTTTTATTCTTAAAAAACAATTTACCGACTTGTAACCATCAAATGGGTTATGAAAGTATCGCTTGAGAGTATGTGTAGACTACTACTTCCACGTTGTGATATGTTCCATTTTCCCACAATCATATATCATGGTTAGATATTATGTCATAATAAATGTATATAAAATGATATATATATATTAAGAATAGTATTTTGGATATTAAATAACCATGAATTAATTGGAAGGACCATAACATCCAAACCAAAACCTACATGAAAATCAAGTAATTAAAACCTAGAAAGGTGATGATAATTAATAATTGTTAATGACCATGTGATATTATGATATAATTAATTAATACACTACGGAAAAAATGGCCTTTTACAATGATTTATTGGCGATGGAAAAAATAGTCCGTCGAAGAGGTTATTTGTGAGGAGACATGGGGTCTCGTCAAAAAAAAATTTCGCATTGTTTGGCACGGTTTGCGAGCCAAACCACGGGAAGGGTATTTGCGATGTGGAGGCACCCTTCCATAGAAAATACCCGGAGTCGGTAAAATACTATTGTCGATTGGGAATTTCCCCATCGGATTTATTTCACCTGCGTTCGCTGTTTGTGACGGGACCCGTCGCAAATACCTGACAACGGTAAATACTATTTGCGATGGGATATTGCCTCGTCGCAAATAGTGTGTCCGCAGGCCACTATTTGCGACGTGACCCATCGTGAGTACCCTTTTAACCACCAGAAATAATTAATGCAGCCGAAGGTATTTGCGATGGGTCCCGTCGCAAATGCCACCGTTGTAACTAATCTAACCTATATAAACAACCATCCATTTTTTTATTCTTCCTCTCAATTCTTACTTTCTCTCTCTCTCTCTCTCTCTAAACCATAAATTTAGAGTGAAAATTAATGTGAGTAAAAAGTTTTTCGTAAAAGTTTTTGAAGGCGTCTCCACCAAAAAGAGATCATGTTTAATGGAATTTATGTTTTATTTAACTTAATGTTTATTTTATTTTTTTATTTTAATTTTAATTATTGTTAATTGGTTGTAATTAAATTTTATTTAGATTGTTTTATCATTAGTATTTATTTGTAATAGAAAATTTAAATTATTAGTACTAGTCATTAATAATTAGTAGTAATTAGGAATTATTATAGATAAATAGTAATGTATATGCATAATTAGTGATAATTTGTAATTAGTTGTGGTAATTTGCCGTAAGTAATAATAATTAATGCTAATTTTATTAATTAGTGGCAATTAGTAATAATTTGTAATAAATATTAATAATTAGTAGGAATAGTAATAATTAATAATAAAGAGTAATAAATAGTATTAAATAATAAACTATAAAAATAAATATTAATAAATAGTAATAATTAGTATAAATAGTAACAAATACAATAAATAGTAATAAAATCAAATAAATAGTAATAATTAATAATAAATTGTAATAAATACTAATAACAAGTAATAAATAGTACTAAGTGCTAATTAGTGGTAATAAGTAGTAATAAATCGTAATAAATCGTAATAAATCATAATAATTAGTAATAAATAGTAATATATAGTAATAAAGAGTAATAAATAGTAATAAATTGAAATAAATAGTAATAAATAGTAATAAATAGTAATAAATAGTAATAAATAGTAATAAATAGAAATAATTTGTAATAATTAGTAATAATTAGTAATAATTAGTAATAATTAGTAATAAATAGAAATGTATATTAATAAACAGTATTAAATAGCAATATTTTGTAATAATTGGAAATAATTAGTAATAATTAGTAAAAATTAGTAAAAATTAGTAATAATTATTATTAACTGGATATAAATAGGAATAAAAAGGAATAAATAGTGGTAATTAGTAATAATTTTGAATAAATAGTAATAATTAGTAAAAACATAGGAGAATAGTAATAAAAACAAATAATTAGTAAAAATAGTAATAAATAATAATAAATAGTTATAATTAGTGATAATTTTTAATCATTAGTAATAATATCTATAAAATAGTAATAAATAAAAATTAATAGTAATAAATAGAAATAAATAGTAGTAAATAATATTAAATAGTATTAAATTGTAATAAGTAGTAATAAGTAGTAATTAATAGTAACAAGTAGTAATAAGTTGTAGTAAGTAGTAATAAGTAGTAATAAATTGTAATAAATAGCAATAATTAATAATAATACTTATTAATTAGTAATAAAAATTAATAATTAGTAATAATTAGTAATAATTAGTAATAAATAGTAATAATTATTAAAAATTAGTAAAAATTAGTAATAATTTATAACAATTAGTAATAATTAGTAATTTATAGTAATAAATAGTAATAAATAGTAATAACTAAAAATAAATAGTAGTAATTAATAATAATTAGTATAAAATAGTAATAAATAGTAAAAAAATAGTAATAAATAGAAATAAAGAGTAAAAAATAGTAATAAGTAGTAATAAATTGTAATAAAGAGTAATAATTATAAATAAGTAGTAATAAATAATAATAAATAGTCATAAATTTTAATAAATAGTAATAAATAGTAATGAAAAGTAACAAATAGTAATAAATATATATAAATAGTAAAAAATAGTAAAAAACAAGTAACAAATAGTTATAATTAGTAATAGTTTGTAATAATTATTAATAATTAGTAATAATTAGTGATAATTAGTAATAATTAGTAATAATTTGTAATAAATAGTAATAAATAGTAATAAATAGTACAAAATACTAATAAATAGTAATAATTAGTAATAATTAGAAATAATTAGCAATAATTACTACTAATTATTAATAATTATAAATATTTATGAATAATTTTTAATTATTATTAATAATTACTTATAATTAGTAATAATCAGTAATAATTCATAATAACATGTAATAACAAGTATTAACTAGGAATAAATAAGAAAAATTAGAAAAAATTGGAATTAATATTAATAAATAGGAACAAATATGAATAAATAAGAATAAATAAGAATAAATAGGAATAAATAAGTATAAATAAGATTAAATAGTTATAAATAGAAATAATTAATAATAGTTATGAGTAAATAATAAAAAATTAGAATAAATAAGAATAATTATGATTAATTAAGAAAAATTAGAAAAAATTATGAAAAATTAGGAATAATTGTGAAAAATTAGGAAAAATTTGGAATCTTTCGGGAAAATTAAGAATCATTAGGAATCATTAGGACTAATTAGGGATTATTAGGAATCAATAGAAATCATTAATAATTGTTAGGGAAGGATTAGCATAAAATTTTGGAAAGATTAGGGAAAGATTGGGGATAGATTAGGGAAAGATTAGGGAATTATTAAAAATGATTATGGAAATATTACTAATAATTAGGGAAAGATTAGCAACAATAAGGGAATGATTAGTAATAATTAGGAATAAAATTTAATAAATTTTATGAACTCGGCACAATTTCCAGTGGATTGGCGACACACCATTTTTGCGATGAATCTTCACCTTTCAACTCTCACGGACTCAAAACATTATAAAAAAAATGTGATTCTACGTAAGAAAATCCATAATCGTATGCAATATATTGTTTATGAATTCACAAGACTGTATTTTTTATAATGTTTTCAGGCAGTGATAGTTGGAAGAAGATGATTCATCGACGAAAATGGGGCTTTTTTCTGATGACTCATTTACTTGCATCTTTCGCACACAAAAATCACAATGATGAATCTGTTCAGAGTTACAATTTTTCATTCTCATGTAAATGGGAATGGATATGTGTACCTCTAAGCAGGTTCTTCATTGTGATTTCAGTGTGTGAAAGTTGAACTTAAATGAGCCGCCAAAAAAAAAGAGAAGTCGTCAATCCACTGGAAATTGTATCATCTATAATTAGTGGTAATTAGTAAGAAGTAGTTGTAATTATTTACCTTCTCTTTTTTAGATAGTGTTTTTCATATTTTATATTATTCAAAAATTATAATGATTTTATATTTTGTAGAAAAATCTGGAACCAGGATGTCGGCACCAGTCATTATTAGATGATCATGCTAGGATAAATCAATATTGAAATCCAAATGGTTCTGTTTTAAATCATATATATATTTACAGTGTTAATGATTTATTATCATTTGCGTCATCAAAATGAAAAAAAAATTCCAAAGTAATAATTAAGTGTCCATGTAAATGATGTGCTCTGAGAACATATGACACATTTGAAAAAATTGGGGGACATCTCTTGAGTTTTGATTTTCAACTAGATTAGGTTTATTAGGATCAACATAGTGAACACAATTCCAAAATAGATACTAATAATTTGACTCTAGATCCATCATAGTTTCAAAATATATTACATGATGTTTCAGGTCTATCTGTTCAACAAACTGAAACACAAAATGATATTGATTTAACTCTCGAGTTGGCACCATCTTAATTTTAATAGTTGTTAAGGCATGCTGAGGATTCATTATATACTGGGTTCAAGATTAGAAAATTAGAATAATTTTCAAAATTTATGGATATTAAAGCATATAATAAATGTCAAACAACTATTTTGGATTGATATTATATTTGTTTAAGACACTGGTACCTGAATGAAATGAGTTGAAACTAAATTACTATGAGAGAAAGCGGGTAGTTTAAAATATAGGCCTCAATTATCAGAAGATTCATGAACAAGAAAATTACCTCATCGTATATTCTGGTGAATATGAGTCATTGAATAATTGTACCACATGTGGACTAGAGAGGTATAAAGAAGCTCAACCGGGGATGTCTAGATTGATTCAAGATAATAAGTTGAGATATTTTTCACTTACACCAATGGTACAACAATTATTTATATATCAGAACACAAAGAAAATGATATCATTTAATAAACCAAATATTTCAATAAATAAAAGCCTGAATCATCCATCTGATGGTGATTCATAGAAACATTTTGATAGAGTAATTCCATCTTTTGCTTTATAATCCTAGAACGTATGATTATGTCTTCTTACTGATGATTTATATCTGTTTGGTTCTTATGGTCATTAGTATTAATGTTGTCCAGTTCTTATAACTCTGTAAAATTTACCTCCATGGATGTTAATGAAGGAGACTTATATCTTTTTTACCTCATTAATCCTAGGGCATCCAAAAAATAATATTTATGTTTATTTGAAACCATTGATTGATGAGTTAAATTCATTATGGTGTAATGGTGTGAGTACATATAATGTTGTTGAGAAACAAAATTTCCTACTAAGTGCGGCTTCAATGTGGGAAATTAGTGACTTCCTGCAAAAGGAATGTTATCTGGCTGGAGTACATATGGTCTGAAATCATGTCCTTACTATATAGGAGGTAATAAGCATTTATTATCGTCAAAGTAAATGAACCTTTCTATTTTTATTGTCATCACAGATTTATTCCCAATGGTCAACTTTTTCAGAAGAACAAATCTCATTTTAGAAAATGAATAATTGAAATAGATGAACCTCAAAAAATGATCTTAATTATAGAGTTGAAATCAGTTGTATATTCATTACCTCCCATTACATTTGTACCAACAATAAACCAACAAGAAATTTTATGGCTTTGTGAAATAACGTAATTGGATAAAATAAATCATTTTTTTGGATCTTCTATATTGTCAGATTTGTTGGTCTGCTAATGTTGGATGTCATGCATATTGAACATAACTTTTTTGATGATATATTTCATATAGTTTTGGATACACCCTGTAAGACCAATGATAACGTAAAGTCATGATTAGTTCTTGCCTAAATTTTATGGCGACCAGAACAAAATATTTTTGAAAATATTAGATAATAGAGGTCAATGAAGTCAAAATTAACTTATTGACATTACAAAGAGAGTAACTTATTAGTTTGTTAGTGGATTTCATAGTTGAGTCTCCCAGATGTTTATGCTTTCAATTTGGGTAGATATGTTAAGAATGGTCATATTATAAGATTAAAATGTCATGATTTCAATGTTATAATAGAAACAATTATCCTGATTGGATTAAGAGGTGCATTGAGTTCTATGATTTGGGATTTGATAAAAGACATATCAAATTTTTTCAAGTCATTTGGGTGGAGACAACATACTATGATGCACTAAGGAAACTGGAAGAAGATGTTGTTGTAATTATAAGTAAACTGGAAAAAATCTTCCCACCGACTTTCTTTGAATCAATGGAACATATAAAATTACATTTTCCACATGATGTAAAATATGGAGGTCCAGTATAGTTTTGATGTATGTAACCATTAGAGAGATGCATCCAGAAATTGAATAAAAAGTACATAACAAAGCATCAATTGATTTCTCAATTGATTAAGCTTATTTGCAAGAGGAAATTTATTATTCTACTCTCATTATTTTGAATCTAAATATCCATTAAATAAAAACATCATGGGATAGAACAAGGGGAATATTGATGATGAAATGGACAATAAATTATAAGTTTTTAATCATCCAAATCATTGATTCGGTGGGGATCAGGAATGATGGCTTTAACTAGACGAACATCACAAAACTCATACATATGTTCTCTCAAATTTGAAGAAATGTCATCAGATTTATTGTGAGTGATTATATAACATATTCTATAATTTATGTTATAGTAAGTAAAATTATTTTATTTTTAGGTTATATGATTATCGTATCAATAAACCACTTCCACAAATTACAACAGCTGTTGTGGATGAACGCAGGAAAAAAAATTCTCAATGGTTTCAAAAACTGGTAACATAAATAATTGGTGGCTTAACATGTCAATTCAGTTTATTATTTATTATATTGATTATTGTTTTTCAAATTTTCATGTCTCTTAACATGATGATAAAATTGATAAGCAAATGTGTATATTGAGTTACCCACTATCCAAAATTGTCAAATCATATAATTCATATATGGTGAATGGTTTTTGATTTCAAATACGAGCAAATGGGGAATAAAACAACAATGAATAGTAGAGATTTGTTGGGAGGATATCATCATAGAGAAACTGATGTTGACTTTTATAGCATGCAGGATGGGATTATTGAACTGTGTTATCTATAAAAAAATTATATAACAATATTTAAATGTTGGTGGTTGTGTACTGAGAGAGTCTTGCATGTTCATCCGACTCAAGGAATTATCAATATTAAATATAAAAGTCTCATTTAAGTAAATAAAACATTTTTACTGGATTAATTGGAACACCAAATTTATTACACAATATACTGTCCTAATTCAAGTGTCTTGAGTGATTGGTGGAGTATATTAACAATGAAATATTAGGAAATCATTTTACTCAAAGTTAATTTTGTTCCACTGAAGTGAAGGAAATTGAAATTGTCAAGAGACTACATTAAATCTATCATTTTCGCAAAGATACATGAATATCAATGATGACACAAAAAAATTTAGGGTCAATGGTGACAATGATGTCAATGATGTTACAAATGAATTTGAAATGATAAGAGATAATGAAACTGAAACTCATATGGATATTGAGGACGTCGAGGAGGAATATGAAGATATTGAAATAATCAGTTATGATGATGATTTAGATGGTGAACATTGACATAGTTAAATATAAGTTATAATCATAACTAATATATATATATATATAATAGTTATTTTTAACTAGTTGCTAATAATAATTATATTGTGTTTTAGATGGATGATGATCTATTTATTCATTTGGAGGAGGGTGACCTACCTTTGGATGAGATGGATTTGGGATCATATGACCCTCACCCTACTGGCAGTTTAGGGGGTACGTGGAGGGGGTGCGGTCTTTAACCACTGATGATTCCTAACCCTATCCACAAGCGATGTCCGCATCTTGTCTTTGGTCTACACACGCTGAGGTATGATAACCTATGTATTTTAGTTATCTTTCATTAATTTATTTATATACTATATGTTTGATTAATTTTTCTTTTTTCACTGTTTTTCACATATAGTTGTTGGAAGGGGGAGTGCTATCTTGCAAAATTATTTTTCTCATCCATTGATCACATGGGAATAGATTCTCATTGATGTGCAGCTCAGAATGTTCAATCATTGGCTGGTACGTAAATATATAATATTTATTTTGAAATATATTTAATTAATAACATGATATTAGAAATTATTAGTAATGTTTATTGTATCCCATCGATGATAGAATGTGTGTTCTTACTAACACGGAATGGGAGGGGTCAATGCAGGACCATTTTCATTAATTTTTTCACAATTTGAGAAAGAAGACCATAAAGAAAGGGAGTGATATTATTTTATGAGTTGTGTAGAGCACACCGACTGGAGTATATTTTTTCTCATGTCTGGGATGGATTATGTTCACTCTAGTTGGGTGGTGGATTTTAGAGGAGATCTTCATTGGGTCAGCTGAACTGGGGGAGATAGGAGGTGACACATTGAACTGGCAGCTGTACATTTAGTACGAATATATACCATATGGAAATTATCTTTTATAATTATTGTATTTAACATTAAATATAAGAAGTTTATTTTATATTTATATATGTAGTCGTTATTCCTGATATTATGGAATAAGATATTTATCATAGGATGTACAGTGATCCAGGCACTAGAGAGATTAGAGTTGATCACTAGTGTCAGATTGTGGTCAATATTTTTTTTCAGTTTGACAATTAACTGCATATATAATATTTTCTATAATTTAATTTCTAATTTGAATTGAAGGAGTCATATGAGGCCTAAAAACTATCAAACAAAGGCTGAGAGTCTGGATGAGATGACTGATCAGATTAGTGCCCACCACTTTTATGAGGTGGTATGGATGTCGGAAACCTAGTATTCATTTTAGAAGGGCCCAGTAGTTGGTATCATCTCTTATCTAACTCCTAAGACTTATTCTGGAATTACTGCGATGTCCGCATACAGGTTGAGGGGAGCTCAGGGAGAGGTATCAACTTCTGGATCACTGTATTAGGAGCAGCTGTGAGCTAAAAGTGAGATTATAAGGAGTTTGTAGAAGTTAGTAGAAGAGATGTGACAATAGTAGGAATAGCATCAACAGTACAAGGAGGATATGCATCAATCGTAGCAGGAGTAGCAACACGAGGAGGAGATGCGTTGATGGTAGTAGTAGTAGTAAGAGAAGATTGATTGCATGTGTTCTCTAACTCATAGTTTAGGGATTGAGTCTCCTCCACCATCTCCTCTATCTCCTCAACCTCTTCTAGAAGACTATCCCCCCAATGACTTTTTATTATATTAAAAACATTTAAATTCAAGATTTGTTGTAATATGAACTATTTTCCATTTTTGACTTTTATATTGGTTTGAATATTGTATAATTTAATTTTTTTAATATCTTAATATTTTATTATTTATTATTAGTGTTATATTTTTTAATGTTTGTTTACTTTAATAATAATAATAATAATATTTTATGAATATTTTATATTTTTTTAGAATATATATAATTTTAATATATTTTTTTATTATTTTAAAAATATTAATATTATTTTTTCATTATTTTTTCATTATTTTATTAAATATATATTTTTAATTTTATTCACAATATGCGATGAGACCTTTTGCGACGTGGTCCTATTACAAATAGTTAAAATATAATTTTTAAATAAGTATTTGTGGGGAGTAAAAGGGACCGTCACAAAAACATATTTGTAATAGGCCCTTCGTAAAAGGGTTTGATATATATAACATATAAAAATGGAGAAGGTATTGAACTGGGAAAACAGGCTCGTCACAAAAACTATTTGTAGGGGGCCCATAGCAAGAAATTTATATATATAATGTATATAATTAGAGATATATTTGAGATGAGAAATTTTCCCACTAAAAATATTTTTTTAGCGATGGTCCCATCGTAAAAAAAACTATTGGTGACATCGTTTTCTATGACGGGATATTTGCGACGAGACCTCATCCCAAAATCTCATTTGCAATGGGATCCCATCAAAACTAGGATGTCGCAAATACCTCATGTTCCAATAGTGATATATGGTATTATAGGTATGAATGGCATTATATTTTAAAATTATACTAAAGTTTAATTTATTATATACTGTCTTAGAGTTCTTATGAATCTAGAATGACATGAGGTCAGGGTTTTATGTTATAATCAAATTTTATCATGATTTCATATAATTTTTTAAATGATGTAATTATTTTATATATCCCTACAATATATTATTTATTCCATTATACAATGGTTATTTATTTATATTATATTTTTCTCAATATTTTTATTCTCTTTATATACTCAATATATTGAATGAATATTTTTCAAGAAAATATTACTTTTTCATTTCTTTTCAGTCAATAATCATTGCTTCCTGGTAAATATTTTATTTATAATAAATTTGATAATGTTTTCATTATTCATCAAAGATAATTTAAATTCGTTTTTTGAAATATGATTTCTCTATTTTACATTGATTAAAATTAATATTCTTTTTTTCCACAATGTGTTACATTTTACATTTTATCAAATGTGGGGATGGAATTCTATTTATTATACACTACATGAACCAATATCCTCGAAATCATGAATAAATTATTAATTTAATATTAAATAATAAGTTTCCATTATTATTTTTGAAGACAATATATTTCATAATATTATATAAATTTTAATATTTGTAATAAGTTATTTTTCTATGATAATGGAATTTCCCACAAGAAATGTTCTTTTTATGGTATTTTCCTAAATAATCAAATCCTTTATTATACATGACAATTTAATGTGGATATGATCTAATTTTTCCATCATTTTTATTATTTATACAATTTATGATTATAATAATGAAATTTTTATGAATTATATATCATTTACCCATGTTATGAGATGAAAATATGAGAATTGTATTAAGACCCTACAGAATAAATATGTATGGTTTTCATTATGTGTTGGGTTAGACAATTAATAGATATACATCTAATGTAATTGGTAAATAAATATATCTCATGAGATATGAAATTCTATTATGAGGAGTTAAAAACCTTATTTAAGGAACATTGACCAATAAAATAATTTTAACAGTGAACCATGACTATCGAAATTGTGTAATGGGTAGTGAACCCAATCCACTTTCATAGTCTTTAATGTGAAACATAAATAATGAAATGATTTTATAAAGTTATTTATATCCCATAAACATATTTATTATGATTATGATATTTTATCATGTTTCAAGATTAGTTATGTATGATTACACACTCTTACATATTATGTTCATTGATTGATAAATCTGTACAAACGTTTTCATGGTTATGGTATTTGAATTGGTATAAATAATTTTAATTTTGCAATGTTAAAATCATAATCTCATATAATTATGAATTTATTATGCACTCATATGATCATTTATTGGATTCTCTTTTAATTATCCTTAATAATATTATTTATTTTCCATTTCTAAATATTCCTTTCCTTAGGATATGGTGAATGGTTTTAAACATGTTATTTATATGATGGTTGATAATAGTGATGAGCATAATGGGAAATGATGTATATTTTTTATGTTCCTATCTTTTATGTATCATATTTTACAAATAAAATAAAACCATTATGGTTTGAAGTGGATAATTTTTGTATATAATTAGTATTACAAAAATTATATATAATGTTTATATATGGGAATTATTTAGTCTCTATATTTTGTATCATAAAAATCTTTATATTCTTTTAGAAACCATGATGAGATAAATTTCATGATAATCCTTTGGATAACCGTTCATATAGGAGAAAATTCTATGTTATGGAAATGTAATGAGTGTTTTGCAATGAAATATATTCCATTCTAGATTGTATTAGAGGAATTCATACTTTCATATATATATCTAGAGATAATAACCTTAAAATTCATCAGTTAAATATATATCGACCATTATTCTAGTTCATAGTTAATGAGACTATACTATTCACCTCATTTGAAACTCAAGGGGGATATGATTATATTAATAAATTTTTTTCTCATTACTCATTAAAAAATATTCAAATAGATGATTGATGTGAAAAAATATAGTTTAAATCAAGGGTTTAATAGAATTAAAGTGTGGTTTCATTATTTATATATGTTATTAATGATTTTTATGATAAATCAATTTCATTAACAATGTCTTGGGTTTGTTAAAATAATTTTAGTTTAAGAAAGTGAAAAGAGTTGGAACAAAAAAAGGTGATGTGTTTAATCTTATTCTCAAATAATTATGTACTCTATTTGAGAAACTTTTTATGAATTGTATAATTTCATAAAATTTTTCAAGAAAGGACATTTCAAATACTCAGTGATTATATGTTTCATTTATAGTAAACAAATCCCTAAAAAATGTTGATCATACATCATGTCTATGAATCTCACCCAATTTAAGTATGTGGGAATGTTCATCCATCAATTATTTATATTCTTCAAAAAAAATCATGTTATATTATGCATCGAGATGATTTCTTTATTTCACAACCAAATCAATTATTTTATAGGTATTTCACATTTTATATTGTGAACCATATTATGATTGAAAATATAATCGAGGATAAATAAAAATTTAATATTTAAATTACATACATGGAATGGGTTTTTTTTCTGCTAAAAATGGATATCTATATTATATGGTAGGGAAGAAACATAACATCAAAGATATGTCTATTATGATTAATTTTGTTGAAGTCTTTCTAAAATATTTATGTTGACTTTCTATGAAATGTTAATGTGAGTTTTGTTAAGAACTCATTACATGTTCTACACCTATTTTGAAGACTATATATAGAATGAAACTAATTAATTTATAGTAATTAATGGAAAATTACCAAGAGAATATTGAAAAGATATTCATTTGACCATATTTGTCATGATGGTGTGCATCAACAGATTTTATTAAGAAGGAAGATGGAACAATGTGACCAATAATTTATTATCAGGAATATAACTTACTTCTAATCATAATTGATTATCCCTTTATCCTTATTGATGATTTCTTGTTCAATTATGAGTATATTGGTATTTTTTAAATGAATTATATTTTATTTAGATAAAAAAATTTGAGGGTAAAATATAAATATATACCCAAGATATCCATCTATTATTAGTATTGAAACTATGAATTTATTTTCATTTTATTTGTTCTTTGAAATCCCCCGTATATCAACGCTGATTTAATTAATTGAGACATTGGATGTCACCATAATTAGATTGTGGTTATTTTTATAGAATATATTCGTATATATTATATAAGAAATGAAGATCATGAAGATCACTTAAGGATTTTACTAATAACCCTACTTGAAGAGATGTAATATAAAAACTTTTCCCAGTGATGATTTGTGATATATAGCGATTGTTTTGGGGGTTATATAATCTCATGTGTGGGAATATAGTTTAATCCATTAAATATTGAACATACTAAAAATTTTCCTAACACCCAATGTCTATAATATATAATGTTTTTTTATTTAATTTATATTATGATTATTTTGTAGAGGAATTATCATGAATATCTAATCCACTTGACATAATGAATTATAATGGGCTTATGTTCCTTTGGAATGTTGAATGTGAAGAAACGTTTACTGAAATGAAGGGTTGTATGGTCAAAAAATCTGTTCTAACAGTTCCTTATTTTAGATAAGTGTTTTTTATTTTTGTTTAGGTATAAAAATATGTTGTGGGTGGGTTACTATATAGAATGATGTATTACTAGGTTATTGGTCTCAAAAATTAATTGGTATTGAATAAAATAACCGATATCATGATTTAGATTTACTAGTGGGAATATTTACATTACAGATCTAAAGGAAATATATTTATAGACAAAGGTGTGCCATATATACTAATAAAAGAAATTTTAAATTAGATTTTTAATAAAAAAGAGTTGAATAAATTAGATTTTTAATAAAAAAGAGTTGAATATTAATCAAAGTTAATATTTTTGGTTGACTAATGATGGTTTCTATGTACATTAACACACTAGGAAAGCGATAAAGGAGGAGGATTCTATGAAACAAAAGGACAATTCTTTTTATCTATGATGAGGATAAAAAAATAATCAATTTATTTTATTTTAAATATTGTACCTTTTAAATCATTAATTAATGGTATAAATATTACTAAAATGGGCGTTTATTCATATATCCTTGTGAACATTAATAAGGAATAGAAGGAGGAGGAGAGCTTATAAAAAAGGTTAGAAATACTCCTAAGGTAACCATTAGTTTTCATTGAATGATAATATTAGGGAATTAATTATTTGTATTATCAATTAATTTCCTTAAAACGAAATATTGGAAGAAACTTATTATCAATTCATCTATGAATTATGAATATATATAGAGATCTGATTGATTATTTCTCATAAGGAAACCAAAATCGAGAAAATATAGTGTTTTTATCTGAGTTATCGATATGTCTTGATGTTAATGCTTAGAAAAAAAATTATGAAGGAATGTTATAAACCTTACCAATAATATAATTGAAATAGGAAAACTTCCACATGTATTTTTCCACTAGACTCCACAAAATTTAATATGTAAGGAATGTTCATAGATTTGTATTTAATCACCTTTTGTATCAATCACCCATAATTTCTATCGATGAATATTTCTCCATTTAATTGATTTCTAGGATATTCATTAATAAAATTGTAGTTTTGCATGGATTATCACATTCTATAGTATCAGGACCCTCTCTGAGGGTTACCTTGACTATCTAAATATGTTTTCTGCAAAATTAGTATACTGATTTATGTTTTTGTATTCCATTCATCCATATATAAATGGTTAGTCTGATAGGACCCTTAAAAACTTTGAGGATATATTGATATATTCTTCTCTATATATTAAAGGTGGTGAAGACATACACCTTCCTCTAGTCAAATTCGCTTATTAAAATTCCTTTGAATCCATCATTAAAATGGATCCTTATGAATCCATATATAGAAAAATGTGTATAAATTAGTTATAATGGTGTTATGTTATGGTTTAAAATATATTAAAACCAATTATAGACGAGCAAATGGTAGATAAGGTTATGTCCATTCACAATCACAACTAGGTATCTCAGAGTTAAATAAGATTTTTGTTTCAATAATCAATGATATCTAGAATATGAAGTTGGTTAGAAGGATTCAATATTGATTTACACCTAGAATAATGTTATGATATTAAAATTAATGAAACATATAATCCCTAATTATATTGATCCTTTTGATATTCTTTATTGTATTGGGATTATTTTTTATTACATAGACCTCCAAGCAATCCTTTATCAATTTCATAATGTGTTCCGTGTATCTATCCATACAAAGTATGTTTCCAATATTTTTTCATATAATAAAATCATAGGTTATACCATTGGATAGTGAACATTACTATGAATAATAATTTGGTGATTTACTGGATCATAGAGATATTTTTCTTTTGAACAACACTTCATGGTTGGTTTATTCTTTTCTATGAATTAGAAATTAAAGGAAACTACATGGGATTCCAAGGTTCTTTAGAAGCTGAGATATACTTATTTGAATCTATCATATTGATGGAATTTGAAGTGGGAAATTTATTTCAATGTGATTTGAATATAATATCACAATATATTAAATGTGTGTATTTTGAAATAAAATTGATTTATTTGATAGTTTTCCTTACATGAAATCCAGAGTCTATATGTATCATGATATCATTAACCGCTATAACCTAGCCATTAAATTAAAAGATGTTAATATTAATAAATACATTATAATAAATATGTGTAATTTTTTAAATAATTCATCTTTATTTAATATTACATAATAAATAAATACTCAATATTTTATAATGTCATTTTACACTTCAAAAAATATATTTCCATCGATAATGGGTTGATCACATTGTTTTCATGTAGAAACTAGATATGATTTCTGAAATTTTTCAAAACATAATTAGAGCTAATTAAAACAAATTTTAAAATCATTATTTCTAAATTAGCTAATAATGGATTTTAATGTTTTTGGTAAAATGAATTAATTTTTAGTTAATTATGATAAATAACACTTTTAGTAAAAACTATCATATATTTTAAAGTAAAAGTGAAATCATGTTTTGTATATTTTATTAAAGTTACCAAATAATTAATTAATGCGTAATTATATAATCAATTAAATATGAATCCTAATTATAAATAATTTTGGTACGATTTAATTTTGGCCTAAAAGACAATTCTTTTTAAAAACTATTTTTATGTACGCAAAATTTTATTATCCTAATAAAAACAATTATCTATATTTTTAATGGATCTAATTAAATTTAATTTAATATACCAAATAAAAATTTATAACATTAATTTTATTTGTTTTACTTGTAATGTAATGGAATTAAACTATGTTTTATTATTAAGATATATTGTCATAAAATTAGTTTCTATTATAGTTTTACTGCTTATTTAAAAATAAAATAAGAAACATTTATAAATAAAATATAGTATAATGAATGTCATAATAAAAAAATAATTAATATAATTCTAATAGTTTAACATATTTTTTCATTATTATTGGTAATAAATAATAAAATATTGTCACCATGATAAATGGTAAAATGTGTTTTTTGTGGGTGGAGAGAGTGGTTAAAAAAAAGAAATAAGGATGGGATTTCCACCCAAACTTGTAAAATTAATATTAAATAATGCAATTTCAAAATTATCTTATCCTAACTTAAAATAATTATTGATTCTCTCCACTTTCCCTGGAATATGATCTCAGATCATTGAAATCATTTAAAAAATCGTATATGTCGCTACCCTCACATATAGAAGGAACATCATCTCCTCCATTAATCACACCATTTGAGACCTCATTATAAAAAATTACATACTCAAAATAATTCCTTGATTCCTCCCCTTTTCATAGAAATTCTATTATTATCTCAATACGAATAATCTGATGATTAAGGGATATGCCGAAGGAGGTGTCTGAATGAAGCAGTATAAATCATACACACACTCCTTCAAATTTATTTCTTATTATACACCATATAATATTTGATTATAAATAAAAAATGATGGATAAAATATCATAAATATATTGATATTTTTTATGATTATGAAAAAACCATTTATTATATCTCCTATATAAAATGGGAGATGAATATATCACCCATGTGTACGTGTGGACTATTTCCACCATATAGAAATAAAATTCATTTCCACCACTATATTTTATTGTTGGATATTTCATTTGATTTAATTTTTAAATATAATGATTGTATCTTTATTAATATAATATATATTATAAAACCATTATATGACCACAAGGAAAACATGTAATGTCCCCGACCCGGAATCCACTAAACCAGTTCTCCGAGCCGGGTTGTTACATGACCTTAAGTGCGCCTCCTCGTACGCAAAAGGCTGCCGACTAGCAGCGGGGGACTATGTAGTCATGTTGGGAGAATATATCCCCTATTTATCAGATTAAGGCACAACATAATAACCAAAGAGCAGAAACAAAAACCAACAACAAGGAACATGTATAATAACTAATTCCAACTATCAATAAATATTCCATGTCATACTACAAGTGCAAGAGTGAACAAAAGACCAATAATAAAGACACGACCAAAATCCCCAAAATGGTCCCGACTGCAAGTCCAGGACCTCCACCAAGTACTACCCATGTCCACTAATTATCTAGCAAGGACCATTTCCCTTCTCTTGAGCTATAAACATGAAGTCTTCTCGGGTACCCAATGGCGGCCTGAGCAGGGTGTGTGTACAACTCAGTAGGCCACCACCAACGGTGTCTACAAAATATCCAGTATAAAAGTTGTGAATGAAAAAGGAAAATGAATGATAAATTCCTAGTAATTATTTAAGGATCCATTAAACAATTCAGAGCCAAATCCATTACCACTTCCAATACCATTCATTTCATAACATTTATCATCACTTAGTATTTCATCACATTTCCATGGGTTAATCACATACATTATGTTACATGGGTATAAGGCCATTAATCACATGCAAGAGGGTAAAGACATTGTTATCCTATCTCAATAGGACTATCCACTCATAGAAACCATATCCTCACCTCGAAGCCTCAGTCCGGGTGGATGAAATAGTTAGGAGAATAGAACCTCAGTCCCCTTTCCTAACCCATGCATTTTGGGTGGATATTAGAGCCTCAGTCTTCACTCGACCCATGGGTGTAGATCCTCATGTCATACCCCACTGTACGAAGCCATGTTCACATTCTTATATACATTACCATCAACCATCCAAACCATTTCCCTTCGACAAACATTATTCACAACAACCCACTTGGGAAACCACATCATGCCTTAACCCATTAACAAATTACCATTTCACATCATTTAACCATTAACCCTATTCACATTGTTATGCCTATCTCACTAAGAATTCAACATTAAACCCATAATCTATCCCATTGTGGTCTTTAATCAGTTTACACATTAACCCATTTAACCCATTCATCATTCCCATGAAGCAACATTTATCCCATTCCACTTTAACACTCAGGTTATTGCCACGTCTAGGGGCATCACCTAACTTCTCTTCCAAGTTCAAACAATCACTCCAACATGTTTATCAAGGGTTGTACAATTCACTACAAAAAGTCACTTGTTTAATGTCAATCCATAAACCCGGGAAAAGCCGACACATACCATGGATGGCCCTAAATTTGGTCTAGTCAATCCCAACACATCACATGGGGATCGTGAGGGTTCCCATTTTCCATTTTAAACACCAACATTACCAAACATGCCTAGTTCATTCAAAATATAACCAAGGGAAAAAATGAACAAAATTAAACATCCACAAAACCCTAAATAACCATGGGATATTACTTATAGACAACCTACCTCAAATCCATGGTTGAACGCAACATTAATTGAGTCCTTAGACCTCAATTCGACGAACCGTTGGAGCTTAAACCTATAACTCACCCAAAATATAGGGTTTTAGGGTTTTGGAACAAGAGGGAGAGAAGACAGAAACCCTAAACCAAGAACAGAACCAAGGAGGAGATTAGCCTTACCTGGAGATTCAATCCGCATCCAACGACACCAAAAAAACCTTATAAACGATGGAGTTTGATCTCTTGGAGTCCTTGGAAGGTTTGGTTCATGCCTAAGGTGAAGACAGGAGGACGAGAGGAAAATCCCGAGTGAGGTTTAGAAAGCCCATAGTGGAAATTCTTAAAATTTTATTACTTTAAGTGGCCTCATGGTTTGTCAGCACGGTTTGGAAAACCATGCGCAAACCATGCACATGCCACTGCCTGTAGGAGGAGGAGTCACACGGTTTAGCCACACAGTTTGGTAAACCATGCACAAACCATGCACTCACTTCTATCTAGAGGAGGAATGGTCGCATGGTTTCGCCTGGACAGGCCGCACAGTTTGGCTGACTGTGCGCAGGTTGTGTGCCTTAGTCTGATTTGCCCAGACTTCGATTTTTCCATTTCCTGTGCCCCTGGAACACCCCCAAGGCCTCTCACACATTCAAGAAACATTTTTATGTCAAAAAATAAAGGTTTTAACCAAGAACAAAACAAAAAAATACCTTTTCAAAAACCGAGATCTTACACCACAAATTTTGAACCAAAATATACTAGGAAAATGAAGGAGATAACTTCTGAAATGATGATGATAATTGAATATTGTTAATGAACGTGTGATAATATGTTCTAAGACACCATATCTGGTATTATAGGTTTGAATATGGTTATTTAATGTATTTTTAATAAATTTATATTTATTATAGTTGAGCATAAAGTTTTTACGAAGCGTGATAGTCTTGAGGTAAGAGTATTGTGTAACAATAACAATTTTTTTGGGGATTACTTGTGATTAAATTTCATGATGGTAAAATTAATTGAAATATATCCCCGAAATATTATTTATTTTTTGTGTAATATTTTTTTAATAGATTAAATATTTTACTTTAATTTTTTATCACTTTATGTATTCAATATAGTGAAATAATTATTAATGGAAAACCAACATTGTTTTCTCTTTGGTATGGAATCATTCATTCATGTTCATATATTTGATAAAAAATCACTATTTTTTTAAAATTCTATAAATATTATTTATATCCATGTTTTAAATATATTTTTATATCTTTACCATGTTTAAAAATTAATCTTTCAATAATTTTTCAAACGCAATACATTAGACTTTTTACCAAAATTGGGAAATGAATGTTTTGTAACCAACACCCCATGAATGAAATTCCACACCATCATGATTTCTATTTCCTTTAAATGATACATCATATGTTTCGTTCTTAAATTTCAATGAATCTGTTTCATTTAATTTTTATGAAATTTTTTATTTTATATATGCGATTTCAAAATTAATAGGATCTTTTCCTACGAAAATGTTCCAGTGATTATTTAATGATATTTTCATCTATTAAAATATATCTTTTGTTTTTTATTTTTTATTTACAAGGAAAAATATCCAATGATACCATATTTATTAATTATCATGATTGTTATTTATTATGATGTTGAAATGTTTGTGAACCCCACTCTCTAGGGAGATATATCTAAGAAAAACATTTATACACACATTGGTGAGGGGAACAAATAGATTGGTCATGGAGGGTTTACATAGAAGGACACTATGGGAACATGATAACTTACATAATGAGATGAGGGATGACATGCATTCCATCAATATAATTTAATAAATAATTATTAGTTACCCAATCATAGAAAATTTCAATGTATATTATCATGATAATCCACATACATGTAATGAATTACTTATTTATAATAAGATATTTCAATCAAAATAATTCCTATTTATGATTAATTTATCTCTAATGAATTAATTATACTCTTTAACTAAACAATGAATTTATTTTAATTCTCCTAAAAAATTTATTGTTATTTTTTCCATCCTAATTTTATTTAAAATGACTAAATTTATTTAAAATTTAATGTCTAGGAAACATGTATCTTAGTGATAACATACTGAGTACACGCCTGAAATACTCATCGAGTCCTATATACATATTCATTTTACTCATACGGCATGTAGTATATGTATATTACTATAACATTTCATAGAATGAACGAGTCAAATTAATGACACACTTAACATAATTTATTTATGTAGTGTGTTATGTTTTACTGTACATAGTGTATCCCTATGTTATGACATATTCATGATATGATGATATAAATTTTAGATAGAAATCATTTATGATATATATATATATATATATATTTAATCACATGGTGTGTAAAATTATACATTATTACACAAAGACCACATGTCCATAACTTTTTTTTAGTATTATAAAAAAAATTATAATTTTTATAATCATATTGTATAGATGTGGAGTAAAATCCAGGAACACATTTTACATTGTTATTGGCCTTCTATACATAGCACATGCCTATAGACTAGACATGGGGCAATTCTATGAAAATCAATGGTGTAAATTTTTTGTACATGGGAAACACATCATGTTGTATTTCACAAACAAGATTACTACTTACATAACCATTATAGAACCACACATCTCATCTTTAACTATGATACTAAATGTTATGTCAGAAATATATATATAATCATGAGTTATATTGCTAAATTACATATAGTTACAGGGTGTTTCCCTTGGAGCATGTGTTCTTGTTAGGAATAACTATTTCTAAATAATTCCCATTATGTTTTTTTATAGAAATGGAAACACCCAACAGTTCTGTATTCAATGGGACCATCATTCCATAGGCTAGTGTTCGTTTGGTTTATTAACCTATGATACATAATAATTCACATTGGTCGATATGATGGGTGGTACAACTCATCACGTCCTTTGGGGGGGAATTATTTCCTACTCTGGGACTCTCTTATATATTTATTATATGTTCATGAATCCTTCATTAATTCACTTATATGATATAGGTCATCCTAAGATTCAAAATAAATTATTAGCATGTGTGGAATTTAGAATCATCCATTTTTATTTGAGTTTCTTCGTCTATGGAGATATATGTGTGTATCCAAGGTACTCCATTGCTGGAATCCTATTATATACTACTCTGAGATTATTTGTCCATTATCACAATGAAGTAGGTTTTTAATCCACTCAGTGGGGAACTGTAGAGTTTATGGTCATCCAGGTAAATTAATGTCACTCTAGAATTTATCAACATCCCAGGAAAAAGATGTTAACTGTAGAGTTTATTTTTATCTAGGAAGACAAAAGTTACTCTGAAGTTTATCATCTTCCTGGTAGACCGAAGTTTTATAAATGTTGGGATCGAACCCATAGGCGGGATTCATATGTATCCTTGTTAAAGGAATCAAAACCCATGTAATTTGGTTCTTCTTAATGGGGTAGTTCATACCTTTTAAGGACACGTGTTGAGGATCCAACCATTCAGTTTAATGTCACATGGTGAGGATGTTTAGGTGGAAGGTTCAGAGTCAATCTTTAGTGTTGATCTTAATCCGAAAAAACCCAAGGAACATGGAAGGAATATATGCTTCCAAGTTTAATAAGACCCTTCTGGGGATTCGAACCAAATAAAACATGTATGATTTTGAATATTTGGTTTGAACCTTAGGGAGGCTTTCTACATATACCGTTAGGAAGGAAATCCAATCCCAAGTAGTTTCGTAAGTCTTGTAGGGGAGTGTGGCCCTCTAAGAGTAATAGGATGGGGCTTAAACCTAAAAAAGGATTCCCATAAAACTGGGTCTATGAGAGATGTATTAACTCATGGAGTATCCATGGGCGTAATTTTTGGATAACAAATGAGTAGGATTCCCTATTTAAGGGATTTAGTATTGGGGATTACTAATGAGGAGGATGCATGACTAAGTAGATATGATTTCTCCTTTCTTGGATGAGATTGTATGGAGATTAGGCCTTAAGATAAATTTCTACATAACCAAATTATGGGAGGAATCAAATTTCTTGTAGATCATTACTTCAGGTGGACTGCATGGGTTTCATGATCATTAAAATCTTATAATATCTTTTGTGTCATGATTGGTGATAGAAAATACTGGATGTGAAGGATTCAACAACCTACAAAAATAGTTCCTCCTTCACTGGTGGAAGAGTTAGGGGCTATAATGAAAACGTTTGTGGCTATAGTGAAAGATTCCATGGCCTTCACACTTCCCTCACTTCAATTTACACTAAAAATGGTTCAAATTTATAGATGGAATGACAGTGAAGTATGTAGAGTTGAGCAATATTACAACCTCCTACATGAAATTATAAGGTCTTAAACTAGGATGGTTTCCCTAAAAATTTGCCCCGCTAAAGAATAGAGTCATTTTAATGATCAAAGGGAAATGAAACAGTAATTCATAGCCTACATAATAGGGACTGAAGGCTTTGTATCTAAGTGATAAAAAGGGGTGGAGAGTGTCTTATCCCTAGAATGTGCGATTGCTAACTCCTCAACACTGTCCTTAGGATAAAGTTATATATGACCATAGATATTAAATTCTACAAACAACATAAGAATATTTACTCTATGGTAAGAAATGTGTGGGAATACTCTACTCAATGCTATCCAAATCCAAATGGGAGAAATAGAGATGTTGATGTACCTATGGTATTGTAAGTTAGTAGTTCATGGAGGAAGTTTCAAAATGATCCCTTTCAGATATGTGAGCCAATGAAGGAGAAGCTCTACCATGAATGGATATGAATGAGGAAAACTGGGTGGAACACAAGTGGGTGACATGAATGTAGTCTTGAATGAACTGTTTTCACTATAGGTGGTGAACAACAATGATGAATACCCTTGGACGAAACTTGGCTCAAGTATTCTAGGGTCTTTATAGGTATTCATATAAGTGAGGACCATAAATTCATGTTTGTGGAATGGTGACCGTGAATGTGTTATTAAATCCAGGCGTTGGGAGAACTGGTCACACAAGTGTTTTTTATTTTAATCACTAAATTGACTTTTATCTCACTATACCCCCATAATTCCCCTATTATGTTGTTATAAAACTACCTTAGAAGTTTTGAATGACTTGGGTGAGTTACTAGGGAAATCAAAGAAATACTCAACATTTGGGAAATTTTTTTTTACAAAATATAACCCCATGGTACTATTTATATGGAAATGAAGAACCATATGAGGAGATTGATAATGCATGTTGGGTGGTTCTCATGTACGTTCATGCCTCTAGTGATTTGGTCAACCTTGGGCAAACCAATTTTTTAACCTTTGTAAATATTGGTATTCATCATCTATTTTGTCATTATTTTTCTAAGGACTTTTTTTAACTTCTTCATCCATGTAATCAAAAAATGTGTTACTAAAATCCCCCTAGGATTGGATCTGAAATAAAAAAAATGGTCTAATCCCCATGTAAAAATGGGTGAAAAATGAAGATGGATCGCACAAGTTTCCAGGCATAGACGACCATGCATGTCTGTTTCATATGCTTATCATGTTGGTAGACTTTTTTGTCTATATATATTCCCTTCAATTTAGAAAAAAACTCTCACGGTTTAGAATTCCTAGCTCCCTGCACGGAATTATTTCTACACAGATGCTCTTTCTGAAGATTTCAGTCACACAGATTCTATATGTATTTGAGTTTTTCACCCTATCTTATGCGAAAAACTTATGCATTGTAGTTTTACTTGAGAACCATAATTCATTTGTGGAATTTTCATCATTTTAATTTTTTTTCATAATTAACCTATGATGATGTGAATTTCATATTTCTTTATATGTTCAATGGCTCCCAAGTAAATTACAATTGTTTATGAATTGTCTTGCAAGAAAACTGAGTATATGATGAATATCATAGGGAATTATTTCTATGAGATCTCTTATACCACTCTATCTAATCTATCAGGGTATATAAATAAGTATCATAAAGTTTTTCTAAATTGTAATTATCCACCACATTATGGTTATGGTGATCTTCAAGATGTCCTCACACCATTACCAAAGAATTATATTCTGGTCACATGGATTCAATATTACAAGAACATTCCATCTTCCATCATTTATCATGGGGGATAACATATTAATGTTGGGATGGTAAAAATAACCTATGTTAAGCATCATATCCCAGGTTCTATAGATCTAAAACTACACACGGTTTAACTAGAGTCACACTGTTATAGATACATTTTCCAAGATTCACAAATAGATTAATCTGATGGCTGGTATAAAAGTTTGGACTTTCACCCAAAAGGGGGTTTTATGACTACAAGGATGTGGGTGTACTATGTAAGAAAAATTATGAAGAGTTCAAAAAATATCTGGAAAGCATTGGGATCTATGAGGCAGTATGGGAAAGGGAAACATATGTGTATAGGATTGATTATTTTGTGCTAGATCTGCTGATCTGGTGGAGTCCACTGACAAATTATTTCCATATGACTGATGGAGATGTGCGAATTAGATTTTGGGATGTTCATATGACATCTATGGATCTAATCCGTGGAGCTATGTATGATGAATTGATCCTCTTGAATAGAATAGGGAATGATGCTGACAGGAATCCAACATTGACCCTTGAGGTACTGTAGATATCTCAAAAAATACAAAAGGAAAATCCCAATACAACAGGGGATATTCATCTAATGAAGTACATGGGAATTTTCATGAAGGATAAAGGTAAAATCCCTAAATTCAATCATCTTGTGAGTTTTCCCAAGGAGGTAAAGGGAGGAACACCGGACACTTCATGGCCGATTCTAGAAAAATGAGTGTTTGACATGTGAGAAAATGAGATAATCCACAAAATTCATACCCCGACACATATCAATGGTTTTCTAGCTATGTATATCATTATATATATATTTCTAGTCTATGACTATAATGGTTTTATAAGGAGAGGATCAATTTTTTTAGATTACAAGCTAGAATAGTAGAAGATAGTAGGAATGGATACCCATATTCAGGAAAATATTTATAATAGTTTTGTGCAAATTTATAGAGGGAAGTATCATTTCTGAATTAATGTACCATTTCAGGTTTTATGGGGATGGATCATGACTCATTTCAGAACCTATATTGTGTAGAGTGGGAACGAGGTCTTCTGGAGTTTGTTCTGACTATTTATTTAGGATTTCATTAGTATTACCCATATATGCATTACATCTTGTGACATTTAGATAAGGTTGAGAATATTAAAGTATTTCATCTTATTTCCTTATGGGAATACACCCATGATATGGTTTTTTGATGATTTAATAGATAATATTGCATTACGGTCGTAGATATTGGAATACCTCGATGGTGTATTGGATACTCAGATCGATGAAGAAATCATATGTGATACCTTTTATCCTTTTCATTTTCAATGCCAATTCAAATTATTTCAACAAATTCATGTATCCCCTCCATTTCACGTTAGAGTAGAATAAAATCTATTGGTGGATCAATAGTTATGGTTGCTGAAAAATGTGGAAAATACAGGGGAAAGGGTCAATCTACATGTTCCTGATGTTGAAAGTATAATGAATCTGTCATATTATGAATCTTGGATTGAATCAAACCATTAAGTGGTGCTAAATAATTCTTTTCCTTAGGTTAGAGTAAAGTGGCGGAGCATGACAGAACCTTCTCGTTTGGTAGGTTGTTCCTCTTCTTTGGAGGCTGAGTCACTAGTTTCTGGAGTGTGGATAATGAGGCCCCTAGCTCACCAATGTAACCTGATGAAAGATATTGTACACCAACCAAAATTAATAGGGTCACATAATCATCACTGACTGTGGATGCACCTATGTGGTCTAGTCACAATTGAAAAGAAGATAATATGGTTCCATTATCCTATCCACCATCTATAACAGTTCAAATTGGGAATCACATTAGTTCTAAAGCCACAAGATCATCTTCAGAGATGGCTTGAATGAATTCTGAATATGTACAACCTGAGGCAATTCAACCATTTAAGAACCTTTTTTGTGATGATAAAACTACGTGGAAGTTTTTATGTGAGGGGTTTCCTATTACAGGAATAGATCCCCAAGCGTCATCTGATATTCACATTCAGAATAATCCTGATGAAGTAAAAAAATATACCAATAAGATATAGATTCTCATATATGCCACTTAAAATTAAATCCCTAACCAAAAAATGCGTGAATGAAATGATAGATTGTGGCACATTTGGAGGGATTGACACTTCATATTTTGAGTAATAGAGCAATATTTTCAACCATAGAGATGTATGTATCTTTCTTCTCATATTATTTTCTGCTTCGAATTTATATTTTAGTTAATGATTTGTTGCTCAAGGGAAATATAATCATAATTTTATGATGACTATATATAAATTAATTGAAATTTCATCGCCACAGTATAGCCCTGGTGGTACTGTGATTGTGGTTTCTAGATCACCCCATCAATCATGAAAATTATTTCCTGGTTGACATTCCATGGATGATTAGATGACAGGAGTCTTTCCATATCTAATTCATATTTTTGGAGATGATGATTTTAGTCCTCCTATGATAAAAATGAAGAAGTATGTATGTCGAAGAAATAAATCTTTGGAGAAACACTCCATTAAGAGTGTTATGTTTTCCTAACATCATCAATTTTGGCCTTAGCCAAAGAAAGTATTTAAACTTATTGGAACTATAAGAACTTATTATGTTTATTCCCTCATGGATGTTACAAATGACCCTCTCAGAACTAAGGAGGGAACCTCTGAACAGGTTTGGGTCTCTACAAAATAGATGGATTCCTCCACTAAAGAGGAATATTGTCCATAGAAAATATTATCTTCTACGAACACTGCTCACATCCTTGCTATTAGGAGAGAGGAGGCATGTGACATTTCATATTTGATTCATGAGAAGATATATATCATTAGTAGAATTTTATTTCTATAATATTTCAGGTTTTTCTCATGCACAAGAAAAATCCTACAGTGATTGATGCTGACCCTGTGAAAATCATTGAACAAGTTGTTCAGAGAGTACAATCATCATATGAGGGTCATTATCCAACCAATCCACATTTTCTCATATGTTAGACTAACACAAGTATTGGGATGTCATTGGTAGTTATGAAAAAACTTGTCTTGTATTTTGATGAAGTAGGGGAAAATGTTAATATTCCCACCACTTTAGATGATTTCGGGGTATTATATATAAAACCAAATGGATGTAAGTATTGTTTCCACCCAATAAATGATATTATTCATTGTTTCCAAATATTAATGGGTTGAAATTTAAAGCTTAATAAAAAAAATGACAATAAATATAGTTTCTATAAGATACATTCAGATCCTTATCAATCCCACTCTTGAGGAGGAGCCGTATCATGTGACACTTGGAATAGAAAATCATACTGAGGTCTATCTGGAGAATCTGAGAATAATCTAGAATGTACACCTCACCAAGATGTGAGATCCAAAATTGATGAGGCTGGGAATTTTGTAGAGGAGTCTTTTTAGGATGCTAAACTGCTATTGGGTAAGGGTTACCAACCATTTGGATTGTGCTCGATTGTTCCCATTATGATGAAGGTAATCATGATTTTGATTGATCATGTTGGATTACTAGCCACTATGTCTAGGTCTATGGGTGAAACTTCAACATCCTCTCAACTAGCATCAGGATGAAAGGTATGCACTGTTGTGGAGGGAGAAGAACATGGAACATTTTATGTGAAATAATTTAGAGGTATATCCCTACTTATGAAAGCTTTTTTGAAGTGAACCCAGAGTTGTATGGTTCTCTCCATATTGAACATTTCCAATCATGGAATGATATATGAAGGATTGTCTCTACGATATACCTCTAGTAACATTCTTCATGAATCCAATGTCTTTCTATGTTATTCAGAATTTTCAGATTTAATTGTTTTGATTACCATGTAATCCACACTACGGTGTAGGAAACCATTTAGAGTCACTAGCAAGAGCACCAACTTTGGAATGATGTGAAAAAAAGAAAGAATACTTATTAAATTTGATTAATTTTTATTGTTAGTATCTCAAGATGAGTCCAGTCATAGAATAATGTTGGAAATGTTCAATTGGTTGATCAGAGGGAATTTTATTCAAGTTTCATGTCTTCAAAAAGAGTTAGATACTACTAAATAGGAACATAAACAACTTCACCTATCATTAGGAGAAACCTACAATGAAGGAATAAAATCCATTGAAAATTCCAAGTAAGTTCTTCATTATGTGTAGGATTCTGATGATGGTCAGGTGACTGAACATCAATAGGTGGGTGATGGGGATCATAAGGTTTTTCAACAAATAAAATTTTATCTGGAAGGCCTCTTGTGACTTGTGACAAAGGGACTATAGTTTTTGGATGTCTCTATGGGGGTTTTCAGAAAAATGAAAAGAATTTTGTATCTAATCATCTATGTCTTTATCCCTACATCATTATTGGAATTATAATGTTGAAACAAATTTTCATAGAATTAATTTTTTAATTTGAATTATCTTAACTACAATGATAGTTATATGATGCAATCAAATGTTTTTTAATTAAGCCATTGTGCCTAGTGAGTGTAGCTTAACTATTGTGGGGGTCATATGGACAACCCTACAAACACTCTATATTTTTTATTATCACATTAATTTTTTCATAATACCATATGGAGGGGACATAGTGGGTTAGACTTGTCTTTTTCTTAGGATTACCCATTTAGGTTTTTACCTGAAAAACTTATTACTTTTAACATGTATCACTCGATATTGCTTAAACCCTATAGAGTGTAGGTCTTGCAATATGGGACTCAACTTTTATCTACATTACCCATTTCATGTACTCATCCTCGTGAGTACTATATCTATTTTTTTGGCCAGTTTAAAATCATTCATGTTGGAATAATAAATCCTTTATATTATTTCAAATAGCTTTGACCATGATTTCTAAAATTGGAACCCATATAAGGCTTTATCTCTAGGCATTATCTAATATTAATATTTTTAGATACTTGTATGATTAATTTTGACTGATGACTTTTATATTAACCAAATCCAAAATTTGAAGTATAAGAATAGAAGAGGACTCATCAAATAAGAAAGTTACCATTATTTGAAAATCCTGTTATAGGGGAAATTTTATGCATAGCCAATTAGGGCATATAATGTGTACGCAAATAGTGGAAAACTTTGGCTGATAGTATAATTATGTGAGCATCTGAGGCAAGGACAACTGGGGGGCCCATAATGCATAGTCAGGTAAATGATATCTTAAGAATTTGTAAATTATATTTCTAATATACTATAGGGGGAGTATGATATTGATTTATAAAGACCACAGTGGGATAATTTTCCAAAGAAGGATTTCTCTGAATAAAATGTTCCATCTGTGTTGACACATGACATGAATGAGAAACCACTTCTACACAAATGTTTTGTGTGAAGGAGGGATCATTGGTCATGAAAGGGGATTTCAAATATAATGTTGTGCAATTTATATTTATGAAGAAAGGAAGTTAGGGGTTGTTTAGTATAAATTCATCGATCAAGGACATTATGTAATGCAGTTTAAAGTCATGCCACTAGGACATCAGGTGATCTTATTTAAGGTCTTTATCTTTGACCAAAAGTTTTATTGTTCTCTAATTCCAAATAATATGTCTAGGACTATGCTACTATATTTTTGTATGAAATGATGCACTTTTGAAATATGATTTGGGGATTCCCAAATCTGAAGAGTGATATGGGAAAATGGCTAAATGTCATTAGAGGAGGTGTCTTCCAAGAATGAAGTTACCTATACTTGAAAACCACGTTATATTGGATATATTATGAAAGGCCATCATGGGAATATTCTGCATAGCCAAATAGTTCAATCCTTTAGATATTGATCATGTTATTTAGGTGATATTATGAAAGGCTAACCAGGGGCACATACTATATATTCAAGTAAATGAGCTCTCAAGAATGAATAAATTTTATTGAAAAAATTTGATAAATTTTCATGAGATTCATATATTCCAAAGAATCAAGTATGGTTTATGAGAAAATTATCTCAATGAAGAAGAGTTAAATAAATTCATAATTTCAAAATAATTAGAGTAATATAATCTCTATGAAGGTCTATCCCATGGGAAATAAATATGGGGCCTATAGTTTTAGGTAATAATATTATGTCCAAAATATTTGGGAAACAATTAATGATACTATGGTCAAATGACCCAAGTTTATTCCAATATGATTTTATTAGATGAGAGGGTAAAAGTATTATCCATGTTCTTGGATACATTCTGGTAGAGATAAAGGATATGAGACCAGTATGAAAAGTGTAACCACTTTAATATATGGGTTCTTACATACTTTCATCAAAGATTATAGGGATATAAGATGATTCTCTCAAGAACAATGCTACCTCTATATTACAAACCTATTATAGGGTCTATATTATTTAGGCCCTTATAAGGAATATGATATATATCCAAATAGTGGAAACCATTATATGACATGCATGTTATTTAGTTTTCATTATGGAAGGCCAATTGGGGGAATATACTAAATAATTAGTGAAAATAGCTCTTAGTTATCAGACACTCTACCATCAAAAACAGAAAGAACATATTGAAGATATAAATGTACTAAATATTTGTAGTATGTGATGTAAACTAGATAATTTCCAATGCACAATAGAAGTATTTTAACAAATATGGGCCATGAGTTTGGAGTCCCTTACAGAGATCTCACTCATATGCCTAATGGGAATTTATCCGTTTTTTGTGAGCTCTCTAAGGTGAGAACCCAAAATAAAATCACATCCATAGAAAGTTTTATTCATATGTGGGGATGTGGAGGTTTTGTTTTTTATTAGGCCATAACTGGGCCAATGGTTGATGATCCAGATATCACTACATATTTAACATGGGAGATAATGAAGATGCACATTGTTCTTAAATAAATATCCCCTACCCCAATCAAATTCTTGAGTGGAGGATAATTGTGGTTTCATTAAATATAAATTTATACATAATATGAGAACTCATATTAAATATAATTCCATATATTTGACTCATACAAGGGAGAAAATATGCATTATTATCATCATGTTGTGACTGGGCCCTATATTGAAAGTCTGGACGTCATTATGTGTCTCATATAAGTGAGAATCAATTTACACAATGTTCTAGTAATTAGTATTATTGCATAGGTTGGTCCACACACCAGAAGAGGGGGTATGTTTTTTAGAATCATGTCTAGTCCATGATTTAAGGTGTAGGAATCACTATAAATATTTATAGAGAAAAAATAAATCCATATGTTGTTATTTAAATGTTCATTGTAGTTTAATGTCATGCGGTAGGGACATAACTGAACTAATGTGAACTTATTCAAACATTCTGGTTGGGACAGAAAGTGAAATTATGGTCATAATATTATATTTTATATTCATATGAATCAATCCTAATTTGTTCATTAACATTCTCCCTATATATATCTGTTCTAAGTAATGGAATTAAATGGGATTAATGGTTAATCATGGATGAACCCATGATTAGAGATCCATGCATCAGTATATATCTTTTGGGGGAAATAATCAATACACTTATTTTTCATGAATGTTTTTTCCAACACCAGTTAGACATTGATATTGTAAATGGTACTTCGATATCATCCAGATATATGGTTGGGCCAAAATCATGGCGTTTAGGTACCATCATGTATCTCATTGTAATGATAATATACGAATAAATTTGGTAATGTTTCTGTTGGTACATTTCAGTCATACATAATGATAAGGATGAGGGTTTTATTTTCCAAAATTGAATCTAGAGCCTATAATAGAGATTTGGGAACCACTACATATCTTACTATGAGATGAATCAAGCCCCACATTGTTCTAGAAATGTTCCATAAAGTGTAACATCATGTGGTAAAGAAAAATATGAACTGGAATGAATAGATAGAAATATTGCAGTTGGAGCAGGGGATAAGACATAAGTGCCACTAAATTTCATGATGGGGTAAGAATCAAAACATACATAGTCCTTGATTTGATCCTAGTGTAGATTAGATCCACTAAAAATGTAAAGGGGATTAATGATTAATCATGGATGGACCCAGGATTGGAGATATAAGAGACATGATGTATCTTTCTAGGGAAGGACTCAATCCCCATATAGATCTTGAAAATTGATTCCCACACCAATAAGAATTTTATGCGGGAAATAAGGGGCTCTAATAAGTTTCATAATAATGGTTGGTCCAAAAATACAAGGTGGTATGATAATTACGACATATTGTTTTGGGAATGGTTACTCATATAGAATTGTCCCATATCTAAGAAAAGAGAAACTGTTTTATTTATGGTTGCAGTCATCCCAAACATAGGAGATAAGTATCAATACATATCTAATTGGTATTATAATCAAGACACATATAGTTCTTGAAGAAAAATACATGTCTATATTTGACTCATAGATACATGGAATGAAGGAGTATTTTTTATCGTGGATGGACCCATGATTAGAGATCTAGGAATCACTACATATCTCATTGTAATGAGAATCAAACCATACGTCGTTCTTGAATAAATATTACCACTGTAGGTTTGACTCACACTAATTGTAAAAGAATGAGCTTTTCGTTTTTTATATATCATGGTTGGACCCAGGAATTGAGATTTCGGCTTCACTACGTATCTCTTTGGAATGAGAATCAAGCCATCCACAGTTCCTTCATATGGTTCCCCATGTGGGTATGATCCAAACATAGGGAATAAATTATGGTCCAATGACACTAGGGTGTGGAAATGATGTGAGTAAGGCTTATTCATCGAAGCTTCTCATCATTTAAAGGGACCACAAGGAATGTCAACTCATGGTATTTTGGTGAATTGCTTAACATAGAATAGAGGATATTTCAATAATATAGTTTTATATCATAGGGTGAGTATAAATGGTGTTTTATAGTTATAGGTAATGGAACTATGACCTCATGTTATGATGTTAATCATTTCACGACATATACAATGAATCTACACTGTTTAATAATGTGAAACATGCATGATGGATGTAATTCATTTTATTATCATAAAACTAGGACTAAATTTCTGTGATTACAAAAATAACCTCATCGGGAACCATGCATTGGATTATGTTCTAATGGGTTTTCCATCCATTGAGTTTAAGGAGTAATCGTAATTAGAATAGGCCTTATGTATTGAATAAGGCCCTTCCCACAATGGAAAAATCTTTTAAGTATTCTTTCCGGGTATCATTGGAGTCATAATGACCAGAACCAACTCTTCTTGGAGGAATTAATGAAGGTAAGAATTCTTATTAAAGACACATGTTACTATGAGCTGATAGACATCCAAGTGATGTAAGTTATTCAATCTGTTTTCATATATTCACTCAATCTCATCCAAACTTTTTTAGACTTCACATTAATGTAAAATTGAACAGATATGAAAACTCTAAGGGAAGAAAAGTGAATTTCAATGGGAAGATCTTCTTATGTCCTATATACTAATGAGTATGGTATTGATCATGTGGCAGAAAATGTGGTGGTACTATAAGACCATAAGGAATTAAAAAATTTATCATGCCATGATTTCTTATTTATAACCACCATTTTCTATAGTATGATAGACAAGGTTTGTTTTGAAATCCTCTATCTTTCTATTTGTCACTACATGATAGTGGGATGAATGGTTGGATTTGATATTATTTTCTAATATAACTTCCTACCTCAGTAGAATAGTAATTTCTATTTGTTTACCTCAATATGGAATGAGGGAAACTAGATACAGTGATGTTATTAGCTTTTACAATGATAAAAATGATTTTGGCCCAAACTTCCTTAAGAGGTATTGTCTTATCCCATTTTGAGAATAAATCGGTAGATGTAAGGATGTACTTTAACTGCTTGGCCATATCTAGGGGATATGTTCCTAATAAAACCATTCCTAAGGTAGAAAAGGGACAAAGTAATTGAATGTATGATGTAAATCTTGGGGATGATAGATGAAATTAGAATAAACTTTTAAAGAATGGCACTTCATAGAGAAATTTTTGCTACCCTACATCATTAAATGCTAGAAGTATCGAAGCCTTTAGATATGATAAGATGGAATGTACCCAAATTGGTGGGAACTGGAGGCTCTGGCTTGTACTTCCTTCATGAAACTTGTGGTTTCTTACCCATCCATGCATCCGAGATGAATTCCATCAAAGCCTTCTCTATATACGATCCTTTAGTGATTTAGGCCATCATAAAGAGTATTATTAACTTCTCATCCCTAGGTCTTATCTCTTCCAACTATATTTGTTGGAATTACATCTTTTTAGAGATATTATATTGTGGGTGTTATCCATATCATGGTCGGACCAAATGGTTCAAGAATGAAATATATTTCATTGATTACTTTATTCTTATTTGAAAAAAATGGTGAAACCACATGACGATGAGAAATGATGACGATTGTTTTGTCGTGTTTTGGATCTTCTAAGGGAGTAAATATATTTTACAATGCATAATATTGGGTGTATTTTGAGATTGAGACATAAAACAATGTTTGTTATAAGTGAAATTGAACCATTAACCCTCACACATAATCACATAGTGGAATCAACACTTTTTTCTAATGAATATATCATCATTAATCTATTTTATTTCCAACTCTTAATTTCCTTTCACTTCTAGGTAGTTTAGTGGTACATGGAGGGCCTATTCTGAAACTGTAATGAGAGCATGATATTTTCCTCATTATTGGTTGCACATTTTTTGATAATAGGAAGGTGTATGGAAACACTTCACTTTTTGGTAGATAAGAACAATTCCAAGTCCATATTTGTTGAGCTTAGGGTCTTCCATTCACATCCCTATCTGGCTTATAGAAGCATCATCAATGTACATTTCCCATGATCAGAGGATATCCTAAGAAGAGGCAATTTATTCATCAGGTATATTAATATTCAATGAAATTTCTTATAGTGATGGATGCTCAGCACAGATGATTTCCAAGTCTTGTGATTTTACTATTTTTTGTAGCATGAACTATATATCAAACTGGTCCAGAATAAATGCACATTTTTTCAGAAGTCCTATCAATATAGGATGAATGATTAAAATTTTGAGTGGTTATTGTTAGAGATCAAGTGGACTACATGATGATGTTGGAGGTTTCTTAGCTTTTGAATTGTGAAAATTAATGCTAGGTTTCTCTTCTCAAATTTTAATATTGAGTCTCTACATGGAGGATGGTTTGATTGAGATAGTAAAGGTTGTTTTCAATCCAAAAATCATTATTTTGTGCACGGAAGGTGGCAAGTGATTTCTCTTGGGCTATAAAATAAAGAATTAGTGGTTTTACTTCAACAGATGGCATCAATATTGGTGGAATCAGGAATTATTTCTTGAGGGTATTAAATTCCTCTGGAATTTAACTGTTCCATTGATATGTGACCCCTTCTTCATCAATTTGGTGAAGAGAAACCACTTTCCTGTCATATGGGATATGAAGCATTAGATGTAGGTCTAGTGTACATAAAGTCATCCAAACATTTTCATGTTTCGAGGAGGTGACATTTTAATGATATCTCATGTCTTCTCGGGATCAATTTTGATTCCATAATGCCATACAAGAAAACAAAGAAATTTATTAGAGGTTACCCTAAAAGAACATATCAAGGGGTTCAACATCAGATTATAATGCCAAATATTACTGAATTTGGTCTCTATGTCTATCTGGTAATCTGAATATTGTTTTGATTTTACTATTAGATCATCAACATAGCATTCATCAAATTTCCCCAATAAGGGTTTAAAGAATTTATGCATTGCATGTTGGTATGCTGCAACAATATTATGCAATTAAAATTGATTTACATGATATAAAAATACTCATTGAGGGGGTCTAAAGGATATAGATTCCTCAAATTATAGGAACATCTTGATTTGGTTCTACCTAGAGTAGCCATCCATGAAATAGAGGGCTTGGTATCTAGCTGTTTTACCAATCATGAGTTCTGTGATTAGAATATGGAGGTCATATTTGGGACAATGTTGGTTTAGATCTCTAAAATTAATGAAATCACAGATTTACCTATTCTTATTCTTCATCAGGAAAATATTGGATAACCACTTTTGATATTAGTACTCTTGGATGAAGTTGTATTAGATAATCTTGTTGACTTTTGCCTCGGTTTTGGAGGTGTGAGTCACGTGCATTCTTCTTACTATTTTCTTATATCCCTAATGATCTTCTAGAAAACCCAAATGATGGGTGGACACTTTGGTGAAAATTCATGGAATTTCCATACAATTCCACAAAAAAACATCATTGTATTTCTTTATAAATGAATTATACACATATTTCTCTTCACAAGTTATGGTCACAGTAATCAAATTTGGGAATATATCTTCATCTATATTGAGATTTATTTCTCCCAGTTCATGCAAAATTGGGGAGACACCTTCCTAAAATGATGGAGGGTACTCACTGAGGTCTTCCACTAATTCTTCTTCTTCTTCATGTGTTAATTATTTTGATTCTTCAAAGAGGGTAGGTGATTAAAAAATACATTCAAATCTAGGGGAACTGTCAGTATTTGTACATCATGAGGATTAGGTAACTATCTCTTACCCAATTGATAATGAAAGGTAATTTTGAATCACAGAAGAATAAATAATGGGTTTTAATCGGCATCTCTGTGTTTTTCCATGAGTGAAAAAACATATTATATCATAGATTATGAAGAAGGGACTTTCTAAAGCTGAATGGATGGAATGGATATATATCTGTTTAGGATTTCATCAATTCTTGGAAAATCACTTATATTTTCTTTTCCCTTAGGTGTAGATGTCTTGATTGACTTTATGGAATCCACGGAAGGACTTCTTGGATTTGGTCTAACCAATTCTCTTTGATTAATCGGCATTACATAATAAACCTTGAGATGAATTAATGGTTTAGCTAGGATCTTTTCCAAAAAATGAGGTGCATTGATTCTCGTAACATCATTCCCTAATGACTGTTTTCCCATTTTTCATATAACTCTACATCGATGTACTAAGATTCACATGTTTTGAGTAACAACTTATCACCATGAAATGTCTCTATTTAATAATTTATGAAATATTTGAGACATTTCTAGTATGATTAATGACTGATAGCATGTTGATGTAGCCAATGAAACCAAAACAGAATGTTAAAACCTTTTTCCTTCCAAGAAACAATGATCTTTGTATCAGATGTGAGGTCCCCAAACTGAATTCTGAGTATAATTTCACTGAGAGGTTATTTCTCATTCTTATAATAAATTTGTAACATAAATATGGAGGTAGGAATAAATATTTTAGTAAGGTCCAATCATTGAATTTTATGAATGGGAATGATATTGACCCGTGATACATTATCAATGATGGCTCATCGAATTTTAGTATCATTGATCTTTTTGGAAAGATACAAGGACCTGATGTGTCCTCATATGAAAACATCGTCATCCTGGTCCAGAAAAGATATGACTTCATGGAATTATATTTGGTAATTCTCTATACGGTAAACCTCCATAACAATAACTAAAACTTCAAACACTTAAGGACATGATAAAGCCTCAATGAGTGCTTCTGGTAGAAGCGTCGTTAGAATCATGGAATCTACAATCGATAAATTGGTTTGTAAATGGTCAATATTCTTCAACACATCATACATTTGATCCAGAGGTATATATTCCTTAACATGGATATTCTCTTTTGCATGCTACTTAGGAGATGATACTCCGAATGAGGATGGAGAATTTTTTTAGGCATAAGCTGTAAGTATTTATGCACTTGGATTTTTAGGATGACTAGGACTTCCCAATATTAGAGGAGGTGGTGGAATAACCTCTGACCAGTCTTCCAAGTTGATCATTTAATATAATACCCTATCATGTGTACAAGAATTACCTTATTCTTACTGAAGAAATTGGATGGGTCTCCTATGGTATTCTACTGGATAAATATTTTGGGAAAGGGTGTGTTAAGAGTAGTGTCTTATAGAAAAACCAAATCTTCCCCTGTTTCCTCAACCATGATGACCTAATCCCCAAATTCTAAAATCATGTAAAGTAAATTCAGGATCACAATCATAATATAAAATTTAATATGAATCCATTAATTGAATAAAATTAACATAACTGATGATAAACTCCAAATTTGTTGAAGATTTTTCCTACGAGGTCAACTATGGTTGTTCCATTTCTCAAAGTAGTTCCCATTCATTTTAGATGGTTTTCATGAAATTTGATAAGGTAAATGAAAAATATTTTTATTTAGAAAAATTAATCTTCATCTATTTTCTCAATATTCTTCTATCCATGTTCCATTTTTGAGGATTTTCCTCTAAAGGATTAGTCATTTGATGATGATGAACAAAATTTATTAGAAGCAGCATGAGGTATAGTTTTTTGTTTCAACTGTGTTCGTAGATTTGCATCAGTTTGGTTAAATTTTTTTCCAAACCATGAAATTATTGAATTTTAGTTCATTCTTATATTTTACTTCCTTTCACTCGCCTTTTTCAATTTGATCAGTACAAGTAAAACATTCTAGATGGGATGATTAATTTTTTTGTTTATGTTTCTCAAAGCCCTCCATATTTTGTAAGAGGCACTTGAAATCAAAGAACACATAAATGGGGTGCCCCGACATTTTATGGAAGGTGAAATAGTTTAATAGGGAATAAACCCCTTATTTGTTCGTTTTCTTTTTCCTTGTTAACTGAACAATGTTATTTTACAATGTTGAGATGAAGTAGTAAGGGACATGGTCATTTTTAATAGAATGGACTTATTTTTAAACTCCTAAAACAATCTCCACCTTTGATCTTTTGAATCATCTTGATAAGGAAATCATTTCTACTGACAATAATGAGGTGGATCCTTATAGTATCATGATGGATTTTTATTTTGAGATTGTACATGTCCAAGATTAAGTTTAACTGTATTTGCCTCTAATTCTTCTTCTCTTCTTCTCAGAGCTGATAGGATACCTCAGAATATGGATCTAGACTCTGATATAGAGTTTTCCACCTATGTATAGATCGGTTCCAAATCATGAAACCCTCTAGGGTATTTCACAGGGATTAATGGTGTGTGTAACTCATCATGTATAATTTCTATAGAAATGGTCATCAACTCTTCTTTAGGGAGAAGTATATTCAAGGAGTATGTTAATCCATTAAACTGAGTAATGAAATCTAACCCTCTTTCACTCTCCCTTTTCAAGAAGTTTGTGACACTGAAGACTATTGACTTCTATACCAATGGGTTAAACTGGAAAAGAAAATATCGATGTAAATCTTCCCATCCAATGATCTATAGAGACGAAAAACTTTTCTACCATAAAAACACTAGCCTGTGCAATGCTTTCACAAATAATTTGAGTTTCATTAAATCTAGTTTCTTATGGGTCCCCATCATGGGATCATAGTGAGGGATGAAAATTTTCATGTGCTTCTCTATATCTCATAAGTTATTGAAAATTAGAAATGTGGGATTGAAAATATTTGTTGGGGGAAGATTCAGATCTACACATTTGAGATATGATTTTTCCAGTTGAACTAGTGTATGCCATACTTCTATATCCTCAAATAGATATGTTAATTACTCAATGTTGTTTATAAGAATTCTAGGAATATTTTACTGAGCTTGGAATAGAAAATGTGTGGTGGGTAGATATTAAATGGGTGTAACAAATGGTAGGACCACTGGGGATGCTGCTGCTAATATTTAACTTGGATAACCCATGGGGAAAGGCCTCTAAGGATGATCCTGACCCTGATATGCATGTACTTAAATTTAAAGGAATTAATTATTGGCTTCTGTAGTTAGAACAAACACTATTTAATGAGGTTCTCCTTCTAGAATTTCAATCTAAGGATCTCCTTATAGAGGATATCTGGAAGGAATACTTTTTCGGAGTAACTTTTCATTTAATATTCACAAGTCCTTCAACTGCTCCTCCCATTGAGATGATCTTTTCTCAAATGAAAGGGATTAACCATCTCCAGGGGAAAGGTGATACATGTTTTTACCATTATAGTTTCCTTTATTAAGTTCAATTTGAAGAGGTGGAAGTTGATTATACAAGGGGATACCTAAACTTTTCTTATGACTCTTATTTTGGGTACTCACACCTCCATCATTTCCCTTGATGTGGACCACATTATGAATAAGAACTTCATCCTATGACTCCCCTGAATTGGATTCGATTTCTAGAGGATCTTCAATGATGACATTGATGAAATTCACTGACACATAATGCACTGATGGAATTTTATTGGTATATTAGTGAGATCACCTTCTTCTGCACCCTCCACTAGACATTATCCTACAAATTGTTGGTACCCTAGGATCTTTTTGATAGATAATAACCCGAATGGAATACTTAGATAGTTAATTTGGGCTTTCATTTTTTATTCCATCCCTAATTGGAAGAAAACTAACTTCTACTGAGGAGGGGATCACAAATGTGAAAAATCACATAGAACTGTGGTCTAGGGATATTCCTATTCTTTTTTATCTACCATTCAAGCTCTTTTTTTCACTTTGAGGGTTGGGATAAAAACTCTACCCCCTTCCCGCAGGGCTGGGGGGAACATGAACTATAGTGGAAGATATCAGTGCAGCTTCTCTTCTTATTTTATGAATTGTTTTCCTAATGTTGGTTAGTTTCATTATCTAGAACTCACATAAATTTCATGCTTCAGATGTTTCTTCTTCTCTTTCAAACATTTGCGTAATTTTATGGCTAATGACCTCTAAGTGGGAGTCCAGCTCAATGTTTTTTTATGATTGATGAAAAATTATCTCAATAGCTTTGTCTCTTTTGGACTGAGTTTTGCGATAGATAGTTGAGCCCTATTCTTGGTGAACATATCATTGATCACGAAAAAAATATGTTTTTTTTGTATCCTGCCAAGGAAAATAACATTTTATAAGCTGACTTTCGGTGGGCCTTCATTGCTTTGGAGGGATGTGAAATGAAATTCTCCATGTGCACCATATCCACTAATATGAAAACTAGTTGGGGTATCTAAAATTAATTTTCCTTACCTCATTAATGCATTGAGGCATGAAAATTGAAGGGATACCTTTTTCTTATCAATTATTGGTTGTCGTGAAGCGAGGAGAGATGCCCAGTCAATTTTATGATATAACCCTTTTATTTCCTTGACATGAATTTCGTATTCATCATATGGTAATAAATTGGGTTTTAGATATTGAATAGTCATCCATTTGTTGAGGAGGATATCATGAATACAATATTCATCCAACATCATTGGAATATTGTATTGAGAGGTGTCTAATGGCCAGAACATGGTTGGCATTTCACCCTTATCCAATTGTTTCTTTAGGTTCAATATATCCCCTATATATTTTTAATAAGATTATCTTCATGATTAGAAAAACTTTGGCATTTTACTATATAAATATCATAATCATAAAGATTGGTAGAGAGTTCATCTACTGTATTGGATGATAAACTAAGCAATAGTGGTTCTATATATGACTGTCACCTTAGGTTTTCTTCCTTTTATTAATGATTTTCATCTACCGATGACAAGGAATCATACATGAAATGCCTTGTGATTGCATGTGCCCCAAGATAAAGTGACATTCTCATGAATACATTTTTTTAGTTGGACAATTCCCTTGATAATGTGAATCAATACCAATGATTTGACATTCACAGTGAATTCCATCATCGGGAGGACCATCATTGTGGATTATATCAAGGGATAGAAACTCTTTCTACTTGATCTTTTAGCCACATTGAGGGATATCATGGGTCTCATCGAGTGATTTGATATTTATATTCGACTAAGTTTCATGAATTATTACATCATGAGGATGTTTAAAATGAGGAAAGAAATATTTACTACTACTACACCAATTATTTTTTAATCAGAGGGTTGGATCATGATCTGGTAGAGATATATGTATTAGGGCTTCAAGAACACCATCATTGAGGGAAAACTAAATAAAACATGGATAATTATTTTCTAAATGTATTTGATAAGAATTATTTTGGGTTGAATTTATACAATAATCTGGGGCCACATTCTAGGAAATGAAGATATCATGGGAAGGTGTATGTGTTTTCCTTAAAGTGGCTACAAAAAAGGCTGATTATGTCCAATTTGAATGGGTGTTTATTCCTAATTCAATTTTTCATATTATATAATGGAGTATGCCCTATAACCCTCCTAGTAGGTAATAGAGGTTTTTCATCTTTTGTAGGGTGACATTCTGGTGAGCCACCCTAGTTATGGGGATATGGTTATGATTCTATCCCTCCAGTACTATTGTTACCGCAACAATGATATCATGGAATGTCTCTAGGACATGAGTATGAATATCTATCTTCCCTTTCACAGCATCTAAGATGTGTTTGGTTAAATCAGTGGCCATAAAAATAATATATGTCCATTATGTGTCTGTAGTATGAGTATGTACCTAATCATATCCTCCCATTTATATTTTTGGTTACTGATAATACTAGTTTATTGGGAAGGAGTGTTTAGTCATCCATCTTCTTATATTCAATAATTTTCAAATAAATTCTTGGTGTGTAGCCAAATGATACAACAGGCGATATTCATGGGTGTATTCATGTGTATATTTATTCATATGATACTAAACTATAATAGAACTACATGATTTATTGGGAACTGAAAAATGATTCTACTAGACATAAGAATGAAGGAGGACGAGTGTATGTCCCTACTCACTATTTTCCCCCAAACTAGTTTGGTGGTCTTTTTCAGAGGGTGAAAAGGTAGGATCCTTCTACCTGTTAGCTCTTCATTTTCCCCAGTGGTTCATATTTCATTCCCAGGTCTATGGGACCAAGGTTGGACAACTGAAGTAAACACCCTCATCATGTTGGAGGTTTACTGCCATAGGATATTGGAAGAATTAATTGTTGGTAGGATCCCCTGGGTAGGATACATGTGTCTTCGGGACGTGGTCGTAGGTGGATTGTTGGTTGACCTAAAATGAATATTGGAGGGATTGGTGATTTTTTTAATAGGGATAAGCTCCCTAAATAGATGGAGATGGAATTTTAATATTTCTACATGGGGAAAATTGGTCATCACTGAACGAATGACCTGGGTTTATTCTTAATCCGTAGGGCCCTTTGGGAAACCTTGATATTTGGAATGGTAATCTATGATGGTACTCTCTAACTATTGCATTAGAGACCCATCATTGATGATGCAGAGTTGGTGATGGTTTTCTTCATCTGGATGAGGATCTGGAACAAGCACCAATAGATGTTTTCATGATTGTAAACTTGATGGCATCTATTTCGAATGTTGGGAGTTCCTAGAAAAGAGTTTTGGTATATATGATAAATGAAGAAAATTAACTCTAGCATCTCATATGAGTGATTAAATTATTGATTGATGTCCTTTTATTTCAAGGTTAACCCTATCTTCATGGTTATGGATTCACATCTGGTTCACCATTTTTTGATTCCCTCAAATCATGTGTTCTTGTTAGGAATCACTATTTCTATATATTTTCCAATGGATATGTTTATGAAATTAGAAACACCCAAATGTTATTTATCAAAAGGTTCCTACATTACAAAGGTATGTGTTCATTGGTTTTATTGCCCTATGATACGTAAGAACTTGCATTGGGAAAGAGGATGGAAGTCTGTGCTCATCACTCCTTTTTAGGAGGAATCATTTCCTACATGAGGACTCACACATAGATTTATGATTTGTTCAGGAATCCATCATTAACTACCTTGTATGAACTATGTCACCCCAAGATTAGTAATCAATTATTATCATGTGTGGAATTTAGAATCATCAACATGTATTCCAGGTTCTTCATCAGTGGAGATATTTGTGTGTATCTGGGATTCTCTATTGATGGTATCCTCTTATATACTACTTAGAGATTTATTGGTCTTTATCATGAAGATAATAGTTTTTAATCCACAAAATGGGTCACTATAGAGTTTTTTGTAATATATTTAGATGAATGTCACTCTAGAATTTATTACGATTCATGGATATAGAATTTTACTCTGATGTTTATTGTCTTCTTGGTAGATAAAGGGTACTATGGATTCTATATTCATCCAGGGAGACTAATGTTGTATCGATGATTTAATCGAACACATAGGTGGGACTCCAATGTATCCCTATGAAAAGGAATCAGAACCCACATAGTTATGATCCACTTAATGGGGAACGTTAAACCTTTTATAAACCTATACTAAAAAAACCAACCACACAGTTTAACACAATTTGGTAACGATGACTAGGTAGAAGGTTCCTAACCAACATTTAGTGTGGGCTTATGTTGAAACATATTGAGAACATGGAAGGTATATAATAATCCATGTTTAATTAGACCTTGTTGAGGATATGACCAAAATAGAACATGGTTTATCTTTAATGTTGGGTTTTATCCTTAGGGAGCCGACCTATGTATTCTTTTTGGATGGGAATCAAAGCCTACATAGTTTGGTATGTCTTACAGGGGAGTATAACCCTTTGAGAGAAATAGGTTGGGGATTACGCCTGAAGAGGATTCTATTGTAACAAGGTTCATGAGATATTTCATAAATCATTGAGGTTTAATGGGACTTAATTCAGGTCTCACTCCTAAGGATGATTCCCAAAATAAAAAATTATGATTGAGGATTAATTCTGAGGAGGATGCCATGATTACGGTGAAATTATTTGTCATTTCTTGGATGTGATTATATAGAGCATGGGTATTAGCAAGGCTTCCTATATTTCCCAGTTATGATGGGAATAAATGTTCTTGTAGTTCATTACTTCTTGTGGAGTGTATGTGATTTGTGATCATTATGAACCTCTAACCCCACATGAGTCATGCTTAGTGTGAGAAAGAAGAAGATATGAATCCTTCAACATACCAGACAAACATTTCCTCCTTTTCTGATGGAAGAGGTCAGGGATACGATGGAAGAGGTCATAGATATAGTGGAAGTGTCCATTACTATCATACATCCCTCAATTCATGTTACATTGATCATTCGTTCAATGCAAGGAAAGAATGAAGGTTAAGGATATATAGAGTAGAAAGACTACAAACTCATACTTAAAAGGCCAGGGGCATCAACCAGGATGGTTTCCATAAAAATTATTACTGGAAGAGGAGTGATATATTCCTTTATCAAAGGGAAAATAAAATATAATCCTTACCCACCATACTAGGGACTAGAGGCTCCAAATATAAGAGATGAAAATGGGTAGATAGGGTGGTATCCAAGAATCTGAAATTGGGAAATCCACAAAAATATCCTTGGGGTAAGGTTATATGTGACAATAGATATCAAAATCTACAGACACATCATGGATAATTACCCTCTCATAGGACATGTGTGGGAATACTTTAAACATAGATATCCAAATACAAATGGGATACATACAGATGTGCCATTCCCTAAGATTTTCTATAGAATGATATATAGGTGGCGGTTACAAAATGGTCCCTTTTAGAAAAGGTATCTAATGAAGGATAATCACTACCATTAACGGATTTTATGAAGGCTTCCTGAAATCCATAAATAAGAGAAAAAGGTGAGGAAAACCATGAAAGAGCGTGAAAGTGGGTGGCACGCAAGTGGGTGGAACGTGTGCGGGATTTGGAGAATTAGTTACATCATAGGTGATAAAAAACCTTGATGAATAAAATTGGGTTAGATTTGGATTAGGCCTTCATGGTTATTCAAAGGTATTCGCAAATGTAATGTGCACAAATTCTTATTAGAGGAAGGGAAATGGAATAAGTGTTCTTATACCAGGGGGATTTGTGAACTGGTAATGAAAGTGTAGTATATTTTAAATAGTGGATGGACTTAAGTCTCACTATCCCTCATTAAATACATTTCATTAGGTGTTATGAAACTACCATAGATGTTTCTAAGGACATAAGAAAATAACTAGGCTGATAAGAGCATCAATCGAACTTTGGTAAAATTCTTCATACAAATGAAGAATCCAAGAGTCTATTTATTGGTAAATATGGAACCTTTGCTGATGGAGACTAGTTGTAGAAGTGGTTCATAACATAATTAATTATCCACCATCGGTGATTTGTGATTCCTTGGGTGAAAAACATTTTTTCCGTTTCACATATTGTTATTCCCCATATATTCCCCCCCACCCCGTTTTAAAATTCATATACCTATGTCAATTTTTCATCAATGTGATGTAATGGTGTTTCAAGAAATGGCTTATACCAATGGTCTAAACTATGCATACACTTGTGCTATACATACAGAATCATTGATACCACCATATGTGTTCTCTGAATATTTTTCATTCATAATTAATTTCCTTATTGATTATATATTTGTTAATAAATGTTAATATAGATGAAACCAGGATTTGGAATAAAGAAGGATTAAACCCAAATTGAAAACTGACATTAAGTGTGTAAATTATTCAATGATCATTTTATATTTATAAATAATTATGTGACTAAACCAATAACTTATGATGGTTTAGCTCATAGTGGATGCACTAGTAGAGCATGGAATACTTTTATTGTTAGAGTAATGAAAGATTAATATGATATTTAAATCAATGATGAACATCGTGACTAGTTGATTGAGTAAAATATTGCATTGCATGAGAACTCTAGAATCAAACACAAGATCGTCATAAAATTATTTATAATTTACCTAAGATGTTAAATAATAATAATGAAATAAATTATTTATTCATTGGTGAATAAGAAAATACCTCAAAATAATACCACTATTGAATCATAGGAATCAAGTGTATATTCACTCTAATAGTGATCATAGTGTATACCATGATTCTCCAAGAACAATGTAGGATTTCTTATGTTCAAGCATTGAAGGTCCTAATGCTCGTGTCATTCGTCCTTGATATCAATGAGAAATTGTTCTACAAAGAGTTATCCATGATGTCACTTGATTTGAGAGGAGTAGTGGAGGATGATCTCTCTCTATTGTTGACATGATTCTTTGATATGGGTTCTATAATGATTGAGAGAATTATATGGATATATTTATGCACTACCAAAACATAAATTGCAATCTTTAGGGTTAGAAATAATATACGTGGGTTAAATTAGTGGTATGGATAAAAAATTATAATTTTTTAAATACAATTATTATTTTCCTAATGCCAATAGAACTTGTGGTCTATGAAAATAATAATTATATTTTTATTATTTCATAACAGTTACCAAAAAAATTAAGTAATATAATATTAATTTCTGAAAAAATTGATTAACAATAATTTAAATAATATTTAATGTATATATATTATTTATCAATAGGCCTTTAAACTCAACCAACCCTTCTTTAAAAATATTTATCATTCCATAAATATTGGCTATTCAATCATTAAATAATAAAAAATTGAATATTATCTAATAAATAAATATAATATTTATTAAATATAAAATAAATAAATCATAAATATTTCATAGAAAAAATATTATTTCGAATAAATAATTATTGAAAATATATTATTAATAAAAATTCAATAATCATTAAACCACATATGGGAATAATATTTACTCAGTTTTTAAATAATAAATAATATTATTACTGAAGTAATTCTTTTGATAAATTTAGTGTGTCACCCATTAGGAATGTTTCATTTTATAATTTGGCGTGGTCGTATAATTTCTAATTTAACCATCTATCAATAACCCAAGACACCCATACAAAAAAAATTTAATGTTACAATGATATAAAATCTCATACAAATCCTTATTGTGTCATATAATCCCTTTATAATGATATATCTAGTTAAATAGGACACGAACTACTATCATTAATGAATTATTTGAATGTATTATTCATTGGGATACTGGAAATAGACCTTCCTAAAAACATAATAACCAGTAATCTATTAAGTATATTGTTCCCTCCAAAGTCCTTGAGATTTCAACTTCTGTTAATGAACATAACGTAAAAATCCTTTCTCTCATATTCAAAAATTCAATAGTACTTGTAACACATCCAACATATCATAGCTTTCTATGAAAACATTTTATCAATACATTCATCAATAAATCAATATACACAACTAATAATATACATTAATAATAATTATTAATTCAAATGATCAACACAAAAGTCCTCATATAAGAACATCCAATGAAATATATAAATTCGTATTTACTCAAGGTGGGCTATGTTCTCAAAATGTTGTGAAGATGGAATTTCCAAAGGCTTACAACATTAAAATGTTCATCAAATTCAAATTATTCTCCACCCTTGATAGATTATATTATTTTTTCCATAAAGTTATAACATCAGGATATATATAATTTGTTTATGAATAAATCCATTGCAGTTCTGTGTTCTCATCACTGTGGGGAACTAGTATGAAATTTTAGTTGGATAGATAATCTAAGGAAATTATCTATCACGAACCGGATCTAGTCACCACCATTAATGGCACCAAACCCAGCCCATGGAAAGGCTAGAAGAGTGTTACCTATCCCCATGGGTAGGAACAAGTGCCCGGGTATCAAACAAATCTGGTTTGGTAACGATTTACCAGAGTATGAAAGCATAAATCATAAAAAAAATCAATTATTAGAATCTGAAATTTTCATGCTAAAAAATTATTAACAAAACCAGATCTGAATACATATGTTTAAAGACACAAAAATTGGTCTTAAAACAAATAATGAAAACATAAATACATTCCCATGGACTCCACACGAAAATGGGGTCATCACCCGCAAGCCTTCTCCCCAACTCCGCCCTAATGATGGGGCCTAACACCCTGAACCGCCATCACCCTTTGCCTTCCCTTTAACTGAGTCAAGCATAAGCATGTATACTTACACCCGAGGGGTGTAAGTAGGGTGTGAGCCTAAGCCCAATAATATAGGACTAGATGATTCCAAAGGGCATGCAATACAATGTGAACAAAACAAGTAATTTTAATACACAAGGTGAAACAGTGTTAAAATTCAATGAAATGCAACTTTCAAATGAAAAAAGTTTTCAATACAAGAATTTCAGAATGATAACACATTAAATAGACATATGAGATACTGTAATGTACTGCCAAAACATCCCACAACAAGGGTAAATACCACAAATCCAATGAGCATCAAAATCGGGAACAACCCTAAGCACTAGGTTGTCTCGGGCCCGACGTACCTCGTACCTCGGTGTAGAGTAACCATATAAAAATCCTTCTCATGCATGATACACTAGTAGGGAACATACCCATAACCTAGTGGTCCCCAATCATCATCCACATAGTTTAGTTAGAGTTGTCGTTATCCAAATTCTAAGTGGAACAGGGACAAAACCCATTCGATCCACTAGTCGTACTAGTACAAATCTTCCCCACCTATGTACCTGGGATTCCACTTTAGTGCTCAAACAATTTCAGTAAACAAAAAACATCATTTTGCATATAAAATATCACTACTAGTCAAAAAACAAATAGTACAGTAGCTACACACATTTTATACCATTTAAAACACACAATAAAATAATTATATTTTCAATAAAACAACCTCTCAAAACATCACATTGTTTTGCACCCAAAGATCTTTAAGATATCCACTTTGCACACTATGTGAACACTTTGAAGTCATTAAATAAAATTTCAGTTCAATAACCTTTAATTAAACCAACAATTCAGTTATGGGGAAGCCCAATTTGAACCAAGAAGTTATATCTTTTAAAAACCAATATTTTCACACAAACATGACACTTAAAGCCCATTTGCTTCCCCAACACCATTTAAACAAAATTTCACCACAACAAAAAAAACATTAAAAACATGATTTTAAGTCATAATACAGTTCAATAAAATCAACTAAGTAATTATAGGTCTTCCCAAAATGAACTAATAAATGATTTTAATGAAAAACCCCCAATTTCACAAAAAAACTGGAACTTAAAATTCATATGCATTATAAATGCAACTAAAACCCATTTTTACAGAAACATTCAAGTGAAATAAAAATTAAGGTACTATGAACACAGCAAGATAATTCAGAAAAATTTCACACACAATGGAATCACCTACCAATGTAACAAAAACCCATGAATCTCCGTGCGAAAATCAAATCGCACCCCCGCCGCACCAAGAGAGACGTAGATCAAACCTAAAACCACAAGAATAGGCCAATAATGACCAATGTTAAACCTCAGGTTGGAAAAACTAGTTTCTGGAAATTATGAAACTCAATGATAACCAAAGAAACCCTATGAACAATGAATGAGACCCAAAGTAGTTTGGAAGAGGAAAGAAAAGGGCTCATTTACTTGAAGTATCTTGAAGTAATCAATCCAAAACACTAGTATCTGAAATTTAAAAGAGCCAAAATTTACTGTTCGTTCGAAAAATATTTATTAGGTCAATTAAGAAGTATAAGGTAGGAAAAATATTGAGAATTGAGAGAGTTATGAAAGAATGACTTTACCTCATCAAATATGGGATATTTGAATAAGCCTATGACATTCAGCACCAAATCGCGATTAACCAGAGCTCCAAAGAGGTGGGAGAGAGTTCTGACACACGTCTGGGTTAATTGGTCTTGGGTGAGACTTGGAAGCACAGAAAAATCCCAACAATTGAATAAGTTATAACATAATCAATATTTATTTTTAAAACAGTAATTGGGCTTTCGGGTAGGCCCATCCAATTAGATAAAAACCCATATAAACCCAGGTTATGGATTTTTAAAAGCTCTAAATTACCTTGATGGTGTTAATAGGTTAGGGGATTTCATGTAGGAATTTTAATGGATGAAAAATGTTGAAAAATGAAAATGTTATAAAAGATACAAAATTTATTTTTTAATCTGGAATTGGCCTCACAGTTTGGCCAAATTCATGAATATTCAGATATTCCTCCCTAAAACCTAGGGAAACCCCCAAAACAAAGAAAGGATGTAAATTAAACGAAATATACCTTTATAATATGTCTTGTATGTGACAATTATCTCCTCCATGATGGAATTTCCACCCTGGAAGGTCAACATGAAGCTTGGTTGGAAGATAAGAATGGGTACTCTTCCACGACCCATGAGTTTAGCTCCCATGTCCCATGTGTATCATTCCCATGCTGCCATAAAACCCAGACTAATGGAATAGACTTCCCTCGATGTATCTTCCCTTGGGAGTCCACTATTTTCACCGTCCTCTCAACAATAGAGAAGTCAGGCTCTATCTCCAGTTCTTTCGAACTCAACACATGGGATGGATCCGGGTTCTATTTCTTCAACTGAGAGACGTGGAAGATATCATGGATAGACGTCAACTGAGAAGGTAAGACCAACCTATATTCCACCTTTCCAATACACTCGGTGATCTCAAAGGGCCCGAAATACCGTGGCATCAGCTTACCTAGCATCCCCAATCGACGAGGGCCCAAACGAGGGGCCACTTTTAAGAATACCAAGTCACCCACAAAAAACTATAGGTCACAGCGCCTCCGGTCAACATAAGATTTATGATGAATCTGAGCTATTAATAAGCGCTTCCTGATCAACTTGACCTTCTCAGAAGTCTCCTGCACAAGGCTCGGCCACAATAGTGAATTCTCTCCTATCTCAGCCCAACATAGGGGGACCGACAAGGCCGACCATAGAGCGACTCAAAAGGGGCCATTCGAATAGTGGATTGGTGACTATTATTATAAGAAAACTGAACCAATCCCAAATGGTTAACCTAAGAACCTCCAAAGTCCAGGACTCATGCACGAATCATGTCCTCCAATATCTGATTCTCCCTCTCTGTCTGATCATCCATCGGAGGGTGGTATGCCGTGCTCATCTTAATCTGAGACCCCAAGGCCTTCTGAAGGGCTTCCCAAAATCTAGAAGTGAAGTAGGGGTCTCTATCTGAGAGAATAGATAATGGTACACCATGGTGTCTCACCACTTCCTGAATATATAAATGGATCAACTCATCTATTTTAGATGTATCTTTTATTAGAATGAAGTGGGCTTATTTGGTCAGATGATCAATCACCACCCAAATGGAATTATTACCCCGAGGTGTACAAGGTAAGACAACAATGAAGTCCATGGAGACCTCGTCCCACTTCCAGGTAGGAATTGGTAGTGGTTGGAGCAAACTGGAAGGCCTTTGGTGCTCTTATTTCACCTGGTGACATGTGTAGAATCTCGAAACAAAGTCTGCTATGTCCCATCTCATACCAGGCCACCAAAACTACCGACGAACATCATAATACATCTTAGTGGAACCTGGATGGACAGCCCATTGAGACTGGTGGCTATATTGCATCACAACCTTCCTCAGAGATAATGGCACTACTGAATGGCCCTTGAAGCACAAGATGCCCTCAGGAGATGACGACCAATCAGAGGATGTATCCCCACCATGAAGGAACTGCTTCGACCGCTGCCAAAGTTCATCACTGGGTTGTTCCAATTGAATCAACTCAAATAGAGATGCAGTCAACTGGAGGCTTTCCAAGAATTCCCCTCCTCTGTGTTCCCTGGTATCCACATGCATTTGAGAAAAGAGCCCCATCAATGTCCACTCATCACTAAGCTTCCTCAAAGCCTACACTGGAACTCTTCTGCTCAAAGTGTCGGCCACTACATTACCCATTCCTCGGGTATAGAAAATGGAAAAGTCAAACCCCTACAGGTACTTGATCTAGTGACGTTGCCTCAAGTTGAGGTCCTTCTGCGAGAAGATATAAGCCAAGATTTTGTGACCAGATTATACCATAAACTTCTCCCCAAAGTGGTAGTGACGCCAAGTCTTCAAAGCATGCATCACCGCTACCAACTCTAATTCATGGGTCAGGTAGTTCTTTTCATGTGGTCGATGTTGACAAGAACCATATGCGACCACATGATCATCTTCCATAAGCATGCACCCAAGACCCATACCTGAAGCATCACAATAGACCACATATCCCTTTCCAGCCTCTAGTAAAATCAGCATGGGGGCGGTATTCATCCATCTCTTCATCTCTTCTAATGATGCCTGACATTCTGGACCCCATACAAACTTCACCCCTTTCTAGGTGAGGGAAGTAATTGGTGAAGAATGCCGAGAGGAATCCCGAACGAATCACCTATAATAACCATCCATGACAAGAAAACTCCTGATCTCGAACAAATTCGTAGGTTTCTCCCACGACATGACTGCACTAATTTTCTCAGGGTCCACTTAAACTCCATGCTCTGAGATCACATTTCCGAGAAATCTCACCTCTCTGATCCAGAAAGTGCACTTCGACAACATTGCATAGAGGCTGTGATCCCGTAATGTACCCAAAATGATCCTCAAGTGATCTATGTGTTCCTCCTCAGAGAAAGAGTATACCATAATGTCATCCATGAACACCACAATAATGGAATCAAGATACTGATGGAACACCCTATTCATAAGTTCCATAAAGACCATTGGAGAATTGGTCAATCCGAAGGGCATGACCAAATACTAAAAGTGGTCATACCTTCTTCAGAAGGCTCTATTTGGGAAATCAGACTCCTTCACCCTGAGTTGATGATAACCTGAATGCAGGTCTATCTTTGAGAACCACTTTACCCCCTTCAACTAATCAAACAAATCATCTATTCTGGGAAAAGGGTATTTGTTTTTAATTGTTACCTTATTCTACTTCTGGTAATCAATTCACAACAAGAGGGATCCATCAGGCTTTTTTGCGGACAACATAGGAGTGGCCCATGGATAGACGCTCGGGAGAATGAATCCTATGGATTCTAAGTCGTACAGTTGTATCTTTAATTCCATTAACTCTGTGGGGGCCATGTGATAAGAGGGAAGATATATCAGCTTTGTTCCCGACACCAAATCAATCGTAAACTCTACATCCCGCTCTGGGGGAAAACCTGAAAAATCATCTAGGAATACCTCTGGAAACTCATTCACTACATGTGTTAGTGCTCCTTCAGTTGAAATACCACCCTCTAGCACAAGATAAGATAACTGGAAGAAAACACTTCCCAACTCTGGGAGTGGAGGCCCTACGCGACCCGATCGAGGATCCCATTCCCCATGAAAAACCTGACAACTCCCATCAGGTGTCGTGAAACTCACACGATGTCTATAGCAATTGATGTGTTCCTAGAAGTGTTCTAGACAATCCATCCCGAGCATGACATTAAAAAGGTCCATATCTAAGTCCAAGAGGTCCCACTCCATCTCGACCCCTGACATACAAAGCGCACATGAGGAGCACCTAAGGACCTACTCCTTCTTCTTTCCCAACGGTGTCACCAACTCCATCGCGAAAGACATAAAATCAGTTGGAAAATTTAGAATGTCCACAAATGGGTAGAAATGAATGAAACAGAAGCACCAGTATCAAAAAGACCAGTAGCTATAGAAGATGCGATTAGAACGATACCTCGAACTGTCGATGGTCCCGCCTCTGATCCTGCTGGTGACTGATCCACTACATGGAGATGTCCAGTATCTGCCTGAGGACGACCGCTAGTCTGTGGCTGTGCCCTAAACTGGCTCTACCCAGATGATGATCTAGCCCTACCACCACGACCACCAAATCGAGATCCCCCAGTCCTCGAGGTCTCAGATTGTGATGTCACTCATCTTGAAGCCACTGATCCTGCCCTACTTGGGAGTGCACGTGCCACACCGCAGAAGCGCTTCAAATGCACTATACCTCCAAACTGGTAACAAGGCTTTGGAGGAAGTGGAAATGCTGGTCAGATATTCCTAGGACTCCCACATTGGTGGCACAAGACCGATCTTAATCAGAAGCCGCAGAAGAAAACTGCCTGGAAGAGTGGCCTGAACTTCCCCTTCTTTCTTCACATGATCCTCCCGCTTCCTTTTCTTTTCTGAGGAGATGCCACTACCCACTTCTGATACTGAACCACAGATACCATCCCAGAAATTCCTATTAATCTCCACCATGCATGCCCGATCAACGACCTCAGCATAGGTCCTCAGCATAAACAAGAACACCTGGGAATATATCTTTGGTCGCAATCCATTCTCAAACCTCTGGGCCTTCGCTTGCTCATACGAGGCAATTTCTAGAGCATACCAAACCAAATCTGCGAAACAGTTGGCATACTCCATCACAAATAGATTCCCCTGAACAAGTTCCAAGAACTCTCTAGACCTGGCATAGGCCAACACCTCAGGGCAGTACTCTTCATTGAAGACAGCCTAGAGATCTCCCCAGTGAATCTGCTCATTCTTGCCAGCCTGAAGCACGGACTCCCACAACTTATGGCTGGGACCCTCCAACAGAAAGGAGGCACACCTCACCCTGAGCTCCTCGAGGGTTTCTATGAACTCAAACATACTCTCGATCTTCTCGAGCCATTCTTCAACTTCCTGGGGTTCTGAGCTACCCTAAAAGGTAGGAGGCTAGTTCTTATGAAAATATTATGCTTTATCTTTTATAGGACATGTCTCTTCTTCCCTAACTAGAATAGGAGTAGGACCAAGTCCTTTTCCCAAATCGTGGATAGCACGAACCACAACCTCCATAATCTTATAATCAATCGGTGTGGGAGAACTCTCTCCAGCTTCCTCCTGTGGGCACGTGGGAGCTTTGCGGGGAAGCATGTTGCTACAAAATGAACAGTCACAAAACAATAGTCAATACCACAATTCTGAAAATTGTAATAAAATACATCCAATATAAATAAACTAAACACATTCCAGTAATAAAAGATACAACTACTCCATATCTGCATGATGTCCACATTTGGTCTGCATCCCACATGTCTCACCTAGAAGTGAAGTCAATCCGTAAATTACAATATCCCCTGGTGACTCAAGGTTTTCCATGAGAGGTGCAGGCCAGGAACCCTACTCACAACCAATACCCCAAGCCCTGACAATCCTAGCTCCTTTCTATCCCGACTCATCCCAAAATAACAATATAACCCAAAAAAATTAACCTCTTCTAATACCATTTTGTCACGAACTGGATATGGTCTCCACCATTAATGGCACCAAACCTATCCCATGGCAAGACCAAAAGGGTGTTCCCTATCCCCATGGGCTAGCACAAGTTCCCGGGTATCAAAAAAATCTGGTTTGGGATTGATTTACCCGAGTATGAAAGCATAAATCATAAAAAAACAATCAATTATTAGAATATAAAATTTTGATGTTAAACAATTCTTAACAAAACCATATCAGAATACAATGTTTAAAGACACTAAAAGTGGTCTAAAAACAAATAATGACAACATAAATACATCCCCATGGACTCTACACAACAAGGGGGTCATCACCCGCAAGCCTTCTCCCCAACTACGCCCCAACGATGAGGACTAACACCCGGAACCGCCATCACCCTTAGCCTTCCCTTTACCCGAGTAAAGCATAATAATGTATACATACACCCAAGTGGTGTAAGTAGGGTGTGATCCTAAGCTCAATAAGTTACCACCAGATGATTCCAAAGAGCATGAAATACAATGTGAACAAAACAAGCAATTTTAATACACAAGGTGAAACAATGTTAAAATTCATAGAAATGAAACATTCAAATGAAAACAGTTTTCAATCCGCGAATTTCAGAATATTAACACATTAAATTGACATGTGAGATACTATAAAGTAATACCAAAACACCGCACAACAAGGGTAAATTCCACAAATCCAATGAGCATCAAAATCGGGAACACCCCTAACACTAGGTTGTCTCATGCCCTATGTACCTCGTACCTCAGTGTAGAGTAACCATAGAAAAATCCATTCTCATGCATGAGACACTAGTAGGGAACATACCCATAACCTAGTGGTCCCCAATCATCATCCACATAGTTTATTTAGAGTTGTCATTATCCAAATGCTATGTGGAATAGGGACAAAACCCATCCGATCCACTAGTCGTACTAGTACAAATTCTCCCCACCTAGGTACCCAGGCTTCCCCTTTTGTGCTCAAAAAAATTCAGCAAACAACACACATCCTATTGCATATAAAATATCACTACTAGTCACAAACAAATAGTACAGTAGCTACACACATTTTATACAATTTAAAACACACAATAAAATAATTTTATTTTCAATAAAACAACCTCTCAAAACATCACATTGTTTTGCACCCAAGGATCTTTAAGATATCCACTTTTCTAACTATGTTAACACTTGTAAGTCATTAAAACAAAATTTCAGTTCAATAACCTTTAATGAAACCAAAAATTCAGTTATGGGGCAGCACAATTTGAACCAAGAAGTTATATCTTTTAAAAATCACCATTTTCACACAAACATGGCACTTAAATCCCATTTGCTTCCCAAACACCATTTAAACAAACTTTCACAGCAACAAAAAAACTAATAAACATAAAAAACATGATTTGAAGTCATAATACAGTTCAATAAAATCAAATAAGTAATTATAGGTCAGCCCAAAATGAACCAATAAAATATTTGAATGAAAAACCCCAAATTTCACCAAAAATTGAAACTTAAAATTCATTTTCATTATAAATGCAACTAAAACAAATTTTTATAGAAACATTCAAGTGAAATAAACATTAAGATACCATGAAAAGAGAAATCTAATTCACAAAAATTTCACACACAATGGAATCACCTACCAAAGTAACAAAAACCCTTGAATCTCCATGCGAAAATCAAATCGCACCCCCGCCGCTCCAAGAGAGACATAGATCAAACCTAAAACCATAAGAATAGGCCAATAAAGGCCAATGTTAAACCCTATGTTCTAAAACCTAGTTTATGGACATTATGAAACTCATTTATAACTGAAGAAACCCTATTAATAATGAATAAAAGCCAAAGAAGTTTGTAAGAAGAAAGAAAAGGGCTCATTTACTTGAAGTATCTTGAAGTTATAACTCCAAAACACCAGTAGCTGAAATTTAAAAGATCCAAATTTTAGGGTTCGTTCGAAAAAGACATATTATGTCAATTAGGTACTATAATGGAGGAAACATATTGAGAATTTATAGAGTTATGAAATAATCATTTTACCTCATCAAATCTGGGCGATTTGAGGAAGCCTATGAAGTCAGGCACCCAATATTGAATAACCAGAGCTCCAAATAGGTGGGAGATAGTTCCGACGCGCGGCTGGGTTAATTGGACTTTTGTAAGACTTAGAATCACCAAAAAATACCAAAAATTGAATATGTTATAACATAATAAAAATTTATTTTTAAAACAGGAATTGGGCTTTCGGGCAGGCCCAACCCCTTAGATAAAAACCCAAATAAACTCTGGTTATGGATTTCAAAAAGCTCCAAATTAATTGGTGGTGTTAATAGGTTAGGGGAGGTCATGTAGGAATTTTAATGGATGAAAAATGTTGAAAAATGAAAGAGTTATAAAAGATACAAAATTTATTTTTTAATCTGGAATTGGGCTCACGGTTTGGCCCAATTCATCATTACTCATCCATTCAACCCTAAAACATAGGGAAACCCCCAAAACAAAGCAAGGATGTAAATTAAATGAAAAATAAAATTAAAATATGTCTTTTATGTGACATTATAAAATACTAGGTAACATAATAGGATAACCATGTTGTAATGATATGTTTATTAGTCATCAAAAAATGTATTTAGGTTTTCTTAAAATATATAGAAGTTAGTTCTAGGTAAAATTAATTTTTCGAATAATTTTAAATTAATACAAACATTTATTTTCATAGAAATAAACTAATAAATGTGATGGTATTCCATACAGAAATTATTTTATATGAAATACATTTTTTATGCTTCTAAGATAATTTTCTAAATTTTATTTTTAACTAAATTGTCATTATTTATAGTAATATTTATTGTAAAAATATCTAGAAGTTTAATCATATAATTTTTTTATATTTACAATGAAAATTTTAAAATTTTTATTATGATTTTTTTTAAAAATGTTACTATTGTAAACATTTTTCATTAAGGTAATGATTAAAATGGTGAAAATTGGAGTACCACTATTGGATATGGCCAAATATTTCTTGATAACATTTTTAATTATAATTTTATTACTCAATTAATTAATTTTAACATTTATCATTCAAATTGGACTAATTTGGGGTTACATGAAATGTATTTGATCTTTATTATATATTAATAAAACATGTATTTACATGAGTATCACTCATATTACTAATTAAAGGATCCATTCAGTACCCCACTTATCCTCACAACAAAATCCATCTTATTTAGTAAATATACAACCAAGCCTATAAAAAAAATCTCTTTCTCAGATCCATGAGGTTTATATCTTCCCAAAATACCAGTCTATGATGTCTTAATAAGATGTACAAAAGTGGATATACAAAAAAGATGTATTTATATTAATGGAGTTAATTCATGAATGATTTTTATTCTTCCTCCAGAAAATCTATTATAATCATACTAATATAATAATAGAGGATTCATTAGTATAATAGAACATGATTATTTTAATTGAAATCCTATTATCTAGATTATTTCTATCCATTAGAAAATGATATTGTTTCCCATGTTGATTTAAAATTAACATATCAATGAATAAAATATTTCATTTTCAATCAACACCTTACATGAATGGTTTTAAAAATTAATTTAATGAATTAATCTAATATTTATAGAACTATTATGGTTATCTAAAAATAAATCTTCTATTAGATTAATAATATTAATAATAAATTCCCATAATCAAATTTCATTTCCATAAAGGACAATACATATAAATTTTTTATCTAATAACTTCATACCATTATATTTCATTTATCTTCTTCATCTATATATTCCTAAATATTTTTTATCACTTAAATAATATATTTTCTCATAATATTTTTATTTTCTAAAATTAATATTATCACAATATAATAATAAAATTAATCTTATTCATATGTTATAAGGATATCATTTTTTGACTATTTTATCACCTAAATGAATAATGATATGATATTTAGGTCATGAATGATTAATAAAATAGAAATAATGATAATATTATGTTAAAATAATAAATAAAATAGGTTTACATGACTATATAATCAAAATATACATATGAATATTTTTTTATAAAACTAATTATTTTTATGAAATAAAAATATAAATAATAATTTTTTTAATTTTTTCACATGAAACATCACCATAACTTCCAAAAAATGTTGTCATGTCCCAAATTTTCACTAAGGTTTGTTTTTATTTTATTCTTGGTCAATAATAGAAAACTTGTATAATGGTGAGTCTATATTATATTGGACAAAATTGGTGTATGGAGCTGGTGGATGGATGCCAGATAAGTATATTGTATGTACTAATTTTTTTTAAAGGTTGGTGTCGAAGCCTAAATTTATTATTAAAGAAAATACATTTTTAGACTGGGTAGAGGGTTACCCATTACATAGCCCGAAGGCCCAAGGCCAAGTGGCCTGCATACAGGGCTAGAAAGACCATTTTTATGGCCTAAAGGACCCCTCGGTGAACAGTACTACTACATTACCCGCGCAGTTACAGTACCTGCTACAGTACAGCCGCTGCTACAGTATCCTGGTACAGTCCCTCCGCCACTATAGTACTACTGCTTCTACAGTCCTCCACTGCTACTGTATTGCTCTAGTGACCTGGTACAATGCTACTACAGTACCCCTACTACAGTAACATGTGATTTCTCCCCTCCTCGGATTTGATCCCAGGTCTTTTGGATTCCAAGTAGGAGCCTGAACCACTAGGGTACATTATCATTGGCTTGTGTGTACTAAATACACGTTATGTAATTATATTAAAATACATGTATCAATTACATGATGTGTAATGGGCAGGTCAACCCATTTTATGATGTGATCCTATTTTTTACTGGGTGGTAATGACCCTAATATTTTCATAACATTTAATGAATTTAAAATGCATATAAATTTCTATATATTTTTTAAAATAGTTAGTGGATCATTAAATTGAACATATTTCTACTCTTGCTTAGTAGCATGACATGTCTGAAGACCCCCTATACCTCCTCCTAGAATTTTAGGTATCTCCTCTATCCAATATATGTTTTCTTTTTCATCAGTGATGTTGGATCCCCAATGGTCTAATCCATAATACCCTTATTTTATTATATATTTTACCAACCTATGTATTTCTATATTTTTGGGCAAGGTTATTTTCTTTTTTAGGGTATTTTCAATTTTTTGATTTTCTCTTTTTCCAGCTCAATTCAATGGATGAGAATGGTTTAGTGATTTTCCAAAAACCATAGGTATGTTTTCTAGATTGACTACCTATGTTTATTTTAACCTATATATGTTTTCCATTGTTTCATTTATTTTAATTTTCTGATGAATCCATAAAACATATTAATTAATGAAATTAAAAGGTTCCATGTGTTCATTATGACTCTGGGAAGTGGTGAATCAACCGGTTGGTTGATATCCTTGTATTTATCCACCCCATTTTGAATACAATCCTTAAATAATCTGAAATCAATTTTCCTTGTATTTATAACCCACCTTAGGAATTTTTTCATCATAATGAATAAATTTAATTGAAATAAAAGGGATGTTTGTCTATGTTGGGTTCCTCCCTTATTATATAATTTAATCAATCGATTTACATGAATTGGAAAAATTGTTAGTAATTCCAAAAACAATAATGTTAAATTATATGATCTTGATAGCCAAATCATTCCCTTAATTTATACATAGGTAGATAATAGGGTCCATACATATGGATTCCTTAGATGGGATCAGTGTGCCTTATATTTTTAAATTTTTAATGAATGGTAAACATGTTGACAACATTACTAGGTATGACTTGCATGGGTTCACCATGTGCTTTCCTCTTCCTCCAGTTTCGTTATAATTATTACATAGGGGAGAAACACTGGATCGGTTTTTTGAAGATATGGTTCTACCATTCCATAAGTGATACTCAGACCCCTATGGGATATACGTTGGATGGACTCATATATCTTTGTTGTTCTCATTTCCTACCAAGAGTGATACTTATGATTTCATTTAGGGGTTTAAATGTTAATAATCCAATAATATTAGGTATATATAGATCCCATAGATAAATACATGGGATATATTCTGGATCACATTGGATAGGCTCAAGGTGATTTGTATAAATTTACCTATATGTCACATAAAAATAAAATGTAATAATATGTAACAAATATTTAGAGATGCATCTGAAAAGAAAAATAAAATCATTGGGGATGGTATATCAATTGAAATATTATTTATAACATCAATTTCCATGTTTCAATATTTCATGAGTCACCTACATCAGGGACATATGATTTAGCCTTAAGTAAGTAGAGTATGAAGGGTATCCCAAATGGAACATGATCCAATGTATTGTTATTTTCATCATTGTATTATATATTTATTTTCATATTGATCATTTTATATTCACATAATATATTGATCTATAAAAAATTGGTCATGTCCTTCGGATTATATCTCACTCCATTCTTGGTCTTCCTTTGTTACCCATGTAGATTTCACGTTTCTTGGTATAGATAAATGAAATAGCCAGCTTCTAATTTAGGATTTCAGTTTCTAGGATAGTATATGAGAGTAGTTGATTAAACCTATTCTCATGATTCTAGTAGTGAAATCATTTGGTATTTTTTTATAATTTTTTATATTCATGTATGTTATGTTTACCAATGTAATCATTTTGTATAGCCACCTAATCATCATCATCATTTTATATTTATTCTCCACCATACACCGATTTGTATATAATGGATGATCATTAATTATTCTGTTCTTTATTATTTATTATAATTCTTATACCCACCACTATTATATTCCATTGTTTTTCACTCTAATTGATGAGTAAATAGTCTCCCCACATAGACATCCTAGACCCTCACTACTAGTCAGTATTTTATTACGTAACGTGAGGTGCGATTGAGGTAATGAGTCTAACCATCCTAGGGAGCCTGTTAGTGGATTTAAGGCTGGGATGATACAAATGTCATGGGTCTCCATAACAATATCTAAAAGATATTTTTAATCAATATGAATATTATAAATCACTAAAATTTCTATTCTAGAAATTGAATTAATGGTGAATAATCTTCATTATTTAACACTATAAAAAATAATATTTTCTAGGAAGATTTTATGAAAGTAATATATAATTACCCAATTGGAATCCATTACTTTTATAATTATTTTTAAAATAATATATGAAACAAATAAATATTATCTCCACATTGGAAAATTATTTTTTCTCCTTATGTGGATATCAAAATAATTTTGGATATTATGAACTTAATGATCCAAAAATGACCAACATAAACTATACAGTTCTAGTAAATAAATTAAAAAATATATAAAATAAATAAAAAGAATAATAATATTTTAATTAACATGAAAATGGATCTTAGTGAAGCGGATATAAAATATAAATTTTCTAGACATGAGGGTAGATGATATACGAAGAGAGTTAAGACTCGATGTATGATATTTTACGTTTAACCTTATATGAAATTTTGTTGATGTATGTCGTCAAAAAATTTATTTTATATGTCTATATTCATCAAATAATTATTTTTAAAATAAATTATTTTTTATTTAAATTTCTTATATATAAGACTTCCATTAAAAAGTTATAAAAATTAAAATCTTGAAATCTTATTTACGATATATTTATGACTTCCCTTATAATGATGTGAAAAGAATGTTTTCTGAAATATTTATTACAGGATATCATTTTAAAAAAATATGCTCATTAATCCTTCTTAATATTATTATTTATTTTTAAAAATTAAATTTATATTGAAAATTTAATTCATATCTTTAAAGGGATTGTTTTGTTTTAATGTTTTGATTAAATTTATATTTCCTTTGATTATTATCATATAACTATATGTTCGTATTCTTATGGAAAATAATGTTTGCTTTTATGAATTTTTTATTAATATAAAGTATCCAATGTGTTTTATTCATGTTGTGGTTCTTATAAATTAAACATAACGATTTGTGGGTCCTATATAGACATTAAATGCTTTGGGTATTACTGATGACTTTAACATGAAATAAGTATCTCCAATGAAGATATTTTAATTATCATGTTTGGTGGTTCCATTAATAGAATCTATTATAATTAACATGGTAGGTTATTCCATTATATTGTTTATTATAAGAGTGATATGTGTATGATTTCTCTTTTTACAATCATCATTCTATTTTTTCCTCGATGCTTTATTAGTGTTATTTTATTAAAATATTTGGGCAATAAAATTTACTTTATGTGTAGGTATTTGATTATATGTGATTTATGAGCATGCTATAAAAAAGAAAATATTATCGTGAAATTTATGTTTTTTAAAATGAAATATGGTCCTTACCTCATTTTTATATCAATTTCGAATATTTGTTTTATGATTCAAAATATTTAAATGATATATATGATTTTAAGATGTGTAAGAAACACTTTCAATTTCAATATTTCAATTATATATATTCAACTTAATCAAAAAATGCATTTCACGAATGAAGCATTACTACCCTCATATAATTTAATGGATTAAGAAATTATATAAAACTATAAACATAAATGGCCATTGGAATATTGCGGAATATATTATATAGTATAAATTATGAAATTTTTTTCGGTATAACACATATTATTAGTCTTAATGCCAAATCTTGAATGTATAGAATATAATGTTATCCCCATTTATTAATATATGAGTCTTGGGCATCAAAGTTTGTATCCTAGTAGGGTGTAGATTACTTTATAGTATCATAATTTATCTAAATAGAATAATTGAAGAATCTTAGAAACCATTATGGGATGATATATATATATATATATAAGGTCTATCCTATGTTTAGAGGCATTCAATCCTCAATTGAGGTATTATGTTATTGTTTTTTTGGTGATTAATATACATTAATTTGTTTTATTAGGTCATAGTAAGAATATAATATTTAGGTTTAGAAAAATTTTAGTTTGAAAGATTATTTGATGTATACATAAATATGATTAATGGGTTTTTCGAATATAACATGAGATAAATAGAAAAACATTGGGATTAGAAAAATATGTCCACATTTTAGTTTTATTTATGGGGGTAGAATTTCGTCCTGATAATCATGGATGTGATTTAGGGTTTAGTTATTTATGGAATGATTTAACAAGTTGATGTTTTTTTGATGTTTTAGATAAGAATTATTAATTCATAATATAATGGTTTATTCATATTTTATTATATAATATCTCCTAAAATGATAACAATTTTGTTTTATAATTATTGAGAAATATCAAGAATGGATTTGTAAGAAAAACCATTCATTCTATGAGGAATAAAATACGTTAATCGATCATAACAACCATTAAGAGTTTATTATTGTTAACAAAGAAATATAAATTCAACATTTACATTAATAATGTTAAGTATGAGTTGAATCTAGTCTATAAAATGATCAAAACATGCTTCTAATGGTTGAAATCGTGCTTATAAAATGAAAATAAGTCAACTATATTTAATTGTTTTCACTACTAAAATGTAAAAAATATTTCATCAAACCTATGAATAATAATGATATATATATATATATCAAGGATTATCTTTTAAAAATGTATTCTCAATGAAGGAATGATATAATGAATCATTAATAATTACGAATCATTTATAAGTGTATTCATTTTTATAGTCTTTTAATATTGACATAACAATTAAAATTTATGATATTTGGGAACCCTTTTTTATATATCCACTAATTTTATGAATTATTCTTTTATTAATTATATTATTTTTTATATCATGAACAAAATACATTAAAATATATTATTTTAACTTTTACCGTAATTTATATTTAATTGATGGATTTTTCCTCTCTAATATATTTAATGTTCATAGACCATATTATTTTAAATAATTTTTATGGGCTCAATTTACCATTATTGAGTCATATAAACTAAAATTTTAAAATTTTATTATAATATAAGATAATATACCTCATTATTGTTTTATATTGTAATTCAAATATCATTTATAGTGATTTTAATTTCATTTACATAATTTTTGAAGCGATTCTTATTTAAGAAACCTTAAATTATCTTATATCGTTTCTCAATTAACAATGATATTCCAATATTATTTTTTATGTTATATAATTTTTTTTATTTTTACTTGTAAAATGGATATATAATCGTATTACACAAAATAAATTCTTTTAGATATTGTTATTTATTTTGGTATGACCTTTTAAAGGGTTTCTTTTCAATTTTTATCTTCATTTAGTTATCATTAATATTCATTACTTATTTTGTTTTATTTTGTGTGTATACAACCCATTAATTCACTTTATATTTAAACCCATGAACTCTTTCAAATTTATGAATCAATATATTATTCTATTCCATTGGTTTAATCCAAATATACAAAAGATGCAATGCATTCTTTGTCTTAATTTCAATTCATTGAGATATGATTCATATTATGAACCATATTTACATTTACACATATTTACTTTAACTTAAATAACATTGAATTTATTATAAATTTCTAGTCATGTAAATAGGGAAATTTAAATATATAAATATGTTACTTTCATGAAATGGAATTTTTATTTAACTGTTATATACTTTATAAGGTTTTATCATGTCAATTTTTATATCATTGATACAAGTTTTTAAAAATGAAACAATTTTATTTAATATTGATTAATATCCTCATATTTTAAATTATATATCATTATCCTATTTTTATTAATTTTATTTAATTTTTTACCAAAATTTCATCCCTTTAAGAAGTTTTTATTTATTGGTTACTAATGTTGTAAAGCTATTTCTTCTCAAAATTGCTTCTTTAAGACTTGTTTCATATTACGAACAACTATTAATTTATATAGAGTATATAAATCCTCTGTTAAACATTATATCATGCCTCTACTTTATAAATGACATTTAATTAAAAAAAATTTATAATACATGAGACTATACTATAGTAGGTAAATTCCATATCCCACAACTATTGAACGATGTGTATTATCAATATAATCCATTCATTATTATAACTAAAAGATAAATTTCAAAAAAATCCATGATTTATATTTTATATGAATATTCGACATTTGGATTAACAGTTTTAGTATAATATTAGAGAAAATATTTGTGATTTTTCTAAACTAATTGATATTTAGTAGAATTTTGGAAAATAATGTTCTTATAAAAAAATTGAATTTTATGACATTATATGAGCTAGCCTTAAATAATTTAAAATCCATTTTTTGAAAATATATAAATTATAGAGAAAAACAATTTCTAATACCACTTGAAATTTATAAAACTAATAAAGTTAATTAATATTTATAAATAAATGAAATTATTTTTTGTTTCCTCTAATTAAATAGTATTTAGGAAATGATCCAAATTTTATTGATTTGGAAGCCATAAAAATTTTATTTATTTCTTAATAAACCTTACATGTTAATATGATGAATTTATAATTTGATCAAAAACATATTTGTTTCCATAAGTACAGATTGTTTATGAAAAATCAGATTTACAAACAATATTATTAAAAGTAACTTCTTTTCTACACATTAATTTTTTTGATAAAATATAATTAAATTTAGAATAAATTGGTTTAAATTGTTTAACGTGGAAAAAATTATTATTTTTCATTGACTATCAATCAATTTTAAAAAAATAATTAAAAGAGTGAAAGTAAAATTATTTTTTTTTCAAAAAAGTAATTTTATAAGAGTATTATAAATATTATATAAATGAAATAGATTAATATATTTATAATTATGACACAATTAATATTTTTAATCATATAAAAAATTAATAAAAAAATTCACTAAAAATTGGTATGATATAATAAAAAAATACTTAATATATAAATTGATATTTTTCTATAAAGAAATGTTTTCTTATATATTTTGTTATAATTCAAATGTTGATTTTCAAAGATTTAAGAACAGAATAAGATTAAATTATTTCAATATTGGGGTTTTAATCGCAAAATTTGGGAAGATAGATCATTTTGTATTTTCAGTATAAAAAAACTTACCATGGTAAATTTGTAATCAAGATTAATGATATTAAAAACTGTTAAATGATTTATCTTGAATTTATAATAAGTAAAATTAAACAAAAACTATATTGAATATGAATCCCTCAAGTTCATATGTACAGATAATTTTAGGAATATTTTATCAATTTTGTGGTTTTAAAGGTTATTGAGTTTCCACAGTTATAATTTTACCAATTTAGGGAAATTGGCTCGGCAAACTATTTGTGCATAGTTCGTTGTCACCATACTGTTACCCTATGGGATGGTTCTGTAAGTTTGAGTGGTGATTTTCACAGTTTAGTCATTTATTCAATCTATTTGAGTTCCTATGAAAACCATGTTGGTGGTTGATTTGATTCTAGATGATGGTTCGTGTATTACGAGAAAATATTCTAGTCATGCGATTACTCAATGGTAATCATATCCTTTATCATTCAAGGGGAATTAGGAACCTAATAGTTATAAAATTTTTTTTTTCTAACTATGAGTCCCAAGAATTTTTTTATGAATATAAATTTACTTTGAATTTATAAATTGATTTAACCTCTAACCCCTCTTAATTCCAATTAATCTCACACATATCTCTAATTTATTTCCAATATGATTTAACAGTTATTCATATAGTGAACCCACATATATATAGATTGATCTCTTAACAGAGTTTGTGTCTTCTATATTGTTTTATTTCTCTACCTTGGGTTCTACCTATGGTCTCTTATCATTTCCATGTCGTACAAAAAAAGGGGGTATGAAATACTTATTTATAGTTTAGTTAGACAATTTATTTTAGTTATTTTATGTATATACAATTGAGGACCCGATCGCATTGTTTCAAATCACTGATTTTTATATCAATTAGGTTATCAATGTTTTCAAGGTAATAATCTCTATAAAATTGTATTGTTTATTATTTTTCCTTGTGTTATAGTATATTTAATTGGGTAGGTTTATGAGATTTATTGATTTAAAATATATTAGTTCTATTTTTTATATTTCTATGTTTTTTGGAATGGGAAATAATATTAAAAAAGATTTTTTAAATAATTTTTATCCATATCACGTGTTTGGTGGCATTCTAAAATTAGGATATTCACTCTAATTGTTTTTTAGCATGGAAAAAGTGATTTTATCTGTGGGAAAAGTATTATAGAATTTTGGGATCGGTTTTTTATATTTTATAGAAAAAATATAATAATTGAGAAAATAGATACTCTAGGTTATCCACAAATTCAAACCTCATTAAATGATTCAACAATTGTGTTATGTCTGTGATATCAACAGAATGTTGAAGGAATATATATCAATAATATTCATAGTGTTCCTAGATTAGTAATCCATTTTATTTTTTATTTCATATTCTCATAGGCTAGGGTCCCTATTTTTCTTTCTTCATTTCCTGATATTTTTATTTCATTCATGGTATCTCACATTTTCATCTCATTAGATATCCATGTTTTTTTTATTTTTTCAATCTATTTATCATTCATGTTTGTATCCATATTTTTGTGAATTTGATTATATATTATTTTTATGTAAAAAAACAATATTTTATTTTATGGTATTTAAAATGAAATATCATTATAAACTAGTATTTCTTTATATAACTCAATGCTTTATGGTCATAGACATTGAATTGATTATTTTGTGGTATTTTACTGAGATTTAGTAATCACACCCTATTATTTCTGAATTGGGAATTTCATGTCACAGTTTTTTATGATATAGATGAAGGGAAGTAAAACATGTGATTAAAAGATTATATTTATAGATATATACTTCGTATTAGATTCGAATGGGGGTGAGATAATCTCACATGGATAATTTTGTTTGTCCATGTTTTTTTTCATTCTGTTTAACCTTCTAGAATGGTTTTGTAAATCTCATGGTTCTGTACATATTCATACAAATTGTACTCAGATTGTTTAAAATAAACATTTAAATGATACATGTTATGTTATTTTTCTTATGGTAAACGTAACTCATGTTTTTTGTATGTTGATAAACCTATTATTTCCACCAGCCCATTTTGATTAGGAATGTTGTTTTAGAATTATGTCGAGGCAGATCAGATGGTGTGATATGTGAAACCATGTTAGTTCACTAAAAAATTGAATTAGATTATATCATATATGGAAGTATAGTGGAACTTCTAGGGTTTATTCAAGGGTCCGGTAGACTAGAATTAAGACAAATTGTGGATAAAGGAGTAAAATATGAGTAGGTTCTTGATCCCCACCTTTTTTTATTACCCCTACGTTTCCTTAGTAAATCAAGATACTTTCATTATTTTATATGAGTTATGGATTGATATGATATCCTATTATCCTCAATATAATGTCTCGGTAGCTACAACACACTAATATTTAATATAAATTTTATTTAAAAAAATATTGAAGTATTCGATTTCCAACCTTACACGAGACCCTGAGTTTATATATTCTTCAATAAAATAAATAGTCATAAACATTTGATTAAATATAAATGTATTAAAAATAATAACTATTTAAATATTAATATATATAAAGGATATAAATAATGATTTTTTTGATTTATAGATAAAAAATTAGTAATTAATTTTTTTATATGTGTGTTTTTATCAAAAACTAATATTTACCTTTAAAGTGGGTTTTAGTGGATTCTTATTTATGTGAAAAAACATATAAACTCCATACAATTTTAGAAATTTTATTTGAAAAAATCTAAATATTTTTTGAAATTATCATGTCTATATAATCTTATGATGAATTATTTTGATTCTATTAAAAAAATTAGTGATTTTTTGAAAATTTTTGTTTTTTATGAAAAATATAATTTATTTCAAGTAAAAGGATAAATATGGTTTGAATTTGATTGCTATTTATCATAGGTATCTAGTTAATTATAAATAATATATATAATTATATTAGAATCATTATTATACCTGAATTTTGTAGACGTTCATTTTTAGGAATAATGGCAGGTTTCTCTAAATATAGTTTTTTATTTATATGATGTGTTTATTATAATAATATAATAATTTGACCAATATTAATTATTATTTTTTCACTTTTTATATATATTATATATTAACTTTAATATTTTAACATTCATTACATTATTTTCAAAATGAAGTCAATGGACTATGTTACGTTTAATGCCAAAAAATCATTTTTTATAAAAAGAATTTTCATTATTATTTTTGTACGTAATAAAAATTAAATTTTACCAATTATAGAAATTGAATTTATAAAAATTGATGACATGTTTTTAATTTTGATATTTAATATTATTTAATATGGTCAAATTTTTTTTCATAGTGTATAATAAAAAACATGTAAACTTAGGTTACGCCAATTATGGTTAAAATCTGTTTTTCCAGGGGTTACAAAAAAGTATAAGGGAATTATTTTCTCCAAAAAAATAAAAAAAAATTAAATATATTTCAACAATATAATACTATATCATATAATCACTGATAATTTGGAAACAAATTCCCTTGAAAGTTACATTATATCAATGAAATCTTTTAAAAAATTCCATGTGTGTTCGCCCAATCATTTATAAAAGGGAACCTATTATCCTACCATAGTCACAGAATTCGAATCCTTTATTATAGAGAATATGAGATAAAAAAATTCATAGATTCCTTATAGTCAATATATAAATTGTAGTATTTTTCTAAAACCAATCCTTCAATACATAAGGTTTAATCCATAAGTGCTCTCTCAATTAAGAGGTACAAATTCTTACCAATCACAATCAGTTTTTATTCTTCATATACATAATATAAAATTTTTTATCGAAAAATAAAATAAAAAAATGTATAACAAATATAATGATATGTTCTTATAATTTAGTCACATTGAGTGTTTTGTTAATATTAATCAAAAGAGAGATTAAAGTATCACTTGTGTGGACATGTGAATTGTCACCTCCAAATAATAATATATTTCATTATACACCACCATATATCATGATTATTTATTATGTTGGATATATATATATATGATATTTATTTCATGAATAAAATTTCAAATATGAATGAACCATAAAAAAATATCAAGGACTATAACTTCCAAAAAAATCATATATGAAACAATATATAGTTCACAAAAATATTATGATGATAATTACAAAATACTAATCAAAGGGTGATATGTTATTATATGTAAAAAAATGGTTTATATCTATGAATTTGATTATGTTAGAAAATTATAAAAATTTTAAACTTACAATGTAGGAGATTTATTTTTTATGAGGAAAGAAAAATTTCAGGAGGGGTTTTATAATATAATCACATTTTTTATGAGGATTACTAATTATTAAAAATAATTATGATTAATTTTTTTTTATATATCCCTCCCAATTATTATTTATTACTAGTTACATTTTTTATAGATATTATATGTTCTCTATTCCTTTTTCTTTCTTTTATGTATAAAGGTTACTGAAAGTCTATTTTTAAGGAAAACTAACTGTGTTGTTCTCTTCGGTTGGGAATATTATCTCAAATGACAATATTTTCCTTAAAAAAATATAAAAAATCTTTTTTTAAAATTTATTTCGATTATATAAAATCATTTTTACTATATATTTTTTTCATCTAGCATGTTTTAAATAAAATCATTGTAACATTTTCCAAATGCTCAACTTTTTTACTTTTCAATAAATATCTAAATGGACATTTTGATTTTATTTACACCGTATGAAAATATTCCCCTACCATCATTAATGTTATACTATTTAAAGAGTCCTCCATATGATTCCTTCTTTATTTCAATAAAAGTTTATCCTTAATATATGATAATATTCTAGTATTTAAATAATGGATTTCAAAATAAAAAGAGTATTTTCCTCAATAAATATTCTTGTGACTTTATAATGGTATTTTTAACTACAATAATGGACATTGATTTTTCTTATGATTTACTAGGATGTTATACATTTCGGAAATATTTATTATTTATCTAATTTTTTAATGATAATGAGAATGAAATATTTATGAAACTCATCTATTTTCCATGAGATATGATATGTAGATATTAGGGTAGTGTTATGACCTTTTGGAACATAGATATAATTTTTTAATTATATTATAGGTGGAATAGAATTATATGTCTATGTAATAAATTGTGTAATAAATGAAAAATCATGAGATAGAAAGGACTGGAATGGGTAGTAAACCAAATTTCAATAAGAAAAATTTTCTAATAAAATTATACTGGGATTTAATCTTGAGGAATGAAACAATGTGATGGGGAGTGAATGAAATAAATAATGATAATCATGGATGTGAGACTATACTAGGTAAATGATTTTATATTCATAGGTTTATGTAAAAACATTATTCCTTTTACATATGATATGTTATCATCAATCATGATTGATTAGTAATGATTCACCACTATTATATCTTATTTTTTCTTGTTCATTAGTCATTATTCCATGTCTCTCATTTATGATCAATGAATTTATGATAATGATTTTCTAATGTTAACATAATTTTCTCATACCATTATATGTATCTTATGGTTATGTAGAATCTTTTAGTTATATCTCATTTATTTAAACTCTGTGAGTATCTTGGATTACTATTTGTTATTTTTCCCTTATTTAAGATAAACATTGTAAGTATTTTTTTATTTATGAAGGTTATTAGTTTTAATGAATCTAGTGGAAAATGATATAGATAATCTATGTTTCAGTTTTTTAGGAATCCATTTTTTCAATGAAAATAGATCTTTGGTGTTATATTTTGGATCATATTTAAATGAAATGAAAATTTCTCTAATAAAATATGGTATTTATGTATGAAATATTATGGTCTATATAGTTTGTATTAGAGAACGTATTAGTTAATTTTGGAAACTAGGATGAGAAAAAATTAGTGAAACACAGTTGGATTACAATATATACTTGACAACAACATATTTTTGGGTAATGTATGGAGTGTGGTTTTCTAAAGCCCATTCACCATTTCCAAGATAATACATGTGGATATGATTTTGGGACAAATGGATCTTGGGTTAACACCCCTACAAAAAATAAGTCAATTATATCTCATCCATCATTATAGGTCATGGTTTTTTGGTCTTTACTATGAACCTTGTTGGAAATTCCTGGGGGATATTCCTGTTTAATTCAAAAATTCATTATTGAGTATTAAAATTATATTTAATAGATAATGAACATAGAATATATTGTTTAACCCTAATGTGTCATAATATAAAAATAATTTATCATATTTTAGTTATCTGGTGAATTTATTTTCACAATTAATAACTCTGATCACTGATGCCTGATGGTTGTGATAACAATATTGGTTTTCGTATTGGATGGGATATATATATTGATAAATTTTAGGTGGTCACATGTTTTATAATATACTAAACTCCCATATTTGAGTTTATTTATATGAATTATTATATATCAGGAAACAAATGAATGAATGTTAATTCATATTATCAATGATTAGATGATGAATTAGAAGGAAAACCTCATAATGAAGTGAATATTGCATCTAAATTCTATGATTCATCCCAAATTGATGTTTATGGGAATATACTTTCTGAAAATATTATTATTCTTCCCCTAGTTTAATATCATATTATTTTGGGCATGGAATGACTTGATTTATGTAAACAGTATATCAATTTTTGAGGATGTGAAGTAATATTTGATATTCTAAACCATCATATGATTTACTGTTAGAGTAAGGAAAATAAAACTTCCAGTTGATGTTACATATACTTTATGGGTCCTTATTCCCATTTAAAGGAGTTGTTTATCTCATATTGTTATGGATAAACACAACGTCGATGATTTTCCTATTTTAGGGGTTTTTGTGGATGTCTTATTTGATGAGTTGCTTATTATTTCACAGAATAATGGTGTTGTGTTTTAAACATATCTCAACCTAGTGTTATAAATCTTTCAAGGAATCCATATAGAATGGAATTAGTTGAGTTTTAAGAATAATAGAAGATACTCAAGGAGAATATTTATAGGGTACTAATTCTTCCATATGTGTCCCCATGGGGTGAAAATATAAATATTGCTAAGAATAAATTTGGATATATACGAATCATGATTTATTATCTAGAACATAAAAAGATCATCATAAAAAATAATCATCCTTTAATCGTTACTCATGATTAGATATATCAATATAAAAGTGAATAATATTTTTCTAATATTGATCAATGATATTGATGCTATATGTTAAGGGTCCAAAGTGAACACATACCTAAGAATCATTCATTTAATGGTATAGAAATTATGAATTTATATTTATGATATTTATTCTTACTAATTCCCCCACTATCTTCCGGGCTTTAATGAATAGATTATTTATAGATTACTATTATCTGTTTTTGGTAGTCATTTTATATGGAATTGTTATATATTTTAATGTTAAGGAAAATCATTAAGAATAAATTTTTATTGTAATAAATACCCTATGAAATGAGATGATATCTAATAAATTTACCATGTGTCAATTTGGCTGTATAAAAATTCATTTTTGGGTTGATATAATCCCATGTGAGTGTATATCAATGGGTCCCTTAATGATGGAAGTTATTGATCATTGGAACATGAAAACCACTATTACTAAGATCTATATTTTTCTTGGATTAGAATGATATTATTAGTTATTTGTGAAGTATTCATCATGAATATCCAATCTTGTAAAAATATCTTCTCAGAACTGATTTTTCATTGTATGGACTCATGAATGTTAAGAAAATTTCAAGGAAATAAATAGAACATTGGTTAGTGAACATATACTTACACTAACCTATAGTGGATATTGGTTTTTTTATAATAATACATTGAAATAGGTTTCAAGGTGTGTTCTTATACAAAATAATACAATAATACCTTATTCATCATGCCAATTAATGTTGCATGATAATAATTACATGACATTTTATTTGGAGTTAACTATATTAATAGATGAGTTATAAATGTGGATGAAATATATTTATAGATATTGGTTTGACATATATATTAATAATAAAATTTAAAATTAGTTGTTCACACAAAATTTTTGGAATATACACTATATAATACGGTTTGAATTAATTAAATATAAATTCCCAAAACATTACTACTATATCTAAGAGATCAAGGTGGAAGTTGATTTATGTGAAAAGGATCATCCCATCTTATCAATTATATCTATCAAAATAGTAATATATATATATTGATTTTATAAGTAAGGATTTTCAAATCATTAAGGATTGGTAGAAATATTATCTTCGTCAAAAAAATATTCAATCATATTTCCATATGATGATTAAAGTGGAAAAAAAGGAGGATGTATTTCCATAATAGAATATAAGAGATATTGATAAGGAAAATTTTGATTATGATGCAATGTTAAGGATCCAGATCAAATAATGTGTACCATCTATACTAGGCTTGAAGAAAGAGATATTGGAGGAATCTCAATGGTCCTTATTCTCTATTAATCTAGGAAGTAAAATGGTATGTAGTCATTTGGAAGAGTATTTCTTATGGGATAACATGAAGAGTGATATTATATAGTGTTAAAGTTAGTTTATGATATGTAATCATTTTAAGGTTGAGAGATAAATTTAAAATGTAATGTTAAAATAATTACACATACTTGTATAAAAATTTGAAATAATCAAAATGAATTTCACCATATGGCACCCTGAAATATCTACAATACATATTACAATTCGGGTTGTAGTCGATTATCTCAAGATGTCAGAAAACCTAATTACTATTAGGGAATATTTCCCTTTATATTATCCTTCCCTTATATACATTATTGCTATTGTAGGGATTCATGGTGTATCACATTCAACTATAGGTGATTGATATCTGATCATCACCTCAACGTCCAGGAGAATTCATTGACATGATCTGGATATAAATTATTGTTTCATTACATCCTATTATCCTTATATAGAATGACAGTCTAATATGACCATTCATACACTAGATAATATGAAGTGTTATTTTCTCAGTATTTAAAATGATTTTTGATAAACATCTCCTCATAGTAGAATTCTTTGATAACAATAGCTTTCTCCCAATCATTTAAATTGATCCTTATGAATCCCGCTATATAAATAAGTTTAGAGATCTATTATAATATGATGAAGTTGAATAAATATATCTATTCGGACATGAGTTTTTTATTTATATAGAGAAGACTTTTAAGTACAAAAAAAACACATCATGGTATGTTAGATTAGACAGATGAGTTATGCTGATAATCTTTAGTGAGATCATGAATTCAATGTTTATGAGAAATTGTTTCCTTAGAATTTCCCCTTGTAAGAAAGTAAAGAGATTCATAGATAATGGAAAAAATAGTGACAAGTATATTTATTTATTTATAATTTAAAACAAATTTTGTGGTTTTCCACCTCTTATAACTCCTACTTAACTTCTATTAATTTCCAAATATGTTCCATGTATCTCTCCTGAGAAAGCACATACATAATCCTTGAACTGTATAGAACACAGAGTTTATACCACTAGATCTTTATATCATATGAATAATCGCTGATATAATCTATTAATGATATAAATTAAATAATATGGTATGATAGTATTTACTTGGTTAATTGTTTTAGAGGAATCATAAATTCGGGGAAGCTACATTGAAAATCAATGATGTGATGAAGAAAATATATATTCGTATTATTATATATGAGTTATGGACTCTCAACATGTAAGATAATTTTATGGATCATTTAAAGTAACACTCTTGTATTTTTATTTGTTTCCTTCAAAAAATATGACATATTCGATATATTTCCTTACATGAAACCCTGAGTCTATATTATCCCCTATTTAATAAACTGTTATAACACAACCTTTTAAGTTTTAGGTATAAATATAAATTAAAAACGTAATAAATATGAATAAATTTTTAATAAATAAAATATATTAATTAATATATAATAAATAATTACTCAAGTATTTTTAAAGTCTTTTTATGATTCTAAAAATCATATTTTCATCAAAAATGGTTTATGTCGCATTTTTGATACTTGAATATTTTAATTAATTTTTATATTTTTAAAAATTTCATTTGAAAAAATTAATTTTTTTAAATATTTATTTCAATATTATCTTAGGGTGAAAGTTTAGGTTTTTTATAAAAATAATTACTTTCCATCGAATAGTGAAAATTCGGATTTTTGTAAAAAACTGTCATTTATTTTGACATAAAAGTCATAGTATACTTTTAATTTGATCATTATGTATCCAATGTATTAAATAATTATTATGAATATATATATTATTTATGAATCATTCTTATACACTATTTTGTTATATATTCTTTTTTTGGGTGAAAAAACTCATTTATCTAACAACCGGTTTAACAAGAAATTTGTATTTTTATCATCATAAATGAATTTAATATTTATTGATTAATGGTTATAATGATTTTTATAAATTATATATTCAATATTATTTTTTCACAATTTTTTTTATTTAAAAGGATATGAGTGGATGTAAATTATATATTACTCTTAAAAATTCGATTTTCTAAAAAGGGATTTAATTAGAGTTTGTGCAATAATTCAAAATTATATTATACTAATAATTGAAATCAAATATATTAAAATGGGTTCCATATTTGAAAATAAAATAACTCATCATACTCAACAGGTCTAACATATTATTTAGCCATTGAGAATAGTAAAAACATTAAAATTTTATTACCATATGTCTGATTAAAACAAGTCAACTGGGAGGTGGGGGTTTTAACTAATATATGAAGGAAGGATTGACACCTATAATTATAAAATTACTTAATAATGAATATATTTAAAACATATATTTTCCAAATTTCAATTTTTTTCTATTTATTGCCTCATTACCATGATGACGACCTTGTATAATTGAAATATATTAAAAAATCCATGTGTGACCCTTAAAAAAGAGAACCTCTTATATTCCCTTATTCACACGTTTTGAAATATATATTTTTGTAGTAAACTACTTAGAAAACATCCTATATTCTTTCCATTAATCCTAATGTTTATTTATTCTCTTGAGACCAATCCTTCAACGATGAAGATGCATTCCATAGGTTGTCTCTCAAAGAAGTGGTATCAGTAATTATAATGTTTTTTCAATTTTATTCTTCATCTACACCCTATCAAGTCGTTTTATCTAAAAACAATAATGAACCATGTATAATAAATATACTCTAATGTTATAATGATAAAAAAACATTTACAACCACCTATTCCTCAAATTTTTGAAGAAATTATCACTCATTCTTACGTATGCACTACCACCTCCATGTAGCGATTAAAATATTTTTCAAAAACCATATTTTGTTATTAGATATTATGTTTTATTTAAATAAATATAAATATATATATATATTATATATTATTAAATTATATATATTATTAATCCAAGACAAAAAAAAGGAAAATAAATTCTAAATCAATACATATCTGAAATATGAAGAAGTTAACATATGTGATAATGATGGTAATGGAAAATTGTTAATGAAAATGTGATAATATGTAATATGTAAACCATGTATTGAGTTATAGGTATGAATATGGACATATTATAAATTTTTATGAAAATTAAATTTTTATACTGGATCGCCAAGCACTTACCATGAAATATATACACGAGTAACGTGTTTTATGATACAATAATATTTTTACTAGGATTTCTTCAGATAAAATTTAATAATGATGAAATTATTTCATATATACCTCCCAAATCATTTATATTTTAATATAATATTTTTTCAGGTGATTAAATGTTTTTATCTTTTTACCCACTTTATATTCTCATTTTACAAAAAGAACATTGTTTTGGAGAACGGTCCAAGTATTTATCTTAGATCAGAAATATCTCCTTCAAAGTCCATATTTCCCTTAAACATTCATTACTACACTACAATTATAATTTAATTTATATTTTTTAACTATATTTTTGTGCATTTAATGAAGTTTAAATTAAATATTATTTTCATTATCCAAACATGATAATTTTTCATTTTCAATTAATTCATGAAAACAAAATTCTTAAACATATACTACATGAATATATTTCTAAACCATCATTATTATTCTTTTCTTTGAAGATTCATTTACATGTTTTATTATTTATTGTAATTTTATTTTTCCATAATATACTTTATTTTTTGAAAATTAAACAATGATTGTTTCAAAATGAAAACGATATTTTCCTCAAAAAATTATATTAATCTTATAAGGATGTTTTAATCTATAACAATATACTCTATTTCTTATTATGATTTAATGGAGATATTACCCAATTTTACCTTATGTATTTTTTTAATAGTTTATAAATTTGATGATCTAAATTTTATGAAACATAGATCTTTTCCATGAGATATATTATGATGATATGAGGATTGTTTTAGGCTTTGGTGGATGACATATATATATTGTTCATTATGTGAAGGGAGGGATAAAATACATATAGGACTCAAATTCATTGGAGAATTATCATTATCCCAATATATATGAATAAATAAAATGGTGAGTGGACCGAGTTCTATAAGTGACATTATCCAATAAGATAGTTTTCTGAGCTATCCTTTACTATGGATATAATCGAATGATGCTTTTACATAATCCACTATGATATATGTTCTAGTAACACTTGAATAAGGAAATTATTTTCATTTAATATGTGTATTACACAAACATTTTTCTTATACATATTGTTTTTTCTAATACATTATTATTTTTTATAAATGATTTCACACATATATGTCTCATGCATTTTTACTGGCAATTCATTATGTCAGGTTCCATGGTTATGATTTCTAAATTGATGGGTATGATTTTATAATATTTAGATCAACATATCATACCATTTGGATTATCTAATTTTCACATTTGAGTATTGGTTAATATTTTTTTTCTACCCTTACTATGAATCTGAGATCATCCTTTATTATATTTACATTCATTCATATATAGAGAATTTTTTAATGAATTTAATGTTTAAGAAGGGTTATCATTGGAAAGAACCTAATGGAATATAATTTAGATCACTTTTGTACATTTTTATATATATATTTTTGAATTACACTACAAATTTTCACTAATGGAAAATATCATATTGATATAGAATGGATAATCATCTAATAAGTTGTTGAATTTATGTAGAAAAATATTGGCTTGTTATAGCTTCTATAGGGGTTTTAATATATTTGGGTTTTAAATGTAAGAGGAATCTAGTTTTTAGGTCATCATTTATGGCTTGAAAAATCATTTAGTGATTGAAAAAATGGTTTTGGAAATGGTAATCTGGTCTTAAAATTCTTGGTAAATGGTCTTCATCCATGTTTATACATCAAGAATTACTTCACAATCTGTTTATTTTATTATATAGAACTCATACTTATTGAATTATTTGAGTTACTATTATTGAAACAAAGTGGATCAAGGTTGTTCATGGGATATAATGATATCATAAACTATTTTTACTGAACTTTCTGAAAAGATATTGTTTATACATGTGTTGTATGACTAGTTTTTGTGTGAAAAATGGATTCCATGGAATATTTTTAGTCTAATAGTGAATCTTTAATGTTTTATGAAACATGATTAATGGATTCTGATATCTATAATAGTGGCTCTAATATTCATGTGTATATAAATTATTTAATCCACACCAATTTAACATTTTTGGATGAATTTTATTATTTTTCGATTTTAGGGATGTTTTGAGATTGAAAATTAAAACTATACAGTTTTTGATTTTTACATACCTTCAATCACATATATATTTCAGGAATATATTTTTATGTATTAACTTAATAAATTGATTATTTTTTAGAGGATTCATATATTCCTTGGATTCATTTTTTTCATCTAGTAAGGTCTTTATTCAATCATATGGGGGACTAAATAAATCATTCTTTGAAGAAACATTCTTGATCATGAAGAATGAACCCCTCATTGAATGTGAAATATCATTAGATAGATGTGTGAAAATTTATTTATTCTAATTGTAAATGAAATAAGACTAAATTATCCTCATTGTGGGTGAGTTACAAGTATAAATTAATACATTATGCCATCTTTTTAATGAGTTAACAAAAGAGAGATGATGGGACACCTCGAGTAGAAAACGTTAAATTCTATAATTAATTAATAACAGTATTACCACATCTCAAAATAAACTAAAACCATGTGGGTTGATAAAATTATTAATTAAGAGACACTTTCTCATGGATATTAGAAATTTATATGGTTTATATGATTCCCAATTTAACTAATATATTTATGGATGCAGAACTGGACAAAACATTTTCTACCCCACCACTTTTCCTTTATATTTTATTCTCAAAATCATTTCAATCGATGGTTGGATTGAGGGAGTGATAATTTAAATTGAATATATTCTATATAAATTTTTTTAAAGTAAAGATAATCATAAAATTAATGGTTAAACCCTATTTTGTGATGGGGACCAGATATCCAAGGACTATATTTTTGGAATTTGTGCTTTTCTTTTTTATTTCAAGTGTATTTCTCTAGAAACTATTTTTATAGAATGAAAGAGTTATCATTCATTATTGAATTAAAAAACTTATAATTTTTATTTATGTTCTTCTTATGAATTTAAATTTGTTATTCCTGTCATTTAACTTTATTTGGGTGTTGTATCCCTATTGAGAAAAATGGGTTTAACCTCTTTCAGTTTCATCGTAGTCCCTAGCTTATCAGATCACATTCATAATAGGATTAAGACCTATTATTAGGTCTCAATATGGTTTCTATGTAATTTATGTATATTATTGTGGTAATTTGGGATAAAATAATAAACAAAACTGTATAATTAATTTAGAAAGTGACAAAAAGGGATTCTATGGATTGATGGTTTCCTCCACAGCATTCATTTGTTAGTTTTCTTTAGTCATATTTTCTTATGAATTATAGTCACTAACGTATATTTCTAATTGTAATATACTTTTGTGAAATTTAATATTAATTAATTAAATTCAAATACATCTTTATAATTTGGACGTTTGGAAAAAATTTAATAATGTGATAATTTGAGAAATTATCTTACAACTTCCTCATCAGATAACCCAATGGTCACCATTGTTCTATATTTTGGAAGAGAAAAATATTTACAATAGTAATTACAAAAAAAAACAAACTCTATTTTGCAATATATTTTGGGGTGGTTTCCTATGTTGTTTTTGTTTTTTTATTTCTTGTAATTTTATCAATTTATTTAAATAAAAAAACTAAGAAATGGATTTTTACATAGGCTACTCTTATACTTGGGATGATTATAAAAAATATTTGGAGTCTATTTATTATGAAATTTTAAAATAATAAATGTAACAAAATTCTTCAAAAATAAATAAAAATAACTTGGTTCTTAAACATTGAGCTTCAAGGATTCAAGAATTAATCAAACAAATTGATATTCATTATTATTCATTCAAATATTTGAAAGAACTGAATAAAAAAAGATTGAAAAGAAATGGAAAATATTATACCACCTATATTTTATATTGAATAACAATTTATGAATGATATAAAAAATAATTTGGCATATCCTTTTTCAAATTTTAAGGATTTTTTTACTGATTATCCAATTGACATGTATTTTTGAAATGAAGTGTCTTTGAAAATAATAGTGTTGATTTTGTTGAAAATGAAATTTCATGTGAGGCCTATAATTTTTAAAATGATTATTCAGAACCTTTGTATGAATAATTGGATAAATAAGAAGAAAACACTAGTCATTCACTTATTAAATGCATTTAAAGTAACTAGAGCTACTACTTACTCTCAATGACATAATTTTTTGACTTGCAGAATGAGCTGAAGCCTGTAAATCCTTAAAAATAATTCTAATGATTGGATGAATATTTTCCAAAATATCAGGATAATGAATTTATAACATCTTCTTCATGTTTATATTTGTTCCCTATTTTTTCTATGTTTAATAATTTCATAGATGAAGTGAATTTCAAGGTCAAAATTGGAGAAAGATATGTGTTTCAAGTTAAAGAGTATGCTGGTACACACGGGTATGGTGGAACCAAGCTACTTTTGAAAGAGGAAATAATTTTTGAAAATGAAATTAAAGAAAAAACATCCTTTAAATACATTTCATCAAACCAAATGAACTTTTTCGTGAGGATAATGTCTTAATAAGTTTATTTAATATTTTTTCACTCATGCGCTATATCATAGGAACAATAATTTCTTAGAGAGTAACCAAAAGAAATCAATTTTTAGAGCTTGTACATGTTATTTAAGATAGTGAATAATGGATAAATTTTTGGTTGGTTGTTCATGTGGAACGAACTTCACACACTTTCATATTGGAGATGATTATCTAAAAGTGTATAGCAAAACATTGTGTAATCCAATAATCCCTAAGGTTGTTCATACCAAGACTCTATAACCTTACATTTCTTTTTATATTTATTTACATTGTTTCCATAAATTTTTGATGTTTTTTTTTTCATGTAGGTTTCAATGTTTCATCATATTGGAGGATAACATAAGGCTGTTATTGCTAAATAAAACCTAGGTTGTTTATTTCCTCTTAACATTATTTTGTCTTTTTTATGTTCTTTATTTTCAATTCATATTTTTAACTAAAATTCATAATGAAGAAATTGTAAAACAGTAAGTGTGTGAGGAGGTACATTCTTGGTAGAATATGATTTTGGTTGTTTTATTCCCAATTTTGGGTAAAAGAAAATTGCGAGGTCTAATAATTATTATTGTCATTTTTCAAACCCTTTTCAATGAGTGAACCAATTTATCGCTTGAAATTGAAGGAAAATAAATGGTGAAAATAGATTTTTTTTCATGTTCTATATATTGAAAATTTAATGAAAATAACTGTTATTTTTTATTCTCATTCCACATCTTACTGTATTTATCTTTAAAATTCATTTCCTATGATGTATATAATACTTTTTGATATCTTTATCACATTCACTGCATTTCTTGAGTGAAACCATCTATGATATCATAAACTTGATCATGATTTATTTCACTCAAAACATAATTTCGAGTTAATTTTGATTTAAATGATTGAAAAAATTCATTGGATTTTGACACCCACTTTTATTTTGAATCATTGTAATTTTTTCCTTCACTGATCATTTGATCTATCTTGAAATCTTAGTATCCGTATACGTCATGTTAGGTTATCCACATTAAAATCCAAAATTGACTTTCCTATCAAATATAGATGTATAAATTAATGATGTTGTCGAACATATGTTTTAGTGGAATATGACATATGGTGTGCTACCACATTTGGTGTTTCATTGGGTGGAGACATAATCATTGATGAAAATTGATCACTACAAAAAATGGTTTCTAGGAATTGGATTTATTCCCACTTTGAGATCTCAATAGAAATTGATTTGTTCTAGTGTGAAGGTCACAATAAAAAGAAGTTGTTCTTAAATAGAGCATTTAAAAATAAGAAGTGTAGAAAAGGTCATTTTTTCTACTAGAATATTTATGAAATGAGATGCAAACTAGATTTACAATGATGGTTATGTTGATTTTATCTTAGGGGATGTAATTAGGATTCCATACATATGTGAAACTTATAATCATGTATTGTTTCTTCAAAAATATCCAAACCCTCATTATTCGGCCTCAAAATTTCCCACATATGATACCCACCATCCTTAATCCACTGAAAACCCCCAGAATGTAATATTTATAATAATAAATTTTTGGCTCACATCTGGTAGAGACATATAAATTTATCAATCCTATGGTGATTCTTGCATGATTTTTGTTGATAAAAAATTTATAGAAAATCCATATTTGTGTGTTGAGAGAACTTTTTTTCCAGATAAGTGTGTTGTGTTTGTTGGAGGATAAATGTTTTGGAAACTAATTGAGAACCAAAAATATTTTCTTTGATTAGGTATGATTTTTTTTTCTTGGTGATAAATTGGTGAACCTTATTTGTATGTGTTTTGAATTTTTTTTATTTGATTTTGATGCTCACTTTTCCTAGACTCTAACTGCTAAGTTTAGAGTAATTAGAGAGCCAATATTTACACTATTTTTCATGTTGTTTTAATTGATTTAAACCCAAAAAGTTTAACATTTTTATCTGAATTTAAATTTCTTATATTTTAGGGTTGTTTAGAGCATGAAATTTAATATTGCATTATTCTGTAATTTTAACAGTTTTCAATTACTCTCGTATTTCAGGCATATATTTTCTATATTTATGAAATATATTTATTTTTAGAGGATCCATATATTCTTGGAGACATTATATTCAACAAATAAAATTATTCATTGAATCATATGGAGGACCAAATAAATCATTCTCCCGGGTAAATCATTCTTTGTGGAATGTATTTTGTGATTATATAATGGGCCCTTCCTAATTGAATAATGAATGTCAACAGATACTGGTGTCAATATTCATTGATTCCAATTCTAAATGAAATAACACTAAACTTTTAGAACTCATGATGAGTTTCATTTAGAAATCCATTCATTACAGGAACATTTTAATGTGTCATGAAAAGAGAGATAAAGGTTTACATCAAGTAAGATAAATTATATTTTGAATATAATTAATTAATTTTTCAACACGTGTCCTAAGAATCTAAAAATTAGTGAGTACACCTAGGATTTAATTATTAACAAATATCTAGAATAATTTAGTGAGTTATTATGATGGGAATATGCAACAATTCGATCATACATTCAATGAAATAGAACTGTACATAACAATTTCCACCCCTCCCCTTTGCATATATATTATAATCTTAAAATCATTTCAAGGGATGGATAGATTTTGGGAGTTATATATGGTGGTGAATATATTTTATATTAGTAGGAGTTAAATTAATTAAAATCAAGACATTAATTGTTATAGTCCATGTTCTGGAGAGAATTAGAGATTGGAGGACACTACTTTTTTGAGTTTGTTATTTTCTTTGTTTTTTCCTTTATATTTCTTTGAAAATTGTCATTCTTGAATGAATGAAGTCGGTTTATTTATAGACATCAATTACTTAAAAAATTTCTGGATTTTTTTCATCTTATGAATTTAATTTGGTTGTTCCCATTATTTATATTTATTTTGGTGAGGTCTCCCCATTGACCACAATAAATTTAATCTGTTTCAGTTCCTTGAAGATCCTCGGGTAATCAGACCTCAGTCATAAGAGGATAAACAACCATGATTGAGTTATAAATATGTTTTATATGTAATTTATGTGTATCCCAGGGAGCTTTTAGGTATAAAATATTAAATTCAATTCGATACTTCATTTAGAATGTGATAAACAAAATGTTTAATAATCAATGATACTCATATACTACTTCATTTATTTTTTATTACATTATTCTATTTTTCATATGATTTATAATTAATAACTAATATTTTTAGTTTAAATCTTTTTGTTTGTCATTTAACATTGTTTAAATAATTTAAAATCACGATTTATAATTTTTAATTATGAAAAAATAACATAGTAACAGTTTGACAACATACCTTACAACCTCCTCATTATACAACCTTGTGGTCACTACGACGCTGTATTTTTAAGGGGAATATATTTACTAGGGTAATGCAACTACATTCCCTAATAATGGTTTGTAACTCATATATTTATAATTTGTTCTTTAATAATGATTACTAGAAAAAAATTGGGTTTGAAACAATTTATTAATGTAGACATTATATTTTTATACAAATTAAGAATGAAATCAATGTTTTAATTGTTTTATTAAGAATGGTTCATTACCATTAAGTAATAAATTCAGTGTTTTTTGTTTTATGTAAAAAAATAATTTTTATTTATATATAATATAAAAGAGTAAATTGTTTTAAAATTTGAATTTTAAATTAAATAAGGGTTCTAACATTTATGGAAATTCGGTTTTATAAAACAAATAGTGCACCTTTTCAATTAGTATAAAACATAAATAATTTAATTGAAAATAAAAATTGACTTTTTTTTCAATGCATTTGCAGGATAGTTAAGATGTTTAGTCATCTAACTAAGGTGTTTTTAAAGGTTTAACAATTTAATTTTTCATAAGCAATTGAATTAATATTTCATTTAAAATAGTTTTTCTGTATAACTCCTTTTCTTATGGGGTTTTGAGGTTTTCAAACAGATTTTCATTGGAAGAGGTATCTTATCTTTTTGTGTGTTTTTTAAAACCTATATCAAATGTTTGATTGAATTTCTGGTATTTATAATGGGCATACAACATTTCTCTGTGTTGGGGTTGTCGAAGGTGAGAAAATTTATATGACCCAATGGAGTTATAATCATGTCTAGTTGATGAGTTCATTCTGAGAGGTCACATGTTAAGTGAGATAATTTCCTTGAGATTTTTCTTCACCAATTAACTTTAGTCATCGTAGTTTCTATGTGGAATTTTTTTAATTTTTTCTATTAATAGTATTATGTTTCATGGTTAGAGAACTAGATCGGTTTACCCGAGTAGTCGTGTTTTCAAGGAATAGATTTCTTAGATTCGTAGATTTCTTTGGGAGAATTAGAGTTTTGGTTATATCCTGTAATTTATGTGAATATACTTCATGGTACTCATAAAATAGTGTCACAGTTATTTTGGTTTGGTGATAGCCTATTTTAGGCCGGATATTTGGTATCTCATTTGGGTTTGCCTAGTGAGATCAACAGATGTTATGATTTTTTCCTATCCTCGTTGCCTCATTTAACTAAATGAACGATATTTTTGGGGATAAAATTTTGTAAATTTCCATTAATTGCTTATTTATTTAAATTATCAACATGGAAATACTTGGATATTTTTTGGTAAACTAGGTTTGGTTTGGTGAATGAATTAGTTAAGGAATATATCTAAGATGTGAATGTTTCTAGATAGACTATGTGATTCACTAGGTCTAATCATCTAAACCTAAGATAATTTTAACAGTTTATCAGGACCCTTAAATAGTTCCATGAAATTTCTTGATGGGTAATTAGTTTTTAACATTATCATGATTTGGAGACATGTGAATAACCTTTTTTTCTATTTTTTTACTTACAAATGACAGTTTGGTTGTAAGATTTGATGTTCTATTGAACATTTCTTGTGGATGGTGTCATTTAATTGGATATTTATTTTACAATAATTCTTTTTTTATCGGTTAGGGATGTGACACTTAGTGGTTTCCTTTTAATTGAAATGTATAACATTAGTTCTCTTTTTGATACCCTTGTTTCAAAATTCTGTTTATCATTTTGATACAATTAAATATTGAATATATATATTTGGGGGGGACCCATGTTAGATATCTATTATATTTCGATCCACAAAATGGTTGACCTAGTACTATTTCTATTTAAATATAGGAATTTATGATAACATTAGCTTCAATATTGATTCACTCTAAGCCCAGTTGGGCCTTGACATTGTCACTATAATTCTTCAAGAATAGAGTTGGGATATTTTTTGATGTCAGAGAAATGGGGAATTTCCTAAGGAAATCTTCAATTACAACTTAATGGGGAGAACCTATATCACCATAACCATGAGTCGATAATATTCATTCAAACTCTAGTAACATGGTTAAAATATCCCCTTAGAGGAAAATTTATGGTATAATTTGATAATTGAATATGAATATTTACCTTTACCAAATGGAATATGATCCTTTGATTGAAATACTATGTTAATTGATTTAAAATCCAAAATTTAAATCATAATTAATTATAATAACAATTCGTGAGGTCATAGACACTCACAATATCAAATAACATATTTTTTATATAAATAAATAAAATTTAGATGGATCCTTTGGGAACCTATTTGTATAAATACATTGGTATGTAATAAGGTTCAAATATGTTAGTGTACATAACATATGAGAATGGTGATACTTATGAAATTTTTTCCAGTTGTGCATAAAAATATACATATATTGGGACAGTGAAATTTACTTTGGATAATGTATTTGGTATTTTTCTGACAATGTTCATTTTTGAATGAATAGTGAAAAATACTGCATTTTACATCAAAACTGCTTTTTCATCTAATTTAATTATATGGTTAGGTTATCTTTGTAATTGGTTTTATAGTGTAATTTGAATATATTTTTACCATTTAATCCATTTTTGGTCATTTGAAATAATTTCACTTTGGAATTGGTCATAAACAAGTGCCAAACTTTTCAATGATATTATTTCAAAAAACCTGGTTTTTGTTTTGACAACAGAAATTATTTTTAAATTAATTATTGAAATTTCTATGTTTGTAATCTGGTAAAATTGATTCCATATTTGGAATCAGAAGGTCCAAATTATGTAACTTAGACTCTTGTTTTTGGACATTATGAATAGTAACGATGGTAATTATATTTAATTATCATGATTAATTAGTAATCGGGTAGTTCAAGATAATAATATAATATCATAATAATAAAAAAATGACCCCAAAATGTGTCCTAATGCTACTGGTTGTGTCATGACAGACCATGGGATGCCTTGTTCCAAACTTAGGGACCCCATGGAATCACTTTTGGGTGAAAGTGACACATTATCATTTTAATTTTTAAAGGGGGGAGAATATCACTAAAGAATGCATCACCCAAGTAAAACATTTTTAATTTTGTATACATAAATGATCTCTTAGACTATAAATAGATATTAGAAAGATAAAATTTTTTCCTACATCATAGTTTTTTAAAAAAAAATTAGAAATTAAATAAATTAAATTATTTATGACATCATGATGATGCAGCAATTACCTCATTAATGAATGATTTATATAAAATGAAAAGATAATGTAAAATCTAAGACGTACACTTGTCAAATACCTATTGGATGAGTATATTTCGAATCCTTATCACCTTATCCTCGAAATATTTCAATATTGGTCCTTTAAAATTAGAAAATCATTTGAATATAAAGTAACATTTTATAACATTCAAAGAGTGCCCCTCCTCTCCTCTTATAAAAGGCCCCCACCTATACCTATTTATACACACCTCCCAAGCCATTGGATCGGCCAAGAACTTCTAATTTTATCTCTCCTCATTCCTCTATTAATCCTAGATTCCTTACCTTAGTTAGAAAGCTCTTCAAGAAACCCTTTTGATTCAAACCAAGAGGAGTTACCTGATTTAAAGGTAAAGACTTCTGTACTGCTCTTTTGTTTTATTTTGCTTCTCCAACCCCATAAAATCCTTTTATTACTTTATTTTGTAACAAAACCAGTATATTAAATAAAACAGGATGTTTTTATAATAAGGATTCGAGCTACACTTACACACACATCTATCTAATGGTTAAAGAACATACTGTTTCTATGGATGGTGTATTACTACCTCACGAGACGATGATTGTTCAATATTCTTTTAACACCTTTAAAAGTGGCCATTACGATGTCAGTGTATTTTATATATGATATATATGGTATTTATTTTTACTATATGCTTCTGTATTTTATATTTTAAACATACCATTATTCTTTGCATGTTGTGAAAATGCGATAATTTCATATGAGGAAGTGTGGACTACGACCCCCTCAAGTGATGTGACTCGCTCATGCAATACATGAAATGTATAAATAATGAAATTAATGAACTTATGTGCCCTATATAACAGATATATTATACTAGAATTATAATATATATATCTCTCAATAACTTTTAATTCCACTAATATGACAATGAAATGAAAGTAGTGTTCATGCGTACGTAAGGCCTACCGTCTCCAGGAACGGTGCATTTCATTTCTTTTTATCTCCAAATGTTATGGAATAGTATAAAATGAAAATTTACAGGATATATATGATATTTAAATCATTAATACTATTCTGGAGATGATGTACTTATAACTACGTGGACAATTCTTTTCAAACTAGTTCATTTTTGACTCATGTAACAAACATCAACAGAAACATCTATTATGAACTCACATAATTAACTAATTATTATAACTTTATAATATGTGATGTGAATTAAAAAATAAACTTTAAAGGAGGTCCTTATGAAATTATAAATTTAAAATTTTTTATTATTCATGAATATAAATAAACGAACAAGACAAGTCGAACTTGAGGTAAGGGATCCTACCTCTCTCTTTCATTTTAAGTACTCTCTTTTATGTCATTCCTTTAAAGATCATATTTCTTATGTTCGGGGATGTTATTTTATATCCCTATTACAGTAATTTTTATTTTCATTTTATGAGGGACCCTATTTTATCTCATCAAACCATTTTTATAAGTTTTAAGTGGCACCGTTAGGCTGCCGAATTTCCATAACTGGATTTTCATCTCACTTTTTATTCTGGTGAGATTCATGCTACATTTTCCACTATTTCCTTTTGTGTGGAGTATTCACTTCCCATGATTGTATTCTTTGTTTAATATAATTTAATATATGGGTATTTACATTTTCATTGTATGACCCTTCTTTCGTGGGGTGTACGATTTCAAAGTTACCCAAATCTGTAAGGGAACCTTTCAACATCTTCTTTTTAAAAGGCTTCTTTTTTTATTTATTTTAAATTACATATTATTATGTTGGGATATGTTCTTCTCTATCCTTATTTATATAAATTTTATGTCCATGTGAAGAGATACCATTTTCTCTCTCATCACCTCTTTTTCTGAATTTTAAAGTAACACCGTTAGGCTATCGAATTTTTTCAATGGAACTTCTTAACTCAATTTCAATTCATTGGGTTAAACATGTAATTCTCGATTATGTCATGCTATGAATATGTGTGGATGACGTCTGATTGTTTTACACTGAATATATACTTATATTTGGTTTATTTATTTTTTTCACACATCATTATGTAATTTCTTTATCCTCGCTCTAATGGAATGATCCTTGATTGGGATTACATCTCAATTTCATCTCATTGAGACATTTCTTAATGATATTAACTTTTATTCTTTTAAAAAGTGTATATAAAACCCCTTTGACTTTACATATCCAGATTATGTCTATACTGATGTCATTTAAATGTTTTGAAAATGGTCTACTTTCATGTGTCTTATAATTTAAATGTTCAAAATGTAAAAGGACTCTTTTATTAAAACATTGTTTGAAATTGTTTTAAAGATATATTCTTTTAAACATTTATCATCCATGTCCATTTTTGAAAAATAGTTTTATAGATTTATTTATATGGAAATGAATGTTTTAAAACCCTTTTAGATGTTTTGAAGTGGTATGGGACACTTTAATTCTTAAATATCTTTTAAATGTGTCTTTTAATATTTTCAAAGTATAAAGTGATTTTTCTCTCATAGAGTTTTAATGATTTTGTTAGATGTTTTTATTTATGCTAATATCATGATGTGATCTCTTATGATTGAAATGTGGAAATTTTATGTTCTTTTTATGCATGTTTTAAGTGTTATGATTATTTTATGGTTCTTTGGATATGTTTATGAAATCGGGTGGTTCCGTGATAAACTAAGGGAGGGTGAGCCCGATATAGCTCTCCAATGCATTGGGTAACGCGAAAGAGTTAAACATTAAGGTTTATCTGAAGAGATTTAGGGAATATACTATTATTTGTATTCCAAACATAACCATGAGGGTTGCTCCCTATGTAAGAATGTTATGAATGCCTCAATTTACCTTTATGTATTATTATTTCTATGAGTTATTCATAAATCTTATGATTTAATGAGGTATGTTAATGTGATTATGTTTTATGAGTTAAGTATGATTTCATTGATTCTTATGTATGCATGGTATAATGATTTCTTTCCATATTGTTATAACCCTTACTGAGCTTTTTATGCCCATCCCAAGTTTTTGAAATGTTTTTCACAGGACATAAATTGGAATAGGGTCAAGGATGGGATCAAGGGAATGTCAAGCAGTCCAGAAAAAGAACTAGACATGAATCTTTTGTTCAAGAGATTTTATTTTGTGAAAAAATTGAAACTGAGTAGATGTGTCTACTTTGTAATCTTTGAGATGTAATAGTTATGACCTAATTCTCTAGAACTCTAAACCTGAAAAGATCCTCAATGTAAATTATTCATTTAATTAAAGATTAAGTAATGTTTTAAGGTCGGGTCCTTATAGTTGGTATCAAAGGACAGTTTAGATAACTTTAGAGGTTATGATATTTTTTTAAGCATAAGTGACATTATCATAATGGCGAGGATTTCAGAAAGATTCGTAGTTTTTAGATTAATCGAATGAGTAAGTATATCTTAGTGTTTATCTTCCTCATTAGTACATGATGATTTTTTTTATATACTGACACTGACATTTTTGGTTTTAGTAAATGGATGGATCTAGTAGGCACCAAAGTGACAATGGGTTTCAAGGAAACAATGGTGGTTCTCCGATTAAGAGACTAGATGAAATGGGGGACTCAATTTGGAATCTAGTGGTTATTCAAAACCAACTATCAAGGAGTCATGATTAACCACATAAACCTAGGTGAGTTCTCTGATGCATCATGTACAAGAGAACCAACTCGATGCAGAAGTTGAGGTAATAATTATAATGGTAACCATTAGGGTTTATATGATCCATACTTTTGAGGTAATTATGGGTTAATATATGTTATGATGGAAAATGAAAGGAAGGAGATAAACTTGAGGTTAATTATTTTATGGTTATTTTTTAATATGTTATATCTTTTTGGTGAATGTTTTAAGAATTATATAGTTTTGGAAAAAGGACAACATGCAGACCATGTGACAACTCGTCGCGTCGGACGAAGCTGCAGGAATCGAACCCACAACCAAAGTGCAACAGGTATTTATCGCCTACCACTGGACTATGTGAAGTCCCTGGTTAGTTTGACTGATTATTTTTAGTTAGATGATTTTATTAATCAAGAGAAAGTTTATTTTGGGTTATCTATTGAACTTATTATCCTATCATGGAATATATGTGATTAGGTTAATTACTTTTCAGTATGAGACTTTAAGAGTAACTGATGTTATTTTGGAGAAAAATGTTAATATTTCTCTTAGGAGACTATGGTATTAAATCATTCAGATATTTGTGTTTCAATATTAGTTTTGTTTACTTTAATGAATATTATGGATATATGTTTATGGAATGGTCTTTGTTGAACTTTGGGTTTTGTTTGAAAAATTATAGAGATTAAGAGTAATTTTTTTGTAAAAAAAATTTTCGATTTGGGGATTATCTAATCTTTTACTAACCATTTTGGTTTTGGTTTTGGTTAAGGTATAAAGACATGGTAAATATATAGTTCTCTTTTGTATATTAGGTGATTCTAAAGAAGTTGATTATAGTACTCTTAATGCGAACAAGTCTTCCTAAATACTCGTCTTTTGGAGAAAATATGAGTTTGAGTAAGGAATCTAGTAAAAGTTGAAAGACTACATGACAATTAAGTATGTTACCTTATGATTTAGTTAAGATGAAAAATTAATTCCTCAAATAAAAGTAACATAAAACAAAAATGTTGTCTGTTAACTTTTCCTACGGGGGAATCTAATACCGTTTACATCAGAAGTTTGTGATTTTCATGTGGTGAACTTTCTCCTAGAAATGTTTACTATCACTCTCCTTCAAAACGTGACCCTTATTTCACCTCCATATCCATGTTTTCATGGAATCCTAGTACGGGTTAACTCGGGTGACCTTTGTACTTCTCTTTCTTTCTTTTAAAGTGATAGTTTTACTAACTCTTGTTCCGATGTGGTACTTTCAATGAAGTTTCGAATCCCAATTTTGAAATTTCATGGAATCAATTCCCAAAATGGGGGAAGGATGTAACATCCCAGATAAATAAATAATATTACATTATAATGTTTATCAATATTTTTTAATAAAATGTTAATATTACTTTAAAGGGAATGCTATGCTCGATGGCTTACCCAATACGCAACAACGAGTTTCTTTGAAATCTTACATTGCACACTAATAATATAATAATATTATAATAGTTAACGCCTAGACGTTGTAATTGTGGTAATGAACAGAAATAACCACAAAATGATTACATATGTTTGTTAAATATTTTTACATTTATCCAATAAATGAATCCAATTTGAAGAATAAATAATCTATATTTTTAAAATATTGCTTTACGACCTTTTGTTGGCGAACCTTTTTTAAATATAAATTTTGACAATTATATAAACTCTATTTTTCAAAATAAAATTATTCTTTATGATTGGTACATTGATGTTTATTTTGGATAATTTTTTGGTATTTTTCTTTAAATGTTCATATGTTAATGAATAATGAAAAATACTGTCTTTTACATCAAAACTACTTTTTCATCTAATTTAATTATATGGTCAGATTATATTTTTCATTGGTTTTAAAGTTTAATTAGAATATAGTTTTACCATTTAATCCAATTTTGGTCATTAGAATTAATTTCAATTTGGAATTCGTCATAAACAAGTGCCAAAAGTTTCATAGATGTTGTTTTAAAAAACCTTATTTTTGTTTTGACAACGGGTGTTATTTTTAAATTAGTTATTTCAATTTATATGTTTAGAATCTGGTAAAATGGATTCCATATTTGGAATCAGAAGGTCCAAATTATGTGACTTAGACTCTTTTGTTTTTGGACATTATGAACTGTAACGACGATAATTATCTTTAATTATCGGGATTAATTAGTAATCGGGTAGTTAAGGATAATAAAATAATATCATAACAATAAACAAATGACCCCAAAATGTGTCATAATGCTACTGGTTGTGTCATGACCGACCATGGGATTCCTTGGGCCAAACGTAGGGACCCCATGGAATCACTTTTGGGTGAAAGTGACACTTTATCATTTTATTTTTAAAGGAAGGAGAATATCACTAAAGAATGTATCACCCGATTAAAACATTTTTAATTTAGTCTACATAAATGATCTCTTGGACTATAAATAGTGATTAGAAATCTAAAAGGATTTGATAAATCATATTATTTGTTTTAATAAGTTTTAGACATTAAATAAATTAAATTATTTATGACATAATGATGATGCAACAATTACCTCATTAATGAACGATTTAAATAAAATTAAAAGATAATTTAAAATCTAAAACATACACTTGTCAAAGACCTAATGGATGAGTATATTTCTAATACTTATCACCTTATCCTCGAAATATATCAATATGGGACCTGTAAAATCCAAAACCCGTTTTAATATAAAGTAACATTTTATAACCTTCCAAGAGTGCCCCTCCTCTCTTCTTATAAAAGGCCCCCACCTATACCTCTTTATACACACCTCCCAAGCCATTGGAGTGGCCAATAACTTCTCATTTTATCTCTACTCATCCATTTATACATCCTAGAAGCCTTACCTTCGGCATAAAGCTCTTCAAGAAACCCTTTTGGTTCAAACCAAGAGGAGTTACACAATTTAAAGGTAAAGACTTCTCTAATGCTCTTTTATTTTATTTTTCTTCTTCAACCCCCTAAAATACATATATTATTTTATTTTTTAACATAACCAGTATATTAAATATACTTGGATGTTGTTATAATATGGATTCTAGCTATAATTACACAGACATCCATCTAATGGTTAAAGAACATACTGTTTCTGTGGATGGTGAATTACTACCTCATGAAATGATGATTATTCAATATTCTTTTAACACCTTTAAAGGTGGCTATTATGATGTGAATGTATTTTATATATGATATATATGGTTTATATGTTTTCTATATGCTACTGTATTTTATATTTAAAACATCCATTTATTCTTTGCATGTTGTGCAAATGCGATAATTTCATATGAGGAAGTGTGGACTACTGCCCCCTCAAGTGATGTGACTCGTTCATGCAATACATGGAATGTATAAAGAATGAAAATAATGTACTTATGTGACCTATATATCATATATATTAAACTGTAATTATAATATATATATATCTCAATAATTTTTAATTCCATTAATATGACAAAGAAATGAAAGTAGCGTTCATGCGTACGTACGGCCTACCGTCTACATGAATGGTGCATTTCATTTCTTTTTATCTCCAAATGTTACAGAATAGTATAAAATGAATATTTACAGGATATATATGATATTTAAATCATTATTACTATTCTGTAGATGATGTACTTATAACTACATGGACAATTCTTTTCAAACAAGTTCATTTTTGACTCATGTACCAAACATCGACAAAAACATATGTTATGAACTAACATAAATAACTAATTATTATAACATTATAATATGTGATATGAATTTAATAATAAAAAATAAATGAGGTCCTTAAAAAATTATAAATTGAAAAATGTTTATTATTCATAAATATAAAGAAACGAACAAGACATGTCGGACATGATGTAAGGGATCCTACCTCTCTCTTTCTTTTTAAGTACTCTCTTTTATGTCATTCCTTTTAAGCTCATATTTCTTATGTTGGGGGATGTTATTTTATATCCCTAATACTGAAATTTTTATTTTCATTTGATTAGAGACCCTATTTGATATCATCAAACCATTTTTAGAAGTTATAAGTGTCACCGTTAGGCTGCCAAATTTTCATAAGTAGATTTTCATCTCACTTTTTATTCCTATGAGATTCATGCTACATTTGCCACTATTTACTTTTGTGTGGTTTATTTACTACCCATGATTGTATTCTTTGTGTAATATAATTTAATTTATGGGTATTTACATTTTCATTTATGACCCTTCTTTCATGGGGGGTACATTTCGAAAGTTACCCAAATCGGTAAGGGAACCTTTCACCCTCTTCTTCTTAAAAGACTTATTTTGTTATGTCTTTTAAATTACATCTTATTATGTTGGTATATGTTCTTCTATATCCTTATTGATGTTAATTTTATGTACAAGTGAAGAGATACCATTTTCTCTCTCATCAACTCTTTTTCTGAATTTTAAAGTGATGCCGTTAGGCTGTCGAATGTTTTCAAGGGAACTTCTTAACTCAATTTCAATTCATTGGGTTAAACTTGTACTCCTTGATTATATCATGATATGAATATGTGTGGATTAAATATGATTGTTTTACACTAAATATCTACTTATATTTTGTGTATTTATTTTTTTCAAACATAATTATGTAATTTCTTTATCCTTTCTCTAATGACATGATCCTTGATTGGGATTACATCTCAATTTCTTCTCATTGAGACATTTCATAATGATATTGACATTTATTCTTTTATAAAGAGTATATACAGCCCCTTTGACTTTCCATATCCTTATTATTTCAATACTAAAGTCATTTAAATTTTTTTCAAATGGTCTAAATTCATGTGTCTTATAATTTAAATGTTCAAAATGGAAAAGGACTCTTTTTTTAAAACACTGTTTTAAATGGTTTTAAAGATTTATTCTTTTAAAAATTTATCATCCATGTCCATGTTTTGAAAATGGTTTTAAGGATATATTTATATGGACATGAATGTTTTAAAACCCTTTAATAAGTTTCGAAGTGGTATGGGACACTTTGATTCTAAAATCTCTTTTAAATGTATCTTTTAATATTTTCAATGTATAAAGGGATTTTTCTCTCATCAGGTTTTAATGATTTTATTAAATGTTTTTAATTATGATAATATCATGATGTGATCTCTTGTGATTGAAATGCGAAAATTTTAGTTTCCTTTTATTCATGTTTTATGTGTTATGATTATGTTATGATCCTTGGGATATGCTTATGAAATCGGGTGGTTCCGTGATATACTAAGGGCAGCTGAGCTGGATATAGCTCTCCAATAAATTGGGTAACACGAAGGAGTTAAACGTTATGGTTTCTCTGAAGAGATTTTGGGAATATACTATGATGTGTATTCCAAACGTAACCATGAGGGTTACTCCCTACGTAAGAATGTTATGAATGCCTCAAGTTACCTTTATGTCTTATGATTTCTATGAGTTATTCATAAATCTTATGATTTAATGAGGTATGTTATATTGATTATGTTTTATGAGTAAAGTATGATTTCATTGATTCATATGTATGAATGGTCTGATGTTTTCTTTCCATATTGTTATAACCCTTACTAAGCTTTTTATGCTCATCCCAAGATTTTGAAATTTTTTTCACAGGACATAAAGTGGAATAGGGTCAAGGATGGGATCATGTAAATGTCAGGCTATCTAAAACAAGAAACTATACATGAATCTTTTGTTCAAGAGTTTTTATTTTGTGAAAAAAATGAAAACTGAGTAGATGTGTCTACTTTGAAATCATTGAGATGTAATAGTTATGACCTAATTCTCTAAAACTCTAAACCTGAAAAGATCCTCATTGTGAATTATTCATTTAATTCTAGATTAAGTATTGTTTTAAGGTCGGGTCTTTATATAGGTGATATAGAACACCATAAACCTACCGATTTGATGTGGCCTTATCCATTATGTTACAGAGGTTGGATGAAATTTATGTAGACCACTAAATATAACTACCAGTGTATAATATTTAAAAATTAGGATATTATTTTAGATGACCATTAATTGATTCATGAAATCCAATCATATCATTCATACAAAGAAGATAGTTATAGTAGAAGGGAGATTACAGTTTTTTTCATGAGTGATCATTAAACTCTGTGGCAGGCCTATAATGACCATTTAATAAAGATTATAATAATTTCAATTTAAAAAATATACTGTATTGGGGAGTGTGATGGGTGAATGAGGTTTTGTATTATCGTATTATATGTATCATCAATATTTTGAGGATATGCATCAAGAATACATGTTTGGTTTCAATTTATTTTTGGATTAAAATCAATTATTGATTGAATATTTTTCTATGAAATTATTTTAATGTATTTCATTAAATAGATTAAATATTAAGCTTCATACGAGTGAGATGTTGGATCCCATTCCTTTCATGTCGGGGTAGGTGAATTTTGTTTTGTAATACTATGTTATTTCATGGGGTGACATATATGGTACATTTATTTTAGTAAAATTTTGAAGATGTTTTTCCCTAAGAGAAATGTTTATCAGAACACTATCAGTTTATGGTGGAGTTTATTACATGTGAAAATATTTTTTTCATTTCACCACATTTAAGAAATCTCCTTTTCGGTAATAAGGATATGTTGGCATCATGGTTTGGATTCCCTTTTAATATCATCAAACAACATAGGAATATTGTTTATTAGTTAGACTTGTTGTCCCTATTGACACCCATTAAAGATGTGTTTTATGTTTCCCAATTTTAGATGAATAAATTATTAACCATTAATTCTATTTAATGGTATGATGCTAATACTATGAAAAAATAATAAGTGTTTATGCAACTAGTTCAGAATATAGACTTCTAGGAGAAGTCTCTATGCAATAAAAAAGTAAATTTGTTATATGTAAATTGGTATTTAGGTTGGGATAACAATTAGACAAGGTTTTATTAATCTTCGATGATGTTACCATAACATTTGGATAGTACAAAATCTCACTAATAGAATGTGGAATGATGTGTCATAGTGGGATGAAAGTTAACTCCATATGGGTCTCTTTTATGCCAAACATTATGATTAGATTATCACTTTTTATGTTCTATAGGATTTAAGCACTAAAGGGTCATGAAATTAATGCTTTGGAGGAATCCTATAGTCTTACGAACTATGATGAATTATTAGTAATAATGTTGTAACCATTCATTAAAAAGTGTATGTTTGAGAGGCCTTTTTCATTTTTTTAGAATGGTATTTCTATCATTGTGAGTTCCTATAAAATCTATGTGAGTGGATTATTTGAGTTTGTAGACTAATGTAAATTTAGTTCACATTTTTTATAACCTTAGAACTATTCCAATGTAATACTAAGAATAATAATTCAAATGTAACTATATAAAATAGGTGTGTTTCACAATTTTTAAAATAATTCATCCTAACTATGCGAAACATGTAGATTTCATAAAAGATGAAAAGTACCTAGATTACATCAGTCAATTTAACATGTAATCACATCTTATTTCCTATTCATCCAAACCATAATATTCTTTATGTTCTATTAGTTTCTACCCTTTCTCTCATGGTAAATTACCATTGATCTAGATGGGTCTCTAAGAGGTATCTGTACAATTTCATAATTTTTATTCAATATCGTTGAAGCCTGAATTTATGAGAAATCTAGAATGTGAATGAAATTTTGATCAAAATAATGCTAGGATCACTTACACTCGGTTTTTTATTAATATATTTAGGCTCAATTGGATTTATTGGAATGGGGGGATTCTATAGGGAATACCATCATCAGTTGAAAATCCCCTCATGATGGACAAGAAAATAGGTAATCTACAGTTTTCAAACTATTCATTGATATTGGTGGAGGTTTACATGTCTAATAAATTGGTGGGGGATGTGGTGCTCACAAAAATTGATGATAGTATTCATATTGATATACAATATGAGAGTACTATTAAATCATTCAAATATTGAAATTTCATTTTCCATTCAACATATTAATATATTGGGGATAGTGAATGTTGATTCTTTAAACTAAAAGGGCATTATGTGGCTATTTTTAGGTAAAGAAAATTGAAGGTATTGCACCCAAAGAGCCTTAATGGACCAAGGATTCTCCTTGTTGTGGGGATAATAATTTGAAACATAGTATGGTATAAAATTTTGAATCTATTCATCCATCATCCTATGGGATTTTTGGCTCAGATAAATCCATGGTGCATAGTGATAACTATACTGAATGTGCAGTTAATGTGAAATATTCATTGGAAGATTATAGGTCTACCGATTGTCCTCTCATGTGATAGATTTATAAGGAAGGTAAAATTCTATTGTAATGGAAGATGCATAGCTCATAAGAGAATTTCCTTGATGGGGTGTTTAGGCCCAACGTGAAAGAAGAAGATGAGGAATACATGGATCTCTGTGGGATCTAAAGGAAAATGGGATGTCGAGGACTCACTTTGATGATCCCTCTCTTCCCCTAATGAATGAAATCCCATCATATTTGGAGGTGGATGTAGTTTGGAAAACATCAGAAGAATCGATCATATAGGAATTACAATTAGAACCTATTACACGTACTTTAAAAGACCCTCATAGTGTTAAGAATATGGGTAATGCAATGGATGATTCACAGTCCCCCACTCCAAATGGGAAGTCATTGGTGTATTCCGATGAAACACATAGTATTGTTCTAGGGGTACACTCACATGAAAATGTGTTGGAAGATGAGGCACATGAGGCTCCATCCTATGATAAGATCACATGAATGAATTTAGCAGGGCATAAAAAGGATGACAACTTCACATATTAATAAGAGTGAATTCGATGGGAGTTTTTCATAGATACCTTTCTCCAAGGAATCTAAAAGAATGTTTTCATGAGAAATACTTTTCAAATTGAACAATATGGTAACATGTATACACCTCTTAATTGAGTCTTTTGGTCTGATTATGTAAAAGAAAGAAAAATATATGAGGAGTATGATACTATTCCAACTATAGACAATGATAAGAAATTTCTATTTATTGGGAATATCAATTGTCCTGAAATGAAGAGTATCAAAAAAATGGATGTAAAGGAAAAAATGGAGAAGAGTAAAATGATATACTATCATGGAACAACATGTGGTTTTTAAAACAAGAGAAAACCCCTACAAAATGAATATATTCGGTTGAAACTATCTTTTCCAATGGAACCCCACAACAGTTAAGGCCCTTATACATGTTATTATGGCCTAAAAATCATTTCATGTTGGAATTGCTGAAAAAAAATTCAATTCTGATATCTAGAAATATTTATATTTGGATCCAATGGTATATAATGTTGTCTAAAAAAATATTCATGAACCCAAGACAGAAAAACTTTGGGTTCTAAAGTATGAATGAATCCAAATTGATGATGTCTTTAAGAGGCCTTAGAGTGTTTCAATATCTTGAAACATCTCAGGTGGTCGTTAATCAATCTTATTATTGTATGCATTTATATCCTATATTAAGAGAAGATATTCATTGTTCTAAATTTAGGAATATTATTGGAATATGGATATCAAATGTGGGATCCTTTTTTATTTCAACATAGTTCAAAAAATAGAAGAAAAAATAGGATAAAACATTAATTACACTTCCTTTTTAGAATCCTCCTCTTATGATGATCAATGTAATGTTATTGAGGTCCCAATTATTGTATGTGATAGAAAATAGAGTAGATACAGTTTAAATGGATGTAAATAATGTATTATTAATATATTCTTCACTAAAAAGGATGACATGGGTAATGTAAATAGAGTCTTTGCTTTCACACTTCTCAAGTATAATTCAAATCACAACCCAATCATAGTTGAAGCCTCCAAACACAAGGAAAAGTCAACACCTATTCCATTTTGATTTAATAATGGATTGCTTGTGATTATATGATTTAGGGAAACCATGCTAGTGGATTTATAGATTGTACCCATTGGAATCCCTTTCCAAAATGTTCCTAGGAAATTACAACACGCCAAAAAGTTACATAAAGAATAGAGATGGAAATATTTTCCAATGATAGATGTTGGAATTAATGTTTCTGACGAATGTATTTTATACATATAGATTAAAAATCAATACTATAACATACCATATAGAGAAGGAATAAAAACCCATCACATGCTATATGGTCTCATAATGACAAAGGAGATACTGTTGAAATTCAGTAGATTGTTAAATGACTAAATGATAGAAATAGAAACCCATATTTCATTCACACTTTTCATAAAGTGAAAAGATACAAAGTAGGGAACAACGAAATTAGTATATATGAAAACATGTACACATTTGAAAATGAGATCTCATGTGAAATTGTAGATCATTTCAATGATATATACTCTAATAATGGTATTGTCAATATAGAAAAATTGGTTTAAAACAAAACTCCCTATAATGGGGAGCATCATAATTAGGCTCTTATTATATATCCACCAAGAAATAAAATCAATGAAGTCCTTTTCACCCTCAACATGGAGTGTGTTCCTAGACCAGATGGATTTATTAATAAATGTATCATGTTTTATTGGGAAATCGTGTAGGATAATACAACATAGGAAATGTGGAAATTCTTCACTCACTATTATATTACATATGGGATAAATTCATGATTCAATTTTGGATACCTAAGAAGGATAATTATCTTAGTGTAAAATATTCCAGGATAGTTTCTCTTGGGAACACAATTTTCAAACTCATTAGTATGATTTGTATATATATGATGGGGGATTTATTAAGAATATATCACTCTAATCCAATTTTTTTGTTTCTTTAGAAGGATCATTCACCATTGTATTTTCACGAATTTTGAGTGAGTAAACTTAATGAAGAATAAAATGAAGTGTGGAATGTTTCCACTCAAAATTGACATATCTAAAAACATTGATATATTGAAATGTTGTTTTCTTCTTAATGGTATCACAATATATGGTTTATATAATTTCACCATCATGATTATTTTCTCTATTATTAGTTTTTCTTGGATATATATCCTTATCAATGGAGAACCCACATGTCACATGCAATGAACCAGAGGCATGGAACATGATGATACACTTTTAGGACATCTTTTTTCCATCACATAATGTTAATTTAGAAGATCTATCAAGAACACGGATCGATTTGGTTTTTAAAAACTAATCAAGTTTATTATAAATTAATATCTTCCTTAAAACCTACAATATAAAGATGATATTATTTTTCATGGTCTAGCATCAAAAAAGAATACATCCTTTGTTAATTCCATCTTTAAAATTTTTGAAGATGACTTTGGTCAAGTCATAAGTCAGGATCAACCTTTAATTATTTTTGGTGATTCTATATCAGTTGTAAAACAAAAAAAGATAACTAAATTTATTATGGTTAATAGAGGATCCTTCAATTTTTATTACCTTTGTGTCCCTTTATTTTAGGGAACATTTAGAAGGAAATATATGGAAGTATTTTTTTGGATATTATAACTCAAATGGATCATTAGAAAGGAAAATCCATCTATTAGGTAGGAAGGGTATGTATTTTTGACATGGTGAGCACATCTATGTTTGTTTAGTCTTTTTCACACTAAAGATGGACTATAGGACACATCAATGTAGTTCAATGAATGATAAAAAACATTATATGGAATATATCATTTTATTAAAAGAATTTTGGCCATGTTTCATATAAGGAGTACATTAATCTCATTGAATTCGGAGGACCTGGAATTAAATATCATAGAAAATTTAGTGATAACATCATTATAAAACTCACATGGAACTTGATATCTTGTGATGTTTCCTGTGATTTGTTACCATATAAGTTCAAAGGTATAATTTTTATTGTTTTTAAATATTAACTTGCATCCTATGTTTTGGAATCTCTCATAAATTTCTTCAAATAAAAGTTTTTATGTTATAAAATAAATGGTGAGAAGGAGACCCAATCTCCATTTCTAGACTGTTGTGTGACTTGACAGTCCACTGTAAAAAACTATAAATATATCCTACGAGGATAGAAACATGTATATTTCTACTTTATTATTAAAAATTCTCAAACTTAGACATGATGACTCCTACTTTAATTAGTCTATAAGTCCAAATTAAAAATTCATGGACTATGACACACGTATATGGACACAAAATAGAAATGGAAACATCAATTCCACTGAATAATACAAAATGGAATATGAGGGATCCAATTTACCACTAATGTGGATTATGAAATTCATTGATCATATAATTTATCCTTCCATATTTATTTTACCATGGATGATATAGAAACATAGACTCCCCACCCGGATCAAATAGAAAATTCTAGGAATCACCTTTTTTCTCTATTCACCTATTTGTTTTGGGTAGAGGAGGAAATAAATCATCCATTATTTGTGTGTGGAATTTCCTATGATCTATGGTCTTAGGCAGGTTTATTGTTTGGGTTTGAGATTGTCCTAAATATTAAATTAAATGAATTCATGGAAAGGACCTGAATAACTGGTGTAGTGAGAAAAACCAAAAGTTTTTATTTCCATCAGTGGGTTATATTTTCTTATATATCTACAATTTTCAGAATTCACAACTCCTATATGGGTGTATGAAATCTACACACATGGTAATTTGGAATCTAATAAGTAGTTAGATGTTGCATCCATGTTACAAACATGAGGTTTGAATAACAATTTACATGACATGAATAATCTCAAATACAAGGGTGTAACAGGCCGACTACAGAAGTCCAAGATGCTCAAAATCATTCTCTGGATCCCTCCAATAAACCCATGGATTATGGTTAATGTGGATGCGGACATTCTCTGACATTCCAAGGACTTCGTTTTGTCGATATGTATTTCATACCCATCATGTTTTCATTAAAGTTGATTTATCATGTCACTAGAATAGGGGTGGCCTATGAAGTTGAATTGATAGCTATGGTGTATGCAATTGGATCCATTGAACAATATAATTGGATCTCATTATATATTTATTTTCACAATCAAATATATATTAAGGACATAGAATATAATATATGTGCCTTTGAGAGTCTTACCTTGTTTGTTTAAGTGCCTAAATAATATCTCTCAACTCAATTTGGTAATCCTACAGGCATATAGGGGGGAAAATCAAGTAGCATACTTGTTTTTATAGAAAGAGGTAATGGAAATGAATATGATGTTGACTTTGAGGGCACCCGACCATTATTTGCTAATTGTGTATGAAAATATTTATTATGGTATGCATTCCCATATTTTTAATAATACATGTAACCCTTAACTATTCTTGTCTATTTTTTACTATTTTGTACTGATTTTGACTGGATCTAGTAATTTTGGATATAATGGTTATATCCATAGATTTTCATTGTGACCTTGAAAATTTATTGGGTTTGGTTTTTGAAATGTATTAATTTAAAATCTACTAGGGTTAGTTTTTATAATTTTATCATCATTGTCATGGGAAGAGATTTTGTAAGGGTTTATTCATTATAATCAGTTTTACACACATTTTGTTTTTTATTAAAGGACTAAATAATGATTTTAACTGTTAAATTTTAAATTGACACACATATGTGGTGATTATTTTCTTGAGAAATGTGTTGTAGAATTTTGATTATTGTTTTCTAATACAATTTTCAAGACACTAAACATTAGGAAGCAAGGGTATTTATCATTATGTACATTTGAAAAAAGTATTCATTGTATCACAACTGGAGTTATGTTTTTGATATTTATAGAATGTGGAAGGACTTATTATTGGTAGGATTCATAGTAAATGTATTAGATTTCTATTTTATTTCATATTTTTTATTCTTATATTCTAGCACCTGATGTTTTCATTGTTTTTGAAAATATTTCATTATTTCATGTTTGGTTTCACACCTTTTATCTTTTAAGATATGGATGGTTTTTATTATTTACCTGTACTTATTTTTATATTTTCAATATTTATTAATATCATTTTAATTATATATTTTTTAAATGAAACAAAATTACATTTTTGTGGATTGTTTTGAAATTAAATTTTGATTAAAAATATTTTATTTTTAAGATAGTATTAATAGTTTCATGATGATTCACCTTGTATAGGTTCATTAGTGGTATCATATTGATATTTACTTCTCAAATTCTTATTTTGTATTTTGGTATTTTTAGTTATTTTTTTGTAGGCATTTTATGTAGGAGAGGGAATAATGTGGAATGGAAACTTCTATTTGTTTATACCACTATTCTAGTGTTTTTGTATGTTCATGACAGATAGTCACATGTAAAACTATATTTGTATGTAGTTGGTTTTTCATACATTTTTGGACATTAGGATTGGTTTATAATCTTACATAGTTAATACATATTATTCTATGTTGTGCATTAAATTTAATCATATTTTTAATTATTATTTTCTATTTTTTAGAATAAAATAATCCCCATGAGTTGTATTTTGATACCGATATTCTTTCTCTATCACACAACAATTGGAAACAAATTTGGGTCCTTGTACTATGCCATCTTAGTTGACATTACAAGTTAAATTAGTTTGGTTCATTATAGAGAATGAATTTGTAAGTAATGAATGTAATACCTATATGTCTAACCTACCATTTCTCAATATAAGTAACATAACTCTGATAATTGATCTAGAATCCATGTGATTCCATTGTTATTCCATACAAACCATAGATTAAATTATATGACCTATCCTGTTTTTCTATAAAAGGATTTCACTCACACCAATTCACTGATACTACTCCACACAAATGTGTAAATCATGATTTTTCCTTCTCAATCCTTCTATAAATACCTCTCAATGAGTTTTTAAGGTAATTTGGATTCCTCCAAAAAAAATTAATAAGATATTTTTGAATATAAGTATATTCAATCTTTCAATTTATTTTTAGTTAAAATTATTATTTTTATTAAAAAACTTATACATATTTATTTAGTTTTAATTACATGGAATTATATCTCATTTAATATGTTGTAAATTATAGACAAATTACTCCTTGTTAGTAAAACTTTTTTCATATTTTGTTGATTATGATTATATAAGGATCTCGTTCCAAACCATTAATTTTAAATTAAATACATTTATTGTAATTCCACTATACATTAAATTAAATTACATTATTAGTAATATGATATATTGAAATGAAGTTTTACATTACCAATTCCTCTTACTAAGCTATTATAATTCATAAAATCATCCAAAATTCATGAGTTTTATGGTGTTCAGTCCTAAATGAAATCAAAAAACTATCGGCATTACATTATGTGGAAATAGTTGTGGCATTGATGCACCCAAAATCACCCTAAAATGTGTTATTGATTTTAAAATCAATCATCACAATAGTGTATGATGAGTGGGAAAAATATTGAACACATATATTTCTACTATTCAGGGATATAATTTGGATAAATTATAATCTATTTACCAATAATAATAACATATTTTCCAATTATTTATATGGTATCCTTCTGATGAACCCATTAATATCCATTAATATCCTCATTTTATAACCCAACACCTTAAACATTCCATTATACAATACCTTATTATAATTTAATTGATAAGACACTACTTTTCACATTGACAGCATATAAACCTTCTATATTCATTATGTTGTATTTTACCAAAATTATTTTTTCTTTGGTCATCTTATGTAACATTATTTTATATCAAGTATGTGATCCATCACCCCAATTTTCTTACAAACCCACCCCCATTAATATAAATAAATATTCTCAAAATTCCTTTAATTATCTGATATCATATTATTTATTTCATTGACTGAAGGGTGATGATCTGTATTCTAAACCTCGATTAATTGGGTATTTTATTTAATTAAAAATAAACTACTTTCTCTATATAGTGTTATTTTTGAAATTTTTACATATAAATCCATTTCAAGTATTTATTTGGTAACTATATAATATTCATAGTTTGGTTACACTAATAAGTATGATTATTGAATACTTAATAATGTTGATTTTGTATTGTTTTAAAACCCACATTCTATAGCAATATGGTTTATGATAATGTTATTCCATTTATTAAAATAAGAAATATTATTGGATTTATATACTTGTTATTTGAATATAGTTTATTTTTTTGAAAATTTTATATTATATTGTTTTTTGATTTTATCATATAATTATTTCATTAGAATTAATTAGTGATCTGTAGGGACTAGTTATAGATTTCCCTTGGACATATTAATGCTATAATTAGACATACTAGATTGGTTATTGAAATATTTCTTACCCATTTATGTATTATTTATAGGAATAATGGAATAATTATAATTTAATGATTTCTAACAATATTCATTCACATAGTAGTAAATCAAACATTAATATCCCTGTTTTTATTTGTTTTATCATGGATATAGTATTCGATCAGCTTCATTTGATGGTGAATTTATTTTGGTCATCAATTTCCTATATTACATACTACTCATAACATGATTATGTAATAATTTATACTACTGAACGTGACCCCATACTGAGCATATGATAACACCATTATTTTTTTCCTTTCCAATAGAAATTAGAAGAGAACTATAATGTATTTTTATGGATCAAGTTTAATGGACAATAATGTTCTTTTTTTGTTTCAATACTATATTTTATGGTCTAATGTGTAATCTAAAAAATTTTATATACATATAGTATTCCAAGACAAATAATCTATTAGATCCTTCAGGAAATATTTTATGTTTTTACCAATAATTTAATATAACTAGGTTGTTTTTTAAAGTGGTGACTGGTTTCGAAAAAATGGGTTCAAAATAGTTTTAAAAGAAAAATGTGGACTACTTTTATTGGAACCTAGTTTTATATCATAGATATTATTAAAATCCATTATGATATTCAGTAATCTTTCTTAGGAAACATATTTTAATTGTATTTTTCAATTATATATCTTGAACTAATTATGTTTATACCACTATTTAGAGATAGAAAATAATAGGAATAATGAGACCCATATAAACAACTATTATTAAATTAGGAATGTTCTAATAGAAAGTGTTAATGAGGTTAGAGTTCGAGCAAATTTATAACCATATTTGGGAGTTAACCCAATTTATTAGAGACAACCTCACCCTCATAATGCCACCTCCCAATCCCAAATTTTGTATAACTATATTTAACATGTTTATAATAAAAAAAACATCCACGATTTAAGGAAAGTAAAATTAAATTTGTATTAGATAAATGGATAAAGTCCTATGAAATTATATTTATCATTTTTTGAAGTAGTGAAAGTGGAAAAGAATTCATGGGAATATATCATATGAATAGATATGATGATCAATTATAGACATTTAATTACATTCTTAAGGAGAATGTAATGATATCACACATCTAGTGGAGAAAATTTAAGTAGTATTTTACAGAAACATCTATCAGCATGAGAAAAATAATAATATAAAATGGAAATTCATCAATCTTAGATATATAGTGGTGGAAAATGTGGCTATGTAAAAGGATAACTCTGTAAAATTATCCAGTCATGTCATGGAAAATGTACATAGAATAAAAATATATATTATAAATTTATAAAATAGGCCTGATTAAATGATGAGGCTTATAATCTCAATCATTTTTATCATGTGGTGATATTGACTCATGTTTTATTTAGTTGGTAAAATACTTCTTTGATAACTATGTCTTCAAATCCATTATAGAGAAGAATAGGTATGTTGAGATCCATTGAAATGACAATATATCAATTGGGAAAAAATAAATACTAAAATTTCTCACATGTAGTGACTATAAATTTAAAAACACAATGAAATTTGTAAAAGGAATGTGGGTTTATTTCATGTTAGTATAATATTACTATCAATATCTTGAATAAAAAAATGATTTTTTATTGTAAAGGATTTAAATATATATATTTATATATAAAGGGGGAACTATGATAACAAATACATCAGATATTAATATAAATTACCACAAAAATGTCAATAAAGAAAGTCTATGTTAATTTCATAAATAAGGTTGAGGATGAAGTACCAAATAGAGTGATATAAATTACATTTACCTTAGACATAAAGTAATAGAATAAATTATTTTATTTGATATCAATGCACTACTTTATATCATGCATATTTTCTGGGAACATTTTTTACTCCCCTAATAACGTGAGGAATAAATTTTCCTTTAATATGCAAAATGTTATTCTTTCTTTAATGGATATTTGTCAGTTAGACTTTTTTTAATATGAAAAGATATTACCTTATGTAAAACATGATAGTAAAACCTATGATTTATTTTTAATTGTGGATTAGAATGGATTTTTAATCATTGAATAATTAAATTATTTCTTTTTTAAGAGGTCCACAAAAATAATTCATAGGACACCCTCTAGTTTCTCACCGTAAAGAGATTATGGAAGTAGAGGAATATGAAACATTATTAGTTTATGGGAAGTAAATCCTATGGATAGAGGATATAACAATTGACGAAAATTATATTTTTGTATTTATGGAGGAATTACAGAGTTATCCACCTGAGCCTGAATTTTTTTATTCAAATAATTATATTATTGAAGCATGAACTATTTCTTAATATCGTAATATAATTATGTAAAGGTAGTTGTTATAGTTTTATAAATTACAATAAGAGTTTGTGATTAGTGATTTATATTCTATACTATTTCACCATGGGGTGTCCCTATTTTATTTGTAAAAAATGATGTATGTGTACAGGTGATTGTGCATCTATTAATGGCTGATAAAATCTATTAATACCAAACATGTATCATTTTTCATTCATTTATCACATAATTAACAAAATTCAAGGAGTACAATATCTTTCTATGATATATCATCATAATAATTGTCATTATTTTAGGTTGACGAATGAATATATGTGAATGTTAAAAATTAAATAAATATATGGTTATTATGAGGCAAAAATACTTACTTTGGAATGAATAATGAACAAACTATATTTATATATTTATTGAATTGATTAAATAATGATTACCTTGATATATTTGGGGTGTTATTCATTGATTTTATCATGATATACTAAAAAACAAATGAAGATAATTATTAGAATCCATGAAAAACTCATATGTCCTTTAGGGAAAATGAATTATATAGAATATCAAGTATGTGTGAATTTTTTCTCAATGAATTTTATTTTATTGGATATATTGTCTCTAATTATTGTATATCAAATGATTCTTTGATGATGTTTTTTTCAAATAATGTCCTACATAAATTAACAAAACAAATATACATAGATTCATTAGTTTAATAAGTTACTACTTGTGGCTCATTCCAAAATATTAATGGTTTCCCACACCACTAACCATGTTAATACATAAGGGGGTTAAATTAAATTTTTAATTGGAATAGGAAGAATTTTTTGAATAATGAAATATAAAATTAATTGGTGAAGTAGTATTGAATTTTACCATAAGAAAGAAATTGTTTTTAATAAATATTGATGCATCAAAAAAATAGTAAGTTGTTTCCTTATGAAGTATGAGACAACGGTTACTTATGAATTAATGAAATTTAGAATTAAATAAAAGAACTATATCTCTCATTATATTGAGTTGGATTATATATTATTTTCAATTAAGATATAGGGGATATATATCTATGTATAATGACACAACATATATATAGAACACAAATATAGAAGTATATTTCCTCTTAGAAAGAGAACATTTTAATGAAAAGATTGTGCTCATAACTACTCAAGGAATTTAATTTCCCAATACAATACCACATAGGGATGTAAATAATGGTGGTTATTTGAATGTGTAGGAAGGACAAGTGAGTTCAAAAAATGATGATAATTAATAATGTTTCTTTATTCAGGTATGTAGTAATGATTGATAGGAAAAATTTTAGTATAGGGAATCAATCAATCATTTTGTAGAAATTAATAAACAATCATTTCAAGAAAATATATATATTTCCCAATATGATGTTAAAGTTATAAAAAGTAAGAATAAAGTAAATAATGAAGGGAAATTGTATACATAATCTATAAATATAGATGTTTTATGTTTTTAAGGAGTTTATGTGTAACATTAATACCTAATATGATGAATTAACTACAAGATTAAGAATATAAACCATATTTTACCCTACAAACTTGTACCTAAGGGTTGTACAAGGATTTAAGAGAACATTTATGGTGGTATGGTTTAAATTGGGAAATTTTGTATTATGTTTCAATATTCTTATAAATTAAATAGGTAAATGCTAAAAAACATGCCATATGAGTCAAATAAAACATCTAAATATTCATATATGAAACTGGGAATTCATTAAAGTGTGATTTGTTTCTAGACCAAGAACGACTAAAAGGAAGAATGATTATATATGAGGAATCATTGATCACCTTACCATGTATGTGCATTTATCAATAGTAAGGTATTACCTAACCCCACAGAACCTTTCTCAACTATATATCAAGGAAATATTGATACTTCACATTAAACATCTATCCATTGTATTCCATTATGTGTTAGATTTGGGGTCCTAGAACCAACTCTTTTTTATATTGTTGATAGGAATATTTAATTACATATTGTTCATTTTTCTCCAATTCTATGATGTAATTATGTCCAAGAGTATTTTTCTCATTGATAAGGTTAGATCGGTTCCATGCTATGATTAAAACCATTATGTTCTATTATAGTATTCCTAATTATAGTTCTATTATTGGACGATATACTATGATATGACACATAATATATAAATCGTTAGGTATGAGTACTCGTAAGTATAAGACACTTCATCTCAGAAAGATCACAATTGGTAATCTCTAATACAGGAGACTATGAGAATAGACATGCTTGTAGGAATTCCACCTATTTTTGTGTTATCATATATTCTGATCTTTGAGCTAGTGTAATGGTCCATAAAATTTATGATTATCATCAATAAGTGTCATCAATCACGCATTATGATTTACTGATGAAAATAGTTTGGCCAAATGTTTTCGTGATGTAAGGAACATTGGGCGCATCACGAATGACATGTTATTAATAGATAAGTTGGGGAAGATTTGGCCTCTTCCATTTATGGATGAAGAAATCTCATCCCTTTGGTTGAAAATAACTACCACCCTAAATTCCCTCTCCATGGTGTAACAATAATTTTATTTGTGGTAGTCAAAGAATGACATATCAAAAATTTAATTTGATAAAACAATCATGAAACCTTCTTGATGAGATATGCTAAAAAATTGAGTAGATTAAATATTAAGCATTATTAAGTATATGTCATCATAGAGACTTTATATTTTTTTCTCTTAGGTTACATATCTTGTTTCTAGATAGTAATCTTGGAATTTATGCTAGAATGCCTAATGCCAAAGAGAAATAATAAAATACTATCACACAATATGTGTTTCTTGTGGTCTCTATGAGGTTTTATTTGAATTTAATTAATTGAATGTATATTATTCTCATGACTAAGGAATAATAACTTTCATATTGAAATGGGTGAATAAATTAAATAAACTTTTATTCACGAGATTGTGAATAAAATGAATTTATTTATTTTAGTGAACATTTAATAAATTTTTATTTACTAGTTTATAAATAAAGATATTTATTTAATATAATAATATATTCTATTCTGGGGTTTAATAAATTTAATAGGATATTAAACGGACAATGACAGTATCAGTTGATGAATTAATTTTTTACAAATTATTAAATAATATTTATCTAATTGGCGCAAAAAATAATGACAATACTATTATCATTATGTGGAATGAGATTTCATTTATTGTTCCATTTTGTGTAATTTGGGGAACAACAAATATTGGTGTTGTTACTGTTATTATTTTGCAATGGTTTTCTCTAATTGTTAAAATTGAAATTAATGTTTTTTCAAAAAATAAATATTTTAATTGAAACTCATTGTCAATTAATTGAAAATTACGTCTTTTGTGCCAGACCCTAGTTAATTGATATTTTTTTTGAAAAATATTGTATCTCTCCACTACTCCAATATCTCCCTCTATAGATTGAGATAAATTATTAAATACTGAAGAATAATAAATCAAAAATTATTGACGCAAGACATTCACTTCACCATGTTTGTAATTGGAGAATGACTAGCATTTTATGAAGAACATTGGAGAATGTGTGGATCCCAACAAGAGGGGACATAATTTTATCATCATGATCACAATGAATACAATCTCGATGCGTTTTTCCAGATTATCAAAATTCTTTAATGAAGAATTCTCTATGGACCCATGTATTTAATTTATTTAGAAATTAATAAATTAAATTTAAACATGATGTGTAAGATCATCATTCTCAGATCCAGTGATTTTCTAATCATTATCTAAATAATTTATTTCAATCAATGGATACTAGGATTCATCATCGTATTGATCCTTGATTAGTCATCGATTATAGAAAAACCAATATTGGGTCCTCCCAACTTCCATGTTTTATATTTTTATTTCTCACAGATCTAATAGAAAGGAATAATTTTTTTGATTAAAATTAAATTGAGGATATCGTTAGGAGGAACTAATGAATCTATCTAGATATCTTGACTGTACATGCCATGTAATTGGATTTACATGCCATAGAATTTTCCATACACACCAGGTAATCAAGATTACAAATTGTGCAGTTGTTTTTAGTTAATCCAGAGTAATTCGGAAATTGCTCAATCCATGTGAATTAATGACAGGTGGTGTAGTTAATTCGTACACTATATATTGAACATGATATAGTGGTGAACGGTCAAGAAAATTACATGCTGTGTGGCCCACTGGACATGGAGTGTAGTCCCTCCAGATCAAGGGCCAAACTGTGTATCCCATCCCAGGCTAGGCTAACCAGTTACTATGTAACCTGGAGACAACACAGTTTGTAGAAAATTGGACACACCATGTATTATGAGATTTCCTAATTTCACCTCACATGCCGAGTCCATAGGAATTTTCTTTAGATAATAATTTGAATGTAGTACACACTGTGTAGTTATAAGTACACACCATATACATTTCCAAATTTCATAGAATTAAAACATTATGTTTTTGTGTAATGTTTTGAATTATATATCAGGTATATTCAAACACGTGTTCACCGTGTTCCCTCTGAGGTTATGGATGAGAATCTAAGAGAAATTCTGAAAAATTATTAAGATAAAAGTACTGATTAATTAAATATAATAATTAATCGATTTGATTGTGATTTGTCATAATAGAAATGATTAAATAATTGAATTCTAGATATATTAAGTTTTCAATCCATTGCATGTATGTGGATGGTCATGACCTTGACCAGACCTTTGTATATTGTTGATTTCCTTTTAATTTATTTTTAATTAAAATGTTGGCATGCATTCCATATCTCCTCATTAATATGTAGGTCCTGTGTGCTGATGATTTATTTTATGTAAACCCCCTTTTAACCCCTCACCTGAATGTGAGTTAATAAGTGTATGTAAGTGATAGTGCACCAAATATTGTGGAGGGGGTTCATTTATGGAGTCGGGGTGAGACCAATCTAAGGAGATAAAAATGGGGATATGTGGAGAGCTATAGAAAAGAACACTGAATAGTTCATCATGTTTCTCCCATATGTAAAGGGTTAGTTTATCAAACACTATATAAACTAACCATTAAAAGAGATCATGATCATTCCATTTACTTTATTTTATTTTTGTCAGTTTCATGGTTTTCCATTATATAATTATTGTGGTGACAACATAATTAATGACTTAGCAAGCATGCAATATTGAACTAAAATAAACTAGAATTTTGTATTAATATTATCAAGACATGATTAATCACAAATTTAAGTTCCACATAATATGAACGATCATGTGAAACATTTATAAGGAAATTTATGCATATGTGATAAAAATATCTCAATTAAATTTTAATTTTGACTAAGCCCTCTGTCACATGATTAAGGTAAAGACTCAATAAAACTAAGTGTTTTTCCAACCCTTTTTAGGAATAATAATTTATACAATAAGCTCTTATAAATGTTTTGGGTAGACTTAACCATTTTACATAAAGTACTTAATCCCTTTATAGACATGGTGTAAATTTGGAAGTAAGTATTGAGGAAATCCAAGTCATGATTTCCAAATTGGAGAGTCCACTCAATATATCACTGAGTTGAAAGCCCATAGTTGTAAAAGTCCTACCTACCTAAATACCTTCAAATATATAGACCAATCGTTGTTTGGTTTTTTTTGTAGGGAAATATGGATCATTTCTAGTAAAATTCCCTAGAAACCAGACATTATGTGCTCAATAGTGAGGGAAATTGGGAGTGGTTAAAATAGTAGAAAAAATAATAAAATTATTTTATTATTTATCATGAAATGTAATATATAGTGTATTAATAATAATCTATTTTAATAGTAGAAGAAAAATGAAAATCTCATAAACCACACTATCCTTGCGATTAATACTGGATACATACAACATCCTGCCTGACAATAACATCCATGAATGGTTTAGATACCATAGGGTAATTCTACACCACGAATAGAAATCTTACGTGTTGGAGTACTCATTCCCTAATCCACCTTCCCAATAGGTGAGTGATAAAGAGTTCCTGCTCTATAAGAAACATAAAAATGAAGTGATCCAAGATCAATGTTTGATGTTATCAAAAATGTCTAGTGAACATAGGATGTCTCACGAAAAAATGGATGTCAATAGCATGCTTGATACCGTCTGGGTTCTTTACTTGGAGAGAGAAATAAAATATCATTGTGAGATTTCTAAGTCACTCTTTATGAGTATGCTTCGAGAGGGTTCCCCAACTGCGCCTCGTGTAGTCAAGATCATTTAATACATTGACTCCCATGAGGTTCTAGGGTTTAAACTCCCAAAATAATTGGGCACCGATCAAATTCTCCCATCACTCCATCAATGCTTCTCCCGTTCTATTTTGAATATCAATATGAACAACATTGAGAAGTCTCTAACATATATTCTTATCTATCATTTCTATTTAGATAAATACATGAAGCATGAAAAACCTTATGTACATATGGTCAATAAGATGAAAAGGAAGGAAAATATCTTTAATCCAAAATAATCTTCATGCCCTTCCAAAAAAAGAAAGATCAAAGGGGAGGTAAGGGAACATGAAACTCTTTGTTTCACATGTGGGATGAAGGGCCACTAGAAGAAAACTGACACCCATCCAAAGAATTAAGGAGAATATTTAGGTGTATTTTTTGTTCAGTGCAATTTATCTATTTCTACAAATTGGTTATTAGATATAGTATTTTTGTCTCACATATTTATCAAAATATAAGAACTGTATAGATCCATGAAAATTTTCTGAGGGGAGGTATATGTACAAGAAGCTGATAGAGATACACATGATATTGTAGCTATCAAGGACAACCACTTCAAGTTTCCAACTGGGATGATATTTCTGATAATGGTTTGATATTATGTGCCTTCTGTAACTGAAAAAGTTATTTCTGAATCAAGACAAGATACATAAGTATTTATTTTTGTATTTGGAATTAATTTTTATGAATTTATAAATAAATAATATGTTGTGTGAAGGAACATTTATATAACTGTATTTGTGTGTTGTATTACCCAAACCATGTAATGGAAATCAATAAAAGGCTTACTTTCTGTGACTCTTACCACAACCATCATTGACATAACAGGATAGGTCTTCCAAATTGAGAAATTCTTGAAAAAATTAAATCTAGATGGATATTTGTATTCATTAGAACTAAAACCACATAGTGTTTGTCACACATGTATACAATGATGAATGAACAATACCCCATTTTGTGGGAAAGTTGAAAGGGATAAAGATTTTACAGAATCGGTTCATACTAATGCGTGTTGACCATTTACGGTTGAATAAAGTAGTGGGTAATCATACTTCATAACTTGTACAGATGATTTTAGCAGATATGGATATATCAAATTAATAAGGTAGAAGTCGAATTATCTTGATAATTTCAAGGAATATCATAATGAATTTGAGAACCATATTGGTATAATGATTAAGAAAAACATATCAGACCATGATAGATCATATATTAATCATTACTTTATTAATTACATATAGAAGTTTGGGATCATATCCCAACTCACTCTACCTTACATGCCATAGAAAAATGGCGTAAGGGAAAGGAGGAACGAAATCTTGTTGGATATGGTTAGAACAATGATGAGTCATTAATATGACCTGTTATCATTTTGGGGATATTCATTACAAATAGTGGAACACATATTAAACCAAGTAGTAACTAAATCTATTTAATGGTATTCCATTCGTGTTTTAGAGAATATCCCATATAGCCCCGTGGAAGAAGAATTTCTTCTAGAGGGACACGAACTATGTAAGAGTACAAGAGTGGTTACATAACTATAATGGTACAACTTTCTAGTCACTGAGGATGGTGACTCATTATTAGTTGAAAATAATGATCGTCTAACCTATAAGGAAGAATTTAGTTGAGTAGATGTTTCCATGTTCCATGAATCCTTGAATTCTGTAATGGATTCCATGAACCAAAACCAAGTCTATGTTTTTAGAGAACCACCAATAGATGTAAAGAATGAATATTGCAAATGGGTATGCATGATTAAACGTGACATGGAACGAAAAATTGTTACCTATAAGGTACAATTAGTTGAAAAATGGTTTGAATAGAACCATAGTATTGACTATGAAGAATATTTTCATCAGTTTTAATGTTGAAATCCATCAGAATTATATTGTCCATTACCGCATAAAATGACTATGAGTTCTGGAGAATGGATGTAAAATAACCTTATTTAATGGGAACCATTAAAAAGATGTATATAAGACACACCAATAAGGGTTTTCAAATCCAAAGGGTTCCAATAAAATATGAAAGTTTCAAAGATCCATTCATGGATTAAAGAAATCATCTAGGCCATGGAACATTCATTTTGATGAAGCCATAAAAATATTTTGTTCAATAAAGAATTAATGTTAGACTTGTGTCTACAGACGGTTTATTGGGAGTGAACTTGTTTCCTAATAGTATATACTGATGATATATTAATTATTGGAAAAGAACTACTAGTATTACATTTTTCCATAAAGGAATTCGGTGAGGAAACACATATTTTTTGGATCATGATCCATCATAATAGATCTAATAGATTTTTGAGACTTTGTCAATGTACATACATTGAATAGAAGATAATGAGATTCATTATGGAACAATCTAAAAGGGGATCGTTTTTTTGCATCAAATGGAATTCATCATTCGAAGAAAATATATACTAAGATACAGGAAGAAATAATGAGAATGGAAAGGATTACATATGCATCAATGATTTGGTTAGTAATGTAATCTATTCTATATAATAGGCATGAAGTCTCTTACACATTGAGTGGAGTAGGGAGATATCAAGCTGATATAGGTGACTTCCATTTGAAGGAAGTCAAGACTATACTTAATTATCTAATTCATACTATGGATTGGTTCCTAGTTTATGTATGAGATGAAGAAAAATCCATGAGAGGATATGAATATACTAGTTTCCAAGCTGATCAAGATGACATGAAGTTGTGAGTGGGAACATCATCACTTGGAATGGAGGTGCTATAAGATGGATGATTTCAAATAAAATGGTGGTTGCAGATTATAAAGTAGATTCTGAGTATATTTCAACTCTTAAGAGAACTAATGAAGTAGTTTTGATGTGGAGATTTATCCATGTGCTAGATGTGGTTCCTAAAAGTGAAGTTCCCAACAAAATTTATTGTGATAACACTTCTATGTTGGATCTCACAAAAAATCCAAGGTGACATCAGTAAATGAAGCACATACATTAGAAGTACAATCTCTTTAGGGATTTTTCTAGGAGAGGTGAAGTTGTAGTGATCTTCACTTTCACTGTGGACTTCATGGTGGACCCGATGACTAAATCAGTAACTCAGTAGAAACATGATCATCATGTGAGGTCTCTCAGACTGAAATTCATAGGAATTCATCTCTAGTCTATGTGGGAGATTGTTAGAGTTGGTGTCCTAGAATCAAATATTGATACTTTGTTGCCATGAATATACCAATTACATAATGGTCATTATTATGCATGATTATGATATAATTATTTCTTAGATTAATTTTGTTATTGAAATTTTCATAGAAGTTCCCTACTATAGTGAGAAAATCTAAATTCTATGAACGTATTCATAAATATATTTCCGCATTTGGATGACATACTATGTTGATACACATAGTATACAGAACCTCAGGTGCTATTACTTATAAGTAGATGAGGATTCTTCTTAATAAATTTGTTCTTAGTAATATCAATGATGAGATATTATGAGAATTGACCCAATAGTATGAATTCCATGTGTTTTAGTGTCATCAAATATTCCTATATGTGATCATTTTTAATAGTCCTTATAATTTATGATTAAAATTAATACATGTTAGGAATCACATGGTTTGTTTTACTAAAAACCCAGTCACGCCAATTTTTGGTATGAATTAGGGTACCTAGGGTGAATTATAAATGTCATGTTATTAATGGAAAATCAAGGAAGTATTTTACCCATACATTTATGGAAGTTGATATCTCATCCCTTTGATTGAAATAGAATAGTCACCACACATTCCATGGCCACGGTGTAAGGGTGAGTTTATTTCTGGTAGTCAAATAATGACATATCGAGTATATAGGTTGATGACACTATCATGAGACTTTATTGATGAGATATAGTGACAAAGAGATCATATTATAGACTGAGCATTTTTATATAGATGTGGTCATTGTGACTTTATGTTCTTTCTCATGGGTGCTTTAACCCGTTTCCAGATAGTAATTTTAGACTTTAGGCAAGCCCCACTAATAGAAATGAGAAATAATCCTATACGGTCACACAATAAGTGTTTTTAGTGATCTAGATTAAATTACACTTCAATTTAATTAATGTAATAAGTATTATTCCCAGGACCAAAGAATAATGTTTCGAGATTAAAATAATCTCATAAATTAAATAATTATTTATTCATTGAATTGTGAATAAAATTTATTTATTTATTTCAGTTAAATTTTAAAAAATATTTATTTACTATTTTGTAAATAAAGAAAATTATTTATGAAAATAAAATATTTTATTTTGGTGTTCAATAAATGGAAGATGAATTTAAACATACCAAGACAATGTTCATTGATAAATTAATTATTTACAAGTCGGTAAATAATATTTTTCCAGTTAGTATAATAAATAATAAAAATACAGTTATCATTATGTGGAATGATATTTAATTTATAGTTCAATTTTATGAATGTTTCCACAACACAATTTATGGTCCTATTATTGTTATTATGTAGCATGAGTTTTCTCTAATAGTTATCATTTCATTTAATTGTTGTTTCGCAATTAAATATTGTAACTGAAACCCCATGTTGATTAATAGGTGAGTACATCTATTGTGCCAAACCCTAGTGAATTGAGAATTGATCATCCAAATTTTTTTTCTCTTGACTCATCTAATATCTCCCTATCAAGAATGATAGAAGATCTTCAAGAACAAATAACAATCGATCAAGAATGATCGATGCAAGATATTTTCTTAGAAGAGCTAGCACATGGAGAAAAAATGGCGTTGTTCAGAGACCATTAGAGAACATATAGATCCCAACTAGGGGTATTCTACATTGGATCCTTGTAATATAAATGATGATAATCTAGAAGGTTCATTTTGTATGATCCATGATCATCATTGAAGGAATTACTATTGAACAATGTATTTAATTTATTTAGAAATTAATAATTTAATTGGAAACATGATGTCAAAGATTTTCTTTCTCGGATTCGGTGCTTCTCTTCTCTATTTATAAATAATTTATCTTATTCTGTGGATACTGGTGCTATTCTTTATATTTCCTGAATTGGTCATTGATTACAAAAAATGAAATGTTGGGCCCTCCCAACTGCCACGCTTTTGTTGTGTCCAGATCCTACATCATGCACAGTGGTTGACATCACTGTTATGGTGGGGAATGAAAACGTATCTCGATACTGAGGTACATTACTGCACTCCCAATCAACCCCAAACTAATGAACATTTTGAGATCATTATATATATAATAGATGAATTCCAGAGGTCATATAATCTTAATGTAAAGAAGCATTCTATCATTATATTTATATGGTTTAATATACCACATGATATTATTGATGGTACCATATGTGGTATTTTATAATAGAATATGTTATTTTATAAATATTTTTTATGAATTTTGATAAATAAACTAAGTATAACCAGATATTTTTTAAGATAAAACAGATAAATTATAAAATATTAAAAATTATATGAATGTATCTCAATGTAGACAAAATAATTATGTTGATTGTTTAATAAATATTAGGCTATTACTAGTGGGGGATCATGTATTCAAAAAAATCACTATAAAAATGTTTTTTCATATTTTCTATAAAGGGTAGGATAATACCTTAGGGAATTTCACCTTTTATAATTTTGGGATGAAAAAGAGTTATAGCTTAATGATTGGATTTGTTACTCAATCATTCAAATCAATATGTTGTCTTCCATGTTTCATTATTGATGAAAAAATGCTGAAACCAATGAATACACTGACATATAATGTAATATATAAGTTTTATGACATGTTTTATAATGATGGCCTTGATCAGATTCTTCACAATAGAGATAATGTGTTGTAGAATCCGACAATTTATCTAGTGAAAATCTTTTAGAGAAATCAAAAGCCACATGAGGATACATGGGATCTTGAGGAAGCTATGTGGATGAAATTACAACAGCTATTTATTATATAACATGCATCTAATTTCATTATTAAATTATTTATGGGGGGATAATGTAAAATCTAAAACCATACTATAGCTACAAAACTGGGTATTTGAAAAACTATTTCACAAAACACACTCTAAAGAGTTTGTATTCACGATTATACTAAGAAGTAGAATTTCAAAAATTCTAGGTTACATATTTTATAAAATATTTCCATATCATATAAAAATTATTCTAGAGTATGTTTTTTAAATTTTTATACAAAAATTGATTTGATTGTGAATAGTAAAAAAATATTTTATATGAAGATTATGGCTTTAATAAAATTATATGATAATGTCTTGTGAACTTATAAAAAAATAATATTGATCAATTATTTTTTAAATTAGTAATATATTTGGTTTTAAAATACTAATATTTATTTATAAATATTATGAGATAAATTAATATTTTATTATTAAAGTAGATGTTGTTGGAATATTTTAAATAATTCATATTTATTTTATATTCAGTGTTACATTTTAAGACACATATAAATTATTTTTTAATAATAAACCGATTTATGTAATGGAAATTAAAAACATTTTTAATTTTATATTAATCCAAAATATTATTAAAAATTTATCTTTAAGAAACATGTTTCACATGTGATAACATTAATTTTAATTTTTCAAATGCATATTAATTGTGTTTAATAAAATAGAATATATATTTGTAATCATAATGTGAAACTTATATAATAATTTCATTCTTATTTTCTATAGTTAAAAATAAATTATTTGATCAAATATTAATTTCCATTGTAAAAGTAAAATGGTTCATTTTAGAGAATTAATTTTAAAAGAGTTACGTAAATTTTATCAAAACTAAACAGATTAATCGATTTTATATTGTCACTATAATATTATATTTAAAAATATATACAGATATATAAATACTCAATAAAATAATTATTAATAGAGTATAAGATTAAAAAACCCTTATTATAGAAAATGATTTTTTTTGAATAAAAAATAAATTTTATCTTATTTTACTAATTGAAAAGTTGGTTGTATCATATCTATAAAATTATTAAGATTAAATGGAGTCCATATTATGATTTATTGTTTAAAAACTGGTAATATGGGTAATATGATATTTTTTAGTAATAAAATAATTTCCATAATTGATTTTTGATGATGACTAATATGAGTAAAAATCTGTAACACAAGTATACTGAATTATTGATAAGTAAAGGGTATCAAACATTATATAGAAAAAAAATTAGGAATAAAATTCATACCCACATTTGTATTTCTCCACCTTACTCACCCAACTCACCAAACCCCCTCACAACCACGTGATTCCATTCCTACCCCTTACCTAACATTAGTGTCAAATAAAAAGCAGATCTTTCCACATACAAAAGGAAAACACTAACTGTAATTCACTCAACCCACTCATCATATAAGGCATTGATCCTGAATTTTACTTCCCTCTACCTCTCATATTTCTTACCAATTAGTTCCCATGGTTTTATAGTGTTCTCCCAATATTTAATAATCTATTTATAATCGTAAGATTTTATAATCCTTAATTTTACTTTTTAATTTCAATTATTATTTTATAGTAAAATTTACATGTATTTCCTTGAAAATAATTTCATGGTATTATATCCAAATTGATATTTCAAAACGAGATACAATTTATACCATCTCATTTTTTTCTTATGTCGTTATTATGCTGAAAAAGGTCTATCATGCCACCTATTCAATTTGAAATTACAATCCATTATTATTATTGACCCATGATGGTAATTATATATTTTTGTCACCCTTTTGATATATCGATAATGAAATTTACTCTAAATAAGTTCTATTAATAATATATCATAATTCCTATAAAAATCTAAATTTTTTAAATTAATGGTGTTTTTGTTGTCCAATGAAATGATATCCATGTATCTATACTAGCCTGTGTATAAAGTTTTGAAACAGATAGACATAGGTGTAACCAAACTAAAAAATGATAGTTGAGTATCAATTGAATATTCACTCTAGTGCAAGAAGAGTGGTACTAATACTAGAAACATGTTTTACACTATGAAGGGATATAAATTTAATAATTCTTATGCACTTCAAAAAAAATATAGTGAAATTTTTTTTCTCCATTTATATGGTATACTACAAATGAAAACAATTAAAATCCCTAATTATCTTATATTAATACCCAAACATAATAAATAGAAATTGTTCCACATATTTTTCTTTATTTCATTGATTCTGGTACATCCTTTTACAATGAAAATACCACATTATTTATATGATAATTTTTCTTCAACCATCCAAATTATTTTTCATTAAGGAATATGTATTTTAATTTTCTATCAATGATAAAATTAAGAACAACCTTTTACATTAATAGCCTTCCATAGGGAATAGTAATCATTTTTCTTTCAATCCCTTCTATTTTTAAATGACTCATTCTTTTCATTGATTGAAGTGAGTTCTCTTATTTTATGAACATCTATTGGTTAGGGAATTTAATTACATTTCCATATACCCTATTTTTATTGAGTGTTAGGTGTGGAATAGATACATAGAAAGCTAATCTATTTAATTATTATTGATATATTAAAAATACATATGTTTTTTATTTGGATTTTGATGTTTCTTTTATATTGTAAATAGTTTATATTGTGTTTTATAATGATCAACATTTTATCTTTGGATGGGTTATGATCATTTAATGATTTTTATTGACATAGGGAATACTATTGGAATTCGATATAATGTTGTTCCTATATGGATAATTATTGAAAAACAATATTATGTTTCACTATTAATTTAATCATATGATGAATGAATTGGGCATAACTAGTTATGGGTGGTTCCGGTTTGTAGATTTTCCCTCAATGTATCAATAGGAACCATGAAAAAAACTAGATAGGGTATTGGAAAATTCCATGGACCTTTATATATTATGTCTTGGAATAAGTCCATGATAGAAGGCTTATAATTTTCATCATAATTTATTCCATCGGTTTGAGACCATTAATTATTATCCATGTTTTAGGTTATTATATTAGATATCGTAATCATTCCTTTTTATTTGATTATGGAATTATTTTGACAATCTATTTCATTTTTTCATACTATTTATTATGTTCTTTGGCCATAGTAGATTCCAATATACACTACTCCATACTGATCATTTTATCTAACCCTTATTTTAATATTTATTACCTTGTAAACCTAGAAAATGACTATTTGTATTTATAAATCATGTATTTGAAACGAAAATAATGTTTTCTTGGATGTTTTATATGCTAAATTATGATATCATTTCTAATGTTAATATTATATATAAATCTAATTTTCAAATATATACTAGCAATTGGACTATTTTGGAAATCTAGTATTCTATACTAATAATGTAATAAAATTAATGGATTTGGGTTTTTAGAGACTGGTAAGTTTTTTTCTAAGGATTTTAATTTTTAAAATTCATAAATTGTTGTCTTTAAAAAAATATTTAATGGTTTTTAATTATTTTGACCAAATGGGTTTATTCCCTATCCATATTCATTAAATAATATAAAAAATGTTCTTTAATATTTTCTAAATAACAATTTATGGCCATTTTAAATTGACATTTCAATAATTTAATTTTAGGCTTTAATTTTTTAGCTTATTTTTATTATAATGGTTTTCAAATTCCACTTTACATCGTTAAATTAATTATTAAAATGTATTACATGGTTTTAATACTTTATAACCCAAACCTCATTATACTTGAGAAAATATTATGAATACAAAATTTCATTGTGTTGGTAGAATATGAAAACCAAGATATTCACAATACGATATAACCATTACGGTTTATAAATATTCTTGATTCTGAATTTATTTATTTAGTTTAAACAAATATATAAGTTTATTTGTTGATAAAAAATGTTATTATTTAGCAAATTAAATACTCATCCTATATTTAAAAATATTATGATCAATTAATGACATTAAATATGTTTTATTTCAAGGTTCAATATTTATTATATTATTATTGTTGTTTATTTTATCTATCTTATGAAATATTTTTTATTTCATTTTTTTAAAAAAAAAATAATGTATTTATATAAAGTCATATTCAAATTTATTATGATAAATAACAATATCCTGTAATGACAAAAATATATGGTTTTTATTTGAAATAAATATGTATTATTTCAAATAGATTTTTCTTATAGGAAGTAGATGTTATAATATAAAGGTTAATTTTATATATTTTAGATTATTAGATTGATAAAAGAATTAATTTTTGGTGTTATAAATTCCAATATATATCATGATGGAAATTTTTTTTATTTTTCTAAAATTATTTAATTTTTGTCCAATATTGGGAAATTGAATTTTTAAATTTAAATGAAAATATTATGGAATATTATGAATATAATAATGATTTAAAATTATATTGAACCTATTTTTAATTGAAATATTTATTTAAATAATGAATAATTAATTATAAATAATATGTATAATTTATAAATTTATTCCTAAAATTTTGGAATCTAGTTTATAATTGTTATTAATAAATATTATTTTTGGTTTCATTTCCATCAATTAAATTTTAAAAATTAGACATAATTAATTATTTAGATAGATAGAAAATTATTATCATACATAAACTAAAAAATTTCATTAAATTTATTTATATACATGATTTTGGTGGAAATTCATTTTTATGCATAAAGTGTATTTTTCAAAACAAAAATAAAAAATAATACATTTTGAGTAATTATTTTAAAAATAAATTTTACCAACACTAATGATTTACACAAGTAAGTTTTTTCAAATTTATAATCAAAATTTTCCAATATTTAAATATGGTTAATTTTCATTTTCAATAGAAAAATTGATTTTCATGAAAAATGATTGTTACCAAAGTAACGGTTATAAGGATTGGGGTTTTAAACTGAGGAATAAGGGATAAAATATCCCCACCCACACATTACAAAATGAATGTTTTATTGAATCATCAAACCTAATAATATTATTATATTATTTTGGGAAAATTAGTCTCATTTTTGTTTTTTATTTATTTCATTATATATTTTGAAAACATGTTTTTTCAAGTGTACCACTCCTCTTACTTATAAAAGGATGACTTAAACACCTATCATATGGAAACCAGTTTGGAAAATTTTCTCTAAAGGACATAAAATATTAATTTATAATATATCTCTCACAAATAACATAAATATATTTCTTCCAGAATGAAAAATTTATGATACCGTAATTATAGTCTTAAAGTGGGATATTTGAGGGAGAGGTAAATTTTTTAATCGAGTTCCTTCAGGTTTAATTATTATTAAAAATCATCCAATTCTAATATAAAAAAAGAAATATAATGAAATTAGTATCTCTATATACTAAAATTTCATTTTTTTGAAATCCATTAACAAACTTCTTTCCATCCATTGGAAAATGAAAACATCTCTCATATATAGACAGTTGGCTTTATAAACGATGTTTTTTATTTTTATGATAGACTCACATGAATAGTTTTAAAAATTAATTTAATTAATTAATATGATACAAATAAAATTAATAATATATTAAATATAAAAATATTTTTTTAAATAAAAATTATAACGAAAAATATTAATTATAAATTTTCACTGCAAAAAATGAGTATACAATGAACGTTTTTATGTATTGAATTTACTTTATTTCCAATAATATATCTTCATCAAATAAATTTTAATGAATATTTATTATCACAATAATATAAAATATTTTTCACATAATAAATATTCTTTAAACTTGATATTATTACTACATCATAATATATTCTAACTCATTGTATCGTTATAACATGTTCTAGTTTAGGTTAGTTATGACACATGTATCAATGCTGTTATAATGGTTATGTCATGAATGAATATAAAATCATAAATAATAGTAATATTTTTTTTAATGGAAAATTTGATATGTTTTCAAGATTATATAATATTCATATTCAAATAATTAAAAAAATAAATTCATTCTAAAAATCAATTCTTACAAAACAAAATAACGATGTTTAAGTATTCTATACAAACCATCAAAAAAAGTACGATATAATGAACAAGAGACAACATAAATATATCAAAAATATTTATTATACATAAAAAACCCCTTATAGGGTAAACAACCATCATAATATTGAAATTAAAAGTAATCAAAAATGGTTATTTTTTAACATAAAAAGGAAAATTTATCAAGAGTTAGCCACAAACAGGTAACTATATTATAACCCAGTTGAATAGAGTTCTTCTAGAGTAATATTAAATATATGATTTGAAATATATATAACTTTTGGGAAAATGTGACATGAAAATTTTACCTTCATTATGATACAATTTTTTTAGATTATAAACCTATCGACCCCCAAACAAACAATGCGAACTATAATGATTCAGTAAATTAATGAAACATGACAAAAATAAATTAAAAGGAATAATAAAAAGGTAATTGAAACTCATGTTTCTACTAGAAAAGTAAATAATTAAAATTTTCTTTCCCTAAATGGTGTAGAGGATACCGAAATGTATTTTAGACTATAGGTAATGGATTTATAATATTTTATATGTAGCGATTTTTTCCTTTAAAATAACTCAATTCCATATATATTTTATATCATGTATGTTTTTTCAAAACCTAACTGTTTTTATAAATACATTTTCAATTATGTTTTAATAACATTTCAATGTCCGTGAAAATAATATTTAAAATTTTTTCCAAATATGAAATTTTTTTCTTTTTAAAGTGTGTGAAAAATTATTATTTTTTATATTTATTAAATGACAACCTTTTTATATTATCATAGACATTTATTGTTATGAATGTTACTTTTTTATGTTATATTTTTTTTTCAAATTAAATTAAATTCCTATTTTTATTTGAAATTATCATTTCAATTGTTATCAAAGAAATGTTTATATTTGAATTACATTTATCGGATAAAAATGAATTAACATTCTTATCGGATTATAGGAATTATTTTTTTGAGTTTTATAATGAAGGAGAAATCAAATATGTTCTTTATTAATTTTTTAGTTCATATACTGTATATATGTTTATTTGTGATCTAGATATAATACTCTATTGAGTTTAGTATTGATTAAAAAGTTAACTAGATAGAGGTTACATTAATGAATGTGTCGAAATTAATCATTTTCTTGAACCTATTAAGAAAATATTACAAAAAGAACCTGGTAGGTTATCCCATTCCAAGTGTGATAGTATGGTTAATAAAAATAAAATGTCTCAAATAACCTTAATTATTATATTTTTCCCTTTCTAATTTCTTATGATATGTGTTATGAAAATAAATTTGAAATGATGTTGATTTCATGTGTAAGAAAGTGTTTTTTAAAATTCAATGTTAATTATGTAAAATGAAAATTTTATATTTGGTTTTCATATTTTTCATTGGAAAACTTGTATTTTATTATACATTTATAAGATATATTTTCTCATCTAACATTTTCAAATTATTTTATTTGATTTTTGGATTTGTAATAACTCTATAAAGGATAATCATTCAGTTTTGAATATATAGCACTAATGAAGAAAGTGTGTCATGAATGAAATATGATAATCCATTTAAGAGATAATGTTTGTTGAAAAAATATACACTATGTGGAAGTTTAAAATCTTGAAATATAATTGTTTTCATAATTTAGTAAAAATATAAACCATTAAAGGCATGTAAATTTTAGGAAGTTAAATCCAATTTGTAAAATTTGAAATTAAATATTCATTTTATTTAGGATATTCATAACATCCAATCTCTTTATATCAAATTTAAATAAGAATTATTATATAAAATAACCCGTAATTCAACTCCAAAGATCGATATTCCAAGTTTCATTGGGATATTAAGTACATTACATAACAACTTAAAACATGAAAAAACATCATTATTTAAAGATACTTTAACATGACAAGATAATTCATTCTTACTTAAAACTATAAGGGATAAACTAGGAATATACCTAAAAAGAGAGGTGATCTATAAATTCCAATAATGGAATAAACATGTAATAAAAAGATAAATTCAATACTTGTTATATAATAGGAATATTAGTAGAGCATAAAATGAAATATAATAATAAGGCATGATATAATATGAGAAACATAACATGGGAATTGTGGAAACATGTTTAAACACTTAATAATAAACAGATCTCAAGGATAAAACTACTATGAAATAATGGTGGAAATACCATAGGGAATTTGGATAACACCTTGTACCAACCTGACATATCATGATACTAACCATTACCCAATGCATTAGAGTTCTATCCATGCACGCCCTTCATAATCATTTCATTCCCATGATTAAGTGTTTATACAGATCATTCAATATGGATTCATTTAACATTATTATTTATTCCAAAATTATGTAATGTTCAAAAATACATGTACGTCTAAAATCTATATTTATATCTTAACAATGTTGAATACCCTTGATTGAAAATGGTTATAGTATTCACTATAAAACTATTTTGGCATATAAAACCCTAGTGAAATTTATGTAGTATAACAACATTACATAAAATCTAAATAAATGTTTTTATGAGAGTGAAATGTGTCTATCATCATTTTGAATGTAAATTGACATTAAGGGGGTATGTATGTAAGGATATATCGCAAGGTAATTAGTGTGTAAAATGGTTTATAGAAGATATAAATGAGAGTGAAAGGGTATATTTTTATTTATAAATAAAATGGAATATAATATGGATATGGAATAACATTTTTTAATATAATCATATTGAAAATAAAATACGTAACATTAAAAGGAGTGATTAATAAAGGGGAGAGTACAAGATCCGTTAATGAATTTCGACATAGTAATGGTTTAGATAAAGATAAAAAAGATTATAAATAATATATCATTAAAATAGCATCAATTAAATATTATTTGAATCATATTAAATGAATTAAAATTTAACCAATTGAAATTATAATAACTAATTTAAAGAAAGAATCTTTAATTAAAAGAATGAGAGGAAGGTGAGGATCCCTTACATGCGTGTGTGACTTCAAAGGCTTTGGAGGGGCTACATGAAATCTTGGGGAATCTTGGTAGGACTATAGATAGTATATTTCATTGTGTGGTAATGATCGATGGAGTTTTAGTGAAGATAAATGGGAGCTTTGGTGGGTTTATATAGTCAAAGAAGGGTATTTCGCTATAATTTTTGGTTTTGGAAAGTACATAAAAAAATATTCAATATTAAAAAACATCCCATGATTTTTTCCCACGGTTTCTATTAATGTAGAGTGGTTTAAATTATTTTATAAATCTTATGGTCGATAATAATAAAATAATTCCCTTGATTACGTAGAGGAGAGTCACACTAACAAGGAAATGACATTAAAATCATAAAATATTTTATAAATCCTGGAGGATTCATTAGGGATTTATAAAATAAATAAAATTATAATAAAATTATTTTTTTTAATTGAAAAAAAATAATTTAACAATTATTTCTTTTTTAATATTTATTTCATTACTATTATTTAACTATGATGTCATAAAACACTCTATATATTTATATAGTATTTAATTTTTAATAAAAAATTTGCTTGTCTTGGAAAATTATAAAAATTTAAGAAATATATAATTTATATTTCATGATTCTAAGGATAATACAAATTTTATCAAAATATTTTTATAAATATTTGAATTTTCAATTTTGAAATAAAAACTATCATTTATTGAAAATGACATGTTTTTTACAATAATTTTTTTAAACCCTAATAAAAATTACATTTGACTTCATAAAAATTATATAAGATAATATATAATAAATAAAATTAACATAATGAAAATAATTTATTAAAATATAATTTATTTCAATTATTCATTAAATTATTAATTGAATATTAATATTAACCAAAAAGAAAATTTTGGCTTTATTGAATTAGAAATAAAAAAACATTTATAGAGAAAAAATAATAAGATAAAATATACACATTATTTAATAAAATATAATGTACATATTATTATTGACTGGTTCTTTATAAATATCCCTTTAACACTCCAGTGTACACACTAATAGTAAGGTTCATGATTGTGGGGCTTTATTGGGGTCATTCAGTGAACACGGTTTGGGCTGCAATATTGATGGTCTTGAACGTCTCCAATAAATGGTCTCTCTCATGCTTGTGTTATTGGATATCATCACCAATTTGGTATTGTAGATATATATTAAATGCAATCTCACTTAAAATCTATGATAAACAGGCATTATAGGGTATGATCCTACTGGCTGAGGACATCATATCCTTTATTTGTGCAAAAAGGTTTTGGTAAAAAACTAAATTTGTACTAGTCTTGTGTTCAACTACTATATTATCAATGGTAAATATAATTAGTGGTTATTTATATCTAATTATATATAATTAAAAAGAAGATGTTCATGGGTTTTCTAATATTATAAGGCATTTATATTTAATCCAAGAGGAATTTTATTGCTAATATTTTGGGTAGTTATAATCATTACCTCTTTATAAGTTTCACCGTAAAAAATTATTTTCCCATAGTTAAAAAAATATGAGGGTAAATCTAATTAATCACCACTTCTATTTCTCTTGTTTCTTCATCAAACTTGTGGTCTCTACATATCACGTTGAAGAGGATAATGTTCTTATTTCATAGTTATTTATCTATAGGATCTTGATCTTCACTGACTTCTCTTTATAAGAATGATCAACCTCCAATGGTACCACCCCTAGATTGATTACATGTGATGGATTGGGAATGTGATTTCTTAATAGGGATACTTGGAATACATCATTTACTTGAGATAGGTTTAGTTGTAGTTCTAGTAAATAGGCCACCACTTTGATGTGGTCAAGGATCTCCAAAGGGTCGATATACCTTGAACTAATCATTACCTTCTAAAAAATATCATCACTATATTAAACGAAGATATGTTGAGGAATACTAGGTCCCCAACATCAAAATATAGGTTATATCCATCATTGTCAATATACCTATTTTTTTTGACTCTGGGTAGCATTGATGTCTTACTGAATGGTCTTAACATTTTCCACCATTTTCTTAACCATTTTATGACCTATAAGGTTTTATTCCCTAACATCATCCAAACATGTTTATGTTCTATACCTCTTCCCATAAATGTATTTATAGTGATCCATTTAGATACTCGAGTGGAGATTGTTGTTGTAAGATATCTCGACTAGAGGGAGATGTTGGTCCCATCCTCTTTTGAGGCCAATTGAGAATACCCTCAACATTTACACTAGTTTTTGGATAGTCAATTAATATTGGTCATCTGTTTGATGGTAATAAGTTGCACATAATTTCAGCTCAGGGTTTAGAGAAATATGGAGAGTTTTCCAAAACATATAGGTGAAACATGGGTCTCGATCAGATACAATCGATAGTGGTACACCAATAATCCTCACCACTTCTCTGATGTATATCCATAAAATCTGATCTAATAATAAATAAACTCAAAGAACAATGAAATTTCTTTCCTTGTAAGATGATCTACAACAACCCAAATAACATTATTTCCCTTTGATGTCATTATTTGTCCATCAACAATGTCCATGGTGATTTTTCCCATTTCAATTTCGGTATGGAGAATGGTTGTATAATCTTCTATAAATTACACCTTTTATAATCCACATTCTAACATACTAGGCACTTTGATTTATAATTATCAATATCCATCATTATATAATTCCACCAATTGTTAGCTCTTATAATTCGATAGATCTTTGTGTTTTGTGATTAAATGGATAACGTCTAACTATGAGAATCATCTAATAGTTCCCACTTTAGCTCTGTATTTAATGGAATATATAACATTAACCCAAATCTCATAATTACAACGTTATTAACATTGAACTCCAAGGATTTCAATTTTCATATAGTGTTCAATTTGTTCTAAATTCCCACATCATAATCTTGAGCATCCATTAACCTTTCAAGAAGAGATGGATGCAAATAATTTGTTAAATGATTGATGATGTTTTTTTCTCCATGATTCCTATGTCCATCCTCTTCAAGTATAAAAAGATTATATCATTCTCAAGTCTCATTACTAATAGAATTTCTATAAACTTTCTACTTAGAGAATCGACCAATTGTTTTCTTCATTAGGATGATAGTGTATTGATCCATCATAATCCTAGACGAGATCATAAAATATCATTAGTATGTATTTAGATCTTTATTCTTGAATATATATTTAAGGCTTTTTTTATCTATTTTTGATTCACACTTCTCCCTAAAGAGATAATTCTACAAAATTGTTAATGAGAAGATCACTTCTGCTAACTCCAGATCATGTTTGGGTTGGGTTTTATCATTAATTTTCAACTACATCGAAGTGTATCCTATGAACTTTTCTTTTTTCCTCAACACGTAGCCCAATCCATTCTTTAAAGAAATGTTTGAAATTGCGAAATGATACCCACTATTGGGTAATTTGAGAATAGGGGTAGTGATAAAACACCCTTTTCAGCTCTATAATTCATTATTCACATTCTTCATTCTAGGAAAATTTGACTCCACTATAAGTTACCATGGAAAGAGGGTGTGAAAATCATGATAAATATCTCACAAATCGTCAATTAAATCTAGCTAACCCAAAGAAAAAAATGGATATCTTTTATAGATTTTGGACTCGACCACCTTTTAATTTATTTTTTATTTATAGTCTCTAAATATTTCATACTGGTTCTGATGATTTTCCCCAAGAATGAGAGTTCCTTCAACCATAACTCACACTTTATATTCTTTTCATTGAGCTTCACCATTAGCATGGTCTTTAGAATAATGATTGTATTCTCTTCTAGTTCCTCCTTAGTTTATAAATATATTAGAATATCATCTATAGAAACTAACATGATTTTTTTAGATAACATATAAATAATATATTCACCAAGTCAATGAATATAAATGGATAATTAGTGAGTCCAAATGGCATCACTAGGAACTCATAGTACCCATACCTCATATGAAAATCAGTTTTGGGTATATCCCTATTCTTTACCCCAAATTGATAATGTCTTAACTAAAACTCCTCCTTGTATAAGTATTGTGCTCCACACAACTAATTGAACTATCATAAATCCCTATAAAAGGATACTAGTTCATTATCATGATCATGGTGAGATTACGATAATTAATGAAAATTCACATTGATCCATCCTTCTTTGTTATACATAGGATTGGTTCATTCAATGGTGAATAACTTGATGATGTGAATAATTTATCTAGATTCTCCTATAGTTGTTTCTTTAGTTCCTTAATTTCAACAATAACCATACTATACAGATTATAGGATATCAGTAATTACCTATGTTTAATATTGATTAAATATTCTACCTCTCTGCTAGGGGTAGACTAAGGAATTCCTTAGGAAACACATAAGTGTATTCCCTCACAATAGGTATGTCTTAAAGGATGGTTAACTTCTTATAATCAATCATTTGAGCTAGATACGCTTTCTCATAAGGAAATAATATCCACTCCTGGGATGATGGGGTTAAATAATATTCATCTACCTCCCTAAAATGTATATAATAGGTGGTAGATTCTTCATATGGAGAATTATTTCCCTCTCATGAATATTTTTGATGGATCATTAAAGGGAAATCCAATCCATTCCCAGAATTGCATAAATTATCCTAAGGTATGTATGAATAGGTTCATCGAGACGTTTAGCCCACAAACATTGAAAGGGGATGTGTTATATACATGGGATGCAAAAAATTCCCCTATTTTCATTTTCTCTGACATATCTACTTCCATGCTTTGTGGTTGTGTTTGAATAGTTCTATTAAACATTATATATATGAATAATTTCACAATGCAATGAATGATATACCTACCATTCATTACATTATTTGGGTTCTACTAATTTACTTATTCCAGAAAACATTTAAATGATATAAGTTTTAAACATTTAAACACATATATGAGAATACAATGACATTAAAAGGATAAATTATAAATTTATCTCCTTAACTTAAGTGTTTATAGGATTCCATCTATGATATCCATGATCTATTACCTAACATATATTCTTATGTTATTTTTTTAACATAATAATTTTTTATAAGGAGCTTATGAATTTATAAAAGGGAATCTCAAATTAGTGTCAAACCAGTTGGGTAGTAAGTCCCATTATCGTGTACCAGATTACCTGGAGCTAGGCCTCGAACATCTTGTCAGATTTTCTACTCCAAGGTAAATCTATTAGAGAACCACATCTACATATAGTATCTAGATAGTGATTTAATTTCATGATAAAAAATTAACCCTATACTAACAACAATTTAGGCATGCTTTCCTACGCTTAGTCTTATAGCTAATGAATTAACTAAATTTCAATAATACAAGGGATTTATATTGAATTTTATAATCCTAAACCCAGAAATAACTAAATCTATCCACTTATACCAACTATAACAATCATACAAATTATTTCATATTTAAACATGACTTATAAAACATTACACTTAAAAATACTCAAATGATCGAGAGGTGTAATGTCTTTGTGATATTGTGTACATTATATATCAAAAATTAAACAAGGGGAAACATATTTATTTATCCCCTCTTTAACATGACTAAAATGTTGCATCATACTTACACTACATGGGATAAACTAAGGACATAAATTTTAAAATGGGTTAGGAAATAGGAATATCAACACAGCCTTAAAGGAACATGAATAATAATGCATGATACAACATGATATTCATAACAGGGGAATTGTGGAAATAACATTAAACACTACATCATACATATTGGTCAGGGATAAACCTTATCAGACATCAAGGTGGAAAATTTCCCCAAAAGTAATTAGGTAAAACCTCTATCCCAATATGACATATCATGACACTAACTATAACACAATTTATAGAAGCACTACCAAGGCTTACCCTTCAGAGTGATTTCATTTTCATGATTTAGTGTGCCACACAGATCATACATGGATTCATTTAACATCTTAATTTATTACATGATCAAGGAATGTGTAATAAATACATGTAACTACCCAAGAAATAAGTATATGTTTGTAAAGGTTAATACACTTGATAGGTAAGTGGTTATTGTATTCACTACACTATTATTTCAGCATAGAAAATCAGGGTGAACTTTTAGCAACCTGACGAACTTATAAAAAAACTAATAAAATTGATTGATGAGAGATAATGGGTCTATAATCATTTGGAAATGAAGTGGATATAAAGGGTGAAAAATAAAGTCAATTGAAAAAATAATTTATTGGATATAAAAGGTGTAACATATTAAATAAACAAAAAAAGAGAAGATATGAAAGAACCCCTAAACAATTGTGGCATGGTAATAGATGTACATTGAGGTTAAGATGTGGGATAAATGATATTTAATGGGGATATAATAATTTATAAAAAAAATTACAGTATGGGGATATGGAATAAAGTATCACAAAATGAAAAGTTGAAATAGAAATAAATAACATTAAAAGGATATATTGATAAAATGGAGTGAGAAAGATCCCATACATAATTTCAGCATAGTAACGACTAATATAATGGTAAAAAGTAGATAGGATAAATAATATATCATTAAAATATAATAAATAGAAAATAGAAGGTAGTTATATAAAATTAATTAAAATATAACCAATTGAAATTATAATTTCATATTTCAAGGAACATTCATGACTTGATAGTGGGAGAGGAAGGTGAGTATCCCATACTTGAGTTTCTAGCTAAAAAGTGTCACAACCCCCTCCCACCAAAGATGCACCTCCTGAGCAGGAAATGGTGAAAGGGAGATAATGACCCCCGATTCCCGCCTACAGTAGGCCCCGGGGTGGCGACTAGCACCAATGGTATGAGTTTTTCACAAATATGAGATGCATTACCCTTTTTATTTTTAAAGATCGGGAAATAGGACAAGTCAACCACAAAAAAGGAAAAGAGCAAGTGTATAGAAATAAACCCAAACCAATCCCACATGTATGTTTAAACAATTTTTAAAAACATGTAAAAGTACAAGAAAGCTCAATGTAAAATACCAAAAGAAAACAAAGGTACATCAACAACAACAACTCCAACGGTCTGACTAGTAGGGTCCCGCACGGCGCTGGTAGTCCTCTTGGAAACCTGAAAGTAAACGTAGGGTGAGCATACAAGTATAATCAGTAGGGAAACCTAATGCTCTCGTGCACAAGTGGGGAGACATCCTAATGTCTCATGAGAACAACAGAAGAAACCTAGAAAGTAATTCTATCCACCCAACCTCACCAGCCACACTCACCAAATACACAAGCACAATAGATAGTAGTATATAAGAAACAAGAGTATTGGGTACCCTGCACCATTTCCATTTAGTTAGTTTCTCTTCTTAATGACGAATGTCCTCACGCCGCCACACTCTCCCCGCCCACACACACCTGGGCCTCACAACCATGTATCCCGCCCGCACACACCTGGGCCTCACAACCACGTATCCGGCCCGCACACACCAGGGCCTCACAATCACGTATCCCGCCCGCACACACCTGGGCCTCACAACCACGTATCCCACTCGCACACACCTGGGCCTCATCCCGACGATTCTTGGGAAACAGTAGAACCTTCCTAAGGAGTCTTGGGCTAAAACCACCTTAATCATAACCTACCCGAAGAGTCATAGGTTTAAGGTCACCTCAAGCCATCAACGACTAGGGGAGAAGGAGCAGGAAGGAGCTAGTAACTAAGGGAAAAACACCCTCTCCCATAAAATGGGAGTGTTCGGCACTAAGTTCTCAACATGGGTTGGGTGTGATAAAACAAAAAACATACAGATATATATATATATACCAACCACACTGCCCAACTTATGGCTTCTAAATAGAGAAACTACACGTGTGCCTCGGCACAGCTACCACGAAGCATGCATATAACAACAACCCCCACCCCATTTAGGTTTTCACATTTCAGCAAAATTAGTTTATTAGTTACATAAATACTGGTAAACTATCCACAACAAACCACATCTATCGTTCATAAAACATATCATTGTCATCCACAAATCATGTTAGAAAAATACAAGCTACACAACCAAGCCCTTCTTATCAACCAACCAACCCCATTGATTATTATTTCCGTTTCATGCCCCACCATTTATTAAATATTCCACTTTAATTTAATAATCACAACCCATAACCAGTTCACATTAAAACCCAACCCTACAGCCCCGCTGCCAACCTCCATAACCCCAACCGCACCGAAACTCGTACATCAATATCCCTTTAATGCCATTTATTGCATCCCCGCTTCCCATCACCAACGTAGCATTTACACCAACCCACAACCAAGTCAACCGCAGCCCTGCTTCTCACCTGATCCACAACAACCCAAAAAACACCCCCATCACATTTCACGTAACTAAGCCAACACCCACATGTTCATTATTCCATTTTTTTAACCAGAGTGATCACACAAGGGTTCCTGATTTTAACTGCCCGGACACATGGCTTGTTGAATTCCTTCTCCCTTGTCGAGATATTATCTGCTTTAGGCGGCACTGGCTCGCTTGTACGAGTTTAATCGCATCCACATTAATGCATCTCGATTAGGGATTAGGTCTTCCCCTCCCCAAATGATAGGGCTCTTCACGTACATTTAATGAAAATTGGGAAAAAACATAGCATTAAAAACTCAAAAAAAAACAAGGTCCAGACCCAAAGAATGAGCAAAAGAGTTCCAAAAATGGAGTGTAATGCTCCCAAAAAAACATAAAGGAGATCATTCAAGAACACCCAAACACATCTCTATCGATTACTGGTCCTACTGGAGGTTCCAACTCTACTGCGTGCAACTATCCACGCCCTGCTCCTCTGCCTCTCTGATGTCGACTAGGTGCCATAGCGGTACGGTAAACAAAGAACACCTAAGACCGAGTAGTAAGGAAAAACTCATGGTTTTATTTTATCATTTTATTCCAATTTCTTTCCCAGAACCCCCAAATCAAGTAAAACTCATTCATGATTATGCATGTACCTTCCTTAGGGTCTCTACCCTACAATCAATGTAGCCTCACTTGGTCGTTCGGTAGGCTCAGAGTCCTTGCATCGGATCACGAGGGGCCCTAAAATCCCATGTCCTAGCCGGTCTTCCCTGCCCTATGTCACACACCAAGATTGACTAACATTGTTGCCCTACCATCCCATGAAATCCACATTGTGCCTACCTCCAGACACCATCCTATATCTCAACCATCACCTCTGATACCATTCTATTATGACCCCCTCCCACCAAATATACCCCTCCTGAGCTGGCATTGGTGAATGAGAGATAATGACCCCCAAGTCCCACCTCCAGTAGGCCCTGGGGTGGTGACTAGCACCAAGGGTATGAGTTTTTCACAAATATTGGAGGCATTACCATTTTTATTATTAAAGATCGAGAAATAGGAAAAGTCAACCACCAAAAGGGAAAGGATCAAGTGTATAGAAATAATCCCAAACCAATCCCACATTTATGTTTAATCAATTATTATAACAAGGTACAAGTACAAGAAAGCTCAATGTACAATACCAAAAGAAAACAAAGGTACAAAAATTGCAAAAATCCAACGGTCTGACTAGTAGGGTACCGCACGGCCCTGGTAGTCCTCGTGGAAACCTGAAGGTAAACGTAGGGTGAGCATACAAGTATACTTAGTAGGGAAACCTAAAGCTCTCATGCACAAGTGGGCAGACATCCTAATGTCCCGTGAGAACAATAGAAGAAACCTAGTAAGGAATTGTATCCACCCAATCTCACCAGCCACAGTCACCAAAAACACAAGCACAATAGGTTGTAGTATATAAGAAACAAGAGTATTGGGTACCCCACACCATTTCCCTTTTGTTAGCTGCACTTCCTAACGATGAACTTCCTGATGCTGCCACACTCTCCCCGCCTGCACACACCTGGTCCTCACAACCACGTATCCCCCCGCACACACCTGGGCCTCAAAACCACGTATCTTGCCTGCACACACCTGAGCCTCATCCCGAAGATTCTTGGGAAACAATAGAACCTGCCCGAGGAGTCTTGGGCTAAAACCACCCCAATCGAAACCTACCCGTAGAGTCTTAGGTGTAAGGTCGCCCCAAGCCATCACTTCCTAGGGGAGAAGGAGCAGTAAGGTGCTAGTAACTAAGGGAAAAACACCCTCCCCCATAAAATGGGAGTGTTTGGCACTAAGTGCTCATTATGGGTGGTGTGCAATAAAACACAAAAAATACAGATATATATATATACCAAACACACAGCCCAACCTATGGCTTCTAAATAGGGAAACTAAGCGCATGCCTCGACACTACTACCACGAAGCATGCGTATAACAACAACCCCCACACCATTTAGGTTTTCACATTTCAGCAGAATTAGTTTATTAGTTCCTTAACTAATGGGAAACTATCCACAACCAACCACATAGATCTTTCGTAAAACATATCCCTGTCATCCACAAATCAAGTTAGAAAAACACAAGCAACACAACCAAGCCCTTCTTATCAACCAACCAACCCCATTGATTATTAATTCTGTTTCACGCCCCACCATTTATTAACTCTTCCACTTCAATTTAATAATCACAACCCATAACCTGTTCACATTAAAACCCAACCCTACAGCCCCACTGCCAACCACCATAACCACAACCGCACCGAAACCCATACATCAATATCCCTTTAATACCACTTCTTTCATCCCCACTTCCCATCACCAACGTAGCATTTCCACCAACCCACAACCAAGTCAACTGGAGCCCCGCTGATCTCCTGATCCACAACAACCCACAAAACACCCCCATCACATGTCACGTAACTAAGCCAACACCCACATGTTAATTATTCCATTTTTATTAACCGGGGTGATCAAACAAGGGTTCTAGATTTTAACAGCCAACTTTATGTGATTAACCAATTTCCACATTCCACAAAGTTTCCATCCATAAGAAAATCCAGAAGGAGAGGGAAACATTTAATTTCGTAAGAAAAGGCCCCCAACGACCGTGATTTTCAGTAGGTAGAAGATCATTCAATTCACAACATAATATCACAGGATAGAATGTAACAACAATCACTACTTCCCATCCTCGTTATATAAGCCAGTTATTATCTTCATTAAACTGGTTCAAAAGTTTTTTCACGTAAACAGGAGAACACCCACACCGCATGATGCACAAATTAGAGAGACGAAGGTAAAATCCCTACCTCAATAGGTTCCTGATCGCAACGCTCCCACGGATCAACCTTAAGAAGACGTCTATCGGCGTCTGTCACTTCTTTCGGTCCCGGAAAAACCTCCTCGGGTGGAGGTCAGAAAGGAAAGGCCGAAGGAAAGACAAAGGAGCCATTCTCAGAAGCTCTGCCTCATCATTACGATCCTGTGGCGGCTGACAGATCGTAAATCGGAGATAGGACGATGAAGTTATGGAAGAAAGAGCCTTCGAGTATCTTGGGAGAGCTCTGCTCAGAGGAGAAGGGAGGATAGGTGTGTGTTGAAAAGGAGGAGCAGACCCCTCCTTTTATAGGCGTGAAAATCAAAAGTACACGGCGTGTAATCGGTTCTTTAACACGGTCTCCACACGGCTTCCAACACGGCTCTGCGGCCGTTGACTGGTCAACACACGGTTTGAGGGTAACGCATATACGGAGAAACACTACACGGCGTATAGTTTGGACACACGGCGTGTACTCATTTGTTGCACACGGAAAGGACACGGCTCCAACACGGCACACGGTCGTTGACTGGTAAAGCGTACGCGGGGAAGGACTACACGACGTGTAGAACTGGACACATGACGTGCACCCATTATTCCCCACAGTAAGGACACAGTCTACCACACGGGGTATACCCAGTAAGGGGGTACATGGCGTGTACTCAAACTACACGGCGTGTAGTTTCAAAATTCTATAAAGTGTGTAAAAAGTCCATTTTACCCTCCAGAACACTTCTTGACCTTCTTTTTGACAAAGGAAAGGGCCAGAGAGGTCCGGGCCATTACAAAAAGGATTTGGATGAGCTTATGGAATATTAGGGTAACCTTATGTTGACTCAATGGTGTATTGTTAAGTGTGTGGTAATTCTAAAAAGTGATTTAGTGAAGTTAACTATGAGATTAGGTGGTTTTATATAAGGAACGATTTGAATTTCATAATTATTTTAATTTTGGATACTATATAATAAAATATTCAAACCCAAAACACATACTATTGTTTTCTCTTGTGTTTTATTCAAAATTGGGAGTGGTTTACATTATTTTATAATGAAAACATATTAATATAATAAAATATCACCCCTTCTTATGTGGATTTGAGTCACACTCTCAATGAAATGAATTTAAAATCTTATAATATATTATATGTTTGGATAGATTTTTAGTTATTTATAAATTAAATAAAATAAAAATTAAATTAAATTATTTTAAAGGTAATAAATATATTTTTATAATTATATATTTTATATTATTTAGTTCATCACTCTTAGGATATTATAATGGAATAAAACACACCTTATATTTATACGCTATTTAATTTTTACCCAAAAATTCTACCCTATTAGAAAAATATGAACAATTCACCATTAAGTAATTTCAATTTCCTTATTCCAAAACTATTATTAGTTATATTTAAATAATTTTCAAAATATGTGAAATTTGAATTAATAAATAAAATCCATCCTTTCTAAAAAATGATGGGGTTTTAACAATAACATTTTTCTAAACACTTATAAATATTATGCCTGAATTCATTAAACATTTATGATCATTTTTATTCAATACAAGTTTTTTAAGGATAAATGTTATTTAAAATACTATTTTGTTCAAAGATAAAGAAAAAATTAATTTAATATTAATATAAACTAAAATTGAATTTGTTCTTTAGTGATTCAAAAATAAAAATTATTTATAATGTAACAATAATAGGATTAATATATATTAATTAAATTATAAAAAATAATGCATATATTCATTTTATTAGTGTAGTGATACATATCCCTTTAAGACACTAGTGTATATCATAAGAGTATGGTGCGCAATGTTAGTGCTTTCATGGGGTCATTCGGTGAACATGATTTGGTTCATGATCTTTATGAGCTAGAAATTCTACCATAAACAGTTTCACTCATGCTTATGTTATTGGATCTTAGATTGGGCATGGTCTTTGGAAAAGACTAGAAATTTTCTCTCCATCAAAATATATGATAAATGGGATTCATAGGGTATGGCCCTACTGGTCGAGACCATCCCTTAGAAAAGGATTTAGTAAAAACCTATATTTATACTAGTCATGTGTTCAACATGTATATTATCAACTATAAAGATACTCAATGGTCATTTAAATCCAATTGGATATAGTAAAACAAAATTAGTAGAGGTATTTTATATATCTATGAGAAATTTAATTTAATTAGATGGAAATTTTATTCATCCTATTTTGGGTCGTTATAATATTATAGTTTTTATCAAAGATAGTGTGTAAATAAAATGTTTTTAGCACCAGATCTGGATATGTGGCTTTTGGGTATCAAAATATTCATCCTCTCATACACTTAATTTTTATAATATTATATTTCAACATATTCACATTGTGGGTTAATAATTTTATATGATATAAAAATAATTTACATTTTCCATTAAATATCAAGTGTGTATTTATTTCAATTCAGTAAGGATTTTTCATTCTCAATTTAACAGTTTTGTTGGACAATAATTATTTATGACAACATGAAATTAATTATCAGAATGACTAACCCATCTTAAAAAACATTGATCCATAAAGTTTTGAAATTATGTCCAATGGATAACTTATTGTGTTTTAATAAAAATAAAAAAAATCTGAAATTATTAATATGGATATATGAATATAGAATTTACGTTCTTAAAAATATACTTTATAAATTTAGGAATTAAAATGAATACCATTAAATTGAGAATTTAAAATTTTAATTTAATTTTTGATGGATGGTATACTGAGAAAAATACTTTATGAATATTAATTCATGTAAAGTACCTCAATAGTTCAAAATTTTCATTAATAATTTAACTAATATAAATTAATGAATCATATAAATGTATAAACGATAACACTATAGGAAAAACTATTGTCCTACATATGTTTATGGGGCACTGAATAAATAATGTGGAAAAACGATCCATCCATATGAATAATATCAAACTCATTTTCCCATGTTTTATATTAAGCAATAATAGAGAAGAAAAAATAAGAATATATAAGGTAATTGGATAAAAAACTATAAAATTACGATATAACTAATTTGCGAAAGATGAATCCCCTGATCATGATTATATATAGAAAATAAATTGTTGGTGTGTGAGTGATAATGATGTATATGATTATATTCTGCATGTGGTCTAACAATTTAATATTATATATTTAATATGATAAGGACCCAAACATAAAATATGCATGATGTAATTTATCGAGTGAGATTTTTAAGGGAAAAAAATTCAGTCTATAGTTCAATGATTTCCACAACCCACAATATTAAAAAATAGAGTGAAACATCATTAAAATCTAAAAAAATAGAAAAAATAAATTTTAGATTGTGACATCATCAATTAATGCTACTTACTAAATCTTATGGTTAGTGCCTCTATGTTATCAAATTTTTTCATTATCATGGGTTAATTTCAGAACCGCAATATATACATTATCACTAGTTGGGGATCCTATTTTACTATAATATAATTAATAATGTCGACCAATAAATTTTAATGTTGGGGTTGTTTTAATGGATACAAGAGGTTATGAGGAATCATATAGTTTTCACTATAGATATGGTTAGGGTCGTTAGATGTTGAAGAGTGGTGGATAAAATAGATGTGGAGACCTGGATATAGGTTTTGGATCTTCATTTGGTTGATGTACTGGGTCATAAGACTCCTCTAATAGAAATGGTTCCACATTATCCTCCACTACCATTACCTCGTGTACCATAAAAGTGATATTGAGTGATAACCTTGACTTGCATGTGCATGTTCTATACAGTTCAAATGTTATATTAAGGGTAGGGAAAATATATATAATCTCATCTATATTGATCATCATTACACAGTTCATAGTTAATGATGGATAAATTAACCCACACAATCTCTCCTTCTCAGAGAACTTTTGAAATTTGTAATGGCTAAAAATAAAAGATAGGTTGAACATATTCCATGAAATAAGATATTATTAATTAAATCACTCATAATAGTTAAAACACTACACTATCAAGGTATAGGGTAATGTAATATTGTAAGGACCATACAATGAATATAGTGGGTAGGTTTTAGGATCTTGGTTTCCTTTGAGGTGTATAAATTATAAATTATTTTAGTTAAGGATATTTTTTACCAAAAAATGAGAAGCAGGGGGAGCCCAACATAGACTTGACTATTTGTAGGTATTAGATATTATGTTATCATAACATTAAATACAACTGAGTATAATAAATTAAAAAAAATTACATAGTTTAATGTCACTATAGGAGGTGGAAGTGGAAATCACCTTCATGATCGATATTAACTTGGAGTTTATGAATATTGTGTTCAGAATATATTGATTCAAAAATTTCAGGAATTTGTTGTTTTTTTATGATCCCAAACACCGAAATTTAATTTAATAATTCAGTTTCATTAATTGAATTTTTTTTATCAATTTATGTTATATTTTTAACAAACATCAATTTTCTTATGTATTTTTGTTATTTCAAAGAAGTTTGTAGTCACTATTTACACCCAAACATTAGAAGTTGACGTAAGGATATTCATCATTACTTTTATAAGGATCACTACATTTATAACCCTATGTCTTTTTTAAATTTATGGTTTTTAAACCATAACATTATCATCAACCTAGAATTTTTGTACATAATTTATGGCTCATCAACCCAAATTTCGAAATCTCTATTTCATTATCAACCATACTTTTTATGATTATTCATATGTAGTGAAACACTATGTTTTTATTCTATTCAACTAAAACATTATAATTATGGATTATTCCTAAGATTTCTAAAATTGTTTCATAATTTTTATTTAATAAATAAAATTTTCTAATGATCGATCTGATGAACCTTATTCAATATATTTAATCATTGAAATTTTAAAAGGAAGCTAAAATTATCCCAAGTAATTCTAAATTCAATTGATCATGATTTATCAGATGGATTTTAATTATACGTTTGATATCAATACATTAAATAATATTATAAAGAACTGATATTTATTTATTCTCAAATATATATATGTGACTTCATCTCCCATTTTGGATAATGATTCCCTTTAGCGATAATAAATTTTTTATTTTTCTTTTATAATCATAATAATACATCCGATGTATCAATTATAAATATTTTATTACAGTTTTTCACAGAAATTATTTGATCTACACATTAGAGACATACATCTATATCATATAAATAGTGATTTCCCAAATAATAAATAAAAGTATACGATGCTTTGAGAATATTTTGATATTTATGTGTTTTATTTATGAAAATATATGTATATCAAAGGTTGTTACAACTATGAATTGACTAGTATTGAACAACTTCATAAAATATAATTTCATGTATGTTTCTATTTTTCTAATCCTTCATTGGTATAGTTTCAACTTATCATACTATTTTATGGAAATTTTAGTTCCCTATTAGATGACAATAATTCATTACTAAATCAATATTATATGTTATAAAATACTTGTAGTCAAGGGAAGAGGTCCCAAGAAAACTGAACTGTAAGGAAAAATAACCATACTAGTGGATAGAAAATTTATAAAGTAGATTAAGGGATTTTGCTTCAACAAAACACTATAAGTCATTATGTCTAGTTATTTATTTGTTCATTTTCCAATTCATACACATCTTTTATATATATTAAAATAATCAATTTTATATAAGAGGGATGTTTCAAATTTAATAATGGTTTCTGAAAAAACATAATTTAAACACTACATGTGTGTCTTTATATTTTTCTGACCCAACAATTTGTATCAATGGAGTTCTATTTGGAACAATTATATAATTTTTTTGAAATTTTTTTGAAGGTCTATACAGATAAATATATCAATTTATTAGCTTAATAAAGTATTTTAATTATCAGAGAATCAAATTTCAATGTTGAATAATGTGTGTGTTAGAAAAAAAATAAAGATCATCTATTTATAGAATCCTGAGATTAATTTTTATATAATGATTATCAATCCTTATAAATTTCATATATATCTAGAGCACTTGGAAACTATGAGGAAATATTAATATTATTTTATTTTAAATCAATGAATAAAATTATACATAGACATGGTCTTAATGAATTCAATTGTTTATCATAATGGGAAAATTTCTTATGTGATGTGGAAAACAATTAATGCTTTTTATGGTATTAAAAATACTATGAAATTAATATATAATTGTGATAATTGGACATTTCGCACCATTAAAATACATTATTGTGAAAGAATCACTGAAATGAATTTAAAGATGACTAAAATAGTAAATGTTGTTTCTACCAATGAGATAAAATCACTCAACCAGACTAGGTTTCAAAAGACCTAATAGTCTAACCCTTAAATAGAATAAAATTTCTGCTATAATCAGATAACACTCTATTGTACAATATATGTTAGTGAATAAATTAATTGGGATTCTAATGATTTTTGCAGCTGATATAAATATTGATGATAATGATCAATGAATGTTAAAATATAGATTACTTCTCTAATAGTAAGTACTATAAAAAAATAAAAATAAATCTATGGGGGATGTTTATTCCTAAAACGATTCATGAATAATAAAACTTTGAAATAGATCTACAATATCTAAATAGAAGATTAATTTTGTTTTATAAGACATGTAGGGTATTCAATGATTCATTCATAGATTTTAGGAAATCCTATCATATAATCAGTGAAGATTGATGTTTTATTTTTAAATATTTGGGGATCCTTAGGCCTGATGGTCTAAAACTAAACAAAGAAAAAGGAAAATGTAAATCAATAAAATAATGTAGAAAAATGAAAGATACTTACAAACATAATGGATAAAAATATTTGAAAGCTATATATAGTGTCTTTAAAGACTCCTGAATCCCATCCAAATCTATTTCAAAGATGGAACCATTAAATCTAAAAGCTTTCATGTTATTTATGGATAAAAAATTAGATGTACAGTCCTATTAATCATCTATATTCAATTCTAAAAGATGATAAAATTAAAAATTAGTTTCATACATTTCTATGGTTGAGTAAAAATATTAATCTCTAGAAAAAAACCATTCTTTAATATTAATAAATCCATTCTAATTTAAATATATAGGATTTTATTACAATACCAATAATTAAAAAAATCATGAAATTTGATTCAAACTGTGATGTGTGTAAAGAGTGAATTAAACAGTTTTACACAAGATTAGAGACTTTTAAAAGTTCATATATGATACATACTATAGTAGAATAATCTATAAAATATATTATTGGAAAGAATATTTAAGAAAATGAAATATATGGTATTTGAAGCTAAAAATCCCAAAGGGCTTCATTAATTCCCTGCGTGTCTATAAAAAAAATTATAAATCTAAACTATGCTACATAATTAATGAAAATTAGTATTTTAAGCAAGATTCGATTAATCCCTAGGTAGAATGAAATTTTTTTTATTATATTTCAAAATTATTTAATTTTATTAATTTTACAAAACTGGTGAGATATTTTGTGATTATTTTTATTTTAAAAAATATAAAGAAGATAGAAAATTTAATTTATTGGGTAATGATCAAATTTGGAATGAATTATGGGATTTTGTAATACTGGGATTTGTGTGCAATTTGATTTTTCGAATATATGTTGATTAATTCATGATTCATGTTAGATTCAAAACAAAGAAGATTAAATTTTCATTGTATCTCCTCCTCAATGAAGCGATACCATATTCACATTTTCCCAATAATTTTGGATTACATAAAATCATGTTTTTATCCATATCATTTTTAAAACCTATTTACCATAAATTAGGCAATTGTATTGCCTCATTTAGGGTTTTCACTTTTTCAATTTTATTATTCGTTTTTGATTGAATTATCAACTTCTTTGATGAATGAAAAATAAATGGATTAGATTACAATTTAATCATTGGAACAAACCAAATACATGAACAAATAAAAAGAATAAAATATAATGGAATTTTTTCCCTTTAGTCACATTGTCCTATAAAAAGGTTGTTAAATCACCTCATCTTAGTTACTTGAGAATAAGAGGGAAGTGGAAAATAAATCATTAAGTAAATGAAGAGTAATTATTGATACAACATCTTCTCAATATATAAATTGCTATCTAGATCTGAATTCCCTACAATAGCAGCATCCTTGCCCCCCTTTTATAGGATCCATATGTGTTCGTAAGTATTTATAATTGTTAAGCAATTGACAAAAGGTGGTATTGGGTGTGTACCAAGTCATAAATTTGGTGAAAAATTAATGATGGGTATATTCTAGATTTTGAAATATCATCCTATGAATTTACACAATTTCTAACATTTTTACATAATGTATAATCTCTTAATTTATGGGTAACTTGAATTTTTGTGAATCTATTAAAAACAAATATCCCCAAAAAACTCACTTCATGTAATGTGTTTACATGATGTGTAGTTTTTCTTCACAATTTTTAATGTCGTCACAGCTTCTCTTGAGCGGCTACTTCTCTAGATGAATTTATAATATGTAAATGAATTAAAAAAACCTGTAGTCATTTTGCTCCATTTTTTCAGCTTCATTGCATCGTCATTTTTTTCATGCCTCAATTATGCACCGCTTTTAAATATTTTTCCAAATGTATTTTCTTCCTACCATAAATCAAAAAAAAGTTAAACAATCCAATTACTGGAATGATTAATAAACTAAATACACAACTCAATATCTTATAATGCAATAAAATGTGTGCATGAAATAAAATTTTCAGAAGAAGTAGTTAAAATCTGATATTTTATAATTTGTTTTCATCGTTCATAAAATTAGAGCACGTGTAGAATTTCGTATACATATTATTTCATAAATTTTTAAAATACATATAATTGTTACATGAGATATTATCAAATTCGTAGTATAAATAAGACCTTTATTTCAAAGGATATTTCATTGGTTGTATTTATCATGATTCTTAAAATAATATAGATCTTGTAACATAGATCCTTACTTGTTGAAATAACAATACCCAAAAATGATTGAGTTTGAAAACATGATTTATCATGATGTTTTTTCCTATAAAAATACATGGGAAAAGAATAATTTTGTATGAATATGATTTTATCATAGAACAATAGTGGAGAATTTTCAATATTCCATACACTATCAAAAGTGTATAGAAGGCCATTCGGGTTATTAGATAATGGAAAATAAAAAATAGTTAGAGTTATACCATTTAGGGATCCAAAACAGATCCTAATAATGAATTGTCAATATGTTGAAGGATTGAATCACAAAAGGATAGGTATTTATCAGCTTTGTGATGATGATTTTAATGTTTATTTCCCTAATAATGTCTTCTTTTCATCGAAATATAAATTTTTTCACTTTAGATCTCCTAGAATAGAAAGGTTTAATAATTTGTAACTAATGGGCTTGTGATTAAACAAATGACTTCTATAACTGTCACAAAAAATCAATTAAAGACTTCAAATAGATTTCATGGAAACTATGTTATATTTTCCTAAATATGTTACCAAATAATGTATTATTTTATTATCTTCTTGGTGTTAATTCTTGTCATAAAATAATGTTTGATGCATAAAAGATAGGAACGTAGCATAAGACATATTTTAATTATATTAATACAGTTTTGAAATATAAACCATTAAAACTCATCAACATTGCTTTTTTTATCATCAAGAGTGGAAGTATTACATTGAAGATCTTATGCTTTTTTATTTGTTGATTTATTAATATTTTTTGGGTCTTTTTTATTAAAATGGAAAAGTTATTTTGATTAGTTTTTCCCCTAAAAAATTATTCAAAATAAAAATTATTTTAAAATAATTTCATTAATAAATGATTACAGAATATATTTAGGGAATCAAGTATATAATAATTTTTTCCCCAACATGGGTGCTAAAAATTATTTTTCTAGCCTAAGAACTCCAAAAAAATGAAATTATAGAATTGAGAAATTAAAAACATCAAAAAATGGATGAAATTATGGAAAATAAATATACACTTCCTATCTATTTATTTATGAATAATATTTTACATCTTTCCATACCTTGATTATAGTTTTAATATGACTCCTTATTAAAAATAAACCATATGATTTGTTGAATAATATAATACCTAATGTTGAATACATTAATGTTTTTGTATTCAAGGTGTATATATTTAGCAATGATGAAAACAATGAAAAATTATATCTAAATACTAATGAAGATTTTTTTGGATATTTATATATATCAAAAGATATAATATATTTTTATAAAAAAATATAAGGATATTTAATGAGACAATTCATTTGATGTTTGATGAAATGGAACATTTTTACTTTAATAAAAATCAAATAGAAGAATTCATTATTTCTTTATGATACATGATATTTGAATCATCTAATTTTTTAATTTTTTTAATATTATGAAATTCAAACCAATTTAGAAGAACATGAGGCTAAATAACCTAAAAGTATCTTACTTGGAAAACCAATAATCATAAAGCACCAAGATTTAGAGACAGTTATATAAAACCTAGATATAGGAGATATGACTAGAAGAAATATAACAACCCTATATAAATTATCTTCTTTCCAATCTTTTCTAGAACCTCAGAATATAGACAAAGCCTTAGAATAAAAAAGTTGATAATATATATATAGGAAGAAGTACATTAGATTAAATAAAACAATTTTTTTGAATTAGTTAATAGGTCCTCATAACACCCAATAATAGGATCCAAATTGGTTTTTGGAAATAAGAAATATGAAAAATGTAAATTTACTATAAATAATTCTAGAAAAGTTTAAAATTAATATAATTTGGAAAAATGGATTACGATGAATACTTTTCCTCAATTCCTATATTAGAATCTATTAAGATCCTTTAATCCTATATCTTTTTTTATAAATTATAAACTATATCATATTGATGTTAAATATTATTCATTGAATTTTTTAATGGAAGATTTCTATGTTTATAAACTCCAGTTTTTGAGAATAATTATCTAAAAAATTCTATTTTAATATTACTTAACTCTCTATTGCCTATAACCGGAAGGTAGATCATGGTGTCCGTGATTGATCTTATTTTATTTAAAAATTTGTTTTATAGTGGGATTTATATATCCTACTCTATATAAGAAAAACAATTCTGATATATTTTTTTATAAATATAAATATATAGATGGTCATTGTTTTTTAGTAAAAAAATAAAGTGATTTGTAATGATTTATTAAAAAATATAAAAACATAATTTTAAATGAGTATAATAGGAAAATTTAATTTCGTTCTTGGCTTAAAAGTTATAAAAAACTAATTTTTTTAATCAATATAAATACATGACTTAATTTTAAAAAAATATTGGACTTCAAAATAAAAAGATTTATGGAACACCATTGTGTATACATATAGAAATATTTTTTTACGAATATGGAAAATTAATGGAGAAAACGTAATGTAGAGGTATGATTGGAACTCTTAAATATCATTTTAAGAGTATGCAATACATTATTTTTTCTATCTATATTTATGGTTGACATAATAAAAACCGAAAACAATCCAATATTATTGTGGTTAGATGAACTTTTTAATTTTAAAATGTATTTTTTTCTATCATTACACAATCAAAAAATATTAAATTTTAATCTAATTTATTATTCATATTCTAAATTTGGGGGTGATGATTAAATAAAAAAACCACATTTAGAACGAGTCAATATTTAGAAATGTCAATCTTCTCACTTTCTAGTAAGATGAAATATTTAGTAACATTATCTATAGCTGTGGAAGAATATATTTATACTTGTTTTTTTTTGCATAAGTGTTTTGTATTTAAGATACACATTTAGAATTTTGATTAAATTGTATTCACATTTATATTTTATCTGATAACACAAGTTTAATTAATATTTCAAAAAAACTCGTTAGTCACACAAAGACTAATCATATTGATATAATGCACAATATTCTAACTGATTATGTCCTGAATGGTGATACATCTTTAGAAATATTAAATATTGAGTATCAAAATGAAAATATTTTAATTAATCCTCTTCCCACTGCATGATTTTATTTTATAAAATGGTATTTATGTATATGTAATTTAAAATTAAATATTTAACCTAATTTTTAAAATTATTTCATTTGACATTTTTTCTCTTTCTATTTTCTTTGAGTTATTTATTTTGTGAAATTAAAATTCCTATTTGAAATTTTTAATTAATTTTATTACCAAATTTAGTCAAGTTACTTATATTATAAATATTATTAAATACTAATTACATAATTTATTCCATTAGTGTTTTCTTATAAAAATTTAAATCCTCAATTATTACAGTAATTATCATCACTCTTTAATAATAATTGATGATAAAAACCCATAAAATATAATATCTTTATATCTCTAAACGATTATCTTCAACCCACTCTTCATCATAAACCATAGATCTCTCTTCCATGAAAAACCTTAAAACCATTAACATCACAAATAACAAGTTTTCTGATTCATTAAGATGGAAACTTAAATAGGGATGATGAAGTAGGTTAACAGAGCTCAAGGAAATTAAATTGTTCATGTATTAAAATAATTTTTTTTCAAGGAAAACTCATAGATCATTAATTAATGTACCCAATGAATATTTTTCCAAATAATTTCAAAAACATCCACGGATTAGAGCTATTACTTAATGAAAAAATAGAATATATTTCCAAGCAGTAAGTGAAAGAGGATTATGAAATTGATCAATTTATCACTGATGATTATGAAGATATCATCTAATAAAAGGTAAATAATAATGTGTTTTTAATTTCTATGATTGATCTGACTCAGATAATCATTTTCCCCTAGGAAGGGTATAATCACATTAGTCTGCAGTAAATTGCATAAAATGTCCATAAGTCAGAGGGAAAAAATTATTTTCTATTAAGATATTCAAATATTATATTTTTTAATGGATGAGGATGTATATCAACATGTTTTTGTTGAATTTGATCAAAATACTATAGATAAATGGATAAAAGACAAGAATAAAATTCTTATTTCCTTATATCTATGTGGTATTATTATTTTTGTCTGACATAATGTTATATTTTGGTTCATTTATATTAGGATATATAGATAATTTCAATCAATAAGATATATTTATATCATTAAAATCTTATTAAATGATTTCCTATATTTTTTTACTAGAATGAAAATATTAGTAACAATCAAAAGTTATAAAAATACCACAAAAGAAATATTAAATCTGCTAGGAGTATAAAATGTTTTGGTTTTTTCATGAGTATTATTAAAGGTATGGTAATTAATTGTATACCTATTAATGAAGAACCGTCAAGAACCAGTGGTATGGGTGAAAAAATAAGTAACAAATCTAGTGGTACAATGAAATTTCATATAATGTATTTTGGAGAATCAAGAATTTAAAGAGCTATAAAAGGTGATAAAAATCTAAAAGAATTGATTATTATAACTCATTTCTCTTCACGAATATGGTTAATAGTGGATGTGATTCATCCAATGATCTCTAGGGGTGTTCCTAATGATCCATAAAATTTTAATGAACCTTGTAATGAAGATTATGGTTCAATGATTCTTCTAAAGCATAGAAAAAGATATGAACATATTGAATTGGTTTTACATCCTCTTATTGAAGATGATTATCTACAATTTTAAATTTTAGAATATTATTTTCTAGGGTATGTATAATAACGAAACTACTCAGGTCAAATATGTAAATAAACATGGACTGGAACAAAGTATATTATAAGAAACTTATTAAAATTGTTGGGGAAATTCCCTGAATCTCATTAAGATGAGACGGTAGCCTATGTTTATTGGATTTTTTTTCCAATATTTAGAAGGATATAATATAGAACCCCATGATTTTTCACCATTAAAATTATAATGTTTAATATCTATGATATATTATGGTTCATGGAAAAAAGAGTTTAAAAAAGTAATATACTATTAAAATGATCCAGGTAATAGTAATGTCACCCTTAAAAATATTGATATGACCAATAGAATCATAACTTCGCCAATTAAATTATTGATAAAATTTTGGTAACATATAAATACAATTTTTTTATATTTATATCACAAAATAAGTAAAAGCATGTTGTTAAAATGATAAGTTAAGTGTTGGTATATTTTTAAAATACAAATGTTTCTTTTAAAATATATAATAAATATAATTATTTAAAAGAAAATTTATATTAATAAAATAGATTCATAAATAAATATTTTATTTTCTTATGATTATAATCTAATATTATGAGACCATAATTAATTTTTCAACGTATCATAAAATAGCTATATCATTTAAATTGATATTTTTTTGAGTAAATGGTGATTTTATTTAAAAATTAAATCTATCGTATTTAGAAATTTATATTAATAAAATGGTGTAAATTTTTTAATTATAAATTTCTAAAAATGGATAGGGTGATTTTTTGGGATTTTTCAAAAGTAATTGATTTTTGGTGAATAGTGAAATATTGTAATTTATGGTATATATACATTATAAGTAAAACATAATATTTCTTGATTCATTGCTGAAAAAAGCACCATAATCTCAAATTAACATTCTCTATTTAGTATATTTATACATGTTAATCAAATCTATTCATTTTCATGGGCCAAAATAATAAACTAATGAATAAAATAATAATAAAAACACCCTTCTCCTCCACTAGAAGTACCACCACTCACCACCGCTTCTCCTCACAACTATATGGCCTTGATGTTTATTGAATTTTTTCCAAATCCATATCAAAAAACCTATCCTCAAATTCAGGTTTTATTATCTTCATTCAAAATAGAAGTTCAAATTTCCATAATGAGGTTCTCATGGAGAGGAATCCAAGAGGTAAAATTCCCAATAATTCTTATATTTTTTCCTTAATTTTTTTATTTTGCAACATTTTTCATACCTAACCTACCCAAAATTCATGATTACTCAATTATATAATACATAATGGGTTTTTATTCTCTTAATGGAATATAAACCTTAAATTATCTTATGTTCCCTGTTTTATTCTAATAATTAAAACATCATCTCCAAGGTGCCAATTTACCACCTTCTTAGATGAAAAGTATTCATTTTTTAATTATGTATTCAAGGGCTATCATAAAACCATTTTTATGGTTAATAAATCAATGAAAATTCTTCATATAACTTATTTATGTTTGGGAAAAATAAATTATAAATAATATTTATAAATAAGACCAAACTAGATCAGGGTGAATAAAATAATTCCAAAATAATATAAATGGTTTTCATTAACACTTTATATAACGAATCATCCCCATGTCTCAAAATAAAATGATACATAAAACCATTAATTCTTGTATAATTTCATCAATAAAATATAAATTCAATTATGGATATCTATTTCCATTTCACATGATATGTGGGAAATTTGTAAAAGTAAAAAATCATGAAAACAAACTAAACAAACACTCCGGAACGACAAAATTGAATCTTATAACCCATCAAAAGGCCATAAATAAACATAATAAAATTATGATCATAAAAAATGTTGAATATTTTATGAATTAATTAATTAATTAATATATTTTTTATCCATGATATTACATGTAAGTGAATAAAACATTTTATCATAAGGTAAGGGTTTCTCCCCAAACCTCAATTTTTTTATTCAATTGATTCTTTCTCTCTCTATACAACTATCTAATTTTTAATTATTTTTCTATGATTATTATAATTTATTCTTATATGTTATAATATATTTTTTAAATAAGATTTAATCTTTATTTAATAGGTAAATACATGTTTTATAACATTTAATTTTTTAATTCCTCCCAATAAGAAATCCCAATTAATGGGTACTTCCCAAATTATTACCCATTTTAAAGTACACATCATAGTATATTTTAAGAGAAAAATATTTTTATAAATTAAGTATTTTTAGCCTGAAAATTTATCATGGAAATTTTATTGTTTCATGTAAACAATTAAGCCTTGTCCTCTTTAATAATTCTTTTATATTTTCTCTTAAACCACACTAATATGGGTCATTTATAATGTTTCACAAGAATTCTTTGTTTACATGTTTTTCACTTCATATGGAAATAATATATAACGAAAACAAAATATCATTATATATACCATTTTCTTGAGATATTCAGGTTTATAATGTAATTTTAGGATAAAAAAATAATTTTCTAAATTTACTCTTCTTTATTATATAAAAATGCTATTTATATTTAGAATTCCTAAATGATTTTATAATATTATCATTATCAATTTAAATAAAAAAATTTATATATTATGATTAATTGGGATTTTTATTTTATTATATCTTCTATTATATTTTGTTAAATGGTTTATCATAATTTTGAATGTGGATTTTCTATCTTGATACTATTCAACATATTACTCAGAATGGTTCGTGACTATGTTAATTGATTTTGGAAAGTTATTTACTATCCTAATGAATATGTAGTTTACATTTCAAATAATTAATATGAGGAGTTAATTAAACCTCGTAATTGATATTTGCGTCCCTCTATATCCCCTAGATGCATCGTTAGGTTTCATGAGACCATAAAGATATGGATTTGGCTAAGCCATTAAGTATTTATTTTCACATGTGTTAGACGAGGCCTCGATGGTGTGTTTCAGATGTAGATCATTATGAATTACCTCATTATGATATTATTAATTGATAATACATGTGATTATTAAAATATTACAACATCCATAGTTATGTTTCATTATTATATGATTATTTATATGGAATGAATTAATCATCCTCAATTCCTGTCATATTCTACTCAATATTATGTTTTAATGGAATATGTGATTAGTTATTCACATTTTTTATGTTTATTTATGTTATTTTCTACTATATTTCTTACCTTTACTGAGAATATGATCCCACCCATTTCTTATTATTTTTTCCCCCAGGATATAAAGATGTAGGTCATAAATTTCTTGTAGGAATAATCATTGAGTTTATAGGTGTTTACAATAGATTAGCTATGCTGTGTTTCCATTCAATGTTATAATATAAAAATTATGTATGAATATTGTTTTCAAAATATACTATACTATTTGTTACTTTGGGATATTGACACATTTCTATAGTTCCAATGTAATAATGTAAGGCATTGGATACATGTGATTGGGTTCAAGGTCCTTATAGTCGGTATAAAATGATGTTTAGTAGAATATTTTGAAACTATATTTAGAAAAACTAAATTATGGAGCATAAATGTATGATTTAAATTAAGGATAAACATAATAAAATATCTCATAATTTTGGAAAGGTATATATTATGTTGATCTTCCAATAAATATATCGCTGTATGAATACCATAAGTATATGTGGTTGTGGAAATGATATACGAAGGGGTAATAAATTTGAAAAGGTGTGTCAATCCATACTTGGTTTAAATTAGATCATCAAAATGATCTATACTATTATACTATATTGAAACTACCTTGAGATATTATTAGGATAAATCACATTTTCTTTAAAATCTATTATTAAGAATATAAAAGTAACAATGTCCCAAACGAAACCATGTTTTTTATTATGAGATTAGCGATGCATAAATTTTCATTTTATGTTACATTTTTTTTATTTAAAAAATTTCTACATTATTATTCATAACATAACTTAGTTTATTCCATAGATTATATATGGTTCCTTGTGGAAGTAAAAAAACGAGTATCAACACATGTATTCCATTTTCGAAACACCCTGCAATGAAAGATAATGATGTTAGAGTAGGAGCTATAACTAGAGATTAGAAAATTATAACTATACTATGACTACTCACTCATGTTATGAGAAACAACCTTACTCTCCCAAAAATACCCTATTTAAATCAGGGTGTAAAAATGTTTTACCTCATTTTTCATCAACATCCTCCTTCATTTAGAAGAACTAAAAATCCATTTATAGATGTGTAATTGATAAGTTCCTTAAAAAGATATTTCCCACTCTTGGAATAAATGAAAGTGAAAAGTTTATAGGGTATGATTATCATCTCTCTAAATATAAATATAAATCTTGGTAATTAATTCAAAATATAAAGGGGGAGAAAGAAATTTTAAATATAGAATGGATGGATTTTTTTGGAAATTTTCATTGAAAAATATTTCTCTTGGGAAAAACTAGTGGATACAGTTAGCTTATTCTTGAGTTTGAGACAAAAAGAGGGTGAAAATGATTTCAAGTATGAATACACATTTATACTATTATCATGTCATGTTATTAATTATGTATGAAATAAAAATATTATGATTGATCAATTCATTTATGGTTTTATACCATTCCTTTTAATGACACTAGTAACCAAAACATTCTCATCATATAAAGACAGAGTCAAATGTGCTACCAAGATAGTGAAAAAAGTCTATTAGACTTTTGAATTTATGTGAAAACAAGAGAAGAATATAGAGGTAGAGAAATTATTGGTTAAAGGTAATAATAGAAAATGGAATTTCCCAACATGAGGAACTTGTTGAAGGAAACATGCTAGTGACTTATTAAAAGGAAAAAGAGTTTTATTCATGTATGGGGAAAAGGACATCAAGATAAACATTTCAAGGGAAAGAAAAAAGATATCATTTTTCAATGCCATAATTTTTGTAGATGGGACACTATGGAAATGATTTTCCCAATCAACATGGAAAATTTCCCAAAAAAAGTCAACAAGTTCATGGACAAGATGATGAAATCACAACAGTTGAGATTGAAGTTCCAAATGATATGTTGGAATGTAATTGTTAATCTCTAAAAATTTAACTACATCATTATTTGATTATGGATCATTTCATTCCTTTATATATTCCCAATTTTTATTAAAAATTGGATATTTCAATTTCAACTTATCTATGATGTTGTCATTAATGAATCACAATAGACTCCTTATTCAATCAAATTTGTGTTGGGAATGTCCTATTATGACATGTAAACTTTCTATAAATGCACAATTTATCATTATACATAATCTTTATTTTCATAAAATCCATGGTATGAATATGAATTCAAAATATAGTGAAACTTTTTATTGTAGATATAAGGAAATTATGATTCATGATGATGTGTTGGATTTTATTATAATTATAGGGGAGACTTCATTACCTAATTTGTATCAGGGTCGACCTCTAGTAGTTATTCAAAATGAATCTCATGTGTAATATGAGAAAACATTATCTATTTACGGGGAAATAAATCATCAAATGGATGACATAACTATTTAATTGGAATACATTGATGTATTTCCAATGGATATACCTATAAATCCTTCAATGTAGGTGGATGAATTTTCAATTTATTTAATAATTAATGAAATGTAAATGTAGTACACCCGGTGTGAGGTATGTGACCTTTGTTTCGGTTCATTTGTGCTTTTTGAAGTGGTTGATTGATGTTTGGAAAATTATAGGAAAATCATTTAATGTTGTGGAGGTTGTGTATGGGCGCATAGTTAGCACACAATCTGAAGAAACCATGTGGCTAGCCTCGAAAACCATCTACCCTTGATAGTGGGCTCTGCATGGGAAGTTCATGGTTTTTCAGACCGTGCGGGCAAGCCGTGAGAAGTCTCTGGGTGAGACAATGGAAACCAGATGTTTGATGCATGGTTTGGAAAAACCATTCATGGTAACCGTATGACCACTTAATGTTTGGGTTTTATTTCCTAGACCACACAGGATTTCCCATTTTTTCCTCATTCATCCTCCCACTCATGGGCGACATAGGATTTCCTGTTCTCAGAGGTTAGTGGAGCTCCTTAGATCGTACGAGACAGAAATAGAAGGTTTTTCTTGGTGGATCGAAGGCAGTTATCCTCAGGTAAGTCCCAATTTTGGATTATTGAGGTTTTGGTTAGGGTTAGCCCTCTCTCTCTCTTGGAATCCTAGGTCTACAAGGGTTACATGCAGATTTATGGTTGTGTTTCCTTTGTGTATTAAGGGTTTAGCTTTCTGATGTTAGGGAAGGGTTTTTTAGGTGGTTTTGAGGAGGCGTTCACCCCGTTTGGAGTGAATTTGGGCAAAGGGCCAATTTCTCCAAACCCTAAGAGGTAGGTGGCTTCTCTCTCAAATCCACTAGGTTGAAATGTGATGTTTATTTACAATTAAATTGGGATCTTAAATCTAATTGTAATCATGTCATGTAAATTTTTATGGAAAATAAAATGGGTGATGATTTGGGGGTTTTGGCATGAAATTGGGGTTTTGATGAAATTGGTTCAATTGGATAATTTTAAATTGGTGATTTTAAAATGGTAATGATTGTGAGAAGGATTATTGATTTCAATAAACGAGTGTTATTGAAATGTTTTTGGCATGGAAATGGTATTTTTTGGTATTAACAATAATACATGATTATTGTTGTGGCTTGTGTTGAAATGGGTGATATCATTGGGTGGATGATGTTGGGATATGGTGGAGTGGACAAGGAAGTGACACTGTAAAAAGGGGATGGATTGTGGACTGAAGGGCCACCATCAATAGCAAGTGGGCAGGACGTACCACTTGAGTGGATTGGTAATGAATAGGTTGGATGGGAAGTGCCACCATGGTTTGTTGTGTGCTTTATTGGTGATGATTGTAGAAGGGACTTGTGAGTAAAATATAAAAATGGTAATCATATTGTGGCATGGTTGAATTGGCTTCCTTTCATGGAATGATTGATTTTTCTTCCTTGTGTGGATTATTAGGCTTATGACATGTTTGTCTTATAAATAATTGGTAGCTTGGTTTTTCATTATATAAAATGTTTTATATAAATGTGATAACGGTTTTATCCTTGTGGCATGTATAGGGAAGTCATTTGGGGAAATACTACTGAGTAGTTTCACTCTCCCCATGCTTTTAAACTTTGGTTTCATTACAGATTTCATGTATCGTGACTTGGGCAAAGGTAAGGCATCACCCTCCATTAGTGGTTCACTGTGATGTTTTGGTGGCGCGTGGAGCTTGGAGCATGGTGTGGAGTTGTGGTGGTGTCATGTCTCATGGTGTTCTATTGTTTAGTTTCCCATTTTTATTATGATGTTTTCTGTACTTGTCTAGTTAAATGGATTTAGTGTTTGTGATTGATTTGTTAGTATCAAATGGATGGGTTTGAAAGTGCATGCATTTGTAGTTGTTGGTTGGTTGAGATGGGTTATCTTCTTAAGGGGAAATCATTCCCCACTATTCCATGATTCCGTCGGCCTTTATTTCTATTCTTTGGAGACTTGGAAATGTTACTTAATTCTATGTAACCCTCACCACCTCCTCAAGCCAATCAGGTAGGGGTAGGGTGTCATAAGTGGTATCAACTTGTTCGGTCCTTTGGAGTAGATTCTCAGATTTGGAGTTGACATTCATTGTGGTATATTCATTTAGTTTGGATGGTATCAAGGTGTAGGAATGTCATAAAATGGAATGTATATCATAAAAGGACATATCTAACCATTTTAATTTGACCTTCAGGTTACTAGGGAGTAGGGTACATAAGTGTTTTGGAGACACTTATAGGCATTGGCAATCTCATTGTCGTGGGTGTCACCAATGAGATGTGCATGACATATGTGATAGAAATACCATCCCTCTAGGTTGCATATTTCATTGGGCATAATGATTTATGGGCTGAATAAAAAAATGTTTTTTCAAATGTGAGAAACTGTAATGTGACTAAATTTGGTTTTTTGAAAATGGTTTGGTTTCCATAAATGGTGAAACGTGGAAAATTTGGAAAGGTGGAAAGCCTCGTTGTGATAGTGTTGTGTAATGAAATTTTAAATGGGAATTCATGATGTCTACATAAATGAGACTCATTGTTGTCTGTTTTATGTTTACAGAATTAGAACTGGGTAGGCGTCGTAGAGACCAACCAGAAGTGGATGATGAGAACATGATTGCACCTGAGCCACAGGTGAACCAGTAGTTAGTCTAGATCACAGTGAAAGCCTTCCAAGCCATGGGAAGTGTGAATAGACCAGAAGTGCCAATGCATGTTGATCATGTTGTTCATTTTCAAAAGCAGGATCCACCCGTCTTTACAGGTGATTCGGACCCAGAAAGGGTAGAGGCATGGCTACCCCGAATGAATAGAATTTTTGAATTTTTGGGGATGCTGGTAGAGTTGAAAGCAAAGATGGAAACTTATAAGCTAGAGGATCTTACTCTTCAGTGGTGGGATTTGTTATTACAAGCCAGAACTGACCAGGGTATGATGTGGGATGGCTTTGAAGAATTCTTTAATAAAAAATTCTACCCAAAAATTTTCATAATTCAGTTCATAACTGATTTCTTCCATCTAAAGTAGGAGAATATGTCTATGACAGAGTATGAAACATAGTTTATATGTTTAGTGCATTTTTCACTAGAGGTGGCTGGTAGCACATCATTGAAGGTAAGGATATTGGAAGGAGTGTTAAGGCAAGAGATACGTTCAAAAATAGATGTGTTGTGTATCGACGATTACACAGAGATAGTGAATCGAGCATCGTTGTATTATTATGATATGTTGGGAGCTCAGGGTGGAGGAAGCTTGGTGGTACTCATGGGGAATAGTGGGAACTCTAACACAGGCTTCAAGCGGAGGAGAGATACTTATTCCCAGGGTGGGATTATGGAACATAATCTGACAGCAGGATTGGTAAATCTTTTTCTAAATCCCCAGAGAAAACCAGGATTTTTTCAATGTGGCATTATGGCACACATAAAGTGAGACTATACATCACAACCTCGAGCATGTCACAATTGTATGTAGAAGGGGCATCTTCCGAGCTATTGTAGGAATGAACTGAGGTCAGGTGCGCATGACACTCATTAGGGATCGCAAATGGCGTATTCTTCGACGGGACGGGGAAAATATCATACCACTCATCAGCAAAACAATGTCAGTCACAGTGATTCTCAGAACACCAAAACTCCTCAGTAGGGAAATAAAGAGCTAAGTGTGGAAACCAAGGAATTTTTCAGAGCTAATAATGTTGTGGTAGATGATCAGTCGGAACCATCTATTGTGAAATGTAATATTATTTTAAATTATCCCTTGATTCATGTGTTGTTTGATATGGGTGATTCAAAATCTTTTATTGTTGCACATGTGGATGAGTTGCTGGGTTTATGGGTAGAAATGATTCTTTTGGTTTTGAAACATCAAACTCCTCTATGTCGAAGAGAGTGTCAAGACTTCTTGTGTAGAGCATGTTGAATCTTTTTGGGTGAGGTTGAGCCAATGTCGAATTTCTCAGTGTAAAAGATGGATGGGTATGATGTAATACTCAGAATAGATTGGCTGGTGGAGTTTAAGGCCCATATCAACTGTAATGGTTGAACATTGGATTTTACGACACACAATGCCATTAGAAATTTCTTTAGAGGGGAGAGGCATGAAAGGCAGGGTGCAACGGGTTTGTTGGCACCAGCAGTGGGCACGTTACCATATTAGTTGGAGGTGTTGTTGTTTGAATCAGTAGAGGCTGTTGAGAAAGGTGTTCTTCCATCAGTGGTGGATCAATTCAGGGATGTTTTACCAAAAAAATATATGGGTTAACTCCTGTAAGAGAAGTGGGGTTTATGATTGATCTCTTTCCGGGGACCATCCTATCACACATCTATCTTAACGAATACAACCCACGGAATTGCAGGAATTGAAATTCCAATAGGAAGAGTTAGAAAAAAAAGGGTTTATCCGGCCTAGCACGTCTCCATGGTCAGTGTTGGTGTTGTTTTTGAAAAAGGCATATGTAAATTTGATGCTCTATGTTGATTATCATAGACTTATAAAGTTGCGAAAAAGATCAGATATCCACTTCAACAAATTGATGATTTGTTCAACCCGTTGAGGGAATCACAGTGGTTCTCCAAGATTGAATTGAGGTTGAAATATCATCACTTACGGGTGAGGAAGGACTATATTCTTAAAAAAGATTTTAGAAGTAGATATAGCCATTATGAATATGTGGTTATGCCATTTGGTCTAATGAATGCGCCAATAGTGTCAATGGAATTGATGAATCATATATTTCAGAGATATTTTGATTCATTTGTGGTGGTGTTTGTTGATGATATTCTGGTGTATTCAAAGACAAGGGTTGAGCATGAGTAGTACTTAGCAACAGATTTGGGGATCATGAGGGATCATCGGTTGTATGCAAAATTATCAAAGTGTGAATTTTAGATATAGGGAGTCTGTTTTCTTTTCCATGTGATTTTGGAAACGGATGTTTTAGTGGATCCATAAAAGATAGAGGTTATTATCTCGTGGAAACCGCCAATGAATGTGTTTGAGATATGATATTTCCCCAGTCTAGCTAGGTATTATCGGCATTTTGTTCGTGATTTTTCATGTTTGGCTTCACTGATGAAGGCTTTGACAAGAACGAATGTTCCATTCCGATGGAATGAATAGTTTCGTCATTGTTTCAAAGAGATAAACATTTTCCTAACATCAACACCAATCTTGGTTTTTCCAGAACCAGGAAAACGGTACGTGGTGCATTGTGATGCATCGGGGTCATGGTTGGGGTTCTTTCACATGAAAGGGAATAATGTGGTTGCGTATGGCTCACGGTAGTTGAGGGTGCATGAGAAGAACTACCTAACTCATGATCTGTAATTGGCAGCAGCGGTCCATGTTTTGAAATTGTGGAATCATTATCCCTTCGGTGAGAAATTCATGGTATATACAGATCATAAGAGCATGACACACATTTTCTCACAAAGGGATTTGAATGTGAGGAAAAGGAGATGGATGGAATATCTCAAGATGTTTAATTTTGACTTGACGTAAACATTAGGTATGGAAAATTCCATGGTGGATGCATTAAGTATAACATCATATGATCATGTGGTGAAGAAGGCATCAGACCAGTGGCAGTTGATGTCGGTTATAACTGACATGTGGTTAGAATGTGACGACGAGGGTGATAGAGCTGTCTTCTTTCCAGTTTTGGTGATTTATGACTTGGTTGGCCTCATTAAAGAGGAACAAATATCTAATTCTGAGTGTGTGATCATGAGGTCAAAACTCAATGGTGGGGATTCCATTGTGTGTTGGCAACTAAATGGAGATTTAGTTGTTATTTTTTCAATTAGTTGGTTGTACCAATTCCTTTTCAAGATGATCTTCTCAAGGCGTATCACCATTCTAGGTGGTATGTTCATCCTTTAATTAAAAAAAATGTATAAATTGTTTATAGTGTTTTTCTGGTGGGATGGTATGAAAACAAGTGTGGCTGAGTTTGTTTCGAGATACTTGACATGCCAGTAGGTCAAGGCAGAGTATTAGAGGCCAGTAGTAATGTTGCAGTTATTACTAATCCCTGTTTGGAAGTGGAAGAAAATAACAATGGATTTTTTCACAGGTCTCCCATGAATGTTCCGAATACACTATTCCATTTGGGTGATAGTGGATCGACTAATGAAGTCGGCCCATTTCATTCGAATTCGTGAATCTCAAAAGATGGAGGATCTGTCCAACATCAATATTCAGGAGGTGGTAAAGATTCATGGTGTTCCAGTTTTGATCGTATCCAATAGAGATCTGAGGTTTACATCTCATTTCTTGAAATCATTACAGAAAAACCCTGGAACTAAATTGACCATGAGTATGACATATCAGCCTCAGACAAATGGTAAATCCGAGAGGAAGATACGAACATTGGAGGATATGTTTTGGGTTTGTGTCCGGGATTTTGGTTTCTCGAGGGATCAGCACTTATCGTGAGTTGAGTTCTCATAAAATAAAATTTATCAGGCATCCATACACATGGCACAGTTTGAAGCATTATATAGGAGGCTGTGTCATTCTCCATTATGCTGGGTGGAAAAAGGTGATTTCTCGATTGATGGAACAATATTTGTCCAGGAGACTGCAAAGAAGATCATGTCAATTTGTAAGAGAATAGAGAAGACAAATAATCATCAAAAATCGTTTTTGGATCACCATCGACGGCCGTTGTTGTTCGAGGTGATTGATCGTGTTTTTTTTAAATCTCTCATATGTTAGTACATCGTTAGTTTGGGAAGAAGGTAATGTTATCTCTGAGGTATATTGGACCTTTTGTGATTCATAAGTGGGTTGGTGAGGTGGGTTTTCATTTGGATTTTCCAACAAGGTTTAGTGCAGTGCACATTGCATTTCATGTGTCGCTGTTGAAAAAGTATCAACTGTATTCGGGCCAAGTTTTTCTTTGTGATCATGTTGAGCTAGAGCCGGATGCTTTTTTGGTGTCCATGACAGTGCGGGTTGTGGATAGGCAAGATAAATTCATGTGATGTAAATTCATCGATCTGGTTCCGGTATTTTGGTAGTAAGGACATATCCAAAAGGAGACTTGGGAGTGGGAGAATGAGGTGGTCGAGCAATGGCCTGAGGTCTTTCAGAAAAGGGTGGGTTCACTACTTTCTGAGGAAATAAAGTCTTATGGTGGGGAGAATAGTGTACCCTCGGTTTGAGGTATGCAACCCATTTTTCAGTTTGTTTTGTCTTTTTGAAGTGGTTTTTTGAAGTTTGAACAATTATGGGATAAACGTTTAGAGTTGTGGAGGTTGTGCAGGGGAGCACGGTTGGCGTAAGTTTTGAAAAAACCATACAGCCAGCCGTGGAAACCGTGCACCCTTATCAGATGGCTCCACACGGGTAGAGAACGGTTTGTTTGTCTATGCGGGAATGTCGTGCGATATCCTTTGGTGAGATAGTAGCAACCACACAGTTGGCACACCATTTTCCAAACCGTGCGGGGTAATTATGCGGCCACTTAATGTTTGGGTTTTTATGTCCTAGGACACTCGGGATTTCTCATTTTCCCCTCATTCTTATACCCACTCATGGATCACACAGGAGTTACAATTTTTAGAGGTTGGGGGAGAGCCTTATCTCGTTTTGGAGGGAAATCAAAGGGGTTCTTGGTGGAATGAAGGTGGTTCTCCTCGAGTAAGTCACTCATTTGGTTCATTGAGGTTTTGGTTAGGTTTATCCCTCTCCCTTTCATAGTATCCTAGATCTATAATTTTTTCATGTAGATCTAGGGTTGTGTTGCCTTTGTGTGTTAAGGGTAGAGCTTGATGATGTTATGGAAGGGTTTTGAGGTGGTTTTGAGGGGGAATTCACCCGGTTTGTAGTCTATTTGGGCTAAGGGTCGATTTCGTCAAACCCTAGGAGGAATGTGGATTCTCTCTCAACTCCACTCGGTTGAAATGTGATGTTCATTTACAACTGAAATTGTTGCTTTAATTAAATTGTAATCATGTATTGTGAATTTTTTTGTAAAATCAAATGCGTGATGGTTTGGGGGTTTTGGCATGAAATTGGGGTTTTCTTGAAATGTTCTCAGTTGGTTGATTTTAAATTGGATATTTTAAAATGGTAATGATTGTGAGCATTAGTATTTATTTTAATTAATGGGTGATATCGAAATGTGTTTGGCATGGAAACAGTAATTTTTGGTATTGACAATAATGCATGATTATTGTTGTGGCTTGTGTGGAAATGGTTGAAATCATTGGGTGGATGATGTTGGAATGTGGTGGAGTTGACGAAGAAGTGCCACTATAAAAAGGGGATGGATAGTGGACGGAAGGGCCACCATCAATAACAAGTGGGAGGGAAGTAGCGATTGAGTGGATTGGTAATGAATGGGTTGGACGGGAAGTGCCACTATGGTTTGTTGTGATATTTGTTGGTGATGTTTGTAGATGGGGCTTGTGATTGAAATATGAAAATGGTAATCGTAAAGTGGCATGGTTGAATGGGATTCCTTACATGGCATAACTGATTTGGCTTCCTTGGGTGGCATGTTTGGCTTATGTGATTTTTGCATTATAAATAATTGTTTGCTTGGTTTTTCTTTAGATAAAATGTTTCAAATAAATGTTCTAATGGTTTTATCCTACTAGTGTGTGTAGTGAAGTCAGTTGGGGAAATCCTACTGAGTAGTTGTACTCACCCCCTGGATTCGCACTTTGGTGTCTTTGCAAATGTTTTGTACTGTGATGTCCACAAAGGTAAGGCATCACCCTCATTTAGTGGTGCATTGTTATGTTTTGGTGGAACTTGGAGCTTAGAGCTTGGTTTGGAGTTGTGGTGGTGTCATGGCTCGTGGTGTTTTATTGTTTAGTTTGCGCTTTGTTCTCTGATGTTTTGTGGACATGTCCAGTTGAATGGTTTTGGGGTTTGTGATGGAATTGTTAGTATCACATGGTTGGGTTGGAAAGTGCATTCATCATTAGTTGTTGGTTGGTTGAGTTGGGTTAACTTTTTAAGGGAAAATCATTCCCCACTGTTCATTGAAGCCCTTGGAATTTATTGTCTTCCTTTTGGCGCCTTGGTAACATTGGTTGAGGCAAGGTAACCATAACCTCCTCCTCAAGGCAATGAGTTAGGGGTAGGGTGTTAAAGTAAATATCAAAGACTCCTTATAGATTTACCATTGTTTAATTAGTGTAGCTGGATAAAATACTATAGGAGTTGCGTAATAAGGGATTTATTCAAAAACATGTTTCTCCATGGGCATCCCTTGTGTCTTTTCAAGAAGATAGATGGATATATAAGGATGTGAATAGACTATAGATAAATAGATTCTATTTTAATAAAGAATAAGTATCATATGTGTTGCAATGGTAATTTATTTGATCAAATTCCCAAAGGACGATATTTTTTTAAAATTGATCTTAAATATTTATATCATAAACTACATGTGAGGATAAATGATATTCCAAATACAACATTCTGAACTAGGTGTGGACATTATGTGTTTTCATTAATTCTATTTTGAAATTCCAATTAACACTTAGTTTTTAAAGATCTATTTAATATATTTTTCCGGTAATATTTTGAACTTTTGTTTTGTTATTTTTTGATGATATGATTATATATTACAAAATATATAAGAACTAGTGGAACTACATACATGTTTTTTGGAGACTCATAGAACAAAAGCGATATATGGGAATTTTATCAAGTGTGAGTTTTGGCTCTAAAGAGTTTTTTTTCAGGGCCATGTTTTTAGTAAGGATTGAATCTTAGTTGATCATATGAAGACTAAGGCTGTTCATAATTGTCCTACACCAATGAACATAACCGAGATATGTAGCTTCATTGGTATTGTAGGTTAATATCTATGTTTTTTAATACTTTTCCCTTATTATCTAATCTATTGACAAAGATTACTTGAAAAGTGGTTAATATTATTTGTAAAATGGATTGTGAATTATTTTTTAATGAACAAGTGAAGAGATTAGTGAATTCTCTGATCATGAATATACCATTGGGAAACTGTGGATTTCGGATTTATAGTGATACATCAACGAAATGAATTTCCTATTTCTGTATGAATAATTGTACTTTTATTATATATTAATCAATGTAATTTTTAACTCATGAAAAAAAACTATCCAACTCAGGATCTTGAGTTAGAAGATGTAATACCTTCTCTGAAGATGTGTAGACATTATCATTATGGTGAAGGATGTTAGATACTTACAGATCACATGAGTATGAAGTATATCATCCCATAGAATAAACTCATCATGATGAAATGGAGATGGCATAATATCTTTAGTGATTCTGACTATTCAATACTGTATATCCTCATGATAGAAAATAAGGTAGAAAATGGGTCGATTATGAAGGATAATGGAGTTACAAAAAAAATGAGTATTAAAAGGGAATATCTGTTTATGGATATATTGAATATGGATACGAGAATTATCATGAAAGGTGAAACATCAATAATTTTTCAATTTGTTTACCATCCATCATTTTCGGAAAATATTAAATGTTCTCAGTATAAGGATAATAACTTTAAATTGAAAATGAATGCTGTTAATGGTGGGATGTTGGAAGAGTTCGTGTATGAGGATGGAATTCTAAAATTTGGGAAGATTCTTCGTGTTCCCTCTCTACTCAAGCAAAGATGAGAATTATTCGATGATACCCACCAATCAAATATATCTATAGAACCTTGTAGAACTAATATGTATACATATATGAAAAAACCATTTCCTATGGATAATATGAAGTAGGAAATTTCGAATTATGTATCAAGATGTTTAGTATGTCAACTGGTGATGGAATTAATAAAATATCCTAGAGGAATCATTCAATGTATTCATACTCTGACATGTAAATAGAATGAAATTATTATGAACGGTGTCACTCGATTACCAAACAATTCCAATAAAATGATGCAATATGGGTAATTGTTGATGGCCATACCAAATCAACACATTTCATCACTATAAGGGAGGATTTTCCACTTGAGCTCCCTGTAAAAATCTATATTAAAGAATGTAAAAGAATTCTTGGATAACCAATTTCAGTGTTTTTTTATCATCATCCATGATTTAAATTTAAATTAGACAACTGAATTCTAAAATATTTGGATACTGAGCATCGTTTGAGTACTTCTTAACAACCTCAAACTGAGAGGTTGTTAGAAACGATGATCCAGACATTAGAATACATGTTTATATCATGCTCATATTTCATTCATGGGATGTTAGACCATTATTTACATTTGGTAGAGTTTCTTATAATAATAGTTTCCAATCAAGTATTTGAGTGCACCATAAAATGCATTATATTGAAAGATATATCATAGACCAACAAGTTGGTATGAAGTTAGGGAAATGATGTTTGTATACCCAGATCTTCTGCATGAAAAAATAGTAATGTTAAAGGTTATTCAAACGTATATTAATGTAGTTCTATGTAGGTAAATGAGCTATTCCAATAACTAAAGAATCTTTTTCGAGTTTCATGTGGGATATCATGTCTTCTTGAAAGTATATCCAAGGAAGAGTGTTAAAAAATTTGTCATGAAAGGTAAACTGATCCCTTAGTACATTAAACCTTTTGAAATCCTATATATAATTAGATGTGTGGATTGTCATTTGGTAATGCCACATTCCCTTTATAATGATCACAACATGTTCGACATGTCCTTGTTAAGGAATTACATGCTTGATCCAATGAAAATCCTTACTTATGAAGGAATAGAATTGGAACCAAATATATCTTACGATGAATAGATTATCCTAATTTAGGACAATAAATAAAAGGTTTTGATGAATTAGATGATGTCAGTTGTAAGGAACATTTTGAAAAAAAAGATAAAAATCAATGAGGTGATGTGGGAACTAGAGGATGTTTTTATGAAGAACCATTAAAACCATTTTTGTAAATAAGTTCGAGAAATTCATAAAATAAATTTTTTAAAGGAGGGGAGAATTTAACACAGAGGTATTTTATGTTATTCCTCCTTTAAAATATAGGAAATTCAAAATTTTATTCTTCATGCAAAACTGAGTTTAAAACTATTAAATACTATTAAATTTTTTCCATTCAGATAGTAATGTGGGCACTATTAATAGTGATATGACCAATAGAATAGTAACGTAGCCAATTATAATAGAAATGAAATTTGGGAATTCTATTAATTAAAATATGGTATGTTTACATCATGTAATAAGTAAATAAATTTTTTTAAAATGATAAGTAAATTTTTTTTATTTTTGTTAAACATACATCTTTATTTGCAAATTTATAATTAATATAATGGTTTAAAAGAAAACTTATTTAAATAAAATAGATTTATAAATTAATATTTTGTTCTCTTATGATTATATGATAATTTTATGAGACCATAACTAATTTTTCAATGTTTCATAAAAATATGGTTAATATTGAAATCGGTATTTTTAAAGTTAATGATTATTTCATTTAAAAATTAGATTTCTGATATATAGAATTTGGTTCTTAAATTGGAGTCCAATTTTTAATTCTAAATGTTGGAAAGTGGGTTGGATGAATTTTTTGGATTCTTATAAAATATTTTAATATTTGGTGAATAGTAATATATATTAATTTATAATATATATACATTATAAGTTAAATATAGAATTTCAGGATTTGTTGCTGATTTAAGCACTTAATATAAATCTATCCATATCTATATAATGTATTTATTAATTCTCATAAAAAAATATTCATAGTATTCATCCAAAATAATAAAATAATGCATAAAATAGTAAAAAACACTCCTACCATATACTATAAATAACACCCTTACCACCTCTTCTCCTCACACAAACCATGCCTCGAAGCATGTCCATATTATACCCAATCTGTCTCCCAAGCTTCTCCCCCCCCCATGTTGGTCCTTCTATTCTCACCCAATTGATAATTTTAAAGATCGTTAATATACTTCTCATGGAGATAAATAAAATTAATAAAACCCTTTTATTATTTTAATTTTATTTCTTTTTATATTCATTTTTTTATTATTTCCCTACCCCCTCTTCCGAAATATGAATTAAAATTTACTACCTTCACGGGAAATAAGTTTTTGTTTTTCAATTCCACCATCGTGGTAAGTCATTAATTTCTTTTTATCGATATGAAAAACTATAATCTAACTAATGAAACATATTTAATTTTTTTAAAAAAGAATATATACATAACATTAATATACAAGATGAAACTACTTAATGATGATCAAAAAATGCCAAAACTAAATTAGTTGTTATCATTATCCCTTTATCTAATGAATCAACATAATTTATGGAAATTGAATGATAGATAATATAATTTATTCTCAATTATGTTAATTAATAAAATTTAAATTTAATTATTTATATCTATTCTCATTTCATATAATCATTGGTATATATACAATAGTGAACCTATCATGAAAACTATGGAAACGAACACTCCCAAACAACGAAATGGAATCTCATAAATCGTTAAGAAATACATAAATGAACATAGAAAAATGATAATTAATAAAATACATGTTTAATAGTTTCTTAACTAATGTTTTAATGAATATAATTATTATATCCATGACCTTAAGTACAAGTGATGAACACTTTCAAACATAAGGTATGGGTTTCTCCTAGAACCTCCATAATTCATTCCAGAGATGCTTTATATCTCTTTACCCAATATAAATATTCATCAGTATTATATAATTCTTATAAATGTTTTTATTTTTTAAAAAGTTTTTTTGAGGTTATTTCATCTTTATTTGGTGGGGAAATACATGTTTTATAAGATTCCCTTTTCAATTCTTCCAGATAAGCTAGCCTGATTAAAGGGTACTTCCGAATTTCATAACCATTTTGAAGAACACACAATAATATATTTTAGAAGACCAATTTTTTTTAAAATAAATATTTTTTTAATGAAATACTAAGTTATTTTTTTTAGGTTCCTTGTAAACAATTAATCATTGTCCTCTTTAAATATTCCACAATATTTTTTCGTAAACCACTGTAATGTTTCCCATTTCTAATGTTTCTTAAAAAATATTTTATTACATGTTTTCATGTAAGTTGAACATATTTTAAGGCTAATGAATAATATCATTGAACTTCAATTTTTTCTATGATACACATTTTTATAATCTAATTTAATGAAAAATACATTTTTTCCAAAATTACTCATCTTGCTATGTAAAAAGGGTATTTCTCTCAAGAGTTCCTTGATTATTTTGTTAGAGTATTTTTATATATTTTAAAATCCTTTTAAAAATATTATTATTTATTATTATTGATATTATATGATATCATGTACCATATGTTATTAAATTGTTTATGATCGTGTTGAAGTTGGATGTGCTATCATGAAACCATCTAACATATCACTCAAAATGGTTAGTGAATATATATAATGATTGGGGAAAGTTATTTATATTTTTTAGGTATATGTGGTTTATATTTAAAACCTTTCATATGACTAATACATTGAAATTATTAATTTTTGGGTGGGGTCATCCATATCCCCTTGATGCATGAGAAGGTCTCATGAGACAAAACAGATAAGGATTTGTTTCGGGCCTTAACCATTTATTTATAGATGTCTAAGATGAGGTCTTGATGGTATATTTCATATAAAAATTGTTATGTATTGACTAATTATTATATTAATAATTGATAATTCATGCGATTATTTGAATAGTATAGTATCCATGGTTATGTTTCATTCTAATATTATTATTTATATGAAACTAAAAAATCAGCTTATAATTATGCGTTATTATGTTCAATATTTTGTTTTAATGGAATTTTTATTAGTTATTAACCTTTAATTATGTTTATTTATGTTATCTCCCACTATATGTATTAACCTCATTGAGCATCTGACCTTACCCCTTTATCATGTTTTAGGTTTTCCCCAGGATATGAAGATGTATATTATAAATGACATAAAAGGATAGTCTAGGAGTTTATGGGTGTTTCCAATGTAGTTGATTTATTGTTTTTTCCATTAAAAGTTATATTGTAACAATTATTTCTTTATATATTTTTCAAAATCTTGTAAAATACATGGTCCTTTGAGATGTGAATGATTTTTCATTGTACCAATGTAATAATGTAAGGCACCGTCTCTAGGATATTGGGATAGGGTTCTTTACAACCAACTCATATAGAAGATAATATTTATAACAAGTCTGAATATGATGATTAATTTCCACAACGTCTAGAAAAAAACAATAATGATTGGAGATTAATTAATATTTTGCAATAATATTCAGATAAAACTACTAGTGAAGTACGTGAACAATGTGATGTTCTAGAATATTTTGCATCATCATAAAGTATATGATTGGATGTTTCGTCTCTTCAGTTTTTTTTAAAGTTGAACCCTTAAGGATAATTAAAAATCAATATAATTATTATTCATTGGATTTTATTTTTATGTTAAATAATTTAACAGATGTTAATATTCATATTCCAGGGGGTATGAGATTTAATAAAAATATGTTAATGATTTTTGTAGTTCATGATTAACAATAATAGAATAAGAATTATTTATTGTTTAGATGAAATGTTTTAATAGATATTACATTTTAATAAAATATTTGGATCATTTAATATTTATATGTAGGATAAGATATTTAATTTAAGACATAAATTAGTTTTCTTGAAAAAATTTAGATATTCACATAATTATTTTGGAAACCAGTAAGAATATTTCTAGGATAATACAAGCCAAGGGATGGATTCCACTTCAACATCCACAACATATCTAGTGAAAATAATGTGATTTTGATCACAAAATATAGTTTTATCTATATTTAATATATAATTAAAATAAATAAGTGTGATAGTTTCCCACTTAACTCTCTTTGAGAAAAATTGGAATTAACTTTTTTATAATCCTACATTTATAGACACTAATATTAAACTTCTTATCAACAATATAGAAGATATTTTGTGAATGTATATTCAATAATATACATATGTACATGAATTTAAAAAATTTAAAAGGGTTTAATTCAAAAGAAATTGAGTAAGGGGTCAAAGCGTTTGATGAAATAATGGGATGGTTCATTGAATCAAAATATTGTGATGTTGATTCATGCGCTCAATATTGCGCACTACACTATTCAGGATTCACTTACCTAATAATAATATTCTAAAGCTAATCCATAAACCTCTCTTAATCCATTAACATAATCATTTTCACATCAAGGAAATGATTTCATGAAATCATGAGTAATTGATGAATAAAATTAATTTTTTCATAAAAAATTTATTTTCTTAACAATTTTTTATTTTTCAACCTATTCAATTATAATTGTGTATTTTTATTTTTCATAATACTCCATTTAGAAATAGTGTATTAATATATTAATCATGTTTTAGTATGTATAGATACTTTCTTTTTTATATAAAAATGGGGGAAAACTTGTACATACACAATATTTCTTGGTCAAATATATTTCATACTATGATCAAACCGTTTTATAATTTAGTGGATAAATTTAGGTTTATAAGATATATAGATAATTTGAATCTCATATTTAATTTAACATATACTATTTGATAAACTTATTAAACAAATTGTTTTTATTATTATGTTCCTATGAGTTAGTGACCCTCAAAACATGGGATATTATATTATTTTATCAAACAATTTTTAGAATTTCTCATTAATTTTGATGCATAGAAGCACCCAAATTTGAGTTTCTATTGAAGTTTAATTAATTGAATTTTAGGTTCTTATTACATTGGTTTTATTTCAACTGAATTTAAATTTTATTAATTATTCTTGTTGTTTAAATGTAATCAATAATACTTGAACATAACCCTATATTTGAGGTGAACTTAATGATCCATAGCCTTAATTTTGTAAGGATTTCTACTTTTATAACCTTACTTTTTATAACATTCAATGCTTATGAACCATTATTTCATCAAATAACCAACATTTGTGTACATAATTTATAGTTCATCATCCCATAACTTGAAATAAAACATTCTTTTTAACCATACTTCTCAATATTGTAAATATGTAGTGAAACCCAATATTTGATCCTGTCATCAATTAGATTTGAAAAAATGAATACTCCACTGATTTCTATAGATGCTTCATGAGAGATATTTTTTCAATTAATATAAATAATTAATGATTAAAAATGATGGTAATAAATGGATTACTTAATTTTAATTTCAAATGGAACTTGTAAATTTTTTAGGTGTTTATAATTCAAATGATCATGATATATTAGGTGGAATTTATAAATCTATTTGATGATAGGGAAATGAACAATCTTATTAAATAAACTGAGTTATTCACATTAAAATATATATGTCAAGTACTATCTTGTTCTCAATTGAGATACACATTATATAAACACATGTTTTTATCTTCTATTGTTTGATATTCCTGTAGGTGATATTGTATCCGTTATCAATCATTTGAGGAAGATCATCAAAGAAACTATTAGAGATAAACTTTTGAGAAATACATGTTTATAATCTATTATGTTTTCCCTACTAATAAAATAATGAATTCGAAACCTTGAATATTAGTTTACTACTTCTATGTTTTATTGATGTTCCACAACATCTACCATTTTTTACCACAACTTTTAACTAAACTAATATTGCACTTATATATAAAATTTAATTTCATTTAATTTAAATCTAGGTCATACTCAAATATTTTTTGTGTGTTATATTCTTACACTAATTTATAGATATATTGGGTCCATTTAAAATAAAAAATAATAATAAGATTATTTTTTTCTATGGTATCAACTACCAATACTTATTTTTAGTTTTCCTAGAAAAAATGATCTACTAGTAGAAACCACCATGAAAATGGAGAGAGTATTAGTAGAGTTGACTATGGTATTTTTACAAACCAAAAACCTAAACATACCCATGTATAGTTCATTGCATGTTTATTTTCCTCTTCTTGCTGCCCATTTATAGAGAAATGATGAATCACTCTATTTTCATGGGGGATACATTGAATATATTAATGTTTTATTAAAGGAAAAAATTCACCATCGCCCCTTGTCTATCTTATTATTATTCTAACATATCATGGAGTACCAGACATTGCACACAAACACAAATATATATATACTCATGCGAATTAAAAGATTAATTATTTGTCATTAAGGAATGTGGTAAAAATAATAATCAATTATGTGATTACTTGAATGACGGTTTAATGATACCCCACACTAGTTAATTGTTATATATTTTAGGTATTGAATGTTTTATAAAGATACACAGAAAAATCCTCTATGATATAGTAAAATGTTTTTTAATCATTTTTTGAATAATGAAGTTATTTCATTATGTGTATCTAAACATGGATTTTTAAATGATAAGGGTGTGAAGATGTGGTTTGTGATTTCTTAATACTGGTATTTTGCATATTTTTAATGGGTAACATGGTTGGTAACTTGATCATTTAAAATTTAAAAGAATACATTATCATATTTAAGAACCAAAATATTTAGAAAACAAATGCAAAATTATTGTTATAAAATATATTTGTATAAATTTGATTCCCTGTAAATAGTTTGAAAATAATTTGATCTTTTTAGAATATGTGTGAGAAGTGTGTTTTAATGTATTCAATTATCATCATAAATGATGGATACCAAAAAAAAAATTCAGATATAACAAAAACAAATAAAAGATATTTGAATAGGAAAATAATAATATTAATATAAAGAATATGAACAAGATGAGAAGCTTGATTTTCTTTGAAGATAAAGAAATATGGATCTAAGGGAAGAGTAAGGTGAATAATTGGGAGGTATATGAGGATTTGAATGTGAATAGAGAAGTATAGTGATCATTTTATTGTGAACAAAATAAGGGAATGTTATGTGGAGGGTTCTGTAAAAAAAATTTATTTATTTTTGAATAAATATAGTTAATTAAAACACTACATAGTTAGGATTCATGGTTTCCAGAGCCTTAAATAATCTGTGAAATATTCTCTAAATATACCTAACCACCCTATAGAATTGAGTTGGATTGTTTTTCAAACCATTTCACGACCATGTATTCCTCACCCATGTTGATGTTTTCCAAAACATAGTTTTTTAATAGTACATGTTAAACATTATCAATAATTTTAATCCACCATTTATTTTATTTGGATCACAATAGTAGAAAGAATTATACTGTGGATTAATTTTATGAAATTAAATTATAAGGTATCTATTTCACATTTAATGCATAACAATACAATGAGATCACAATTAAAAAATCTAAAATAACCTGATTCATTAAATACACCTAAATACAAATTCATTATGATTTTTATAAAATTTCAAAATATATCCTAGTGAGTGTTTAATTTACCTTCAATAAAATTATATAACTCATCCACCTATTCTTTGAAAATAATGGGTAGAAATATTAGTTAAAAATGACCTACTTCTATGTATGATTTGAGAAATTGGAAACATAATTTAATTATTTCTCTGTCTAATCCATTATGTTCCATCAAATCATGGTAGAATTATTTCTCCATTTATATGTATCTTGATGAACTTGGAATCATTTTTTCTAAGACACAACCACAACCGTTAGTAAAAAAATAAATACCTTATCAATGGGTTGAAAATTAATTATGCACACATTTCATTAAGGAAAAATTTAATATTATCTTTATAGATTGAGGTTTTTTATATTAACTCGTCATTTTTTCATTGATAATATTCAACTAGTGATCAATCATATCTCCTATAGTCATGAAATTGAAATTAAGGTCCTCAAATCCAAAACATTAATTATGATCCAACAAGAATAAGATATACCATATATTCCAATCAACAAATTATAAGTGAGACTGGAAAACATAGGTTTTAAAGGAAATCCATTATTTACACAATAAATCATCTATATTTTTAATGAAACATTATTTGGGGTAACTAATGACTAATTTAAGATTCGATTCAATTCAATGTGTGATAATTAGGCTTAGATCCTTGTTTATTGGTGGTATTATGTGTTTGTGTTGGATCACACCCAATATTTTGAAAATATTATACACATTAAAGACTTATAAATGTGGGTACATTGATCTATGAATATACTAATGGAAATCCAATGTGATTGAAAATGTTCATTGTATAAATTGTTACAAATACCTATATATTATTATGTGTTTTTATGGATACCTCATCCCTTTAAGAAACATAATATAAAAATTATATGGATTAAATGTTTCTATAGGATGGAAGGATTGGTATTGTGATTTCTATCACCTAATATCATAGATATACAACTAAAAAATATTTATATTAATGTTGTCAATCCTATTTCTATTGTATCCAATCTTTTGGAATTTTTAGCACAAATTAAGAACATATTGCATCATATTTCATCATTGTACAAAAGAATCATTTATAAAATAAATTATCCATAGTGTTTTCTAGACTATGATATAACAAAATGGAGATGAACAAGAAAATAAATCACACCATTGAATCGGTTATCCCATATAAATTGTTGAATAATCATATCTACACAAGAGTTATATAATAGTTCAAAATTCACAAATAGGTTCACATTGACACAATTAAGGGGAGGGGTGAAAGAATGTGACACTTTTTAATAGAAATACATATACATTTAATTTTTCTTATTTTTATTTAAACCTCAATCTTAATTACAATATATAAATATTCTTATGAATCCCGAAAATGAATTAACACCACATTCACTTTAGAAAAAAATAGATCATGAGATAGAATATTTTGAGATGGTATGGTCCCAATATGAGTACATACTCCTTGAGGTGTATTACTCAAATCCTCTATGAAAATTTTATAATGTCACATAGGGGAAATCAATTAGGTTATGCCCTGAATAAATTTTCCTTGTCCAGATAGTTTCATTTAATTGGATCCCATCAGTTTATAGTCTACTAACTAGTTAGTTTATATTTTCTCTCACCTGTATATAGTGGGTCCTCCAAAATTCTTTAATGATCATGTTTTTCAAGCTATATTGTATGTCACTATATCAAAATAGTATGATATATTTTCACAATTACAAATCATTGATGTGAAATGTTTTGAACACTATAATAATATGAACTGATGATTTTTTGTTTCTAGTATCATAACATCCAAGACTTATTAAATATAGAGAAAATTTTCTTATTTCACTAAACTTATTGAAATTTGATCAATCTATAATATTAAATAATTTCAACAATATATTTCTATGTGTATAGAAATAATAAAAAAACATTAGAAATAGTTTATATTGGTCTCTTTATAAAATCTATATTTCTCTTCCATTAATCCAATTTTTATTACATTTCTCTTATGATGCATGTAAAACCACTTGTCCATATGGTATTTGTTTTTGTTTTTTAAGGGATCAGTTTCCTAATAAATTTCATATTCATGTCCAGAGGGTTGGAACCCCTAAAAATATCAATTTTAGACTTATAATGAAGTTCTATGCATAGTTTGAATATCACATGAGTTTCCAAGGGATTTGGGGCATGGTGTTCATGATTTTAGAGACAAGGTATAAAAATAATGGTGATTAAATGGTTAATAATAATCTTGCTCCCCATTAGTGGAGTTTAATTAGAGGAGGGGGACTATTTTTTCAATTTGGTGATGTGGTCTAAGAAACCTAGAAAACCACTATATTATAAAATAGATACATTTCATATTATTTTTTCATGGTTTCAAAAAATTTATCATGTACATAGAAAGTATAGTTTCTTTGGATATATGGGATCACATAATTAGGGCATTGGTTTTCCTAGAAAGTTTCCAAACCACACACCCTTTAAAAATTTGATATGACCATTTTTTATGAATTTTTTAAAACATTATAAAACCATTTCATGAACCATTTTTTATAACAATGTTGGAATAGTCTCTCACTACTATTTCAAATGTTACATCATGGATATCCACCATCTAATAAACTAATAAATTTCTTGGTATGGTGTTGGAAATGTCTAGGTGAGTCCGGGAGTCCTCAACCTTCCTTTGATTATTTTACTATTATGTGCTATCACTGCATTTTTAAATATTATGAACTATTTTTAATCTGTTTGTCTTATTGATGGATATCTATCATTTTGGATTGAATCAAATTCCAATTTTGGATTAGAGGGTCCTAATATGATAATGATGGTGGTATATTTCCTTTTACATTAATTTCATACCACATAATTGAGTATTGCGTTTTATAGAGACACCACCAAATTGAATTTCAAGATTAATAAATATAATTGAATTTTGAGCTTCCCAATTATTATATGGAACCCCCTTAATATATGTTGAATTATTATGGAATTTGTTGAAATTTTTCAGAACCATTAGGGTGGGGTTTTATGATACTCACTTGGAGATAGATTATTTATTTATGGTAGTTTTGTACATATATTTATAGGATAATAGTTAAACAAAATCGATGGTTTCATTCCATTACTATTGAAATAAATAGTTATTATGGGCTTGGAAATCATAAAAATGAAATGATAATTTTATATAATTTTTCATTCAACTAATAAAATTTATAATTGGAATGATTAATTAAATTAAATTAAATTTATATCAGAATTTTTTGCAATGGTATACTTTTTAAATATATTAATGAGGTGGCCATTGGTTGAGTTTTTTAATCGATTCATAACTGAATCCTGATGTAATGAATTTTTCAGTATTTCTATAAATGCATGTCAGAAAATATAATTCCTCACAGTGCCCCATAGATTACTTGTGATATGTATTGGTGTTTAATTCCAAGGATGATCCTTTGATTAAACTCGGTGGTTAATATAAATTATTGGTGTGTCCTCATTGGAGTTAATGAATTACAAGAATATGAAATTACCTATTGGAGCTAGTGTATTGTATATAGATTCATTACCATGAGTTTCATGGGTTGTCTCAACCTCTACATTATGGTAGGGTCTTTATTTAAAAATTCCATAGATTCAGACTATGGAATCTAAAGAGAATCCATTATTGGATGATATAGGATTATCTCTGAGGATTAAACATTATAATTGTTTATATGAAATACCCTGGGTGTATGATTTGATTACAACTGAGCCATGATTATTATTTTCAAGTTTGATCCCTTGAGTTTATATACTACTAGTGATAATTCTAGGGTGGTTTTTCATTGAATACACATATGCGGGGCATGAATACCTCTCAGAACAAATAATTATGTTTACCTTAGTTAGGTACCTTGGAATTGAGAAGAGACACGATGCACCCCCATTTCCAAAGATACTAAAAAAGTATAAATTCTGCAGTGTTGTCCTATGTTGTCCACTTCAATTTGGACATATTACTTGGTTCATGTTATATTTTGAGCATAAAATTAAAACAAATTACATTATTTATTTCAAAACATTATAAATTAGTAACAATGATAATATTCTCATTAGACACCATTGGTGGTGGAAAAGTGATTTATACTAAAACCATAGTAAATATTCAATGGGACATGGGTAATTGGTTATATTTTCCACGGTAAAATGTTATAGGTTTTAGGCATGTCTCATGGATGGTTATTGATGGTTGTTTGGATAGGTAGTAGTTTGAGATATAGAAGTTTGGATATATATTTTGTAATTCAAAATAGTACTATGTTTTTGTTTTTTCCTTTTATATAAATTTGGCTTGATATATATTCATTATTGAATATTCCAACATGTGATATATTTAGTATCATAATGTTATCAGATGGTTTGAGACAAGAGTATTTGTAGCAGTAGATTGATAATATTTCTTATAATTTTTATGTAATTGATTTGTAGTTTTGGCATCGAAACACCCAATGGTTCCATATCCGACGATGCGTGGACCTTCTTTCCAAAGGCAGGTGTTCACCAGATGGTCTAACCAGCAACGCTTAAGAAATCACATTTGTCAAGAGGATGGGAAGTCGAGCTCATCACACCCTTTTGGGGGGAATTATTTCATGTTCCTGGACTCTCTTATTGATTTATGACGTATTCATATGTTCTCGAATCATTGGTTTATACACAAACATATTATCCACGGATTTAACCCTTTATTGGAAACGTTCAGATGAACGCAGGGGTTCTGAATCATTTATGCCTGAGGTTTACCATCCCTTGTTGGATTAATGTCCTCGAGGAGTCTAGACTCACTTAGACGGTGCTAGGAGCAGCTCGGTGAGCCGATGTGAAGATAGTCAAATCAACCGGTTTTTGGGCTTTATCCTCAGGGAGGCTTCCTATGTACCCTTCCTAGGAGACATGGATCAATGTCCACGTTGTTCGAATCGGGGTTTTGGAGAACCGATGTGAAGGTCGACCTGGGGGTCCGATTCTAATCGGGCTTTAACATCAGGTTGGCTTCCTATGTGTCCATGTGGTATGGAATCAAAGTCCTCATAGTTCGCATTGGCTTAGGATTTATACTCTGAGGCAGCCTAGAATGGTGGATTGGGTCTTACACTCTAAGGAGGCCCATAGTGATAGATTGGGGATTACACTCTGAGGAGGCCCAAGGTGATGGATTGGGGCATACACTCTGAGGAGGCCCATAGTGATAGATTGGGTCTTACACTCTGAGGAGGCCCATCATGATGGATTGGGGCTTATACTCTAAGGAGTCCCATAAAAGGATTTCATGGTCGATGCTTACTCTAAGCCCACATGATTCATGCTTGGTTTGAGGAAAAAGAGGCAGCAGGGACCATAGGATCACGTTGCGAAAGGTGTGTCCATGAGAAGTGGAGTGGGGCTTACACATAGGGAAGCCCATAAAGTCAGGGCTCACTCCGGGATGGATGCCAATGGTGACAAAGCATTGCGGGAGAGGGAAAGGGGGTGATCATATGCCCATCTTATCTCTTGCAGTGTATGAGGGCTCCCTTCTGATGGGTATTTTATTATAGAGACCCGTATCTTGACGTACATGGACATTACATTACTTTTGCGGAATACTTAGTACATAACAAAAACACACACACAGGGACCAAAATAGTTTATTGTCTTTGGAAACTCGGAATATAATCCTTTAATCCTGGTGAAAGATCTTCAACATCTCCCATAAAGATCTTCCTTTTTATTATACCTAAAACATTTATTTATATCCTGGGGAAAAGAAAACATAAAGGGGTGAGCTCAAATGCTCAGTAAGGGTAAAAAAAAGAAATATCAATCACATCACATACATAAGCACATAACTTTTGGAAATCTTAACCTGTAAAAGAGATCATAATTTCATAACCTGGGATAACTCATGGCAGTGAAATGTAATCACAATAATCATAACGTAAAACATTAAACTTTGTGGAATACACAAATAATTATAGAGAATCATTTCTTGTTAGTCAAGACTCATTGCCAAGACTATCTTAGTGGACAAAGTCCCTTTCTTAACCGAGTCACCCTCGTTTCAGCCCTGTTTCATTGAACCGGTATAACCTACCATTCCAGCCATGTTTATCTCATGAGATATAAAATCTTTACCCAATGAATTGGAGGTAGATATAGGTCTCACCCATCTCATAATGATACCATTCTTATGTGTGCCACAAAATCATAAATCATACATCATAGCATAACCCATGAAATAAAATGGGATTCTTAAACATCATGCCATCATAACATAATCCATAATAAATTGATATCATTTCATCATAAGAAAATTGAATCCATTTAAATCATAGAGAAATTTTACTTGAAACATACACATATTAAATAATGTCATCTTAGATGTAAAATAGTTTTGACAAAACACTTGAAATGAATTCTTGAGGAAAATATCCTTTCTTCTTTAAAATCATGTTCTTTTCACAAAATTCCATGCAATTTTAAAAGATAAGGGTTTTATTGAAAATAATCATGCAATCTTGTAGAGGAAGCTTCTTGAAAATGAGGCGTTATGAAACCGTAAAAATCCGTTCACACCGTATAAGTTAAAAATAACATTCTCCTCGTACTTTTGTCGGAAAAGTCAAAAAGTACCTCGTACGAAAAACGACAAAAGATTCCTTTCATATCATTTACAAAAAACTCACTGAAGGGTAAAATTGGATTTAAACAATTTTAGGTGGATGGAAATAATATTAAATATTGAGTAAACATGGATGTGGATGATAAAATACACCCCAGTAAATACCAAAGTATACACAATCTCGGATAAAAATGAGATTGTGATATTTCCCTTACATTAGGTCTGATTTGCTTCTTAAGTGTCCGAACCTCCTGTTTAATGATTTAAATAATTTCATTTACTTATTACAGAATCATATTCATTGTTATGATATCATATATGGTTCACTTATGACTTTATATTACCCATTCTTTTGTAAATTCCATGTTAAAGAGCGTTTTGGGTAAAATTGTTTCATTTATCGTAGGTGTTTGGACTTGTTGTTCTTGACATTATTATTACTTATATCATGATTTAATTACTTCCAGAATATAAAATATGATTTGTATATCATATATATTCAGTATATATATATATATAATAGATAGATAAATGAAATGAAACACACCGTTCATGGAGAGGGTAGTCTGTACGTACGCATGAATGTTGTTTTCCTTTCCTTATTGTCTTGAATGGAAGTAAGTAGATGACATATATATATATACATAAATCCATTAGCTTTATAATATCATATATTTAATTAATATTTCTTATATATACTTTATAATCATTCTTAAATGGTTAACATGGAGAATTAATCTCATCGCGTCATGGAGACGGTAGTCCGTACGTACGCACGAGCGATGATATCATTTCCATAATTATTGAATTGGAGTGGAGTGGATGATACAATATATCAGAATCATTATGATGTTATAATAACTATGTATAATTATTATTTACACCATAATACCCATCCATGTAAGGTGTTGGTGGGAAAACAGATTACACCACGGCGTGGAGACGGTATTCCGTACGTACGCACGCGCGGTGATTTCATTTTCCGTAGGATGGATAGATGGTGAATTAGGATTGTTTCATACTTATAATAACATATCAGTATATGAGTGATACTGATGTTATTACTTCATAATGAAACAACCTAAGAAGAATAAGTGGAAGAAGAAATAATGGTGAATGAATTGGTAACAGAAATTACCTCTTCTTTGAAGCGCCTCTTTGAGACCTCCTCTTAGGGAACTAAAATTGGTCTTCGAGGAAGACCAGAACCTCTAGGATGTTTCTAGGGAAGTGGAGAAGATATTTTGGCAGGGGTTGGCCGAGCTTGAAGGCTCAATGTTGTGTGAGGAAGAGAGGGAGGAGGTGTCCTATTAGAAGGGAGGAGAGGGGCACCTTTGGAATAACTAAACATATTATTTTATTATAAAATCAAGTTCGGTTTTAAATAGCTCCAAATTGATTTATTTCGAGGCTAAGGTGGGGATGGGTCGAAAGTCTCTCATAAAATAGAATTTAGACAAGTTTAGGTTCCTATTTTAACCTTATCATTTAGATTTAACATTATGTTAAATAATGTTACTTTTACCGTGTCTTCTTGTGTTCTTATACTATAAGGTTAATAAACATACTATAAGAAGCCGAAAGAACCCATAATTGTTTATTATTAATATATATAACCTTATCTAAGTCATTTTGCCGAACCTTAGATTTTTAAGAATAAAATAACAATTAATAATATAATATTTGTTTTAAAAACTATTTTATGTCAATTTTGACACTATTTAGTAATTGATTTATGTGAAAATAATAATAGAATGATAAGTTCGAAAAAATTTAATTAAATCTACAATAACATGTCATATTAACCTAGAAAATTAGTGTAAGTCATAAAAAGTCTCATATTATATTTATTTGAGTATTTATAACATCAATTATGTCAGTATTTCATTAATAAGATAATTACTACATCATCATTGTGTCATACATAAATTACATTATTTAATGTCTCAAAATTACAAATAAATTACCATTATGTAGTAAAGCTTTTTAGAGTTCTAATGAATATTTACAATCGAATTTAGCTTATGTATAACCCTATATTAAAAATGTTTTAGTAAATAAACATTGATTTTAACTCTTTTAACTCTTCTTTGAATTAAATAATAATAAATGTCCTAATCTAATCCAAGTGGTCCTAAATGGTCATATTTTATTCCTAAGCTTGTTTTTGGTCGAATTAAACTTATCCAATAGAATTTGGACATGTGTTAGGGTAATAATAATATCATTTTTACCCTTAATTACCCTATTTACTTTTAACCGTGGTAAATAAAAGTAAAAAGTTACTATTCACCAAAAATTATTTTCATCTCATTGAACCACATTTAACTTACTGACATCAACCGTGTCTTTCGGATTTTTGAAATTCCACTCACAGAAGCGGTAAAATTATGTTTTATGAAAAATTCAGTTTTTTTTAACTACCACTTAGTGGTTTCACTATTCATCAAAAATTGAAAGTTTTCAGAAAAATACCAAAAATTAGGCCTTAGCTATATTTGATATTATGAACTCAAAAATGATTCCTATTTTACAAAATTCAAAACATATCAGTTGCATTAATTGATTATAAATTAATTCCAGTCATCAAAACAAAAGCCGTGTTTTTAAGAGATAATAACTATCAAAAGATTGACACTTGTTTATAACTGGTATAAATGTGAAATTATATCCAATAACCAACATTGTATTGAATTGTAAAAATATATTCTAAATATACTTTAAAACCACTCAAATTAATAATTTATCACTATTAATTATTTCGATTGAAAAAGTTGTTTTTAATTAAAATTTAGTAATTTTCACTATTCATCAAAATATGAAAGTTATCCGAAAATCACCAAAATTTCACCCTAAGCTAATTTCGATATTCCGAATCCATAAATGAAGTCCATTTCGAAAAATAAAAATTACAAAATTTCAAAAAGTGGTTATTACTATTCATAACGGCTAGTTTTAATAATATCTTAATAGCATATCGTTGCTTAGCGAAACTTGGTGTTGCGTACAACACACTCTATTATGGAAGGTCGCAATTGCGTGTAATTCAATCAAGGTCAGAGATGTGTGTTGTGAAAGATCCTTTTGGTGTAGCATATAACACAAGACATTAATGAAATTAAAAAGAATATTTTTCATAAAATCTCGGGGTGTTACATTCTAACCCCCCTAAAATGAATTTCGCCCTCGAAATTCGTCGGGGTTATAAATGGTTTACTATTAGAAAGTTTCTTTAATCGAAACCCACATCATAAAAAGGAATACCAAAACCAATCTTTAAAAACAAAAGTATGAAACGTAACAGTTACCCAAATAAACTAATCACTGGGTTTCCACATAGGTGAAAATATGGATATGGAAGAAAAATGTAACCATCATGTTATGATGGAGAGTGGTAGAGAACAAGGCTATGGAAATTCCAATAATCACAAATCCATAAATTTGTGACGATCTAAGGTACCATCTGATTAATCAGATATAAGAGCACTAGGACAACATTTTTGGTTTTCAAGGTCGTTTCCCTAAAGTTGAAGAATTTGAATTAGAATAAATACTTACTTTATTTTGGTACAATCTCACTATTGTTCGTGCCTTGAACAATTTCCAATTCATCTCTTAAATAAATTAAGTTGAATTTGTTATTCGTGAAGTGCTAGTATGACAGGTCATTCCATCTGTCTCAAACAAAAGGTTAGCAAAAGTTATTAAATATACATATGTCTTTCTTTAGTGATATTAATCATATATGGTTCCTAAAATGGACTTATACTTCATATATCATACCGCTTAATAAAATAAAACCAGTCTCTACTAAACAGGGACTTCCAGTAGGCCAGTGGTAGGCGATAAAGGCCAGTCGCACTTCGGTTGTGGGTTCGATTCCAACGGCCTTGTCCGACGCGATGGGTTGTCGCCCGTCCTTCAGGTTGTCCTTTTTCTAAAACTATATTACTATAACATCCAATCAATAATATCGAAAAACATCTATCCTTAAACAATACTATCTTATGTCCAACATAATCCATTCCAATCTTTAGGCTTATCCATAATACTGCAGTCCACTCTCATAATATAGTGAAACAATTACTAGAGATTTAATACCATCGTTGATCCCCATATATCATAAGATATGTCTTGTTGGTCACATTCCAATCATGTGAATACCTTAATCATGTATACTCTTGAAAAATGAATATCAATTAAACCTTAGTGAAAACATGAATGCTGTCAAAAGTTAACTCTTTCCACATACCAAAATCCAAAAATTCTATATACTCAAACCATGATATCACTTAGTCCTTATATCAATTATGAGCTCATGAATACAGTCAAACATTTTATTTTCTCTTTATCACTTCATTATGCGCATATCATCTTATTTACAAAATATTTGAATCACTTTTCATTGTTATCTGTATATTAAAATTATTGAAAACCACAATAGACCAATAAATTAATATTTCAATAAAAGTACCTCAAAAACATTATTCTTGTATACCAATACATAAACACTTCAGTCCCTCCACTTCAATGATTGTCCTAGAATAAGTCCTTCCTTGATTTAGAAGTAACTTTTTAGGTCAGGGCATTGAGTTGGGTAATGCCCATGTTCTCCACAAATAAGACATTGAACTCCATAACAGTCTGTCACTTTATGACCCTTTTCTCCACACAGATAACATCGGTCCCTCCATTTGAGGTATTCCTCAAGGTTCTTCTTCCCTTCTTTAGAAATCTCAATCTTCCTTTCTTTATGCTCCTCAACATGCGAACATGAATAATAGTTTATCTTCCTCTTCGTTGAGGAATTAGGCATACCACTAAATTTCACCTTGTTAATCATATATCGCGATGACTGATTCAGCATAATCAAAATATCTTTCTCTCTAGGAATTACACAATTTTGTTGCTCATAGTCACCAATTTGTCCATTGGATTCAATGTTAACCGAATTCCTTCTGGTTCCATCCATTAACTAAAACACAAAAAGAATCTTGCGAGAGGAAAAAATCATGCTAGAGAAAACAAAATAGTAAAGGGGGAGTACCCTCAATATCTAACATCTTAGGTTAAATTCTAAGATCGTTACTGTAGTGCTAGGACTATATACTATATGTATACCTATCCTTAGTGACATCCCTAGACATACCTTAGAAATATCTCTAGGGATCTCACTAACGTTTTCGAATCCTAGTTTCCAAAGGATGACTAAACCTTTCCTCTGATACCAACTGTAGAGACCCGTATCTTGACGTACATGGACATTACCTTACTTTTGCGGAATACTTAGTACATAACAAAAACACACACACAAGGACCGAAATAGTTTAGTGTCTTTGGAAACACGGAATATAATCCTCTAATCCCGGTGAAAGATATTAAACATCTCCCATAAAGATCTACCTTTTTATTATACCTAAAACCTTTCTTTATATCATGTGGAAAAGAAAACATAAAGGGGTGAGCTCAAATGCGCAGTAAGGGTAAACAAAAGAAATATCAATCACATAATATACATAACCACATAACTTTTGGAAATCTTAACCTGTAAAAGAGATCATAATTTCGTAACCTGGGATAACTCATGGAAGTGAAATGTAATCACAATAATCATAACTTAAAACATTAAACTTTGTGGCATACACACATAATCATAGAGAATAATTTCTTGTTAGTCAAGACTCATTTCCAAGACTATCTTAGTGGAAAAAGTCCCTTTCTAAACTGAGTCACCCTCGTTTCAGTCCTCTTTCACTGAACCGGTATAACCTACCATTCCAGCCATGTCTATCTCATGAGATATAAAATCTTTACCCAATGCATTGGAGGGAGATATAGGTCCCACCCATATCATAATGATACCATTCTTATGTGTGCCACAAAATCATAAATCATACATCATAGCATAACCCATGAAATAAAATGGGATTCTTAAACATCATGCCATCATAACATAATCCATAAACAATTTATATCATTTCATCATAAGAAAATTGAATCCATTTAAATCATAGAGAAATTTTACTTGAAACATACACATATTAAATAATGTCATCTTAGATGTAAAATAGTTTTGACAAAACACTTGAAATGAATTTTTGAGGAAAATATCCTTTCTTCTTTAAAATCATGTTCTTTTCACAAAATTCCATGCAATTTTAAAAGATAAGGGTTTTATTGAAAATAATCATGCAATATTGTAGAGGAAGCTTCTTGAAAATGAGGCGTTATGAAACCGTAAAAATCCGTTCACGCCGTATAAATTAAAAATAATATTCTCCTCGTACTTTTGTCGGAAAAGTCAAAAAGTACCTCGGATGAAAAACGACAAAAGATTCCTTTCATATCCTTTACTAAAAACTCACCGAAGGGTAAAATTGGATTTAAAAAATTGTAGGTGGATGGAAATAATATTACATATTTAGTAAACATGGATGTGGATGATAAAATACACCCCAGTAAATACCAAAGTATAAACAATCTCGGATAAAAATGAAATTGTGATATTTCCCTTACCTTAGGTCCGATTTGCTTCGTAAGTGTCCGAACCTCCTGTATAATGATTTAAATAATGTCATTTACTTATTACAGAATCATATTCATTGTTATGATATCATATATGGTTCACTTATGACTTTATATTACCCGTTCTTTTTTAAATTCCATGTTAAAGAGCGTTTTGGGTAAAATTGTTTCATTTATCGTAGGTGTTTGGACTTGTTGTTCTTGAAATTATTATTACTTATATCATGATTTAATTACTTCCAGAATATAAAATATTATTTATATATCATATATATTCAGTATATATATATATATAATGGATAGATAAATGAAATGAAACACACCGTTCATGGAGACGGTAGTCCGTACGTACGAATGAATGTTGTTTTCCTTTCCTTATTGTCTTGAATCGAAGTAAGTAGATGAAATATATATACACATAAATCCAGTAGCTTTATAATGTCATATATTTCATTATTATTTCTTATATATACTTTATAATCATTCTTAAATGGTTAACATGGAGAATAAATCTCATCGCGTCGTGGAGACGGTAGTCCGTACGTACGCACGAGCGATGATATCATTTCCATAATTATTGAATTGAATTGGAGTGGATGATAAAATATATCAGAATCATTATGATGTTATAATAACTACGTATATTTATTCTTTACACCATAATACCCATCCATGTAAGGTGTTGGTGGAAAAACAGATTACACCACTGCATGGAGACGGTATTCCGTACGTACGCACGCGCGGTGATTTCGTTTTCCGTAGGATGGATAGATGGTGAATTAGGATTGTTTCATACTTATAATAACATATCAGTATATGAGTGATACTGATGTTATTACTTCATAATGAAACAACCTAAGAAGAAGAAGTGGAAGAAGAAATAAAGGTGAAAGAATTGGTAACGGAAATTACCTCTTCTTTGAAGCGCCTCTTTGAGACCTCCTCTTAGGGCACTAAAATTTGTCTTTGAGGAATAACAGAACCTCTAGGATGTTTCTAGGGAAGTGGAGAAGTGATTTTGTCAGGGGTTGGCCGAGCATGAAGGCTCAATGTTGTGTGAGGAAGAGAGGGAGGAGGTGTCCTTTTATAAGGGAGGAGAGGGGCACCTATGGAATAACTAAAAATATTATTTTATTATAAAATAAAGTTCGGTTTTAAATAGCTCCACATTGATTTATTTCGAGGATAAGGTGGGTATGGGTCGAAAGTCTCTCATCCAATAGAATTTAGACAAGTTTAGGTTCCTATTTTAACCTTATCATTTAGATTTAACATTAAGTTAAATAATTTTACTTTTACCGTGTCTTCTTGTGTTCTTATACAATAAGGTTAATAAACTTACTATAAGAAGCCAAACAAACCTCAAATTGTTTATTATTAATATATATAACCTTATCTAAGTCATGTGGCCGAACCTTGGATTTTTAGGAATAAAATAACATTTAATAATATAATATTTGTTTTAAAAACTAGTTTATGTCAATTTTGACAGTATTTAGTAATTGATTTTTGTGAAAATCATAACAGAATGATAAGTTCTAAAAAATTTAATTAAATCAACAATAACATGTCATATTAACCTAGAAAATTAGTGTAAGTTATAAAAAGTCTCAAATTATATTTATTTGATTATTTATAACATCAATTATGTCAATATTTCATTAATAAGATAATTACTGCATCATCGTTGTTTCATAAATAAATTACATTATTTAATGTCTAAAAATTAGAAATAAAATACCATTATTTAGTAAATCTTTTTAGATTTCTAATGAATATTTACAATAGAATTTAGCTTATGTATAACCCTATATTAAAAATGTTTTAGTAATTAAACTTTGATTTTAACTCTTTTAACTCTTCTTTGAATTAAATAATAATAAATGTCCTAATCTAATCCAAGTGGGCCTAAATGGTCATATTTTATTCCTAAGCTTGTTTTTGGTCGAATTACACTTATCCAATAGAATTTGGACATGTGTTAGGGTAATAATAATATCATTTTTACCCTTAATTACCCTATTTACTTTTAATCGTGGTAAATAAAAGTAAAAAGTTACTATTCATCAAAAATTATTTTCATCTCATTGAACTACATTTTACTTACTGACATCAACCGTGTCTCTCGGATTTTTGAAATTCCACTCACAGAAGTGGTAAAATTAATTTTTATGATAAATTCAGTTTTTTTAACTACCACTTAGTGGTTTCACTATTCATCAAAAATTGAAAGTTTTCAGAAAAATACCAAAAATTAGGCCTAAGCTATACTTGATATTATAAACTCAAAAATGATTTCTATTTTACCAAATTCGAAACATATCAGTTGCATTAATTAATTTAAAAATTAATTCTCGTCGTCAAAACAAAAGGCGTGTTTTTAAGAGATAATAACTATCAAAAGATTGACACTTGTTTATAACTGGTTCAAATGTGAAATTATATCCAATAACCAACATTGTATTGAATTGTAAAAATATATTCTAAATATACTTTAAAACCACTCAAATTAATAATTTATCACTATTAATTATTTCGATTGAAAAAGTTGTTTTTAATTAAAATTTAGTAATTTTCACTATTCATCAAAATATGAAAGTTATCCGAAAATCACCAAAATTTCACCCTAAGCTAATTTTGATATTCCGAATCCATAAATGAAGTCCATATTGAAAAATGAAATTTACAAAATTTCAAAAAGTGTTTATTACTATTCATAACGGCTAGTTTTGATAATATCTTAATAGCATATCGTTGTTTAGCGAAACTTGGTGTTGCGTACAACACACACTATCATGGAAGGTCGCGATTGCGTGTAATTCAATCCAGGTCAGATATGTGTGTTGTGAAAGCTCCTTTTGGTGTAGCTTATAACACAATACATTAATGAAATTAAAAAGAATATTTTTCAAAAATCTCAGGGTGTTACATTTACCACCCCCGAGAAGCCCTTAACAAGTGGAGGGGCGGAAAGGGGTCTCCTAAGCTCAGAATCTACGTTACCATGGGATTTTGAACCCAGGAATGATTCTGGAATCTGCTAAAGGATTGAGGAACCCCTTCGCCTCTACTTACCATGGGTATGTGAACTCAAAACAGTGCGATGATGCTCCTTAGGGTTGTATCACACGGATCTGGTGGCTCTGGTGGAGGCCTCAGCTCGGGGCCGATGAGTAGGCCAATGAGGGACTCACAGGGAATCAGGCTGGATCAGGAGGATCTTATGTGGCTCGGTGAATGGTAACACTGACGGTTTTGGTGCCCTTCACATAGGGAAGTGCTACGCGGCTAAAGGGGCCATCCACGAATGAGGAGGGTCCGCGGACTGAGAGGCTGTCCGCGAACCAGGAGGGTCCACGGACTGACTGCCGGTCCGTGAACCAGGAGGGTCCATAGACTGATTGGCATCCCGCGAACCAAGGTGGTTCGCGGCTCTGGGTTTGATCCACGAACCAGGGTGGTCTGCGGAGGGTTCCATGCCGGCAGTGGTGGCCAAGGGCGGTGTCGGTGGAAGGCTCGTCATTCGGGGCTTCACCCACGTAGGTGGGTCCTACGCGTCATGACATATCGGAAAAGAGACATAAAATCCTTGGTACGCATGGAGTGAATCCACGGAGGGGATATGATTCGTGATCTTCTATTTTTATGTTATTTTGAGTTCGTGGTTCAACGAATTATTTTGCGTTTTCGGTTCCTTATTAGTTCGTTCCCAGGTTCATACATTCTCTGGTTCATGAACTGGAACGTTCGAAGTCCTAAGCCTTCCATCGTAATCCTTCCACCCGAATCTGATCAGTCTCTTTTCCGTCCTCCTTTCGAATCCCAAATCTCCTCCTCTCCTTCCCACCAACGGTATCCTTTTATAGAGTAGGGAAGGAGATGTATCTGCAGTCATGCAACACCTTTTGCGGAGGGCCGTGACTGAATACCCAGTTCACGTATGACTTCGTCAATCCGCAGTTCACGGGGCATTAAACACTCCTCCTCTGTGAACCAAAATCGGGGAGTTCTTCGCGACTGCGAAGGGTTCTGACTCCATTTTGCGAACGACATCGGAGACGGTTTGGGCCGGCTGACGCAGCTCGCAGCTGGCATGGTTCATGTTGGTGAACCAGATTCGCACCCACCCTGCTTCACTCCCACGGACGGTCTCCGCCTCCATTCTGTGAATGACAATGGTCTGTGGAGGAGGGATGCTTCACAGAACCGGCCATGCATCGTTACCATTAGACTGGTCTGCAGACTGGTTCCTCCATCGCCATCCTTGAGTATTGTCCACATTTTCCCATTCCTTTCGAGGGGAAATTGGGCAGAACCTCCCTTGAGTTAATGTGGATCGTCGTTCTCCTTTTTGGATTTTTCCGGACCCTACAAATGCCCCCCATCAGAATGGGGTCTGATCAGAACTAAGAGGAGGATATTTCGATGCAGATTGGACCTAAAACTCAGATGGTTCGCAGTAGAGAGGTGGACCCGGTAGGGGAACACACCTATAAATATAGAGGGCCCTTTCATTTTTCATTTACCAGATTCTTCGCGACGCCAGTGCTTTTTTTCTTTTCTGCCTCCACGTACTTGTTCCTTCACCAAGCACTTCGTCTGTGGACTGACTGCTACTTTTTTTAACCAATACTTTTAATTTATTAAAAAGTAAGTTACAACGAGCTGCGTAGGAACTTGCTTCACGGTTTTGGTGCTTCGCGGTTTTGATGCTTCGCGGTTTCGATGCTCCGTGATATCGATATATTCTGAACCTTAAATGTTATTATGTCTTCCAAACATAACCACTTAAAACTCAGTACTGAAATTCCACAGAGCAACCTGGTCCATGGTTTCCTGGCCAACGCTCCGCAGGCCAGGGTTTTGCGGACTACTTTTGTGAAGGTCTGGTTCGCGGTATGTTGTCATCGCGAACCATCCTTCAAGGCCTCCTTGCGGGCCTTTCTTATGAAGGCTCCTCAACTGATCCTCATCCATATATTTGGTATTTTTTCCAAGCTTCATTATTTTTAGAAAAACCATTTTTTGGATTTCATTGTGCAGGGAGAAAATATGGTTCCCCCTCGTTCTACACCGAGGCCTGCTACAGAGCCTCTCCCAATTGGCAATCAACGCCTAAAGGACATGGCCAGCTCTGTTTAAGAGGGAGTCTGCCACTCCCAAATGTCTTCCTTTCTTGTTGGCCGGCTCTCCAAGCCACAGTAGGAGTACCCCTTTTCTAACAACCTTCCTGGCTATGGGTTCGGTTTGCTATCTGATAACCCGATTCTGGTACCAGCCATTAACCACAATCCAGAATCATGGATATTTACTTCCACTATCCCTCAGTTCATGATACCTATCAACGGGCAGCTAACCTCGAGGGATATAGCTGTCAGATATGTATTGACTCACTTTCTAGTATCTCTAACAGGATAACAACGTCAAAAGGAAGGATCAATTCACTGCTACCGGAGCATTGCCCGTAATGCCATGGTAAGCGACCAACATGGCTAGAAAGTGAATCGGAACCTCTGACCTAGAGGATCATTTAAGTCCTTGGATTGGGGGTGGCGCTTCTGGGTCCACCAGAGCTGTGCGGAGTTCGAAGCAGAATTGCAAGCCGTAGTCTTTTATGAAGTTGTCTGGGTGTCCCAAACCTATACCTACCGGCCTCAATCCCTCGCCAGGAAACTTATGAGCTATTGGAGCCCGGACACCAACACCTTTCACTTGGTCCATGGGGAGGTGGGAATTAGTCTTTGGGGAATCTTTTAGATTTCTGGAGTCCCCATTATTGGGGGTATGTATGACGAATTCTTGCATCCCCCTTCTGTGTGGGACGATGAAGGGAGAACCCCTCCCTTGGTGAAGTGGCTCATCGATCTGGTCCAGGAACGTTCGAAGGATACATCTCCAAGAATGCCTTTCCCTGGTTGGGAGGAGAATTCGAATGATACGTCTCTGAGACAGCTTGTCTCGTATTGTGACTGGATCATGGATTTTTCTAGAGAGATCCAGTCTGTAGCTCTTCCACATAGGCCCGCGACCTACCCTACAATCGAGTACCAAAAGTAGAGGGGCAGCTATTGGATGAACCTGGAGCAAGGCCAATTCAACGACTGGGGCTGGGAGCTTGTTCCATATGTTGATCGACTACTTCGTCTGGCTGCGTTTCTGGCCATGTTTTTGAGCAGATGGTTATTTCTGGTATGCGATTCTAGCGGCGTACGGGTCTCTACCTTTTTTATGGTGGCACAATTTTCTACCGGAAATGTTATCAACCTATCCATCCTAGTACTGGACATGATTTACCGGTTGCTCAGTAATATTACCATTTGGTGCCATCCAAACTGAGTGGTAAACCCTTTTCAGATCCTTTGGGGATGGCTAGGCATTCACATCATGAACTTCTACACCTTCATCAACCGTCTTCAGATTCCAGGCACCACATTCCGTCCATATTTGCAACTGACTAGCAGGGTTATGCCCGAGGAGTGGGTGACCCAAGAGAAGGATAATCAACAGACTGTTCATAACAGGCGTCTATTATCGAGTTGAATCTTGTGTTATGATCATTTAAATTTCCATCTATTCTCTTCCCCAACTGGTGCAATCTCTAACACCATAACATAGGAGTTTAGCAAGAGGGGATACCTCTTTTCCCTCCGAGAGGGTATTCTGGTAGCTCGTATTGGCAGGGAGTTGATCTATGAGGGGTATGTGCCTTGCCGATTTGGGCACCAATTTGGCTGTGTCCAGGCACCGTGTCCTCCCTCACTTAATGTTGCCAGCGAGAATCATCATTTAAAGGTGTCAAGGCAATTGGGGTTAATGTTTACCTAGGAGGATACCAGCTGCGAGGTTATAACCCCCATGCTTGCAGACTCCACGCCCTTCTTATCCATGAATTATTCTGACACCGGGGTACAATCATACCCAAACGGCCAGCTAGGAATTTTGGTGCCTACCTTTTCAAGTCCCAAGCCATTAAAGGGAAAAAGGAAGCAAAAGGGAGATGGTGCTTCAACTAGGCCGGGAAAAGTTTTTTGCCACCCTACTGGTCCTGTGCTCCCAGGGAAGATTTTAACAGACATAGGTGTATACCTTCATGCCCTTGAGGTAGCCCGAAGGGGGGTGGTTATTCCAGCAGATGTTGCCCTTCCGACAGCCTGGGGTCAATGGGCTGAATTCAAAGGACGGTCATCCTTTCGCGGCCAGTACCCCCATTCTCTGTGGAAGTATCATCAGGAATCGGAAGTGGCTTTTGACGGGATGGGTTACATATTCTCCCTCGTTGACATCCTTTATGATGTGGACCCGGAGCAGGTCAATCGATATCTCTAGGATCTCGAAGCCTATATTTATGTCCACTAGGGTTACGCAGTATTAACCCACAGAGTCCACGCCATGCTGCATCTGGTGATTGATGAGGAGGGGGAAGGAAGTGACCACTCTTCAGGAGGAGATGATTTCGATGATCACCCTGTCATGGCTGAAGCAAGGGAATTCCCTTCCCTACCTATGAGGTCCCATCAATAGGTACCCCTATAGGGTTCTTGGGTGATGGCGTGATCCGGAACAAAAATACAGCCATTAGTGCCCCTACTAGCCCATGATGTTGTCCAGCCCTCTCAAGTTCATCCTTCTAGTCTAGCCGTCCCTATTACGGCCGCATTCCCAGATGCATGGAGGATTTGGGATGATATGAGGGCTAGGGGATCAGATGAGGAGGTATGGGTATCACACCAAGTGATCCCTCTCAAGCTCCCAGGTATTGGGGTTATCCTCGCTCCACCACACCTTCAGTTAGAAGAAGACTTGGGTGACATAGTCATGTCCTTGAAGGAGATGGAAACATATGTGCGCTCACTCCGAAACTGTCTCTATGGGACCACCAGGGTTTCCATGATGATTAGACATCCCGAATTGTCTAACCCTGAACAATAGATTGCTCTGCTCGCCCATTCTAACTTTCTTCCTTTATTTTAGAGGTTTTAAGGTTTCTTCCCTTTGTGCAGGGTGCCGAAGAATCTCAGGGGGAAATTCCCTCTCTAGAGTATACTCCCTGTGGTAGCGCAGTAGGTGAACATGCACTTTCACCCACGAGTGTCATCGAGGAGGGGTCCCCTAGCGCAGCTGAGCTTATGGAGATGACCATTCCGGACCCAGCTAGGGTCTTTCCTCCCCTGGCTCCTCCTAGTGTTCCGAGCAAGGAATTATCCCTGGGGCAGATCCAGAGGCGTCAGAAGGCGTCCCGTTAGTTGTAACGGCTCAGGAAGGGGACATCAGGTACTCACGACTTCCCGTTTACTTGATTATCGACTCGTATGCTCTGATTCTATCATTTTTTGCCTTTTTTGGCTCCACAGTGCAGGGCCATTCAGAGACCTAGTCGTGGTTACCCAAGAAACTGTACTTCCCGTCCCTTCATCATCGGGGGATCACCTGTAGTCACCCCTGAGTGTGACGAGATAATGGGCCCCACTGATGGGGAAAACAACATAGATACTCTCCCTACCCCTTAATTTACTAGAGATATGTCCGAGGAGGGACAACTGGAAGCCGAGACTCCGGACGATCCTACAACCTCTACAATTGTGGGCGAGTATGGGGTGCCGATGATTACTGAAGAGGCCTTAGATCTAACAGGGCCATCTATCTCAGACCCAGTGAGTCCCATGGCATCAGATGAGGAGCCTGTCATTAGGCCAATCATCAGGAACCCTGAGCGGACCATCATTTTATTTACAGGGGGAGCGATTTCCCCGGGCTTGATTTCAGAAGCTGATCAAATGGGGGCAGCTATGGGTGTTGCTGGCCTCGGGTATGGCTTTAGGTCCTAGGTGCCTCTGGGGATTCCTAGGGCTCCTCTTCCCTTTGAGGATGTAGCATCTTCCTCGAGTGGTTGTCATGGAGATGTAGAGTTTGAGGATGCCGACGCCTTAACGATCTGGAGTAAGCTTTCCAATCTTTTCCCACTGACTCCTTTTTCATCACTTTTCTAGTTAAGGGTAATTATTTGTCTGATTGATTCTCAGACATCAGGACCTCAACCTTTGGCATTGGCGATTGCATCGTCAGACCCTGCTGTGCCCATGACCTCAACTGTCGGGGGTGAAGTTGCCGTAGTTTGAGAGTTTGCAGGTGAAACCGCGTCGGGACCCTCCTTGGTGACGTTCATCCCCAAGTATGTGTCCTTGTCCGAGAGTGATTTCGAGCCCGATCAAAAAGTCCTTTGCAGACTTCGGCCTGCTCGCCAATGTGCCAAGGTGAAAATCTAGAAGCTGATCTCTCAAACGCCCATGGTTGAGATGCCGACCAAATTACAGACTCTGTGCAACTTGATTATGCTTCTAGGATTTGATGGATTTTACTATCATGGTGTTTATGACATAGTCAAGCAGGTGGTTTCTGATCCGGAATGACTGGGTGGTTTCGAATCTTGCCTTTTTGATGTGAAATCTGAAGCCTACCTTTTCGCAACCAGACAGCTTTGCCTAATAGTGGCTCATGATCAAGCCGTGGTAGTTGCGAGGCTCCAGGGAGAAGTCATTGAGCAGCGTTCTCACCTGGAAGTGCTGAGTAATGGGATACAGCGACTACATTAGGAAGTGGCCAACGTTGCTGCCATTATTGAAAAGGGGAGCGACGAATGGAGGAGGAAATGACGGTGAGCAAAAAGCCGGCCCTAGAGATGGTAGAGTTGTGGGCTGGTGCAGAAGCTGAAACGACCTTAATAAAAAATCTTTCTCATACAATCGTGGATTCTCACCAGTGCCTGATAAAACTTTGTGAATCCACTGGAAACCTCATATAATAACCTTTCACACTAGAGGAAGCTCCAGATTGTGTATATCCTTCCTACCAACTTTATTATGGAATAAAGAAATATTTATCCTCAATGCTCTTGTCGTCTTCTCCATTGATAGAAATTATTTGGCATGATCGTTGCATATGTTAATTCCCCGAACATTGAATAATCAGAGTTCGGGACCATTGATAAAAATAAAACGAGCTCTATCTTTTTCCTATACCATGGGATCTTATGAGCATAGTTTGACTATTGCTAAGGATTTATAGAAAATCCCTACAAAATTTTCTGTTTCTTCTTTTAATACCCTGATTTTTCTTGGGCCCATTTAGTGTGGACCCAGAGGGTATGTCCTGACTTTTTCTTGGGTCTCCCTTTTCGGGTTTACATCCTAACAGGCTTTTTGCATCTTTTCTTGGGCGGTTAAATGTCCAACTATCAAGACTATCGTTACTGATGTTTTAGGTTGAACAACTTTTCCATATATAGTGGGGAAAAGGCCCTGATGGGGTTTGGCTGATCAAAAGATGTCTCAATACTCTTCATACACACGTGGGGGGAAACATGTTTAAATTTGAATGACATGAAGGGCATGTCTCAAGGCCTGGGAGCTGCATCGGCATACAGAGGTAGGAGGAGCATCGCCAAACGAAGTCTTGCCTTTGGTAGACAGGAAAGGGGCGATCAATATGCAGAGACACTGAGGGAATGGTATGAATTGTCTTAAAAAGGTGTCCTTAAGTCTATGACTCTCCATTTCTGATGGCCATATGACTTCATGAAATTCCATCTCATTGAAACAACCATGGGTGGCTTGGAGAATTATGAAAACCACTGGGGGTAGCTTGGAAAGGGTATGTGATGTATGAAAGGTTTGGAGAACATTTTTATCAATAAAGAGTGTGGAAGCAAGGTTCAGTACCTATGCATTTATTTAGAATAAAGGACAATTAGGTCTTGGCGCAGTTTAAAGTCAAGCAGCTAGGACACCATCTAGAATGGAACGACTTCTCCTGGTCCTCAGTAATCTTGTCAGAGGCGTTCCACCATATTCAGGAAGGGTTGTGAAAGAGATTGTTAAACTATAACTCAGAGGGTTTCCGAATCTCGGGATAGACATAGGGGCTCGGAGGCCAAGAGGCATACGGAGAGAAACATTGCCAAAAGAAATCCTACCTTTGGTAGATGGTCTAGGGGAAGTCAATATGCAGAGCTGCTGAGGGCATTGTATGAATAGTCATATAAAGGTGTCCTTAGGTCAATGATTTCATTCCCCCGACAGCCAAGCAACATCAGGGAAGTTGAAATTTGGGACCACCAGGGGTGGCTTATGAGAGTCCAGCTTTTGCTGAGTATAGAGTATGGTTTATGATGAAAGGGTTCCTGGATATGGGGAAAACATCTAGCCTAAACATTCCGAGAATTGGTGAAGTAATCCCTACTCACTCAGGTGTGAGATAGTGGCTTGTGTCGGTCTGACCCGTGCACTAAAGGACAGCGAAAAGCCTCTGTTCCATAAAGAACCCGTGATGGGTTTGACCATGAAGTTTAGCATTGTGTGGTAAAGACGAAGATATTTTTTAATGGATGTTGTGCAGTTTAGTGTCATGAAGCGAGGACGGGGGGAATTTTTTTTTCCTTTACCAATTTTGTGCAGTTTAACATCATGCAACAAGGATGATTGACCGTGGAGGTTAACTTCGTGCGATGGGGACATAGTTAAAAAGGCCGCTCTTGATTAAAATGTAACTAGGCCAGAGTATTCTGGAATGTGCAAGAAGTGGAGGGTGGTTGATGGTGTAAATCATGGTTCCAGGGCTTCTTGGATCATGAGAGATGACACGGAGGCTCTGAGGCTGGTATGCATACGGAGCTAGGAAGAGTATCGCCTGGCGAAATCTTGCCTTTGGTAGACGGGCCTGGGGATATCAATAAGCAATGCTGCTGAGGGAATGGTATGCATAGTCATGAAAAAGTGTCTCCGGGATGATGAATCTCCACTTCCGATGGCCATGAATGGTTATTAAGATCCACAATTATATGGGCCACGAAGTCTGTCATCGGGGTGGAAAATGTCTGAACATGTCGAGCGTACTCGGCCTTGGTTGATGTTAAAGCGTGGAGAGCTCCATGCACTGATTTATTTTGCGTGTGGGGGTGTACCTTTACTCCATGTAGTTTAACATCGTGCAATAAGGATGAGGTTCTCGTAGTTTACCAGTCATAGAGCTCGTACCATTGGGTGACTCTTGTTGTAGTCCCTCGAAGGATAACTAGGTCAACATGTTCTGATATACTTGGAACAAGGTGGAGGATGAAGGTTGTAAACTGCGACTTTGAGTTTTCCCGGATCAGGAGGTGTGGTGTGGGGCTTTGAGGCCGGTAATCGTACGAAGCTAGGAAGAGTACCGCCTAAGGAAATATTATCTTTTGTGGACGAGCCAGGGGCTATCATTATGCAGAGCCGCTGAGGGAATGGTATGCATAGTCGTACAAAGCTATCCTCGGGTCGATGACTTTCCACTTCCGATGGCCGTGAATGATTATGAGGATCCAAAGTCACTCATAGTGCAGTGTTCGGTACGTGGGGATAATGGTGTCTGAGTATACAGGAAACATCTTCACTGCAATTTTCTGTTGTGTCATAGTTGCCTAGTCTTGGATTAATGTTCATTGATGTAGGTCGCTACGTGAACCACCGGTGGACATATAGGCTAGCCAGATAGGGATACCCTGGAGACACCTAGATGTGAAAAGTGGAATGAACTTGTAAGCCACATCACCATAAACATCTAGATCAGGAGGTATGGTATGGGGACCCTGAGGCCGGTAAGCGTATGGAGCTAGGAATAGTGTCACCTGTGGAAATCGTGCATTTGGAAGACGAGCCAGGGGCTATGATTATGAAGAGCCGCTGAGCGCATAGTATGAATTGTCGTGAAAAGGTGTCCATGGGTCGAGGACTTTCCACATCCGATAGCATTGAATGGTTATGATGATCCGTAATTATCAGGGTCGTGGAGTCTGATGTATGGAGAGGATGAATCTAAATGTACAAGGAGTATCTCCATCTCGTATCGCCATGTGTCTTGGGTGGGTCGCGATGATGTCCGTGTAGTTTAACATCATACGGTAAGGACGAAGTCCATGCAGTTTAACATCATGCCGTAAGGACGAAGTCCATGCAGTTTAACATCCTACGGTAAGGACGAAGTATACACCCCGTGCAGGTCTGGTCCGTACACGGGGGAAGGGGGCATTTTTAAATTTATTATATGTGCAGTTTAACGTCATGCGGCAAGGATTCAAAGTACAACCCGTGCTGGTCTGGTCCGTACACGGGTGAAAAGGGATCATTTTTAAATCTTGTTATCCGTGCAGGTTTACATCGTCTGGTAAGGATGAGGATTACACCTCGTGCCGGTCTAGTCCGTACATCGGGGGAAATGGCATTTTCATCATTTATTCAGGGGACGGTCTAGGACGGTGAACCTTGGAATCACTATGTATACTGAAAGGGCAGGAATGAAGCTATACTTAGTTCTCTGGAAGAAGTACACCCCATGCAGAGCTGGTCCGTACACGGGGGAAGGGGACATCGTCTAACTTTTATTTTATTTCATTTGGAGGTGGCTGGGCTAGGTCAGGGAATCCTGGAATCACTACGTATCCTACAAGGGAAAAAATCAAGCCATACATGGTTCTCTAAAAGAAGTACACCCCGTGCAGGTCTGGTTCATACATGGGGGAGAGGGTCATTGTTAAAACTTCTTGTCCGTGCAGTTTAACACCGTGCGGTGAGGACACGAGATACACCCCATGCAAGTCTGGTCTGTACATGGGGTAAGGGAATTTTTAACTCTTATTTGGGAGTGGTTGGGCCAGGATAGGGGATCCCAACATCACTACATATCCCGCGGGGGAATGAATCAAGCCGTACGTAGTTCTCTGATATCCATGTAGTTTAATGTCATGCAGTGAGGATGAGGAAGGCACCCTGTGCAGGTCTGGTCCATACATGGGGGCAAGATGCATTTTTAAATTTTATTATCCATGCAGTTTAACGTCATGCGGTATAGATGAAATCCGTACAGTTTAACGTCTTGTGGTTAGGAAGAGGGGTATTATTGGATTCTGTTCAGCTTAACGTCATGCGGTGAGGATGGAGTACTCTTATTTTAGGGTCATAGAGTTTGGACCATTTGGTGCTTGGTAATTTAAATTCATGTAGCTCGGACGAACTCCATGCAGTTTAACATCATGTCATGAAGACTAAACTTGTACACCTTTAGTTATTATGAAAAATACTTCTTCATAAATCTTTCATTTGTAGGAGCCGTGGTGACTTGCTCGTTCAGGAGATCAGTGTATATGCTCCGTTGGAGTAGACCTTCTGTACAACGTATGGTCCCTCCCACTTGGGTTCTAGCTTTGGGGGCTTCTTTCCAGGTATCATTAGGGTCCATAGGACCAATACCAATTCTCCTTACAAAGAACGACCAGAGGAGAACCTTTTTATTGAAGGCTCATGCAATCCGATTTTGGTAGACTTCTAGATGGTGAAAAGTGTACAACCGCTTCTCGTCTAGTTGTTCCAATTCACCTAGACGCTTTTCTGACTGCTCATCATCCGATAATTTTTCATAGATGGAAACATAGATTGAGGGAATATGGAGTTCAATGGGAAAGACCGCCTCTGTTCCATACACCAATGAGTACGGGGTGGCCTGAGTAGCGGTGCAGATTGTGGTTCGATAAGCCCACAATGCATGGAGGAGTTTATCCGACCCTGAATTTTTGTATTTGTCCACCATTTTATGGAGGATGTTCGATGGGGTCTTGTTGAAAGCCTCTATCTATTGGATGGCCGCTTCATGGTAGCGTGATGAGTGGTTAGCCTTGATACCATACTCGTGGTATAGTTTCTCGAATTTAGCAGAGCAGAAGTTGGTGCTGTTGTCCGTCAGTATGGTGTGAGGGACACCAAATCTGGTGATGATATTGGTCTTCACAAAGTTGAAAATATTTCTTGCCCTGACTTCCTTGAGGGGTATCGCTTCTGCCCATTGGGAAAATAAGTCAGTTTCCGTGATGATATACTTCAGCTGTTTGGTCGTGGAGGGAGGATATTGTCCCATGACGTCCATCCCCGAAATGACAAACGGCTAGGAGTACTTCGCTTGATGAAGTAACTCCAGGGGTTGGTGTATGAAGTAGTAATGAATCTGGAAATAGTGTCATTTTACGGTAAAACACTCGCAGTCTTGTGCCATTGTGGGCCAGTAGTACCCAAGCCTCCAAACCTTGTGGGAAAGCTTGGTCCCCAGTTGATGTGCTCCACATATTCTGACATGTACTTCATTCATTACGGCAGCGGTTTATTCTCCATCAAAGCGTATGAGGAGCACTCCATCAAGGACTCATATTTAGAGGACCTCTTACTGACCCGCACCGCCATATTGGACAAAGTGGATTTCCCTTCTCCGTATTTGCTCTCGTTCAGCCCTGTCTGATGGATGTTCTCCCCATTGAAGGTAGTTTGAAATGGGGGTCATCCAGCCGGTGGCAGGAGCATATGTCTAGGGGACAGAACTGACATCGTGGATTTCTTCTGACTTGGTCTAAACAAATTGCAATACCATTCGATGGTGAGCAATACTGATAAATTTTTCATCCCAGTCTGGGTCAGCTAGGGATGTGGTCGTGTTGGCTAATGCACCAGCCTGAGCATTCTGAGACTGGGGAATATAGGTCAATGTTGGTTCTACGGAGAATTCTGCCATTAACCCCTGAACAGTGTCAAACAGGGGGATCATCTCCTCATTTTTAAAAGAATAGTCACCATTGACTTCCTTTATGAACAGTTTTGAGTCACCTTTTACCTTAAGGTGTTGTACTTGTGCCAGGAGTGCGAGTTCCAGGCCTGCAATGAGAGCATGATATTCTGCTCCATTATTCGTGCACCCCTCTGATAGGAGGAAGGAATATAGAAGGACTGAATTGTCTGGGGACACGAGTATTATCCCCAAACCCACTTTGTTGAATCTGGGATCCTCCATCCTTTTCCTGGTTGGGCTTCAGGACGCACCATCGAAGTACATTTCCAATGCTGGTAACTCCTCTCGAACCGAGAAGATGTCTTCATCAGGTAGCTCGACGTCCAGTGCAGTGGTACCTATCAAAGGGTGCTCTACTAGAAATTATGCTAATGCATGAACCTTGATGGCTTTCTGAGGCACAAACCAGATGTCAAACTGTTGCAGGATGACCGCCCATCGGGATAGACATCCGGTTAGCATCGGGCGGCTGAGGATGTACTTGAGCTGGTTACTCCACGAGATCAAATGGAACTCATGATGCTACATATAATGTCGTAGCTTTTGAACCACGAAGACCAAGGTCAAAAAACTCTTCTTGATATTTGAGTATCGAGACTCCGCATCAATCATTGTTCGACTGAGGTAATAGTGACTGTTTTCACATCCCATGTCATTCTTTTGTGCGAGGAAGGCTCCCAGAGACCACTATAAGGACATTACGTACAATATGAGAGGTCTTCCTTCAACCGGGGGCAAGAGCACCAGTGCGATTAAGAGATAATTCATCATGTTGTCGAATTACTCTTTGCATTCATTCTTCCATTGTTACGTGACCCCTTATTCATTAACCTGGTGAAGGGAAAACATTTTCCAGCAAGGTTGGCTATGAACCGCCTAATATATGTTAGGTTCCATTGGAATCCCCTCAACTGGGTGAGATTTCAGGGAGGTGGTAACCTAATTATATCCTTTGTCTTCTCAGGGTCGACTTCAATGCCATGATGGTGTACGACGAAGCCAAGGAATATCCATGAGGTAACCCAAAAGGTCCACTTCAAGGGGATCATCTTCAAGCTATGCTGTCAGAGTTTGCTAAAGATGGTCTCAAGGACTGACAGGTGATCCGAGCGCTGTTTGGACTTGACCACCAGTTCATCCACGTAGCACTCGACGAATTTCCCTAGGAACAGTTTTATGATCTGATTCATGGCACGCTGATATGTGGCACCAGCGTTCTTGAGACCAAAGGGCATGACCCTGTAACAGAATACCCCTTGAGGGGCCCAGAAGGTAGTGGCTTCATCGTCTACTTCATCCATCCAAATTTGATTATATCTAGAATAGCCATCCATGATGGATAGAGCCTCGTACCCGGCCGTCGCATCGATTAATAAATCGGCGATTGGGACCGGGAAATCATCTTTCAGAAAATGCCGATTTAGATCCCTGAAGTCAATACAGATGCGGATTTGTCAATTCTTTTTCTTGATTGGGATGATGTTGGTCAACTAAATGGGGTACTGGACCTCTCGAGTTAAGCCTGCTTTAATGATCTTGTTGACTTCAGCCATTATTTTGGCGGCATGTGAGGGATGCGTCCTTCTAGCGGCTTGTTTATAGCCCCGATGGTCATCTGGAAGACCCAGATGATGCGTTGCCACTTCTGGGGTTGAGTCCCGGCATTTCTGTGTAATTCCACATGAACAAATTCCAATGTTTCCTCAGGAAATAGCTATATACCTCATGCTCCTCGGGGGACATGGCTGCACTGATGAGAGTAGGCCTCGGTTCTTCCTCAGTACCCAGGTTTATTTCCCTATGCTCGTCCACCATGGCGGAGATACCCTCCTCAAATGTAGGAGGTGCATCCATGAGATCTTACCCCTCTTATTATCCCAAGTCCCCATCTTCTTGATCCGATAGAGAGAGAGTTTCTGGTCCGAGCCTTCGAGGGTTTGAGGTAGACGCATCGTGGGCATCCCCGCTTGAGTATTCATCCCCAGATCGAGGGTGGGCAGACGTTCCCGCATTTTCATGCTCGGTCATCATGGCTGAAGTTAGGAGGACAACTGAGTCCATGTCCGCACTTGAACTCCTACTCTCAACATGGTTGATGGACAGGACATAATCTCTGCCAAACTACATGAGGAGGTTATTAGGAACCATTTCTAGGCCATTTGAAGCTGGGATCCAGTCAACACCATCGACCTGTGGCTTCTTCTTCTTTTGCTCATAAAACCCGACGTCAATGTAATGTGACTCGGAGATCTCGAAAGGGGACTTGTCGGCGTGCAATGTTCCACTTTTTCCATTGAAGCAGTACTTGATACACTGGTGGTAGGATGAAGGAATGGCCATCTGCTTATGGAGCCACGACATTCCCAGTATGGCATTGAATGATGTGCTCTGTTGGACCATTAGGAATTTCGTGCAGGCTACCAGGTCACCAAAATGGGTCTTCAGCTTAATTTGTCCCATTTGTTTCTGCTCACTCTTATTGTAACCCAACAAAGTTATGGCCGAGGGAATTAGGTCTTCCACACAGCAGCCCAAATTATGAAGTGTCCATAGAGGAAGGAGTTTATCTCCAGAGCCATTGTCTATAAAGACTTTTCAGATCTCAATAACATTCAGTGTGCTGGACACATATAGTGGTCTGATGTGTCCTTGAATGATGGAATCTTCATCCTGATCAGTGAAGGAAATCACCACACTTCATTCAGTCGGGTCAGTCGTTGTCCGATAAATATTAGCGGTAGCTACCTCAGCTTGAAACTCCTGGGGGCTGATCAAATCTTTTATAAGCCCCTCTCTGAGTTCTACTGACAGACTCAGGGCATCTAGGATGGACAGTTTGGCTGGTACCGCTGCCAGCCACTTAAGGATATCGTATTTCTACTCCAGCAGTCGACGCTTCTCCATTGGCGGGAGAGTCTTTGCGGGTTCTTTGGGAGCTGGAGATGTGACGAGGAGGGACCGACCGTGGGGCCAGATATCTATAGTGTTCCCGGGTTTTGAGGACATGTCCTGAACGGTCTGTTTGTGCGCACTAAGAGGCCAAACACTTGTTCCTCCTCTAGTGGGTATCGTAGAACAACAGGGCTAGAGTGGCTGCTTGTGGGGGTGGATGAGCATTCTTTCTTCTGTTGAGTCCATTGAAGGGCTCTCCCACGACTTTCTGTGATATTAATGGTTTGGGCTGGGGTCCAACCGCATGGTTGGTTTCGGCCGCAGCTGCATCTCCCCTGGTATCACCTACCTCTACGATTCCTCATCCCGGCTCCTTGTGCAGGGAACTCAGGTTCGTAACCATACCCTTCATCAGGGAATGATTCCATAACATGGATGATGTTAATAGAACCAAAGATTGGCTCTTCATCCTATGACAGGTCAACCTGGTCGGTTGTCCCTGATGGTGCTGTTTGGTGGGTTGGTGCTTGGGGCACCAAATTTAAGGACATATAATTTACCAGGGTTGGGACTAACTTTAGTCCCATAGCGAACTGCTCCTCTTTCGATTGTTTACTCCTTCTTCGATTACGCCTAGATGACCAACTCATTGGGGTTTGTGAGGTCGATACGGTCGGCTCTGCGGCTTCATGGGTGGTTGCTGGCAACACCGGCTTCTATAGTTGAGTTCTGAGTATGACCTCGGCTCGGTTTATAGTCTTCCGAGTCATCCAGTTGTCATATTTCTTCCCCTACTTACTGGTGACTTTCTACCACCCCTCCTCTTTGTCGGAGTCGGTGGTAGAGATACATGCCACATGTGCTGGGATTGGTCCCAACTTGACCTTCCTGGAGTCTACCATCCTCTTCCAGAGTACTTTGAAGACAAATCATTCTCGGATACTGTGCCCCAACATCAGATGGTAGGGGCATCAATCAGTCCTGTCATCGCGGCCAACCTCTTCAGGTTTCCTCGGCTCCAGGAGGCGGAGAAAGTTGCAGTTCATGGTGGAAATGAAGTAGATGTATACTTGATCGTCTTGAAATGAGTATACTTTTTGTCTTCATTCCTCAAACTGGTTACTCTTCGGTCCTCACTGATCGTCCCGTTTTGGCGGAGGTGGCCGCTGATATGCAGGAGGCCCTTGACGATTTAGGGGAGGCCTGAGCGGTGGAGCGGTTACAGAGGGTGGCTTGAGTGTGAAAGAAGATGGTTCAGTTCTAGGGGAAATTCGCAAAAGCCTGCGAGGCAATTTGGGACTTCGAATTAGTCTGCTGTAGGGTGTCCTCAATTCTCTAGGCAATGACTGATAGATGGCAGAAGCCAGTGGTGCACTCCACTGGTATGAGTGTTGTTCGCACCACATCTGGATGATTATCGATGCATATGGATAGCATCTCATCTTGAGGCATTGTATTGTTAAGGGAATAGGTCATATCATTCCATCTGGTGATGTAATCTGATCCCCTATCATTCTCCCTCTACTTGCAGTTCATGAGATTGATGACCATTGTTTTAGGCAACGTTGAGCTAAAGTGGAACAAGAACTGCTGCCGAAGGTCTTCCCATCTTTTTATTGACTACGCTAGCAGACTCGTACACCAGAGGAAGGAAGATCCTTGAACGGTCCGTACGAAGTATCTGAGTTTTACTGCTTCTTGTTTCTCCGGAGTTCCCATCATAGGGTCCCAATAGGATGCATAGTGCATCCGATGCTGTTTCGGATCGCCTGATCCATTGAAGATAGGGAATACAAGTATCCCAAAATTGGGTGGAGGAGGTGTGTTGCTCACCCATTCTGGGTAGTTTTTCTGCTCTGGACGTATCAGAGCGCGTCGACCTTCCATCGCTTCTAATCGAGATGTTAGTGCCTCGATGGTGTTGGTGAGACCCTGGTTTACATCCTGTTGGTCCCGGCCCTGGGAAGCCATAGCCCGATGCATTGCCTAAGGATCCGGATTGGCCGGCACTGGTGCTGCGTGTTCCGTTTGTGGCATCTTCCGAAGGTTCACGTGTACTCTCTCTGATTGCTTCCTGAGTGCGGGTAAGTCTTGGTATTCATCTGAATCAACGTTTATGTAGTTGGACGGGCCGGACGCCTCGTTGGACAGGAGCCCTGACCGTGTTTCATTTTTCGGGACAAACCTTAGTCTTTGAAATTCACTTACTGGGAGTGCATGATGCGGCTCCTCATGGGATGCACCATCAATAAGATGGTTCATCTGGAGTAGCTCAGTGTTAAGCCGCCTCAATTCTATCATCTCCTCTTCATGTCAGGCGAATATTTCTTTGAGCATGAGTGGCTCATTTTTTTCAAGAGAACGAGGGGGGTTAAGGGTAACCGGTCCTTTGATCTTATACTTATTAGAAGCTCGTAGGGTAGGCTGAGGAGGTTTGGCTGGAAGGATGGCCATATTTAGGGCGGCACTCTGGTTCTGGGTGTGCACATCTTGTGGTTTGTTTTGAGTCACAGCATTACCGGAACTATCTTCTCCCGATACCTCTTAATTTGTAGTATCTCTGGTGTCACCTGTGGGGTTAACATCTTTGACATTGATAGATGCATATTGTGGGGCGTAGAAGATGTCAACTTCCAAATGGGAAGAGGATCTCCCGCATCTTCTACTGGCCTTCCCTTTCATGACCTGGGATTGCCTTCAGGCTTCTTGACGAAGCATGCCGCGGAGAGTTCTTTGATGAGACCTTACAATCCGCCTTCCTCTTGGAGGGGATGATGATTCAAATGACGGGTTAGGACGAGAACCTCCTCTTCTGACTGTCCTCCCTAGATGAGAGAATACTGATTCTCATGGGGGAGGTTGTTGGTGAGGGGGTAATGATGACCCCAGCCCTGAGGGATGGGGTTGGCTCCATTCCTTGTACATTGAGTCTCTTCCCGGTTTTATTGGACTTACAGGGGAATTTGTTGTTAAAAATGACCCCCACCCAGCAGGTTGGGGTTGACCTTGGATTGCAGAAGTGGCTGCGGCTATCGCTACCTGCTTGATCATGCATGCCCCCATTCGGGGGTGCACTGGATTTGGTTTTGAATTCACCAGTGGATCAATCCCTTATGGGCAGGCAGGAAAAGATCGATGATTGGCCTCTCTTAAGAGAGAGGCCTATTGTCTGCTCTCTGTGGCCTGATTCTGGAGTTCTTGAATGGTTCGTTCCCACCGGGACTGACTCTTTTGGGACATACTCAAGGCCATAAATTGTTGGGTGTGTTGCCTTTCCTGAAGTGGGAGACCCCTCGATTGTCGTCTTGACATGATGATGATGCAAGAAACTATGCTGAACGGGTTCTTCTGGGCGGGGAGCGGAGTGAAATTCAGAGCTCCATGTTCTCCCCACCCCCTGATATGGACTCCCATCATATTGTCACCGATGAGGCGGCGCAGCTGGTGCAGCACACGGAGGCAGGCTATCTCCATGTTTCCTTTACGCCTCTCGGGTCGTTGTTTCCATGCTAAAGGACGAGATTCCATGTCGATGTGACGCAAGAGGTCCCCTATTGTCTTAACATGGTCTACAGACTCGTCGTAGGGTAGGAAGATTGATTTTCGTCGGCGGAGGGTTGTCCATATATTATGGTGGATGTCGTGCAATTATTATTCTGACAATTCTCTGCGTATGTCGAACTGAGAGGTGACCGTAGGCTAAAACATAACTGGTATATCATCCCTTGGCGGTCGTTTCCTCAGGTGCAGCATATCAGCATATTCCTCCGCTAGTGACACCTCTACCTGGTTGGCCCAACTAAGGCAATCACTTCCAATGTGGTCAGAGGCAGTGGGGATGGTAGGTGGTGGATCATTATGTGGGCAATTCCGAGGTGGTTTATAGGATGAAAGCGAACCTGGACTATCTCCTGATTGAAGAAGGATGTCGTTGGTGACTAACTGGGAATCTGACATGCTTGATCCCATCCTTATAAGTGGCTTGGCATACAAGGGCTTTTCAGAGCTTGATTCGACAAGAGGGGGACCTTCCTATCGATATGATAGGTCATCGCGGGGAGGACCTCCGAAATGACATCCATAATGGTAAAGACTACCATTACTGCTTGATTATTCACTACATAGAGGACTTTTGCAGTGCACACCGTGGAGAGGACCTCCAAGGCATGTCGTAGCAAGGGGGAACTTCTGGCTACGTAGCGTCGTTACAGGGAGGCCCTTCACAATAACATCCATCATGGTGAGGATGACCATCATGGTTTGACGTTCGTTGTGCATACTGGGGAGGACCTTCAGGACACACCGCAACAAGGGGAGGACCTTCTTGTTTCTTGGGGCCACTGCGGGGAGGACCTTCACAATGGCGGCCGTGGTGGCGAGGACTACAATCACAGCTACGTCAATGGAAAGGAATACCATTACTACTGCCGCAGGGAGCATATATGCGGGATACATCCTGGGGAGGGCCTCCAGAATGTACTGCAATGATGGGAGGGACTTCTTATTTCTTGACATCTCTACGGGTAGGACCTCCGTTATCAGGGTGGAGAGGACTAACCTCGTGATCTGATGCCTGGCCGCATGGAGTTCCGTTGCAGCGTAACCCCTAGAGTGGACCTTCAGAGCATGCTACGACAAAGGGAGGACCTTATTGTCATCATGAGACGTCACTACAGGGAGGGCCTCTGCAGTTTCGACTATGATAGCAAGGACCACTATCATAATCTATGGTCCCACTGCATGGAGAGTGATTACAGAATATACCCCGGGGAGGACCTTCAGGGTGGACTGCAATAAGTGGAGGACCTTTTTGATGCTCTATATTCTAACCACATGGAGGGTTTCCGTGAATCTCATCAAAATAGGATCTCTCGTGATCGATAATTATATGCCCACGGGGGAGGCCCCCACAGGTGATCTGGGGAGGACCTTCAGAGATACTGGTAGAAACGTTGTGGGGAGGACCTTCACAACTGCTACTGCAACTCCCATAATATGGTAATGGGTGGGCAGGGTTCTGAGCCTGCGATGTGTTCTTAGTGGTATTCGGAACCCTAGCTTATAGAAGAGCGGAGTCATCAACTCCCTCTCTTTTTTCCGACTACCTTAGGCATGCTCAGGGTGATTATTTGTGGCCAACATGGACCGTCTTCTGTTGACAACGTCCTTCATATTTGGGTCCCTATCTAATTGGGTACTGTGATGCTGTCGGGATACGCCAACGAACATCTTGACTTTTAGCAGGGATACATGCATGCTCTGGAGCATCCACCATGATGGATGGATGTCCCCCAGTTCAAACGAGTGAATCTGGTCGATCTGGTTGCCCTTACATCGCGGAATATGGCCAGAGACCCTCCCAGGCTGAAGTAGGGATGCTGATCTACTCTGACGCGGTTATCTCGTCTCTCAGATGAGTCGTCTCAATTGGGGAGATGGGCTTACAGGCTCGAGTCCTTACTATTTCCGCTGATGTAATTACATTCTGGAACGTTTGAAAGATATGATATAGGATCGATACATACTCCTCCATAATTTATAGGATATGTAGAGAGACATATTTGGCTAGAATGGGTATGAAGGCCCATTTCAGTATCGGAGTAGGAATATCCTACTCCGGTCCTCCGGTGGACAGTGGGTACTGACAATTCTCCCGTGTCAAGGTAGGTGAACGAATCTTCCCCTGTACCGGGATACGCTAGTTTATCTCTCCGTTTGTCGCCACATCAGGATGATGGACTTTACTTACATCTGCTTGGAGCTGGCCCTGCATATATTGGTTTCCCACCATCTCGAGTCGGTGGCCTTTTTTGGTGGGGAGACGTGCCCGCCTATGATTTTCCGCCACATCTGGGTTATGGGATTTGTTGATCGCCACCATATCAGGATGGAGGGTATTAGAAGCAACTACTAGGAGATGGTCATGCAGGTGCCGGGTCTCCACCACGTTAGGTTGGTGGGCTTCATGACCCTGGGCAGGGAGAGGTGCATGCCTGGTAAGTGTCGTCCTGTGTGAGCGACGGGCATGATGGAGTTTGGCGGGGATGCATGCCAGCTTGTATGATGCCTCCATGTCTGGATGGTGGGATCGGGAGGAGCGAACAGGTGTAGGTGCCTGTTCATGGTACATCTCCATGGTTGGGGAGGGGAGCTCTTACTCAGGGTCCAGGGTGATTACCAGTCCCTGATTGTACGTCTGCCGCCCATGTCGGGTGGTCCGAGGGGCCGAAGCTCGGGGAGCGTGGGCCTGATTCCTCGAGGAGACAACCTCCTCTGCGCGAGGATGTGGAATCGCGGCGTGACTGCAATTACATATGACGATGTGGGCCTTAGAGTGGAACCACTATTCGATGGGGATGAAGTCCTCAACGTCAGCCTCATCTGCCTCCCTAAGATAAGGGAGGTATGCATTTTCCCTTTCTGGGGATAGACTCCCGAAACGGTTGAAGACAACAACAGGGCATGTCTGGATCTGCCTTTGTGGCTTCTGCTGGGCAGGAGACCGACGAGTTCTAGCAGATTGAAGGGCGTGCATGGCCGCCTCCACCATTGGGAGAGTACAATTCACGTGGTACTCTAGAATCAGCGCATCTAAGACCAAGCATTAAAGACGTTGGGTGGGTGACAGGGTCCTCCTTAGGTGAGAAAGTCCTGTCATTGCATAGTTGGAAGCACACGCTTGTGAGTTCCTTTGGGATGCCATTGGATTGAAGGGAGATCTGAAGGTACCAACTGTAAAGCAATTTAACAAATACAAGAAGCAAACTCGTCAAAGCAACATCTCATGATCCCAAGTGTAGTTAATGACCTTTCTTGGACCTCCTTGTGAGTAAAAGGGCACACATGGTGGGATTAGGTTAAACTTTTCATTCATGGTTACAGATTCACATCGGGTTCACCATTTTTATTTCGTGGTTTCAGCCTCGAAACACCCAACGGTTCCGTATCCGATGATGCGTGGACCTGCTTTCCAAAGGCAGGTGTTCGCCGGATGGTCTGACCAGTGACACTTAAAAACTCACATTGGTCGATAGGATGGGAAGTCAGGCTCATCCCAACCTTTTGGGGGGAATTATTTCCTGTTCTGGGACTCTTTTATAGATTTAAGATGTATTCATATGTTCACGAATCTTTGGTTTATACCCAAACATAGTATCCACATATTTAACCCTTGATTGGAAATGGTCAGCTTAACTCAGGTGTTTGGAATCATTTATGCACAAGGTTTACCATCCCTCGTTGGATTAATGACCCCGAGGAGTCTAGACTCACTGAGACGGTGCTAGGAGCATCTTGGTGAACCGATGGGAAGATAGTCGGATCAACCGGTTAATGGGATTGAACCTCAGGGATGCTTCCTACGTACCCTGCCTAGGAAACAGGGATCAAAGTCCACGTAGTTCGAATTGGGGTGTCAGATAACCGACGTGAAGGTGGACCCGGGGGTCCGGTTGTGATCGGGCTTGAACCTTAGGGAGGCTTCCTACGTATCCATGTGGTAAGGAATCAATGTCCTCGTAGTTCACATTGGCTTGGGACTTTTGCTATGAGGTATCCCAGAATGATGGATTGGGGATTACACTCTGAGAAGGCCCATAGTGATAGATTGGGGCTTACACTCTGAGGAGGCCGAAGGTGATGGATTGGGGCTTACACTCTGAGGAGGCCCATAGTGATTGATTGGGGATTACACTCTGAGGAGGCCCATCGTGATGGATTGGGCTTACACTCTGAGATGTACCATAAAAGGATGTCATGGTCTATTCTTACTCTAACCCCACATGAGTCATGCTCGGTGAGAGAAACAAGAGGCAGCAGGGACCAACGGATCACGTTGTGAAAGGTGCGTCCATGAGAAGTGGAGTGGGGCTTATGCATAGGGTGGCACATAAAGTCGGGGCTCACTCCGAGATGGATTCTAATGGTGACAAAGCACAGTGGGAGAGGTAAAGGGGGTGCTTCTATGCCCATCTCATCTATTGCAGTGCATGATTTCTCCCTTCCAATGGGTATTTTACCACCCCCGAGGAGCCCTTAACAAGTGGAGGGGTGGAAAGGGGACTCCCAAGCTCAGACTCTACATTACCGTGGGAATGTGAACCCAGGAATTCTTCAGGAATTTTCTCAATGGTCAGGGAAACCCCTTAGCCTCTATTTGCTATGGGTATGTGAACTCAAAATAGTGTGATGATACGCCTGAGGGTTGCATCACACGGATCCGGTGGCTCTGGTGGAGGCCTCAGCTCGGGGCCGATGAGTAGGATAATGAGGGACTCACGGGGAATCAGGCTGGATTAGGAGGATCTTATGTGGATCAAGGAATGGGAACTCTGACGGTTTTGGTGCACTTCGTGTAGGGAAGTGCTACGCGGCTGGAGGGGCCGTCTGCATACAAGGAGGGTCCGCAGACTGACAGGCCGTCTGCAAACAAGGAGGGTCCGCGGACTGATTGGCATCCCGCGAACCAAGGTGGTTCGCGACTCCAGGATCGATCCGCGAACCAGGGTGGTCTGCAGAGGGTTCCATGCCGGCAGTAGTGGCCAAGGGCGGCACCGGAAAAGGCTCGTGGGTTGGGGCTTCTGCCACGTAGAAGGGTGCTACGTGGCACGACAGATTGAAAAAGAGGCATAAACTCCCTTGTCTGTGGGGAGTGCATCTATGGAGGGGCTATGGTTCATGATCTTCTCTTTTTATGTTATTTTGAGTTTGCGGTTCACAAAATTATTATGTGTTTTCTGTTCATTATTAGTTCGTTCCCAGGTTCATACCTGCTCTTGTTCGCGAACTGGAACATTAAAAGTCATAAGCCTTCCATAAAAATCCTTCCACCTGAATATGATCGATCTCCTTTCCATCCTCCTTCAATAAAAAAAATCCTCCTCTCCTTCCCCCCCTCGGTCTCATTTTATAGAGTGGGGAAAGAGATGTATCTGCGGTCACGTAACACCTTTTGTGGAGGCCCATGACTGAATACCCGGTTCACAGATGACTTTTTCAATCCGCAGTTTGTGGGGCATTAAACACTCCTCCTCCTCCAACTAAACTCGGGGAGTTCTTCGTAGCCACAGAGGGTTCTGCCTCCATTTCGCCAATGACAGTGGGGCAATTTGGGCCAACTAACCCAGCTCGCGACTGGGGTGGTTCATGTCGGTGAACCGGATTGGCGCCCACCCTGCTACGCGCCCACGAAGGGTCTCCACCTCCATTCTGCGAACGACAACAGTCCACGGAGGATAGACGCTTCGCGGAACTGGCCGCGCGTCGTTAACATTAGATCGTTCCGCAGACTGGTTCCTCCTTCTCCATCCTTGTGTATTGTCCACATTTTCCCATCCCTTTTAAGGGAAAATTGGGCAGAACCTCCCTTGAGTTAAAGGGGATCATCGTTCTCCATTACTGATTTTTCGGGACCCTATTGTAATTTATATATTGTTTACATTTGTGTTGTAAAATTTTCTAATTAAGGTGTTGTATCCACACTATACTATCTTTTATCATCACTAAAAGTTTGTAGACTTTTACATGTGATGAGACACACCTGAGGTAATGTAGAACACTGGTTCAGGGTACCCATGTTGTAGCATCTCAGTCAAAGTATGATAAAATTATATCAGAGGATATATTAATTTTCCATACTATTTGTTCATTTAAAAAATGTGAAACAACATGATATTTTATGATTAATTTTGTTTCAATTAAATTTAATTTGATTAATATGTTTCATTACCCGCAACAATATGTTTTAAATATCCATGATATATTTTTGATATTATTATTTAAACTTGACAGTATTATATAGTTTTTAAACATTGGGGAATAAATAATAATAACAGAATTATAAAAAAAATAATGGTATTCTATAAAACAAAAATATTTCTATAAAGGTATATATTTTTTTATAACATCTTTATATGTTTTGAAAATACTATTTTCTGAAAAAAAAAATTGTTTTTAATTTATTTTTATGAATAATAAAAAATGTAAATTATTCAAATTTTTTAAAAAATAATATATTATATTTTGATTAATTTTTGAAATAATAATGTCAAAATTGATTTATGATGATGTTTTCTTAATTTTATAAAATGTTAATTTTTTAATGAATATTTCAAAATAGTGGTTTTTAATTCAAACAATCATTTCATATATGGAATCTCAAAAAGAATTATTTGTTTAATAAATGGACTAAAAGAAAATATATTTCAAATATATATATATATGATATTTAGGTCACTCAAATATTTCTCAATTTTAATTGTTATATAAATACTTTTTAAACTTTGGAAACTTTTTTAATTCGAACACCACTATCTCATCACGTATGTGGGGTTTATTTTAAAATACAATTTTCCACATACGTGAATTTAATTTACAAAAATGGGTTCCATATATTGAATCACAGTAATTTATATTTTCTAATAACATCAACATAATCTTTTATCATCATGAATAGTAAAAGTAGATAAAATAAATTACGGCAGTTTAGGTGAAAATGAGTTTATTGTGGGAGGTTAATATATAATGAAATAGGGTAAAATTACCAATAAAAGTGAATAAAATCTCATATATGGGAAGAGTCTGGACATTTAATTTATATGTATCGATAATATAACATTTTGTATCATTTTATCATGTAAAAAACACGGGTAAAAAATATATTTTCAAAAATACCAACGGTTTCCTCTCTGCCACTTATAAAATAAAACACCTTCTCCTCTCATATTCACACATAAAAACCCCATTGGATGGAAATGAAATTCCCAAATCAATTCTATAAATAAATCCAAACAGCCAATAGTCCATGATGAGATCCTAAAACAAATCTATGAATGCTTTAGTTTAAAACTATTGAGGTTTTATAAAGAAGAGGTAACATTTTTTACAATGAATTTTGTTTTTTTCATTATAAATTATTAAAATATTCATAAATATTGATCATCTAATAATAATTGTATATCAAATTTACTATTTTTTTATAATGTCAATTTCATAACAAATAATTGTGAAGAGTTCCATCAAATAGGAAATGAAACTGTTGATCGTTTGTATGGTGGACTACCACCACCTGAACTGATGGTATTTATTTTACATCACCACCTCTCATGACTAGAAAGATTGATTTGTTAATTTTTATATAATATATTTATGATATTATGATAATTCTATAATTATAATATAAAAACTGCACATTTATATTCAATTCTGTGGGAATATTATAACATTGCTTGTATGTACGTTAGACTACCGCATCACAAAACAATGTTATTCATTAAAAAATTAAATGGATGTTACTAAGGTTGGGTTTAATAAAAATATATGATATATATTAAATAAAAATTATTAAACAATTACATTATTATATTTAATCTCTTTATTTCACTAATTCAATAAAATGGAATCAACATTCTTATGTACTTAAGACCCCCCATATCCATGAATGGATTATTTTATATTTCATATATCGATTTATGGATAATTCTAAATTAATTTATAATGAATATATATTATATTTATATCATTTTTTATATTATTTATATTATTTAAATGTGATCAAAATAAGAGAACAAAAAACAAAAAACAAAAATATAGAAGAAATATATTCCAGTTATTTCCTGAAACATGATTATAATAAATAATTATTAATAAAAGGTTTATAAAAGGTCATAATTAATTAATATATTGTATTATATATATATATGTGCGTGGTTGATTAATATATGAACAATAAACATATATTTATTACAGAGGTGTTCCAAATGTGTATTAAAAAAATGAGACTCATGGTAAGAATTTTTTCGCTTAATTTTTCTTTTTTTGAGACATATGTTAGGTGTATCCGGTTGATATGTAATATCAGTAATTTATTTATTATAATTTTATTGTAATATATATATATTTATATTATCTCATAGGGTTTTTATTCAATTTTAAAAAATTATAAAGTGTTTTTTGTTATTATCTATTAATTTATGACGATTATTTATGATTTTTCTTCCAATGATGAAATAAAATCATCTATCTTTTAAAAAAATCACAAATTTTATTCTCCTTTTGTTATTCTAGAAAAATAAACATTTTCCTTCATCTTTCTCTCCTTATGTTCTAAAATGTTTAAAATAATGTTTTTATGAAATATCATCTTTATGTTTCTCTTTGATCGAAAACAATTTTCTTTCCAAATCCATGTTTTAAAAAAACTGATTAAAATTTAACTGATATTCTCAAAAAAATTATTAAATAAATCATTACCCACGGTGAATTTTAAACAGTTTTTGAAAAAACTGATCTTCATATAATTTCCCAAATTAGGACCTTTTTTATTTTTCAAAAAATGTGAAAGGATTTTATGTTTTAACTTGTATAAAACGAAAAGAATTTTACACCATCATGAACCATATTTTATTTGAATCTACCTTTAGATTTTTTAAATTTTATATTAAAATAAAAATAATTTTGAAAATATTTGATGTTTTAAAAATTACTTTTCCAATTGGAAAGACTATTTTCTTCATTGAATGATGAAATTTATCTCTAAAAATCATTTTCTATTTATGATGACATCCTTTGATTATATTTATTCATTATGAGGGATATGAACTAAGGATACAATTATTATTATTTCTATTCATTCTATTCATTACAATTTCATTATTTCAATGAAATTCATTTCTCTATAGTGGGATATACAATAATATTAATCTTAAGAAATCCATTTTATTTTTTCATGGGTAATACTATGAGGAAATGATAAAATCATAATGCAATGTATTTATTTACTATATTTTATTCAATAATGAAATTTTAATGAACCCCATTTATTATCATGGGATATAATATTTTGAAGTGTCTGTAATTCCTTTTTGTCTTCATGGGTTCAAATATGATAAATGTTTTTGATCTTTTAGAACACAAATGTACAGATTTTGTGATGATTGGGACCTATATCTCCCTAAAAAGCATTTCATAATAGCTAATATCCCATGAGATAAATAGATATATAATAAAGAGGGAACCCAGTTTAGTAAAGGTATATATATTCAATCATATTCTTGGTATTAAACCTTGACTACTATAATGGTCTAGGAATTGAACCCAATTGACAATGAAATTCGTTGAAATAATCCTTGAAATACTAAGGAAACGATTTTCTATGCTTATATGTCTACCAAGAGAATATGTCATATGGAAATGATATATTCTCATGTTTCATGTTTACTGTTATCATAATGATTATTCTACAATTAACTACTAATATTTATGCCATGTATCATTTTTATAATCTATGATATGCAGGGTATGGCTTTCATATTTTATTCTCATGTTCTCATAGACTAATGATCATAGTTTGATGATATATCTATTGTTTACCCAAACTAAGCACCTAATATCTTCCATTATTACATTTCCTTTCCCAATGTTGTGATGAAATTTATTATATATTGTATTCCTATATAGGGTGAAAATTATGAAAAACATAGTTGGAGATGACATAGATCAGTTACGGACTTGTTTTTTATTTTTACAATTTTGAAATGGCACTAGAATTAAATGATTATGTAATGGATCATTCTGTTAATTAATTAATATTAATCTATTAATATTTAATACTTTTATTTGATAATATTCGGTCTTCATTATATTTAGTAGAATGAATTGTAGTTATCCATTTGAAATTGAGAGGAAAAAATATTAGTGAGAAATCATGGGATGTTTATAAGGATAAATATCAAGATATATCTATGTTTAAGTATATGGATGAGTCAATGTTTATAAAACTATCTTAGACTTTTGGTAATGTATAGTGAGAGTGTTCTAAATGAAATTGTATCCCTATATGGATACTATGGATGTCACTTTGGAATAGAGGTTCCAATGGGTAATAAATCCAAAAAGGGGTCATTGGGCCTGAATCTATCACCATATGGTGTAAGAAAATGGGCATTGCTTTACACATTATTTGACACTATCTAGGGATATTCTTTTGAAATTCAAAAACCCTTTATGAACCATAATTAAGGATTTTAATAATGACTATGAATGAACTAGGATAATCCATGGTGTCGTATATTAACAATAGTGTGTCATGATATAGATAACCTATATGTGATGTTTTAGTATTATGTGGTTCCACATTCTTATTATTGATTATTACACTATTATTTTTTGTTTTTTAATGGATATAACCCGAACGAACCATGAGAATATGGATTTTTGTAAAAAATGAAATGATTTTTTTCCTGATTAGTTATACAGTGTGGGAGATGGAATGAATACCTCATTTCTATTCTTACACATATTTCTCAAGATTGAAATAATGCTGAACATGAAAACTTTAAAATTTGTAAATAACATTATATTGAGTTCATCATAAGTAAACATCCACCTCATTTTAATAATACTTTTGATCCACTATTTTATGATAATTTGATAAATACTATTGAATATATATTGTCTGTTTTCTTATTTTCATATCATGATGAATAAATTTTTATTTCCATCATTTGAAAGGATAATAGGTTCAATTGTAGCCTCGTAATAATAATAAGATTCAATATTATATAATTCAAAACCTTTAATGGGAAGAGTTTAAGAACAAATTCTTCAATAAGTTATACACTCATACAATTGACTTGAAAATGGAGATGAAATCCCTTAAATTAAAGTATAATGATAATTAATATATTCATACCAATAAGTTAAATTTTTCATGACTTATGAGGTATCTGTATGGAATTATCATCCAACGTGAATATAAGGTTTATTGATTATTTAGTTTCTTATAACCATTCCCCTGAAGGTAGTCATCGACAATAGACTTCTATAGCTATGAATTAATCATTTTATGTGATCTCAATGTGGAAATTGATATCACAGTCACAAATTAATCTCATGTTTTTTAATGAAAAGGAATATATATTTCAAAGAAAAATATAAAAAACATAGAGAGAAGAATATGAATGTTCATTCATGCTCAATGTGTGGAATGAGACAAGGAGGAAATTTTCTATAGGGGACATGTTAATTATTTATGCGTGGAAATGAAGTTCATTGGGAAGTGAAATTTGAATGTGATGTGATGATGATAAAAATTAATAAAATAGAGATAAATATATACATAATGTACCAACCATGCTCTGATGTTTCATATACACAGAGTATGCACATTATTCTAGTCAGTTCCCAAATATGATGGTTAATGATGATGATTAACAATAAAAACCTCTTAAGATGAGATAAAAAGTGATATATCGTGTTATCAATATTTTTGAATAGGGATTTGATAACAACATGGGGAAATGTACGCTTACCTTCTAATCTAGAACTAATAATGTATTTTTCGACTCCAGATCTACCTATTCCTTCATATTTGTTGAATTTTATAAGGTAATAAATATTCTACCCAAATATATAGATATATAATTACTAATGAGAATCCATAGTGGTATGACGGTCACAACCTATGTATATGATTCCCCCTAGTTGATGTTTGTTGGAATTTTCATCCTAAAAATCATTTCATTCCTCCTCAGGTTTAATTTTATGTTATGGAAGGACTAAATTAGATTTTTTGACATAAATAACACATGTGTTGCTGAGTAATGGATGCCATTTTTTATATTCCAAGAAGGCTTAGATCTTATATCATATATATGACAAATATAAACATCGAATTAAAATTAAATCCATTGTATAGGAATTGATTCTTATTCATGAGGGGTATTTATCTCATATGGTTAGAGAGAAATTCAACATCAATGAAATTTATATTATTTGGGAGATTATTGTTGAATTTGTAATATATTTTCCTTATTATCCACCAAAAATAGAAGTTATGTTCTCAATGGTACTAATACATGGAAAAATACCTTTTTCTAAGACTCTATAGAGAATGGGCCTGATCGAGTTTTATGTCTTAAAGAAGAAAATCCATGAGAACTAGGAAGATGGGATCATTTTACCAACTCTGTCACCTTTGGGTAAACATATTAGTTTATAACGAAATAATGTACAAATGAAACTTTGTATTTATTATCAGGATTTGATCAAGATCACAACCTAGATTAATAATTTTCTACACCATATCGATGAACTATTTGATAAAATTCATGTATATCAAAACATTTCTATGATATATATCATAAATTCATTTTTAACACAGAGGATATACCAATAAAAATATTCTCCACAATGTATGAAATATATGAATATATAGGGATTCCAATATTCCTTACTAATGAGACCAATATTTTTTTATTTAATTACTATTGTTTTTAGAGATTACATTGAGTTGTTTGTGTTATACTTTTTAGATATTATTGTATTTTCATCAAAGTTAAGGAAGAGCATGAATATTAGTTAATAATTATACTAATTAACCAAAAGAATGAGACATTACATGACAAAGTAACTAAGTCTGATTTTTTAAGAAAAAATATTCATTTTCTAGGTCATATAATTCCATAATAGGGTTTGGTAGATACATAAAAAGATATTACTATTGAATATTATCCAAGACCAACCATGTTGACTAAGATCCATAGATTGATTATTTTAGACTGATATTGTTGATAGTTTTTAAAGTAGTTTCCTTGCCTCTTTAATCCACTCACCCTATTAACTAGGAAATTGAGCTATGTTCCATTAGATAGATGAATGGGAGGAATATTTCAATGAAATAAATATAAAATTAATCAGTGCCACTATGATTACGTTACACTTTTGTGGATAAGAGTTCGTAATCTATATTGTTTTATCCATGAATGTATTACAATGTTCTCTTATGAAGAATGACATGGTTATAGCTTATGCCTCATGATAATTGAATTTTCTTAAGAAAAATAAACAACTAATGGTTTAGAGTTTGGTACAATAATTTTACCACTATTGATTTGGAGACAATCTATTTTAATAGAAAAGTGTGATATATATATATATACTCATATAAACAATTAAAATATATATTCATATAGGAGTGTAATATGCACCATAGAATATGTTAAGATTTGATTAATGATTATGATTACTCTATACATTACCACCCAAGGAATGCGAACAAGGTCGCAGAAGGTTTGTGTCTAGTGGATGATGTAAGCTTATTTTTGATGAGGATAAAAATGATCTAATATTTCTTTATTTGAAAAAGATGGTTTTAGAAATCTTGATAGAAGGAGAGAAATATTATCCCTCAAAATTGAAGAATAATACATATATAAAATTGAATATTAAAGATCAATTAAAAGATGATGTAGAGATACAAAACATGGTTCTAAATGTTGTTACAATTACCCTAGATAATAATGGAATAATATGGTTTAGGAACTGTGTATAATATATTTCTGTTTTTTGTTATTAGAACAATACCATAGTTCTTTATTCACAATTAATCATGGAATTAAAAATATATATATAGATATTTATGTGTATTTATTGTGGGATGGATGAAGTGTGATATCACAAAGTATATATCTGGAATATTGTTATGTCACAAATTTATGTAGGAGATAAAAAAGAATAATGGGATGTTACATTCATTATCCATACCAGAATGGAAATGAAAAAAAACACCATATATTTTTTTAATATGGATCTTCTAAGAATCTAAGGGGAATAATACTCTATGGGTTGTAGTCAATAATCTTATAAAATCAATTCAATTTCTTTATATCAAGTAATATTTCCCTCATGTTTATATTTATTGGTTATACATTAAGTAATTTGTAAGGTTGCATGGAGTACCACATTACATTATAACTTTTTTGGATCCAAGGATTACATCTATGTTCTAGTGAAGTCTTCAGAAATATTTTGGAATGAATTATTTTTTTAAAACATTGTATCATCTGTAGATTTATGGTCAATATGAGAGAACAATTAAAACACCATAGGATATATTGATATATTTTTATATGTAGTTGAAAGTTTGTTGTGATCAAAACAATTTACAATACGAGTTTTTTTTTAGTAATATATTTTACTCGATAAATATGATTTATCCATTTAAAACCCTCAGTAGAAAAAAATTTAGAGATCCAACATTATGGATTGGTATTTTCGAAACAATGGTATTGGTATGGGGATAGATGAATAAATGGTGTAGAATGCTAGATCCATTCAGAAACACATTAATGTAGCTCAGAGTTGGTAGAAAAGTTATATTAAAAATCACAGGTCTGATATATAATTTGACGTTGGTGATAATGTGTTACTATTAATTTATCCATGGAAGAAGGTAACAAGATTTGGAATGAAGGGAAATATAACACCTATGTATTTTAATACCATAGAAATTATTCATCATATTGGGGAAGTAGCTAACCAGTCGGTGATTCAAACAAACCTTAATCATATTTTTTATGTTTCCATGTATCTCATTTAAGGAATCACAATCGTAAACCATCAAATGTATTTAACTCCGAGGTCATACCACTAGAGAATGATTAGTGTTATAAGGAATAATCGGTGGGATTTATTTGATCGTATAAATAATGTTCTATATGACAAGACCACTCATTTAGTTAAACGTTTATGATGAAACTATCAGTTTCAGAAAGCTATGTCAAATATTAAGGATATGTGGAGTCAAAAGAGTCCACATCAATTTTTATCTGATTAAAAAAGGTGAAATTCATTTAAATGAGTCTGAATATAACAAAACAAATTTTCTATAATATATTCTTTTAAAAAAAATTACCTTTCTCAATAGATTGTGTTACACGTAACACAGAGTTTTGACAAATTTTTATATAGTAAAATAATAATTTAAACACAACTCTTTCTATACATCCATTAAAATAAGAGGCATTAATAAGAATGACCACATTTTATATATTAATTATAACCATTTAATATAAAGAGATCATAATGATAAACATTAATTAATTTTTGGTAATGCATTTATATTTTTTGAGAAGGACATTTTCTCAAAATATGTTATTTTTTTATTTTGTGGACAATAAAAAAATTAAAATTTGAAACATATATGAAGTTAATTAGATAAAATTCACATAATTTTGGAAAATATTAATTTTTGAGGAATAATTGAAAATACAATTTTTTTTGAAAACATCCATTCATTTAAAGAAAATATAAGATTAATTTTTTTTAAATGATTTTATAGATATTATTATATTAATTTTACATCTGTAAATCCAATTTAGTTCATTGGAATATTTTTAATAAGTTATATTATTCAATAACTTTTCAATCATTAAAATAGTTTTTTTATTTTGAAAACCTCCTTCTCATCATGACATATGTTTTAATATTAATTTAATAATTTTAAATTCTATGAATAGAAATTGTAAAAATAGATTAAAAATTATGAATTATCATAAATTATATTCTCTAATATTTTGAACATAATTTTTTACCAAAATGAATAGTAAAATAAATAAAAATTAATGACTGTTGTTATAAGTAAAATGGGTTTTCTAGGGGGTATACTACAATGATAATGGCTATAATTACATAGAAACTATTATAAAATATATTTAATAAAAATATTACAATATTATCATGTCTATTTGTCAATAATGGGCCATTTTAAATTCTTTTCTTCTATAAAAAATATGGCTAAACATTTGTCTTTTAAAATTTATCAACTGTGTGCTCTCCCCTATATATAAAAAACTATTACTTATCCTCTCCAATTCACACTTCCAATCCTTTTATTCCATCTAATATCTTCGGAAAACTCTTCCTTATATCCCACACCATATCCTAGAGGCCTTTGTTGGCCTATAAATCCAATCTTGGAAGGCATTAATTTAAACCTATAGAGATTTCCCGAAAAAAGGTTAATGTTTTTAACTATGAATTTTTTGTTTTAATTTTCCTAACATGATAAAATACTCATCAATTATGTAGATATAATAAAAAAAGTGTATCGATTATAATTAGATGTTATTTTGTTAATTTTATAACCCATGTCTATCTCAACCTCTATAAAGTGGGAAACAGTAATGTTAGTCGTGTGTATGGAGGACTAAAACCTTACGAACTAATTTAATTCTATATCCATCACGATATCTAATAGTTTGATATAATGTAACACCCCATGCTTCAATGGTACACTTCTATTTGAATAATTCAATACCTTGCATGGTACACAACTTAGAATTCGACTCACCACGACTAATCAAACTAGCCATTATGAATAGTAATGACCACTTTTTGAAAATTTATAAATTAAATTTTTCAAAATGGACTTCATTTTTGGATTCAGAATATTAAAATTATATTAGGCTGAATTTTTGGTATTTTCATATAACTTGCAGTTTTTGATGAATAGTGAAAAGCACTACGTTATTGTTTGAAACAGATTTTTATTTGATTAATTATTATTTCTATTTAAACTTATTTTATAGTCAAAATAGATACATAATACTGATATTAGTTCAATATAATTCATTGGAGTCATTTTATAATAAAATTTGATGTATAAAATTTTATAGAACTTTTTAACGTCTTTACCCACCTTATAGGCACATTTGAAAATTTTCATAAAATGTAATTTTACCACTTATGTGATTTTTATTTCAAAAATACCATACATGCTTGACATCAGTATTTAAAATTTCATTCAATAGGATGAAAATAATTTTTGGTGAATAGTATCATATGAACTTTATTTTCCCTGGTTAAAACTAAATAAGTTAATTAAAGGTAACAATGATATTATAATTATCCTAACACATGTCCATATTCTATTTGATATGTTGTTTTTTACAAAAATAAACCTTAGGAATAAAAAATTATCATCTTTGATCCACTTGGATTATATTAGGTCATTTATTATTATTTTAGTTAATGAATAGTAAAAAGTGTAAAATTCAATGTTTAACAACTAAACCATTTTTAATATTGGGTTATACATAAGTTATATTTTACTATAAATATTCATTAAAATATTGAAATATTTATTACATCATGGTATTTTATTTATAAATTTTTTTCATTAAATAATTGAATTTATTTATAACATGATGATGATACGGTAATTACCTTCTTAATGATTGATTAAAATAATTAATATCATAAATATCAAAATAAATGTCAATTGAGACTGTTTATGCATTTTACAATTTTTATAGGCTAATATGACATTTTAGAGTTTATTTAATTTATTTTTTTAGTGATCATGTTTTATTGAATTTCACAAAAACCAAATACTAAATAGTGTCAAAATTGACATAAATGAGGTTTAAAAACAAATACTATATTATTATATGATATAATATTCCTAAAAATATATGTTACATACAATGGAATTATTTAATTATATATATTTCAATAATTAACCACATGAGGTTCTCTTGTCATTTTATAGAAAGATTATTAACCATGTAACATAAAAATACCAAAAGACATAGTAAAAGTTAAACTATTTAACTATGAATTGAATCTAAAATATAAAATTATGATGGTGACCTAAACTTGTCTAAAACCTATTTGTTGAGAATATTTCGACCCATCCCTACCTTATCCTTTAAATAAATCCATTTTTAAGAATTGGAAACCGAAAATGATTTTATAACAAAATAGCATTTCAATATTTTCTTAAAGTGACCCTCTCCTCTCTTATAAAAGGGTACTTACCATCCTCTTAATTTCACACCTCCCAATCAATTTGTCTCAGACAAAAACTACTAATATATACTCCCATATACCATATATTTATCTTGTATTCCTGAATTTTATCACAAAGCCAATATAATGAGCCCTTTTGATCAAATCAGAAGGAAGCAATAGAAGAATTGTTAATAATTTCACCACCTCTTTCAAAGTAATTTTTTTCTTCCACTTCCTGTTTAATTGTTGTATCTATACCAAAAAAACAACTCCAGTGCCTTCTAAATACTAAGATGTTATTATAGATATGGTACAACTATATTCATTATTCAATCCATCCTATAAATGACAAAGTCACTATACATGTGTCTGTACGACTTACCGTGTCCACGTCGTGGTGTAATTTGTTATTAAACACTTTATTAATTGAATGGGTATAATAATGTGTATAATTTATGTAAATAATAAATATTACATGTTAATTATTATGTATATAAGATATAACATCTTATTAAAAATGATTTAACCATCAATATAATGATATTGTTGCTTGTGTGTACGTACTTATTACCATCTCCACGAACGCAATGTGATTCATTCCCCATCATAAGCATTCAAGAATAATTTTCATTTTATGATTAAAAAAATTCATATGAACTTAATATCATTATAGATTTGAATTAAAAACATCTTATCCATAAAAAACATGTCTTAAATAATAAGACATATAAAGGAAAACAAATATGTTAACACCTGAAACAATTATATTACTGAAATATAACTAACAAAGAAAAATTATAAGAGCATATATGATATAATATTTATGTATGTGGTTTTTTGTATATTTTAATATAAATTACTTAATTATTATATAGTATGTTAAAGTACCCTTGACCATGAAAAACTACAAGGTAAGTGTTAATCTTACAATCACTTTATTTATCCAATGTTGTTTATTTGTTAGTATCTGATGAGACTTCTTTATCATCCACATCTATGTTTCTTAAAAAAGTATTTCAAAACATTATTACTATTTTATAGAATATAGGTTAAAGTCGTTTATACACTTTTTTGAATTTTTATAAAATGTTTTTAAAGGAATCATTCCGTTATTTTCCAAACATGGTACTTTATGAACTTTTTGACAAATTAAGGTAAGAATGTTTTTAAACATATAAGGTGGGTGTTGCTAGTTTTCTATCATTATATCACCTTCCAAGCTTCACTTAAAATATTTTAAGAATATTTTCAAAATAAATTTTTTCATTTATAATTACTTGACTTTTAAATGATTTCAAAATAGAAATATATATTTCTCTTAAATAGTGCTGATTTCATCTATGTCAAATCCTTTTTTTGATTTTACACTTGTTTGAAGTTGATTTATTATGAAAAAAATATTCCATATTGTATTAATGGTTTTGTGATATGTTTTAATGTGCATGTGTTACTTTTATACCATTCATGGTTTATGTTTAAAATATTAACATTTTTTATGATAGTTTTAATACGAATATTTATGGTATGTTTCCACCTTTTTGTAGGAGAAATGAATTGGGCTTAGTATGTGACAGGTAGATCCCTCTCTATCTCATTGATGCATCGATAGGTCACATGAGAAAAACATTTATCTTGGAAGGAGGGCTTGAAAAAATATTATTTGTAGTCCGAGATGGAGGAATTGACTATGTGGTTATGATGTCTGACATTATACATTCAATAATTATGAAATTATCAATAGATATTTAATGAGATTATTCGAATTGTATAATATCCATCTGAATAAGTAAATTTAATTATTTGATTTATCTTTTCCTTATTATCCTTATGTTTAGATTAAAAGTCTTGTGTTTTAGTCTTATTGAATTCCTAAAATGATTATGCTTAATTATGATAGATTCCAGTATATTGTTATCCTTACTAAGCATATGAGATCACCCCTTTTTTTATTTTTCCCCGGATGTGAATAAGTATGATATGATTGACCTACATGGATAGGCTAAGAGATATGATTGTGTTCAAAGGGGAAAATTTTTGGTGTTTTTTATATCATGATTTAATGTAAATCTTATATATGTATCGAGTACTTCCAGGGCTACTAAACCAATCATTATTTAGAGACTTGATCTCTTATGATCATTCCACTAATATATAATAAAGAACTGACTCTGGGTTACTAGGGTCAGGGTGTTATAGTTTGTATTAGAGTAATTTTAGTACAATCCTTGGAAACTAGATTTAGAAACACTCTTATTAGTGAACATTAACCTAAGATAGACTTTGAGGATTAGTATTGAAGAACATCCTAGAATTTTGGTAATGTATATATTTTCTGAATCTTCCAAGAAAATAAATCCATTTATTGATACCAATAGGTAGAGGTGGATCTAGCACAGTTGTACCTAGGAGTGAAAACTCCGACTAAGTGTTTCAGGCTTGACATGAGGTGTCTTGGTACACGACAACTGGCCTTGCTGGACTCCTGGTTTTTACACTCATAGGGGATATTCTTAGGATAATTCACAATTTTTTTATAAACCATTATTAAGGATTTATGATTAAATACACCCTCAAAGAAACTTTTTTTATGATTATGAATTATATATTTAAATTGTTCAATTTAAGTTTGGTGTTTTACATTTTTTGAATTATGCATTGTGGTTCATAAACTATCCTAGTGTATTCCATTGTATAGAAATGGAGCATAGTTAAAGAAATTAAAACCATATCAATTCAAGTAATCCATGTAGATATTTCCCTTTTACACAATATAATTATAGTAGAGATGGTAATGAAACTAATGCTGAATAGATTATAAATATACTTTGAAAAGTCACTCAGGTTATGAATAATAACCTAACCTGTTTGGAGCACCCTGATCCATAACTCGATGGATTAAAGTAAATCCAATTATTGAGTCCACCACCACTAACATTCAATGGGAATAAAAATCCATTTTTATGTGAATAATGGATAAGTTTCATAAAGAATTATTTCATGATTTGGGGTGTACCGGAAGGGAAGAAGGTTTCATGGAAGTTTATCACCTCACAATATATACAGATCAATGGTGGTCATTAATTTAAAACACAGTAGAGGATGGGGAAGTATCAAATATGGAATGAAGGGATTTTAAATAGATTTTCATAAAAAATAGTTTCCTCGTGACCATCAAGCATATATGGAAATGAAATTTATGGGTATAAGGTAAAAGGAGGATGAGAAAGTTGCAATGTATGAAGTAAACTTTACAAGATTATAAAGGCATGTTTCAGATTATATACGTAACCCAATGAGTAAAATTGATCGATTATTTAATGGGTTAAATCCATTTATCTATCAATCATTAATCTCACAATCCTTCTCGTTGTTTGAATATATAGTGTCATGTGCTATCAAGACAGAACAATAATTCACTAAGTAATATGACATTAAAGAAAAATCATGGAAAGAGGAGATTTGATGAACACTCTGGAAATGGAAATAAGGGGAAGAAGGGAAAATTTGAATTTCCATCCTCCAGTAAATGTTGGAAGAAACACACAGGTACTTGCCTGAAGGGAATGTTAGTTTGTTACAAGTGTGGTGAAAAATTGCACTAAGAATGTGATTGTAAGGGAAAGAAAGAGGCTATCAATGATGAATTCTACAATTTTAGAGAAATGGGGAATTATGGAAATGAATGTCATAATATCCATGGAAACTTACCATAGAAAAGGCTAAGGGAGAAAGGCCAAGATTATATGATAACTACTTCTAAATTTGAAGCTCCTAATGACGTGGTGGAAGGTACTTTATTCATTTCTTCAAATTTAACTAATTCTTTATTTGACTCTATATCATCAAATTATTTCATATCTTCCTAGTTTTCTAAGAAAACGTGATATTTAAAATTTGATTTAACAAGGGAGTAGTCATTTAAAACTCTTATGGGAAGTATCATTGCAACAATGTTTTTTCAGTTAGTTACCATTATGGAATATAATAGTGTTGTATCCACTGATCTTATTATCATTCCCATGATTGAATTTGATATAATCATCGGATTGGATTTGGTTTAAACAATGATGCAAAAATCTATTTTAAGAAAAATGAGCTCAATGTTTTTATGATGATAATGAATCCCTAATCAGTGGAGCAGAAACAACACCATCGACTTCTCATCTACATCCACACCCAGTAGCTCTGGTAAATACAACTATTGGGGAGGAAGGGAGTGAAATAACATTGGGTGAGGATAGGAATTTTCAAATAGAGGATGTACCAATTTATCAAGAATATGTTGATGTGTTTCCATAGGATTTACCTAGACATCCTCCATAAATAGAAATTGAATTTTCCATAGACATAATGCATTGTTCAAGGCCTATATCTAAGATCCCTTATTGAATGGACACTATAGAATTAGTGGTAGTAAATAAAAAACTATGTTAATTGAGTAATAAAGGATTTAGTCATACTAGTGTTTCTCCATGAGGAGCCCTAGTTATTTTTGTTAAGAAGAAATATAGATCTATGAGGATGTGCATTGACTACAGGGAGATCAATAATATAAAAATAAAGAAAAAGTATCTCATACCTCGCATTGATGGTTTATTTGATCAACTTCATGGAGCATAATATTTTTCAAAGATTGAAATTCAATCTGGATATCATCAGTTGTTCATGAAGAATGAATACATTCCAAAGATAGAATTTTGTACCAGGTATGGGCATTGTGAGTTTAAGTAATGCCTTTTGGACTGACTAATTCACCCTCTATTTTCAGGGATCTAATGAATAGATTTTTCATGTTATTTCTTGATGTCTTTGTAGTGTTTTTTATTGATGATATCTTGGTATATTCAAAAAATAATTGATGATCTTGAAAATCACATGTGCACTATTATAAAAACACTTAGATGAAATGAATTATATGGGTTGTTTAGAAAAAGTGAATTCTGGATTCAAAATATTTAATTTCTTGGCCATATTGTCTAAGGAAGGAATCTCTGTTAATCCTTCAAATACAAATTCAATCGAAGAATGGCCAGCAATGACAAGTATAACTGAGGTACACAGTTTTATTCATTTAGAAGGTTATTATTAGAATTTCTTCCGGAATTCAGATTTATTTGCTAAACCATTATCCATTCTCATACATAAATGGGATAAACATGTTTGAAAAAAGGACTGTTAATTTTTTTCGATTAACTAAAGAGAATAGTAGTCAATGCTCTAATATTGACTCTATAATCGAGAAATGATGGGTTTTTTATTTATAGATAAGCTTCAAAGAACGTACTAGGTTGTGTCCTAATACAGAATAATAAGGTTATTGAATATGAATCATGAAATAAAATAATTCATAAACAAAACTACCACACTCATGATTGTGAGTTGATAGCTTTAATATTTTCTTATGAATATATGTAGACACTATCTCTATGGTAAAAAATATTAGATTCATACTGATCACAAGAGTTTGAAGTATATTTTCTCACAAAAAGAACTAAACATGTGGCCAATTTGATGTCTTGATCTAATCAAGGATTATGATTTCAATATACACTACCACCCGATGAAGGAAAATAAGGTGAATGTTGATTTGAACAGAAGGGATCATGGAGATATTGAAAAGATTAGAGTTGAAATGGATACTATATTCATGGATCTAGTAAATATGGATATGGGAATGTTCCGGGAAGGTGAAACATCAACACGTTTTCAAATGGTTTCCAGACCATCATTACTAGAAAGGATACAGAGTTCTTAGACTGATGTTGGGGAGTTTCAAAAGAAAATTAAATATGTGAATGATGGGTGATTGATTGACATTGTATATGAAGATATAATTTTGATATTTGGGAAGAGACTTTTTTTTTCTAACATACCTGATCTAAAAAGGGAATTTTTGGATGATTCACATTGCTTCAATTTCTCTATACAACCTGGTAGAACTAAGATATATAGAGATCTGAATGAACATTTTCTTGGGATTTCATGAAGAGGGATATTGTTGGTTATGTGTCAAGATGTATGGTTTTCAATAGGTTAAGGCTAGAAGAAAACATCCTAGAGTAGTCAAGGACCCTCTTCCCATACCTGAGAGAAAATGGGATGATATTATGATGGAAATTTTCATTGAGATACAAAAGAATCCTAGAAGGAATGATGCAATATGAGACATTATTGATCGTCATACCAAGTCAGCACATTTTCTTGCTATAAGAGAATATTTTTTCATTTTAACGTTTAACAAGACTGTATATTAATTAAATTTTTAGACTTTATGGAGTACCCCTATTGATTTTTCTGATCACGATCACCATTTTACATAAAGATTCTAGAAAAGTCATTAGAAATCCCAGTATACTGAACTTTGTTTGAGCACTGCCTACTACCCTCAAACAGATAGAAAATCATAATAGACTATTCAAACCTTAGAAGACATGTTGAGATATTTCTCACTTGACATTCAGGGTATGCGGGATCAGTATTTACCTATGTTATAATTTTTTTAAATAATATATTCCATTCCAGTATTCAGATGGCACCATATAAAGCATTATATAGAATGAGATGTCACACACCAACATGATGGGATGGTGTTGGTGAATGAAAACTCATAGGCCAAGAACATGTTGAGGAAATAATGGAATAGGTGACGATTATATAATCCCATAGCAAAGCATATCAATTTTGGAAAAGGAGATATGCCTATAACTGAAGGAAGGATTTGGAATTTAATGTAGGAGATCATGTTTTCATGAAGGTATCTCCAGGGAATGGTGTTATACGATTCATTAAGAATAGTAAATTTGGTCCTAGGTACATTAGACCTCTAGAAATTATAGAACGAATTGGGGTAGAATATTACTATTTGGAAATGCCTCCAAGTCTCTCCAATGTTCAGGATATGTTCCACGTATCCCTTTTGAGAAAATACATGCTCGACCCAACGCATGTACCCACCTAGGAAGAAATAGAATTGGAACCTGATATGTCTCATTGTAAAGATCATGTCAAGATTTTTGATACCAGAGAATAAGTGTTGAGAAACCGGATGAATCATTTTATATAGAAATGTTATATAAATTTTGAGGATGAAATTACATAAAGTAGGTAAGAATATAACACCCCAAGCTTCCATGTTACGCTTCTCTTTGAATATTGCAATAGCTTTTGTTGTACAAAACATCATGTTCTAGCGCACCACAACCAATCAAACTAGCTATTATGAATAGTAATACCCTTTGTTTGAGAATTTATAAATTTTATTTTTCAAATTTTACTTCATTTTTGGATTCGGAATATCCAAATTAGCTTAGGGTTAACCACTGGTATTTTTCTGAATGCTTTCATTTTTGATGAATAGTGAAAAGCACTGCATTATTATTTAAAAATGACATTTATTTAAATAATTGTTAATTTTATTTAAATTTATTTTAAAGTAAAAATAGATTCATAATACCTATATTAGTTCTATGTAATTCATTAGAGTCTTTTTATAATAATATTAGATGTATAAACTTTTTTTAACATTTTAATGCCTTTTACACACCTTCTAGGAAAATTTTCAAATTTTCATAAAACATAATTTAACAGCATTTTTTATTTGGATTTCAAAAATATGAGAGTTACTATTGAAATCAGTAAGTAAAATTTGGTTTAATATGATGAAAATAATTTTTGATGAATAGTAACTTTTGTTCTTTATTTAACATGGATATAATTAAATAGTTTAATTAAAGGATAAAGTGTTATTATAATTACCCTAAAACATTTCTTAATTCTATTTTATAAGTGTTTATCTACCAAAATACACCATATAAATAAAATATGATTCACTTGGATTAGATTAGGACATTTATTATTATTTTATTTAAAGAAGTGTTAAAAGTGTAAAATTGAAAGTTTAGTTACTAAACCATTTTTAATATAGGGTTATCCAAAATATCAATTTAACTATAAATATTCATTGAAAATATAAAATGATTTCCTACATCATGTAATTTTATTTAAAAATTATAGACATTGAATACTTAAATTTATGTATGACACAATAATGATGTAGTAATTACCTTATTAATGAAAGATTAAAATAATTGATATTATAAATATCAAAATAAATGAAAATTTATTCTTTTTATTCATTACTCTTACATTATAGGTTAATATTACTTGGTAGGGTTTATTTAATGTATTTTTTTCGAAGTAATAGTGTTTTTTTGACTTTCATAAAAAACAAATACTAAATAGTGTCAAAATTGACATAAATGATTTTTTAAAACAAATACTATATTATTATATGATATAATATTTCTAAAAATATATGGTTCAGCCAAAGTACTTATATAATTATATATATGTCATTAGTTAATCCCTTGAGGTTCTCTTGTAATTTCTTCGTAATATTATTAACCAGGTTATATAAAAACACAAAAAGACATGGTAAGAGTTAAACTATTTAACTAAGAACAAAATCTTAATGATAAATTTAATATGGTGACCTAAACCTCTATAAATAATATTGGTGTATAATATTTTGACCCATACCCACCTTATCCTTTAAATAAATTTATTTCAAGCCATTATAATCTGAAAATTATTTTATAATAAAATAATATTTTATGCTTTTCCATAAGTGACCCGCACCTCCCTTATAAAAGGGTACTTCCCCTTCTATTAATTTCATATATTCAAAGTAATTTCCCTCGGATAACCCCTGTTAAAATATCCTCCCAACTACCTTAAATTTTCCCCAGTTTCCTTAATTTAGTCATAAAGCCAACCTATGGAGCCCTTTTGATCAAATCAAAAGGAAGTAACCGAAGAAGAGGTAATAATTTCATCACCTATTTCAAAGTTCTTTTCTTCATCCACTTCCTATTTCATTGTTTTTTCCAAACAAAAATAATAAATCTAGTACCTTTTACATTCTATTATATTATTATAAATATGTTACAACTATATTCATTATTCTATCAAACCTATGAATGACAAATTCACCGTACGTGCGTACGTACGGCTTACTGTCTCCACGTCGTGGTGTAGTATGTTATTCAACAGTTCATTATTTGGATGGGTATAATAATGAATATAATTGATTTAAATAATAAATATAACATGTTAAATATGATATCTATATAATATACCATCCAATTAAATATGATTTCACCATCAATAGAATGATATTGTCCCTCGTGCTTACGTTCGGATTACTGTCTCCATGAACGTGATGAGATTTGTTCCTCATTGTAACCATTCAAGAATAATTTTTATTATATGATTAAAAATAATGTTTAATAACTTAATATCATCATGGATATGAATAAAATACATCCTATCCAAAAAAATTCATGACTTACATAACAAAACATATAAAAGAAAATGAATCAGTTAACAATTGAAACAATGATACTGCTGATATATTATCAAAAATGCAATATTAGAAGATCATATATGATATCATATTTATGTATGTGGTTCTTATATAATTTAATAAAAATAATTTAAATATTTTAAATGAGGTTAATGTAATCTCTATCAAGGAAAATTACAAGGTAGGGGTTAATTTTAGTATCTCTTTATTTATTCGAGGTTGTTTATACGTAAGTATATTTTGGGACTTCTTTATCATTGACATCTGTGTTTCATAAAATGTATTTCAAAACATTTTTACTATTTACTAGAATATAGATTAATGTCATTTATACCCTATTTTTACTTTTTTAATATGTTCTTAATGGAATATTTCTGTCATTTTCAAAAAAACATACATTATGTCATTTTCGAAAAATTAAGATAAGAATGTTTTTTAAAGTTATATGGTTGGTGCAGATATTTTCCAACGTTATAACACCTTTGAAGCTTCCCTTACAAGATTATAAAAATATCTTAAAAATAAATGTTATCCTTTATAATTACGTGACATTTAAATTATTTCGAAATAGAAAAAATAGTTCTCTCAAATACTTTTGATTTCTTTAATGTCTACATCCTTTGACGGATTTAACACTTGTCTGGAGTTGATTTATTATGATACAATATTCCATATTGTATTGAAGGTTTTGTGATATGATTTAAAATGGATGTGTTGTTTTTATATAATTCATGGTTTATGGTTAAAGTATTAATATTTAATATCCTAGTTTTAATATGAATGTTTATGTTATGTTTCAACCTTTTCATATGAGGAATGCCTTAGACATAGAAAGTGACGGGTGGAGTCCGCTATAACTCCTAGATGAATTGGTAGGTCTCATAAGACAAACTATTGTGTTAGCACAAGGCCTTGAAAAAATCTTATTTGTAGTCTTGGAATGAGGGCATGACAATGTAATTATGATGTCCATCATTATGCATTCCATCATTATGAAATTAGCTATTGATATTACATGTAATAATGCGACTATTAGAATATCCAAGTGAATAAGTAAATGTAACTATTTGATTTATATTTTGCATATTATGTTAATGTTTATGTTTAAAAGGCTTGTTTTTTAGTCTTATACATTTCCTTAAAAGTTTATTCTTATTCATGATAGTTTCCACTATATTGTTATCCTTACAGAGCATCTGAGCTCACCCCTTTCTTATGTTCTATTTTTTCACAGATGCAAAGAAGTATATTATGATTGACCTGTAGGAATAGGCTAAGGTATACAAGTGTGTTCAAAGGGGAAAAATGTTGTTTTTTTATTTCACGATGTAATGTAAAACATATGTATCTATCTAGTACATCCAAGGCTACTAAAATAATCGGTCCTTCGAGACATGATCTCTTGTGATCATGACAATGTTATGTAATAATACACTGACTCTAGGTAACTAGGGTCAGGGAATTACATATAATGAAAAATAAATTTCTTATATATAATATTAATGAATTTATTATACTTCATTATTTGTTATATAATGTAAAACCTCTATGATTCCATTCGGTGTGAATACAAGAACATCAATCCCCTACACAGTGGACTACCACATCGCGAAGCTTATTAATTTTTTCAGACATTATATATGAGGTAATAAGGATAGGTTTAATGAACATATGTGATATATAGGACATATAAATTATTTTTTAATTGTAATATATTTTTTACCATTATTTATTTTAATATATTGAAAAAATGGAAATATTGTTCATTTGTACGTACAACTTTCTGTCTCCATAAATGGTGTATTTCATTTTCTATCACTAAAATTTTTGGATAAACCTATTAACATAAAAATATTATTTTTTTTATATTATTAAAAAAATTAAATTTATTTTATATATTACATTACACAGAACACCGATCTTAAATGAACCATGGTATACTATTAAATATTAACAAGATTATTGTAATAATAATGTGACCATTAGGAAGAGTAATCTCCCCATTAGAATAATAACCTCAAATATGAAAGTATAAATAATATTTAGGTATCTAAAAAATGAAACTTCCATATATTTATTTAATTCACTACTAGAAAAACAGGTATTTGCGACGGGCTATTTGCGACGGGATCCCGTCGCAAATAGCCCGTTGCTGAAAACGCCGTCGCAACTACACTTATTTGCGACGGGCCCGTCGCTAAAGCCTTTTTTTGCGACAGACATTCTCCCCGTCGCAAATAGTATTCCGTATTTTTGTAAAAAACTTTTAAAATAGTTTTTGCAACGGGACCCGTCGCAAATACCTTTTGCGACGGGACCCGTCGCAAATCTCTTTTTCGACGGTTCCGTCGCAAATACCTTTTGCGACGGGACCCGTCGCAAATCTCTTTTTCGACGGTTCCGTCGCAAAAACTATTTTTTAAAAAAAATAAAAAAAATTAATAATACTAGTATTTGCGACGGGAATAGTATCCCGTCGCAAATACTATTTTTTAAAAAAAATAAAAAACTATTAATAATACTAGTATTTGCGACGGGCATAGTATCCCGTCGCAAATACTATAAAAAAAATAAAAAAATAAATTATTAATAAATTATTTTAATTAATATAATAATAGAATTATAATTTACAAATGAAAATAATAAAATATTTTAATTACTATAATAATAGTAGAATTATAATTCAAAAATAAAAAATAATAGAATATTAATAAATGATTTAATTAATATAATATTATTACAATTATAATTCATAAATAAAAAAATATTAATAAGTTATTTTAATTAATATAACAATAATAGAATTAATTTACATTCAAATATTAAAATAATTCAAGTATTACAAAAAAAATAATTAAATTATAATATTATAAAATTTTAATATATATATAAAATTTTAATATATATATATAATTTAATATTATAAAATATAAATAATATTATTATACATATTAATATTGTTATTTAAAAATATAATATTATTAATATTTTATAATGAGACAGAAACTACGAATAGAAAAAAAAATATTTTGATTTCACAAATTTTATAACAGAAATACAAAATCTAATCTGAAGGATGGGGGGAGGGGGGAGGTGGGGGATCTGCAGATGGTGGTGGAGGAAACTCCATACCTAAAGCTTGAGTGAGTCGGCGCATGTACTCCATATGCTCCTGATGCTGCTGCTGCCACTGACTCGCCTGCTCCTCGTACAGCTGCTGCTGGCGTCGACGCTCCTCCTCATGCTGCTGACGCATCTGCTCCTGCTCCTGTCGGAGACTCTCTATCTATGCAGTCTGAGATCGCAACTGATCCTCATACTGTGTAGAAGAAGATGCACGAGCTCCTCTCGAGCTGGACGCCGACATCGCAGCACTGCCATAATAATCTCCGGGAGTCAGTCGAGAGCTGATACCAACTACCCGGCCCTTCTCGAAGGTATACTGGGTGGCCTGCATCCATGCCGCCTAATCAAACTGACGGGCAGTGGTCTGATCTGATGACTCGGCCGGACTCTCAGGTCGGGCCTGTGCCGCTGCGGCCTCATATTACTCCTATAGTTGCAATTTAAAATTAAAATTGTTAATATATTATATGCAGTTAATTTTTAAACTTGAAAACAAATAATACTGACCACGATGTGATGCTGATGATCACCTCTGAGCTCCCCAGTAGCAGGATCACTATACATCCTCCGATATACGTCGTACTCTGTAATATCGGGGTGATCGACAGCCTATAAGAATAAAAAATAATGTGTTAATATTTATAGTTATATAAAATATTTATAAATAATGTACGTACCAGATGCTGTCTATGAGTACTGAAAGAACAACTCCCAGCTCGATGAGTCACCTCATGTCTCCCCCGATTCTGCCTCCCCACCGATGATCTCCTCTGAAAGGCACCACTCAACCAGTGCGCACATAATCCATCCCATACATGGGATGAAATATACTCTGGTCAGTGTGCTCTACATGACTCCTCAAAATATGACACTCCTGCTTTCTTCATCGCAGCTTTTCTTAAATTGTGCAAAAACTAACGAAGGCGATCACGCATGGCCACCTCCCATGCCTCGTGGATGGCGTCACGCATGGTATCCTCGATCGGATACCATAAACCCTACAAATAAATCAAAATATCAAGTTAGAAATGAAATAATTTTCAAAATAAAAATTATTTATTTACGTACGTACCAACCAATGGCCGAACATGGCCTGCTGCACATCAATGGGAATCTGCTCCCATGTGGTCCACGGCTGAGAGAAATAGTTGCGCAAAATAGCGCTGCCCTGTCCGACTGCTATATGCGGAAAACTGAAAAAATAATAAACATTTATTATGTGAATAGATTAATGAAATCTTAGTCAAATCCACATGTTATCACACAGGTTATCACACCTCCGTGTGCGTGGATCAAACCCAAGACGTGGATGTCTCTCGAGGATGGGGTCAGGAATCATCAATCGTGCAAGACCGCGCCCCCTCCGCGTACTCCCTGGAGCGCCTGCAGGCTGAGGGTCATCTGTCAGCAACTCATCCGCATCAAAAGTCAGGTCAGCATCCGCCAACGCACGAAATGTGGCGTCGTCCATCTGAAACAGAAAATGTTAATGTTAGAAAATAATTGATAATTACTATTATATATACATATATACATATTATGATTGTATATAAATACCATGAAATGCTATCAGTGTTTATCTTCATCATCATCTTCATATATGTCAATGTCATCTTCATATTCCTCCTCAACATCATCGATATCCATTCGAGTTACAATTGCTTCATCTCTTACCGTTTCAAATTCATATGTGACATCATTAACATCATCGTCATCACCGACTCTTAAATGTGGGGTGTCCTCATCGATACTCATGTCTCTTTGTAAAAAATATTTATTTTGAGTACTCTCTTGAAAAACTTCAATTCTTTGCACATCAGTGAAAGCACATTCACTTTGACTAAACTGATTGTCTCGAATATTTATTTTTATTACACTCCACCAATCAGTCAAGTCTCTTGATGTTGCACAGTAATTATTGGTAATTATTGGTAATTATTGGTAATTATTGGCAATTATTGGTAATTATTGGTAATTATTGGTAATTATTACTAATTATTGGTAATTATTGGTAATTATTACTAATTATTACTAATTATTACTAATTATTGTTAATTATTGGTAATTATTCCAAATTATTGGTAATTATTACAACTTATTGGTAATTATTACTACTTATTGATAATTATTACTAATTATTACTAATTATTGATAATTATTACTAATTATTACTAATTATAACTACTTATTACTAATTATTGGTAATTATTACTAATTATTACTAATTATTCTTAGTTATTAATAATTATTGATAATTGTTCCTAATTATTAGTAATTAAATGAATAATTACCAATAATTAGGAATAATTACCAATAATTACAAATAATAACATTATTAATATATTTTATTATTAATATTAAAAAAATATAATTTTCTGATTTATATACAATTCTTGGTAATTATTGGTAATTATTGGTAATTATTACTAATTATTGGTAATTATTGGTAATTATTACTAATTATTACTAATTATTACTAATTATTGTTAATTATTGGTAATTATTCCAAATTATTGGTAATTATTACTACTTATTGGTAATTATTACTACTTATTGATAATTATTACTAATTATTACTAATTATTGATAATTATTACTAATTATTACTAATTATTACTAATTATTACTAATTATTTGTAATTATTACTAATTATTACTAATTATTCTTAATTATTAATAATTATTGAAAATTGTTCCTAATTATTAGTAATTAAATGAATAATTACCAATAATTAGGAATAATTACCAATAATTACAAATAATAACATTATTAGTATATTTTATTATTAATATTAAAATAATATAATTTTCTGATTTATATACAATTCTCCTTTCATCTGTGCATTTTCTATCTCCACATACAAATAATACATGTGAATACAGTAAACACACAGATGAAAAGAGAATTGTATATATATAAAAAATTATATTATTTTAATATTAATAATAAAATATACTAATAATGTAATAATGTTATTATTCCTAATTATTGGTATTTATTACTAATTATTAATATTTATTCTTAATTATTAAAAATTATTACTAATTATTCCTAATTACCATTAACTATGAACAATACTAATAATTTAAATTTATTAAGTAAAAAAACAATGTAAACATAATTAAATTACAACTAATTAAGAATAATTGAAACTAATAAAAAATTAAAAATAAATATTAAATTAAAATGAACATAAATACCTTGAAAATTAATCTGCTCTGATTGTTCTTCAAAACTGTAATATCAGCTCCGGAGAAAAAAATTAAACTGAAGAAAAACTCAACTTTCGAAACAAAAGTTTGAGACCAGGAGAAGATAGAGAATGAGAATGATTTGAAAAAAACGGATGGGGGTATTTATAGGTTAGATTATTTGCGACGGGTCCATTTGCGACGGGATTCCCGTCGCAAATAGTGTTATTTGGGACGGTACCCGTCACAAATAACATAGCCAACATTTATTACGGTCAACGGTTAAATAGTTATTTGCGACGGGTCCCGTCGCAAATAACCACCTGCCGACTTACGATTTGCGACGGGGAAATATTCCCGTCGCAAATACCTTTTACCTCCGCCGGTTATTTGCGACGGGAATATTTTCCCGTCGCAAATAGTTTTCCCGCGATTTGACGCGCATCGCGGGAAAACTATTTGCGACGGGGAAAGAAATCCCGTCGCAAAAGCCTAATTATTTGCGACGGGTAAATACCCCCGTCGCAAATAAGTTTTTAACGGGACTATTTGCGACGGGATTTATTCTCGTCGCAAATAACCCGTCGCAAATACCCATTTTTCCCGTAGTGATTCAATAAGTAAATAAATATTTTAAAAGTGATAAATTAATGTCAGTATTTATTATAATGTAAGTGTTTATTTACAATTTTAAACCTAATATAATGATTTAAAAGGAAAATTATTTTCCAATAATATATTCATTAATAATTATTATACACTATTATTTGAATATAATAATTTTATGAGATAGTAATAAACTTTTTATGGTATTTTAATACATATTTTAATATTTAAATCAGTAATTTATAAGGAATATAATAATTTAATTAAAATTAACATTATAATATTTAGGAACTTATTTTCAAAAAATGGAGTACATTTTGAAATATACAATTAAAAAATTGGTTAAAGAATTTTTTTTGGATTTTTATAAAATATTTTAATTCATTTGAAAAGTGAAATATAGTAATTTACTATATTTAATATTAGAAGTAAATAAATGAATTATTGATTCATGGATGATATATGGATTAGGTAATAACTCATTAATTCGAAATCAAATTCTCTATTTTGGGTACTTAGTCACAATAATCAGCATTATTGATGGTTTTGAGCCAAAATAATAATAAAATCAAAAAATAATTAGAATTTCATCTCCTCCCCCTATAAATACCACCCATAACCACCCCTTCTACTCACACAATATAATACTTTGATATTTTATAAATTATACAAATTAACTTCCCAGGCCTATTTCCCTCATCCAATACCTAATGGTCTCACTGAAATACCAAATCCACGTGACATAAGTACGTTCCCATAGAGATTATATTACTGAGGTAAAATATTCATTCATTCTATTTTATTTTATTTTATTTTCTAACCCTCTCCTCACCTACCCAATTAAAAGTGGCATGGTAACTCAAGTATCATATATATATATATTGGATTTTTTATTTTCATAATTTAATATATATAATTAATTATCTTCTCATATCCTTTTATTTTAAAAATTAAAACAACATCTATTTTGTGACAATTTTCCACCATCATGGGGGACAAGTTCTAATTCTCCTTTACCACATTCAATGCTAGTAATGAAATAATCAATGTAATGAAATAAAAAACCCCCCTCTTCTCCCTAAAGAAACCACCACATCACCTCACATTATTTAAAAGTTGTATATTGTCTAGATTCTACCCAATTCCCTTCCTAAGCCTCTTCCCATATTAAAATATATGCTGTTTTTTCCAAAGAAAAAATCCACTTGTCCCAAGGAGGTTCCCAAGGAGACAATATTCAAGAGGTAAAATATTCCTTCATTTTCATTTAATTTTTTTTCATACCCTCATGTCACCTTCTATATAGAAATTTAAATGGTAAAAAATTTATCATATATATACTAGAATATTTTATGCAACTGTAATATCTATAATCTAATCTATTCTCTTGTACTTTTATTTTAATAATGAAAAAATCACATGGGAGTTGTCGATTCAATGCCTTCATGAAAAATGAGTTTTCATTTTCAATTACTTCTTTCAAGGTTGGTAATAAAACCATTAGTATGGTTAATTCATATACTAATATAGATATTATAAGTTATATCATATTCTATAACCTACATATAAATATAATATTAAATAAAATGATATAAATTCATAATGGTCGTAAAAACCTCCAAAATAAAATAGAACAATTTCATCAATATTTTAACTAATGAGTCAACCTCATACCATATAAATAAATGATATATTAAACCATTAAAAATTATTTATTTTGAATAATAAAAAATAATTTCACTTTTGGGGATTTCCCTATATGACATGAACTCCCATAATTATACCAAAGGGAACTAACCATAAAACCATGAAATGAATACCCTTGGTACAAAGGAATTAAATTTTATAACTCATTATAATTTCCATAAATAAACATAATAAAATTATAATAAAACAAATATATGTCTAATGTGTTATTAATTATGTAATTAATTATTCATATTTAATTTTTCTCTACATTATTTACAATACATAACGATTTCAGACATTAGGTAAGAGATTTATTAACTCAATTTCCTTTTATCATGTTAAAACTTTGTGTTATTGGATATAATATGAATATTTTCTATTTGAAATGAATGTTAATTGTCTTATACTATATTTCATCTTTTTTATTTGTGGATTTAAATTTTTTGACCCATAATTATTTCATTGATTTATCCTCACAATGATGATATAATTTTTTTAAGGTGTTTCTCATCTCACATTATTTCATTGAGACATTCCACATTTACCACTTATTTCATATCTTTGTTGTATTTATAATACCCTTTCATATATCATATCATCAATCTATTTATCATTATGGTATTCAATGTTTCATTTATTATTAAATTTCGGTGGAACACATTTTATCTGATTATAATGTGATAAGGATTTTTCATATCACTTTAATCTATATGGGGCATATTCCATATTCAACACTTATTATATTTGTTACTACTAATTTTATTAATGATAATAAATAATTTATGATTTAAATAAATAACTATAATTATTGTATCATGGATATAATTATTTTCTTAAGCCATATACAATTTTTTCACATATGTTGTTTACATTGAATTTTTTTCTAACCAAGAAAATATTGATAAATCATTATCCTTAAATCAATATAGATATTTTTATAAGGAATCTTTTTTATTAATTGAATCTAGGTATTTATAATTAGTTGTAAATGCAATTATGGGTGGGTCCTAGCATTATATATCCCATTAGTTCATCGACGGGTCTTATGAGACAAAATAGTTAGCAAAAAAACAACTCATGTGTGTTTCCAAGAGGAATTAGACGGTTTTCAACCCACAAACATAAAGAATATTTTGAATAGACATGATGGTAGTATTTTATGTGATAGATACATGATGGTTAATAATTAATCATTTCCTTCCTTTATTATTTAGTTTTTACTATCCATAATATTTTCACTATAAAGAAATCTATTAGTGTGTTTTCATTCACTGTTTTTTGATTAAATTGAATGTATTTTTTAGATATTTACCATACCATATTTATTTTGACTTATTTATTTTTATTCAATTAATATTGATTTATGTTTCCATTTTATGTAACCCTAACAAAGCATTTGATCTCATACTTTTATTTGTTTTCCTTCCCCATGTTATGAAGATAGTATCTTCAAATTAGTGTCAATGATGCAATTTATTTTACTTGGTTATATTATTTGTTTAATTTGAAATGTAATAAGGGAACCAAGAATGTATCTAGTTTTTTAGGACTACCATATTTATTGATCGTTGGTGATGTTCTCTTTTACATCAAGGTCATTGAAATAAAATATTCACTGACTCTAGGATACTGCGATTGTGTTCGATACACCATAAATACATTTATACTAAATATATGTTATATTTATCTCATTTTTAAATTTCTTGAGATGATGGAACCATGATAAATATATGATTATAAAAAGGGATAAAAATAAAAACCTTTATGAAGAACAATGTAATAGTTGTAAGAATCATGTCTTTATCATGGAATTATTTATAAACCATTAATAAAATATCATGTGAAACTATTATACGGTATGATATATATATGTCTGGTTATTTAATATATGTATAATAACGTTATATTTATTAAAAATGATGTTTTAACATGTATTCATTAATTTGAAACTCCATTTTATGGATTTTGATTTCAATTTTACATTATTGATACATATGTTATATGATGATACTATATTAATTTATGAGGTTTATATACATCTCCTTTGATATGTAATATCTTTAATTTATTTATTGTCATAAGATTATTTGATTCATTTTATTTTATGACTTAATGGGGCTTATGATTCCATGTAACCAAAGTGGTAATGGTGTTATGTTACAATGAAATCGTTTTTCATGATTATTCATTATTATTCTTCAAATGATGAAATATTTTGATCTATATATAAGATAATATTTAATTTTATTATCCACTAGTTATGTCATGAGAATAAATTTTTTCCCATTATTTTCCTCTTATTATGTACTAATGTATTCAAAATAATATTTTAAATAAAAAATGTATTTATTTTTTTCTTTGGTCGAAATCCCTTTATCTTACATATACTTGTTTTCTAAAAATAGATTCAAAAATATTTTTCTACAATATAAATGTTTTCTTATAAATTGTTATTCATGTTTGAATTTATAAAATTTTTATTAAAAAGAATCTATATGTCCTTTTAAAAAAACAACCATTTGGCATTAATAAATAAAATGAAATGAATCTTTTTTTAATGTGTATAAGATGAAATAAATTTACCTTCACCATGAACATTATTTTCTTTTAATATTCCTTATTATTTTTAAAATGTTATTTTAAAATAATAGTATTTTGAAAAACAGTTATGTATTAAAATGTTTTTTTCGAAGTAAAAATGAAATTTGTTTAATAAATGTTAAGGGGATCATTCAAAATAATTTTCCATCACAGATAGGATCCTTTGATTTTACCTTTGCTTTAATAGGGATTTGATCCAAGGATACCGTTATTAATATTTATATTTGTATTTTATACTTATAATGAAAATATTTTATTTAAATCTTATTTCCTTTCACATTTTATACTATGATATAATTTTTATTAAACACGATTGATTTTTCATTATTTGTGGTATGATTATATGATTAAATTATTATGATACATGTACATTTCCATAGATTATCCTATGATGAAATTTTTATGAAACCCATTTCTTTTAAAGGGTTTTTAAATGTTGAATATTGTATGAAGACCATTTCTTTTCATAGGATCTGATATGACAATTGGTTTTTGATAATATAGAACACCAATTTATAGATTATATAATTATTGGGATTTATATCTTGATCGAATTCATTAGATAATGATTGGTATCTCATGTGATCAATAGGAATGGATTTAGGAGAGAAACCAATTCAGTAAGGGAATTTTCACACTATGATAGAATTGGAAATGAACCATTTATACTATTATGGTTTTCGGTGTAATTAATTTACAATATCATGGTCTTGGAAACAATCCTTGAACTACTATGGAAATGAATTTATATTCATAAGTTTTGGACATAAATCTATGATTAATGACAATGTTATATTTTCATTTTTCATTTTATTTGATTCTACTACGATTCAAGTATTATTAACTTCCTAGATTTATTCCATGAGTCAAGTTGAGGGTCAATGATATATAGTTCTTAGATTTCAAATGGTATTATCATGTTCTCATGCCCCTATGCTAATGATATGTTTGTATTTAATTCTTTTCCTTTACTGGGCATTTTATATCACCTTTTTGTTATTTCAGTAACCTTGGTTATGATGAATGTTATTATCTATGATCTGTGTAATAAGGGTTGTATTTATGAACATCATAGTGGGATAAGAATTATCTCACTTATGGAAAATTTAATTATTTGTCCATGTTTACAAGGAACTAGACCAAAATAGTCACAAAGTAAATTCTTGTGTTATGTATTGAATAATTATATATTAATTGTTAATGTCATTTAGGATATATTTGTGTCTTTATTAAAGGATACTGGGATATTATCGGAGATTGGTGATTAGTTTGTGTCTGGGTGTGGTAGCACTATTTATTGGGTAAAATCAACGTTTCTAGGGATTTTTTTTGTTATTTTTTTGTTGATTGATTTAGAAATTGATTAGTATAATATGGTGTGATATTATAGGTATATTTGATTTTTACTCTTTCTCGGTTTGATAAGATGTGGTTTTTTCATTCATTCATAATGAAATGTTTATATGTTTTATATTTCATCTGTACATTCTTTTTGATTGATATTTAATTAGTATTTATATATTATAGTTATTGGTTTTATATTAATATGTTATATATATTATTAATATATATATCAACCTATGGATTTTAAATTTTTTATGTGGTTTGGTTATTTAATGTGTAAACAATTATTAATATGGTTCTTTTCAAATAGAAGTGTATGGTTTCATTTTACATGGACTACTCCTAGTGTAACCCCTTAAAAGGTTATAGTGGATATAAAATAGTTATTAAAATATTTTTTTAAAATTTTAAGGAAATAATTTTATATTAAAAGAACCAATAAATTTTGAAAATGAATATTCAAAGTATTTAGAAGTAATGATTGATAAAAATTATATTGTTGTTGTGTCAGTTAAAACAACGATTATTTTCAAATTTTTGGTAAAAATTCAAAACTAATATGTATTTAAAATGACAAATTTTAATTTTCAACATTAATATAGAATAAAAGGAACTGATAAAAATGAAAACAGAAATCATGGGATAATATAAAAAGCATTCTTTAAAACATTTTCAAAAAAATATGGACTTAAATGAAAATTATTTATGAAAGAATAGTTAAACAATGTTGGCTTCCCTTAAAAACATTATTCTAGTATATTGAGTACTTAAAGAGAGGAAAATAAAAGGATAACATGTAATATCCAAAAATAACAATATTATAAAAAATAAATTATTTTTTCGAGAGACTATCATAAAATGTTGTCATATAGATGTTAATAATAATCAATCTCGGTAAATATGTGACTGTAACATAAAAATCAATCCACATGTCTGTCATTATTTATATGTTCTCTTACAAAAAATAATATAAATTAAAAATTATTAAAATTATATACCAAATATTATATTCATATCTATTATACAATATATTTTTCAATTAAATAATTAAAAAAAATTATTAATAATTATGTAATTAAAAATCCACTTCTAAGTGCCAATTGTTTTTCAAGAATGATTCGATTTTAATGTTATAGTCCTTTTACATTTATCATGGTAAAATATATTCCATAATCAAAATAATTATATAAATATATTTTATATTCATTTTATACCTATTTATAATCTCTTATAATAGGTAGATATCGAAAATGAATTACACCATTATAGGATAAGGTAGTATGTATATATGTAGGGTCGTTGTTTTCATTTTGTAAACAAATGTATAAAAGAAATATAAATAATATTTTACCCTTATAGAATACTTATTATATCATAAATACCAAATATAATTATTCAATAAATTTTTATAAACAAATTAATAATTATGTTGATGGAAAATGAATCAAATCACTCCATAGAGAAGGAAACCCACATATACACATGTGTGATACATTCAATTATCATTTGATGGGAAAGAGGTGGATAATGGTTATTCCAATACAATAATAAAATCCCATTATATTTATGATATTGGATTCATCATGTCAAGATTTATAAAATAGGTATAAATATAGATGTTTAAAAAATGAAATTAAAATTACTCGATTATGAGTTATACCTCATTATTGGGAAATTTCCATTGTATGATTCCTTAATCCAAAAATAGATAGTATTCTAATCAGACCTGAACCACTTGTATTTGACAGTATATGTTAGAATGTTATCAGGGGAGGTCATGGCCAATATAAAAGAATCAATCCTGAAGAAAATGGTTAAGATAAACTTACCTTTAAAACGTATATGGAGGGGAACCATTAGAGTTACCTATATTATTAAATTAATGTAAATTAATATTAATTTTCTAGAGGCCTAGATTTGATATATTTAAAATATAAAATGATTATGAGTATAAAACATACCAACCAATAAAATATAAAAATTTTATATATGTTGAACCCATATCTCTTAGTTTTTAACCCCCATTAACCCTTTTGATGATTACCGTGAAATCAATGTTTCTTACACATTAGTATTATTGAAATTAACTATAAATGCAAAATGTGAGGCATAAGTGGATATCTAATGATATTTCGGACCATATCCAATTCACATGACAAGGGATAAGGTTTTAAAAAGTTAAATATTATATAACAATATATTATTTAATATATGGTACCCTTAATGTTTTTCTAAGGACAATTTAAATAGTGTTAAATTGAATAAAACAAAGTAGATATTTGATTAAAATAATTAGAATTACAAAATAATAATTTTTTTTATTTATATACAAAATTATGAATCATAATAAGTCATCTAATTTCAGTTTATTTTAATATTATTATTATTTTTCTTTTTTTATTACATGAACAATATCAATTTTGGTGTTTTGAAAACATTAGAGGTTAGTATTATAAATATTTTTCAAGCATTATAAAATTATTTTTAGTCATGATTAACATATTTAAACCTAACATAGTGAGAAATACATACCACGTTTATTATTAATAATGGAAAAAAAATATTGAATAATTAACCAATTTTGGAAATTCTAAATCTTAATATAGAATCCATTTTTAATGATTATATTTCTAAAAGTGTAAAAACTACATTTTTTTGTAAATCTTCCAAATGCAATGAAATCCTTTTTTAGAAAAATATGTTTTAACTATAAAACTATATTTATTCAAATCTCATTCCATGTAAAAACCATTATATGAATCTGAAAACATTTGATTAAATATATTATATATATATTCCCCAAAAATCATTCATTAAAAGTGATTAATATAATTTAGGAAAAAAAACATAGACCACATAAATAATGTTTTCCAAAAAAATATCATTTTTACCATTAAATTATCTTATAATCTATTATCAATGGATTTATTATATACATGTGTAATTTTATTTAAAAAATAATTTCTATATCCATATTCATACCCACTAATCCAAATTCTACTAAATAAGTAAAAAATTAATTAATAATAATTCAATAGTATCATGTGGCATATTTAAACTCAATGTTATATATAATTAACACTTTCAAATACATTATATTATTTTCAATTTAAATACATGTAAAATATTAGGTTATTATAATTCTCCCCCATTAAAATGAATTAATCCCTCGATTTTTAACCACTCTAATAATAAATCTATATACCTCTATTTTAATACATCCTCAGGTTCCCATATAACTTATTGGAATTAATAAATCCTTTGGAGAACATATCAATGTGATTAGACATGTAACATTGAACATTATCTAGAAAATTGTTGATTTATTTTATTTTTGGTTTATAGTAATAATCATTCTCAATAAATATCTCCTCTATGTTCAGATAATGTATTTAATTCATTTGTAGTGATACATAAAACACATTGTTAACGAGAGAGATGGTCATAGAAGCACAAAGAAATCATCTCTAGTTTCTATTAGATCAAGAATATCGAAGGGACCTATATAAAAGGGGCTTAGTATTCCCATCATTTGGAAACTCATAATCCAGTTACATGAAAACGTTCATAGGAATACCTTATAACTAACTTCAAATGAAATATCATTGCATAAATTTTCAACATAAACCTTTTATCAACATTAACCTATAATCATGTGTTGCTGAATGGATAAAAACAACTCTAACATTTCCTCAGCTAGCCCAGGTCCCAATAGCTTTCATTGTACAACTTCATCTGAGTATGTCAGAGTTCTATAATTCTTTATATAGATGAATTCAAGTTTACCCTTCTATATTTTTGAGTGAAACATATAGTTTTTATAAAATATGAATAAAGGATGATGTTGATCCCAACTAAAGTGTCCCTAACCCGATTATCCACCCAGATTGTGTTATCGTGCGATGTTCCTAGCATTAGGCATGCCTCCCCATACTGCAAATGTTTTTTACAAACATTGAGGGTTCCATAAGGGTTATAGTGGGGAGACTACACCCTCCTTTGATGATAATATAAATGGACTCGTATATATATATATATATATGTATATATATATATATATCATATAGTGGATAATAAAGACTTAGAAAACACAAAGCAGAACCACCAATGGAAGAATCACAATCAATATAAAATAATAGAACAATAAATAATAAACAATATAATATGAAATAATAGAAAAATCCAGGCATACCACCAACATATATTAAAACATATCATGAATCAATAATTGTTCCACTTATACAATATCTAGGAGAGGCCTATAATGGATAGTGATAGTGTATGCATAACATAGTAGAATCCTAACATAAAAATAAAAACTAAAAGGCCACTCTAGATGAGTAAATATCCTCAAGATCTATTTCCAACATCCCATGTTAAACATCCAATACAATCCAGCTCATGGGTATGGTCCTTCATTAGAATATTAAACTATAATGCCGACATGCAACCCAAAGGGTCCATTAGGGTGTGAGAATGAGTCTCAATAGGGTACCACACATGTTTTCATAAACAAAATACGTGTAAAAATGTGTTTGTGGTGTATTAAGGACAATAATAATTCATTTTATATAAAAAATAATTTTCTGTACTGATTAGTAGCTACTAGAAAGATGTCACCTACATAGGTCAATACATGTATCACTAAATAGGAGTGTATCCCTGGCCTGTGGCCCATGGTATCCACTAATATCAAATAGACCCAGTTCAAACCTCAAATTCCACCTCAAATAACATAACCCAAACCTTATTTCAACTGACACCTCATGTCCTAAATCAGTTCACCGATATCCCAAAGGCATGACTATGAAAATAGAACCATGGTCCCTCAATCCCCAACTCAAAACCACACATCTGCTTGAAGCCCAATGTCTACAGGTACAATGATATGTTTCTTCAAAAAAAACCCCCTTTGTCTAAAACACAATGTCCTATGGAAAAGTGATTCCAATCCTCCAAAAAATCCTTTCCAGATAGCCTCAAGAATGGTAGGACCCACCCCTTATCCAAGTGCCTCAACATTGTCATATGAAGACACATCACCTTCCAAATGACTTTATCCTCTACGTACCCCCAAACCAATTTACCTTAGACTCAATAATAGGGGACTCTACCCACATGAGTGGTCAAAAACCACCTCATCAACGGGTCAACCGTTGTACATGAGACTCTAATGAGATCTTTGGTCATCACAATTGAGTGACATTCTAAAAAATAGTAATTTATCCACACCAACTCTAGAACATCATTCCCCATTGACCATATAGATAAAATTTGATGGTTTCATCATCCTAATTAACCTCTAACCATGCCCGTCACCTAATAGCCTAGCCTTCCCAAAACAACATATATGACGCCCAACTAGTTATCGCACAACCCAAATAACCCAGGACTAGACCATCCTAACACTTCCACCACCTCAATTAATAATACCACCACCATTTCAATCCTCAGGAAAAGCCTATCCTTATCTCATAGATATCATTATTAAACTTCAATCAGTATTATACATAGATAAAATTAATTAAAAATGAATTTAATAAAATAATCACACCCTTTTTAACTACATAGGTGCTAAAAGGACTCTAACCAGATAATGAACAATGGAATAAGTTCTGGGCATGACTAAAGGTATCCCATAAGGTCCTATAAAAAATTTAACATCATGTATTAAATTAATTATTTTCACTTCCAACAACCCAATGGAGTGATAAAAATTTCACCCCAAATAGAATGTGACAACCCTGAAAAGGTATGCACCACCTACCATGGATTCGTATACATATGCACATCCATTATTATCCTATTACTCTAACGAGTTTGGAAGAAATCAATGTTTCAATCATATTACCTACAAGTAGGGAAAATAGACTCAGAAGTATTTAGCGGTCAGTGATGTGAGAGAAAGGGTGAAAATAAGAATGGATGGGGAAATAATTACTATGATAGGCCTAACACAACTGATGGGTTATGAAACGAATTTTAGACATAGGAGAAGGATCACACCATGGGGAGAAGAAATTGACAAGAATGCTTCTATTTGTGAGGCATATATATGAGAAAATTAGGAGAATAAATAAATTGGATAGATAGGAAATTTGGTAATTTTATACCTTTAATGAGTATGTATGATTAGATCACATGGTTTTTCAAACCGTGAACAAATTTATAATTATAAAAAAAATTCATAGTTCCTTGAAATGTGTGTTCTATTTTATGAATCACTACTTCAATGAGGCTTCCATTGGATTTATTAATGGAACTAGAAACATACAATAGTTATTCATTTAAGAGGGACCTACTTTACAAAGGAAGAAATTCATTATGTTTGATCATTATGACACATAAGAACATGAATTGGTTGAGAGGAAGGGAGGTCGGACTCATCACACCCATTTGTGGGGGATTATTGTCTACTCTTGGACTCTCTTTATAAATTTAAGATATTTTCATGAATAATTTTTAATTCACTAAGTATAAAACTTGTTTCCCTTGGAATTTGGAATCACTTATTAACCTGTGTGAAATTCAAAATCATCTATATATATTTAAGGTTCTTCAAAAATTTGGATATCTGAATGGATTTGAGGTTCTCCATAATTGCTATCCTCCCATATATTATTTAGAGAATATTTTAATCATTGTTATGATGATACTATTTTTTATGCCAGTTAGTGGGGAACTCTATAATTTATTATTATCTAGGGAGATAAAGGTTTGTTTTGATATTGGGATCGTACCCATAAAATAGGCTACCTACACATCCTAGTGAAATGAATCAGTACCCTCATAGTTCTATGCCTCTTTATAGAACATATCATTCTTTTTACGGTCATGTGACAAGGACCTAATCGTAGTGTTTAATGTCAGGTGGTAAAAAATATAAGATAAAGGTTCTTATTCAATGTTTGGTGTGGGACATATGCTGAAGGATCCCACAGAACATTGAAAGGATATGGTTTTCCAAGAAAAGTTAGACCCTGTTAGGAATATGTCCCTAGATGAACAAGGTTGATTTCAAGTGTCGGGTTTGAACATCAATGAGGTTCCATTGAATCCCATTTGTATGGGAATGGAATCCCAAGTAGTTTGACAATAATCCTAGGAGAGTATAGTCCTTTGAGAAAAATGGGTTTGGGATTACTTCTGGAAAAGGATGCCTTGGTGATTGGGGGGATTAATTTAGTGCTTACATCTAAGGAGAAAGCCTATATTAAGGGAGTTAGGGTTGGATTTTTGAAGTGGATTTCCAATGTGCTCAGGACTTAAGAAGGGTTCCTACGTATCCTAGTTTGAATAGGAATCAAAGTTCTCATCATTCCATATCGTGTGAAAATGTTATGATCATGAAAAATATCTAATACCAAGTGATTCATGCTTGGTGAGAGAAATAAGAGGATATCAAAGATTCAACAAAGGCACCCCCAATTATCATCCCTAACTTATGGAAGAGGGAGTTCCTGCAGTGGTCTGGGTAGACGAGGTCGAGTCAACCAGACAAGTGGGAAAGGAAAAGAACCTTCCCACACTTTAATATTCATTGGACATGGGTACAATGAAAGGAATGAGTTAAGGTGAAGGAACTATAGAGGAGTTAGACTGCCACCTAATACTTGAATGTATAACACTTTACACCAAGATGGAAGCCCTAGAATTAATCGTGGCAGAAGAGGGAGATTTTTCTTTTCCATCCATGGAAAAGAAAGTGTGAACCATACCTGCCCTACCAGAGACATGATGATCAGTGTCTTAGAGATAAAAAGTGGAGGGAAGAACCCAAACCAAAATCCTCTAAATTGATATCATCCCAATACTATTCCTCGGAGAAATTTCCATGTGACTACAGATATACAAACCCACAGACACTCAATGAATCCTTACCCCATTATAAAAAAAATGTGGGAAACCTATGACTATGGATATAAAAACCCAAATAGGAGACACACTGATGTTCCTTTTCCAAATATTTGATAAGTTAGGAGGTTTTGGTGGAGGATTCCACATAGTCCCTTTCAGATAAAGGACCCAAGGAAGAAGATACCTTATCATGAGTGGCCTTCAAGAGGATACATATGTTGATATGGAGGTCTTATTCACAGCTATACCATATAGTTAACCCGTATAGGTATGTCATCTAGGTACCCGACTTATGTCGCGAACCGTCCCCCGAGGCCCATGCCATGACTACCCAAGACTGCCTACTATTGGCCAGGGGCTGGAGACAAGAATCGAAAGGCATATTCCCTAAAACGATAAGGTTTTTCCTTCATAAACTTTATTCACACACAAATCAACCACATAGAAAAATACATGCACAAAGTAAACTATATAGAAAAAACTGTGCGTACAGAAAGTAAAAGAGACAGAATACAAGCCCAAATAGAAAGTACAAGAAAATTTGGATGTACAAGTAAAAATGAGTATAGATCCTGTAAACACCCACTATGGATCCTACCTGAAGCGTAGGTACATCTCTCGAACAATCCTCTATGCAGACCACCTCGTCAAAGGTCCACCTCTAAGAAGTATACAGTCCAGGTACCGGCATCCTCAGTCAGTACTGTCGGACATCTGCACCAGACACAACAAGGTTCTAGAAAATCCCATGTAGGGGTGAGTATAACAATACTCAGTAGGGACCCTGGAACCCCCAAAGGTCTCTCAAATGCACAAAGGATAAACCACAAAAAATAGAAACAACAGTGAATCCTACATCGGTATATGCCCATACATATACCCAAGTAATAAGAAAGTACGCACCTCACAGAGGAGGGACGAATATAACAAAGGTAATACCACGAAGGTAGATTACCACAAAGGTAATGTACCACATAGAATAACCTCAATCACAAGAACATGGTAAATACAGCTCACACCATGATTTGTTCTAGGGGTAGTAACATGTAACATCCCGAGTTACAATTTTAAACACCTCAACTACTAGTGATCGCATCCTCTAGTGAGTACAATGGTCCTGCCACATCACATAGAGGTGATTCCCACTAACCTTGGACTGCTAAGATACTCCTCTTATCGAGTAATTTGGGTCTTCCACGTCACATGTAAAGACCCATAATTTTCAAGGAAATTTTTTTTCTTAACTTTCTTTGGAATTTTACAAGAACTCAATTTCTGACGGCACCTGATTCCGAGGCCCGGTGTGCCCGGAATCATTTTTCGAAGCTTCGCTCTGGTACATTCAGTGAACGGACGAGCGGGTTTTTCTAACATTTAAACCGGTGCTCGGAATTGAATTCTGAGGGAACCGATAGAATAATAGCGCCGATATTTTCTTAGAAACACCTCTTCCGGAGTTTCGTTTGCTCGGGTGTGGTTTTTAAATTTTTGGGGTTAAGTTAAGAAATAAAATAAAGTGTGCGACAACTTTATTTTTATTTCACTTAAAGCCACTTGAAAGCCACTTAAAGATGCTTATGCTGAGTTGATGCGGATAGGGTGCTATCCAAAAATATCCTACCCCCTTGGTAGGATATTTGTGAGGTGGGGCCCGCACGAGCCCCACCGTTTCTTTTCTGCTAAGTAACGCCCCCGCGAAAACCCGTCATTATGAAAGTCAACTGGTGCGTTTTCTTAAATTCTTAACGCACCAATTAATTAGGTTGTTATCTTCGTTGAATTAATTATATGATTTAATTTAATCGTTTCTTAACCTATTTGAAATCCGTTGGCGTAATAATAAAATAAGACCAACGCACGACTTCTTGAGGATTGCTCGTTGAGAGGCCTTTGACAGAAATTTTGTGCCTTCATCCTCCTTCGCGAAGAACGCGAAGAACGCAAAGAACGCCGTCACCCTCGGAGATTGATGACGCTTCTTCCAAGACTTTCTTCCCCGCAACGATCTCTGATCACCAACTGCTTGAGGTAGGAGATTTTGGGTTTCTTCTTTTAAATCTCTTTGTGGGTTATAACAACATCATGGATTTAATTAATATAATTAAATCTACATGTTCTTGAACCTTGGAGTACGTCGATGTGACACCGTTTTCTGCGACGATGTGACGCCCTTCAGTAATGACGTGACGCCCTTCCGTGACGACGCGACGCCCTTCCACGACGCGACAATCACCACCCTCCACGACGATTAATTTCGCAAAGAATGCACGCTCGACGACTACGGCGAGGTAGGGATTTTTATTTGAGAACAAACTATGATTTTCATTATTGTTTCTTTAAAAACAAAGAACCTGGATCAAAGTTCAATTTTAATTCTATTAAAATTGTGCCTTTCTTGTTATTCATGTGTTGAATATTTATTTCCGATGGTTATCACCTAACGCGGACGGTGCGGGCCAAACAAACACGGCCCTACCACCCTCCGCATTTTTCCGTTGATGCGCGGATTGGCGGATGATGTCAAACGGGGCTGCAATTGCGTTTTGAGGGCCTGGTAGTAAAGAATGGGACCCGGGAGGAACTTCGGCACAGATGGAAGTGAATTTGGACCACCAGAGCAACTCCGGTGGCCCGCGGAACCCAGCGGCAGCGCCGACGGCCGGAGGCTGCGGCGCCCCGGCGCGCCGCCAGACAGGGCGGCCGTGGCTGAAGCCGCAGCGGCGGCGGCCAGCGGACCCACGGCCGTGCGGGTCCGGCGCACACGGGATGCGGATTTGCCGCATCTGCTGATCCAGCGCGGCCCCACGTGGGGCCGCGGAGCTTCATCCAGCGGGGGCCAGCGCCCCGCGGTTCCTCCGCTCGGCCGGCTCGGCCGAGCAGAGACGGGTCACGCCCAGGCTGGGTCGGGTCGTGCCAAACCGAGTCGGACCCGGACCCTGGTCGGGTCAACCCGGTTTGGGCCGACCCAGGGGGGGTTGGGCCAGGTCGGTCCGGGCCCAGACCCCCCGTTTCCGGCCCTTTTCGGTCATCCGCTCGTTACATGAGCTACGAACCTCTGAACGATGCGATTTCAGCGGCGATGCGATCCTTGGATCGAGACGGTCGTTTCGGTATATCGCACTCATGGTTTCGGAATACGTTGGGTTCGGCCAGGGTGGTTCGTACACGAAACAAATCGGGCCCTCGGAGCAGAAACGCTCATATCATGAGCTTCAGACGTCTGATTGACGTTCCATCGGTTTTTTTGTTTTCCTCTAAGTGAGACGGATCTTTTGGAATACTCCTCTCGAGGTTGGGACACAGGATGAGTACGTTCGGGTTGGTTTTTACATAAAAACCATCCGGGCCCCTAGGCCGAAAACGCCAATAACTCTAAGACCGGGCGTCCGATTGACGCGCCATTTGTGACGTTGCATTCCTATTGACGATACGAAACATTTGGATACATCAACTCTGGACTACGTGTCAGTTGATGTATCAGCCTCTCGGCTCGTGGAGAGGACCCTCCCGAACGAGCTTGCTGTGTGCGGGAACCCTAGAGCTGGCTACGACTGCTTCTGTGACGACGACGACTGTACAGAGATCCTCAGTGGATTCGATGGCGACGACTACAGCACTCAGCGATCCTTTGTGGGTCAGTGCTACCGATCCTGTATGGGTCCGATCCTGCGTGGGTCAGCGCTCAGCGGTCCTATGTGGGCCAGCGCCTACAGATCCTGTATGGGCCCGATCCTGTGTGCGTCTTTGCGGGGGTTAGTTACCTATCAATCCTTTGTGGGTCATATCCTTTGTGTGTCATTGTGGGGGTTATTACCTATCGATAATTTGTGGGTACGACGACTTAGATGGATCAGTGACCATATCTTTCTTCATTCAAAGAAGTATACCTGTGTGAGATGAATCTTGTTCTACTTTCCTTCGTGGATTGTGTTGTGCTATCCTGTGTGGATTTACGTTTTGCTTTACTGTGTGGACTGGGTTGTAATTGAGCTCGAATGTTGGAGTCGATCGAGAATTTATGACATAGGTATATGTATGGGCATATACCTAACCCATATCAGATGTTACTTCGTGATTGTATCTTTCCTTTGTGGTTTATCCTTTGTGTATTCTGGGAGACCTTCGGGGGTATCGGGGTCCCTACTGAGTAGCTTATACTCACCCCTGCACGGGCTATGCCCACACTATGTTGTGTTGGTTGCAGACGACGGACAGCGCTGATCGTGGTGGAGGCTTGCGGAGCAGGACTGTACCTGGAGGTGGGCCACTAGGCGGGACGCACTCGGAGCGATCGGCTGGACCTGAGGAGCAGTGGAGGCTTTCTGTACCCACCCTTCAGGTGGGATTTCCATAGGACGGCTCGACGCTACGGCTTTTCCTTTCAGTTGCAGTTTTCCCCATTCAGTTGTAATTTACAGTGGGGATTGTATTTCTGGCCCCCTTTACTTTCAGCACAACTTGTTCTAGTTTTTACTTAGTGTTTAATTTTCCGCTTGCTTACTCTGTAGTGCTTTTTTACTTTACAATGGAAATGCCTTCCCTTTACCGGGATTTATGCCTTGGTGCTAGTCTCCAGCCCCTGGCCTATGGAAGGAGGGTTTGGGTTAGTCACGGAACGGGCCCCGAGGACGAGTCGTGACAAATTGGTATCAGAGGAGTTCGGTTCTACCGCAGACTCTGATCTTTCTTCTATGTGAAGCAATAATGTTAAGCATATTGAGTTTGGTTATCAGTCCAGGGATCCCAGTGTTGGTGCAGCGGCCGACGTATCCGTACACCAAGACCCTGACTTCTGATTTCCGACTTAATGCACGAAAACATTTATTGCATGTGTGTTTCAAGTTTTCTTTGTGATTACTATATGTCATCTCACCAGGTATACTGTTCTGACCGTGGCGCACCTATTTCCTTTTTATGATGTCCCCACGACGGCAGGTAGCTAGGTTTCCGATAGTCGTACGTGACGACAGCCCTCCGAGCGACGAGGCCTTGGTGCAGGGCCCTTTGACAGCAGAGGCACCAGCGGTACCTCTACCCGCCGAGCCCCCAATGCTTCTAGCACTAGCCGCTGACGATGCACATCGCCTCAGCGCACTGAATGAGTTCCAGCACCAGCGACTGCCCAGGTTCCATGGGGAGATGGACCCCCAGGTAGCCGAGGACTGGCTGGAGGCAGTGGTTCGAGTTTTCCGGTTAGTGAGGACACCAGGAGACCTCATGGTGATCCTCGTTGCGAGCCTACTGCATGTGGAAGTAGGCAGATGGTGGAGCTTGATGCTCCAGGTGCGCGATGAGGCCTCTCTCATCTGGATAGAATTTGAGGGCCTCTTTCGCTCAGAGTTCATCCTGGCCACCCTCCGTGCGGTGCGCATCTAGGAGCTTCTTCTGGTGTGGCAGGGCAGCTTGACGGTCACCCAGTACTCGAGAAGATTCACCGATCTCTCACGCTACTCGACCGACAAGGTACGAGACCCGTTTTTATGGGTCCGGATCATCGAGCAAGGTTTGAGACATGAGATCAGGGCATCACTGATCTCCCTCAGCATTCCGACTCAGGCAGGAGTACTGGAGCGAGCCCTTTTGATAGAGAGCTTTCTTGCTGAGACTTCTCCAGCGGCAAGACCTACTGCGGGGTGGCACATAGAAGAGTCTTCCACAGTAGGCAGTCGACGGATGACCCAGGGGTCATGGAAGACCATAACCACACATAGACGGCCTCAGGACAATGGCTCAGCCGTGCGGGGCATACAGCGCGGAGCCAGTCTTTCGAGAGGTAGGCAGTGCTACACATGCGGCGGACAGGGTCACATGGCTCGTGACTTCCCGACCCATCGTGCCAAGGAGCAGCAGACAGTTGAGGGGCCACCCAGGCAGAGGCAGAGGGTCGACCATGGCGGTCCGCATGGGGGAGGTGGATGAGTTAGAGGAGCTGGCCGAGTAGTAGGTGGTGGGCAACGCTTTGAGGTTCTACCACCACCACCACCATGATGTCCACCCCGACCACAGGGAGCTGGCGGGTAGAGACAGGCACATCTCTAGGCAGCGGAGGCCTACGACCACGGTGCGCCCGAGATGATTCGAGGTACTATCTGTTTCTATTCCACCCTTACTGCAGTTCTTATAGACACAGGATCGAGTCACACTTTCATAGCCGCTGCCCTTGTTCGGAGCTCGGAGATTCCGAAAGAGCCGTTGGCTCGATCCTTACGGCTAGAGACTCCTACGGGAGCAGACTCGACAATCACGCACTGGTGCTGGAAGTGTGAGCTTACGCTAGGAGGCGAGAGCTTCGGCAGGGGTCTTCTTGTAGCGGCGTCGAGGCCTTACGACGTCATCTTGGGCAAGGATTGGTTATCTACAATCCATGCACAGATTGAATGTATTAGGTGCAAGGTGCGATGTGTACGCATCGACGGGAGCCGGTTCATCTTCACCGGCGAGAAGGGAGCCTTCGCAGCACAGGATGGACTTCCGCAGAGGAGAGGACAACCCTCATTAGTTGGCTAGCCTCATCCTAGGAGCAGTTGACATGCGGAGTCCTAGTTTTCCTGCAGTGGTGTATCACTACGCGGACGTCTTTCCCGACGACGTTCCAGGGCTACCTCCTCATAGAGAGGTAGACTTTCATATCGACCTGTACACCGGTACAGCCCCGATATCGACTCCAGCATATCGGATGGCCCCCGCTGAGCTTCGAGAGCAACGGGTACCGTTGGAGGACTTGCAGGGCAAGGGATTCATCCGACCCAGTGTTTCACCCTGGGCTTCCCCGATATTGTTCGCCAAGAAAGAGGACGAGAGCTTGCGACTGTGTGTCGACTATCGTCGCCTGAACTAGGTGACAGTGAGGAACAAGTATCCGCTAACAAGGATTGATGACCTCTTCGATCCGCTCAAGGGAACATAGTGGTTCTCGAAGATAGACCTCAGGTCAGGCTATCACCAGCTCAGAGTTCGGGACGAGGACGTGCAGAAGACGGCCTTCAGATGTCGGTATGGCCACTATGATTTCTTGGTTATGCCATTCGGCGTAACCAATGCTCCAGAAGTGTTCATGGGCCTCATGAACAGGATCATTCAACCATACCTCGATCGATTTGGCATGGTCTTCATCGACGACATTTTGATTTACTCGACGACTGAGGAGGAGCACACCTAACACTTGCGTGTTGTACTAGACACGGTCTGAGAGCACCAGCTATATGTAAAGCTCTCGAAGTGTCAGTTCTGGATACGTGAGGTCCACTTCTTGGGGCACGTCATTTCTGAGGCGGGAGTTGTGGTGGATCCCGCGATGATCGAGGCAGTGCTAGCTTGGGAGCCACCCAAGAGCGTGACAGAGGTGCGAAGTTTCTTGGGACTATATGGATACTATCAGTGATTTGTTCCAGACTTCTCCAGAGTTGCGGCACCACTCTCATCTTTGATAAAGAAGGGGAAACCCTTTGTGTGGTCAGACAGATGTCAGCAGAGCTTCCAGGAGCTGAGACAGAGATTGATCGGTGCACCTATCATGAGGTTGCCTGAGGAAGGAGTAGGGTACGTAGTCTACTGCAATGCATCAGGGAACGGACTCGGATGTGTCCTGATGTAGGAGCTGGTAGTGATCGCCTATGGATCACATCAGTTGAGGCCGCATGAGCAGAACTACGCTACCCATGACCTGGAGTTACCAGCAGTGGTATTCGCCCTAAAGACGTGGTGACACTATCTGATGAGAGAGTGCTTTACAGTCTTTTCTGACCATCAGAGTCTCAGGTACATCTTCTCTCAGAAGGACCTGAACCTGAGACAGCAGCGATGGCTCGAGTTCCTCCAGGACTATGACTTTGAGATAGTCTATACTCCTGGGAAGGGGAACGTGGTAGCCGATGCTCTGAGCCGGAGGGCGGGCATTCAGCTACTCGAGGAGGTGACAGAGAAGCTAGCCACTTTGAGGATATCCTTCATGGATAGGGATGGAGCAGCCTTCCATCAGTCTCTCATAGTCTCCCCTCCACTACTGCAGCGGGTCAGAGAGGCACAGAGTGGGGATGCTGACAGTGAGACGCGGCGTGCACAGATATCCTCAGGATAGGCACCTGATGGCTTCTCCTTTAGAGCAGAGCACGACATCCTTTTCAGAGGACGTACCTTGGTACCAGTCGCTTTATGAGAGGAGGTGATGAGAGGGTTTCACATTTCTCCTTTGGCGGTACATCCTGGAGTGGCGAAGATGTACCAGGATCTCAGACGACAGCACTGGTGGCCAGGCATGAAGAAGGCTGTGGCAGAGTTCATTTCTCGATGCCTCACCTGCCAGGAGGTGAAGGCAGAGCACCAGGTACCAGCAGGCTTGGTAAATCCCTTGGTGGTCCCAGAGTGGAAGTGGGACGGGATATCTATGGACTTCGTGACTGGACTTCCACGCACTTCTAGAGGTCACGACTCCCTTTGGGTGATTGTCGACCGACTCACCAAGTCGGCTCACTTCTTACCCATTAGAGAGCAGGGCTCAGTGGAGAGCTTGGGGTATCTCTATGTTCATGAGATTTTATGGCTTCACGGTGTGCCATCGTCTATCATCTCCGATCAAGATGTTCGCTTTACTTCCTGGCTTTGGAAGGGGTTATAGGAGGCGTTCTAGACGCATCTATGTCTGAGCACCGCCTTTCTCCCTCAGACGGATTGTCAGACATGGAAGACCATTCAGACTCTCGAGGACATGCTCCGCTCATGTGTCCTTGACTTTGGTTGCAGCTGGGGAGACCACCTACCCTAGTGGAGTTTTCATACAACAATAGCTACCACTCCACCATCGGGATGGCACCATACAAGGCGTTGTACGACAGACCTTGCAGATCTCTTTTTTGCTGGACAGACCCTGGGGAGTCAGCACTTGTGGGACCAGAGTTGGTCCGGGCCACGACAGAGAAGGTCCAGGTCATCCAGGAGCGGATGAGGACAGCTAATAGCCGGAAGAAGTCTTATGCCGATAGGAGGCGGAGGGCACTAGAGTTCGATGATGGCGACCACGTCTTCTTGCGTGTCTCACCTCGACGTGGATTACAGATATTTGGCCGAGGTGGAAAGTTGTCTCCATGCTTCATCGGACCATTCCAGGTCCTCAACAGGTTTGGTGAGGTGTCTTATCGCCTGGCTCTACCACCTCAGTTGCACCGGGTGCACGACGGCTTCCACGTATCTCAGCTGAGGAGATACGTGCACGACCCGACGCACATCATTGACCAAGGGGAGCTAGACTAGGATGATGGGGTGACTTTTGCTGAGGTACCAGTGGAGATCGAGGATCGACAGGAGCGGGTCCTACATGGACGGTCGATTACTCTAGTGCGTATCAGATGGAAGCACGGGAACCTCCAGGAGAGCACATGGGAGCGGGAGGCTCAGATGCATGCTCAGTACTCACATTTGTTTCCCTAGTTTATGATGTATCTTTACGGGGACGTAAATCCCTGAGGTGGGAGTGTTGTAAAGACCCATAATTTTCAAGGGAATTTTTTTTCTTAATTTTCTTTGAAATTTTACAAGAACGTAGTTTCTGACGGCACCTGATTCCGAGGCCCCGATGTGCCCAGAATCATTTTTCGAAGTTTGGATCGGGTACGTTCAGTGAACGGAGGAGTGGGTTTTTCTAACTTTTAAACCGGTGCTCGGAATCGAATTCTGAGGGGACCGATGGAATCGCAGAGCCGGTATTTTCTTAGAAACACCACTTCCGGAGTTGCGTTTGCTCGGGTGTGGTTTTTAAATTTTTGGGGTTAAGTTAAGAAATAAAATAAAGTGTGAGACAACTTTATTTTTATTTCACTTAAAGCCACTTGAAAGCCACTTAAAGATGCTTAAGCTGATTTGATGCAGATAGGGTGCTATAAAAAAATATCTTACCCCCTTGGTAGGATATTTGTGAGGTGGGGCCCACACGAGCCCCACCGTTTCTTTTCCGCTAAGTAACGCCCCCACGAAAACCCGTCATTATGAAAGTCAACTGACGCATTTTCTTAAATTCTTAACGCCCCAATAAATTGGGCGATTATCTTCGTTGAATTAATTCTATGAATTAATTTAATAGTTTCTTAACCTGTTTGAAACCTGTTGGTGTAATAATAAAATAAGACCAACGCACGACTTCTTGAGGATTGCTCGTTGAGAGACCTTTGACAGAAATTTTTTGCCTTCATCCTCCTTCACGAAGAACGCGAAAAACGTGAAGAACGCAAAGAACATTGTCACCCTCGGAGATTGACGATGCTTCTTCCGAGACGTTCTCCCCCTCAACGATCTCCGATCACCAACTACTTGAGGTAGAAGATTTCGGGTTTCATCTTTTAAATATCTTTGTGGGTAATAACAACATCATGGATTTAATTAATAAAATTAAATCTACAAGTTCTTGAACCTCGAAGTTCGTCGACGCAACACCGTTTTCCGCGACGACGCGACGCCCTTCCGCGACGATGCAACGCCCTTCCGCGACGACGCGGCACCCTTCCGCGATGCGACAATCACCACCCTCTGTGACGATTAATTCCGCGAAGAACGCATGCTCGACAACTACGACGAGGTAGGAATTTTTATTTGAAAACAATCTTTGATTCTCGTGATTGTTTCTTTTAAAACAAAGAACCCGGATCAAAGTTCATTTTTAATTCTATTAAAATTGTTCCTTACCTGTTATTCATGTGTTGAATATTTATTTCTGATGGTTATCACCTAACGCGGAGGGTGCGGGCCAAACAAACACGGCCCGACCACCCTCCGCAGTTTTCCGTTGATGCGCGGATTGGCGGACGATGACAAACGGGGCCGCAATGGCATTTTTAGGGCCTGTCAGTGAAAAATGGGACCCGGGAGGAACTTCGTCGCAGACGGAAATGGATTCGGACCACCGGAGCAACTCTGGTGGCCCGTAGAACCCACTGGCGGCGCCGGCGGCCAGCCGACCCACGGCCGCGTGGGTCCAGCGCACACGGGACGCGGCTTTTCCGCGTCCGCTGATCCTGCGTGGCCCCACGTGGGGTTGCAGCGCTTCATCCCGCGGGGGCCAGCGCCCCGCGGTTCCTCCGCTCGGCCGGCTCGGCCGAGCCGAGCCGGGCCGACCCGACGGGCCGGGTCACGCCAAACTGGGTCGGACCCGGGTAAGGTCGTCCCAGTTTGGGCCGACCCAAGGGGGTTGGGTCGGGTCTGTCCGGGCCCAGACCCCCCGTTTCCGGACCTTTTCGGTCATTCGCTCATAACATGATCTACGAGACTCCGAATGACGCGCTGTTAGCGGCGATGCGATCCTTGGATCGAGAGGGTCGCTTCGGTATATCGCACTGAAGGTTTCAAAATACATTGGGTTCGGCCGGGTTGGTTCGTACAAGAAACCAATCGGGCCCTCGGAGCAGAAACGCTCATATCTTGAGCATCGGACGTCCGATTGACATTCCGTCAATTTTTTTGTTTTCCTCTAAGTGAGACGGATCTTTTGGCATACTCCGCCCGAGTTTTGGACATAGGCGGAGTACGGTCGGGTTGGTTTTGCCTTAAAAACCAACCGGGCCCCTTGGACGAAAAGGCCAATAAATCTCAGACCGGGCGTCCGATTGACGCGCCATCTGCGATGTTGAGTTCCTATTGACGATATGGAACTTTTGGATACATAAACTCTGGACTACGTGTCAGTTGATGTATCATCCAATCAGCTCGTGGATCGGACCCTCCCGGACAAGCTTGCTGTGTGCGGGAACCCTAGAGCTGGCTGCAACTGCTTCGGTGACGACGACGACTGTACAGAGATCCTCAGTGGATTCGACGGTGACGACTATAGCACTCAGCGAGCCTTTGTGGGTCAGTGCTACCGATCCTATGTGGGCCCGATCCTATGTGGGTCAGCGCTCAGCGGTCCTGTGTGGGCCAGCGCCTACAGGTCATGTGTGGGCCCGATCCTGTGTGGGTCTTAGCGGGGGTTAGTTACCTATCGATCCTTTGTGGGTTAGATCCTATGTGGGTCATTACGGGGGTTAGTACCTATCGATCCTTTGTGGGTCCGACGACTTAGATGGATCAGTGAACATCTCTATCATCATTCGAAGAAGTATACCTGTGTGAGCTGAATCCTGTTCTACTTTCCTTCATGGATTGTGTTGTGCTATCCTGTGTGGATTTACGTTTTTCTTTCCTGTGTGGACTGGGTTGTACGTGAGCTCGAATGGTGGAGCCGATCGAGAATTTATGACTTAGGTATATGTATGGGCATATATCTAAGCCGTGTCGGATGTTACTTCATGATTGTATCTTTCCTTTGTGGTTTATCCTTTGTGAATTCCGGGAGACCTTCGGGGGTCTCGGGGTCCCTACTGAGTAGCTTATACTCACCCCTACATGGGATATGCCCGCACTACGTTGTGTTGGTTGCAGACGACGGACATCGCTGATCGTGGTGGAGGCTTGCAGAGAAAGACAGTACCTGGAGGTGGACCACTGGGCGGGACGCACTCGGAGCGGTCGGCTGGACCCGAGGAGCAGTGGAGGCTTTCTGTACCCACCCTTCAGGTGGGATTTCCAGAGGAAGGCTCGACGCTGCGGCTTTTCCTTTCAGTTGATGTTTTCCCCTTTCAGTTGTACTTTATAGTTGGGCTTGTATTTCCGGCCCCCTTTACATTCAGCACGTCATGTTCCAGTTTTTACTTAGTGTTTACTTTTTATCTTTCTTACTCTGTAGTTCTTGTTTACTTTACAAAGGCAATGCCTTCTCTTTATCTGGATTTACGCCTTGGTGCTAGTCGCTGGCCCCTGGCCTATGGAAGGCGGGCTTGGGGTAGTCACGGCACGGGCCCCATGGACGGGTCGTGACATCACACAGAGGCGCTCTCCCTCATGGAATGTTGAGGTACACCTCCTATCATGTATCGTGGTCCTTCTATATCACACAGAGGCACTCCCCATCATGGGTCCTCCACATCACACATAGGCACTCCCCACTGGGCCTATTGAGTCACTACGAGTCGAATGGTCAGCAGTCGTCAATTCTCATCTTGTCATAGGGTTCTGTACCTAGTGTGCTTGGAAGAACCGCTCCCCAAGCCATCATTCAAACCTCAATATTCTCTAATACCCACAAAGAAATATCCCAATGGACATTCATGTCATGAGGGTTCTAACGCAATAAACGGCGCGTCAATTGGACACTTGGTCTATAAATTTTTAGCATTTTCACTGCGAGGGACTAGTTGGATTTGTGGTTCGTTCCAACCCATCCGTACACTAAATTTTTCCAAAACATTAGTGGAGTGTTCCAAATGGACTTCCTTGATCCAAGTATTATGGTTCCATAGATGGTTCGTCAAACGGATACCTGGTTCTCATGTTACAGCCAAAAAAGTGAAACTAGGTTTAGATGGGCTCATGTCTGGTCCGACCTAGTCGGACCAACCCGCCCTAAACTAGCCCGACCTGGGTCTAGCTCTGATGGCATGGTCTTGGCGGGCCAAACCTGCATAGCGGATAGCGTGGAGCAGAGGCCCGCTTCGGGGTGGCCAGCTCGGTGCAGCCCGCTCGGCGGGTGGTTCGTCGTGGAAGGTCATCCCTAACCGACACCTGAGGGGGGAGCCACCCTGTCTTCCCAATCTATCCATGGACCATTCAGATGGTGGAATGTGGTACCTGTGAGAGGGGTGCCGCCTGGTGTGGCATGTCCAGCTGAAAGGCCGAACGGACTTCTTCTCAATGGCATAATCGTACGCCGCTTCTCAAACAAGGATGACCGCCCTTCGACCTCTGCCGCAGCCAAGCGGCGATGAACTCTTGCTCCACCGGTGGCGTGGGTGCGCGCCGCTATTTCGATACACGGCCGGCTGGCGTTCCGGCTGTTGCCTCTTAGTTAGCGGAAACCGATGGTCAACGACCTCATGTTTATCCAGTGGCACAGATGCACACCACCATTTCTTTACGTGACCGACCAGGTGTCGGGTAACACCTTCTTCCATGCGCCATTGCAATTTTGTTCAAAGCCCAAAAAATAAAATGATCTCATATTCACAATCCTTGGGTAAAGGTCATCGCGTCCATATGTCGTGCTCAATAAAATTTTGCATTTCATCATCTTTAAATATTTTTCATTGAAGAACACATGAAGAACGTGTGAAAATCAAAAGATAAGATGCAAAGTTAAAGTGGGGGACGATGACCATGTTAGTTTGGCCAACCTCATTGTAAAACTTTAAAATAAATAATCGATAAATAAATTCAATCATATAAAAATTCCCTACCTCGATTTTCAGATGGTGGTGGCCCAAGGAAGAAGAAAAATTTGTTGAATGTTGTGTTTCGTCACTCCCATAACAGGTGTCTAATCCGGCACGAGCATCATCCCCGTTCTTCATTGGAGAATCTCTTTTGATGGAGAATGTGTTCTCCAAATCTCTCCATCAAAGTTATCTCCTATCCAGCAATTTCCCCAACCCATAGAAAGCTGAGGATCCAACATATAAATTAAACTAATTGAGTTGGAACAAAAATTATGTTTATGTTGGCATAATTAATACGGGCACTAGTGCAGAAAACATTATTTACATCGGTTATTTTTCATTTTTACGTTTTTTAGCCGACATTAATACGGACGACGTTATAAATAACTTTTTTAAGTCGTTTATTTAAAAAACTACGTATAAACATAACATCGAGGTGTTTATCACGTCGGTTAATTAATAACTGATGTGAAAAAACAGGGGGGTGGGGTTATAACGTCGGTTATTATATAAAGGGGGGGGGGGGGGGGGGTTTATCATGTTAGTTATATAATAACCGACGTTATAAACACGTGAGGGGAAGTTTATGATGTCGGTTATGAAATAACCGACGTGATAAACCCCCAGGAGATGGTTTATCATGTCTGTTATATAATAACCGACGTGAAAAACCAGTCCGGGGGGGTTATGACGTCGGTTATTTATTAACCGATGTGATAAACCCTTTTTCAGGTCTTTTATCAGGCCGGTTATTAAATAACCGACGTGATAAACCATGCCACAGGTGTTTATCACGTTGGTTATTAAAAAACCGACATGATAAACCCTTCCTGATTTCTTTATCACGTCTATTATAAAATAACCGACATGGAAGACAAATTATTTTTTTTAAAATCGAATGCAGTCCTCTGCTCTCCCCCAGAATCAACCAGAAACCAAATCAAGAATTCGTACCACAAAAAACAGAAGGAGATAAAAATAATAACTAAAGAAAATTTAAGCATTTACATTGATAATATATAAAACGTACCCCAATTGATAGCACCCACCCTCATGTATACCCCCTAGATAGCCCTCCCCCACCCCATTGGAGCCCCCACCACACCCCTGGACTACCCCCCGACCCCCTAGATAGCCCCAAACACCCCTCGACAACCCCCCCCCCCCCCCCCCCGTCATGAACTGCACCCCTCACCCCATATGATATCCCCCACCCCATTGGATCCCCCACCACATCCCGAGACTGCCCCCCAACCCCCTGGACAGCCCCAAACACCCCTCGACAACCCCCCACCCTCTTAAACAGCACCCCCTCACCCCTCACCCCACTTGACAGCCCCCACCACACCACTGGACTTCCCCCGACCCCTTGGACAGGTCCAAACACCCCAGGACAACACCCCACCCTCATATATACGCCCCCCCCCCCCACACCAAGGACAACACTCCCCCTCCCCATTGGAGCCCCCATCGCACCCCTGGACTGCCCCCCGACCCCCTGGACAGCCCCAAACACCCCTGGACAACCCCACCTCCCTCATGCATATCCCCCACCCCCTGGACAGCACTTCCACACCCCTGGACAGCCCTCCCACAACCCTGGATATCCCTTCCACCCCCCTGGTCTGCCCCCCACCCCACCGGACATCCCTCCCAGTCCCCTAGACACCCCTACACCCTTGGAACCCCTCCCCCTAGACCAAAATCAATACCAGAAAAACCATCATAAGTAGACCAAAACAAGAAGTAGATCAAAATTATACATTCACATATATAACATTCAAAACATACACTGTCAACTTCAAAAAAAACTAAATCTAACCTAAATGATTACCAAATACACAATTACAACGACAATATTCAAAATTACATTTTACATTACAAACAACTAAAATTCAATCAAACCTGTAAAATAATTTGACCAATGCACTTGTAAGTGTTTGATGTCTTCAGCAGTATAGGGTTGAAAGTCATCAAAAAGATACAAATAAAAAGGATAGTAGCTAATATGTATAATGAATAAATCAAATTGAAATATTATGGAAAAGTATAAGAGGAAATATTTCAAGGTCAAAATTCACAATTGTCCCAGTTGTTATTATTTCATACATAAATATTAACATATAATATCCAAATTCGATGATGGCTTGTTGTTCATGACAATTTTGTTTGAATGATTATAAATTCAATATATTATTTTTATGTAATAAATCAAAAAGTGCAAATTATAAATGGATATTTACCTTCACATTTACATATTTGATCTTTGCACTCATTATCTTTGTGTTTTTCCGAATGTAGGCCCATGCCCTATTAGAAAATAATACGAATGGGGTAAATTTAAAATTCATTATAATAAATAAAACTATTGAGAAATTTAAACTTATTTTTCCAATATATTCTTAAAACTTTCCCGCACATCATCATGGATAAAGAATATCCAATAAAGTGTTTTCTCCCTTGGGAAAAAACCCCTAACATCCAATGATCACTGATAAAAGGAAATTTATCTTTAGTGGTATTTTATGTTAAAAGATAATTAACTCTTTGAGAGAGATGTGTTTCACACCGCTCACAAAAATGAATCATCCAACATTGTGTGACTATATTCTTTTCAAGTCTTTCAGCAATATAAAGCATTCTTTATTCCTCATCAAATGCACATGCTTCAAGGGAAATCAATTACAGGTCCATGAATCCATATACATCTGTCAGCTCATTCCTCTCAAAAATTTTATAAATATACCTAATACAAAACAGATATAAGTATACATTTTTAATAAATATAATGCAGGGAAAAGGTGTTAAGACTTACACGGAAAAAATTTGCACCACGTTGATGCCCAACTTATATCTATTAACAAACTCCATGATATCAGTTTTCCTAATCCCCACACTTATTTCACATCCATAAACATGGGATTCCATTGGAAACTCATAATGACCCGCCAAAAAATTTGAATATCTTGACAATCTATCAAGACTACTAGAATCTGTATTTGATGTCATAGACATTTGTCTTTTTTGTTGTCTATGCCGTATTTCTTTACCTTTGAATTATTCCTGTTAGAATAAATTGAAAAATATATTAGTTTTCAAATGATAAATCAACTTCAATAAAAAAAATAAAAAAAATGATATAACATTCATACCTCTATGGTAATGAGTCCAAGAAGTCTAGATGGCCAAATTAAAAAATGACTGATACTATGTCCAACTATCTCCACCTCATCTATAGGTAATGGTAACTGAGCTAATCTTTCTATAATATTCTATATAGTGACCCTCTGATTCTCTTCCTCTAATTGTTGATGATGAACTGTATCTCCTATACAATATACCAACCCATATGCTACAATATGATGTTGAGGATCATCAACATACAACTCGCAATAAGTAGGAAGCTATGGGAGAGGAGTAAGATACAAAATGGGGTACGTAGGCTGAGGTGGCGGTGTGGGAGATACTGGCAGAGGTGGAGGATAAATAATGGGGTATGTAGGGGGAGGTTGAGGAGTGGGAGCTGGAGTCTGAAATTGTCTTTTCATGTCTGCAAACATAGACTGCACTGATGCTCTAATCTTGTCATCCTTCATCGCACTAATATTATGAACTTCAGCCTCCAAGGATTCTATTTTTTTATAAACCCCCTCAACATTAGAAGTTGAAGAACGTGGAAAAACTTTTCTTACCAATACAACTGCCGGATATCCTCTTACATGACTAGGATGTTTGGGCATTCCCAATGCTACAGATAAAATATCTTCCCTCCCAGTAGCTATAAATGTCCCATGTGAACTCTACTCTTAAAAAGAGTGTTGTTTTAATTAATTGAACCTTTCGGTAATGATTGAAATTATATGAAGATAATAGTTAACTTAAATAAATTAAATAGATATCTTACAATCCTCTCACCTATGATTCTCGATTCTTCCGAAAGATATTTCCCTTTTTTCCCTTCCGAGCTCTCTTCCATTTTTCATGTATAGATGGGGGGATGGAGGGTCCACCTCTCCAGAGCTTGAAGACTCAGCTCTTGGTTGTTGAAATTTTTCCGCCATCATTTGTTCTTCCAAAAATTCATACCCCCTCTGAGATAAACTATGAGGGTATAAATTTTTAGATTGGATCTCCTGATGATCATTCCTTGTTTGCGGTAAATTAAGAATAAGAAATCATTAACAAAAAATTAATAAGATCATTTATATAAGAAATATTATAAAAGTTTACATTTCCATTACCAAAAATGACTCTTTTATTATACTTTCAAAAAACTGTCTCCATGTGTCTTCATATATAAAAGTATATCTACGACATGGATTTTCATGACTCATATGACCATAAATGAAATCAGATGAGAGGGTTGATTTGAAATCTCTTCATCTCCTGGAATCCAATGATAAGAATTTCATCCTGACTCCTCTAGTGTCAGGAATATCAAATGTCATTTGATAAAGAATAGGTTAAACATATTATATATACTAGAGAAATTTAAAGAATAGTTACAAAATAGCAAAAGATCTTACCAAAATCATCTCCCACAATTGAGGGATTATCGATTTATCCACACTTCTCCAGTCATCATACAGAATGATTACTTTGCTCTTAGACTAAGTTTCTAAAAAACTCTTAAAATATTTTTCATTTGGACCTCTAGGAATATCATCATCATCAAACTCAATGACTATCCTCTGATCCTAGGTACGGGCAAGTGATAACTTTGGTAAATGTGTGCACCCACATTTACCAACCTCTGAACTCTTTGTCATAATAGGAGAATGTGAATGTTCCTCCCCAGAGGTATGACCAATATGATCATCTCCCGAATCATGTGGTTGATCAACTGAATGATCTTTTATTATCCTTAAAATCAAAAAAACAAATGATAGTTCACAAATACAAAAATTAAAATATTTTAATACTATTGTAATCAGAAAATAGAAAAGTGTACTAAGTTACGCAATAGTAAGCATTGGTAATATGGTAAGCATGTTAAACAATGGTAGAGATGGTCAAGATGGTCAAGATGGTAAACATGGTAAACATGATAGACCTGGTATACATGGTAAAGTAATTCTCACTAAACAAAACTAATAGATGCATAATTCATGCAATGGTAAACATGATAATTTAAACTAAAAAAACCTAAACCAAACAATAACTTATACTTATTTTGTTATAAAACATGTTTTAATAAATAAGAAACTTATTATATCTAACATTTATAAAAAAAAATAAATGTAAAAAATAAATTATCATATGTTACCTGTAATTTTAGGAATGTACAAATGGATTGTTTTCCCAAATTCCTTCGTCGTGATCGTTCCTTATGAAACAAACCTTGTCTTCAACATGCTCATCATTATGTTTTGTTAATCTTTCTATGGAAGTAGGGATCTCACATAAATCAGAATCTTCATCATGTTCATCCATACCAACATATTGTTTTTCCATTATAAAACAACATCACACTACATATCTGATTGATCTACTACATAGAAAATTTGTTTTGCATGTGTTTCCATTATAAAAGAATTAGTTGTGTCTTCCAATCTATTCAGATTAACAAGTGTCATTCCAAATTCATCGTGTATGACACAGTTGTTACCGATAAACCATTTACAGTTAAAAACATGAACATTAATTTTAAATTAATCAACCTACCATATGTCTTAAATCACTCTATAATATGCAATTGTTGCAGAAATTGGTTTTTTTTCTTTAGCACTCGAAAAATGCATTGCTTCTGCAAACACCTTTACACCGCTATTCTGAACTGCACTTCTATTGTCCTATGATTTCATCTGAAATGTATATCGATTAATGTCATACCTGGACCATGTTATCACATTTAAACATGGACCACCCACTATCCATTTTAATGTCTCTGATACATCTGATCTACCAAGAAGGTCTTTTTAATCCATGACAAAAAAGTTTTGTTGTGCTCATTCAAAATCGACATTTCTTTCTTCTTTGGATGACATTGTTTCAACTCATTAATATGAAATGTGATATACGGTTGAGCATCATCTATTTTATTCAAGATTTATGATTCTAACTTCTTTATCTGTTCATCTGACAATGATTTGACTTTCAAGCCATGAATTACATTTCCCTCATTATTAACTCGTTCATGGTGAGATGGAGGCAAACCTATGTATTGTGCCGCAACCAAGTAGAACGTAAAAATATCTGCTACCTCCTCAGAAATATACTTTTCAATAGTGGAGGCATCAGGTCAATATGGATTTTTAACATCCCCCTTTAATATTTCATATATCTTTCAAAAGGATACATCCAACGAAGATATATAGGTCCACAAAGATTTATTTCTCGAACCAGATGAATCATTAAATGCACAATTATATAAAAAAAGTTGGAGTAAAATACATTTCCAATTGACATAGTATAAAAATTGCATCCTTTTCCAAAATCTTCAAAGCATTCACATCAATATCCTTGTTACAAATTGAATTGAAAAAATAACACAACTTTATTATAGTATTTCTAACATGAATGGGCAATAGTCCACACAATGAAACTGGTAGAATTTTTTTCATCATGACGTGACAATCATGTGATCTCATACCTATCAACTTCAAGTCCTTTAATGAGAATTTTTTTTACATTTGAAGAATAACAATAAGGCACTTTGATATCATGAAGACACTGACAAAAGCTAATTTTCTCCCTTTTCGATAATGTATGAAAAGCCGAGGGAAGAAATATTTGTCTTCGTTTAGGAGTGGGAGCTAAATCCAAATGTTTTACCATTGATAGTAAGTCTAATCTTACATTTAACCCATCTTTTGTCTTTCCTTTAATATCTAACAATGTTCCAATAAAACAATCACAGATATTCTTCTCCACGTGCATGAAATCAATATTATGTTTAACTTCATGATACCTCCAATATGGTATCTCAAAAAATATTGACCTTTTCTTCCAAATATGTCTATCATTACCAGATTTTTGTGTCTTTCCCAATGTCACATCATGGTTTTTCACCTTCTCAAAATATAGATCAGGGGATAATGGTTTTGGAGCAGTATCAAATTCTTGTGAGCCATTGAATGCCTTTTTTAGTCTTCTAAAAGGGTGATCCATAGGAAAACAATTTCGATGACCCATGTACACTGTTTTCCTCCCATGATGCAATTAATAATATGACGTCTATTTTTCGTAAATTGGACATGATTTATTCCCTTTAACACTGTATCCAGACAAATTTTCATACGATGGGAAGTCATTTATAGTGAATTGAAGCACTGCATGCAGTTAAAAATATTCGATTTTATAAGAATCATACACCCTAAAACCATCATCCCATAATAGTTTCAAATCATCAATCAACGGTGACAAGTAAACATCAATATCATTCCCAGGTTTCTTTGGACAAGAGATCATTATGCTCAACATGACATATTTGCACTTCATACAAACTTCATGAGAGAGGTTGAAAAGTACCAATAAAACATGACATGAACTATGTGTTCTATTGAGGGTTCGTTATGGATTCGATCCATATGTGCACAACCCTAGTCTATGATTTCTAATTTCATTTCCAAATGTAGAATATTTCGCATCAATTTTCATCCATTTTGGACAATCAGCTGGATGAAATATTTTTCCATCACATACCCACTCATCAGCATGCCATCTTATCCTTTTTTCAACATGTGAATTAGCAAATAAACATTTCAAACAATGAATTATAGGAAGATACCAAAATACCTTTGAAGGGAGCTTTGTAATCTCTACATCAGCCAGTGATTTTTCTCTCACCTTATATGGTGATGTCCCACATTTAGTAAACTCCGATAGAAATTCATATTCATTTTTATATATAATGCAGTCATTCAGACAGTCATGTATTTTCTTGTATCCCAATCCCATCAGGCATAATATTTTCATGGCCATGTAATGTGAATATGGAAGATCGTTATCTTTTGGAAGAATGTCTTTCATCAATTGTAGCAGCTCTGTAAAACATTTGTCACTCCATCCATGTTTCGCATTCAGGTTAATAAATCTTAACACCGCTGACAAAACCGTAAAATTTGTACAACCAGTATATAATGGTTTTATTGCATCACCATATAAACGCACAACTGTCGGTTCAATCTCAATTTGTTCTGCTACAATATTGTGAATCATTTCATCAATTCCATCGGAGTTACCATCTTGAGAATCATCATCATCAGTGACATTCCATCCAGTTTCACCATGCCAAATCCAAGGGATGTAACTCGGATTAAAACCATAACAAATCAGATGATCTTTTATCTCTCTACTTTTCAAAATCATCATATTCAAACATTTCAGGCGTGGAAAGAAAAAAATGTCACTACATGGAACATTTCGTTTAGAAAATTCCAACAAGGCATCAACACCTTCCTCATATTAATTTCTCATTCGATGTACTGTAATCCAACATCGACTCATTATTACCTATAACAAATATAAAAAATATATATTTTTACGATAAGAAAAATATATGTTTATATGAAAAAAACCAAAATTTGAATGTAAAACAATTTTGAAATATAAAACAAATCTATGCGTATTTAAAAATAAATTGTTTGAATATTATTTTTAAAACAAAATATAGCTAGATATAATAGTTTTAAATTCCATTGAATCAAAGAAACCCATGGCGCCTACAGAGGTTGATAGAAAATTGGAGAAAATAGAGTAAACCTGAGAACCAAATCACATTTAAAATAAAAATCAGAAGGAGAAAATCACAATGTAAAGCCAATCATCACGGCAAAATCATCATGTCATAATCTCAGAAACCACGATGCAATAGTCAATCCCACTGGACACCCCCTAACCCTCTGGACAGCCCCCACCTCCCCCCTCGGACAACCCCAAAATCCCTCTAGACAGGCCCCCACCCCCGTGGATAGCCACCCACACCCACCCACCCCCTTGGACACCCCCCCCCCACGGACACCCCCCAACCCTATGGACAGCCCTCCCCCACCCCCTAGACATCCCCAAACCCCTCTAGACAGCACCCCCACCCCTCCTGGACACCACCACCACCCCCTAACCCCTTGGACACCCCCAATCCTCTGGATATCCCCTACCCCCCTGACAACCCCCAAAACCCTCTGGATAGGCCCCCACCCCCTTGGACAACCCCCCCCCCCCCACACCCACCCACCCCTTGGACACCCCATCGGATCCCCCCCCCCCCAACCCTCTGGACAGCCCCCCACCCCCTGGACATCCCCCACAACTCTAGATAGAACCCCACCCCTCTGGGACAACACCCCCACACCCTACCCCCTTGGACACCCCCTGGACACCCCCCAACCCTCTGGATATCCCCCCAATCACCCAGACAACCCCAAAAACCCTTTGGACAGGCCCTCACCCCCTGGACAGCCCCCACCCCTCTAGACAGCACCCCACCCCTCCTAGACATCACACCTACCCCCTTGGACACCCCGCTAGACACCCCCCCAACCCTTTGGAGATCCCCCACCCCCTGGACAGCACCCCACCCCTCCAAACAGCACCCCCACCCCTCCTGGACACCACCCCCACCCATGACCCCCTTGGACACCCCCTGGACACCCCCAACCCTCTGGACATCCCCCCACCCCAGGACAACCCCCCAAACAATGGTTTACATATAATAACGAGGCATGGTGAACAACTAAAAACACATGCATTTAATATATACTTCAACATGAAATAGATTGAATTAAATATTATTAAATATGGATACTTAAATGATCGTATGATAATTAACAATAACCATTGATATTTAACTAGTCAAATGATCACAAGTTTTCTCAATAAATGATATCATAATGAGGTAATGGATAATTCTAGAAATCTTAAACATATTTTCAAGGCCTTGGACAAGGCCTCAAAAAATACTATTGTATGCCCTCAGCAGAACCCATTTTTATTTGGAATCATGAGACATGGTGATGCATTGAAGGTACATAGAGGTCAACCGCCATTACATTATATGTCTAATAGAATCTCATATAAAAGAGGATAAACATAAGAAACAACAACACATGAAATATCTTTTCTGAATTCATACATTTAATCAATAACCATTCTATGCAGTAATATAGGTGTATGAGATCATTAGTTGTCAATGAAAACAAAAATTACCATCAATGTCGGGCATTCACGAAACAAAAACAAACTAAATAGAAGTAGTTGAGGATTACGTGAATATTGCGAGTCGATCAAATAGATAGGGGGATGATACATAAGATGATGATGGCACAAAGAGGTAAGAGGGTTCAAAATCAATAACTCTTACCTAGTTTAAACAAAAAAAATCACAAAACATAAATATAGAATATTCGGGAAAAAAATGAACGAAATAAAGTCATGTAAGGCTTACTTGAATGTTACGGGTTGAGATGATAGATCCGAGGAGAGTAAAGATGATAAACGATGAAGGAAAAATGAGTTTAACGCAGTGAGATCGACGAGTCAATTAGGGTTTACCGCACGAGAGAGACGAGCTGCCGAACTGTCGATCAAAAAATCATAAACGACAATACATGGGGCTTGATAATTTTTTAAATGTTTTATAACATTAGTTATTTAATAACCGATGTTATAAACTGTTTTTTTACATTTATAACGTCGGTTATTATAAAAACCTACGTTATAAATGTATCAGATACAAATTTTTTTACGTCGGTTATTTTATAACGGATGTAAAATAATCCGTGTGTTGGTGTTTTTCGTCGTTTGTCGAATAACTGTTGTAAAAAATACATCAGAAATCACAGTTTTTTACGTCGGTTATTTTATAACCGACGTAAAATATTATGTGGGTTGGTTTGTTACGTGGGTTATCAAATAACCGACATCAAAAAAGCCTCAAATCCGCTTTTTTTGCATCGGTTATTTTATAACCGACGTAAAAAATTTATAGATATCTTGTTTTTTACGTCGGTTATCAAATAACTGACGTAAAAAACACGGCTCTTTGGTTTTTTACATCGGTTAATTTAAAACCGATGTAAAAAAATGAACGTGCGCGATTTGTAATGTTGGTTATTAAAATAACCAACATAAAAAATTTACTCATCGCATTTTTTATGTCGGTTATAAAATAACCGATGTAAAAAACCACGTTTCATAGATTATCACGTCGGTTATATATAACCGACGTAAAATATGGTGATGTAAATAACATTTTGTGCACAAGTGGGGGGAGATACCAAGAGTCACCTCCCACATTAAATAAGGAATTAAAGGGTCGGGTGGTCCCAACCATTAATTTCAAAATGGCATGTTTCATGCTCGGGTGGTCTCCACCACCGAATTTCAATGTGAGGTTTCACAAAGTAAAATAAAATTGAAGATGTTTTATTTTATTTTTTTATTCTTTTAACACACCCACAAAAAGCCTGAAAACTAAAATTCACCCTCAATATACCGTGGTCGATGTAATGGTCTCCTTAAGTGAATATCAGCGTTGTGAGTTCAACGATGTCCTCAGATTTCAATTCCATGCACCAGTTCAAAATTTAAAAAACACCACTCATGCGTTTACTGAATGTACCCATAAAATGTTCAAAAAATTATTAATAGTCACCCTCGACCTACGCCGGTTGAGGATAGGATCTGCCTATGTGAAACATGTCCCAACGAACCCAAAAGTACTCTTAGATTTCCAATCCGAGTTACTATTTAATAGTTACTGATTTTACAATAAAATAATTGTCACTTAATTATTTTATTTATAGCTAAAAACTAACTTTCAGTTTTTGCCTGCGCTGGCCAATGTTAGTATTTTCCTAAAGAAAGAATTCCCTCATAGGTTTAGTAGTGGTCTCAGATTTGTAATCCAAGTTACCGAGTTACCATTTTCTAGTTTTCTCACCGAAGGCCCATGACGACTAAACTTAAGTCACACCTGGGGTAAACCCACCATCTTGAGTGCTACGGTGCCCTCAGATTTCTGATCTGAGTGACCATGTAAGAGTTATTCCTCTTTTTCATGAAAACTGCTTACGTGTGCTAATTGAACCTTAAAAAAACATCAACGGATCATTCCAGGCACTCTAGGCCATGGAATCATGTGTTGTTATATTTCAACATCTTAAAATAATACCCTATAATTAAAAAAACATATATGTAATTTCTGGGACATTACAGTATAGGTACACTACATAGCTATACCATGCAGGTGTGCCGTATAGATCATTATAATGACTGAAAAATTCTTTAAATAAGGGAACCAAGACTATGTGATCTACAAATTCTGAAATAATTTCAAAATATTTTTATCCTATCTAATTATCTATTCTCTCATGTTTTTAGATCGCAGCTTGAGAAAATTAGAGGGATATAGGTGAAAAATATATGCAAAGGGAGCTTCATGAAGTCCTTCATCTTTTTAAGTCCTAGAAATTGGGGGCCCAAATATCCTATTTATCGGCAGGGAGGGGACTTAGTCCATGTGAAGTTGTCCAGGCAGGTCCTCCGCATTGGTCCTCCATATAGTTCTACCGTGTAGGGGTACCAAATTTATTCTTCTACAAAGGTCTGCCACACCGGACTTTTGAGACATTGGATTTCCTTTTAATTTCATCGATCCTTCTCTTGGGATTGTGAAATATCCAGGGTTATCTTCATATTTTTTTTATATTCCTAGGTAGTGTCAAAAAAATCTCCCCCCCTCAGTATTGGATCCAATTAGAATGTGGTTCGAGTCCTGAGGTAAAATTATGACAAATAGATGATGGTTTTATTTCTCAAGCATGCATGTTTCTCATAGAGCTAATTCCCGTAAGTGTTTTGCCAATGTTTTTTTGAGAAATAATGTTATGGAGATTTGGGGATGGATATTTATAGGTCTGATCCTTTGCAATTTTCTACATCTGCGCTTCTAAATTTCCAGGCTCTCATTGAGTAGCTCCTTCATCCTGCCTCAATGCATTGTGCTCAAGTGTAGTCTCCATGAAATTATCTCATGGTGAGACTAATTTAGTGATGGAGGTACATGGAAGGGATTCAGTGAAGGAGTTGCACTAGGACCCTTGTCGAAGGACATAAGAGATAGACCTCGCCGAAGGACATATGCAACAGACCTTATCGAAGGACATATGCAAAAAGATTCATTTACAAATTTTAAAATTCCTTTAAGTTGAAATTATAATTTTCTTAAGACAAAATTTTAACATTATAGGGGGAGTTTGGTAATATTATTGCATGATATATCTCAATTGATAACCACTACTAAAGAAGATAATGCTTGTAAAAAATATATGATGTAGATCACGAGACCAGATTATTAGGACATTGTTCAAAGTACTCTTCCCGGACAATGGAAAGGTTTAATTTTGTATCAATGTGAATACCCATAAATTACATACCTACCCTTTTTCGAGAATATAATTTTATAAGATTTCCACATTATATATATTTATAAATACTCCCAAATAATTGGTTTATTCAATATGCCAATTTTCATGGCATGAATATTACCGCGAGGGGTATGCCAGTTCATGAGGGAATGATCCCTATTGGTTGCACCCTGTATCGTTGTTGTTGTACTAGTGATATTAATGATCATGTTATAGAGCCAAGGCTACATATTTATGATTAAACCTGTCATAATTCCCAAATAGATCATTGTAATGGTTGGAAAGAGGACTGTGATCTTTGTTCGGAGGGAGGTGTTAAACCTGAATGAATCTTGGGTGTTTTGGGTACAATGGACTTGTGTAGAATTTAGGAAAGAGTTATCAAAAGTGTATATCTATGAATGATGGTGCCTCACATTCTTGGATGCACTAGGCTCTTGGATTTCTCATCATTCAAGGGTGTCACTCTCCCGTTGGAAATGGGGGATCCTCTTCTTTTTTTCATTCTGATTCTCCCCTCTTTCCCACTTGATCCACTCCTTGGGCTCTTGCTTCTTATCATTCATTCTGGTCAAGGATTCCACCCCCTCACTTCCCTTTTCTCTGTGGCACTTGTGATTTCTTCCATGTCATCTCCTCCACACTCTTGCTATGATCTCCACCACTCATAACCAGGTCAGATCTGGATCGATGAAGACTTTATGGTTTTGGGTTTAGCGGATAGGTGGTTGTGGATTTCTCAGCACGGGTCTCTCATTACATAAGAATTAGACCCCTATTTCATCTTTCCCTTTGTTATTTATAAGGAATATTCCCCTTGGATTCTATCCGTCATGCCTTCTTTTGGGTTACAATATAGTTTCGACCCCTTTTATATTGCTGATTTGGTCCTACCTTTTGGTTTGGTTGGGGCATTTTTTTTGTGTTCTGGTTTGTCATTCTCTTAATGGATTGACATGAGAGTTCATTCTTGATGGAATGCAATGGGAGTCTATATACTCACCCCTATCTCTCCTCCAAGACCACTACACCCTTCCAGGTCGGTTGGGTGTGATTGTGTACATGAGGTTTTGGGTGTGTTGTGCGTTTTGGTGGCGGGATCCTGGTGGTTCATGTAACAGCCCGAGATTTTATGAAAAATATTCTTTTTAATTTTATTAATGTCTTGTGTTTTACGATACATCAAAAGGGGCTTGCACAACACACATCCTTGACTTTCCTTGCATTACACGCAATCACGACCTTCCTCGATAGCGTGTGTAGTACGCAATAACGAGTTTCATTAAACAACAATATGCTATTAACATATTATTAAAACTAGCCTTTATGAATAGTAATAACCACTTTTTGAAATTTTTTATATTTTATTTTTCAAAATGGAATTAATTTCTGGATTCGTAATATCGAAAATAGCTTAGGGTGAAATTTTGGAACTTTTCGGATAACTTTCATATTCTGATGAATAGTGAAAATTACTAGATTATAATTAAAAACAACTTTTTAATCGAAATAATTAATAGTGATAAATCATTAAATTGAGTGGTTTTAATGTATATTTAGAATATATTTTTACAATTTTATACAATGTTGGTCATTGGATGTAATTTCACATTTAAACCAGACATAAACAAGTGTCAATCTTTTGATAGATATTGTTTCTTAAAAACACGCTATTTGTTTTAACAGCGGGATTTAATTATAAAATTAATTAATGTAACTTCTATGTTATGAATTTGGTAAAATAGACTTCATTTTTGAATTCGGAATATGAAATATAGCTTAGGATGAAATTTTGGCATGGTTCTGAAAAACATCAATTTTTGATGAATAGTGAAACTACTAAGTGGTAGTTAAAAACACTGAATTTTTCATAAAACTTAATTTTACCGCTTCTGTGAATGGAATTTCAAAAATCCGAGAGACACGGTTGATGTCAGTAAGTAAAATTTGGTTCAATGAGATGAAAATAATTTTTGGTGAATAGTAACTTTTTACTTTTATTTACCACGGTTAAATGTAAATAGGGTAATTAAGGGTAAGAATGATATTAATATTACCCTAACACGTGTCCTAATTATATTGAACAAGTGTATCTCGACCAAAAACAACCTTAAGTGTAAAATATTATCATTTAGGCCTACATGGATTAGATTAGGACATTTATTATTATTTAATTCAAAGAAGAGTTAAAATAGTTAAAATCAAAGTTTAATAACTAAAACATTTTTAATATGGGGTTATACATAAGATAAATTCGACTATAAATATTCATTAGAAAGATAAAAGGATTTCCTACATAATGGTATTTTATTTTTAATTTTTAGACATTAAATAATTTAATATATTTATGACACAACAATGATGCAGTAATTATCTTATTAATGAAATATTGACATAATTGATGTTATAAACACAAAAATAAATGTAATTTCAGACTTTTTATGAATTCCAATAATTTTCTAGGTTACTATGATATATTAATGTTGATTTAATCAACTTGGTTAGAACATATAATTCTTTTATGACTTTCACAAAAATCATATATCAAATAGTGTCAAAATTGACACAAAATAGTTTTTAAATCAAATATTATATTATTAATTGTTATTTTATTCCTAAAAATATAAGGTTCGGCCAAATGACATAGATAAGGATATATATATTAATAATAAACAATTTGGGGTTCGTTTGGCATGTTATAGTAAGTGTATTAACCATATAGTGAAAGAAAACGAAAAGACACAGTAAAAGTTAAAATATTTAACTTAGAGTTAAAATCTAATTGACAAGGTTGAAATAATACCCTAAACTTGTCTAAATCCTATTGGTTGATAGGATTTCGACCCATCCCCACTTTAGCTTCGAAATAAGACCCTTTAGAACCATTATAAACCGATTTTGACTTTAATATAAAATAATATTTTGAGATATTCCTAAGGTGCCCCTCTCCTCCCTTATAAAAGGGCACCTCCTCCCCATCCTCCTCACACCAATTTGAGCCCTCCAGCTCGGCCAAACCCTGCCAAAATATCTTCTCCACTTCCATAGAAACATCCTAGAGGTTCGGGTCTTCCTAAAAGACCAATTTTAGTGCCCTAAGAGGAGGTCTCAAAGAGGTTCTTCAAAGAAGAGGTAATTACCGTTACCAATTCTTTCATTTTTATTTCTTCTTCCACTTATTCTTCTTAGGTTGTTTCATTATGAAGTAATAAAATCAGTATCACTAATATACTGATATGTTATTATAAGTATGAAACAACCCTATTTCACCATCTATCCATCCTACGGAAAAAGAAATCACCGCGCGTGCGTACGTACGGAATACCGTCTCCACGCCGTGGTGTAATCTATTTTCCACCACCACCTTACATGGATGGGTATAATGGTGTAAATAATAACTATATATAGTTATTACAACATCATATTGATTCTGATATATTTTATAATCCACTCCAATTCAATTAAATATTTACAGAAATGATATCATCGCTCATGCGTACGTACGGACTACCGTCTCAACGACGCGATGAGATTCATTCTCCATGTTAACCATTTAAGAATGATTATAAAGTATATATAAGAAATAATAATGAAATATATGACATTATAAAGCTACTGGATTTATGTATATATATATATATGTCATCTACTTACTTCCATTCAAGACAATAAGGAAAGGAAAACAACGTTCATGCGTACGTACGGACTACCGTCTCCATGAACGGTGTTTTTCATTTCATTTATCTATCTATTATATATATATATATACTGAATATATATGATATATAAATCATATTTTATATTCTGGAAGTAATTAAATCATGATATAAGTAATAATAATGTCAAGAACAACAAGTCAAAACACCTACGATAAATGAAACGATTTTACCCAAAACGCTTCTTTAACATGGAATTTACAAAAGAACGGGAAATATAATGTCATAAGTGAACCATATATGATATCATAACAATGAATATGATTCTGTAATAAGTCAATGACATTATTTAAATCATTATACACGAGGTTCGGACACATACGAAGCAAATCGGACCTAAGGTAAGGGAAATATCACAATCTCATTTTTATCCGAGATTGTTTATTCGTAAGTATTTACTGGGGTGTATTTTATCATCCACATCCATGTTTCTTCAATATGTAATATTATTTCCATCCACCTACAATTGTTTAAATCCAATTTTACCCTTCGGTGAGTTTTTAGTAAAAGATATGAAAGGAATCTTTTGTCGTTTTTCATACGAGGTACTTTTTGACTCTTCCGACAAAAGTACGAAGAATGTTTTTTTTAACTTATACGACATGAATGGATTTTTAAAACATTATTTCCAAGAAACTCCCTTTACAAGTTTTAAAGTTTATTTTTAATCAACTTCTTTTATTTTAAAGACGTATGACATGTTATGAAAGGAAAAATGTTTTTGAAGTAGAAAGGATATTTTCCTCAAGAATGAAGTTCAAGTATTTTATCAAAATTATTTTCTATATAAGATAATAAAAGGGTTCTGTTTTTATCCCTATTATTACATGGATTTGATTATGTTGTGATGGAAACATTTTTATGAATTCCTTTATCTTATATGAATTGTTTTATGATGTCATATTGTTTAAGAATCCCATATTTATTACATGGGTTATGCGATGATGTATGATTTATGATTATGTGGCACACATAAGAAAGGATTCATTATAAGATGTTTGGGACCTATATCTCCCTCCAATGCATTGGGTAAAGATTTTATATCTCATGAGATAGACATGGCTGGAATGGTAGGTTATACCGGTTCAGTGAAACAGGACTGAAATAAGGGTTACTCGATTCAGAAAGGGACTTTGTCCACTAAGATAGTCTTGGAAATGAGTCTTGACTAACAAGAAATGATTCTTTATGATTATGTGTGTATGCCACAAAGTTTAATGTTTTAAGTTATGCTGATTGGGATTTCATTTCACTACTATGATTTATCCCAAGTTATGAAACTATGCTCTCTTTTGCAGGTTAAGATTTCCAAAAGTTATGTTCTTATGAATATAATGTGATTGATGTTTTTCTTTTGTTTACCCTTACTGAGCATTTGAGCTCACCCTTTTATGTTTTCTTTTCCCCAGGATATGAAGAAATGTTTTAGGTTAAAAAAAAGGGATGATCTTTATGGGAGATATTGAAGATCTTTCACCACGATTAGAAGATTACGTTCCGAGTTTCCAAAGACACTAAACTATTACGATCCTTGTGTGTGTGTTTTTGTTATGTACTAAGTATTCCGCAAAAGTAATGTAATGTCCATGTATGTCAAGATACGGGTCTCTACAGTTCAGGTGAGTAGCTTCTGGTCTGTGTGGCGATTCGGCAATGGAAAATGCTTGTCGGTGGTGTAGAAAGGTGTTGCAACAACTAGATGGTTGTCAGGTCATATAATTGATTTGACCAGTCAATGATATTACTGTGGAAGGTGATGTGCAGAGATGATTTTGGATTATGCGGTTGTTTGGACTATGTCAATTATGTCGATGGTGTTTGATTTAGGTGATGGACTTTAGAGAGTGACTGGTTGCGTCAAGCGGATGAAGTTTCCATGACGACGTGTTGGTGGGGTCATTGATTTGCAAGAAATATCATGATGGTGTTGAGGTTTCTTGGGAGGCACAATTCTTTGGTTGACATAATTTTTGTGGGACTTTCTATGTGGATGGTATCCTTTAATTTTTGAAATAGGGTGCAGTTAACGGTCTTGGCACATTGGATAGTTATATTTTATATTGAAATTGGAATCAGTAATTTGAAATGTGTATTTGTGATGATGTATCTTGATGTTGGAGGAATTTATATAGGATCCCAATTACCATTATAGTTGTTTTCAATAATATTAAAATGGGATTGTGGAGTGTATATCTATGGACATGTGTGGATAGGGAAACATATATTTTCAAAAATGATTTCATTCCTGAATTGCTGAGTTGATGGAGTCTGGAAACGAATTCTACCCATTTGACGCATGGTGAATTTGGAATTAGTTTTTGGGATATCTACCAAATAGTTTGGGTTCATATTCTTAGGGAAATGTATAATGAGTACATTATGCTGGCTACAACATGAGGTGATTTTACCAGAGCCCCACCATTGGATCATGAACTATTTAAAATAGTAAAGAAATTACCCAAAGACAAAAAATATATTCTTTCCAGTGTGTGGATGAAATCCTTTTTAGAACCAATGACAGAGAAAGTTCCCACCTATGGAAGTCCAACTATTTTTCCTTCTATAGATAACTAGGGTTGTTCAGGAATATATTGGACTACATTAGAGAGATTGAATTATAATAGGTGGGGCTATAATATCAAATCACATATTGATGCAAATATACACCTAATCGCTCTCTTTTATATGTGTCTAAGAATTTTCTTTCTTTTAGTCCATAAGCGTAGAGGATGTGATAGGCTAGGGACTTTTGTCATCGCAACTAAATTGATATAAAGGAAGTATGTTTTGTTTTCAACTCTATTATTACCAAGAATTTACTGTTACGTTCTGCATTTATAAAATGGGAAGGAACCATATAGAATTGTAGGGACATTACATGTGTTTTGTGGATAGATTGCGGCACAATTATCTTCATACTCAGTGCCTAATTCTATTAGAGTCCCCATTGGTCGATTTACTCCATTCATACAAAAAGATTCTCGTATTTGGCGTCATTACTCTAGACCTGATGCAGTGCTAAAGACATTGAATGCATCAGGAGAATTCAGCTTATTTCCTTTTGGTAACCCACCAACAGGGACATTTATTGATGCTAGTAAAGAAGAACATTATGAGCTGAGGTCTTATATGATAGAATTTAGGGATAATGTATTATCGACCATGATTGATGGTGAAATTACCTGTGAGGCTCACGTCCTCTAAAATATTTCTCAATAGTTTAGATGTCTTAAACAATCAATCACATTTCCACCCATGTATGTTTGACTTGAAAAACACCTAATGGTTGGGAGACAATTCAGTGTTATAATTGATTTAGAGACATCCAAATTTTCAATTATGTTACCTCCATCAGATGCATCAATATGATTGAAAGTTGGATATGCCAAATCTTGGTATTCTTTAAATCTTTCAGGGGATTTGACAAAACAAATATATCAAGTGGTAGATACAATGACTGTTTTTCATGGAAATCATGGTAAGAAGTCCAAGGCCAAAGATGATGAAGAATTTTTAGAGGTTTCCAAACCTTCAAAACATCTTCATAGGGGGTATATCATGAAGAATAGTTCTAGAGAAGAAATACCCCTGACTCCACAGTAATCCAGCCACTTCCATTAGAAATAGATTCATTTTCCATATGTTGACCTTTCTAATTAAGAAGGGAGGACTGAAGAGGCTCACCAGTCAGAAGGTGTTGAATCTTCTCCATAACCAACCATTCCTAGATTGAGTAATGTTTGACATTAATATATTAAATTTAGTGAGAGCAAGACCAGTTAAATTAGGCTTGAATGGGAATTCCTCTAAAATGGAATTCAAACACCAGATGTAGGGGATATTAATGAACCTTCTGATTACAATATAGATAATAAATGGTCTGATTTACAGAAGTATATTATGGATCTGGAGGATTTTATATATGCACCTAATAAAAAAATCCCAGCCTCTAAACAAGTCTCCCATATGATGGAATTAAAATTACATGAAGTGGTAATTAATGACCCTGAGCAGGATTTGGATTTTTATGTTAATACTAAAAATGTATTTTCCATTTATTTTCTCTCAATTCTACATTACCATTCATCATCATTAATTGTGATGAATGAGTTTAGTAACTTGAATTCAGGGAAGGAAACTCTTGGACGGTTCTTAGATCACCATGGTATAGGCCTACATGCTCTCACAACAACACATGAAATGATCCTACTAGGTCTCCAGAACGTTCTCCAGGAGAAAGAATCATGACTGGGGCAAAGGTGATAGATAATCCTCAACCATTACCTCATGTTTCTCTTACATAGAGGAGTGTTTCTATTGTTCCTCAATCTTATGAAAAGAAAAAAAATCAGTGAGATTATTCTGATGTGTTCCCCAAAATAGTATGTATTTATACTATCTCTAGGGATTATAATTTTCTCGATACATTATAGTAATCACATTTATCTTCTTGAAAGATATGTATCTATGTCCTCTCTCAAGGGATTAAGAGATTATTCTTCAAGACTGGAGAAGGAAACCCTAGTAGAAACCCAAGTTCATTTTGATGGATATGCTACCTTGGTAGATAAAATATCAAATGATTAGGTTGTACCCACTCCTAAATATATTTAGAATGAGAAAAGGAATGGTAAGATCAAATAAATCTCTCTTGAATATTAAATTCCTTGATAATATTATTCTTTTTAACATATCTCATATCAGTTTCCTTTTCCAATGGTTTCTATAACCATCAATACTGATATTCCTATTGCTTTGGGAGGAAGTAATAATGACCTAGGGTAGACTGAAGTAAATACTGATGTTGACCCAAAACTGAAAAGATCTGATGATGATGTATCAACTGAAGAACCAATGGAACAGAATGTTAGCAAAGCCAATTTGGGAATGAACCATTATTATGATGGATACCTAAACTTGTGACGATGATATAACACTCCAAGTTGCATACAAAAAAATGATGGAATCCCTTAATCAAAATATTTATATTCTTGGTTCCATCTTCGAGTTTGGGGATTTTCAAGAGAAATTACAAGGATTTCATCCATTATTCTTGAATTTTCCATAAACGATTGTTCGTTTATTAGTTGATGCTTCACATCAAATATCACCGTATTCAACATTATCTACAGAAAATTTTTCAAAGGCTCTTCAAGAAGAAGGAATTACTCTATATACTTCTTCTGATGATGTTAGAGAAATACCTAATGAGGGACAGTTATTGAGAGCAGTTATAGAACATTCAATAATTACAGTTGGTAAAACTCAAGATAATACCCCTTATGAAGAAACATCTGCACAAATTGATGAAGATGAGAGTACTGGGGATGAATCCGATCAAGTGCCCGAATTATTATTGGGTAAATGTTATTAGATGTTTGGACCATACTTTATTTATGTTATTTTCCTGAAACAAAAAATGATCTTGATTTTTCATTTATGGTTATGAGTTCCCATAGTTAGATTGGAAGGTGATTCTTCTACGTTGTCTCATGCATCGGTAGAAGGTGAATCTTTTTTTTGTCCCGAGATAAGCAGAACATGGAATCTCTTTAAGTGATCTGTTTGTAGATTACATCTTACCCCATGGTAGTGACTCAGATTTAGACTTAGATATGCAATATTCTCTTGGAATGGCATGTATTAAGACATGGAGAAAAATATGGGGCAGTGTTTCATAGAATCCTTTTGATTAGTAGATGTCCCATTTTTTCAAACTCCTAGAAATATTCAATGTATCGGGATTAGGATCATTTAATTATCGACCAGTCTACGATGAAATGAAAGAGACCAATCACCAATGAGAACAAGAACATAAGATGCAACAAAATTTGTAAATGGATAAGCCGATTATTATTATTGGGCGCTTCCAGGTTGTAGTAGCTGAGGAATAGGCCGATCATAACAAAAATTCAATCGAAATCAATGAACAAATTAAATTAACCATGAAGGAGTTGTTATTTCTTAAACAGATATAGTATTCTATTTATAAAAAATTCGAGAAATTGAACAAAACACTCTGAGAAACAAAATTGAAGGGGATAACCACCATTTCAACTGCTAAGAAAGAACATTTTCAAGCCAAAGAGGCTGATGTTTCCCAACTATCTCAACATCAACAGGCAGTTGATAGGGCTCATGAGGCCATTCAACAAATGAGGAGTCATATAGATAGATTATTTTAAAACATTATTAAGATACTCCATTTTGTGGATGTCCCTCTAATTTCATATGAATAAAAAAATTGTCTACTATCATATACATCTTTATTCTTGATTTTTATGATCTCAATATTAATTTTAATGAATATGATGGGTTTTTAAACATCAATACTTCATGTCAGATAATCATGATTACAATTACATGAATGGGGGTGCCCATAATTTTTTTATTAAGATGATGGGCCTAATGAGCATAGTTTGATTTTTACTAGGTTTATGTGGAAAACCACACAAACATTGTATCTTTTGATTTCCTATTGATCAATATTACATAAACCATAAAAAAAATGTACGTTTAGTGAGTTGGAACTTGATTTTTTTACAGAATGACCTTAGAGGTTTTTCAATCTGGTGAGTAAAAAGTCTCTTTTTTTTGTATTTAGAGTAATTCGTGTTGAATTATAAAGTGATATTGGTTATGGTCATAGAGCGTGGACCATAAATTTTGAAATTAGATCCCAAATAAGACTCAGTGGCTATGAATTTCTCAAATAATTTTAAAATATTTTCATGGGGAATATTGAATCATGATTTTTATGGTCACCAAATCTAAAAATTGTATAAACATAAAGGAAGTCTCTTCAAAGAGCAAATATTCTATTATTTGAAAAACCCGTTATGAGGGATATATTATGCTGGACCAACTGAGGAATATGATGCATATGAAAATATTGACTGAAAATTGTTTATTATTATTATTGAAACACATTTAATGAAAAAGTGAGAAACCATACATGACCTCACCACATCACAAATTCACATCTTCACCACAAAAATCATCCAAGCACAATGGATGAAATCCATTCAAGCCTTTAAACTGAAAAAACATCAAAGATGAATCTGAAAACATCATGAAATGGCTGAGATACCACGAACTAGGGGAAACAAACATCAGGAGAGCTAGAAAAACCTCAGAGCTGGTCTCCTCAAATGCCCACCGATGCAACGGTCGACTCCAGCCCAAATCTACAAACCCGCTGCGGACTCTAGTCGGTTTCCGCCAAACCCTCCAGTGAAGTGATATGGGACCTCAAAAGAGAACATCCAAAAAGGGTGATGAACATGCCAGAGCGAGGATGACCAAGCCATCCAGATGCTGCAGCCTACTCTGCAGGAAACTGTAGCGCACCCTTGGACCAAGAAAACATTCAAAATCCTCTCTAAATCCAACTTCACAACACCTCCAAAAGTCCAACCTTTTCCAATTTCCATCTAAAATCTGGAAAACCACCAAAAAATCAATAAACAACATCAAACAATGCAGAAATCTCATTTGAAGAAATCCTCCATTGTCATTCAGTGAAACCAGATCACACCAGTAACAGGCCCAAACCAGTTGCAGGTCCCCATCCTCACATAACTGATCATCACACGCCACTATTGTCAAAGTCACCACAAAAACCCCCAAAACCATCGCAGAAACCACATCGCAGCAGCACCTCCAAAGAAGTCCAACCACAAAACGGATCCAGATCCTACCTCGAACCAACATCACAAAAAAACGCACATCCAAGAATGAAAAGCACAAACCAGATAAAAAATCAAACCCACACCAAAGAAGGATCGTAAAGCCTCCGCCACCTTCAATCCCACAAACGGTGAACAGATCCACCTAATGCATCCAGACGATGCAGAAACGTGATAGAAACCTCAACGCAGCAGCAGGAAACTCAAACAACGGACTCATCGTGCCACCAGATAAGCCCTGTCCAAAATAGAAGGCAGCAAATTATGAGATCCTCCATGATGTTCCAGCCCATGGAGGAGAATCCGGCACTGGAGATGCGCAAGACATGATCCCGTCTGACCGATGCACTGGAGGGAAGCTGATCTGCCACGGGGGAGGAGTAAGATGGTGGCGAGGTAGGGAAACCAAAGTGCAGATCCCTTTACGGGTGCATCCCATAGAAATATATTGACATCTTTGGACTAGAATTCCTATTATGTAAGAAAATGGTGCAAGAACAACTAAGGGTACGTACTGAATAGTCAAAAAATTTCTCTTAGGAATTGAAAATTTTACAGTTGATAGTTAAGGGAAAATAAGATTAATGTGACTCAAGACCATAATGGTTGGTTTTTCCAAAGAAATCTACTTTATGAAGAAAGGGTTATCTATAAAACATATTCCATGAATAGTAAAATCACTTTGAAACAAATTTAGTGTCTTGGGAATGGTAAACATTTGTCCGAATGGAGAATTTATGATATCATGTTATGTAGTTTTAAGTCATGCAGTGAGGACATTATACTGCATGTTTTAAATCATTCAATGAGGACATTGTACTGTGCAATTTTAAGTCATATAGTGAGGACATTGTATGGCATTAGTTTAATGTCTTTAGCTTTGACCAAAGGTATGAGAGCCTCCCAATTTCTTGATAATGTTTCAGGAAACATACTACCATATTCCCGTATAGGGGGGAAGAAATTCAAACTATGATTTGCAAAAAAATTTAATTCGAGGAATGATATGGGTAATGTGGATAAAGGCATTATATTAAGTATTTTCCAATAATGAAGTTACAATTTTTTCAAGAACCAGTTATGGGGGTTGTATTATGTTGGGCCAACTGGGGAATATTGCATATTCATATGGTGACATCTTTTGACAAACATGCCTATTGTGTAGGAAAATTATACAAGACCACTTAAGGGCATAAATTTCATAGTCAATAAAAAGTGTTGTCCTAAGATTGACATTCTATTGCTAAAAGCTGACAAAATTTCATGGACATTCAATTTTTTAAAAGCACTAAGTTTGGATTATGTATAAAGAAAACTTCATAAGGAAATAGTATTTCCAATAATGATTTCTAAAGAATCATAGGATAGGATTCCTACAAATGTTTGACACAAATGTGGGAAGTATGGTGTTTGTAGTTTTAGGTCATACAACATGTACTGGAAATGGAAACATTATGTGATATGTGCTCAGGTAATCCAAGGTTACTTATTATTTCTTTGAACACATGGAGTGGGTAATGTGTAAACTATAGTCTTGAATTCTTTTATATTTATAGAAAAATAATGGGACAACTATACATGAATGACTGCACTAAATACAGATTCCTATATATTGTTTTCTATGTTTGAAGAGGAAAAAGGGAACTTTTACCAAGAAAAAAATTAACATTTTTTGACAAACCCATTATGAGGTGTTTGTTATATAGGGCCAACTTGGGAATCTGATACATATCCATATAGTGGAATCCTTTTTCTGCCAGGCCCATTATTTTGGCAACTTATTCAAGGCCACCAAAGGGCACAAACTGCATAGTCAAGCAAAAGATCTCTTAGATACGGAATTATCAGTCACCATAAAACCGTTAGAAAGATTATGAAGATAAGTAAATATCCATGATTAAGATTGTGAAATATGAAAATGGGTTATGTACAATGCACATTTGAAATATTTGAATCTATATTTGATATGAGTTTTAATTCCTTTACATAGATATGACTCGTATAAAAAAATGGATACTTTCTTTGTTTCCTTTGAATCAATATTACGCTGTGTAATTCATGCAGTGATAACATGTAGTGATTTTGATATAAATAGGGAATATTGTGGTCTTACGAAGGATTTAAACCCATGTATCACTACGTATCACATATAAATGAGATTCAAGCCATACATAGTTCTATAATCATTCCCTATGTAGGTTTGATTCTTATATATGGAATAAAGGTTTTTCTTATCATTGTTGGGAACAATATTAGAGATCTAGGAATCTCTACATATCTCATTTTGAGTAGAATCATTCAAAACATAGTTCTTGAAAAATCATTTCTCACACCAATCACATTTGATGTTGGAGAAGATGGATTTAATCACATTTTAAAATATTTATTTAAATTTAAGATAAATGATTGTATAAAAATCAAGTCATGTTTCTTAAAAGAGCACTTTGTATAGATCTGGTTCATGTACAGCAAGAGGAGAAGGGAAATAAAATTTTTGGTTGCCTATGGATTGGCCCACGATTAGTGATATAGGCATCGCTAAGTATCACATATAAATGTGAATCAAGCCACACATAGTTATTGAAATAAGCTTCCTATATGAATATAATTTAGACATAGGGAAGAAAGGGAATCATGCACTACTAAGGAGTAGTAATTGTTTCAATGATTCTTGCATATGGAAGCTCTTAACATCAAATAGAGTTGATGTTAACCATAGAGTTTATTGTCATGTAATGACAAAAAATTATTTCATGAAGTTTAACATCACGGGACAAGGAAAAAGTTGCCACACATTTTATCGTCGTGCAGCACAGATGCTTATGGATGTTATGTAGTTTAATTTCTTGCGACTAGGACCTTGTTCTATGATATTTTGATTTGCGATGTGAGTATGTGTTCTGTAATTACACAATGTATTTCTATAGGAATCACAAATTGGTTGGAGTTGTGGTAGGCTCTCCATCCATTGAGATTAAGTCATAAACTCCATTCAAGTAGACATTATGTATGGAATATAGTCCTTCTCACATTGGCTCAAGATTTGGAGGTTACATCCCTAGTATAATTAGAGTCCTAAGGACCAATACCAATTATCCTTGAAGAAATGAATGGAAGTAAAATTTCTTGTTAAAGGATCATGATATTCTGTTCTGAAATACTTCTAAATGATGCAATGTATGAAATATTTTTTTATCTAATCATTCCTACTCATAAAACCATATCTAAGACTTCTAATCTGTAGAAAAATAATCACATATTGAAAATCTGAGTGAAGGAAATTGAATTTCAAATGGAAAAATTGCTTCTCCTCTGTACAATGATTAATATGGGGTTTCCTGAGTGGTAGTATGATACGTAGTTGAGTATTACCATAAACCATGAAAAATTTATCAGGCCATGATTTATTATCTTTAGCCACCATCTTATGAAGTAAATTTGATAGGGTCTTATTGAAAGCCTCTATCTGTCCATTGGTCACTACATGATAGTGAGATGAATGGTTGGATTTTATATTGTGCTCTTGATATAACTTCATTAACTCCACGGAATATAAATTAGTTCCATTGTTAGTCAACAATTTATGAGGGACACTAAATATGGGGATGATTTTAGTTTTGAAAAAAATAAAAAATTATTTTGGCTTCGATTTCATTGAGAGGTATTATCTCATCCCATTTGGAAATGAAGTCCATATAATTATAAAGATATTTGAACTACTTAACCATAACATGAGGATAAGGCCCTAATACATCAACTCCCCATGAGACAAATGGCCATGAATATTTAGATATATGTAGCATCTCCAAGGGTTAATGAATGAAGTTGGAATGAACTTGGTAGGTATTACATTTCATGGTATATTATGTGAAATACTATATCATTAAAGGATAGAAGTATCCAAGCCTTCAAATTTGATCATAAATCATACACCCATACTAGTGATCACCACATACTCTTGAATGAACATCTTAATTGAAAACTACATTTTCTTCTCTATCAACACTCCTGAAGATGATTTCATCAAATCCTCATTTGTAGAGGATATTCTGGTGATTTGGACTATCATGAAGAGTGAAATTGGCCACAGATGAATGGATATGTTCTTTTTTAGCTTAACCTGGAGGAAGTACTCCATTTTGATGGTATTTCATGATGTGTGTTCTCCATCTCGTGGTATGACCATATGGATCATAAATAGGGATAATTTCACTAATTTTTTCCATTATTTTTTGAATGAAGGTGATACCACATGACGATGGGATATACAAATGATTGTCTAATCCTGAATTGGATCTTCTAGGGTTGTAGCTGCATTAGCAAATGCATCAGCTTATGAGTTTTGTGATCATAGGCATAAGAAAATATCGTCTTTGAGTTGAATTTATACATTCAAACTCTATTATAATTCCAAAAAAGTATTAATTCCTATTTTCTGATAGAATAATCCACATTGATTTGTTTGATCAACATCTTCAAATCACCTTTTACTTTCAGGTGATTCACATGTACCTATAATGTGTGAATTCCAGGAATGCGATAAGAGCTTGATATCTTGTCTCACTGTTGGTACCACCTACTGACAACAAGAAGGAATAAATAAACACAACCCTTTTTGGGAGATATGTATAATTCCAAACCCATCATTGTTGACATTAGGGTTTTCAATTATCTTCCCTGATGGACTTATAGAGGCACCATCAGAGTACATTTCCCATGTTTGGGAATTATCGTCAATAGAAAAGACATATTCATCAAGAAGTTCAGTATTCAATGATGTCTCTTCTGTAGTTGGATGTTCACCAAGGAATTTGTCCAAATCTGGGCCTTTTACTTCCTTCTAAGGCAGAAAATGGATATCAAAGTGTTGAAAAATAACTGCCAACCAAGCCAAATGCCCTGTAAGCATTGGACGACTGAGGATAAATTTGAGAGGGTTATTGAAAGATACAAATTAGACAACATGATGTTGCAACTAGTGCCTCATTTTTTGAACCACAATGATTAATTCCAGGCTACACTTCTCGATATTAAATTATCGAGTCTCAGTGTCAAGCATTGTTTGACTGATATAGTAAAGTCTATTTTCATTCTCAGCATCTTCATTTTGGGCATGAAAGGCACCCAGTGACCACTTTAATGCTGTCACATAGAGAATAAGTGGTCGTCCTTCAACTAGTGGAATCAATTATGGTGGACTCAAGTGATTTTTCTTATCGTTATCAATTTCCTCTTGGTAGTCTTTAGTCCACTGATTGGTGACTCTCATCTTCATTAATCTATTGAAGGGAAAACAAATGCATTCCAAATTTGTGATGAAGCACCAAATATAAGCCAAGTGTCTTTGGATTCCTATTAATTCATTCAAATTTCAAGGAGGCGACATGAAACTGATTACATTAGTTTTATTAGGATCAACATTGATTCCATGATGGCATACAATGAAGAAGAGGAATTTTCCTAAGGTTTCCCGAAAAGCACAATTTAATGTATTCATCTTCAATTTATATTGTTAAATATTTGTTTCCGACGCTTTTGCCGGGGCGTGCGCGCATCCATCCATCTACAGAGGAGGACGCGCTGCACTGTTGCCCCGCATTCCCGCTTTCCAAAGGTGGGATGCATTCGCTCTTTATTCAGGGACGTCGGCTCCTTGATCGAATCGGGATGATGGGATGCCGGTTCTTCCTTCTATGGATTCCTCCTCAGAACTTGTCACCTAGTCCAAGTCTCCCTTATAGATTTAATACGTTGTTTGTGAAACTCTTCCTAGTGACATGTTTCCATGGACTCCGGTTAATTACACTGCTTCTGTCGGGACATTTCAAAGGGTTCGTTCAGGACAACAACCTTCAGTCGGGGGAGTAGTCACGTCGAGGCATCAATAGCGTGTCTGTATGCTGGGGAACTGGCGTGTCTGTCTTTCGTCCCTTGTCATGGGGCTTCAGGAGGGAGTGGAAGCCCGAGGCATCCCACATTGAGCACGGGGAATTATATTCCATAGACATATATCTGAGGTTTTCCTCAGCTTCCTGCATATAACGTAGGGTATGCCGTGGGTTTAAATTCCAGTGGAGACGGATCAGCCCAATCCAGGCATTAGCTGGAATGGATCGGATTGACAAATTTCCCATAAAGGGGTGCCGATACCAGAACCAGCCCATGGGCGGCTGCGAAGAGGACCGGGATGGAATGATTTCGCCGGGATATGGTAGTCTGGGTGAGAATCTGGATAGATGATGGAAGGATGAATGAAGTAGAGGGGAAATGAAATGGGACCATCGCAAGGGCGATAGTGAAGTTGGGCTTCAGTCTCGAAGAGACCTCCAACGTTTTCCCGTGGTAGGGAATCAAAGTCTGCGTAGTTCGGGATGGTGCCGGCAGACCGATGTGAATGTGGACCTTGGTCCGATCGATGTTGTCAACGAACCAATCTGAAGGTGAACCCGGGGGTCCACTGGTGATGGTCTTGAACCTCATGAAGGCTTCCTACGTACCATGCCTTAACATGGATCAAAGTCCTCGTAGTTCAGATGGAAAGTGGAATACAGTTTAACGTCATGCGGGATGGGGGTGAACCAACGTGAGTGAGGTCGGAATGACCGGGTGATGAGCTTGAACCTTCTGGAGTATCTCTACGTACCATTCCTTGACATGTATCAAAGTCCCCACAGTTCAAATGGTGTGCCGGAGAACCGACGCGAGCAAAACCCTTAGTCCAGATGGTGTGGGGATTACACACTAGGTTTCCCTGGTGTTGATGAACTGATGCGAAGAGGTCGGGATGACCAACGGGTGGTGGGCTTGAACCTCTGGGAGGCTTCCTATGTACCATGCCATGACATGGATCAAAGACCATGTAGTTCAAAGGGTTTCATCGGTGAACCGACGTGAAAGTAGACCCAGGGGTCCACTAGTGGTGGGCTTGAACCTCATGAAGGCTTCCTATATACCATGCCTTGACATGGATCAAAGACCTCATAGTTCAAAGGGTTGGGTCTCGGCGAACCGACGTGAGGAAGGACCTTGGTCCGATGGGAGATGGTCTTGAACCTCAGAGAGGCTTCCTACGTACCATGTCTTGACATGGATCAAAGACCTCGTAGTTCGGGTGGTCACAACGGCTTTCCATAAGACTGGAATGTAGTTTAAAGTCATATTGGACGAAGGTGGAACTTTATGTAAATAAATGATGGGTGGGATTGAACCTCATTGAGGGTTCCTACGTACTATGTCGTAACATGGATCGAAGACCTCCTATTTCAAAGGGGTGTGCAATTTTATGTCATGTGGGACAAAGGCATACAGTTGAACGTCATGCGTGACGAGGGCATACAGTTTAACGTCATGCTGGACAAGGGCATACAGTTTAACAACATGCTGGATGAGGGTGGAGCTCGACGTGAAGAAATGACCGAGTGGTGGGCTTGAACCTCATGGAGGATTCCTACGTACCATGACTTAGCAACGATCAAAGTCCTCATAGTTCGGTTAGGTTGGGGGTCAGGGTCGGTGCCCACTCTAATCCCACGTGAGTCATGCTCGGTGTGAGAAACAAGAGGTTGCCAGGACCTGATGATCACATCGCGAAGGATGCGTCCGTGAGAAGCGAAGAGGGGCTTACGCGTTAGGCGGCCCATGGTGTTGGGACATACTCCAGGATGGAGGCCCGAAGTGCGGAAAAGCGCGGCGAGAGAGGGATTTGGGACCAATTATGGGAGGGGCCTCGTTCCCTATCATGCCCTCCACTGACCTTGATAGTGGGGAAGTATGGAGATGCAGGGGTGTAGCCTTCTGCAAGAGGGGCTAGGGGATTACACCAAGGCTGTTGCCTTTCTCCCGTGGACATACACTACTCCGAGAAGGATGATATCATCCCTTTTGGAGGGGGTGACCCCGTCTCTGCGGAGACGGGTGGCGTAAAAAATGTCCGAGCTGGGGGGAACCTACGTGCGAAGCATGGGGCCGGATCACAGTTTAACGTCATGTGTTGTGGAAGTAGTGCTCAGTAGTTTAACGTCCTGCAGATCGGACGATGTGGGTTCACTCTGCGCTACTATGACTTACATGACTGGAACCCTCTTCTCCTTGGGGGAGGGAAGGTACCAGTAAGGCTATGATCAAGGGGGGTCGTAGAGAGAACCATCGAGGGGTCCACGTTAGCGTGGCTATGCGAAGAAGCAATAGACATTATCGTGCCTATGCGAAGAATAATTAGGCAATGCAACGCTGCAGGTGATGTTGTCCGTGGGACTTCGAAATCACATCGTGGAAACCTGGAGGGTCGCACGGAAAGAGGGATTTCCAAGTAGAGGATTGTGCTTCGCGAAGTGGAGTACCTTGGCCTGATCATGGGGTAGTGGTGTGGATGGGGGGAGGGCTTCGAGAAGTGGAATAGTATTCATGGAGCACTGCCTCACGAAGTAGAGGTGCATCATGAAGAAAGGTGCTGCGAGGCAGTGTGTTTCACAATATGTAGCGATCCTTCCTTAGCATAGAGATCACTAGTGCATGATGGGTGTTTCGCGAAGCATAAACGCTCCGCGGATGCCCGGGTTCCCTGGGGAATCCCCCTCCTTCGCGAATTCCTTTGAGCTTTGCGAATGGCATCCCTCTTGGAAGAGGGGCTCAAAACGAGACAAAGAGAAGGCGTCACACGAAGTAGAAGTACCTCGCGGAGCTCATGATTCCCAGGGCAAAGGGTGCTTCGCGAATCAGGAGGGGAGAAGCCGAAAGGTCAGATTTTCCATCCCCTGGGATCAGGGGGAACCCAGTATTTATAGGAAAGGGGCGCCGTGAAGCAGAACTCACACGGCGCGAAGGGGCAACGGTTGCTTCGCGGAGGGCTCGTGAACGTCAGGCCGTTTCGTGGAGAGGTACCGCATCAAGTTCTTCGCGGCGGGCTCGCGAACATCAGGACGTTTTGTGGAGAGGTACCACCTCAAGTTCTTCGTGGAGGGCTCGCGAACGTCAGGCTGTTCCGCGGAGAGGTACCGCCTCAAGTGCATTACAGCGGGCTCGCGAACATTAGTCAGTTTCGCGGAGAGGTACTGCCTCAAGTGCTTCGCGGCGGGCTCGCGAACGTCAGGTCATTCATGGAGAGGTACCACCTCTGGTGCTTCGCGGTGGTCTCGTGAACGTCAGGCCGTTCGGGAGAGTTATCACCTCCAGTGCTTCGCAGGACCGTGATGCTCGGGGGTGCTTCGTGTCGGTGCTTCGCGAGGCAGCATGCAGGGCTTCTTTTTCGCTCATTCCTTTCGTGCAATATTTTAGCACCAACAAATGCCCCCCCTTAGACTTGGAGCCGTGGAGGGATACAAGGTAGAAGTCTAAGGGAAAATTTCCAAAATTTTCTGCAGTTTGCGATGCGACATCGCGAAGGGGGCCCGTGGTGCTGACCGCGGCTACAGGATCCGGACGCGCCGCGATACTCCGTGTGGGCGGGGCGTGCCGCGAAGCTCCGGGGTCACCACCTATAAATAAGGGGTCGACCTCTTTTGTCTTCATGCTATTTTTCATGTCCTTTTGTGCTCTCGATTTAGCAAAGCTCCACGTACTCCGAGCCCGCTCTCCGCGAATCGAGCTTCGCGGTGAACCGCAGGTCTCTGACTCCACGACCGTGCCAAGAGAACTTCTTGTTTGTCGGCCTAGGTCCGAATCCGCGGCTTGGTTTCGCAACCAATATTAGAGAGAGATCTTTGTGAGCCAGCTTCACAACCCAGCTTCGCGACCCTTTATGAAAAATTCTTTTCTGAGTGTCGGAATCGAAATGGCCCATCGAGAAGCTATGTTAGGGGTGATTTCCTACGCCGCCCGGAGGGAGGAGATGGCCAACTATCTGGGCCTTGGGGAGATGGTACGAAGCCACTCGGACCATACCTCTTTGATAGAGCTAATATCAGAGGGTCAGAAGAACTATCCGCAGTGCAAGAATCTTCCCTTGTATGGCTTTAGGCTGAGGGATGATGTCTTTATCCCTGAGGTGAGTAGGGACGAACCATATTGCTGGTTTAGGAGCACAGAATGTCAGCACAAATGGTTCAGGGTGGCCGATGGTCATGTGCGGGAGGGCTTCACACCCGTCACTACCAACTGTCTCTACAACCATGTGAACAATATTGATGGGAAGCCACTACAACCGGAGACATCCTCTCCTATGTACCATACCATGCGAAAATCGGTGTTGCAGGATCCGAAGAAGGGGTGGTCCGATGAGTGGGACCTGTGCCAGAGCGGAAACATTACTAATGATTGGGCCTGGCCCTACTGGGTAGGCGCCTCGTGCGAGGATTTTGGGGCCGAGCTGAGAAGAGTGGGTTTATATGAGGCGGACTGGGCCTCCCAATTCCACATTTACCAACCGAAACAACTGATGCTGGAATTTCTAAGAAGATGGTCGTCTAGGACCAACAGTTTTCACTTGCACCATGGGGAGGTGGGCATCAGCTTGTGGGATGTCCATCAGATTTTGGGGGTTCCGATCTTGGGGGCTATGTATGATGAGTTCCTCCCCATCATGAGTGTGTGGGAGGATACAGAGCAAATTCCGCGACTGGCGTCGGCGCTAATGGCACTCGTCCCTGGAGAGGACAAGGAGGCAGTGAGGGATGTCCACTTTAAGAAGTGGTTCAAGCACTTCATGAATTTCCCAACAAAATAGAGTTCCCTCCGAGGCCTCTAACTTATCTGAGGGCGGCCCAACGGGGTATGGAGAACTTGTATTGGCGGGTCATGGATGATAGCCAATGGAAGACTTGGGGTTTCAGTGTCAGAACTGAACAACAGCTGATAGTCAGGCTGGCGGCGTTCATTGCGGCTCTCTTCTGTGGCTGTATCCTATCGGTGAGGGATACGAGCATGGGGGTGTGGCCCAACTCGTTTATCATGGCATCCATGCTGGCCATGGGGCAGAGGGTCAATCTGGGGATTCCCATGCTCTCCAAGTTGTACAGAATGTTGTGGCACATTAGCGAGGGAAACAAGCCGCCAAGGAAATACGGGCTCTTCCACCTTTTGTATGGGTGGTTTGCGGCGCACATCAGGGGGATCTATGAATATCCAAACCCTATCTCGCTACCGGGATCAAACTTTCACCCCTCCATCCTGAATGCGGTTGGGAGCTTCCCATTTAAATTAACCGTGCTGACGGTGCTGAACCGATTGTGGAGGGCGGATGAGTTTAATTTCCACCCCTTCCCATTGCTGAAGGGGATACTCACTTATGACGGGCGGGGAACGGAAGAGAACCAGGCTTACCTCCTGGCCTTTCGAGGCAGAGTTTTGGTGGCATCAGTGGATCGTGAGCTGCTCTGTGAGTCGTACACCCCACATCGGTTTCCGAGGTAGTTTTGGTGCCTCCAGTGGCTGACCCCGCAGGTCTACTAGGAGGTGTCTCACGAGGATCACCCATGTGTGATGAGGCAGTTGTGGCTCATGTTCACACGGGAAGATGGGATATGCGAATTGCATTGCCTCCATCAACCGCCACTTTTTGATTAGTGAGGGATTATTCCATTAGTTGGGAGGCTGCTTACCCAGGGGAGATGCTGAAGCAGCCAACTATTCGGATTGGCGATGGTGGGACTCCTCTATCCCGAGGTCGGGGTCGAAGGGCAGCCAGGACCTCTCGCGGTGGCGGGGCTGCCATGGCAGCGAGACCCGCACCGGCCGAGGGTGTGGAAGCAGTGAAGGATCCGATGATTCTGGAAGAGCAGGGCCATCCGGAGGGGCGACCACCGAGGGAATTTCGTAGGATATCCACTTAGGCTCCGGGGAAGCGGCTGCGTCATATCGACAAGGCTGAGGATGTCATCTTCCCGGAGGCCTGGGAAATTTGGGATGTCAACCGGCAATTCCTCAGTCCACCCGAGATATGGGTGCACTTGAATTGCCTCGGGATGGAGTTATCGGGCATAGGCCTAGTCAGGGATACTTTCATGGCATCTTCGGCGGGGGCAGAGCAATACTTGGACAAGCTGGATGATTACATTCACTCGAGTGGTTTCCCGCGCCCAATGACCGACCGAGTGAGGGTACTGCTGGATCGAACGGTCCCCCCAGAGTTGTCAGTTGCTGATCTGAGGGAGCGCTTCCCCCTACCGGAAGAATCAGAGGACTCCTCTCGGGAGGTCGAGGCTGGAGGAGGGATCCCGTTGGAGGAGGGCGAGGTCGGAGATCAAGGCTCAGATTTCGACGATTTCACGGAGGCTCTTGAGGTAGAATTCTGAACTTCTTTCCTTATGTTCCATTATTGCACCATCATGGACTTCTCACTGATGTTTGAGTCATGTAGGATGAACTTGTAAGCAGGCCTCGTTCTCGCCCCTCGGCGGGTGATGATGCAGGACCTTCAGAACCCGCGCCTATGACTGCGTCCAGTTCCCCATCTGGTGGGACTAGAGTACCCGAGGTGGCTCCTCCTGAATATCCAAACCTTCTAACAGTATACAGACGGCCTCACCTCGGGGTCCCATCAGTATTGTCTCAAGAGCAGCACCAGGAGGTCGATCTCTGTAAGTTTTCTCTACCGGCTACCTTGTCGTCATATGTAGACTATGTCAACTAACGTTTATGTCTCTCTCTATCGTGTAGTTCTCCGACTGGTGTGGGCTGCTGCAGCAAGGCTGGTTGGGATGTATGGTGGAAACCCTCCTAGGGAAATGCCGGTGATGGTGGAGATAGTCCCCCCATCTCCCTGAGCTGTTACACGCACTATCACTAGCGGGGCCACCAGCAGGGTCATGCCTGAGGTTATTGAAGTGGAGTCTAATGACGAGGATCAATCGGCAGACCCAAGTCTAGTCATGCCTACTTCGGTGCCAGATGTCGTTCCAGATTCAACACCAGATATAGATCCTACCAAGGATTTCATGTGGGCGTATCTCGCGTACGAGCCTGCCAATCGCGCAGACTGGGACGAAACGGCCTTTGACGAGGAGGAAAACAGCATAGTCCGCCGCCGGTTGTGGAAGCAATTCATGTGCTTCATCAAGGACACCCCCCAAGTGCTATGGTTGGATGAAATGGACAGAATTCACTCGCGGCTGTGTGAACTGTGCACTGGGGGGAGTGGATACCCAACGTCCTAATGCACTCGTCCGAGATCTTATGGCAGAGAAGATCCGGGAGCATGATCGTGGACTCAGTGTGGGCTGGCAGCGGATAAAGGTGGGAAAAATCAGGAAGCTCCAGGAGGCTAAAAGCGAGGTCCAACAGCTAAAAACCTAGGCGGATGAGCACTCGGCCTCTCTTAATGCACAATCAGAGCTGATATCATGGTTGAAGGCCTAGCTGGCAGAGGCAGAGGAGCATATGAGGTAGGTTTCTGGAAAGATGGATGTCATTCAGGCAAGGGTAGAGAAGGCCAGAGCCAAGGCTGACGGACTGCGCACTGCCACTTCTGAGGAGGAGCAGGAGTTGAGTCGGCGGCAGAAAGTCTTGGACGCCACAAGCCAAAGGGTGGAAGAGCTGCAACGGTCTTTTGACCTGGTCAACTCGTCCGTGGGGGGAGTCAACCCCCGGGTATTGTAACAAATAACAAACCTTTCAATGTTACTTTCACACTTCAATTTTTTTCTTGAATACCATAGCATGCATGATTACTATTGTTTTTATCGGTTCGTTACATCCTTATAATGCTTGCAGGACGTTCGGCGATAATTCCCCAAGCTCACGTGGGTCAAGCCCGATGTGAGAAACAGGAGATAGTTGCCTCATTGTCTCTCCCAAAATGGGAGTGGAAAACAAGCCTTGGGAATCCGGGGTTTGGACAACTAGTCCGGATTTCCAGATGGTGGGAGAGGCCAGGCCGGAGAAGTCGGTCCTTAGAACGGCCGAATTATTGTTTCTTTAGCGTGCTCTTATGCATGAACGGTGTAGTGCCAGGGATGCTGATATCGGTCTGAACAGATGGAAATGGGAAGTTTGGATCATGATACCCAAGATTCGGAACACTGCAGGGATGTCATGAAAATAAAGGACAGTCGTTAACCATGGTGGAGAAGCGGTATCCTTACTATGTTAGCCTGAAATGGGGACAAAAAATGAGGGTCGACCGTTGACCATGTTCGAAACACGGGACCATGTCACAAATGTTGTCGATTAATCCTTTGGGATGTTGGCCCAGGACAGTAGACGGACCCTAGTTCGAGCATCTATACTATTAGGGGATCCTTCCAAACATGAACCGTCTTCTGGAATGTTGGCCTAGGACGGTAGTTGAGCCGATGCGGCATGAGACCAGGCCGTTAGGGGGTCCCTTCAGACATGAAAGGGGGCGAGGGTCCGAATAAGGGGCACGCAAAGCGTGGAATATGGAGTGATGATTTTCCCGAACAGAATCGAACACTTAGGTATTTACACCACTGTTGTGGGAGTATACAAGATGGTCCCATTGGTTTGGTCATGGATCCTTCCTTCTTTGGGACAGGACCTCTCTTGCGAGGGGTCTGGCCAGGGGACCGAAAAGGGGGAGGATAGGATTAATGATTCATATGGGCTGGACCCTAGGCAAAATACCAGGGTGTCCCTACATATCCCATGAGGACGGGAATCAAGCCACACGTAGTTCTGGACACACAGTGTGGTCATAGACCAACACTGGCTGGTGAAATACTCTCGGGCAGAGGCTCCGGTGCATCCCATGATGAACACGGGGTAGCCTGAACTCGTTCAGGGTGGGACTGCAGTTTAGTGTCATGTGTTGAGGACATACAAACTCTTGTAGTTTAACGCCATACGATAGGACGTGGAGTGAAAGAGAAGAGCCCAAGGAGCATATGGTGTGGTAGTTATGAAATCGACTGTAATGAGGACTTGAAGTCCCAATCACACCACATACCCCCGGAGGAAACTCTCCAAGTCGAGGGACCAAGAGTGACGATTAGGCTGGGACCGAAGCAGAGCGGTCGGCCATTCCTACGTACCCTATGAGGATGGGAATAAAGCCATACATAGTTCTGAAAATGTAGTTTAATGTCAAGCGGGACGATGAGAATCATGGCCGTGTGGGTACACATCCCGCCAAAACTACTAAGCCCACGTGAGTCATGCTCGGTGTGGGAAACAAGAAGTAGTGGTGGGACTTTCCCAACACCGATGGGGGAAGGTCAGGGTGAAGGGACGCTCGGTGAATACCAGCCCAAAAACACTAACACGACCATGTAGTGCACCTATATGCGTGAAGAGATAGAGCCGAATATGTTGGAATTCCACTTGAACATGAGGAAGTGGAAATGTGTGAATCACGATGATCGGGATTTGGATAATAATGACGGCAACGTGAAGATAGAGGATAACTGTTAACCATGGCAGAAACACAGCGTCCATATCGCGTTTTCCTAGAATGGGGACAAAAAATGAGGGTTTACTGTTGACAATGTTCGAAACACGGGACCATGTCGCAAATGTTGTCAAAGATCCTTAGGGACGTTGGCCCGAAACGATTGGAGGGCCCTTAGGTCCAGCATCCATGGAAAGCCCTTAAGCCTAGTATCCATGTTGTCTGAGGGTCCTTTTGGATGTATAAGAGGACGAGGATCCAAATAGAGAGCTCACAATGCTTTGTCAAGGGACAAGGGGAATGTCCCCATGAAAATTCCACACTTCGGGATTTTTTTCAAAACACAACTGAATACGACAACGAGACTTATTAGGTAGAGGGAGAAGAGTCCGTTCCCATAGGGTGATCTTAGTTTAGGGTTTTAAATTTTGGACCATGGGTAGGAGCAAGCACAAGAGGCACGTGACAGATATTTAGGAAAATACGACGTGGATGAGAACTGGGGATCTGACTACCATGTGCTTCTCGAACTATTTTAGGTCGAGAGACCGGAGACGAGAGTTGGTCTGGGCCCGTAGGGAAATGATAAGGCGCTCCTACATATCCCATAAGGATGCGAATCAAGCCTCACATAGTTCTTGAGAGAGTCTTAGTTTATGGTCTTAGAACTCGGACCATGAATTGGTAAGGGGAGTAGGGGGCACATGGCAGGGCGGTTACAAAACCTGACGTGAATGGGGACCTAAGCCCTACTTACCTTGTGTTCTCTGCGGAAATGCTCGAGTCGAGGGACTGAACACAACGGTTGGGCTGGGCCTACGGGGAAATTCCCGGGTGCTGCTACGTATCTCATAAGGATGAGAATCAAGCCTCATGTAGTTCTGAAAGGTGGCATGGTAAGGTACCAGTGCCAGGGAAAAAGGGGAGTGCGGGCATGGCCCTTGCACTAAAAGAAGTGGAATTTTATAATTCTTTTTTTTCCTTTAAGTTGAGTGGTTTTTTTGTGAAGAGACATGCCTAAGGTAGAAATCCTTGCTGTCGCCACAATAATCAAGACATGAAAGGCGTTGACAAATGGCATGGTTCTTGTCCAATACCCAACATGATCTCCTCTACAACGAGGTCATCACAATACGGTACTGTTTTTCGTCATGCGACCAAGACGATAATGTCACAGTTTAGGGTCGTGTGATAGGACAAAACATGCATTTTATCATCATGCAACATAGACGTAGCAGAGGCGATGCTAGGCATGCAATGTGCATAGTGTCACGAAACACAATTGATGGAGACATGATCCCACATTACACTGTATGCCTCTCCGAGAGGGAGACCTCAGGCCGAGGTGCCTATATAGAGGTAAGAGGTAAAAAGAGGGGGGGGAGACTAGCTCCCTAAATGGGATAGACCCGAAGATAAGGCGTCCGGGCGGTCCTACATATCCCATGAGGATGGGAATCAAGCTAGAAATAGTTTTAGATGGGTCTTTGTTTATGGTCTTAGAGCTCAGACCATGGGTAGATGACAATCCCTTGAGTAAGAGCGGACCTCAACCTTATCCCTAAGCCCACATGAGTTAAACTCCATGTGGGGAACAAGGGGGGAAGATCTCTATCGCAATACCTGGGACTTCCACTTAAGGGAATTCGGTGAAGGGCCCCTAAGCACAACTTTAACACATCTTTGTCCCCCTAATGTGCATATGCGCACTGAGGGATAGTATCTAGAGTTTTGAGACTCTACTTGGACATGAGGAAGTGATGAAGAGTGTAAATCATGTACTAGACACTTTGGGATTAATGGGGTTTGGCGTTGCGATGGAGGATAACTATTGACCGTGGCGGAAAAAACAGTCTCCATATCATATTAGCCTGAAGTGGGAACAAAAAACGAGCATCGACCGCTGACTATATTCGCAACGCGATATTTTATCGAATTGTAGTCTGCAACCCTCGGGGGCGTTGGCGCGTAACGGTAGGAGAGACCTTGGGCATAGTATCCAGGCCATTCATGGGGGTCCCTCCGGGTGTGAAAGATGATGGAAGTCCTGATGTAGGGATACACAAAGCCTGGAAAGCGGGTGCGGACGTGTCCGAGTAATGTTTGGCATTCCAGGTAATAAACCGGAGTAACCTTAGGCACATTGGTGAACTGCTAAAAAGGGTGGACGGAATAGCTCGGGAGGGAGAGGTACATGGCGTGGTCATTACAGGACCGACGTGAATGAGGACATAATCCCATACCGCGCTATATACACCCCCCGTGGAGGAAGGGTAGGACAAGGAGCCAAGATGGGATGGAGATTCACAAGATATGCGGCTGGACCAAAAGCCTAGTCATTCGGGTGGTCCTACGTATCCCATAAGGACGGGAATCAATCCATACGTAGTTCTAGAAGATACCCATGGGGAAGGATACCCTAACAAGGATGTGTATGAAGCGGTGAGTAGCCTGACGTGAATGGGGATGTAATCCCGCACCACAAAGCACGATCTTGTGGGACAGAACTTGGGCCCGGGGGCCCAGCAAGGCCAAGGGGTCGGAGGGTGGGCCTCGGTCAGGAAGGCCTGCCAAGCTCGCAGTTTAACGTCTTGTAGTGAGGACGAGGGTCAGGGAATATGATTCCCTAGATAGAGGAAGTGTATGCTACGCTGAAAAAACAGACGTGAATGTGGACATAATCCTTCACCACACCATACACCCCACGTAAGAGCTTGGGCTAGGGCCCGAAAAGGTCAAGGGGCCTGAGGATAGGCCTCGGTGAGGGAGGCATGAGGCTGGGCCTGGGTTAGAACGACTTGACTAACTTGCAGTTTAACGTCTTGAAGCAAGGACGGGGAATGATCCGGGGATGTGCACGGCATGGAAAGTAACCTGACATGAAAGAGGACATAATCCTACACCACGCCGTACATTCCATATAAGAGAATCAGGGTCGTGGGCTCGACCGCTAGCACCACCCGGAGGGAAGTTTTTCGCTTCAGGATGGGGTAGAACGAGTTACTGCACTCGATGTTTGGGACCTCTGGGGGAGGACCCGAAGATCCAGGACACTGTTGACCATGTTCAAAACACAGCGTCCCTATGGCGACTCGATATGGGAGAAAAAAAGGAGCGTCGACCGTTGACAAAATTCAAAACGCGGGACTTGTATCGGCTTGTTGCTTGGAAGCCCTTGGGGGCGTTGGCCCGTATCGGCAGGAGAGCCCTTGGGCATAGTATCTAGGCCGTTCTTGGGGGTCCCTTCGGGTGTGAAAAATGATGGAATCCCAGTCAAGGAGTTGGTGAAGCATAGTTGTATCCATCCACGAAAGAGGCGAACATCTCCAGGGGGAACGTGAAGCCGAGTCAAGGCTTGCTCGATGTGATTTGGGGAAAAAGTGTGCACCCTGCCATATGTCTTGACCCGGGGGGATGAATTTGGATTTTGGGCTAGGCCAATGGTTGAAATGTCCTGGCATTCCTACGTATCTCATAAGTATGAGAATCAAGCCATACGAAGTTCTTGAAGGCCATGCAGTTTAACGTCTTACAGTGAGGACACAGGAGGATAGAAGAACGGGAGTGGTCACATGGTGCAACCCTTACGATCAATGTATGAGCAGGGCTATATGAGCGGGGCTAAGAAAGCCTGATCCTCGCTACATAAGGACCCTCCAAGGAAACTATTCCCAGGGGGGATAGTGGAAGAGAAGAGCATGGGGATGGGCTCAAGAAGAGGCATCCGAGAGTTCCTACGTATCCCATTGAGATGGGAATCAAGTCACACGTAGTTCTTGAAGCGCAGTTTAGCATTGTTCTAGACGAGAAATGTGTCTCAACTGGGTATATGTACGGTACGGCAGGTAACCCGACGTGAATGAGGATGTACTCCCACACCACACTGTACAATCCCATAAGAGAGTCAGATTCGACGAAGGCCAAGGGGCCCGAAGCTGCGCATTGGTCAGGGAGGCCTGACTAGCTTGCAGTTTAATGTCTTGCAGTAAGGACGAGGGGAGATCTTAGTTTAAGGTCATAGAGCTCGGACCATTTTGCAGTTTATTGTCTTGCAGGACGACGGTGTAGTTTAAGGTCGTGTAGGACCATACAGTTTAAGGTCATGTTGGACCCTATAGTTTAAGGTCATGCTGGACACCACAGTTTAAGGTCATGCTGGATCCCACAGTTTAAGGTCGTGCTGGACCCCATAGTTCAAGGTCGTGGTGGAACCTACAGTTTAAGGTCATGCTGGACCCTACAGTTTATAGTCAAGCTGGACCCTACCGTTTAAGGTCACGATGGACCGTACAGTTTAAGGTCATGCTGGACCCCATAGTTTAAGGTCATGCTGGAACCTACAGTTTAAGGTCATACTGGACCCTACAGTTTCAGGTCATACTCGACCCTACAGTTTAAGGTCATGCTGGACCCTATAGTTTAAGGTCATGCTGGACCCTACAGTTTCAGGTCATGCTGGACCCCACAGTTTAAGGTCATGTTGGACCCTACAGTTTAAGTTCATGCTGGAACCTACAGTTTAAGGTCATACTGGACCCTACAGTTTATGGTCATGATGGACCCTATAGTTTAAAGTCATGCTGGACCCGGAAAAATTATTAGGCAAAGTACTGCTTGAGGAACCTGGCATTGGTGGGAGGAGTTACGCGGTCCCCATCCGTGGTCACCAAGGAGTACGCCTCGTTGGGGTAAACCTTATGGATGTTATAAGGCACTTCCCATTTGGGTTCTAGCTTGGGCGGTTTCCTACCGGGGATCATTGGTGCTCGAAGGGCCAACACTAGGTCTCCCTGTAGAAAAGAACGGATCGAACCTTCTTGTTGAAGTCCCTTGCTATCTTATTCTGATGCCTTTCCAGATTGTTCAGGCAATGAAGCCGGTTCTCGTCTAGTGCTTCTGATTCAGCTAGATGGATTTCAGCCACCTCATCTAGTGCCAGTTGGTCATAGACTACAGTGCGTAACGATGGCAGTAGGATCTCAATGGGTAGGACAGCCTCAGCCCCATACACTGGGGAATACGGGGTCACCTGGGTAGAGTTGCGAGTCGTCGTCCGATATACCCAGAGGGCATTAGGGAGCTTGTCCGGCCAACTTTTCCTGTTCTGACCAACCATCTTCTGCAGAATCTTAGAGAGGGTTTTGTTGAAGGCCTCGATCTGTCCATTTTCCTACGCGTGATAGTGGGAGGTATGCTTCGAACAAATGTCATACTTGGCGTACAATTTCTTCAACTCAGCCGCTCGTAAACTGGTGCTATTATCGGCGAGGAAGGCGTGAGTGACCCCAAACTGGTGGATAATATTGGAGCTCACAAAGATGACGATGGAACGGGCCTTGACCTCTTTGAGTGAAACTGCCTCTGACCACTTGGAAAAGAAATATGTAGCGGTCAGGATGAACCTACACTGGCGAGTTGTTGCCGGTGGATATGGTCCCACTACATCAAGTCCCCATACCGAAAATGACCAAGAGTACTTGCTGGGGTGGAGAGGCTTCGGCGGCCGATGCTGGAAGTTGGCATGAACTTGGCACGTGTGGCATCTCTTGGAATACCCAATACAATCGTGGATCATAGAGGCCCAGAAGTACCCTAGCCTCCGGATTTGATGGGACAACTTTGGCCTGGCTTGGTGGGCACCACAGGAACCGGCGTGGACCTCCTTCATAACTTGAGTAATCTCTACTCCTTGCATGAAACAGAGGAGAATTCCATCGAAGCTCCGCTTATAGAGGATCTGCTCAAGACTGGGACCACTCTGAAGGGTAAATTGCAGTCCACGGCATCAGATTCGCTCGCGCTCGGCCCGGTCATCTGGGAGGAAACTATTTTCGAGATACTCGACAAAAGGTGCCCTCCAATCGGGAGTGACTTCAACCACTGTGTTCGACAAAACTGGGACCCCTGACGTAGAGGGCCCGATGGTGAGATGACTTACCCGTGGCCCATCATTGTCCTCTTGGGTGATGGGGGAAATGACTCTCCCGTGTGCCACATGTATGATCAAATCATTTTGCTCGGGTTCCGCGAGCGACGCAGCTAAGCCGACCAAAGCGTCAGCTCGACCATTCTGTGACCGAGGGACATGGGTGACCTCCGGCCGAGAGGGGAACTGGGCCATTAGGTGAAGGGTGCACTCCAGTAATGGCACATGCTCTGACTTCCTAACGACATAATCACCATTTGCCTGCTTGATTACCAGCTCGGAATCTCCTTTCACATGTCGATGGGGCACGTCGATCTCAAGGGCCAACTCGAGGCCGGTGATGAGAGCCTGGTACTCTGCCTCGTTGTTGGTACAACCTTCTGACAATAGGAATGAGTATGGTAGGATGGCTTGCTCCGGGGTAATGAAGGCGATTCTCAGGCCCACTCTGTTGAGCTTAGGATCGTTGATCCTCCTACCGGTGGGGCTTTGGGAGGCACCGTCTAAGTGCATTTGCCAACATGGGACAACATGATCAACTGAGAGGATCGCCTCATCAGAAAAATCCAGGTCCGAGGCCTGATCCCCGGTGGTTGGGTGGGCAGCTAAAAAGTCTGCCAACGCCTGTCCCTTAATGGCCTTCTGAGGTTTGAACTTGATATCAAACTGCTGGAGAATCACCACCCACCGCGCTAGTCGGCCGGTCAACATGGGGCGATTCAGGATGTACTTCATTGGGTCTACCCGAGAGACCAATTGCACCTCATGGTGCTGCAGGTAATGCCACAGCTTCTGTAAGGAAAAGGTGAGCGCAAGGCATCTCTTTTCGATAGGGGATTATCTGACCTCTATATTGATAAGTATGCGACTGGGATAGTAGAGACTGTTCTCAGTACCCTCGTTATTCTTCTGGGTGAGAAGTGTGCCGAGGGACTATTCTAGGGCGGTCACGTAAAGGACCAGCGGATTTCCGGAAACATGTGGCATCAAAAACGAAGGTTGTAGCAGATACTGCTTGATTTCCTCGAAGGCGGTCCGACACTCTTCATCCCATTCGTAAGCGGCACATTTCTTCATGAGCTGGGAAAAGGGCTTACACTTTCCAGCCAGATTCATGATGAATTGGCGTATATAGGCTAAGTGGCCTTGGAGACCTCGAAGTTCCAGAATATTGATCGGGGGAGGCATTTTGGTGATGTCCTTGATATTCTCTGGGTTGATTTCAATGCCTCAGTATCTAACAAAAAATCCGAGAAACTTCCCTGAGGTGACCCCGAAGGCACACTACAACGGGTTCATCTTCAGGTGATGGGAATAGAGGAAACCGAACACTTTCTCAAGGTCTTTGAGATGGTCCTGGCGCTGGGATGATTTGACCACTAGGTCATCCACGTATAATTCCACCAGTTTCCCGAGAATCGGCCTGAATATGCGATGCATGGCCCTTTAAGAAGTGGAACCTGCATTTTTCAAGATGAAGGGAATAACCTGGTAGCAAAAGGTACCTTGGGGATCCCGGAAGGCAGTGGACTCCTTGTCCTCGGGGGCCATCCAGATCTTGCTGTACCCAGAATACCCATCCATGAAATAGAGAGCTTGGAACTCGGCCGTGTCATCAATCAATAACTCAGTCACCGGGAGTGGGAAGTTATCCTTTGGGCAATGGCAATTAATGTCGCGAAATTCGATGCAGACTCTGATTTTCCCATTCTTCTTCATGACTGGAACAATGTTGGAAATCCACATGGAGTACTAGACTTCCGTAATGAAGTTGGCTTTGATCATCTTGTCAACTTCGGCCTCAACCATAGCACCATGATAAGGGTGCATCTTCCTGTGAGTCTGCCTAAACCCACGATGGTTTGACGGGAGGCCCATGCGGTGAACGACTACATGGGGATCTAGTCCTGATATCTCGTTGTAACTCCAGGAAAACACGTCACTGTGTTGTTTGAGAAACTCTACGTACTACTGATGATCCTCGGGGGACATGGCTGCACTGATCAATCTGGGTCTCGGATCTGCCTCGCTACCAAGGTTCACTTGTACCAGTTCATCAACCGTGGAAGAGACGCCTTCCTCGAAGGCGGGGGTAGCATCCTCTAGGTATTCCTCTCCACCCGTGGGGGGATTTCCAGCAACGGGAGATACTTCTGGGATATCAAAGCCCGAGGGGCAGCTGGTGTTGGCTTGGGAAGCAGTGATCATCATATCAGGAGGCTCACTTGCTATTAAGACCATAGCAATGAAGGCTGTCGACCCTATCCCATCCGGCCTTCGCCCTAAGCGTCCACGTTTGATGATATCAAAGCAGTAGTGACACGTCATCCTGAGTTGGTTGATTCCAGCCCGGTGGAAGAGACACATATGACGTACTGCCGTAGTCATAAGCTTGACATCCCGGTACCGCACAGAGGTAGGAGGCTCCTGGATCACCTGAGCCTTCTTGGTGTAGGAGTACGAGGTGATTTTCCGCCGTCGGTTGGACATGGGAAAATGCCTACCCATCAACGCGTTGTAGGCGGTGTCCTGGGAGACGACCATGAACTCGGTGCTGGAAATTAAGCCTCTAAACTGGGTCTTCAGGCAGATCTTGCTGACTGGGGTTTGCACGGTCCTGTCATATCCCTGCATTCTGAGGTCAGAGGGAGTTAAATCACCTTCAGATAGACCCTGTTTTTGTAGTGTCCAAGTCGGAATTAGGTTGATTCCAGAACCCGTGTCAACGAGGTAGCAGCGGAATTCCACAACATTGAAGTGGCCAGTAATGTACAGCGTGCGAATATGCCTCTGTATAGGAGGTTCCTCATCTTCAATGGAGAACGAGATAACCGCTTGACATTCGGCGTTCTCAATTGCCTCATCATGGAAGGCTTCTGCGGCTGCCACTTACGTATCAAATTGGAGGGGGATCCATAGGGCCTCTACAAGTGCTTCACGCATTTCAGAAGATAGGCGAAGGGCCTCAAGTATATAAATCCTTGACAGAATTCCGGCCAGGTGTTTCAGGACATCATACTTTCATGCCAAGAGCAAACCTCTTCTTACATGAGGTCGTTCTGCAGTTGGAGGCATAGCGGGTCCTGCCGGTTGAACTGGCTGTTGGCTAGTGCTGGGTACATCCTTCTTACTACTAGTTGAAGCCTGAAGAGTAGTCGTCGGCCTAGGATCAGATAGCGGATACTGGCCTGTAGTCGGGCAAGACTGACTGTGATACGAACGAGGCAGCTCTTCCTGATCTAGTAGCACAAACGACGGTGGAGCTAGAGATGAGGGCGTCAGATGGAGTTGCCTATGCTGAGATCTGCACTGAGCCTACTGTCTGGTCTCAGTAGCGTGCACGGATCGGCTGAAAGTGCCCGCTAACGTGCCTCGATGACCGGCATGGTTGTGGTTCCGCTGATGTTGAGGTTGGCTGGGGACGTTAGGGGGGGTTCAACTGGCATTCCTCCTCGTCGGGGTCATATAGGGCATTACCAACTCCATGATGTTAACCAAAGCATACCCATGGATGTCGCTCGACGAGTCATCCACTACCGAGCGGAATTTGGGAGGAATCCCCATTTTAGGGGGCATAAAGTCTCCAAGAGTGCAGGATGACGATGGCACTGACAGAGCGCGTTGTTTCTTCTTGCGTCGTCGCTGCTTCCCCTTTTGGGAAGAGGTCGACTGTGAAGGCGATGCAGAGGTACTGGATACTTCTTTTAAAGGTTCCGTCTTCTTCAGGCGTGCCCAGATGATACCATGGGCATGGATGATGGTTTTTCGATCCATCCATTCGTCGTATCTCTAGGACCCGCGGCTGGCAACCTACTGCCACTCGCCCTCGCTGTCGCAACCGATCTCTGACCCTGTAAAGACACCTGCTACTTGTGTTAGTGCCGGGCCCAACCTGACTATGTTTTTGTTGACCTGGTCTTGAAGCCAGTATTTAAACACATAGCATTGCTTGAGGGTGTTCCCCAGAATCCGATGATAAGGACAGTAGTTGGGGTGATCGGTAAGAGTTTCCTCCTCCGGCATTCTACACTCGGGTAGGCGCACGATCCCTTACTCTAGAGCACTTCGGAAGTAGCCAGGGACCTGATTTCCATTGAACAAATAGGTCTGGTACGTCTTTCTGAATAGGGGTCCATGGGGGCCTGGCCCTAACGAGGGGCCGTAGGGGCCTGCCGAGGAGGCAGTGCCTGATCGTCTCGCCTAGGTGGAGGTGGCACGTTGTGCTGGGGAATCTGTCGATTCTGAGGCGGTCGCTGCTGGGCAGGAGCCTGTGCTTGAGGTGGAGGACCTCTGCGGGGTTGTGGGGATGGTGCCACTGCTAGTAATTCCAGCTTCCTGGGGGCTTCTATTTGGGCCCCTGCGGTGGGTCCGGCTCTCGCAGTCCTCCTGGTTGGGATCATAGGGGGCAACGAACGTGCCTGACTAGCCTGTTGCAGAGCCTCCTCAAGGTGCTGAGCCTTATCTGAGAAATCTTGGAACCCTATAGGGTAGTTCTGGGTAATCAGGGAAGGTACCAGCTCCCTTTTAACGTTCCCTACACACATCGTCAGTAATTGCTCCTGAGTCAGTGGCATATCGAGTGAGTATGTAAGCCCCTTCCACTGGGTGATGAAATCTGCGACTCGCTCATCAGGCCTTTGCATGCACTTGAAGAGGTCTGCAATGCTGGTCTTCCACATGGTGCAGATGAACTGGTATAGGAACTACCAGTGGAGATCCTCCCAACCGGTCACCGATCTGATAGGAAGCTGGCTGTACCAATCAAATGTGGGACCTTCCAATGTCTGCACAAAACATCGGAGCTTGGCGGCTTCTTGCTGGGACTGAGTCCCCAGCATGGGGCCACACCTGGAAGAAAAATGGGTCAAGTGCTGTGGCGGGTCCCCTTTCCCGTTGAAGGGAGAGAAAGTGGGGTTCCCAAAACCCGGGGTTGCGGTCGTATCATCCATCCACGCGGGATATGGCTTGCCATCTGGTGGGACTGCCACCTGCCGCGTTTCCAACGCTTCGAGGCGGGCGATGAGTGCCGCTATAAGATCATCCAAGTGGGTGTCCCTGTCTTGAAGGGGTCCCCTAATCACAAGTGTGTTTCCTGGTTCTTAGACACGGTAGATTACTTCGGCGGCTCGTGGAGCGACTGGCAGAACGGCGTGTGGGGTGACTGGGGGAACCCAGACTGGATTCTTAATATTTCCCTGTTGTTCAGGAGGGTTTGGTGAGACGTATCGCACCCTCTTTCTATAAGTTCCGACTTCTTCCCAGTCTGCGGATGTAGCCTGATTGGGGTTTCCCAGAGGCATCTCACCGGGGGGAAATTGTTCCTACCCCGGCTGCCTCGGCTTTGGATTACCATAGTCGGGTCGCCGCTCTGCAGCGCGTTCGGCCAAGAGTTCGTCAACCAGCCTCTTCTGCTCAGCAATCTGCTAGTGTAACGTGGCCTTCTCGGGATCTTCGTCCGTCTTCTATACAGATGCGGACGGGTCGTTGTGCTTGACAGTTACGACATGCTCCTTAACCTTACTAGAATTTCGACTGAGTACCAGCGACTTGGTGGGTACAGGGAGGCCTAGAAGGTTCCTCTGCAGATGGGTAACCCTCCCTGATGGGTCCAGCAGTGGCGGTACACTCTCGGGGGGTAATTCACCATTGAGAAATGCAATCTCATCCTCTTTGTTCACTACATCATCCATGTGGACCGCGACCCCTCTCGAGGGCATGTCCTCAATGTCACATAACCAATTGGGATGTCGTCAGATAGGGCTGAAGAGGAGAGCGACATAGTGTCCCCAGCCACGAACTTGCACATGGGGGGTAGCTTCCCTGATGACTCTGCGGAGCACTTTGATACTCTGAACACATTTCCATTGAAGGGTTCTCTGACGGCCTGGTGACTCATGGTGGTGGGCCACAGGGAGTGCATCCAAATCTATCAGGCGGCATTGCTCGCCGATTTCTTCAAAGAGCTATTGACTTCTCGGGTACACCACCCACTCGTAATGAAGGTGGAAGTGTGTTGCCCATAGGGTTCGGCAAAAGAAACCCACATCCTCTGGGGTAAGGGACTCTGGTGCGTGAATGTTCGGTGCCGCCGTCGGCCAGAACATCTCTGGGAAGTGATCCGCTGCGAGAATGCTCCAGAAGCTCCTGGGGTCGGACTCGGGGTCTGGGCTTGTATTGCCCCACTCGTCAACTGGGGGCGGCTGAGGGACTGGTAGCGGTACCGAGGTGGACCACTAGGATAGTAAAATTTGCGGCGGAGAATACGACGAACGAGCTGACTGGCCACCGAATTCCGGGCCATCCATTGATGAGTGAGGTGACCTGACCATGATATCACGATACGACGGGCTGATAGCCACAGCTTCAGGCGTAGGATTTGCGGTCAGCGGCGATAGGTCATGTCGTTGCGCTACCGTCGTTGGTCCCCAAAATAGCTCTCTGGGATCTCTAGTAGAGGTAGAGGGCGCTTCTGGTGACAACGGTGGTGATTGCATGGTCGGGACCTGTGGAAGTTCCACGATTTCTTCCTCCTGGATGTACGTGCGGAGAGAGGTGGGAATCCAGTGGACCTCGCATTCCGGGAGAATGAGGCTGACGCGCCTGGTTCCTACCCCAGTCCTTGATGTGGAGGAGCGGGGAGAAGATTCCATCTCTTAGTCGCATTCCGCTTCAGAATCAGAGAAACGATCTGGTTTGATCTCCACCCGCCCCCCCCCCCAGGATTCTTCGTGTGGCGGCGACGACCCTCTCTTCTACCTCGGGGTGGCTTTTCCGGGCAAGGTTGATTCTCAATATGTAGTGATGGGGAGGTGGTTGCGCCGTGGTGGAGAGGGACCCCTCTTGAGGTGGGCGGGGTGAGAGGGGCACCAGGGAAAATGTCTAAGGCACATTGGGAGGACCTCCATGGTCGGTGCGGGCAGAGCGAGGCTGACCTTCACTCCTCATGTTACCGGGGCGAGGAGGACCTTCGCCAGTTGCAGAGAGGACGTAGGGAGGACCCCCACGTTGAAGAAGGACAGGATGGACATCGCCTTCAGATCGGTGGTCGGGGGCAGGAGGAGGGACTCCATACCCTATATAGTGGGCGTGGGAGAGGTTTCCGTGCCGAGCGTCACTGCCACAGGGTCTTCCGTCAGGATGGGAGTAGCACGAGGCATACCTCCGTGACGGGTTTCGGAGCGAGGAAAGCCAATGCTATGGGGAATGGTGTTACAGAGAGGACCTCCATATGGAGTGACGTCAACGCGGATTGGTTCGCGGCAATCATCGCTCGGGCCTGCGACCCTGAGAGTCAACCCAGCCTACCCGTGTGGCGGTTGAGGCCTCGATCCGGGTCGGGTGAACGAGTGCCCATGCTTAGTGTATGCTGGAACTCCATGATGTACGTCGACGGTGGCTTGGTCCACAATAGTTGTTGATGTCGACGTATCTTGGTGAGCGTCCTCAGCTCGGGCCCGGTGCTGACGTCGGGTCAGACGAGCTGGCGCAGGTGGTGAAGGGGCATAGCCTACGTGTTCTTACTGCGAAGTCGGGAAGCAGTGCTGATGCGGCAGAATGGGATCCCTTTCCTGAAGCCCTTAGATCAGGACTCTGAGCGGGCCGAGCCGGACATCACCCGTCTCATTAGTATAAGTCGAGGAGTCGTCGGGTCATTCTGGTGACAGGATCTCGAAATTATTGAATGTTGGGGTGGGGAGTAGGGGCTCCCTACGCGTCCTGTTAGGGCGGCGTTGACGGCGGGGCCTGGATGCCTCCAGGTCTAGGCATGCCATATCTCGAGTTGGGATGACCCCTTCCTCCTCGTACCTGCGTACAAGGTTGTTGATCACCCTCCACTGGATGATCTCTTATGGGGAGAGGGAACATGGGCGCCCTGTATTCACGGATGTAGAGGCCGTCGTGGTGGAAGTGGAGCCATTCGAGGCGGCTGTGCCGGTATTTCCCCTGCCCCTACATAGGCGAGCGGGCGGTGATCGCGTCTCCATAGCAGCAACCTGGTTCCTGGGAAATGGAGAGATCAACTCATCAGAACTGTGAGGAAAAGGGTTGAAAACCAGTGCCCCAGCATTATTCCATTCTCCATGTCTGTAAGAAGGATCCGTGCCAACACGCTGCAGAACAGAATGCCCCATATTCTCCTGCCCCATCTTCCGGTGAGTTTCGCGCCAGGCCCGCCATTTTCTTGGTGGGACCCGGTGCCAGATATCTGGATCCGGTTACACGTCAATCTACTGGTGTCTCGAATGCTACTAATCTCTACATTGAGGAGAATAATTTCACGTCGGTATCACCATTTCTGTTTCTGATGCTTTCGGTGGGGCGCGTACGCATCTGTCCCTCTGCGGAGGAGGATGTGATGCACTGTTTCCCCGCATTCCCGCTTTCCAAAGGCGGGCGGCATTCACTCCTTATTCAAGGAAATCTTCTCCTTAATCGAAATGGGATGATGGGATGTCGGTTCTTCCTTCTGTGGATTCCTCCTCAGAACTCGTCACCTAGTCCGAGTCTCCCTCATAGATTTAATACGTTGTTCGTGAAACTCTTCCAAGTGCCATGTTTCCATGGACGCCGGTTAATTACACTGCGTCTGTCGGGACATTCTAAAGGGTCCGGTCAGGGAAGCAACCATCAGTTGGGGGAGTAGTCACGTTGAGGCATCAGTAGCGTGTCTGTATGCTAGGGAACTGGCGTGTCTATCTTTCATCCCTTATCATGGGGCTTCTCAAGGGCGTGAATGCCCGAGGCATCCCACATCAAGTGCGGGGAATTATGTGCCATATACATATATCTGAGGATTTCATCAGATTCCTGTGTTTAACGCAGGGTATGCCGCAGGTTTAACATCCAGCAGAGACGGATCAGCCCGATCAGGGTATTAGCTGGAATGAATTAGATTGAGGAATTTCCCTTGAAGGGGTGTCGATACCGGAACCAGCCCATCGGCGGCTGCGAAGAGGAGTGGGATGGTATGATTTCTCCGAGATATGGCAGTCTGGGTGAGAATCAGGATGGACTATGGAAGGATGAATGAAGTGGAGGGGGAATGAAATGAGACCCTCGTAAGGGTGACAGTGAAGTTGGGCTTGAGTCTTGAAGAGACCTCCTACGTATCCCCATGGAAGGGAATCAAAGTCCGCATAGTTCGGGATGGTGCCAGCGGACCGACATGAATGTGGACCTTGGTCCGATGGATGTCATCAACGAACCAACGTGAAGGTGAACCCAGGGGTCCACTGGTGATGGGCTTGAACCTCGTCAAGGTTTCCTACGTACCATGACCTGACATGGATCAAAGTCCTCGTAGTTCAGATGGAATGTAGAATACAGTTTAACGTCATGCGGGACATGGGTGAACCGATGTGAGTGTGGTCGGAACGACCGGGTGATGGGATTGAACCTTATGTAGTCTTCCTATGTACCATGCCATGACATGGATCAATGTCCTCATAGTTTAAATGGTGTGCCGGCGAACCGACACGAGCAAGGGCCTTGGTCCAGATGGTGTGGGGCTTACACACTAGGTTGCCCGGGTGTTGATGAACTGATGCGAAGAAGGTCGGGATGACCAACGGGTGGTGGGCTTGAACCTCTGGGAGGCTTCCTACGTACCATACCTTTACATGGATCAAGGACTATGTAGTTCAAAGGGTTTCATCGGTGAACCGATGTGAAAGTAGACCCAGGGGTCCACTAGTGGTGGGGTTGAACCTCGTGAAGGCTTCCTACGTACCATGCCTTGAAATGGATCAAAGACCTCGTAGTTTCAAGAGGTGGGCATCGGCGAACCGACTTGAGGAAGGACCTTGGTCCGATGGGAGATGGGATTGAACCTCAGGGAGGCTTCCTACATACCATGTCATGACATCGATCAAAGACCTCATAGTTCGGGTGGTTACAATGGCTTACCGTCAGACTGGAATATAGTTTAAAGTCATAGTGGACGGAGGTGGAACTTGACGTGAATAAATGACGGGTAGTCTTGAACCTCATGGAGGCTTCCTACGTACCATGTCATAACATGGATCAATGACCATGTAGTTCAAAGGGGTGTGTAGTTTTTTGTCTTTCGGGACAAAGGCATACAGTTTAACATCATGTTGGACGAGGGCATACAGTTTAAAGTCATGTTGGATGAGGGCATACAATTTAATGTCATGCTGGATGAGGGTGGATCTCGATGAGAAGAAATGACCAAGTGGTGGGCTTGAACCTAATGGAGGCTTCCTACGTACCATGGATTAGCACAGATCAAAGTCCTCATTGTTCGGTTAGGGTCGGGGTCAGGGTCGGTGCCCACTCTAAGCCCACGTGATTCATGATCGGTGTGAGAAACAAGAGGTTGCAGGGACTTGATGATCACGTCGCGAAGGATGCATCCGTGAGAAGCGAAGAGGGGCTTACGCGTTAGGCGGCCCATGGTGTTGGGACTTACTCGATGATGGTGGCTCGAAGTGCGGAAAAGCACGGCGAGATAGGGATTTGGGAACAATGATGGGAGGTGCCTCATTCCATATCACGCACTCCACTGACCTTGGTAGTGGGAAACTACGGAGATTCAGGGGTTCCGCCGTCCGCAAGAAGGGCTAGGGGCTTACACCAAGGTGGTTGCCTTTCTCCTGTGCACATACGCTACTCTGAGAAAGATGATATCATCCCTTGTGGAGGGGGTGACCCCGTCTCTGTGGAGACGGGTGGCGTAAAAAATGTCCGAGCTGGGGGGACCCTACATGCGAAGCACGGGGCCGGATCACAGTTTATCGTCATGTGTTGAGGAGGAGGTGCTTGGCAGTTTTACGTCCTGCAGCTCGGACGATGTGGGTTCACTCTGCGCCCCTAAGACTTACATGACCATCACCCTCTGCTTGTTGGGGGAGGGAAGGTACCAGTAAGGCCGTGATCACGGGGGTTCATAGAGCGAACCATAGTGGGGTCCACGTTATCATGGCTATGTGAAGAAGCAATAGCCGTTAGCGTGCCTATGCGAAGAAGCATTAGGTGAAGCAACGCTACAGGTGATGTTGTCTGTGGGACTTTGAAATCACATCGTGCAAACCTCGAGGGTCGCACGGAAAGAGGAATTGCCAAGAAGAGGAGTTTGCTTCGCGATGTGGAGTGGCTTGGCCTTAGCATGGGGCAGAGGTGTGGATGGGGGATGCTTTGCGAAGTGGAATAGTATTCACGGAGCACTGCCTCGTGAATAAGAGGTTCCTTGCGAAGAAAGGTGATGCGAGGCAGTGCGCTTCGTGATATGTAGTGAGCCTGACTTAGCATGGAGATCACTAGTACAGGATGGGTGTTTCGCGAAGCATAAACGCTCCATGGCTACCCGGGTTCCCTTGGAAATCCCCCTCCTTCGCGAATGACTTTGATCTTCATGAAGGGCATATCTCTCAGAAGAGGGGCTCAAAAAGAGACAAAGCGAAGGAGCCACGCGATGTAAAAGTACCTCGTGGACCTCATGATTCCCGGGGCAAAGGGTGCTTCGTGACTAAAGAGGGGAGATGCCGAAAGGTCGGATTGTCATCCCCTGGGCTCTGGGAAACCCAGTATTTATAGGCAAGGGGTGCCGCAAAACAGAACTCACACGGCATGATGGGGAAGCAGTTGCTTTGTGGCGGGCTCATGAATGTCAGGCCGTTCCGTGGAGAGGTACCGCCTCAAGTACTTTGCGGCGGGCTCGCGAACGTTAGGCTGTTCCAGGGAGAGGTACCGCCTCAAGTGCTTCGCGGTGGGCTCGCAAAAGTCAGGCCGTTCCACGGAGAGGTACCGCCTCAAGTGCTTCGCGGCGGGCTCGCGCACCTCAGGCCGTTTCGCAGAGAGGTACCGCCTCAAGTGCTTCGCGGTGGTCTCGTGAACGTCATGTCATTCGCGGAGAGGTACCGCCTCAAGTGATTCGCGGCGGGCTTGCGAACGTCAGGCCGTTCGCAGAGAGGTACCACCTCCAGTGCTTCACGAGACCGCGATACTCGGGGGGTGCTTCGCATTGGTGCTTCACGAGGCAGCGTGCAGGGATTCTTTTTCGCTCCTTCATTTCGTGCATTATTTTGGCACCAACAATATTATTGAATATTGTCTTCAGATTAGAAAATGATTGGAACGTTCTTTGGATTAAACCTCCAAATCATCCACATAACATTAGTCAAATTTTCCTAATAAGGGTTTTAATATATGGTGTATTTCATGTTGATACGTTTCACCTAAATTCTTTAAGCCAATGGGAATTACCAAATAAGAAAACACACCATTAGTGGATGTGAAGGATTTTGACTCTTCATCTTCTGAGGCCATATAGATTTTATTATTCCAAGAGTATCCATCCATGAAGGAATGATCTTCATATCCATTTGTGGCGTCAATTAATATATCTCTTATCAGAACTTGAAAGTAATCTTTTCGACAATGCTACTTAAGATCTATGAAACCATTGAAAGCACTAATTTGACTAGTCATATTTTTTATTGGGACAATTTTGGCCATCTATTTGGACAATAAACCTTCATGAAAAATTTATCCTTGATAATCTTATCGACATTAACTTCAATTTTAGATGCATGAGTTGGGTGTGTTATTCTTGCTGCCTACCTGAATCCTTGAGGTCCTTCTAAAAACCCAAATGATGGGTGGCTACATCGGGTTATGACATGTAATTTCCATACATTTACAAGAAAATACATCTTGATGTTTATAATGAAATAAATTATACGTATCTTTATATTTAGTAGTCATAGACACACTAATTAGAGTGGGGCATGGATATTCTTATGTACCCAAATTTATTTCTCTGATCTCATCCACTATTTTAGAGACACCTTTCTCAAATGCTGGAAGAGTGTCCCCGAGATCTTCTTCTCCTTCCTCTTCTTTACACATCACTTCTTCTATTTCTACTAGACTAGTATGTGATGAAGAAAAATCTTCTATGCTAGGAGAGGTGTCAGTATTTTAACATCTTGAAGAAGAGGACACCATTTTTTACACCACTAATAATGATGGGTATTTCTAGATCATTAAAGAGGATATAATGAGTAGGGAATCAACACCATTTTCTTACTCTAGTATTGATTAAAAGTCTTCTATTTTTATTCATGTAGTGGAGGATTTATGAATTTTAGTGGAGAAAATGAAGAGATATCCATTTAAGATTTCACCACTTCTTGGTAAATCAACAATATCACCTATACTATTAGGCTCGATTGCCACAATTGATATAATGGAAGACACCAGATGAATGAATATATTTGGGTTTATTCTATCAATTTTGTGGATAGGAAGCACATAATCTATACTCAAATGTTTGAATGGGTTATATGGGATCTATTACATGCCATTTGGATCATTGATTCTAGTAACCTCCTTTGTAATTACCTCATTACCTTTGTGTGATAAAATTATTCCTCAATGTATTGAGATTCAAACATTTTGAATGGAGAATTATCACCAGAAAATGTTCCAATTTTACCATTGAAATAGTACTTGAGACATTGGTGGTATGATGTAGGTATGACTATGTGTTGATGTAGATAAGGCCTACCAAGAAGAATGTTAAATGCTCTGTCCTGACAAACAACCAATAAATCTGAATTACACACAAGATCTCTGAACTGAGATCTGATTGTAATTTCACCCAAGGATTCATGCCTATTCTTTTCAGAACCATGTAACATTAAAGTAGAAGGAGATCAATCAGATTCATTGAGGCCCAATCGATGAAGTTTATGATCAATAATGAGGTTGAATCATGATCCATTATCAATGAATGATCATCAGATGTTTATGTCATTGACCATGCTAGACAGATACAATAGCATGATATTCCCATGTACAATTTCATCATCATCATCATCCATAAAATATATAACTACATGACATTATGTAATATCATTCTCTATTCAACAAACCTATGTAGTAGTAACTTTGGTTTCATACTGTTAAAAAAATTTCAAATCCACAATAAGTGCTTCTCGGAGATATTTTTATAGATTCTGGGAATCCAAAATCAACAGTGTGGTTGGTACATGGGCTAGCTGTTTCAGAAAATCATCCTTTTGGTCCAGTGGTCTACATTTCCCAACATGGAGATGCAGATTTTTAGGTACCATAGAAGTTGATGCTCCTGATGTATATTCCTTGTGTCAGAGAAGATGCTGGAAATACACCTGGCTTTGGTTGATTATATTGATTGTGTCTATCTACATGCTATGAGGAAGATGGTGTAAACTCTAATAGTTCCTCCAAAATAATGATATCAGGATCGAACCTGTCATCTGTGGTAGAATATACAAGTTCTTGTTGAGCCCGCTAAAGGGCTCTGTCCTGAGTTTCTACCACTTATACAGTTTGATCAAGGGTATAGTTAAAATTATGTTTTCAAGAATACTCATGTCTTCCACTATATCAAGAACCTTGGTTTCTTCTTTTAGTTCCTAAATTAGGTACATGTAACTTAGGGTCATTATAATTATAATCATCATCATAAAATGGATCTGTTAATTGGATAATGTTAATGGAACCAAAGATCATTTCTTCATCTGATGTAGATTCTACTTGAACGGCCAGTTATGATTATGCTATTTGGTGGGGTGGTTACCATTATTTTGAACAAGATTTAATGAAATGTTATATTTTCAAGGACCACATAGGTCTTGATATGATTTTGTCATCTTCCAAATGCTCTTTACCCTTCTGATAATGTATCTTCTTTGACGACTGACCTTATTGTGAAGATGGTTTGGATATGGTGGGAGTGGTAGAAGACACAGTTGGTTGTTTAAATTGTGTTCATAAAATTACATGAGTCTGGTTGATCGTTTTCCTAATCATCCAATCATCATATTTCTGTTGTCTTTTACCTTTTACTTCATACCATTCTCTTTCTTCCTCTGGACCAGTAGTAGTAAAACATGCTAAATGGGATAATGAACTTTTTAATTTCACTTGCCTAGAGTCTAGCTTTTTTCATGAGGTATTTGAAAACAAAACACTCCTGAATTGGATTCCCCATCATTTGAATTAATGGAAAATAATTCCAAAGATCTTCATCCCCTTCTTTGTTTGGTTTCTTCGGCCTTGGGAACTAAACCAAATGAATTTCTAGAGTTGAGATGGTGTAACCGGGAACATGTTCATTCCAGAAAGAATAAAATTTTTTCTTTAACTCCTCAAACTGTTTTCAACTATTATCTCTTTGATCATCTTGATGACGTTTTCATTTCTACTGACCTTTGGGAGGTGGAGCCATTCAATATTATGATGGTTTTGATATGTAAGTAGGTACATGTGCTTGATTGAGTGAGACTGTAGGATCCTCTTATTTTCATGTTATCCTTCCCAAAGCTGAGGGAATTACATGAGATTTATCATTAGTTTCCAGAATGGAATCTTCCACCTATTGGGAATTTGATGCCAGGTCTCAAAACCCTCTTGTGTATTTCATAGGGATTAGTTGTGTGCATAACTCGTCACGTAGACTTGCCACATAAATTGGCAGAAACTCTTCCTTAGGGAGTTCCTAATTTAAGGAATATGTGAATCTATTCCATCATGCCGTGAAATATGAAACTCTTTTATTTTCCCATCGTTTAAAATTTGGTTGATAAAAACATGTTGTCTTTGGCAACGTTGAACTAAATTGAATATGAAATTTATGATGAAGATCTTCCCATCCAGTAATTGATCGTGATTTCAAACAAATATACCATACCATATATGGTCCATATAATGACTGCAAAAATCACCTAAGATTTATTGCTTCTTGTTGTTGACGAGTCCCCATCATGTGATAACAATGAGAAATGAAATGAGTTTAGTGTTGTTCCAGATATCTATAACCATTAATGATGGGGAATTTAGTATTCACAATGTTTGGTGGGGGAGGGATTGGATCCACCCATTCTGGGTAAGATCAATTTTCTAGATGAACTAGCACAAAACATTCATCCATAGCTTCCAATAAAAATTTTTATACCTCAATTATGTTCATAAGAATTTGGGGAATATCCAGATGAGCTGGGACCTATACAGGTACAATAAATTATGCTTGAACTGGTTTAATGACGGAAACAACCATTGGTGGTGGTTCTTGTATTTTCCTTGGATAACCCATGGGGATAAGCCTATAACGATATGTTTGGTCCTACCCTAGCCGTGTACCCAATAGAGGGAATTCATTATCTGCATCTGTAGTTATAAATAATCCTCTTTATTGAGGATATCCTACATTATTTTCTTGTTGCGGATCTTCTTGGGGAGTATGTTTAGAAGAAATTCTACTTCGAAGTAACTCGGTATTGAATCATTTAATCACTTTCATTTCCTCTTCATTCAATGAAAATATATTTTGAAGTGAAAGAGATTGAATTTCTATATAGTAAAAGTGATACGTGGTCTATATTTTTTCCATTCCCCTTTTTATATTCGTTTTGAAGGGGTTGGAGTTGATTATTTAAGGCATATCTATATTCTATGTAGGTAATTGATTTCAGTTATGAAAACCTCCTTACTTTGTTTAGTGTGTGCCATATTATGGATATGAACTTCATCTTTTGATTCCCTAATCTAGACTCATTTCCTAGAGGATTTGCTACAATGGTGTTAATAACACTCACTGGTGCATAATGAATTTATGGCATTCTGTTAGTATCATTGTAATATTATGTCCTTTGGTATCTTACATGTTATTCTACTCTCCTTTGTGATGAATTCCAGGAGCTGTTTGACGAAAAATTTACCAAAGGGTATCCTCGGATAGTTATGTTGTGCATGATCTTTTTGGATTCTTCCCTAATAATGAGAAAACCAACTACAGTTGTTGTGGGAATTGTTGAGGTAAAAAAGCCCCCATCCCTGTAGTATGGGGTTCTTCCTTTTCTTATTCTTCAAACCATCAAAATTTATTTATTGAATTAAATGGTTGTATTAAACATTACCCCTCCCTTGCAAGCTGGGGTAGCTCTTGAACTGCTATAGCTAAGATTCATACAGCTTCTATTCTAATATTGTTATTTTTGGTTCTTACATTAGCTGGGTGGATTATCCGATAACCAATCAAATCACCCGTTTCACAAGATTTCTATGATTTTCGGATATTTACGCCATCTAACGGCTGACATCCTCTAATCAAAAGGCAGGATAAATATTCTCAGATGCCTGATGCATAAGTATCTAAACATTTTTCAGCATTTGGTTCTGGCTATAATGAAAGCATGTTGAGGAATTTTCATGACAATATACTTGATTACGTACATAATCTGTTGATTGTAGCCGACTGTGGGCAATAACTTTTCATGAGACCACATCTGGTGGGATTTTATAATTTTGGAGTGCAAAAAAATGCAATGTTCCATGAGCACCCCATCCTCTGATACGAACACCAAACAAGGTATCACAAATTAACTAGTGCCACCTCATTAATTCACTGAGGTATCCACGCTAAAGGGTTCTCTTCTACTTCTCATCCTCGGGATGTTGGGAAACTGAGAGATGTGCCGAGTCAATTTGGCATTGCAACCCTTCTATTACCTTTACATGATTTTTAAATTCATCATATGGTAATACATTAGTTTTCAAATGATGAAGAGTCTTTCATAAGGTGAGGAGGACATCATTAATGCAATCTTCTACCATCAATTCTAGAATGTTGTATTGAGAATTCTTCAAGGGCCCGAACATGAATAGTGATTATACGATATCCATTTTCTTTCTCATATTGAAAATATCTTCATCATATTTCACTAGACGTTTCTCCACATGGTCTGACCATAGTGGGCGCTTCTAGATTGTTTTACTGAAAATAATGGAATTAGAAATTTTTTCCTCTGTTGTAATGGTAGACAAATTACCCAAGGGAGGTTTGGAGAATGAAAGTTCCATAAATATTACATCTAGTTGAGAAATTATTTCTCCTATTAATGAAAAGGTATCATACATGAACTACCATGTATTGGTTAGTACCTCGAGATAAGATGTATTTCTCACTACTACACTGTAAATTATAGAATTACATTGACAATGAAAAATTCTATAGTGGAGAGAATTTTTTTACTGAATTCCATCATCAGAAGGACCACCATGGTGGGTTATAGAATGGGATAAATCCTATTGCTCCTTGGTGTTCTAGCCACATTGAGGGTTTTTGTGTCTCTCATTCAGTGACACGATCTTTGGATTGACTGAATATTCATTAAAAAATCCATCATGATAAAGTGTCTAATGGGGAACTTCATAATTACTACTACTACTCCAACAATTTAGTGATTAGAGTGTAGTATATTGAGCTACAAAAGATAAATGTTTGATGTATTCATGAACTCCATCATTAAGAGGAGATAGATTGAAGCTTGGCTCTTGATTTTCCAACTGTGTAAGAAGAGACTTCTTCTTAGATGCTCTCTTACACGTAGTTGGGTCCACATGCTTGGAGAAGTGGTTATCATGGGTAGATGTATGTTCCTTCCTTAGAGTGGTCATTAGAATGGGCCAATTACCTCCAATTGGAAAGGTTGTATGTTCTTTATCCGTTTGTTCATATGATATGGTGGAGTATTCCCCACAATCCCTCATGTACTTGAGTATAGGTATGTATCTACACCGAGATGGCATGTCGATTTTTCATCGAAGGTGTGGGAACATATTTATGTTATTGTTCCCCTGGTGCTGCTAATGTAGTTTTGATATTAGGGAATTCTTCTAGATTATGTGTTGGAATTTTTGCCTACCCTTTCACCATTGAGAAGACGTGTTTGTTGACTATAGTTACTGAATGGTAATATACGTCCATTCTGTATCATGAGTAGGTGTATGTGCCTACTCCAGTCCTCATTTTGCTGTCATTGGATACATAGAACACTCATTTATTGGGGTAGAGAGTGGAGTCAACCACAGATTTGTCATCAGATCTCTCTGACTGACTTCTCCGGGTGCTGCCAAACGAGACAGTTCGCAGTCTTGATGAACATTGGTAGGTGTATGTACCTTCTGGATTTTTTTCTTCAAGAACAGTTGATGAATTTCATTTAATTCTAGAAGATGGGATTGCTGGTAGAATTGGTCAGTGTAATCAAGTTTATGTTTATGTGTAATAGTTTCCACCACATTTTATTAGTGGGAATCCCTAAATTTAGTTAGAAGATCCTACTGAAAGGATGATAATTAGTAAACATGTTTATGTCCCTGTCAATGGTACTCCCACAGATTCTCCTATCAGGATTGGTGGGTCACTACAACATGTGTCTATTGGGAATCAGAATTAAGAAGGATGGGTTTATTTGGCCACTCAATATATTAAATCAAGTTAGGATGATGGACTTCTCTAGAGGGGGAATAGGTAAGAACATTCTCCCTATTGTCGAACATTGATCCTGATGGTTTGTCTTGCATGCCCGAGACTGAGAGGCCTGGGATAAACATCCTGGGGAAACACCCCCATCATGTTGGGGTTTCACAACCACATGATTCTGCTGGTAGAAATTTTTGGTTGGAGTCCATGAGAAGGAACCCAGCATCTTTGAATTGAGGTCCAGAGTGATCCCTTGATCCACCTCGCTATATTATGAGGGGGACTAGTTGTTGTGTTCCGAGGACAAGGATCCAAAATGGTTGAAGATGGTGTTTGTCACCTCCTGCTTCTTGACCATCAATCATCATTGACCAGATGATCGAGGGTTGTTATTAACGTGGATATCATGTCGTAGAGCTTCCATCGTTGGGATTATACCATGTTAATTGTACTCCCTTACCAGTACATCGAAGACCCAACATTGAAGATGCTGAGTGGGTGATGATTTCATTCCCATGGATGAGAATCCAGGTTGAGCAATGACTAGGACATTCACAGGTGTCGTCTTAAAGAAATCCATTTTACAGTGAAGAGAGTTTTGAGAAACAAATGAGAAAAATAATAAAGTCCATAAAAGAATCATCTTTTAGATGTATACATGCATGAATAATTTATTTTTCTAGCCTTCCTTTATCAATTGATGGGGGCCTGACATGTGGGAAACATTATTAACTTGTATAAGGAGTCACGTTAGGTGCACCATTTTGGTATTTTAGTTTCATGAATCGTGTGATGTAGTTTATGAATCACTACATCAATGATGTTTCCATTGGATTCATTCATAAAAAAATACAATGGTTCTTTATCCAAGAAGGAATTACTTTACAATGGCTGGCAATTGTTATGTTTGAACATTATGATACATAAGAATATGCATTGGTCGAGAGGATGGGAGGTCGTACTCATCACACCCTTGTTGGGGGAATTATTGTCTACTTCAAGACTCTATTTATAAATTTAGGATATTTCATTAATACTAATTAATTCACCAAGTATAACATAAGTTTCCCTTGAAATTTTCAATCACTTATTAATATGAATGAAATTTAGAATCATCTATATGTATTTGAGATTCTTCATTATTGGAGATATCCATATGTATTCAGGGATCTCCATCAATGGTATCCTCTAATATATTGTTTATATATTCTATTAATAATCGTTATGATGATACTGGTTTTTATGCCACTCAGTGGGGACTCTAGAATTTATTGTCATCTGAGGAAATGATGGTTTTTTTATATCAGGATTGTACCCATAAAATGGTCTACCTATATATCCTAGTGAAATGAATCAAAACCCTCGTAGTTCGATTCCTCTTAATAAGAAACATCATACCTTTTTATGTCATGTGATAAGGACCAAATTTTACAATTTAATGAGATGTGGTATGAACATCTAATCTAAAGGTTATTAGTCAACGTTCGGTGTGGTACTTATGCCAAAGCAGCCCAAGGAACATGGAAAGGATATGTGTTTCAATGTAAAATTAGTCCATTTTAGGAATTTGGACCATGAGGAATAGGGTTGATTTGATGTGTTGGGTGGGAACCTCAAGGAGGCTTCCTACATATCCCATTTGGATTGGAATCAATTTCCACATATTATAATAAGTATCATAGGAGAGTATAGTCCTTTGAGAGAAATGTGTTTGGGATTACTTCCTAAAAAGGATGAATTTTGGATTTTGGTGTTTAATTTAGGGCTTACTTCTATGGAAATTTACTAGATTAAGGAAATTAATGTTCGATTCCTAAATAGGAAATCCAATGAGGTCAGGACATGATAATGATTCATACGTATCGTAGTTTCAATTGTATTTAGTGTTATCGCCATTCAATTTTGTGTGAAAATGTTGTGATCATGAAAAATATATAAGCCCACCTGAGTCAGGATTGGATTGAGAAACAATAGGATGGAAATGATTCAATAATGGCACCCCAAATTTTCCTCCCCTGCTGAGGGATGAGGGCGCACCTATTGTGGCGAGGGTGGATGAGGTCGAGTCAAACTGAGAAGAGGATGAGGAAACAAACTTTCCATCTCTTCAATTTACAATGGACAAGGCTCCAATGAATGTAAGGAGTGATGGTGAAGGTAATAGAAAAGATAAAGGCTTAACCCTCATACTTGAAAGGTTAAGGGATTACAAAATGATGGTTGCCCTGAAATTGATCCAAATAGATGAGGTAGATTTTTCATTTTCATTCATGTAAAAGAATGTGTAAACAATACCATCCCTACCAGAGACCTTGGTTTTTGGGTCATAGAGATGAAAAGGGGGGACATAATTCAAACCTAAATCATCCAAACCGAGAACATCCTAACACTATTACCGAAAGAATGGTCCATGTGACTTTGGATATACAAACCCACAGACACTCCCTGAATACTATCCCCATTGTGAAAAAATATAGGAAACCACTGACTATTGACAAACAAACCCAAATAGGAGACACGTTGATGTGCCATTCCAAAAGATTTGATATGTTGGGATGTTTTGGTGGAGGATTCAACTTAGTCCCTTCCAGATAAATGATCCGTGGAAGGATATAACCATCCATGAGTGGACTCAAATGGGATACTTATGTTGATATGGAGGCCTTATAAATAGCTCTTCCACATAGTTAATCCCCACAGGAATGTTGCATAGGTACCCCACATAGGTACGCCACAGAGCTGTACAATACAATGTGTTCCATGTAGACCATTATGGAGATAGAAAAATGCTACACATAGGGGAACCAAGCATATTTGAGATTAAAATTGTGAATGATTTTCAAAACATGCTTATCCCATCTAATTATATTATCTCTCGTGTTTTTAGAGGGATTCCCAAGACAATTTGAGCGATCTAGGTGAATGAGCTACACAATGGGAGCTTTAGGAAGTCCTTAACAATTTTTAGCTATAGAAATGTGGAGCCCAAGTGTCCTATTTAATTGAATTTATGGGTCTTGGTCGAATGGAAGTTGTCTATGCAAGTCCTCGGCGTAGGTCCTCATCTTATGTCTGCCATGTAGGGGTACCAAAAGTATACTACAGTGCAGGTCTTCCGTGCAGGTCTTCCATGCAGGTCTTTTGAGAATTTGGATTTCAATTTAATTTCTTTAAACCTTGTCATGGTAATTAGAAATATCCTTGTATGTCTTCATAGTATTTTTTTTATTCCTATATTGTGTCAACAATAGTATTCAGGTATTACCTAAATGACAGTAGTTGTGCTGCTTGTGAAAAAGTTTCATGAACCATGTGCAATCCATGTACAATATCATTACAAAAATAACATAGTTTCAAACATGTTAATGTGACCTATTTGACATGGTTTTCCAAACTATACAATAATACATAATTTGGATGTATGTTTTGATAGGAGAGGTCAGACATTTTACACAAACTGTTCACCTTGAACTACAACATCCAAAACATGGCCTTTGAGTCTCTATCACATCCCAAAACAATCCAAAAATTCCAAGTCACATTCCAAGCCTCTAAAACAATCCATAAAATATATATGGATGAATAAAAACTCCGAATTAGGTTTTGATGATCAATAAAAAATTTACACCCACTAATTCAAAAAATTCATAATTGGGGTGGATTTCGACCTGCTCTAAAAAACAGGCGTGTTAAAATCTCCCCACCCTAAAAAAGAATGTCCCCAAGAAACAGGGAAAAACATGAATAATATACCACACATAACCATAATTTTAAAAATTACCAGTACTACCCCAATATCAAGGTAACAAGTCAACTACCGCAAGGGTGATCTCCTCTTAGGAGTGACCTTACCAAGTTGTAACACAACAAAAATATCAAATCAAAAACAAATCCATCAATGGATACCAAAACTCAAACGTCCTCCCATGATTCATCATCAAAACTGTACCACTTAAAGTGATCCCATTTCATATATAGATCCCATCAGAATTCCCAACCATTGGTTCCCTCCTTGTTCACATGTCACACATGGCACCAACAATATCTTCCATCTCATCAGATGCTGAAAATTAGACATGGTGCCTCACACCTCCAAATATTATCACATCATAATGATTCTTTATTTCTAACACACCTCAATTAACCCAAATATCCCCATTTCCCCGATTCCAAAAAACCTCACAAGTATCGCTTCCAAAAATACACACAAATATATCGGTTCTATGCACCTCATACATATGTATAGATAACCCATCTGATATAATTCCAAAGTATGAACTAGTGTATGGTTAGTCTAGATACATATCCCATCCACCTCATGAACCCAAAATAAATATGAATCAACAAAATATGAAAAATAAAACCAATTAGAAATAGTTACAACCACAACGTACCTATGACCATCATCAGCTCACCATCCTACTCTGACCCCTGCATCTCCAGGTAATGATCATGGACTCAATCCCAACTCCCTGATTCCCAACCACACAGTGATGATACACTATCCATCAGAAACTAAACCTTTTATATGTTCCCATTTCTTCATCTACTACCATAACGTTTAGATGAAACTCATCTACGATCACATGTAACCTCGCCTGGTCTAATATCAGAACCATCATTGTTCCCCAATCCCAAACTATGAGCTATCCAAGATGGATTCTTACAGATCCCATTGAGATTATCGAACAGTCCACAAGACTGAAACTCCATTGGAGTCGACTCATGCATATTTCTATCATATACTAGTATCCCACACTTGAAGCACACTATATACGCCCCACTATAATGTGGAATGGATGATTCCTTGTCCAGACTACCCTGTTGGAACTCATCTCAACCCCACATCCTGCTATATGATGTGTCTCCACTAAAATCACCCGATGATGTCATTTGGAATGAGTGTGAGCTATCCCTAATTTTTTGTTTTTCTATGAGTTACTAGTTCACCACAAATGAATATTAGTCTAAATTTAAGATGATTACCTTCACCTGAATGACATGTTGTAAACCATCCTCAAATGCCTCATGCTCATTGTGTTGTCTATCACCATACTGGGTGTTAATAGGGAAAATTCGATGAAATTCATGACATAGTAGAAGACAAACATATCATCCTTATAAAGTATTAATAACTCCTAAGCTCTATCATCCCATAGAATCATCGGGATGAAGTTATTGAAGAACCTCACCTCAAAATACTTCCATGGTATTCCCTCATGTTTACTTTCTAAAACGTATACATCCCACAAGTTCTTATCCAGAACATTGAGAGTGTACATTTCTAGCTTCACCCTTTTCCCTGGATGCATCTCATGATGGGAATTGATCATCTATATGGATTCAATCAAGTTCTTAGACAATTGTGGACCACCCTCACCTAGAAAAATTGGCGTGTTCTATGACTAGAAATCTAAAGTAAGATATAAAATTGAAGGATCTACTCCCTAAGATACCCTATAGATACCCTGTATAATTGATACTAGTCCCACTCTGATTTTATTTTCAACCATGTCCTAATGGTTTTCTAGTCTGCCAGATGCGCTGCAGGAATAAGAATTTATGCTAGAGTCTATAAAGGCGGCACATGATTTACCTAACGCTCTTGGGTCTCAACCTCCTCCTTCTCTTATGACACTAAACCATCACCCTCCAGATGCTCTATCCATGATTCCATGGAGGAACCCATTTAATACAATCACATAGTCAGAAAAAACAGAATATATATACATATATATAAACATAGATAGGGAAAGCAGTGATAGGAAGAATCAACTCACTACCCCTGCCCATCCCTATCACAACAATGCAGGTTGGAATCATGACCTCATTACCTCCTTAACTTCCCTTAACAACGAAAAGTATCAATAATCCCACAGGCCCCACCCATACTTTGAAACCATGAAAACTCCAACTAAAAACCACGAATCCCAACCTGGTGATCTAAATCACCCCATCTCACCACCCTTACCTGCTTCTATAAGAGTCAGGCCCACACACACACACCTAAACAGACACACACACACACACACACACACACACACAGATATATCACATGTCACATCACATTTCACAAGATATTGATATTTAAACATAATCAAATATATAATTACACTGACTACCATGTTAATAATCAACATAAATAAAAACATGCTTTTTAAAACATCTAACGCCTATTTTTGTACCCCGAAAAGGGTCAAATAACTCCTATTCTATACCAGGCCAAGGATCACATATCATAACAAGTAACAATTCACATTCCAAGATTACAACTCAAGTGGGAATTAATATCAGTTGTAAAACAAGAAAAAAGAATAGAATTTCCCACCCTTGTAAACAGGGTCCATCTCTCATATATTGGACTGCAAGAACAAGAGAATGAGCTATTAATCCAGTTCCAAACAAACCCAAATATATAATATAAAATAAACCAAATAGTATTACTAGGATAATAGGTATAAAAATCCATTGATACCATTTATAGCATCACCAACCCAATTTGACAGATGAATAATGCTATCTACATGGATGACACCAGCCTTAGGTGTTCTTACCTATACCCCAAATGAAATTGACTTTCGTAGAGGGTTTAATAAGGGTGATAGTTGGGGGGGATATACCCAAAAGCGATGAAAATATTATTTTTCAAGTGTTTATATATAAAATTTAGTAGAAACTTATTACTCAGTTCACTCAAACTATTCCATCCAATGGAGGAAGCATAATCAATGGCTATAAATAGTATATGAAATAATAATCAACTATAGTGGGAATAAAATAAATATCCATGTATACCACTTGAAGGTACTAAAATAGATCATGCATCCAAACATGTCATACAATATATTATCCAGTAGGGGTATTCAATGACTAAGAATAGTGTATAAATAACAAATTACTTTTTCAACACAAAAATGAATAAAAGTCTCTCTAACTGAGCAAATAACCTCAAGTACTCTTCCCACATTTCATGATAAACATTCTATATGATCTATCACTTGATCTAATTCCATTAATTGAATGTAAAAGAATAAAGTCACTAATTTTCCCGAACATAACATGTTGGGTGTGGGAATGAGTCTCAGTTGGGTACAACCTAAGTGTAAAAAACCAACATATGTGCTTATGAATGTATGTGATATATTAATCAAAAATTAAAAAATATTTCCCAGTGCTCTATAATTACTAGGAAGCCGTCACATGCATCAGCTTACAACATAATCATTGCAAAGGATAGAATCATTAGCCTATGGTTCAATGTATCCCCTGATCTAAAATAGTCCCTTGTGAACCATCATGTTCCACCTCTGATAATGTTAACCAACACCTTGTACAAACTGACACCTCATGTCCGAAATAAATTCACTGATATATGAATGGAAAATCCAATAAAATTGAAACCTTGTCCCTCATACCCCTGCTCAAGTTCACACATCATCTCAAATCCCAACATCCAGAGGCAGATCGAAATCTATACCAAAATAAAATCACCATTTAATAAATCCACAACTTATCAAGGAATAAATATCTTGGTCCCCCAAAAGGATACCTTCCCAATTTCCTCATGGAGGGTGGGCCTTATCCCCCAATTGAGAGCCTCAACATTATCATCTTAAGGATAGTCCCCTTCCCCTTGGATTTCTATGGAAATCATCCACAATCCAAATTATGTAATAAATACTACAAGGGTCCTTTATCAATATGAGTAGTCTTAACCACCTCATCACTATGTCAAAATTTGTGAAAACCACTCCAACTGGAACATTGGAAATCACAGGTGGGTGGAATTCACCAAAATAGTACCATAGACACACTAACTCTAGCACCTCATTCCCATGTGACCATTTCCCTAAAATAGGATTGTCGTGCAATCCCAATTAATCCCAAGTCAATCCCCAAAACTAACATCCTTGCAGTCCCAAACTGTCATCCATGACACCCAACTAGTGATCACATCACCCACGTAACAATGGTCTAGCCCATCCGAATGCTTCCACATCCTCAATTCCAAAGGGAAATCTCCATTTCACACTTCATGTGAAGACTTTCAATATTCCATGGATCAAAACAGTTCAAGAATTATATATAAATAATTCACAATAATTTAAATAAAATAATTCAATTCAATAAAAGAAACACACCTCTTCCAAAATACCCAAGTGGTCAATGACATCTCCCAAGTGAATAATGGTTGACCATTTCCAAAAACGCCCCCTATGGTCATAAAATCAATTAAAGATAAATCATTAAATTTCTTAGGGTCTCACTCTACAATCCAACTATACACTAAAATATAAAACTCCAAATCATCCAAGAAGAAATTTCTAAATGTATACTCCTCTTACATTGGAGTTGGAGATGTAAGAATATCTTGTATCATAGATTATCTCTGACTAGTTTTGAAAAAATCAATGTTTCCCTTGAATATATTGAAATTAGAGAGAAGATACTCCCATGAACATAGCAGTGTGTGGGGTGAGAGCATGTTAATAAAGAAGCATGAATGAGGTTGGACTTTCCCTGAAAAAACCCACACACCTGATGGTAGATGAGGTGAATCTCAGAATAAGGATTGGTATCCCACACCATGGGAGGAATAATATGTTGACCACTACTTTGCGTGCGACCAAGATAAGAGAAAATAATGAGAATAAAGAAATAGTAGGGATGTGAGTGTTGATAAATTCACACATTTAATGTGGAATGATAGTAATATTGCACGATTTTCCTAACCATTCATAAACAATGCATGCTACTGAAATGAGGAACTACCTTAATGGTACTTCATGTGTGGATTGCACATGGTTTTCCTCCACAATGAACAACCCATGTGAATGACCACTGTAAAAAAATGTAGAGTTTCATACACATCCCTTGTCCCCAACCAACACAGTTTTCCAATCCATAAAGTAGTTAAAACTTTTCCTACACAGTTTATTAGGAGAGGCCACACAATTCACCCAAACAATGTGCCTTGACATGTATCTTTTGAAATAGGGTCTTTAGGCCTCTCATGCACCAAAAACCCATCCAAACAATAGATCTATATAATACGTCTCTAAAACATCCAAAAAGCTGTTATAATATTGGTGAGAAATTAATAATTATTTTATGATGATTGAAAAAGAAATTTCATTACCCACTAATTCCAAAACATCAAAATGGGTGATTATTTCCACCCACTCCAAAAACATATGACGTTGGCCCTACATCCATTGAAACCTATAGAAATTGATCTCAAAATATCCTCTAGGGTTTTAATTGTTTTCCCATATTAAACATCTATCTGTGGATTATATCAACAATATTTTAAAAAATATATATCTATATCATGATAATGTCTTTTAAATATAATTAATGTAAACCTCATATCTAAATAAGATACAAAAATATGTGGTTCTTGATGAAACATTTCCACTACTATAATGTATATTCAGGTGAGCATATAAAGAGATTAATATTCCATGATGAAAATGAAATGAGCTTATTTCGTATGGAATAGGACTATAACAAATATAAAATAACGGCCTTTTAATGTACTGGGGAGTCTAATTATGTAATAAAAGGTGATGTTTCCCCATTCCCGTTTTTTGGGAAATGGCTATAATATCCCCTTATACTTTTATCACTAATACTTAATATTTTTATATTCCTAATATCGAGATACACATTGAAATGTCTATCTTTAGGCTATCCTATTATAAATAATATTTTATATTACCATATATTTCTTAATAATTGTTGGATATATAGAGAATGATGAGCCTTGAGCTTCATCTAGAAACTCCTTTAATTCAAGTGATGATGACATATATAATCACCTCCTAACCATACAATTCCATCATAATAAAGGTTTTACTAACTAAACAATTGACATTTTCTTATACCCAAATATCTTTTTTCAATGCCTCTTTAGTCTTAACATTTATATATTATTGAATACAAATTTGAGAAAGGTAAAATGTTCCCCCCATCTCTCAATACATCCATATATATACCTTGAAAATAGAAAAAATATATCTTTTGGAATCATCAGCATAGATAAGCTAGAATGTTCAATTTCAATCCGAGAATCACTGACTATATTTCCTTCCCATCATGGTAAAGTATTATAAAATCATGATATTTAATCAAATACAAATATATTCTATAGATAATATTAAATTATTTTTGAGATAATATATTCATTAATTGATTATTATTAGTATATGTGTCACCCCTTTATCCAAAATGATAATTTCCCCATTTCTTAATTTAAAAAATTTCACTATTCCACTCTTAATATTGAGTTGGGTAATTTTTGCCATGAAACAAGAATTACCATATGGAATAAGTTCTCTCTATATCATTATGCATGAGTATTCATCATAATCCCTACTTATATGGATCCCTATATATCAAAAACCTTCTCTTCTTCTGGTTGATTTGATCATAGGTGAACTAAATAACGTTATCTTTAGTACCTTGATGTTTTCCTCAAGTTCATCATCCAAAAGGAGCATAAATCCCTTCCATGTAATCTTGGTGTATGGATTATATATCCATGAAAAATAATTCACAAAGCATATATTTTTTCAATTCAACCAAATAATCTATCGATCTTAGTCACCTTTTTTGTTAAGGGACAATGTTTAATAAATTCTTTCTTTGATGGGTCCACAGATATACCCTCCCTTGAGATTTTCAATTCCCCAAAACAATTGCTTATGTAGAATAAAATAAAATTGGTAATTTTTTAATATGGATTCTCCTCCATAGGGTATTCAAAATACTTTTAATGTGATGTTTATTCTCTTCTGTTTTGTTGGAATATATAAGAATGTCATCTGTTGTGACTAGAACTAGTAAATCAGGGTAATATCTATATACTCTATTAATTAAATCCATAAATATAGTACGGGAATTAGAAATACGAAATGGAATCTGTATAAATTTATAGAGTTTGTAACTCATAGGGAATGATATCTTAATTATTTACTCACTTCTGATCCTCAACTGATAATATATTGATCATTGATTATTCCTTAAAAATTACTATTCTTCTGAAAATTGATTGAAGAAATAATTGAAACATGGATGATGGAATTCATTCATGATTTTAGAAATTTTATGTTTGCAATAATTAATGTAGAGTTTCATAAATCCATATTAATTTGTAATAAAAAATAACATCTTCACCACATGGTGATGCACATGGCCAAATGAATCCCTTATCAAGATTCTATTGCAGTTTCCTCCAAAATTTGGGAAACTCAATCTTGGATATTCTGTATGGATTCATTGAAATTAGTGTTTCATCATGTATGGGTTCTATTTTATTCATTATATCATTATTTGGGGGAAGACAATTAATGTATTCTCAAATGAAATATGTAAACTCTTATACAAGAAGAATATCTTTGATGTTTAGTTTTTCTCAAACAATCTTGGTCAAATGCCCCTATTTTAATGAGAATAAAAACAAAAAAAGGAATTTAATTTAAAATGAGTGTTTATATTTACCCCACACTAATATATAATCATATGTTAGTTCAAAATATCATGTGTGGATTCCCTTACTCAAATTTATATGGGCTTCATAAAATTAAATCTAATCCATTCCCAAAATATCATAAATTTAAACTACTAGATAGATAATTATATTTACAAAATTAAAATTCCCATTAAATTAAATTAGATAAGAATCAAATAAATTATAATTACTTATAAATAAATTATGAGTTTTTACTACTAATTCTACATTTAATTTTAAAGGTGGTATTTTTATCCCCTTAAAAATAATTAAAATCCAAAATAGATTGTAGATATATAATAAAAAAAGGAATTTCTAGATTTTATGGTAATTATACCTTTCACCACTTTTTTATCTTACCCCACTATAGAAAGAGTAATTATATGATATTTTTATTCTTCTAGGTTTTTAAGAGGATACCACCTTTGATCATTTTCAATACCCTTGATATTTGAGAAATTGTTATCATAATGACTACACTATTGGCATTTGAAACACTATTGTGTGGGTGGTAAATTTTACAGATAATTCACTCTATTTACGTCATTAGTTACTTTATTCCCAGGACATTATAATTTTATTTATGATGATCTATTGGTCCTCACATAATGTATTTACAAGTCCCCATAATAAAATTTCTTTTACGTTTCCTTCTAGTCTTCTTCCATTCAAGAATATTCATATTCATTCCCCCTTTGGGTTTTATTATTATAATTTCATTTAAATTGTATCATTCAATATTATTCAAACACATTATATTTAAGAGTAACTAAAATATTTATTTATACCTTCATAGAACATGATATTATTTGTTAATATATATTATACTGCCTTTTTAGTAACCCCTTTATACACTATGATTTAGTTCACTAAAGTATTGGTCACTCTTACATTTTGGTTCAATGGTAACACCAAAATAATACCTTATAATTCTTGTTTGATTTTATCATATGTATAAATAGATTAGTAACCCTTACTAGAAATCTTTCAAAAGATAACCCCTAACCATTTATTAAATTAAACGAAAAAAGACAGTAAAAAGTACCACAAGCCAGAAAAGGCAGCTACATATCAATCAAACCATACTCATTAACACCTCCATAATTAAAAGATTCCACTACAGTAGTTAATTCCCATTTTGAGCTTTCATAATGCTTCAAAACCATAGCATAATTCCTTCACATAATCATTCATTCCAAGAATAGAATCTTTGTGTTTCCGACATAGGACCTGGTGGACACCGACATTGGTAAGTATGAGTAGTCCTTCCTCAGTTTTCTTCGTGGTAGGGAAGTCATGATTTCTAGATTACAAATCATCTTCGCCATCACACCCTTAAAAATATCACTATACGGAGGCCTGGTCAATCCACCCTAATATTCCTTGTCACTCTCCAAGATGTCCCCCATTTTCCAGAAATATAAAGCTCATGGATTCCATCATCCCATCCTCAGACTTTTTGAGATTGACAATTAGGGTCAATCAAGGCTATACACTTAGGCTTCTCCCCAAACCCATGACCATCCAGAATTCCCTGCTACATGGCTTATTTCACAATTACATTCTCCTGAGAAGAAATCCCAGTCTACATACTACCACCTTCATATGTTGGGGAACCCTACTCCGCGTTCTCCTGTTCAAATTCTTGGATCCTACTTCCAGTGTCGATTGCAATCTCCACTCCTCCACCACTCAAAAACCTCTTTTGAGACCCATCATCAGCTTTTGACACCTCTACAGAACAACTCTCACAACCTACAACACCGATTTCCTCCTCACAAATAGGCTCTGACCCCCTACACTCACCTGTATCCTTCCCACTAATATCCAACATCAAACATACCTATTGTTGGGAGACCGTTGTGCTCACATTAACAGTCGATGACCCTCCCATTTAACCAATACAAGGGTCACCTTTGGAAGAAGACTGCATTACCCCACCCCCTGAATAAATATCACTATTGAGAAACTAAACACCGAATCTACCAATGGATTATGAGGTGCCTTTACATGAACCCCCAAAATCAGTGTAGCCTGGTTCACTAAAACATTCTCAATACCATAACCAGCACCCGCTACAGGCCACTAACCAAGGGACCTACCTAGCTTCTCCCACAAATTAGACAGCCTCCTATTCACTACCTCACATTGACACTTACATACTATGCACCCCAATCTACAGTAGTTAGTGTAATAATCAGTCTAGGATTCCAAGATAACAGTATTCTTCCAACAGAATTCCCCACCCATGGTAATCTAGATAAAATCCATCGGAGGCTTCTCAACATCCACCACAACATAGTGGTGGGGATTGATCAGATCACTCACTATGTAAGTTCTAACATCAGATCAAATAAAGTGTCCCACCATATTACCAATTATACGAATAATCACAGGAATTTGAAATGGTAGAAGAATCTTAGGAAGACATACCCATAACAAAATAGTGGATGTATTGTGATTCATACATAAATCAAAATACCATCGAAGTAGGAAAAACATATAGCCATTTCAACAATGGGGGGAACTGGCCCACGCTCAGACCAAAACATCTTCCAAAGCAAACCAAATCATGAAGTATAGTTTTTCAAGAAGATTGATGACCGTGAAGTCTCGCAAATCCCATTTTCTGAAGACAAAGTGGTTGATATCATCAATTGAGGGCCTTTGATGATTGAAATGAGCAATCAGTGTCAAATCCAGCTGACTCAACACGTCATAGAACTCCAAAAATGATATTGATAACTAAAGATCACCAAGGTGAAGGTCAGGGTCCTTCAGGCTAAGCGAGATCACTGGATACTCTAGAAGAAAACTAGGTTTTGAAAAGGGGGAGAAAGGTTTCCACAAGATCGGAGGTGGAACAATCAGTTCTTCCTCCCCCTTCCAACTCCCATAAGGGGGGGGGGGGATTCGGCCTCAGTTGTTAGCATGGGTTCCATCGCAAAAGAACCAGAGACATTCACTACACCCCCCTCATCCTTATATTTTTTATAACGAATTCATTCTCTACTTTAAAATTAATAATATTTGGAAAATAATTATTGAAAAATAACCTTAAAAGAATACCCCATTAAATTGTTTTAATTTCTTCATCCAACCTCGTGTTATTATCTACAGTACACTACTGATGTGATTTTAATTAAAAATTATAAAAATTCAAAATAATATTTCCATTCATTAAATAATGGATAATGGAAAATATGTTTTCCATGGTTTGAATATTAATCTCTCAAACTATATGATTAGAAAAACCATTAAATAATTTTAATGTTTCCCCATGAAGGAGTTAATAAAAATCATTCTATTATTATTTATTTTGGAATATCAACATGATTCATATCATGAAAAGGGTTCATAATCAAAGAAATGAGATTTTTCATTCCATATCCCATTAAATTTGGTCACTTGTGGAGAAAATCATTAAATTTTCCATCAAATTCAGAATTAAAATAGTTCTATTGGTTTTTATCCACTAACAAGAACCAAAAAACATAATGTGAGAAATAATAATTATATAGTGGAGCAATTTAATAATTATTAATCATTCTACATATGTATAAATAATGAAACCATTATTCCAATATTTAATACCATTGGATGAAAATATGTCAGCATTGATCATAATTGATTCAATTTCATCATACTGGTTCATTAGAAAAATTTGAATTAACCCGTGATTTTCCCTTGATTTTCTTTCAGGAGACATTTTATTGACCCACTCATCATACTGTAGTGATTATTAATATAATACCTAATCTAGAATATTTATCATTTTTACCCCATAGTGATCGTATTCTATAACTGCAACCATTTTCTAGAATAAATACAGAGATTTATTTCATAATAAATCAACATCTCTTTCTTTGTAATTAATAATGTTGTTCTCCAACACTAATATTATGACAATTGTTTTCACTAATAAATTATAATCATACACATCTAAAATCACTAAACCATTTATTGATACAAACTGATGGGGAAAATTTAATTTATATACAAATATTGAATATTATAACATGATTATTAATAATATATCACTAAAATAAATTCTAGAAACACACTGGTTTAGTGTATTTGGAACCATGTATACAAAAAAATGAAACACAAAATTTCTACAACATAACCCAGGATGTTCTTTAAAACTATCTTCCTTCATGGACATATAATATTTAAATAATGTTTCTATTTTCTTTTTGAACTCTCTTCTATTACTAGATTTATAATTCCAAAAGGTAAGGAAGGGAAAACCAAGTGTCTTTCCAATATTAAAGACTAGAAACATTTCATGGGTCAGTCCATAATGTGCTTGAAAAAGGCTTCCAATGGATTTAGAATCTAGAACTAATATATTATTTTTGGAGATTGTCAGACTACCCCAAAAGAAGGAGTAAATAGGGAGGATGCATGTCTTTAAGTAAAAAGTCGTTATGGAAGAAGTTTGGATGGGACAGAATTTGAGAAGTATTTTGATTCTGAAACTCAGTCCATAGATAGCAAGGAAGTGTAACTAGATGATTAATACCTTTGTTCCATTATGAATATAGTCTATAATCCCATTTTTCATACATCAGGTTTCATCTATCTTGTTTGAGGTATCTGACCAAGAAGGATTTCATAAATTTACCTTAACATCCATTTATAATATCATCTAGTTATGGTCCCTTCTTTCAAAAGAAATCTATCATTGTTGTGGATAACCCAAAGGAAAGTTGTGTTGAAAAGGGAAACTACAAAATTGGAGGTACTTTTTTCTTGACATTTAAAACAAGCAATTCATTAATGATTAAATTTTAAGAGGATCTAGAAACAAATTCTATTATGAGGTTGTTGAAAATCAGTTGTCAAGGGGAATCATCCCAAATCCAATTATGGAATCAACGAATAGTATTTTTAATGGTGATGATAAGAAAGAAGTTGATAGATTATATTTATCAGAGATTCTAATCCATAATAATGAAGATTTTAATAGTTACTGTAACCTTTTACACATATCATTGCATGATTTTATGTATAATAAAGAATCATATTACATGTAGAAGGAATGTAATGTCTAGTGTCTTAGAAGACTAGGTACATGAAACTGTGAAACATGGGAATAAATAATAAATTTATTTATTTAATCTTCATAAAGTTCTCATAAATTCCATTTTTCTCATACATCATCATATGATAACCTAAGGATAACATTAACAAATGGATGAGATAAAATCCCAGAATGGGAATAAGCATAATAATAATCCTATTGCACATGGGTTTTTTGTCATCAAATAATGAAATAAAAAGTTATGGAACATATTTAATAAAAACATATTAACATGGTATATTATAAACACGTAGTCATAATAATGGAGTATCAACATAAAAAATGAATTGTTAACCATTCATCTCATGTTTCACAGAGAGGATAATGATTCATGGCTAACCACCAAGACTGTTGCACATTGTATCACGTGTCAAGGATAACCGCGAAGATCATTGCACATACCATCTAATGAGGCTAAAATTTACTGAATAAATTATAGATTTATCTTAGGAAAATAATCCCAAAATGTTTCTAAATATTCTTGGCACACGTAGAATCATATGTAACACATCATAAATAAAAATAATTGTAACCCATAGTAATAATTGGGCATCATAATCATGTCATAAAGAAAAATAAATGAGTGTACCATAAAAATGTTCATTATGGAATGTAACTAGATCGTTCGCGGACAATAATAGAGCACAATATGCATAAAAAATGAATAGTGATATCAACATTATTAAATAACATGTAAAAAGAGTACATATGGTACTGTTGAATTTAAACATTTTAGAGTGGTTCAAGGGAAATAAAATGAATCATATAGAACATAAAAGGGAATAATATTTTATATAAAAACATAATAACCAAGAATGTTTCATAAAACGAAGAGTGATTTTATTAAAAAAATGGTGGCATAAAATAATTTTATATAGTTTAATTAAAAATGTTAAGAATTCATGATGTTCCCCTAAACATGGTTTCTTATCGGGATGTATTGAGGAGGGAACCACTTAAAATCATGTTTAACTGCAAAATATAATTATGAATTTAAATTTATAAATTATTTTAGATTATTTGAACAACATTTTTAATATATACATAATGATAAGAAATAACATCATTTGAGAAAAATGAAGGATAGATAAACTCGAAGGAATAATGGGTGAACGGGTAGAATTGCATACCTTAAGTTTGATGGTACACATCACTTGATCATAATTTCATAGATAACCAAATTAAATTCATTAATTATTATTTATACAACCTTTTATTCATTTATATTATTTAATATAACAATATTATGCTCATTAATGTCCTTTTTGATGAGTAAAGATGATAAATTTCATTGGGGGGGATCATTTGTTTCTATGGTTTTCATGATTAGATTAATTATGTATATGTATGTATAAACGTGTAAGATGATAATGGTTGTCTAGATTTTATATTGTATGTTACTAGTGAACATGAATATGATTACATGGTTATAAAATTCATTTGGATATCTGGAGAAAATATGATTCATTATATAAAACATTAATGATAGTAGGTTTTGTTAATTGGATTTTTTTGATCATATAAAACACATTTTGAAATATCATGTCTAATAAATAATTTAGGAAACTTCCATAAGTTATAATACATATATTATATTATGGTTCAACCATATAAATGTTATCATGACTATAACTAAATATGGTAATAGAAATTGAAAACCTGGAATCCTTGAATTTGATAAATCAATACATCTCAGATGGTGCTTTCATTTCGAGAATAAAAGGAGGGAAAATGAGAAATGATGATTTATTATTCCATTATCATAAAAAATTTAAATTTTAGTCACTATAGTTATTATAATATTCGGATGAAATGACGTGAGGAAATAAAATGAAACAAAATAACTTGAATGAAAATAAAAGAAATAATAAGAGGTATTTACTTTAAGAATATATCTTTCGTGTAAATGACATTAGGAGAGAAAATTTTATCTTTTGAAGATACCAAGGGATGGTTGATGTGGGATAGAGGATTAAGGAGATATTTGAGGATTATTTAGACAAGGCACAAGGCTATAGAAGAGTTAAGGGAAAAAGGGGTGGTGGTGGTTTGTATAGTGGAGGAGAGGAAGTCTATCCCATTATTTTATTCATTATTTAATATTTTTGCTCAAAAATCTGAATAGTATTGATTCTTATGAACCAAAATAGTAAAAATGGATTTTTATTTCGAACCAATGGTGATTATCTCATCCATGATTCTTAGAATATTTTATTTAAATCATAATATATATATAGAAAATTCCTATATTTTACTATTCATAAAAATTCAAGTATTTTAGAAAAATTCAAAAATTCAATGTAAAAATTCTTCATCAAGTAGAAATCAAAATTAAACTCCAAAATTTCAAAAATAATATTCTAAATATGATAAATTTAATTTTTAATTAAAGTCATAATGTACTTGAAAAATACAAATTTTAAAATTAAAACTTCTTTTTAACAATTTGAAAAGTTAATTAAGGTCTCATAAGATTATGTTATTATAATTCGATATCAGAATAATTATTTATGAATTCATTTTAGGAAAATAAAATTTCCTTTAATTTATTAAATTAATCGTAAAATTGTACTCAAATATTCACGACTTATAAAAATACCAATTATTTTATAACATATTTATTTATTTATGATATTACATAATTATATCATAGTATCTCTTATAAAATGGATTAATATTATTTATACTTTCATTTGTGAGGTTTTTATTACATTGGCCAGTTTACTATTCATACGGGTCATGTTATTATTACAATGGACAAGTTACAATTTCATCAGTATATGTTCCTTATCATCAAGTGATACCTTTTATTTCATTTATTCTACATTTATAAGAATATAAATGTGTTATATAAGTATTTATATGTTACTATAATATAATAAAAAATTATATGAATGGAATTCCATTAATAAAACATGGGGTCTTTACATTATTCCCCCTTATGAAATTTACCCCTCAAAATTTCATTTTACATTCTATGTTCAAAGTAGGTGCATGTAGATTTCCTTCATTACTTCATCCAGTTACCATGTTGCCTCTTTATTCATAAGGTTCTACCATATTACATAGACCAGGTCGGTAGTCTTATTAAGTTGAACTTTATCTCTAAGATACTAAGTCTTCAATGGCTACTCCTCCTAAGAAAGATCATTCTCCAACATTAATACCTTTGAAGATAGTACATGTGAAGGATTCAATATGTACTTCTTTAATAGGGACACATAGAAGACATAATGTACATTAGACATGGTAGGTGTAACTGATTGTTGATAGGTCACATCTCTAGAAAAATCAAGAATCTTGAATGATATAATGTACCTAGGACATATCTTTACATTCATCCAAAACTTCATGACATTATTCCATAGAGATATGCAGAGGAATACCATGTCTCCTATATTGAACTCAAGGTCTCATCGATGATTATCTGCATAACTATTTTGTAGAATTTGGGTTGCATTGATGTTTTTCTGAATAGTTTTAACCGTATCCACAATTTCTTCAACCATTTCAAGGCTTAACAGCTTTCGCTAACAGACTTCATCCCAACACATCAGTGTTCAGAACTTTTTCCCATAAAGGGATTTATATGGTTCCATTTGGTTGCTGGAGTGGTAACTATTATTATAACATAATTTTACCTATGGAAGATATTATCCCTCCCTCTTTTTTTGTCCATAGAAAAATATCTCAACATATCTTCAAATGTATGAATAGATCACTCTGATTGGCCATCAGTTTGGGGATGATATGACATCAGGAAGTTCAACTCAAGTCTTAGATCATGTTGAGACTTTTCTTAAATGTGGAGGGGAATCTAGTATCTCGATCAGATAAAATAGATAGTGTTAATCCATTAATCCTTACAGCATATTTGATATATATATATATATATATATATGGAAGTTGAACTAATGATAAGTCCTATCGAATTGCGATATTGTGAGATTTCTTTGATTGACGACCCACAATGATCCATATAGCATCATTTCATATAGATTTACTTGGATGTCTTGTAAGAAAGTCCATGGTAATGTTCTCCCACATCCATGTTGGAATTTCCAGTGATTTCATCATCCATGTAGACTTTTTTTTTCAGCATTCAGTTTTTGACATACTAGACACTTTGATATATATTCAGCAATCTTCTTCTTAATATTGTCCCATAAAAATTTATATAAAATATCTCAATACATCCTTGTACTCCTTGGTAGTATATAAAATGTACAGATATGTGAATCTATGTATAGAATGGATGGTACACATAATTGTTACCCAAATATTACAACTCCTTCCTCATCAATCATGAACTCGTAGGATTTCACATTTATAATAGCTTCCACCATTTTCAAAATTTCCCCATCTTTTATTTGAGCATCCTTTATTTTCTCCATGTGGGATGGTTGAGAACTTATTTGAGAAACGATTTATGAAGTTCCTCCCTTAAATATTCCATGTTCCATCCACTACAAATCTATGAAAAGTGGATTATTTTCAATTATCATCATTGATAAAGATGTAGGATAAATTATACTTAAAGCAACTGCCACCATATTTTCCATACCTGGATGGTAGTGGATTGAGTAGTCATAATCCTCGATGAGCTCTAACCATATTTTCTAGAACATTTTAGACACTTTTCATGTGAATATATATTTGAGAATCTTGTGATACTTATATACCTCAAACTTCTCACAAAATAGATCATGAAGCCAAATTATCAATGTAAAGATCACAACAGCAAATTGATCATCTGTGGGAAAGTATTGCTCATATATTTTTAGCATTCTAGAGGCATAGGCTATCAAATTATCATTTTTTATTATTATATAGCCTAATCCTTTCATTGAGGCATTATTGTGCACCATAAATAGTTCTCCACTTGTTGGGAGTGTGAGTACGAGTGTAGTTATAAGCCTCTTTTTTAGCTCCTTAAAGCTTTCCTGACATTCTTGATTCCTAAAAAACATCACCCCCTTTTATGTCATCATGGATATTGGATTTGAAAATCATGAAATGTTCTTCAAAAATCCTTAATAATACATAGCTAGACCATGAAAGCTACGGATCTCTATTATAGATGTTGGCATGGGCCACACTTTAATTTCCTGTTGTCTTGGAAGGGTCTACAGATACCCCTTTTCTGGTGATACCATGTCCAAAGAATGATACTTCGCCCCATCTAGAACAAAAAATTATTGTAACTTTCGTATAGCTTATCCCTTTGCTAATTCCTCTAAACAGATTTCAAATTTTCCTCACGATCCTCCTTTCTCGTTGAGTGTAAGAGAATATCATCAATAAAGACTACCACAAATTTTTCGATGTTATCCCTAAAGACTCTATTTGTTGGATCCATGAAAAATTCTAGAGATTTATTGAGTACAATGATAATCACTATGAACTAATACATTCCATACCTCATTTGAAAGGATGTCATGGGAATATCTTCCTTTCTCAACTTTAATGGATATATCCTACCCGAAGGTCCACTGTAGAGAAATAATAATCCCCATGAAACTGATCGAAAAAGTCATATATCAGAGGTAGGGGATACATTTTTGTTTAAGGTGATTTTATTGAGCTCGTGATAATCAATGAAAATGTGCATTGAACCATCCTTCTTCATGAAAAAGAGGACGGGTTCTCCCGTATGTGAAGCACTTGGGAATATAAAAAACTTTTCTAGATTATCCTATAACTACTTCTTAATCTCTTCAAACTCTATGGTGGACATTCTATATGGTGTATTTGATATAGGTATATATCCAAGAAAATGTTCAATTGATAACTCGACCTCTCAATCAGTAGGAAGACCAGAAAATTATTCCTAAATTACATTAGAGTATTCCCTTACAATGGGAATGTATTTGAGCATGTTTCTTTCCTTTGTATCAATCACTTGTGTATGAAATTCATTATCATAAGGTAGAAATATCCATACATGATACAATGATTCTAAAATAGATTCATCTTCCACCTTACACTAGTAATGAATTAGAAGATGCTTTGAGATCTGAATTCTAATCTTCCTCTCTGATAGTTGATGTTGGATTTCTATAATGATAACCAATCAATGCCCAATATTACATTGAACCCCACTAAAAGAAGTATGCTGAGATTTAATTGGATGTTAAGTTTACAAATTTTAACCAGAGAGGAGTTATATTATTTGGATAAAACAACTTCCCCATTTTTTTTCTCACAGATAAACCAATATTTAAATTTTGTGGTAGTGTTTGAATAGTTCTACTAAATTGTCAAGATATAAAATAAGGCATAGAGAAAGAATCAAGTAGTAAATTAACTATTTATGAATGAATAAATAGCATATAAGTCACCATATTGTTTTCTTGATCCACCATAGAAGTAGTGATATCATAAGACATTTCTTGTTTCCATGTAGGTTGTTGTTGATTGCTGCCAACAACCCTTGGGTTAGGGAAATTGTTCACATAATTCCTATGTTACCTTTAGTTGAAACACTACACTATGGGTTTCACATTAATCTGAACATTCCAGTATTCTTATATATTAATAGGATTACTCATATCCCTTCGACCGTTCATATCAAGATGTTATATATTTCCACATTTTAAGTAATTCATTGTTCCCTTTAGACAGTTCCTAGGATGATTCTTCCCACAATTTTGACACATGGGTTGTTCTATCATCTTTCCATGATGGGATTTATTTTCTGAACCAACCATATTAGACTCGATTTTCCTCATTTTTCACTAGTCCTGTGAGACCATTGAGATTCTTCGATCTCCATTTCATCCTTCAGGGAACAACCAATAATATCTTCATAACTATTGATGTCTTGATTCACCCATTCATTTTATAGAATTGGAATTAGTCTAATAAATATGTGATCCACCTTCATTTTGAGGATCATAACAATGCTGGAGGCATATCCTGCAAGCCCAGTGAAGATTTATTCATTCTCATTTATGGAATCATCATCCTTTTTCTTATATATGAGGAACAATCCTTCTATTTTGGGATGGATGGTTTAGGGAAAATATTAATTCAATTTTTTTAAATAATTCATCTTAATATATGGAATCAATTTCTTCCTGGGACATCATATGCTTGATCGGTGTCCACCACTGATAAACTTCCCTATCAAAACAACAGACTTCTAGTATGAATCTCTCTTCTTCTGAGCATTAGAAGGCAGATAATATATATTCAATAGAGTTAATCCTCTATTAATTGAGGATTGGATCCTAATATACAATGAACAAGGGAGGCCATTGATGCATAATGGATTTTATGGAATCTTTACCTTTCATTATAGGAGGAGGAAATTCCACATTATTCTTATTATTATTCATAACATGAGCCAGATGATCAAGTACATTCATAAGTTTTTGAGAACATGTTCCACCCATATCAGGCATATCATTAGATAAGTCATCACATTTCATGTGACAGTAATTGTTGGAATGTGTTCATATATTTTCCACCATTAACTAAGAAGAAAAACATACAATTTTGGGAATTGTATACTTAGCTTTTGGTCATAACAAGGAATATTTAAACATAAAAAGGATAATGTTTAAAAGGAAAAGTATATCCTAACTTGTGATTTCATAAGATTAAATATAGGTTAACCAAGATCTTTATCCTCACATCTATTCTTATGGTATTAATTTTTTATTCCCTTAATAATGGTCTATAATCATCATATTAACATTCCAAAGATTATCCCACGGGCATGTGAAACCAAGAGTGTAATAAGGATTGTTGTCATGCACCAGTTCCCATTCGAGCCACCTCAAATCATTTTTTTGTTTTAAACCAAGATATATGTGTTATAGTGTCACTTACACTTGTTCGGATCAAGAAGGGGATATATGTTCTTGATAATCCACGTAGTCTTTACTTACTAAAATTTTGGGATGTTTTCTTATACGCAATATCATTCATAAAGTTCTTACTAAAGTGACCTATTCATAATATCCAAAAATAATTATTACTTCATAGGATACCAAATATGGTGAACCTAACCTTTAGCACATATCCTTACATTATTTTAAGCATAATAATTCATCGTATTACAAGCCAAGGATCATAAATTCTAGTATCTTGGAAGATAATGAACATAAAAATGGAAAAAAATGGATTAAATAAAACATTTATTTATTTAATCATGATAAATATCTCATAACTTCCATTATGCTCATATATCTTTATAGGATAACCTGTGGATAACATGGTAAAACGATGAGATAAAATACCATTAATAGAATAAGAATAATAATAATGCTTCAACACATGGGTTAGAAGTCATGACATAATTATATAAAAAGGCATGGAATATAATGAATCATAACATATATATATGGGATTATATAAAATAAAGTCAAAATAATGTGGGAAAACATAAAACTATAATTTATCATTTTTCAATGCTTGTTGCACATAGAGGAGAAAAATCCATCATTAACCACCAAGACAGTTTCACATGGTAGCACGGGTAATGGATAACCTCTAAGATTGTTTCATATAACATCACATGAGACTCAGAATTATCCAATTAATTATATTTATATCTGGGAACAACCACCATAACATTTTCATGAATATTATTTCCACATATATAACAACACATAACCAATCATACATAAAAATAAGGGTTACCCATGGAAATAATTGTGTATCATAATCATGTCAAAAAGCATAAAAAATGGGAGTATCATAAACATTTACACGAATGAAATAAATTATATCATTCATGGACAATAATTGTGTAAATAGTTATATAACATAAATAGTTTTGTTAACTTTATGTAATAACATGAAAAAATAATACTTAATAAACATTAGAATAAATAAATATTAGTGTGGTTAAAGAATATAACAAAGGTCCTTTAAAATATAAAAGGAAATAATATATTACATAAAACTATAAGTGAACCAAGAATTATTTCATAATAAATTGGTGGTTTTATAAAAATGAAGGTGGCTTAAAATAGGTTATATAGTGTACTTGAAATGGGTAATAATTCGGGAATATCCCTTCAACGGGTTTTCTTATCAGGAATTATTGAGGAGGGAACTATAACGACCCATACTTTACATACATTGTTAATATATAAAAATTGAAGCACACTTATTACAACATTTAACAAAACCATGAAAGGACCGTATAGGTATAGTGTCTTTCGAAATTGGGAAACATAAACAACTGGTTCATAAAGCATCTACATTGCCTCCCATTTATTTCATCATATCTAGAGTCCCTTTTGTCATATCATACTTAATAACCTTCTTCCTGACCTGGGGAAAGAAAACATACAAAAGGGTGAGCTCAAATGCTCAGTAAGGGTAAACAAAAGAAATATCAATCATATCATATTCATAAGAACATAAAATTTTGGAAATCTTAACTTGCAAAAGAGATCATAATTTCATAACATGGGATAAATCATAGTAGTGAAATGTAATCCCAATAATCATAACATAAAAAATGAAGCTTTGGGGAATACACACATAAGCATATATTATCATTTCTTATTAGTCAAGACTCATTTCCAAGACTATCTCAGTGGACAAAGTCCATTTCTGAACTGAGTTCATTCCTCGTTTCAGTCCTGTTTCACTGAACCGGTTTAACATGCCGTTCCAGCCATGTCTATATCATGAGATATAAAATCATTACCCAATGCATTGGTGGTAGATATATGTCCCACCCATCTCATAATGATACCATTCTTATGTGTGCCACAAAATCAAAAAAATCTTACATCATTGCATAACCCATGTAATAAAAATGGGAATCTTAAACATCTTTCCATCATAACATAATCCATATAAGATAAAAGGACATCATAAAAAAAATTCCATCATAACATAATCAAATCAATGTAAAAATAGGGATTGAAACAGAACCCTATATTATCTTATATGGAAAATAATTTTGATAAAACACTTGAACTCCATTCTTGAGGAAAATATCCTTTCTATTTCAAAAACAAATTTCCTTTCATAACATGTAATACAATTCTAAACTAAAATAAGTTGATTATACATAAACTTGAAAACTTGTAAAGGAAGATTCTTGGAAATAATTTATAAAAAATCCATTCATGTCATATAAGTTATAAGAACATTCTTCTCGTACTTTTGTCGGAAAAGTCAAAAACTCCCTCGTACGAAAAATGAAAAAAGATTCCTTTCATATCTTTTACTAAAAACTCACCGAAGGGTATAATTGGATTTAAATAATTGTAGTTGGATGGAAATAATATTACATATTGAGGAATCATGGATGTGGATGATAAAATACACCCCAGTAAATTCCAATGTTTAAACAATCTCGGATTAATATGAGATTGTGATATTTCCCTTACCTTAGGACCGATTTGCTTTGTAAGTGTCCAAAACTCCTGTATAATGATTTAAATAATGTCATTGACTTATTCCAGAATCTTACTCATTGTTATGATATCATATATGGTCATATTCGTATCTTCTTATTAGTAATATTTCATTGTTACTTGTTATTCGGGTGTTTATTGCTTTTTGTTCTTATGCGTGTTTTGTCGAATAAATTATTATTCTTCTTTTAGGTTATAGATACCTAATTTCCAGAATGGTATTAGTGTAACATATATCATATTAATTAATTAAATTCATTTATATAATCATTATGAAATGAAGATCATGTAGAACGAGTCGAATCACATCTTGGAGACGGTAGGCCGTACGTACGCACGAGCAATGATATCGTTCCCCTGATCTTGGAATTGTATTGGAGTGTATGTATAATATTTCAGAATCAAAATAACTTTATAATAATCATATATAGTCATTATTTACACCATTATACCCATCCAAGTAAGTTGGTGGTGGAAAATAGATTACACCACGGTGTGGAGACGGTATTCCGTACGTACGTACGCGCGGTGATTTTGTTTTCCGTAGGATGGATAGATGGTTAAATAGGGTTGTTTCATACATATAATAACATATCAGTATATTAATGATACTGATGTTATTACTTCATAATGAAACAACTAAATAAGAATAAGTGGAAGAAGAAATTAATTTGAAAGAATTGGTAACGGACATTACCTCTTCTTTGAAGCGCTTCTTTGAGACCTCCTTTTAGGGCACTAAAATTGGTCTTTGAAGAAAACCAGGACCTCTAGGATGTTTATAGGGAAGTTTAGAAGAGAATTTGGAAGTGGTTGGCTGAGAATGAAGGCTCAAAGTGGTGTGTGGAAGAGAGGGAGGAGATTTCCTTTTATAAGGGAGGAGAGGGGCACCTTTGGAAAAACTAAAAATATTATTTTATTATAAAGTCATATTCGGTTATAAATAGCTCAAAATTGATTTATTTTGAATCTATTGTGGGGATGGGTCGAAATAATCTAATCCAATAGAATTTAGACAAGTTTAGGTTCCTATTTTAATCTTATCATTTAGATTTTACTTTAAGTTAAATAATTTTACTTTTACCGTGTCTTTTTGTGTTCTTACACTATAAGGTTAATAAACTTACTATAATAACCCAAACAAACCCCAAGTTGATTATTATTAATATAAATAACCTTATATAAGTCATTTTTCCGAACTTTATATTTTTAGGAATAATATAACAATTAATAATATAATGTTTGTTTTCAAAACTATTTTATGTCAATTTCGACACTCTTAGTAATTGATGTTTGTGAAAATCATAAAAGAATGATTAATTCGAAAAAAAGTTAATTAAATCAATACTAAAATGTAATATTAACCTAGAAAATTATTTTAATTCATAAAAAGTCTCAAATTATATTTATTTGGGTATTTATAACATCAATTATGTCAATATTTCATTAATAAGATAATTACTGTATCATCATTGTGTCATAAATTAATTAAATTATTTAATGTCTAAAAATTACAAATAAAATATAATTATGTAGGAAATCGTTTTACCCTTATAAGTAATATTTATAGTCGAATTTATCTTATGTATAACCCTATATTAAAAATTATTTACTTACTAAACTTTGATTTTAACTATTTTAACCCTTCTTTAAATAAATTAGTAATAAATGTCCTAATCTAATCCAAGTGGGCCAAAATGGTCATATTTTATTCCTAAGGTTGTTTTTGGTCTATTTACACTTACCCAATAGAATTAGGACATGTGTTAGGGTAATAATAATAACATTTTTACTCTTAATTACCCTATTTACTTTTAACCATGGTAAATAAAAGTAAAAAGTTACTATTCACCAAAAATTATTTTCATCTCATTGAACAACATTTTACTTACTAACATAAACCATGTCTCTCGTATTTTTGAAATTCTACTCACAGAATCAGTAAAATTATGTTTTCTGTAAATTTACAAATTCTCCAAGGAGGTTGGTAAAAGACGGTGAAAAGTTCAATAAAATTTTTATATATCTAAAATTATTATAAAATTACTCAAATGAATTACAATGAATGTATATAGGTATTATATAACAATTTTGACCTAAAATAATTTTATATAAAATAAATAATTATTTAAATAAAAAGTTGGGTTTTAAATAGTAACCGAGTGTTTTCACTATTCATCAAAAATTGAAAGTTTTCAGAAAAATACCAATGTTTCACCCTAGGATAATTTCGATATTCCGAATCCAAAAATGAAGTCCATTTTGAAAAATTAAATTTATAAAATTTCAAAAAGTGATTATTACTATTCATAATGGCTAGTTTTAATAATATTTTAATAGCATGTTGTTGTTTAGTGAAACTCGATATTGCGTACGATGCAAGCTATCGAGGAAGGCTGCGTTTTCGTGAAAAGCAATCCAAGACAGTGTTGTGTGTAGTGAAAGATTCCTTTGATGATTTATATAAAACAAAATATTTCTTATAAAAGTCTTGGGTGTTACATTCTACCCCCCTTAAAATGAATTCCGCCCACGAAATTCATCAGTTTGTAACAAACAGATGAGGATACCTCTCCCTCATCATATCCTTAAGCTCCCATGTAGCTTCTTCTAATTGGTGGTTCCTCCATAAAACTTTCACCAAGCGAGGGGTCTTGTTCCGTAGGACTTTTTCGCTATGATCCAAAATCTCTATCGGCTGTTCTTTATAAGAAAGATCTTGTTCCAGCGGTACAACTTCTGAGCTGAGTACATGTGAAGGTTCAGGTATATACTTTCTCAGGAGAGATACATGGAACACATCGTGAACTTTAGGGAGATTTGATGGAAGCTCCAATCGGTAATCTACCTTCCCAACATGATCCAGTATTTCGAAAGGACCGATATATCTAGGGCTCAACTTTCCCTTCTTTCAAAATCTCATGACGCTCTTCCAGGGAGATATTCGTAAGAACAATTTATCACCCACTTCAAACTCTATGTCTTTTTTTTGGTTGTCAGCATAATGTTTTTGTCAACTCTGAGCTGCTCTTATGTGTTGTTGAATATATCGGACCTTTTCTGCCATGTCATCAAAAAGATCAGGTCCTAATAGATTTCTTTCCCCAACATCATCCCAGCAAGTTGGGATCTTGAATTTCTTTCCATAGAGAGATTCATATGGAGCAATCGGAATACTGGAGTGAAAGCTATTTTAATAAGAAAATTCCACCATAGGTAGGTTTTGATCCCAACCACCTTTGAAATCCATAGAGAAAGCTCTCAACATATCTTCTAGAGTTTGAATCATCCTCTCAGACTGACCGTCTGTTTGAGGATGCTAAGCAGTGCTGAAACTCAATTCTGTATCCAGAGTATGATGAAGACTTCTCCAGAACATTAAGGTAAACCTCAGATCCTGATCAGATATAATAGAAAGTGGTACTCCATGTAATCTTACCACTTCCTTTACATATATCCTGGAAAGCTGATCACGAGGGAAATCCTCTATAATATAAATGAAGTGTGCAGACTTTGTAAGACGATCAACTATGACCCAGATAGCATTATTGCGTTTGGATGTTTTAGGAAGTCCGGTGACAAAGCCCATAGTGATGTTTTCCCATTTCCATTCGTGTATGGGTAATGGTTGTAACATTCCCTTATACTTCTGTCTCCCACCTTTAACTTGCTAACAAACCAAGCATTGAGAGACATATTCAGCAACATCTCTTTTTATGCCATCCCACCAGAAGTAGTCTTTCAGGTCTATATACATCTTCGGGCTTCTAGGATGAATAGGGAATGAAGAACTATGACCCTCATCAACTAGCTCCTTCTTTATTTAGGAGATGGGAGGAACACAAACCAGATTCCTGAACATTATTATCCCATCACAATCATGGTTGAATTCAGGAACATTTCTCAACTTCTTTTGTATCTCTACATCTTGTTTCTATGCCTCTTTAATCTTCACATGTATAGATGGTTGAACATTCATTTGAAAAAGATATGATTTTTCCCCTTCCATTATAATTCCAAGATCCAACCTTTGTAAATCCATAAATATTGGATCTTTTGTGATCCTCATCATGCATAAACTGGCATGGTCTTGTCGACTTAATGCATCTGCCACCTTGTTTGCTTTCCCAGGGTGGTAATGGATTGATCAGTCGTAATCATTAATCAGCTCCAACCATCTTCTTTGGAGCATATTCAGCTCCTTTTGTGTGAAAATGTACTTTAAACTTTTATGATCAGTATAAATGTCACACCTTTCTCAATAAAGATAATTCCTCCAAATCATTAATGCAAAGATTACCGCAGCTAACTCCAAATCATGAGTTGGGTAATTTTTCTCATGGGTTTTCAACTATCGTGAGGCATAAGCTATCATCATATCATTTTTCATAAGAACACACCCAAATACCTTATTGGATGCATCACTGTAGATCACAAACCTTTCTCCACTACAAGGAAGTGTGAGTATTGGTGCACTAGATAACCTTCTTTTAAACTCCTTGAAATTCTTTTCACATTCCTCCATCCAAACAAACTTAAATCCTTTCCGAGTCCACTTGGTGAGTGTATTAGATAATCGTGAGAAACCATTCACAAAACGTCGATAATATCCAGCCAAGACAAGAAAACTTCGGATCTCAGTTACTGTTCTTGGTCTCGACCATCATTCGATGACCTCTGTTTTTGCTGGATCCAGAGATGTCCCCTCTTTTGAGATTATGTGTCCCAAAAATGAAACTTTTTGAATCCAAAATTCACACATGGTAAATTTTTCATAAAGATTCTCATTTATAAGGTTCTTCAATATAATTCTCAAGTGATCTTTGTGTTCTTCCTTGGTCTATGAATATACAAGAATATCATATATAAAGACTACCAAAAACTGATCTAGATAGTCTCTAAATAATCTATTCATCAGATCCATGAAGATAGCAGGGGCATTTGTAAGACCAAATGGCACCACTATAAATTCATAGTGTCCATACCTTTTATGTAAAGCCGTATTTGGTATATCCTCCCTTTTGACCCTTAATTGTTGATACCCTGAATGAAGATCAATCTTGGAAAAGTAATGAGCTCTGCGTAGTTGGTCAAATAAGTCATCAATGCGCGGGAGATGAAATTTGTTCTTGATAGTGATCTTGTTAATTTCTCGATAGTCAATACAAAGTCTCATTGATCCATCTTTCTTCTTAACAAATAGAATAGGTGCTTCCCAAGGTGACGCACTAGGGAATATGAATCCCTTATCAAGATTCTCTTGGAGTTACTTCTTCAATTCCTGCAACTCAATTGGGGATATTCTATAAGGTGTCTTTGAAATAGGCAAAGCACCCGGTACGAGTTCTATTGAAAACTCAACTTCACGATTTGGTGGAAGCCCCATAAATTCCTCTGAAAAGGCATCATCAAACTCCCATACAATGGAAATATTCTTAATCATGAGTTTCTCACCAACCATTTGAGATAAATAACCATCATTTAGTGGAATCAACACCCATAATATGGAAGAAATTTCCAATGGAAGGTTATGTTCATCCTTGCATCGATAGACGATCAAAGATTGATCTGGAATATGAATTGTGACTTTCCTTATTTGGAAATTGATATGAGCTCCATATAGAGAAAGACAATCCATGCCAAGAATCACATAAAATTCCAATATAGGATGGATCACAAGATTTGTATGAAGCACTTTCCCACAAACTTCAATCGGAGAAGAATTATAAACTTTTGATCCGACTGTTGTGCCATTAGGCGTTGTCACAGCTAACTCAATATCTAATTATTGAGGTAATACGGTGATAGCATTAGAAAATTCTTCATAAATAAAAGATTGGATGGATCCAGAATAAAATAAAACATTTGCTACTTTAGAGTGTATGGTAAGTGTACCTTTCACCACTTCGTTATCGTACGCCACATCGCTGATAGAAATTGCATGTGACTTTCCTTTGTCTTTAGCCTTATGAGTTTGTTGACGTCGACCATCATCATCAACCCTTGGATTTGGGAATTGATTGGCATAATGCCCCATCTCCTTGCACTTGTAACATTGAAGTCTAGGAGGTGCACTCTGTGTAGTCTTTTCATTGTCCGCATCAATAGACATCTTCTTCCCATCATTGCGGCATTCAAATGCCTGATGACCTTCTCATCCACATTTGAAACATTTACTTGTCCCTTTAAGACAACTCCCTCCATGTTTCTTTCCAAACATTGAGCATAAGGGAAAACTCATCTTCTTTTCAGTATGTTATTTAGATTTTCCTATGAATTCCATTTTCCTCTTCTTATCAAACCCATATGACTGATGGGTTACTCCAATATCCATCTCAACTTTGAGAGTACATCGAAAGATTTCCTCATAGCTATTGAAGTCCCTTATGTCTAATGCCCATCGAAGACTTGGTTTTAAGCCACTAAAGAATCGATCGATCTTACTCCCAGGTTGGATAATAATACCAGAAGCATACCTTGCAAGTCTTGTAAAATTTTCTTCGTAGGTACCAAATGATTCATCATCCTTTTGCTTTATTTCAAGAAACTCATTATCCATCTTTTTTCTAAGAATACGAGGGAAGTACTTATTGAAAAATAAGTTTTTGAACTCGTCCCATTCCATGAACTCAATTTCATCTCTTTGCCTCGTATTCTTGATAAGATTTCACCATTGATCAGCATCACCTTCCAAACGATACACTTCTAAGATGACTTTATCATGTTCAGAAAATTGAAGAACTGAAAATATCTTTTCAGTAGTATTATTCTGTTGTTCAGCAACTAATGGATCAGTAGACCCGCTGAATGAAGGTGGACGCTACCTCATGAAGGATTCAATAGAATGTTGCTCCTTCCTTTGCTCGTTTGGAAGTCCTGCATGATTCATAGATTGAGAAAGTTGTGTGAGCATGGCTACAAGATTTTTCATTCCAACTCCCATAACATTTGGTTGCTCAGGAGGACAATCATTTCATTGCCCGTCGCATTCCACATTAACACGGTTCCTTCGGGTTCTAGCCATTGACTAAATCCAAGAAAAATAGTTTGAGTAACACTAATTATAATAGGAAAACCACATAATCAAGAATTATATTTCAGACCTAAGGTCTTATCATAGGTTATTCATGGCCATTTCTTAAACACTAAGATTGTGTTCTATACTTAGACATATCCTTAGGTTTCTTTCTAAGGCTTTCACATCCTAGTTTCCAAAGGTGGAGTATACCTTTCCTCTGATACCAACTATAACGACCCATAAATTACATACATTGTTAATACTTCAAAATTGAAGCACACTTATTACAATATATAATAAAACCATGAAAGCAACTTATAGGTATAGTGTCTTTAGAAACTGGGAAACATAAACAAATGGTTCATAAAGCATCTACATTGCCTCCCATTTATTTCATCATATCTAGAATCCCTTTGGAATATCCTACTAAATAACCTTCTTCCTGTCCTGGGGAAAGAAAACATACAAAAGGGTGAGCTCAAATGCTCAGTAAGGGTAAAAAAAGAAATATCAATCACATCATATTCATGAGAACATAACATTTTGGAAATCTTAACCTGCAAAAGAGATCATAGTTTCATAACATGGGATAAATCATAGTAGTGAAATGTAATCCCAATAATCATAACTTAAAACATGAAGATTTATGGAATACACATATAATCATAGAGAATCATTTCTTAATAGTCAAGACTCATTTCCAAGACTATCATAGTGGACGAAGTCCATTTCTGAACCGAGTTCATTCCTCGTTTCATTCCTGTTTCACTGAACCTGTTTAACCTGCCGTTCCAGCCATGTCTATCTCATGAGATATAAAATCTTTACCCAATGAATTGGAGGAAGATATAGGTCCCACCCATCTCATAATGATACCATTCTTATGTGTGACACAAAATCAAAAAAAAAATCATACATCATTGAATAACCCATGTAATAAAAATGGGAATCATAAACATCAAGTCATCGTAACATAATCCATATAAGATAAAAGGACATCATAAAAATAATTCCATCATAACATAATCAAATCAATGTAAAAATAGGTATAGAAACAGAACCCTATATTATCTTAGATGGAAAATAATTTTGATAAAACACTTGAACTCCATTCTTGAGGAAAATATCCTTTCTACTTCAAAAACACTTTTCCTTTCTTAACATGTCATACAATTCTAAACTAAAAGAAGTTGATTAAAAATAAACTTGAAAACTGGTAAAGTTAGCTTCTTGGAAATAATTTTTTAAAAATCAATTCATGCCGTATATGTTAAAAAACATTCTTCTCGTATTTTTGTTGGAAAAGTCAAAAAGAAACACGTACGAAAAACGAAAAAAGATTCATTTCATATATTTTACTAAAAACTCACCGAAGGGTAAAATTGGATTTAAAAAATTGTAGGTGAATGGAAATAATATTACATATTTAGGAAACATGGATATGGATGATAAAATACACCCCTAGTAAATTCCAAAGAATAAAAAATCTCAGATTAAAATCAGATTGTGATATTTCCTTTACCTTAGAGGTATGATTTGCTTCGTAAGTGTCCAAACCTCCTGTATAATGATTTAAATACTGTCATTGTATTATTCCAGAATCATACTCATTGTTATGATATCATATATGGTCATATTCTTAGCTTCTTATTAGTAATATTTCATTGTTACTTGTTATTCGGGTGTTTATTGCTTTTTGTTCTTATGCGTGTTTTGTCGAATAAATTATTATTCTTCTTTTAGGTTATAGATACCTCATTTACAGAATGGTATTATTGTAATATATATCATATTAATTCATTCAATTCATTTATATAATTTTTATTCAATGAAGATCATGTAGAACGAGTCGCATCAAATCGTGGAGATGGTAGGCCGTACGTACGCACGAGCGATGATATCGTTCCCATGATCGTGGAATTGTATTGGAGGGTATGTATAATATTTCAGAATCAATATCACTTTACAATAATCACATATAGTCATTATTTACTCCATTATACCCATCCAAGTAAGGTGGTGGTGGAAAATAGATTACACCACGGCGTGGAGACGATATTCCGTACATACGCACGCACGATGATTTCATTTTCCATAGGATGGATAGATGGTGAAATAGGGTTGTTTCATACTTATAATAAAATATCAGTATATGAATGATACTGATGTTATTACATCATAATGAAAAAACTAAATAAGAAGAAGTTGAAAAGAAATAAAGTTGAAAGAATCGGTAACATACATTACCTCTTCTTTAAAGCGCTTCTATGAGACCTCCTTTTAGGGCACTAAAATTGGTCTTTGAAGAAGACCATGATATCTAGGATGTTTTCTAGGGAAGTGGAGAAGAGAATTCGGCAGGTGTTGGCCGAGCATGAAGGCTCAATGTGGTGTGAGGAAGAGAGGGAGGAGATGCCCTTTTATAAGGGAGGAGAGGGGAACCTTTGGAAAAACTAAAAATATTATTTTATTATAAAGTCATATTCGGTTTTAAATAGCTCCAAATTGATTTATTTTGAAGATAAGGTGGTTATGGGTCGAAATACTCTCATCCAATAGAATTTAGACAAGTTTATGTTCCTAATTTAAACTTATCATTTAGATTTAACCTTAAGTTAAATAATTTTACTTTTACCGTGTCTTTTTGTGTTCTTACACTATAAGGTTAATAAACTTACTATAACAAGACAAAAGAACCCCAAGTTGTTTATTATTAATATATATAACCTTATCTAAGTCATTTGGCCGAACCATAGATTTTTAAGAATAAAATATGAATTAATAATATAATATTAGTTTTAAAAACTATTTTATGTCAATTTGACACTATTTAGTAATTGATTTTTGTGAAACTCATAAAAGAATGATTAATTCGATCAAAGTTAATTAAATCAATACTAACATGTCATATTAACGTATAAAATTAGTGGAAATCATAAAAAGTCTCAAATTATATTTATTTGGGTATTTATAAAATAAATTATGTCAATATTTCATTAACAAGATAATTACTACATCATCATTGTGTCATAAATAAATTAAAGTATTTTATGTCTAAAAATTAAAAATAAAATATCATTATATAGGAAATAATTTTAGATTTATAATGAATATTTACAGTCAAATTTATCTTATGTATAACCCTATATTAATAATTATTTACGTATTAAACGTTGATTTTATCTATTTTATCCCTTCTTTAAATAAATTAAATAAAATGTCCTAATCTAATCCAAGTGGGCATAAATGGTCATATTTTATTCCTAAGGTTGTTTTTGGTCGAATTAAAATTATCAAATATAATTAGGAAATGTGTTAGGGTAATAATAATATCATTTTTACTCTTAATTACCCTATTTAATTTTAACTGTGGTAAATAAATGTAAAAAGTTACTATTCACAAAAAACTATTTTCATCTCATTGAACCAAATTTTACTTACTGACATCAACCGTGTCTCTCGGTTTTTTGAAATTCCACTCACAGAAGTGGTAAAATTATGTTTTATATAAATTTTCAAATTCTCTTAGGAGGAGGGTAAAAGACGGTGAAAAGTTCAATAAAATTTTTATATATCTAAAATTATTAAAAAATTACTCCAATGAATTACATTGAAATGATATAGGTATTATGTATCAATTTTGACCTAAAATAAATTTAAATAAAATAAATTATTATTTAAATAAAAATTCGGGTTTTAAATAGAATCCTAGTGTTTTCACTATTCATCAAAAATTGAAAGTTTTCGGAAAAATTCTAAAATTTTACCCTAGGCTAATTTCGATATTCCAAATCCAAAAATGAAGTCCATTTTGAAAAATAAAATTTATAAAATTTGAAAAAGTGATTATTACTATTCATAATGGCTAGTTTTAATAATATTTTAATAGCATGTTGTTGTTTAGTGAAACTCGGTATTGCGTACGATGCAAGCTATCGAGGAAGGCCGCGTTTTCATGAAAAGCAATCCAAGACAGTGTTGTGTGTAGTGAAAGATTCCTTTGATGATTTATATAAAACAAAATATTTCTTATAAAAGTCTTGGGTGTTACATTCTACCCCCCTTAAAATGAATTTTGCCCACGAAATTCATCAGTTTGTAACAAACAGATGAGGATACCTCTCCCTCATCATATCCTTAAGCTCCCATGTAGCTTCTTCCAATTGGTGGTTCCTCCATATAACTTTCACCAAGCGAGGGGTCTTGTTCCGTAGGACATTTTCGCTATGATCCAAAATCTCTATCGGCTGTTCTTTATAAGAAAGATCTTGTTCCAGCGGTTCAACTTCTGAGCTGAGTACATGTGAAGGTTCAGGTATATACATTCTCAGGAGAGATACATGGAACACATCGTGAACTTTAGAGAGATTTGATGGAAGCTCCAATCGGTAATCTACCTTCCCAACATGATCCAGTATTTCGAAAGGACCGATATATCTAGGGCTCAACTTTCCCTTCTTTCAAAATCTCATGACCCTCTTCCAGGGAGATATTCGTAAGAACAATTTATCACCCACTTCAAACTCTATGTCTTTTTTTGGTTGTCAGCATAATGTTTTTGTCAACTCTGAGCTGCTCTTATGTGTTGTTGAATAGATCGGACCTTTTCTGCCATGTCATCAAAAAGATCAGGTCCTAATAGATTTCTTTCCCCAACATCAACCCAGCAAGTTGGGATCTTGAATTTCATTCCATAGAGAGATTCATAAGGAGCCATCAGAATACTTGAGTGAAAGCTATTTTAATAAGAAAATTCCACCAAAGGTAGGTTTTGATCCCAACCACCTTTGAAATCCATAGAGAAAGCTCTCAACATATCTTCTAGAGTTTGAATCATCCTCTCAGACTGACCGTCTGTTTGAGGATGTTAAGCAGTGCTGAAACTCAATTCTGTATCCAGAGTATGATGAAGTCTTCGCCAGAACATTAAGGTAAACCTCAAATCCCGATCAGATATAATAGAAAGTGGTACTCCATGTAATCTTACCACTTCCTTTACATATATCCTGGAAAGCTGATCACGAGAGAAATCCTCTATAATATAAATGAAGTGTGCAGACTTTGTAAGACGATCAACTATGACCCAGATAGCATTATTGCGTTTGGATGTTTTAGGATGTCCGGTGACAAAGCCCATAGTGATGTTTTCCCATTTCCATTCGTGTATGGGTAATGGTTGTAACATTCACTTAGACTTCTGTCTCTCAGCTTTAACTTGCTAACAAACCAAGCATTGAGAGACATATTCAGCAACATCTCTTTTCATGCCATCCCACCAGAAGTAGTCTTTCAGGTCTATATACATCTTAGGGCTTCTAGGATGAATAGGGAATGAAGAACTATGACCTTCACCCACTAGCTCCTTCTTTATTTAAGAGATGGGAGGAACACAAACCCGATTTTTAAACATTATTATCCCATCACAATCAAGGTTGAATTCAGGAACATTTCTCAACTTCTTTTGTATCTCTACATCTTCTTTCTATGCCTCTTTAATCTTCACATGTATAGATGGTTGAACATTTATTTGAAAGAGATAAGATTTTTCCCCTTCCATTATAATTCCAAGATCCAACCTTTGTAAATCCATAAATATTGGATCTTTTGTGATCCTCATCATGGATAAACTGGCATGGTCTTGTCGAATTAATGCATCTGCCACCTTGTTTGCTTTCCCAGGGTGGTAATGGATTGATCAGTCGTAATCATTAATCAGCTCCAACCATCTTCTTTGGAGCATATTCAGCTCCTTTTGTGTGAAAATGTACATTAAACTTTTATGATCAGTATAAATGTCACACCTTTCTCAATAAAGATAATTCCTCCAAATCATTAATGCAAAGATTACCGCAGCTAACTCCAAATCATGAGTTGGGTAATTTTTCTCAAGGGTTTTCAACTATCGTGAGGCATAAGCTATCATCATATCATTTTGCATAAGAACAAACCCAAATCCCTTCTTGGATGCATCACTGTAGATCACAAACCTTTCTCCACTACAAGGAAGTGTGAGTATTGGTGCACTAGATAACATTCTTTTCAACTCCTTGAAATTCTCTTCACATTCCTCCATCAAAACAAACATAAATCCTTTCCGAGTCCACTTGGTGAGTGGATTAGATAATCGTGAGAAACCATTCACAAAACGTCGATAATATCCAGCCAAGACAAGAAAACTTCGGATCTCAGTTACTGTTCTTGGTCTCGACCATCATTCGATGACCTCTGTTTTTGCTGGATCCAGAGATGTCCCCTCTTTTGAGATTATGTGTCCAAAAAATGAAACTTTTTGAATCCAAAATTCACACATGGTAAATTTTTCATAAAGATTCTCCTTTCTAAGGTTCTTCAATATAATTCTCAAGTGATCTTCGTGTTCTTCCTTGGTCTATGAATATACAAGAATATCATATATAAAGACTACCAAAAACTGATCTAGATAGTCTCTAAATAATCTATTCATCAAATCCATGAATATAGCAGGGGCATTAGTAAGACCAAATGGCACCACTATAAATTCATAGTGTCCATACCTTGTACGGAAAGCCGTATTTGGTATATCCTCCCTTTTGACCCTTAATTGTTGATACCCTGAATGAAGATCAATCTTGGAAAAGTAATGAGCTCTGCGTAGTTGGTCAAATAAGTCATCAATGCGCGGGAGATGAAATTTGTTCTTGATAGTGATCTTGTTAATTTCTCGATAGTCAATACAAAGTCTCATTGATCCATCTTTCTTCTTAACAAATCGAATAGGTGCTTCCCAAGGTGACACACTAGGGAATATGAATCCCTTATCAAGATTCTCTTGGAGTTTCTTCTTCAATTCCTGCAACTCAATTGGGGATATTCTATAAGGTGTCTTTGAAATAGGCAAAGCACCCGGTACGAGTTCTATTGAAAACTCAACTTCACGATTTGGTGGAAGCCCCATCAATTCATCTGGAAAGACATCATCAAACTCCCATACAATGGAAATATTCTTAATCATGAGTTTCTCACCAACCATTTGAGATAAATAACCATCATTTAGTGGAATCAACACCCATAATATGGAAGAAATTTCCAATGGAAGGTTATGTTCATCCTTGCATCGATAGACGATCAAAGATTGATCTGGAATATGAATTGTGACTTTCCTTATTTGGAAATTGATATGAGCTCCATATAGAGAAAGCCAATCCATGCCAAGAATCACATAAAATTCCAATATAGGATGGATCACAAGATTTGTATGAAGCACTTTCCCACAAACTTCAATCGGAGAATAATTATAAACTTTTGATCCGACTGTTGTTCCATTAGGCGTTGTCACAGCTAACTCAATATCTAATTGTTGAGGTAATACGGTGATACCATTAGAAAATTCTTCATAAATAAAAGATTGGATGGATCCAGAATAAAATAAAACATTTGCTACTTTAGAGTGTATGGTAAGTGTACCTTTCACCACTTCGTTATCGTACGCCACATCACTGATAGAAATTGCATGTGACTTTCCTTTTTCTTTAGCTTTAAGAGTTTGTTGACGTCGACCATCATCATCAACCCTTGGATTTGGGAATTTATTGGAATAATGCCCCATCTCCTTGAACTTGTAACATTGAAGTCTAGGAGGTGCACTCTGTGTAGTCTTTTCATTGTACGCATCACTAGACATCTTCTTCCCATCATTGCGGCATTCAAATGCCCGATGACCTTCTCATCCACATTTGAAACATTTACTTGTCCCTTTAAGACAACTCCCTCCATGTTTCTTTCCAAACATTGAGCATAAGGGAAAACTCATCTTCTTTTCAGTGTGTTATTTAGATTTTCCTATGAATTCCATTTTCCTCTTCTTATCAAACCCATATGACTGATGGGTTACTCCAATATCCATCTCAACTTTGAGAGCACATCGAAAGATTTCCTCATAGCTATTGAAGTCCCTTATGGCTAATGCCCTTCGAAGACTTGGTTTTAAGCCACTAAAGAATCGATCGATCTTACTCTCAGGTTGGATAATAATACCAGAAGCATACCTTGCAAGTCTTGTAAAATTTTCTTCGTAGGTACCAAAAGATTCATCATCCTTTTGCTTTATTTCAAGAAACTCATTATCCATCTTTTTTCTAAGAATACGAGGGAAGTACTTATTGAAAAATAAGTTTTTGAACTCGTCCCATTCCATGGACTCAATTTCATCTCTTTGCCTCGTATTCTTGATAAGATTTCACCATTGATCAACCTCACCTTCCAAACAATACACTTCTAAGATGACTTTATCATGTTCAGAAAATTGAAGAACTGAAAATATCTTTTCAGTAGTATTATTCTGTTGTTCAGCAACTAATGGATCAGTAGACCCGCTGAATGAAGGTGGACGATGCCTCATGAAGGATTCAATAGAATGTTGCTCCTTCCTTTGCTCGTTTGGAAGTCCTTCATGATTCATAGATTGAGAAAGTTGTGTGAGCATGGCTACAAGATTTTGCATTCCAACTCCCATAACATTTTGTTGCTCAGGAGGACAATCATTTCATTGCCCGTCGCATTCCACATTAACACGGTTCCTTCGGGTTCTAGCCATTGACTAAATCCAAGAAAAATAGTGTGAGAAACACTAATTATAATAGGAAAACCACATAATCATGAATTATATTTCAGACCTAATTTCTTATCATAGGTTATTCATGGCCATTTCTTAAACACTATGATTGTGTTCTATACTTAGACATATCCTTAGGTTTCTTACTAAGGCTTTCACATCTTAGTTTCCAAAGGTGGAGTATACCTTTCCTCTGATACCAACTATAACGACCCATAAATTACATACATTGTTAATACTTCAAAATTGAAGCACACTTATTACAATATATAATAAAACCATGAAAGGAACTTATAGGTATAGTGTCTTTAGAAACTGGGAAACATAAACAAATGGTTCATAAAGCATCTACATTGCCTCCCATTTATTTCATCATATCTAGAATCACTTTGGCATATCCTACTAAATAACCTTCTTCCTGTCCTGGGGAAAGAAAACATACAAAAGGGTGAGCTCAAATGCTCAGTAAGGGTAAAAAAAGAAATATCAATCACATCATATTCATGAGAACATAACATTTTGGAAATCTTAACCTGCAAAAGAGATCATAGTTTCATAACATGGGATAAATCATAGTAGTGAAATGTAATCCCAATAATCATAACTTAAAACATGAAGATTTATGGAATACACATATAATCATAGAGAATCATTTCTTAATAGTCAAGACTCATTTCCAAGACTATCTTAGTGGACAAAGTCCATTTCTGAACCGAGTTCATTCCTCGTTTCAGTCCTGTTTCACTGAACCTGTTTAACCTGCCGTTCCAGCCATGTCTATATCATGAGATATAAAATCTTTACCCAATGAATTGGAGGAAGATATAGGTCCCACCCATCTCAAAATGATACCATTCTTATGTGTGACACAAAATCAAAAAAAATCATACATCATTGCATAACCCATGTAATAAAAATGGGAATCATAAACATCATGTCATCGTAACATAATCCATATAAGATAAAAGGACATCATAAAAATAATTCCATCATAACATAATCAAATCAATGTAAAAATAGGTATAGAAACAGAACCCTATATTATCTTATATGGAAAATAATTTTGATAAAACATTTGAACTCCATTCTTGAGGAAAATATCCTTTCTACTTCAAAAACACTTTTCCTTTATTAACATGTCATACAATTCTAAACTAAAAGAAGTTGATTAAAAATAAACTTGAAAACTGGTAAAGGTAGCTTCTTGGAAATAATTTTTTAAAAATCAATTCATGCCGTATATGTTAAAAAAACATTCTTCTCGTATTTTTGTTGGAAAACTCAAAAAGAAACACGTACGAAAAACGACAAAAGATTCATTTCATATATTTTACTAAAAACTCACCGAAGGGTAAAATTGGATTTAAAAAATTGTAGGTGAATGGAAATAATATTACATATTTAGGAAACATTGATATGGATGATAAAATACACCCCCAGTAAATTCCAAAGAATAAAAAATCTCAGATTAAAATCATATTGTGATATTTCCTTTACCTTAGAGGTATGATTTGCTTCGTAAGTGTCCAAACCTCCTGTATAATGATTTAAATATTGTCATTGTATTATTCCAGAATCATACTCATTGTTATGATATCATATATGGTCATATTCTTAGCTTCTTATTAGTAATATTTCATTGTTACTTGTTATTCGGGTGTTTATTGCTTTTTGTTCTTATGCGTGTTTTGTCGAATAAATTATTATTCTTCTTTTAGGTTATAGATACCTCATTTACAGAATGGTATTATTGTAATATATATCATATTAATTCATTCAATTCATTTATATAATGTTTATTCAATGAAGATCATGTAGAACGAGTCGCATCAAATCGTGGAGATGGTAGGCCGTACGTACGCACGAGCGATGATATCGTTCCCATGATCGTTGAATTGTATTGGAGTGTATGTATACTATTTCAGAATCAATATCACTTTACAATAATCACATATAGTCATTATTTACTCCATTATACCCATCCAAGTAAGGTGGTGGTGGAAAATAGATTACACCACGGCGTGGAGACGATATTCCGTACATACGCACGCACGATGATTTCATTTTCCATAGGATGGATAGATGGTGAAATAGGGTTGTTTCATACTTATAATAAAATATCAGTATATGAATGATACTGATGTTATTACATCATAATGAAAAAACTAAATAAGAAGAAGTTGAAGAAGAAATAAAGTTGAAAGAATCGGAAACAGACATTACCTCTTCTTTAAAGCACTTCTATGAGACCTCCTTTTAGGGCACTAAAATTGGTCTTTGAAGAAGACCATGATATCTAGGATGTTTTCTAGGGAAGTGGAGAAGAGAATTAGGCAGGGGTTGGCCGAGCATGAAGGATCAATGTGGTGTGAGGAAGAGAGGGAGGAGATGCCCTTTTATAAGGGAGGAGAGGGGAACCTTTGGAAAAACTAAAAATATTATTTTTTTATAAAGTCATATTCGGTTTTAAATAGCTCCAAATTGATTTATTTTGAAGCTAAGGTGGTTATGGGTCGAAAGACTCTCATCCAATTGAATTTAGACAAGTTTATGTTCCTATTTTAAACTTATCATTTAGATTTAACCTTAAGTTAAATAATTTTACTTTTACCGTGTCTTTTTGTGTTCTTACACTATAAGGTTAATAAACTTACTATAACAAGACAAAAGAACCCCAAGTTGTTTATTATTAATATATATAACCTTATATAAGTCATTTTGCCGAACCATAGATTTTTAAGAATAAAATAAGAATTAATAATATAATATTAGTTTTAAAAACTATTTTATGTCAATTTGACACTATTTAGTAATTGATTTTTGTGAAACTCATAAAAGAATGATTAATTCGATCAAAGTTAATTAAATCAATAATAACATGTCATATTAACGTATAAAATTAGTGGAAATCATAAAAAGTCTCCAATTATATTTATTTGGGTATTTATAAAATAAATTATGTCAATATTTCATTAATAAGATAATTACTACATCATCATTGTGTCATAAATAAATTAAAGTATTTTATGTCTAAAAATTAAAAATAAAATATCATTATGTAGGAAATAATTTTATATTTATAATGAATATTTACAGTCAAATTTATCTTATGTATAACCCTATATTAAAAATTATTTACGTATTAAACTTTGATTTTATTTATTTTAACCCTTCTTTAAATAAATTAAATAAAATGTTCTAATCTAATCCAAGTGGGCCTAAATGGTAATATTTTATTTTTAAGGTTGTTTTTGGTCGAATTAAAATTATCAAATATAATTAGGACATGTGTTAGGGTAGTAATAATATCATTTTTACTCTTAATTACCCTATTTAATTTTAACTGTGATAAATAAATGTAAAAAGTTACTATTCACCAAAAACTATTTTCATCTCATTGAACCAAATTTTACTTACTGACATCAACCGTGTCTCTCGGTTTTTTGAAATTCCACTCACAGAAGTGGTAAAATTATGTTTTATATAAATTTTCAAATTCTCTTAGGAGGTGGGTAAAAGACGGTGAAAAGTTCAATAAAATTTTTATATATCTAAAATTATTAAAAAATTATTCCAATGAATTACATTGAAATGATATAGGTATTATGTATCAATTTTGACCTAAAATAAATTTAAATAAAATAAATAATTATTTAAATAAAAATTCGGGTTTTAAATAGAAACCTATTGTTTTCACTATTCATCAAAAATTGAATGTTTTCAGAAATATACCAAAATTTTACCCTAGGCTAATTTCGATATTCCAAATCCAAAAATGAAGTCAATTTTGAAAAATAAAATTTATAAAATTTCAAAAAGTGGTTATTACTATTCATAATGGCTAGTTTTAATAATATTTTAATAGCATATCGTTGTTTAGTGAAACTCGGTATTGCGTACGATGCAAGCTATTGAGGAAGGCCGCGTTTGCGTGTAAAGCATGCCAAGCTAGTGTTGTGTGTAGTGAAAGATTCCTTTGATGATTTATATAAAACAAAATATTTCTTATAAAAGTCTCAGGTGTTACAGGAACTGCTTAAAATCACGTATATCCACAAATGATAATAATGAATGGATCCTTATACATGAGTTTGTATAATTATCACAAAATTTAGAATGTGTACATAAAAAATAATAGATAACATCATTTGTGTAAAATGAATGATAGAGCATCCTGAAGTAATAATGGATTTTTGGTTGTAATCATGTACCTTATGACTATTGGTGTCCTTCACCTGATCTTAATGTCTTGGATAACCAAATTACCTTCAGTAATTTGTATTTTAGGAAACAATTATTCCTTTAATTGATTTATTATAAACATATTTAGTTCATTCATTAAAATTTTTATTAAACAAGAGGTTAATTTTCATTTTCCGTGAGGGTTTGTTTCTTTGGTTTTCATGATTAGTTTACTTATATACATGTAATGGTAAACACGTAGGATGAGAATAGTTGGTCAAAGTTGAATTTGTATGTTATTATTGAACATCCAAAATATTACATGTTTATAAATTTTATTTGGTTATTTAAAGTGAAGATTAACCATTATAAAAAACCTTAATGATAACTGTTTTGGTTAATTGGTGGGTTTTTATCACATCAAACTCATTTTTCTTTATAATGTGTAAAAAAGATTTAAGAACCTAGATTATTAATCATACATTTATTATAGTCTGTTTCGACCATATAAATGGTTTCATGGAATGAATTTAACATGGTAAGCGTAATTGAAAACATGTCATCCACGAATGTGATAAATTAAAAAATCATTGAAATCATTTCCATTTCTAAAATAAAATGACGGGGATTGAGAAATGATGATGAATTATTCAATTATCATAAAAACATTCTATTAAATGTATGGTAATATATTTATCATAACGTTTTGGTGAAATTAGGTAAGGAAAGAACAAGAAAGAACAGAACTGTAATGAAAATCAAAGAAATGAAAAGGGGAATTTACCTTTTGAATATATCTTCCTTGAGAAACACTTTAGGGGGGAGGATTTTGTAATTTGAAGAGACCAAGGGATGTTGTACATGGAAGAGGGTATTAGGGAGGGATTTTAGTAGAATTTTTTATAGGAACAAGCCATGAGAGGATTGAGGATAAGAGGGGGGAGGGTTAGGGTGGTTTTTATAGTGGTGAAGAGGAGGGGTTTCCCTTTATTTTAATCATTAGTTTAATATTTTTTCTCCAGACAATGAATTGTTTTGAATCTTATGACCAAATATAGTAATGATATCATTTAATTTCAAACCAAGGGTTCTAAAATCATATATTATTCTAGGAATATTGTATTTAACTCATAATGTACATATATGGAAAATTAGTGTATTTTATTATTCATCGAAAATTCAGGTTCTTTCGAAAAATAACAAAAATTCACCATAAAATATTTTCAACATGTGGAATTCAAAAATGAATAACATTTTTCAAAAATAATTTTCAAAATATGATAAATATAATTTTTAATTAAAATGATAATTAACTTGAAAAATAGAAATTTAAAAATTAAAACTGCTTTTCTAAAATTTTGAAAAATTAATTAAGGTCTAATAAATTTATCATATGATCTTAATACATCAAAATAATACTTTCTGAACTAATTTTTTGAAAATAAATTTCATTTTAATTTAATAAAATAATAATTAAATTTTTATTAGTTTTTCATGATTTACAAAATTAACTATAATTTTTAAAATATTAATTTATTTATACTGTGATATAATTATATCATAGAATCACTTAGTATATGGATGAATTTTATTTATACGTTGATTGGTGAGGTTACTATTAAATAGGCTAGTTTACTATTCAGAAGGGTCACATTACTATTCGATAGGTCGAGTTACTATTTCATCGGTAAATGTTCTTTAACATCAAGAGATACCTTTTACATCACTAATTATACTTTTATAAATTTTTTATTATGTCATATAAGTAATTTTATATTATTTTACTATAAGACATAATTTTAGGAAGAGAATTAAATTAATTAAACATTGGTTCATTACAAAATTCATGAGGAGACTTTCATATTAATGTTTTAAAGGAGGATTCCCACATAATGTTTAAGAGATTGATGTGAATTGATCTGAATGAATAAAAGGATTATTTGATTGATAAATAGTATAAAATTTTATACATGGATTCAAAATTATAGGGAAATATTGGACAATGTTGTGTAGACCTGAAATATGATGGGAGACCACTTAAAGGATCTCATTAGGGAAATTTTTTTGTGAAGGTAACCTCCATTGAATGGTAATTATATAGGGTTCTACATGCCAACTCTTATAATTTTTTTTGTAATGGCCTTGATATCTTGATTATGGCTTTATGTAATTTTGTAACCTAAATTTTCATTGTATCAAACTATCCCTAAAATGTTTTTTTTCAAAATACTAAATTTTATTTAAATGTCAGTTAAAATAATATTATGTTAAGGATACCAACCAAGACATTCATCACATGTTAGTCATGGGATATCTACCAAAGTACCTGATTCAATATTGGTATAAAATATCATATTCCCTCTTTTGAGTATGATTTTACCTCTAATGTACTCTATTTGGATAATGGGATATCCTATCACTTACCATTTAATCTAATGATTAATTAATAATTGCCTAATTCATTATAGGGCCATAACATACCGACCCATCACATAATCATTATCCAATAATATGTATCCCACATGATCATGAAGGCATTTATTATTCTAGAATAACCTAACTCATTGAAAAAATGGGGTTCATTCATATTTCATCAAAATAAACATAAATTACATTTTCAAATAATAAGGATGGAATCATAGAATCATATTCCCAATTAAACACAAGTAATATCAGGGGATGTTATCTTAGAATAGAAATACATTTTTAGGATCACTAGAACCTTTCTTGAGAAAATACCCCTTTTATATCACTTTTTTAAAATGAAACTTTTTTTTCCAAAATTTTATTTAAAATAATTTCATTGAAAGTAACCATGGAATATTTAAATGAGGTATTTAAACTATTCAGTATTCATGTTGGTATGAAATTCAATTCATTTCATGTATATGAAAATGAAGATTACTTTCTATTTTTTGGAAAAAATTCAAATATATCTTGATTCGAAACTGAAAAATAATACAGCTTATAAATATTTTTTCAAAGAAAAAATATTGTGTAAAAACAAAAAATATTAGTAATAGGATAATAGTAAACATATTATTGGAATCATTTTTAACGAATTAAAGGACATATAAGAAAAATTTTCCAGACCAAATAGTAAAATAAATATTGTTTTCCTTAAAACATTTTTTAGGTCTCTTAATAACCTAAAGTGAAAAAAATGAAGGGAAAAAATATAATACATTTATGTTCTACTAGGTGAGATACCCTGAGAGAGTTTTGAATCATTGTATGAAAGATTTAAACAATTGCCCATATTAATCTTGATTCATTGTCAGAAAAAACACTATTCTTTCTCCTTCCCATTGCAATGTATGATAAAAAATTAAAGCAAGCACAAGAAATAGAAATTTTATTTGGTTCACTCTTACTAGGAAACTTCTAAGGATCATAAATTGGAAATGTTCCAATGTACCTAATCCACTAAAAGTGTACTATTGTTTACAATGTTCCGAGAAAACTCATTATCCCACCTAGTTTAAAACCTCTCACAATGTGAAAGCTCATTGCACCCTCAATTGATGGGTGCTCACCGATGTTTCTAAAAATACAATCACCGTTTAAAGACTTGAAGGTTCCTTCATTATCCAAAATGATTGTATATTCTTCTATATGTTGATTATCTATTGAATATCCACTTTTATTCACCAAATGAATACACATTTACTGAAGGAAAACTGGGAAACACTCCATCTTTTGTGCATCCCTACAATAATGGGAGTGGTTCTCCAAGCCTAGTGCACAAGTGTAACTAAACCACTTGTGTGACACTCCATTAATCAACTCAAAACATTGCTGACTCATACAATTTTCTGCCAAAACCAATATTGGCGCACAACTATTAATTGGTGTGCAACTTATGTATAATTTTATACTTGGGCACCAAAAACACCACATGCGCGCACCAACCCTCGACGTGATAGGAGATAAAGATCTCTCTAAATTTTTACCTTCACTCATAATGTGGAGGGGTATCTCTCTATTTATAGTCTTTTTTGGAACCCTATGTTTTGTACGTAAGTTTCTTCCCGATGCGCAAGTCCTGCCGCCTAAGCCTATGTAGCCCTAGTCACATTGCATGCCCAAACAAAAACATGGGTTACCATATTCCTCTTTCCATATTCTGATGTTATGATCCTTAAAAAATATGGTCTGCAACTTTCCTTGTCTCCAAGAAACCTGGTGTGCAATCCCCTATTCCCAAAACACTTTTCTCCATTTGTCGATTCTGAGGCCCGAAAATTTTGGAAAACAATGGAAAACGACACCACCTTGTCCTTGTTCTTTTTGTACCACCTCCAAATCGTCCCTTCCTTTTTCAAGATTATTTTTCAACATATATTTTCAATAATATCTCATGAACGTGATAACTCAACATGGAAACCCTCTTTGTCAACAAAGAAATCAGCTTTGTCGACAAACACAAACACCTCAAAAATGATTCAATGTTACCTTGATTCGTTTTTCCCAAAAATTCAAAAAAATAAATAGATGAGATTAAAATTCATTATATGTTTCTGAGAAATATCTTATTGTTTTATCATTGGAAATTTGGCATTAAAAACTCCATTAAAATGAGATTTTAATTTAATACCCTTTCCATAAATCCTTTTTTATTTTTAATTTATCTAAAATCATAATTAAAAAAATAAAATTTATTATATTTATATAGTATATCTACATTCATACCCATAATTATATATATGGTTTACTTGTAAATTTATAAATTGATTTCACCACAATTCTTATTAAAAATGTCAGTTCAATGTGTTATGTGTTTCCCTTTTCATGAAACTTTTGGTTTGATAGATTTCATCCTTTCACAAATATCACAGTTACAACTTCAAAAAAAATATACTCATCATATAATTTTTAAATATATTATTTATATCTATATTAATAAAAATTAAAACAATTTAGATGATGAAAAATCAATTACACTATTCATAGAGACAATAGTCTATATGTATGCTAAAATTTGGTCCTCATTTTCTAAAAAATAATAAAAGAATCATAAATAATATTTTATCATTAAGGATTCATTATTATATCATGAATATCATAAATATTTATTATATTTATTATTATAAACAATCATGAGATATGGTGATGGAAAATGAATCATATCACAGTGTGGAGGTGGTAGTCCATGCGTATACAAGGGAGATACATTCAATTCCCATTGGATGAAAAGAAAACAGAAAATGGTTACACCATAATAATAATAATTAAATTATAGCATATTAATGATACTAGATTAATCAGTTTATGGTGGATAAAATATTCTTAGATAATTTGGAAGAAGAAATGAAATTGAATGTACTCAATTAAGATTTATACCTCTTCATTGTGAAGTAACCATTGTATTGCACCTTATAAGTGAATGGATGGTATTATGAACTTCCTTGGACTTATAAGTCATGATAAAGGATGTTAGTGTGATATTAGGGTAGTAATTGTCTTAGATATATGGATAAATAATTTTGAATAAGGGGTAATAGGAGGAACCATTTTATAAGTTGGTGAGGCTCCCTTGGAATTACTTATAGTATTAACATATTACAAAATATGAATCATATTAATGTCACTCCAACTTTATTGATTAATTATTGAGTACGTTGATGATTATATATCCTCTCATAAATTATTTTACATGTTTAGTTTTTGTGGTAACCCATTTCTGTTAGTGTTGACCCACATATACCCTTTTTATGATTGTCATGGTATCAACGGTCTACACACTTTAGTGAAAATGAAATTAATTATAAGCATAAAATGGAAAAATAAGTTAATAATATTTTATATTCTATAAATTTTCCCAATAAACATTAAATATATATATTTTTATGAAGTTCAGTGATTCTAATAATATATTATTTAAAATAATTTTCCATTAAAGTCATTTTTCATGAGTATTAAAATGGTTAGACATTAATGAAAAAGTGATAGGAATTTCATTCAGAAAATGAAAACATCCCAAATATGTTATCTTTACCTAAAGTATTTATTTAAAATTGTATTTTATAAAATCTTATTTCTTTTAATATTTTTAAATTTATTTATTTTATTTTTATCACTTGAGATGTATTTTGTTGGAATAGCATAAGCATTTATGGTATATATTCCATCAATAAAATAAAATATAAATTTTCATGATAAAACATCATATATATTTTAAATAAATATTTATATATGAAAATTAACTCCTTTTATACCCACAGAAACAAATTAGAATTACTAAAACAAATAGAGTGTCAATTTGTATTTCTTAATTACATAAAATAATATTAATGTCATTATAAATGAAAATTGGAACAATGTTTTTATATCATCAATTATTTGATGTTTGTGGGAAAAAAACACGTCCAATGAAAATATTTGATGAGTTATAAAGATTTTTAAATCCTTATGAAATTATTTTTCATATTAATAACGCCTTATTCTTGTACCGTGTTAGAAACTACTAATAAGGATTACTATTTATTATTTCGTAATTATTGATAAACTATTTACAAAATACTGAAATACTGATTTAAATTATTGAATCCATTTTTCCTAATAAATTTTCTAAAAGTGGTAGAAATCCATTTTAATATAATCATTCAAAAGGCAATGAAATTAGGTTTAGACAACATAATGATTATGCATGAAACTATATTTATTGTTATCTTTTGACTAGTAAAAACTAGTTGGATAATGTTAAAATATTTTATTGACTATTATGTATATACATACCATTAATAGAATTCATAAATGGTGATTAATTTAATTTATTAATGTAATAACACATTTTTTATAGACTTTTTTTTTAGAAAAAAATATCTTATTTAAATTTAAGAGAACATTTAATTTGTAACCAATGTATTAAGTATATACAAGTGTAAAAATATACTTTCATAATTTATTTATTTCAATTAATATCATTTAATCCAATTTCTAGGTTACCAAAATCACATTAGGTGTTACTAATACAAAAGTATAGTATAGTTCGTTCAAATTTCATATCAATAAAGCTATCGAATACCTCATGAGAACTTATAAGGAACTATGTGTAAAATCATGGGGTGTTACACTAGTTATGAAATGTATCTATAATATTTTTTTTTCAAATACTACATATTATATATATATATATAGATAATGAAAAAAATGTTACTACTCTATATCTACAACATTATAAGAAATACATTCAATAAAGTATTTTACTGGAATATGCATGATGTTTGAAATGTTGAAATATTAATGGATATTATTTTCTGTGATTCTAATGGTACTAATCTATATAATTTATAAATATCGATAATATAAAAATAAATATATATTTCATTATATTTCATAGCGTACTGTTTTTGAATATTCAGTTTGCACATAATGGTTATGCTGATGTCAAGTTTATCAATACTAAAATTATTCTTGATATTATATATTTACCTAACCTTTACACTTCAATGTATTTGAATAAATTAAATATACTATGGGTATGATCATAATTTATTGATTATTTTCTACTACTTATCATAGATTGACTTAAAATTGCAAAACATCACATGCAAGGGATGTATATTTTTTAAAATTGAATTAAAATAGTTCTTCTTTACTGTACTACACATATTCTCTAAGAATATTAAATTTATTTCATATGATAAATCTTAAATTTAGCCTTGAACTAAACCTTATGGTAGTATTTTTTTTATTGTACTTATCAGTAGTTATCTTACGTAATGTAATTTTTCATCTTTTATTTTTTTCATACGTATGTATTTTCATATTACCCCTTTGTGATTTTTTTATTTTGGAATATTATTTGGTTTACCCTTAAATATTTTTATTTTAATTGATCTACTCTTATATAATCTTTAGATTACCCTTTTGATTGTTTCATTTTGTTATTTTCACCCATTTTGTAGAGTTTGTTCTAAAAATACCATTGTGGATAAAGTATTTGTGTTTTGATTAATTTGTTAATTGGAAAATTCAGGTAGAATTTGTATGATTGTTTTTTTGGGGAGAATTATTAGCAATGCATAGTGGAATATAATATATGGGAGGAAAGTTATCTTAGACAATAATTTTATATCTCATGTTCTTGTAGTATATATAAATACTAATTTAGTTTTCTAAATTTCTTTATCTCAATAAAATTTATCTATTTTTTAGTTTCTTGTTATTTTGTATTATTATAAAGTGGTATACTATTGGGTCATTTTAGTAAAATTATAACTTATAGATATGTTATATTATTATGTAATAACAAAATCTTTTTTTAAAATTAACTTCATGTTTTAATTTTTTTTCTTTGTATTTTTTATAGACCAAACATTTGAAGCACATGTTGGAGTGAGATAATTTGGATCTATATATTTTCCAAAATATCTCAAAAATACATGAACTATATATAATGAAATATATAATAAACTTACTAGGTTTGTTAAATGTTCAAATAAATATGAATTATATCATTGGGATTTTGTCACCCAAACAACTAAAAATTCATTTTGAAGATTCTAGGAATGGATAATGATAAGGTTATAATATGATATTTTATTTATATTTGAGAGTGTCACTATTATAGTTAATATATATCTACCATTGGTATTTATGTTGATTTTGAACATATATAATCTATGAGGGCTATGTTTCCATTATAAAATATCAAATTTTTTCATTTTTGTATTTTTTTATCAAAAGGATTTGAGAAAATTTTGGGATTAGAATTTGGTTACTTTTAATCATTAATCATAAAAGATGGACATTTTACAAATGAAGATGATTGAAGATGACTTTGGGGATAGAGTTTCTATTGTTAAAATATATTAAATATTTATAGTTCTGGAAATATAACTTCCAATTCATTATATTGATGAATTTACAAGGTTATTAGGACACATATTGTAAGAACCTTGAATTTGATTTAGGTATGTTTGCATTTTCTGGTTTTTTTTGAGAAAAAAGTGGAATTTCGAAAAAATTGCAAAGTACACGCCGTGTACAATATGAGTACATGCCATGTAATAGGTTTCCACGGGTAGCCATGTGCTGTCCATGTAGTGGCCACACACACAGCCGTGTGGGGGTGACTTAGAGGCTGCCTAATGTGGAGTATGAAAGTGGAAACTACATACTGTGTATGTTTTTACATTAAATGGACCGGGGTCACTTCTAGTCAAAACAACACCCTTCTTCCAGGTCTCATTCATCTGAGAGAACCCGTACAGATACGATATTTCTCTGAGCCCCCGATCCTCTGTCTGATCTCCAATTCGACCGCTGTCAATTTCGTTGGGATCACCTTGGTAAGCACTTCCTTTTTCTTGAGCTTTGTTTCATGATTCATCTTCTTTCTCACGTTTTCCAATGTTGAAATTTTTAGATCTTTTTGTATATCTTCGGTGTTATAGGGTGATTTAATCTTCGTGGTTCACGTCTATCCTTCCTACAACACTATGGTAGGTGATTTGTGCCTTTCTGTTGAAATTCTTTGAGTATAATGTGAAATTTTGACAAATACCCTTGAACGAGGTATTGTGTGTTTACCTTTGTAAACCTGTTGAGTGCCTACCATGATTGTATTCTTGTGTAGAGGTTAATTGGATATTAATTTGATTGATTTCTATTATTTGGATGTGTTTCCCATGCATGTTCTCTTTATGACTGTTGGTCTCCTTAGTATGTTTGGCTGCCATTCGTATTTTCTGTGCCTAGTTCTATAGGGTGGAGTGTTTGTATTATGACATGCTTCATATGCTCTAGACTAATTATCCATGTAGTTATGTAGGATTACCTTCACCATATTGCTTTTCTATGCACATTTTCTTTACACAGGGCTGTGAGAGCTAGGTGTAGTATACTATAAAGGGAATTGACCAAGTGAGCTTCCTCAGAGAGTCTTTGAGCACTTTAGTCTATAAGGGGAATTGACCGATTGAGCTTCCTTAGAGATTCTTGAAACACTTTAGGCTATAAGGGTAATTGTCCGATTGAGCTTCCTTAGAGAGTCTATGACTACTTGGGGATATTAAGGGAATTGACTGTGTGAGCTTCCTTATAGAGTCATTGACTAATTTCGACTGTAAGGGGAATTGACCATGTGAGATTCATCAGAGAGTCTTTAAATTACTTTTGACTATAAGGGGAATCAACTGTGAGTGCTTCCTATGAGAGTACTTATATATTCTAATGACTGAACCAGATAGGATAAGCCATGTGTACTTTCTAGAGGGTTACCTTGCTTGATTAGATTCTTATTTGATATGTGGTACTATTTATTGGTGAGTACTTTCTTATTACTGAATCTCAGATTATTACCTTCATATATAACGATTGACTGTTAGGCACAGAACATTGGCTTATTTCCTTCTAGGATTTAGTCTCACACCTAGTTTGGGTCATGCTTGTGGGCCCAAACAGATTGTATTGTTGTAGGTATAGATAAGGGAAATATCCCTTCTACTTAAGGTTCTTAATTGATTGTGGAGATGGGGACCATGGGAAAAAGCTATGGTTTGCGAGGATGATGAGTTATTTACTTGATTTATTTTGTATTTGATTTAGTACTGCTGTATTCTAACATTGTGATCTGTTTGGATGCTTTCCTTGACATATGTATCATGCATCATTCATATATATAAATATATGTGTGTGTCTGTATGCTCTAGTTTATTATTTTCCAGTCCTTCAATTTTTACTTTGGTATGAATTATTACTGCTTCTCCAATTGCTGTTGTTTTTCGTCCGTTGTGTTACTCTATCAAGGAGGGAATATTTTCCCCACTATCACACACAAGGCCCTCGGTGCTAGTCGGCATCCTCTGGCATTCGGGGAAATGCGCTTGAGGCCATGTGACCAACTGGGTATGTGGCACCTCGGGGTGGCTTTCAGAACCAGGACGATACAAAGTGGTATCAGAGGACTTCTTTTCTCTTGACTTATTGTTTGGAGCCATTATCTAGGGATATGAGCATATAGTTACTTGGTAATAAACTGTGCCCAGAAGTAGCTAACCTGTGTACAGGTAAAATCCAATCTACCTCATTTAAGGCAATTTTTCTAGTTTTTCAACTTTACGGTTGATTTTATTTTCACCGTTGGGTGACTCACAAGATTTTTACTATTACTATTGATGTTATTGTGGTTCTATTTCTATCGCATCCCGATGAGATGAGGGTATTCCATCTCATGCATCATATACTCACTTGTTATAAATGACATGTCATGCATTTTTTCCATGTCATTTAGGGTGCATTAGCGATTTTATGTTGTTCTTATCGGTGTTGTGTAGAATATGCATGCTGTTCTGATAGATGCCATGAAAAAATACCTGCATTTTTTAGAGCATTGATTGTGTAAGGTTTTTCTTGAATGAATTCCATAATTTGGTTCATGAGGTGTCATGGGCCCACATGGACCATAATTTGGTGGATCATTTCACTATTATATTTTTTATAACATGTATAAGATGCCAAGATTTCATTTGGTGGGAGTATGGTCCCTCAAAGATCTGAATTTGGCACTTAAGGGACTGTTTCAATGATTTTCTAGGTTCTGGTGTAGTTTCTGAGGCTAACTATCCAGAATAACCCAGAATACATGTCATGTAGTTTTTACTACACCCCATGTGTGGTTTTGTTCGAAAAGAAATTTGTTTCTTAAGTACACATCTTGTACCGTATGTACACTCCGTGTAGTCTCTAATAATGTCATAGGTCATGTGGGCAGAGACACGGGATAGGGAAATTCTCGTGGGAACACACTATGTACTAGTTATACACGTCGTGTGTCTAGAACCTGCGTTAACTTATGGGAATAACGACACAGATGGATAAAATATTAGGTTTTACACACCATGTTAGTCTTGAACATGCCATGTAGTGTGATCCTAGTGTCTGGCCATGGAATTACAAACACAGGTCGGCGAAATAATCTAAGTACACGCCGTGTTCATCTAGAACACGCCATGTAGTGTGATCCTTGTAATGGGTCTTGTAGCTAACAACACAGGTTCATGATGTTTGTCTAGTATACTCCATGTCTTTAAAAACACACCGTGTAGTCTTGTTCCTTGAGAAACCATGTGGTTTATTCATAAAATGGAACTCAGGTAGGAAAAAAGGATCTGCGTACATTCCATATAGTGTACATACAGACCGAGTATACATGTTTTGTAAAACATGAAGACTTACTTTTTCTTATTCCCTACTTGTGTTTCTAACTTTCAGTCCTTGATAATATTGTTCTAAGGTGTGCGCTTGACCATCCAAAGTCATGCCACCGAGACGTCCTCCAGTTGTATGCCAGTTGGTAGGTGGTGATGAGACACCAGACATGGCAGATGAGGGACTTCTAGCGGATCCTCCTTTTATGCCAACCCTGGAACCATCAATTGTACCTGACATAGGTGATGATGCACAGTTAAGAGAGGTTTTCATGGGGATGATGCAGACCTTTCTGGGAGCACTACCTCCTTCCCCGTCGATGACTGAATTAACGTTGGTCTTTCAGTAGTATCATCCTCCCACTCTCTCAGGGTATGGGTGATTCTAGGCCACTGATTCATGGTTAGAATCCACATTGACAATCTTCGAGCATATATAGATACCTCCAAATAGTAGGGTGAAACTCACAACATACATTCTTTGATACTCTACCAAGAGGTTGTGGGATGTGATCTCACAGGCGAGATACTAGCAAAATATGGCTTGGGATGAGTTTTAGCACATATTCTATGATTAACTTTTAAATTCATGGAAGTTTGAGGATGGTCTCTGGTAGGATGTGTAATCCCATGTGAACATCTTCAGGTTGACTTAGATATCCTCTATGGTCAACCGGGAACAAATTACAGAGCATAACATGAGAGATTCTTGAGTTGTGATCCATGTCGGTTCGGCCTCCGGATTTAGTATTCCTCCTCTTGATAGAAAGAATTTCCACCGGGATACTACACATGTAGATCAGAGTAGGACGGATGCATCTTTTGGTAGCCAGGTGGTGTGATACCAGTGTAGAAAGAGTGGGCATAAGAAGCCACATTTCCTGAGAGACCGAGTGGAGAGTCGATCTTGCAGCAAGATGGGTCACCTTCCGTGTTTTTGTCAGACCTTCTCACCAGAAACTGGTTAAAGGGGTTCTTCGATGAATCCTCAGTCAATAGAAGTTCCATCAGTTTCTCACATGTCTGGTAACTAGAGATCTTTTATCCCTTCAGGCCGAGGTGCATGTCGTGGTCATGACAGTCGGTCTCCAGTCTTTCAGCGACAACAGGGTGGATCAGCTCTGGGTGGTCAGGCAGGGTCATAGGGCCATGGTGTAGGCCAAACTTTTGTAGTGGAGTAGAACCAATAGGAGCATGATCCCAGACCCTCTACAGTTTGATGTATGATCTTAGTAGCCTTAGTTTTAGATTCTTCTCTTTTAGATACATGGGCTTCCCATAGCTTTATATTAGTATCTATCGTGGAGAGCCTTGGTTTCTGCATCTTTTCTTCTATAGATACATGAAGCTAGAGACTCCATTGGGGACAAGAATGGGTAGTGTACGTTAGTTTAGGGAGTTCCCCCTAGAGGTTGGTGGGTGTCACTTTTTATGGGACCTCTATGTCATAGAGATGACATGGTATGATTTCATTCTCGGGATGGACTAGTTAGTTCCCTTCTAGGTAGTCATCAACTGTTATGGTCGTAGGGTGAGTTTCACATCACCAAAGGGTAGATCATTTCTTCATAGGGGAGAGTGGGATGTCCCGACGAATAGAGAAGGACCTGAGCATCATGGGCTGGGAGGAGTTACAGCCCAGATTCTTAGTCTATACTTGGATGGCCAATGGACTACACATTTAGAATATCCTCTATTGGTGGGTCATTTCAGGGACGTCTTCCCAGAGGACTTTTCAGGTTTTCCTATGAAGGGAGAGGTAGAATTTTCTATTGATCTCATTCCAGGAGCACCACCGATATCCATTCCTCCTTATAGGATGGCTACACAAGAGTTACAGGAGCTCAAGAAGTAGTTGAGGGAGTGGTAGGCAAAGGGTTTGTCCGACCCATTTCATCTCCTTGGGGTTTGCCTATCCTATTTTTGAAGAAGACAGATGATACCCTCAGGCTTTGTGTAGACTATCGAAAGTTGAACCAGTTGACTGTCAAGAACTGATATCCCTTGCCTAAGATTGATGATATCTTTAATCATCTTTGAGGATCCTGGGTGTTCTTGATGTTTGACCAGAGATCTGATTACAATAAGTTGTGAGTTAGACCATTTGATATACCTCTCATAGCCTTCCTGAGCTGGTATAGTCTATACAAGTATATGTTTATACCATTCGGTCTTACGAACACACAGACAGTTTTCATGGAACTCATGAACCGAGTGTTCCATCCATACTTGGATTCTTTTGTGGTGTTCTTATTGGATGATATCTTTTTTTATTCTCACACTCAACCCAAAAATTATACCCACCTTGAGATCATTTTGAGTAAACTGAGAGTGCATCAGTTATTTGAAAAGCTCTCAAAATTCCACTTCTGGATAGATCAAATTCACTAATTGTGTCATGTTATCAAAGAGACAAGAGTATCAGCCTAACCAGGGAATGTGAGAGCATTAGTTTCATTGGAGAAGCTGAAGAATGTCTTTGAGGTGAGAAATTTTCTATAGATGGCTGGATACTAAAGACATTTCATACAGTACATTTCATGCATAGAAGCATCGCTAATGGGCCAGACTAAGAAGGGTGAAAAGTTCATGCGGTTAGATTCTTGTGAGTCAGCCTTTCAGGAGCTAAAGAGGAGGTTGACGTCAGCACTGATACTAGTATTTCCAGAGCCGTGAAGAGCTATAATGATTACTGTGATTCATCAGGTTTCGGGCTGGGATCTATGCTTACACAAGGAGATAGAGTCATTGTTCACAGATCTAGGAAGTTGCGTCCACATGAGAGGAATTACCCGATGGATGATCTTGAGTTCACAGCAATTGTTCATGAATTATGTTGTTGGACAAATTATCTATTAGGAGATCATTTTGTGGTTTTCACTGACAAAAAAAATCTAATGTACATTTTCACTTAGCATGACTAGAATTTGAGACAGCAAAGGTGGGTTGAGTACCTTCATCATTTTGACTTTGATCTTGCCTATACGTCGGGGAAGGGCAACGTAGTGGCTGATGCACTAAGTTTGAGGACTTTGATACAGTCAGTTCAGGAGACCAGCAGTGAGTGGTAGCTTTTTTCTCTATTCTCTAAGATACATTGGGAGGTGCACAACAGACAAGGGTAGACATTTATTTTTTTCTGTAGTTGTCACCTCTACTGTTCTAGATCGAGTTCGAATGAGGTAGCTATCAGATTCTGAAGGCCTATTCCTATGAGATAGCATGTCAGGAGAGGACCCTATTCCAAGATTAACCATAGGCAAGGATGAGATCTTTTATTTCTAGGGGTGCATATGGGTTCCAGAAGACATACGCGAGGATCTAATGCAGGAATTTCATTCCTCAGATTGGGCAGTTCATCCTGGTGTTACCAAAACGTATTGTGATCTACACCATCAGAATTGGTGGCCAGATATGAAGAGAGATGTATCTGGTTTTTTCATGAAGTGTTCCCCATGTCAGCTGGTGAAGGAGGAGCATCAGTGACCAGAAAGTCTTTTACCACAGTTACCCATTCTAGAGTGGAAGTGGAATGATGTCATGAAGTATTTCATGACAGGTTTACCGAGGTTTCCTAAAGGGAATGATGTATTTTGGGTTTTAATTGACATACTCATGAAGGTTTCCCACTTCATTCCAATCAAGGAGACCTTATGTGTTGATGATCAGGGACAGTGGTACATCTGTGAGATCATACATCTGCCTGGATTTCCACACTCCATTTTTTTAGATAGAGGCTCCAGTTTTAGTTCTCCGGTATGGCAAGGGCTTCAGATGGATTTGGGTACACAGGTACTTTTGAGTACAACTTGCAACCCCCAGATAAATGGACAATCCAAGGGTAGATTCAGGTACTTGAGGACATGAATCGAGCATGCATCAAGGATTTTTCAGGTTCTTAGGAGAATCACATACCTCTTGTGGACTTTTCCAAGAATAATAGTTTTCAAGAAACTATTCAGATGGTACGTTTTGAGGCTTTGTATGGTAGGCCATGGCGATCACCCTTATGTTGGCTGGAGGCAGGAGAGGAAGCTTTGATGGGAACTTATAGCGACTCGAGCGTTTTACATAAAACATTTCATGATTTTAAGCATAATTAATCATCAGAGTACAAGCCAAGGATCATTATGTCTACTGTCTTGGAAGACTAGGTCCATATAACATAAAACATGGGTCTAAAAAACATCTATTTTCAATCTCCATAATGCTCTTCTAACTTCCATTATGCACTTGCATCTGCATAGGGTACCATGGGGAACACATGAACAAAGGGATGAGCTAAAAATCCCAGTAAGGGAATGAACATAATGATACATCTCAAGCACATGAGTTAGGTGGTAAGATATAATGATATCCAAAGCATGAAACTTTTAAAATCATTTAATATAAGCATGGGATCATATAAACATTGAATCATTTAAATCTGAAAGAATAATAAAAAATTTCATTAGTACGAGTCAAGGCTAACCGCCAATCCCATTTCCCATTTCAGTACGTATCAATTCTAAAATCCAATCCTGTTTCACATCATATCTCATGAGACTTATCCTTACCCAATGCACTGAAGCGCTATATGGGCACACCCATCTCAAAATTTTCATGAATATTCTTGCCACATAAATATACTTACTACATATACAATCATATATAATCAACAATACACAAACATAAGGGTACACATGGAAATCATTTGGTACAACAATCATGACATAAATCATAACCAATAGGCGTATCATGGAAGTGTCAATGTAAAGAATGAATTACCATATTTTACTATTCATCAACATTTCATGTATTTTAGAAAAATCTCAAAATTTCACCCTGAAATTTTTTCGACGTGTAGAATCCAAAAATGAAGTCCATTTTTTATAATTTTTTTTCTAAATATTATTATTTTAATATTTAATTAAAATCATAAATTATTATCAAAAACCAGTTTTAAAACACATATTAACTCATTCTAAAATATATGTATATCATACTTCCATCATGAATATTATTTTTATACCACTAAATGTGAAGTTACTATTCATTAGGGTATATAACTATTCATAAGGGCATGTTAATATTCCTTAGGGTATGTTACTATGAACCAAAAATTAATTTTTCCTTATCAGACTCTAGATAACATATTGATTACAACCATGTCTACTGGATTTTTGAAATTCCAAACATAGAAGTGATGAAAAAATGATTAAAGGTCACTAAGCACTTAATAGTTTATTATGTTTTGTTTTCATAATTATGTGAAGGGAATTTCCATTGAAAAAAATTGGGTCATTACATTCTTCCCCCATTAATAAATTTCTCCCTTGAAATTTCATTTTACATTCTAGGCCAAAATAGTTGTGGGTACTTTTTCTTCATTGCTTCCTCCAATTCCCATGTTGATTTTTTGTACTTATGGTTTCTCCATAGTACCTTGACCAAATAGGTAGTCTTGTTGCAAATAACATTGTCTCTACGATCCTAGATCTTCACTGGTTTCTCCTCGAAAGAGAGATCATCCTCCAACGGTACCACCTCCGAAGAGAGTACTTGTGAAGGGTATAGTATGTACTTCATTAAGAGGTATACATGGAAGACATCATGTACTTTTGATATGGTAGGTGTAAGTTCCAGTCGATAGGACACAACTCTGACTCGGTCAAGGATTTCGAAGGGGCTGATATACATGGGACTTAACATCCTTTTCCTCCCAAACCTCATGAACTTTTTCCTTGGATATATGCATAGAAATACAATGTCTCAAACTTCGAACTCAAGGTTTCTTTGATGGTTATCTGTATAACTCTTCTGTCAACTTTGGGCTGGCTTGACATGCTGCTGAATGTTTTCACCTTCTCCACCATTTCTTCTACCATTTCATGTCCTAGAAGCATAAGATCACCAACTTCATCCCAACATGCCAGTGTTCTGCCCCTTTTCTCATAAAGAGTTTCATATCGTTCCATTCAAATGCTCAATTGGAAACTATTATTGTAGGAGAATTAAACCAGTGGATGATGTTGGTCCCATCCTCCTTTTAATTCCATAGAACATGCTCTTAAAATGTCTTCTAGTGTCTGAATAGTTTTCTCAGATTGGCCATCAGTTTGAAGATGATAGGCCATAATGAAGTTCAATTCAGAGCTCAGAGCATGCTGGAGACTTTCCCCAAACATCGATGTGAATCTTGGATCACAATCAGATATAATAGAAAGTGGTACTCCATGTAGCCTAACAACTTATTTTATATAAATCTGTGCAAGTTGATCCAATGAGAAGTCCTCTTGAACCGTAATAAAGTGAGATATCTTTTTATGATGATCCACAATGACCCATATATCATTACTTTCTATAGATGTCTTTCGATGTCCGGTGACAAAGTCCATAGAAATGTTCTCCCCCTTCCATGCTGGTATGGGTAGTGGTTGCATCATCCCCTTAGAATTTTTTCTCTCAGTCTTCACTTGCTGACATATGGGGCACTTTGATGTATATTCGGTAATCTCCCTTTTCATATTGTTTCACCAAAAGTTTTCTCAGAGATCTCGATACATCTTTGTGCTCCCTAGGGGGGTAGAAAAGGTCGAGCTATGTGAATCACTCAATATCTCCTTCTTTATCTTTGGATCTGATGGTACACATAATCATGTACCAAATCATACAACTCCTTCCTCATCAATTTTGAAATTGGAGGATTTCCCATTTTTAACACCTTCCCCCATTTTCTGAATTTCATCATCATTTCTTTGAGCATCCATTATTTTCTCCAAGAGGGATGGTTGAGGAATCGTTTGATAAAGGATTGATGATGTTACTCACTTAAGGATTCCCATGTCCATCCTTTGCAAAACTAAGAATATTAGATCCTTTTTAAATCTCATCATTGATAAAGATGCAGGATCCTTTCTTCTTAGAGCATCTGCCACCTTATTTTCCTTACCAAGATGGTAGTGGATTGAGCAGTCATAATACTTGATGAGCTCTCTCCATCTTTGATAGTGCTTATTATGCTCTTTTGGTGTGAATATATATTTGAAGCTCTTGTGGTCAGTATATATCTCACATTGTTTCCATAGATATAATGCCGCCAGATTTTCAACGCAAATATCATAGCTTCCAACTCAAGAACATGTGTGGGATAGTTTTTCTCATATATTTTCAACTGACTTGAGGCATAGGCTATCACATTATCATTTTTCATTATCACACAGCCTAAGACCTTCTTATATGCATCACTATACACCAGAAAGTGTTATCCACTTGAAGGGAGTGTGAGTACCGGCGCAGTGATAAGCCTCTTTTTTAACCCCATGAAATAGTCTTCATATTCTTCTGTCCAGATGAACTTAAATCCCTTCCATGTCAGCTTTGTCATTGGTTTTTACAATCATGAAAAGTTCTTCATGAATCGTCGATAATACCCAGCTAGACCTAAAAAGATGCGGATCTCCATTATAGAAGTTGGCATTGGACACTCTTCAATTGCCTTTGTCTTGGAAGGGTCCATAGATATCCCTTTTTGGTGATAACATGACCCAAGAAAGATAATTCCTCCATCCAGAACTCACATTTACTATACTTTTCATAAAACTTATCCCTTCACAATGTTTTTAACACAGTTTCCAAATTCACTTAATGTTCCTCCTTTATCATGGATTATATCAGAATATCATCAATAAATACCACCAAAAATTTGCCTAAGTAATCTCTAAAGACTCTATTCATTAAATCCATGAAATGTTATGGATTATTAATGAGTCTGAAGGCCAATTATATGAAATCATAGTGTCCATACCTCGTTTGAAAGGAAGTATTGGGAATATCTTCTTTTTTACCTTTAGTTGGTAATATCCCGACCAAAGGTCCACCTTAGTGAAATAACTAGCCTCACGAAGCTGATTAAACAAATAATCTATCTGCGGAAGGGTATACCTATTATTTATTGTGATTTTATTGAGCGCACGATATCAATGCAAAGGAGCATCGATAAATCCTTCTTCTTGACAAAGAGGACTGGAGCACCCCATGGTGAAGCACTTAGGCGAATAAAACCCTTCACCATATTCTCCTGTAACTATTTATTCATCTCTTCCAACTCTACGGTGGCCATTCTGTAAGGTGTATTTGAGATTGGCCGAGATCCAGGGATTAGTTTAATTGAGAACTCAACCTATCGTCAAGGGGAAGATTAGGAAACTCTTCAGGTAATACATCAGTGTAAGCCCTCACGATGGGAATGTCTTCAAGCAAGATTCTCTCCTTTGTCCCAATCATTTGAGCTAGATTTTCATGCTCATAAGGTAGAAATCTCCACACATGAGATGATTATTTGAAAGGAGAATAATCTTCCTCATTGTACATAAAATGAATCAGAGGATGCTTTGAGATATGATGAGTGATCTACCTTTCCCAGAAGTTGATATTGGCTTTGTATAATGACATCCAACCCATGCGTAGGATAGAGTCCAACTCCACCAATGAAAGTATGACATGATTTTCTTAGAGGTTCATTCAACAAAAATTAACTAGGGAGGAGTTATAAACCATGGATGCAATAATTTCCCCATTCACTGTTCTCAAAGATAACTTTTCCTCCAAATTTTGAGGTGGTGTTTCAATAGTTCTACTAAACTTGCAAGATATGAAAGAATGAATAGAACCAGAATCAAATAGTACGTTCTCTATTCTTGAATGAATAACATGTATACCTATCACCACATCATTTTCCTACTCCACCTCAATAGTAGTGATAGCATAATCCCTTCTTTGTTGCCTTGGAAGTTGTTGCTAATTGCCTCTGACAACACCCGGCTTAGGGAAATTGTTCGCATAATTCCCAAGCTCCTTGCAGTTATGACATTACACTACAGGATAAGTGTTGATCTAAACCATCCTTTATTCTTCAACTTTAGTGGGAGTTTACGTATCCCTTGGGTAGTTTTTGGCCAGATAACCAAACTTTCTTTATTTGAAGCAATTATTGGTTCCCTTGAGGAAGTCTCCAAGAAGCTTCTTCCCACAATTTTTGCAAAGGGCAATGTGAGGCTTCTTTCCATCATGGGATTTTTTTGATGAACCACCCATGTTGTTTTCCATATTCTGCTTCTTATCACTAGGACCATGGGACCACTGAGAGTCTCCAATCTCCATTCCATCCTTGAGGGCACAACAGGCAATCTCGTCATAGCTGTCGAAGTCTCGAATCACCATCACTTTTCGTAGACTCGGTTTTAGTCCACTAAATAAGTGATCCACCATGCTTTCAGTGTTCATGACAAAGCTAGATGCATACCTTGAATTCAGGGTAAAGTACGCTTCATATGCCCCGAAGGACTCATCTTCTTTCTTCTTGAGTCTGAGGAACTTTTTTTCCATCTTGAGACGGAGAGTTAGAGGAAAATATTTGTTGAAAAACATCCTATTGAATTCCTCCCATTCTATGGAATAAATAACCACTTGGGACTTTGTATTCTTGATTACTGTCCACCACTGATCAGCATCCCCATTAAAATGATAGACTCCCAGAACAACTTTATCTTCTTCCAGGAACTGGAGGAAAGAGAAAATCTTTTCATTGGAGTTAATCTATTGTTCTGTGAGGAGAGGATCAGAAGACCCGCTAAACATGGGAGTCCTTTGCCACATAAAGGATTCTACAGCAACCTCCACATTCCTTGGAGGATGGAGATGTTCCACCTGATTCAAGATATTATTCATAACTCGATCCAGCTGAACAAGTACGGCCATGATGTTTTGAGCACCCGCTTCTATCACATTAGGATTTTCATTAGGGAAATCATCACATTTCCTATCACATTGGTTGTTGGAACATGTTCTTCTATTTCCTTCCATTAACAAATAACAAGAACGTATAATTAGAGTTCTTGAATACTTAGATATTGAGCATAAAAAGAAAATTTTAACATTAAAGTATGAACTTATAAAGAAGAAGTATATCCTGACTTGTGATTCCTTAGATTTATATGTAGGTTATCCTTGATCTATTTCTTAACTTATATTCTTATGGGATTATTTTTGTCCCTTAACAACGGTTTGTACTAAGCTCATGAATCTACCAAAACATATCCCCTGGGAGTGTCGTAACAAAGAGTGCATCAAGGCCCATTATCATTCACCAGTTCCCATTCGAGTCTGGATCAAAGTGGTGTTTTCAGGTTTTACCCCTAGATACATATGTGCTAGAGCCGCCTCTACCTTCTCATATCTAGACAAGGATGCATTTTCATGATAAACCACTTACTCTATACTCACCAAAATTTAGGATTGTTTTCTTATACCGAGTCGCATCATTATGGTTCTCACTAAGTTTCTCTATTCCTAATCTCCAAATATAACTAGACCATCCTATGATTCCAACTATAGCGACCCGATCCTTTTACATAAAACATTTCATGATTTTAAGAATAATTAATAATCAGAGTATAATCCAATGATCATTAAGTCTAGTGTCTTGGAAGACTTGGTACATATAACATAAAATATTGGGATAAAAAAAATTCTTTATTTAATCTCCATAAAGATATTCTAACATCCTTTTGAGTCCTTACATCTGGATAGGGTACCCTGGAGAACACATGAACAAAGGGATGACCTAAAAATCCCAGTAAGGGAATGAACATAAAGATACATCTCAAGAACATGAGTTAGGAGGCATGAAATAATGATATCCAAATAATGATACTTATAAAATCACTAAATATAGGCATGGGTTCATATAAACATGGAATCATATAAATGTGGCAGAATCATAAATCATTTATTTATTACGGGTCAATGCTAACTGTCAATCCCGTTTCCCATTTCAGTACGGGTCAAGGCTAACCGCCAATCCCGTTTTACATCACATCTCATGAGAATTATCCGTACCCAAGGTATTGAAGTGCTATCTGGGAACACCCGTCTCAAAATTTTCATTAATATTCGGTCCACATAAATATTCTTACCACAAATACAATCATACATAATCAACCATACACAAACATAAGGGTAACCATGAAATGAATTGGGTACCACATTCATGACATAAATCATAACCAATGGGAGTATCATGAATGTGTCTATGTAAGGAAATAATAAAAAAATACATGGATGTTCATAGGGTAAAATAGGCACACAACATGTTACTTGGTGTCAAACATAAGTGACAACATATGAGAAATGTATTTTAGAAACATTAGAATTAAAACATTTTTGTACGGTTTTAATGAAAATACTATTGAGATTTTAAAATATTAAATAATACATTCTTTTATATAAAATTAGAATTGAGCCAAGAAGGATTTCGTAATAAAAATAAAGAATTTACAAAGATAATGGTGTCTTAAAATAGAATATAGAGTGCACTTTAAATTGGGTAAGAGTTTGGGATGTTCCTTTAAAAAGATTGTTCTTATAGGGATGTATTGAAGAGAGATTAACTAAAAAGCATGCATATCCCCGAAAGAGAATGAGAGATGAATCTTGGAACATGATTTTGGATCATATAAACATAATGTTGATGTTATATATAGAATAAAAGACAAAAATATTTTGGTCAAAAGAAAGATAGAGAAACTAGAAGGAATAAAAGAAGTTCGAGTAGAATCCATCACTGTTTTTTGGCATGGTATCAGGTGTAACTAAGAGGGATTGATGAGAGAGATAAGGGGTGTCTCATCACATATAAAACATTAGGGTAGTATGGGGAAGTTGTATATCCATACCCCAAATCTTGTTATTACACAAAAAGGCATAGCATAGAGAACAATCTTGATTAAGAGTGAAAAAGTGGAGGACCCTTTACCTTAAATCTGTCGGTGTTCTCCACTTGTTATTGACCACCTGAATAAACAAATTTGGCATATTAATTAATAATTCTATAAAAACATCTATATTCAATTTATTTATTATAACCATTTTTCATTCATTCAATTCCTTCTTTATTAGTTTCCAGGTTCAATTTCATTGTTTGGGATCGTTTGTTTACTTTGTTTTAAAAGATCGGTTCACTTATATTCAAGTTTGTATTATATGCAAGATGATAGTGGTTGTACAGAATTAAAGTTATATTCTTTACTTAATATCCTGGAGATTACATGGTTTTAATTTTAATTAGGTAACTTTGAGTGAAGTCGAATTATTATATATTTAACCACAGTGATAACAGTTTTTATTAATTGCTGGATTTGATTACAAAGAATGTGTTTTGATTTATAACTTAATTCCATTTATATTAAAGAATTACAGAACAAAAAAATAGGATATGTTACCTATATAATAATATGGTTCAACCGTAACACAAAATATTTCATGAAAAGAGTTAACGATAATAATAGAAATTGATAAACTGTTGTCCATGAATGTGCTAAATTAGCACATCTCAAACAGTGCTTTCATTTTTTCTAATAAATGGGTGGTGAAAGGATAGAAGATAATGAAATATACCACTAGAAATAATAAATTCCATTTCATGTATGTTACGAGATTTATCATACTATTATGGTGAAAGGAGGTGAGGAATGAAAAAAAATAGAAAAGAACTCAAAAGAAAATAAGAAATTGTCAATAGGAATTTACCTCTTGAGACTTCCTCCTTTGAGATACTCTTGAGGGGAGAGGTTTTGTTATTTTGAGGAGTTTTACAGCTTTTGGACATGGGGGAGGACCTTGGGGAGTTATTTGGGCTGAATAATAGAAAGGCACAAGGCATGAGAGGATTGGAGAGAAGAGGGTGTGAAGGGGGGGTATAAAGTGGAGGAGAGGAGGGATTTAATGATATTATAATCGTTAATTTATTATTTATTCACAGGAAAAAGAATAGTAATTATTCCATTTCCAAGAATATTAAATGGGTCATGTGAATTGTAACCATAGGTGGTGACATCAGCCATTATTATAGGAATATTCTTTTTAGCTTATAATGTTTATATATGGTAAATTACCGTATTTTACTATTCATCAACATTTCATGTATTTCAAAAAAATCCCAAAATGTCACCCTGACCATTTTTTGACATGTTGAATCAAAAAATGGAGTCCATTTTTTAAAAATAATTTTCTTAATATTATTATTTTAATATTTAATAAAAATCATAATTTTTTTATCAAAAACCAGTTTTAAAACACTCATTAACTCATTCTAAAATATCGGTATATTGTACAACCAACTTGAATATTATTTTTATACCACCAAAGGTGAGGTTACATTTCATTAGGGTATATAAGTATTCATAAGGGTATGTTACAATTCACTAGGGTTGGTTACTATTCACCAAAAATTATGTTTTCCTTATTGGACTATAGATAACTTACTAATTACAACCGTGTATGCCGAATGTTTGAAATTCCAAACATAGAAGTGATGAACATATGTTTAAAGGTCACATAGAACTTTTTAGTTTATTATGTTGTGTTTTAATACTTAAGAGAAAGGAATTACCATTGAAAAACATTTGGTTGTTACATATCTCTCCTGGTTCAGGAGACCACAATGCTGCTAGAGTTGGTTCGGAAGAGGATGACTACTGTACAGTCTTGACAGATGTCTTATACTAATCAGCGGAGATGACCTATGGAGTTAGAGGTTGGGGATCACGTTTTCTTGTGTGTCACACTGAGGTTGGAGCACAAAATAATTAGAATACATGGTAATCATTCACTGAGGTATGTCGGGCCGTTTGAGGTTGTGGAGAATGTTGGGTCTGTTGCCTATCAGTTGTAGTTACCCCAGAGGTACCGGTCTCTACACGATGTTTTTCACGTTTCTCAGATCTGACGTTATTTTTCATACCCATATCATGTCTTTCAACACAAGGACGTTGAGCTCGAATTGGATGCTCTATTTTAGGAGCATCCTATCTGGATTTTTTATCACAGTACGAATGTTCTCTGTGGCTAGTCGGTTCCTCTAGTGTGGGTGATATGGCAGCTTGGGAGAGTACAAGATGAGACTTGGGCGAAAGAGGCCGATGTATGAGCACAGTGGCTAGAGCTGTTTGGGGTTTCTTATTCTATGCTACCCTTGGAAAATTCAAGGAAGAATTTCCTTATGGGGGGAAGTTTGTAAGAACCCATACTTTCTTTTGAGGTATGTTTTCCTTTTTTGTTCGTTTTAGAGAAAAGTGGAATTTCTGGGAATTTCCAAAGTACACACCATGTACATTATGAGTACATGTCATGAACTAGGTTACCATGGGTAGCCGTGTGATGGCCGTGTAGTGGCCACAAACATGGCCATGTGGGGGTGACATGGAGGCCTCCTAAATCGGAGTATGGAAATGGCAAGTACACGCCATGTAGTTCAAAAGTACAGGCCATGTATTTTCAATTTCTTTCATTAAATGGACCAGGGTCACGTCTAATCAATAGAACACGCATCATCTAGGTATCATCCATCCAAGAGGACCCGTACATAAAAGATCCTTCTCTGAGTCCCTAAGCCTCCGTCCAATCTCTGATTTGACCACCGTTTATTGCATTAGGATCACCTCCGTAAACACTTCCTTCTGCTTGAGCTTCGTTTCATGATTCCTCTTCTTTCTCAAGTTATCCTCTATTGAAATTTGTAGTCGTTTTTGTAGATCTATGGTTCTCTAGGTTGATTCAAGCTTTGAGGTTAACATATATCGTTCCCACAACACTGAGGTAGGTGGTTTGTGTTGTTTATTTGAAATTCATTGAGTATTATGTGCAATTTTGACCAATACCCCTGAACTGGGTATTGCGTGTTTACCATTTTACCACTATTTATTGTATTCTATTCTTGTATACTTATGTAGAGGTTAATTGGATATGAATATGGTTGATTGATATGCTTTGGATGTATTGCCCATGCATGCTATGTTTACGACCGTTGGTATCCTTAGCATGTTTGGCCGCCTTTTCTGTTTTCCATACCTGGTGATGTAGGGTGGATTGTTTGTATTATGACATGCTTGACATGATATAGACTGATTTGATAAGTAGTTAAGTAGGTTTAATTTTTTGTATTTCCTTTATATGATCATTTTATTTACACAGGGTCGTGAGAACCTGGTGTAGTATACTATAAGGGGAATTGACCGAGTGAGCTTCCTTTGAGAGTCTTCGAACACTTTAGGCTATAAGGGGAATTGACTAAATGAGCTTCCTTAGAGATTCTTGAACCACATTAGGCTATAAGGGGAATTGACCGAGTGAGCTTCCTCGGAGCGTCTATGACCACTTGGGTCTATAAGGGGAATTGACTGTATGAGCTTCATCAGAGAATACTAGACTACTTTAGACTATAAGGGTAATTGACTCTGTAGGACTCATTAGAGTGTCTTTAAATTTCTTTTGACTATATGGGGAATTAAATGTGAGTTCTTCCTAAGACCATATTTATATATTTTTATTATTGAACTGTAGGGGATAGGATGCGTGTACATTCCGAAGGGTTTCCTTGCTTGATTAGCTGCTTATTTGATATGTGGAACTATTAATTTCTGAGTACATTCTTGTTACAACATCTATGATTATAACCTTCCATATATATTTACTAACTATTAGGCATAAATCTTTGTTTGTTTTCCTACTTGGATTTAGTCTCACACCTTGTTCGGGTCATGCTTTTGAGCCCAAACTGATTGTATTGTTCTAGGTATAGATAAGGGAAAACACCTTTCAACTTCAAGTTCTTGATTGACTATGGAGCTGGAGAGCCTGAGACCAAGCTAGGGTTTACAATGATGAGCAGTTGTTTACTTTCTTTCTTTTGTATCTAGTTTAGTACTATTGTATTCCAGCATTGTGATTTGTTTTTCTTATTTCCTAGAAGTATGTATCATGCATCATTCATATATATATATGTGTGCGCTCCAGTTTATTATTTTCCAGTCTTCCAATGTTTACTTTTGTATGGATTATTGCTTCATCTACTATTATTTTTGTTTTTCCTCTACTGTTTTACTCTACCAATGAGGGAATAGTTTTCACCACTATCATACCCAAGGACCTCACTACTAGTCTACATCCTCTGGCATTCAGGGAAATGTGCTTGAGGCCATGTGACCAACCAGGTACGGGGGAACCTCTGGGTGGCTTCTGGAACCGGGACGTTACACATATCCCACATATATAGGTACCAATACCCCTACGAAATATTAAGAAAATTGAAAATATACATTGATTGGAACTTATAATACCCTCTATAATATATTTAAATGAGATGAAATATTGATATTTAGATAAATATTTCATTATTTTAGTTTATTTATTTTAATATTTATCACATACATGTCATAAATTCCAAGTAGTTTTATTTTTGAAATGTCTATTAGTTATTATACTATAATTAGATTTAAATTTATATTTCTTAATGTAAATAATTTCTTGACTGCTAGATATTTTAATTTCCTTAAAACATAAATTTACTTCCTGAAATATTCATTATCTATGACAACACTAAACATACCCAACACATTGATAAATAAACATTCATGATAAACAAATTTTATTAAATAATTTTGGGGAATTAGAGTATACACTAATGGGAATGATTCATCCGGAGGATAAAACTACTACAAGAGTAATTCCACAGGGAATTCAACATTGACCTATCTGTACATAAATGAAATATGAACAACAAAAAATTAGTTTTGAAATAAAAAATGTACCTTTATTGTCATACAAACATGAATAAACACACAAAAATCCTTAAATAACTCATATAATAATAACCAAGAATATTAAAATTTTCATTATGAATCATTAATATGTAAATTAATTTAAAATTGAAATTTAAAAAATTAATTCAAGGGTTAGGTGGAATGATTCATGACATTTACCAAACTAAATATATGAAAGGAAGCCCAAAAATATCCATCCACAATTGGAAAGTGTATACTAATCACTTTACACCTATATAACACCCAAATGATAAGTTATTGATCAATTTCTATTTTCACCTACTATTTATCCTAATGTTATATAAAATATGATATTGGAGACATATATATATTTGGGGTGTGAGCATGTATGATTAGAGTATAATAAATAATGAATAGAGGTATCCTCCCCCCACAACACTCATAACCATTAAAAATAAATTTTTATCAAACTATTTTAAAATTATATTTATAAACTATCATTTTGAATTTATATCAAAAATATAACCTGAGACAATCACATGAAACCAACCATATAGGGATAGACTAGATGCTTATCTTTTACGAATCACGCATTAAATTTAGTAAAAAAATGTTTGAAATTGGCTATAATGAAACAACGCCCTTAAATATCACATTTGGAATCTCCATTTTTTGAGATGCATTAATAATATCACATGCTTTGATTAACACGATTCATTTTGGGTGGCACCTGATTCATAAACACTCTATAATCACGTTTCAAAAAATTGGGTTTGAATATGGGTGGGAGTGAATATCCATAGGAAATTTAAGAGTACTATAATAGGTAATATAACACTATATCAGTGTGAGTAATATTATAGGAACTATAGTTGGGTACTATAGTAGTTGTACTCTTTGTACAATTTTGGATTTTGAGAAAAAGGCATCTAGGGAACTAGTCCATTAGGCCATCTTCCAACTTAAATTTTATTATGGAATAGGTCCATCCTGTCATCATCATTTGATAGTAGTTGATATGGACGTACAAGAGGAATGAATAGGTATAATAGGAATATGGTGTGTCATGTAGAAAAATATTCCATACATAATGGGTAGCATTAAATGGGTGATCAAAACACTAAAAACTATCAATAAGTTATCAATCCTAGGGATTTTGGATAAGGTATGGATGGGTTCCCTTCCATGTGACTATAAACATAGTGGGATGACACATTTTTTGGTTGAATAGGTAGGTGATATGGTAGGGAACCATGAAAAAATCATTAGTTCAGTGAAAAGAAAAGTGTAATGGGTTTGGTACGACCTATCATGTGTCCCTATTACCATAAAGATCATTAACATTGAGAATTGTAGGTGAGAACGATACAATGCATCTTAGAGAGGGGAAGACCCAAAATTCAAACTAATAGAATAATGTGATAACTTATGATAGGGGTGGTAATGTATTATATGAGATACATGGACTAATAAAGACTTCTTATTCATGAGGAAACCATATATTGGTTCTTCGGGTTTCTTGGAATTTGGGTTATAAATGTCTTATGTAATTTGGTTTCTTCTAGGCCATCAGTCCATATATTATAATATAATAGTTCCATCAGATGATTTTCATTCAATATGGAGGTGGATGATTATGGGCCCAATAGCGAGTCTGATTGTGTATATAGTTTGGATTCTTGTACACCCCGATATTAAATAATAAAAAATTATAAATTAACTATTGTAAGAATAAGTAAATCAAAAATAACTATTGGGTATACACACACATAATTTACAACATAAAAATATTTTCCTCTTTTAATTAAGAACCAACCATTTCATTATGAAAATAATCATTTCATTTATGGGAAGTGAAAGTTACATTATGATACTCATAAACTATAATTTCATTTAATACTTGGGATATAATAAAAAATAAACAAATTAAGACACTATAATATTTTAAATGGGAATATAAATAGAAATAAATAAATAAAACCACAAATAAATATAATTGCATATCAATAATCAAGAGAATAAATAAGATTCCTTGATAAGGTCTTGGGAAAACAATAATAGTGTTCTTCAAATTGGCATTCATGAGGTGATCCAAATGTATAAAACATGGTTTTTCCGTTTCAGGAATATTCCAATGGTAATATCATTATATATACTTAGCACCCCACGATAAAGTCATACATTGTTAGTGGAGGACACAAACCTAGTTTTTTCACCAAGCTACCAAAGGTTTCTCATAACAAATAAATAAATATATATATATATATATATATAATGTAGCAAAAGATACAATATTTTAGTAATAACAATTAATAATCAAAACTCATACTTACTTGTGAACACCATATAAAAATGTATCCCCATTTAATTAAAACACCAATGATATAATGAAAATTAAAAAATATAATCAATCCCTGACTATTTATTCAATATAATACATTCATTTAAAAAACTACACTCCAAAAGGATCACATTAATGGTAACATAATTATAAAAAAACTAATAATCGATCAATTATTCTTTGTATGTAATCACATATTTAATTAAATAACCACTAAGATGAATCCCTTACTTTTAATGCATAATCAAACAAGTCATAACAATACGTGTTTAGAACTGTAAAATTTCAATTCCTATATGTCCAAATAACTAATTAACCCTTAAAACTACTGATATGAACATGAATAAAAATAAATAAAATACATGTTCCACCAATATATAATAAAAACACTACATAGAAAAAAATTATTGTTTTGTATTTTATCAAACACTTGTGTTTTACCAATATGATATAAAAATAACATGTTCGATTATGACATGGAATCCCTTTTTAAATATGTAAAATATTGGGAGAAACAATGTTAAATTCATATCCCCTTCCTCAAAAATTATAATAATGTTTAATTTCTGAAAAAAATATTCATTTTAATGATATAATAATTCATTGTTTCAAATTTAAAAGATATACATCGAGCCATCTGATGTATTTAAAGCAATTAGAGCGTTGGAGGCCCAATAATTTACTAGAAGTTACATAGAACCCTTGAATGAATATTTAGAAACCAGAATTTTGAAAACCATAATTATTAATGATGAAATATGAAATCATAGCTTCAATTTACATGGGGATATAATAAAAAGAATAAATATGCAATATGAAGGTGAAATAAGTATAAATGAGGAAAATTAGTAGACTTATATGGAGGAATCATGCTATTTTTTGTGATTTCATAATGAATCAATGAATGAGAATTTGATAAAGGACCGAGAGGTGATTTATGTTGTTATTGTATTGCTTCTGCTCATGTATAAATATTATCATATGACACTTAATGATAAATAAAATCTCACGGTTGAAGGAAAAGATCATAATTATATTATATTATCCATTTCTCATAATGTTTATAAAAAGATTATGATTCTAAAAAAAACATTGGAAAAAATTGATATCATATTTCAATGGATTGTAAAACTAATTGAATGATTAAAATTTAGAGAAACATTTTGATGATATACTGATAGAGTATGATGAAACTATTGATTATTACTGCACCCAAGAAAACGATGTTTTTAGAAACATGAAAGGATTACGATATGTGTGGTATAGTTTAACTATTGTAAAAATTGAATAGGAACATTCAGAATAGATTTGATACCAATATATCTAGATTATATGATAAAAATTATCTAGCTCTAGATTAAAAAAATAATATTTTTTTAAATGAATTAATAAAATGATTGTTATTCATAATGAATATTATTGAGGGAATTACTTCGAAATCATGGTGAACAATGAAAATCATAGAACAAAAATATGATTTAATGCTCTAAATATAAAATGAAGATAGGGAAGATAATTATTAATATTATAATATCATTATATCCAGTATCTAATGAAATTTCAATAATGTAAGAGTTAATTAAAAGGGAAGAAACCTACTCTAATATTTTGGGTGTAAAGGATTTGTAAATTATTAAAAACCCATAAAATGACAAATAATGATAAATAATATGATAATGATGATTCATATAGAATCTTTTAGAGGTATATGTTTGGTAAAACCTATTGGAATATTAAAAAATACACCTTATGTAGTAAATGTTTAACAAATTGGATAAAATATGCATGCTGAGAAAAAAATAATATTATGAATCTACTAAAATCAATTAATTATAAGCTAATGTTTAATATAATATCATAAACATCCTAGATCAAGTTAAATGGAAGTAAGATAAATTTTTTTATTGAATTAGAAGAGGGTGTTGAAACTGATATGGAATATCTTATGTCATCATTACATAAGGCATGTATATTGGAAAATAGAATCCTTGAGAATGAAGTCTAGGTTTTAAATAAGGAAACTAAAAAAAGTAACAATGGAAAATAAGAATTCCTTAAAATGGGAATTGTATATATTGAATTAATTCAAAAACTCATATTTAATGTTATAGAAAAATAGACAATTTTGAAAGGTGTCACCAGAAAATATAATCATAAAATGAAAGATTGATTTAAAACACACAAATATGTCTCGTGTATATAAACACTTTCAATTAGATGAATCTGAATTATAAAAAAAATTTAGTAGTAAATGTTTAGTCATATCATGTCTTGAAAATCAATCATCAAAAAATATATTAAAATATATAACTATTAAATCTAAATATTCATATTATTTTACTAACCATATATATTTCATAACCATTAATAAGAATTTCTAGGTTGGGAAAGGATGTGAGAAATATTTGGCACTAACAAAAATAACTTATTAAAGAATGATTCAACTTTATAATAGAAAACATATATTTTAACATTCACTAAATCTCAAAAAACATATCATATAGAAACCATTATTTTACAGAAGTTGAATTTTTAATAGATATTTTTTGTTTTATAGTTTATTTAGACACATTGATCACAATTGTTGGGAAAAGATGTCTCTACCATAGATTAGGTAAGAATTGTGGGAGATAAATATTAGATAAGAAGTATGTAAAATACTAATATTAAAATAAGGAACAAAATAACAGACATCATAGAAAGAAAATATTTCAAGGAAAAATTAATTTTACTACCTAGAAAAAAACATGAGAAATGTGGGACCAACCAGGTAACTATACTAATGATTAAATGAAAATTATTCTAGGAAGGTTACCTATATAGTAAAAAGAAATCTAGGAAAAATATTATTAAAGTAAAATATCTTTTTGTTTCTATTTTACTAAATTCTAGAAAAAATTATATAGGGGTTCATGTTAGTGGTTTTTTCTCATACAGTAAAATTTATGTAAACATATTGAATACAATTAACAAACTTGTGGGGGGATCAATCAAATTTTGAAATTATAGTTCGGTGGAAGTAAGTGTATTTTGAAAGTCTAATATAGATTCTAATGTATTCATGTTAATATATGTACATTTTAAAGGTATTAAACTTGCAATACTGATTAATAGTTTACTCTATAATGATGATAAGGATGTTATCTTCTAAAAATATTTACGTATCATCTTCATTTTGAAAGACGGGAAAGATGCTACCAATAATATATACACATTAGTGATTTATTCTATATTAAGGATCCTAGTAATTTTTACTATTTTGTAGTAATGCTAAAAATAAGTTTTCACCTTAAATACTTGGGTGTCATGTCTAGAAAAAAATGGGAACAATTTTAATGAAATATATTGAATGTGATTTTCCAAAAATATAGATTAAAGATAATTTTATTTTTATAACTTTTTAAAAAGGATGGATTGTTAATGGATGCAATAATAATTATAGAATTCATTAAAGCAAAAAAAATGAGATTTTATTCTCTGACCTATGTTGTCTAATGAGACATCAATTAGTTAAGGGTGATTGTTACTCTATTATATTAATTTATGATTTCACTGGGATGCACAACATAATTTTCATGAAATGTAATATATAGTTTTTTAAAATATTCAGAATGGAATTTGAGAAGGATATGGGATTATATATATATACATAAAAATTGATAATATATAATGTAATGGAGTAAACTAGGAAATCTTTAATTCCCTAGTATATGAAACATAGAGCCGATCAACAATAAAATTCTCCCAACACTCATAAAATATATTCATGGAGATAAAAAATAAAAAACCAGTTGATAAGGGAAGAAGAATACTCACTGTGTATAAACATTAAATGTTATTATAGAGGGAAGTAGTATGTAAAACATTACATATTTAAATTATATGTTTCCTTCAACTAGTTTAAAAAATGACACCCCATAAGATGTGGTATTATAAGAAACATACTGTGAGATATTATTATGTTTTTGGGATCCCATCCTTAACTGGAATAAAAAATACATATTTTTGAATGTTTGATATGATGTTATAAGATTGTGTTTTCAATGGATATTTAACCAATGGATGATGTTACAGATCCTGGATTAAAAAAATACTTGAGATGGATAATATCAATAATTTTAAATAAAATAAAAATTATTACTCTTTAATTATCGTCACTATAGATGATATGTATGACTCAATGGAATATATAATTTTAACATTCAGATATGTTAATGAAATGGATGATGATTGTGAGCCTAATTTTGTATTTCTTTATTCTAATCAATTTATTGATAATGAAATTAATAATTAATGAAAATTTTATAAATTATATACATTAAAAAATTACAACATCTTAATATCCTAAAAATTAGGAATATTCAATTTAGATCAGGATTACATTGAGTTTTTGGAAATTAGACCTCACTTATCTCAAAATTAATGACTATAATCTCTTTTGGAAGTTGTTGACTGTACCTAATAGAGAAATGTGATGAATGGAGAGTTGGGTAAATTTGTTTATAGTGACTCTCAAAATATTTTTCCTCGACTACTAGGAATAAATGATATATTAATAAAATTGGAGTACATAAAAAAACTCAATGAAAATTGAGAACTTTTGGTGGAGAAATCGTGGTTACCTTGTAATGGTTATACATCTATAGATGATGTTGATTTTGAAGAGTCTTTTTCTCAAATTCCTATAAGTCAAACTACCAGAATGATTTCTATGTATATTTCCCAATGAAATTAAAAAATATTTTAGATTGATGTGAAGTCATAAATCATGAATTATAAAATTTATAAAGATGTTTACATTGAGGAATCTAATGGGTTCAAGAGGTAACACAATCATTTCATAAAATATATATTCATCATTTTTGTGAATATTAAATACATATTAGAAATATACACTCCAAAGAACAATAAAAGGTTAGTTTCTATAGATTCTAGATTTATAATCAAATTATTTAATTAAATATCATTAAAAATTACCATAATTTGCCTTTCACATAGTACGTTTCATCGATATACCCTACATAAAACCATTATTCATAACACGGGGATTAGAAACACAAGAGAGAGTGATTGATAATGATCAAAAAGGGTAAAATATGAGATATCAAATAATGATTACAATGGGAATAAGATTACTATAACAGTATGATAACAGGATCATAATATACAAAATTCAAATATAATCATTCAAATGATCATTAATAATTAATCACGGAATTATGATACATCATAAAAAAATACAAAATTCCTAATAATGTGAAATCAGTATTAATAAATATTGAACCAGGAGAACATTTCATAATTATATGACATTGGTTTATGTATCACACATAAAGACAGAAAATTATTTCCTAATTTAATGATAACTAAGAAGGCTATCATAGTGGAATAAATTCACTCAAAATTCTATCAATTCATTAGTCAAGGTTCACTCCCAATAACTTAATAGATGATAGAGACAATTATTAAACTTGGTTTGTGATGAAATCCTACTAGATACCCCTCAAACTGGAAACCAACATGAATTACCATATACATGATGGACTTTATTGATCCCCATGTGTTAGTGACTTCACCCAAACATCAAAAAAACAATAGGGGTCAATTTTTCCCGTCTAGAAGAAACAACACAATATTTATATATTTATATATATTTATATATATTTATATATATTTATATAATAGAGTTAAATAGATGAGGTGACAACATATTACATAACTGAAAGAAGAGATAAAAAATAATGAAACTAAAAATGTAGCCACAACATCCCATCGCATAAGTCCAGTCATCCAAATACAAATAAAACCTGAAACCAACTAATATATGTGATAACATTTGAAACTCCCGCCATTTCACCACCAATTACATAGACACGATTGATAGAGAACCTAGTTGACTCACTGTGGATGCTTTCCATTCCCTAAATTGCAGGACAACAAAATTTATATGCACCAAGAAAGGGTTGTGTGAGGTGTAACCTAACAATATCAGTACAATCCCACAAATTTCATCCATAATATGTATTTTTAAAACAATATGACTATTCTAAACATTAGCATAAAGTAGTTTTCAAAATAGTTTTATGGTTTTATTTAAAAATCAGGAAAAAAAATTTCTTCCCACTTTTCACAAATAAGTTAGGTAAAATAGATTCATATCATTTTACATATATCAAATTAGTGAAAAGAATGTATCTCATATCATATCATATCGATGGTAGTGATGCTAAAAGCAAACAATCCAATGTATACGTAACATCACACCAAGGATCACAATATGCTAGGCTAGAAGACTAATCATACCACAATCAATCACTATTGTGAAATCATGTCCTTGGAACATAAGAATATGGTTTATAAAACCACAACTAAGTGAATCCCACAACAATGTCAATATCAGAACCCTAGAACAACTATCCTTTTATATAGAGGAACACACCATTATTGATCCCCCGATAATACAAGGATGATTGAGCTAATCTATTCCTTCCATCTAACTACCCAATACTTCAAATGTTCTACATTTTTCAAAGCATTTCATTATAAAAATTATTTGAAAACAATTTTATCAATACCATGATTTGAAAACCATTTTAGAAATCTATTTCACAATGATTTGAATAAAAAAAATTGTTTTTAAAAAGGTTGTACCAATATTTTTTCCAAAACACATTTAAACCCACACAATTAAATCGACTAATAATTAAAATTCTATAATAAAACAATTTTCCAAAACTAGATAAATACATTTCATCCAATATTGGATAGAGATGGAACCACCCACCTCATTCTCGGGTTTCACAAACCAAAATATGGGATCCAAAAATAAATAATAATAAAAATAAAACAACAGAAGTCATATAACAAACCTCAAGTCTCATAACAATGTCACATAAATTTGGATAGATGGTAATTGGATGAACCAATTCAAACTTTAAATAAAATCGAATGCCTCACCAAAACCACACCATGGGTTATACTGCAGTATAAGATTAAGAAAAATAACTAAAATGGATCGGGAAGATTATAATCACAGATCAACGGAAAAATTAATCTGAACCAATGGTTTAACCACAATCAGTGTTAGTAAAGAAATAGAAGTATTACATACATTGAGAAATGAACTGCAACCACACTAATGATCAGTCGATGATAAAAATGAACTGTAATGGGTGGAATTATCCTAAATTTACATAGAGAGAAGTCAACATGTTAGAGTTATTATTTAAAATGAAAATCATCTCGATCTTGTTGTGCCCCAAATTCCCAAACTATAATGATTAAAAATCATGACATCCCTTTTTTGTTCTGTGTAATCCATAAAAACCAAATACACTAAAAACACATAGCCTCAGGGTAAAGATACTAAATTTACAATTACACTTTCTCTAATATTTTCATGGTTTGTAATATTAACACCTTGTACTACTTCACATCATCTACCCAGTACTCATTACATCACACATAAACACTTTACATATTGTTTATACTTCTAATAATTTTTAACATCTTCATCACTAAACTAAACTCAACATATATATAGGGTGACCAATACATGGAATCTAAACACTTTACCTGACATATAAACATCCCAATACAAGTATTTATCTAATAAATACTCAAAATTAAAAATAATCCTAAAGAAACCAATCCAATGTTATTCAAACTCAGGGTGAACCTTAAAAATCTTTTAACACATTTATACCGAGGATTCATTAATTTAAAAAATTATACATCCATGAACATTACATAATTTTCCATAGATTCTATTCATAATCATTTGGAGTCCCAAAAGAAACCCAAATAAAGATATAAATGTAATATGATTTGAGAAATACCTGAAAATCGGTAAGCATATATTAAAAACTCCCCAAAATTAGTATTTCCATTCTTGAGTGTTCTTGTGGAATAATGATGTTCGTAAATGAGGTGTGGCCACTGATTCCTCATTAATGAATCATTCACCCATGTTTCATGAGTATCTGATCCATTCCTTCATAACACTCTGATATATGGAATCCACATAACATTGAGTACATTCACATGATAATCAACAATTTCCACTGGTTTCTCCACAATGGAAACATCTTGCTCCACCTAAATCTCATACTAATATAGAATGTTAGAGATATCATCACTGTATTTCTTAATATGAAATATATGGAAAAAATATTGAATTATTATCAACTGATTAAGTAATAAATCTTCATAATTAACCTTCCCAAGATGGTTAGTAACCTCAAATGGTTTGACATATATCAGAGCAATCTTTTCCTATTTTCTAATTCGACAGGGACCTATGTTAGGAGAATCATCCATGAAACTTCTGTCACAAATGGAAAACTAAAAAGGATGAAAAAAATATCAATATAATATTTATACCAACTCTATGCTATAACCAAAATCTGATATATATATTAAATCCATGATAACATCTATTGAAAAAGGCTTGGTCCCACAAGAGAGGCCTCACCAACTTCATCCCAATAATGATATGATCTTCATGTTAGACCATAGTAATACAATTATGATATAATATTTGTGATTAATAAAAACTATTATTATAAAAAGTTCAATTAGTTTTATATGGGTGTCTCGTGATCCACCAAAATCTATGATACAGGCGCAATACATATCCTCCAAAATCGAAATAGAAAGGATTTTTGGCTATATTTATATGTTTGATATGTTAGATTCATCCTAACCTGAGTCCCCAATACCTCTTCATGGTTCCAAAAGAACTTCAAATTACTCTTAGTATCCCTATCAAAAAAATGGTAGAAAGAACCATGAGTAAACTCCCAGTATCCTTCACAAAAATATTACCAAGATCTTCATCTATATTTCTATCTCGTAATGGAATAAAATGATATTATTTTTTTAACTGGTTATTAAAAACATAGATATAATTCATGTGTTAGGGATTTCATTGTAATCCTATAAAAACTTCCATCGCTACCTCACCCCATTTTCAAACAACAACCAAAATTGGATGTATAAAACTAGAAGGTTCTAGATGCACTGCCCTTATCTATTGACATGTGTAACAGTAGGACACACAATTTGCAATGTCACACTTCAGACTCGGTCACCAAAATTTCCTTATCTTGTAATAATACATATTAGTAGTTAATAGATGAATGGTTGATGAACAAAAATAATATTCAATAAAACTAATCCCTTTGTAGATTCTATTATGATAAATTGACACCCAAATCAGAGAATACCATCTAAAGAAAGAGAGAAACCATAAAAAGTATCTCAACTATATGGTGTCTGTCAAATTCCTCTACAATAATCATCCAACTACTGAATCAATATAACATACTCAAGGAGAGATGATGATAAATACAAACTAGTCAGAACTATTCATGTAACAACCTCTTGAGCTTATTTGAGAAACTGAGGGATGCACCCCATCAGGTTCCATTATTCCTTCGAGTCCATAAAAAATGAAATGGTAATTTATAGATAGTAGCATATGTAATTACATTCCACATCCATAGTTTGATGGTTATGTCCAAGTCAAATGTCTAATGGTATTCTACCCACCACATAGCCATAATATTCATGGACATGTTGTATGATATATAAATCAAACTCATATGTTTCAAAAAGACCATGAACTTATCCAAAAAATGATAGTATAACCAACAATTATGTGCATGAATGACAACTTCATGATATAAATCATGTGTGGGGTAATTATTCATATATAGTCATAAATGAATAGATCCTTAAGCTACCAAATGATAGTACTTCATAAGCACACAACCCACATAATCACCAGAATCATCACAATAAATATATCACCCTGACATGTATTAAGTAAGATTATAATAAGAGCTAATGTTAGGATTCTTTTCAACTCATCAAAATTAGACTGAATCATTTAATCCCATATAAATTGTTCCCCTTTCCCAGTAAGATTTTTCAATGGTTGTTGCAACATCAAAAAATATTTGATAAAGAATCTGTAGTATATAGTAAGATCAAGGATTCCCTAAATCTCAATAAATATCTATCATTATTCTCAATAAAATGTTTCTTTCACGTTCTCAGGAACAACTGATAACCCGTTATTAGAAGACACGTACCCTAAGAAACTCAATTCTTGGATCAGATAATTGAATTTAAAAATATTTTCATATAAATGGTGAATCTTATATATTTCCATAACCAAAACCAAATGGTTCTCATGATCATGTTTATATATAAAATAAATCAAAATATCATTTTCAAACACTACCAAAAATGTTCTGAGATATAGATTGATGATCTGGATCCTCATATCAAAAAATATTGAAGGATAATTAGTTAGACCAAATTCCAATACAAGATATTTTTACTTTATATACCTTCTCATTATAGAAATATTCTCTATATTAGACTCCAAAACTCTGAGATAATGATATACCAACTGAGTAACATTATTTATAAAAACACATTCCCTCCATTAATTGATAATATAGATCATATACACGGGGAAAATGATACATGTTCTTAACTATTACCTAGTTCAACATTTAATAGTCCACATATAATTAGAGTGAACCATCTACCTTCATAGAAAATATTATAAGGCTTCCCATGGAGAAACAGTTGAGTGAACGGTCCCTTTAACCATCAGATCATCTGAACTAAATATCACCTCTTTCATTTTATCAGTGACACATCATAATGAGTTACTGAAATTATATGAAAATGTGGAACATGATCAATCATCGTCTCTATCATCATATATGGATAATGAAATGAACATTATTCTACAAATATGTTATAAAATCACAAAATCCATTGGGAAGATAAAAAATAAAAGAATATTAATATGGATTAAATAATAAAGAAGAAAAAAAAACTCATAAAATCTCAGTGGGAATGTTCTATATGTATAAACATTGGATCACACTCTCCCAGAACCACTCATGAGCTCCCATAATCTATAATAAAAGAGACACATTGATGATAACATTCATCTCGATTATGATGAGAGACAAGACAATCCCCCCAAATGATGAAGTTAAATAGAACCAAATTTTGTATGAGAAAAGTACAAACAAACTCTATATCAGCAATCAATAATGAAAAAAATGACAATCAAACCCACTCACTATCTATTATCCAATAGAAATTTATAACTTCATAAAAACGACATCAGTTCCATTGGATTTTTAATAATATTAGAAAAATCTAGAAAAAAATTTATAGGATGCATCGGTTTCAAAAATTGAAATCACTACTAAATATGGAATAAAGATGATCCATCTCATTGTTGTTGTTATAACATATACCAATACTAGAAACTCATATAATGTGTAATAGTGCATTAAACCAGAGTCTTTTGGATGTATCCTAAGAGTATTTTATGAATTGGATTGCACCATAGTATCCTTTGGTGTCGATGATCCCTGACCACTTTGAGGCATATATACATCCTGATATAGACATTTATGATGACCATAAATAACTCAATTATAACTAATCATAACAAGTATAGGAAAATAATTTCAGCTGTGGATATCCATTCCACATTGATAGATAGTCATGAGCACACTACTTTCAATAATTGAAGTTGTTGAGGATGCATTCCACTAGGAAGAACCTTTCCCACTACATCGATGATCTGGACACTTTGTTTTTTCCCTTTCATAACACTAAGCCATCCTATCGGTTGAAAATAAGGTCTATAATAACCAACCTTCCCATCCATATCCATATTAACCATCATAGATTTCTCTACCATGCCCATATTAGTCAAATTATTTAGCATAAATACCTATGATACGATATTAGGTTGAAAATCATGCATGTACATCTAAGAGTTTAGTTGGTCATTCTTTACCACCTCTTGTGGAAAAGGAATCATCTTAGAAATCCAATTGGTATACACTGATACTAAATTCTCTCCCTGATGAAATTATAGGAACTCTATAGAATTTATCATCATCCATGACTCTGAAAAAAGATACTAGAAGAAGAGTGTTTTGAAACCCTTCTAGTCCAAGGCCAAATTCCTTTCCACCTATACCAAGCTTTCACGCCATATCTTGTTGGATCCTCATGTAAAAACACTAGAAACATCACCATGATACTCTTGGTGTATCCAATAATTCAAAGATGTGATCAATCCTATCAATAAATAAATATACCTATGTGGGTTTATGAATACCATTAATAGAATGTGGATTCTTTTAAAAGAACTCTCATTATCAATCCTTAACCCCTCCAACTTCTAGTTTATCTTCACTAACTATATTATAAACTTGTGTCAAATTTTTATTTAAAATAACAACTTCATAAGTGATAATTTTGAAAAGATCATAAATTATAGGAGGATTCCCTTTTGGATAATCTATTTCACCCACTTAAATAACCCATGGAAGATTTCTTCATGGAAAAATGTTAGCAACGAATCAGAATAAATGTCCTCAATATAGAATAATATTAGTTATATATCGAAAACCATAAGGAAAAATTGATACTATGATCAAGAAACCCAAATATGAGACTCATATCCCAACATTCCAAGGAAACATAAGAATCTTTATGGAATTTGATAGGTAAGAACACACACCAACCTACCTGTCATGTCCGAAAAATATTATCTATAGTCTACCAAATATACCAATACCAAGAAATAATGAGGTCAAACTAGCTTGAATACTAAACTATGGTGAAAACAACTCAGATAACATCACAAACTAGTACCAAAAATGTATTTCAAGAAACCTGATGTGAATGACCTCAAGGAGAGGAAACTATTACCTAGTCATCAAAAAAACTCGAGGGATTGATTTTTTACAACATGATGAAAAAACATGAAAACTATAAATGTAAATATATATAACTGAGGGAAATAGTGTAATAGATAACATATTCCAAAAGTGAAATAAGATAATGGAAATGATACAAATCAAAAACTATATAAACATCCTAATGTACAAGTCCAACTGTCGAGAGAAAACTAAAATAGAAAATTGGCTACCAAATGTGATATCATGAGAAAATGTCCACCATCCCACCACGTGATACCTAGAAACCCCATAAAAAATTACCTCATAACCAAAATTAATTTCTATTCCCCCAATTGAATTACATAAAATGGACTAAACACCATTGAATGGGGTGAAAATTGTATGAGTTAATAGGCTCCATAAGATCCCACCCAGGAGATCCATAAAAAGTAAATGTATAGTAATATAAACAAGCTCGATATAAAATTAAATGAGGCATGATAAAAACATTTAACTTTTTATATCAAAATCGTAGAAAAAAATGTTTTTTCAAAATTTTACATTTCCCAAATAATCATGGTAAAATTGTTTCAAAGAATTTCACACATATCAATTCTAATAAAATCATTCATCACTTGGAATATCAAATCCATGGAAGTACAAGACTATATAGTACAACTCAAATCATAGTTAACAATATTCCAATGACCACTATAGGTCAAACTACCAGAGTAATCCCACAATAATCCATAACTAGTTCATAATAAAGTCCTTAGAACACATGGATAAAGAGGAATGAAATATTTCATGAGTGAAGCCCTCAATAATTTCAATATCATTCCCAATGATTAATGGTCCATGGTAAACATTAACAACCCCTGGAAAATCCCCCTTGATTTTACCATGATGATATCCCTAAGACGTAATGTACATATAAGTACCAAAATCTTCCAACATTCCTCGTTTTTCAAACCATTTCATCAAATAATTTCTTTTAAACCCATTTTATAAATCCAAATCACAATTATTTGAAAATACCATTACCATTAATAAATAAATGGTAATGGAATATTTTTTTCATAACCCATTTTCACACATACATAAATAAATGAATCAATCATGGAAATTAATTTATATTATATTTATTCAAAACCCTATAAATACATTTCAATAAACATAGACTTGATACGGAACCACCTACATCAAACTCAAGTCACGAATTCCGTGTAATGGGATCCAGAAATAATGTAGAATTCCCCAGAAACTATGGTGGTCCGAAAATATACCCCACATCATATAATCATATATTATTTATAATAACATATAAAATATAGATGAAAAAACACATAGCACAAAGTAACTAACCCCCCACACAATAGACAACATAAGGTTTATCCTCTAGGGGAAGATAAAACAACGGATCTACAAAGGATAAATAATATTATCAATACAGACCAATAGATCCAAAAAAGTAATCCAATGGTGCTATAATGATCAATTAAAATTAATAAACATAAGGATTAATCACATGAAACAATTTACCACAATGGAAACAATGAACAATCACTCATTGAAATTATCATTAACGAGAAGAGGTCTCCAAAATCACAATGGAGATATCAAATGTCAAGAGGGAAAACCCCCCGCCCAAATGAAAAAACATTCTGTGCAGGGCCCTACAATCCCAAACTATGAGGATTACAAAGTGTGGAATCCGTTTTTTTGGTTTTCTAATCCATAAAACCCATGTATACTAAAAAAACCATCTCCTCTAGATAAAAATAATTATTTTACCATTTCACGGTCTATAATAATTTCATTGAATTTAATCTTCATTCCTTGTATCAGTTTGAGGCATCTTCTTGGTACTCATTACATGATGTGTAAACACATTACGTGGAATGTAAACCTCTCATGACACTTATGATTTTTACGCTCTAAAAAACTCAAAATATCTTCTCAATGTGAATACATGGAATCCATACACCTTACATAGTTTGTAAACACAATTCACGATGTTTATTTCTCTTGAAGATTTTGAAAATATCAGTTTCTCTAGAAAAACACCACTCTGGTGTTATTTGAACTCAGGGTGAACCTTGTAATGCTTTAAACAGATTTTTTCCAAGATTCCCTTTATTAAAAAAAACATACATCCCAGAAATTTTTGTCAATTTCCCCACAAAAATATTATCCATCCTTATGATTCCGTAAAAACCAAATAATGATAGAAATGATAAGAGATAAATAAAATAGCTGAAAGTGGGAAACAAGGTGTTATAGGGTTCACACCAATTTTCAATCCTCATTATCTAATAAGATATCATTCATTACCCAATACATTGGAGGAAAATAATAGAACCATCCATCTATTGTTTATATCATAACCAAGTATCCTTTTTTGGAAACATAACCACCAATTCATGGATTATAATGTTTCTAATTATCATTCACGGACAATGTGACCAACTGTCACTTAATAAAAACCATATATATATCTTCCAAAAGATCAAAAAGAATTCATCATATCATCAGACCAAAACATGTGGAAAATAAATTTGTCCCAAAAATATATCATAATCTCATAATCATATGCCATTAAAATAAATTAATTTGACGTTAACATAAGTTTATTAGTTATAAAATTATAGATTAATTAACTCATGGGAATGAATAATGTTTCATGTTATCGTCCAAATATATTTATCATTATAGTCATAATATTAAATTTAATAGAATAATATGATAATTACCCCAATGAACATGACAATCCATATATCTTTGAAATTGATAAAGAATACATTTTATTTATGTATTTAAAAACCCTTTGGAAAATAAAGAAAAATCATTCCATCCCATTTATTAAATTTATGAGAAAACATAAATTCAATAAATATTAAGGGAAAAATTTTCATTTAAATTAACAATATAATGATTTAATGGTTTATTCAAAAAAAAATACTCATGAGGTTTAACAACCCAGACACTCCTAGTCCTTTACTTTTCCAAATTGTTGTGTTTCGAGTTTGTTGGTGACCATCAGGGACTCATGACGGTGTTTAACAAATTTTAGGTTTGAGCATCAGTGGCACCAATGGGCGTTGGTGGCACCAATGGGCATTAGTGGCACAGATCAACATTAGTGGAACCAAGGATCATTAGTGGCATCGATGAGTGTGAATGTAACCAATGAGAGTCGGTGGAACCTATGGCTCATCCATATCAAAGATCGGCATTCATGCCAGGGTGACAGTTCCACGACAATGGTGCTAGGGTGACGATGCTAGGGCAATAGTGCTAGGGTGACGGTGCCTAGGTGACCGTGTCATGGCATGACAGGGAGATGGTGACTCACCAAATAGTGAGTTCTTCCCAGTTTTTCTAGGAGGATCCAATTTTTTCCGAGTCACCTAACTTTTGACATTAAAATATATTAATACCTCTTACAAATCCATTTAAAATAATTAAAAGATGTTTTAAACCCCCATTAATTGGGAGACCATTCATCTATCAAAACATGTGACCTTTTTCATCGATGCCACACCTTTTCATGTTTTATATTTTCACACTATTACACATATATCTCAATTTATAAGATATATATTTACTTTTGGCCACTATCTCCACCATCACTAAAGAGAATTATTAAATTGAAATTATTACCAATGTGTGAAACAACCCAACTGTGTGGTCGTTCCATGGTATGACATTTTAAGTACATCAAAATCGTCTCCTTGATTTTAGGATACAGTCTTTTCTTAAACTGATTTCCTCTCTTCATATTTCCTTTCAATTCTCTAATGTATGCCCTAGAGACATACACCGAAGATGAATCATGTGCCTATGTTGGATCCGTTCCCACTCAGTATTGAAGCCTTCATGTTTTCCTTTCCTTCAATTCGTGCATCGCCAATTATCTACACGAGGATAGAACTTTGATTGTTTATCATTCATGTAGAATTTTTCCTTCATCTCGTTTATTATTTATCATGCAAGGTGGGTATGATAATTTTTCCTTAGGAAATGGATGAAACCAAATCTTAATGGAGATAATAAATGTAAATTAAGGATTGATGGGGTGTGTTTAATGGTGATACTTCTATAATATTTTATTTTCACTTATATATTGTGAATTGTACAGGTTTACGACCACTGAAATTATTGGTCATTGGTGCTCCTTTATTTAGCACTAATGAACCTCTGTTTTTTTTGGAAAATATTGTGACTGAATAGATGTAACATGGATGAATAATAATAATGTAAAAATATTTGATTAAATGGATGGATGATGAATAAGAATCCCTATATTATTACCACAATTAACCTAACAGAATTAAGGAACATAATGAATGGTGTTGGTTAAATTTGAAAACTCTCTTGCTCTATTTTGTTGATAATCATACTTCTTCTACTTTATGTTTTTTCAGTGATGTGGATGGGGATGGAATCTTCTATTGTTCAATTTATGGCTCATAGATATTTTCTAATAGGTTGGGGATTTGTTTGGTTTTTGTACTTTTGGGGATCTCACAAATCCCTTTTGATGTTGTGAATTTACAAGAGACCCGGGTGTGAATACTTAAATTATTGTTTGTCTACGTCCTTTTCAGTTCTAGGTTGTAATGACTTATGAATGATCATGATAGTTTCTCGGCAGTAGAGAAGTAATTTTTTTTTAACGAAACCACTTTAACATGATAACATGAATGGGTGGGGCTCTATTTTTTGGTTATTATGCTTTGTAAATGAATGAATAGTAATGAGGGTGTTTGTGAATGGTCCGGTTTCAGGACCCTTAGGTTGTGATGAGTCATTTTTTCCTATATATATTTATTTATTTCTTATGTTTCTTATTCACACCCCACCCATGTTTAGGACCTCATGTTAAACACCCCTATTTCATGGGAGAGGGTATTTTTTCAATCATTCTTTCAGGTGTCTTGTCATTAGCTCATTTATGATCCCTCCCCTGGGTAGCCAAAGACCATTCTGGTAGGTTGTGATGGCCTGAGGTACATTATAGCCCATGACTCTTCGAGTGGAGTATGTTGTGTTGGTTGGATCGGGTGTGTGCGGGCACGATTGTTTCCCAAGTGTCTTTAGGATGTGGCCCAGGTGTCTTCAAGCATGGCAGAGGTTGTTCTGGACTAGGTGTCTGCAAGAGTGGATACCTATGGTTGTGGTGGCCTATGTGACTTTGGGTGGGATACGTGGTGATGGTGGCCCATAAGATTTTTATTGGGGTGGCAGGGTGTCTACAACAGAAATGGAGGGGGAGGTCTGATGCATATGATGCCTTCAATAACCAGTGTGAAGTGTTATGGGGTACCCAAATATCGATGTTCTAAAACTATTACTTACTTGACCTACATTATTTGGGGTGTGTTCCCGGGTGAGGCTGGGAGGATAGTTTCATAGCTTGGTGTTTTGGATACCTATACTTTCTCACGGGGCATTAAAATTCCTCCCCACTTGTGCACGAGAAATTTTGGTTTTTCCCAAAAGAGTATACATGTATACTCACCCTACATATATATAACTACATTCAGGTTACCATGAGGACTTTAAGGACTGTTCCAGTCCATACTAGTTCAGACATTGGGACAATTATTGTTTCAATTTTCTTTTCCTTTGGTACTTTCCCTTTGTATTTTTCTTCTACTTTTATATGTTTACCTTCGAACATGCATATGGGAATGGGTTTTGTCTTTACTTTTACCTTTACATTATGAGTTTTGCAGGTTTTTACCATTGTGTATCACAATATCAAAAAATAAAAATGGTAATGACTTCAATATAACATGTGATTCTGTACCTTTAGTGTTATTCACCAATCCATGACCTCTTTATGGTGGGACTCTGGGATCATTGTCTCTCCTTCAACTTTATGAAGGAAGGGTATGTCAGTTTTTGTCCGTTCCCTTATCTTGGTAAATGCAAGTCATGATAGAATGGTATCAAAGTAGGTTTGAGAGATATGACAGAGCTTGGGGTTAATCACAGTAAGGGTTGCATGGTCTGTTATGGAAATAGTGTTAGGAAATATTGGTTCGTGAAATAGTCTAGGGATGACCGGCTAGGACATAGGACTTTAGCCCCCCCCCCCCCGTGATCCGATGCAAGGACTCTGGACTTACCGAGTGACCATGGGAGGCTATATTTATTTTATGGTAGAGACCCTAGGAATGATATATTCATCATAATGAATTCTGTTTTTTTGTTTTCTGTGAGTTATGGTAATATCATAATTATCATGTTTTTTGAAAATTTAAATTAAATCCAATACACTACATGGGATTAGATATTCCTTTTTTACCTTGTATCTATGGCTCTGAGACGATGACCATGAGAGGTTCAAATCCTAAGAAACGTGGTGTCCAAACAAGGAATGTTAGTGGACCAATTGACGGTCATGGTGGTTTTTTCTTGGGAACCACTAAAGAAATTAGTGGAGGTTTGAAGTTTCATGTGTCTACCAGGTTACTACAGGAGGTTCGTTACCAGATTCTCTTGAGTTTCAATGTAACACCATGAGATTTTATGAGAAATATTTTTTTATGTCTTATTTTATACGAAACAGTAGAGTAATCTTTCACTATACACAACACTGGCTTGGCTTGTGTTACACGCAATCACGACCTTCCTCGATAGCGTGTGTAGTACGCAATATCGGGTATCACTAAACAATGATATATTGTTCTAATATTATTATAGAACACCATTTATAAATAGTATTAACTAAAGTTTTAATTTTAAAACATTATTATTCATCTTACACATTTTCAAGAACATGGTACGAGAACAAAATAAATATTTCGGGTAAAATAAGTATTTTTCCAAAAATGAAGTTTTACAGCATTTTGATGGAGCACCCACATTAAATATTGTTTTCAACATGTTTATAAGTTCAATTTGAAAAAATAAAATTTTTCTTTGGAATCAGGATATAAAAATTTACTTTGGATAATCTTTTCATATTATTCTGATAACTTTCATATTTTAATGAATAGTAAAAACACGCTATATTTTAATTAAAAACAACTTTTTTATCATAATAATTTATATGGTTAGATTATATTATTAAATGTTTTTTAAATTATAAAGAGAATATTTTTTTACCATGTAATATTATTTATGTCATTACCATTAATTTTACATTGAATTCATAGGTAAAAACATTTCAATCTTTGGCAATGTTTCAACTTTTCAAACCCGTTTTCTAAACAACATGATTAATTTTAAAATAATTACTGTAACTTCTGTGTTTTGAAATATGAAAAACGGATTCTATATTTGAATTCAGTGGGTCCAAATTATGTTAATAGGTTACTTTTTTTATATTATGAGTAGTAATTACGGTAATTATTCTTATTGAAGTTAAAGGTAAATCGGGTAATTAAGGGTAAAAATAAGATTATAAAATTACCCTAACACATGCTTAAATTCTTCAGGATGACTAAAAGTCGACCCATATAACATAAGGGTCAGAATAGATTCATTTTATGATCTTTTGACCATGCAAATAATTTAATTATTATTAAAACAAATGAATGTGACAACATGTCACTCTCTTAAATCTTATAAGTATAATAATTTTAATTTAGTGATACATATCATGAAACTAAAAAAATAAATATTATCCAGAAATCTAATAAAATTATCTACATCACGAGAATTTATTTATAATTATTAGAGATAAAATAATTATCATTAATGACGACACAATAGTAATGTAGAAATTATTTCATTGATTGAAGTACCAAATAAATGGTTTTAAAAATATTAAAATAAATTTTATATGAACTAATTAATGTTATAAATTAATTTTATAGATAAATATGACATGTTAGGAATCTATTAAATATTTTGGTAAGAACATATATTCTGTGTGATTTTAATTTAAATTCAAATAAATAAATGTGTCAAAACTGACACTATTGATATTTTATATAATTAAATTGTTCAAAAATCAGAAACATATTTTATAATTTTCAAATTAAAATTTATATGATCTAAAATTTGATAAAGTATCAAATTATATATAATTAAGAACACATAAGTAAGTATTTATAACCATATAAAATTTATAACATTATTACCACAAAGAATATTAAATAGATTTAATAAGGATAAATCAAAATGATAAGGTTTAAAATAAAATTAATACATGTCTAAATTTAATTTGTTGATTAGATTACAACACTATATTATATAATATCTTAATTTGAGTCACATTGGAATTTTTTATGTGGGGTTAGGGTTTATTATAAATTTATATTTTAGAGGTTTCCAAAAGTGCCCCTCTCCTCGCCTATTAAAAGGGAACCTCCTCCCTCTCCTCTTCACACAATTTTTAGCCTTCATGCTCGGACAAACCCTGGACATTTCCCTTCTCAACATTCCAAGAAAAATTCTAGAGGTTCTGTTCTTCTTCAAAGATCAAATTTAGTTCCCTGAGAGGAGTTTTCAAAGAGGCGTGTCGAAGAATAGGTAATATCCATTATCGATTCATTCAAATTTATTTCTTCTTCTACTTCATCTTCATTATTTGTATCATTATAAAGTAATAATATCATTATAACTAACATAATGATATGTTATTATAAATATTAAATAACCCTATTTCACCTTCTATTCATCCTATGGGAAACGAAATCACAGCGCGTGCGTACGTACGGAATACCGTCTCCACGCCGTGGTGTAATCTGTTTTCCACCACCACCATACATGGATGGATATAATTTTGTAAATAATAACTATATATTATTATAATAACATTATACTAGTTCTGAGATATTCTATTTACCACTCCAATACAATTCAATAATTATGGGAATGATATCTTCGCTCGTACGTACGTACGGCTTACCGTCTCCAGAGTGCGATGTGATTCGTTCAACAAGATATTCCTTAAACCATGATAATATAAATGAGTTGAATGAAAAAATATGATATATATTATAATAATACAATTCTTTAAATGATTTAGTTATAACCTAAAAATATTAATAAGAATTTATTCGACAAAACACACATATGAACATAAAGCAATAAACACCCGAATAACAAAGTAGCAATGGAATATTAATAATAAGAAGATAATAATTTTACCATATATGATATCATAACAATGAATATGATTTTGTAATAAGTCAATGACATTGTTCAAATCATTATACATAAGGTTTGGACACGTACAAAGAATATCAGACCTAAGTGAAGGGAAAATATCACAATCTCTATTTTATCTGAGATTGTTTATACTTCAGAATTTACTAGGCTATATTTATCATCCACATCCATGTTTCCTCAATATGCAATATTATTTCTATCCTCCTAAAATTTTTTAAATCCAATTTTACCAATAAGTGAATTTTTAGTAAAAGATATGAAAGGAATCTTTTGTCATTTTTAGTACGAGTAACTTTTTGACTATTGTAGCCAACGTACGAGAAGAATGTTTCTGTAACTTATACGACATGAATGGGTTTTTAGTGATTTCATAGAAAATTATTTCCAGGAATATTCCATTAAATGTTTTCATGTTTATTTTTAATTAACTTCTTTTAGTTTAAAATTTTATGACATGTTAAGAATAGAAATATGTTTTTGAAGTAGAAATGATATTTTCCTCAAGAATGGAGTTCATGTGTTTTATAAAATTTACTTTCCATCTATGATAATATATGGTTCTATTTTTATCTTTATTTTTACGTTGATTTGATTATGTTGTGAAGGAATTATTTTTTTGAAGTCCTTTTATCTTATATGGATTATTTTATGATGGCATGATGTTTAAGAATCCCATTTTTAGTACATGGGTTATGCTATGATATTTGATTTATGATTTTGTGGCACACATTAGAATGGTTTCATTATGAGATGGGTGGGACCTATATCTCCCTCCAATTCATTGGTAAAAGATTTATATCTCATGAGATGGACATGGCTAGAAGGACAAGTTAATCCGGTTCAGTGATACAAGACTGGAACAAGGAGTGAACTCATTTCAGAAATGGAATTTGTCCACTATGATAGTCTTGGCAATGAGTCTTGACTAATAAGAAATGTTTTTCTATGATTATGCCTGTATTCCCCAATGTTTCTTATTTTATGTTATGATTATTTGGATTGCATTTAACTACTATGATTTATCCCATGTTATGATATTATGTTCTCTTTTGCAGGTTAAGATTTTAAAAATGTTATTTTCTTATGAATATGATATGATTGATATCTCCTTCGTTTACCCTTATTGAGAATTTGAGTTCACCCTTTTGTATGTTTTCTTCTCCCCGGTTCAGGAAGAAGGGTATTAAGTAGGATATGAAAAAAGGGACTCTAAAAACGATGAAATAAACAGGATACAATGTAGATGCTTTATGAACTAGTTGTTTATGTTTCCCAGTTTCTAAAGACACTATACCTATACGGTCCTTTCATGGTAATGTTATATGTTTTAATAAGTATGCTTCAATTCGGATGTAATAACAATGTATTTAATGTATGGTTCATTATATTCAACACCTTTTATAGCCTTGAGAAAGAACTGCCATGCTTTCGTATGGAGTGAGAAGTTCCAGGCAGCCTTCAGGTATCTTAAGGTGAAGTTTGATAGTTCCCCCGTACTGAGGTTTCCAAAATAAGGTATAGCATTTGAAGTGTTCAGCAATGATTCAGGCCTAGGATTGGGGTGTGTGTTAATGCAGTAGTGGGGAGTGATCTCTTATGGGTCTAGGCAGCTATGTACTCAAGAATGTAACTATGCCACTGATGACCTATAACTTACAGCAGTCGTGTTCGCACTGAAGTTGTGGTGGCATTATCTCATCAGGGAGCACTTCTTGGTCTTCACAGATTATAAGAGCTTAATATATATATTCTCCCAGTGTGACATGAATATTCTAAAGTGGAGGTGGATGGAGTTCCTTCAGGACTACGACATTGATATTTCCTACACCTCAAGGAAGGGGAACATGGTGGCTAATGTCCTGAACTGGAATTCGTTGAAGGAAGTAGTTCGAGAATAACCAGATGCTTGGAAGGTGATGGTGGAGTTAGCTGCCTTGCTTCTAGTTAAAAGGGTGGTGGATGATTGGGTATTCCTGTTAAAGATTATGCTGTAGTATTCCATGGTACAATATGTGGATGAGTCATAGTGGGGGGACATAGAGGATGAAGTGATGCATGATCGTGTTAGCCAACGAAATGCTCTAAACTGGTGGTTGGAAGATGGTCAAAATCAGACGCTTTTCTTTGGGAAGATGCTTCTTCTAGAGATGATGCGCAATCATATTCTCAGTGGGTTCCATTACTTAGCCAAGGCGGTACACCCATGAGTTTCCAAGAAGTACTGAGGCTTGAGGAGTCAGGTTTGGTGGCCAGTGGTGAAACGGGATGTGGCAAGGTTTGTGTAAAGGTATCTTGTGAGTTAGTAGGTGAAGGATGAGCACAGTGTTCCGGGAAGTCTGTTTCATCCTTAAACATCTCGGAGAGGAAGTGGGATGAAATATCGATGAATTTCATCATGGGGAAACCCAGAATTCAATGAGCTAGTGATGCTATCTGGGTGGCTGAAAATTGGCTGACGAAATCAGCTGACATCGTATAAATGAAGGAGCTGAGTATGGTGGATTCCCTATCACCTAGGTAGGTAGACAGGGTGGTGTAGTATTGTGGAATTCCGAGGTCCATAGTCTCAGATAGAGATACACGGTTTACCTAACGAAAGTGTAAATGATTGAAATAAGATTTTGGCACCCATCTATGTCTCAACACTACTTTCCACCCACAGACGAATTGGCAGATAGAGAGGAACATCAAGATATTGGAGTTCATGACGCAGGTAAGTGTTCTAGACTTCGTGTGATCATAGGAGTGATACATGCCACTGGTGGAGTTTTCCTACAAAAACAGAAATCACTATACCATTGGAATGGATCCATTAAAATCCTTGTATGGAATACCATGTTGATCACCTCTATGATGGAGAAAGGTTGGGTAGGTAAGTGTTATTGGCCCAGAGGTGGTGTAGGGCATGACAGAGAATGTTCATCTTGTGTGTGAGGGGATGAAGATAGCTCAGGATGGGTATATTTCATACATAGACAATAGGAGTATACCCTTGGAGTTCAATGTTGGGGACCATGTGTTATTAATGTTATTTCCACTTCATGGGAAATAGAGGTTCTACAAGGGGTGTAATCTTTTGGTCAGGTTCGTCGGACCCTTCGAGGTGTGGTGGTGGGTCGACAAAGTGGATTATCAGATGGTGCTACAACCTTCGCTACTAATGGTGTATGAATTATTTCATGTGTCTCAGTTCCTTCGGTATCTACATGATGATTTTCACATCCTCAACTTGGGAGAGATAGATATTGAAGATAATCCAATGTTCATGCAGCGATCGGTGAGGATCGAAGAACGTTAGGAGAATCTACTTCATGGTAGAATCATTCCCTTGGTACGTGTGATATAGACACATGGTGGCCTCGAGGAGTGTACATGGTAATGGGAGGCACAAATGTGCACCTAGTACCTGGATCTATTTTGAGTTTTTTTGTTTTGTACATGATTTTTCTGTAATGCTTAACCTTGTTAACTATGGGATGTGATGTTTCCCTTGTTCTCAAATTATGTGTGAAGAGAGTCATGACTGTGGGGAGGGGATGACTTGATCCCAACTCGAGACACATTAATGTGGAAGCGATTAAACCTGTGTGGGTGATTCAATGACACCCAAAGCAGATAGTATCTTGACATGGGGAAGGGACTCCCTAATCGATATGTCTGGAAATGACGCATTTTTATGAAGTTTGGTTGCTTGGGGGAGAAGAGTAGTAGTTTATATATGCTTCTTTAGGAGAAAGATGATGGAGATGTGTTCCATGATATCAAAGTTGTTTGGGCATTCAAACAACTATAGGGTGGTTTGTCTCTGAGAGGTATCTTATGAGGTGGATGTTTAGACCCATCTCTTTTCTTTGGATTTATCCTAAATTCTTGATGAAGAGAAAAATTTGATAGGTATCTAATGTAAAGGATTGGACCCTCCTGGTAATTTACTATATCAAATTTTGGTGCTTGGATTGCCCTGGGGACCATCAATGAATCTTTAAAATGCTTTCCAAATTTCAAGTTTGAGTGTCTGTGGCATTAATGGGAATTGGTGGCACCGATGGGTGTTGGTGGCACAGATGGGAATCAGTGGCACTGATGGGAGTTGGTGGAACCGATGGGTCATCTAATGCATCGATCGACATTGCTGCCAAGGAGACAGTGCTAGGGTGATAGTTCTAGGGTGATGGTGCTTGGGAGACGGTGTCGAGGCGATGGTGCAAGGGTGATGGTTATAGGGTGTTCCAAGGCGAAGATGAGTCACCTAATGGTGGGTCCTTCCCTTTTTTTCCCAGTACCTTCTAATTTATCGCCATTAACGTAACTTTTGATGTAAAACTGTTTTAGTATGCCTTCTAAAGTAATTTTACAGCATTAAAAGATGTTTTAAACATGCTTTAATTGGGAGACCCTTCATCTATCATAACATGTGGCCATTTTCCCCAATTTCACACTTTGTTGTGTTTTACAGTTTCACCTCATTACATATTTTTCACATTTTAAATGATATCTATTAACTCATAACTGTTATCTCCACCATATCTAAATAGAATAATTAAATTCAATTAACCCCAATGTGTGAAACCACCCAACTATGTAGTTGAGCCATGATATGACTTTTAAGTACTTTGAAAACATCTCCCTAATTTTAGGATCTCATATTTTCTTAAAATGAGATATTGTCTTTGTATTTCAATTCAATTCTCTAAAGTATGCCCTAGAGGCTTACACTGTAGATGAATCGTGTTCCTGTGATGGAGCCCTTCCCAAGGCTTCGAGTTTTAATTTATTGCAAGTCACACATCCCCAATTCTATGTGTGGGGAGAGAAAATCGATCATTGATCATCTAGGTAGGGTTTTTTCCTTCGACTCTCAAACTGTGAATCATGTCGGGTGGTCATGATAATTTTTTTTCAGGGCATGGATGGAACAAAATCATAACGATGATAATAAAGAGACATTAAGGAATGAATGGGTGTGTCGAATTCTGATGATGTTGTACTCCTTTATATTCACAAATATGTTGTGAATTGTACGGCTTATGCCCATAGAAAATAGTGGCCCTTGGTGGTCATTTCATTCACAATAATGAACATCTTTTTTTCTAGAAAATCTTGCGATTGAATGGATCTAATAAGGAAACTAGTTAATAAGTTAAACATGGTTAATTACGTGGATTAAAAATGATTATTTACACTTATATGATCACCCTAGTTAACCAAACAGAAGGAAAGAACATAATGAATGGTGATAGTTAAATATGAAAACTCTCTTTATCTGTTCTGTGGTTAATCATGGTTGATCTGCATGATGCTTGTGGGGTGACATGGATGGGGATGGGATCCATTGTTTTTCATTTTTTGGCTTGTGGATCATTTCTCATAGGTTGGGTCTTGGTTTGGTTACAGTACATTGATGTATCTTACATATCACTTTTGTTGTTGTGACTTTACAGGAGAATTTGGTATGAATACTTAAATTTATGTTTGGATACCTCTTTAATCAGTCCAGGGTTATAATGACTTGTGAATTTTCCTGATAGTTGCCTAGTATTAGATAAATAATGTTTTTCAAAATGAAACCACATGAACATGATAACAAGAATGGGTGGTTCTCCAGTTGTGGCTTTTATGAATTTTTCTTGAATTAATAATAAAAATGGTGTTTGTGTATAAGCTGGTTTCAAGACGCTTAAGTTTGGATGAGTGCTTGTATACCTATATGTATAAATTTAATTATTATGATTCTTATTCACATGCAATCCATGTTGAGCACCTCGTTCCGAACACCCCCATTTCAAGGGGTAGGGTGTTTTCCCAACATCCTATTAGTTAGTTTGTCATTATATATTTTCTACTCCCTCTCCTGAGTACCCCAAGACTCATCAGGCATGCTATGATAACATAAGGTGCATTATACCACAATTAGTTTCAGGTAGGGTAGGTTGTGGTGGCTGGTCTAGGTGTGTGAATGAAGGTTTGTTTCCCACAGGTCTTCGAGATGTAGCCTAGGTGTCTTCGGGCATGGCAGTAGTTCTTTAGGCCTAGGTTTTTGCGAGTGTGGTTTCATGTGGTTATGGTGGCCCAGGTGTCTACAGGCAGAATACATGGTTTTGGATTCCCATAAGGTTCTTGTTGGAGCGATAGTAGGATTATAGGGAAATTGGCGGGGAGGTTTGATGCATAGGATGTCTTAAACAACCAGTGGGGACCGGTGTGGGGTAACCAAATATCAATGTGCAATTAATATTACTTACCAAAATTTTGTTATTTGGGGAGTGTTCCTTGGTGTGGATGGGTGGATAGTTTCCTTGATAGTTTTTTTGGTTACCTCTACTTCCCCACGAGGTATGAAAATGACTCCACACTAGTGCACGAGAGGTTTTTTTTTACCTACTGAGTATACCGGTATACTCACCCTACATATATAATACTAATTTTTGGTTTCTAGGAGGACTTCAGGGACCGTTCAAGTCTATGATTTCTTGGAAATTGGGACAATTTTTGTTATTGTTTTCTTTTATTTTGGTATATTCCCTTTGGATTGTTCTTATATGTCGTATGGGTTTACCTTTGAAATGCATATGGGAATGGGTTTTGGATTTACTTTTACCTCCATTTTTTGACTTTTTGGGGGTTTTACCATCGTATCTCCCTTTAATACTATATAAAATTGTAAATTCCTTCCATATTACGTGTAATTCTATACCCTTGGTGCAAGTCCCCACTCTATGGCCTATTGAAGGTGGGACTCGGGGGGTGGGGGTCATTATCTCACCTTCAACTTGAGGAAGGACGGGTCTGGAAGTTTTCCATCCCTTTCCTCATCTTGTTAAAGGTAGGTCATGACATGATGTTGGGAATGGATATTTTAATGGTAATACTTGAAATAAATATTCATTTCACACTATATATCAAACATTATAAAATAATTTTCAAGAAATGTTGTTAAAATGGTTTTTGAAAACATGGAAGTGAAATTTAGATATGGATAAAAATAAATTTAATCAGTCCTTCGATAATAGAAATGAACAATTTATAATAAAATCAAATGAACATAGGCATTGGATAAAATGTTCTTCAACCAAAGAGAAAGATGATCAGTTTTTATTAAAAAACTTCCAAATATTTTTCAAGACAATATAATGTGTAAGTATAGTAGTACATAATAATTCATGGAATTATTGTAGAAGAATGAAATATATGGGTTCAATAGACAATATCTATATAATTTCCCTTAATAAAATCGTTAATATAGAAAATTAATAAAATAAATGATAATTTAAAAAATACCTTAGCTTGAGTGTCTTCCTTCTTCATACTTATTAAATTTTCTTGTTCATGGAGATACCACTTTAGTATTACTCAATAAAACATTATGGTATTGTCATAGGATAACTATTGAATATATAGGTTATGGGGGAGAATATAGAAGTTATTTTGGAAAGGCGTGGTTCTGCTAAGATCTTTAAGAAGTGTGAATAAGGGATGAGAGGTGGTACTATTTTATAAGTGTGCAGAGTAGAACTCCTATTATAATTTAATGATTAAAATTAACATAATCTCTTATTTAATTTCAAGTAGATTCGAGTTGCCTAAAATTCATAAATAATATGTTATAGTTTAAAAATAAACCCCATAAATGAAATTTATAAGCATTTTATATAAAATTTATTCCACATCCCCTAGTTAAACACCATTTACTGAAGATTACAATCTATCCATGGTAACATTAATTTACATGGATAAATTAATTATAAGAACAATAAAAGAGGGATTATATCCAATTTCATATATCCATATTCAAAATTTGGAATCCATTTTAATATATTCATAATATAATGGTATCCCAAATTATATTTAATGTATGTACGAAAAACAAAAGGTTAACATATTTTATGAAAATACATGATTTTAAAAAAATTTACTATGAAATAATGTAATAATAAGATTTCTTAAAATTGGGATGAATATTAAGGATGTATATTTTTCTATATATTTTAATCATCCCAAAAACAAAATGGGACCATCAAACTGTACCATTAAATATGATGCACATTTTTTTTATTTTGAATAAAATATAATTTATCTTCATAAAAGTCAAGCATGGTTTCAAAAATTAAAATAATTGTTTTCAAATAAATTATATAACTCCATAAACATAATTTTTTTTTGGAACCATTCATCCAATATGATAAATACAATTGATCAGGAGATTTAAATTAACACTGCATAGTTTTATCTATGTTTTTCCTTCTTTTCCCTTTATATGGAGACAAATCATTATATTTTTTTGTTTTCATAGTGAAACCATTATAGTTCTATATTTACAATATTTAAAAATGTTAATTACAAATATTTAATCAACTTTCCATGATTGGGTTTATATAGGTGGAATAAATCAATTTTAATAATAATATTCCAAATACATTGAGAACCCATTTTGTTAAAAAAATATTTTTTAATTTGAGAAAATTAACATATAAAAATATAATGAATAATTATAACTAAATTTTAATTAATTAGGTTATACATAATTAAAGTATACTTATATTACATTATAATCACATTTAAAACATTATGGTAATTTGGAATTATATGATTTATGGAAAAAAATACTTTTACTAAAGAAAACAATATTTTTTCACTATTTACTACATTATAAAACACATTGAAAGATGGAAAAATTTCCATTGGAATAATGTTAATATTCTGATTTAAAAATTGATATTAATTTCTTCATGTAAAAAACATTATATTTTTTAAATATATTATAATATTAATGTATAAATTTCAATAGAAATTATTTTTAATTAAAAAATAATTTGGAAGTCTGGAATGAATTTTCAGAAAAATGTGTAATTATATATTATAAAATAATCAAAAAATAGTTTTATAAAAAATTTAAATTTATATTTCTAGTGATTTTATTTCTATTTGTACATCTAACAAGAATGTTAGGAAGTAACAGTAATATAATAATCTATTTATAGTATGTTATAGTTATCTTAAATCATTTTGTTGTGTGTAAAAGAATTCTATTCACTATATAAAATTTATTTAATTTTAAATATATCATAAAATAGGGATATGTTACAATATACCCCCACATATTAATTTCACCCTCTAAATTCGATCCCTCAGATAATAAAAACTGAAGATACTCATAATTCGTCACATCCTCAATATCCCACTTAGCTTCCTCAAACTTATGGTTTGGAAACAAAACATTAACCATGTGAGTTATATTATCTTTCCAGACATATTGTCTTCTATATTGAATCTCCACTAGTTTTCCCTCACAAAGATGATCATTCTTCATTTGTATGTATTTTGAGATCAATAATTTTGAAGGATCTTGTATGTACATCATCTAGAGAGATATATATAACACATCACGATATTTACTGAAATATGTTGAAATACACAAGTGACATAAAACATTCATGATACATGGAATAATTTGAAAATGGGAAATCTATATTGTCTTAGATTTACCTTACTTCCAAATCTCATAATCAACAACAATAGAGATATTTTCAAGAACACATTATCACCCATTTTGAACTCTAAATATCAACAATTATTGTCACCATAACATTGCAATATAAAATATGATTCCTTTATATTATATTAAATGAATATAAAATTTTCATCCATTTCTTGATATATATTAAGTCCAAATAGCTTTCTCTCCCCAACATTATCATGCCACATCGATGTTTTTCACATCCATAAATATAGGTATTCATAAGGAGGTATTGAAATTCTTGAGTGAAAAATATGATTGTAATAAATATTGAACATATAATGTATTAAATCATAAAAACATTTTAAATGAATAGAAAATTATTTAAACATATCATGTAGGGTATTACTGGATCAATCTGACTGGCCAAATCACTGGGAAAGATATAAATTTTTAAGGATTAATCTTTTATTCAGTTCAATTTATTGAATTCCTTATAGCTTCTAGCAAGACCTCAGATCCAAATCAGAGACTAAACAGAATAGTACTCTATGAAACATTACCCGTTTGTCGATTAATATTATAGAAAGATGATCAAGTGAAAAATATTTTCTAATTACTATGAAATGGTATGACTTTAAATGGTAATTAACAACATCCCATATAACATTATTACCATTAGATTTTTTTGGGAGTCTAATGATTAAATACATAGCGAGGTTTTACAATTTTTATGGGTAATGGTTGTAACATACCTTTAAATCTATTAACATTATCCTTTACTTTATAACATACCAGAAATTGATATATATAATTTTCAATATTTCTTTACACGTTCTTCTCCATAAAAGTACACTTTTAGATCTCTATAATTATTCATGATTCTATGAAAATTAGAGGATGATGAGTAATGATGTTCTTATATCAAATTCTACATAAATATAGGATTTATTGAAAAAATACTCAATTCCTAAGCCTTTTCATTTCATCACAATCATGGATGAACATATGAACATCCCCGCCATCATTTATAGTTTAACATATTTATTTTTGTTCCTTCTAAAATGTCACATGAATGTATAGTTGGATATTGATCAGAGAAATATAATATTTAACCCTCACATCCATGATTTAAATATCCATCCCTTGAAAATCAATATGTATTGGACCTCTTTCATTATTCATCATTGTAAAATGAGAGCAGTCCTTTATACAAAAAACATTATCCCCTTATTCTCCATTCACCAGTGGAAATGAATTGATTAGTATAAATCATTAATCAAATCCCACCATCCCCTTCGACAAAAGTTTAGCTTCTTCCATGTGAATATATGTTTCAATATTTTATTGATAATTATATATTTTTAATATTTTCTAAAAATATAATTCCTCCATATTTTCAATTCAAAAAAAACTAGTTACAACTCCAAATAATTAGTCGGGTAATTTTTTGGATTAATTTACAATTTTTTAGGCATAATACATTGTAATATCATTATATATGAGAATCAATCCCATTATATTATTTGACAAATTTCTATAAATCGAAATCCATTCTCTACTACCATGTAGTGTGAAAACATGTGCACTGAACTTCCTTATTTTCATCTCCTTGTAATTTTCCACAGATTATTATTTTATTAGGAACATTGATAAATTCCCCATAAACTTCTTTATTTGATTATCTGTCCATTATAAATACCTCATAAAGTGCTGATAGTTTTTATCCATCCCAATAAAACTATAGATCTTGGTTTCCAAGGTTGGTCAGGTTTATTTGTAAATAACATCCATCTTTGAAGGATTTATCAATGTACCCTCCTTTGAGATTATATTACCCAAAAATTATAAAATTGGCACCCATAATTAAAATATTATGAATTTATAATAATGATTATAGTTCCTCAATACCATAAATGTAATCAAAAAATGATTTTTATTCCCTTCCTTGCTCTTGAAATATATAATAATCTCATCAATAAAATGTACCAAAAATGGATCAACGTAATATCTAAAGACTCTATTCATTTCATCCATAATTATAGTGTGGTAATTGGTATGTCCAAATGTTATAACTATAAATCCATAACGACCATACCTTATACATATATGTTTTTGGGTATATAAATCTTATTACCACCCAATTGATGATATAAATAATGATATTCAATCTTTGTGAAGTACTGATCTAAGTGTATTTAAAAAAAAGAAATCCATACAAAGTAAATGATACATATTTTATACCGAGTCCTTTTTTTGTTCTCAATAATTAATAAAAAGTCACATTTACCACTTATTTCCCACAACCAATATAATGGGTACACCATTTGGTGATAAACTAGGGCGTATGATTCCTATATAAATATTCTCATTGTATTTTTTCTTAAACTCCTATAACACAATTAGGGTAATTCAATATAGAGTACTTAAAATATGAATAACATGAGTAATGAGTCATATTGAACACTCATTTTCATGATTCAAGGGAAGAATATGAATTTTATCATGAAATACATAAAAATTAGCTCAAAAATAGGCATATCATAATGTTTTAGTTTCTCCACATCTATTTTATATAAATTTATCACATGAAAAGTTAGTAAGACCCATATAATGGAAGTAATTTCTATTATAATTTCATATTTATCTTATCACTATTATATGATCATAGTATAATTAATAATATAAAATTACATGTTTTAATTATATAAATTTGTATAGAATTTATATACAGTTTTATAATCCATGCTCAAAATCAAATCCAATTCCTCTAAAGTATATCAAATTTTATTATCATTGGAAACCCACACACATAAACATTAACCTGATACCCAAAAATCTATAGTGGAAGATAATTGTTCCAGAATCATCATGATCTATGTTCACAATTGAAACAATAGAGATGCTTCCATAATATTGTAGAAATGAATTGGATTTGGGAATTTACTTGTATAATTCCTATGTACACCACACATTAGACATTTATATATAATATATGGTACCATATGAAGTAATTTATTTGGATTGAAAAAAATATTTAATTTTTTGTGAATATTTTATTCTCTATACCGTTATTTTCTATGTATAAAAATTATTCATATTCCATTAAGACATTACCCTAGGTGATTTTCACCACATTGTTGAAATATATATAGATGAATATTCTATTATACATGGTCTACATTAACTGAACTACAATAAAACACCATTTTCTTATATTATTAGTGTCAATTAACTCAATAATGATAATGTTTTCAATCATATTTCATGATAGGTTGTCATGAATAATCACATTACTTGGCCTTCCAGGTCCCATTAAAATTTATTATTTGTGAGGATGCTCATTTCATTAGAGGACACATTAATTGATCAAAATATTATTACCATTTATAGTGATTTAATAAAAAAATAAAATATATTTCAGTATAAAATATAAATTATATATTTAAGAAATCAAATGATTACAAAAATAAAAATTATGTTATCCAATAATTTTAATACTTATTCAAACACAAGAAACTTTGTGTTCATCTCTTGGCACTATGAATTATAATTAATTTTCATTGGTTCTATCATCTCATTAATCATAAAATTCTATCAAAATGATATGATTCAACCAATTAATATACCTCGAGAGTGTCAATCCAAGTGAAAAACATAGGCCCACGAATCGTGAACCAATGATGATCATTCTAATAGCCAATCCACCAATTCCAGTGTTATTGAAACTTAGAGAATATGTGCCACAACCATATCCACATTCTAAAATCCATAAAAGGATATATTTTCCTAGAAAAGTGAACTATTTTTATTAACATAATTTCAGATATTTACATATATGTAGGTTCATTATAATTTCTCTCACAAATGTATTATAATCCAATGTCCAAAAATAAATAAACCCTACTCTAATACAGACTGAAGAAACCCAATATTTATATATATAAATAGTTATTAATTTAATATTAATGTTAGAAACAACTCATTACAATATTATCCAGGTAAAAATAAAGTATTGGTGTTTTTTGGAGGATAGATACATAATTATAATTTTTCATGAATGATATTCAACATCTAACTCAAGGATATTATCAGATATTAATCATTTTAGGAAAAAAACCTAAAACACATTCTTTCATTACATTGGGAAAGGAACCATATGGAAGGGTGAAATTGGATTCTCAGTATGGGGAAACATATTAGATATCCATCAATGACCATTAATGAGTATATAATACTAACACAAGTATGACAAGGTGACCATTTCATAAAGAAATCATGCACATTAAGTAAAATCTCATTATTACTTAATCATGGAATGATGATATGTCATATAGAAAAATGAAGTCATATGAGAGCGTAATCAAAACGATTAAATCATGTGCCACAAGAACATATCATAACAATATGACATAGGTTTTTTTAGACATATAACAGTAGAAAATCATTTCCATTGTAAATTATCAATTCAAAGTCTATCATAGTGGATTGGGCTCAACCCCAGTTATCTCAACAAATCATTCATTACCGAATGCAATTGAGGGTTATAACAAATCCACCGATTTATATTTTCTAATAAATCATACCCTATTTTTTTATAACGGAACTACCAATTATTAATTTATAATATAACCACACATCCTTAGTAAATAACTTATCCTACCATCACATATAATAAAACATATATTCATTTTTTACAACATCGTTGATCATTAATTATATATTTATAGCACAACCCATGGAAAATAAAATAGGTTTTCAAATATATCATCACCACATAATCACAATAAATGTATAGAAATGTATTTTATAATATTATAATATCATTTATTATGAAATAATAGCTTAGCTAAAGAATATAAAATAAAGAGGTCTCAGATAATCATCTAAAGATCATCATTATCATGAAAATTTATATAGAACCCTTAATAGAATAATAATATAATATACCTAGTGATGTTCTTTAAAATATGTTTATAATGAAAAAATATATACTATAAAATTATTTAATCAATTCATTGAAAACATAGAGAAAAAATAGTTTCCTATTTCTACCTTGAGAAAAAAGTTAAATTTGTAGAATATTAAGGAAAATTTTTTTATTAACAATAACAATGGGATCATTTAGTGGAATATTAAATGAAAATAATATTACTTTTAGTGGGAAAATTATCTTTTTCGATAAACATCATAATTAATATTATTTTCCCAAAATTTGTAATAAGTAATTAATAATTAGTTTAGATGAAATTGGAAAATTCCATTTTTAAAACATTGATTTGAAATTAATATATTTACTGAAAATGAATTAATATCAGTGTGAATCAAAAAAGAAATGTTATTAAAACATTAAAAATAACACTAAACTTTATGAAATTATTCATTGAACAATATTGAAAAAGGAATGTTTTCATTAAAAAACATAGTCTTGATCTTTCGAAGTTCCATATATTTGAATATTGTACCAAAACATAAAAATTATATAAATTACCATAGGGTATGAAAATAAATGGTTATTAATTTATAAGATCTATATAATTTACCTTAATAGAAATGTAGGCATCAAAAATCAGGAAAACAAATGACATTGTTACATAAATCTCCCAAATCAAGTCTCATCATGATTTTTATACATTCAACATGCTTTTTCTTTTAGATAACTCCTTTAGAATACAACTTGAGTCCTCATAAAATTTTTTGTGGAGAAACATATAATGATTAGGCACCAAGAACGAATTTAAGAAGGTAAATTAATATTTATTTGTTGATATATGTAGATTAATAGGTTTGAAGATTATAATTTAGGTGGTTCCCTTTTTAAATATTGGGGGTGATAGTCTTATAATTATTCCATATATTAAATTTGTATAATGTTTTATTCATGGTAATGTGTCACCAATTCCCCAAAATTACTATATATTATTTTATAGAGTTTAAATAAACTCAACCAATAACATTTTGATATGGTTTCGAGATATTTTGAGACTTATCTCATAGTTAAACGCCAATAAATCCAAATTTTACCATAACGAGAATAACATATATTTTTACCATGATATCATATTTATATACCCCAAATTGTAAAATTTGTGAAAAAATATGGTTCCAAATTTATAATCCATTATATTATATTCAAAATCTATAGTTAGAAATATTGCATTTAATTTAATTGTAGAAAATATAAGAAATGTTTTTAAAGAATTCCATATTTAATAAAATCATTTTAACTTGAAGTAACTTATTAAGTAAATTTCCATAATTTTTTAGGAAAAATAATTGAATATTTTTATACACTATAAATAATAAAAATCCCAATTCATCCTTCCAAACACACCATTAAATACAAATATCCAAAAATATGTTATTAATTTGGGTCAAATATAATTTATATTTATAAACGCATTAAATGAATTTCAAAATTCAAAATAATGTTTTAGTAAACAATATTAAACTTTTAAAAGATATATTTTTTTAAAATATACTCATCTAATATGATAAAATAATGTTTTAGATAGATTATAGTGATCTATATTAGATTTTTGATCGATTTTTACATATTCCTACTAGGGAGACAAATCATTACATTGGTTACTCTTAATAATGAGTAAATATAACTAGGATGTAATTTATAAATATGATACTTTTTATTCACAAATATAGAATCCATTCTCAAGATTCAGTTTCAAGGATTGTTAAACAAAATATTTAAATTCCAAAAAAGAAACCTTTTTTATAAAATATAATTTTTTAGCCTAAAAATGGACTTATAACAAAATAATGTATACTTTTAATTCATATATTATCATTAAAATTTTATATAGATAATGTTGAACCCTCTAGAATTAAGTGGTTTTATAGTGTTTTGATAATCCCAACCATTCTTTCTTTATATCTTGATTATGCTTAATACATTCCAAATATACTTTAATATATGGTGTTACCTTCACTATACTTAAATTAAGCCTTTTGCATTATCAGATATATATGTTTACTATGACTTAACTCATTCTGCCAAGTGAATGCTCAAACAGGTTTTAGCTACCGTTACAAACTAGCTACCGATACAGAGTAGAGCAACCGTTAGACAGTAGCTACCATCAGAACAAATAGCTACCGTTACAAGCTTGCAACCGTTATAGCTCACAGTGACCGATACAGTTATGTCTACTGATATGTTGGAGCTACCGCTATAAGAGAGCTACCAATACAATGAAGTTGATAGTTACCGCTACAGCAATGTTAACAGCTACCGATATGCGGAAGTCCACCATTATGCAAAGTCTACCGATAGAGAGAGCTACCGCTACTGTTACAAGGCAGAGCCACATCTACCGATATAGAGTTACTGCTACTGGTAAAGGCAGAGCCACCACTACTGTTACAAGTCCACCGCTACCGATACATCAAGTCTACCGATAGACAAGTCTACAGGTACAAATGTCTACCGATACTCAGACCTACAGACACCCACTGTAACACAAGTCTACCGATATTAAGAGCTACCGTTCCAGAGATAGAACTCGACACTACATTAATTTATTTATCATTATTTAATCTAACCAACGGTCATATCAGGTATATTTTAATACACTGACATTTATTTAATGTGTGTTGTTGGATGTTAGGGAACGGTACCTCGTACCTGCAAAAAGTAAATCATCCTTTGTCGGAGCTCGTGCTTTAAATAAAGGAAGGATGTGCTACTGCGAGGGTGTGAGAGACATATAGATGGATACACAGAGAGATACAGACCACAAGATGTGCTGAAAGAACAAGCGAGTGTGAATGCAAAGAGACGACTGAACTTACAAGAAGAACTCATTATTTACTGCATACCAGTGAAGAGCTGAGAATGAGAACATAACACAAGAGCTTCATCGACTGTCTCTACACCTGGAAGTCAAGGAAACAGACGATACTCTGTTTTGTAGACAAAAAACTAGAAGAGGACTCAGAGCGAATTCTGATCAATCATAGGAGTCCAGAACTGCCGGACAATCACTAGAGCCATTTCTAAACTCTAATTATTTGCTCTGTGATTTATCTTTTTACATATTGAGCAGTGTGTGTTATATGCTGTATTTTACACAAACATTTTCTCCTGTACTCTAACTGGAGGATTTTTAAATCCTCACTCAACACTCTTACATCTTTTCTTTCCCACTTAGATAGTGGTAGAGGTCGTGTGTGACATGGACAACTGGTTTTTGTTGTTCTTTTTACCACGAATAACACTGGTAGAGGTCTTGGACCTGAACAGTTTTATACTGTTGTAATCCCTGATCGAGGGTGTGGATCACTTATATATAAAGTTTTGAGAGGACTAAGTCTCAGCTTGAGACTGAACCTCTTGGTTAAATCTGCTTTGTTTATTTATTTTCAAAGTTATTCTTTTATTCCGCTGCAAATTACTTTAAAACCAAAACGGTTTTTAAAGTCACTTTGATAATTAAATTCTCAAGTTTTTATATTAGTTGTAAATTAGTAAGTTGGTTTCAAAAGTTAATCAACCTTTCTGTTTTGATTAACTGGGAAATAATCCATCCCTTGAGAACCCAACCAAACCCTTACGTTGATATAAATTCACTACAGTTTAATTTAGTATTTTATTTGGGGGTTTTTAAGATAAAGTTTTAAAACCGAAATTTTAATTGGAACTCAATTAACCCCCCTCTTGAGTGTCCACTCTGACCAATATTTGGTATCATAGGTTAAATAAAAAAATTGTACTCTATTTTTCAACTCTGATTTTAGTTATATTTTAAAGTTCTTAAAATTTCTGTTATGTCTAAATTTTAATCTATTTAAAATCTTTGCTTTAATTTAGTTATCATGGACAATAGACTTGAAGGTGTTTCTACCAATAGACCACCATTTTTCAATGGCACCAACTATGCTCAGTGGAAAATCAAGATGAAAATTCATTTAGAGAGCTGGGTTTTGATATTTGGACTGCTATAGAATTAGAATATAAATTTCCTACTGCTGTTAGAACTACTTAGAATGAAGATACTAAGGCTGCCTACAATAATAATTGTAAAGATATGAATGCTTTATACTGTGCTCTAGGAGATGAGGAATTTAATAGAATATCTTCCTGTAAAACTGCTTATTAAATTTGGGTTACCTTAGCTGTTTCTCATGAAGGAACAACTAATGTTAAGGAGATGAGATTGAATACCTATACTATTAAGTATGATAATTTTAAGATGAAGCCCGATAAACCCATTTCAGATATGTATCTCTGGTTCAATGAAATTTTCAACACAATGACTTCTCTGGGAAAGGATGTTCTAGCAAAGGATCAATTCATGAGAATTTTGAGATGTCTACCTAAAAGATGGAGAGGAACCTCTGTCTCCATTAGAGAATCGTGTGACATTAGAGAACTTCCAGTAAAAGAACTAATTGGAAAACTGATGATGTATGAAGAGGAACTCAATGTAAACAAAGAAGATGATGATGAACCTAGAAGGAAATCTGTTGCCTTAAAAACTACATCCTCAAAGAATAAAGATAAGGAAAAGCTTCAAGATATCCATGAAAGTTCAAGCTGTGAAGACAGTGAGAGTGATTCTGACAGTGATGTTGAGATGGCTCACTTTTCTAGAAGGATTAAAAATATTTATAGGAAGAAGAAGTTTTTCATAATGTCAAAATAAAAGGTAAGTATTACAACAAAGGACATTGGAAAACGGATTGGAAGAAGCCTGATAAATCAGATGAAGTTGTCTGTTATGAGTGCAAAAGGAAAGGACACATAAAAGAAGACTGTCCAAAGCTGAAATACAAGAAGAAATATGAATACAAGGACAACAAGTATAAGAAATCCATGAAGGCTACTTGGAGTGCTTCTGAGGACAGTTCTAGTGAATCTGAAGTTTCTGAAACTGAACACAGAAACAAGGCGAACATCTGTTTTATGAAAAACAATTCTAAGGTAACTTCAGAAACTCCTGCTTCTAATTCATATTATTCTAGAGATGATTTTGAATGTGATAACATGTCTAAATATGAACTATTTGAATATTGTGATATGTTAGAAGAAACTTGTAATGAGCTGAAAGACAAATACAAAGGTTTAGAGAAACAGTATGCTTTAACTGTTAAACATAAATATACTCTTGATATTGAAGTAGAAAAGAATGCTCAGTTGCTTAAAGAGAATACTGAACTAAAATTGCCTAATGACCAACTCAAGAAGGATTTAGATAAGTTTACCAATGGTATAGATACTCTTACTCAAATGCTAGGTATGAAAATATAACCTAAATACAATAATGGTATAGGATACCAACATGGACAAAGGAAAATTACCCAAACTAGATTCATTCCTAAATCTGGACAGAATGTAGCTAGCTATGGAACTTTATATGCTTCAACTAGATATATTCACAGTTATGGATATAATAAGGTTTATCTTTCAAAATATTTTGATTCTGGAAATTTTATGAGACCCATTAGACAAATATGGGTACCTAAAGTGTTATTGGCTAACCTGTCTGGACCCAAGAAAATCTGGGTACCAAAATCATTTCCTGTTTAAATCGGTCTTGTAGGAAACCTTCTTAAAGAGATCCTATAAAAAGACCTGGTACTTGGACAGTGGATGTTCAAGACATATGTCAGGAGACTTCTCATGCTATAAAAGTTTAGTCAGAGTTGATGGAGGGGTTTTCACTTTTGGTGATAACTGAAAAGGAAAAATCATCGGCTTAGGCCAGATTGGTAACACTGACTCAGTATTGATTTCTAAAGTTTTATTTGTTGATTAACATAAATACAATTTGTTAAGTATTTCTCAGTTATGTGATGATGGTTTTTATGTTAAATTTGAAAATGATTCTTGCAATGTTTTTAATTCTAAAAATGTTTTAGTGTTTTCTTGTTTGAGAAATGAAAATGTTTATGCTGTTGATTTAAATTCTTTAGCTAAGAAAAATATTACTTGTTTATATGCATTTCATAAAGAGTCTTAGCTTTGCATAGAATATTAGGACACTGCAATGTGCATTCACTTAGAAAACTTGCTAGGAAGAACATAGTTAGAGACCTACCCAAACTTGAATTTCTAGAAGACAAAGTTTGTAATCCCTGTCAAAAGGGAAAGCAACATAAAGTTTCTTTTAAATCAAAGAAAGAAGTGTCAACTTCTCAACCTCTCGAGTTAGTTCACATGGATTTGTCTAGACCTTTTAGAGTTTCTAGTTTAAATGGGATGCACTATGTCTGTATTATTGTAGATGAATTTTCTAGATATACTTGGGTATATTTTCTAGCTCACAAAAGTGAAGCTTGTTCTTGCTTTGTAAAATACTCCAAGTCTGTAGAAAACCTTAGTGGACGTAAGATTAAAACTCTGAGAAGTGATCATGACCGTGAGTTTGAAAATCATGAGTTTGAATCCTAATGCTCACACAATGGCTATAGTCACAATTTCTCTGCCCCTAGGACACCTCAATAGAATGATGTAGTAGAAAGAAGGAATAGAACCCTACATGAAATCTCTAGAACCATGCTTAATGAGTATGACCTACCTGTTTATTTTTGGGCTGAAGTCGTCAATACCGCTTGTTATGTTATTAATAGAGTCTTGATTAGACCTGTTCTTAAGAGGACCCCTTATGAGTTGTGGAACCATAGGAAACCTAAGGTTAACTACTTCAAAGTTTTCGGCTGCAAAGTATTTATTCTTAAAACTAAAGATAATCTTGACAAGTTTTCATCCAAGAGTTATGAAGGATTTTTCCTAGGTTACTCTATTTCTAGTAAAGCCTATAGAGTTTTAAATAAAAGAACCAAATGTGTGGAAGAATCTGTTCACATCAAATTTGATGAAACTGATCCACATGAACCTAAAACCTCTCTTGAAAATATTGAAGATGATCTCTCTGGTTTGAACCTTAATGATAAAAACAGTGGACCTATAGTTAAAACATCCAGTTTTGGAAATTTTCCAGACACTACTTCTGTTGAACCTCAACCTGTAGATGAACCTGAAATCTCTAGCCCTACCTTTTCATGACAAACTAGGATTATAAAGAACCATCCTTTAGATGCAGTTGTAGGAAATCTAGATAGAGGAACACAGACTAGATATTCTCTAAAAATCAGGTTGAACATCAAGCTTTTCTTCCACATTTAGAACCTAAAAATATCAATGATGCTATCAATGATGAATTTTGGGTAATAGCTATGCAATAAAAACTAAATCAATTTGAAAGAAACAAAGTCTGGAAATTAGTAGAAAGACCTAAGGACACTATCACCATAGGCACAAAATGGGTGTTTAGAAACAAAGTTGATGAATCTGGAAACATCATTAGAAACAAAGCTAGGCTAGTTGCACAAGGTTACAATAAAGAGGAGGGAATTGAATATGAGTAAACCTTTGCACCTGTAGCTAGATTAGAGGCTATTAGGATCTTACTTGCCTATGCATCACATCTGAATTTTATGCTATATCAAATGGATGTGAAAAGTGATTTTCTAAATGGTTTTATTGTTGAAGATGTTTTTGTAGAACAACCACCTGGTTTTTAAAATTATCATTTTCAAAATCATGTTTTTAAACGTTCTAAAGCTTTATATGGTTTAAAACAAGCTCCCAAAGCTTGGTATGAAAGTCTTTCAAACTTTCTTATTTCAAAAGGATTTAGAAAAAGAATAGCTGATCTCACTCTTTTTATAAAAAGGATTTCAAAAGATATATTAATAGTACAAATCTATGTTGATGATATTATTTTTGGATCTTCTAAAAATTCATTATGTACTGATTTTTCAGAAGTTATGCAAAATGAGTTTGAAATGAGCTTAGTGGGAGAGCTTATGTATTTTCTTGGTTTTCAAATCTTTCAAACTAAATATGGTATTATTTTAAATCAAAGTAAATATACTAAAGATTTGTTAAAACGTTTTGGTTTGGATAATATTAAAGAAAGTGATATACCTATGAGTACCACCTGTAAATTGGACATTGATGAATCTGGGAAACCAGTTGATCAAACTAATTACAGAGGTATGATTGAGAGTTTACTTTATCTTACTGCTAGTCGACCGGATATTATGTTCAGTTTATGTATGTGTGCTAGATTTCAAGATAATCCTAAAGAATCACACTTATTGGCTGTTAAAAGAATTTTTAAATATCTTCAGAGTACTATGAATTTAGGTTTGATTTATCCAAAAGGACAATCATTTTACTTAACAAGTTATTCAGATGCTGATTTTTTGGCTGTAAGTTAGATAGGAAGAGCACATCTAGAACATGTCACTTACTTGGAAAATCTCTAGTATAATGGTGTAGTAAGAAACAGAACTCAATTGCATTGTCTACTGCTGAAGCAAAATACATCGTTGCTGGTAGTTACTGTGCACAGATTCTATGGATGAAACACACACTACTGGATTATGGATTTGACTTTAAACATGTTTCAATCAACTGTGACAACACTAGTGCGATTAATATCTCTAAGAATCCTGTGTCTCACTCTAGAACCAATCACATTGATGTTAGACACCATTTTCTAAGAGATCATTATCAAAGAGGTGATATAACACTTGAGTTCATAGGCACTGAACTTCAATTAGCTGATATTTTCACTAAGCCTTTACGTTCAGAAAAATTATGTTTCATCAAACATAAATTAGGAATGATAACTTTCCCTTGAAACCGTTATAGAAACCTCACCGTTAGAGAATCCTCACCGTTATAGAAACCTCACCGTTAGAGAATCCTCACCGTTAGAGAGACCTCACCGTTAGAGAGACCTCACCATTAGAGAATCATCACCGTTATAGAAACCTCACCGTTAGAGAATCCTCACGGTTAGAGAGACCTCACTATTAGAGAGACCTCACCATTAGAGAGACCTCACCTTTAGATAAACCTCACCATTATAGAGACCTCACCGTTTGGGAGACCTCACCGTTAGGGAAACCTTACCGTTAGAAGACTTTACCGGTACATTTGCGCGCTGTATTTTTCTGTAATTCCGATTCATCGAACCATTTTATTTTTTTATGATTTATGTGATTTGTGAATCCTAAATGATATTAAAACTCGATCTAGACTCACTCAATCTCACCGCGAACCTGTCTGCTAGAACTCTCCTAAACCTAAACCTCTCGACCATCAGAACCGTAGCCTCAAATCAGTAATGGACCACGTCAAGAGACCTCAGATGATTGGTGGAAGTGAAGCGCCGGCAGCGAAGAGACAAAAAGTAGCTAGTACTGATGCCAGTGGAAGTGGCAGTGGAAGTGTATCTCAGAGAAGACCAGTAAACCCACACCTATCGAAGCGTGAGATAGTTTTCGAAAAAGAGGTGTGTGTAGAATGGATTATGGAAAGCAAGTCGTTGGTTCTTAGAGTGTTAGAAGAACAAGGTTGGATAAAATGCTTTGCGAACAACAACGGACCATATTATCTAGGACTGGTGAAACAGTTCTACAAATTCGTTCATTTTGAAAATTATGAAGAAGAAAGCAGAATGGTTTCATATGTGAATGGTCAGGAAGTATCGTTTACTTTAGGAGAATGGGCTGAGAACCTGAGAGTTCCTCATGAGGGCGATTTTACTTATTATTCCAAGTCTGTACCTTCGACCAGTGATGTGTTTCAATATAAAGATGCTCTGCTGGAACTCACAGGGAATGGGACTCCTAGAAATGTGATTGCTGTAGAGATGAGATGAGAAGATAAGTTGTTATTTAAATTTATTCAGCATGTTGTTTGTCCAAGAAGAGGAGACCTTTCCACATTAAGATTCCAAGACATATATCTGTTACATTTGCTGAAGCACAGTGTGAGAATCAATCTATGTAGATTTATTATGGTTCAAGTAGAAGAGATTACTAGACCGAAGTCAAAATCAAATGCCTTGTTTTTATCAAAGCTAATTTCTGTGATGCTGAAAGTGAAGGAGATAGAAGGACCTCAGGATGAGCTGGTAGTGGTTAAGGAAAACTTCTTGTATTACAAGAACTATCTATAAATACATGATAGTCAGCTGGAATCCTTGGAAGAAATCATGGGTAAATGATGATGGAATAATTTATGACAAGTTCACTCCTGTGGATCATCTGTCTAGACCAAAGGATGTGAGAGATCCTGGTCTTGGACCAGATGAGCCAGAACCGGTCTACAGTGATGATAAAGCTGAGGAGGAAGAGACATCAGTAGAGTAAGGAGGAGACCCAGACCTACCCCCTAGTCATGTGCATCAAGTTATTTCTTATGGAGCAGCTATCCCTCCAATAGAACTACCAAAGAGAGAAACTGTATTGAAGGACAATGATACAGAGACTACAGAAGAAGGAGAATAATCATGCCAATATGTTGTCAAGGACACCTCTGAGGAGGATGAGACAACCGAATCTGATCATAGAGAAAAGGAGGCTGATGATGAAGCAGATGATGAAGAAAATGTTGAAAAAGAGCTCAGTTTGAGTCCTCTAATATTCAGTACAGTCAGGATAGTACCTGATCAGGAAGACATAGCAGCAGCACCTGTTGATGAGAGAGTCATTAATGGCTCAGAACAAATGGCTATTGAATCTACTGTAATTGTAGAGGAAATTGCAGAATTACCTCAGGAAGAAGAGTTGGAAGAAATATCTTAGGATAATGTTCCAAGTGAGGAGGAGAATCTTGGATTAGTGTCAGTGTTATATGACATTGAAGGTTAGACATCAGATCCCAGATATATGATTCTTGGACTTTCTTTTGGAGATTCTGATGAGGAAGATCAACCCCAAAAGGAATTTGTTACCTTAACTACTGTGGCTGACAATGTGGCAACCAAGGAGAACCTTAAGTCTTTAAAAGAGGAATTGAAAGAAGAAATAAGAGAATCAGTGGCAGATATGAAGAAAAGTATGGTTGAAGAGATGCAAAGCATAGAGCAATCCCTCGAGTTATCCATTGGATGTAGTGTGTCCAGTCCTATGAAAGAAATTGTATATGAAATTAAGATGTTCCACACTCAGATTGAGAGTTGGACAGGAGCTGTAGTTGCTCTTAGACAATCAATCGCTTCATTGACTTCTTTGAACAGTTCTCAAACCCAAGTGCACACTGACATTCGGTATATCAAAGAAGTGGTCAAACAGTTTGTGGAAGTTTTTGAGGCCTTTAAGAAGTCAGTAAAAGAAAATATGAACAGTCAGGATGAACTTGTTCAGAAGGTAGTTAGTAGTTTGACTCAATCTTTCAAGGAGACAGTGGACTTCTCAATGAAACCTCTTCCCTCAACTACCTCCAGTGTGAACCTTGACCAGATCCGCACTATTGTTCAAGAAGAATTGGCTAAAACCAATCCCAATGGTGCATCAGATACTCAGATTCTTGCTACCACTAGGGAAGTTAGTAGTTTTGTTCGTGATCACCTGCGGGAAGCTACTGCTTCTTAAGAGGCAATCAAAAATAAGGTGGATGCTTATTTTGAAAAAGTTTATACCAAACACCAAATGAAAACCCATTTCAAGATTTTGATTTAGAATATGAAGTTACCTCCAGCTACCCAAGCCTTCAAAGAACAGTTTAGTAAGCTCAGGGAGCTTACTCCTGCTTTAGATAAGTTTATTGAGAACAGAGATGATTTTGTCTCTGCTATGGAGAGAGGTGGAAGCATTATTATGGATTTCAGGAATCTATTACTGCCTTTCCTACATGTGGATTCTCGGCCAGTAATTGTACCCCCTAACCTTCCACCATCTGCCTCTCGGGGTACTCCTCAACTGACTCCAGTTCAAGCCATCAGGAGCTTACCACCTTTGATCCCTCAGAGGAGACAGATTACAGATCTGGTACTGTATCAGTTGCTGATCCACCAGTGGTTCTTTCAGGAATTCCCAAGCATGCTGACTCTACCTATGAACCATTTGCTGATCCCAAGGGAAAGACACCTGTTCAAGAGGATAATTGAGTGCTTCTAGCTCCATTTTTTTTATGTGTTTCATTTTATTTTTGTATTTTTCTGATTTTCCCACTGTATCTTTTACTTATCAATCAAATACTTCATTCCTCTCTTCAATATCTATTTTAATCTGTCTATTTTCTTTCCTAGTCCTTCTCTTTTCTCTAACACCCTCCTTTTTGTTAATCACAAAGGGGGAGACACTATTGGAAACCTGTACCCAGAGAGAGAGAAAGAGAATTTTGTTCATCTAAGGGTACAAATGAGGAGAAAATCACTACTTTGGAGGAGAATCCTGTAATTAAATTGATATTGGGAGGAATATGCGAATCTTTTAACACTAAAGAATCTTGTTTGTTTATTTTTCAGATTTTTCCTCTGATACTATACTGTTGATATCATACTTTTATATATTTTTTGTTTCCTCTGATATTACATTATTTTGGCATAATTTGTGATTATCAAAAAGGGGGAGATTGTTGAACCCTCTGGAATTAAGTGGATTTATTGTGTTTTGATAATCCCAACCATTCTTTCTTTTTATCTTGATTATGCTTAATACATTCCAAATATACTTTAATATATGTTGTTACCTTCACTATTCTTAAATTAAGTCTTTTGAATTATCAGATATATATGTTTACTATGACATAACTCATTCCGCCAAGTGAATGCTCCAACAGTTTTTTGCTACCGTTACAAACTAGCTAGCGATACAGTGTAGAGATACCGTTAGACAGTAGCTACCGTCAGAAAAAATAGCTATCGTTACAAGCTAGAAACCGTTACATCTCACAGTGACAGATACAGTTACGTATACTGATATGTTGGAGCTACCGCTATAATAGAGTTACCGATACAATGAAGTCGACAGTTACCGCTACAGCAAAGTTAACAGCTACCGATATGGTGAAGTCCACCGTTATGCAAATTTTACCGATAGAGAGAGCTACCACTACCCTTACAAGGCAGAGAGACAACTACCAATATTGAGTTACCACTACTGGTAAAGGCAGAGCCACCGCTACTGTTACAAGTCCACCGCTACTGATACATCACGTCTGCCGACAGACAAGTCTACCATTACAAATGTCTACCGATACTCAGACCTACAGACACCCACTGTAACACAAGTTTACCAATATCAAGAGCTACCATTACAGAGACAGAACCCGACACTGCTTTAATTTCTTTTTCATTATTTAATCTAACTGACGGTCATATCAGGTATATTTTAATACACTGACATTTATTTAATGTGTGCTGTGGGATGTCAGGGAACCATACCTCGTACCTGCATAAAGTAAATCATCTTTTGCCGGAGCTCGCTCTTTAAATAAAGGAAGGATGTGCTAGTGCGAGGGTGTGCAAGACATATAGACAAATACACAGAGAGATACAGACAACAAGATGTGCTGAAAGAACAACCGAGTGTGAATGCAAAGAGACGACTGAACATAAAAGAAGAACTCATTCTTTACTGCATACCAATGAAGAGCTAAGAACGAGAACATAACATAAGAGCTTCATCGACTGTCTCTACACCTAGAAGTCAAGGAAACAGACGATACTCTTTTTTTTCTAGAAAAAGAAACAGAAGAGGACTCAGAGCGAATTCTGATCAATCAATGGAGTCCAGAACTGCACGACAATCACTAGAGCCATTTCTAAACTCTAATTATTTGCTCTGTGATTTATCTTTTTACATATTGAGCAGTGTGTGTTATATGATGTATTTTACATACACATTGTCTCCTGTACTCTAAATGGAGGATTTTTAAATCCTCACTCCACACTCTTACATCTTATCTTTTCCACTGGGATAGTGGTAGAGGTCGTGTGTGACCTGGATAGCTAGTTCTTGTTGTTCTTTTTCCCACGAATAACAGTGGTAGAGGTCTTGGACCTGGACAGTTTTATACCGTTCTAATACCTGATCCAGGGTGTCGGTCACTTATATATAATGTTTTGAGAAGACTAAGTCTTAGCATGAGACTGAACCTCTTGGTTAAATCTGCTGTGTTTATTTATTTTCAAAGATATTCTTTTATTCCACTGCTAATTACTTTAAAACCAAAACTATTTTTAAAGTCACTTTGATAATTAAATTCGCAAGTGTTTATATTAGTTGTAAATTAGTAAGTTGGTTTCAAAAGTTAATCAACCTTTCTATTTTGATTAACTGGGAAATAATCAATCCCTTGAGAACCCAACAGAACCCTTACTTTGATATAAATTCACTACAGTTTAATTTAGTATTTTATTTGGTGGTTTTTAAGACAAAGTTTTAAAACAGAAATTTTAATTGGAACTCAATTCACTCCCCTCTTGAGTGTCCACTCCGACCAACAGATAAATTAATCCAAAATTATTTTAATATATAATTCCAAAATTATTGGTACTATTAGTGTACTTGATTTCATAAAAATATATATTAGTTTTATAAATCATCGATATTTTTAGCAATTGACAAAATAAATCTTTTTGAAAAATCAAAACAAATCACCCTATGAGAGTACTGAAAGGTTTACTTTAAAAATAATATTCATTTTTAAGTATACAATCTTAAAAATGAATGCATTTATTAATTTTATTCATAAAAATGAAATAAAAATAATTTTTCAAAATGATATTTTTTTGAAGCACAATTTTTTTATAATAGAGTATGTCTATATTATTCCTTAATGAATATTTTTTAACGATAAAAAACTTTATAAATATTTTTCATTATTTGATTATTTCAATTCATTCGAAATATTTAACATCTATGTTATAATAGTTATATAATCAATTTTTTATAGTATATATATTTTCTATTAAAAGTTAGAAGTATTTGTTAAGAAAGCTAGTGAACACATAAAATTTATTTAAAGAGTAATATAAAATAAAATTTTGGTTTTTTCAGTTTAAACATGAAAATTATGGATCAATGGTCTATAAAATAAGGGAATATTTATATATTTTGGAATAATCCCCTTGTTTCTGGTATTTAAAACATGATTGATTTCAAAATAATATTAATATTTCTAAAGGAATGATTAATAGAAACTTATATATTAAAAATATCAGTACATGATCATTGATTTCCATTTTTTATATCGATGATATAATTTTTACAATGACATGGATTAACATGGTGAATAATTTTATGAAAATATGATGAGGAACATTGAGTCATTTCTTCTTATAGGGATAAATTTCATTCTTGGACTTCTTGTTGGACATAAAAAAGATATATATTTCCCTCACAATATCATCAAATAATTATTAATTAAGTTTGGAATGATATATTTAAAGGAATTATCCACACCTAAATATATTTATATAAATATAAGAAATGATGAAGCTGGGTAACATGTAAATTAGAAGGACATTCAAATGCAGATTTAAATTTTTCTCTATTTCACAGCACCTTGGCCAAATATTCTGTATTTAGTAGCATTATGTTCTATGAATAATTGTGGTCCAAAATAATATCATTTTATTTATTCCGTGATGATTTTATGTTATATTGAATTAACATCAAACATTGGACTTCTTTATATACTAAATAATTACTTTAAATAACTTAGATTCATTGATATTGATTGGACTATAGATTGAAATAATCAAAAGTCAACTTTGTGAGGAAATATTTGGGGTGGGATTATTTAAAAGATATAATATTAAAAAACTAACTTGAGTATATATGGATTAGAAAATATTACTACTATAATTGAATGTTCACAAAATATGAGGATAATAGTTCAGAGAAAATATTAAAATGGTAAATGTTGAGAAACAACATAAGATTGTTTTTTATTTCAATAGGGAATTTGATCATTCAAAATATCCTCTTCGGTATTCAAAATCTAATGAAATTGAAATTATGTATCATTTTATCAATGCAAAAATTAGTTTTAAGGATGTAAAGAATGAATATATTTTAAAATAAAATAAAATTACTAATATGTTCACCAAATATATACCAATGGATCAATTTTATGACTTTATTCTAAAACTACATGTTGAATATCTACCACCAAAATAAGAATGTTTTTTATTAACCCCCACTATTCTTTAGATTTTTTATTCATAATGGGATAAAAAGTACAATTATATACCATATAAATTTTTAATATAAATTCTATGTTATTATAGAATTAAAGTGTAAAAAAATAACATGGACACACAATTTCTCATTCTTAATGGATATGAGTCCTTGATAAACGTTTTTTAATATAGAAGTGTGGTGTCTGGATACTTCCCTAGGAGAATGGTTTTCCTTTAAGCAAACTATGAAATAAGAGTTTTTTATAGTGTTTCCAAAAAAATCCAATGGTGAATATTGGCGAAACATTAGATTTTTTTTGAAAAATGTTTTTATTTTTTTCATGTTTATTGTTGTGAATGTTTTTTTGTATTTTAGGTAAAGTGAGGATTTTTAAGAAGGGAAGAAATCTCATCGAAGGCCACTACTATAGATGGATTATCCAAAAGAATTAATGTAAAACTATGGTATTTGTGCTTAGTATATAATAATATTATCTATTATAAGTGTATGAAAATAATGAAACAACTATTATTTATTTCATTTAATTAAAATGTACTACTAGATTCCTGACAGATTAGATTTTGTTTTGATAAATTCAACCAAGTTGTATGATTATTTACTTATCCTTAATGTTTCTAATATCAAATTTACTAAATGTATTATTGGTTAATACTTATTTTATTCAAAATAGGTAATAATAGATAAAAACATTGATCTATAGAAATATATATATTATACATGTACTATCCAAATAAATCTTATTCAAGTTATAGAGAAATTATTTTTTTACAAGTACCAAATAGATAATTTATATGCATGTATGATACAGAGAATGTTTATACAAATAATAGTGGGATAAGTTTTTTAAAAGTTCCATATGGATATTAGTTTACCCAATTAACTTCTATGAATCGATTATATATAGAAAGAAGTATCTTGAAAAATGAAACGATTCACCAGATGAAGTTTTACCCTATGAAGTGAAAAAATTTCATATAACCACATAGAGAAAAATTGTCGATCCATTGGATGTATAAAATTTATAATCCCATTAGAATATGAAATACATATTGAGGAAATATGTGAAGATCACTATATGGAGGAAAATTTAAATATTCCCAAAATAAAAAGTATGATGTTTACTAGAAAAATATAAAAGATTTTATATTATTTAGGGTTTTAAATTGATGGGATCAATAAAAAAATATCCAGATTAAGATATGTAATTGGAAGAATATCTATACAAGAAGCATTAGTCTAAGAATTACTAGATGGAGCAGTTATGATGTAGATACAATTTATTGAGAAGTTCTCATGATGAACAACCAGACTGAATTGCTCTTACACTATTTCAAAAAGATAAAACTATATGATTGTAATAACAAAATATTTTAAGGATGCTGATATTTATAGTTAATATTTTAAATATAGGAAATGATGATCATTTTATATAAAACTATTTAGGTTCTTTAGAAAAAATAGTTAAAGATGTAATTTTGTGGAGATTTATGTTTGATATAATGTTTTAGGATTATTTGATGGTGCTCATCCTAATTTATACACTATCAAATTTTAAGGAATTCACATCCCATGCATCTCCTATGTGTTTATTATGTGGATGATATGTGAATCGTGATGATTTCATACCACTTGTGTATTCTATTTTATAGGATGAGAATAAAAATATTAAGTGGTGAGATCCTATTGGACTTCTGAAGATGATATATATTTTTTGATTTTTGAGAGCTCCCCATTCAAGGAATATATTTTAGGAGACATGAAAAATGTAATAATGAATGTTTGATAAGACCATAATATCAGGTTCTATATGAACCAGTTTTCGTTAATGTGGAATTTTTTTAGGATTTATTAAAATATAAAACATTGAATGTGATTTTTTAAAAAAAAATATTGTGATAATATTATAATGTTTTAATTTTTGTGTTAGCTTTTATGAGGAAGAATGAATTGTAACTATTTGGAACTAAAAATATTTCATACCAGGAAATAAAATGATTTTAAATGTTTTGTAAAATTATTATTCAATTTTATTATGTATTATATATGTGTTTATTAATGGGAATCAACATAGAAAGAATTATGTTCAAACCATGGTTCTGAAACATTTAAAAAATTGTGTTCCCTGAATTATTTTTTTAATCGTTGAATGTGGGTGAGGTTCAGTTATAATGGTGAGAGGATATAAACAATAACATGTTTTAGAGGTTTATTTCAAATATGTAAATTATAATTTCACACCACTAATTTAACCTCCATACAACACTCACTGGTCAGTCCAATCCAAATAACACTAGTATTCAAAGTCATGGGAAACATATTATGTACTTGTGGGATAATACTAGGAATAATTATGTAAACCTACTACATGTCATCATGTAGGTGTGTATTTAAAAAATAACCTCCTTTGTACACTCTACCTTTCCTCACCTAATGGTACATAATATAAAATATTCTTATCATAACTAGAGTATACTTGTCAATAAATAATCATAACTATAATTTAAACCGTTTCTCAATATTCCATAAAGACATCAGGGTTCCCTATAATGATATATTCTTGAGGCAGGTAAACATTTTATAATGAATCAGTAACACAAAAATAATAAAACTCATTGAAAATAATCACAATATCATTTCCATATCCCACATATATATGTTGTTTTTAATAACCCACTTCTTTTCTGTATACATTGGGAAGATAAAATATTCATCTTAAACTCTTAAGATACCCAGTTCATAAAAAAATTATTTTATAGAGAAAAAACAAGTGTAGCTATTTGTATGAAAATATTGTTACATAATTCCAAGTATGATTTTTTTATGATTATCAAAAAAATTTAAACCTCTTTCAAAGTTAATTTTGAAACCATATTTCATTTGGAAATATAATTTTTGAATGATGTAATTAAAAAATTCATTAAAATTCATCCAATACCTAATATATATATATATATGTTGATATATGATGATATTATCCTTAAAAACAACACAAATACCATAAGCATAAATAAATTATATGTAACATATTAACATATCAATGAAAAATATAAGTTCAAAATAACAGTGATGTAATAAAAAATACTTTATCCACATAAAACATAACATGGAATCACTAAATATATCATTAACCAAGTATTATACAATAAAATAAAATTAAAACTAAGGCCTACTCCCAACCACCGAACGAAATAGACATTCAAAGAGTATGTGAATTCTAAATTGAGGTAGAAAGTAATTTGATCTGTGACATGATTGATATACTACCCCACCCTATATATTCACAAAAATATATTCAATATATCTCTGTCCCATTTACCATCATCACATATTTATGATAATTCCATAAAATTATTATGGACCTAATAAATTTTGAACTCATTCTATTCTGTAAAATCAGAAGAATGACGGTCCCCAATATTCCCAACATAGTCATTCGAAAACATCCTGGATCGATCTTATAGTTGAATATTTTGGACAATCGGCTAAATTTATTATTTAATTATTCTTCTTGATTCACTCCATATACACTTTTGGACCTTATCACCATTTTATATGAGTGTAGTTTGAAAAGGATCAACTTTACCAAAAACCATATAGTCTATGTAGAATAGACAATATGAATGAATATAAATGAAATATAGTGTATAATAATATGAGTAATAATCTATGATATCGACCTCCTACATTCCAGAAAAATTCCTTGGGGAATACTATGTCATATAGTCGAAAAACATAACAATCAATCAGAAACAGTCTTTAAAATTCATCACCATTTTCTAAAAAAATAATCTAAATAATTACTAAATAAAGAATTTTAAAATTTTAATGATATAAAATTAGTATAATTTCTTCATGGAATTATCCGTTATTAATTAAACATACTAACTCAAACTAGTAATACCAAGTTTCAACCATAATTTATTAATGAATTTCAAAAACATAATATCAATGTAGCATGAAAAAACTCTCTTTTTCATCTCAAATAGTAAAATAATGTATCCAAGAGAATACCTGAACAAAAGGGGTTCAATATAAAAATTTAAAAATGTTCATTCCTTGTTCATAGTTTGGACAAATAGTATTATAGAATGTGTGTTGACCCTGAAACTACCTTTAGGATATTCTGAAATCAGTGTGAATGATCTCTAACATTTTGATATCCCTTTAAAACAAACCAAGAATCTCCATTTTGATTATGATATTCACCATGAAACATGTAAAAAACTACATAACACAAATATTGTTAATATAATTTATAACACCATCCATCTAAATAAACAGGACAGCTAAAAATAAATTACAATGAGCCTACAAACTGTGGAATCAAATCCTAATAACCAAATGAATTTCATGACTCATAAGAAAATTTGGTTATTAGAATGTACTAATTATCTACCAAAAGAGATTCAATATTTCAATCATTATATGTGTATGGAACACTCTAAGAAAAAATATCCATCTACTACCATTTTCTTATGAACCAATATAGGATAAACCAACCCAGTCACCAATCCAATCAATTACAAGTCCCATTTTTCATGTAATATAGGCTCATTCTAGTTACAATCATAATGGAAAAAATTACACACCATTGGTTATGATTTAACCTTCATTAAAAAATAATAATAGCTAAATTATGATGATAATATGACAAAATTTATATATATTGGAATGTATGAAAATAATTATAAAATGTTTTAATTAAAAAATATAAAAAACAACAAGCATACGTAAATTAATTTCCAATTCACATCAATAATATAAAAATACAATAGATTATGATGAAAACAAATATCTAAAAATACAGAATCAATTAATATGGGTATAATATTCATAGTATAGAATATATATGAAATCCTAAAACATTAATTGACTATCTCCATGTTACATAAATGAAATCTATAAAAACAGCATCACAACCATCTCCATAAGGTACTTGAAAAAATAAATGTATACATGATCTTTTCATAAACCTTACCATGGATGTTCAAAATCTAATGAGTCTAAAAATATTATGTTGTATGACTTATGTGTAAGAAAATATTCTATGTTGGTTCATATCATGAAAATATTCTATCAATATCCTTTTTAAATTATTTTCATAAATTATATTTGAACATCAACATATAAATATACTTCTTTCACTTTTTTTAAGAAATTATTCATAAAAATTCCTAAAATCATATTTTCAAATCAAGAATGTTATTAAAATGAAACATGAAATAATTCATTAGAAACCAAATTTTAGAAACTAAATTTCCAGAACCACATTGAAACCACCATTATAACTGAACTAAGAGAGAACTCAATGTTACAGAATTTGGCATCAAATCAGTATGAAAATATTAAAGATCAAGTTGAAAAAATTATCATTCATGTTAATCAATAATCATAATGCAGCAACAGAACAGTTGTAGATGTCAATAGGTTACTATAAAATAAGGAATACATTTAAGATATACCATATGAGAAAAAATATGAATTACTCGTATACAAGGAAATTATTCAAAATATGTGAAGTTGTATCATATTTAATATATAAAAATAGAAAAATACGCACATTATTCACAATCAAGTTCAAACCCTCTTATCCTAGTCAGATAACCCTAAATATAGTCAAGGAAAACTAACACCTATAATCCTTTTGTTTTGCCCCAAACAAATAGCCTGTGCGGATTACATTTCCAAGCATCATCGGGTGGTACTCCCCACATATAGGGAAAATAATTACTAGAGGATAATTGTTCTTACAAGAATATATCATATATCGTAACATCTTATCAATATTTGACATAGATACATGGGGTTACCATGATTATTTTCACTTCATGTGGGGAAAAATGTTATAACACATCTATAACATTTAGTATTTAATAAAATCAAAATATAATTAACTCAACCCAAATCCATTCACCATTTTATAAATTAGATCCTAATTTCATTTATATAAATTGGAATGAGGAATCATATATAATTATTAACTACTATAGTTCTTATTGAACATTATTTCCTAGGAATTAAACTATGGTTATAACTCATTGTATGAAAGAAATTATATAAGGTCCAAAAAATTATTTTAGTAGTAATATGATAATAAAAAACAATAAAAACCATTAATTATATATATTTCAAAAATATAACTTGTAAATATCATTTTTAATGATTTAATCTTCAACTTTAATCCAATGTTTAAAAAAAATATATATATATACACCCAAAATCATTAAAAACATTAAAAATAACATATATATAAGTCAATAATAAAAAATATAATAATTTATCATAAAATATCATTAAAGTATAACAGGAATTATATTAAATATAAAAAAATGTTAAACTAATAAGATATTCTATATAAGAACACTCTATTGAATTAATGAACTATATTATTTACTAATCCTTTTGAAGAAGACTTATACGAATTTTAAAAATCATTGAATTTTATTTTATTGAAGTAACGAAATTATGGAAGTAATAATTCAGGTAAACTACATTTTCCTTTCATCCGAGGAAACATAAAAAATTAATAAATTATTAATAAATATTTTTGGGGATCAAAACCCAATAGTAATTTTAGAAAAAAATGGTTTTATAAAACATAATCATAAAATAAACTATCAAGAAAATGTTAAAAAATGGATGGATATTCCTTGATCGTGGGTGTTTTGTAAGAAACCATCAAATATAGTATGAAGTGAACTAAATAATTATTCAACACATTGTTGACATCAAGAATCATAGTGTTTAATATAAAAAATCAACCTACATTTTCACTACCATGACCTTGTGTTGAGAGAAATAAAAAGAACAATGATGGAATGAAATGAGATAATAATGGAAGACCTAACTTTGATGAATCCACCTATAATAAAAGAGGAAGAAATACAAATCTGAAATAGGGATAGGGGAATTACCATGGTATCTCCCTCTAGTTGAGAAGCATGAATGTTGGATGAATGAAGCCCAACGAATCATTTATATTTTAGGGGAAGATGCCAAACATTATCATTTAAGAATCAATGAGATCTGTATTATTTTATCAATGAATTAGAATACATTGTTTCAACATTAAAAACCCAAATAAATCACCCAAGAATCAATTTTATTTTGGATATTGTTTTTAAAGAACCATTCAATGACTTTGTAACATCACTAGAAAACTAGGGTGCTAAATCATGGTTTAGAGACATGGTTTACTAAATGGTCTAAAAACAATTGGACAATGAAACTATATATAAAGGTACTTAGCATGGTATCTCCATGTGGTGAAATAGTTGTTTCCTTGTTTTCCTCCACTATAAAAAATATTACATCACTAGAAAATTATATTTTTTTAAATGTTTCCCCAAATAGAACCAACTCCCACCTTTCTAAAAAAATATTAAATTAAAAAAACAAAGATGATATTTAGTAATGATAGTGAACCCTACCTATGAATCCTAGAGAAACCCATTATTAACTCAAATTATCAACCCAAAACTGAAATTAATATCCCTAAACAATGTATAGATTATTATATACTTGATACAAACATTATCAATGTCACATAAAATGTAATAAAGAAATTCTCATATGTCTTAAATTCCCCTTCATATGTAATATAAAATAGGATGGACAACCCCAGTGACGTTTTTATCAAAATAAAAAAAAATTGATTTTTATTAAACATAAAACCACATAAAGTTTTTGTATAAAACATGATCACTCTTTTATCATATGAAAATAACATCCTAATGACACGTGTCACTTTTTATCGTATAGAAACCATTTCACAATGATCCATAAAAATTGTACTTTTGAGACAAGATATTATTTTGTTAACATATATCATGGTTTTCATTAGGGAAATAAAATTTATAAGTAACAAATATATAATTTTTCTATAACTAGGCATAGAAATCATGTTTTTATAATGATCTAATTTTATGAAACAATTACAATTAACTATTTCTATTAAAATTTAATAAAAGTTAATAAATTTAAAATAAACAACGATATTGTTTTATGGATTTTAATAAACCATGGGTTTTTATAATAGCTAATGGTTTTAGGAATACTCATTTTACATATTATTTATCATGAAAATGTATTTTCCAAATGTTCTAAAATTGTATATAAAATAGCTATTGGGTTCTAGTGTATAAAATCTTGGTCCAGATTTTATATGAAGTAACCACTTTAACCTTTTTATTCAGGATTCAAACATTTACTTTAGTTTTATAAAAACTAAATGAATAAAACTACCATTTATGGTAATTTTAATATGAATTTCATTCTATACATATTTTTAACAAATATGGTTTAGAAGAAATTAGCATACTTTTTCAATCTTTAGTAAGTATGATGATTGAATTGTCAAATACTTATGATTGATTCTCTCTTATGAATTCCCACTTTGAACTATATATCAAATAGGGAGAGAGATAAGATATATATACATAGTGGTATATGTTAAAATAAAATTACTATCAACATATTCTCATTGATTTAATAATTCTTTTTGAGATTCAATGAATCTCATTTCTGACTCCATAATATGAAATATTTTATATTAATTTAATGATTACTCTCCCCAAAATTCTATAAATGTATACAGTAAAATTATTATAAATTATAATGGGGGGGTTTGAAACTAAAATAAATTCCCAAGAAAATGGTTCCAAAAATAGGCTTATGTATGATAGTTCATTTTATCTGTCATAAAAATGTGTTCTCCTCCTTATGTTTTTTTGACCGAATATGATGTTGATGAAAAAATATATAGTTGAAACAAACTCTAGATGGTAGGAAACCAATATTACTGATGGATGGTTTCATTACATTGTAAATATGACACATTAAATAAAATTTTCATGATTGATACCATATATCCTATGAAAATGATCAACTATTAGAAATGGGAAAGAAGGAATATTTGAATTCGTCTTCCTTTAATAGGTAATAAATAGTTAAATATGGAGGACATTATTTTAAAAAATCAACCTTGACCATGTAAAATAATTTTTTTTAGAGTGTAATATTTTTATTTTGGAAATTATTTTCTATAGAATCAATCAAGAATAGTTTTTTAGTAATACATTTTCCCTCTCAAACAGTTCATCAACAAAAAAAACATAGATAAATAAAATGTCATTTCTAGCTCCATCTCTAATATTCTTTCATTTTAGGTTTTTTACAATATTATTGAAATAAATAATTCATCTCAAAATCATTTTAAAAGTTATATTTCATTATCTTCCGCTCACTAGTTTTAAATTCTATAATTATTTATTTTTTAGTAAAATCATGTAGTAAATTTAATTTAATAGAATTTAATTAAAGAATATATTGTGTTACTATTTGTTTCTAATTTATTAATGTTATTTATAAAATAAATATTTTATTTAATTAAAATTTTCATTATTATTGATTGTAATTAAATAAATTACAGAATTAGAATATCCCATAATTATTAATAATCAGTAAAATCTAGTGAAAAATAATAATAAATTATCATTATAAATTTTAATTATTAAAATATTAATAAAAACGTAGTATAATTATTGCAATATTATATGAATAATTACTAATAAATATATAAAAATTGGAATAATTAATAAAAAATTAATTTCTATTTAAAAAATATTAACAATTTGAAAAAATGAGAATAAATAGTAATAGTTAGAAAAAACTATAATTTTTATACTATAGTAATGTATAAGTAAATAAAATTAATAATTTTTCATATTTAGTAATATTTTTTACTAAGTAGTAATTTTAATTTCTCAGTATTAGATTATTTTAAAAAATATCAATAATTTTTATTAATTAGAAATAAACCTAAAAAATATCATTAATTATAAATAATTAGCATTAATTAGGAATAATTATCAAAAATATTATTCAAAAGAGTAAACATATTTATGATTAATTAGTTTAAATTATAATCAACTGATAGTATTTCTTACTAATTAGAAATAATTGTTAATATTTAAAAAAGTCATGATTATTAGAAATAACTAGTTATAATTATTAAAAATTACTAATAATTATCAATAATTAGTCACATATGTCAATAATTATTAAGTATTAGAAAAAACTAAATTATTTAGTACAAAAACAGTGAGTACAATAATGATGACTATAAAATAGTTACAGAAATTTAGTTATAATTAATAATAAATTTTAAAATTAGTAATAATTAATAAAAAATAATAAAAAATAGGCATTTTTAGAATGAAAAACCTATAATTATACATAATTTGTTATTAATTACAAAATAATACCAATAATTTAAAATAATTAATAAAAAAATATTATTAAAAATTTATAAAAATTAGTAAAGATCAAAAAAATATTATTATTTAATAATAATTAAAACTGATTATGAATTATTATGAATATTTAAAATAATTACCAATAATTTGTTATATTTATGGACAATTATTTCTAATTAATTAAAACCAGAAATATTTATCAATAATTACCAATAACAAGGAAAAATTTGGAATCAGTTATTGATAAATAAAAATATCATGGAATAATTATAAATAAGTATCATTTGTAACCAATCATGAGCAATAACTAACAATAATTATCAATTATTTATAGAAAATAACCACTAAAAATTATAAATGGTTAGCATTAATTGTAAATAATTATTAATAATTACAAATAATTGAAAATAAATGGAAAAAATGTTCAATAATTAATTATAATTTTTAACCGAATTTCACAAAATATAAATAATTATAAATAATTACATATAATTAAATATAATTATAAATAAATGGATATAATTAGAAATAATTATTAATAATTATTAATAATTAAAAATATTTTTGATTAGTTATTAAGTATTTGGGATAATTTAGAATAAATAATATTAATTAAAAACAAATAAAAATGATTAGGAAAACAACTTCTTAATTAATAATAAATTAAAATAATAAGAAAAAATTAGGAATAACTACATAAAAATAAAAAAAGATAACAATAATAAGAAATACTTATGAAAAAAGTATCAATTATAATTAATTATAAATGATTATAAAATTTATCAAATAATTAACAATATTTAGGTAAAATTGGAAAATAATATGAATATTTATAAATCAAATTCATAGTTTATTTTTTTGTTAATTAATTTTTTTCCAAGTATCAAAATATAGAAATAACATTGATAATAAATTATGTGCACATGGTAACACACCGTCCAAATTAACCATAGCTAATAATATGTATGTATCTAATTCATATTGGTCTCATACACACAAATATGTTGAATAAAAATATAAATTTATATTGTTTATAATTTAAAATGTGATTATCACAATGAAATTCAAGTTCAATATTACAACATGTTAGATGATATAATTGAGTATGTTGCCATATATATAAATATATTACAATGTTTTCATGTTATTGGTCTGATAATAATTAAGGGATGCACATTAATCCATGTCATTAAGTCCATTATATTATATTATAATTCTCTTATGTAATAAATGACACATTTCCTTTGGCATATAAATCACATTATGTTTATTATAAAAATTACTATATGGTTTCATTATATTTAAATGACTACTGGAGTGATATAAAAATGGAATCTACTGATATTTATTTTATTTAAAATGTACATAGTTCTATAATATTGAAAACATATGAAATATTTCAAAAAATTATTCAAATACATTGCTTACCCAAAAAGATACTAATATATATTTGATCCCCCCTAATTAATGATTGATGGTGTTGAAAATGTGTAAGATGTTAACAATTAGTATGAAATAATGAAAATAATGAAATTAAAGTCGGTATGGATGTAGATTATACTGAAGAGAAAGATGAATAAATTAATATTACTGTATATAAAAATGAATAATGATTTATTAAATTTTAATTATAATCATATTAAATCTTTATAATATTAACATTCAAGAAGAATCTTTTATTTTTTTAAATTTTATGTATGTATTAATTCTTGCATACACAAAACATTATTATTATTTTTTATTCTTATATAGATCCAGGGTAGTTTTTTACGAAGATGCATACCTTGGATGAGGATGGGCATCATGATGATGTCCCTCCCATATTTTCAGTTAAGGGTGATAATAGGAACCAAAATACATTGAGGGGTCGAGGAATTACACAATTGATGATTCATGATCCTACTCGTGAGAATTGCCCATACCTCGACAATGATCATCAACAAAAAAATATTTAAAATAAAAAAAATTTAAATTCATTTCTCTTACTTTATTTGTTAAATGTGAAACTAATTACTTTTATCTTCATAGTTTTTCACATCCGATATTTGGATAAACCAGTGTTTTTGTTAAGAACAATTTTTTTAGACTATAGATATTATTTGAATAGGTTCTCGTTGACGTACATCATTAAATTTTCAAGCATCAAATGTTGTATATAAGAAATAATGTATTTTATTTTAAATTTATCTAACTTATAGATTATGAAATAATTAATAATCTATAGGTTTTATAGCCCCCAGTTGATAAGATCTTGCTTCCTTTTATTTTGGAATTAGGGGAGGTGTCATGTGTGAACATTCCCTCATGGTTATACATAACATTTTGAGGAGATATATAGAGAGAAAATCCATGACTTTCTTTGGAATGTCTTATATGTCACATAAACATAACTACATCTATACCCAAGACTGGGGTGGATTGTAAACATACTACATAGGGAAAAAAATAAATAGGATAGAGTCCTCTAGTAGATAGAATTAGAGGTGACAAGGTGTCATACATAAATTTGAGAGTGGTACAATCAACATACATCATTGAGAGTTGGTAAATAATATAGTATAGTTTTTCTTATGTATACAAGTGTGTATTTATTTAGAGTTATATTGATAAATCTAGATAGAAAATGTATTAATTCTATGGTATAAACATCAATTATATAATTTGATGTATGTGTGTGGAATAACACAAACATTAATGGGGATATTCTTGGTGGAAGAGAATAAAAAATTTATATCATTTTTTTAATGTTTTTAAACTTGACAAAAAATTAATTTTCCTCTTTATTTTATATTAATAGAATGGTATGAGAAATATGAGATAGATATTTCAAATAATTATCATAGTTAGACAACGATTGATGGTAGAGATAATGCCTCATATGATTCTCTTTTTGACACGACAACATCGCTGCAACCGACGATGATTGGCATTCAAAATAGTCAGGTGATCGATATTGGATCCTGATCATCTTTAACAACATATTATGGTATTGAAGAGATGTCACCATTTAAATCAATGGAATCACATACAATTTCATCATCATTCATTGATGCAAAGAATGTTGTGAGGCTATGAGCATGAGATGAGACTATATATATTGGTCAGATTAAAGGAAATACATCAACCATATTAGGATGTAAAAGTATATAAACTAGAGCTGAAACATTAATAGTATGAATAAATGATGGAATATGTGATACAACCCAAATGTTTTCGATGGATGGAGTTTTCCCTACCAGATAGAGTTGATCCCCTACCCATGTGATATTATTATTTTTCTTTTTTTTCTTATGACCATTTTACCTATTACATATGTTATAATTTTCTAATTAATATATATTTACAGTTAATGATTTTTTAGTTGATTGTTTTATTCTACTACAATTATTTGTGATGAATTATAGTTCATTCCCATATATTTTATATTGATGAATAATAAACATTTATGACCAATAGTAAGACATTTTTTATTTTTCACTATAGTTATTTGGGACAATATAATATTTCAATGGATAATAATTTATTAAAAAGGGTGATAAATTTTTGTTTTGAAAGACATGAATGATTGATGTTAATATTTTATATACAATGACATGAAAATAAAATATTTTTGTATGTTAGAAATTTCCATTGTTAATAAATTTCACGTTGGAATATGTCTTCATCCCAAATAGGATCACCTATGATAATAATTATAAAGTCTTATCATATTTAATCGTAATTTGAAAATTATTTTATATAAATGCCTAATTTCGATGAAAAAAATCTTTTGTGATAGAAATATTCCTCATCAAGGCTATTGTAAAAAATATATTTAGGTTTTGCTAAATTATAAACCCACATTAAATACTATGTCTCAGCTATTCTTCTTCACAATTAAAAATTAATTCTCTCTAATGTTTATCATTTTCTATTGGAGAAAACTTATCATGATCCATATTCATTAGTTTCAATCCACGGTTTTCAGGATTTTATTCAATTTAATGGTATTCCTCTATGCAATTTTTTTTCTAATAAATGTTTTGTATTTTCCATTTTTTATGTTATTATATAATTTGTGTATTTTTTTATTAATTTAATGTCTAGTAGTTTATTTTAAAGTGATGTAATTATATTTTTTCATATTTTTAATTATTCTATTTTAATATATTATGTGAGGAATTATTTAATTTGTAAGTGTTATTATTATATAAAATAAAAATAAAATATAATTTCAAAATGAATGTTATAAAAAATATAAAATTAATATTTCATTTAATTTGTAGTAAATTTTTTATATATAAGGATTCTTCAATAGAATAGATTTGATATTTTAATAATTAATTAATATTAATATTTTTAAAAACATAATTAAAAAATTAAATTGATTGGGACAAATAATTATTTATTTAAAATTAACCTGACAATAGTTAACTAGTAAGAAATAATATAAAATTAAAATTATTACTTAAAATTATGAAAAACAGTAATATATAAATAACAAAACATAATTTATACTAGATAATAAATAAATAATTTTTAATTTTTATACATTATTAAATATAACATAAATAAAATAACGAAAAAATTATTATAACAATATATTCTAATTGGAGATGTAAAAAACTAAAAATACTAATTAATAGTTATTATATATGTATTTTTATAGCTAATAAATAGTAATACTATTTAGAATTACCAAAAATTAATTTTTATCAATTAAAATAACTATAAAATTTAATTTTTTTATATAAAATATAGTTAGAAATATATATGAAAATAAGAAATTTCTATTGTATAATTATAAAAATATATTATATTTTAATATTTATAGTTAATAATGTAAAACAATTATTGGATCTCTAGGTGATATGTGGGACATTTATTTCCGATGGTGATGGTCGTGTTACATGAAATGATGGTATAAAGGATGCAGACCTAGGCACTAAATAGAGTAGTGACAGATATAGGCAGGGGACTTTGGTCTATCAAATAGTTAGCCTTCATGATTTATGATAGTAATGGGATATCAATTGTGTGGGTTAACCATTGAAGGGGTGTGATGTGCCCCTACTGGCCTAGTGGGTTTATGTTGTTTCACTTTTTTGTAACCATCATTGCATAAATAAGCGAAAATCTATAAAATTTTATAAATAGTTCAAACTAAAAAATATTTATTATTTTTAAATTGTATAAATTATTAAAGTTTATCAAGATATTTATAAAAAATATGTATACACTGTCTTAATAATTATTAAAAATGATAATTTTATCAGGGATGTTTTATAGATTTAATGTGACATTTTTAAAATGAGATACTTATTTGTAAAAAATTACAAGAATCAAAAAATAGTTATTCAAAATGTTTGAAATTTTATATTCTCATGATAAATTAAAAAATAATAATTTTTAATAAATCTTAATGTACACATAGATAAATAGAAAATAAAATTTGTAGATATTAGTATTTCTTTGAAAAAAATATAAATTACTCTAGTAAATTTAAAAATTTATAACATAATATTTATTACGTTAATTATGAAATTTTATTTTAATTATACGATAATAACATGTAAATAATAAAATAAATATGAAATTAATTAATATGTTTTATATGTTTCTACAATTTAAATAAATTATTAGGGATATTGATTTTTTTTAAAAAAATAATAAATATTAATAATTTTTAAAAAAATAATGAAAATAAAAAAATTATATTAAGAAAATTATATAAACAAAATCATTGTACTATTAAAAATGTTTTTTTCAAATTATTTATCAAAAATAAAAAATATAATTATATATAATTATTTAGTTTTTTAATAATGATAATTTGAATATGAATTTTTAAAAATTAAATGAAATATATTAAATGTACAATAATTATTAAAAAATAATTTTAAAAAATGAAAACATTAAGAGTTTTTTTTCAAATTACTTGAATTTTCAAAAATTATAAAAAAATATTATAACATTAATTAGATTTCAATATAAAAATTGATAAATAAAAAATATATTTAAAAGTGTTTTTATATTTATCAAATATTTTTTAAAATATTTTCTTATAATAAACTTATAAATTAGTAACATTAAATTTATTAAAAATAATTTTATCTATTTTTTTTAAATATAATATTCTTAAAAACAATGAATTATATAAAATTTGTTAATTAAGGTCATATATTTAGAATTCTTAAATATATATTTTTAAAATTTTGGTATTTAATAATATCATATGTAAATATGTGTTAAAATTATGAATAAATAATAATAATGAAAAATATTTAAAAATAAAACTCTAAATATAATAAATTCAATACAATTATTTGTGAGAATAGTTGAAATTTATCATTTTTAGTAAAATTAATTTTTGATGACTATAATAATTTATAGGAAATTATATTTTTAATATAAATTTATTTATAATTATGTATAGTGAATTAATAATTAAATAATAATAAATAAAAATTTATAAAAATACAGGAAAATAAATAAGAACATCTTTTTTTGTTTTACTATTATGAAAATTTGGATTTATTCATTCATTTTAATTGTTTTTTACAATTTTATGCAATAAATATGTCAATATATCACAAATAGTATTTATAAAATACTTATTAATCTTCTACAAATACTATTGGAGATTGATTGATAAGTCTGTCACAATAAATAAGGCCTTTACGATAAATAATGACCATCCATAAAAAATTAATAATTATGACCATGTTTTATGAGAGAGGATATTTGTGATGGATGTATCATATAATTTACTTTCTTTGAAATAAGTCCATGAAAAATGACCCATCACAAGTAATCATTTCTTTTTTAGTAACAGAAAATATTTTTATTTAATTATATTATATTTCAAACTAATTATGATAACATTATGTTGATTTAATCAACATACATTATCCTAACTTTCATGTACTACCATGAACTGAATCTAGACTTATCAACCCTTTTTATGAAATATTATTTCTTAACAAAAACAAGAATGTGCTCAATGAAAACACATCAAGGTTTTTATTTTAAAAATTTTTCTGTCAATATATATAGTAACCCTAACACCCTCTATAACCTTAAAATGAGTTCCCTCAATAATAAAAACATAAAAAAATATGACAATTCCTTATTTAATTATATTTAATTTTATAAAATTTTTATCAAAATAATTTATTTTAACACGAACCATTAATCAATTCTTTTTTCCTTTAGAATCCATCTTCAATACTTTTTTCTTCCTCACATCATTATAATTTTTATTCCTAGTAGGCATTTATAATAGATCAACTTGTGGATTCTCCTCAATATGACACAAAAGTTCAATCATCCATATATTAAATTATTGAATATAATGACATTTAAAAAATTCAAGCCCTTTAATATCCCTGACCTGTGATATTATATTATATAATAAATCATCACTTTATATGGATATAAATAGAATATTTTATGATGTAGAAGATTAACCCAGTAATTCAAATAAATTCTCAAAATGGAAGTAGAACATAATTTTTTGGAAGATTTATATTGGAGTACTTTAAATTATATGGACTGAAATTCATCTTATAATAAGATCATTGTATATGTAATATCCATTATTATTTTTCTGATTTATTTAGAATGATTTTGAGATCATCAATATTTATCAGGAAGTATCTTTAAATTTTAGTAATATTTTCTATAGTTTGAATCCAATGAAATTTTAATAATTAATTATACTTACCAATATTTGGAAAATATAGAATAAATGCATGAAAAAATATTTTAAATGTATTAATTTTTATTTTTTGTGAGATACTATGTTTTATGGTTTGTAAATTTATAGATGAAATTTGAATTTTTGATTAAAGGATGGTCCAAATCACTATTAATTGTTCATAATATAAAATGGTTTAAATTTTTTATTGTGATAATTTTGGATATGGAACAATTATCATATGGTGGTTTGGATGTTTTGGATGGGACATAGTACTTTGAGGCCCAATGTAATTGTTTTTAAAAAATAAAAAATATGGCTCCCAATTGATGCTCAATTATTACTGAATGTATAACCTAACTATGTTTCCATGATTGTATAAGTGGTTGAGATAGGGGAATAATATTATAGGACATTGAAAATAATGTGAGGGTCTATATTATATTTCCGACATTTTGTACTATTAGCACAGTCTATTAAACCATACATTATGCTCTATAAATAGAGGTGTGCCTCAAATAGTAGAATCGTATTGTTGGAATAGGGTTTCTCCAACTGAATGACTAAACAATGGAACCCATTAAATAGGGGAAAATGAATATTATCCCCCTACAACCCATGATCATTAACCATTTTCAACCCTCCTTTCACCCAACGTCTTGTCTTAATTCACACCCTCCACCATGGGATATGTCCCCTGAACATGGTCTGAATCAAATATCAACAGATGTGTTAGAATACATGAGGTTATAATTCAAATATATTTTAATTTGTTATGCTATTCTCTATAATCCTAAATGGTTATGGATTTGGTCCCCAATTAAACTAGATCCTTATTAAATCAAATACCACAGATGAGGCCTTTTCTACTAAGGAATTAAATAACTTGGGTGGTCATCTATACTTTTCCACATGTCATTTAATTGAGGGATGTCACTGTGGTGAATTTATAAATCATTAAATACAAATTAATTTTTTTTTATTTTCTTCATTCTTTCTTATTGGTATTATTCGTTGATCAAGGTTGATGAAATGTTTTTGTTTTTTAGCATGTGTTAGGTTGTAGTTATGGTGTAATAGAAATGAATTATGAGTTTTAATGATTGTGCCTTGTTAGAAAGATTTATTTAAGTTATTAATATTTTTTTAGTTTAGTTAATTAATTATAATTTATTTTTAATTAAATTAATTGAGAGAGTTTGTTTTATAGGAAAGGAACTATATAAATTATATGTTCTTGTAAGGCCCTTGGAAGCTTCTTCTATTCCTTGGAAATCGAATAGGAAACATTTTAATAAGTAGGTGGATTTTCATACCTACTATACTATATTTTAATATATTTAGAATAATACATGTTTTTTATGACTCTATCCTAAGGAAAAAGATCCTCTTTAATTTATAACAATGAGTTGTAAAATCTATTAAATGTGAAATTTTTAATTTATAAAAATTAGGGGTCACTAACAATCCTTTTTTTCTAGTTTCATGGGTTGGCCCTTGTGAGAACATGTAGCCTCCAAACCTCCTATGATATGAGACTACACTTGGTAATGCATGTCAACCCTTGAATATACCTAGGCAGATATGCCTTAGGATAACCGGGACCAAGTTGGATGTGTTGAAATCCTTGAGAGACCTTATTTCAAAAATTGGGTCATGAAACATCTACTTATAGTTGTCATAGGGGAAATAAATCATGTAGTTGGCTAGTAAATTCTACTATGTTCATGATATGATAGTACATGATGTCCTAGTACATTGGGTGTGGACCTGAGGTAGGTAATATATCTTACAGGGCTCTAATAGGGATTGTTAGGCAGTGAATTGACCTTTCAAGCCCAAATTGTTTCCCTATCAGTTAACTGATCCTTAGATATTGTGTCATGGGTTTCAGTGTGGATTGTAAAAGGTGTATCATTAATAACCATATAATACATGTAACACGAAGGGGATACTACAGTAGTGAAAACTTTATGCATTTTGAAACCCTTGCTCATTTAATTATTCCTTCATGTGGTTATTATTGACACAAATTTGAGTTATAGTAATTATTCATTGTATTAGGATGATGATCTTGTCATGATGGGATATATGATAGGGATTCCCAGAGGAACATCCTGGTATAAGGATTCTGAGCCTATATTTTACATAGCTAACTTATGTGGATTAGCAGATGTACATGCTAGTATATTTCATGTTTGACTCACTTGGATGATTAATAAATTTGAAGGAAGACCAATTTTCATAAGGATGGCACACTTTAGTGGTTACATAGGTAGGTTTCTTTTTAAACTTCACAAAACCCTCTTTGACATAATATTAGAGTAAATATTATCTCCATGATCGATTCCTAGGATTGAAACTCGGATCTGGTGGATACAACATCATCATAAATTGAAAACATTTCATCGAGTGTCCTATTGAGGTTTTTAATTAATAGATGACAATTAATTACCTGGGTTATAAAGATCATTCCTCAAAAAACTCATATGGTTTATTCTCCATATGGATTGTCTGGGAGGCAATGTTGTGATTTTTTATAGACCTAGACCGTAGAATAATATCTTAGAGTGGATTTATATATCATGGGTGGTATGATATAGAGATCATTTTAAAAAATATGTAGTCCATATATTACGTTGAATAGTGCATTATAAACATTGGTTGTGGGAACGAGTGATCCCAGGGTTCATACATGTCACCCAATATGGTGATGTATCTTTCTCAACGACATTTCTTGTTCTACCTAAAGTATTTATGGTCAATTAGAATTACAGACCCAAAGATAAACATGATTACACCTGGATTGAGTTTTAAAAATATATAACTCACTACCTTAATCATAGGATGTGAGTTAGACTGGGATAGTAGACCCAAATTTCATCAATTGATTTATTTTATTATTTATTTTCCATTTGGTATTATATTGGATGATCACATCCCATGAGAAAGCCTTATATAGGCTTTTCATTTAGTTTAACATTTAATGATAGTTATTATTATTACTATAATCTTTTTTATTAACCTGAATTTACCAACACTTCATTTAGTCTCTATTTATAGGACCACATTGGTGGTTCCCTATTTATTTTTTTAGTAACACCCTTCTTAGAATGCTTCTTCCCTATTTTAGCCAAGAATAAATTCAATGGGTTTAATTCACTTAATATTCTGTGGCCTAAGATTATTTATGCAAGATGGATCAATTACATATGTCATGTTCTCATATGTTTTATGGATATTTTTGGGTAATGGATCCCATTAATTTTATTTCAGTTCATTATTTACTATTGGTCAGCCAAGTGGGAGATCGGGGTTTTATGTATGAAATTCTAATTTGGTCCATTCACACCTTCCATGTATTTATTAAAACGTTTTTATATTTATTTCTTATTCTCTATGATGATTTTCTATAATGGATCACATTAGGTTATTCCCATTTTTCTTACACTTTTATGAGTGTGTGGTCTTCCCACTAACAACCAATAGGTCATCACTACTGACCTGAAGTATTTCGAGTTTAGGGAGGAGGTCAGAAGTTCTTTTCCCCAATAGGTTTTTCTATTTTCCATGAATCATATGGGATTAAATGAAATTGAATCGGAGCATTTCATTTCTGTTCATTTAGTGTTTTAAACATATTATGTGTGATAGTTGTTAATGGTATAGTTCCTTTGATAGAAATCTAACTAATGCTTTGAAAACCCTTTTCTGGAAGTAATTCAAGGTTTCCTGGAATAAGATATTTTTTTTCTGGCATTTGATGTTACATTTTTACATGATTTTCACTTTGATCAATTAATTTGTGGTGTATAGTTTCTAAATTATTATTGAATTATTTATCACATCCCATTGGGGAGAGGATGGTGATTTATTTCATGCATGGATTGTAATCTAAATAGTTGTTTAATGCATTATATTTTGAATTTAGTTTACAAATGTTATAGGCCAACAATTGTGATATTTTATTACTAGTGATTTGACCCATTTAGTTTTTCAACAATGGAAAAAATGATGTCTTAAAATATGGGATTTTTTTAGAAATATGCTCAGATAGACCGATATATATAAATATTTATAAATATATAATGTTTATTTTTATAGTAGGTATTTGGGATCTTTAGTGAGACGTTTGATGGTGAGGATAATGAATAATTACTCATCCATATGAGGTGCATTGACCATAGTGGGTCGATCAATTACTAGATTCCCATGTGATGGGCCCATCATGGGGTGTTGTTCCTTAGGTTTTCTTATTTGATTTTTCAAAAAAATATATTGTTTTTCAAAATACATTAGAATGGAATTATACTTAACCAGATCAAGATAGTGTTGTATGAATCAGATCATTGAGATGATATTGTGAGCATACTATTCACCCATACATGTTAATGTTAGCAATTACTATTGTCTTGCAGACCCTAAATTAGTGTATCATTTCATATGAGTCTAACATAATGATTACAATAACCTATATACTGATTTAACATGTATCCTTATACAATATTTATATGAATAGACCTTCATTTATTTTTATCTATTTTGATCCCCTAGTTAGATGTTTGTAGGTACCTACATGTTTATAGTAAACTGGAATATCAAAGTGGAATTTCTGTATATGGACTCTCACTGAAAGTTAGCACATATCTATTTTCAAAATATCTTGAGCGTCCAGGTAGTGGATCCTTATAATGATGATTAGAAGGGTTATGGTCCTGATAGGAGAAAGCTTGGATGAATTTTCAATTATAGTTTACCAATTAAACATGTACCTTACTAATTAGTTGCACATAAATGAATTTTTTATTATAATTAATAGATAGTTTTAATCTATGATTGTAATTTGAAACTCATATTATTTGATTTTTTTTAAAGTTTATGACTCATAAAGGAAAATTCCATCCTTACATCCCTTAGAAGGGGTTGGAAGGTGAATTAGGTTCCTTATGTTGAGATGATTGTGTGAATAAAGCCACATGAGATGTGACCTTAGGGAATGGTTTGATCTATTGACAATATGGTAGTGTCGAGTTACCTTGTTATGGTATATGAACAGTTGGGATGGTTGGTAGACCAAGAGGAACTTAGCTTCAACATAGTCCCTTGTAAGGTAGTGTTTAGTACGTTCATGGGATCCCCATGAGAGGGGATGTGCTGGGTTACTGATGCATTTTTTGGATGTTATATTTGTTTTAATCTCATTTAGTTACCAATAAAATGGCGGTTCTCTAATATTTTGAGAAATGAATTATTATGCCCTTAGTTTTGGTGATTAAAAAACTAGGGTTCATGTATATCAATATATGTTTCCTTGGTTAGGATTGTTTGGGTTGCCTCCCATATTGACCAATGGTTGTCAAGTTGGATCTTTAATCTTTTAAAAATGAATTGTGTGGCTTTTTGTCACAGAATAATTTATAGAACATGTGAGTTTATCAATTTTAAAGATAAGTTCCATGATATTTTGGATAAACTTGACTAATGTTTTATAAAGAACAACAAAAATTTCTTTGGGATGGAAGAATCATTAGAGGGTGAGACTGATCTTGAACTAGGTCATATAGGAGTGAATGAAAATTGTGTGTACAAAATTTTGGTCAAGCTATTTTGGATTAAGATCTAACTGATATCAAACATCTTTTAATGTATGAGTAAAAGATGATGATCAATAATATCAAAAGTTTCACTTGAAGAAATATTGACCTAGATATTTGGGGAAATTAAAAGGAGTCAACAAGATGAGGGCATCATTGAAATGAACCATATATGATGAGATGTTTGACCCATGACAGGACCTAGAAAAAACTTTTTGTGGGACACGAAGTTAGGTATTGGTTAAAGATGGGTATAGCTTGGTTAAATTTTAGAATTCCCTAAATAGATAGATATCCTCATATCGATTGAATATTATTATACTTTTATCTTATATATGATCATGCTCAATATATTGACATTGTCCAAAGTACGATGCATGACATCAGCTATGTACCGATATATATATATATATATATATATCTAAATTCATTTTCAATTTTTTTGAATGGGACTCTTTATGAGTTGTTATATAGGAGTGGTGTGGGGAAATCAATGTATTTGGGGAGCCCATCATTATCCATTTCATGTTTTTAGACATCTTTATGAGTATAAATTTGGAATAGAACATTGGAACATTTCTCATAAGTTGGGTGATTAGGGATATTTGTGTTAGTTTTCTTGAGTTTGAAAGTTTCTTTCCCTACTTGTCTTTATGTTCAAAAATTGATAGGGTATGTTATTAAGTAATCCAAAACCTATTTAATTGGTGTAATCGGAGAGGAGATCCTATATTTGTGAGTGAATCATGGGTTTCCATTATCTATCCTCTTTGTGAGAATTTTTAATGGATATTGAGACAGGTTGTGTTAGAATTGTTTCCCCTTTATAAGTTATTGAATAAATTCAACAATGTATTGGTGAATTACATTGAAATTTATGTTATAAATTAATTTTTTTAAATGAATGAAAATGTATAAATTTTATTTTTCATCCTGAATAAATAATATGATGCAGGTGAGGGGAATATGTGAGAATGAACAAAATTTTGTCAGTGTGCCTTCAGATAAAGAAAACTGGTTAAATTTTAGATGACTTTTTTTCTGTGAGAGGTGGTTATTTCATGTAATTTTTGTCTAGATGAGGTTAAACCTCTTATCTCTCATATCAAAAGATATGTTGTGTAAGGAACTTCATCTGACATGTTTTTTTGGTCTTACTGGTTTTGTCTAATTGTTGGATGAGTATTTTTAGGGAAAAGCTAGAGTGATTTTGTTAATCTTGGTCAGTGAGAGTTTGACCTCTAGGTGAAACAAAGGACTATAAGCAACTTCATATTGGGATTATAGGTTTAGAATGTTTAAAAACATGTTGACATCATCATTGGGATTCTAGGGGATTGATTCCTTTGGAAATTTCATTGCTGTCAGTATTGTGTCTTGGAATTGGTCATTAAATACAAGGATCTACGGCCTAGAACACCACTGTTTGGTTAAATAATGAGGTTGTGAAATGATTTTAATTTTCCTTACATAGGATCAATTAATATTATTCATATTTTTTTGATTTTGATTATGGTCATTGTCTTTGGATTTAGTGGGTTAAGCTTCATTAATTTAATGTGGTGCATAAAGGCATGTAGGGAGTTCAGAAATGAAATATTGATGTTTGAGGGGAGTTCACAACCCATGTAGGTGGGTTTTTTCATTTTATATCCCTCATTTAATTTTTGGTTATAAGATATATTATGGTGGCAAGATTGTAAAATCATGCGTTTTACAAGATGTAAATTACAAGAAGAAATTTTCTTTTCCAGTTATTGTAAAGGTAAAGTATTGATTGAGGATTCATATTGGAATTCTGAATGTTGGAATACATCATAGTGATTTTCTAAGAAATCTAAAGTGAATCAAGAGGTATTTTTTAGGTTTTTTCATCATCACTATTGTTTGAGGCCTGAATATAATGTTTTGAAAAAATAAAGCACAGGACGTGTAGTTAGCACAAGGTTGTGTAAACCAAGTATCCCAACCATGAAGCCATGTTTGTATAGACACACAGTTTGCTTAAATATTTTTGTAGAATAGGGAAAACCATGTGTAAATCTATCGTTTATTATGGATATATTTCATTAATGGAGTTTGGTTTGATAAACCATGATTCATTCTTGTGAGAAATATTGAATCATATAGAATTGAGGTGCACACTTGGTATATAGTTTTTCCAACCGTGTGGAAAAACTACGTGGCCTATTAATGATAGTTAAATAATGATTTCACCCTATAAACTATAAATTTTTATATCTAATGTTTCACTCATTTCACCCAAAAATACCTCAATGAATTCCCTCCGACTTGTTAATTTCTCCATGGGAGATCTCCCTCGGGCACGGTTGGAATCAAATGTCAATAGATGAATTAGAAGCCTTGAGGATAGTATTAAACATTAATACACTCAAATTTATTATTTTCATTATTAATATTATGTATATTTCCGCGGTTATCAATTTTGTTCCTTACACCACTAAGCTGCGTGGAATGAGATACTGATGTTAATGATTTTGTTGTGACTTGAAATAAAATAACCCGAGATGATTTATTCACTATGATGCATGTTTTTTCATAATATATGTTTTTGTGTATATTGTATAATGATTTCAATCTTGAAAAAAAATTCTAGGTTTTTTACTACTTTTTTACAGACTATTCATGGTTCATGGTTGATGATATGAAACTGGTTTGTAGAGATTGTTATGTCATAGAACTGGTGTGACTGGAATGGTCGGTGAGGTAATGATATTTATAAATTTTTAGATAGCCTTTTTTATGGTTAATTATTTTTAAAAATAGTTAATTAATTATTATTTAATTACAAATAATTAATTTTCAATGGTTGTGTTATGAGATAGGGTTCTATATGCCTCGAAGGGTTGGGATGGTCCTTTGAAGTAGTTGTCATGCCTTAGAAATATAAATTATTTTTTTGAAAAGGTTCGTGTCTTTTTATTCATACCCTTTGATACTAATTAAATTTTATATTAGTTCATGTATAAAAGGATTATCCCTTAAGGTATAAACCTCATGCTAATTTAAATTTAGTCCAATATTTAATAATGTTAATAGGAAATTATTATTTATCTACATAAGGGGTCGCCAACATCCCATGTGCACTAGTTTAATGGTTTGATACTTGTGGGATTCTGGAGCCTCTAGACTTCCTAATAGGTATGACTACAATTATTAAGGAATATAAACCCTAGTATATGCCCATGCAGATTGACCATACGCAAATTAGGACCATGTTTCACTTAGAGGCTATCCTAGAGAGAACATTGAACTGTCATTAGGTCATAAACCATCTCCTAGTAATTTATTAGAAGAATGACCAAATTTAGATGTAACATACCATGTAAGTAATGAATAATAGCTATTTTTATCTATGTCTATTAATGAATTAAATAGTTTTTTAGAGGCTTAAAATGAAAATAAATCCAATCTTAAGCATGGAATACACTAATATTCTTAAAAGATTGTTTTACCGCCTTTTGATGGAAAACCATTTTTAAATCAAACTTTTGACAATTTTATAATATATATTTTCCAAAATAAACATATTAATTATTATTGGGACATTGAAATTTACATTGGATAAATTTTTGGTATTTTTCTGACAATGTTCATTTTTTTAATGGATAGTGAAAAATACTGCATTTTACATCAAAACTGCTTTTTCATTTAATTTATTTATATGGTTAGATTATATTTTTAATGGGTATAAAAGTGTAATCTGAATATAGTTTTACCCTGTAATCCAATGGTGGTCATTAGGATTAATTTCACTTCGAAATTGGTCATAAACTAATGCCAAACTTTTCATAGATATTGTTTAAAAAAACATGCTATTTGTTTTGACAACGGGAATTATTTTTAAATAAATTATTGCAATTTATGTGATTGGAATTTGGTAAAATGGATTACATATTTGGAATCAGAAGGTCCAAATTATGTAATTAATACTCATTTGTTTTTGGACATTATGAATAGTAACGACGATAATTATCTTTAATTATCTTGATTAATGAGTAATTGGGTAGTGAAGGATAATAAAATAATATCATAATAATAAAACAAATGACACCGAAATCTTTCCTAAGGCTACTGGTTGTCTAATGGACGACCATGGGATGCCTTGTGCCAAAATTGGGGGCCCATGAAATCACTTTTTTGAGAAAGTGACTTTTTATCTTTTTATTTTTTAAAGAATGTTAAATGTAACAAAGAATGTATCACCTAAGTAAAATATTTTTACTTTTGTCTACATAAAAGATCTTTTTTACTATAAATAGTCATTGAAATTCTAAAAATAATTTCGACATCATAGTATTTTTTTTATAATTTTTAGACATTAAATAAATTAAATTATTTATGACATCATAATGATGCAGCGATGACCTCATTATTTGACGATTTAAAAAGAATGGAAAGATAATGTAAACTCTAAGACCTACACATGTCCAAAACCTATTGGGTGGGTATATTTCGAACCCTTATCACCTTAGCCTCTAATTATATCAATGTGGACCTTTAAAATCCGAAACCCATTTGACAATAAAGTAACATTTCTTTACTTTCCAAGAGTTCCCCTCCTCTCCTCTTGTAAAAGGCCCCCACCTCTACCTCCTTACCCACACTTCCAAAGCCTTTGGCTCGGCTAAACCCTGACCATTTTGTCTCTCCACTTCCCTATGTTACTCCTTGAAGCCTCACTTTGGGCAGAAGTCTTTCCAAGGAAGCCTTTGAGCTCAAACCAAAGGGAGTTACCAGATTTTAAGGTAATGTATTCACTTGAGTCCTTTTGTTTTATTTTGCTCCTCCAACCCCCTAAACTCTTTTTATTCATTTCTTTTGTAACAAATCCAGTACCTTAAATATACTAGGATATTTTTATAAGAAGTATTTGAGATACACTTACACACACCTACATCTAATGGTTAAAGAACATACTATTTCCATGGATGTCGAATTTCTACCTCCCGAAACGATGATTGTTCAACATTCATTTGACACCTTCAAAGGTGTCCATTTGGATGACACTATATTTATATATGATATATAATATGTTTATGTTTTCCTTAATCTTCTTTATTTTTCATTTGGGCATACCTTTATGGTTCCCATTATGGGTAAACGCGATATCTTCATTTAAGGAAGTGCGGACTACAACCCCCTCAAAGTGATTTGATTCGTTAAATACCATATATGGGATGATTAAAGGATGGAGTTATGATATTATATATGATATTAAATTGTAATTATAATATACCTTTATATCATTATGATTTTATTCTATAAAATACGAAATAGAAATGAAAGTAGCGTTTATGCGTACGTACGGCTTACCGTCTCCAGGAACGGTCTATTTCATTTATTACCTCTAAATGATTATGTAATATTATAAATGCATGCATGTACTGGATATATATGACATATATGATATCTACATAATGAATACCATTCTGGAAATAATGGATACATGAAAAAATTGTAATTATAAAGAGGTTATTTTTGACTCAAGTACCAATGATCATTAAAACAACCGTTATTAAATTAAATAATTACATAGTGTTCATGACTTGGAAATAAGTGATATAAAACGAATAATGAACTTGAAAAAGGTTATTAAACAAGTATAAATTAACTCAAGTTTATTATTCAGGAGATTAAAGAACGACCGAGTCAAGTCGGACCCGAGGTATGGGACTTCGTCTCAATCTCCTTCCATTGAGGCATATTTTGTTTTATACTCAACCTTATTTTATACGGTGTATAAACCCCTTTTACTTTTACGTTTATCCAAAAGGAATCTTTTTTATACGAATCATTTTACTAAATGACAAAATAGAATGTTTTTTCGTACGTATGTGGCATCAACGACTTCTCCGCCGCCGTGACCATTATTTGAGTTTCGGCTTCCTATACAAGCCATACCTTATTTTTAAAAGAAAAATAAATACCATATTTTACTTTTCATTTATTTTGGTATTGAAAATGGTTTTCATAATGATTTTATATCAATGTGTTGTATTGATATCTTGTTATTGAAAGGTGGGAATGTTATGTTTCCTTTATACATGTTTTATGTGATATGATTATGTTGAGGTTCTTGGGCATTATTATGACGACGGGTGGTTCCGTGATAAAATAAGGGTGGGTGAGCCCGATATAGCTCTCCAATTCATTGGGTAACATGAAGGAGTGAACCGTTAAGGTTTCTCCGAAGAGATTTAGTGAATATACTATGATGGGTATTCCAAACGTAACCAAGAGGGTTACTCCCAACGTAAGAATGTTATGAATGACCCAAGTTTCCTTTATGCCTTATGATTTCTATGATTTATTCATGATTTGATGAGGTATGTTAAAGTGATTAAGTTTTATGGGTAAAGTATGATTTCATTCTTATGTATATATGAACTCATGTTTCCTTTCCATATTTTTTTTATATAACCCATACTAAGATTTTTATGCTCATCCCAAGTCTTTTTTTGAAATGTTTTTCACAGGTCAAGGGAAAGGTACATGAAATGATGATAGTGTCAAGGAATTGTCAAGAAAGAATCCATGTTTTATTTTAATTATGTTTATATTGATGGGAAAGAATAATACTATCTTTATGTGACCACTTTGTTTATATGTGGAATATAATGCATGTTTTATGATCTAATTCTCTAAAACTCTAAACACAAAAAGATCCTCAATGTGTAATCTTGTAATAACTCAAGATTATGTAAGGTTTAAGGCTGGGGCCGTATAGTTGGTATCAGAGGTCGGTTTAGATAACTTTAGGAGTTAGAATTATATTAAATGATTATCTAAAAATATTTTTTTTTGAAATGATATAGCATTCGAAGATTACCATATTGCTTCATCTAAGACATGTTTATTCAGAATGGTTTTCCGCAAAGGAAATAGGAAAGCAGTGCAATGATGGCATACAGAAGGAAATAACCTTCCGAATCAGCATCCCGAGAAGGTCGGAATTGGAACTGAACAGTTTGTTGCAGTAATGGAGCAGTTGACTCAAGCGATAAATGTTGGTGGTATCCATGCACGATATTAGCCAGATCAACCGCAGAGGAACATGTCAGTGGTGGAACATTTCATGTGGCAACATCCCCCATCATTCAGAGGATCATCTGACCCTGTGTTAGCTGAAGGCTGGATTAAAGCACTGGATAATATTTTCGATGTCATGGGGTGTTCAGACAATCAAAAGGATAGTCTTTCTATTTACCATTTGGAGGGTGAGGCAGATCAGTGGTGGTCTATGGTTAAAAATATCAGGGACGCCGATGAGATTGATGCTCTTGACTGGGAAGAATTTAAAGGTATGTTTCTTGAGAAGTATTTTCCTAAGGATGTTCGACTTAGTATGGAAAATCAATTCCTGGAATTGAGGCAAGAGGAAGACCCAGTGGCTGCCTATGAAGAATGGTTCACTCGATTGGGAAGGTATGCTCCAAATTTTATCTGAGCCCTTGATAATAAAATAAATCGTTTTTACTCAAGATTAAAGCCAAAATATCGAAGGGAATTAGCTTCTCGTGAGTTTAAAATTTATGAAAAGCTTATTTTATGTGCTAAGAAGGTGGAAACGGATTTTGTCGATGATCAAGTGTTCTATGACAACCAACAGAAGAAGTGACCAAGGTGGCAGGAGAAAGGTAAGAATTCTTCAAAAAAGTCTGATGGTAAGAAAACTAAGTTTCCACTTTGTGATAAATGTGGAAAAAGAAATGCTGGGGAATGTCTTATGAATTCTGTAAAGTGCTACTGATGTGGTAAGATGGGACATAAGGCTCGTGATTGCACTAAAAAAGATCAAGGTTAAGGTAAGGCCAAATTTTATTTACAGTTAGTGAAATGTTTTAAGTGCAATCAGATGGGTCACTATGCAAACGAGTGTCTGACAAAGAGCTTGAGTGATGGTAAGCAGTTAGAATACAAGCAGAAAGGGGTGGTGAAATCCTTTACAAATACTTCAGCAGATGTCGGGCCATCAAATGATGTTGTATCAGGTAATTTGTTTGTTTTTTCAGATTATGCCAGTGTGTTGTTTGATTCGGGGTCTATACATTCTTTCATCTCTAAAACCTTTTCTAGTAAAATGGGAATACAATCTCAAGAAATGACTCCTGAACTTGTGGTAAAAACACCTGGGGGAAATGTTGAGGCAAAAATAATTTATAAGAATCTTCCTATCCTTATCTGTGGAAAGAACCTACTTGAAAACCATATTGTTCTACCTCTAGTAGAGTTTGATTTTATCCTGGGTATGGATTGGATCACTATTTACCATGCTAAGATTGACTGTAGAGATTAAGAAGTTTTTTTCATAAAAACTTTCAGTTTGTGTACAAGAATGAACCCTTACCGTTGATAACATATTAAGAGGCCGAGAAACTTGTAAAAGATAGAAATGAATGTTACCTTGCACATATTGTTGAAAAAGGGAACTATTTAGATTAATGATGTGCTAGTGGTAAATGAGTATCCTGATGTTTTTCCTGATGATTTGCCTGGAATAATACGAGATCGGGAAGTTGAGTTTACTATTGACTTAGTTCCTGATGCTAAGACAATTTCAAAACCCCCTTATCGAATGGCTCAAGTTGAACTTTTAGAGTTGAAGGAGAAATTGCAAGATTTATTAGATAAAGGGTTCATTCGACCTAGCACATCAGCATGGGGTTCTCCTGTCTTGTTTTTTAAAAATAAAGATTGTTCTATGGACTTTGCATTGATTATAGAGCCTTTAATAACATCACTGTTAAGAACAAATATCCTTTTCCTCATATCGATGATTTGTTTAATCAGCTCCAAGGAGCTCAGTATTTTTCAAAGATTGACCTGAGATCGGGGTACCATCAGTTGAAGGTAAAGGAAGAAGATGTTCCGAAGACTGCGTTTCGTACAAGATATGGCCATTATGAATTTGTAGTAATTCCTTTTGGGCTAACCAATGCACCTGTTGTATTCATGGACTTAATGAATAGAATTTTCCATGAGTTCTTGGATAAGTTTTTGGTGGTTTTCATTGATGATATTTTGGTGTTTTCTAAAAATAAAGAGGAGCATGAAAGACATTTAAGTGTTATCTTGAAAACCATAAAAGAAAAGAAACCGTATGGAAAATTCAGCAAGTGCGAGTTTTGGTTGCAACAAATTTCATTCCTTGGTCACATTGTTTCTAAAGATGGGATAATCGTTGATCCTGCAAAAACAAAGGTTGTTGAAGAATGGCCATGACCCACAAATGTAACAGAGATTCGTAGTTTCCTTGGTTTGGCAGGCTATTACAGAAGGTTTGTTAGAAATTTTTCACGGTTATCTAGTCCAATGACTAAGCTAACTCAGAAGGGTGTTATGTTTATCTGGACAAAAGAATGTGATAATTGTTTTCAGGAATTGAAAAGAAGATTGGTGAATGCTCCAGTTTTAGCACTACCTTCTAGGAATGGTGAGTTTGTTATATACAGTGATGCTTCATTGAAAGGACTTGGTTGCGTCCTAATGCAGAATGATCAGGTAATTGCTTATGCTTCACGACAGTTGAAAACTCATGAGGTAAATTACCCTACACATGATTTGGAATTAGATGGTTTTGTTTTTGCTTTAAAAATTTGGAGGCATCATTTGTATGGATTAAAGTGTGAAATATATACCGATCACAAAAGTTTAAAGTATATATTCACTCATAATGAATTGAACATGAGACAAAGGAGATGGATATAAATAATCAAGGATTATGATTATACAATTCATTACCATCCGGGACAAGCAAATAAAGTGGCTGATGCTTTGAGTCGAAAAAGTAATGCTTCATTAGCAATGTTGCATTTGCAACGTGATCCTTTGGTTAAGGATTTGATGAAATTTGGCATAGAAGTTGTTGGTACAGGATGTTCTTCTGTTTTGTTTCAGGTATCAGTGATATTATATCTATCAAACAGAATCAATCAAGCACAGAAGAAAGATAGTGAGTTGCAGAAAAAGGTAGAGCTGGTTCAGAAAGGTAATTTGCCTGAATTTCACATTGATAATGATTGCGTTTTGAGATTTGGGAAGAGATTTTGTGTGCCTTGTGATTCATAGTTGAAGAGAGAATTGTTATGTGAAGCTCATAGTTCTCCGTTTTCAGTTTATCCAGGCAGTACTAAGATGTATAGAGATCTTCGGGAGTATTACTGGTGGGATTGAATGAAAAGAGATATTGCTGATTTTACTATGAAGTGTTTCACTTGTCAGCAGGTTAAACCAGAGCGGCAGTTACCGAAAGGGATGCTTCAGCCTTTACTAGTGCTAGAGTGGAAATGGGAGAATATATCCATGGACTTTGTTGTGGGATTACCGAAGACATCTCGAGGTAATAATGCAATCTGGGTTATTGTTGATCGCTTGACCAAATCTGCTCATTTCATTTCTATACAAGATACTTTTTCCCTAGATCAACATTCCCGTTTGTATCTTAATGAGATAGTTAGGTTACATGGAGTTCCTCTCTCAATTTTATCTGATCGTGATCCCAGGTTCACTTCTAACTTTTGGAAAGGCCTTCAGAAGTCGTTGGGTACTGAATTAAATTTTAGTACATTTTTTCATCCTCAATCAGATGGGTAGTCGGAAGGAACAATTCAGAACATGGAGGATATTCTATGAGCTTGTTCGATTGATTATCAGGGAAGTTGGGACCAATATCTTTCTTTGGTTGAATTTTGATATAATAACAGTTTTCATTCTAGTATACAGATGGCACCATTTCAGGCATTATATGAGAAGCGGTGTCGAACTCCAGCTTTCTGGGATGAAGTAGGTGAAAGGATGTTTATGGGACCAGAATTGGCAGAAAAGTTGGCACAAAAAGTTCAGCTGATACATAAACACATGAGAACAGCTCAGAGTAGGCAGAAGAGTTATTTGGACAACAGGAGGAAGGATCTCTCTTTTGAGGTAGGTGATAATGTTTTTCTCAAAGTATCACCGTGGAAAAGTGTGATGCTATTTGGTAAGAAAGGAAAGCTGAGTCCAAGGTTCTTTGGACCATATGAAATTCTGAAGAGAGTTGGATCAGTTGCTTACCGAGTGGCTTTAGCTCCGAGTTTATCTCAGGTACACAATGTTTTTCTCGTTTTGATGCTGAGAAAGTACATGCCCGATCCATCTCATGTTTTCAGTCCAGAGGTAGTTCAGCTGGAAGAGATCCTCTCTTATGAGGAACAACCGGTCTAGATTCTTGATCAGAGGGAGCAAGTGTTACGGAATATGGTGATTAATCAGGTAAAGGTTTTGTGGAAAAACCACATGATGGAAGAGGCAACATGGGAATCTGAAAATACAATGATGGATAAGTACCCCCATTTATTTGATAAGTAAATAAATTGCAGGGATGAAATTTTCTAAAGGGGGAAAGGATGTAACATCCCAAATAAGTAATCAATAATAGATATTTTTATCTATGTCTATTAATGAATTAGATAGTGATTTAGAGGCTTAAAATGAAAATAAATCCAATCTTAAGCATGAAATACAATAATATTCTTAAAAGATTGTTTTACTGCCTTTTGATGGCAAACCCTTTTTAAATCAAACTTTTGACAATTTTATTATCTATATTTGTCAAATTAAACATATTCATTATGATTGGGACATTGAAATTTACATTGGATAAATTTTTGTTATTTTTCTGACAATGTTCATTTTTTTAATGAACAGTGAAAAATACTGCATTTTACATCAAAATTGCTTTTTCATTTAATTTAATTATATGGTTAGATTATATTTTTAATTGGTCTTAAAGTTTAATCTGAATATATTTTTACCATTTAATGAAATGGTGGTCATTAGGATTAATTTCACTTTGAAATTGGTCATAAACTAATGCCAAACGTTTCATAGATATTGTTTCAAAAAAATCCGCTATTTGTTTTGACAATGGGAATTATTTTTAAATCAATTATTGCAATTTATGTGTTTTGAATTTGGTAAAATGGATTACATATTTGGAATCAGAAGCTCTAAATTATTTAATTAAGACTATTTTGTTTTTGGACATTATGAATAGTAACGACAATAATTATCTTTAATTATCTTGATTAATGAGTAATTGGGTGGTTAAGGATAATAAAATAATATCATAATAATAAACAAAATTACACCAAAATGTGTCTTAAGGCTACTGGTTGTCTCATGGCCGACCATGGGATGCCTTGTGCCAAACTTGGGGGCCCCATGAAATCACTTTTGTGAGAAAGTGACTTTTTATCTTTTTATTTTTTAAAGAATGTTAAATGTAACAAAGAATGTATCACCTAAGTAAAATATTTGTAATTTTGTCTAAATAAATGATATTTTGGACTATAAATAGTCATTGGAAATATAAAAATATTTTCTACATCATAGTATTTTTTTATAATTTTTAGAAATTAAATAAATTAAATTTTTTATGACATCATAATGATGCAGCGATGACCTCATTATTTGACGATTTAAATAAAATGGAAAGATAATGTAAAATCAAAGACCTACAAATGTCCAAAACCTATTGGGTGGGTATATATCGTACTCTTATCACCTTATCCTCGAATTATATCAATTTGTGACCTTTAAAATCTGAAACCCATTTGAAAATAAAGTAACATTTCTTTACATTCCAAGAGTGCCCCTCCTCTCCTCTTATAAATGGCCCCCACCTCTACCTCTTTACCCACACATCCAAAGCCTTTGGCTCGGCAAAACCCTGCCCATTTTGTCTCTACACTTCCCTCTATTACTCCTTGAAGCCTCACTTTGGGCAGAAGACTTCCCAAGGAAGCCTTTGAGCTCAAATTAAAGGGAGTTACCCGGTTTTAAGGTAATGTATTCACTTGAGTCCTTTTGTTTTATTTTGCTTCTCCAACCCCCTAAACTCTTTTTATTCATTTCTTTTGTAACAAAACCAGTATCATAAATATACTAGGATGTTGTTATAAGAAGGATTCGATCTACACTTACACACACATACATCTAATGGTTAATGAACATACTGTTTCCGTGGATGGTGAATTTCTGCCTCCCGAAACGATGATTGTTCAACATTATTTTAACACATTAAAAGGTGGCCATTAAGAAGACAGTATATTTATATATGATATATAATATGTTTATGTTTTCATTAAGCTTCTGTTTTTTTCATTTTGGGCATACCTTTAAGGTTCAAATTATGGGTAAACGTGATATCTTCATTTAAGGAAGTGCGGACTACCGCCCCCTCAAAGTGATTTGATTCGTTAAATAACATATGTGGGACTTATAAAGGATGGAGTTGTGATATTATATATAAAATTACACTGGAATTATAATATACATTTATATCATTATGATTCCATTCTATAAAATATGAAATAGAAATGAAAGTAGCGTTCATGCGTACGTATGGCTTACCGTCTCCATGAACGCTGCATTTCATTTCTTACCTCTAAATGATTATGTAATATTATAAATGAATTCATGTACTGGATATATATGACATATATGATATCTACATCATGAATACCATTTTGGATATAATGGATACATGAAAAACTTGTAATTATAAAGAGCTTATTTTTGACTCAAGGACCAATGATTGGTAAAATGACCGTTATTAACTTAAATAATTACATAGTGTTCATGACATGGCAATAACTGATATAAAAGGAATAATGAACTTGAAAAATGTTCTTAAACAATTAGAAATTAACTCAAGTTTATTATTCAGGAGATTAATGAACGACCGAGTCAAGTCGGACCTGAGGTATGAGACTTCGTCTCAATCTCCTTTCATTGATGCATATTTTGATTTATACTCAAACTTCTTTTATACGGTGTATAAACCCATTTGACTTTTACATTTATCCAAAAGGAATATTTTTTATACGAATAATTTTACTAAACGAAAAAAGGGAATGTTTTGTCGTACGTATGCGGCGACAACGACTTTTCCGCCGTCGTGACCATTATTTGAGTTTCGGCTTCCTCTACAATCCATACCTTCATTTTAAAAGAAAAATAAATACCATGTTTAACTTTTCTTTTATTTTGGTATTGAAAATGGTTTTCATAATGTTTTTATATCAATGTGTTTTATTGATATCTTGTGATTGAAAGGTGGGAATGTTATGTTTCCTTTATGCATGTTTTATTTGATACGATTATGTTGAGGTTCTTGGGCATTATTATGAAGATGGGTGGTTCCGTGATAAACTAAGGGCGGGTGAGCCTGATATAGCTCTCCAATGCATTGGGTAACGCAAAGGAGTGAAATGTTAAGGTTTCTACGAAGAGATTTGGGGAATATACTGTGATGGGTATTCCAAACGTAACCAAGAGGGTTACTCCCTACGTAAGAATGTTATGAATGCCTCAAGTTACCTTTATGTCTTATGATTTCTATGATTTAATCATGATTTGATGAGGTATGTTAAAGTGCTTATATTTTATGGGTAAAGTATGATTTCGTTCTTATGTATATATGAACTCATGTTTCCTTTCCATATTTTTTTAATACAACCCATACTGAGCTTTTTAGGCCCATCCCAAGTATTTTTTTGAAATGTTTTTCACAGGTCAAGGGAAAGGTACATGATATGATGATAGTGTCAAGGAATTGTCAAGAAAGAATCCATGTTTTATTTTAGATATTTTTCCATTGATGGGAAAGAAGAATACTATCTTTATGTAACCACTTTGTTTATATGTGGAATGTAATGCATGTTTTATGATCTAATTCCTTAAAACTCTAAACCCGAAAAGATCCTCAATGTTTAATCTTGTAATAACTCAAGATTAAGTAAGGTTTAAGGCTGGGGCCTTATATTAGACACATGGGATATGCTACCCTTTTATTGATACCATAGGAAATGGTGGTCCAGTACATCTAATGTTGACCATAGGATATTAATCTGAAATGGAGGACTCCAAGAGGGATACGTCCTGAATGTATTAACGTATGAAACAACATTTTCTTCTCTATTATTTGATTAATCCTTAGACATTTCAGTGTGGTATTGGGTAAATATAGTAGTGCGTGTCACAATAGAACATGTACCGAACATGTATGATCAATGGTCAGCTACAATAGTTCTGGGTTTTTTTATTCATCCAAAATCACTCATTAAAATATTATATTTTTTAGTAGGGGTATATCAGTTGGTAAGAGTGGATTTTCATTATTTAAATCAATTTAAAAACGAATAATTTCCTCTCACTAAATATTTTTTAAAAACTATATTTCTAAATGTTTTTATGAGAGATAAAATAGCTATATTACAATTATCATATTACCAATAGAAAATATATATGTTGCTTAAAAATTTTATCAATAGATTCACATGTAAAATTTATTTGTGTGATAAAATTATTACCAAAATGTATCTTCCCATCATTAATATTATTAAAAATATTAAAAATAGTAAGAACAATTAATATTTATTTGTAAATTATTTTATAATTAAAATTTTATACATTACCATTCAATAATGTTTCCAAAATTTTACATTATATTTATTAATCTAAATATATATATAATATTTATTATATTAATTATATGAAAATTATAGGATTCTCTTATATGAAACTCTAAACAAATGAGGATCAAATTCAAAAAACATTCTCAAACATTTTTAAAAAAGTGTCCATTAACAATTTAATTATCTAGAACATTGAGTGGTAGTATAATTGTGTAAACTTGCGAGGGGTCCACTATGTAATCATTTATAATTTATTAGGGATCCATTTTCATGAAATTGTAGTTGTGGAAGTAGTCGTCTATGAGATGGATATAACTATTTCGGTTTACCATGAATGTCCTATTTTTCCATTTATTAAAGATCACATTTCCTGAACTTTTACTCTTTGATATATATGGACAATGCTGAAATAGTGGTCACTATTTGGTTTGACCCTCACATAATCTTGTGCCATTTTATACACATTTGAATAGAATCATATCTTCCCCTATATAAAAGTGAAAACAAATTAGTGTGAATAAATCATCAAATCGTCAGACTAAAGTTCATCTCAATATATATATATATATAAATTTAAAATATGGTAAATAAAATTAATCTATGTTCATTTATGAATTACTGATATTATAAAATATCACAAAAATAGTGTCGATTAGTCAAACCTAGGCCACTAGTTTAGGTTCTTTTCAAAATTTTGTTTTTACAACATGGTGGAAAATTATACATAGAAGGAATAAACAACTACCTAATTTTTTTATTGAGATTATCATGGGATCTAAAAAAAATTATTAGATGATACCAGATTCATATCACATAGTAGAAATATGGGTTCCATTATTATTTTTATATTACTCCTCTATAATGAACATGTGACTATCTCGGTCAATAATTTCTGGAGAGTCTCAATAATTTATACTCCACTCCATCCATGAGATTTGGTCTGTCTCCATTATCAATTCAATCGGGATACAACCATAATAAAAAAAACCCCACTAACTCCACCTATCCAAATGATTTTATATAATTCTTTTTTTTAAAAAAAATTTTTTACAAAGAAACAATTTGCATAATCCATGATCTTGGAAATGGTAATACCTTATCTAAAAAGATAATATATCCTTGATGAGTGAGTTGGTGTACGAAACATGGAGGTTGTCCAATTGCAATGCTTATTTTGAGAGAGTTTCAATTCCTATCAACATTGAATTACTGAGAAATTAATTTTTTAGTACAACAATACCTAAATAATCCATTAACCATAAACTAAAGAAAACTAACAACATAATTTTTTTTTCAAAACTGTTAAGACAGAAATGTTGTGAAAAACATACTTTTCATCATATATTCTAATAAGGACATTGTAAAAAAATAACACCTAGTGTCAACATCCTTCAATGAAGAACTACATTGATCACATAGAAAAAGAATGATGAAAGTGATGAAAAAATTATCATAGTAGTGTGTAACGTTCATGGTTTTTTGTGTAGCTGGGGTGCCCATTCTAAATTATAATGATATCGTATAGTATGGGATCCTATTAGGCCATAATCTCATATCATATTAAAACACATCATCCCTATATTTGATGTCATTGTCCCCTACAGGTTATTTTTTTCTACCAATCCATCAACTTTCTAATTGTATCAATAACAAGTTCTAACTTGGTATAGGGATATCATTATTTTTTAACCGAAAACACCATGTATAGTTTGGATTATTATAATTATTTTCTATGTTTTCAATATTAAATAATTTAAAAATATTCAATCGAATTAAATAATTTTATAGCATAAGATTATATATAAAATTTCATAGCACAAGATTATAGATATAGAATAAATACATTATTACATTATTATTTCTATGAAATGGGATACAAAAATTCCTTTGGTCCTCAATTTAGTGTATAAAATCATCCTTATTTATTTACCTATAAAAAACTGAAAATTACACTATTAACATAGAACAAAATAAAATATCTATCTTGGATTATTTATTGAAATTCGACATCAGATTTAAATAGTCTTCGTTATTTGTAAATAAATGTTTTATTTTTTTATTTAATGGAAATAAAACACAAAGTATTTTATTTTAAATGAAGAAAAAAACAAAATTAAAAAATGTATCTTTGGGATAACCCCAAACAATAGCGCTATATTTTTAACTATCTACAACTAGATAATTGAATCCCCTAATATATATAGAACAAGAAACGCTAGTATATATAGAAGATATATAATCCTGGGTTTTTATTTAAGTTAAATGGGTAAAAACATATTCTTGATCTTCATTGTAGTGTATAACTGGTACATTCATTATTTACTTTCAGAAACTATAAAAACACTTTATTAACACTAAAAAAATTCAAATCACTGTCATTATAGTTTTATTTGAAGTGGAAATATTATTTAAAGACCTTAAATGTATGTTAATGTTTATGTTCTATCATTGTATAATTGAAAAAAAAATAAATCAATTCTATACAATGAATTAACATGAAAAAAACTAATACAAAAGTAAGAGATGTTAAATTTTTGGATTACCCTTGGGAAATGGTGTAACATTTTTATCTTTTTGCATCTTGATAATGGTATCCCCTAGTATATGTAGAAAAAAATAATAAAATATATATAAGAGAGAAAAAAACCTAGTTTTATGTCTATGATATGGAAATGAAACATGTAATTGGTCGTCATTGTAGTTTATAACTTCCACCTTCTTTATTTAACAAAAAATGAAAATGAAATAAAAAATTATTAACACTGAAAAAAACCAAATAACTATCGTCAATGTTTTATTTGAAGTTGAAATAATATTTAAATGTTTTCCAATATATGTAGATGTTTTTTATTACATTTATAATATTTTAATAAAACATGTAAACCAATAATTTACAATGAGTAAAAACATTAAATCTATAAATATAAAAGAATATTAATTTTGGGATAACCATCCAAAAATGGTGATCCATTTTTAACTCTCTAGATATAGAAATTAGTAGCCCATCATCCACATTCTATAGGGTAATACCTTCATCCCCAACCTAATGGTGGTATAGTTTCAGTGAATGAAACCCACAATTGTTTCAATAAATATTTTTATTTAACCATTGAGTTAATAATACCCCGAAAATTGTTTCCAAATTTCTACCTCCTTAACTTGACAATGATTCTTATGGAATTGAGGGGGGAAAATAATTGTGCTCCATTATTTGATAAACATTATTCACCTCTTCAGTGGATATATCTTGACATCCTCATAGTGCATGGTAGAGTTTGGGTCTCCATGTTTCACCTCTTGATGTGATTAGGATCATATATGAACATTCTATTACTCTAATATTACCTTTAAATTGAATAAGCTCCCACAATTGGGCTATTGTGAAATGAATTTTTTTGGAACATGAACTCCCACACACATAGTATTGTATCATACATATATAAACAATAAATCTATAGTAACAAATTTCATCACTCCCTCATTATAGTTTATTTAAACATTCCATAAAATATATTTATTTCAATGCTTCAATAGGAATATTCCAATAGAATATGAGTGAACCAACCTTTTGTATGTTACCCATCATCAAGGGACAAGATGTCATTATCTTCTCCAAATTAAGATAGTTAGTCATGATCATGAAAATAAAATATAGATAAAAAATCTCAACTAGGTTTCTAGGTGCTCCACTAAAATTCAAAATATAATAATCTTTTTCCAAAATTCATTATTCCCTTCCAAAAAAAGTCACCCCATAACAAAATTTCACATCCATGCCTTGGATATATTCTCACTCCAAATATTACATTGGTCACTGTATAGGGAGACCATAGATAACCCTGTTACCATTTTTAAAAAAAATCATGTCCAATTTGATTTAATATTTTTTATTATATACTATAAAGGGGATCAAACATCATGAGAAAGGAACTAAGTTAAATGAAAATAACTGAAATGGAAAAAATTGACAGCTAAGAGTGGAATAAAATTTAATTAAAACCTAGAATTTCATTTAAAACCTCTGTGCGATTAAAATATTAGTCATGTTAGAAATGTTCAATAAAAACACAAACAATAAACATGATATATTAAGCTAAAGATAAGAAATATTATTAAAAAAACATAAGTGATTTTATCAAGGATGTTCAATGGTTTTTATTGAAATAAATTGTAGTATAGTCAATTTTAATATCATTAAAATCAAATACATCATGACATCTCTCATTGGAATCAATTGAAATGATACTTTTTATGACATCCACATATTATATTCTATCAATTGTAATATCTGTAGGTGTGATCTATTTTTCATTTTTTGGTATTGTATCTTCATTATGAAAACACTAGTGAAAATTTCGTCAACATATGAGATTTATCCAATTTTTTTAGGAATTATTGATTATTTCCCAACATCTTGGATGGATTTATAAAAATATATTTCTAGGTAAATATTCCATTGATCAAGATATGAAACCTCACTAGGATGATCTTGCTCAATGGGACCAGCCTGAACAAAACCATATTGTTTCCTTCTTAAATACCATCATGTCTAACCAAAAATTCCATTGAACCATCCCTCATAGGAAAAGATGAATTCCTTTAAAAACCACCCCCCGTCCATGACCCTCCATGAAAATTTCGAAAAGCCTATAATATCAGTCATCTCTTAAATAACATGAGAACCATAATCTAAAACAGGTTTAACATGAATTGATGTTGAAATACTAATAGAAGTTGAACCCTAGTAACTTAACACATTAATTAAGACCTAACATTCTAGAATTATCATCATGTCTACAACCTTTCATCATGTATTCAAAAAAACAAGAATTGCTATGTCACTATAGATAACTAATATCATCCACCCATCCCAACAAATCATTAGGATGCACCATCTCTTGGTTAATCCCAAAATCTGGATAGATCACTAATATAGAATCAATCTGAACAACAACATGCAACTCTTCACTAACCTTATGAGCCCCTTCTTTTAGAAGATGAGATCACTACCCTGTTAATGAACTCTTTGATCATTATTTTCCCTTTGATCAATCCAAGAGCAAAAAGAAACAAAAATAGACGAACATTCATCTAGGTCCATCATTGGATATACTGAATTTCACAGCATATGATTCTAAGAACAATCATCCATCTGAGGAGAAGTATGACACTAATATGTCCCCAAAAGAGAGGAGTATATTAAATTACCAACCTAGGGCCCGTGATCTTGCATACTATGTTGAAATCCATATAAAGTCCCACTAGAACCTATTAGTTAACCAAACATACCTTATTGAATATATACCCCTTGAGACAAAAATATGAATCTGACATCCTTAATTCCAAATCTAGGTTCATTATCTACAATAATGATCATAGCTAGAATGAATTTCCCCAAGTCCTTAAAAACCCGGTGTAGATTCCCTAGTAGAGGTAGTTTTCCTATTCCAACTGACACAAAATTTGCAATAACAATTATTTTATTACTTACCTTCCTATTTTTTGAATGAGACATATATTTCCCTCTCAATGGACCCAAATAAAAAAATACAACACTTTTGAAAATTTATTTAATATTCCCTACTATTTGACATATATTTTATTGATATGGTTTCAGCCTAACAAAGATAAATACCATAAGAGGTGTTGAATCATGGTATTAACAAATAAAAAATTATATATTTGGATCTTGTTTCATCATTAAAAACATTCTTCTCTCTCTTTTCCTTATAATATAATAAGTTGGAAATAAAACATGCTCATCCCACATCAATATTACCTGGGTCACTTCCACTGAGCTATATTCAGGGACCTTACAAATGAATTGTATCAACGAACAAAATTTTATAAAGAAAAGTGATATTAAATGTTTTATAGTAAACTCATTGTACCTCGTTGTTTATAATCATTCATAATTTGAAATCACATTTCTCTCTCAACGGAATTTTGTTCATGACTCTTTCATATTATTCTTCTATAGATATATATCTCCTCATTACTATTTCATACATATATGATTGTTCCATTTTTTCCATTTTCACCCAGTAAATCCAATACACTTAATTTCATAGTGCATTATTTTTTTAGATTCTATTGAGAAACTATTTTTATCCATCACAAATAACGTATATCTAATTATGAAATTCCTTCCATTTTATTGTAATGATAATCCATGAAATCCTTTCCTTTTTAAAAGGATGATGCCTTGTGAATCCTCAATCCTTTATGAGCTTCGATGAACACAAAAAACATCCCCCAAAGACTGATTCTTCATAGACTATGTCTTTCATGAATTTATTCCATCATAGAATACCTCCTTTGTGAAAACCACCTTCCAAAAAAATCTCAATCCTAAACAAATTTAGAACTTATCTGAATTTATTTTGAGATAATCATCTATAAGGAAATTCTCTCACTTACTAAATACATGACTATTGGTCCTTCACATAGAAAAATTAATCTGCCAAACCCACCAATAAAAATCATCGAAAACACCATTGTAGATTGGCCATCACCATTTATTACACTCTCTGTGTAGATTGGAGCATGAAATATACATGTACAAAATCATCAGATGCATCACCTTCAACCCCAAATAATATCACTTTTTAAAATCCATTAATTTACCAATGTTAATAAAAATTACAGGATCCCTCTGGAATATGTGGTTCATAATGTGTGATAGAAACGTGTAAATACAATCTTTTTATATTGTTTCTTGTTGTTCCAAAAACTACATTTTAATTTCTCATAGTGAAAATATTATGGGTTCCACCATTTTCTATATATGAATTCGTCCCATAATATAGAACATTTCCCATAGCTGAGGCCCGAAAATTTGGAAAAAATGGGAAAATATGGAACCTTAAAAAATATAATGCTTTAGCATGAATAGTGCTATAATGTTTTCAACCATATTTTTCAACAAACTAAAACAATCAAAAACAATACAAATATAACATGACGGATTTTTCCCCATCAATCTCCCCTTTAGTTTTATTGAGAACTCAATACACATTGAGTTCTCTTAAAATATTCTTTTTTTAATGAGTTAACAACACATTGTTCACTTTGATATTATATCACAATTTGCTTCATGAGATTCCTAATAACAATAAATGACTTTCTATACACATAATTTAATGACACATTATATCAACCCAAATTTTTCTAACATTATCATTACATTATTTTTATGTTAATCAACATAAAAACATTAAAAAATAGTATTAAAGGTTTAGTGTCTTGGAAAAATTATAAATAAACATAACATTTACATAATAAAAAATAAACATTATTTAATTTATTCTTCTCTACATTCCTAGTGTCCCTCATATACTTCTTATTATAAGTATTCACCTGATGATATACATCAATAAAAATGGTGATATAAAATCCTAAAAAGATAATCGATAATAACATGAATAAATATAACATGGGAGAGCATAATCATCATTATAATAACATAATCATGGGATCATCATCATTGTCATTAGTGGAATCATTAGATAAATTTGTGGAATTTATAAATCCATAAAAATGAAATATCATGACTTAGTGGTCAAATACCACACATAGTTGTGAACAAAGGGAGCATCATATTTATGCTTTAAATATATGAAGAAACATAACATCTTCCTTTTTAAATAATATATACTCTTCTTCAAGAATATTTCACATTATCTCATGAGATACATAACATTTTCCAATGCATTGGAGGGAAATATAATTCTGGTCCCACCCATCAAATCATAACATATACATAATCATACATTCCATATAGAACTTATATTTATCCTCACCATAAAACAATTATAGAAAGGAATGGATTTTATGAGAATATAATCATGAAAAATGGTTGATCCCAATGAAATAAATAATCAATAATATAATTGGTATAATAATCGTCAATCCTGAGTGAAATAGAAATAATCTCTTGAAAAGTAAATGATGTGTTTTTAGAAAGAAGAGTAGTTTTGGAAAAATATTTTCACTTTTCAAAAAATAAATTTGGAATCTTGTGTATCCCATAATAGAAAAGGGATAAAAATTGAAATAATATTTTAGTAATATTAAAATAAAATATGGACTAAAATTTTCCATGAAAGATAAAACACCTAAATTAAAGAAATTGGGTCTAAGAAAACCTTTATCTTAAGTCCATAATATTTATTCAATTTCATATTAGGGATAATAGAATTAGATTCATTAGTTACTAATTCCAAAACCTATTTTATAATTATTTGAATAATTATAATATTATTATGTTTTTATGGCCATTTTGATATGTTTTAGTGTTTAATTATGTCGTCTTGAGAGTGATCGTTTTCATGGTTTTCATGACTAGTTAAATTATACACAAAAGTGAAATATTATTTAAAATAGTCTTTATTATCCAAATTTAATGTTATAGGTTATTAATGAACATAAATAAGATTATTTGGTATTATATATTATTTTGGTTCTATATGTGTGGATATTAATTAGATAAAGTTTTAATGACAATCATTTAAATTAACTTTGGAAGTACTTGATCACAATAAACTTCTTTTGTTTTGTTATTTAATATTATGTATTTATGTTAGTTAAGGAAAAAAAGGTTATAAATACCTTTTATAGTGTTTTTAAAGCATTATATTGGATTTATGGCTATCCTTGAAGGTGGTAAAAGAAAATGAAAATTCCTCATCCATCATCACTGTAAATCAACACATCATGAATAACAATTTCATTTGTTTTAATAAAAGGGATAAAAGAAGTGGTTTGATGATTAATTATTCCACTAAAATTAAACAATTCCAGTATATATAATATAAAATATTTATCTCCCCACTTGGATAAGGGGAGGTGAGGGGAGAATCAAAAAAGAAAATAAATTTAAAAGAAATTAAAAGAAAATGAAAGGGGATTTTACCTCTTGAATTACTATCATTGAGGACCTCCATAGATAAATTAGTTTTTATATTTGTTTAGAATATATATTCTTGGTTGTCAGGAGAGACTTTAGAGGCATATTAGGTTGAAATTGTAAATTCTTCAAGGATTTAGAGTTGTGAGGAGAAGATGTGCTGAGGGGTGGTATGTATAGGTGAGGAGGGGTGTTTTTTATACTTTTATATCACGTAAATTACAGTATTTCACTATTCACAAATATTCAACTATTTTAGAAAAATTCCAAAACTCATCATAAACATTTTCAAAGTGTAGGATTAAAAAAATTAATAAACATTTATGAAAATAATATTCTAAATATTATAAATTTAATTTTAAATTAAAATAATCATTTATGTGGAAAATTATATTTTTCAAAATACTATTAATAGTATGGGATTTTCAAAAATTAATTAAGGTCTCATAAATTTATCTTATAAAGTCAACAGAAAAATTTTATATTATGAATATATTCTATGAAAATAATTGTTAAATTAAATAAGTTTATGAATTTTATAGGTGTAAATAAATATATACATTTTATAAAAAATACCAACAATTAGTTAATAACTTTTAAAACATGTATTTACTAATAGTATGATATAATTATATCATATTATCATTTATAAGACTCCTAAATTTTAATTATACACTCATATATGATGTTACTGTTCTATAGTCTAAAAATATATTCCTAATGGTCACATTTCTATTTCAAGGGTCACATTTCTATTGCTTCTGTAAAATATAATTAATTTATGTTGTTTAATTCAATATTAATTTATAATGTTTTTTGTGTTTTCATAATGTGATTTTATTTTATTTGGAATATATGAAAAACTATAAGAATGGTATTTCCATTTATTCTATTTTTGGACATTACATTCTTCCCCCTTATGAAATTTCACCATTGACCATTCATTTTATATTATCACTAGAAAATAGGAGATGATACTTCTCCTTTATAAATTCCTTTAGTTCCCATGTTTCGTCTTTATACATATGGTTTCCCCATTTTATTTGATTAGGTGGGTAGTCATGTTGAATATAAAATTACCTATATTTTTCAAAATCCTCATTGGTTATTCATCATAAGAAAGATCATTTTACAACTATACCAACTCTCTACTCATTACATGTGTGGAATATGGTATGTACTTAATTAATAGGGATGCATGGAATACATCATATACATGATACATGGTTTGTAGATGTTCTAGTCAATGGAAAATTGGTATGAAATGATCAAGAAAATATAAGGGTTTTATGTTCCTAGGAAATAGATTTCTCTTCCTTCCAAATCGGATGATCCTATTCCATAAGGATATGTGGAGGAATACCACGTCTCCAAACTCAAACAGAAGGTCTCATCAACGATTATCTAAGTAGATCTTTTGTTGAATTTGGGATTCCTAGGTTTTTTGCTGATTTTTTTTCCATTTCCACTATTTCGTTACCATTTCATGTAAAAACATATTATATTCATCATCTTTTACCTAGAACGTCAATATTCTACAACATTCTAGATATATGGATTCATATGGAGCCATTTGGAATCTCTAGTTGAAACTTTTAATGTAAGAGAACTCGACATGATATAGATGTTGGTCCCATCCTCTATTGAAATCCATAAGTCATGATCCCAACATGTCTTCTAGTTTTTGAATTGTCTACTTAGATTAGCCCTTAGTTTGTGGATGATAAGCCATACTAAAGTTTAGTTAATTTTTTTGAGCATGTTAGGGACTTTTCCATTACATGGAAGTGATTCTAAAATCTTGATCTGATATAACTAATATCAGAACTTCATGCAATCTTACAACTTCACCAATGTATATTTGAGAATTTTGAACTACCGAGAAGTCCTCTAAAATTTGGATAAAGGGAGCTATCAGAGTATGATGATCCATAAAAATGCATATAACATTGTTTCCTCTAGATGTATTTAGATATATAGGGATGAATTCCATTGTGATGTTTTCTCATTTAAATGTTGGTATAGGTAATGGTTACATTATCCCTAGATAATTTTTTCTTCCATCCTTCACTTAAGGACACACTAGGCCATTTTATGTACAATCAGTGACATCCTTCATTATTTTTTTCAGCAATTGTTCTCTCATATATCTTGATACATCATTATGCTCCCTAGGTGAATAGAGATGGTTAATCTATGTGTGTCACTCAGATTCCCGTTTTTTATCCATAGAGTGGATGATACTCATATTTGTGACCCAAATATTATGGGTCCTTCATCGTCAATTTTGGACCCAGTTGATTTCCCCTTTATGATAGCTTCACCTTCATCATAAGTTTCCAATCATCTATTTGAGATTCATTTTTTATGCAAGAGGGATGGTTGGGGAGTAATTTGAGAATATATTAATGATTTTCATTATCTAATGATTCCCATGCCCATCCTTTGAAAATATATTAATATAGGATCTTTCTAAATTATCATCATTGAAAATGTTTACAGATGCTTTCTATAAAGAGTATCTACCACTTTATTTTCCTTAACAAGAATGTAGTGGATTGAGTAGTCATAATTTTTGATGAGGTCTAACCATATTTGTTTTTCTATTTTATTCTCCTTCTGTGTGATTAAATATTTCAGGCTTTTATTATTAGTACATATCTCACACCAATCCACATAGAGATAATTCCACCATATTTTCAAAAAACAATCTTGTCTTTCAACTCCAAATCATGTGTCAGGTTGTTTTTTTCCAATATGTTTCAACTATATTATGTTTTTGGATATAAATTTATCGTTTTCATTTGTAAATATCTTTAGAACATCATTGAAGAATCTATGTATACCAAAAAGAGTTCCCAACTTATTGGATTTGTGAGTAATAGCATAGTGATAAGCATGTTTTTATCTATATGATGTACTCATAAAATTCAACATTCTAGAAGAACATTTCACCCATCTGAGTAAACATGGTTAGTGGGTTTAGAGTTAATTAGAAGTTTAAAAATATCTTGTAATACCCAACTAGACCAAGGAAAGTATGGATATCTAGTGAAAATCGTTGTTTGGTCCACTATTTCATTTACTTTGAATTCTAATGGTCCGCAGATATTCCTTCGTCAGTGATAAAATTTTTGAAGAATGAAACTTCAACATCTTGAAATCACATTTTCACTACTTTTCATAAATATTCTCCCTTTATGAATTATTTATCATTGTATTCAAATTCTCCTCGGGTTACTCCTTTATATTGGAATATATTATAATATAATCTATGAAAAAACAAAATCAGGTTGAGGTAATATCTAAACCCTCTATTAATTATGCCCATAAATAATTATAGATAATTATTGTGTCTAAAAAGAACCACTAGGAACTCATAGAGTCCATAAGTTCTCCAAAAGGTAGTTCTATGAATATCATCCTGCCTCACCATTAATTGGTGATATCCTAATCGACAGACCAACATTAAGAAATACATCACTTCCTACAGTTGATCGAACAAGTCATTTATCAATTAAAGGTGATACTTTTTCTCTATCATGATTTTCTATATCTAATAATAATCACTGAAGAGGTTCATTAATCCATTATTCGTACTAATATAGAGGACTCATTCACCCCATTGATAACCAATTAGGCATATAAAACCATTGTCCAGCTTCTCTTGTACATACTTATTTAGTAAATCCAAATCAATGGTGATTATTATATAAGGTGTCATTGATATAGGAAGATATTTATGAATATGTTCAATTGATAAATCAACATCTTGGTTAGAGGGAAAACCGGACACATCTATAGAGAACACATTAGTGTCTTCCCTCATAGTGGGCATGTCTTTGATCATGATTCCCTCCTTTATATCAATTATATAAGTTAAATATTATTTCATATAAAGAAATAATATCCACAATTGATATGGTGATTTTGAAAGTGATTCAACCTCTTCCTTACACATGTCTAGAATTAGAAGATACCTCATGTTCTGAATATTAATCTCAACTTCCCGCTGTTGATGTTGGATTTTTATAAAGATTGAAAATCCATACCCAAAATAACATCAAACTATACCAAAGGAAGTAATAAAATATTTTATAGGAGGTCAATCCATAGTAATTTATAAGTTATAAGTTATAAACTTTGGCTACAATAATTTCCGTATTTGTTGTCCTCATGAATAATAAAACCTTGACATTTTTTGGTGGTGTTTATATTATTCTACTTCAAAATCACGATACGAATGAAAGAATTGAATCAAAATAAAATAGAATGTGCTCTATTATTGAATGAGTAACCTACATACGTGCCATTGCATCATTTTTAGGCTCTACCTTAGTGGTAGTGATGGAATTATCTTTCCCTTAATCCTTTGTATTTCGTAGCTATTGACGTTGATTACCCTTAAGGGAACTAGGTTTATTGCACTGGCGTGCATAGTTCCATTTCTCCCTATAGTTGAATAATTGGAGCATGGGAGGTTATTTCATTTCCGACACTACATTTTTTTACCTTCCTCGTGTCTCTTTGACATTAATGGACTCGGTGTCCTTCACTCCCACATTTGAATCATTTCCCCATCCCATTGAGGTAATTCCCATGACGAGTCATCCCATACTTTTTCATACGAGTTGTTGGGGTTTATGAAATTTTCATTAGATCTCCCATCATGAAACTAGATCTTTTGTTTCTTATCCCTATAACCAAGTGAGAATTCTTCAAACTCTATCCCCACATTTATATCACATCAAAAAACATCTTTATAACTCCCAATGTCTCAGATTTTAAGAGCTTTTAGAAGGTCTATTTTTCAACCACAAATGAATCTGTCGATTTTTCTATCATTTTTTTATAACAAATACAATGGCATAAATTGAAGGCCTTGTAAAATTTTCTTCATAATCCATAACATGTTCACCTTCTATTTTTTATCTACAAATTATCTGTCCATATTTTTATAAATATTCCATGGTAAATGCTTCTTAAAAATATTTTATGAAATTATTTCCACTACATATAATCAATTTAGTCCTTTGGATATGAGTTCTTTTTCAATTCCCTCCACCGATCTGTCTCCCCATCTAAATGATACATTATTAGTGTCAGATTGTCTATGTCAAAAATTGTATCACATAAAAAATCTTCTCCATTGATTTGACCCAATGTTCTATGTCTATTAGGTCAAATGATCCACTAAACATCTTTGGTCATTGTCTGATAAAATATTTGATATCAACTTTTTCCATCTTAGTAGAAGGAGGATGTTACACATTATCCAGGTTAATATTCAAGGCCTTGTATATATAGGTATAAATCACCATGAAATTTTTAAATCCACCTCCCAAGGAATAGGGGATGTCTATTATGAAATCATTGCACTATTCCATATATGGTTTATTAGACTGGATTCTCCTGGTTCCCACCATTTTATAAAAAACATTTCAACAGACCATTATGTAAAAAAGTCATGAATAAATAATTTAGTACACTATGAAAATAACTCAAAAGGCATATCTTGTGGGAACCCTATATTTTAAATTTTTTCAGAACAAATCATCATGGGTTACTTCATATACATAGTATCATACTGTTGGCGCCAAAAATATGGCCCGAAAGGAAGAAACGAAAAAGACAGCCGGCGTGCGGCATCGCGAAGCACAGCCGCGAAGCACAGCCGCGAAGCCCCTCCGCGAAGCGCCCCAGCCCTGGCGGCGCCGCGAAGCACCAGAGGCGGTGATCCTCCGCGAGCGCGTTTGACGTTCGCGAGCCGCCGCGAAACACCAGAGGCGGTGATCCTCCGCGAGCGCGTTTGACGTTCGCGAGCCGCCGCGAAGCCCCAGAGGCGGTGATCCTCCACGAGCGCGTTTGACGTTCGCGAGCCGCCGCGAAGCCCCAGAGGCGGTGATCCTCCGCGAGCGCGTTTGACGTTCGCGAGCCGCCGCGAAGCCCCAGAGGCGGTGATCCTCCGCGAGCGCATTTGACGTTCGCGAGCCGCCGCGAAGCCCCAGAGGCGGTGATCCTCCGCGAGCGCGTTTGACGTTCGCGAGCGCGCCGCGAAGCTCAAGAGGCGGCGCGCGAGCCCTGCTTCGCGGCGCCCCTTCCCTATAAATACTCGACTCCCCCTGAGTCCCCGGGACGGACAATCCGACCTTTCGGCTTCTCCTCTCCCGAATCGTGAAGCAAGCTTTGCCCCGGGAATCATGAGCTCCGCGAGGTATTTCTACTTCGCGAGATGACTCTGATTTGTTTCGTTCTGAGCCCCTCTTCCGAGAGGGATGCCCTTCGCGAAGCCCAAGGGCGTTCGCGAAGGAAGGGGATTCCCAAGGGAACCCGGGCAGCCGCGGAGCACTCGTGCTTCGCGAAACACCCAACCCATGCTAGTAATCCCTATGCCAAGGCAGGATAACTATGCATCGCGGAGCACTCGTGCTTCGCGAAACACCCAACCCATGCTAGTAATCCCTATGCCAAGGCAGGATAACTATGCATCGCGAAGCACTTTGCTTGGCAGGACCCTGCTTCGCGAACCACTCCTTCGCGAGGCAGTGCTCCGCGAACACTGTTCCACTTCGCGAAGCACCTCCCACTTCCACCTATGCCCCATGCTAAGGCTAAGGCACCCCACTTCGCAAAGCACACTCCTCTGCTTAGCGATTCCTCCTTCCGTGCGACCCTCCAGGTTTGCACGATGTGATTTCAAAGTCCCATGGACAACACCTCCCGTAGCGTTGCTTCGCCCAATGCTCCTTCGCATAGGCACGCTAACGGCTATTGCTTCTTCGCATAGCCACGCTAACGTGGACCCCTCGATGGTTCCTCCCGCGACCCCCCTTTACTATGGCCTTACTAGTACCTTCCCTTCCCCAAGGACCAGAGGGTACCAGTTATGTAAGCCCTAGGGGTGTGGAGTGAACCCACCTCGTCCGAGCTGCAGGACGTTAAACTGCCAAGCACCACGTCCTCAACACATGACGTTAAACTGTGACCCAACCTCGTCTCCCTCACGAAGGGTCCCCCCAACTCGAGCATTCATTACACCACTCGTCTCCACGGGAATGGAACTCTTCCGCACCTGGAATGAGATCCTCCTTGTCGGAGTGGTGTATGTTCGCAGGGGAAGGGTCGCCTCAGAGCGTAAATCCCTAACCTTTGGTACGGATGATTGCACCCGTGCATCTCGGTACTTCCCCACTACCAAGGTCAGTGGAGGACGTGATAGGGAACGAGGCACCTCCCATGGTCGGACCAAGGTCCATCCTTCCTGTGCTTTGTCGCACCCTGGGCCTCCATCCCGGAGTAAGTCCCAACACCATGGGCCGCTCAACGCGTAAGCCCCATTTCGCTTCTCACGGACGCACCCTTCGCGACGTGATCGTCAGGTCTTTGCAACCTCTTGTTTCTCACACCGAGCATGACTCACGTGGGCTTAGAGCGAGCACCGACCCTGACAACCACCTGAACTACGAGGACTTTGATCCATGTCAAGGCATGGTACGTAGGACGCCTCTATGAGGTTCAAGCCCACCATCAGTGGACTAAGGTCTACTCCCCACCTGAACTACGAGGACTTTGATCCGTGTCAAGGCATGGTACGTAGGAAGCCTCTACGAGGTTCAAGCCCACCATCAGTGGACTAAGGTCTACTCCCAACCTGAACTACGAGGTCTTTGATCCATGTCAAGGCATGGTACGTAGGACGCCTCCATGAGGTTCAAGCCCACCATTAGTGGACCAAGGTCTACTCCCAATCTGAACTACGAGGACTTTGATCCTTGTCAAGGCATGGTACGTAGGACGCCTCTATGAGGTTCAAGCCCACCATCAGTGGACTAAGGTCTACTCCCCACCTGAACTACGAGGACTTTGATCCGTGTCAAGGCATGGTACGTAGGAAGCCTCTACGAGGTTCAAGCCCACCATCAGTGGACTAAGGTCTACTCCCAACCTGAACTACGAGGTCTTTGATCCATGTCAAGGCATGGTACGTAGGACGCCTCCATGAGGTTCAAGCCCACCATTAGTGGACCAAGGTCTACTCCCAACCTGAACTACGAGGACTTTGATCCATGTCAAGGCATGGTACGTAGGACGCCTCTATGAGGTTCAAGCCCACCATCGGTGGACTAAGGTCTACTCCCCACCTGAACTACGAGGACTTTGATCCGTGTCAAGGCATGGTACGTAGGAAGCCTCTACGAGGTTCAAGCCCACCATCAGTGGACTAAGGTCTACTCCCAACCTGAACTACGAGGACTTTGATCTGTGTCAAGGCATGGTACGTAGGAAGCCTCTACGAGGTTCAAGCCCACCATCAGTGGACTAAGGTCTACTCCCCATCCGAACTACGAGGACTTTGATCCGTGTCAAGGCATGGTACGTAGGAAGCCTCTACGAGGTTCCAGCCCACCATCAGCGGACCAAGGTCTGCTTTCACGTCGGTTTACCGACAAACCCCCCATCTGAACTACGAAGTCTTTGATCCATGTCAAGGCATGGTACGTAGGAAGCCTCCACGAGGTTCAAGCCCACCCGTCGTTTATTCACGTCAGGGTTCACTTCCGTCCCGCATGACGCTAAACTGTATCATTTGAACTACGAGGACTTTGATCCATGTCAAGGCATGGTACGTAGGAAACCTCCACGAGGTTCAAGCCCAACCCCCATCGGACCAAGGTCCACCCTCATGTAGGTACGCTGACGATGCCCATCGGACCAAGGTCCACCATCACGTCGGTTTACCGGCACCATCCGAACTACGCGGACTTTGATTCCCTGCCACGGGGATACGTAGGAAGCCCCTTTAAGGATCAAGCCCAACTTCGTCGTCACCACCCCTGCGATGGTCCCATTCCATTCTCAACCGTCTCCGCGAGACGTTAAACTCGCGACCTACCTCGTGGTAAACATGAGATGCCTAAGGAAAACCTCGGATGGAACGCCTTTGGCGTAACCGTCTTTGCTAGACGTTAATCTTGCAAACATACCCTGTGTTGAACACGGGAAGCTGAGGAAAACCTCAGATACGTGTCTATGACATGTAACCCCCCGCGCTCGATGTGGGATGCCTCGGTTTTCCACGCCCTCGAGAAGCCTTGTGATCAAGGACAACAGACATACATGCCAGGCACCCCAGCATCCAGACACGCTACTGATGCCTCAAACGTGATTACTCCCCTGACCGAAGGTTGCTGCCCTGACTGGACCCTTTGGAATGTCCCGACGGAAGCAGCGTAATTAACCGGCGTCCATGGAAACATGGCACTGGGAAGAGTTTCACGAACTACGTATTAAATCTATAAGGGAGACCCGGACTAGGTGACGAGTTCTGAGGAGGAATCCACAGGAGGAAGAACCGACATCCCATCATCCCGTTTCGATCAAGGAGCAGACGTACCTGAACAAGGAACGAATGTCTCCCGCCTTTGGAAAGCGGGAATGCGGGGCAACACAGCCGCGCGTCCTCACGGACGGATGCGCGCGCCCCGGCGAAAGCGTCGGAAACAGAAATGGTGAACCCGACGTGAAATTCTTCTCCTCAGCATGGAGATTAGTAGCGTTCGAGACACCGGTAGATTGACGTGTCACCGGATCCAGGTATCCGGTGCCTGGCCCCGCCAAGCAAATGGCGGGCCTGTCGTGGAACTCACCGGAAGTCGGGGTAGTAGAACGTGGGGCGCTCCGCTCTGCAGCGTGTTGGCGTGGATCCTTCTCACAGACATGGGGATGGAAGAATGCTGGGGCACTGGCTGTCAATCCTTTTCCTCTCAGTACTGATGAGTTGATCCCTTCGTTTGTCAGGAATCAGGTTGCTATGCGGTCACCATCCGCTCCTCGCCCGCGCAGGGGCAGGGGCAACACCACCACGGCCACCCCACACGGCGCCACTACCGCCACGACGGCTGGCACGTCGCGGGAGGCGGGACGTCCACGTCCCCTTTCCCCATCAGAGGTCATCCAACGAAGGGTGATCAACAGCCTCGTGCGCAGGTATGAGGAACAAGGGGTCATCCCGACCAGGGATATGGCCCGTTTGGACCTGGAGGCTTCCAGGCCCCGCCGTCAACGCCGCCCTAACAGGCCGCGCAGGGAGCCCCCGCTTCCCACCCAGACATTCAATCGTTTCGGGAGCCTATCCCCGGAACGCCTTGACGACTCTTCGCCTTATGCTGAAGAGGCAGGTGTTTTCCGGCTCAGTCCGCTCAGGGCCCCGACCCGGGACTCCCAGGACAGAGCTCCCGTCCGGCCACGTCAGCGCCGCCATCCGGCCCCGCAGGAAGAACAGGCAGACTACGTCCCTGCACCACCTGCACCGGCCCGCCTGACCCGACGTCAGCGCCGGGCCCGGGCTGAGGACGCTCGCCTAGCCGCGTCCACGTCGACAGCTACAGTGGCCCGAGCCACCGCCGACGTACATTATGAGGCCCCCGCCTACATTAAGCAGGGGCACCCCTTCGCCCAACCAGGATCGAGACCCCAACCGCCCCATGGGCAGGCCGGGTTGACGCTCCGGGTTGCAGGCCACAGTGATGATCGTCGCGAGCTAACCCGCGGTGATGCCACCCCGTACGGAGGTCCTCCCCGTACCACTACTCCACAGAGCGTGGGCCTTCCCCGCTCCGAGGTTCGTCGTGGAGGCATGCCTCATGCTGCCCCCATCCTGCAGGAAGACCTGCCCCGGGGCAGTGATGCTCAGCGCGGAAACACTTCCCGCGCCCGCTGTACAGGGTATGAAGCCCATCCGTCTGAAGGCACCGTCCATCCGGTCCTTCGACGTGGGGGTCCCCCCTACGTCCTCTCTGCGACTGACGAAGGTCCTCCTCGCCCCAGCAATTCGAGGAGTGAAGGTCAGCCTCGCTCCACTCGCATCGACCGTGGAGGCCTTCCCCATGCTCCTGCCGGTTCCAACAGAGGCCCCGCCCACGTGGGTACTGTTCATGGAGGTCCTCCCCATGTACCCTTTGATATTTGCCCTGGTGCCCCTCGCACCCCGGCTGTCTCAAGTGGGGGCCCTCTCCGCCACGGCGCTAGCGCCGCCCCTGGGCTACCTGATAGGGGTCAACCCTGTCCCGAAGAGCCACCCAGGGGCAGAAGAGCGGGTCGTCGCCGCCACAAGAAGAATCCTGGGAAGGCCCAGGGGGGGATCAAACCTGCCCGCTTCTCCGATTCAGAAGCGGAATGCGATTCAGCGATGGAACCTTCTCCCAGCTCCTCCGTATCAAGGACTGGGGCAGGAACCAGACGCGTCAGCCTCATTCTCCCGGAGTTTGAGGTCCACCGGATTCCCGTCTCTCTCCGCAGGTACATCCAGGAGGAAGAAATCCTGGGAATTCCGCAGGTTTCGACCGCGCAGTCACCGCCACCGTCGCCCGAAGCGCCCTCTTCCTCTACCCGGGATCCCGAGGAGCTGTTTTGGGGGTCAACGGTGGTAGAGCCACGACATGACCGGACACCGGTAACGGCAATTCCCGTACCCGAAGTAGCGGCTATTAGCCCGTCCTATCATGACATCGTGGTCAGGTCACCTCGCTCTTCAGAGGAAGGCCCAGAGTACGGTGGCCAGTCTGCTCGCTTGCCGTATTCTCCGCCGCCGAGTTTGCTATCCCAGAGGTCCGCCTCGGTGCCGCTACCGGTCCCTCAGCCACCCCCGGTTGATGAGTGGGGAAATGTAGGGCCGAACTCCGAGGATGAACCCAGGAGCTTCTGGAGTATTCTTGCAGCGGACTATTTCCCAGAGAAGTTCTGGCCCACGACAGCGTTGAATTTCCGCATACCCGAGTCGCTTACCCCTGAAGAAGTGGGATGCCTTTGTCGGACCCTGTGGGCGACGCACTTCCGCCTCCGTTGGGAACGGGTAGTGTACCCCAGGAGTCGGGAGCACTTCGAGGAGATTGGCAAACAGTGCCGCCTGATTGATGCAGCGGTGCTCCTTGTGGCCCAGCACCCCGAGTCGCCCGGCCATCAGGGTGCCCTCCAACGAAGATGCGTTCAGAGTTTCAAGGCACTCCGCAAGATTGTCAGGGAAGCTACCCCCCATGTGCAAGTCCGTGGTTGGGGACGCTATGCCGCTCTCCTCTTCGACCCTATTCTACGACAGCCTGATTCGCTATGCGACATTGAGGATATGCCCTCAAGAGGGGTCACAGTCCACATGGCCGACGTTGTGGATAAGGAAGATGAGCTTGAGTTCCTTGATGGGGACTTACCACTCGAGTGCGTACCGCCACTACTCGACCCATCAGGGAGAGTCACCCGTCATCAAAGGAACCTGCTAGGCCTCCCTGTACCCACCGAGTCACTGGCGCTCGGTCGAAGCACTGGCAAGGGTAAGGAGCACGTCGGAATAGCCAAGCACTCCGACCCGTCCGCCTCTGTGCAGAAAACGGACGAAGATCCTGAGAAGGCCACGTTGCGCCAGCAGCTTGCTGAACAGAAGAGGCTGGTCGACGAACTCTTGGCTGAACGCGCCACAGAGCGACGACCCGACTATGGTAATCCCAGGCCGGGACAGCAGGGGCAGGAACAATTTCCCCCCGGTGAGATGCCTCCGGGCAACCCTGATCATGCTACTGCCGCGGACAGGGCGGAAGCCGGAACGTACGGAAAGAGGGCGCGATACGTCTCGCCAAACCCCCCTGAGCGACGGGGCAATCTGAAGAATCCAATCCGGGTTCCCCCAGTCGCCCAACAGGTCATTCAGCCAGTTAACCCGCGAGCAGCAGAAGCCGTCTACCTCGTTGAAGAACCTGGCAATGCGCTTGTGGTTAGGGATCCCCGTCAAGACAGGGACCCCCATCCGGAGGACCTTATTGCGGCACTCACAGCCCGCCTCGAGGCGTTGGAGACACGGCAGGTGGCGGTCCCACCCGATGGCAAGCCTTATCCCGCGTGGGTGGATGATATGCCCGCGCCTCCGGGTTTTGGGAACCCCACTTTCTCGCCTTTTAACGGGACAGGGGACCCACCCCAGCACTTGGCTCATTTCTCTTCCAGGTGTGGCCCCATGTTGGGGACCCCGGCTCAGCAAGAAGCCGCTAAGCTCCGATGTTTTGTACAGACGTTGGAAGGTCCGGCATTCGTCTGGTACAGCCAGCTCCCCATCGGATCAGTGACCGGTTGGGAAGATCTTCGCCGGCAGTTCTTGTACCAGTTCAGCTCCACCACGCGGAAGACCAGCATCGCGGACCTCTTTAAGTGCAAACAGAGGCCTGATGAGCGGGTTGCAGACTTCATCGCCCGGTGGAAAGGACTTACGTATTCTCTCGATATGCCACTGACTCAGGAGCAATTACTGACGATGTGTGTGGGGAACGTAAAGACAGAGCTGGTACCCTCCTTGATTACCCAGAATTACCCTGGGGGGTTCAGAGATTTCTCGGATAAGGCCCAGCGCCTCGAAGAGGCCCTGCAACAGGCTAGTCAGGCACGTTTGCTGCCCCCAATGATCCCAGCCAGGAGGGCCGCCAGGGCTGAACCCGCCGCAGTGGCTCAAATAGAAGCCCCGAGGCAGCTGGAATTGCTACCGGCGGTACCAACCCCGCAACCCCGCAGAGGTCCTCCACCTCAAGAACAGGCTCCTGCCCAGCAGCGACCGCCTCAGAACCGACAGGTTCCCCCGCGCAACGCGCCACCGCCACCTAGGCGAGACAACCAGGCGCCGCCCCCTCGGCAGGCCCCTCCGGTCCCTCGACAGGATCAGGCCCCCAGGGCTCCTTACCCGGAAAGAAAATACTATACCTATTCGTTCAACGAAAATCAGGTCCCTGGTTACTTCCGAAGTGCTCTGGAGCAAGGGATTGTGCGTCTGCCTGAGTGCAGGAGACCGGCAGAGGCGCCTCTCACTGATCACCCCAACTACTGCCCTTATCATCGGATCCTGGGGCACACCATCAAGCGATGCTATGTGTTTAAAGACTGGCTTCAGGACCAGGTCAACAACAACATAGTCAAGCTGGGCCCAGCGCCAGCTCAGGTGGCAGGCGTCTTTGCGGGATCAGAAATCGGCAGTGACAGCGAGGGTGAGTGGCAACAGGTCCCTAGCCGCGGGTCCCAGAAATACGACAACTGGATGGCTCGAAAAACTGTCGCCCGTGCCCAGGGTATCATCCGGGCACGCCTGAAGCAGCCGGAACCTTCAGAAGAAACAGCCGGTGCCTCAGCATCGTCCTCACAGTCGACCTCTACCCAAAAGGGAAAGCAGCGGCGACGTAAGAAGAAGCAACGTGTACCGCCAGTTCCGTCGTCATCCCGCACTCTTGGCGACTTTATGCCTCCTGAAATGGGCATTCCCCCCAGAATCCGCCCAGCGGTGGATGACTCTTCGAGTGATAGTCAAGGGTACGCTTCGGTTAACACCGTGGAGCTGGTAAAGCCCTATATGACCCCCGACGAAGGGGAACCCCAGGCAGACCGCCCCAATATTTCCAGCCGACGTCAACGTCGGCGGAATCGCGATCGCGCCGGTCACCGAGGTATGTCAGCAGGCAGTTGTGACCAAGCCGTGCACGCTACCGAGACGAGGCAGCAGGCTCAGCGCAGATCTCAGCACGCGCAGACCCATTCAGCACCCTCGGCTCTACCTCCACCGCCATTCGTGTTGCTGGATCAGGGAGAGCCGCCTCGTCCGTATCACAGCCAGTCTCACCCGGCGACGGGCCAGCTCCCGCTGTTCGACCTTAGCCCGGCGACTACTCCCCAGGCTTCTACTAGCAGGCAGCAGGACGTACCCAGTGCTAGCCGACCGCCAGTTCAACCAGCAGGACCCGCTATGCCTCCAAATGCCGAAAAACCCCCTGTAAGCAGAGGTTCGCGTTTGGCACGCAAGTATGATGTCCTAAAGCACTTAGCCGGCATTCCGGCGAGGCTTTCCATCCTTGAGGCCCTGCGCTTGTCATCCGAGATGCGCGAGGCACTTGCCGAGGCCCTAAGGAGCCCCCTCCAGTTCGAGACGGAAGTGGCAGCCGCGGAGGCCTTCCATACCGAGACGATTGAAAACGCCGAATGTCAGGCGGTTATCTCGTTCTCTGGTGAAGACGAAGACCCTCCTATACAGGGGCACATTCGCCCACTGTATGTCACTGGCCACTTTAACGGTGTGGAAGTCCGCCGCTGCCTCGTTGACACGGGTTCTGGAATCAATCTAATTCCGACCCGGACGTTTCGAAAACTGGGTTTTTCTGAAGGTGATTTGACTCCCTCTGACCTCAAGATTCAGGGGTACGACAGGACAGAGCAAACCCCGGTCGGCAAGATCCGCCTGAAGACCCAGTTCGGTGGCTTAATTGCCAGCACCGAGTTCATGGTTGTTTCTCAGGACACCGCCTACAACGCACTGATGGGTAGGCCATGGCTCCACCTGCATGCTGCGGTCCCCTCATCGTATCACCAGTGCCTTAAGTACTCGCTCAACGGTCGAGTAGGCGTGATCCAAGGAGACGCGTCCCCCTTTGCTTTTTGTGAGGCCCGCTATCTGGATGCGGGTTATTACAAAAGCAAAGACAAGCAGATCATGGTCAGCGAGGATGAGCCCGCTCCAATCGCAAGTAATCCCTGGGCGAGCATGGACGACGCCTACATCCTCCCAATCCACCGGTTGGAAGCCACGACCCCCGACATGGGACAATGTTTTGTTGTTTCGGGTACGCAAGGAAGGCATGTTCCCGCGTCCAAGCGACGGCGGAGAATCACCTCGTACTCCTACACCAACCAGGCTCGGGTCATCCCGGAATCTCCTACCCCTGTGCGGTACCGGGATGTCAGGCTCATGACAACAGCGGCGCGCCATACGTGTCTATTTCGCCGGGATGGAATCAACCGACTCTGGCCGACACGTCACCACTGCTTTGATATCGTCAAGCGTGGCCCCTTAGGCCGAAGGCCGGATGGGATAGGGTCAAATGCATTCATTGCTATGGTCTCCACGACGAGTGAGTCTCCTGATGTGATGACTGCTGCTGCCCAAGCCGGCACCAGCTGCCCCTCGGGTTTTGAGAGCCCAGAAGCACCTTCCGTCACGGGAAGTCCCCCCCCGGCTGGGGAGGAAGACTTGGAGGATGCTCCCCCAGCCTTTGAAGAAGGCGTCTCCACCACGGTTGATGAGCTGGTGCAGGTGAACCTTGGCAGCGAGGCAGATCCAAGAACCACATTGATCAGTGCGGCCATGTCCCTCGAGGAGCGGCGGCAGTATGTGGACTTCCTCAAACAGCACCGCGATGTGTTTGCCTGGAGTTACGATGAGATGCCAGGACTGGATCCCCAAGTGGCCGTCCACCGTCTGGGCCTCCCGGTAAAACATCGTGGGTTTAAGCAGCCTCCCAGGAAAATGCACCCTTCCCATGGCGCTATGGTTGAGGCTGAAGTTGATAAGCTAATCAAGGCCAACTTCGTCAAAGAGGTCCAGTACCCCAAATGGCTCGCCAACATTGTGCCAGTCAGGAAGAAGAAAGGGCAGATTAGGGTCTGCATCGACTTCCGCGATCTCAATCGCCACTGCCCAAAGGATGACTTCCCACTTCCAGTGACGGAGCTGTTGATTGACGCCACGGCCGGGTTCCAAGCCCTCTCTTTTATGGACGGATATTCCGGGTATAACCAGATCCGGATGGCCCCCGAAGATGAGGAGTCCACTGCCTTCAGGGCTCCCCAGGGTACCTTTTGCTACCGGGTAATGCCATTCGGTTTAAAAAATGCAGGTGCCACTTATCAGAGGGCTATGCATCGCATATTCAAACCGATCCTCGGGACATTGGTGGAATGCTACGTGGATGACCTTGTAGTCAAATCGTATCAGCGCCAGGACCATCTCAAAGACCTTGAGAAAGTGTTCGGTTTCCTCCGTTCCCGTCACCTGAAGATGAACCCGCTGAAGTGTGCCTTCGGGGTCACCTCCGGGAAGTTTCTGGGCTTTGTTGTCAGATACCGAGGTATCGAGATCGACCCGGAGAAGATCAAGGCCATCAGCCAAATGCCTCCCCCGAGCAACATTCGGGAGCTTCGAGGCCTGCAAGGCCACTTAGCCTATATACGCCGATTCATTGCGAACCTGGCCGGCAAGTGTAAGCCCTTTTCTCGGCTCATGAAGAAAGGCGCTGCCTACGAATGGGATGAGGAGTGTCGGATCGCCTTCGAGGAAATCAAGAAGTACCTGCTCCAACCTCCGGTCTTGATGCCACCCGTCTCTGGAAAGCCGCTGGTCCTTTACGTGACCGCCCTGGAAAGATCCCTCGGCGCGCTGCTCGCCCAGAAGAATAACGAGGGCACTGAGAACAGTCTCTACTATCTCAGTCGCATGCTTCTCGATACGGAGGTCAGATATTCCCTTATCGAAAAGAGCTGCCTTGCGCTCGTCTTCGCCGTGCAGAAGTTGCGACACTACCTGCAACACCACGAGGTGCAATTGATCTCTCGGGTGGATCCGCTGAAGTACATCCTGAACCGCCCCATGCTGACTGGCCGACTAGCGCGGTGGGCAGTAATTCTCCAACAGTTTGACATCAGGTTTGTGCCTCAGAAGGCCGTTAAGGGACAGGCGTTGGCAGACTTTTTAGCTGCCCATCCAACCTCCGCGGATCAATCCCTGGACCTGGATTTCCCCGATGAGACGATTCTCTCGGTCGATCACGCTGTCCCGTGTTGGCAAATGCATTTCGACGGCGCCTCCCGGAGTCCTACCGGTAGAAGGCTCAACGACCCCAAGCTCAACAGAGTGGGTCTGGGTATTGTTTTCATTACCCCGACGCAAGCCGTCCTGCCGTACTCCTTCCTGCTGTCAGAAGGTTGTACGAACAACGAGGCAGAGTACCAAGCTCTCATCACCGGCCTCGAGTTGGCCCTCGAGATCCATGTACCCCATCTACATGTGAAAGGAGATTCTGAGCTGGTAATCAAACAGGTTAATGGCGACTACGTCGCCAGGAAGCCAGAGCTAGCACCGTTGCTGGAGTACACCCTCCTCCTGATGGCCCAGTTCTCTTCTCGGCCAGAGGTTACCCATGTCCCGCGGTCGCAGAACGGCCAAGCGGACGCCCTAGCTGGCTTAGCCGCATCGCTCGCAGAACCCGAGCAAGATGATTTGGTCATACACGTGGCCCACCGGAGAGTCATTGCTCCCGTCACCCAAGAGGACCGTGATAGCCTGCGGGTAAGTCATCTCACCGCCGGACCCTCCGTATCGGAAGTCCCGGGTTCGTCGGATGCAGTGGTTGAAACGACCCCCGATTGGAGAGCACCTTTTGTCGAGTATCTCCAAAATGGTCAGCTCCCGGACAACCGGGCCGAGCGCGAGCGAATCCGACGCCGCGCGCTTCAATTTACCCTCCAGAGTGGCCCCAGTCTTGAGCAGACCCTCTATAAATGGAGTTTTGATGGTGTCCTCCTTCGTTCCATCCAAGGAGTAGAGATACCTCAAGTTATGCAAGAGGTTCACGCCGGTTCCTGTGGCGCCCATCAAGCTGGGCCGAAGCTGTCCCATCAAATCCGGAGGCTAGGGTACTTCTGGCCCTCCATGATCCATGATTGTATTGGATACGCCAAGAGATGCCACGCGTGCCAAGTGCACGCCAACTTCTTGCATCGGCCGCCAGAACCCCTCCACCCCACCAAGTACTCTTGGCCATTTGCGGTATGGGGACTCGATGTAGTGGGACCGTACCCGCCGGCAACAGCCCGCCAGTGTAGGTTCATCCTGACTGCTACAGATTTCTTCTCCAAGTGGGCAGAAGCAGTTCCGCTCAAAGAGGTCAAGGCCCGTTCCGTCGTTGACTTTGTGAGCTCCAACATCATCCACCGGTTTGGGGTCCCTCACGCCGTCCTCACTGACAACGGCACCAACTTCCGAGCAGCTGAATTGAAGAAATTGTACGCTAAGTACGACATCCGGTCAAACCATACCTCCCGCTACCACGCACAGGCAAATGGACAGATCGAGGCGTTCAACAAGACCCTCTCTAACATTCTGCAGAAGATGGTTGGTCAGAACAAGAAGAGTTGGCCGGACAAGCTCCCCAACGCCCTCTGGGCTTACCGGACGACGACTCGCAACTCTACCCAGGTGACCCCATATTCCCTGGTGTATGGAGCTGAGGCCGTCCTACCCATTGAGATCCAGCTGCCGTCGCTACGCACGGCCGTTTATGATCACCAGACATCAGATGAGGTAGCCGAGATCCGTCTAGCTGAGCTAGAGGCACTGGACGAGAACCGGCTTCGTGCCCTGCACAATCTGGAAAGGCATCAGGACAAGATGGCAAGGGCTTTTGACAAGAAGGTTCGTCTCCGCTCTTTTCTACAGGGTGACCTGGTGCTGGCCCTGCGAGCGCCAATGATTCCCGGAAGGAAGCCGCCCAAGTTAGAACCCAAATGGGAAGGGCCTTATATCATCCATAAGGTTTACCCCAATGGAGCTTACTCCTTGGTGACCACAGATGGAGAGCGTGTAACCCCTCCCACCAATGCCAGATTCCTCAAGCGATACTTCGCCTAGGGCAAAAGATGGTCCTGCATGACCCTAAACTGCGAGATGGTCCTGCATGACCCTAAACTGCGAGATGGTCCTGCATGACCCTAAACTGCGAGAGGGTCCTGCATGACATTAAATTGCATTGGTCCTGCATGACCCTAAACTGCGAGAGGGTCCTGCATGACATTAAACTGCATTGGTCCTGCATGACCCTAAACTGCGAGAGGGTCCTGCATGACATTAAACTGCATTGGTCCTGCATGACCCTAAACCGCGAGAGGGTCCTGCACGACATTAAACTGCATGGGTCCTGCATGACATTAAACTGCATTGGTCCTGCACGACCCTAAACTGCGACTTGGTCCCGCATGACCTTAAACTGCATCTCCGTCCTCACTGCAAGACGCTAAACTGCAAGTCAGTCAGGTCTTCCTGACCGAGGCTCAGCCTCAGGCCCCTCGGCCTCTTTGGGCCCCTGACCCCGTTTCCACCGAGGTCTGGCCCCAGCCCCCTCGTTTCTCTCCGACTTACCCTCTTACGGGATTGTACGGTACAGTGTAGGACTACGTTCTCACGTTGAGATCATGACCATGCCGCACACATACCCGAACGAGATACCCCTCGTCCCGCATGACGTTAAACTGCATGTCAAGAACTACGTACGGCTTGATTCTCATCTTTATGGGATACGTAGGAACGCTCGGACGCCTCGTCTTGAGCCCAGCCCCAAGCTTCTCTCTTCCACTATTCCCCCTGGGAATGGTCTCCTTGGAGGATCTTTGTGTAGCAGGGCGTCGGCCTTCTTGGCCCCGCTCATGCAACCCCACTCACGCAAAGATTGTAAAGGTCGCACCATGCGCCTGCTCCGTTCTTCTACCCTCCCACGTCCTTACTGCATGACGCTAAACTGCATGGCCTTCAAGAACTACGTATGGCTTGATTCTCATCCTTATGAGATACGTAGGAACGCCCAGACATTTCGTCTATTGGCCCAGCCCAAAAGCCGAAATCTTCCCCTCGGGTTAAGACACGGCAGGGTGCACATTTTTTGCCCCGGCCCACGTCGAGCAAGCCTCGACCCGACTGCACATTCCCCCCTGGAGGTGTTTGCCCCTTTCGTGGATGGATTCACACCCGTAGGGGCCCCCAAGAACGGCCTGGATACAAAGCCCAAGGGCTCTCCTACCGATACGGGCCAACGCCCCTGAGGGTTTCTCAAGCAACAAATTGAAACAAGTCCCGCGTTGCCAATTTGGTCAGCGGTCGACCCTCAATTGCTGCCCCCATGCGGGTCACCATAGAAACGCTGTGTTTCGACTATGGTCAACAGTGATTCATTCTGCCCCATCCTGAGGTGATAAACTTCCCGCAGGTGGTGCTAGCGATCGGGCCCACGGCCCCGATTCCTCATAGGAGTGTACGGTGTGGTGTAGGACTACGTCCTCATTCACGTCGGGATCATGTACCACGCCGTACAACTCCCCTTCCGAGGCTCAGCCTCAGGCCCCTTGGCCTCCTTGGGCCCCTGGCCCCCCGTCCTCATGTAAGACGTTAAACTACAAACCAGTCAGGCCTTCCTAACTGATGCCTGATCTTGGGCCCCCTGGGCCTTCTCCCCTATTTCTCACCTGGAGTGTACGGTGTGGTGTGGGACTACGTCCTCATTCACGTCGGGATCATGTACCACGCCGTACAACTCCCCTTACGAGGCTCAGCCTCAGGCCTCTTGGCCTCCTTGGGCCCCTGGCCCCCCGTCCTCATGTAAGACGTTAAACTACAAACCGGTCAGGCCCTCCTGACCGAGGCTCAGCCTCAGGCCCCTCGGCCTTTCTAGGCCGCGGCCCAGGACCTATCTTATAGGATTGTACGGTATGGTGTAGGACTACGTCCTCATTCACGTCGGTTTTTCGCCATACTATACACCTTGCTCAGGAGTATATTACTCCCCACGCAAGTCCCGCATGACGTTAAACTGCACTTCAAGAACTACGTGTGGCTTGATTCCCATCCTGATGGGATACGTAGGACCACCTGGATGTCCAAGATCCGGGTCCAGCCCCATTCCTCGGGAATCCTCATCCCATCTTGGCCCCCTGGCCTATCCTTCCTCCATGAGGGGATCATATGGTGCGGTGTGGGATTATGTCCTCATTTACGAGGGTCTTGTAGTGACCACGCCATGTTTCTCGCACCACCGAGCTGTTTCGTCGATCCCTCTTTCGGCTGTTCACCAATGTGCTTAAGAGTACTCTGGTTCATTACCTGGAATGCCAAGCTTTACTCGGACACGTCCGCGCCCGCTTTCCAGGCTTTGCGTATCCCCGCATCAGGGCTTTCACCATTTTTCACACCCGGAGGGACCCCCAAGTACGGCCTGGATACAAAAGCCCAAGGTCTCTCCAACCGATACGGGCCAACGCCCCCCAGGGTTTCGGACGACAAATCGATAAAATCCCGCGTTGCGAATATGGTCAGCGGTCGATGCTCGTTTGTTGCTCCCACCTCAGGCTAACGCGATACAGACGCTGTGTTTCCTCCATGGATAACAGTTTTCCTCTGTCGCCACGCCAACCCATTAAGCCCAAATGTCGGGTACACAATTCACACCCTTCATCACTTCATCGTGTCCAAGTAGAGTCTCGGGATTCTTGGTACTTTTCCTCCGTGCACGTCTGCGCATTTGAGGAACAAGCGACATCAAAGGTGTCCTTCGGAACTTTCTGCTGACTCCCCTTTAATGGATTCCCCAAGTATTGCAATGAGGATCCCCCCCTTGTTTCCCACATCGAGTTTATCTCACGTGGGCTTAGGGATTGGGTTGACCTCTGTGCTTGCTCGGGAGTTGTCATCACCCACGGTCCGAGCTCTAAGACCATAAACTAAGATTCTCATCTGGAACTACGTTCAAGACCCCTTGTCTTTGGACCCGGCTTGAGTTCAGCGAATTTACCTCTCTAATCCTGCCTTCAGGACCCTGATCACAGGACTGCGTGGCGCAGTGTAGGATTACGTCCTCATTCACATCGGGTACACAATGGCTGCACCACGCACGCCCCCATTCTGAGGTTCAATCCTCCTATCCCCTGTCCTGCATGACATTAAAAGGCACCCTTTCAGAACTACGTGTGGCTTGATTCCCATCATAATGGGATACGTAGGACCACCTGGATGTTTAAGATTCGGGTCCAGCCCCACCTCTGGGAGATATCCTGATTTCCCGGTCACCTAGACCATTTGGTCCATCCCTCTCCAGCGGGGGGCGCGTAGGTATGATACAAGGTTGTGGGCATCATGCCCCCCTTCCCCTGGGAATCTGCCATCTCTCGATCACCCTCAAGGTTGAGTCCCTTGGCTCCCCGCAGCGGTTCACCCATGTATTGAGAGTACTCTGGTGTAGGACCAAGAGTGTCAGATTCAACTTGGTCAAGTTCCTTCCACTTGTCAAGCTTCGTGTTCCCCTCTATTCGGACTTCCGTCATCTTTCACACCCGGAGGGACCCCCAAGAACGGCCTGGATACTACGCCCAAGGGCTCTCCTACCGATACGGGCCAACGCCCTCCAGGTTTACGGACAACAAATCGATAAAATCCCGCGTTGCGAATATGGTCAGCGGTCGATGCTCGTTTTGTTAGTCCTCATTTCAGGCTAACGCGACAGGATGCTGTGTTGCGAACATGGTCAGCAGTAATCCTCTGTCGTCACGCCAGCCCCTTCAGTCCTTGAATGTTGGTTGCATGATTCACATCATTTTCCACCCCATCATGTCCAGGTGGAATCTCGACACTTTTGGCGCTATCCCTCAGTGCACCTTTGCATGTTAGGGGGACAAAGCTGCAATCTGGCGTCCTTCGGGACTCCCATGGTCCGAGCTCTAAGACCATAAACTAAGACCCATTCGGGACTACGTTCAAATTCCCATCCTCATGGGACATGTAGGACCGCCCAGACGCCCTGTCTCCGGGTACAACCCATTCAGGAAGCCAGTCTCTTCCCCTGTTTTACCTCCGGATGGCGTACAATTTGATGTGGGATCATGTCTCTGTCAAATGTGTTTTATAAACACTGCGCACATTTCCCACCTAGCATCGTCTCTGCTATGTCTGCGCTGCATGACGATAAAATGAATGCTTGGTCCTATCATACGACCCTAAACTGTGACATTATCGTCCTGGCCGCACGACGAAAAACGGCACCGCATTGTGGTGACCTCGCTGTAGAGGACATCACGTTGGGTACTGGCCACGCGCCATGCCATTTGTCAACGCCCATCACGGCTTGATTCTTGTGGCGACATCACGACCTACAGTTCTAGGCCTGTCGCTTCACAAAAAAAAAACCATTCACCTCAAAGAACAAACAAGATACATCAAATTCCGCTTCTTTTAGTGCAAGGGCCACGTCCGCACTTCCCCTTTCCCCTGGCACTGGTACCTTACCCTGCCACCTTCCAGAACTACGTATGGCTTGATTCTCATCCTTATGAGATACGTAGGAGCGCCCGGGTACTTCCCCGCGGGTCCAGCCTAACCCTTGAGTTCGGTCCCTCGACTCGAGCTCATTCACGTCAGGTTGTGATGTCACGCGTCCCCTGATCCCCTTTTTCCAATCCATGGTCCGAAGTCTATGACCATAAACTAAGATCTCCCCAAGGGAAAGGAATCTGCTCCCTCTCTCTAATACGTTTCGTTGACGTATTCAGATGTGTTTTGACAAAAAGCCCGAAGCATGGGATTTTCACGGGGACATTCCCCTCATCCCATGACCAAGCTTCGTGAGCTCACTATTTGGATCCTCATCCTCTTCCACATCCAAAAGGACCCTCGGACGACGTGGATACTAAGCTTAAGGGCTCTCCATGAATGCTGGACCTAAGGGCCCTACAATCGTTTCGGGCCAACGTCCCTGCGGATATTCGACAACATTTGTGACACGGTCCCGTGTTTCGAACATGGTCAACGGTCGACCCTCATTTGTTTGTCCCCATTTCAGGCTAACGCGATAGGATGCTGTGTTGCGAATATGGTCAGCAGTAGTCCTCTATCGCCACGCCGTCACCATCGTGATCCGAATCTCGAGCGTCATGATTCACGCATTTCCACTCCTTCATGTCCAAGTGGAACTCCACCATACTCGGCTCTTTCTCTTCGCGCATCTAGATGCGCTGAATGATCGTGTTAGTGTCATTGGGCCGGTAGTCACCGAGCATCCCTTTGCCCTCACTTGCCCCTCTCTGCGTCGGGAAATTCCCACCACTACTGCTTGTTTCCCACACCGAGCACGACTCACGTGGGCTTAGTAGTTTTGGTTGGATGTGTTCCAACACGGTTAGGCTGCTCCTCGTCCTGCATGACGTTAAACTGCACTTTCAGAACTACGTATGGCTTGATTCCCATCGTCATGGGATACGTAGAGACACCCAGGCATTTCACCTAGGGTCCAGCCCCAGGAATCGCAAAATCCTATTCCTCCTCATTCCCAGCCCTCGCCAGAGAGGCCCTATCTGGAAGAAAGAATGATCCGTGATCAGGCCGATGCGCCCATCTGGCGTACTCCCACCACGGTGGTGTAACTACCTAAGTGCTGGATTCTGTTCGGACAGACCATCACTCCATGTTCCACGCTTTGCGTGCCCCTTATTCGGACCCTCGTCCTCTTTCATGTCTGAAGGAACCCCCTAACGGCCTGGTCTCATGCCGCATCGGCTCACCTACCGTCTTGGGCCAACGTTCCGGAAGACGGGTCATGTCTGAAAGGACCCCCTAACAGTATGGATGTCTGACCTATGGTCCGCCAACTGTCCTGGGCCAACGTCCCAAAAGATTGATCGACAACAAATTGATAAAATCCCGCGTTGCGAATATGGTCAGCGGTCGATGCTCATTTGTTGTCCCCATTTCAGGCTAACGCAGTAAGGATACCGTTTCTCCGCCACGGCTAATGGTTGTCCTTTATTGTCACGCCGCCTCCATAGTATTTCGAATTTGGGCATCGTGATTCACACCCCCCATTTTCATCTGTTTGAACTGATTTCAGCGCCCCTGGTGTTGCCCCAATCGTGCATACGAGCACATTGGATAAACGGTAATTCGGCTATCCCGGAAGTTCCTCCTCCGATCAAGCCTTCCCCATCTTTCGGGAATCTGGGCTGGTTTGAGGGAATTGTCGTCAAACGTCCCGCAAACATTGTAGGGATGCAACAAGACAATTCAATAGTGGAAATCCTGCGTGCTACGGGGCTCAAAACAAAGGAGAAAGGAAGAATTGAAGCACAAAAGTGTTAATAAAAGTTTCTTCGGGTTCGCTACAATACTCGGGGGTTGACTTCCCCCATGGACGGGTTGACTCCGTCGAAAGAGCGTTGCAGCTCCGCCACCCGTTGACTTGCGGCGTCCAGAGCCTGTTGCCGCTGATTTAACTCCCGCTCCTCTTCAGCAGCGGCGGGGCGTAATCCGTCAACCCTGGCCCGGGCCCTTTCCACTTCGGCCTGGACGACAGCCATCCTTCCAGAGGTTTGCCCCATATGTTCCTCAGCCTCCGCTAGCTGAGCCTTCAAGTGTAAGACCAGCTCAGACTGTGCATCGAGAGTGGCTGAAAGCTCGTTGGCCCGGATCTGCATCTGTTGGACCTCGCCTTCAGCCTCCTGGAGCTTCCTGATGCTGGTCGCCTTCCTCCGCTGCCATCCCACGCTCAGCCCACGATCATGCTCCCGGATCTTCTCAGCCATGAGGTCTCGGATGAGCGCGTGAGGGCGTTGGGCATTCACTCCCCCGGCACACAGCTCGCGCAACCGCGAGCGGAGCCTATCCATTTCGGCCAGCCATTGCACCTGGGGGGTGTCCCTGATAAAGCGCGTGATCAGCTTCCACGACCGGCGACGGACTATGCTGCTGTCTTCCTCATCAGAGGCCGTTTCGTCCCAATCCGCGCGGTCAGCAGGCTCATACGCGGGATATGCCTGCAGGAATTCCTCAGCGGGATCCGCATCTGGTGTTGAGTCTGGTACGACGCCTGACGCCGGCGCAGGCACGACAGGACTGGGACTGACCGGTTGATCCTCTTCCTCAGAGTCCACCTCGATGACTTCAGGTATGGCCCTACTGGTGGTCCCACCAGTGATGGTGTGCACCGCAGCTGGAGGAGGTGAAGGGATTATCGTCACCATCACCGGCATGCCCCTGGGAGGGACACCACCAGACATCCCAACCAGCCTCGCTGCAGCAGCCCACGCCAGTCGGAGAACTGTATGACAGAAAGAGAGAAAGAGACATAAACGTTAGCTGGCATGGCCCACGTGTGGCAATGAAGAGACTGGTGAAGGAGACTTACGAAGATCAACCTCCGAACGCTGCTCCCGGGCCGGTACCGACGGGACTCCAAGACGAGGCCCCCCGTATACTGTTGGAAGGCCCGGAGAGTCCGGAGGAGCCACCTCAAACCCCCCGGTTCCACCAGGTGCAGAACTGGACGCAGCCATAGGTGCGGGTTCTGAAGGCCCCGCATCGTCACCCGCCGAGGAGCGAGAACGAGGCCTACGAACAAGTTCCTCCTGCATGACCCAAACATTGGTGAGAAGTCAGTATGGATTCAATAACAGATCGTAAGAAGAGAGGTTCGGAATGCTACCTCGAGAGCCTCCGCGGAGTCATCGGATTCTGAGCTTTGGTCTCCGACCTCGCCCTCCTCCAAAGGGCTCCCTCCTCCCGCCTCATCCTCCCGAGAAGAGCCCCCTGATTCCTCCGGCAAGGGGAAGCGCTCCCTCAGGTCGGCAGCCGATAGCTGTGGAGGGACCGTCTGATTCAACAGTACCCTCACCCGGTCTGTCATCGGGCGAGGGGCACCACTGGAGTGGATGTAATCCTCCAGTTCGTTCAAGTATTGCTCCGCCTCCGCCGGAGACACCATGAATCCGGCCCGGACTGGGCCTATGCCCGGCAGTCTCATCCCGAGGCGATTCAGGTGGGCCCACACCTCAGATGGTCTGAGGAATTGCCGGTTGACGTCCCAGATGTCCCAAGCTTCCGGAAAGACAGCATCTTCTGCCATGTCAATGTGACGCAGCCGCTTCCCCGGAGCCTGAGCGGATATCCGACGGAATCCCCTCGGTGGCCGCCCCTCTGGATGACCCTGCTCTCCCGGAACCACCGGATCCGCCGCTGCTGCCATGCCCTCGGCCGGTGCAGGTCCCTCTGCCACGGCAGCTCCGCTGCCGCGGGCGGCCCTAGCTGCCCTCCGACCCCGACCTCGAGATAAAGGAGGCCCACCGTCACCAACCCGGATCGTTGGCTGCTTCAGCATCTCCCCGGGATAAGCAGCCTCCCAGCTGATGGCGTACTCCTTCACTAAGCCGAAGGCGGCGGTGGGTGGAGGCAATGTGATCTGCATCCTTCCATCCTCACGTGTGAACATGAGCCACAGCTGCCTCATCACACACGGGTGCTCCTCGTGACGCACCTCCCAGTATACCTGCGGGGTCAGCCGCTGGAGGCACCGGAACTGCCTCGCAAAACGGTGCGGGGTGTATGATTCACAGATTGGCTCACGATCTATCCGAGCCACCAAAACGCCGCCTCGGAAGGCCAGGAGGTAAGCCCGATGCTCCTCCGTTCCCCGTCCATCATCGGTAAGCCTTCCCGTCGGCAGTGGAAAGGGATGAAAGTTGAACTCGTCCGCCCTCCACACCCTATTCAGCACCATCGGAACGGCCAGTTTGAATGGGAAGCTCCCAACTGCGTTCAGGATGGAAGGGCGAAAGTCTGATCCCGGCGGCGAAATGGGGTTTGGATACTCATAAATCCCCCTGATGTGCGCCGCGATCCACCCATACAGGAGGTGGAAGGGCCCGCATATTCTTGGCGGCTTCTTGCCCTCGCTGATACGTCACAGCAATCTGTATAGCTTTGCGAGCATCGGGATCCCCAGGTTGATCCGCTGCCCCATGGCCAGCATCGATGCCATGATGAACGAGCTGGGCCGTACCCCCATGCTTGTATCTCTCACTGGTAGGATCCACCCACATATGAGGGCCGCGATGAACGCCGCCAGCCTAACTATTGGCTGTTGTTCGGTGCTGACGCTGAAGCCCCAAGTCTTCCATTGGCTGTCCTCCAAAACCCGCCAATACGAGTGCCCCTTACCCCGCTGGGCTGCCCTCGGACAAGTTCGAGGCCTTGGAGGGAACTCTCGATTCTCTGGAAAGTTCAGGAAACACTTGAACCATCTTCTGAAGTGGACGTCCCTCACTGCTTCCTTGCCATCCGCGGGGACAAACGCCATCAGCGCTGACGCCAGTCGCGGCATTTGCTCAGCATCCCCCCACGCACTGATGACGGGGAGGAACTCGTCGTACATGGCCCCCAAGATCGGGACCCCAGAAACCTGGTGGACATCCCACAGGCTGATGCCCACCTCCCCGTGATGCAGATGAAAAGTGTTGGTCCTGGACGACCATCTACTCAGCAGTTCCGGCATCAGCTGCTTTGGCTGGTAAATGTGGAACTGGGAGGCCCATGCCGCCTCGTACAATCCCACTCTCCTCAGCTCAGCCTCGAACTCCTCACATGAGGCGCCTACCCAGTAGGCCCAGGCCCAGTCGTCGGTAAAATTGCCGCCCTGGCGCAGGTCCCACTCATCGGACCATCCCTTCTTCGGATCCTGCAGAGCCGCCTTCAGCATGGTGCGGTAGAGAGGAGGGGACGTCTCCGGTTGCAGTGGCCTCCCGTCAATGTCGTTCACATGATTGTAGAGACAATCGGCGGTGACGGGTGTGAAATCCTCCCCCGCGTGACCATCGGCCGCCCTGAACCATTGGTGTTGGCACGGTGTGCTCCTGAACCAACAAGCTGGTTCATCCCTTCCCGCCTCAGGGATGAAGACGTCATCCCTCAGCCCAAAGCCGTACAACGGCAGCTTTTTGCACTGTGGATAGTCCTTCTGACCTTCCGACAGCAGATCTGTCAGAGAAGTGTGGTCTGAATGGCTGCGAACCATTTCCCCCAAGCCCGGGCGGTTGGCCATCTCATCCCGACGAGCAGCATCTGCAAGCACTTCCCGCACAGCTTCTTGATGAGCCATGTTAACTCTGGCCCTCGGAAAAGGGTTCTTCCGGATGAATCGCGAAGCTCGGTCGCGAAGCTCGGTCGCGAAGATGGATTGCGAAGATCGGTCGCGAGATCAAACCGCGAAGTCCGGCCAAGGCAGGCACGCAAAGATTCGCTTGGCGCGGACGCAGAGTCAGAGACTCACGGTTCGCCGCGAAGCTCGATTCGCGGAGAGCTGTCGCGGAGTACGCGGAGCTTCGCGAAACCGAGAGCGCAAGAAGACAAGGAAGGCGCGTAAAGACAAAAGAGGGCGGACCCCCTATTTATAGACGCCGACCCCGGAGCATCGCGGCGCGCCTCACCCGCGCGGAGCATCGCGGCGCGTCCGGATCTGCGGCCCCGACGAGCATCGCGGGCCTCCTTCGCGATGCCGCATCGCGAACCACCGACAGTTTTGGCGATCTTCCCTCAGACTTCGACCCTTCACCCTCTGCGGCTCCAAGTCTGAGGGGGGGCATTTGTTGGCGCCAAAAATATGGCCCGAAAGGAAGAAACGAAAAAGACAGCCGGCGTGCGGCATCGCGAAGCACAGCCGCGAAGCACAGCCGCGAAGCCCCTCCGCGAAGCGCCCCAGCCCTGGCGGCGCCGCGAAGCACCAGAGGCGGTGATCCTCCGCGAGCGCGTTTGACGTTCGCGAGCCGCCGCGAAACACCAGAGGCGGTGATCCTCCGCGAGCGCGTTTGACGTTCGCGAGCCGCCGCGAAGCCCCAGAGGCGGTGATCCTCCGCGAGCGCGTTTGACGTTCGCGAGCCGCCGCGAAGCCCCAGAGGCGGTGATCCTCCGCGAGCGCGTTTGACGTTCGCGAGCCGCCGCGAAGCCCCAGAGGCGGTGATCCTCCGCGAGCGCGTTTGACGTTCGCGAGCCGCCGCGAAGCCCCAGAGGCGGTGATCCTCCGCGAGCGCGTTTGACGTTCGCGAGCGCGCCGCGAAGCTCAAGAGGCGGCGCGCGAGCCCTGCTTCGCGGCGCCCCTTCCCTATAAATACTCGACTCCCCCTGAGTCCCCGGGACGGACAATCCGACCTTTCGGCTTCTCCTCTCCCGAATCGCGAAGCAAGCTTTGCCCCGGGAATCATGAGCTCCGCGAGGTATTTCTACTTCGCGAGACGACTCTGATTTGTTTCGTTCTGAGCCCCTCTTCCGAGAGGGATGCCCTTCGCGAAGCCCAAGGGCGTTCGCGAAGGAAGGGGATTCCCAAGGGAACCCGGGCAGCCGCGGAGCACTCGTGCTTCGCGAAACACCCAACCCATGCTAGTAATCCCTATGCCAAGGCAGGATAACTATGCATCGCGGAGCACTCGTGCTTCGCGAAACACCCAACCCATGCTAGTAATCCCTATGCCAAGGCAGGATAACTATGCATCGCGAAGCACTTTGCTTGGCAGGACCCTGCTTCGCGAACCACTCCTTCGCGAGGCAGTGCTCCGCGAACACTGTTCCACTTCGCGATGCACCTCCCACTTCCACCTATGCCCCATTCTAAGGCTAAGGCACCCCACTTCGCAAAGCACACTCCTCTGCTTAGCGATTCCTCCTTCCGTGCGACCCTCCAGGTTTGCACGATGTGATTTCAAAGTCCCATGGACAACACCTCCCGTAGCGTTGCTTCGCCCAATGCTCCTTCGCATAGGCACGCTAACGGCTATTGCATCTTCGCATAGCCACGCTAACGTGGACCCCTCGATGGTTCCTCCCGCGACCCCCCTTTACTATGGCCTTACTAGTACCTTCCCTTCCCCAAGGACCAGAGGGTACCAGTTATGTAAGCCCTAGGGGTGTGGAGTGAACCCACCTCGTCCGAGCTGCAGGACGTTAAACTGCCAAGCACCACGTCCTCAACACATGACGTTAAACTCTGACCCAACCTCGTCTCCCTCACGAAGGGTCCCCCCAACTCGAGCATTCATTACACCACTCGTCTCCACGGGAATGGAACTCTTCCGCACCTGGAATGAGATCCTCCTTGTCGGAGTGGTGTATGTTCGCAGGGGAAGGGTCGCCTCAGAGCGTAAATCCCTAACCTTTGGTACGGATGATTGCACCCGTGCATCTCGGTACTTCCCCACTACCAAGGTCAGTGGAGGACGTGATAGGGAACGAGGCACCTCCCATGGTCGGACCAAGGTCCATCCTTCCTGCGCTTTGTCGCACCCTGGGCCTCCATCCCGGAGTAAGTCCCAACACCATGGGCCGCTCAACGCGTAAGCCCCATTTCGCTTCTCACGGACGCACCCTTCGCGACGTGATCGTCAGGTCTTTGCAACCTCTTGTTTCTCACACCGAGCATGACTCACGTGGGCTTAGAGCGAGCACCGACCCTGACAACCACCTGAACTACGAGGACTTTGATCCATGTCAAGGCATGGTACGTAGGACGCCTCTATGAGGTTCAAGCCCACCATCAGTGGACTAAGGTCTACTCCCCACCTGAACTACGAGGACTTTGATCCGTGTCAAGGCATGCTACGTAGGAAGCCTCTACGAGGTTCAAGCCCACCATCAGTGGACTAAGGTCTACTCCCAACCTGAACTACGAGGTCTTTGATCCATGTCAAGGCATGGTACGTAGGACGCCTCCATGAGGTTCAAGCCCACCATTAGTGGACCAAGGTCTACTCCCAACCTGAACTACGAGGACTTTGATCCATGTCAAGGCATGGTACGTAGGACGCCTCTATGAGGTTCAAGCCCACCATCAGTGGACTAAGGTCTACTCCCCACCTGAACTACGAGGACTTTGATCCGTGTCAAGGCATGGTACGTAGGAAGCCTCTACGAGGTTCAAGCCCACCATTAGTGGACTAAGGTCTACTCCCAACCTGAACTACGAGGTCTTTGATCCATGTCAAGGCATGGTACGTAGGACGCCTCCATGAGGTTCAAGCCCACCATTAGTGGACCAAGGTCTACTCCCAACCTGAACTACGAGGACTTTGATCCATGTCAAGGCATGGTACGTAGGACGCCTCTATGAGGTTCAAGCCCACCATCGTTGGACTAAGGTCTACTCCCCACCTGAACTACGAGGACTTTGATCCGTGTCAAGGCATGGTACGTAGGAAGCCTCTACGAGGTTCAAGCCCACCATCAGTGGACTAAGGTCTACTCCCAACCTGAACTACGAGGACTTTGATCCGTGTCAAGGCATGGAACGTAGGAAGCCTCTACGAGGTTCAAGCCCACCATCAGTGGACTAAGGTCTACTCCCCATCCGAACTACGAGGACTTTGATCCGTGTCAAGGCATGGTACGTAGGAAGCCTCTACGAGGTTCAAGCCCACCATCAGCGGACCAAGGTCTGCTTTCACGTCGGTTTACCGACAAACCCCCCATCTGAACTACGAAGTCTTTGATCCATGTCAAGGCATGGTACGTAGGAAGCCTCCACGAGGTTCAAGCCCACCCGTCGTTTATTCACGTCAGGGTTCACTTCCGTCCCGCATGACGCTAAACTGTATCATTTGAACTACGAGGACTTTGATCCATGTCAAGGCATGGTACGTAGGAAACCTCCACGAGGTTCAAGCCCAACCCCCATCGGACCAAGGTCCACCCTCATGTAGGTACGCTGACGATGCCCATCGGACCAAGGTCCACCATCACGTCGGTTTACCGGCACCATCCGAACTACGCGGACTTTGATTCCCTGCCACGGGGATACGTAGGAAGCCCCTTTAAGGCTCAAGCCCAACTTCGTCGTCACCACCCCTGCGATGGTCCCATTCCATTCTCAACCGTCTCCGCGAGACGTTAAACTCGCGACCTACCTCGTGGTAAACATGAGATGCCTGAGGAAAACCTCGGATGGAATGCCTTTGGCGTAACCGTCTTTGCTAGACGTTAATCTTGCAAACATACCCTGTGTTGAACACGGGAAGCTGAGGAAAACCTCAGATACGTGTCTATGACATGTAACCCCCCGCGCTCGATGTGGGATGCCTCGGTTTTCCACGCCCTCGAGAAGCCTTGTGATCAAGGACAACAGACAGACATGCCAGGCACCCCAGCATCCAGACACGCTACTGATGCCTCAAACGTGATTACTCCCCTGACCGAAGGTTGCTGCCCTGACTGGACCCTTTGGAATGTCCCGACGGAAGCAGCGTAATTAACCGGCGTCCATGGAAACATGGCACTGGGAAGAGTTTCACGAACTACGTATTAAATCTATAAGGGAGACCCGGACTAGGTGACGAGTTCTGAGGAGGAATCCATAGGAGGAAGAACCGACATCCCATCATCCCGTTTCGATCAAGGAGCAGACGTACCTGAACAAGGAACGAATGCCGCCCGCCTTTGGAAAGCGGGAATGCGGGGCAACACAGCCGCGCGTCCTCACGGACGGATGCGCGCGCCCCGGCGAAAGCGTCGGAAACACATACAAAGGGTTATTTGTAATATTATTTATTCATTTTTCCCAAACTCACTAAACCATTCTCTACTACCAACTCTAGCGACACTAATTTTCCTTAAATTAATTTTACATCAATTTAATGAAAAAAAACGTAAAAGAATTAAAAAACCAGGATACAAAGGTTTAGTGTTGTAATAAATTTAAGACCAAACATAACATATATATAATAATGCATAATCATTATTTAATTCAGTATTATCTACATTCATAGTCACCCTCATGTACTATTTAGTATATGTAGTCAGCTGGGGATATACATCCAATAAATGGGTGATGTAAAATCTTAATAAGAGGATATATATGGAAAGGACTCAATATGACATGGGGGAGAATAATAATCATCATACAAGAATAATAATGGGATCATCATCATAATCATGGGAGTAATCATTAGATTAAGGCATGGAATGTGGAAATGCATAAAAATGAAACATCATGTCTTACTGGTAAAATACCACACATAGTTGTGAACTAAGCTAGCATCATGTTCATGCATAACAAATGTTCTTTATTATAAAATCATCATTATGAGAAAATATTTCATCATGTTCATTAATTTGTAACATTTTATTATGATGTACATCACACTACCCAATGCATTTGAGGGATAAGTTATTTCGGGACCACCCTTCACATCATAACATTTACAAAATCATGTATCACCTGTATAATATATATTAATATTTGAAAAACAAAATAACACATGTATTGGAATGGGTTTTACATGAATACATTAATGAATAAATTTGGGGGCTCAAAAAATAAAAAATTTAATAAAATACTTTGTTTAAGATCCATCAATCTTGAGTGTAAAAGAAAAAATATCAAGAGTAGTAAATGATGTGATTTTACAAAGAAGAGTTCGGTTGAAAAAAATATTTACATTTATCATTAAATTAGTTTGGAGGAATCTATATAAACAATGAGAAAATATAAATAAAAAGAAATTATATTTTATGAATATTAAAATAATATACAAAATAAAATTTGGCATAAAATCGTAATAACCATATGAAATGAAATTGGGTTTGTGAATCTCTTTATCGTTAGTCCAAATACATTATTCACATTAATATCCAACATAATAAAATTATAATCGTTAATTACTAAATAAAGATAATTTTTTACAAGTATTTTCTTCAACATAAATTTATTATTTTTTTTTATTTCCATTTTTCGTGTTTTTTGAGTTCAATTCCAACGTTCTGAGAATGTGTGTTTTCATGGTTTTCTGGATCGGTTCACATGTATTGCAGCATTGAAAATTCCATAAAATGTGGATAATTATCCAAAATTGAAAATTTATTTAACTAATGAACATCAAGAAGATTAATTGGTATTATATATTATTTTTTCCATATATGAGGATGATTCACTAGATAAAATTTGAATGATAATTAATCAATTAAATTTGGCATTTTTTTCACAAAAAACATGTTTTTTCTTATTATTTAATATTATGTATTTAAGATTGTTCCAGAAAAGTTTTAGAATAAACATTAATATCTTTATCAACCATTATAATGGTTTTATGACCAGAATTCAAGGTGGTAAAATTTAATGAAAAGGCATCATCCATGATGGTGGTAAATCAATACATCACGAACGATGATTTCATTTTCTGTATAAATTAAAAAAAATAAGAGGTTTGATGAAGCATAATTCAATTAAAAAATATAATTACAATATATATATTATACTATATGTATTATTCCACTTTTATAAGGGAGTATATGATAGAATAAGAAAACAGAATAATTTCAAATTACATTGTAGATAAATTAAGTGAAATTGAAAAATAAATTTACCTCTTGAATTCTTCTCACTGAGGACAACCTTAGTAAAATAGTTTTTTTTATTTTACTCAGTCTAAAGAATCCTAGAATTGGGATTGATTCTTGGTAAGAATATTGGGATGAAATTGTAAAAGCTTGAGTCCTTTGTAGTTGTTTGTAGATGAGGTGGTGAGTTGTGGTATTCATAGTAGAGGGGAGTGTTGTTTTTTATTATGTTTTTTATTAGTTTATTTTTTTGGATCAAGACAAGGAATATTTTTAACCATATTAAAAATTGTATTAAATAAAAATATATTATTTGATATTATGGTCCTTACATAAACCATGGATCAAGAAATTTTTATTTTAAATTATACTGATATATACCTTAAATTACATTATATCACTATTCATTGAAAATTAAACTATTTTGGAAAAATCTAAAAACATCCCTCTATCTAAAGATTGATTTGTACAATTAAAAAATGAACTCTATTTCATGAAACTAATTTTATAAATATTAGAAATTAAATTTTAACAAAAATAAATATTTACATCGAAAATACAGATATTAAATTTATAACTAATTTTATAACATTTTTGGAAAATTAATTAAGAATTCATAAATTTATCTCATAATCATAAGATAGAAAAATATTAACAAATTAATATTTTTATAAATGCATAATTTCTTTTTAATATTATAATAATTATAAAATTGTATGTAAACAATTACATTTTATAAAAAATACCAAAGCTAAATTATTAATTTTTTTAAAAAATTATTTATATATAATATGGTATAATTATATCATATTATCATTTCATATATAAATAAATTTTATTTATTCTTTCATAGATGAGGTTACAATTCTAGTGGCCTAAATACTACTCCAAATGGTCACATTGCTATTCCAATGGCCAAGTTACTATTCCATTGGTAAAAGTTCATTAATTTTTCTGATTTAATTCATTGATAAATTAAAATGATTATATTTATCTATTAATGTGATTTAATTTTATTTATACTATATGATATAATTATAAGAATATAAATACCAGTGATAAAAATTTTCTTCATTATAGACATGATCCATGCTTAATATGTTATATAATAGTTGCATAAAAATTTCATCAATGAACAACTTCATTCCCAACAAAATCAATTGCATTTATCACAAAAACCCTTGGTAATGATATATAATAATTGATAAATAATCATTAATATTATTATATTTTTACCCCCCCCCCCACATTGATGTTAATATTATAAACTTATCCCCTTTCTTCATTAATATATTTTACCCCCATTGTTAGTGAACCCAACGATCAATCCTTTGTGGAAGAAACATTGTAATGAAAATTTATCAACACATAATGTTAGAATACACAATACCTAACACATAGGGGGTCTCACAGCCACCCCATTCATGTGTGGGATGTTGACTAAACTCCAAGAGACGGTTTCTGACATTAAAAAAATTCATTAGGAAAGGACTTACATATAATATATGAAACCTATAATAAATAATGATACACTTAAGAGATCCACACTTTTTGGATCAAAACCAGAATCATATAGATAAATTATAAACGAACCAGTTATTAATTAGTAAAAGGGTACCATTTATGGTGAAATTTTCATACATATAGATATATACGTAATCGAATAACTCACAATACATTCTGATGAATTAAAATTCAATGAATGATAATAATTCAATGTTACTTCAAGAGTGACCCACGTCATAATTGGGTATTAATAAATGATTCATCCACATATATTAAATATATAAGATAGTCTCACAGTAGGAAATAAATCCACACAAAAAGGTTTTATGAACCCCAAATCCCATTCTCTTGACCAATGTGAGTTTTGAAGTATCATTTTAAAATTTCAACAAATTATAACTTGCCTTGGAATTTGATTTGTGTTTTTACATTCACCCTCACAAAAAGAAATTTCTCCCTTAAAATTTAATTTTTTTTATAATAATGTTTAAATTAGTGAGGGTACTTCAACTTTATATATTCCTCCAGATCCCAAGTGTCCTCTTAACACATGGTATTTCTCCAAGTACCTTTAAAATACAAGTAGTCTTGATCCACAACACTTATTATCTTATATCAGGGATCTGGATTGATTCCTTAAGAGTTCCACACATCCTGGCCCAAAACCAACTTCGTAATGATAAATCATAAAAGAATATCAAATCCATTAATAAGAGGTTATCAGTTGTGTTGAAACTTATACATACATATATATATATATATCCATCTTGTAATAACCTACAATACAAGAAGATGATTCAAAATTCCATAAATGATAATAATTGAATGTTACTTCAAGAGTAACCCACGTCATACTTGGAAATTCATGAAGGATTAAAGAACATATATTAAATATATAAGATAGTCTCAAAGTAGGAAATGAATCCATTGAAAGAGGTTTTATGAGCCCAAAATCTCATTCTTTCGACCCATGTTTATTCTCATGTATCATTTCAAAAATTCAAAAAATGATCATTAGTGTATGAAATTTTTTTGGGTTGTTACATTCATCAGCATAAAAAGAAATTACTCCCTTAAATTTTAATTTTATATAATAATAATAAAATTTGTGAGGGTACACCAACTTGATAGATTCCTCTAGTTCCCATGTATCCTCTTAACACTTGGAATTTCTAAAAGGATCATCACAAGACATGTTGTGTCATTTCACAACATGTATTCTCTTATATCATGAATATGGATCGGTTCCTCTTCATATGACAAGTTATCTTCAAAATAGAAACAATTTTTACCATTTACACATGATAGGTTAGTCATATACATTCTTATTAATGAGACAAGGAATACACCATAGAAATCGTAAGTATTTTTGTAGTGTAAATCGATAAGAAAACACTATAACACGCTCCAAAATAGTAAATAGCACTAGGTAAAATGAAATATGTTTTCCATTCATTATAAATATAATATATTCATTTCATATATTTGTCTTTTGTAATTCATCATATCAAACATAAAACACTAAGTCCTTAATTTATTTTTCAAAGGAACATTTTTTTTAAATTTTGAGAATCCTTTATGTGGTTTTCACAACATGAATTTTTTTTATTGATTCCGTTCAAATTTGTTGTCCAAATACTAGACCATATACAACTATATGCCAAAATGTAGAATTTAAACACATTCTTTCATAGATATCATGAAAATTCCACATTTTAATAATTGAGTTAGAATTATTGTTACTGGAGAATTCAATAAGTGGAAGATGTCAATCCCAAACCCTTTAAAAATCAAGTAAGAAGAAATGTAACATCTCTACCAATGATTATAATTTTCTCTATGACAACCCATCAGTATATTGATGGTATTCTATGATCATGTTTACTTCTATCTAACAAATTCAAACCTTATGTATTATAAATATATGTTTATTTTACACATACTATAAAATCATAATTATATATATCATTATATATACTATTTTCATTTGATCTTTTATTACCCTTTTATCAATAATTCCATGTTAAAGTTGTGTTTTGGGTAATAGCTAGTTTTTTTGTATATGTTTGGATTTGGTATTTATACACTTGAATTTATCTTTATTTAACAATATAAATACTATTAAAAATTAAATAAATATCATATAAGTTAATTATATATTTATTTAGTGTATTCCATAAAATTTAGTGATAGAAAATTAAATCCACCATTCATGGAGACAGAATGTAAAATATTTGCAAGAATGTAATTTAATTTTTTTTGTATTGAATGAATGAAATTTAAATTATATATTATAATTCCAAAATCATTTTTATTTCATATCTATCACATATTTTATTAATAAATCTTTATTACCATCTATGTAAATATTTAATGAATCACATTATGCCATGAGATAGTAGTCTGATATAGACAAGATCGAAGTTATCGTATTCTAAAAAAATGGGTGTATGATGATATGTTTGATTTATTACTCAAATAGTATAATAATATCATAAATATTTTATATAAATAAAAATACATCCTTATATACATCCATGAGAGGTAGATATGGAAAAACAAATGACATTGGTTTTCGAGGTGGTTGTCTAACGTACACACGAATGATGATTTTGTAACCCATTCGTTGGAAGTGGAGATGGTTATTTTTAATTACCACAACCTAAAAAAATTTATTTTTTAAGATAATGAGTTTATTATATCATTATTTATTAATAATATATTAATTAGGTGGTAGAAGAAATAAAAATCTTTTATTGATGAATGTTACCTCTTCTTCGGGTATCCTCTTTAGTTTGGCAAAAAAATCCTCCATTTTTTTAGATTTTTGTCCAAACTATGGATTATAAGAAGAGACTACTGAATATTGGAAGTGATTTGGGTTGGTATTTTCTAAACCAAAATGGTGTGATTGTGTGAAGAAGATAAAGGGAGGGTGGGAATTTATAAGTGATGGGAGTGGCACACCTGTAAAACTTTTAAAGAAAGAATTTCATCCATGTATTTTTCATGTCACAAGTCTCCAATAATGTATTGTTATCGAGAATAGAAAATTTATGGAATAAATATGAATATGAAATTGTATTTTTAATTTTTTTAGTTATTTTAATACTTTTATTTTTATTTTAACCCCCCTTATAAACCATATTCTACCTTAACCATGGAAAAACATTTTCCTATTTTTACTAAAAAAATAAAAATAATTGTTTTAAACTTATTAGAATATATATATAATTCATATTAAAAATATGGAATCTATTTGCTCAAATTACATTACAATACATTAAAAATATAATTTATAATTAATCACTTTTATGCAACGAGAAAGCAAGTTTTTAAAAAGAAAATGTTCAAATGTTTACATAATTTTTATATCAAAATGGTATGAGAAACTGATTCTATGGACATAAGTTGTATTAATTTATGTTTAAATATCCTTATGTTACATTAATAGAAATTTAATCTATTATTTAACTTTATATAAAATTAAAAAATGGAAATTTTCAATTAAAATCATCTACTTTTAATTATTCATCAAAAAATAAGAAAATTTAGAAAAATCAAAAGAATTCACACTAAGATAATTTTGAAATAATTATTTAAATATGGAATATAATTTTAAGAATTTAAATTTCTAAAATTTTAGACAATTAATTATATTATTTTTAATTTAAATAAATAAAAATCATTTTTCTAGAAAAATAGTATTTTCAAAACCTAAAAATATTATAATGAAAATTTATAACATATTTATCAATATGTTTTATTTATAGAATGAATTATGATTAATATTTAGAAATTATTTCTTAATATTAATATTTCTATTTTTAACATCTATTAGATAACTGTCACATTTGAATAACAATATTAACATTATACCATTATTTTTTAATACTAATTGTCATATGTAACACAAACTAATCAATTATCATATGTAGGGAATAAATCACAAGGTTTTGCAAGTACAGAAATCATAACATGGTTTTATATGAATATTAACCTATAAAATAACTATAATGTGTTCAAAAAAATTACAATTCATGAAAACTCACAGTGTTATATTATACACCATGTACAATGTATTTCTACATTGAAATTCATGACTTTAATATAAGAAAATTATGATACATTGTCCTCATCGTATACTCATGTTCCTACTGTTATTTCTCCAACTAGTGGTTTTTTCACAAAACATTCAACATGTGAGTGGTCCTATTCCAAATATCATTCTCTATAGGATCAATAATCCTTATATATTATTACTAATTTGGTAGATATTTTTCTAGTGGAATTCCCTCTCTATATCGTATATGTGAAGGGTCAGTTATATAGATACTTTATAGGGATACATGGGACACATTTTAGACATTAGATATGCTTGGTGAAAGTTTCAAGATATAAAATATGGTCAGGATATTATCAAAAATCTCAATGGGACTGATATACATAGGCATTAGTTTTCATTATGTAAAACATATCATATCCTTATTCCATGTATAAATTTTTCAAAACACATTTTTAGTAATATCCAATTGGAGATCATGCCCATTATTATCAACATAATGATTCTACAAACTCTTAGCTTCCATGATGTCTTACTGAATGGAATTAACCTTCTCTACCATTTCGTTAGCTATCTCAACTCTTAATAATTTTCACTCCCAAACATCATTATAGCACATTGGAGCTCTATATTTCATTCCATATATGGATAAATAATGATCCATCTAAATGCTTGAGTAAATTTCACTATTGTAAGAAAACTCAAATAGTGGTAGGTGTTGATCCCAACCAGCTTTTAAATCTAAAGAATTAGATGTCAAAATATCCATTAGTGTTTTAATTATTCTCTCATACTGACCATCTATCTGAGGATGATACACAATTATGAAACATATATTTGTATCAAGAGACATTTAAATACTTCACCAAAACGCAGAAGTAAACAATGGATCTCGATCAGACACAATAGTATATAGTAATTCATGAAAACATACTGAAGATAATTCATTTATAATGTGATTAAGTGTGGTGAATATTTAAATGGATCAACCAAAAAATATAACATTATACACTTTAAATATTTTAGGGATTCCAATAAAAAAATTCATAGTATTATTTTCATATTTCAATTGGAGTATGGGCAATCGATGTTACGTATCCTTATATTTTTTAATATCATCATTATCTTATATGAAAATGGATCACTATGATACAAATACTACTACATCATTCTTCATTCATTCTCATGGGAAATAATCATTGAAATCATGATAAATCTTCATACATCATGATATAATGGATAATTAAGAACTATGATATTTCAATAGAAAATTCTTCATTAAATATTATATGTATATAATATATAGATAGTTCCTAAAAAATATATCTCCATCATTATCAAGGTTTAAATTTGGAACATATATATCCTTATTTTGAATCACTAAATCTTTACTATATGCCTCTTAAATATTTACATGGATAAGTGACTGATCATTCAGTTGAGAAATATAATATTTTTCCCATCCATTAGTATTTATAGATCATTACATTGATAAACCGAAATTATTGGATCAATTATAATCCGTATCATGGATAACCTAGAAAATCCTCTTGAATCAAATAATTTGAAACATTATTTTTTTGGGTTGTAAATATATTGAGAAATAAAAATAATAAATCATCTTTCACCATATTTTATGGCACATATTCAACTCTTTATGTATGAACATATAATATAAAATATTTATGATTGATATATAGATCATACTCTCCTCAATAAATATATTTACTCCAAATCAATAATGAAAAAATTACGTCATCTAATCTGAATCTTGAGTTTTTTAAATTTTCTCATGAATCTTAAATGTTTATGATTCATAAGTTATAACAATGTCATTTTGTATAAGAAACTACCATAATCCCTTCGTGGATTCACCAGTATAGATTGATAGCCATTCTCCACTAAAAATTAATATATGAATATATGAGCTAACAAATAATCTCTTATATTCCCAAAAATTTTCATCACATTAATTTTTCTATGAGGAACTTGGTTACCTTCTGATCTAATATTGTCACATGATTAGATATCTATGATTAATTATCCACAATCCATTGAAAATATCTAGAAAGCCAAGAGAATTATAGATCTTATTCATCATGGTTTTTCATTTCCAATATTCAATATCCCCATTAATTGATGAATCTACTCATATACCCAATTGTGAAATTATATAACCAAAAACAGAATCCTTTCTCAACCAAAATTTAAACATTGAAATGTTTTCATAAATTTTCTCCTTCATCAAGGTATTTAGTAAAATTTTCATTTTTCCACCATTATATTCCTGCCACAATGGATAGATAATAATATTATCAATAACAACTACCACAAACTTATCAAGGTAGTATCAAAAGAATCTATTAATTAAATCCATAAAAATGGTGTAGAAATTTGTAAGACCAGATGGAATCACTATATATTCATAGTGAAAAAAACCATGTAATGAATGTCTTCTTGGTTATATCCTCATTATATACCATCAATAAATGATATCATGAATGATGGTCTACCTTGGAAATTGAATAAGCACAATGATTTTTTTTTTAAAAAAGTTCATACCTGGGATATGACGCTTTTTATTTGTGTTGATCTTGCTCAAATCCCTATAATACATGTTTCGTAGAATGAATCCACATTTTGGTAAACATAATATTATAGGTGAACCCCAATGTGACACACTTGGATGAATAAGTCCCTTGTCATGTTTTTCATGGAGTTAATTATTCAATTTCAATAACTAAATCGGTACAATTATATAGAGTGTCTTTGAAATTGGTATATAACCAAGTATAAGTTATAATTAGAACTAAAGTTTAAATATTGATGGAATTCTTGGAAAATCTTATGAAAAGAAGTCATAAAATTATAACACACTATGAATATAATCATTTTCAAGCATATCCCCAGCCACATGAGTTAAAAACCCCCAGTGAATGTCAATTAAGACCCATACAGTGGATGTAATCTCCATAGGAAGTTCATAATTATATTCATATTGATAGATGATCATAGTTTATATTGGAATATAAAATGTGACTTCACTTCATTGATAAATTATGTATGATTTATTTATATTAATTTAATCCATTCCTAATATGACATCCAATTTAAAAAGAGGAGTCACATGAATATTGTCCTGAAGCTCATTCCCACAACTTTCAACCAGAGTACAATCACATACATCATATGTGGTAATAATACCATTATGATTTTTCACTACTAATTTTATATCTAATCATATGGGTGGAATCTTGATACCAATATTAAATTAGTTAGATAGAAAGATTGGGTAGGTACACAGTCAATTAAGATATTATCAATCTTGGATTCAATGGTGACTGCACCTTTCACAATGTTGTTATCGCAAACCTCATCTGAAATAGTGATCACATGTTATTTTCCTCTATATCTCATCAAAAGAGGATGAAACCCCCACTCATCATCACTATCCTATGTATTTTGGAATTGGTTGGCATAATACCCATATTCCATTAATTTTTAATCATAGTAGTGTGGGAGATTCATTCCATACATTTTACCGTATATTTTCATCATTAACTAACATTTTCTAACCTCTTTATTAATAAATTTCCTAATGAAATTACCTTATATATCTAATACACTTACAAGTTCCCTTATGTAAAATTTTTCCATTATTCATCTAACACATTGATCATGCATTAATTTTTATCTTCATCTCTCAATGGTTCTTAGATTTACTTCTGAATTGTATTTTTCTATTAATAAAAAAATTCATAAGATTTATGTATACCTCCAACCATCATTTCCACGTTGATATCACATCAAAAAATTCTTCATAAAAAATAATTTATCATATGTGTCATTCCATTTAGAGATACGGTTTTAAGCCTCTAAATAATCAATCAACAATTTAGGTTAGATTATAATACTATATGTTTACCTCTCATTTCTTGTAGAAGTTTCCTCATACATTCCAATAGATTCATAAGACCTTCACCTTATATTAAGGAAGTCATTGTTGATATTTATATAATGAATATAAGGAATGTAACTATTCAAATATAAGAACTTTAACTCACCACAATCCAAGGATTCAATTTCATCATGTTCTCTCATATTATAGATAACATTCCAATGTTGATCTACTTCACCGTCTAATTGGTATACAAAAGAAATATCATATTCTTGTTCTTGACACCATAGAATGGAAAATATCATTTCTATTTTTCTAATCCATTTCACAGTGTCTAGAAGATCAACATATTCACTAAAAGAAGGTATATATTCCTCATGAAGGACTCAATAGAAGGTTTTTAACTCCTCTATTCATTTGTCGATATAACATGATTAATATCATAAGAACAATGTGTGTAAATAGAAATGAGATTTTTGATTACATCTACAATAATTTTTTGGATGATCATTTGGAAAATCATTACATTTTTCATCATATTCAGAATTAACATGGTTCCTAAATGTTCTAGATAGTGACTAAAACCAAAAAGAATAGTGTGAGAATCAATAATCTGAATTAGAAACCAATTATCATTAAAAATTATTTATATATTTTCTAAATCATGGAACCTTATTTAATTTATGAAAGAACTAGTTTCTCTTTTGAAATTAATATCCATAATCTATTTAAATAATCCAATGTGAATTGTAAATATTTTGATACTTTTTGAAGTATATCAATAGGGAGGGTCAAACCATGTGTGCAGCAAGGCCCATTTTTTGTGCACCAAGTTATTATCGAGTCCAGATCAATGAAAACATTTAGATTTATTACAACATGGTAAATCCATTCTAGTTCACAATCCTCCTATATTATCCAAAAATGGATATAAATTTTGGGAAAAAACTCACCCTATAATTACAAAAATTCCAAGACATTTAATTATACTTTGTCTCATTCTTAGACCAATACATTTACATGTTGTTAGGGATATCACTATGGTTTTATTATCCTAGCTTATAAATTTCTACTAAACCTATCCTTTGATAACAACAATAGTGACCCAGGATTTTTGTACATGATATTACATCATTTTCACTAAATATTCATTACCATACACAAACACATGCCTAAGGATCGTAAAAATTTATTGTATTTGTAAACATAGAAACAAAAAGCAATTTTTAATGGAAAAATATATCATCTCTATATATGATCATCATAAAAATCACCATTATCATTCATATCATACGTAATATATTTTTCTTCATTCCCATGAGAAAGTAAAGATCATAAAGTGTGAGCAAAGATGCTCAGTAAGGGAAAACATGGGCGATACATAATAATTGCATGAACATAATGATATGATATTATGGGAATAAAATTTTAATTTTATTCCCTACATTTCAGAGATCATAATCATGAGTTAGGGAAAAAATATTGTAAGTTCATAAGACATGAATAATAATGGAATAAAATAACATGAGCCATGATAGAATTACAGTGCATAAGACATCAATTTTTGTCATATGCACAATCATTTAAAATAATTTCCATACTAGTCAAGGATCACTACCAAATCTATCATTGTGTAATTAGTTCACTCCCAAAACCATCATATTAGAAATTAATCACTCAAAAATACCATCATAGTAGACAGATTCCCTTAGTAAATCGTGTTCACTAACAGTTTCAGTTTTATCTGTCTCATAAAATATAATTTATTAACCAATGAATTTTAGTGACATATAGGTCCCACTTATCTCATAAGGAAAATTAGAGTCATTTATTACATTATATCTTAAAACATTCATTGTATCTTAATGAATGAAATAAGATGGGTTTAATTATAAGGCCCTGGCCTTAAACATTAATAAATATTGAATTAAATTAATAATTCCCATTGAGGATATTTTCAGGTTTAGAGTTTTTGAGAATTAAATCATAACTATTACATCTCAAAAGATTATACAGTAGACACTTTTACAATGTTCACTTTTTTTTTCAAAACATGAACTCTAAAAAAAAGTCATTTCTACTTCCATGATTAAGAAAGAATGAATTTCCCTTGATCCCATCCTTGACCCTATTCCACATTATATCCTGTGAAAAACATTTCAGAAAAACATGGGGTGATCATAAAAAGCTCAGTAAGGGATACACAATGAAGAAAAACAAGTAAACCATGAATACATAATCAAAGTAATACTTTTCACCTTTATGGAGTATTAATTACTCTTCACTGATTAAAATATCATTACTTACCCTTTTGTAACCAAAAGATTACCATAAAACCCATATAAATAACACATAACATACAAAGGTAACTTGGGACATAAACAAACTTAAATGGAATAACCATACGGTCGACTTCCACACATATCACTTAATGGAATATCCATATGGCCGACTTCCATACCCAATGCATTGGACGTTATAATGTAACCACTAGTCCTAGTATTCACGGCACAACCCGTCATATGGTTTATCACCTAACCACCCATCAAATGTCCATGTACCACTATAAAATCATAGGACAAAAAACAAATAAGGGGGAGAAAACATTTCCACAAATTGATCACAATATATCACATAAATATATTGATATAAAAAATCCAATATAGAAACCATTTTCAGTACCAAAATACATAAAATCATATATAGTATTTATTTCAATTTAAAAACATTACGACTTGTTGAGGAAGCCAAAGACCAAATAATACTCGCGGCGGTGGAAAAGGTCATTGTCACCGCATACATTAAAAGAAACATTCCTTTTATCCATTTTGTAAAACGCTTCATAGAAAAAGATTCCTTTTGTATAAAATTAAATGTCAAAGTGGTTTATACATTGTATAAAAGAAAGCCTTGTATTAGAACAAAATATGCTTCAATGAAAGAAGATTGAGATGAAGTCCCTTACCTCGTGTCTGATGTGACTCGATTGCTCTTTAATCTCCTGAATAATAAACTAAAGATAATTAATAATTTCATATGAACCTTTTTCAATCTTAATATTCCATTTATATAACTTATTTCCATGTTATAAACATTATGTAAACATTTAAGTTAATAATGTTCATTTTGTCGATATCTAGATCATAAGTCAAGAATGGACTTCTTACAATTACATGTTGTTTATGTGGTAAAAGTTTCATTATATCCAGAATTATATTCATGATTTGGATATCATATATATAATATATATCCAGAATATACATGTATTTATAATAGTACATAACATTTAGATGTAAGAAATGAAACGCACCGTTCATGGAGACGGTAAGCCGTACGTACGCATGAACGCTACTTTAATTTCTATTTCGTATTTAATGGAGTGAAATAATAATTATATAATGGTATATTATAATTCTAGTATAACATAATATATAATAATATTAACTCCATCCTTTATAAATCCCACATATGGCATTAACGAATCAAATCACTTTGAGGGGGCGGTCGTCCTCACTTCCTAAAATGAAATTATCGTGTTTACCCACAATGGAAACCATAAAGGTATGCCACAAATGAAAAATACAGAAGAACAAGGAAAAAATAAACATAATATATATCATATATAAATATAGTTACATCTTAATGGCCACCATGTAAGGTGTTAAAATAAGATAGAACAATCATCATTTCATGAGGCAGAAAATCACCAACCCCAGAAACAGTATGTTCCTTAACCATTAGACAAAGGTCTGTGTAGGTGTATCTCTTATACATCTCATAACAACATCCTAGTATATTCAATATACTGGTGTTGTTACAATATAAATGAATAAAAAGAGTTTAGGGGGTTGGAGAAGCAAAATAAAATATAAGAACACAAGAGAAGACACTACCTTTAAATCGGGTAACTCTTTTTGATTTGAGCTCAAGGGCTTCCTTGGAAAGACTTCAGCCCAAAGTGATGCTTCTAGTAGTAATAGAGGTATGTGGAGAGTCAAAATAGGTAGGGTTCTGCCGAGCCAAATTCTTGGGAGGTGTGGGTAAGGTGGTAGAGGTGGGGGCCTTTTATAAGAGGATAGAAGGGGCACTCTTGGAATGTTATAAAAGGTTAATTTATAATAAACTGAGTTTTGGTTTTTAGAGGTCCCAAAATTATATATTTCTCGGATAAGGTGATAAGAGTTCTAAATGCACCCATCCAATAGGTTTTTGACAAGTGTTGGTCTTACATTTTACATTATCTTTTCATTTTATTTAAATCGTTAAAAAATGAGGTAATCGCTGCATCATCATGGTGTCATAAATAATTTAATTTATTTAACGTCTAAAAATTATAAAAAAAACATTCATGATATAAGAAATAGTTTTATATTTCTAATGAATATTTATAATAAAAAATATGACTTGTATAACACCATTTAAAAATTGTTTTAGTAAAACAACACATGTTTGTGACATTTTTATTTTAACATTAAATAAAAAGTTATTAAGGTCTTTTTCCTACCAAAGTGGCTCCATGGGGTCCCAAAGTAGACCCATGGATTTTATGGGTCGGCCATGACACATCCAATAAAGGAATAACATGTGTCAAGGTCATTTAATATTATTAAAACATTATTTTTACCTTAAATTACACTAATTACCTATAATCGCGATTAAAAACTTAAAAGTTGCTATTCACCAAATATTATTTTAATCCCATTGAACCAAATTTTACTTCTTAATGAAAACCATGTATGTCAGATTTTTGAAATTCAAAACACATAGGTGGTAAAATTTCATTTAAACAAAAAAATCATTTGTTTAAGTACCACTTAGTGGTTTCACTATTCATCAAAAATTGATGTTTTTCAGAAAAATACCAAAACTTCACACTAATATATATTTGATATTCTGAATTCAAAAATGATTTCTATTTTACAAAATTCAAATCATATAGGTTACATTAATTAATTTAATAATTGATTCCCGCTTTCATGACAAATAGCGTGTTTTTATGAAACAATATATATCAAAAGATTGACACTAGTTTAAGTCCAATTTCAAAGTAAAATTAATTCCAACGACAACTATTGGGTTAAATGGTAAAAATATATTCTAATTTAACTTTAAAACCAATTCAAAAGGTAATATAATCATATTTATAAATTAGATTAAAAAGTGGTTTTGAATTAAAATACAACTTTTTTCACTATTCATTAAAAATGAACTTTTTCGGAAAAATATCAAAAATTTACACGAAGTAAATTTTGATTTCCGGATTCTAAAGAAAAATTTTATTTGGGCCAATATAATGTATAAGAGTGACCAAAACTATATTTAATGACGGTTCTCCATCAAAAGGCGATAGGTGGACCTCTAGTGAAAATTAGAGTATATATGCCTAAAATTGAATTCTTTTTGTATTTTAAGCCTTTATCCTTTATCGGATAAATGTAAAAGCATTTAACAAACATATATAATCATATTTTAGTTATTTCTATTGATTCCCACCAATACAACGACTACATGTTAACTACAATTTAAAATAATATTATTTTATTACTTGTATGCAACGTAAGATTTCAAATACACTCTTTGTTGCGTATCGGGTATGCTATCGAACATAGAAACCCCTTTAAAGTAAAATTAATATTCAATTCGTAAATATTAATAAATATGAAATTTTTTTATTCTTTATTTACCTGGGATGTTACATCCTCCCCCCTTTTTTGGAATTGTTTCTTCGCAATTTTATTCACTTATCAAAATAAGTGGTGGTATTTATCCCTCATAGCATTTTCAGATTCCCACGTTGCCACTTCAACCATATGATTTTTCCACAGAACCTTTACCTGGAGAATTACCTTATTTTGCAACACTTTCCATCTTCGGTCATGAATATGGACTGGTTGTTCTTCATAATAGAGATTCTCTTCCAACCGAACTACCTCCGGGCTGAAAACATGAGATGTTTTTGGCATATACTTTCTCATTATCGAAACATGAAAAACATTATGTACCTGAGATAAACACGGAGTTAAAGCCACTTGGTAAGCAACTGATCCAACTCTCTCCAGAATTTCATATGGTCCAATGAACCTTGGATGCATATTTCCTTTCTTACCAAATCAGATCACACTTTTCCATGGTTAAACTTTAAGAAAAACATGATCACCTACCTCGAAAGATAGACCCTTCCTCCTGTTGTTTGCATAACCTTTCTGTCTGTGCTAAGCTGTTCTCATGTGTTTCTAAATCAACTGAACTTTTTCTGTCATCTCTTCTACCAATTCTGGTCCCATCAGCTTCCTTTCACCCACTTCATCCCACAAAGCTAGAGTTCGACACCGCTTCCCATATAATGCCTCAAACTGTGTCATCTGTATACTCGAATGAAAACTGTTATTATATGAAAATTCAACCAAAGAAAGATGTTGGTCCCAACTTCCCTCATAATCCATTGAAAAAGCACGTAGCAGATCCTCTAAATTCTGAATTGTTCATTCTGACTACCCATCTAATTGAGGATGAAGAGTTGTACTAAAAAATTAATTCAGTACCAAATGACTTCTTCAGGCCTTTCAAAAAGTTAGAAGTATACCTGGGATCACAATTAGATACAATGGATAGGGGAACTCCATAAAACTTGACTATCTCTTTATGATACAATCGAAAAAGTTGATCTAGAGAGAAAATATCTCGAATAGGAAGGAAATGAGAAGATTTAGTCAAGCAATCAACAATAACACACATTGCATTATTACCTCGAGATGTCTTCGGTAATCCCACAACATATTCCATGGGTAAATTATCCCATTTCCACTCTGGCACTGGTAAAGGCTGAAGAATCCCTTTTAGTAACTGTCGCTCTACTTTAACCTACTGAAAAGTCAAACACTTCACAGTAAAATCAGCAGTATCTCTTTTCATTCCATCCCACCAGTAATACTCCCACAGATCTCTGTACATCTTAGTACTTCCAGGATGAACTGAAAATGGGGAACTATGAGCCTCACATAACAACTCATTCTTCAACTTTGAAGCACTAGGAACACATAATCTCTTCCCAAACCTCCATGCACAATCATTATCAATATTAAATTCAGGAAACATACCATTCTGAACTAGCTCTACCTTTTTCTGCAACCCACTTTCTTTCTTCTGTGCTTGCTTAATTCTATCTGATAGAGATAATCTCACTGATACCTGAAACAAAACAGAAGAACTTCTGGCACCAATAACTTCTATTCCAAAGTTCATCAAATCAAAAACCAAGGGATCTCTTTCCAAACATAGCATGGTTATTTAAGTATTACATTTTCGATTCAAAGCATCAACCACTTTATTTGCTTTTCCCGGATGGTTATGAATTGTACAATCATAATCCTTGATTAATTCTAGACATATACTCTTTCTCATGTTCAATTCTTTCTGAGTGAATATATACTTCAAAATTTTGTGATCAGTACATATTTCACACTTTAATCCATACAAATGATGCCTCTAAATTTTTAGAGTAAAAACAATAGCAGCTAATTCTATGTCATGTGTAGGGTAATTTACCTCATGAGTTTTCAACTGACGTGAAGCATATGAAATTACCTGATCATTGTGTATAAGGACATAGCCAAGTCCCTTCAACTAAGCATCATTGTATATAAAAAACTCATCATTCCTGGAAGGAAGTACCAAAACTGGAACATTCACCAATCTTCTTTTCAACTCCTAAAAACAATCATCACATTCTTTTGTCCATATAAACTTAACACTCTTCCAAGTTAGCTTAGTCATCGGACTAGAAAAATGTGAAATATTTTCAAGAAACCTTCGGTAGTAACCTACCAAACCAAGAAAACTACGGATCTAAGTTACATTTGTGGGTCTTGGACATTATTCAACAACTATTGTTTTAACAGGATCAACAGTTATGCCAGTTTGTTGACACAATTTGGCCAAGGAATGAAATTTGTTGTAACCAAAACTCACACTTGCTTAATTTTCCATACAGTTTCTTTTCATTTAAGCTTTGAAAGATAATCCTTAAATGACTTTCGTGCTCCTCTTTACTTTTTGAATCCACCAAAATATCATCAATGAAAACAACCAATAACTTATCCAAGAACTCATGGAAAAATCTATTCATAACTTCCATGAATACAGTAGGTGCATTGGTAAACCCAAAGGTCATTACTACAGATTCATAATGGACATATCTAGTACGAAACACGGTCTTTTCAATGTATACTTCTTATACATTCAACTGATGGTACCCCAACCTCAAGTCAATATTTTAAAAATACTGAGCTCCCTGGAACTGATCAAACGAATCATCGATATGAGGCAAATGATACTTGTTCTTAACAGTGATATTATTCAAGGCTCTATAATCAATGAAAAGTCTCATTGAACGATATTTCTTTTTAGCAAACAAGACAGGAGTACCCAATGGTGATGTGCTAGGTTGAATTAAACCTTTATCTAATAACTCCTGCAATTGCTTCATTAACTATAAAAGTTCAACATGAGCCATTCGATAAGAGGGTTTTGAAATTTCCTTATCATCAGGAACTAAGTCGACAGTAAATTCAACATCCCGATCATGAATAATACCAAGAAACTCATCAAAAAAAACATCAAGATACTAATTTACCACTGGCACATCATTAATCTGAACAGTTCCTTTATTTTCAATAATATATGCAAGATAACATTCATTTCCATCTTTTACTAGTTTCTAATCTTCCTGATAAGTTATGAAAATCAAGGGTTTATTCTTGTACATAAACTGAAAATCCTTCTAAAAAGAAACCATTTTAGCTCTGCAGTCAATCATAGCATGATAAACAGAAAGCCAATCCATGCCCAAAATAACATCAAACTCTACTAGAAGAAAAATAATAAGCTTTACAGGTAGATTCTTTCTGCACACAAGGATAGGAAGGTTCTTATATTTTTTTGTCTCAACATTTCATCTGGGTGTTTTTACCATATGTTCAGGATTCATATATTGAGATGGAATTCCCAATTTACTAGAAAAATTCTCAGAAATGAAAGAATGTGTAGACCCTAAATGAAACAACACATTGACATAATCTGATCAAACAAACAGTGTACCTGATAGCACTTCATTCAATGGCCCAACATCTGCTGACGTACTTGCAAAGGATTTCACCACCCCTCCTGCTTATAGTCTAGCTGGTTTCCCCCAGTTGAGTTCTTTTTTAGACCCTCATTTTCATAATTACCCATTTTATTACACTTAAAACATCTTTCCACTAGATTTTCATTTCCTGCTTGATCATATTCCTTACAGTTGCAAGCAATATGACTCGACTTACAACAACGAAAGAACTTTCCAGACTTTGATAAACATTCTCCAGGATGCATTTTACCACACTTCCCACGGGATGGCTATTTGGTTTTCTTACCTCCTTGTTTGTTTGATGAATTCTTCCCCTTTTCTTTACAACTAGACCTCTTATTCTGTTTGTTGTAAAATAACATCTGATCATCGGAAAAATCCATTTCCACCTTCTCCGCACATCGAACCAGTTTTTCATAACTTTTGAACTCACGAGAAGCTAAATCCCATTGATACTTTTGCTTTAACCCTAAGTAAAAATGGTTGATTTAACTATCATGATCTTCTATGAAGTTTGAAGAATACCTTGCCAGTCATGTGAACTTTGCTTCATAAGTAGCCACTGAGTCATCCTCCTACCCCAATTAAAGGAATTGTTTTTCCATCTTAAGACGATCCACCTTAGGAAAATATTTCTCATGAAACATACCTTTAAATTCGTCCCAGTGAAGATCATCAATCTCATCACTATCCCTGATATTTTTCATCATCGACCACCACTGATCTGCTTCACCTTCAAAATGGTAAACAAAAGGACTAACCTTTTGATGTTCTGAACACCCCATGACATCAAAAATATTCTCTAATGCTTTAATCCAACCTTCAGATAGAACAGGGTCAGATGATCCTCTGAATGATGGGGGATGTTGCCTCATGAAATGTTCCACCACTGACATGTTCCTCTGTGGTTGATCTGGCTGATCTCGTGCATGGATAACACTGCCATTTATAGCCTGAGTCAACTGTGCCATCACTGCAACAAACTGTTTAGTTCCAATTCCAACCATCTCAAGTTGCTGATTTAGAAGGTTATCTTCCTCCTGATGTCGTCCCAACATAGGTGTCGTGTTTCCTCTGCGGAAAACCATTATGAACAAAGAAATATCTTAGGCAAATCAACATGGTAATCTTTAAATTCTATATAATTTCAATCATACTGTAAATTAATTTATAATTTAACAATTTTCGAACTCCTAAAGTTGTCTAAACCAACCTCTAATACCAAGTATACAGCCCCGACATTAAACATTACTTAATATTGAATTAAATGAATAATTCCCATTTAGTATCCTTTCAGGTTTATAGTTTTAGAGAATTATATAATAACTATTACATCTCAAAAGATTACACCGTAGACAGTTCTACAAAGTTTCCTTTTTTTTCAAAAAATGAACTCTAAAAAAATTCATTTCTAGTTCCATGTTTATGAAAGCATGACTTTTCCGTTATCCAATCCTTTACCCTATTCCACATTATATCCTGTGAAACAAATTTCAAAAAAACATGGGGTGAGTATAAAAAGCTCAGTAAGGGATACACAAAGAAAGAAAATAAGTAAACCATGAAAACATAATCAAAGTAATACTTTTCACCTTTATGGAGTAGTAATTACTCTTCACTGAATAAAATATCATTACTTACCCATTTTTAACCAAAATATTACCACAAAACCCATATAAAGAACACATAACATATAAAGGTAACTTGGGACATGAACATACTTAAATGGAATAACCATACGGTCGACTTCCACACATATCACTTAATGGAATAGCCATACGGCTGACTTCCATACCCAATGTATTGGAGGTTATAACGTAACCACCTGTATTGGTATTCACGGCACCACCCATCATATGGTTTATCACGTAACAACCCGTAAAATGTCCAAGTACCATTATAACATCATAATACATAAAACAAATATAATGGGAAGAAAACATTTCCACACTTTGATCACAATATATCACTTAAATATATTGAAATAACAAATCCATTATAAAAACCATTTTTAATACCAAAATACATAAAATAGTATATGGTATTTATTTCATTTTAAAAACATTACGACTTGTTGAGGAATCCGAAGACCATATAATACTCGCGGCGATGAAAAAGGTTGTTTTCACCTCGTATGTTAAAAGAAACATTACATTTTTTCATTTTTTAAAACGCATTGTAGAATAAGATTCCTTTTGTATAAAATTAATAGTCAAAGGGTTTTATACACCGTATAAAAGAAAGGCTTATATTAGAAGACAATATGCCTCAATGAAAGGAGATTGAGACAATGTCCCTTACCTCCTGTCCGACGTGACTCGATTTATCTTTAATCTTTTGAATAATAAACTAATGTTAATTTATAATTTCTTAAGAACCTTTTTCAAGATTACTATTACTTTTCTATAACCTATTTCTATGTTATAAACATTATGTAAACATTTATGTTAATAATGGTCGTTTTGTCGATATCTGGTTCATAAGTCAAAAATGGACTTCATACAATTACATGTTGTTTATGTGGTCAAAGGTTCATTATATCCATAATTATATGCATGATTTGGATATCATATATATCATATATATCCAGAATATAAATTTATTTATAATAGTACATAACATTTAGAGGTAAGAAATAAAATGCACCGTTCATGGAGACGGTAAGCCGTACGTATGCATGAATGCTAATTTCATTTATATTTCGTATTTAATGGAGTGAAATCATAATGATATAAGGGTATATTATAATTCCAGTATAACATCATATATAATAATATTAACTCCATCCTTTATACGTCCCATATATGGCATTAACGATTCAATACTCTTTGAGGGGGCGGTAGTCTGCACTTCCTAAAATGAAATTATCGTGTTTACCCACAATGGAAACCATAAAGGTATGACACAAATGAAAAATACAAAAGCATAAGGAAAACATAAACATAATATATATCATATATAAATAGAGTTACATCATAATTTCCACCATGGAAGGTGTTAAACGAAGATTGAACAATCGTCGTTTCGTGAAGTAGAAAATCACCAACCACAGAAATAGTATGTTCTTTAACCATTAGACGAAAGTGTTTGTAGGTTTAGCTCTAATAATTATCATAAAAACATCCTAGTATATTGAAGATACTGGTTTTGTAACAAAATAATGGAATAAAAATAGTTTAGGTGGTTGGAGAAGAAAAATAAAACATAAGAACACAAGAGACGACAATACCTTTAAATCGGGTAACTCTTTTTGATTTGAGATCAAAGGCTTCCTTGGAAAGACTTCTTCCTGAAGTGAGGAATCTAAGATTAATAGAGGAATGTGGAGAGACAAAATGTTCAGGGGTTGGCCGAGCCAAATACTTGGGAGGTGTGGGTAATATGGTAGAGTTGGGGGCCTTTTATAAGAGGAGAGGAGGGGCACTCTTGGAATGTTATAAAATGCTACTTTATTATAAAATGAGTTTCGGTTTTTAAAGGCCCCAAAATTATATATTCCTAGTATAAGGTGATAAGAGTTCGAAATCCATACATAAAATAGGTTTTTGACAAGATTAGGTCCTAGATTTTACATTATCTTTGCATTTTATTTAAATATTTAAATAATGAGGTAATCGATGCATCATCATTGTGTCATAAATAATTTAATTTATTTAATGTCTAAAAATTATAAAACAAATATAATAATATAGGAAATACTTTTATCTTTATAATGAATATTTATAGTAAAAAATATTACTTGTATAACCCCATTTGAAAATTTTTTTAGTAAAAAAACACATGTTTGTGACATTTTTATTTTAACATTAAATAAAACGTTATTAATGTCATTTTCTTACCAAAGTGGCTCCATGGGGTCCCAAAGTTGACCCATAGATTTTATTGGTAGGCCATGACACATCCAATAAGGGTAGGACATGTTTCAAGGTCATTTCATATTATTAAAACATAATTTTTACCTTAAATTACACTAATTACCTCTAATTGCAATTAAAAACATAAAAGTTACTATTCACCAAAAATTATTTTAATCTCATTGAACCACATTTTACTTCTTAATGACAACCATTTATGTTGGATTTTTTAAATTCAAAACACATAGGTGGTAAAATTTCATTAAAACAAAAAAAATCAATTTTGTAAGTACCACTTAGTGGTTTCACTATTCATAAAAAATTGAAGTTTTTCAGAAAAATAACAAAACTTCACCCTAAGATATATTTGATATTCAGAATTAAAAAATGATGTCTATTTTACAAAATTAAAGTCATATAATTTACATTAATTAATTTAATAATTAATTCCCGCTGTCATGACAAATATCATATTTTTATGAAACAATATATATTAAAAGATTGACACTAGTTTAAGTCCAATTTCAAAGTGAAATTAATTCCAAAGGACACTATTGGATTAAATGGTAAAAATATTTTCTAATTTAACTTTAAAACCAATTCATAAGATAATCTAATCATATTAATAAATTAGATTAAAAAGAGGTTTTGAATTAAAATACAACATTTTTCACTATTCATTAAAAAATGAACTTTATCAGAAAAATACCAAAAATTTACACAAAGTAAATTTTGATGTCCCAATTCTAAAGAAGAATTTTATTTGGTCAAATATAATTTATAAGAGTGACCAAAACTATATTTAATGATGGATTTCCATGAAAAGGCGATAAGTGGACCTTAAGTGAAAATTAGAGTATATATGCCTAAAATTGAATTATTTTCATTTTTTAAGCCTTTATCCTTTATCGGATAAATGTAAAAACATTTAACAATAATATATAATCTTATTTTAGTTATTTATATTCATTCCCGCCAATTCAACTGCTACGTGTTAACTACCATTTAAAATAATAATATTTTTTTACTAGTGTGCAATGTAAGATTTCAAAGAAACTCTTTGTTGCGTATCGGGTACACTATCGAACATAAAAACCCCTTTAAAGTAAAATTAATATTTAATTCGTGAATATTAATAAATAAAAAAATGTTTTATTCTTTATTTACCTCAGATGTTACATTAATTAACATTTCATCATATGATAACCTATAGAAGAGGTATATGTTTCATAATCATTTTATCATTTCATTATAGCATAACTCCTGGAAACACATGTGGGTTTCATAGAATTTTTATCATGTTATAACCCAAGGAAGATAATTGGATTTCATAAACATAGTTTAATCAAAAAAATAAACCATTCGGAGAAAGAATAATACTATTATCCTTGGATCATATCCCACCTAAGGGATGGTTTTCATCAATATATGTCATTTTAGAGGGAAATTGTTTTTATTGATCTTTTAATAAATTTCATGGGGAAATTTTTTTTTCTACATGCAGAAACTATTTTAAAAACATAAAACATTTTGAAAATATTTGTCAGTTAGCATAACAATGAAAACATTTAAAAAAAATATTACAACAAAATAATAGTCATGATAACATGATTTTTCAATCATATTATGAACATTAAAGAAAATATTTGTTTTACATTTTCAATATAATACAAATTGGAATTATAGTAAGATGAAAAATATTATTCAATTTAAAAAAATGAAAAATTAAAACATTAGTAGAATTTTCTTTTACAAATCATAGGGGAATAATAAAACTTTTTTATATCTTTTTTAGAAGACATAGTTTTGAAATAAAGTTGACTTGTAACAGGAAATATAAATAAAGAAATATTTTCTTAAATGTATATTCAAACTTATTTTAAGTACCAAAGGGAAAAAAATTGTACAATGACATGAAAATATGACGAATAATCATATGTAAAGAAAATTCATGATTAATTCAGAGATTGATTATAATATTTTATGAATACAAGCATTATCATAAACAATCCTGATAAACGATGAGATTGTAACATAAAATAATCCCCACATTTTTAACATTAAATCATATGCCCCAAGTAGTAATAACATAAAATATCATTAGAATAAATAAATTCAAGATATTAAATTTTATAGGTGTTTTATATAATCCTCCTGAAAGATTATAATTTTACATCTTAACGTAAACATGTTCTAAGGGAAATTGAGACATAAATCCCTTACATTTTTTCATTAAAACCATAATAAACATAAACAATATTATATAATAAATATAAATTAATTATAAATCTATTAAATAACCACATTTCATTTTATATCATATTATATATGATTTTTATAACCTGTTTTTACCTATTTATTAACAAATCCATGTAAATGTTATGTTTCAGATAATAACGACATTTTTTGTATATGTTTTAATTTCTTATTTTTAGTCTGATATATTTGATCATGATTTCATAATCTAATTAATTTTTACCATTATATTAATATAATACAAATTCATATATGTGTCTGTGTGTGTGTGTGTATTTAGAGTAATCAGTTAATTTTAGTGACAGAAATTGAAATACATTGTTCATGGAGTACGTGTCCCACACATACAGGTGGATGTTTTTTCTATTTTCTTATTTTATTGAAGGAAAGATAATAAAATGAGTTATAACCAATATAAAATAATTTTTATGTCATATATATTGAATAGTTACATTAATCCCATCCTTATTACCTTCCATGTAATTCATGATGGAATCAAATCGCTTCGTGATGTGGTAGTTTGTAGTAAATATGGACAAAATTATTGTATTCCCAAAAAATATTGATTTTAAATGTATGTGTGATATAATAACTCCAGAATAATAATTATATCATAAATATATTATAAAAATAATAAATCCTACAGTATATCTGACCTTAATAGGAGATATTTGAAAATTGAATGTCAATGGTTCGTGAGGTGGTAGTCCCCAGTACACATAAAGGGTGATTTTGTAACCCATTTTATGGATGTGTAGATGGTTTTAGGTCTAGAAATTAACATTAAAAATATATTTATATTTAATATACTGATTTTATTATATCATAATGTTATAATAATAAATTAAGGAGATGGAGGATTTTATAAAACAAAAATTCTTGTTGATGAATGTTTACTATTATACAGTTATCCTCCTTCGGTTTTCTCAAAAATACATGATTGGTTAGATTTATGTCTATATAAATGCTTATAGGTTGAGAGGGTGAATTTTTTTAATTTAATTTGGTATTTATTAGCCTTATAAAATGGTTGTTACCATGTGAATATAATATATAAGTAATGGCCTTTTATAAGTGAGGTGAGTGACCCATATGTAATATTGAGAAAGAAAGAATTTCTCCCACATATTATTCATGTTATAAGGCTCGAGTAATTGTCCATTTTAAATAAATTAAGATATTAGGATGATATATGGACATTTAATGGGTTTGGTGAAACTTTTGTGTTATTTGTAACTGTTTTCTTTTATGTTTAACTATAGTAATTATCTTTTTTATATTATGCAAATTATTTTGATAAAAAATTGCATTTACCGTATTAGATAATATAGATTATTTTCACTCCAAATATTGAATACATTTTATTAAATGTAATCCACATAATTGGAAAATGTTAATTTAAAATTAATCCCACAAACATGATGAGATGGTGGGTTTTTAAGGAGAATTATTTTAAAAGTTTATAATGATTTTATATGAAAATGAAAGTTGAAATTTATTCTAGTGAAATAAATTATATTGTTGGGTTTATATTGAACTAATTTTACTTTTAAATCTCTTATAAAATAATTTAAATTTACATTAAAATTAAACAACAAAATATGTTTTCAATTAATGTTTAGTATTTTAACTCTATATCCCCAAATGATTATTTTTAGAAAATTCCCAAACATTTACCCTAAGATAATCATTAAACTATGATTTCTAAAATTATGTATATTTTATAAAATTAATAATCAAAATGTTTCAAAAATTAATTTTAATACCTTTCAAAAAAACAAATAAAAACCATTTTTATGAAAGTAGAATTTATGAAACATATATTAATTTTAACAAAAACTAGGTACTTATTTATTGATATTGTTCCATTATAAAAAAAACCTTATATACAATATTTTAAAATTAGTTGTTAATATTGATCTCAATAAATTTAAAAGGTAAGTTCTAACAATCACTTTTGAAAAATAATATTAATATTATATCTAGGTTTTGTAAAATCGGAGAGTTGTGTATAGTGTTAGCTTACACCTTGTTTTGTGTAGTGCAATATTATATTCGTTTTTCATGTAAGTAAATATTAAGACAGTTTTTCATGTAAATAATATATCCATAAAAATTAATTTATTCTATAAATAGTAATTTGTAAATAATAGAGGGTGCTACACTATCCAATGTGTATCAATGGAAACATAAAAGTGTGTTGACTTAAATGAAAACTCCTATGTAAAATAGAATTCTTTGAACCATATTTAAATATAAGTTATCAAGAATGGAATTTTATTGTGCTAATATTTCAATATCCCAACTGATGATATATATATAAGGTTAAATCCTGAAACATAAACACAATTTTAGAAATTTCTTTTGGAAATGTTAATAAAAAAAGTGAAAACATAAAATATATTTTTAAAAACACTTTTAAGAATGATATAAAATATAAATTTTCATGTCATCTATAATGGTAAATTTTTATAATATGACATGAGATCCTTTTAAAAAACTCTATTTTTAAATAATATCTAATAATGGATCCTTGAAAAGGTATATTTGATTCATTTAAAAATGATTTAAAAAGGACCAACAAAGTTAATGTGAATGGAAAAATGTTTTTTTATTTCAAAAATACATTTTCTGAAATTTATATTATAATAATAGTAAAAAAAATATTTATTTATATTAAGGAATTATTTCCGAAATAGTATTATAAAAGTACCATATAATAAAATTTTTATAGTGGTAAAACCCACTCATTCCAAAGAAATGCTCATCATGAAATATTATATCCCAAATAAAGCAAATTTGAGTTATCATTATCCCTTATGGGAAACACACTCAATGAAGTGTTTAACTTTTGAAATCAATTTTATGTTAGAAAAGAAAATACAAAAAAAATAAGAAAAAATAAAATCAATGTGTAGGTGTCACTGAACTAATATTAGATAATTTCCAGTGGGGAATAATAACTCAATGAATTAAAATTGAGTTGCCAAAAACTCTTAGGACATTGGTAATACTTGTTTCAAAATAAATTTTAAGATAATAAATCGATTTGTATTAGTTAATATAATTAATTAAAATGAAATAATATATTAAGTAGACATGGGATTTTAAATCAATATATCACTATACAAAATAATCATGGTGCATAACATGTATCATGTCTCATTAAACTATAATTTTGACCATGAAATCCCTTGTGGAATGAATAACAATTTATCCAACACCGTTAGATAAATATTTCTTATAAAAAAATATTAAATAACATTATTAAAATATAATTTGTCATATTATATCTTATATAATAAAACAATACACCATATAAATAGATTTATCTTCATAATATCAAAAATGGCTCCATAAGAGGAATTTGAGATGAAAATCTTTACCTCGGTCCTCTTTAATTCATCACATGTTCCAAACATCCAAAATAATTCAATTTATTAAATTAAATAAACAACTAGAAAAATTATTTATAACTATATCCATTTATACCCTTAATTTATAATCCTTACATGCATATAAATATTAGTTTTTTTACTTACATTCAATATCAGATGTATGTAATATTTTTCACATTGAAATAGTTTTATATTAATTTATTCAATATTTATCCTTGTTAAAAATATAATAATTATAATAAAAAATAAAATTATTGTAATATATTTTCCATGATGGTTTTAAATTTTATAATTTCATTGGTAGTTTTGTTTACAAACAAGGAAATGAAATCAGTAATCATTATGTTTTGGTGATTCTTAACCAAATAATTATGTCTTCATAATTCAGATAAATAATGATATAAATTTACAAGAAAAAAATTATTCACATTTATAAAAAATATTATATAATAAAATATTTAATCATATTCATTTATTATATAAATTCATTGAATTGATTCAACATGTCATTAAACCGGGAAAAACATGAACCTATAAATATTAATGGATGATTATGGGGTGGATTAGATGTAATATCATTATAATATATTCACAATTATCATATTTTGTGATTATTAGTTTGAAATAGTATAATCTGAAATAATTATAAAGATGTGATAATTTATCTAAACTCATTACTTATAATGAATATAACATTTTCTTCTTAATTATCTTGTTTTAAATGTCTGAATTAGTGATAATAATTTTTTGACCATATTAGAAAAAGGATACAATATTTTACATACCAAAAAAATCATTTTTATAATAAACTTCATATTTATCCTTTAACATGAATCATGATGACCATCCATATAATGTTTTAATGAAAATAAAAAGGAAAAATTAGTCACACCTTGGAGGTTGTAGTTCACATGTACGCATGTTTGATGATTTAATTTTCAGTAAAATAGTATATAGGAATAATTTAGTTTATTATTAAAAAATAATATATATATATATATATAATTACTAAATTTTCTATTTGTAACATTCTTTTGAGATGCTAAATGAAGATTAAACATGTTGTTTTGTAGAGGTGTTAGCTTGTTCAATACACGAATTATGAGTTTTCTTTTTAATAAACTATAGAAATGTTGTGAATTTATTATAACCATGGAATAATAAAACTTATTATATAAAAAAATTATTTTAATTTTATAGTTGTTTGGAAATTATAATTTGATAATAAAAATATAAAATAATGAAGTTATATAAAAATGATTACTCATGTGAAGCAATTTGATATTTCCTTTTAAGATCCCTAGGAAATTTGTAGAATAAGTCAATATATTTTGCAACAGATACTAAGAGACTGAAAGATTATTCTTGGGTAGATGGTGGTATGGTTTCATGAGGAAAAAAAAATTTTCCCTGAGGGGTGGTGAGAGGCCCCTCTTATAAGATGTGAGAATGTCATTTCAGGAAATATTTCAACATTGTATAATGTAAGAATATGTTCACCATTTCAAGTGGATAATAAATTTACAAATAATAGATTTTGGAGATATATGGTTGTATCACACCTCATCCTCTCAACTATAGTAAAATTTTTATCATTTTTCATCACATTACCCTATGAGTAATTGATTTTACTATTCTTTATTTAACGAAAGTAATATGATATTACCAATTACAATATAAAAGTTATGCATAAAAATAAAGTGGTCATTAAAAGATAATTTGGACCAATATATTATAAATTTGAAATAATTATCATTTTTTTAAATTTTTAAGTGTCAAAAAGTAATTTAAAAAATAAATATATAATGTATTAGTTTTTTTGATAAAATATAACTTATGTTATAAAATATCAAATATGGGATTGTAAATTAAAACCCTTTTTAATAAAATTATAAATACCAAAATAAGAAACATAATTGGCCTTTGGAATATGATTGAGAAATTTTAAATTCATAATTATTTACTAATAATGTCATAAACATCATTGCATTTTTTAAAATATAATTTTGAACTTTTCAAGTAAAAACAATTTTTTTTTGAAAAATCTTGATTACTTTCAATATGCATATTTAATTATAATTATTCAAAATTCAATGTTCATTTTATCAAATTAAATTTCCAAAAAGTTTATTCATTAATATTTATATAAAATCCTAAAATAAAGTTAGAATATATTTATATTGGAAAATATAATTTTAAATGTTTACTATTATTTTTTATTATTTCACATCAATTAAAAATTATTATTTGGGAATAATTTATTCTTATTATTAATATAATTTACTATTATATTATTAAAATATATATGGTTTGATTAAATAAAATATATTTTTTTTTAAAATTTATTTTTAAGAATTAAATGGTTTTCTTAGTTTTTTTAGTTATACTAATTTAAGGTCATTCGTATTAAAATTCTATATTATTTTCTTTGTAAAAATAGTTTCAAAAAGTGGTTTCTCATATCTAGTGACCTAAATAAATAGAAAAAATTTAATGGTCATACATAATATTTATTTTTGTGTTATGATTTATCCTGGTTTCATATTATTTGGGTGTTCTGTGGGGAGAAATAAATTGTACACATTGACATATTTAAAGGTAAATATATTATAATTTTTCTGGTCTTATATTATAGGTTTAATCACTTATATATTTTTTATTTACTTCCATACATTGATACATTAACATGACTGTATTCTAGTATTATTTAACAAATTCCACACTATATTCCATTTATTTTTTCACATTTGAATTTAATATTTATGAATCATTCTATTTTATCCCAACATAATATCTATCTCCTTTACACTTTTGGGATTAATCTCCAAATGAAATATTTTTACTTCCCTAACAACATTATGAGTTTTTTCAATGCATGGATCTATTATTCACTAAATTTTATTATCTAATTTTATTATTAATATAATTTATCAATTAAATTTCAGTGAGAGGATGTTGTTATTAAAAATATAACAAAATATGATCTCTAGTTTTCATTATTTGAGAGAGAACAATGATTTATTATATCTTCTTAGATAATGAATTTTTCAGAAGTTTTTTATATAATATATATTTTTTATAATCATATTGTACATAAGTAAACATAAATATATTAGTGTAATCATCATTAATAACCATATTCAAAAAATAATACCCTCATAGTATTTCTTTTCCAATAATTCACTAGATTCGCCATCTTCTCTCTCAGAATTATAGTTTTTAATAGAATAGTTCTGATTGAATTTTATAAAAATTATACCACTTCTAATGAATTCAAATAGTTTAGTTTTCTATGTCTTATTTTAACACTTTTGTAACAAACCACAATTTTCAATTGAAAACTATGTTCGTTAGTGTTAAAGATATTCAACGCCCAGCCAAAATGAACTATAAGATATTACAATTTAAATATGACTGTTAAAACCTAGATTTCAAATTTATGGATATGAATAGGATAAAATAAATTATTAAATATATAATATTCCAATTAAATGAAAATTAATTCATAAATTATTATTAATTAATCCCATCGATTTTTAGTACTGACTTTACTCCTTCAAAAATATATTTTCTTCAAAAATTATTATTTTATTTTTCATAGAAAATAATATAATTATTTTATGGAAGAATTATCAATTAATTTTTATAAAAATGATATAATTTTTTATATCATCATATCAAAATTATCATAGTGTGAAAATGTTTACTTTTTAGGAAATATTTATTTTCTAATGAATATTGAAATTTTTTGTAAAAAAGTCATTCCTTTTTATTAATTAATTAATTTATAAGGTCCCATTATGAATTTAATTTCATTTAAAAGTAAAAATAATAATATTTTGTTTGATATAATATAATTAATTACATTATATATATATATATTTTATCATGTTTTGGAATAAGTACATATTTGGGGATAAATAACTTCTTTTACTAGAAAATTGTTTTTTGTTGCGTTATCCAGGTTTAATGTTCAATTAAATAATTCCACTTATGATAATTGAATTTTAAAAAATGTAATTAATATATAAAATCATAATAATATTTAATATTTCATAATTTCAATTTATTTTTTAAATTAATTTATAGTAAAACCATCAAAAATATGTTTTTATAAGTAGGGTTACAACCTAAAACAATGGGATTAAACTAAAAAGATAAAAGTTAAAATGACATATAAAATTATCCAAATTACATTTTATGTACCCATATACACCCTATATCAACTATTTTCTAGTAATGGTAAATTTTTGAACCATTTAGTGTGAATAAGACATTAATATATTTAATATTTTCCAAACATTCTAAGCATGCCCTCTCCTCCACTTATTAAAGGACAACCCTATCCTGTCCTCTAAATACCTCAAAAAACCATTCAATTTATCCATACATAGAGAAATATATTCATAAAAGCCCTAAATATTACCAATATTCCCTTTATTTATTATAAAACAATCATTGTAAGGATTTTGGAATAAACCCAATGAGTTTTTATGAAAAAGAGATTTAATTCTTAACCAAATATTTTAATGTCTTTTATTATTCTACCAACTTCAAATATTATTCTACATGTTTTAATAAATCTCCCATGTATCTCATATATAATGATATATTATTAGGTTAATTAGATAACATATATATAACCAATTTAATTAAATGACTAATGAAACCATCATTTATGTGTTCAGCGGACTTCCACCTTGGGAACCGGTGTAATATGTTTTCCATTACAAACTCTCAATGATGGATATAATATAGGATTATATATATATTTTACACTAATAACCTAGTTAAAATTATTTAAAATCAATATATCATATATTTTAATACAATTCTATTTATTGAAAAATCATAACATTGTTTGTGCAAAGGTGTGGACTACGACATCCAAGAAGCGATGTGGTTCATTTTTCACTATTGAATAACATGAAAGGTATAAACATGTATATTTAAAGTAATAATACTATATTTATGATATAATTAAAATTATCTACTGATAAAATAATAGGTGTCTTCTTTATATAATGATGGTCAAAAAATGGAATTGTTACTCTTGCATATATATGACATACTGTCTCTGTGATTGTAATGTAGTCCATTTTTGAGAAGCATATTTCATGGTTTTTTTAAATGTTTAATAAGTGTAAAAATATGATAATTAGTTCTTTATTACTATTCTAGATATGATAAAATAATTACCTCATTAACCATATTCAACTTACTGAATCCATGTTGGACACATGAGCCGAATATCATGAAAACATCCGACGCAAAATTAATATTTTAAGTAATTTAATGTTACATGGTAATAAATGAAATAAATGAAATAATAATAATAATAAGGTTATTAAAAAAGTAAATAATTAACATTATATAATTATTTTGGATTATAGAGAAGTGACCTAATGAGTCAAGCTTGAGGTATGGTATCTCACTAAACCAAACATTTCATTGGGTTATGATCATTATCTCTCTAAAACGCATTATATCTCTATTTAATATAGTAAAATGCTTCCAAATTATATATATATATATTCCACAAATATAACTATATTATTATTCTTTCTTTCAATGTGTCAGTATATTTATTATTTTTATTTCTCAAATTCATTCTTTAGGAATATTATTTTCATTACGATAAGAGGAAATATTATGAAAGCCATTTATTTCTATAGGAAATTCATATAATTATGCCTTATAATTGATTCTATTTTTTAGAACACATAATCATTAAACATTTATGTTATTTGTTCCCACATATCACTATAAATAATTGGATAAATATTTTTTCTCATGATATGTTTTGTTTCGGATTAGGGGGTAAACCTAGTCTATAATGGGACTTTTCCCACCTTGTGATGTTGTCAAATAAGTTATTCAGGGATTATTTTTAAGACATATCCTGTGTTTCCTCCACATTTCCAATGTTTTCATGATCTTATGTTAAAATGTTATTTCTGTTATGGTCTTATGTTATTAATCACGGTCCTTATCTTTTACGATATAATATTATACCTTTGACTAACATGTTATGCTTCCTTTTCTATTTTATTATATTATTGGGGTTTTATCCCACCCCATTTTTTTCTTATATGTTCCCTAGGTTATTCCATGAATATGACCTAAAATGAATTTATTATCTCATTATGTATATTACGATAAAAAATATATTTTTATGTACCTAGAATTCTAAATACACTAGTCCTTTCTATCCATGTTTTGTTTTTAATGATGATTTTTGTAAAAAAAAGTAATAAAATGTGTTAAAAGTTTTGGGTTTCTATTTTTTGTGTCAAATTTATAAATTCAATGGTTATTAATTTATCACTATATTGGGGGGGTGTTGATATAGGGATATTATAGTTTCTCAATTCCATCCCCACTTGATTCTTTATATTTTTTAGAGTTTTAGCTAAAAAATCCAAATCAATATTGCATGTAATTGAACTATAATTATCCATATAAGACTCCAACATTTCAAATATAAACTCAATAAATTCATATAAAACATCCCTAGTAAGAAAAATATGATATAATATATGAGAATAATTTTCTCCAATAAAACATATAGTATCATTGAAATGGGTGTAGAAACAAAGAGTGGGTGAATAAAGTGTTTCCAATGCCATTACAATGTCGAAATTATATTTTAAACTTTTACCTAGATTTGATTCAACCCCTATTAATGATTTTGAAAATTAGAACTGTTTTGAATTTTCTAATCATATAATGCCCCCATGTAATGAAATTAACAAACTAAAATAATAAATGAATGTATTTTAATAGGTTTTTACCACCATTGGGAATCTAACATATCAAAGAAATAGGGATTTTCTATCTTATATTTTATGGTAATAATATTTTCAATATTTAAAAGTAGTTTAAAACGAAATATGGTCAACCATTCCAACCATATTATAGGAGTTTTTTTTTTCAAATAGTATATATGTGAATAAGACCTATATATTTTTATTTTTATCTAATGTGGAAATTTTATATACATCACAAGTTTCAACTAATATTCTAATGTATGATGTTAGACATTTTTCGTTTTATTTTCCAAATAAAACATCAAGCATGTCATATTCAGCATTATTTTTAATTCTTTATAAATTATTATGTATAAAATATACTCCATATATCTCATTTACCTTTATAATTTGCAATTCAAAACATCCAACCTCTTATGATTAGAATAATCACCATATAGATGGACATTGACTTTGAAAACTTTTCCCCATAAATTGGTGAATTTATCAAATCAATAATGTGGAATTTTAAATGACTTAAATCCATATCCAATATTCTTAAAAATTCATCTAATTGATATAATACTATATATTAAATATCCTTGAGTATTAGCAGTTCTTGGATTGTTTCTCAAAAATTCAAGATATCTATTTATGCTCCTTAATCTCAGATATTCAAATTCCAAATTTGATAGAAAATAAAATTCTTATAAACATTGTTAGATAGTACATAAAACATCAGAACATGTATTTAATATTTATATGACCTCCCTAATAAAATAATGAATAATATATTAACATATAAATAAGTCTATCTTTCTATTCAAGTGTAGGAACACTTAATACTCCTTTATCTAAGTACATTAGAATCATCTTCCTATTATTTGGGCGGATTCTCAATCACTTTCCCTTCTTCAACACACTTTGAATATCCACAGAAAAAATCATTGATAAAAATTATAATAAAAAACCAAAGAGAACCTCAAAACCATTATATAATTGACAATAGTTAGATGTGAATAGATTAATTTATGGAATCTTCTTGAAATTGTAAATCTTATTATCTCACAAATTCATCTTACACATGTAAGTTTATATTCCTTGCTTTATTAACTACTCTTAGACAGCATTATATCCATATATCACATATACATTAATGAATTGTTGAGAGCCAATTTCATAATATATTTAGAGTGTCGATACTATTTATATCACAGAAAGGAACTAGAAATAGTTTTCATGTTTTACACTTGTTCAAGATTATCTATTCATTAAGAGTTTTCAACTCACCCCCATTATTTTCATGGTAACCAAGAAAAAAACGCCTTTTATGTGACATGATTTTCTTTCGTCATGTATACATTAGATTAAATTTACTATAATGATCTTAAAAATATAAAATTATCACAATTTGTGTTGAGTTCCCATTATTAAAAAATTATTGAATGTGACTTTAAGCCTATTACTATGGATTCCTTGTACATATACCCTCTTTAAATTCATTTTCTTAGTGGATAATAGAAATATTAGTTTTATCTAACAAAGTCCACAGTTATTAGACCTTCTATTATAAACATCCAAATAATTTTATGTTTTAGACCAATGTTTATTGAAATTAAATTATATTTATTTATAATGCTCAAAACAATTATTTTTAGACTACTATAATGTTTTACAACAAAAAATATTAGTATATTACATAGTGATAGATAAAATAATTGATATGTATTCCATTCCATATATTATATAGTTTTTAATAAAGAAAGAATATCCAAATATACTACAAATTCTATTAATTTATTCTCTTTCACAGATAACCAATTGAATACTTTGGATTAACTCTTAAATACCCAACCAATCATAGAATAATTACCCTTAATATATTAAATCCTTTTTCTCTCAAAACCATCAAAAAACATGGGTTTCTACAATAGCATAAATACTAACCCATAATACCCTTTAAAAATTTGAGTCCTCTTTCTAATCCATATGATTTTTCATAAATAAGAATACTAAATTTTTTCTTAACATTCTAACAAAAGTTAAAATACAAGGTCTTAAAATATTCAAATCATACTTTAGATTCAGTACAACCCTTGAATATTCATGTTGAATTACTTCCCTACAAGGAATAATCAAAACAACAAAATCATTGGATAAAATTACATCATTAAATTTATCATCAAATTTTATATATTCTATTTTAAAATTATATAGGGACCATATAGGTATGTAAACATTATTTAATTTTTAGGTCCTATGAATCCATTTGATTTTTCCACATATAATCTCCCCTGTAATTTACCATTTTTTATTTATATTTAAACATCCATTTACTAACTAATTAATTGATATATATTATCTAAGTTGATATTTATAATAATGAAATCCTTACTATTCAGTGAAGAAAATATACCCAAATACAGGATTCTATCCATTGGTTCAAAATAATGTAAATATGAAAAGAATAGGATGAATCATGGTCTACTGGTTTCTCTGAATGACCCGCTTTAATTATATTCTCTAATTATTAATAAAAACACCTATATAATTCTTGATACATATGAATTTATATATTATCCAAAGCGAGATACTATAAATTTTTGCAAGGATAAAATTTATATGGAAAATCCAAGTAACCTATAATAATGATGTTTTGAGGTAGAATAATCTCAAAAAATATTTATTGTTTCATTAAAATTTAGTGTTGTCATTTTAACCCTATAGGTCTACAACCATAAAAAATTTGAGAACTCACTACTCTCAATCACTTAGAAATAGTATTATTCATCTAATAAGAGAAGTGTCTATAATCATCAACCATGTATTAGATTACAATTTCAATGATGTATCAATAATCCCCTCCTTTATGAATGTTATGAAATTAATTAATCATATATAAACATAGACATATGGATCTTCACATATTTTCATATTTGTATTTCTATAATAGATATAGGATTTCATGTCTTAAAATCCACAACACAATTTTTCTTATTATATATAATTATCTATCATCAATAATAAGAAAATCTCAAGGTTACCCTTAAAATTTATCATCATTTTTATAAAATTATGATGGGAAGATGATTCAATAATATTTATTCTATTTTGACTAAACCATAAAAATTCATGTCATAAAAAATCCCTAAATTCAGTTAATGCTGAATCATAAATATTCTCATTAACTTGAAACAATTATTTATATCCATAATAAAAAAATGTCTCCTTTATTCACTGGAAAACACCATTTCATGCTATATTCAATTTTGACATGACCACGATGTGATCGCCTCACTAATTGTGGAAATCCATTTACCTCCATTTATCAAGGATCATACTCATATATTCATAAAATTGAAAAGTAATATGAAATAACTATTACACAATCCTTCACAATTCAAACTACTTTCCCCACCACAAACAACATATTCTTGGTAGAGCAATGGACAGTAAATCTAACATTTACCCCATAGGTTCATACCTATAACTATTTAATTCCCATCATATATATATAAAAATATATTCTCATCTTACATGGTGGAATATTCACATTATGAATTTTTGTTCACAATACCCACCTCCAGAATGGCTAAATATAACATATATTTATTATGGTGAAACACCACACATTGTGGTATGATTTATTGTTAGTAAATATTCTCTATGTTTTTGTAATTCTTATGTATCCAAAAATTCAATCTATAATGGGATTTTAATAAATCAACCATAGATTTATTATGAAATGAATTGATTACTCCTAGAGAAATCATTATTCCATTAACAAAAAATTAATCTAATGTGAAACTTATTGAACTGTGATTCAAGATGTTGTGGAATGATCTATGCACTATTGAATACACTTTGCAAGTTTATATATATTATCATAATTTTAATTATATAACTTCTTGAATAAAATTGGTTTTATCTATAATATATATATCAACAAAATACCAATAATAATAATAAAACCCCCATATTGTTTTTTAAACTCTTAAATTCATTCCACATATATTTTTCTAAATCCATTATCCCCAATCATCCTTATAAACTGAATCTAATATTCTTCATAGAGTTTTTGAATGATTCATTAAGAATATACACTAATTTTAAATAAGTCAAGATAATTGTGAGAACCATAAGTTTAATAAATTGTTTATCATAAAACCACTCCATGATCTCTATGTTCTGAAAAACATAACAACCAAATATCTCAACTATAATTCAAATCATAAAATTCACTATCTCTCTATATTTTAAAAATTAGATAAATCACCTTTATCAATGAGAGAGTAGAATTATAGCCATCTATAAAATCCTCAAATCATATACAACATTCCCTCTTATGAATAACCCCAAAGATAATTTCTTTGAATGTTAAGATGAAATTGTTATAAATTTAATAAATTAATTGATGAGAGAAATAAAATATTTCCATAAATATCCTACTTGGAAGAGGATTGGGGCCCTTATTTAAACCATTTAGTTGAATAGAGATGGATAAACTCCAAGATAATACTTATTCCATTAAAAACCATCCTAAGTAATTCTTCTAACATATCATAGAAATGATTAAAGAAAATAAAAGCATTATTGTTTTAGGGTTTCATTGGTACATTGTGGTTGAAAAAGTTAAAAACATAATTATAGGGCATATACCCATCATGTATAATAAATCTACAATAATTTCTTACATTGTATTAGATTAACCTTATTTATATCATTATCCCATGAAAACTTTATATAGGTAGAAATCATTATTATAATCCCCTATGAACACACCATTATAAATATTTTCAGTACCTCATTAGAATATTTAGATTATGAAATAATGGATTCGTCATACTTATGTCACTAATAAAGTAATGGAAACCATTATTTCTCTATTGAAGGTCATATAAAACACAAACCTCATAAATATTACAAATTTATTTCAATGAGAATCATTTGACCCTCAAAAAAATTTCATTCACATAAATAAGAAATTAAATTATTCTAATGTGATTATTCTTTAGTATAAATTATGATAAACTCAATCTCACTAGAAATTAAGCCTTCTCATGTGTTTATCATGCCTTGAATACCAAACTATATATTCTTTATTTAACTTTTAAAACTAATTCTTTAATTAACACACTATGTTATAACCATCATAAATGATAATATTATTAGACTCTATAGTTTAGTTAGAAAAAACCCATTGGTGAATTTTTTTAGATTATTTTTTTTTTGAAAATTATATTGATGGAATTAAAAATGAACTTATGAAGTAATATAAAGTACTCATGGGGTTTTGGAAGGAAATGGGAGAAGAATTAGTTAATCATTATATGTAATCAAAAACATGTCATGAAATTCAAGGTTCCATTATGAGGAATGTTGTTACAAAAAAATACATTGAGTTCCCTATATACATAACATTAATTTCGATAATATATAAGATTTACCAAAAATTATAAGGTGTAATTTTTTTTATATTTGATAGGAACATATATCAGTTCATGAAAAACTTTTTTGTGCATTGAAATATCTATATTAATTTATTTTATTAAGAAGGTAAATATCATGTTTATAAGATCATATTGCGGAGAGAACAAAGTGAGAATTATAAAATGGGTTTTTTATGATTGTTTTCAATCATGATGTTGGATCTAATTTCAGTCTATGGTGTTATTATATGGAATATTCTCTATTAGATAGGTGTAGTGAATATGTAAGAATATTTTCATTGGTGAAAAAGTATAGGGATATGTAAGAGATGTCCATGTCTTCAGTGATGTTTACATCATGAAAATCAGTCCATGAGAGTTAATATTATTGGATTCTATGTGACCATTCAAAGATATTGAGATTCAATTTGTGGGGTTATAGTCAAACAATATTCTTAGTTTTCCATCATAACATGTATTTAAGTTCAATACATGAAATTTAGAAATTACAATTTACATAATTTAGTGAAGAGTTTCACTCTATGGAGAATCATTAGTTTAAGCTCATGTTTTTGGAGTAAATTTAATTGATTTTATAATAATAATTTTCACATATCAAAGGATTAATCTCAATATCTATCTATATTCAAATATATTATCCTTTTGGGGGAAGACATAAGAGTTGTGCTGGTGATATTTACACAATTTTCATGATGGTTACTATATTATTCCTTCTAAATTAATTAATGTGAGTTTGGGATCAATGATGATAGAATCCTTGAGACACTAAAAATATATAATATAAATATTTATCCTAAATAAAATAGAATGTGAATTATTTATTTGATATAGATTTTGATATATAGATTAGTAATTTAATACTTTTATTAAAAATTATAAAAGATGATACATCTAAGAGGTTATCTTTATGGTGGTTCATAAAGATCATCAATATTTATAAAACTGAATTTTATTGACACACTATTACATGTTTAAACTAAATATTTATTAATAGAGACCTATATAAATCTTGGATAGGCTATGAGATGCCAACAAGGATGGGGGTAGTGAATTTTTAGTTCTGTGATAGTTTTAAATTCAGAGGGTATTTGCAGCCATCAAAAAATATAAAAAACAACATTTGACATTTGTTTTTCATGATCTTGATATTATGTCTATTTTATGCCCTTTTGATTTTCCACGATTTATTGGAATAATTAAAATTAAATTTATTCATCTGGTATTTTCTTTATTTCATTACAAAAACTTTGAGGGAAAGGTATTTTCCAAATATAATTTAAATTAGATCATTAGAGAAATCCATTTATACTATATTTATAGATCTTGATTCACTCCCCCTCATGCAATTTACCTTTCCTATGACCAACAATTGATAATAAAAAATTTATTTGGTGACATTCCACTCTCTGATAAAGGTAAAAACCAATTAATCACAATTTGATTTTTCTATTTTATGGAATATCGTAATATTTATAAATTATTTAGATACATAACTATATAGAATCCTTGGATATGATTATATAAATAGCTACCATAAATGTGATCATGAATAGAATATAGAGTATAATATTATTGTTGAATGATTGATCGGAGGTTGATGCCGAAGCCATTGTAATCAATATATTGGGGGGGAATTTTCTACTATAATATAAGTAACTTTTGTGTCATATAAATCCTCACGTGAAATAACAAAAAAATCACAATATATTTAATGTATATTATAAGATATCTGAAGTGAATTTATAGGTGATTTATAAAAGTTTGAGTATTTCATGATGCAGCCAATTGATTCATTTGATACAGTATTCAATTTGGAAAATATAATTGTAGAAGACATGAATAGATTATGTGAAAGTCTAAATTATGTGAAAATACTGAAGTTGGTATGGATAATATTAGAACTATATTTTTTTTCTTAATATCAATTATAAATAACCAAGTTATAAAATGTTAGATAGTATTAATGCTAAATTAATTTCAGAAGAGAATGGAAAAATGAAAATGTTTCCTTAAAATATGATAATTCCACAGAAGTGGCATTCACAGAGATATAGAAACTGATAGTGAAAGAAGATTCTGAATAAAGGTATACTGATGAGTTGATTTCATTTCATTAATGAAACCTTAATTGGGAAAAAAATATTTAATGTAAATCTTCATATTAATTTCATTTGATGTGTTAAAGTTATTAATATCAATATAATTTGTCTAAAATGTTAAAATATGAAATAAAAGTCACAAAATCCATAAAAAAATCATAAAATGATGTGAAAAGTAAGAGGATTTCATAATATACGTTATACAAAAAATAAGAATATGTTTGCAGAAGAATATATATTATTGAAAGAAATTGAAAAATATATGTTGATAACATCAATTCCCTTAGTGAGAAATTTCTTCTTGTTATCATATAAAAACAACAATAAGTGGGAATATATGATGATGTCACTAATTTAAAGGTAATGTCAAACATCAAGGATGATCTAGAAGTTTATCATGATTATTTTATTTTGATATATAGAATAAATATATTTGATAGAGTAGTATGTGATTAAAAACTATTAATGTTTAAATAAGAGGTAGAAATAAAAATTCACTCTAGATATAGAATGCATTAATAATTAAAATATATAAACTTATGAAACATTGATATGTTATAATATCAAAATTGAATAGTTTTCCCTGATTATTAATGGATTGAATAATTTCATGAAGGACAATTTCAAAATAATGGATGATAGTGAAGCCAAAACTGGGATGATGTGATAAAATCATGATGATCAATATTTAATTATAAAACATGTAATGACATTGGGATATTTTAGTGTACGATATTACAAAACAAATATATAGGATTAAATAGATTCATTAGTAATGTTTAATAACTTCTTATATGTATATTGTGTAATATATAATGTTAAATATATTGAGGGGAATGATTATTAGAAAAAATCAATGCAATATAATGTGAAACAAAAATAAAAAACCCATAAGAATAATGATTTTTTTGGTTTACAAAATAACAAAAATCACACAAGTGGAGGAGTTATGTCATTAAATAATACACCCTAAAATTTTGGTTATTATTGTGGAAATTGAGGTATAAAAAATATGTGTATTCAATAAAAAATATTTCAGGTATCTTTTGAAAAAATTGTTGATAACATATTGATACACCTGTTATGTTTTAAACAGTTGTTGTATTTTTTTATGTTTATTGACACAAATCCATAAATATAAAAACTATTGTCTTTATTATAAAATAATTCATGTTATATTTCATTAAAGTACACTTAATACAACCCAACAGATCTAAAATTCCAGTGTATTTTTTAATTAGGTACATTACATAAAAACTTTTATTATGGGATAAAAAAATTATTGAACATTTACTTGAGATGATCATAATAATCCAATGATGTTAAAAAATTTTGGGATAACCAACGAACAAACATAAAAAAGGGGTGAGGTATAAAGCCCAGTAAGGGAATAAACAAGGCATAACATGAAGAAGAAATTACATGTTAGAAAATTGGCATATTAATGGCGTATAAAAAGGTTATAAATCATAAAAATTAACAATGAGACATGACATAGTATGGAAATAAAAAAGACAACATGGGAAATGTGGTAACAACATAAAACATTAAATCATAATCCTTGTTCAAGGATAAACCTACCAATACATAAAGGATTAAAAATTCTCATAAATAAATGACCTTCACTCCCAATCCCAATATGATGTATCGTGATACTAATAATTACCCAATCCATTGGAGCGCTACCTGGGTGAACACATCAAATTCATTTCATTTACATGCTTAAATATGACACATAGATCTTTCAACATGGTTCCATTCATTAATATAATTTATTCCGTCATTATAGAGTTTGGAAAACATATAATTATGTCCTAAATCAATAAGTATATATTCACAAAGGTGAATACACTTGAAAAACAAATTGGTATGGTATTCACTACATAGTAGTTTTTCCATGGAAAATCATGTTGAAATTTCTCCAACATGATGGTGTTACATAAGAATTCATAAAAATGGTTAATGATAGTGAAAATATAACTATAATAATTTAAAAATTAAATTAGAATTAATATATAAATTTAATTACATTTCCTAATATTGGTAAATAGAAATAAAATGCAGAACATTATAAATAATATTTAATAAAGAAGGTATGGTGAGGATCCCTTATAGAATTTTGGTATAGTAATGGCTTGGGTAAGGGTCTAATTGGGGGAGGATAAGTGATCACTAATTCAGAGTAAATGAAATGAATTGTACTAGAACAAATAAAATTAATGAAAATACACGCATTTGAAATTACAAGAACAAATTTCTAAGAAGTTTCTTGAATTTGAATAGAGGAGTGATAAATGAGGATCCCATAATTGATCGTGTGACTCTAAAGTCATGGAAATAACTTCTTGAGAGCTTTGAGGAAACATAGAAGGAATATGTTGGGTGGAGGTAATAATATGTAGGATATCCAAGGAGTTTTATTGTAGAAAAATTAGATATTGGGTGGGTTTATAAAATAAAAGTGGGGATTTTCCAATTATTTAGCTTTGGACTGTACAAAATAAAATATTCAAAACCAATAATAAAACCATGGATTATTCACATGTTTTTTTACAAATGGGAGTGGTGTGAATTATTTTATATGGATAAGGTATGAAACTATTAAAATATTACCATTGTTTATGTGGAGGTGACTCACACTATAAATGAAAAGATTTTAAAATATTAAAATATATCGAATGTTTTGGAGGATTAACAAAGAATATAAAAAGTAAATAAAATAAACATAAAAATAAATTATTTTTAATGAAAAATATATGTGGTCAGGTATCCCATTTTTATTACTTATTACATCACATTTAGGTCATTATGTTGTCATAAAACAAAAAGCATATTTATACGGTTTTTAGTTTTAACCTGAAAATTCCACTATATCGAAAAATAGGAAACATTTACCATTTAATAAACTCTATATCAGGATTCCAAATATAATATTGATTTTATCTAAATATGTTTATAATTATATTAATTTTAACTTTTAAAATAATGATGAAATTTATTGAAAATATGGGATTCCGACAATAGCAGTTTTTGAATGCTAATACAAAATAATTTTTACCTTATATAAATTATATGAACATTTATATTTTAAAAAATTATTTTAAAAATTTATTTTAAAATAAAATTTAATTAAAATAATTTTTATTTCAAAAATCAATTATTTCATAAATTCATTAAGTTCTTATATTAAACAAAAATACAATGTATGTTTTATTGTGTCAAAATAAAAATTACTTATAATATAATAATAATAGGAATAAAACATATTCATTATTCTATAAAAAATAAATTGCATTATCATATTTATATGGGATTAATACATATATATTTAATAAAACATCAAACAGCCTAAGATTAAGGTTCATGATGATGGGACATTTAGGGGGCAGTTCGGCGAACATGGTTTGGTATGTGATCTTGATGAACTTGAAATTCTCCCGTAAACAGTTTTTCTCATGCTTATATTGATGGATATAATCTTGGTATTATTAATGTGGTAATCCCGAAAATAATGTCTACCTGAGAGACTCTGATAAATGGGCTTCGGAGGGTTTGTTCCAATTGGTTGAGGCCATCAATTCCTTTGCCTGTGTAAATTGGATTTGTTAAAACCCTGCATTTATACTAATCATTTGATCATTGTTCAATGACTATAATATCAATGGAAAAGATAGTTAATGGTAATTTAATTAAACTTATATATAATAAAAATAAATAAATTAATGTGTTTTATATAACCGTAAAACTTAATAAGGAATTTAATTGAATAAAAAGAGGAATTTTATTTATAATAGTTTAGGTCATTATAATCTTACCCCTTTAGAAATATTTCCCTCAATGGTTTCACCACATAAAAATAGATTAGGGTAACTCTTCTTTATTACCTCATCTAGTTCCCATGTTTTTTCCTCAAACATGTTTTTTCTACACATTTCATTGATGAGGTGAATTATCTTATTTTATAAACTTATTTTTATATGATCTAATATCTTCAATGGAAACTCTTAATAGGAATGGTCATTTACTAATGGTGCAACTATAGATTTAGTACATGTGAGGGGAATTTTATGTATATTCCCAAGAGGGATACATGGAATACATCATGTACTTAATATAGTTTTTGTCAGAGTCTTATTCAATAGGCCACCACTCTGATGTTATTAAGGATTTCAAAGGGCCCAATGTATCTTAGACTAAGATTTCCCTTCTTCCCAAATCACGTCCCTTTCTTCCATGGATATATACATAAGAATACCATGTCTCTAACTTACAAACCTAGTACTTGTTTATGGTTCTCAATGTAGATATTTTATTGACTTTGGGCATCATAGACGTGTTGTTGAATGGTCTCAACCTTCTTCGCCATTTATTCGACCATTTCAGGACCTCAAAGTTTTTCGACCTCAACATCATCACAGCAAGTCGTGGCATGCACCTCTTCCATAAATTAATTCATAGGGGGGCCATTTGGATGCTCCAGTGGAAATTTTTGTTGTAAGAGAACGCAATTAGAGGACGATATTGGTCCCATCCTCCTTTGATGTAAATTTAGAAATATGTCAACATTTTATCACTTTTTTTGGTACTCTATTTATATTTTCCATCAGTTTGAGGGTGATAATTCAAACAGAAGTTCAACTCAGTGTTTAGAGAATTATTTATACTTTTCGAAAAAATGGAGGAGAGTCTTGGACCTCATTCGGATATAATTAATAGTGTTACTCCATTCGGAATCCTAACATCTCTGATATACATTTTTAGATGTTGATCTAGTGAAAATTCCTATAGAATTAAAATTATATGTGTAGTCTTTATAAGATAGTCCCCAATAACCCATATAGAATTGTTTCCTTTGGATGTCTTCAAAGGTCAGGTGAAAAATTCCAGGGTGATTTTTTCCAAACAGAAGATCATATCAGTGTTTAGAGAATTATGTGTACTTTTCCAAAACATGGTGATGAATCTTGGACCTCGTTCGGATATAATTTATAATGTTACTCCATGTGGCATCCTCACATCTCTAATGTACATTTTTGGATGTTGATCTAGTGAAAAATCATATAGAATTGAAATTATGTATGTAGTCTTTATAATATAGTCCACAATAACCCAGATAGAATTGTTTCCTTTGGATGTCTTCAGAGGTCTAGTGAAAAATTCCCTGGTGCTGTTCTCCAATTTCCATGTTTTTATGGGTAATGGATTCATCATACAGATGTGCTTCTTATTTTCGACCATCACTTGATGACATACATGGAACATTTTTGTATACATATTGATTTCTTTATTCATATTGTCCAAATAATAGTGCTCTTTGATATCTCGATATGTCTCTCTATTTCCTAGGTTAATGGAGAATTTCAAACATTGTGCCTTATACCATAGTTCCCTCTTTAACAATAGATTTTATGGAAAAAAGTTTCTTGAGAGAAACCTCACAATTCCATTTTAATTAAAATTGATCTCTAAGTATTTTCATTTTCTTATAGTTTTGACATTCTTCTGAATTCCAATATCATCTTTTTTAAACATCCATTAACATTTTTTGAAGAGACAGTTGAGAAATAATTTTTGGTAGGATTGAGTATCTTCCTTCCTTTATGATCCCATGTCCATCCTATTTAATGCTAAGAATATTGGATCCTTCTTAAATCAGTGATCATTTTATTTATCACTTAGTCTTTACCTATACTTTTTTAATCCAATCCCAGAAATAACCAAACGTTTCCTCTAATACCAGCTATAACAAACATGCTCATTATTTTACATTAATTTTAATTTTATAACATAAACGTATACTTAATAAATCCCAAAATATAGATAAGTATAGTGTCTTTAGAAATTATGTACATTATATGACAACTTATAACTTGGGATACAAAGAAATATTGAACACATCTTGGACATGGTCGTAATATTCCAATGAACTTATAACTGCATGGGATAACTTGGGGAATAACATAACAAAGGGATAAAAAATAAATCCTAGCAAGGGAATAAAAATGAATAAAATGAACAAGAAGAACATTTTAAATTATAATAATTCCAATGGTGCATAAAAATGGTAGGAATCATAAACATGAATAATGATACATGATATATCATGGTAATCATAAAGTAAACATGGGAAATGTGGAGGAAAACATAAAACATTACATCATAAACATATATCAAGGATAAACCTACCAATAACTAATGGATTAAAAGGATCCTAATAAATTAAATTTCACTCATTTCCCCAATATTATATATCGTGTTAGTAAACATTACTAAATGAATTGAATGCTATCTGGGCATTCCTATCATATCCATTTCATTTCCATACTTAAATATGCCACATTAATCATTCCACATAGGTCCATTCATCATTTTAATTTCAAACACCATTAAATAGTGTGGAAAAAATATAAGTACATCCCCAATAAATAAGTATATGTTCTCAAAGGTGAATAAATTTTATAGAATAATGTGTTTGGTGTTCACTATACAATTATTTTTGGCATGGAAAATTGCGAGGAAATTATGGCAGCATGAAATGATTACATAAAAATCCATAAAAATTGTGGATGAGATTAAAAAAGGGGTATCTTATTATTTAAACATAAAATGATAAGTTGTAGGACCATTTAGGGGCATTTATGAACATTAGTAAATAAATATAGAATGCATGCATTCATAAAGAATAATGAATAATGATGATACGTTGATGATCCCTTATGGAATATCAGCATAGTGATGACTTAGGTAAGGGTACAAATGGGGAACAATATATGTCCCCTCATTGAAATAACATAAAATATATATTAATGTAATTATAGAAAATTAATGAAAATATAATAATTTTAAATTACAAGAAATAATGTCATATATGTTTCCTCAGTTTGAAAGGGGAGGAAGATGAGGTCCAGTTACTTGAATGTGTGACTCCAACATTTTGGGAAGGACTTATGGAGAGATTGGGGGAACCGTAGGAGGACACAAGAGAGTGTTGGGTAGTGTATGGTCTTGCTACAAAGTGTTTTAGTGAATATAAATGGGAGCTTGGTTTGGTTTATATTGGAAATGAGGGGAGTCTATATTATTAAGGTTTTGTACTATGCATAATAAAATATCCAAACCACAAACCATATCATGGATTTCTCTAATGGTTTCCACTAAATGGTAATTTTTGCATTATTTTATAATTAGATTTTCCATACATATTAAAATATTACGATTGGCGATGTGAAGATGAGTGAAACTCTTAAAGAAATGATTTCAAAACCTTGAAATATATCATTCATTTTAGAGGATTCACAGGGATTAATAAAATAAATAAAATAAAAATCAAATCAAATTATTTTAACTAAATAAATTTATTTTTTTCCATGGATCCTATTTATATTACATATTACATCCAATTTGGGTCATTATTATGTCTCAAAAGACAAAGTATATTTATACAGTATTCAATTTTTACACAAATATTTAATTGTCTTAGAAAATTTTGAAAATTCACAATTGGATAGTATCAATTTTCTAATTCTAAAAAATAATGTTTCTTTTACCTAAATAATTTTCTATGTTTCCGAATATTTAATTTTAAAATAATGTCCTACATTTATTTAAAATGTTGTGTTTTTACCAATATGAGTTTTCAAACTCAAGTAAAAATTACAGTTGACTTCAAAAAAATTATATTATCATATATATTTGCTAACATTTATTTAATAATAATATTTAATTTATATATTATTTATTTCAAAAATCCTTTTATTCCTAAATTGATTAATTGAATTTAAATATTAACCAAAAATACATTTTTTTCTTTACTATATCAAAATAAAATTCATTTACAAGGAAATGAAAATAAGATAAAATATATTGATTATTTTATAAAAAATAATATAAATACTCACATTTCAATTTTATTGATAATTATTGATTTAATTCAGAAAAAAACTCCCCAGTATTATGGTGTGTGATTGTAAAACCTTTATGGTGTGGTTTAGTGAACATATTTTTGGTCTTGATCTTGATGAGCTTGAACATCATTCATAATATATTTTATTTATGGTTATGTTATTGGATCTCAAATTTGCCTAGGTCAAAGAAAAGCCCTAGAAATTATATCTCCCAAGGAATATCTAATAAATGGGCATTATACGGTATAGTCCAACTAGTTGAGGTCAATACTTCCTTTTTCTATGTCAATTGGATTTGTAAAACCCCAATAATTATACTAATCATGTGGTTACTATTCAACAACAATATTGTCAATGGTAATGATGGATAAATTTAATTTAAATCCAATTGGATATAATACGAAAAATTAATTCATGTGTCTTCTATGACCGTATTACTTAACAATACATTAAATTTAATCATAAGTGGGATTTTATTTATAACAGTTCAGGTCGTTATGATAAATTTCTCATGAAGGGTTAAAAATTTGACCCAAAAGATACATGAAAAAGGAGATCTTATTAAATGAAATCATCATCTATTCAACCTAAAAAAATAATCAATATAAATCATTTCATTATAAGGAATAATTTATAGATGTAAAGGTGTAAAACTCCCATTCACCACTAAAGAAATTTGTGAAAAACATTGTTAAAAAATGATTTCTTCAAAAAGAGAATGACAACAAGGTTTATTTTAAAGCAAGATATCATATTGGATTATGTGTATCCATGATAGCAGATGAAATTCATATATGTTTGGAAAATTAAATGTTTTAATTGGAATCATATAAAAAATGAAAGATTCAATATATTTGAAAATGATACGGGTTTGAATGTGATTATATTTGAGAAATCAGACATTTGAGGTAATTATTTGAGATTCATGACATGGTAAATATTGAAGGGTCTCATGATATCCCCAAACACTCATGTAATTTATCTAAAAAATGTGACACATGTAAAAGAATGGAAATTTATTTATTTTACTTCAAAAATGAAGGATTGTAATTAATATATATTTCTTAGGTCAGAGAATTTTTATGTGTGTGGGACTATATAATAAATATCCTTGGATGAGAAAACGTTTTACAGTATATTTACTGGTTATTACTATAACTTGGAATGTATAATGGAAATTTATCACAAATCCATAGTGTTAATTTATAATACATGTTATTTTAGATTTTAAGAAGAGATAATCATGCTGAAAATTTGATGAAATCCTGAATAATAATTTTATGTAATTTAGAAAAAATCATACTGAATAATATCATGAGAATTACTAGATAAGGATCCAATCTTCAGCTATATGTAATCCTTAATAAAATTGTATTATTTATAGAAGGAACATTACTATAAATAACATGACTTATATAATGCTAATTAAAAAAATTCAATATGATGAATAATGGAAGGAATTATTCTTTAAATAGTTTTATTATTATAATAAATCTTTTTTTATAAAGGGAATATACCTTATTATATGTGTCATGGGAAAAGTAAGATACAAATATAGTTTTTTATTATAATTTTGTGCTTTCTTATATTTAATTAGAAGAACCACAAGTTAATTCTCATGGGGATGGAGTTGTTTCCCTTGTACACTAATAAAATATACAGTATAAAAATTATATAATAAATGACTTGAAAAAATATTTTAAATCCTAGATTTAACTATTGTTGAACGAAAGAACAATTCTCAACCCATGGAGCAATATTAAAAGTAAAAAGTGATTATTTTCCATTAGAATGTGACTTTGAAGATGGAAAACTAGAGGGAGGAAATGAGAATATAAGAAATATAAAATAAGACATTGGTTTTGAAAAAATCACTAAAATTTTGTATTGGTAAAAAATGATTGATCCATTCCGGAAATTAATGGAATAAATAAGGTAAGAAAATAGATATCTCTGGTGAAAAAACAGAAGATGAATAATATAAAAATAACAACTCTATTGTTTTAATTAACATATAAGTGTTTCAAGTAAGCTCCAAGAGTATAATTTTGGTTAAATAAATGCATGATGATCTTGAGAAAATTCAAGGGAATCAAATGTGTTAAATTATCTTAAGTATAGAAGGAAAAATATCTTCAGAACTGAATCATTGTTCAATAAAACCAAATATTGAACAGTGGATTAGAAATATTCATGGTTATTTTATAAGGGTTATTTTTATATTAAATGGATTTATCATGATGAATCATTTTCCCTCATATCTCAATTGGAAGTAATTTTGATATTTAGGATAATTTCAATGAAAAATAACATCAATATGTAATAAATAGATGGAAAAATATGATTATATAAATGAATCCTTGAGGAGAAGGTGTGTATTAGGAAACAAGATGGTTTTCTAAAAAAATTATGATGGTTGAAGAAGTAATTATTTGGAATAACAGAGGCACCAAGTGCTTGGTATTATTGACATGATCAATAAGAGAGAATACATAGATTCGAATGAGGTGTAGTTGATCACTGTCTCTTTTTTAAAATATGTCAAATTTAAAATATCATATCCTATTGGCGGAGAGTTTTAGAATTTTGTTGGTGATATTTACTTTGTTTTCAATATGGTTAATGGATGATTTCCCCATCTTAATTATAGTGATTTATATATAGATGAATATAAAAACCTTAGGATTATATCAGGAAATGATATATATAATTCAATTTAATATCGAAGAAGTAATATCATAATTTATATAAATATAAAGAGTCTTGGAGAAGGATTTCCAATTATGGGATATGACATCAAAACTTAGGTAGATCAAAAAGTTTATATCACTATAGGATTATGGATTTGATTAAAATTAAAGAAACCAAAGTTGATTGATATACCATTATTGATATAAATGTGCTATTAATATTTATAGATCATGGAGAAAGACATAGAGAGGTAGTGTTCTTGGTCTCTTCTTATACAACATAAGAAGCTATTTTTTATTACTATAGTATAAAAAGTAACCTACATCATAGAGGTCATATAATTTATAGGCCAACAAATTTTTTAAAATTGATTATCTTGGTGTGGAATCCTATTCTATAGTGTAATCTATCTTGATGTAAGCCGGCTAGGGTGTGGATGAAAATTACAGTGCAGAACATCTTTTTTTTAGAAAAATGAGCACTAAGGCTCTTGTATTAGTTCAAAAAATATTACACGAGTCAAAAATAGGGTACTTTAAATTCCCCATGGATTAAAAGTGAAAAAAATATCATCAGGAAAGGCAGTTGAGTAAAGACATCTTTCTGGTAGTTACCCCTTTGTTTTCAAGTCCTTAAGAAATATAGTTAGCCTATGTAAAATATTGAGTTATAATATAATTCATGTGAGAGAGTTTCTTCAAGCATTTTGACCATTTGGCAGTCAGCTTCCATGAAATATGTACTTGGCCTCCTCTTAACACATTCACAATAGTTGAGGAGTCACATTCAAACCAAATGGAGCTCCATTCTGTTCCATTCGCAAGGTCAACCACCATGATTATACCCATCATCTTCGCTTCCAATGTAGTTGAATTCCCACAAGGACCATGAAAATATTCTATCACAGTTCTGTTATGGTCGCAGAAGATTGGACCATTTCCCAATGGACATGGGTTACCGATCAAGACCTCAATTGTCTTTCCTTTCATCCAACCAGAGAATGAATAAGTCCAAAATACCCCCACAGTAACATGAGGCTTGGGGAATGTGCTCGGGAGCTGATGCATTATGAGAATTAAGAAGTCAGTGACCATGTTATTGTAAGACTCACATTGCCCGTTGTTTGCATCCTGCACTACCACAAGAAGGAGTCCTCTAGCATGATCAACATTGAGCTGCACCCCATAGTGGATGACAACATTTCTGCTTTGCCAGATGAGCTGTTATAGTTCAACACATGAGTTCTAAGCAGAACCATGATCTGCTTTGAAAGGATAGTACTATGAATATCAGCAATAATAATAGTAACGAATTTTGTGGTCTGTATATTGATTTCAAAAATGTACAGCACAATATTCTATAAGGAAAATGTTGTTTTTTAGCAAAAAAACAAGTGGTTCACATCATCCTAATGTTGGTTTCACAATTCAAATTTGGAGCACAGAGAGATACCAACTCTTTGTAGATTAGCATCTAACATGATCTTGTTCATCATAAGCCTATAGATGATAGTATATCGTGAAGGTATCATCCATTTTTTATTCCATACCACTATCCATTGTGTGTCACCATGAAGAAGATAATTATTATATCTCTTTTACTCAATAAGGTAATTTGGGGATCTCTCCCAGAAAAGAAGATAATCTTGATCTAAGAAATCATAGTTGGCAACAATATAGGTTATGTCATCTTGATCTGAATTCGGGTGCTCTAGTTGGTCCTTAATCTTGATATTCTACTCCAGACCACTATCCTCATTTGTGACCCTATTAATAATGGGTTCACCAGTCCAGTTTTCATACTAGAATATAAAGGAGGAAAGTGCACATTCAACCCATTGGGAATGAATGATGATCTTTTGGAAAACAAGATGGAGTCCAGGCCAAATCGATGACTCTGGGTAATTTTTACATTCAGAGATGATTCTTCCCTTCAATCCTCTTATAAGGAAATATATGTAAAGAGATTGTTTATTAATCAGTTTCCATGTGATTTTTCCCTTCAAGGATTGACTAAAAATATACAGATTCTTTATAACCAGTCCGTCTAGTTTGTAGGGAATGCATCATTGCTTCCATGATGAAGACATGATCTTTATTTCCAAGATAATGCTACTCCATACATTATTTTTCATAATTGTTTCCTGCTTCTTAACGAGAGAAATAGTCTACAGGTACACCATAAATGAGTACAAGAGTTTTAAATCAACCACTTTCTTGAAAAGCCAGGTGCGGCCTGAAATTGAGAGTGATTTACCCATCTAAGAGGCTAGTGTTCTTTTAATTTAATTCATAATTCAAGAAAAATAGGTTGTATGTGTTTTCCCCCAAAATAGAGGAACTCCCAAGTTTAAAGATGACATAGATCCCTCTTTTAAATAAAATTCATCAGTGAGACGGACCTTTCTTAATGCTGAGATGTTCTTATCAAAATAAATAAATTATTTATCCTATTTGACTATTTGGCCAGAGAAGTTTCCATAGTTTTGGCGAGCCTTTCTAAGACTACTAATGTTCCTCCTATCCCCTGAGTAAAAATGACAATTTCATTAGCAAATAATAAATGGAAAGTTCATTGATACCTCATGATTCTCTAAGGATATTTTAGTCTCCCTTATCAACCATATATAGGAGGATTCTAAATAAGTAATCTTTTATAATGGAACAGATAAATGTTGGCAGAGGATCCCCTTGTCTCACCCCTCTTGAGCAACTGATGTATCCCAATGGTGACCCGTTGATGAGGATAGATATATGGTCTGAATCAAGGAGAGCCTTGACCCATTGAATAAATGTCATGTTGATGCCAATATAATGTAAACCCCTGAAAATGAACCCTCAATCCATTATTTCAAAACCTTTTTAAATATCATGCTTTAGGACATTGTATCATCCTTAATTAGTTTTTCTAATGAGGTCTACACACTCTAAGGCAGTGAGAAATCAATCTTAGATATTTCTTCCTTTCACAATTCCAAACGGATTCAAGTTGATAATTGTTTCTGAGACCCTTGAAAGTCTGTTAGCAAGGTTTTTTTTAATCATCTTGTGATGTGTTTTAATATAAGAAACATGTGTCAATTGGACAATCTCACTTTTGTAATTCATCTTTGGAATTAGAGTTATGAACTGAGCATTGAACCCTTAGGGAAAGGTTTCACCCTTGAAAAATTGTTTGACAAATTGACTATCCATATTATGAACAATTTCCAAGTAAGTTTTAATGATGTGATTTGTAATCCTATCTGGTCCCATCGAAATATCCTTGTTGAGCCCGAACACATCCTCTTTCATCTCAATGTCTATTGGAATTAATGTAAGAAAATGATTATCTTCCCTTGCGATCAGATTTGAAATGAGATTTTCCATGAGTAACTCTTTCTTTGGGGGTCCATAGAAAAGATTCATGTAAAATGATGAAATGTGTTTAGATTGTTCTTTTTATTCTTCAAAAATTTGATCTCTATCCTTTAGAAGAGCGAGAGGCTTATTTTCTCTTTGAGCACTTTTAAGGGCGTTAAATAATTTTGTGTTCCTATCCCCATCCTTGAGTTGCTTGATTTTAAAGATATTTTTCTTGATACTATCTCATAGCTTTGTGTGGCTTAGAATCTTGGATGAGACTTTAGCCTCTTGTTCTATATTACCTGGAATATTCATTTGAGTGTTGGATTCTTGGATAATAGGTAGAGAGTATTCCAAACTGTCAATTTCAGAATCCATTGATCTAAACTTGTTCTTACTTCATTATTTCAGCCTTGTTTTGATAATTTTCAGTTTGGATAAAGAGATCAGGGGGTTCTCATAGCTTGTACTCGGGCCCCAAGTATCCCAAATGATCCCTGCATAATCTGGGAGAGAGATTCATGCATTGTTAAATTTGGAAGGAAGTGGAAGATTCTTTTCATTATTGAGAAGACTAATCAAAATGGGATGGTGGTACGAGTTATTCGTGACTATTGTAACACATGAAATTGATTTTCATTCCATAAGGGATGATCCATTTTCAAAGACCCTATCAACTCTTCTGGTGCACATGCCATTAAGATGTTGTCTATACCAGGTGTATTTTTTCCATGTGAGCTTGAATTCATTTAAGTTGTCCACCTCAATGAAATCTCTAAACTCTCTAATCGAGGTAGCATTAGTAATAGGTCAAATCTTTTCATCACCTATATAATGGCATTGAAGTCCCCTATAATCATTCATTGATGTGTTATTTTATTTCAAAGACATATAATATGATCGCAAATAATTCGCTTATCTATGTAGCTATTATGGCCATATATAATTGAGTAAAACATTTTATTTACAGACTCCATCAAGGTGAAAGTGAGAATATTGTCATTTTTAGATCCAATAGCTAGAAAATACACACTTTTGTGGATGAGGAAATAGATTCTATACAGATATTTAGTGGCCCCACTTGCACCCATAATTAATAACCCATTGCTAATAAAAAGGGGGCTCAAATTTTTATAGTGTAATTTTCGTTCAGAAAATCCAATGATTTCAGGTTTGTACCTGCCTATCAGGAGCCCAATGGAACCTTCAGTATCCGTTATGTATAGACCCTAAAAGTTACAAAAGAGAATCATGATGTCTATTTTGTCCAAGGGATGAGATCCCCCTTTTCCTTTTACCTCAATCCTTCACAGTTTTCTTTCCTTCCATGTTGGAATAGGGACCTCATCCTTTGAGTCTATTTGTTGAACCCCACAAAACTATTGGTTCACTACTAGCACATGTACCTGATAAAATATCCTGAACATAGTTTCATAGACTTCCTCCACCTATAAGACCCACTCCTAATCCTGTTTTTTCCCTATCTTGAATCTCCAGATATAGTTCATGCATACACCTGAATACAATCCCTTTCATATCCAGATATTGAAATACTGGATTCAATCTGTTGTTGCTCATTTGCAATGACATCATGTCATTCTTTCCTATATAATGTCTCTGATGAATTATGGGTGAGTTCCATATGGGAATGAATGTAATTTGATATAAGTTTCAATAAAAATTATTTAGCCTACATTGATATCACAACTGAAAAAACATCTTGAGATAAGTCCAAGACTGTGATATCATGCTCATCATGGTAAGTAGTTGGGGTGTTGTTACTGAGGCCCATAGAGGTCCTTGCTAGTTTGGGATTTTGGTTATATTTTGCAGCCAGTGCGGTCCATGATAGGATTTTTTCCCCTGCTTGTGTGATTTTTATTTCATTTGTTTTTCCATGAAAATCAAATTCCCATGTTCCACCAAGCTGTTCTATTTTCCACGTGACACTATTCTCCAAGCCATTGACGAGGGAGTCGGTTCCACCATTTTCTGAAGCACACGATAATTATTCACAATGGTTCCTACCATTTTGCAATGATCACAATGTTTTGTTAGGTTTGGAAATTCCTTATTGATATCTAATTTTTGATCATATGTGTTAAAAAAACAATCTGACCAGAATGAGTTTTTTTTCATATCTATTTCTATCAAAACCCTTGGAAATATACCTAGGTCACCATTTAAGGTGTTATGGTAAATTTTTAGGGGCATTCCAATTCTCGAGGATAGGTTATTAAGAATTCATGGGTGCCAATAAACACATGAAAGACCATGAATCATTGTCCACACATGCGCCATAGAATGTTTCATCTTGTATGGGTTGAAGTTGGCCTCCCATTCTGAGATTCTGATATTTCTATGCATTAGATTTATATTTCCATATTTCTATACTGCATCGATGTCTTTCTGTTTCTCACGTATGATGTGAAAAAATATTTTTCCAATGGGGATTAACCTCCACCTTGAAAACACAAAACAAAGAGAAATTAATTTTTTTTCTCTGTGAAATACTAGGGTTTCGAGCCATTTTCATATGAGGCTTGACCAAGAATAGAAATTTTACACATTTCCATTCTTTTCTTGAGGGCTTTTTGATTAGCTACAACTGTGATGAATCCATCCCTCGAGTATCATGAACCCATATCATGATATATAATAACATTAAATTGTCTTATGGATCCACTAAATTACTCACCAAACCTCCTTATAAGATCAATATTATTATAGAGATATATATTTTCACCAATAATATTTAATATATATGAAACCCCAATCATTAAATATGGATTTCCCTAAATATGTGAACAAAATCTATGGAATGAATATTAATCAATGATTTAGAATACATATTCTTATGCTTATGTTTCTAAACCATTAAATATCTTAAAAAGTAAAAAAATCATAGTACCTTCTTCAACATCATTAATTGGATTGGATAGATCAAAAAAAATTCTACATCTTCTTTATTAAATTTAGAAAATTTTGAAATCAAAGAAATAATTCATTTTTCATAACCATTGAGATAAAATACAACTTATGGATAGTGTTATAAATAATATACCTACTTTTATTTTCTGTTAATACCCTCATAAAATGATATATCAATATGTTCTCTTAATTCATTCTATACAATTTCACATTTCTCCACCTTTCTCATATGTATTTTTAATTTTGGTTTATGCTGCCTTATTTAAAATATTTGTAGTTTACTAATGAAATTACATCAATTAAAACTTATTGAATTCTAATTAACCATTCCCGTATATGTCTATGATATCCAATATTGGTGTAGAAAACAAAATCATTTTATTTACAATTCTATGATATCCCGTCAAATTGAAATGATACATTATGAAATGATACAACCCAAATTATTATATTGAGTGACTATTAAATATTAATTATACACATACACTAGATAGATACACATTTAGTTTCAAATTTATCATGAATATCAACCTAAGTTCCCTACACTCACTTCAATGCTTATTTTTAATTACATCATCTAAATTTTTTTGGATAAAACATCCTTGGATTTTTTGTTAAATTTCTTCAAATTATCATTGAATAATTTTATTTCTCCACCATAATTTTTGAATGTGATTTTTATTATCATGGATTATAGTTATATAATTCATACCTCTAGAAAGCAATTTTCAACAAACCCCTTCTTGAATATTCAATTTATTTAGGATAATAACATTGGTAGTTTTTTCATTATTATTCTTTTTTATCACCTGAATGATATTCTCTTCATGATATTCATAATATTGAATCTCCTCAATCAATATTATCCTGTATTTCTATGATGAGAGTACACCAAGGTGGATATATTCATTTTTCTATCTATTTTTCACACATCCATATCTTTACCATGTATGATTATTGTAACATATCCTCTTTAGAATAACACATTTTGAGATAAATCTTGGATGATATCTGTTGGTGTTGGTGTCCTGGAAACCAACTTATTAGAACATTATGATAAAATACAATTCATTGGATGAATATTAGTAAAATCTTTATCACATAATGATTTCTCTTTTATATTACATAGTATTTGATAATGTTCTAAGAATAGTTGTTTCACTAAAAGTTCATAGCGAATCCTTACTATGATAAGATCCCGGAAAGTTCATGAAAATATTCTTAAATATATGTTATATGGCCAGATGATATCATTTTAAGAAACAACAATGATATAGGATATCAGGGATGGGGACTCATGAAATATTGAGGCACCTTCTCATGGTGTGCACCATTTTTAATTTTAAGGAAGATATTATTATTAAAAGACCCTCTAGTAGGAAATAAAAATTCATATATGTCATTGGATATTTGTATCTATAGAGGTGTGCACTGGTCTATAGAATTTTATATTATGATTAATGGGTTTTATGACATACTCACATAGATGTATTGATGAAAACTATGATGAAAAATGTTCGCAGTGAGGTAGGATATGTGAGGTGCCTCACGAGTAATACTACATCAATGACTAATGAGAGAAAGGATTTTTCAATTATATTAAAGTATATATCTCTGGACCTTTGATGTAAATGATATATCATAACTAAATCCATCTACATGGTGTTCTCTATGAATTTTCAATTTTAGTAATTCAAAGAATGAGAAATCGAGCACATGGGATGCTGGTACTTGCATGCAACACACTTGATTGGAGATATCGATACAAAGGGATTATATTACATGGTAAACATTCAGATGAGGTGACATATTTTTGAGACATCAAATTCTTTCTCTTGGGTGACTTGACCCATTGCTATATAATAATCTTGGACTTTTGGAAATCCCACCAAATGACAACGAGAAAGATTCCTAGAGGGTCACAGACTAAGTTTAGCCACTATATGAGTTAAATAATTTATTATTTAACTTCTTGAATAAACTTTATTCATAGTTTTGATTTAATAATCACTCAAGTATTCCTAATAGCATTTTTTTAATCACTAGTTATTCTTGGAGGAAATATTTTGTATGAAATATTTATTTATTTTAAAATAATGTAGTTATATTTATTTAATAAATATATAGTCATTAGTCAAGGCACAATAACCACTAAAGAGGATTGGATGACCATGTTATGGGTCCGGTGATAAATAATTTTATATATTATTTCCTTAAATACTATTTAAATATAACATACATGTTTATGACATAGACTTCAATGCATTTCTATTATTATTTAACATTGGGTTTCACATGGAATAATAAAATCTGGAATTTCAATTATGATAAATATTTATTTTTACCATGTGAATTAAAATCCATGTAATGTTGTTATTCTCTCTTTTCTAAGGTGTCATTCTAGAAGCTAACTAATGATTGTGTGCACAACATCCATCGATAAAATCTCTCGAGCATAGAGAACTCTTCCCTCTATAAGAACACATTCATGAACAAGAGATATCCTCCTCCACCAGATCAAGGAGAACAATTTTGAAGTGATTATCAAGGTGATCGAAGGTGAACATCACAAGTTCAAGGATATTCCAAGCTATAATAGAGACACTCCTTTGGTGACATCCAAAGATATGTGGTTCACAAGTGGATCGCTATTAAAATATTTGTATCTTTAGATTCTACACCATAATAAAGTTGCAGCTCAGACCTACCGTCAAATGTATCAAGGAAGAAAAAATCAACTTGGAGGTAATTATTTAATTTATGTAAATTAATTATATACAATATATAGCTATCCTTTATTCATGATTCCATGTTCTATCCTTTTCCTTTTAAATTTGATTCAATTCTATGGATACAGAAACTTATCTTCATATTAATCCCGAATTAATCATCGATTATTGAAATTTATAAATTTTGGTAAAAATACATCACGGGCTTCGGATTCTCCTGGAATCTTCATGTCATATCAAATCGGGCCATATTTTATTTTATAATTATTTAAATAATTTGTTAATTATTTATGATTTAATAAAAAATTCAATTCATTTTAAATCATTCTTTTAATTAGAATATCGAGATCCATTCTCCCTATTTCATTTCTCACATATCTAATAAAAATGAATAATTTTTGGATTAAAATTATATCAAAGATCTCTTAATGAGGCACCAATGATTATGTCCGGGTAACATGATAGTACACGCCATGTATTCATAATTTCATGTTGTGTAATATTCGACATATTTCATGTAATCCGGATTACACAAACTATTGTTGTTTTTAACATGCCTGAAGTAATTCAAAAATTACTAAATCTATATGAATTAATGACATCAGTGTAGTTAATTCCTATATCAGGTTTTGACTAACACATATTGGCACATAGTCTTCTAGACTACACGCCCAATGGCCCACTAAACAATGTGATTAGTCCCTTCAGGTCAGGGTCATGTTGTGTATGCAATACAAAACATGCCCAGTTGGTGACCATGAAATGTAGAGTCTACCTGGCATGTGGCCCACTGGATGTGCCATGTAATTGAAATATTTCAGAAGTACACCTCACATTTCATTTCCCTAGGCACATACATTAAATGGATCGTGGGGTGGGTACACACCGTCTAGTCAGATCTACATGTCGTGTACTAGTTTCGGGTTATGAAAATTTAAAAAATTATTATTATATTATGTATTCCTTGATACATTTACCTTTGTGTGAGCATAATTATGGGAAACCACATTTTATAGGTCTTTGACACATATATATATATATATATATATATTCTGTGTGTGTGTGTTTTTCAATAACATTTTTGTAATGATCAAAGATCTACACATCATTTAATAGTTTTATTATAATTATAATACTATGTGCATGTTAAATGTCACAATGAGTAAAGTGTATTTCACGACCCATCCACTGTGGCCTGTGTCGTGACATCCCCATGACCCTCTCCCATAGGCGAGGGGCTAGCGACTAGCACCAAAGGCATAATTCCCTAAAACTAGAAAGGCATTTCCTTTATAACCTATAAACAAACAAACAATCAAGCACATAGATGGACGAAACACCAAGTAAATTATATAAAAAAAGAGTGATAAATGAAAAAGGGGTCATAATACCAGCCCAACTAGAAAGTACAAGTAAAAATGTGATACAATACAACTGAAAGATAAGTTAAGATATCTATTGGATCATCCTCTAGGGTCCTATTTGAAGGGTAGGTATAGTTCACCTCCTCAACACTCCACATCCAACTATCTCCTCCATGTGCCGACTCACCATATGGTCCACCTCCATGTACCATCCAGTCCTGGTATTCTCAGTCTCAGTCAGTGATGTCCGTCTTCTACATCCAACACAACAAGATGCCGGCATAGCCCGTCTAGGGGTGAGTATAACGATACTCAGTAGGTACCCTGATACCCTCAAGGTCTCAAAAAATCCACCAAGGATAATCCACAAAGAATGAAATAAACAGATAATCCTACATAGGTATATGCCCGTACGTATACCTAAGTTATCAAGTGATTTGTCTCAATATTAGGAAAACATAGAAAATCGGACTCAGCTCAACCCATGATATTATATTAGGGGTAGTATCAAGTAACATCCTTAGTCACATTATCGAAACCTCAAATGCTAGAGAAATCCTCCTCTATCGAGTACAGTGGGCCTACCATGACATCAAGCGCACTTCCCACTAACCTTGGACTACTAAGGTACTCCTCCTGTCGAGTAACGTGGATCTTCCATGTCACCATGTGTGCTCACCACCATGGGTATGTCATGTGACAAAGCATGCTCCCCTCGTAGCCAGCTAAGGTACACCTCCTGTCGAGTACCGTGGGTCTGCTGCGACACCAACGTGCTTCCCACTGTTTTTCTGCCGCGAAACCAAGGTTCTCCCCACTGGACTACTTGAGTCCCTCCGAGTTGAAACGGTTAGCAGTAGTTAGCTCTCAGCCAGCTACTAGGCCTCTGAACTATGCTCGCTCGTCTCTTGGAGGATCTGATCCATAAGCTATTGGTAAATAATCCAAATTTCACGAAGTCCTATGAAGATGTATCTCAAAGGTCATCCATGTCATAGGGGTCTCAATGCAAAATATGGTGCGTCAAACGAATGCTTGGTCTGTGAGTTATTATCCATTTAGTCCCAGGGGCCTGGTTGGATTTGTGCACGAACCAACCTGGTCGTTCCCCATCTCAATTCAAAACAGAGTGTAATATACTGAAAGGGACCATCTCGCTCCATGATTTCTAGTGTTGCTGACGGTTCACCAAATGGTCGTCCAGTGCCAATGTTATGGCCAAAATATCGTAAAGGGTTGTAGTGGGCCCGGGTCCGGTTCTACCCGGTCGGACAGACCCGGCCCAGCCCGTGATGTGACCTGGTCTACTAGGAGGTCCAGAAGGTTGCGAGGGATGCGAGGGGCCATATATCCCACATGGGTCATAGGGCAGCTCAGCAACGGGGGTTCCGCGAGGGAGCGGGGTTGGTTTGGTAGGGGTACCGCAAGGGGCGTGGGAGAGTACGGCCGGTACACTAAGGCGGTGCTGGCCGGCTCGGCTGGGGAACCGCAGTGGTGTGGGCCGGATCATTAGGGGAACCAAAGGGTTGTGGTCCGGATCATCCGGGGAGCCGCGAGGGGCACATGACGGTTTGGTCGCGTCGTCGTGAGTTTGTGGGCCGGTTTGGCCTGGAAGGAAGAGCGCACCAAGGGCAGCTCGAGTCGCAGTGGTCGTGGGTGGCGGTGCCATTGCTTTCTTCGCCTTCGTCGTCTTCGTCTCCTTCCTCTATTTTGAGATTAAACCAAAGAAGAACGGTGGAGGGGTCTCACTAAGTTGGTTTTTCCTACACCTCCCACGTTAAGGGTGGTAGAATTTGGCTCAACAAGAAAGAAGAACAATGATCTTCAAATATTACAACCTCTGCAAATGATTCTTTCCCAAACCACAAAAGAAAACAAGAAAAGTTTTATCAAGAAAATAAACCACCTTCCTCATTCGTTGACGTTGGCAGGGGAAGAAGTACAGATGTTGATTCTTCATAGATGTGGATGTTCGACATCAGAATAAGTCCCAAGGAAGAAGGTTGAAGGAGGTCAGAGTTCTTCGTTAGAGGAGCGTTCTTTGATGGGGAGCGTGTTCATTGCTGGAGAACGCATTCTTTGTTGGATAGCCTACTCCTCCAAGTTTTGGTCATCATGCCACTTTACCGGTGCTTCGTCACTTGGTGAAGCTATCACAAATCCTCCTCCCAAGCTCCATATATATAGGAGAGGGGGGAAGGTAGGTTACAATCATGGAATTTATGATAGTTCATTTATTAAGAACCTTCCTAAATTAAAACGACAATGTTACTTAATTTAAAAAGGTGGGAATCCAATTAACTATATTGGCATAATTAAATTTATGTGCCTTGGCACAATTAATGTGGTGGAAGTCAAGAGGATCTTCCACATTAATGAGGGGGGTTTAGAGTTTCTCTCAATTAATGAGGGATTTAATCCCAGGTGGTCCCCACCACCATAACATCTCATGGGCAGTAATGGTTTGGGTGGTCCCCGCCACCATTACCATTCAGGAGAGGCTAAGGTCTGGTGCTCCCCATACCTCAACATTTACATGGATGTTTAGTTCTGGTTTACCCCACCTCCCAACACCCACATGGGTGTTGCAAATAAAAATAAATTGTCACACACTATAATTTATATTTTATTCTTCCACAAAAAACACAAAAACTAACTTTCACTCTCGACCATCTTCCATCAAGGTGAAAGTATACATAAGTGAAAATCAGTGCAGTGAGTTCAACTATGCCCTTGGATTTCAATTCTACGAACCAGTCAAAATCTAGTAAAACATGATCGCACGTTTACTAAACGTACCCGAAATAATGTTCAGAAATTCATTTCGGGCACTCCGGGTCACGGAATCACGCACAGTTATTTTTTGAGGACTCGTAAAATTTCCATATATTTAATAAATTACATGGAAATCCTGGGACGTTATATTCTCCCCAGCTCAAGATTTACGTCATCGTATTCCACAACTCAAACTAAGGGAAAAAGTGGGGGTACTAAGCACACATATAGGCCTCCCGCTCCCATGTGATCTCCTGGAGGTTCCCGTGCTGCCAGCGAATACACACCAAATTTGTTTATGGTGCACTAAGGACCTTCTCCTATAAATTCTAAATCTCTACCAGATCCTTCTTAAAAGTCACCCCATTGTCGACGTCTAGATCTCCATGGTCGATGATGTACTAATGGTCATTCATGTATCTCCTCTGCTAGGATACGTGGTAGACGTCATGCACATGGTGCAATTGAGGTGGAAAAGCTATGCGGTATGCCACCTCGCAAACTCTACTGAGGACCTAAAAAGGTTCGATGAACCTGAGAGATAACATTCCACCTCAGAAAAATCTCAACAAACCTCGTTGAGGTGAGACCATTAGAAAGGCAAAGTCGCCATCCTCAAACTTTAGAGGTCTCTGTCTCTTGTCGGCATATGACTTCGGCCTACTTTTTGTAGACTCCATCCACTCCAGGATGACCTGCACCTTCTCTTTGGTAGCTCGTATCATCTCTGGTCCCATTAGTACTGACTCCCCTGGGACAGTCTAGCAAAAGAGAGATCATTAAGGTCACCCGTATAATGCCTCAAAAGGTTCCATCCCAATGGTTGAGTGATATATGTTATTGTATACAAACTCTACTTAAGGCAACTGATCATCCCAGCAATAACTGAAGTCGAGGACATAAGCATGCCGCATGTCCTCGAGGGTCTGAATGGTCCTCTCAGTCTTTCCATCTGTCAGAGGATGGAATGCTGTTCCCAATCATAGTAGTGTCTTGAAGGCCTCCTATAATCCCTTCCATTGTCAGGAAGTAAAATGTGTATCATGATTGGAGAAACCCGTCGTGGGTACTCCATGTAGCCTCACAATCACCTACACATAGAGGTGTCCCATTCTCTCTACTGAACCCTGCTCTCTGATCAGTAGGAAGTGGGCCGACTGGGTGAGTCAGTCGATTATCACCCAAATTGAGTCATGTCCCCTGGATGTAAATGGAAGTCCTATCACAAAGTACATGGATATCCCATCCCACTTCCACTATGGGACCTCTAAGGGATGAACCAAGACTACTGGTACCTGATGCACCAACTTCACTTGCGGTCAAGTGAGGCATAGAGATACAAACTCTGCAATTTCTTTCTTCATTCTTGGACACTAATGTTTTTTAGAGATCTTGTTACATGTTTGACACTCCTGGTTGTACCACTAGAGGGGATGTGTGAAACTCCCTCAAAGCTTCCTCTAGAAGTGACACTGATACCATGGTTCATCTTCTGAAGAGAATGATGTGCTCCCAACCTTCATAAAATCCATCAGGTGCATATCTTGTGGATATCTGAGCACGTCGTGCCTCGCAGTCAACGTCCCCATGTTGCACCTCCCATACTCACTAAATAAGTGGGGGAGTGACTGTAAGAGACTGAAGTAAAAATGCTCCATCTCTATCCACATAGGACATCTGTTAAGGAGACAGCTACATTGTCACCTCACCTAGCAGTTGTATCCTAGATCTGATGGGCGGGCATTTTACTGTGACTCTTGTGATCACAAGAGTCTCAGTAAAATTCCCGCCCATCAGATTGTGTCACCATATCTCCAAGGCAAAGACCACCGCTGCTTACTCCAGGTCATGGGTAGCGTAGTTGTTCTCATGTTTTCCTAGGTGTCAAGAGCCATATGTGATCAATACTCACCGATATATCAGGACACATTCAATTCTAGTCCCTGATGTGTCGCAATCGACTATGTACCCTACACCTTCCTCTAGAAGCCTCAATATGGGGGCAGTAGTCAGCCTCTGCCCCAACTCCTGAAATCATTGTTGGAATCTCTCCGACAACACAAAGGGTTTCCCCTTCTTCATCAAGGATGATATTGGTGCTGCAACTCTAGTGAAATCTGGAAGAAATCTCTAGTAGTATCCATCCAAACCCAAGAATCTACAAACCTCCGTTGCACTCCTGGGTGGCTCCCAATAAAGTACCACCTCAAACATTTCTAGATCCAATGCAACTCCATCCTCTCAGATGATATGTCCCAGAAAATGAACCTCTCAGATCTAGAACTGGCACATTGAGTGGTTACCATAAATCCGGTGCTCTCAGAGTGTGTCTAGTACTACCTGTAAATGATAGTCATGCTCCTCCCTCGTAGTCGAGTAGATTAGAATGTTGTTGATGAAGACTATGACAAAGAGATCAAGGTATGGCTGAATGATCATGTTCATGAGGCCCATGAACGCAGCTGGAGTGTTTCTTACACCGAATGTCATAACCAAGAACTCGTAATGGCTATACCAACATCTGAAGGTCATCTTCTGCAAATCCTTGACTCACACTCTGAGCTAGTGATAGCCTAATCTGAAGTCCATCTTCGAGAACCACTATGCTCCCTTCAGCTGGTCAAAGAGGTCTTCAATCCTCAGGATTGGGTACTTGTTCTTCAAGGTCACCTGTTTCAGGCAACGATAGTGAACACAAAGCCTCAAGATCCCATCTGACTTCTTGTTGAATAGAATCAGGGATGCCCATTGTGAAACACTGGTCCAGGTGAACCCCTTCCCCTGCAAGTCCTCTAGCTATACCTGAAGCTCAGGATTCTCCGTGAGATCTATCTGATACATTGGAGTAGATATCAGTGTTTTCCCGGGGTACAAGTCAATGGAAATGTCCACCTCTCTATGAGGAGTTAGACCTAGAAACTCATTAGGGAAATCATCCATGTAGTGGTCCACCACTACAGGATAACTCAGACTCCCCACATCAATAACCCTGAGGGTAAGGCTAGCCAACTGATGAGTGATCAGTTGCACACTCCTCTAATAAAGTCCATCATGTGCTAAAAAATATTCCTTCTCACTGATGAAGGTAAACCTGGTCCCATCGGTGCGGACACACCACATTTTCTGCCTAATAAAATCAATCTGATCATCGACTGTAGATAACCTGTCCATAACCAAGATGTTGTCTTAAGGCCTCGAAGCTGCTACTATGAGATAATAGCCTTATCTCTTACCTCATAGAGTAAGCTCACACTACCAGAACTAGTGCGTAATCATCAAATTTTCTCTTGTAGGATTCCTTAGCCATAAGGATTGAGCCAATGACTCTGTCGGAATCTCTGAGCTCCGAATGAGGGAAGTGGAAATAAAAGAATGAATGACACCTATGACTATAAGTACTGCAGCTAAGGTGGAGTATACATATATTTTACCTCATATCATCTCTGAAGCATCGTGGTCATAGGCCATAGCAGCCTAGAGCTAAGCTCTCCCCTATCCACCTACTCCATGCGGTCGGGGTGGACTTTCTGGTGGGGGTGGCAGTAACATCTTGAATTCTCCCCCACAACCAGCTGCATGACCATCTCCTCTACCACATCCGCCTACTCCCTATGGACCACCTCAATCAAATCTATTTCTCTACCTGGCCGGTTCATCGGTCGTCTGCTAATCATTGGAATAGCTGGTCGGACAGGCACTAGCCTTGTGATCCTGCCTGCTACATGTGAAACACTACACGCTCCTGGCATGTCTGTCTCCACTTCAGGTGCCCCACACAATCGATTCTATGTCATGCAGTTGTCCACCTGTTGGTCTGGTCTTCTTAGAACACTATGACATATGTCTGTTTCCAGCTGCAGAATACTCCGCTATGTGATGACTGGTATTGGGTCTCATTGCTGGTGTCTGCTCAGCATGGAAACTCTCCACCAAGAGGGATCTCTCTAACACCCCCTCCTGTGTCGGGATGCTAAGTGAGATCACCAAAGCCATGATCTCCCGCCTGAGTCCCTGATCGAATGTTCGGCCCTGGATTAATGGGTGTCACACCATATCTGTTGAGTAGGGTGATAGGTCTGTGCACCTCGCTGAATACTAAGATAGAATCATGCTTCCCTACTACAGATGATGTAGCTCCTGTATGCGCACCGCACGAAGAGTTTTTGGAACAAACGCTTCCCTAAATAGGCTCTCGAAGTCTTCCCAGAGAAGCGTCACCCCATCGTAGACCTGAAGCATCATGCTCCACCATCTACATACTGTAACCTGTAGAAGGCTGGTGGAAAGGATCACCATGTGATCAGTTGGTGTCCCTAGGAGTCAGAAGACTATCACCACACCCTCCAGCCAATCCTCATCTGCATATGGGTTAGTCTATCTCCTGAACCTGGGTGGCCTCTAGTGATAGAACTCATGCAACGCTCTCAAGCGGCATGCACCCTCTACTGCTGGGGCTGGAGGAATCAGTGGCCTAACGCGGAATGGTACCGTTGTGGCCTCTGCTGATGCATCTACTAGAAGAGGGCCCTACATCAAGGTCTCGTCGCTCAATGGGCTATTAGTGCGTACAACTCTCAGAACAGTATCTGATTGTCTGTGTGGAGGAATCTTGAAAAGAAACAGGTGTTCTATGGTTAAAAGTTATACCTAGTGAACTGAAATGGTGAGATGAATTAAATAAAACATTTGAAAATACAAATGAAATCAGTGTTTCCATACACTAAGTCAGAAATTATAATTTAGGGTCCTGGTGTATGGATACGTCATCTGTCGCTCCAACACCAGTCTTCCTGAACTGAAACCCACAATGACTACACTTAACAATATTGCATCACAAAAAAAAAAGATCAGAGTCCTATGTTCTATGTTAGAACCAACTACTAGGATTCTAATTGGTCACGACCCATCCCCCGGGGCATGTGCTGTGACTACCCCAAGCCCACCTTCCAGAGGCCATGGGCTGGCGACTAGAACCAAAGGCATAATTCCCCAGAATTGGAAAGGCATTGCCATTATAAGCTATAAACACACACACAAGCAAGCACGCAACTAGAAGAAACACCAAGTAAAGCATATAACAAAAGATATATGAAAGAAAAATGGGTGAGAATACTTTCCCAACAAGAAAGTGCAAGTACAACAGTGATACAATAAAACTAAAAGATAATGTACGACAACAACTAGATCGTCCTCTGGGGTTCTTACCTAAAGGGTAGGTACAGATCACATCCTCAGCACTCCACGTCCAACCATCTCCTCTGTGTACCGACTCACTGTTTGTTCCACCTTCAGGTACTATCCAGTCCTGGTACTCTCAGCCTCAGTCAGCATTGTCTATCGTCTGCATCCAACACAATAAGATGCGGGCATAGCCCGCGTATGGGTGAGTATAATGATACTTAGTGGGAACCATGTGTCCCTAAAGGTCTCACAAAATCCACCATGGATAAATTACAAATAATGAAATAAACAGATCACTCTACTTAGGTATATGCCCATACATATACATAAGTTATTAGGCGATCCATCTCAATCAAGAGGAAAACACAAAAAAACTGACTCAACTCAAACCAGAATTTTATTCAATGGGTAGTATCCAGTAACATCCCCAGTCAAATTTTCAAAACCTCGGATGCTAGAAAAATCTTCCTCTATTGAGTACAGTGGGCCTACCATGACACCATATGTGCATCCCACTAACCTTGGACTACTGAGGTACTCCTCCTGTCGGGGACCATGGATCTGCCATTTCACAAAGCACGCTATCCACCATGGGTCCATCACATCACTAAGCATGCTCCCCTCATATCCTGCTGAGGTACTCCTCCTGTCGAGTATCGTGTGTCCACGGTGACACCAAGGTACTCCTCACTGGACAAGTCGAGTCACAGTGAGTTGAAACGGTCAACAGTCATCTGGTCTCATCCAACTAATAGGTCTCCGCACTACACTCGCTCGTCTCTAGGAGGATCCACTCCACGAGCTACTGGTCGATACTCCAACTATCCCTAAGTCCCACAAAGAATTATCTCAAAGGTTGGCCTGGTCATAGGGGTCTCAATTCAATAGATCGTGTGTCAAACAGACGTGTGGTATGTGAGTTATTAGCAATTTAGTTTCGGGGGACCAGTTGGATTCATGATCGATCCAACCTGACCATTCACCATCTCAATCCAAAACATTGTGAAATATACTCAATGGTACCATATCACTCCAAGATTTACAATGCTGCTTACAGTTCTTCAAACAGACATCTGATGACCAAGTTATTGCCAAAAGAGTGTAATGGGTCATAGTGGGCCCGGGTCTGATCCGACCTAGTCGGACCGACCTGGCTCAGGTCGACCCAGCCTGAGCCGCTGGGTCAGGCCCGACCAATGATATGGCATGGCGTGCTGGGAAGTCCGGTAGGCTGTGAGGGCCACGAGGGGCCACGGAGCCCATGTGGGTAACAGGGCGGATCAACTACGGGGATTCTGCGAGGGCACGAGACTGGTTCATCTAGGGTGTTGTAAGGGGAGTGGGACAGTTCGCCTGGGCACTGCGGGGGCATGGTCTAGTTCAGCCGGGGCACCGTGGGGGCACTGGATGGTTCTTCCGGGGCACTGCGCGGGACGTGGGCCAGTTCTATAGGGCACTATGAGGGGTGCAGGACAGTTTGGTTGGGGCACTGCGAGGGGAGAGGGACGGTTCGGCTGGGGCACCGCGGGTGCGCGGGTCGGTTAGGTCAAGTCACCGCGAGGGTGCGGGTCGGTTCATTCGAGGTGCCACAAGGGAGTGTTGGTTCGTCCGGGGCGTCGCGGGGGCGCGGGCCTATTCAGCCGGGGTTTTGTGGGTGTACAGACCGGTTTGGCCGGGGCCCCGCGGGGGCGCGGGCCGGTTCGGCAGGGGCCTCACAGGGGCACGGGCTCGGGGGATCGGGGCGCCGCTGGGGGCACAGGTGGGTTTGGCCGGGGTTCCTCTAGGGAACGGGCCGATTCTTCCAGGAGGGTGGAGCACCACGGGGGCGGCATGGGTTGCGGGTCGTGGCATTGTTGCCTTTGTCGCCTTCGTCGTCTTCGTCACCTTCCTCCATTTCGAAGAGTACACCAAAGAAGAATGGAAAAGGGGTCGAGCCTTGTTGGTTTGGCCCACACCATCCACTTTTAGGGTGGTATCATCTGGCTCAACATCAGAAAAAGGATGAACTATAAATTTTACATCCTCTGCAATGATTCTTTCATAAACTACAAAATAAAACAAGGAAATTATTATCACGAAAATAAACCCCCTTCCTTATTCATTGATGTTGGCGCATGAATATGTACGGGTGTCGATTCACCGTATGTGAGGATGTCCCACGTTGGAATAAGTCCCAAGAAAGAAGGTCGAAGGAGGTTTGTGTTCTCCATTGGAAAAGCATTCTTCGTTCGGGAGCACGTTCTTCATTGGAGAACACATTCTTCTTTGAAGAGAATAATCCGCAAAGTGTTGGGTGTCACGTCACTTTAAATGTGCTTCGTTGCTTGGTGAAGCCATCCCAAATCCTCCTCCCAAGCTCCATATATATATAAGAGAGGGATGGAAGGTACAAATAGTGTAATTTATGATGGTTCATTTATTTGGAACCTTCCTAAATTCCAACGATGTTGTTACTTAATTTAAGAAGGGGGAAATCCAATTAACTAAGTTGGAATAATTAAAGGTATGTGCATTGGCATAATTAATGTGGAGGAAATCAAGAGGCTCCTCCACATTAACGAGGGGGTTGAGAGTTTCTCTCAATTCAAGGGGGTTTATTCCCAGGTGGTCCCCACCAACATAACCTCTCATGGGAGGTTATGGTTCAGGGGGTCCCCACCACCATATCCTCTAATGAGAGGTTATGTTCTGGTGGACCCCACAACTCAACTTCCCAATGGAGGTTTAGTTCTGGTGGACCCCATATCGCAACACCCACATGGGTGTTGCAAATAAAAATAAAGGTTCACACATTCTTATTTTTTATTTTATTCTTTCACGAAAAAACCCAAAAAACTATGTTTCCCCCTCGACCATCTGCCATCAAGTGGTAAGTCTCCTTATATGAAAATTGGCACTATGAGTTCAATGGTGCCCTCAGATTTCAATTCTAAGCACCAGTTCAAAATTTACAAAACCCCGTTCGCACGTTTACTGAACGTACCCGAAATAATGTTCAGAAATTCATTCTGGGAACTCCGGGCCTCGAAATCACACGTCGTCAATTTTCGAAGTCTCTTAAAATTCTGATAAATTTATAAAAAAAATAAATGTAAATTACGAGTCTTTACAGTGTATATATTTAAAAATAAATGATGGGTTGTTTGAGATGGCTATTCATCAGGATTCCTCTAATTTACATTTTATGTACAAGGTTATGGATAAGAATCTTATGGACATTTGAAAAAGGATTAAGATAAAATGAATTGATTAATTTAAGAAAATTATTGATTGATTCGAGCATAATTTATCTTAAAAAGAATGATTAAATAATTGAATTGTGGTTTTTTAAATGAATAATTCTTTGCAGGTATGTGGATGATGATGAGCTAGACCAGTCCATTGTATGTGATTGGTTCCCTTTTAATTTTTTTTGTTAAATTAAAATTGTTGGCATGTGTACCTTCCCTTTATTAATATATAGGGCATGTGTTCCTATAGATTCTTTTTTGTAAACCCCATTTTACCCCTCACAGGCATGTGAGTTAAAATCATATGTAATAGATGAATATCCCATGGTAGTGGAGGTGGTTCAAGTTAGGAGTTGAGGAGAAACCAATTTACGGATATACAATTGTGGAAAGGTGGATAGGTGGAAAGCTATAAACATAAACAATAAATGGTTCGTGGTATTTCCCCCTAGGCCAGGGTTAGTTTATTAACTAGGAGATAAAATAACTAATGGTAAAACTGAGGATCATGCCCTTTATTTATTTTGTTCAGTAGTATGGTCGTTCATAATGGATGATTAATGTTATCACATAATTAATGAACTAACAAGAATAACAGCTGGAACTAAAGAAAAATGGATTATTCATAAACATAATCTAAATATGGTAAATATAAAAGGTGTATACCAATTATTATTAACAAGCATGTGATATGATAATAAGATTTAATTTTTTTGCATAAAGAATAAAATCCCTCGATTAAATATTAAGTTGGTATAACTTACTATTATGTCATTTAGAATCGAACCATTGATCAAAGTATATGACCTACCCTAGTTGGGGTGAATTAAATTATCAATAAATATTAATTTCAGGCTTTGGGTTGACATAACATAGTTTAAATCTGGGGTTGACTGCCCAAGAAGGAATTGGTGCAACTGAAAGGCAATGGTTAACGAAATCCAAAATTAATAAGTTCAGGGTAGGGGAGTCAACTCAAAAGATTAAGGATTTGTGAGTTAATGGAGTTGGAATTTGTAATGAATACCTAAAACCTTTCAAATGGATTGACCATCCGAAGTTAGTGTAATTCTAATGGAAATATAGATCATTGCTGCTAGAATGTCCAAGAAACAGGACATTTTTAAGCCAGTGATGAGGGCTATTGGAATTCGATAAAATGGCCGGAGACTAATATATATTAATTTAATTAATTCTCCATATTTATCACCATAAAGTACAAAAAAATATTTTCATATTATTTTTAGAAACAAAATAAAAAATGGAATCAAACATATCGTTTTTATCCATAATTGTGATGGAAAAAATTATAACCGAAACTAATTTCAACGAGTGATAAAGGAGCCTTTGGGTTATCCTTCTCCATGAGAAGAGTTATTATGTGATGGAAAAGCCTTTACCATTTGCGTATGGAGATGAGGTGAGTAATGAGGAACTATCTTTGTAAGACAAACATATTAATTACTCTAAATGTGTTTAGTGCCTCATGATATCATTTATGACCAATGAGATCTAACAGAAACATGATGAAAGTGGTTCTTATATAATGGTGTCTCTCCATTGGGATCTCTATTACGAGAATGGGAGACATAAGAGATATGATATCTCCAACTCTTTTTTCACTACTAATGTTGGGGAAAATATGCTTGTTAGACCACAAATAGTCATGATTATTGGCTATATTGAGCATCTCAACATCATAGGGATTAAATTTCCATATGAGTTGCATACAAATCATATTATATCATCGCAACCTAAGAACTTATCTAGCTATATTTTGAATTATAATACAAGAAATAATGAGAATATTCTTTCAAAGATTCTCACCCTGATTAACCATGTTTATAAGGACATGGGGAGTGAAAACCACACAACCCTTATGGTGAATAGGAAGATGATGGACAAGGAAAATGACCTTATGGATTATAAACAATCTAAATCCTTTGAGCCCTATCTGTCCAAAAATAAGGAGATCTAGAGGTAGGGAAAGTAAAATGAGGCAGTATGATTTTCATGTGGCAAGTAAGGCCACTTGAAGAGGAACTCCACCAAGAGGCAAGGGGAATCCAAATGTTCATTCGTTATCAAGTGCAATCTTTCTGTTTCTACACATTGTCTATTCGATACATCTTGTGGGGATTACATCTGTATTCAAATGTGTGAACTAATTAGATTTATAAAATATTCTATAGGAGAGGGGGATCTATGAGCTACCAATGGTGCAAGGTTCGCTGTTCTTTCCATTGGTGACTACCACCTCACATTTCTAAATAGAATGATTTTACTTTTTGATGGATGTTATTATGTACCTAGTGTTACCAAGAACATTATATCTATATTGAGTTTAGATACTAATGGATCTATTTTCATGTTTAGAAATAAATGTTGTTATCTTTATAAGGTCACATATTCTATGTTATGGGGAATTTAAATAACGGTTTTAATGTAATAAATTATGAGAACCAAGTGTTGTCAATTTATACCAACCAAGTTCACATGACTCATACAACACTCAGTTGTGTTATCACAATCTCAATTATAAAAACAAGAAGTGTTTGACAAAGATCTATCAATATGGGTTTTTAGACTCATCTGAGATAAAACCACCTTATAATGTCACACTTTAACTCAATAGAAAATTAATAAACCACCATTTTTTGAATAGGTTGAAAGGTCCATAGATCATTTAGGATTGGAAAACACTGGCATATGTAGACCATTTGTAGAAGAAGCTAGAGGTGAGTATTCTTACTTCATAACATTTATCGATGACTTGATTAGATATGGATATATTTACTTAATGAAGTATAAATCAAAGTCCCTTGAGAAATTTGAGGAATTGAAGAATGAAGTATACAATCATGTTTGTAAGAAGGTAAAGAATCTTCAATCAGATCAAGGTAGAGAATATCTTAACCAAGATTTAATCAAACTATTATGACAGTCTAGGTTTCTATCTCAACTCACTCCAACATATACACCACAATGGAATGGTGTTGGTGAAAGGTATAAGCATACCATATTTGACATTGTAAGGTTGATGATGAGTCAAGTAGATCATCCATTATCCTTAAGGGGATATTCATTGCATATTGTGTCATACACATTATGCCAAGTACCCACAAAGGTGGAAAATGGGATTCCCTTTATGTTATGGAGTGGAAAGAAACCCACTTTGTCATATACACATGTATGGGGTGTGAGGAATTTGTTAAGTCTTTCTCAGGAAACAAACATGCATCACATGTCATGAAGTGTTTCATTATAGGGTATCCTAAGGAAACAAAGGGATACTACCTATGCAACCCCTCGAACAATAAAGTGAATGTTTACTGATACGTCATCTTTTTTTGAGAGGGATAAAATCCTCACAAAGGGTAGTGGTAGAAAGATTAACTTCAATGAATTTGATTCTCAAGATACATTGGAGTTGGTATAAGAACAAGTTCCATAGGTCTCTGTGGAATAGGTAGTTCTTGAAACCCAAGTACTACGTAGGAGTATAAGAGATGTAAGGGAACAAGGGAGATATTTTTTCCCTATCACCAAGGATGGAGACTCATTATTGTTCATAAATTATGAACCTATCTCATACAAGGAACAAATAGAGAGCTTAGAAGTTGTAAAATGGATTGAATCTATGAGTTCTAAGATCGATTAAATGTATCCGTACCAAGATTGTGTTGTGGTCGATCAGCTAGTTGATGTAAAACTGTTGGGTGTAAATATGTATTAAAGAATAAATTGGACATTGAAGGTCATGTTAGTACCTATAAAGAAAGGCTAGTGGCTACATGTTTTTTAAAGATAATGGAATTGAGTATGTTGAACCCTTTTCCCCATTTTCAATTTTTAAACCCATAAGAATCATACATTCCATAGCATTTTACCACAACTATGAGATCTGGAAGATGGATTTCAAAACAACATTCCTTAACAAGAACCTTCAAGAAGATGTCTATATGACACAACTTGAAGTATTAGCGACACTAGGTGATGATAATAGAATATTCACACTGCAGAGATAAATTTATTGATTAAAGTGAGAATCCTAGTCATCGAACATTTGATTCGATGAATCCATAAGAGAATTTAGTTTCATTATGAATTAATGTGAACCATGTGTTTATATGCAATTTAATGGGAATGTGGTCGTTATCCTTGTAGTGTATGTTGCTGACATATTTATTATTGGAAATGACATACCAGTCTTTTAGTCTTTCAAGGAATGGTTGAACAAGTGCATCTCCGCGAAGGACATATATGAGGAATCATACATTCTAGGGACCATGTTCCTTGATGATAGATCCAAGATGCTACCTAAACAAAGTCAAAGTACATACATTTACTAGATAATAAAGATATTTGGTATGGAAAATCCATGAGTATATTGGTTCTAGTGTCACATTCTATACATATTTCCAAGAAAAAGTGTCTCCATACACAACATGAGAAAGAGAGTATGAGTAATATTCCATACACTTTGGTGATATGATCTATCATGTATTCCATTTCATGTACCAAACATGATTTTTACTATACCCTAAGCATGGTAACAAGATATCTAGTAGATCCAGGATAACAACATTGGAATAATGTCAAGACTATCCTTATGTATTTGATAAGAACTGAGGATATGTTCCTAGTGTTTGGAGGTGATGGGGAGATTGTCATTAGAGGGTATGATTATGCTAGTTTTTAGATAGATCAAAATGATCTGAAGTCATGATTAGGATATGTTTTATATATTAACAGTGAAGATGTGAGATAGAAGAGTTCAAATCATCTTGTTGGTGTTGATTCTACAACGATATCAGAATATATAGTGGCTTCTGATATAGCCAAGGAATATTTCTAGATTTCTATCGTTTTCAAGAAACATGATTTAGTACCTAACATTAAGGATTCCATTACATTGTACTATGATAATACTATAGTTTTGTCTCTTGAAATGGATCCAATGTGACATCAATGAAGAATGAACATACTCTGAATGTATCACCTATTGATGGATTTATATAAAATGGGGGAATTTTTAATGAGCAGACTGTCAATGAATGAGAATGTGGAAGGCCCCATTGACTGATGGCATATCTTATTAGAAGTATGAATATCATGTAATAGCTAGCTGATAGAAGGTAGGTAGTAGTTGGATCTAGTGAAAGTTGGAGTCTGTTGGAGTTGGTTACCTAGAAACCATCTTCTTTGTACTTTATGATAAACCTGTTTTCATTAGATAAATATTAATAAACTCCTCATCGCAAAATTATTATTCTTATGTGTGACATAGTTTGTGATAATGACCTAAAAATAGTTGTAACACTAAAATTTCATAGAGGATCCCTGCTATGATGAGAACCTAGAGGTGCATTGGAATTATTATTGATTATATGTTTTATCCCCAGAGGATATTATTTGAAAAGACATAAATGTTATAGGATATTAGGGGTGGGGACTCATGAATCATTGAGGCACCTTCTCATAGTGTGCACGCTTGGTAATATCTAGGAGGATATTCGGAAAATAAGACCCGCTAATAGAAAATCCACATTCTTAAGTGTCACTGGATGTTCCTATTTATGAAGGAGTGTATTGGTACTTATACTTTAAGATTATTATAAATGGGTATTATGACTCTCTCGCTTAGATGCATTGATAAAAGCTGTGATGATAGATTTTCACGGCGAGGTAGGATATTTTGGTTGTGTCATAAGTAATACAACATTAATGAATAATGTGAGATATGATTTTTCACTTCTACATAAGTTGATATATCATGCCCTTTGATGGAAATTATATAGCCTAAATAAATCTACGTCCATGGTGTTCTCTAGGAAATCTCAATTCTAAGAAGTCAAAAAATGGGAAACCGAGTACATCGGTTGATTGAACTTTCAATAATACTTCTTGATTGGAGATATTAGGACAAAGGAATTATATTACACAGTAAGAATTCACATGAGGTGACATGTCCTTGAAACATAAACTTCTTTCTCATGGGTGCCTGGACCGACTACTAGACAGTAATCTTAGTCATTAGTCTATCCCTCCTAATGGTAATGAGAAATAGTCCTAGTGGGTTACAAACTAAGTCTATCCAATATCTTAGTTAAATAATTTATTATTTGACATCTTGAATAAATTTTATTCCCAGTTGTGGATTAAAAATTATTCATGTATACCTGATCACATTTATTATGTCACTAGTTAATTGAGAAAATATATTTCGAATGGAATATATATTTGTTGGAGAATAATTAAGTTACATTAATTTAGTAAATAAATAGTCATTATTTAAGGGCCAATAAATATTAAGGTGGATTAACAAACCATTTTATTAGTCCAGTGATAAATAATATTAAATATTATTTAGATAAATAATATTTACATATAATGTGTGCGATACCTATTAATATTTGACCTGGGATTTCACATGTAATAATAAAATAGGTAATGAAACTTGTGATAATTAAGTATTTTTACATGGGAAATTAAATTCCCTATTATGTTATTATTCTCTAATTATCCAAGGGGTTATTCTACCAGATAATCAATGGTTGTGTGTAAAACATCCATAGAGAAAAGATCTCAAGACAAGAGAATTATTCCTTCTCTAAGAATACTCCCAAGAATGAGAGGGATCATCCACCACTGGATATAGGAGAAAAATTAGGAATCCATTCTCAAGGTGATCAAAGGCAGACAACGCAAGTGCAAGGATCGTCCGTAGTAGCACCTAGAGACTCCTTCGGTGATGTCTAGAGATATGTGGAGCATGTGTGGATCACCACTAGAGTATTATTATCCTTGTATTATACATTACAACGAAGTTTCACCTTAGACCCATTGTCGAATGCATAAATGATTAAAAAATCACCTTGGAAGGAATTATTTATTTTAATTATATTAATTAGAAACAAAATAATCGGATCCTCTCTTCTCGGTTTTGGGTTCTCTCCTTTGTCTATTGTCCTCATTAGAATAAGAACCTATTAGATCAATCAAGGATGATATCCTTGTCATCATATTTTATTATTTTGACACCACATACTTAAAATTCATCCAGTATTATTTTCCAACATATTTCAATTTTAATGTCAAATGTGAAAAAATGATATGATGGTGACTTCTTCAAAATTCATTTCCCTATTTCCCCCTAGGAATATGATATGCCTTCAATTACATACATTGTATGTGAAAATAAATTTTGTATGTGAATTGGGATTGAGGTGTATGTTAATATTCATCAATTTGAAAAACAATTTTGAGAGGTTTTTCTCAACCACATTTCATTATTTTTTATTCTTCAAAATTTTATTATTAGATAAATTTTTTTGTTTTGGAGAATCGATCTCTTCACATCCACTTTTTCCTTATATTAGATATAATCCTTCTTTCTAATTGTCACTTGAATTATTTTTAACCATTGTTCTTATGTTGTTAATATGGTTATAAAATACTTGGAGTTGTGTCCATTATCTTTCATCTCCCAACTATAACTTCTCTAACATAACAGTTTTCATTTTTCTCCAACCTCTCATAAAATTAAGAATATTCATTTGGAATAATATCCTTTCCCTTTTCACCAATCCCTTCTTAGGATTGATAAAATCTCCATTATTTATCTGAATATTGTGGATAATTTTTTAGATAATCATAGGAATCATGTATATCCATCGTGGAATCTCTATAAGTAAACATTCGAGTTATTTTACCTTTTTAAATATTTAACATCTTGGAAATATTATTTGTCCTATTTTAAATATAATTTTTTTCAGATTGTTGTCTAAAGATCTTTTACCCATATTCTTAAACATATTTTTATATTTTTTTACAAGGTTATCAAAAACAATTCGTAGGGGTGACACTTAATTTTTCACAAGTGTTATTCTCTACATAAATAAAAATTATAGATGTTATGTTATTCATGATTTACTTATTTGAAAAAAAATTCTTGAAAAGATCACAATAATTGTCAAGTAGATTAAATTTATTCGAGTTTGATAGATTATTCATCATATGTGGATATTTTTTCCTTTTCCATGATTATTATCTTCAAAATATGATTTCTTTGTGATAATAAATTTTAAATATTATACCAATAATACCTATAAAAATTATAAAATATATTTCACCACCAACAGTTCCCAACTATTATATTTCCTCTCTCCTTTAGTAAATGCTACCCATATTTTATCAAATTCATTAGTATATTGTTTTTGGGATTATTTCAATACTAGTTTATCTTCAAATGGAGAACCACCACCCCCACATAATTTGTTTCGACCATTGTCATGATTGTAGACTCCTTTTCATTTGTCCCCAAATATAATTGTTTGTAATTTATATTTAATCCATATCTTTTTATAGAGATGGATTAAAAAACACTACATTAATATATGGATAGTTTCTCCTAGATACATGAAAAAAATATTAAAACATTATAAGATATTTTAGTCATATAAATGTGGTTCTTTGAAAAAATAAACCCCCTTATAAATATTTTTGGTGGTGGCTAATTTTTCCTCCAATTTTTGATGACTCAACATGTGGAAGTTCAATATTTTATATTGTATTCATCAATTACTAAAACATATTTTTTGGTGTATTATTATGATTAACATTGAATTTATACTTTTTATCATAATCCATCGTCATTATTCATAATTTTTTGTCCTTCATTATAATATTTTCTTGAATCATTTTACTATTATAAATTTTTATTTATTAATTTAATATAAACTTTTTCTCTTTTAATATAAATTTTGTATTTTAGAATTTATTCTAATTAATGGTTCTTCTTTAAAAACTCTATATTTTTCTTATAATTTTCTCAAATTGTGTTGAGCCACTCATATTAAAATAACTGGAATCTCCCTTTTTTATCATCATAATAATCATTTTTGATAGTAACATATTTGGAATGATTAATTGAAGTTAGTAATATTTCTATTAAAGGATCCTACAAGTTATTTTTATCATATCCATTCTAGATGATTTCTATAAACATGATTAATAAAATCCCATAGATAATAGAAACTAATTCATTGGGAAAAGTATACAACATTCCATTTTAACATTATATGGATATATTTATTGACTTTTTATCACACCCACTTTAATGTTCTTCTTGTGTAATTATTTTTGAAAAGTATTCAAATATATTAGTATCACTAAAATATTTTTATACCTTTATGGTAGTGATAAAAACTATATCATATATATTATGTTTATCCACATGTTCTTTCCCTTCCAAGATAGATCTATCTTCCATTATTATATCACTTAAAATTTGTCCTTATTTTGAAAAGATCAATATCATCCCCTTTTTCTTCATCACAAGTTTTTTCTTGTCCATAAAAATAATTGTTGAAACTATATTCTGATCTATCATAGAATGAAAATCTCAAAAACTTCACTTTATTAAAATATTTGAAAGAAAAATAAAATATTTTAAGTGAATAATATTAAATAATAGAATCCCCAAAATGATAACTTATCCTTTTGATATTATTTTGGGGGGCAGATTAGGATAGAAAGGACACTGATTGGGGGGAATTAGTGTCTGTAAATCTTGATATAATTAAAACTCTTTAAATTTTATTCCTTATACATTTAACTCCATCACATGTTAAGGAGAACAAATCACTATTATTTAATATCTCCTTGTCTCATTATTATAGTGAAATCAAGCACATACACACTCAAGTAACATGACAATTGAAAATTTTACCCAATTAATTTGTTATTTAATGTTTTTATAGTGAACTAGATTCATCTACGATCACATAACCCACTAGAATATTATTATGAGAAATAAAAATGATGGTATAACCATGATACTCATGTTTTCATGTATACTGACTATGCTTTCATATATGAAATACATATATTCATGACCCACCTTGTAATGATAATCAATTATAGTAAAAAAATGAGATCATCACCACTATAAATCACTTTTAACTACTAACATACTCACTTCCCTTATTCTTATTTTTATTCCTTCACATCCACAATATAATGTAGTGAATTTTTTTAAATTTTATAAAATTGGAGATGAAAAAAACTCTTCTTATTCTCATCAACATAGAATATCTAAATTATTCTTCCTATTATAATTCTTCCCTTTCATTCATTTCCTAAGACTTCTTATGTCTAGGTATTTCTAGAATATAGAACAACTTATTCTACTCAACACTTTTTTTATTTATTCACAGTATAAAATGATAAATTATTTTATTGTATATATTTATTGTTATATATTCATCTCCTTTCAACTTATTTACTCTTAAATTTTGTGAACAATAAGATTACACATGTTTGTGTTATTTAATATTCTATGTCACTGTATAAATAGAAAATCTATATATCTTCATCTCAAATACATATGATTTTATTCAATTATGAATTAGGTATTTGATCTATAATAAAATACTAAAAGGATTTATCCTATATAGTTTAGTATCAAATCCCTTCGATTACATATTTTACGTTTTCTTCATAATTTTGTGTTTAAATAATTATTTCATATCATCCCTCCAATTCCTCTTGTTTGAATTTTAATATCAATTTCAATTTCATAAAACCAATTTTCATGAAAGTATTCTTCAAACTCATTATTTATATATTTTTAAAAATATATCCTCACTATATAATTAAAATTTATAGTTATTTTTGTTAAAATAACTACCAAATAACTCATAAGAACCAAATTCATGACTCCTATTTAAAATGGTCATTTTTTTGAGAAACCTAATTTCCACAAATAGCCTATAATAATGCACTATGAAGTGGTATGTTATACTAAATATTATTATTATAATTATTTGGACACTCAATGGGTTGATATTTTTTTTGAATTGGATTTATTCAAATTTTTAGTGGACCGAAAAACACAATTCAACTCACTTGTGTTATGATCCATACAAAATGGTGTGATATTACATATTTTTTATTTCCTATATAGTGGAAAATTAGTTTTCACATTGACGTTATTAATTATCTAAATCCACGGGATTCTAGCTTATCAGGGATTATGGTATGAACCTTCACACTGTTGTGGGGGTTATAAATTTTTTGTGTACCCCAATCCTTGACTACAAGCCTTATAGATTGGTCTCCTCTTCTATTGTAAAATAAAATCATCTCTCTTATTCATTTAGTGAAAATAGTAATCCACGATATGGCAGTATCTGAATTTCTTGGTCAGAAAACTACAAAAAATTGAGAATTATTGTGTAGAAACCTATTTTGTGTGTTGTTTATCAGAATGATAGATATATGTGGGTTAGACATAAATTATTCCCCATAATAATTTTCCAATAATCTTCTATGGTGAAACATCATGATTTGTGTCAGGGAACACCATTTTATTATTACATTAATCTACTAGTAGAATTAACTCTTATCATCATATAAAATCAATACAAACCATCATAAAAATCCTATGAATTAATCTCAAACCCTTCTTAAATTATATTTACTATCAAATAGAAAAATATATTCACAAAGAATCAACAAAATCAGTGAAGATCCAATATTAAAATCACTTTCCATTCAATATGTGAGGAATATATAAAGAAGGATCATCTTTCATGGATTTAGAAACAATCTTATAAAACCAATGTGTTTAAACAATTAAGTGCCATAGCAAGTAATATAATTCATAGGATTATCTTGAATTTATCCAATAGTCATGGATACATCATACAAACCTCCAATATACATAATAATTACTATATATCCTATATATTAACATAAATAAAATTCTTCATCATGATAATGCATTTAAAAAAGAAAACATACTCAATGTATATCAGTATGTTTCCTCTATATATGGGTGTTTCATCTAGGATTTTCATATAAACAGACCCCTTTTATCCAATTGTTTAAATTTACAACTTATTATTGAAATTTGTGCGGTGATAATTAGAGGAAAGGACCATGTATTTAAAAAATACATCCTTTTTATAATTTTCATGTAAAATATTATATAGAGTGGATTAAGAGTCTATGTCTAGGAATGTATAATCAAAGATGGTCCCTGGGTGTCTGAACACTTAGGTATCAAACCACCTGAGTGTCAGACCACTTGACTTACCTACCACCTAGGTTCCAAGAACATGAGTAGCCACCACTATAGAAATAAGATATTATATTATCTGTTCTCCCTAGTACCATAATATGGCACCTACTCTTTGAAGTCTAATACTATGGAAACCATTTTCCTAAGTTCTATACTAAGGCACAAACCCATGAGGCCCACTTTCTAGAATCCCACCTAATCTTGGCCTACATATTGTAGTGAAACTTCTCTAATACCTATGTATTTGGGAGAAACACAACTTTCAAATCCTACAAGGGAGGAACATTATCCATTCCCCTTTCCATGGAACCAACATCAACTAGGCCTCACACATAGGGGCATATTTTTCACATGAAATCTACCAAGTCACTTAATCAATTAGGCCTCATTCATTCATATAATCACAAACTATTACCCCATTTATAACCTTATCCATATGACCCATCAATAAGGTATAGATATAAAAATAATCAACCCACTATGTGTAAGCCTCAAACCCTCCTAACTTGAAAGGCTACCCAATGAGTCCATCGATCCTTCCCAATCTAGTTACCAGTAAATGGGATGCCAAAATATATATATGAGAATTTTAATAGGATTAATACCCAAAAATATTCTCTTTAGTGAACTCATTTCTGGTCTACTCAGTATTACATATCTATATACTGGCCTGGTGGTGTAATCACCAAAACTTGACTTCACTCAAGTCACTAACCTGGTTTCACACTTCTAGGACTCCCACACAAAATCCCCAAAAAATATTAATTACCTCACTATTTTAGAGACATACATCCATACCAAATAATGTTAAATGACACATTATATTCTTTCCACATGGCCTCAAACCGTGTGACATAAACTACATGGGTTTTAATTCCAATTATACAAAGATATGAAAGATAACACTTTGAGGTTAAAATCCAACACAAATTTCAAAAAATATCCCTATTTGTTGAAAATATCTCTAAAAAATGACTATCACGCCTATGTGATGATCATAGAAAACCACCATTCCTATCTGATTATTATAAGATTCCTTATTTGATTAATATAGGATGATCTTTAATTCCATCCATTATGAACATTTGACAAGTCATTTATTTATATATTATAATATGGAAAAATGTTTCCCACATGGCTTTAGAGGAAAAAAATAACTCATATATAATCCATAAGTGAACTGTTTCTGGGAACCTTGGAACTAGTTGTCCTTACTAAATAAATTTATACTACATAGCATAACAGTGATTTATTACAATTCTAAACTAATAAAAATTGGTCCTGGAGACACAATTGTTAAAGTAGATACATTCATTTATTATGGCATGGTAGTAAAAGGCACCACATTAGTCCTTTTAGTGAAACCTTTTATGTTATGACTAGACCCATTAACTTCCACCAAACAATACATGTTATAATTACCTTCAACGTTTAATTTTGGAAGCCCCTTTCATGGGACAAACCTAACCACACAACACTTACTGCCTCCCATAATGCAGATCAATTCAATATTACCCAATTGTGTCTTTATAATATTGAATAACCAAGGAAAAAATTGATAAACTGTAATATATCTAGAAGTTCACATAATTTCATGGTTTTTATTGATAAATTATTTGGAATAAACTATCCAAGGTAGTAATTTTTTGCAGTATTCCGGAATATGTTGTAAATTTGTATAGGTGTCTTGAAGTAGGAAATAATCCCACCTAGAATGGGATATACGATCCTAACATGCAATCCTCATGACTATTTTGAAACCAAAATCATTATTTATAATGTCACATTTGACCCCTGATATCAAAAGTAAATCTACATCAACTCAAAATGAGTGAGTGGATGGGTACAATTTTAAATAAAAACACAAATTGAATTTAAATCCTTTACCTATGAGATAAATTCATAGTAGCAATCTTACCAAAAATGGGTCATGGGGATTCTAGTGGCCCATGTAGAAATTTGGAACATTTTATAATCATTTCTCTAAAGCATGCTGATTTTTACCATCTTTATCTTTGGGTGTTAGAAGATGATATCCACTATATCTAAGAAAATAAAGAAGTTATACCTAGGAGGACACTTTAACATGGTATTCCTCACTAATGTGTCACAAAAATTCTATGAGAAGTTATATTTTAAGTTATGAACGTTTGTAAAATAATGAATATGTTACTTAAAAGGAACGATCATCTAGAGTTGCTAAAAATCTATCTCTAAAAAGAGTTTAGGAATTGGTTATTTCAAACACCTACGAGGCCCATCAACATATCCTCATAATAGTTATAATAGTGGATCATGGGAATAATTAGCCCACTACTATCTTAAATCCTTATACGTCAATAATGTTGACCTTACTAATGGATTTCATAGGCCCCTCAGCAATTTGGATGGGAGTTATCTCAAGTTGTATGTCCTTACAGTGGTATCCCATCGTGTGAAACAATTGGAAAAACATATTCTTGTAAATAAAAAAGGATTGTTTCAACATTTGAAACATACTATAGGACACCCTATCCCGTGGGGAAGGGGGATTATTACCCCCATATTCAATTACAGTAAGAACTACTTAAAAAAAATAAACCTATGTAATATAAATTCATTCTATATTAATTTTTTTCCCTTCTAAAAATATAACATTAGTAAATGTCAAAATTGTTCACCTAACTAATTCTGAAGAACAAACAATTATGGTAGAACATTAATGAGATGAGGAACATTTAGATATATACACTCACATAGATGTTTGATAAGAAAAAATATATATACCCAAAGTCATAGTGAATTTCATGAGTCAAGGTAACCAATATAAATTCTATTTCGGATCGCTCAACAGACACTACAGGAAATATAGGCATTTGCGACGGGTCATTTGCGACGGGATCCCGTCGCAAATAGCCTTTTGCGACGGGGCTCCGTCGCAAATCGCCCGTTGCGGAAAACGCCGTCGCAACAAAATTTTTTTGCGACGGGCCCGTCGCAAAAACACTTATTTGCGACGGGAAAAGGGCCCGTCGCAAATAGTTTTGTGGTTTTTTTTAAAAAAACTTTTGCGACGGGCCCGTCGCAAATAAGTTTTTGTGACGGGCCTTTTCCCGTCGCAAATAGTTGCCTCGAATCAACTATTTGCGACGGGCCCGTCGCAAATAAGTATTTGCGACGGGAATATATTCCCGTCGCAAATAATAATAAAAAAAATAAAAAAAAATTAAAAAAATTTAAAAAAATTAAAAAAATATTTATTAATATATAAATTAATAAACGTTTTTATATTGATATAAATATAATATTTATTTTATAAATACGTTTTAGAAAGGATCTATGGAAATATAACATTAATTTATAAGATGTTTAGTAAAAGAGGGTTATAAAATAAATTAAAAAATATTTTTAATTAATAATTACCTAATTTTTATCAATTAATAGTCATTTAATAACTCTTTGAATATAAAAAAAATAAAAAAATTAATGAAAGATGGAAAATAAGAAGAAAATGAAACCCAAACTTCAAACGGCCATAACTTTTGATCCGGGACTCCGTTTGAGCTCTACAGCATATCAAATCGAAGCTTGCGACGAGCTCTACAGCCCTATGGACCGGTGGAACCCGTCCAAGGTTTTTTCGAGGCCCAAAAAGGCCCCGAAGGCCTCCAAAACTGAGTTTTTAGTCGGGGCACCCCGATTTTTCACCGTTCAAACAGCTATAACTTCTAATCCCGATGTCCGATAAACCTCTACCATATATCATGTCGAAGATCTTTTAATGTTCTTCGATTTGACTAATTGTGGAGCTGAAACGGACTCCTGGATTAGAAGTTATGGTCCTTTTAACATTCAAATGGCTGTAACTTCCGATCCGGATGTCCGTTTGGCCTGTACCGCATATCATATCGAAGATCGTTTCATGTTCTTCGATTTGACTGGTTGTGGAGTTGAAACGGACTTACGGATTAAAAGTTATCGTCATTTTAGCATTCTCAGAGGATTTTCACCCCCTCATTTCTATGTATTCATTCATAACTATACATATGTATATATATATATGTGTGTGTGTGTGTGTATGTGTATGTGTGTGTGTCTGTATTGTATATATGTATTTATTTATTTATTTATTTATAAATACACATAAAAACACATAAAAACACATATTTTATAAATTTATTTAAAACTAAGCTTATAAATATATATTAATTAATATACAAATAAATATACTAATAAAAACTTATAACTACATATATATATATAAATAGAATAAATATATATTAATATACGAATAAATATATATATTAATATATGAATAAATATATATATATATATATATATATATATATATTTATTCATATAACCAAATATATTTATATTAATATAAATCTATATTAATATACGAATAAATATAACTATATATATATATAACTATATATATATATAACTATAATTATTCCTAATTATTACTAATTATTATTAATTATTCCTAATCATTATTAATTATTTCTAATTATTATTAATTACACCTAATTACCATTAACTATGAATACTAATAACTTAAATTTTTTAAATAACAAAACAATATAAACATAATTAAATTACAACTAATTAAAACTAATTAAAACTAATTAAAAATAATTAAAACTAATAAAAAAATTAAAATAAATATTAAATTAAAAATAACATAAGTACCTTTAAAATGGATTTGAAGATGATCTCCGATAATTGTTGAAGACTTCAATATCAACTCTGCAAAAAAAAATTAAACTTAATAAACTGTAAACAGTTTTGAGAGAAGTTGAGAATGAATGAAAAAAAAACGGATGGGGGTATTTATAGGTTAGCTTATCTGCGACGGGACTATTTGCGACGGGTATACCCGTCGCAAATAATATTATTTGCGACGGGACCCGTCGCAAATACTTTAACCCGCATTTATCATGGTCAACGGTTAAATAGTTATTTGCGACGGGTCCCGTCGCAAATAACAACCTGCCGACACACTATTTGCGACGGGGGTATATTCCCGTCGCAAATAGTTTTTACCGCCGCCGGCTATTTGCGACGGGTGGTAACCACCCGTCGCAAATACCTTTCCCGCGGTTTGGCGCGCTATGCGCGCCAAGCCTTTTGCGACGGGTGAGATTTTCCCGTCGCAAATAACTAGTTATTTGCGACGGGAAAATCCCCCCGTCGCAAATAAGTTTCTAACGAGACTATTTGCGACGGGAATAAATCCCGTCGCAAATAACCCGTCGCAAAAAGCCATTTTTCCTGTAGTGAGACTAGAACCCAAGAAAATAGTAGAGGAGGGGTAATTTTCATAGCCGAACGACCAATTGAATATGGTGAATTCATATCAATTGAAGATAAAATTAATTATCTCTGGGAATGAATTGAAAATATTTACTATAAAAAAATATTATTTTCTTAAGTAAATTATACCAATTCAGTATGATTTTCATGAAATTATATACCTACTTAAGATAACCCTCCCTGATAGGGAGAGGTTTCTTATCCCACTAATATAAATTGAGAATTGGGATCAACATTACGTCATATTAACTACCCCAATTGACTATATTTTCTATATATATTCTAGATTTTACACCGCTAGAGACCCATTGATCACTAGTTCAAGAAGGTCACATACGATATCTTAAGAGGTAGTGCCCCTTGAATTAGTGTGTTCTCTTGCTGCTATGATAGATTATCTAGAAGTTATATTTTCATCTGAATAATTAGATATCTTTTCATTTCCTATGTGGGTGTATTTAACTCCTCATCAACCCAACATGAAGCAACAAAACTTCCTGAAATTCAATGGAATGGGATATTTAGGGAAGTTTCTAATGCATTTTTTTCTCTGTGTGGAATAATTAAGGGACCTCAGAATAGAAAGGGGTTCCAAAATCAAATGGTTTGTGAATATCATTGATGTAATTTCATATTCATGTTGTAAAAACCATTCATGTGGGATGAACACATGCTAGGATGATCTTAATAAACAATTTCTCAAAATATTTAGCTTTATGATGTAAAAAATTCCCATCTTCAACATTTCTAATTGCATGTACCAATAATATAAGAGAGTATTTTATTTCATTATAAGGATTAGGGGTATAAAATATTCCTCATAAAAAAATATTTCTTATAAAAAATTACTAAAAAATTATATGAAAGCCTAAATATTGAGTTTCTAACTATGATCATCCAGTTGAAGTATCATTGTGAGTTCTGAGATTTCATGTCTATAGAATAACATCTTAATGATGTTACTCAAAGAATTGAGTAAATGGATTATCAAGCCCACAATCCAGGAATAATGATCTTAGGTAAATAAAGAATATATTTTCACTCTAATATAATAATGATGAGGTGATGTATCCTTAAAATCAAGAAGAATAGTATTTATCACTTCCATAATGATTAGGTTCAAGGTAATTTCAACTCTTCCTAAGACTAAAATATAATCTCATTACTAGATATGAATAATCCAAATGAATAAGTGAGTAATTAATTCCAAATTTACCTCTATACGTACATATGAACGCTTCATTCATTTCTTAATCCAAAGAATCAAAGAATGATAAATACTTTTTATAATTTTTGAATAATTTGTACAGAATAAATAAAAAATATATTTATAAAAGATAGTATTATATAAATTCTTGAATGGATGTGATGGAAAATTAATAATATTGTTACATGGTGAAGGTACTCCACACATACTCATAGGGGATAATTTCAATTAATGTTTGATTTAAAGAAGGTGTAAAATAGTTGTTTCATAATTATAATGAAATATTATTTAAGTTATTATATTGTATTAAATATGATATACTATATAAAATAGATTTAGAGAAGGTTTTTGAATAATTTAAATTTAATGTACTCAATAAAGTGTTATACCTATTTATTGAGAAAATTCATTTCCCTTGCTAAATAATCCATGAATGTATGGTATTATGATCAATATAAGGCCTATATGATGAGGTAATAGATGTTAGGCAATTATTTTGGAAGGTATTATTTGAGATATATGACTGAAAATTTATAAATAATGGATAAGAGGATGTTCTTTTTTATATGTGAGGGAGGGGAACCCTTGAAATTACATATATTATTAAAGGAATATACATTAATATTAATGTTCACGTGGACCTGAATTTGTATATTTTGAACCTAGGGTGAGGATGAGTATAAATAATCCTATATAATAAAATTTATGAAATTTTAGGTTATATTTTACTCCTTTTCTCTATGTTCTAACCCCATATAAAAACATTTGATGATTACTGTGATATCAAAAAATGTACACTTTAGTAGTAATGGAATTTATTATATATATGTATATGAGTTAATAATATGTGTATAATTGTTTATATTTTCAACTATATCTCATTAACATGCCCAAATATATTATTTTTATGAATTGTACATAATTGAATTACAAATTATCTTGTATAAGATACCATTAATGTCATTTTTGGGACTATTCAAATTGATTGACATTAATAATGAAAATATAGAAATTAAATTAGAATAAAATATTTTAGCATATCACTAATAGGATATATTTATATAAAATATTCATGAAATATATTAATTTATCAAAATTACATTATATTTAATATTTTAAAACTTATTTTTTTGATTTTTTTATTACATGAACAAGTACTATATCGGTGTTTCATAGACCTAATGTAATTGTTTCATCACTAAAAATTAAAAATAAACTTTCAGTATCAAAAGTAATACATATTTCAAAATACCATTTATAATCTATAATAAACCCCTTTTATCCAAATGAAAAAAATATTAGAGTTATGAATATAAAGAAAGTCGCATTTTTGATTTATTATTTACATAAAATAATTCAATGGTCATTATCATGAAATAATGACACCAAGTTTCGTTATGAAAAGTAATATATTGGTATGTTAAAACTAATCTCACACAATTGAAATAAGTTATGTGCTATATATATTAGTAAATCCTTATCAAATATATTTTTAATGTCAATTTATTCATTTACCCTTACCTAAGTAAAAAATATTTACCACTATTACTAATCATAATGAAAAATATATTGTTAACTAATTACAAAATTTCGAAATTAATATTACAGATATAGAATCTATTTTTTTAATTAAATTTCTATAAGTGGAGAAATCCAATTTAAAATAATGGTGTAAAACACAACAAAAAATACTTTTATAAAAATCTATTTTCACAATAAAATTAGATTATATCTTATCTCATGCCTACTAAAAACCATTATATAAATGATAAAAAAAATTGATTAATTTAGAATATATAACCTTCATTAAAATAAATTTATTGATTAAATTTATTTAGATAAAAACACATTAGGTGAATAAAAATATTTTTTTCTAAAAACAATTCTTTTACCCTTCAAATTATTTAATCAATTGATAAAAAATAATTTTGTTCATTACCAGGGAAAATATTTTTTTCATAACTTATTTATTCCAATTTATATATTCCAATACAGTATATAGGATATAACTATATCATTAAATAACAATAATAATTAAATGGTATGATTTGGTTCGTTTAAACTCAATGTTGTATGTAAGGGTCATCAATGAATAAATAAATTTTATTTCACATGAAATACTTATTAAATCCTTAGTGGTTTCATTCTAACCCATTTAAAACAATATTCACCATTTAAATTTTATCACATAGATACAAAAAAATACGATATATCTGTTTAAAAGAATCCTTAGTTTCTAATGTACCTTCTTCAAATTTCTTATTCCTCCAGAGCTAATAAACAAAACAAGTTATCTTGTTTCATAGAACATTATATATATAACCGAATATTTATATTTGTTGTTATTAATATTTGATATTATTATCTAGTGTTACAACAAACTATTTTAGTAAATGTTAATAATCTAGAATGTATGTTCTGAAGAGAGGCCCATCAGGAAAATTGTGAACTATAGAGATGTTCGATGGAAGTGCCAGGTGATATGCTACAGGACCTTCCCAATCGAGGATCTTAGAGGGGAAAATATAATTAGGCCTATAATTTCCCTTATTTATAAAAATCACATCTTTTTCGATGGATACATTCTTATGAACACCTTTTTATAAACATTGAATTCCATATATCACTGGTGATTATCATTGTAATGTTTTTCAACTATGAGATTCGTTATTGTGTTGTAGAGTAGATCTCTTATTATCTTCCATTACTTATCTATCTCAGGTCCTATTAACATTATTCTGTTAATCACAACATTTATTTAGTGTTCATTTCTTTTTAAACAGTTTCTGATAAAGAGCCATATGAATGCCCGAGTGATAGATATTATTATATAAAAACTAAACTAGATAAAAGTGGGGACCCTAACCACCTTTTAAATATTGATAAAATGACATCTAATTATCCTTTTATGTTATATTGGTTCTCTTAGATATGATATATATACAGGCAAGATATTTTGTACTGAAACCCAACTCTATATCTTGAGGTTGCAGGAGACATCATGTAAACTTTAGGGTAACCCTTGTATCGAAACCAAATATAATAGAATTAGGTACTCCATGAAAACATACCACTTTATTAATATATATTATGGAATGATGGTCAAGAGAGAAATATTCCCTGATGGAAATTAATTGGTATAATTTTATATAGTGATCAAGAAATTCCCAATTGACATTATACATTTTATATTATTTGGGGAATTTGATAATGAAATACTTGGTGATGTTTACCAACTTTTATTTTTTATGGGTAATGGTTTTATTGTCTCAGTCATGTTCTATATTGTATCCTTAACTCAGTGAGTACTAAACCTCATGATATATAGTCTACAATATCTCACTTTTTTCCCACCAGAAATAAATATTTAAATTTTATATATCATTTTACTTCCAAGATGAATAGAGAATTAAGAAGTATGTTTTTTCTCAAAATTTATATTCTTCTTCAACTCTAGTATTTATGGGGCATATAATTAGTTATTAAACATTATTATTCAATCATATTCAATGATTAAATTTAGATTATTTCTCACCTTATTTTTTATCTCTTCATATTCCTTCTACACCTTTTATATCGTTACATGGTTAGATAGTTGAACACACATTTGGGAAAGAAACAATTTCTCACCTTTTACAAAAAATTTATATCCATTATTTAAAAATAAAAAAATTGTTTTTTTTACTCGTCATAGATAGCCTATAATGATCCTTTTTACTTCGAGAATCATCAAACTTATTTACCATCATTGGGTGTTAATGTATTGAGAAGTCATAATATTTAACTACCTGAAACAATATTCTCAATAACCTATTAATCATTTTATAATTGAATATATAATTTTTTTTATAATCATTATATATTCCAATCTTATCTCATAGATGTAATTCCTCTCTATAACTAATGAAACATTTTCCACAGCAAACTCTAAATCAATATTCGGGTGATTTCTCTCATAAAACATTATTTGGTGTGGTGTTTCAACTATCACTATATAATTATACATGATAATTCATTCTAGTAACCTCTTCAATTCATCACCATAGATTAAAAACCCTTTTATACTATAAGGTAGTGTGAGCACAAGAACACTAACTAACATTCTCTTTAGTGTTTTTTAATATTCAGCATATTCATCCTTCTATAGGAATATGAATCCCTACAATTTCAAAATGGTGAGTGAACTAGAGGCACTAGAAAAATTATTCATAAACATTCAACAATATCCCTCCAAAATTAGGATAATTATACATATCAGCCACTGTGGGCTAGTATTGTGCAATGATCAAAATCCATCTCCTTTAATGCTTCCATCAATATACCGTTGGCTGAGATTTTTAACCCCAAAAAGGATACATTATGTATCCAAAATTTATATTTTGTTTCTATTACATCCATATCATCCTTCCATAGGTTCTTGAGTACAATTATCAAGTTATATTGATCCTCATCCTTCCCCTTAGTCTATATAATAATATTACCTTTTAAGAAAACCAAACACTGATAAAGGTAATTTCTAAAGACACTATTTATTAAATCTTTGAATATATCATGGAACTTAGTATGGTTCAATGGAAAAAATTACAGTTCATAGTCAGCAAACCTCATATAGTATGATTTTTTGTTTATTTATTCACTTTTTAACCTCAATTTCTAGTATCTGTATTGAATATTAGCATTTTAAAAATATTTACCTCCTCTTTATTGATCGAACATACCATTTATATGGAGAAGATGACACTTATCCACATCATTAAATAACTTTTTTACATCACATAAGAATTTAATTTCCCAATGAACATCCTTTCCACACTTAAACATTTTAATAGTTCCCTAATTAAAATATAATCCATGTTCCGTTGCATGCTTTTTTAATAAAGAAACAATCATATTCATTACAAAATGGAGGTTATTTTTAGAATTTACATTAAATCTCGTCATTCATTTTTAATAAAAACCAAGAGATTTATGGGTAACTATAATATCACTTTCTACCTTAGTAGAACATAAAACTATTACATCATAGATACATAATTCCCTTATGTAAATTATCATTGTAGACATTGTTTTAAACCACTAAAGAATGAATAAATCATAATCTCTGGTTCAATGATAATATCATAAGTGTAACATAAAAATATTGAAAATTTACATCATATATACTATTGGATTAATAATCCTTTAACTTTAGATAACATAGTTCATTTTCAATTTTATTATGAACAATATTAAAAAACTGCTTGTTGAAAAAATAATTCTATACTAACCTCACACCATAGAGTTAATTTCTTATATTTCCTCGTGTTCTTAATGAGATATGAAAATTTATTTTCTTCTCCATCCATATGATAAAATGAAAAAATAAATTTTTCCTGCTTCAGATAAAAGATAATTTAAAGTATAGTTTTAGTGGTATAAGTCCAATACACAAAAACAAGTTGATTTGTAGACCCACAATAACATAGTGGATATTTCCTCTTTATGTACTGGATAGGATGTTCATCCTTATTGTTTTATTTGTGAAATCATCAGAATTCATTGATTGATAATGTTTTATAAGTATAATAAATATATTTTTAAATCCATCTCACAACAATTTTGTCTTCTTTGGATGAAAATCATAATATTGTTAATAATATTTAGTGTTGAAATGATTTCTTTAATTTCTAACCAAATTTTGAGAAAACATAGTGCGAGAAAGAATAAATATAGTAAGAATCAAAATAATAATGATAAATCATTAATATAATTTATAAATAATTCCATGTTCCTTTCATCTATAAAAACCTAAGTAATCCATTATCATCATCAATTGAAATCCATCAAAATGTTATATAAATCAAATTTAAATTAACCCATGTATATCCATTGATACTACCTAGCCATGTGCCTAGTCGTAGGCATACTCATCATGCACCCGTGATGATTGAGTTAATACCCAATATTCCCCACTCAAAGTTGTTACCGTGGGGTGAATCTTCCCCACAACCACATCCTCTTACTATTATCTTGAATAAGATGTATTGTTCAGGAAAATTATATTCCTTTATTTTCAATAATATAAGATTTTGTTACATAATTATCCTTATCCTATGGTTTCTCACAAAAATATTCTCATACTCAACTCTAAAAATAACTACACCATTCTCTGATACCAATGAAGTAAACCTAAATATTTCATATATAAATATAACAACTTATTAGGCAAATGTTAAATGCATGTCATTATGATTCATTCTATAGCTATGATGTTTTAATGTCTAGTGATACAACGAACCACAAAGAAACTAGTACATAAAAGATATAAATTATCCCCCACTTAGTTATTCAAAACTAGCAACATTCTTGTACATTACTTACTTAAAACCATTATTTATCTCTAATGGAAAAGAAACATAATCGAAGGTTATATCAGATGAATTGTATGGGTAAAATATGGATATATCGATAATAATTTATGCATAACTGAGAAAATTGTTATGATAACATGATCATAACATTTTAAAATCAAACCTAGTAATTCATAGATTATAACCATGAGTTATTTTATACAGATTAGTAGTTCATATGACATGAATAATAATGAAATCAAATAATATGAGCATAAAGATCAAAAAACTTTCTTGGTAAAATTTCATACAAAAGTGGAAGAAAGTGTTCAATAATCATAATAATGTAAATATTATTTAAAGGCTACCCACCATGATATTCCTCACATGGTCGGATTTAGATAACCTCATGTGTACCAACTTGGGGCTTGGTATAACATCTCATGAAACAACTTCTGATCATGGTATAACCTACCTTGTACACTCTTTTTGGTATAATATAACTATTACTATACTCTTAGATATCACAAAACATTAATAATTACCCAACACAATGAAGGAATATAAAAAAACACCCATCACATAATCATTACCCATTAATTTTATGCCATAATCTAATTAAAACATTTATCATTCCATCTTAACATAACCCAAGGAAAAGAAGTGGGTTTCACTGATATTTCATCATCATACACATAAAACCACTAGGGAAATAAAAAATATTATATAATACAATAAAGTAACTATTAAATCATAAGTAACATCCATGTATGTTATTATAGATGAAATATACATTTTTATGTTTTCATGAACCTTTTTTGAGGTAAATACCCCACTTATTTTGAAATGAGTTATTTAAAATCTACAAAATATCTAGAATATGAATTAAACAATTTATTCTAAAATAATCATAGAATATTGAAAATTATATTCTAAATCAATTATTTCTAATGACAATGTGATATTATATTCATATCATCCATGTTAAAACAAAATATTATTTTCATAGTATGAGTAAAATGTCAGAAGTACCTCATTTAATAAGAAATAAGATGATTTGTTTTAAAAAAAGTATAAAAAACCATTTGTAAAAATGAATTTAAAAAATAATATGATAATATTAAAATGATTCTAGATTTTTTTAAAGAAAATATAGATTTGAAAGAAAATGATTCTTAGCCCAATAGAAATACCAATATGGTTTTTTATAAAAACAAATTTCAGTTCCTTAGTACTTAAAGAAAAGAAAATAAAATAAAAACCTGTAATATAAATAAATAAATAGATGAGAATAATATATATATATATATATATATAATTATGATATAATTTCCTAATAAAATATATCATCACAAATAATCCTATTAAATCTGAGATTGTAATGTATACCCCTTACCGCAAGTTCATAATGCTTCATAAGCGATCTACCCACTTGTATAATAAATTTTATTTTCATATAAATATTTACCAAACTATATTAATAACCATAATACCATATACAGTTTACTGATAAAATTTAAATATCCCTTTACTATTATTTATTTATTTAAAAAAAATTCATAGTGTCAAATGTTTCATTTTTCATGAAATTTTCATTTTAACCATTTCAATACTTGTACATTGACCATGGTTCTATAATTAATAGAATGTTATTTGTGATATATATATATTATATATATTCATTATATACATATATATATATATATAAATATATTCATTTATATAATTTATACCAAGAAAAATAAATTACACTGTTCATTGATATGGTAGTCCATACTTACGTATGAACGCTGCATTCATTTTAAACGAAGAGAAAGAAAGATATAAAAATTAAATGTTATAATTGTAGAATAATTATTAAATAATAACTATCATATATATATATATATACATATATTAAATACATTATATTAAACAAATCGTGAATTATGGTTATTAAAATTGAATCACAACTGTACATGTAGGAGGAAGTCCATACATATGCACGAACAATACTTTGAATTTCAAATTGATTAAATAGAAATAGAAAATGGTTATTATATCTTCATAATAAAAACTTGGGTTATTTATTATTCTAGAATAATCATGTTATTATTGATACCATAGGGTTATATATTATGTGAAAAGAAAATAAATTGATGTTTCTTGGTAAAGAGCTGTACCTATTCATTGAGAAACCTCATTTTTCTTACACATTAATCCTTGGAATGAAGGTGTTATGATGAAAATATTATATCTAAAATGTATTGAAGGATGTTTGTAAAGTATACAGGTAGGTTATGGACATTAATATAAAGCTAATAATATATTAACCCCTCCACCCCAACCCTTTCAATAATTACTTCATTATCATTGTTTTTTACACATTAGTGGAAATAAAAGTTAATATAAACGAAGAAGTGATTCATAAGTTGATAGGGAATTATATTCTATAGAATATTTGATTAACATTGAAAAATATCTCATTTCTATTAATTTTCAGTAATTTATTAAAATATTATATATTATATGATTCCATTATAATCATTTTTATGACTATTCATGATGTTTGTCTTTAAAGGAAATAATATAGAAATGGAATTTGAATCTAAAAATTTAAAACATCACGAATATGTTAGGATTTTATAAAAATATTGTGGAATGTAATAATTCATCAAAATTGTATTACATTTATTATTTGAAACATTATTTATTATTTTTTTTATTACATGAACGTGTAATTTCCTAATGTTTCATAAGAAATTAAGACAATTTTTCTAATTCTAAAAAATTAAAATTAATTTAATTTGATAAAAATTCATATTTCAAAGAACCATTTTGAACCTAAAAGAAAACTTATTATATCACTATGATAAAATAATAGAATTATTAAAATAAAGATAGTGACTTTATGGACTTATTTTTTCCTTAAAATAATATAGAGGACATTATCCATGAATAATAATAGAAATTTTCCATATCTTTGGATTTTTCATGATGATGGATGAAATAAGAACAATAATATACATAAATAATTTGTCATATATATTTTTGAATCCTCATCATTATATTTTTACACTTAATTTCATGAAAAAGTCATAGTGAAAAGGAAAATATTTACCATGGTTGATTTTCATAATGAGAGAAAAAAAATGATGAAATATGTACAAAAATTTAAAATTATGATTATAAATATGGAATATATTTTAAAATAATATATTTCCATAAGTGGTAAAAATTAATTTTGAATAATCATGTAAAACGCAATGAATTCCTTTTTTAGAAAAAATGTGTTCATAAACATAAAATTGGTTTTATTATCATCTAATGACTAGTGAAAATAATTTGGGGAAAATTAAAAAAAATTATTGAATATATAATCTATATATTTCATTAAAATAATGTTTCTTATTTAATTAATAATAAGATAAAACATTACCTACTTTTAAATAGTTTTTCATAAAAAATAACACGTTTTTTACTTCTAAATGATATTATCAATTGATAACCAATGAATTCATTCTATAAATGTGTAATTGTTTTTCTAATTTAGTTATTCCTATTCATATCCTCTAATCTAATAACTATTATATTAATGTCATATTAAATAATAACAGTTAAAGAGTATGTTGTGGATAATTTAATCTCATTGCTTCATATAAAGAATGCTTTTAAATAATTATAGTTTATTTCAAAGGAAACTAATGTAAATTGATGGGGTGTTACATAATAAATTTATGTATCAATATTTTATTTTAACTATTTTCAATATAGTATTATTCCTTGGGAATTAAATCCAATTTTATTTATCATGTTTTTATCTATGTGATAGCACCCACAAATTTAACCACACATAAGTAGAAATTATTTATCTCACATGTTCATTTATTTTATCTATATATGATCATTAATTATCCTATGTGATCATGTATAATCCAAAAATTCACAAATAATTAACCTTCCATGACAAAATAAATTAACAATGGTTGTACCATGATTTGTTTTATACTAGTTAATCTATCGAGTGGATTATGTATCACTCACGGCCCTAGGTGATCTCCATGTGTCTTTTAATGAATAATTATAAAATTTTAAAACATAAAATAATTAATTAAATTAAATATAAAAATACCCAATAATGTGCAGGTCGGCATAAATATTGATCAGTAAAAACGCATACATATTTCATAATAAAAATTAATGTTTATCAATTTAAAATATAGGGAATTTTAAATGATTTAATTTATACTTAAGATATTTTTCATTAATAATTAATATTTATCATGGGTCCTGATTTTTTACATATATTCTAAAAAAAATTATTTAATTTTTTAATATTTTACTAAAAAATTTAGTTTTGATTAGTCTCGAAACAAGATCATAGATGGTATCCATAACCTTAAAATAACCATATTAGTTTAAGTGGGACATTTATTTACCAACCTAGTCTCGCCTGATTTGGATTACCCTACTAAGAGTCATATTCATTGTGTACATACACCTCTTTGTTTAGGTGGATAATTGGCTCTTTCAGGGATTTTACATTTTCTTACAATTTTTTTAATATAATCCCTCCTCTTCCTTATCAGGTAGGTCGACTCCATTGTAGATATAATGTGAGGTATTTCCTACAACAAAAATATTATTTTCTAGTAATATTCCCTTTTTTATTTGTATTCAAAAGTTAATGCATGAGTCCCCACACCCCCATCTAATGTGTATTTTTCACTTTGTAGATAGCTGACCTCACTCTACAAACCAAGAACATGCACCTCCCCTAGGATTAAATATTTTTTATATATATTATATTTTTAAATTTGGAGACCTAAAAAATGAATCTCAATAATCAAATGATCATATAGTAACCATTTGACCTCATATCATAACATCATTAATAAAATTTGGAAGTATATAAAATCCATCTATATAAATTTTGGAATTTTTAATTGAAATTTAAAAATAAAAAATCATTCACTCTGATACAATTTAATGGAACCATGTATCATACAAAAGTGTAATATTCATATTTAAAAAAATCATCTACATTAATCTTATAACCATAGATCCAATATAATAGGCTTCTGTTCATCCATATATCATATGTATATTGTATATCTATATAAATTAATTAATTAAAATGAAAACAAAAATGGTACGTTATTGGAAAAAAATAGTCATTGTGTTCTCCACTCATCTTTGAATCATTGTATCTTAGAGGAACCAAATGAATAACCATGTATATCATTAACACATGGAATGAAACCCAAAAAAATTAATTCTTATATTATATGGTCATAGAATAGAAGTTCTATGTGATTTATAGTGATTATTTAATCTATTGAAGAAAATGAATTTTTTCGAGAATGGAGAATCAATCCAATATTTATCTTATACTAGTTTCTCCTAATGAAACCTCACATTTAGAATAACCAAAATTCCTTAAATGGACACTATGGGAGATTTTTTTGTTGTAAAATTTCCTTTTATACTTACATTTTAAGCTTCTTTGAGTTCACTTATTCCCCTTAAAACAATTTCACCTCAAAAACACCCAAAAAATCACTAATGAATTATTAAACACTCTTTAAATGTTAAGAATATTTTATCACTTACTTGTGACGTTACAAGATTCCACATGAAAAGTTATATTCTTTTGACTCGTTGCATTCATCCTCTTATTATTTATCAAACCATGATGGTGTAACATTTATTTGTAAACAAAAACTTTTTCAAATTCACTTATGTAATAGAAAAACATGTGAATATATGGTGAAATAAATATTTTTATTATTATAATAATATCAAAAAACATAATTGTATTAGTTTACATATTTTTTCACAATCACACGGACATCTTCCCTCCTAAGTGGGGCCCAGATCATCCAAAACTGTAATTCAACTAAATTGATGGTTGTTTTGAATACTCATAATGGGTCTCCCACTAATCCGTTATCTTAATAATAGTGAATAATATTTAAAAAATGTGGTATATTATAACACATCATTCTCCATAATGACATAAGTATACTTATTATCTATGAAAAACTGTCGAAAACAGTTCTAAGTAGTATAATCTCTTTGCCTCATGATATCTCATAAAGATAGATGAATTTTTTTTCCATAATCCATTAATTTAATATTACTGTACTGGATGTAATTTTATTCATCTACCAATAAAAATAATTTAGTTGTAGCACTACATTAAAAGAAAAGTGTTCAGATATATATTCTTATGTTTGGAATTGAACATATTTTTAATGACCAATCAATCAATTTCATGACATCAATAGCTCACCTAAAACAATATTTCTCACCAGAAAACATAATTTTAATGTTTTTTCTCTTGTATAATTGTTTATCATGACATTATACACATTTATAATGATCTCAATTTGAGTGACCAATACACATTCATACATAGAGTAAAATCTAATATCACATAAAACATTTGGTGTTTCTTTTTATGAGGTAGTCTGCGTGACATAATATATATGAGATCGCCATATATCGATACCATGAGAATAAGTGTCAATGATTATGAGACCCAACACCTAATAGTAAGATATCATCTTTTTCATATTAATTTAGTTTATCTAGATCATATAAAATGTGTTTATGATTAATATCATAATACCTAGATGTTCTAATTATTTGTGAGAACTATTATAACTTCTTAACACAACTTGTAATCCAATTAAATTACTATTAAAATAGAATAAGTATAATTAATAATAATATTATGGTATGACTTCCTCAGACATGACTCTCTATATACATGACATATTAAAAATTACTACTAATGTTGTGTCAATGAAACTCACATTTACAATAACATTATCAATGATTAATGGAAAGAATACTATAATGGTTCAACATTATTTTTAATGGTTAAAAAATAAGGCTAATAATACTTATATATCCTCCATATGATATACCATATTTTCCATATTGTTTACTTGACTTTATATCATCATTAATTTGAGTATGAAAATAATATACCATTATAATATTGTTGACAGTAATTGGATTTATTTAGTAATATCTATAAATACTTGAGATAAATAATGATATATTATTATTCATTGGATAAGAGTATAATCTATGTATAAGGGATACGCATATCCTAATTTAAAATATGAAACATATATATGATTCCTCAATATGATTTTCAATTTTTATTAAATGTTGGATATATAAATTATAAAATTCATAAATAAGATACCATATTAAACTCATTAATAAAGGAATCTTAAATCCAAATATCTTGTTTTGTGAAAGATTTTGTTTGGATGAAGAATTTCATGTCTGAAAATTTTATAGTTCCTAGTATATAATGAAATATTGAAACATTTTTTTGAGAATGATAATGTTATTACAAAGATTTATGAAACCAAATCTACAAACGTACTAAAAAATTCATAAAAATTCAATCTCCTCTAGGAGAAATTGAAAGTTGTGATTTATTGATATTTTGGGGGGATAAAGATGAAAATCTAGAAAATCCTTGGAAAAACACATTAACATAGAAATCATATGAGTGCCATACTAATAAACAAGGTAGTAAATACATGATATATTAGATGTATAGTTGTAAGATTTATCATACTTTTATAAATATCTATGTATTAATCATTCATGTTTTTTTATTTATATTATTTGAACAATGGAATAATAATATTCCATAGAAATATGAATTTAAATGGTATATATTCAATGATTATCACATAGTATTATGAATATAAATGATATTTTAATATTAGAGAGAATATAATCTTGTATTTGATAGGAAGAGTTATATATGATATATAATGAATAAACTCATGAGATAATAAATTAACACTTCATATATTCATTTAAAAGATAAAGTATATCACATGGAATGTTAAACCTTCCATAATTTACTTAGGGGTGTATACTTATTATGAATCTCCAATTCCTATGGTCTGAAAGATACCCATAATTTGAATCTTCATACATTTATGCCATTCTTATGAACTCATTAAGTCTAAATTAATTAATGGTGTTCTAGAATGTTGTTTATCTTTTCCTCAGTTAGGAACCTTCTATAATTGTATTTTTTTCACATTTATGATGATAAAAGAAACGTGAGATGTTGACAAAATTGTATTTATGAATTTCATGTCCATGTTTAGAAGAGTGAAATCTTATGTGTTTTATTACTTAGATGATTAACATGTGGCGTACTCTTTCAAACTAGTGAATATATTTTATAGAATTGTTAATTTATGAGTTATCCTATACAAGTTTGACATGTTCCCTATCTAGTGGTCACTAAAATTTATAAAAAATGGATTATATATGTATTTTAATAGTGTATAATATACCTCTTATGGTTGAAATGTTTTAATATAGATATGTGTAAGTATTCTTAAGATCATGTTTGATCATATTATATCTTGTGTAGTACTACTTTTTTGTTGTATTCTACTCATTTCATACATAAATGAAATATGTTTTTTCAAATTATTCCAATGATAAACAATCACATTGGGTAAAACAGTTTGGACATAGAATAAGGTTTAAATTTTTGGAAAAGTTTTTATTCCAAATTTAAAAGATTTTGATAAATCATATCCAAAAGAGTTTGTATGCATTTATAATGATTTTTGAATTGTTTTATAAAGTTGTTATGGGACTTTTTCAAGAGGTATATTATTAGATATGTACTAAAATCTTTATATCCTATTATATGAGACAAATTAATTCAAATCATATGATAGGGATGTGATTCACATAACAAATAATGATATAATTATTTTATTATGGTTATAAAATCGCTATATTATTTCGAAACACATGGATTACGACATGGTTAATTAAGTGCATGGGTTACATACATGTATTTCACATGGTTTACTCAAAAATTTATCATGAGAATGATATATTAATGGATTCAAAAATAGATTATACTCATTTGAAGCATATAAATATCTATAACCATAATGAGATTTTTTGTCATTCCAGTTAGCTACTTTGTGATGGCTGTCAAAGAATGATATCCTTCATTACATGAAGTAAGATTATAATAGTCTTTGATACACTTTTTTTTGGTATATATAATACATTGTTTACACACCTAATGATCCATTCCAATGTAGTTGTTAATTATTATTTATTATTAAATATACACCATTTTAGTTCACAATATCCTATCATATCATACTGTGATTCCAGTGGATACTGTATATCCTTAAATAGGAGATATCTCATAGGTTTTCACATAGTGATCACTAAAAATGTACTATATTGTGATATATAAATATAATGTCCAATTTGATTGAGGTATGCAAGTTTATTTTTAATGTTCTTCATATTATATTGTTTTTTTCTAATATAACATAAATTAAAATGGGTTTCTCCTACTTATGTTTTCATGTGAATCTCATATAGAACCCATTACCTCACACATAAATATAATCTAACTAAGAAAACTTCTATGACATCTTTTACCAAAACATCTAGGTCATGTGAAAATTAAATATCATTTGAAAAATGTCATTTTTGTATATGTGGTCTCAATAATATTTACAGATATCCTGATCTCCTTCCTTATTCACTTATTCATCCAATGACTTTTGGAAATAGTGTCCAAGCCATTTATGTCACAGCTTGTTCTCCTTTCACATAATCAGAAAAAACTTTTCATCCACTCCACCAAGGACATAGATATTAACCTTTATGCATATTTCATTCAATAATATTATAATGGAAGAACATTTGGGCATAACAGATTTGTTGAAGACTTAATTTTTGTTTTATTTGATGTCAACTAAGAGATTGAAGTGTTTTTGAGGTACATTACTATGTGGGGAGTGTATTAAATGTGTTTTGAATTGATTCTAAACATAAATAATGAAACATAGATTTTTTGAGTTCAAGTATAAATTGGATAAATATATCCTATATATGGATGATTCCTTCTGTTGTATAACCATGAACATTCATGTACATAAGAATTATGTTTGAGAAAAATAAATACAATCAAAAAATCAGGGTTAAATATAAGTAACAATCATTTTTCCTTTTATAAGAATCATAATAGGTTATTTAAAAATTATTCATTACGAGTAATGGGCTCTTTAAGCATAATTTATTAGTCTTTGTAAGAATCATTGAATATAAATAGATTTAATGAGTTTTGTAGAACCATCATTATATAAAATCATCATGAACATCATGAGTGTTGTATAAATATCGTTCAAACTATTTAAAAATTTGAACCTAAACAATATTTTTGAGTTTTTTTTGGAAAAAATTATCATTTTCAATAATCATTTTTTGAAGAATAAAGAAAATTAGGTGATGAAAGAGTTATTAATTAATTTTAAAAATATCACCTTTATGATCTTATTGAAGTAACATAAATAATATTCTATTCCCATATTTAGAAAAAAAACTATATGCATGTAAAATTGAATAAGTGAGATCTTAAATAATTTGAATTGAATTTAATCAATTATCAATAATAATACGATTTTTATTTTTTTTATTGTTTAGATACTAAGTTACTGGTTATACAAGTTTTTATACAAGATTGAGTTTTCTAAAAATATAGATTTACTTTCAAACTGAGCTTAAATGAGTATTTGTGTTATGAGATACACTTCATGTGGAAATTGATGCTAAATATTATTTTATATACAAGAAGAAATAAGTTGTGAATCCTTTTTTGTTTATCTTACTATAGGTTGATATTTTAAAGTCCTAACTATTTAGATTTTAGTTGGATAAGATGAGGTAAATTCTAGAAATTTTCAATGAAAATTATTTATGGAAGACATACCTTTTGAAGATCTTGTTGAATTATGCCTGAAAAGTTAGAAGTGCTGAAAATGGAAATTTTTATTTTTTTTATTTTTTGAAGTATGATCAAGAAATATTTTATCAATACCAAAGAAAAAGAAAATGTTGTATGTTCTTTCATGTTTTAGTGGATGTTTTAACCACCTAAATTGGTTTATTGGGGATTTTAAGCAACCCTTATGTAATGGTCTATTGTTATAAATGCAATTATTGTTTTTAATTCATGATTGTTTTCATTTCCATTGTTAAAATATATAATTACTGGGTTTTTCTATTAAATAATGGATGATTTTTTACTGAAAACATTTACATCATTTTCGTCAAATAGTTGTGGTTATAGTTGTTAAAAAATATTTAGCTACAGTTTTCCAAAAATAGAAAATATTTTGAAATTCTTTGAAATGATGCTATATATGGTTACATACAAAAGATTGTGGTGTTTTAAACCACCAAAAAATGATACCAAATTTTTATAAAAACTACAAATTTATTATCACTGGTTAAAACAGCTACTAAAAATGAAAACTCAGAAATAGGATAAATCATTTCTTCCCATACAAAAAATATAATACACAAACAATTTAAAATAAATAAATAAAAAAATAATATTTTACAATACTTAATTACATGTAATATAAAATTAAATAATTTTTTTATATTAAATATCCACAAAAATATGACTCTGCGATAACCTATTCAGATATGTGTCCATCACCTTCCATTAGTCTGTCAGGTTGTGGCCCATCACCTACTTCCCCACATCCTGCCTCTACTACCCACACATAATGTATTTAACTGAACATAATTAATGATAATACTCAATAAATAGTAAATTAATTAAAATCCAAATGATCTATAATCTTCATAAAATTCAGTTTATGTAATGGTAAAAGAATTAATAATCTCTTTTTTAGCCAAATAAATTTTTTTATCAAATATACATGTATTTTAAGATTATTATGATTCCTAAAAAATAATATTATAATTTTTATTTGACAAATAATCATTTAAGTAAACTGATTCCTCTCAAGACCATTTAATTATATCACAATTCCTATAACATCCTCAATTATATTCTATAATATTGTAAACAACATTGGATAGTTCAAGGTAAAAGTTCAATTGAAAATTACTAGTTCAAGGTAAAATTACAATTTAAAACTATTATAGAATACGTATGAAGATTTCAAAACTAGTATCGCCAACATAATATAATTTTACAATTATATATAATAATATTTCCATTTCTACATAAACAAAAATCTCATTTATAATGAGATTTATAGGTAACTCTTGATAGAGAGATAAAAATAAAACATTAACTATAATAATTAATATGATATTCTTTATCAATAACTAATCTATTTGGATGATATGATAACCATTTCTCATCTCAAGGATTATAAAATAAAATGATATTTGAACATAACCTATCATAATAAATCTTGGTGGGCATTTAAAACCTTTCTCATTTTCATCTCCCAATGATTCTTTCATTGATTAAATATATTAAATTAAATATTTTTTAGAAAAAATAAAAAATTGCACTAATATTGATGTCTATAAATGATCATTATATATTAATTTTCTATTTTATAGAATATAGAAGAATTTTGGTGAAATTACTCAACCCTAATTTCCCAAAGTTGGTGGTTACTTTATTACATTTTTATAAGATACAAGGAATTTCATGATGAAATACATAGTAGTTTAGTAGTATGGGAAATTATATACAAACATGAATCTAATTTTAAAAATGATAAAATAAATTACAACATAGTTTTTTAACCTGCTGCATCATTATTTCCTCTAGAATAACCTGTTATATCAATCAAAATACTAATTTTGGTATCTTTTTGAATGAACATAAGATTAGGGTGGGATCAAATGATCAGTATGTGAATGATTATAGTATAATATATCATAAATAAATAATAAATAATAAATAATCAGAATGGAAATGGTATATAACAAACTCATATTCCATTTAATTCAACAGGTGAACTTGATGAATAATATGGTGGGAATAAATGATGATCAAATAAGGCCATATAAATAATCACTTGATCAAGAAACATAATCATAGTTATTCAATCTAACAAATTAATCACATGGTATATCAATTACTAATATCACAATGATAAAATGTATAATTTTTAACACTATAACAATATTGACAATTACTTTTTCTAAGACATCATTCATAAACGTGTAATTCATTGGCCAAAAACCCAATAGTGGTTGTTTCATTAGACCTACTGATGCATCATGGGGCTAAAGTTGGCCCCACACATCACTTACCAAGTCTAATTAATTACTCATAATAATGGGTTGAAAATAATTAACATAAAAATTCACAACGAAAAACTAACATATGAAATGTTCAGAATTTCCCAAATATAAAAACAATATCATGAACCATTTAGAGAAATATAGATAATGGGATCAAAATAGTATATCCCTAGTCAAAATTATAATAAAACATCATAATAAATTATATAGATGTTATCATAGTATTCTATCCCTATTTAGACTTATGTAACACCAAAGTATTTTATCTTATATGGAAAATAATTTTTGAAATTTAACTTCATACATTTCATGAGGAAAATAATCTTCCCTGGAAAATAATATTTTTAACAGAAAAAATAATAAAATATTTTCCTGGAAAAAAAAAATCTACCATATTAAGGAATATTCCAAGAAAAAAAATTCAAGATAGTATAAAATTTCATTCATTTCGTAAAAGTCTAAAGAAAACATTCCTTTCATACATTTGTAGAAATTCAAGAATTATTTTGTTCAAAAAAAGATAGGAAAATATCTTTTAAAATAATTTTTAAAAAGTCATAAATATGTATAATTATCTTCAATAAATCATTTTTTTAATAAAACATTTTTTAAAACATTATTTTAATACATTTAAATGGATAAATGTGGTTTTTCTACCGAAAAGTCCCGAAGTCGGCCGGAACTGGTCCTAAATAATTTATTAAGAAAATGAAAGATGAGTCAGAAAAACAAGCGACTATTACAAAACTGAGAGAACATAACACCGCACATATTTGACTCCACTAGTGAGGAGTAGTAGTCAGGGTCCTTGAATGACCAAATCATATCCATCTCTAGGATTTCCATCTCAGAAAAATCCTCTGCAACCTAATTTTCCTCCCTATAATCATGTGAGACAATCATCTTTTAATGAGTTACATGATTGAGACAATCAACCCAATTAGGAAGCACTCTACAAGGTAAATTTTGTTTTCCTATTTCCCTGGCTTGGACTACATGTTGAGAGTCTGATTCAATCAATAGCAGATTCAAATGATGATTGAAATCATACCTCATTACATGAATTATTTCCCATAAATTAGCTTCAAAAGAAACTCTAATACCCCTAAAGCGATAAAAACATTATTTCACAAAACCAAGATATGTTCAAAAAAACCCACCATGCCTTGATGGTGTGGGTGCACTAGAAGTAGCTCCATCCACATTGAAACTAAGCCACATGCTGATCAGGGGTATCCAATACTTAAGCATCTGAGGCGTCTTCAGCTACCCAGAAACACAAAGTAACGGAAATATCTTCAAGACAATGATGTTTTTGTGTATTGGGCTTGATTGAGCCTTTGAGGCAGCATAAACCTCTTGGTGCATCTCCATCATTCCACATTAGATATAGACTTTCCTACTGTTAAAGACTGTAACATTTCGAGCAGCCCATATGGAAGCAATCATAGCCATAACAACCACGAGTAGGATGTTACAAACCTGGTCGCTACCGCCAACACCGAGAACCCCTGCTAGTATGTCAAGGAGTAGCAGGTTTTGATTCAATTACAGCCCGAACAGGACCCCAACATATGCCCACAGCTTCCGGGCATAGTCACAGTCCATAAATAGTTGTCGAAGATTATCCTCTGTGCACATGCATAAGTAACAGGTTGATGCAAGATGAAATCCAGACCGCTGAAGCTGATCATGAGTTGGTAAACAATTTTCTTAGATTCAAAAAATTATTGAAAATTGAGAGGCCCAAATAAAAAGAATTCCTATTGTTCTGGAGCTAGGCAGGTGAGAAAATGGGATTTCTACTAAAAACAAAAAATAAAGATAATTTGTCTTAAAAACATTTTTGTAACTCTTGAGTGTAAAAAGATATGAAAATGAACAAAATACATGTATTATAATTAAATAAATGTTTTAGAATAAAATTAATTATATTCCTAGATATATATCATAGTATTTCATCATAATAAGGTTAAACATAAACAATCCTGATAAATAATGAGATTGTATCATAAAAATATTACCACTTTGGTAACATTTAATCATAAACCCCATGAACAAATAAATTTAAATGTGACATAAATGGTCATGAGAATAAATAATTTCATTACATTACATGTCCAATGTGCTAGTAATATAACTCATAAATGTTGACAATTTCATAACATGACTTGTCTCAATGAAAGCAAATTGAGACAAAAATAATTTACCACATGCTTTCCTTCAATTGAAAATGATTTAACCACATGTATAATGGTTTTAATCTTGTAATTATATTATAATTGAAGCATAATTTTATTTATAATATCATATATTATACTGTTATTACATTTTACCATCCATTTTGAAATAATATTTAATTATTATCATTATTTCATTTGTTAATTTCCTTTTTTAGTCAAGTGTGTTTTGTCATGAAGTATCATGATATTTTACATAGGATGTAATTTAATAATATCCTTAAATATAATAATTTTAATGTTGAAATATAGACATCCAAGGGGTTCTTCACTAGTTGGTTGGTCATTTTAACCGCTAACTTGTTAGATGATCACCCTTGAATATCAGTTTTTGACCTCAACCATGGTAATTTATTTTTAATTATTTTACTTTTAATAATAGTTAAAAATTAAGATAATCATATTATATAATATAAATTATTCTAATTAAAATTATGGAATTAATATTTCCAAATTAAATTTACAGAATTGGTCTTATTCAATTTAAAATTAAACTAAATATGCAAAAACATGTGTTTTTTGAAAGAGAAACTTTTCTTAAGTATTTAATGTTTTAATATAGAAATTAAAAATTAAATTCATCCAAATGAACTAATTTTGTAAAACTATAAAATAATTGAATTAATTTTAACTTAAAATTAATTGAAATTATAATATAAATTATCAACTCATTTAAACAAAAATGATGTTTTAAATAAAAAATCATAATTTTCAGTATTCATTAAAAAATTAACATTTTAGAAAAGTAGTAAATATTAACAAATATAAAATATTAAATATTAAATTAAAAAATTTACTTTAATTTTTCGAAATTAATTTTATAAAAGTGGAAAAAATTAAAATTAAAATTTGTGTGAAAATCATTTGTAAACTATCTTTTAGAAAAATATAGTTTTCCAGAATACATTTCTTTTTCTTTTTAATGATTCTTATTTAAATTATTATTAATATATTTCTGATGAATTTGGATTTAAGTGTTTGAGAAATTTATGTTTCATAATCTAGTTATCACTATTCATACCCACCAATTTACTGACAATATTATAATTATATATTATATTATAGTTCATTTAGACTTGGCGTCGCACTAATTCAAATCTATCGAAGAGATTGAATTTATTTAAAATCAAACATATAAATAATAATTTGGGTGCCAAATTATCCTATAATATTGATGTTTCATGTAATATATTATATCCAGTTTGGTGTTTATCTTTTAAAATATCAGAATGTTACATTCATCCACCTTAAATAAATTGGATCAGAATAATTTTATCTAGATATAATAAGTAAAGGGTTTGAAATTTGATGATATCCTTCTTGAAATCCCATATCATGATAAGGGATAATAATATATACCGTAATAGGAGATAAAAATGTTTTTAAATTTCATCCTGATTAATAATATAACTAGTTTTTCTAGTAGGATAACATTGGTTGGATGTTAAGATATGAACATAGAAGAAAAGTGTAATGACCAAATAATATTGGAGGGTGATAGAGGTTATTGATCATAATAAATGGAATGATAAAGATAAATAAAAAAATCCATGCGAACATAAATATGTGATAAATACATGGACCTTTTGATTCACTATAAATAATGGTACTTGGATAACATTTTTGTTTCAAGATACTTTTCCCAAATTCGAGGAATTCCATTACCATTTAGACTTAGAACATTTGAAAATATACTTCCTTGATATCTTTATATTTCATTGGCACATGTTTATACATTGGTTTTGATTAAATAAATTCTTACTTCATCTCCTACTCCATTTAAATAATATCTAATATTAATTTTTATCCATGATGCACTATAATTATATTTTAAGATATCAATAGAACATCTAAAGAATTAAAAGACATTACTCCTATCTCTATATATTTTCCAAATCCAAATGTTTTGTATAAGATATCAAATATAATAAATTAATCTATAATACCTCAATAGTAATTCCCAAAATTAAATTAAATTCATTTCATTATTGGTTAACCTTAAGACTCGCCCAAAATATTCTAAACTAAATTGAATGTCAAAAAATTAGAATGGAGATCATTAAATACAACATTATATTCCCCAAACAATATAAAGTGGTTTCTAATGTAAAATTCCAAATTTATAAATAACATGAAAACCATAAAATTGTAATATAATCATTCATAATTATAAAAACAAAATCTTAGGTTGTTGAATATATTTCATAAATCCAATGTTGTACTCAACTCTAAAAAGATAACATAACCGTCACATAAATATGAAATTCCATGGTCACTAATTTTATCCCTTAAAAATCTCATCATCATTATTATCTCAATATAATGATCATATTAATGGTATCTTTTATTAATCATGTGTTTTCCAAAAAGATGAAATTTCCATTGAATCACTTTTCATGGTCATTCATATCATTCCACATATGCTCTCAAATCCCTAAATTAAAATACTATATTTCAATCCTTATATATTTTATAATTCAAATAACTATAATATCATTGATAAAATAATTCTATAACAAAATTCTTAAATCCAAACACAAAAACATTAACCGTTACCCTTTATATGCCGCAATATAATAAGCTTGACCTTGATCCCTTTGATTAATTAATGATATATTTCCTTGATGTTTGGTGTATTAATTTTTATAGTTCCCTATCTTCTTATTGATAAAGAATTATAAATTTTCAAATTCTTCTTTGACCTTTCAATAATTACCATGGTATACTTTCTCTTTATACATATTTAAACTCTTATTCCCTTTAGGAATGTAATATTGTGTTTCATTCCATAATCAATACACAGTGAAATTATTCTTTCCCTTCTTCATTTTATCCATCTTTTTCTCTTTCATCCACTTATTCTCTTACATCAATTTGAAGCCATATGATTCAGAGAGTTCATTTTCTAAGTTAATATAATGTGATTCGAATTTGTCATAAAATAATAAATATTTGGATACTGGTTCCCCTAAAATAATTTCCTTTATCCTATCAAAGAAATGTGTAATATTACTCTTTGAATTATGTACATAGTCTATGTCAGGCCATGAAGACCTAATAATGCTTTTCTACTATATAGAAACAATTTTATCATTCATTTTGGAATTTTATCTCTATATTCAATTCATGGTCATGAGGAAAATACGTTTCCTATAAGATATCCATAAAATCCTTTCATCCCATGTTTTTCATTTCTACCTTTTTCATAATGATTGGAATTAGTGACCACTATTGATCCAAATAATCTGAGAGACAAGAATCTTCAATGTAAACTTTATAAATTTATTTTCATCCAATTTTATGAAATATATTCTCTAAGGAACATATCCATTTCTTAGCTATAAATAGATTTGTAGCCCCATTTAATGGTGTGGAATATTGGCACAATAAGAAATCTAAAATTTTCACTATATATATTTGATAATTACGATGATCTATATGGAAATGGTTATCGCTCATAACTAGAGTCAGCTGCCCCAATACATCTATAGTTTCTTCATTTCCAGTAATCGCTCTAGCTCTATCCTTATTGTGTTTCTCAAAATAGAAATTCTTACATGGGGTATATGTATTTATAAATATCTCATTCCTCCTACTAGGTAACAATTATGAAAAAATTATTATACAATATTAGATCCTATCATTATTAAATATTATTTATAATCCCAAAAATAGTGAAATAAATAACTTCAATTGAACAATTTATGCATATCATATCACATAATCAAAAACATGGATGCTTTGGGGGTGTTTATCAAATAAAAAAAACCATACCCTTCATAGTGATTCCTATAGAAAATGTTAATTAATAAAAAATATCCTAATAGTGTAAAAATAGTTGCGTAGTAAGGATCATTTTTCTATACTAGTTAATTCTTTATTAATGACTGATGCACCTTTTTCAATATTACTATGCCTAATTAAATCTATTATAAAACCATGTCCCCCTATAATATGTGGATAAGGATGTATTTCTTGGAAAACTAAATAATATCTACCTAACTAAAACATTATGATGTTATTATCTAATAATACTCAATTTATATTATAGTGTTATGTTTTTTGATTTATGTTTTCCTATATCTTCTTCCTAATGTTTTTATTCAAATTCCCTTGGAACCAACTGTAATAGACCCAACCCCAATTTCCCAGAGTTGATTGTTACTTTATTACATTGCAATAAGATACAAGAAATCACGTCATGAGGGACTAAATAGATTAGTAGTATTTGATATTATATGCATTCATGAATCTAATTTTAATTTTGAAAACATAATGTAAAAAATTTATTTTCTTCAAGTTCATCATGCTTTAATAAATCATAACCTTGAATATCAATCATATTAATAATCTTAGAATCATAGGGATTACAAAATAAGAAATGGGTGAGTTCAAATTCTTTGAATGGGTATTATTATAGTAGAATAAATCATGAATAAATAATATATAATAAATATATAATGTTATATAACTAAAACAAAAGACATTTAAAAAATAACATGAACCTAAATAATAATGCGGCTGAAATAAATGATGATCAAATAATTAGGTATAAATAAACACATGAGGATGAAACATAACCATGGAAATTATAACTAATCAAATACTCACAAAAAATATAAATAAATAAACTCAAAATAAGGGAATTAAAAATATCAAAAAGTAATACCCTTATCTTCACTTCCTCGTGCCAGTGGATATTTCATAAATGGGAAATGTATAGGACAAAAATCCAATGTACATTGTCTCATGATACCTATCAATGAAATGAGGGGATATAGCAGGCCCCACTCATCATGTTCTACATCTAATTCATTCCTCATAAAAATAGGGGTGAAACATAATTAACAGGAAAAAATTTTATTTAAAAAATAACATTCCAAATCTTAATAATTACCCTTATCAAAAAACATACTCATAATCCATTTTGAGTAATATGGGGAATGGTTTACAAATAGTAATTCCCAATTAAAACTTATCATAAACCATATAAGGAGATAATAAGGACTTTATTGTTTGAATATATCCCCATTGAAGATTAAGTAACATTAATTTATGTCATTAAAAATGGTAAAATATTTTGACATTTTATTTGGAATATTTCGTGGGAAAAATAACATTTCTTTGAAAACAACCATTTTAACTACAATATTTATAAAATATTTTTTCAAAAAATCCCATTTAAAATTGATATGGAATGTTATGAATTAATCTTACAATAAAATAATGGTTATAATGAAGGAAAATTCATTGTATTTCATACATGATAAAAGAAAAAATTCTATTCACATTTGGATAAAAATTCAAGAATGTCCTTTTTCAGAAAATGAAAATAATATTAATTTTAAATCCCATTTTAAAAAATTAAAGAAATTGGTAAAATACTCTTTAATGAATCCTTTTAGGAATGTTAAAACATTTTTTATAACATTTTTATAAAACATGGATAGGTTAGAAAATAGGTTTTTATCCAAAAAGTAAAATAAAGATTACTTTTATTAATATTGATCCTATAATCTATTGAGTACATAAAGAGAGGTAAATGAAGGGAAAATATTCATTTTCCTAACATAATAATAGGACAAGAAAATTCATGATTTTATTGAGATATGGATCATAATATTTTATCATAAGAATTATAAATATAAAGAATCCTAATAAATGATGAGATTGTATCATAAAACCATTACCACTTTGGTAAAATTAAATAATAATCACCCTAAAAGAATAAAAGTAAATGAATCATAAATGATTTGTAAAACAAAACAAAATTAATGACGTCACATTTCAAATGGTCTATAACAAAACATCATAAAATAATATAATTTCAAAACATGACATATGTATCAAAGAAGGAAAATTGAGATGAAATTCCATTACCTCGCTTTTTATTTTAAATAAATGAGATTTAACCTCTCATATAGTAGTTTTTTTGTATGATACTTATTTATATGATAACCATAATAATTTTTATAATATCATATTTTAACCTATTATAATATTTTACCACACGTTTGTTAATAATTTTTCATTATTTTCATTATTTTGGGTGTTAACTGCCCTATTTTCTCATGCATTATTTATCTGGAAAGTTTTTATTATTCATAAAATGACATAAATACATCTTATATATAATAAAAATAATTGTATAAATATCATATTTACTCATTATATACATTATTATAACCATTCTTAAGAGTTAGTTAGGGAAAATGAATCGCATCACTTTGTGGGGATGGTAGGTTGTACGTACGCATCACCACTGATATATTTCACTTAACATGTGAAATGTTAATGAATTGTATGATATTTTAATTTTAAAGAATATATATCATTTCATATATATCAAAAAAATTCATTATATTTATCTATATTAGCTCTCATCTAAAGGGTATGTGAAAAATGAATCACATCGTTTCACGAGGTGATTACCCACCGTAAGCACGAGTGATGTTATCATATTTTAAATGGAATGGAACTTAATAAGGTATATGTGATATTAAAATTAAATAAGTATAATAATATCATAAAAATTATATATATACATTAAACCCATCAATATATACTTCTCTATTACATTTTTATGGATGACTAGTTTTATTGGTCCATGTGGTGATAGTCAGACATAAGAACAAATTATGATTCCTTTTCTCATTTTAGGGAAGAGTAGATAGTTATAGGTTATTAAATTAAGAGAAAAAAATTTAGGTAAATTTTATATTACTTTTTTATTATTATATAATGATTTATTAATATTTTATTTTTGTGGAATAACAAATAAAATAATTCTGATCATTTTGGAATGTTGCATCTTCATCTAGAAACATGTTTAGGCTTACAACCAAATCTGTCCTATGATTGGTTTGTGAAAAAAACTATTGGATCAATGAGTTTTTATCGGAGTAGATAAGTGATTTTTTTATGTCTTTGGAAAAATAAATGGCATTTAATGTGTGAAACGAGAGGAGAGGGGTGGCCTTTTATAAGTAGGGGTGGGGAAAAATATGGAATTTTTCAAATAATCAAGTACAACCACATTTTTATCATGAAAAAAGCCTAAATATTTATTAATGTTAAACCCTTATTGGGATTAAGGTATATTTATTTCGAAATAATTTGTGTATTAAATGTTTTTAGGTCATTTTATTCCATATCATTTAAGTTAATCTCTGGGTAAATATGTTTTTATGCTTACCATGAATACTATTTTTTACAGTGTATTCTATTCATAATGGTAAAATATTAACTTATAATTATTAGATAATATAAATAATTATGATTCCAAATAGGTAATAATTTTTTTCAAATTAATCTCACATAAATGGTAGAATTCAGTTTAAAACTTTTCCACATGGACCATGAAGGAAAAATTTTCTATTGATAAAATTAGGATAAATATAGAGTGTTTTGTCATCCAAAGTTACTTTGAAATTGATTAAAATAATACAAATTAGTTAAATTTTAATATATATATAGAATAATATTATTTTAAAACCAATTTAAATTATAATTTAACACTCTAAATAATTTATACAAAAATATATTTTTAATAAACCAAATTAATATTTTGCATTATTCATAAGAAGTTAATATTTTCATAAATTCATCCCAAAATCACCCAAAGACAATTTTGAAATGTAAATTTAAAAAATTAATATTATTTTTTCAAAAAATATTTTCTCAAATTATTATAAATTTATCTTAAATTTGGTGTCTATAGTGCCACTAAATCACCTTTGAGAAAAATATTATTTTTCATGAAACATTCTTTTCTTTCAAATGATTATTATGTTATTTCCAAAAAATTGATAAAAAATGAATTTTCTTTAAAAACATTAGCCCATTTAATTTTAATAATTTAGGTATTATTATTCATAATTAAAAATTTAACCTCTATTCTATAACCGTATACAATGTTATTGTTCATTTAGACTCATGGTTTTGTGCATTAAAAGCTTTCAAATAGATTTAATTTTTTAAAAAAGAAATATAATATAAAATCTTCAGATATCACATTATATTTTAATAATGTATTTCCTTTTCATGTATTCAACATAATATGATATTTCTATTTTAAAATATTTGGGTTTTACTTGAGGAACTATATCATTGTCCATGAAAGTCGATGACATCACTATGTTAGGGGAGGAAGTCTAGTCACAGAACATAATTGTTGGTTATAGTGTTTAAGTATTTTTGTAGGAATTATTTTCTTGTATACAACCATTTAATATCAAATAAATATAATTAAATTGGGTTATATAATCAAATTTTATTGTAAAATATATTATATATCCCACTTAGTGGGTTTCAGATCGCGGTTTTGAGGCTTTAGTCGTAGAGAAAAGGTACTATTGTTGAACAACCCCGACCCCATCATCCTAGATTCGATTGTTATTTTATTACTATTGCATATATTAAAGATATAACATCACCAAGTATCGATCATTTTAGAAGTCTTGAATATCTAGATATATTCATGGTTCCCTTATTAAATTGGTAATTAAATATAGAGAATAACAAAAGAAAAAATAAACCACTTCATCGAAATTTGTTCTAGTATTTGATCATCATAACCCATGGATATAAAAAAATAATAGTGTGGGATAAAATTCTATCTATGGATTACATGAATCAATAGTAGGTGAAGTGGTATGAATAAGGAATACTCATTAGGGAAATGTAAATAATTGAAAACACCATCCATTAATAAAATTAAAAAAAATTCATCCATATATTTTTTCACAGTGAAACTATACAGGTCCAATTCATTCCCCCGGCTGATTATCTGATCATATAAGGGATATAGAAAAGAACTATTTTAGTGCAGAGTCTTCTTCAACAGGATGGGATATAGCTTACCTTGGTTTGTCATCCATGTTCTGCACCTGTGGAGAATATTATGCATATTTTTCAATCTTGCGCTTTTATTTTCAGGGTTTAGACGTAAATCCAGGATATGGTTGGGTGTTTTCTGGATATGGGAACTATGGAGGGTCTATTAGCTTTAGTAATTTTTATCAGCTCCAGTGAATAGGTCTGAAACCTCTGGATGGTTTCTGCAGCAACCACAATTAGCTTCAATGTAAGGCTCGTAATGGACTGGTTTTTTGATGACATCAATCCCACATTTCTAGCGGGTTTGAGATTTATACACGGGGTAGTCAGCCCTACTTCGATAATATAGGTTGGATGTATGAAAATTGAGCATAGTGAGATGATAACTTTTAGAAACATTGGTATTTCTGGTAGGACAAAAAATACCCTTGGTGATTAAGACATTTAGGTGGATTCCTCCAATTTATTCATAGGTGAAAGTCAATGTTGATGGAGCAGTCTTAGGTGTACCTTGGCCTTTAGGCTGCGGTGGTGTTTTCTGTACATATCGGGGGGTTCGTTAATGGTATCTTCCTTAACTACATTGGACACGGCACTACCATTGAGGCTGAGTTGTGGGATATGATCAAATCTATCACTTATGTGGTTCATTGTGGTTAGAGCCTTCTCGAGCTGGAATTGAATTCAATGGATGATGTTTACATCCTTTAAAGACGTGCCCGGAATGTTCCATGGGTGACTCTGCCTATATAGATTGCATGTCTAAGACTTCTAGAAAGTTTTATTTTTGATGTGACTCATGTTTGTGGGGAGGAAAAATAGGTTTCTGATTCATTTTCAAAAAAATAAATTGTAGACTCATGTTCGGAATTCATTTATAGGGATTTAGATTTTTTTATGCCTTTGTTTGAGGTAGATGCATGTGGAACATTAATTACTAGGCTCTATAATCCTTCCTTGTGGTGTTTTTACATTGTCCTTTATTTTTATTAATAAATTTTGGTTGGTGTGGGTTTGACTCTCTTCAGGGCCTGTTGGTGAAGAAAATAATTGGATACTGAAAGAAGAAAATTCTTACTTATTTGAAATCATATATCTCGCACATAAACTATTATACTATCAAGAGTGTCTATGTATAGTGGTATAAACCCATCTGATTCTTCATATAAATAGACATGAAGGGTTTTTAACTAAATATTTTGTCCCACAAGACTAGTTGATGCATCCAAGGGCTATCTATAATTAGGCACATTCCATTATTCCATGTCCAAATCATTCTTCCTACTTGAATTTAAATAAAAATAATCATATTGAGTACATGATACAGATTCATAAATAAAATTTAAAATAAACACTATATGTAAAATGGTATATATATATATATGAAAAAAATAATATCCATTATACATGAAATATTTATATTTAATGAAACTATCAATGAATGATGATCTTAAATAAAAAGGAATTATACACACACCATGCAAAAGGAATAAGTGATGAATAATGAATAACCAAATGGAATATCATTATAGTTTTCATGTAAGAATGAATATGAATCATAATTGTTAATTCTAAGGGAAAATAGTCATAGATAAGGAAAAATTATTTCCAACTGTAATTAATGACATGTAAAAAAGAGTGTTTATGATACTTTAGGAAAGATCCTCTTTAGTGTGGTTTAAGGGAAAACTTTTAAGAGTGTTTAATGTGGGAAATGGAATAATTGTTTGAATAAAACAAAAAATTAACTAATATATTATTTTAATGATCAAAATTGTTCTTTTGATAATTTATTATTTGACTAAAATAATGTGTGGAGTGTACATGGAAATGGGTGAGAAATTGGGATGTTCCCTTAAATCGAGATTTCTTATCAGGAGTAAGTGCAAAGGTTACCTTATTAAAAAATGTATTTCCCATATAATAAATATGAATTGGGATTTTAACATATTTTAGGACCATAAAAATATAATTAATAAGGATTAAAAAATAATAATTAATACTTATCAAGGGTTGAAGAGAGAGAAATTACAATTCAATTAAAAAAACTATGGTTTAAATATAATCGATTAGCATATGTCTGAAAGTGTTATTCACTCAGTCATAAAGTCCTCGATAATGAAATAAGATTCATTAAAAATTTCATTAATAACATATTGAACATTAATTTTATTAATATAATTTTACAATGTTTATTTATGTCCTTTTTTATTAGTTATAATATTCAATTTCATCGTTTGGGAGTGTTAATTTCTATTGTTTTCAAAATTGGTTCACTTGTATACATTTATGAAATATCTTGTAATATGGGATTAGTTATACATAATTGAAATTATATGATATTAATAAAAATAAATAATGTTAAATGGTCACATATATATCTTTATTTGTCCACATATAAGGTTGATTCATTCGTAAGATGTTAATGCTAATCGTTTTGATTATTTTGGAGTTTTTCTGATCATCACAAACTAGTTTTGTTTTATTAATTAATATTATGTATATATACTATTTACAGATTATTATATAACATATAATATGTATAATAAAATTAAATTTAACCATAATAATGGTTTTATTACATGACTTGATAGTGGTAAGGTAAAATAAAAACACATCATCCACGATTTCAATACATCCACTAATTATGGAAAGTGTTTTCTCTTTTAGAATGAAAGATATAAGAGAATGGTTTTTATTATAGATATACCATTAACAAACTAGAATTTTATTATATATATAATAATGGTATTTTTATTCATGTTTCTATAGTAGATATATTGATAGGATAATACAATAAAATAAAATAACACAAATTAAAAAGAGAACAAAATAAGATCTCACCTCTTGAATTATTCTCCTTGAAAACCTCCTTAAGGAACGTGGGTTTTTGTATTTTATTAAGACTATAAGCTATTGGATGTAGTGATTAGTTTTGGGATTGTAATTGGTTATAATATAAGAAATCCCCAACGGTTATAAGGTTTGAATAGAAGGGGTGGTGAGTGTTGGTATTTATATTGGGGGAGGGGTATGTTTTGTTTATTTCATTCATTAGTTTATTATTTTGGATCAAGACTATCAACAAGGATGATTCAAATGGATAAATACATTAAATTAAGGAGGGTAGTTGGATATTATGGTTCATAAATTATTAATTAATCAATAGATAATGTATTTTACTTATTATATTATATAGTGTAAATTATAATATTTAATTATTCACCAAAAATTAAATTATTTTATAAAAATCACTAAAATTAAACCTAACTATTTTTCTTTGTAATGAATTAAAAAATAGAATCCATATTTTGAAATATATATTCTAAATATTTCAAATTTATTTTTTAATTAAATTTATAACTTATTTTAAAAATACCGATTTAAAAATTATATGAGGTTTTATAAAACATTGAATAAGCTTTCATAATATTATCTTAAAAACATAAGAAAACAAAATATTATATGAGGAATCATTTTTACATAATAAATTTTATTTTAAATCATTATTAATATTATAAAAATTTAAATAAACATTTATATTTAATAAAAATACCAATACTTAAGTTTTCATATTTAAAACATTTATTTACTTATTCCATGACATATATTTATTATAATTTCATTTATAAGATGCCAAATTTTTAATGCTTTTATAGGTGAGGATAATATTATTTTGTCCATATTACTATTACTAATGGTCATGTTACTATTATGGTGATCATGTTACATTTTCCATGGTCATGTTAAGTATTAATAGTATATCATTGTTAGTTTAACCTTAGAGTTGTGTGAAATATAATATATCAAATAAATTGAATTTATTTAGGAATATAAATACCATATAATATTGGGGTGTTATATTTTTCCCTGATTTATAAATTTCATCCTTGAATTTTTTATGAATATCTACTTCTAAATAGATGGTGGTGGTTTTATTTATAACATCCCCAGGTTCCCATGTGGCTTCTTCCATTTTATTGGTTCTATAAAGAACTTTTACTAGTCGAGTCATACAATTTCTCAATGCTTTCTCTCTGCTATCAAGAATCTCAATAAGCTATTCATAGTAATAAAAATTAGTTTCCAATTATATATTAACATGCGTGAGTACCTGAATTGGGTATGGAATATACCTAGGGTTCATCAGTATGAAATTTACATAGTGTCACTTCTAATCAGTAAGATACATCAGTTCCATAATTTCAAATGTTCTGATGTACATGGGGCATAGTTTTCAATTCTTACCAAACCTTATGACACCCCTCCCTGGAGATATTTTTTTAAATACATGATATCCCACTTGAAATTCAAAATTATTTCTCTATTTGTATGTATAAATCAGTTTCTGACTTTTAGGTACTTTAATATGAGCCTAAATAGTCATTACCTTTTTCTTTTTCTCATTAATTAGTTTTGAGCTGATAAGTTTACACTCACCAACTTCATCCCAAAAAGTTGGAGTAGGGAATCTCTGTCCATATAATGCATTATATGGAACCATTTGAGTGCTATAATATAAACTCATATTTTGGGAAAATTCAACCCAAGGTAAACATTGATCCCACATACCATTAAAGTCAAGTGGGAAACATTCTAACATGACTTCTGATATTTTTAAGGTCCTTTGATACTATCTTTCAGTTTTGGGGTGATAAGATGTACTCAAATGAAGCTTAGTATCCAAAACCTTCTGAATAATATTCAAAGAATATTGATGTAAAATAGGGATCATGATCTAAAAAAATTGACATAGTTTCACCAAGAGGTCTTATAACTTCATTAAAATAGGGTCTTTATAGGGGATAAAGAGTAAAATTTTATCTTATCGCAATAAAATGTTATGATTTTTTAAGATGATAAAAAATAACCCATATCACATCAGTTCATATTGGTGTCCTATGAAAAATTTCATCATATTGTCATCTGACATCCACATAGGTATAAGTAAGGGTTCCATGAATCATATGGTATTATGGATGTCATTGTTTACATATTAGAAAACTAATAATCATGACACATATTCAGAAATTTTCCACTTCATATTAAAAAACCAAAAATTATACTTCATCCGTTTATATATATTAGAACAACCATGGTTTATAGTGAAATTTAAGGTATTAGTATTATTTAATAGTTCCCTTTATATCTCATGTCATTATGGAACATATAACTACTTTCAATATTTTATAATTTCATCCTCCTATATGAATTCTTCCAATCTTGCATCCTTAATAGATTTAAATTTATTTTGAAAATTATCATCATCAGATTGAGATATTTTTATCTTATCTTGTATGTATGGTTTTGGAATAATTTGAAAGAAGAGTGATGTTTTCACTTCCATACATATTATCATTTATGTATTTACTAAATCTATTAACATGGGATCATTATCATTCCTCATTTTTGAAAAATGACTATGAAGATTCATGCTTATGAATCTTCAACCTTATTTGTTTTCCTCGGTGGTAGTGTATTGAAAAATGATAATATTATAGTAAGTCGAGCCATCGTTATTGTCTCATGTTGATATATTTCTATATGAAGATATATTTCAAACACTATTAATCTGTATATATCTATCATATTTTTCATAGAGATATTGTCTCCATATATTCATAGAAATGATAATGGAAGTTAACTCAAGATAATGAGTTGTATGATTTTTTTCTTGGGTCTTAAACTACCTTGTGGGATATACAATAATATTATCATTTTTTAAGGATACAATACAGTTCATTCAATGATACATCATTTTATATCATCAACCCATCATTTCAAAATGGTAGATTCAAAATTGAAGCATTGACTGGCCTTCTCTTTAATTCTTCAAAATATTTTACACATTCTTTTGTCTATATGAAGTTATCCACTTTATGAGTGAACTTGGTTAATAGTTTATCTAATTGGGAAAAAAATATTAATTAAATGTTGATTGTAATCTACTAAAATAATGAAACTATGTACCTTTGTTATATTAATTTATGTAGGTAATTCTTGGATTGGCTTTTTTTTCACAATATCTACTGATATTCCATCCCTAAAGACAATATGGGCAAGAAAAGAATTCCATATAGGCATAATTCACACTTTATAAATTTAACATATAACTTTTTTCTTTTGAGAGTCTCTAGAATAATCCTCAAGTGATTCTCATAGTCTTCAGAGATTTTATAATAATCCAGAATATCCTCAATGAATACTACGAAAATATTCATGATATTCCTTGAAAAAACAATCCATTAGATTCATAAAAATAGTATGTACATTAGTGAATCCAAGTAGCATTAATATAAACTCATAACTTCCATAACTTTTCTGAAAACCTATCTTCGTAATATCTTCCTTATTTTCTTAGAATTGATGAAACCTATAATGAAATAAAATCTTCCAAAAATACTAATCTCTTTAAATTTTATCAAATAAATCATTAATGAGAGGTAGATGATAATTATTCTTTATTTTAACAGAATTTATTTATCTATAGTCAATATATATCCTCAAGGATCCATATATCTTGTTAACAAAGAGAACATGGGATACCCATAGAGAACCACTAGGTTTAATAAATCTGTTATTACTCAAATATTCATGTTGTTTTTTCATCTCCACTAATTACAAAGTTTTTATTATACAAGTATTCTTTGAAATTGGTCTTTCATTAGGGATTGAATAAATGGTAAACTCAACATCCTATGATGGGGGTGACTGGGTAATTCTTCAAGAAATACATCAATTCATTCCTATAAAATTGTTACATCATGAATTATAAGATTACATTAATCATTCCAATATGTTTTTTTCATATTCCCCCTAAATTTCATTTAATTGACTAACTGGGGGTAGATCTTGATTATAATTTTATGATGAAGTTTAATCTCTCATAATAATGGATTATACATATTTCTTTAAAATCATAATTTCCTTCTTCTTGAAATTAATTCTCACATCATAATATGAAATCCATCACATAGATATACTTATATAAATTTTGAACATAGGTATGATGACAAGGTCAAATAATAAAGGACATTTAAATTCCATAATAGGAACTTCATGGCACATTTTTTTTGCATTGAGACTTCCCATAAATGTTTTAACAGACAACTCCATTTTGAATAAAAAGGGAAATGTCTATTTCTATTTCAAAATTTGGTAGATATAAAATATTTTGATGATCCAGAATGAAATAAATCACTGTACAAATTTGAATATTTTATTATTGTACCTTCCAACCCATCATTGGGTAATTCTACTTCAATTGTGGTGATCTTATAACCTTTTCTATCTCTACTAGGACTCTTCTGTGGTAGATGCCCCTGAAATATGAGAAATTGATTTTAATAATTCCACATTTCATTATGGTTAATTCATTGAACCTCGTGGATTTTTTATTCACCTAGAATTAATTTTCCTAGTGACCCTTTTGTCCACACTTTTAACCAAATTACATGTCTTTAAAGAATATCCTAGGACGATTCTATCTACAATTTTTTATAATGGTGATTTCATCATTACCCTCTTCTTATCTAACACATAACATTTTATATGGTTATCACAAGACCTATTCATCACCTGATTTCACATTTTGATGGAACATAATACCATTTCCTCATAAGATAAAAATGTTTGAGAATTCAATTCACTTTATAGACATTTCGTAGGACTTTCAAAGAAATGATCAATCTTTTCTTCTGAATCATGTAAGTAATCAACAGTACACTTGTCTAATCTTGTGAATGCAGCTTCATACTCTTCAACACTCTCTTCTTTCTTTTTATTTGATATATATAATTTTCACCTAATTCCAGTTTGTCTCTCAGGAGGGATATATTTTCTAATAAATGTTTATTTAAACTTTTACTATTCCAGGTCATATATTTCATCTTTGTCCATATTATTCTAGATCAATGATCACCATTTATCATTATCTTCCTTGAGAAAATATAATTCAAGTACTACCTAAATCATATTCATTGCATCTGAATGATAGAAACCACTTTTCAATGGACATGATCCACTTCTAATCTACCACTATCTTAGTAATTCCACTAAAAGGGGTTATTTTTATATATAAAACTGTATATCATAGGTTTTCTATGTTTATTTTTCATAACCTGAGTAAGTTGTCCTAATATGGCCATGATATGGTCAACTCCAACACAAAATTTGTTGACTTCCTTTATATGGAAAATTGTACATTTTTTTCATGTATTTATTCCTTTTCTTTAATTAGGCTCTATTACTAAATAATGTCACATGCTATGTTAGCTCATAATAATCATGATTATTGAGTCAAAAATTCACTATAATGAATTTTTATAACTCTCATGTCTACTTAACATATAGTTCCTAATGATTCTACAAAACTTACTGTAATACCAAATATAACATACCCAACCCCAGGATCCTAGACTCGGTGGTTATTTTTTTATAATATATTAGATACAAGCGATCACATCAATAAGCATCACTCAGTTTAGTAGTATTTAAGAACTACATAGGTACATGTTTCCCTTATTAAATTTTTACATAAATAGAGAACATAAAACAGGAAAAATAAACTTATTCCATAAAATTTATTTGATGATTTCATCATCATAAACTAGTGAAGGAAAACAGATAAAAGGGAGAGATAAATCACTTAATAAGGGTTAAATGAATCAATAATAAGTAAAGAAAACTAAAAATTTCATAACAATTTTGTCAATGAAAAAAACTATAAAACACATTCCAATAATAAAATGTGAAAAAAAAACATCCATATAATCTTTTCATAGTGGAAATATCATGGAATGAAACAATTGAATATATATGAATGAAATTCTTAATTATTGGACATCATATATCTTGTAAATGAACTATTATACAATTAATACGGTTTAACTATCTCGATAGAGATCCATATGATTCTTCTTCTAAATAAACATAAAGGATATTTCTCAAATTGTTTTATCTCATGAGACATATCATTGAATCAAGGTCATATCTATAATGTTTACCCTCCCTTCATTTTCAAGTCCAAAGAATTCCTCATAGATAGATTTAAATCAAAATACTCACATTTATTTGATGATATAGATTCATCAATAAAATTCATAATAAATACCATATATTAAATGATATAAAAGTAAGACAATTATCATATTAATGATACAAAAAATATGGACCTTTAATTAAATATTCAAAAAAAATTATGATTATAAATAAAAGGTATGTATTCATACACCACACATAAAAAATAAGTGAAAAATAAGGAAAAACCAAAGGTAATATCTTTATGGTGTCCATGAAATAATAGATTTTAATCATACGTGGACATTAATAAAGAAAATTAATCATATATTAAGAAAACATATGTCTAACTATAGTGAACATATGTGAAAATATTCCTTAAGAATCTTTAGAAGAGAGCCTCTTTATTGTGGGTTATGGGATGATTTTTAAGAGTATTTATAGTGGTAAACGGAATAACTGTTTAAAAAATAACTAGTAATTATATAAGATAGTTTTTCACTGTAAAAATAGTGTTTTAAAAAAACGGTGTCTTAAAATATATAATTTAGTTTTCTTTAAAATTGGAATATAATTGGGAAACTCCCGTAAATCTGGCTAACTTGTCGAGATGAATTGAAAAGGTAACCTTTTTAAAATTTATATTTCCCTATACGAGAAAGAATAATTGTTCTAAGAAAATATTTTATAATAATACACAAATATTTTAGAACTATTAAAAAGTAATAATTAATAATTACATTGAGTAAAATAGTGATGAAGTGTAACTTGGAGGAAAAAATTGACAGTTCAGAGAGAATCCCTTACCTTATGTCAGAAAGTGTTTAACACTTCTACATAATGTATTTGATGATGAAATTAGATTAATTAATTCTTTCATTCGGACATACAAAACATTATTTTTATATATTATCATTTCATTTAGTTTATTTAGGCCCTTTTTGAAGAGTTGTAGGACTCAATTTTATCTTTTGGTAGTGTTTATTTATTTGGATTTCATGATTGCTTAAGTTGTATACATGTAAGAAAGATCATGTTAAATGGGATTAGTTATCAAAAGTTGAGATTATATTTAATTAAAAAACATATATAAGATTAAATGGTATTATATATCTATTATTATGAATTAAATATTATTCATCAGATAATATGTTAATGATGACCGTTTATATATTTTATGTATTTATTGTATTATCACGAACTATCATTGTTTTATTATTTAATATTATGTAAATATAATGGTTGTAGAAATTTATATAACATATAATATGTATATTAAAATAGTATTTCATAATAAAAATAATGGTTTTATGACCTACCTTTTTTGTGAGAATGAAAAATTAAAAAAAAAATCATGGAGGTGGTAAATCAACAAATTACGGATGATGTTTTCATTTTTAGAATAAAAGGGAGAGGATAAAAGGTTTAATGATAAATATTCCATTATTATAATTAAATTATAGTATATATAAGATAATTTCCCTATCATGTATGTTTAGATGTCGAATATAATTAGTGGAATTGGGGTTTGATCTTTTATTGAGACCATAAGCTCCTAGTCATGGGAAGAGGATTTTGTGATAAATTGGGTAAAATATTATAAATCTCCCAGGATTAGATGGTGTGAGGAGATGTTGTGGTGAGGGGTGGTATTTTTAGTGGATAACAGGGGTTTCTTTGATTATTTTGTTCATTAGTATATTATATTGGTTCAAAATATCAATTATGTTGATTACCATGACAAAATAAAGGGATTAGTAGATTCGTAGATAATTTTTATTACATTATAAATGACTCAATAAAAAGTATTTTAAACATATAATGTTATATACCATAAATTAACATATTTCTCTATTCACCACAAATTTAACTACTTTAAAAAATCCAAAAAATAACCCTAACAATTTCTGGATGTGTATAATTAAAAAATGAAATCCATTACTTCAAAATAATTTTCTAAATATGAGAAATTTAATTTTTCAATAAAATCATCATATATTCAAATATATCAATTTTAAATTTATAGACGAATTTATGAAAATTTGAAAATTAAATTAAGGCCTTCTAAAATTTTATTATAAATATTTAAAACAAAATATTAATTTATGAGTATATTTTATGAAAAAAATTCATTTGATCTAATTATATTAATTTTAAAATTATAAATAAACATTTTCATTTCACAAAAATACCAATAATTAGTTTATCATTTTTAAAACATTTATTTAATTATTACAAGAAATTAATATATCATATTTTCATTTAAATAATATTTAAATTTTATTTATTATTTCATATATGGGTTTATTATTGTATTTGATGAATTACTATTCAAAATGGTGATGTTACTATTCCAATGGACCTATTATTATTTAAACAGTCATGTCCTTATTTAGTAGTGTGTAAATATTTGTTTAAGCTAGATTTTATGTGAAACTATAGTTATTTAATAGATTTAATTTATTTAATATTATACATACTATAGAATCTTGGGTTGTTATTTCATGTAAATTATTTATATATAAGATCATGTACTTTGAGGGGTGGTCATACTTTCCACAATATGGATGAATATGAATATTATTTCTAGCTTAACCCGTGTTGAGTTTTGTAGTGTTGTGGTGCTTAGGTCATGTCATGGTTAAATTTTTATTTCCTTTTAAAATATCAAGAGATTATATTTTATGTAAAAGTGATAGTTCTTTCACCATGATGTCACTTGTTTACATCGATTTAATTCAGTTATTTTCATTGGTAATGTATGAAGATATCGAGACTCATGACACAATTTCTAGAGGATCTGTGAAAATATATTCTTCATGTTGTGACCATGATCCCTAATACCTATATGAAATAATTTATTGTATTATTATAAATTCAAAATCTCATCCAAATTTTTCTATTTCCTTTAACATTTCATGAGAAATATGCTACTACTATTTTACCCATATATAACACAATTTACCTTTTTATATTATTTGGTCATTAATTCTATTATATAGAATGATTGAGATCGGTTGTGAGAGTATATTATTTATTTCATTGTTTCTTATTTCATATTCATCTAGTATAAGGATGTGGTAAATATTCAGTGTTGTTTTTTGTCAAAAATATATTTGATCTTAATGGGGATTGATGTGTTCTAGGATTATTATAATTAATTTCTTTTTATGGGATTTTGATCAACTAATTTGATTCTATAGTTTCATATAATAGTTAGTGAATCATTAGTTGATTTAAGGGATTTAAGGACTGTTTTTTATTTTCATTAAAATTTAAAGTTAACATAATTTTAATTTCATTGGGGGGTTTAAGTATTAACCTAATTAATATGTTGAATAATAGTAAAAATAAATTATGGGAAGGGGATATTTACATATGTTTACCAAATTAGTTATAATTTTTTTTGTCTCATAATAATTTCTTCTGAAAATAATATTTTTTTTATTAATGTTAGGTTTTCATTGTGAGTTGATGATGGAATCACCTTTCATCGAACTATAATCATGTAAAGAAGATAATTTATCAATTAGGTGAAATATAGAATTTACATGAAACTACTTATAATAGTGATGTTCAATTAATATGAAGGAATTATTAAAGTCGATGATTTGTGATCTATTATGGAAATTCAATATTTTTTGTTATAGGTATGACTTGTTTAATTATTGTGACTATGTGGTATCATTATTTGATGTATTTTTGGATTTAATGAAGTGATATAGTATTTTAAAATTGCTGAAAATTTATTGGATGATGTTATATAGCTGTTACTGGTTTTTCATTGGTGGTATATAATGTTTTCGGATTTCAGTGTTATAGTGGGACAGCCTTGGATTATATTAGGAGGTTTGGTTGATTATATAAAAATGTAAAATATAATCATATAAGGGGTGAAATTGGTTTCATTTTGTCTTTCATGACCAAAACATAATTATGTAAACTAAATAGTATAGTCCTAGGCTAAACCACTGATCAAAGCATCTTCTCTAACCTATGATTCTTGAGACATTCATTAGTTACCAACATTGGTTTAAATGAATGAGATCTCCAAAATAATAAATGTACTCAACGACAGATAAATTTCCATAATGGAAGTATTTAACGATTGAAGACCCAAAAAATCAACAATTTTGGACAAAATAGTTCATTGATCTTCTTCTTAATGGAAACCTAGAAAATACCCTCACACAACAGAAATTTTGACATAGTATTCCTTGGTAACATATCTTATAACATCCATATATAATTTATAACAATGGAAATTAAAATTAATTCCCATGTACCCCTAGTGATTGTTTCAATTTCTTCAGGAATCCCTCTAGTGAACATTTAAAACACAATATCCAATGCACTCTCCAATTCCAAAACTCGATCATTCTTTATATTAATTGGTTACTCCATATCTATAATGGTATTAAATAATGAATCAATTTTATTACGGGAATCAATTTCAAAAAAATTTAATCCCATATATTTATGACATCATAAATGAATATAAATGTAGATTATAGAACACGCTTGAAAAAGATTCCTGAAATTGAACCCCTTGAAACAACTAAAATTCTCTTTTATAGAACTTCATGTTGTGGAGTACACTATGTTTACTAAAACTAACAAGATGGGTTTCCATCCCATTCTACATAGATATTACACTATAAATTTAAAAATATTATATTATAATGTAATTTAGTCACGCTAATTAATAATTAATATAATTTATCTATTTGTTTGTTTTTGGGATTTTGACATATCATACATAATTTTATTTCAACATAAAACAATAATTATTTTCAACTAACACAATTTCCAACTTCCATAACCAGTTTGAAAAAATAGCTATTATTTAAAATAACTAAATTATAATATGTTTTATAAATTTAAATTTAAATAAAATGAAAGAATCCTTTCCATGTAATTTCTTCAAAAAAACTCATTGATTTGGTAGTTTGGGGAATCGATTAATTCTATTGACTGATAGAATTTCTTATACAAATAACTTGAAGAAATTATATATCCATAAAAAGGAGAAGGATCCATATAATGATTTAAGAGAAATGGTCATTTGCTAGAGAAGAACTAATGGAACTGGAAGAATAAGACGGGATGGAAATTGTCATTGGGACCAACCTATGCATGCGTAGGATGCCTTGCCGAATAGCCATGCGAAAGTGGAGAGCTGAAATCATGATACAGATGATGGAGAGAAGAAATTACAAGTATTTATAGTCATAATGATTTCCCTAACGTCCTTCAGGTCATGTAATGTTATGAGTACTACTATCCATGTATGGGTTCCCCTTCAACCATTAAAAGGTGGATTATAAATATCAATAAAAATTGAAGTACTTCGGGCCATTCGGATTAAACAACTCATTTTTGTAGTAAAATTGAATGTTTCTCAAACATACATAATTAATAAGGTGAGATGTATCCTCACATAATAATTACCCAATCTACTACCCAACAATTTATGTTGTGTCTATACTGGGTACAACATACTCATCAAAAGGGATAACAAACTTCATGTTAGTAAATTCTAATTATCTCGAATAGTTATGTTCAAATACCTTATATGATTATTTTCATGTTTTTAACATATAAAATACATAATTATTATCTATATTTTAAAAATTAATGGTTATATTAAATTAAATACCGACGATGATTACCCACCAATAACCTTTCAGTGACAACTGACTATCCACTGGATTACAATATGTATCCATCATAGGTATCATGTATGATTCCTCAAACTCATCAATAAAAGTCAAACCAATGGATAAAATGATATTTTGATAATATCACAAGTTATCAAAACCTTGTCAATGTTATGTGATGAATTGTACCATGTGTTGTAGAGGGAGAATGAGAACAATGCGAGGTAGAGTGGGTACTATCATTGAACCTCTTCTGACATGAAATGTTAGCAAAATAAAAACATTACATATGTACTTGATTTCATAATAATTCAAATATAAAATAAAATTGTATTACCATATATAAAAATAATATAAATAAACATTCAAAAAAATACAATTACAATTCTTTAAATTAGGGTAAACATATTAGGACACATAATTTAGTCATTCACATGAAATTTATGTTATAAATTTATATTAAAATTTTATATAACCAATATATCATGAACTGAATATATTTTTAGAATTTATATACTTAATTTATATTTAATAATTCATAAATCTAATAAAATACAACCATTTATGGAGAATTAGTAAAGCTAAATTTCAATATAAGACTCTATTGCACAAATGTACCGTAAAAATGACCACAAAATCAACAAACTATGATTACATCAAAAAATTATGAGGCATATTTCCAAAAATCTGGGAAAGGATTTGGTGGAGTTTGGTAATATAGGGAAGTAGAGAGTTAGATCTAGTATCATGGTTCAGAGAAAATCTTGTCTAGTGTTGAGTGACATCATGGGGCCGAAGGGGGTCTGACATCGAGAAAAACTAATAAGAAGATCAAGAGGTGTCTGTTGTAGGTAAACAAAGGGGGAAATTCCAATATTTTTTTTGAAGCATAGGACTAGTGTCCAGTGGCTGTATGTGAGAGTAACTAAGTGTCATGGACTAGCATTGAGCAATGATGAGGGCGGCTTCAGGGTTTCTAGTGGGTTGGTATATAGGGGTGGGGTGTTAGGACGCATTCATTTTTTTTAAAATATATTAGGTTTTTTTAATAAAATATACTTCAAAATACATTTAAAAATTATTTAGAACAGGTTTATGAAAAAATATCCTCTAAATACCGACACTTTAAAAGTCATTTGTAAGAAAGTGGCATGTTATTTTTTAATGTTTAACGATATATTATAGAACTGCTCCTAAAAAACTTATATAATTTACAACATTTCATTTTATGTATTTTACCATTTATAGAATAAGAAAATTAGAAGGTATTATTATAATACAACTATAAAGGAAAATTCCATTATTTATGAAAGATAATTTTATTATCATAAACATTGTGCATATTTAAAAAAAAGATAGGAGTAGAATAATAAAAAATTATTCTATTTTTATACATTGGGATTTCTGTGAGTTATTCGGTGGAATAAGTTATAAGAGAAAATTAATGAATCTAATGTGGCTTTCATCTAAAAAATTGTTTTTATTAGGCTTACATTTCTATTCTTAAGAGAGTAATAAGAATAAAATCTATAATGGATTCTACATACAGTTAGTTGATTAGACCAATTTTTTAGTTCTTATTCAATAGGAAAATATTAAAGTGAATTTTATTAAATAAGATGATTTTTATTTTTAGGTTAATTTTTTACTAACTCAAAGAGGTTCACCATTCATTTTTTTTTATGCTACTTACCCATAAAAGAACAAATTTATCATATCTTGATGCTTTTGATTTAGTGTAGCTTCTGGTAGTAAGTAAAAAATAATAACAAGTGGGATGTCGTAACCTATATTCTAAGTATAAAACCTTTCTACTAACTAAATTTTTATAAAAATAGAAAATAAATATCTATATAATAAAAATAAAATTTTCTACATAAGGTAGTCGGATCTTATAATTAGGCTGAACCATTTAAGTGTTCCTCATTCTCTGCAATTATCTTATTCATTGTGCAAGTTTGAGTATAATTATTGGGATAGATAATTATATTTAACTGGTCATAGAGTATCAATTTTGAATAAAAAAAATGTTAAAATTTGAGGCAACAATGATTTACCCCTGTTGGTGTAAAAATTTTATCCATTAGAATGAATAATTTTTATTGTCATTAATGTTTCCCACTATATTATTCTTCAAGTTAGAAACAATATGGGTAATATCAAATATAAGAATAGTATAGGTATTGAAAAATTTTATGGGAATAATTTCCATCAAAATAAATCCAAGATGTTCTCATTTTTATTTTTTCTGGGACTTGAGGATTATGATTAAAATGAAGTGGGATTTATTCCAATTTGAGAAGGTGAGGAAATAAAATTATTTGATAAAATCAACCTTGAAGTTGATGTAAAATCCATAAATTCTATTTTTATATCTCTCTATCTCTCTATAAAAAGTTTTTTACTAATATTATATGATTAAGAACTAAATAATTTTTTATAATTTTGAAAGCAATTCTAAAATGAATATCATGGTGAAAGAATCCAAGATATGAATTTGGAGAAGAAATTAAGAATTTATAACGATGGATACGTATAAATTTATTAATGATTTCTTCAAAAGACTAAATATGATTGATATAAATAGTAGAGGTTTTGGTTAAATCATAAATGATTCTATAATTATAAACAAAAATAAAAAGTAATTTCTCCATCAAAATCCATCCTATGATTTTTATACTTGATGAGATAGAGGAAATCCCATTTGAATAGATTTAAAGAATTCTCATTTCCCATGAAATGAGAAATGAACCTAGATTTAGAAATAAATTTAAAGCAGATATGGTTATTTAATCCATTATAATCATGAAGATAAAATAAGATAATAAAAAATATTATGGTGAGTTTGATGGTGATGATTAAATGGAGAATCATAACTAAAGATTCATGTGACTTAACATTGGAAATTCCAAAAAATTTAAGGGAATATAAAACGTTAAATTAAAATATAAATTCATAAAATGTGGTTGGATTGAACATGAAATAGATATATATTCAAATAAGAAAATCAATTATTTTCATATTTATTCCCAAGAATAAAAAAAAATCAGAAAATAAGTTTAAATTAATGCAAAAGACAATTAATAGTAAGTGAATAATTTCAATAAGAAACAAAATAAATTTTATGAGTAAATAGAAAGAAGAAGACACTTCTTATGGAATTCAATTTTATGATGATTCACTAAAATTATTAAACAATTTTTGGCTCATGTGGATGACTAAGAGTATTTTTTAATCAGTAATGATGGTGGTGGTGAAGGGACTTACATTGAGATTATAATTAGTTCTGAATTAGAGGATTTAATATACAAAAATTTTAATTTAAATGAGGAATTTAAAAGAATGTGGATATTTTTAATAAATAAAGTTAATTGAAATAAATAATCTTATAAAATGGGGATTAAACTCATTTGTGATATTTAGAAATTCAAGTTGAATTTTATTGATCATGAAATTATTAACTATTGATAATAAAGAGAAAATAAATTTAGTTAATAAATAATGGGAAATATTGAATCAACATTTATTATGAATAATAATAATTTAAAAAGAGTAAAATAAGACTTTTATAAATCTTTTTATTTAATATTCATTAATTAAAAATAGATTTTGGTTCTAGTAAATCATTTTATCTTAAATCGATACTTAAATGTTCTCAAAATTTTGAGACAGTATATCATTACTATATACATCCTTATCATACACATATATAAATATGGGATGGAAATAATAATGTAAAAATACCATATGCATCAATTAGATAAAGAGGAATGTAATAAATATCAACATCCTTGAGGAATTATAAAAATCATTCGATATTTTGTTAAAACATTAAGAAATACTATAACTAAATATTTGGGATAGAATTTTTTATTTAATAGATTATGTTGATTTAACTATTATTTAAAATTTTTTGGTATTTTTAGACATGTAGCTTGCACATTTTGTTACAAAAATTCTTAATCTATAACAATTAATATTAAAAGAGGTTAGTTTTGAAGTGAAAAATAATGAGCCTCCATAGCATAAGGTTGTGAACAAAATCACTACAAGTATACATACTGTGAAAAGTATGATATCATGGAATAAATATGTGGTATATATGATATAAAAATTATTTTTTTCTAAAAATTAAATTAAAATATCCTTGGGTAGTGTTACTATAATTAAAAATGGAAATAAGTAGAAAATAATAATCAAGAAGATAATCCATTCATATTGGATGTAGAACTAAAAGAAATAAGGATAGAAATATTATATATACTTGGTAGTATGTTTTCATAATATATGATTACTAAAATCAAAATAATGAATTTCATGGAATAACATGAAAATTGATATATTACATTTAGTAATGACAGTTCCTTGAAAGTAAATAGAGTTGGAGATACTGAAATTGAGCATAAAGGGGACCAGATATATAATGGTTTCTTTATAAAATGATTGAAAAATAACTTAATTAGTGTGAATAGATTGTTTAATTATGAAAATTATGTTTTGTATCAATTAAATCCCATGTATAATAAAAATTTACAGAGTTATAAATATTGGGAATTAGGATAAAGAACATGTGGTAACTTATTTCAAATTGTCTATCTAACCAAGTGATGCTACATAGATGCCAAGAATGAGAATGATTTATGTAATGGGATATATATCCACCTTTCCAATAAAAAATGATAGAAAATTTAATGTGTGAAATAGTGAGGGACCATTCCAAATTTTAAAGGGAAATTGAAGTTGTTTTTGTTACATCAATATGGGAATATGGTGAAAAGGACACAGAAAAAGGTGGGCATTCAATACACTAAACACTTAAGATACATATATTCGGACGTCTGTGGTCCTGTAAGAAATAATTTAATAAAGTTTTATTTATAACAAATTACATTTATTGTTGAATATATATTAATGAATAATTTTCTTTTCATTAAGTATATATCAGAGGCTCTTTAGATATTCAAAATAATCAGAACGCGGGTTGAGAAATATAATGGTTTATACTAAAAGAAAATGAGGTAATATTATGGAAAATGATACATATCCCATGTATTAAACAACTACATTCATGGTAATGGTATAAAAAGTTAATATAACAAACCATAAACTCCAAAAAATGCAATATCTGATAGGGAAAAAAGAATCGCTATTGAAATTTAATGAACCAAATTGGATGAAAAATACCTCTATATTTATTTTATAGAGAATTCATGTAAACTATAGTACACATTATGAAGAAATTATTATTTAAATCGATGAAACAATAAACTCCAAATAATATGAGTTTAGAAAAAATACCAATTTTCGAATAGTGTATGTTTTTTTAATCCCTTTTTACATGAATTAAAAGAAGAAAATATTGGGAACGTTTGAAGAATGTGATAGAGAAAGGACATATGTAGGATATATTTCATGTGGGATAAAATATAAATGTAGGATTAAAAAATATAGTAGAGTGTTATGATGTCAAGATTATTGAAAATCACTACAATGAATTTTAATATAATTAGTGAGAAGATTAATTTTTTTGAGCTACAAACACAATGGTTATAGAAAAACAATAAATATAATTGGATATAATTAAGTACTTGTTTAGTTATGTTAACTCATCAATGACTACTGACTAAGATGTTACTCAAAATATGAGGACATTTCTTTATTATACATTTCAATTTTGAGAATATTAATGTATAGAAAAATTAGCATATCCAAACTAGAAGAATATTAATAATTGAAAACCATAGTACTCTTATTACATAAGTAGAACCTCATAATTTTTATGATACATATCAAAATTAAGAATATAATATTTCTATGAATCTGGAATATGATGAAATAGAAACTAACTCCCCTTGGAAACTTATTTCAATGCCTCATAATAAAAAGAGGACAAATTTGGAACAAATGGTGAATTTAAAAATAATCTAAATGAGAAACGTGAAGTCATAATGAACAAAACAATGAAAGTTTGTAGGGGGGTATTCTTATTTGGATTAATTTGAAATTGAGGAGACCTTTACATCACTGGTAAGATTTATGACCATTTGTATTCTCTTAAAAATGAAAAATCACTAATAATATTATATATATCAAATTTATGTAAAATCTTCTTTCCTAAATGATGGTCTTGGATAGGATATTTTAACTGAAGAACCAATATGTTTTATTATTTATAATGATTGTATAATGGTATGATAACTTAAAAAAGATTTATTTTTCTTAAAATAATCCCCTTGATCTAGGAATTCTGTGAAATATTGATTTTTCAGAATCATGAATTTTTCAAAAGTCAATGTATATAGTGTTCTCTATATGAATAATTTATCCATGAGTACTCTCAATTTTATAGTATATTTGGATCAAATTTTTTATTTAGTTAGTAAGATAATATTTTTTAAATGATTATTAGGAAACTAAATAGGTATTCTGAAGTGTCAATCTTGTGATATATGTTATATTTTAAGGGATTAAAAACAATTCAAGGGGTTATTCATATTTTTCTATCCAAATAAAAATAATTAATATAATTCTATAAGAGTTATAGATTAGAATATTTCAAGTTAATTTTTACTATAATATTTATTTTCATTATGTTTATCAAATGTGAGGTTTGAACTACTGTGAATCAATGGGATTATAAGAAATGATTAGAATCTTTATCTATAAAATAGCTTCTAAAATGTCATTATTTTTCTGTGAAATTTTTTTCCAGATTTGAAAGTGATCCAAAGTAATGTCACATGTTGGAATATAAGAGGATTTTTTGGTACATTAATAATAAAATTTATATTGATCATGTTAATAAATCCTTTTATGCATGACCTTTTATGGTTTCATTATTCATCATCAGAGTGGATAGTTTTATTGATAGGAATCCCACCTCTAGTGGAACATTATTTCTAGGTTATATTTCTAACATATAGAAAAATATAAATAAATGTTCAGTGGATTTGATCACGCATAATGATAATTATATAACAACTATGAATTCTGGTACACAAGTAATAATGATTGGGGTTCAAATTTGTTGTTTGAGTGGTAAGGTTGGGAATAAAAGAATAATTCCCTTTAGCAACCATAGTGCTATATATATTTACAAGAATTTGTTTCAACACATTACATAAAATGAAATTGATGTGATATATTATTTATCTATGGAGAATATGGTAAAATTGAGTTGAAGCTTGAGTTTATTAGAACCAAAGAAAAATATAATTATATTTTCACCAAAACATTTCTATGTGATATATTATCTATTTTAAGGATGAAAATTCATTTTCAACCTTCTCCTTTTACATAATAATTTATTGAAATATCTCCATGAGGATTTAGATTTTGTTATAATAGAGGGATAAGAAAATTTTCATAACTCTTTAAAAGTTTATTTATGAAGGGTAAAAATATTTTCAAAGTAGATTATGAAATTAAGGGTAATTCATTACTATGGTTATTAAAAAGGGGGGAATTTTTTATACTAGTTAATGGAGATAGTCATTTGAATCACTTAAAAAACTTATTTTCACAAATAGACAGAAATATCTCAAAAACAAAACAATATCATGTAGTATGTTATCAAGATTCATATCAATTGAGATAGGTTTTGTACTAATAACCGATGTTTGAGATTATTAAAATTGTTAATGGATGTAATGTGTTTTAGAAACCTCAGAAAGGATTGATAAAGTGATGAAAGAATCCAAAGTGCGAGATTGAAGAACCACTTGGTTTGTAGGATTTGTTTAATGCCAGATTTTTGTTTTATTTATTGTAAAGGAAGTCACAACTAGGATTTTGTAGTGAATTAAATTGTTAGATATGTTTATCAAGTGTTTTCAAGTGGTTCTTAACATAAATAGATAATTATAAATTTTATGATCTCCGGAAACAATTGAATAATTATAATCTATGTGTCGATACTTTCTTGTCCTTTGTAACCATAAACCTTCATCTACATAAAAATCAACTTTTTTTAAATAGTTATTTTATGGAAAAATAATGTTATATATATATAATTATCAATATAAAGTTTATAAAAATCAATATATTCTATATAGTAATTTATTTTTAAATGATGAATGTGAACTGTAGGCATATTATAGGAGTCTATGCAATGATAGTTGAATATATGAAAACATATTGTGTGAGGTGTAACAATCAACAATTAGTTAATTTCATAAATTTACTTTTGGATGAATGTATCAGTTTATATAATTATTTTTAAAATAGATTATAATACCAATGGATGAATGATCTTATCCTCACTGATTAAGGCTTCACATTTATCATTTTATTCATTTAATATAAAGAATATTTGATTCCCATATCTTGAAGATATAAATATAATCTAGTAAAACTGAATTCCATATTCTAAATGATGTCAAACTAGATTATTTATGTTATCAATATTATGATAGATGTTAAAATAGGAAGGTGCTTTTATATTCTCTTGATCCATAATCACATAAAAATCAATATATGTTGTAATCTGAGTTTCAATGAAAGATGGAGTAACTTTGAAGGTATATTGGAATGAATATTTGGGTCATAAGATACCCTTTATGATACAAGTATTACTTATTTTTTATACATTATAAAATGAAATATGATTCATGTTGAGGGTTTATTTCTAGAAACAGAACATTATAATTCTTGAATGGTTTGTATATTTGTTGAAGAAGAAGAAGATTATTGTTTTAGAAATTCGACCTGAAATTTAATTTTAAGAGGCCAACCCAAATGATGATCTTGGGTAATTATAAATGAAACATTTCAGGTAAAAATGGAAATTGATAATTTTTTGTCTTAGAAACAAGATTTGGATTTCATATATTTTACAGTTTTGAGTATATCAAAATTATAGTACATGTTAATGATTTTTTGGAATAATTAAATTTCTATATTAAAGAATTTGTTTTTTATACTACAAATACCTATTATAATAAAAATATGATATTAGGGGAGTAATAAAATATATATTTTTGGATAAACATTGTAGACTATGTTTAACACTAAATGAAATAATTTAATGAACTAGTGCTTGAAACTAATATATATTTCATCTAATTTTTTTCATAACCATCCAATGTTATGTTTGTGGTGGGAAGAAGGAGATGATCCAAAAAGGGTTTTGTATGTAGTATGTTTATTATATTCAATTCCATGGGCATTTATTATTAGGTATATTATAAAGTGGTAGTTCTTTAAAAATTTAAACTCTGATTTCTTATTAGTATTGCACCAGATCAAGGAAGAAGTTCATATATTTTTTTGACAACATAGTCCCTAAAGAAGAACTTTCTCATTTTGTGAAGCTTGTTTTTACTTATGGCTAGAAATATTCTTCTTAAAATAATATCTAATTAGATGCAAATAACTATATATTATGTATGAAATCATACTACCCACTATACATTGATAATAAATTTATAGTGGAAACATATTGATCGAAACAATAACCATCTACAAAAATGATTAGTTTATATCACTAAGGATAAAACTTATAAATTTTTTTTTGATTTGTTATCCTTTAGTATCATATTAATTATTCATGTATGATTGAAATTTTTAATATGGATATTCTTATTTTAATTATTTACAGATGTTTATTTATAAATAAAAAATAAATTTTAAAAAGTTAGCCTACATCAAGTAACCCCTTATTGTATCCATTTGAACCCCTTGAATTAAAAATACCATAATTTTATTTGAAACTGAAATAATTACCATTAATATTTATTTCATGTCACATATAACATAATTTACTCACATATAAAATAATTAAAATAATAAATCAACTATTGAGACTTCCATATATATCTTATCTTTACCTTTAATTTTTTATTTTCTGGGTCTCTTAATATTCAATACTTAATCATTTCTATAATTAATAACATACAATTTCATTACCTTATACTCATTAATAGATATTAATTTCCTATTATATGGTTAGTATTACCATAATCAAGGATCCGTATTCCAAACTCATCTAATCCTTTTGTATAAATATGTTATATATTCACCTTTTCAGTTATTCCATTCTTAATCCATTCCAACTTCGTTACCTCACTACGTGGTGAATATATATTCCCCCCCTATGCATAATACTTATTAAATACATCTTATAATGTTTCAAGTTAGATTTATATTTTTTCCAACAATAATATTATTTTCACTGCTGTGAATTACCTCATCGGGTTTATCCCGTCACATTAATTTCTATTCATGATAAAACAAAAATAATGTAATTTTTTTATAAACTTCAAACACGCTAAAATGACCATTGAAAATATACCAATTTGTCAAATTTTATCACATAGTTTTTTGTTCATATTATTCCATAGAGATTCAATTTTAAATGGAACACTTGTATTCAGTACGTATCATATTTCCAAAAACATAACACCTAAATTTTTGTATATTTTTTGTTAGTGATCATTAATAATCAAGACACCATTGGGGTCTCTTGTGGTTTACCCATGATGATATTCCTATAAGGTTTTTATTCTTTTATTTTTTTCATCAACAATGACCTCATTTTCTTTTTAAACATTACTAACATTATTTTTTCCTTTATTCATGAAATTCTATGTTTAAGATAAATCATCCAATTTCTTATTTGAATCAAAAAAAAATTCCTCCAATTTCACCATAACCAATTTCATCCAATTCCTTGATATCATAATGGGACTAAACATATTTTCTTGATCACCAATCATTCATAGTAAATACAAAATATTTCATTTTAGATACTTGATTCTTTTCACCCTACCATTCATTATTTTGGAGATGTTTTCAATTATTTAGGAATATTATTCACTATTTTTTTCATACTCAATATCATTCTCAATGTTTTTTTATTTCTATTTGTGAGCCATACCTTTTATTACCTTCAAATCATATTTATTTTATTACTTTTTATTATGTTGTTTGAAGTAATAAACAATTCCATTGACCTTCTTAGTTTTGGACATAAAAAATCAATTTCTTCTAGATAAACTTATAATAAAACATTTATGTATACTATTACCTCAACTTTAGTCTCATAAATATTTATATTTACTAGTTTAGGTTTGCAAATGACAATTAAAATAAGTTCATTTTTAATTTCTTTATAGTGATCAATTTTAACCAACACTATCACTTCTCAGAAACATCCTCCTCTCAAATCATGTGATTATGTTTTAATAAATTATGTTGTAAAATTCTTATAATCTTTTCATATTTAGATGTTTAAATTTTATATTATTATCTTTAATCATTATCTCAAAACTTATTCGCACACATTGTAGAAAACATTCAATAATTTACACATCTAAATCAAGAAAGTATAAGTTTTAAATTTAATTTTTGATTCCCATTTTCATATTTTAAGAAAGTAAATACACAACCTCATTGATATCCCAACCTTTCATATAATCCTCAAATATAATCATCATTGTTTCCATGAATTCCATAACATGAAATTTTTTTATAAGGACATGTTATCATTATTCCACATCATGTATGAAATAATAGTGTGATGAATACTATCCTTTGTGACTTTAGTTATATCCTTATCATATTGAAAAATCAATTTTTAATTGAATCATCATTTACATCATATTTGGATATTGTTTATATTCTTCATATCACTGGGTATTCTCAATGTTTTTATTTGTCAAATCCATTAAATTCACCTTATGGAATATTATATTAACATATCAACATGGATTCATCCCTAAGTCCTCAGTCATGTTCCATAAAACCATCAATTAATCATCATGTTTCCTTGAATATCCCATATATACATGGAGAAGTTTTCCCCAGGTGGCATGTATGGATTTACGTGAAATTTACCTTCATTAATATTTCATTGAATCAATCTCCCCATAACATGTTGAATTTTTTGGTCTGATAAAAATTTTCAATAGGGTGATTTGATTTAACTCCAGTATTATAATATGGATCATTGAAATTTATAAATCTATATATTTACAATTTAAATTATAGGACATTTTTACAAAATGTATTAGGTAGATAAAATTTTGTACTTTAAAATACATTCTCTAATGGTCCATTAAATCCTCGTAAAAATAACTAAAATTATTATATCTATGAAAATAATATATATATATATATATAATTAAATATATACCTATATCATATATAAATGTAAACTATCAGAGGATAATTTTTTCCAATCATTATTACAACTACTCAGTTAAAATAAAAATATTGGAAATGATTTTACAGTAATGTTTAAAACAAGTGGTTACATAAAAATAACACATAGTGGAGTTGAATGATATATTAACTCCAAGATGGGGATTATTCATCTTCACTTTGTAGTAAGCCTCTTCTAAGAATGTTAATTGTAACCTAATAAAAAGATCCATATCAAGAATCATGGTTTTACAAAAACAACTTCTCACATAATACCCCCATCAATAAAAATCCTATTCCACAATTATATGTGGGATAGTAGATGAAAATAAATAAAAGGAGTATTAGAGTAATCAAAAATTTAGTATAGAAAATCTGCTCAAAAATTAAACAATGATAAATAAAAAAACTAAAAAAGTAAAATAAATAGAGAGAAAAAATATAAATCATTTTTAGTTTGATATTTCTCAATATATGATCAAATTTTTGTTTAATAGTAAAGTTTAATTTATTAGATGACTATTCAATAGGCTCAAGAAAGAATTTTGTTCTTGATTTGGACTTATTCTATGTGTTGGAAATTTTTTCTTGAAATCAGTGTATCATAGGAGTGTAAAACTTCTAAATTATTGCACAGGTACAATAATATCAACCTTATTATTTACATGATGTTTCCATCCTAATAATTTAATATCTTTCATAAAAAACTACCCAATATAGAAAGTCTATTCAATTTTAGGTATATCTTAACTACATTGGAAATTCTATTGAATTTCATAATTTTTAAGTTATTTTTAAATAATATCCACTATATCATTTTCACTCACGGTTGATGCAAAATCGCCCTATGGTATGTTAAATTTTACATGCATTAACATGAATACTTAGAGAAATCTTTATTTTTTTATGGTCAGTAAAATCATATTTATATGTTGTCTTGATATCAATGTGTGGTTGACTAGATTCTATATTGTAGTCACATTAAATTTCGATGTGTGTTCTCTTGGTTTCATTAGAATTTTTTCTTAAATATTTCGTCACATGTTCACTTTGACCCTTATAGAAATTTCATCTAGAAGGTATAGTTAGAAAAAATAATTCTTCTGATCAATTTAGGTTTTCATGTAGAAGTTCCAATTTATCATGCAATTTCTCTAACAAATATTTGAAATCATTAAAAATCACATTAGGGATCATGATATTACATATAATAACGTGTGGTGACTTCCACACCATGCTAATTTCTCAGAAAATATCTAAAATAAAATTATCTATAATAAAACACATAACTTATTAGAAAAAAATGGGATGATTATAATATGTAATTATGTTACTAATATAACACTCCTCCCATTTTTTGATGATCATTAATCTTGGTAGGATTAAATTTCATGTTAATTATTAAATTTCTTAAAACTAGGGTCATATTGTATTTTTTTATAAATAAGATAGTCTAAATATTACTATTAAATAATCTGTCCCTTTAGGAGTTATCAAAAAAGTATAAAAAATAGTTAGTGTTGAACCAATCTAATCTGGATTTGAAAAAAATACAAAGTGTGTAAATTTAATCAAGATAATAGAAAATGTAGGTGATATAATGATAAAAATAATGAAGATAATAATATATTTAATTAATTTAAAATGAAGATAATATAAATATCAAATTTTAGTTACCTAAAAAATAGTATAATAAAAATTTGAATCAAATTCTTTCAATATAGGGGTTTTGGGATCAATAAGTGATTTGTCTTCTTCTTGAAAAGGATGAGAGGTATGCTGAAGATGAGAGTAAAAAAGGATTATAAATGAAAATCCAATTATCAAAAAATATGATATACTAATCATCATGTACTAGGGTAAAGAAAAAATATGTCACCAGGGTCCTTTTTAAAGATGGAAAAGAAATTCATAGGATGAATTGAATATATGTATATGAAATGATGAGGGAGAAAAAATGGATTTGTGATAATGATAGATATAGTTATTTATCATCTATGTAGTTTCCCATATGTCTATAGACCTTAACTCTATAATAGTGGAAATGTTTTTCTCTTTCATGAATATTTCTATTTGAGATTCTATTATCTTCAATATATCAAATTGTTATTGAAAATCTTAATTCAAAGGAGCCTTCGGAAGGTCTTTAAGTAAATATTTGAACATGGTCATAAAATTCATCTTAATAATGATCATAATCAAATAATGTTAAAATTCCCTTAAAGGCACCAATATATCCCTTATAACATATTGGGCATCATTTTTGACTACCTTAAGGATTTTAGAAACATGAGTTTAAAAACAAAAAGGAACAATTTTTCTATTATTAGATAAATAACCCAAAAAAATCATTTCCTCTCTAAAAATATTTCTCAACAAAATTTCGTCAAAATAAATAGATATTAGGTGAGGAGATGGTGAAATACGGTGAGGATAAGGTAACCTAACAGAGGATTCTTGGGTAATTGTATTCAAGAACATTTGATCAATATTAAATACAAAATCAGTATAGTTATCCTAAAACGATCAAAATTTTATTCTCGAACAATGAATCTATTAATTCACACAAACAATATTTAGAAATTTCATAGGAGGAATGTGAAATACAAAATGAGATATAGAATAAGATATTTTTCATTCTCTATTTGTTACAACTAAAACTCCAAATCATTGATATGGTTTTGTATGTACATTCATCAAATCAAAATTGAACTATATTAAATTCTCTATAGAATCAAAGGAAGATATAAGACCAATAGGAGAGGGTTCTATTAAATATTTAGGTAAATAAATTTTAACAATTTCTTATATAATAGGGGTTATATATCAAATAAAATGCACACTTAAATATTCCTCATCAACTACTGCCTCAAGAAAATATTTTAATTTAAATTCATTCAAATCACAAATATCAAGTAGTAATGTCACATCCAATTCACTAGGATTGGAATTAGGATTTTTAATATTATTTTCTGGAGTAGGGAAAATTGTATCCTCTAATACTTCTTAGAGGCATGAAATAGTTTCACCTTCTTGTAACAATTGATTATGAGAAAATTTATTTATACTATCTTCAAGATCACTTTTATCTACAACAAAACCATTTAGATCCTTGGATAAAATATATATTGAATACCCACCATATCAATTTGGATTCCCACCATTATGTTCATTATAAAAAGAATTTAAGGTATATTGATACCTAACTAGAGATGATTCTCCAACATTAGGCATTGGATTAGATCCAATCACTAGAATTAATGCTCATACACCGTCAAAATGATAGGATATTTCTTAATTTATATCTATATCTCATAATTATTCACCTCCTTCTTCATAACTAGTCTTATCATCCTCATATTCGGAAACCATATCAATAAGAGCTTCATAAACCCCAATATTCCTATAATTATATACATTTATTTCCTCATAACGTAGATATATAAAAGGTTCAAGATATATAATGGAAACATAATTAGAAGTATATCATTTTGTATTAACATAATAATGATATTCTCTATCTTCATCATAATCTCTTGTAGTAATTTTAAATTAAAACATAGTCCCGATTCATAAAAGTGGTGTTTTATTATGGATTTATATTCCTTTTCAGGAAATAACTTTTTTTGTATAACCTTTAGGTGGTTTCCAATAGATTTAATTATTGTAATGAGAAACACTAGACAGCTCATGCATCCATGATATAGATATTCTTTCTAAAGGTAGGTGATCAATGTTTATTTGCTTCCATTAATGCTTAGTGAATCACATTCGTTGAGATGATGGGAGGTCAGGATCCTCACACACCTTTGTGGGTAATTATTGTATACACTTTGTATCCCTTATAGATTTATTTCAAATTTGTGAGTCCTTTAAAAAACATTACATAAGATTATTCACCCATTACATTTTTCACCAATCACATATACATGAAAAAGTAACAATCTATATGTATCAGAAGTTATCCATTGATGGAAATATATGTATGTATCAAAATTTATCAATATTATCTTTTTATATAATTTTTAATGATTTTATTTAATGAAATATGATTTTATTCCTCAGAATCACACACTGTAGAATGTAGTCTCATCTAGAGAAGCTGTTAGAGTTTGATATCAGAATTACGCCCATGATAAGGGATTCATATTAATCCTTGTGAAGTTAATTGAAACCCATATAGTTTTGTGCCATAAAATGGGCCATGTAATACCATTTAAAGATATTTTACAAGGGCCAACCCATGTATTTTAAATTCATGTGGGAAGTGAATAATGGAAAAAGATTCCCAACAAAAGTTGGTGTGGGACATACAAATAGGCATCCCTTGATGGTTTACATAGCTAGTAATGTGTCCTAATGATGAGATGATCTTCACTGAGAATATGAGATAATAATGATTTAGGGGAATGGTCCTATAGGGATATATCCTCTAAGATGAGGACATGATCTTACTGGGAATGTAGCCTAAAAAAGATGATGGTGGATTGGACGTGTTTGATTTGAACCTTGGGGAGGATTCCTGTATATCCCATGATTAAAATAATAAAATCCCACAATGTTTCAAAATTTAGGGATTACACATTTGTAGGAAGCGTGTGATTACTTTATTGGGAATATGACCCTCATAAAGCAAGTATAAAACTATGTATAACCCTTTGATTGGATAGAAATATGATTTTTTAATTACTCTAGGTGGGTGATAAAAAGAATGTTTAATTCTTCTTGTGATATGATCACAAATAACCTCTAAAACAATGTGAGTGGTTCTTGGTGTTAAAAGCAAGAAGAGGTGGAAGGTCAAAAACTTTTATAAACCTCATACGTTTATCAGTAGATGAAGTCATCAACATGGAATGTAATAGGAATATGAAATCCTATATGAGATTTTAAGACCATGCACCTAGAGGGATGCCCATTTCTTGATTTTAAAAAAGGATGAGAGAAGGGTCCATCTCTATCCCTAATCAAAGTGAAAGGAATGTGATTCCCATCACTGTTTGAAATGAGGAGGTCCCTCGAACTACCTCTAATTCTGGGGTCCTTGTTACAAATTGTATGCAAAATTAAATTATTCTTAAAGACCATAAATATTAGTTGGGTAATGTATGGACTTTGTTTACCAAGTGAACGGACAATTATGAGAGTGGCCCACTATTATGTCTCATCTTCAGACAAAATGGATCTTGTGGCCATGGTGGAGGCCTCATTAATTATATTACTAGGTTACTCTATTTTTAATCTGAAACCATTTGATATTTCATAAAGGGAAAAAAATGAGGCTGATCACTTCCTAAATGGATAAAATATATAGAATAATCGAAAAGTAACATATGGATTCCCTATTCTGTATATTGTTCTTACTAGGAGGGATAGGGAACATAAAAGGGGGCCCTCTACATAAGGGGGATTCCATTTTAAGTAAAATTGGGCCCCCTATGTAGGAATCCAAGTCCAATAAAAGTATATACCTCTTGGGGTGGGACTCATGGATTATGATCCCAATTTTCCAGAACACCATTCACCTTTATTATGGGGTAACTGAATTATCATACAAAATTTTATCGTTGGGTATTCTCTAGTCTTCTCAGTTATCCAAACATTTCCTTTGTGTGTTTATTTTAGAAATAAGAATACATATTTATAGGGATTGGAAAATTATGATTTTTTAAAAATGGTTTTTCATTTAAAGAAGAATACACATAGCTATGTAGCTAAAAATTAAAATTTGATCTACATAGAATTTTTTTTCTAGTGTAGTAAGGTGACTACGCCACATCACAAATGACTTTCATTTATGGGTGGCACTATATGACTAATATTTTTCTTAAGTTCATATATTTTTTATATTTTTATTCAATTTTTTCTAGTAATTAATGTTTATTCAATCAAATATTTTTGTTGTTTAACATGTTTTTCAATTTTTGATATGATGTAACAAACATTTTAAAAAGGATCAAAAGGAGATAATTTTTCATCATGAATAAATTTCACAAAATGATTTAAATAATCTTGGAATGACATCGGTAATAGAATCTATGTTCAATATGTCCTAAAACATTACAATTAGGATAAAGAAATTTCCATGTCATGTGACTCACTCATGTTGTGAGTTTATCAAGTGAATAAATATTTGTAAAAATTTCATCGAATATGGAGTCATTTCAAAAAGTTATAAAATAGATATTCAGTACCTGTAAATAAAATAACATGAGTTTAATGGGGGGGATTTTCATTTGAATTCAAACTATGTGTCATGTCAGGTTCAGTTTATTTTGGTTTATCATCTATGTATTCTATAAATTTTGGGTACATTATTAATTTGGCATTAGAATTTGGAATTTTGGGATCGTTGGTCTTGGTACCCAACATTCATTTAATAACCATATCATTGGTATGGTTAACTAATATGACCCATTATAGGACTAGAAAGTCCAAAACCTTATTTAGAAATATCCGGTGTATATTTCATAATGGATATATATGAACCATGGTTATTAATTGGTGAAATAAAATAATAATACTCAATTAAAATTATAATGGTCATGAAATTTCAAAATAAGATAATTTGATTCATAAATAGATTCACAAAAACCCAAAACATTAATAAGAACTGGAGAAAATCCCTAATATCACCTCTCCCTGAAATAACTTCCCCTAAAACACAAGAAAACTAATAATTCATTCTAGGCATAATGATGAAAATTAGTATAGAAACCTGGAGAATAATATAAAAAAATAATGGTTGTGGTTGGGCTCTATAGTGGCATGTTTCTCCATAGACATTGTCAATGTATATCCAAGGTCAACAGTTCCCTAGTGTGTGGATGACAATGTAAACAAATAGGATTCTATGGTGGAAACCTCATATCTATGTCCATTGATTAATTTTTTTTGTTAGGATCACATAATTAACATTATTCATGTTATCTAACATATGGATTCTCTAATTATTCGTATTCTATAAATATCATGACATTTATTTTCTACAAGATGCCAATATCCATTTCATGTCTTGTTTAGGCACTGATTCATTCTGGGTGTCTCTTCTAAAAATTTATTTTATTGAGAATCTCATGACATGAGGGATTCTCATAGTGTGAAAATGTCTACATACAAATTATATATTTTTCGTTCAACAATAATGAATCATAAATTCTTATTTCGTTCTATGCCACATTTCATCATAGTTTGAGCATTCTTCAGAATGAAAAAATTGTTTCTCTTTGATCCTTTTCTGAATATTCAATGCATCCTACGAAAAATAGGAAATCAAGCTAAATAGTCAAAATATTTGTTATAATATCAATAAATATTTATATAAATGTATTAGATAACATTAACTATATGAATTTAACACTTCTATCAATGAAAACGTCACTCTGTAAATAAAAAGTAATTTTCAAAGGCATAGAATTGACACCTCCTGTTGCAAATGAAAATTTGATTGCTGGGAGAAATCAATGCCTCTTGATGAAAAACAAAAATATTTTTTGTGATCTTATAATTAATGACTCATTCCAAAAAAATTATTTTTTATAGGGGATGTTATTTCCTTACCTCACCCCACAAATGGTTTTCAATTTCTAGGAAACTATAAGAATGAGTGTTCCCATATAGTGAGGCATTTTTTCAAAGGAGATAGCTTCTTTTTGGTTTCACATACTTAACCAATTTTAAATCCAGGAAGATTTTTCCCCTATTTAATTATGTCTTAAAAATATTATAATAACTCTTTTAGATTCCATGAAAAATATCAATGAACTACAAATTCAACACATCAAAAGGGGGTTCGGTGAGCACGAAGAGGTGGAAATTCTACAGATCAATTTAGCCAATGTTAATTCTTTCTCATGTTCATATGGAACATGAGGAGGGCCCATACCTATAATAACTCTTTGGGTTGCGTTACTTTATACCCCTGTGACTTCTTTCCTTATATTGGGATTTCTGATTTTAATAAAAATCTTAACATTCAAGTCAAGTTGTCCCCATCCACATACAAATTCATTACCTCACAGTAGAGTGTATTTCCACCATCTAAATACCATTCTTCACATTGTGATAATTTTTGTATAGAAATATAATAATCAGCATATTTTAATGAATATCATGTGGGCCAAATATTACCCCATGTGATCCACGTAGTGTTTGATATGATATCAGGAACTAAATAGTTTGAAAAGTTTATATACACCTTCATATGATATATTTAATATATTTTACGTATTTTATTTGAAGAAACTATAGGATGTGATCTTATGAACATATCAATTTTAATGACTACCATTGAGAGGAGATCTGTTATTGGTGGAAGTTCTTAGGCTATCCCTCAACTCCTTATCCTTAATCAAGGAGTTGTTATGAAAGAAATATCCAACAAGATTTTTGAGATTATCCATTTTCTAATATACTGCCTTTATATAAATGTTTCCTTCAAGATGACCCTCCCATCCCACTAGTTGATCAAAAATTTACACCTGTATAGTTAAAAAGTTTCCCTGAATCATGTTCATTCCAACATCTATATCAGGTGTCATGTTATTTCTAAAAAGAGTCATGGGAAAATCATTATTTACAATGCTTCCCTATAGACTCAAATTAACCATAATATTCACGACATATCCATGCATTCCATTATTCATGAACACCTATAAATTCCTAATATCTAATGGGGTTGTTCCATTGTAGATTGGATCTCTAAGGGAGATTTTTGGTCTATATGGAGTTTCTCTAATATATGGCCCTAGAAATTCTAGGTGGATCAGAATGACAAATATTTTTGAATAGTTGTGGGTTATTATTCTATAAAAGGTAGTATATATTTATCTATTCATAGTGTATCCTCTAATCAGGATCTTGATCAAATTGATTAGTTATTGGTTCTTGACTACCAAAACCATTCAACTACTGTATAAATAATTTGGGATTGGATGGTCGGATATCTATCAATTAGTGTAATTACCATCCTCATTAAGAGATATAATGAGTTCTAACCTATGGATAAAATATGTTAGAATATCAAAACTATTTCTCCACTAGTGAGAGACCTATTGATTACGACATATAATTCATTAGGGAATCCACTTCATATATGTTTACATATTTAGTTCAATGATTTTATAAAACTATACATGAAAATTAATAGTTAAACGAATAAGTATTGGCCTTCCCATACTCATCCAACTCAAAAATATCGATATGTTATTGGTTTATACTATGCTACCCGCAATGAAGTTCAATATACCATGTTGTGTAATATGTTTTGGATAGATATATCTTCAAAATTTATGGTGGAATTATTTTTTTCATGTTTTTAGGATGATAGATCTTCTAATACATAGATGATTAAATTGGTGTTAGGTTTTCCACCATGATGTTGGAGTCCTGGTTGGATATAAGAGTATCCATAAATCGTGTTATACCAATCCTTTGTCATATTATCAAGTTGTTAAGTCTTATATAGGGGGGAAGGCTTGTGTATGACCTAATCTGTCTATTCTAATTTCTATATGTTTGGATAATATAACACTTTCAATTTTATGACTATCAGTATACTATTTTATAAAGATCTTCTAGGTAACATCAATATTTCTTGGACAATTACATACACAATTATAATTTTCAAGTAGCTATTTAAAAATAACCTGGATATCACACTCACATGTTATGAGTGGAAGATTGTCACAGACATCCTAGCCTCTAATGTGTCTTCTAATAAGAGACTCATTCGTTTTTATATTATAGGTTCCTTTTCTAAAAATATGATTAAGTTCATGAAAGAAGACGCTCGGGGTCTTCAATATTTTAGACCACCATGACAAAAATCCTATTTGTAGTCTTATTTATAGCACTATTATACTCATTTATCTCTTCTGTTAATAAAATAAAAAAAGGATTCATGGAATGATTATATACTACGACAATCCGTCATTCTATTATTTCTCCAAAACGCTCATTATTGTTGTTGTTAGACCGACATCCCTAGTTGTTTTCGATGTTAATAAGCTATAAAGGGATCCATTATTCATTACATTCATTCCTTGCTTAGCACCTTCTATAGTGGTCATAAACAAAAGTATGAGATCCTTAGAAGAACACATCTACCTCATCTTATTTTATAATGGGATCCTATAGCCTTGGATAGACGGGGGGATCATTTGAGAACCCAGTACCCATTATAGGTTCCCATGAGAGCTATAATGTTTAAAATAGGTTGTGTCATTACCCCTCACTATGGTTAATAAGGAATCACACCACCCATCCTTTGTAAACTTTGATTGATTTTGATGTGTGAGGACTCTAGAATGGAAGTAATTTTTCCATTAATTGACGTTCCAATAAACTTCTCTTGGGGTAATTCTAAAAATTGGGTGGAATACTATATGAATGTCATGATGAATATGACATCCAGATTGGTTAATAAGCCAATTTATTCTCTATGTTCCTCACTTATCATGATTCTATTACAATTTTATATCGAATAAAATCATATTTCTAAACATTCCATGAATTATTAGGTAGTTTCCTCATTACGTTCAACTTGGGTTAATAGTATTGAATACCCATTATTTCTATATGAGGCTACTAGTGGCCTCACTATCATTGGTCCAAGTGGAATGGAACTTGTCATATAACAAGTAGACATCAGGATCATCAGACTAATTCCTAACATTAAATGGGAAGAAGTAATGGAAGATGTTCATTTAACTACATTATTATTAAAATCAAACCCCTATATAGTAAACTGTATTCCTGAATATTATACATGTATTATTAGGTGACTAGGGGGTGTATCCCAATGTTTCTACTAAGAATATAGATGTGTTAAAATGCAATTAGTTCCATGTTTTCACCATTATCGTGGAAACAATTTTTGGGAATATGGATGATTAGGGGGAAATTCATTGTCATCACTTACTTGGCTTGGGTATAGGAGGGATTGACTAATATAACTTTTATATCATTATCCATCAAAATACTATCCCTTGGTAGGAGTTGGTGACTCATGGATGTAATCTCAAGTAATTCAATATTTGAAATAATTATGTGGAAGGATTGAAATATGATAATCTTTGTTATTCGGTTTTTGAGGATGAAAAAAACTATTATTTTATTTCTATACACACTTTAATTATATGAGAATATGTTAATCAGATATCTAGAATGAAATCATAGGTGCCATCTGAAAATACAGGGAAAGAATCCATCAAAAGAGACAATATATAGACACCCATTTTTAGAAAACATACCAATTATATGAAGTTTAATCTAATCATACATCTAATCATGAGTATTACTTTCAAGATTATCATCATACAATAGCTGATTTATTGAAAAAAAATTAGTTATTTCTTATTACATTAGTTTTCTTTTTTTCTCAGTAGAATCAAATAGACTCTAAATTTTGGATTAATCTCTATTATCACTTTTTGATGAATAAGTGAATAATCATTCTTGTTTTGTTTTTTATCTATCAATTCTTCTTCATCATCATCTCATAATTACCTGAAATAATTTCAAAGGTGACATCATGATATTCATTATTATCTTACCATGAATAATAACATTGGTCACAATCATGAATACATTCATCAAGATGATTTTTCTTATTCATTATTCTTTAGTAATTTCTCAAGGAAGGGTGTTGGTATAACCATAAATATAGCACCATATTTTGTAAATTTGAATTAATTATTTCATGTTAAGATTTCTCATGTGTATATTTTTTATATCAAACTGAAATTTTAGTAAATAATATATATAGTATTTAGGATTGTTCCTAGTCCAATTACCCTAATGATAATATTTTGAATTTTTTGGGGACTATAAAAATAACCTTCAGGTTTTTCATTTTTGAGTGTACTCGATATTTTTTATATTCATGACTTAAGGACAATGTATGAGAGAGTTCACTCTCATATTCAAGATAGTGACAGTGGTTAGATAAAGATGGCATGACAATGATCCATGTTTAAAATAGGGATTCTGTTATGATGAAATTAGTACATCTAGAGATAAATGGATTTTATATTGAGGATGAAGTGGTCTCCTATCGATAGGCCACATTGGGGGAACGCATTATGCATAACCAAATTGGGTATAGTATGAATTCTCAAAATAGAGGTGTCCTTCAGAGTCACTTCCATAACTAAAATCTAGAATGTTTTAGGGGGATCAGAGTTTTAAAGAATAATTAACTATTATTTATATATATATGATGTTTTGAAATAATTATGGAATAATGTACCATTAATTAAATCATGGTGGGGTTTCTCCACTCCAAACACCATGTTTTTTATGGTTCATGTTAGTGTTTCCTTACATGTATCTTATTCAAATGAAAGGGGGGATATAATTTTCATTGCATTATAGTCCGAATAGGATTTGAGAGTTATTAATCACTATGTATCTCATATGGAAGAGAATATAGAATAATATATATAGAAGAAATAGGTTCCTCACAAAGGTCTATCTTAGGTAAAAAATAGGACAAACAGTCCCAATTAATCGAAAAAACCATTTATGGAAATTTAAGTTGGGCCAATCACTTATTGGAAAATCAAAATTTTTAATTATAAATATTGGGATAATTTCCTAGAATATCTTATCTTGTATAAGTCATGATAGATGTCAGTAATAAGAAAATTCAAGGAGTTTTCCAAATTGAACCAAATAAATTGATCAAGGTTTTTTTCTGGGGGGGTACCACTTGATTTTTCTTCCTGTCATAGGAATTTTATTTAGTTTATATAGCATCACCGTTCTCTATATGGTAGGAAGTAAAATTGTAATCCATGGCCTTCGGGATCTCAGATGTAAGGATATGAAATAGGAAAAGTATGTAAGTAATGAAAAGGATTTTTTATTATGATCTTGTTAGGGTGTACATGGAAGAGGGTGTTTTCTCTGGGGGAAATATTATCTATGGTTGATGTGACACATTGTGGACATACATTACGCATATCTATAATGGTCATGGTATGTATAATCAAAATAATATTATCCTTCATATTTGGATCCCTTTTCATTGATACCCATGGATGGTTTATGAGGATCCGAATTTCCTAAGATATAAAGTGTGATTTATGAATAAAGGAATACACAGAAAATCAGAGTAGCATTATTTCCATAATGGGACACAAAAAACATATTACATTTGTGGAGAATGGTGAATTTGCATTAATCATGGTTCCTAAATGATGGAACTCACTTTTTAATCTCTTGTATTGGTTAGGTACTAGTGTCAAATATTTTGGTATTTAATTCTATCTCTATAATGATATAATTAGGTGTTACTACAAATATCATTGAAAAGAGAATAAATCCATGCAATGATCTAACATTAGATTCCACGCACTGATCTAGTCCCCATATGAGGAAAGTAAATTTTTCTCATTGAAATTGATTCTTATTTTCTCCTATAGACCATTCAAGGTTTTGGTGATCTACTAATGTGTATAAAAACACTCAGGTCGAATCCTCGACGATGATACTTTTTAATAGTTGATTATTTTTAGATGATTGTATTTTGATTGGGGGGTGTGTTTGTAGATCTTAAATGAATTGATTAATGTTTTTTTCTTGATTTAAAAATTTTATAATGTTAGGATGAGTACATCATTAGGTAATTAATCTTGTGATATCCTTCATAGTTTCTTTATATTTAATTAAATTAACACCCAAGTCATATGTGAATATTGATTGGAATTCCCATGTGTTAAGGCTTTAATACAAGCCTTATTATATCTTAGGGTTTTAATAATAATCATATCTTGTTTATGGTAGTGTATTTACAGTTCCAATAATTCATGTAAACCACTAGTTAATCAAAATAAGTCATTAATCCATGACATGTTAAGTCCAACATACACAATGTAAATTCAAAGAATATTCATCGAGAAAAATTTCTCAATCACTTGACATTCCTAAATTATAATGTACCCCAATGATATATTTACTCTTCCATTAAGATAATTAGTAATCTAGTTTATTATATTTATGATGATGAAATATAAAAATAAGGAAAAGAAAGGGATAAAAATATATTTCGGTGTCGAACACACATAGATGAACGGTGATGAGATTTAAAAATGAACATCAAATTGAATGAGAAAGTGAAATAAGGGAAAGGGTTTAAAAATTATTTCCAATATTTTCAAATAACTAATATTTAACAAGAGAGGGTGGATGATTATAAGAGAATATGAAAATGAATCATTCATTAAAATAGAATTAAAAAACAAACACTTACATTTTTAGAGACGAAGAACAACACAAAAGTAAATGAAATGAAACAAGTATGAATAGTTTCCCAAGTTAAAAAATGAGTATGAAAGATCCTACCAAGCCATCGGAAGATCCTTTGGTCTTTCCAACCTTTCCTCTTTTGCTCTGAAATGCCAACATCTTGCAAGGAGAAGAGGGTGATTTATTTATAGCCTAATGTTGTGGGTTGTTTGCATTCCAAAACATCCCTTCCACTTGGCTCAAATATTGGACCATACAGACATCCTAATCAATGCATATATTCTTATTAAAAGTTTTATATATACATTTGTATTTTCTACTATGATTATTTTTGGGTCATCGGATTTAAGTATTTAATGTTTTGGCAAATTAATTTGACAATGTTAATCTGTCCATTTCAATCCAAACTTCTTCAACACCAAAATGTGAATGGATTTTTTAATTGGAATATATTCGTCAAAAAAGAATTATTTTGTAAACAAAGTTGGTCAACTATATCCCCTATTTCACACTACAAAATCTCAGCTCAACTAGATGTCTCTATTTGGAGGAATAGAAAATTTGGTGTGCTTATCCCAATTCCTAGGAAGAATTGCGGGCTGGACTTCAAAGAATCATTTGAGCCCCTTGTTATTATATTTTTGATTTCAAATTTTTATAAATGACACCTTTAGTATTTTCCTAGATTTTGGAGGATAATAAATGCCTTTGGACCTTTTTATTGGGCCCAGTAATTCAATCATCATAGATGGTTCAATTTTTTCATTGATTCTTTGGGCCTTCTTGTGAGGACCATATGACCCTTCAAATGGATGAATTGTCCATAGATTCATTATAATGATATGTTTTAAATAGAATAAGGAATCCTTAAAAACACTAATCATATAATTTGGATCATTAGGGTGACGGTAATTATTAAACATTAAACATAATTTAATACGGATGAATTCAAATAGTGCTCAAAAAATTATATTTAATATTTAAACATTAATATTTCACCCAAATTATGCACATTTATTATAAAATAAATAAAGGGGGTATATAATAAGAAATTAAATTACTAATTACATTAACTCCCTAACACTTAGTATTGTGCATTTCATTATGTTCAATAAATATAAAAACATAAAAAATGATTCTCAGTTGCCAATAAATATTAAAATGTTGTTTTCACTAATCAAGGGAGGTTTACACCATTTCACTCATCCCTATTGAATTCACCAACAAATTGTTACGGAAATAATGTTACAAAAACAATTTGTTTTTCATGCTCCAATTTAGAAACAAAAAATGTTGTAACTCAAAACATACTCCTCTTGAGATGTTGAAATTCATTTATAGAGGTTCACTCTTTCACCAACCAAAAGTGAAAAACATAGAGTTTGAAATATCTCTCAGATTCCATTCCCTATCCTAAAGTTCACAAGAATCAAGAGGTCTTATTACTGGGGTTTTCTATGGTTATGGTATGGTAGGAATTTAACATCCAAGCAAGATAATAAGACAAGTGAAACACCAACATGGAAAAATTGATGGACAATATATTTTTTAAATGAGGCATGAAGGAAATTGAAACACAAATTTACATGGGAATTATTGTGTGAATAAAGACACAAAATCGGAAGGAAATTTGAAGGGAATGAGAAGATGGAATATTTTACAAAACACAAAACTTCTCCCAGTGAGATAAGTGTTCTTATTTTTGCATTTGTTTTAAGTTGAACTTGGAACAGATCTCACACTCATCTCCCAACCCATTATTTATCTCCTCACGACACTAATTGTAATAGGTATAACGTTTTCAATGGTTGAGGTAGAGTGATTTTTTACCCACCCAAGAGACAACCCATTATTTTTATCAATGTTTTATTATTTTTCACAATTTTTTTAAACAATTTCCAATAAAATTTGAACAATATAAAAATATATACATTCCAAAACCCCAAGGATTGACATCCTCTCCCCCCACAATGATATAGATTAATTCCCTCAAGCGTATGATAACATGTTGAAATCAACCAAGGGTACCCAAAATGAAATTTATTCCCCCCGCACTTAAATTTTAAAAAATTATTTATAGAAAATCTAGGAAGATATTGGGTGGGATAAGGTTTTGGGATTATAACGTGGTTATCAAAGAAAAGGTTTTCATAGGCTCGAAGGGGATTTCAAAAGGAGGAATAATATAAGGGAAATAGGGGGATATTTGGCTATTGGGATTCTCATGCGGTTCATAAAATTACTCTATCATATTAATGCACACTGAAGTATGAAATTCAACTCAAAGGTACAAAAACTAAAGACTCACAAATGGGGGTAAAAACACAAATTTTTATAATATAGCCCTAGGTGGCCTTGCAATCAAAGCTAATTTTGATTCATAAGGTTGGGGAAAATCATTTTCCAATTCAAAAACTGAGCATTCAAAATTTATTATTCTGGACAAAAAAAAAATTTATCAATTGTCATGATGAAAATAATGAATTTTTGAGATGAAAACATTACCTTTTGAATCCCCAAAATGGTTAGAAATTTTTTTAAAATTTGAAGGTGAGTAATTAGGAATATGTATTTTCTATTTTTTAAGTGATTTTTATGATTGTATTTAATATTTTTATTTTTTTATTTATTGTTTTTTTATAAAGAAAAACCCACAGAAAAGATAAAGTGTAAATAAAAAGTGTTATGAGGAAAGTTGGAAAAAATGAAAAATCGAGAAAGAATAAGAAAAAGTGATAGAGAGAGAAGGGGAAAGTAGAGAGAAAGATAAAGTTAATGGGAAAGTGGTGCCCCTAATTTGGATTTAGTGGGTTTCAATATCTATCTAGTAGAGGATCTATGGAAGTTGTGGATCTGATGGAAGTCGAGGTGGTTCTTTGGATGTGTGTCCTCTAATTGTGGTTCTTTAACTGAAGTCCATTAAACGTTAATGTCCTTTTGGAAGATAGTTCTTGGACTTTCACTGCACCAAATGGGTAAACATGAGAAACAACAGAAGGACATTCCCAATGAGAATTATGCTTACCTCAGTGATGAAGAAATCAAGATATGAATATAAATACCTTTTCACCTTCATAAAATACCTTTCGTAGGATGTGTTTGTCATGGATTTCCTTGGATGTTTCTTTTTAGATTTTATAATTCTCATAAGAATCATGTCGAAGCTCCATGAGTTCTGTAAATAACAACAATCATACTTCACCAAATTTTTCAAAATCAAAACTAAAAGTTCTCACAGCCCAAAATGACTTATGGTGGATTTAAAATGGAAAATGACATGCTTTAACAAGAACTAGCCTAAAAGGAAACATCCCAATGAGTGTTTCATAGCTAGCTTAGTAAGCCCAAAGTGCTTCACCAAGTCTTTCAGGCTAGTCATTTCTGGTCGGTTTTATAATTTATTCAAGCACTCTTCTCACTTATCTATTAAAAAGTTCATCCATACCATTTTTTGGGGGTGATATATAGTTGATGTTTTATGTACAACACCATTTGTTTCCGAAAATATTCCATGTTTCTATTGAAAAATGGGTTCATAGGTCACATATCAAGGCAAGAGGTGGACCAAAATTGTGTAATTTGTTTTCCTTTAAGAACTCACTAACAGTATGTGAATCATCCTTTCTAGTGGGTTTGTCCTCTACCCACATAGAAACATAATCAAACAAGAGAAGAATGTATGATAATACATTGTAAGGGGTAATGGTCCAATGAAATGATTCCCCAATCATCGAAGGTCTAACAAGAAGTTAAAGGATTTTGGGACATTTCATTTCTCTTTGAAATTGTGGTAGAATTTTGGAAAGTGGGACATGATTGAAAAAACTCATAAGAGTCCTTGAAGAGTGAATTCCAGAAGAATCCAGAGTCTAGGACCTTTTGGGAGGTCCTTTGTGGTCCAAATTTTCAACCACTAGGATGTGGGTGAAATAAATCTAAGATGGAAGAATGTTCATCTTCATCAACACATCTTCTAATTACCATGTCTTCCCCTGTTTTCCAAAGTTTTTTTTCTACCCAAAAATAGTATTTTGAATCAAATTTGAACTTCATTTTTTGTTATTTGGAAAAAAAATTAGGAAAAACACCAGAAACCAAGTCATTTACAGTTAGGACATACCATTGTATTTTTTGAGTGAGAGACAAAAAGTGTTCTGTGTGGAATTTTAGATCAATGATTTCTGAATGAGAAGAATTATAAATTCTACTCAGGTGATCATTTACAGGGTTTTCTTTTCCTATTATATATTTGATTTCATGTTATAACTCTTATATAATTAGGATTCATATTTTTATCCTCGTTTTGGTATCACTTTTCGTGAGTAAGAACTTTATATTAGAATGGTATGTGAAGATGATGATTTTGTAACTTAAATGTTAGATCCAAAATTTATCTAAGACAAAAACAACATCTGAAAGTTCCTTTTATGTGAATGTGTGGTGAGATTGAGTTTCATCCAATGTTTTTGAGGCATAATATATTACATGAGGAATATTTTCTCTTCTTTTACCAAGAAGAGCCCCAATGGCTCTATCAAAAGAATCACACATCAACTCAAAGGGTAAAAACCAATCCACTGGTTGGATTATCGGGGTAGATGTAAGATCAGTTTTGATTTCAACAAATACTCTCTTTCAAACCATGTCAAAATGTAAAGTCACATAAATTTTCATCAATAGATTGAGTGGGAGTGAAATTCTAATAAATTTATGGATAAATCGATGATAGAAACCAGCATGTCCTAAGAAGGAATGGATGCCTCAAACAGATGTGGGTTCTGAAAGTGATTGGATCACTTCAATTTTTTCATGATCAACATTAATACCCTATTGTGGTACTATGTGCCATAGAACAATTCCATTTTCAACAATGAAGTGATATTTTTCAAAATTTAACACAAGGTTACAATTGAAACACTTTTGAAGGACTAGAGAGAGTGAATACAAGCTTGATTCAAACGACTCTCCATAAATGGTAATGTCATCTGTGAAGACTTCCATGTAATACTCAATGAATTCTGAAAATATACTCATCATACACATTTGAAATGTTACAGGAGAATTGCAGAGGCCAAAATGCATTCTATAATATGCATATGTTCCAAAGGTGCATGTGAATGTTATATTCTCTTAGTCCTGAGGTGCAATTGGGATTTGGAAGGAGCTAATGTATCGATCAAGAAAGTAGTAATGTGATATTCTAGTTAATCTTTCAAGAATTTGATTAAGGAATGGAAGAGGGTAGTGATATTTTCTTGTTTTGATATTCAATTTCAGGTAGTTTATGCCCAAACGACATTTGTTTTGACTCGATATGTGACCAACTGTCCCTATTCATTTGTAAAAATAGTTATCCCACCCTTTTTAGGTACAAATTGAATTGGACTAACCCATTCACAAATAGAAATTGGGTAGATAAAACCAGCTTGATGTAGCTTGGTGATCTCTTCCCTAACTACCACATGGATGTGATTCATTCCAAGAAGATGGTTGATTCCTGGTATTTCATCTAGTGTCCAACCAAAGGCCTTTTTGTTTTCCTCTTACACTTGAACAAGTTTGGACTCCTCGGTTTTGAAAAATGAATCAAAGATAATGACATGATAAGAGTGATCATGGTAAAGGAATGCATATTTTAGGTGTCTTGGAAGAGGTTTCAGAACAGTTTCATCATTCATTTGTAGGTTATAAAACTCATGAATGGAGGAGGGGACTTCAGTTGATTTAGATTCATTTTATATAATATTTTCCAAGGTAGAGCATTAGAGATCATATTTGATGTGGGATTCAAGTGATTTTTCTTGTTCCTCTATATTGATGGTGTCTATGAATGAATGGTCTACATCAACTTCACCATTTACGACTTAGTTGATCATGGTGTAGATTTAACAAGATCCATTATCATTAGAACATGAAGAACATGATGGATTAGATTTCAATTGACTCTTAGAAGTGTCCTAAGAAGCATTTATTGGGATTATAGAGTGATCCTCATATGGGTATCACATGGCTTGGAAAATGGTGAACATGACCAGTTGGCCATCAAATTCCATGGCTAAGATCTCTCAATGGAAATCAATCTTGGTTCTCACTGTCATTAGTAATGGTCTTCCTAGAATTATGAGGGATCAAGAAGATTTCATCTCACCTTCTATTTCAAGGAAATATAAATCAGTAGGGAAGATAATACCATGCACACGAACAACGGCATCCTCAATTATACCCTTAGGACTAGCTGTGATTCGAATTTCTAATTGAGTTACAAAACCCAATGGATGTAAGGGACCTAGACCATAGTTGGAGAAGATGGAATTGGGAATGACATTAATTCGGGATCCTAGGTCTATGAGTTCATCATCGAAGTTGGAACTTCCAATTTGGCATGGAATAGTAAAGGTCAATAAATCATTGAATTTTTTGGGATTAGACTGTAGAGTGGAAACATTTTCAAAGCTCCTAAGTTGCGTTTTTTGGGTGTAAAATTCCATAACAAACATGGCATACTTGGGGATTTTTTTATTGCATCTAAGAGGGGTATGTTGACTTCAACACATCTAAGCATGTCGAGAATTTCAGGATCTGGATCAACAGACTTCTTTGGAATAAAAATGGCTTGAGGAAAAGGAATTGGGTTCCTAAGTGTAATGGATAGATTTGATGGAATGGATTCAGATTCCTCTTCAAGTTTCTTTTTCATTTAATTTTCTACGTCAACATTTAAAGAATTATGGGAGGAATTATCTTGTGGAATAGAAACTTTCGTCCCCGATCTAAGTGTAATTGCCCTTTCATTATCCTTGGGTTTGGGTAATGGTTAAGCTGGGAGTTGGGAAGAATTCGATTTTTGTTTCTGGCCCATGGGGGATGCAAGTTGACCAATTTAGGTTTCATTATTTTTAAGGCTATAAGGGGTGAAGGAGGTCAGACCATCCACTGCACATTATCATGGTTTCTTGGAAGAATATTCTTGTCCCGAATTGGGATTACCATGATTTTGGTTTATGGGAAAGCGATTGTATTAGTTTGGTAATGGGGAAGGCTCACTAGGATAGTGGAATCCAGGAGGATGATTCTTCCTTTAAGGTTGAGGAAAAAAAGGACAATGTTGATGGATGTTACCATCACCATGACCATATCATAATTTCTTTGAGTTTTGAGGAGGGAATTGAGGTGGGTGAGTAATGGGATTACCATAAATCAAGCCTTCATTAAAGGTATAAGATAAGGGCTCAGGGTGGGGTTTTTTGTTGTTTCTAATGAACTGAACTATTTGTTTAGGGATTGTGTTCCTCTGAGCATATGATGAATTAAGCTCCATTGGTTCGGATGAATCAGATTCATCCTCTTGATGTTATGAACATGTGCCAGTTGGATGAGATGGAGAGCAACTGATTACATAGTTCTTGATAGGTCCAGGGCATAGGGATTGTGGAGAAGTTGAGGTTGGTGTTTGGTAGTCACAGCTAGTTGTCGCACGAGCCCTGTAAGTTAAGTCATCCACTCTGTCATCTTGTTTGGCATGATAAATTCATTATCTTAATCTTGTTTTACATGATCATGTGCTTGTGTAATGAATTTTTGTGTGTTTTCAAGCATCTTTCTTATTATATCTCTTGCAGCTACATGATTTTTATCAATAAGAGCATTGCCACTTGCAGCACCAATGAGAGTTTTTTCCATAGCCAATAACCCCTCATAGAATTATTGGATTAGGAGTTAGTTAGGGATTTAGTGGTGTGGGAAAGTTTCAAAAATCTTTTGGAACCTCTCCGAGTACTCATGGTGTGATTCATTTTGGAATTGATAGATACTTCTTATTTCTATTCAGATTGAAGTAGTACGTGAAGCAAGAAATAATTTCTCTAAAAGAGTCGCTTCATGACATTCCATGTGGTTATTGAACTAGAAAGGTGGTAGTTGATACAAGACTTGGAAGTGTCAGCTAAGGAGAAAGGTAATTCTTGAATTTTGTATTGTTCCTCAAATACCCATTGAGGCTTCATGGTAGAGCACACTAATTTAAACTCTTTAAGGTGGAGATGTGGATCCTCACCAGTTATCCCGTGGATATGATGAAGAAGATGAATCAAACCTGATTTGAGTTTGATGTCATCCTCTATGTTTGGATATTGAATAACAATGGGTTGGTTATTCATATTAGGGGTAGAATGGTTTTTAAGTGTTTATTCCCTATGATTTTCCATATCTAATTCAATTGGTTGGACACATACTGGTTCGAGAATGATTTGATTATCCCTAATGCTTCTTTATTGGTGAAGAGTTCACTAAATTTTGGGGTCACAAAAATCTGAGGGATTATTTATAAAGTTACATGGAATTCAAATAGATTTTGGAAGAAAGAGGAAGATGGGTTTTTCTTTTTGTTCTTTTTCTGTTTATGATTTTTATGAGAATAACGTTTTTTCGTTGTGTTTTTTTCAAAAAAAACGTCTGATTTTTTTTGTTTTTTTACAATTATCAGAAACTAAATACTACATAATTGCACCATATCTATCAATGATGAAATTTGAAAGCATGGATGATTGTCTAATATTTACCGTTCAACGTTAAGGTGCTCTATTAATGTGTGTAGCAGCAATCGAGTCAAATCCTTGTTTATGATACTTCTTAATAGTCGGTTGTTTTTAGTTGATTGTATTTTGATTGGGGGGTTGTTTTCAGAGCATAAATGAAGTGATTAATGGTTGTTGTTTGATTTAGAAATATGATAATATTGCGGGTTAGATCATCATTAGGTATTTAATATTTTTAAATCCTTGAGCCTTGCTTTATATTTAATTAAACTAACACCCATGTCAGAAGTTGATGTTGATTGGAATTCCCAAGTGTTAAGGATTTAATCCAATCCTTAACATAACTTAGGGTTCTAATCATAATCATATCTTGTTTATGGTAGTGTATTTATAGTTCTAATAATCCATGGGAACTACATGTTAAAAAAACAATCCATTAATCCATGACATGTTAAGTCCAACATACACAATGTTAATTTAATGAATATTCATAGATTAAAATTTTTCAATCACTTAACATACCTAAATTATAACTCACCCAAATGAGATATTTCCACATCTAATAATATGATTAGTAATCTGGTTTTTTATATATATGAAAATGAATTGTAAAAATATTAATGAGAAAGGGATACGAAAAGAGTTGTTCAACATGTTTTCAAATATTTTATGATAATTAATATTTAAGAATAGAGGTTGGATGATTAAAAGTGAATATTAAGATGAATCATTCATTAAAATAGAATTAAAAACAATAACTTAAATGATTATAAATGAAGAACAACACAATAATAAATGAAAGGAAGAAAGAAGGAATGGATTCCCATATTAAAACATGAGTATATAAGATCATCCCAAGAATTTATTAGAGCCTTGGTCATGTCATCTGATCCTTTGTTTCTCTAAAATACTAACATCATTCAAGGAGAGGAGGGGAAAGTATTTATATCCTATTGTTGTGGACTATTTTAATTCCAAAATTTCCCCTCCACTTTGCTAGAATATTGGAAATCTAGATAGCATAATCATAGAATACCTTATTCTTCCCAGTTGTATATATACATGTTTACTATATACTCGAAAAATTTGGCGGCCATTGGACTTAACGAGCGAATTTTATTTCAGTTTGATTAAACAATGTAAATCAATCCATTTTAATCCAGACTTTTTCATAACCAAAATGTGAATGGGATTTTGAATAGGAAGCTACCCACAAATCTGAATGATTTACTTATAAAGTATTCCTCCCATATCTCCTCTTTTAGAAAACAAATATCGACTTGAATGGATGTCTCTATCAAGAGAAATATCAAATTTGGTGTGCTGATCATAATTTTCAGATAGAATTGTGGGCTGGACATAAAAGATTCATTTGGGAACATTTTTTTTGAAGCCTCCATGAATTCTTCCCCAAATTTTGGATGAGAATAAATGAATTTTAAAATCTAGATTGATCCCAGTAATTCAATCATCATGGATGGTTCAATTTCATCAAAAATTCTTTGGTCATTCTTGTGAGGACCATATGACCCTTCAAATGGAAGAATTGGACACGAATTCCTTCTAATGACATGTTGTAAATTGAATAATAATCCTAAAAATAAAAAAAAATTGATATGTATGGTGATTGTAATTATTAAATCCTTAAACATACTTGAATATAGATGAATTCAAATAGTGCTCAAAAATTATATTTCATATTTAAACATTAATATTTCACATTAATTTTTCACATTTCATTTAAAATCATTAATGAGAGTATATAATAAGTTATTAAAATATTAATTACATCCCTCATGTATTTACAAGGCCGTTATTTTAGATCTTTTCATCACTACATATCCTATAGTACAAGGAATCTAGCCACATACCGTATTCCGGAAATATAAACTACTGCAGTTAGATGCCGACACTAAATATTAGTGTGGAACATAATGTAATGTATAAATTATCTGGTAGTTTAATGTTGTGTGAATGTGATAATGTATTACAACAATATAGGATCATGTATCTTTGAAAAAAATTTAGTTGGGGAAGTAGTCTATAAATTAAGGGAAATTAAAAAACCTAAACTGAAAAGATACAACTAATCATATAATAGTAGATCCCAAGGATATGTTCACATAGTATAATATCAAATTGAATGGAAATATGAGTATCAAGGGTTTAGGGTCACATGTATTTGACCATTGTTTTTTTATAATGTCTCATGTCTATGACTGGTTGTCGATTCCAGTAATGGAATAATATACCCATGAAATTTGAAATAACCAAAAAAATATCTAGACCTGCATGAGTTATTCTTAATGTGATAAACAAGAAAATTTATGAATTTATCTAAATTATACTAAAACACCAAGAATAATTTTTTTTGGTGGGAGCCACATGATTATTCATTTATTGGTGATCTGTAATGATCATGAATTCTTATGATGTGAAGTGGAAGATGTTTAAATACATGACCTTAGGGATCTTGGATATGAGGGGATGTTATCGGACGAGTATGTAAGGAATGACTACAAAACATGTTTGTAAATTTGTTTATATTGTTATTTTTTCAAGGAGTGTGATGATAAGAGGATTTTCTCTAAAAGATGAAATTGTCTCTATTTTATATGAAAAATTAGAGGGATGCATTATCCATAAAAACACTGGGTGTAGTATGAAAAGTGAAATTAGTGTTACTAATCAGATTTGAAAACTATTGTCACTGATAGGTATAAAATTATTATGAGGATCCTAATTTCCTAGGACACTCATTGTGAATTATGAATGGAAGGTTTCTGAGTATGTTAAGAGAATTTGGATAGGAATAAAAGAAGAATGGGTGGAGTGTTCCTTACATATATTTGAATAATATTCACGGAAAATAAAATTTTTCTTATCCATGAACTTGTGAATAAAGAACCTATATTGGAATCTCTTTCTCAAATCTATGTGGTTTGTAGGAGAGGGGGTATATTTTTTATTGTGGTAGGGACCATGATTTATGTTCTATGTGTCGCTACATATACTATAATAATAATTATAAATTACATTTTGTTCTAAAATTATTTCAACGTACATGTCTTACTAATGTGTAGGGGAAGAGGAATTAATTTGATTATGGTTTTAGGAATGAAAGGAAACCCCATATTGGTATCTTTTTTGTAGATCTGGCTCACATAGTGGAGAGTGGGGGAAATTTCCTTTTTCTATGGCTGGTCCTTGAATGAGAGATATATGATTCATTACATATCTCATTAAAGATATAATCAAGACATGTGTAGTTCTATGATAGAGGTGTGGTAAAACACGGACACCTGGAAAGATTTCCTTCTAGTGTTAGGGCCATTTTAATGCATTGTTTTACATCATGATAAAGGGATTTTAACTATGTATTTTATCATTCATTGAGGATAATATTTTAAATATGATGTGAAAATTGGTCAGAATATCTCACATCTCAAAAAGAGTTTCAGTATGAGCTACGGGCAGTTTAAATTCATGGTTTCTAAATAATGGAGTGACATGACGTATCCCAACCATATGGTAGTGTCATACTAGTATTTTTAAGACCACATGATCCCCGATCAATGTGATAAAAAGAAATATTGAGGATTAAAACATACTATTTAACATCATGTGGTAAGTCTATTTTGTATACAATTGAACATCTGAGAGTGAGGATGTTTCTCATTCCTCTTATGTTCTTACAAAAAGGACCACTGTGTAGGTTAACATCATGTAGTGATGACTATATTATCATTAGTCAAATTATTTATTTATTTAGAATCATTGCAGTTAGGGGGTAATGATGTGCTCATTTTCTTTAAAATCAATGAATTTTTACTATTATAATATACGTTATGGTTGATCAAATGTCCATCCCATTTTAGTTAATATTTTGTTGGTTTCTTCCTAGGTATCATCAGGGTCCTCAGAGAAAAAACCAGTTATGCATGGAGAAATTAATGGAGGTGAACCTTATTGTTAAAATACAATGACATTAGATTTTTATGTACCTTAAAATGATGCATTGTACATGGTATTTTCTAATTTATCCATTACAATTCATCTAGTTACATTTTAGATTTCTCATCTTTTGAATGTTTATCACAAATCCCAATGTGAAGTGATGTCAATTAGACCTCTATTGGAAGGGATGATTCCATCTCAATTACCAGTGAATATGGAGTTTCATTTCTGGTATTAAAAGTTATATTATGGTAATCCCACAAGGTCTATATAATTTTATCAGGCCAAGTTTTCATATTTTTGGCCAATATCTTCTGTAGCATCTTGGTTGATATTTATTGAAATAATGTATATTTTTGTTATCTTCTTCATTATATCAAGAAAAAAGGTTGGACTCAATGATATACTCATAGTAAATCCATTTCAATTCAGAAGAGCATAAAGTATTTCCATTGTCCTGAAGTATTGTATGAGGGCTGCCAAATCAAGTGATGATATTCTACTTTATGAAATTGAATATCCTCTTTGTCCTGAATTCCTTGAGGGTTGATTACATGTACCATTTGGAAAAAAAGTTATTAATAGTGAGGATATAATTAAATTTCATGGATGTAGTGGGATAGTATGGCCTGCAAAATATATCACCCATGCAATAAATAACCATTAGTATTTGGAACTGTGTCAAAACTATATGAGTTGTTGGATGAAATTTTCAAGGACTTGATAAAATGACACTTTATTGAATTATGTGAATTACAATATCAGGAATAGATAGAAATACCCAAGACACTTTATTTGGTGAGAACTACTATTTCTCTACATATGGTAACCATAATTTCTAGTATATAATTATTTCTAAAAAATCATTTATGTCAATACACATGAGGAGAATCCCATAAAAATATTTTTTATACCTAATCCTATAATGATTTGGGTTGTTAAAAAGGATGACATTGACTGAATTTCCTCATATTTGATTTTTATTTACATATATGAAGGAAGAACCCAATTTTTAGGGTATCCCAAAATGGTTTCGCCAAAAAAATAGAAGGATCATCAAGTTTAGGGATAGAGTTAACCTCATTGATCTCTTTAAATTTTCATTAACAAATGTGCATTCCATTTTTCTATGCACATTTATGGTGAAAATACCATCCTTTTGTGTATCTTCCAATGTCATAGTCACATTTTCTAGTGTATATTACTTAGTATTCTATACGAGTGTGAGGTGAGTTAATGTCATCTCTAAGGGGAATTCATTAATCGACCATTGGATAAAGTCAACCATGGGAATCAGTTCTTCTTTCTTAATAGGATAGACATCACTGATCTATTTGATCAATAACTTTGAAACACCATTGATCTTCAAGAGGGTCACTGGTATTTATAGCACTAGTTATAAGCCTACAATTAGGGCCTAGAATTCATCCTCATTGATGGTTAATCCTTATGAAAATAATTAATACGGGTGGTATGCCTTTTCTATATAGATAATAATAACTCCCGATCCAACATTATTAATCATGGGGTCTTCCATTTAACACCCTATTGGTATTCAAAACACACCATTAAAATATATCTCTCGGCTCTTGTAATATATTGAGTGGAATGGATCTATTCATCAATGAATTCAATATTTAATGGCATTAATTCTATGGAACGATGTTCTACAAGTAAATATACTAGTATCTTCACTTTTATAGATTACAAAGGTATGAACTAGATTTCAAACCACTATAGTATGATTTCCCATCATGTCAAACGTCTAGTCAACATAGTACAGTTGAAGATATATTTGAGTGAGTTGTCATGGGTGATCAAATGCATCTCATGATATATCATAAACTATTCAAATTTTTTAACTATATAATTTAGTGTAAGGTGACTCTTCTCGATGTATGAATATCAATTATTTGCATCAATTAAGGGTATACTGAGATAATATACTCTATTACCACTTCCATCATCATTATTCTACATAAATAAAGATCCCAGCGATCATTCCAAAGATAGCACATATTGAATGATTGTAATTCAATCAAAAGGGGTCATTAACATTAGTGGAATAAATATATACATCATGATACTAGGAAATGAATCTTGACAGTTATTGGTAAAAAGATAATTGACTCATTTCTTCAATATTTTAGTGAAAGGTAAACATTTACCAACTAAATTATTTTCAACGATTAGGATATAGGCTTGCTTCCATAGTAATCCACTCAACAAATTGAGGTTTTGGGGAGGAGACATGTAAATGATAGACTTAATCCTCTCATGATCAACTTAGATATCATTATGGAATACTATGAAGCTGAGAAATATTCATTATGTAGCAACAAAATCATATTTTATGCGATTTATTGAATGATATGTTATGTCATCTTGTCAAAAAATATACCTAGATCATTGAGATTATCAGATCCCTACCAGTATTTCACCACATGATCATCAATATAGTATTACACATACTATCTGTGGAAGGGCATGAAAATACGATTCATATCACACTTTTTTCTAGAACTGAAATTAGTCAAACAAAAATAAATTTCCATATGATAGGTTATCTCTTGTAGTTTCCTAAAATCTGTGGTCTCTTCACTATCAAAGTCCATATGGAGGTGGCTATATCCCAAATATCCATCTATAAAGGTGAGATCTTGATAACTGGTTGTTTTATCGATTTACTAATTTGTAATCAGGAGAGGGAACTTCTCTTTTAGAAAATTACCATTTCGATCTATGATGTAAAGACCCGTAAAATTCAAGGGAAATTTTTTCTTAATTTTCTTTGGAATTTTACAAGAGCGTGGTTTCAGACGGCACCTGATTCCGAGGCCCGGAGTGCCTGGAATCAATTCCCGAAGTTTGGCTCGGGTACGTTCAGTGAACGAACGAGCGGGAATTTCTAACTTTTGATCCGGTGCTCGGAATTGAAATCTGAGGACACCGATGAACTCGCAGCGCCGATTTTCGCTTAAGGAGACCTTTTCGGAAGTTGCGTTTATTGCGGGATGAAAGTTAATTTTTGGGAGAATTATAAAAAATTGAATAAAAATGTGGAACACTTTTTATTTTATTTTTATGTTAGTTAACTTCTCCCAAAGGGAGTTAAAGGTGGGACCCACATCCACTTAACCTCCCTTGGGAGGATTAAGTGTGGTGGGGCCCACACGAAACCCAACTTTTCAACTTCTCTCAAAACTCTCTTTAACCCCTCTTTAATTGTTTTTGACAACTTAGCTTATTAATGAGATTGAGTTGTTTAAACTTTTTCAAACCTTTGAAATTCAAAAAGGTTTGGTTGAGTTGATAAAATAAGCTCTTAGCTTATTTTATTTGGTTAGTTTTGTTTATCCATATTGAGAGGTTTGAGAGCTTTTCTTTCTTCTTCAAACTTTGACGAAGAACGCTCAAGCTTTGACGAAGAACGCTCAAGCTTTGACGAAGAACGCTCAAGCTCCGATGAAGAACGCCGCTCCTCTCTTCTTCGTATTCGGTGTCAACGAAAGGGAACGTCGCTTCCTCCTCGGACTCCCTTCGTCGGCATACGAAGATTCACCAACGACGTACCTATTCGGACGTACCTCTTCTACATCGGATTTGACGAACGATTACCGCGACGCCCGACCTCCGCGACGTTGTTTTCCGCGGGACGTTGACAAATCTTCGAACCTATACCCAAGGTAGGGGTTGTTGTTAATTGTTTGTTTATTTATCCTTGTTCGTGGTTCTAGCATGACTAACGTGAGGATTTTAAATATGTGTTATTGTTTAACGTGAGTGGGCCGGACTGCATGAACACGGACGAACCCCCTCCTTCGTTCTTGATGTTTTATATTGCGGATGAAACAAGGTGGCGTGGTGCCGTCGCACCACGCGGTTATTCGCCTGCTTTTATTGCGCGGCGCCGTCGCGCCGCGCCATGGAAGAATCATCAAGAACACGACGCTGTCGTGCCGCGTCGAAGGGAATCAAAGGCGCGGCAGAGGGGTGCGGTGCCGTCGCACCGCGCCGGACGACGAACACCGCGGCCGGTTCTGGGCCGCGGCGGGACGAGAAGACCGGCGGCCGGGCCGCCGGCGTCGGAAGCCAGAAAGGGGACCGGTATTCCGGTCCCGTTGAAGAAAAACCGGCTGGCAGATGGCCGGCCGGAAGGTCAAAGGCTGGGGGAATTTAATTCCCCCGGCCAGCTCTAAACCCCCCCCCCCCATTTAATTGAGGGGGGCGGTTTCCTTGAGGGGGGGCAGGCGGCCCCCCCGGTTCCTCCTCAAAGCGGGCCCCCAGGAGGGGGGCCGTTAATTGGAAAAAAGGTGCGGCTATGCCACGCCACCAATTTAAAGAAGCGGGAGGCCTTGCCCCCCCACGCGCTGCCTCCGTGCGGCGCCAGGCCGCCGTGTCGCCATGCCGCCGGCCGGCCGGGCCGGGTCGGCCCGGACCCGGAACCCCCATTTTCGAGACAGATTCGGTATTTTGCCCCTAACATGAGCCACGGACCTCCGATTGACGAACCGTCTGCGGCAACGCGATCCTTGGATCGAGACGGTCATTTAGGTATATCACACTCAATGTTTCGGAACACTTTGAGTTCGGCCGGGTTGGTTCGTTCACGAAACCAATCGGGCCTTCGGAGCGGAAACGCTCATATCTTGAGCTACAGACGTCCGATTGACGTGCCGTCAGCTTTGTTGTGTTCCTCTTAGTTAGACGTATCTTTGGGAATACTCCGCCCGAGGGTTTGACGCAGGTGGAGTACGGTCGGGTTGGTTTTGCCTTAAAAACCAACCGGGCCCCGGGGACGAAAATGCCAATAACTCTCAGACCGGGCGTCTGATCGACGCGCTGTCTGTTACGTTGAGTTCCTGTTGACGATACGAAACTTTTGGATACACCAACTCTGGAATTTGTGACAGTTGATGTATCAGCCTCTCGGCTCGTGGAGCGGACCCTCCTGTACGAGCTTGCTGTGTGCGGGAACCCTAGTGCTGGCTGCGACTGTGACTGCTACTACTGCTACTGTGACTGCGACGACGACAGTACAGAGATCCTGTCTGGATTCGACGATGACGACTACAGCACTCAGAAATCCTACGTGGATCAGCTCTACAGGTCATGTGTGGGCCCGATCCTGTGTGGGTCCGATCCTGTGTGGGTCTTTGCGCTCAGCGGTCCTATGTGAACCAGCGCCTACAGGTCCTACGTGGGCCCGATCCCGTGTGGGTCTTTTGCGGGGGTTAGTTACCTATCGATCCTTCGTGGGTCCGATGACTTAGATGGATCTGTGATCATCTTTATCGTCTTTCGAAGAAGTATACCTGTGTGAGCTGAATCCTATTGCTTTCCTGTGTGGATTGTGTTGTGCTATCCTGTGTGGATTACGTTTTTTTCCTGTGTGGAATACGTTTACATTCCTGTGTGGACTGAGTTGTACTTGGGCTCGGAGGCTGGAGCGTATTTGAAATTGATGACTTAGGTATATGTATGGGCATATACCTAAGCAGTGTCGGTTGTTACTTCGTGATTGTACCTTTCTTCGTGGTTTATCCTTTGTGGATTTGAGAGACCTTCAGGGGTCTCGGGGTCCCTACTGAGTAGCTTATACTCACCCCTGCACGGGCTTTGCCCGCACTACGTTGTGTTGGTTGCAGACGACGGACATCGTTGATCTTAGCTTAGGCTTGCAGAGCAGGACGGTACCAGGAGGTGGACCACTGGGCGGAACATGCTCGGAGCGGACGGCGGGACCCGTGGAGTAGTGGAGCTATCTGTACCCACCCTTCAGGTGGGATTTCCAGTGGACAGCTCGGTGTAGCGGCTTTTACTTTTCAGTTGTTGTTTTCCCTTTCGATTTATTCTTTACTTTCAGTTTCGGTTTTATTACTGGCCCATTTACTTTTCCGCACTTTCAGTTGTACTCTGCTTTTGCTTAGTGTTTACTTTCTGCTTTCTTACTCTGTGGTGTTTGTTTACTTTACAAAGGCAATGCCTTCCCTTTTTACCGGGATTTACGCCTTGGTGCTAGTCGCCAGCCCCTGGCCTATGGAAGGCGGGCTTGGGGTAGTCACGGCACGGACCCCGAGGGCGGGTCGTGACAAATTGGTATCAGATGAGTTCGGTTCTACCGCGAACTCTGATCTTTTCTATGTGAAGCAATAATGTTTAGCGTATTGAGTGTGGTTATCAGTCCAGGGTGTCCAGTGTTGGTGCGGCGGCCGACGTATCCGTACACCAGGACCCTGACTTCTGATTTCCGACTTAATGCATGAAAACATTGATTGCGTGTGTGTTTCAAAGTTTTCTTTGTGATTACTTATATCAGCTCACCAGGTATACTGTTCTGACCGTGGCACACCTGTTTCCTTTTCAGGATGGCCCCACGATGGCAGCCAGCTAGGGTTCCGAGAGTCGAGTGTGACGACAGCCCACCGAGCGACGAGGCCTCGGTGCAGGGCCCTTTTTCAGCAGTGGCACCGGCGGTAGCTCTACCCGTCGAGCCCCCGATGCTTCAAGCACCAGCCGCTGACGATGCACGTTGCCTCAGCGCACTTCATGAGTTTCAGCGCCAGTGACCACCTAGGATTCGCAGGGAGACGGATCCCTAGGCAGCCGAGGACTGGCTAGAGGCAGTGGTACATGTGTTTAGGCTAGTGAGGACACCAGCAGACCTCATGGTGATCCTCGCAGCGAGCCTACTACACGCAGCAGCAGGAAGATGGTGGAGCTTGATGCTCCAGGTGCACGATGAGGCATCTCTACTTTGGACGGACTTTGAGAGCCTCTTCCGCTCGGAGTTCGTCCCAGCCACCCTTCGTGCGGTGCGTATCCAGGAGCTTCTTCAGCTGCGGCAGGGCAGCATGACGGTCGCTTAGTACTCGGCGAGATTTACCGATCTCTCGCGCTACTCGACTAACATGGTACGGGACCCATTCTTCCGGGCCCGGACCTTCGAGCAGGGTTTGAGACACGAGATCAGGGCATCGCTGATCTCCCTCAGCATACCGACTCATACAGGAGTACTGGAGCGGGCCCTTTTGATCGAGAGCTTCCTTGCTGAGTCTACACCAGCGCAGCGACCCACCGCAGGGCGGCACGTGGCAGAGTCATCTGCAGCAGGCAGTCGACGGATGACTCAAGGGTCCAGGCAGACCAGACCTTCGGGCAGACGACCTCAGGACACTGGCTCAGCAGTGCGGAGCACACAGCGCGAAGCCAGTCTTTCGAGAGGCAGACAGTGCTACTCGTGCGGCGGGCAGGGCCACATGGCTCGTGACTGCCCGACCCGCCGTGCCGAGGAGCAGCAGACAGTTGAGGGACCACCGAGGCATAGGCGGAGGGTCGACCATGGCGGTCCGCAGGGAGGATGCAGACGAGGCAGAGGATCTGGCCGAGAATCAGGTGGTGGGCGACTCTTTGAGGCTCTGCCACCACCACCACCAGGAGGTCCACCCCAGCCACAGGGAGCTGGCGGGCAGAGACAGGCACAGCTCCAGGCAGCAGAGGCCTACGACCACGGCGCACCCGAGATGATTTGAGGTACTATCTATGTCTATTCCACCCTTGCTGTAGTTCTTATAGACACAGGAGCGAGTCACTCTTTCATAGCTGCTGCCCTTGTTCGGAGCTCGGAGATTCCGACAGAGCCGTTGGCTCGATCCTTACGGCTAGAGACTCCTACGGGAGCAAACTCGACGATTACGCACTGGTGCCGGCAGTGTGAGCTCACTCTAGGAGGCGAGAGCTTCGGCTGTGATCTTCTAGTAGCAGCGTCGAGGCCTTACGACGTCATCTTGGGCATGGATTGGCTATCTACGGTCCATGCGCAGATTGACTGTTTTAGGCACAAGGTGCGATGTGTACGCACCGACGGGAGCAGGTTCACCTTCACCGGCAAGAAGGGAGCCTTTGCAGTACAGGATGTAATTCCACGGAGGAGAGGACAGCCCATCACTCATCAGTTGGCTAGCCTCATCCTTGGAGCAGTTGACGTGCGGAGTCCTGGTTTTCCTATAGTGGTGGATCAGTTTGCGGACGTCTTTCCTGACGACGTTCCAGGGCTACCTCCTCGTAGAGAGGTAGACTTTTATATTTAATTATACCCCAGGACAGCCCCGATATCCACTCCAGCATATCGTATGGCCCCCGCCGAGCTTCGAGAGCTACGTGTACAGTTGGAGGACTTGCAGGGCAAGGGGTTCATCCGACCCAGTGTTTCACCCTGGGTTTCCCCAATATTTTTCGCCAAAAAGGCGGACGGGAGCATGCGACTATGAGTTGACTATCGTCGCCTGAACCAGGTGACAGTGAGGAACAAGTATCCACTACCGAGGATTGATGACCTCTTTGATCAGCTCAAGGGTGCACGGTGGTTCTCGAAGATAGACCTCAGGTCAGGCTGTCATCAGCTCAGAGTCAGAGACGAGGATGTGCAGAAGACAACCTTCAGATGTCGGTATGGCCACTATGAGTTCTTGGTTTTGCCTTTCGGTGTAACCAATGCTCCAGAAGTGTTCATGGCTCTCATGAACAGGATCTTTCAGCCATACCTCGATCGGTTTGTCATGGTTTTCATCGACGACATTCTGATTTACTCTTCGACTGAGGAGGAGCACGCCTATCACTTGCGAGTTATACTAGACACACTCCGAGAGCACCAGCTTTATGGTAAGCTCTCGAAGTGCCAGTTCTTGATACGTGAGGTCCACTTCTTGGGACACGTTATCTCTGAGGCGGGAGTTGCAGTGGATCCTGTGAAGATTGAGGTTGTGTTAGCATGGGAGCCACCCAAGAGCGTGACTGAGGTTCGGAGTTTCTTGGGACTAGCTGGATACTATCGGAGATTCGTGCCAGACTTCTCTAGAGTTGTGGCACCACTCACAGCTTTGACGAAGAAGGGGAAACCCTTTGAGTGGTCAGACAGATGTCAGCAGAGCTTCCAGGAGCTGAGACAGAGATTGACTAGCGCACCTATCTTGAGGTTGCCTGAGGAGGGAGTAGGGTACGTAGTCTACTGTGATGCATCAGGGACCGGACTCGGATGTGTTCTGATGCAGGAGAGGGCAGTGATCGCATTTGGATCACGTCAGTTGAGGCCGCATGAGCAGAACTACGCTACCCATGACCTGGAGTTAGCAGCAGTGGTCTTCGCTCGGAAGACATGGCAACACTATCTGATGGGCGAGCGCTTTACAGTCTTTTCCGATCATCAGAGTCTCAGGTATATCTTCTTGCAGAAGGACCTGAACCTGAGACAGCGGCGATGGCTCGAGTTCCTCCAGGACTATGACTTTTAGATAGTCTATACTCCTGGGAAGGGGAACGTTGTAGCCGATGCCCTCAGTAGGAGGACGGGCATTCAGCTACTTGAGGAGGCGACGGAGCAGCTAGCCTCTTTACAGATATCCTTCGTAGATAGAGATGGAGCAGCCTTCCTCCAGTCTCTCACAGTCACCCCTCCACTACTGCAGTGGGTCAGAGAGGCACAGCGTGAGGACGCTGACTGTGAGACACGGCGTGCACAGATATCCTCGGGACAGGCACCTGATGGTTTCTTCCTTGGAGCAGAGCACGACATCCTTTTCAGAGGACGTACCATGGTACCAATCGGTTTGCGAGAGGAAGTGCTGAGAGAGTTTCACACTTCTCCTTTGGCGGTACATCCTTGAGTGGCGAAGATGTATCAGGACCTCAGACGACAACACTGGTGGCCGGGCATGAAGAAGGCAGTAGCAGAGTTCGTTTCTCAATGCCTCACCTGCCAACAAGTGAAGGCAGAGCATCAGGTACCAGTAGGCTTAGTACACCCCTTGGAGGTTCCGGAGTGGAAGTGGGACGGCATATCTATGGACTTTGTGACTGGACTTCCACGCACTTCCAGAGGTCATGACTCCATCTGGGTGATTGTTGACCGACTCACCAAGTCGGCACACTTCTTACCCATCAGAGAGCAGGGCTCAGTGGAGAGCTTGGGACGTCTCTACGTTCAGGAGATTGTCCGGCTCCACGGCGTGCCATCATCTATCGTCTCCGATCGAGATGCTCACTTTACTTCCCGGCTTTGGAAGGGGTTACAGGAGGCGTTCGGGACACAGCTACGTCTGAGCACAGCCTTTCACCCTCAGACAGATGGTCAGACGGAGAGGACCATTCAGACTCTCGAGGATATGTTCCGCTCATGTGTCCTCGACTTTGGTCATAGCTGGGAGGACCACATACCCTTGGTGGAGTTTGCGTACAACAACATCTACCACTCCACCATCGGGATGGCACCGTATGAGGCGTTGTATGGCCGACCTTGTAGATCTCCTTTGTGCTGGACAGACCCTGGGGAGTCAGCACTGGTGGGACCAGAGATGGTCCAGGCCACGACAGAGAAGGTCCAGGTCATCCAGGAGCGGATGAGGACAGCTCAGAGCCGGCAGAAGTCATATGCTGACAGGAGGCGGAGGCCACTGGAGTTTGAGGATGGCGACCACGTCTTCTTGCAGGTCTCACCTCGACGTGGTATACGGAGATTTGGCCGAGGCGGCAAGTTATCTCCGCGCTTCATAGGACCCTTCCAGGTCCTCAGCAGGATTGGTGAGGTGTCTTATCGCCTGGCTCTACCACCTCAGTTGCACTGGGTACACGACGTCTTCCACGTGTCTCAGCTGAGGAGATACGTGCACGACCCGACACACATCATTGACCATGGGGATCATGACGTTGATGATGCGGCGACTTTTACGGAGGTCCCAGTGGAGATAGAGGATCGACAGTAGCGGGTCCTACGTGGGCGATCGATTCCTCTTGTGCGCATCAGATGGCAGAACGAGAATCTCCAGGAGAGCACATGGGAGCGGGAGGCTCAGATGCGTGCTCAATACCCTCATTTGTTTCCCTAGTTTTTGATGTATCTTTAAGGGGATGTAAAGCACTGAGGTGGGAGTAATGTAAAGACCCGTAAAATTCAAGGGAAAGTTTTTCTTAATTTTCTTTGGAATTTTACAAGAGCGCGGTTTTAGACGGCACCTGATTCCGAGGCCCGGAGTGCCCGGAATCAATTCCCGAAGTTTGGCTCGGGTACGTTCAGTGAACGAACGAGCGGGAATTTCTAACTTTTGATCTGGTTCTCGGAATTGAAATCTGAGGACACCGATGAACTCGCAGCGCCGATTTTCGCTTAAGGAGACCTTTTCGGAAGTTGCGTTTATTGCGGGACGAAAGTTAATTTTTGGGAGAATTATAAAAAATTGAATAAAAATGTGGAACACTTTTTATTTTATTTTTATGTTAGTTAACTTCTCTCAAAGGGAGTTAAAGGTGGGACCCACATCCACTTAACTTCCCTTGGGAGGATTAAGTGTGGTGGGGCCCACAAGAAACCCAACTTTTCAACTTCTCTCAAAACTCCCTTTAACCCCTCTTTAATTGTTTTGACAACTTAGCTTATTAATGAGATTGAGTTGTTTAACTTTTTCAAACCTTTGAAATTCAAAAAGGATTGGTTGAGTTAATAAAATAAGCTCGTAGCTTATTTTATTTGGTTAGTTTTGTTTAGTCATCTTGAGAGGTTTGAGAGCTTTTCTTTCTTCTTCAAACTATGACGAAGAACGCTCATGCTTTGACGAAGAACGCTCAAGCTTTGACGAAGAACGCTCAAGCTCCGACGAAGAACGCCGCTACTCTCTTCTTCGTCTTCGGTGTCAACGAAAGGGAATGCCGCTTCCTCCTCGGACTCCCTTTGTCGGCATACGAAGATTTTCCAATGACGTACCTATTCGGACGTACCTCTTCGTCATCGGATTTGACGAACGATTACCGCGACGCCCGACCTCCGCGACGTTGTCTTCCGCGGGACGTTGACAAATCTTCGAACCTATACCCAAGGTAGGGGTTGTTGTTAATTGTTTATTTATTTATCCTTGTTTGTGGTTCTATCATGACTAACGTGAGGATTTTAAATATGTGTTATTGTTTAACGTGAGGGGGCCGGACCGCATGAACACGGCCGAACCCCCTCCTTCGTTCTTGATGTTTTATATTGCTGATGAAACAAGGTGGCATGGTGTCGTCGCACTACGCGGTTATTCGCCCGATTTTATTGCGTGGCACCGTCGCGCCGCGCCATGGAAGAATCATCAAGAAAGCGATGTCGTCGCGCCGCGTCGAAGGGAATCAAAGCCGCCGGCGTCGGAAGCCGGAAAGGGGACCGGTATTCCGGTCCCGTTGAAGGAAAACCGGCCGGCAGATGGCCAGCCGGAAGGTCAAAGGCCGGGGGAATTTAATTCCCCTGGCCTGCTCTAAACCCCCCCCCCCCCCCCCAATTTAATTGAGGGGGGCGGTTTCCTTGATGGGGGGCAGGCGGCCCCCCCTGTTCCTCCTCAAAGCGGGCCCCCAGGAGGGGGGCCGTTGATTGGCAAAAAGGCGCGGCTATGCCGCGCCGCCAATTTGAAGAAGCGGGGGGCCTTGCCCCCCCCCCCCCCCCCCCCCCCCGCGCTGCCTCCGTGCGGCGCTAGGCCGCCGCGCCGCCGGCCGGCCGGGCCGGGTCGGCCCGGACCCGGACCCCCCATTTTCGAGACGGATTCGGTCTTTTGGCCATAACTTTGAGCCACGGACCTCCGATTGACGAACCGTCTGCGGCAACGCGATACTTGGATCGAGATGGTCGTTTCGGTATATTGCACTCAATGTTTCGGAACACTTTGAGTTCGGCCGGGTTGGTTCGTTCACGAAACCAACCGGGCCTTCGGAGCGGAAACGCTCATATCTTGAGCTACGGACGTCCGATTGACGTGCCGTTAGCTTTGTTGTGTTCCTCTTAGTGAGACGGATCTTTTGGCATACTCCGCCCGAGGTTTGGACGCATGTGGAGTACGGTGGGGTTGGTTTTGCCTTAAAAACCAACCGGGCCCCGGGGACGAAAATGCCAATAACTCTCAGACCGGGCGTCCGATCGACGCACCGTCTGTTACGTTGAGTTCATGTTGACGATACGGAACTTTAGGATACACCAACTCTGGACTTTGTGACAGTTGATGTATCAGCCTCTCGGCTCATGGAGCGGACCCTCCTGTACGAGCTTGCTGTGTGTGGGAACCCTAGTGCTGGCTGCGACTGTGACTGCTACTACTGCTACTATGACTGCGACGACGACAGTACAGAGATCCTGTGTGGATTCGACGACGACGACTACAGCACTCAGCAATCCTACGTGGATCAGTGCTACAGGTCCTGTGTGGGCCCGATCTTGTGTGGGTCTTTGCGCTCAGCGGTCCTGTGTGAACCAGCGCCTACAGGTCCTACGTGGGCCCGATCCTGTGTGGGTCTTTTGTGGGGGTTAGTTACCTATCGATCCTTCGTGGGTCCGACGACTTAGATGGATCAGAGATCATCTTTATCGTCTTTCGAAGAAGTATACATGTGTGAGCTGAATCCTGTTGCTTTCCTGTGTGGATTGTGTTGTGGTATCCTGTGTGGATTACGTTTTTCTTTCCTGTGTGGAATACGTTTACTTTCCTGTGTGGACTGAGTTGTACTTGGGCTCGGAGGTTGGAGCGTATTTGAAATTGATGACTTAGGTATATGTATGGGCATATACCTAAGCAGTGTCGGTTGTAACTTCGTGATTGTACCTTTCTTCGTGGTTTATCCTTTGTGGATTTGAGATACCTTCAGGGGTCTCGGGGTCCCTACTGAGTAGCTTATACTCACCCCTGCACGGGCTTTGCCCGCACTACGTTGTGTTGGTTGCAGATGACGGACAACGTTGATCTTAGCTGAGGCTTGCAGAGCAGGACGGTACCTGGAGGTGGACCACTGGGCGGAACGTGCTCGGAGCGGACGGCGGGACCCGTGGAGCAGTGGAGCTATCTGTACCCACCCTTCAGGTGGGATTTCTAGTGGATAGCTCGGTGTAGCGGCTTTTACTTTTCAGTTGTTGTTTTCCCTTTCATGTTGTACTTTACTTTCAGTTTGGGTTTGTATACTGGCCCATTTACTTTTCGGCACTTTCAGTTGTACTCTGCTTTTTCTTAGTGTTTACTTTCTGCTTGCTTACTATGTGGTGTTTTTTTACTTTACAAAGGCAATGACTTCCCTTTTTACCGGGATTTACGCCTTGGTGCTTGTCGCCAACCCCTGGCCTATGGAAGGCGGGCTTGGGGTAGTCACGGCACGGACCCCGAGGGCGGGTCGTGACATATGAAATCAATGAAAACCCTATTCTTTCCATTTTTATTTTTTAATGAGAAAATATTTTCTTCTCATTTTGATTACCGTACTTTTAATGAATTTTATTATGAATATTTTATCTACTTTATCTTCATAATTAGAAACATGAGTTGGATTGGTTTTTCTGGTAACCAACTTGAAACAGTGATGATATTATAGAAATCATAAGTGGTTGGTGGACACATTAGGATTGAGGCCTAAAATTTCTATATATTTATAGTAAATAAAATTTTGCTGTTGTTTTATAAATTTATTTCATGCATCTTTTTCATCAGGGGGCATGGATGCGCTGAGAATGTGGGTGACATTTATTCTTCTATGCCCACATTTATCTGTTAGAGTTCATCAATAGTGGATGTAACACCTACCTCTAATGATGTAGGGGTAACTTTGGGGTGGTATTCTATTCGTAATATTATTCTTCTAAACCAATCCTATTAGTAATGGGTAATTAAAGGGGATATTTAAAGCATGGAGGATGATCAGAATTTCATTATTTGAAAGATAGTGTAGGGGAATTATCATTACCAATATATGGTATAACAACTTATTCTGACCTAACTTAAAATTTATGAGTATTATGTAGCTCTGGGGGGAAATTAATTTTCACATGGGGTTTTACCAACATCTTTAGTCTAGAGGTTGGAATAATATCTTCAATTTTATTTTAGGAAATTAATATTATCATTGCCTATTCATGCACACCCAAATATGAACTCACAATTTTTATTTGGTTGATGGGAATTTCATATTCATTCATGATACTTATAAAGGGGTTATCCGGGGACATATTGAGACCATTTGGGGAAGTAACCTAAGTAAATACATCATTCAATAGTACTTTCACTTCCCTCTAGTAAATTTCTGCATCTATATATTTGGATTCCCAACATTCAAATGGAGCTCCTTCATGATGTAATGTTTTAATATATGAAGTGATAATTTATTTGATACATTTGTGTTATCATAAATAGAAGTTGATGAAAATAAGGGCTCCCTTGTATGATGTTGAAAGCGATTTTCTATCTATTTCTTAAGAATTTTGAGTCAAAAACAAGGTCCATAAATTAATTTATGTGATTTATTCAACCAAAAATATTCTACTGTCTTTTTTGATAACCTAGTTTTTCAAGGAGAATGGGTACAAGTCATCTTCACTTTGACATAATCAATGAATCATTTATATAATAATGTGGGTGAGACCGTAGCCAGTAACAAAAAATTAATAATCAAATTTAAATATCATCTAGCCTATCAAACACATACAACGGTGTGATGTTTCCCTGTATAACTGCATCCTTATCCTACTCTATGAAAGTAATAATAATGTGGTATTTTGTAGGATTGAATTATATGTGATACACTTCAGTTATAGTGACCTAAACTTCTATCTATTTTGGAATCAATAAGGCCTCAAAAATTTCTCCCTAAAGATAATTTGATAAAGTGATATTATTAATGAAATTTTTTTTGTTTAGTAATATATGCAAATTTATTTAGATGTCCTATTCTTTTAACCAAGTGTAGTGATTCCTTATAGGGGATAAAACCTAGATAAATTATTGGTTACTGAACATCCTAGAGTAGATAAGTTTTTTAGTTGAATATATGTTTGGGAAATTCATAAATCTCTTTGATTAACATGGATGGTTCTGCCCATATGTATGGGATGATGAGAGTAGATCACCACTTTTAGCTGATCATCCAAAATGATTACTCTCTCAAATACTTTTACTTAATATGGGTGTGTTTTCTTACACATTGTTTACTCAGTGAAGGAGATTTCCATGAGTTTTGACAACACAAACAAATATATAGTTGATGTGGCTATAAGATTTGGTATGTCCATGATTACGTCTTCCACTGTCTCATCTCCAATAGTGTCCTCTACCAACGGATCCTGAATGGTTCTTAGAGATCCCGGGTTCATATGTTTAATCATGATTAGAGAATGGAAACATTAAGTGAATGGAAGTAATGGAACTGAAAATTAATGATTTTTATGATGAGGTTTTCTCTTTGAAGGACAATTAATATGGTTCTGTTTGGCAGCATGGTTCTTGTTGTTCTATTTGAAAAAATGATGTATCTTCCCTAAAAAATGGAGGCATGAAATCTAATATGGTTCACACTGAAATTTACCTTTGTGTGGGTTTATCTTCCAATTATTTGTTTTCTCTTTGATCAAATCATGTCTCATATGTTCGTCACATTGAGTTTGCTGGCGCAGAACAAGTTGGTTGTGCTATGGTAGAGGATATTGGTGGTTTTGTTTTTCGTTTCAACTATTCCTTGATCATTTCATGATTCTGATTTATCATATTTTTATTCATCAAGTCAATGAAATTAATTCACCTTTCCTTGAGACTTATTTGTATTCACATGTATCTTCTAAGATGGTGGTATAAATTCAAGATATATTTGTAGGTTATTTACCCAATTTTACATGCCCTAAATCAATAATATTTTTCAAAATGTATTTAAAAATATTAATCAAAGATGTTATTTCCTAAAATTTCATGGATGGGTAATTAATATTAATAGTAATCGAGTATAACATGATCATTCCTCATATGATCTAACATTTATAACAAGTTTTTTCAATGGCTTTTATATAATAGTTAGGAATTTGTTCATATAAAAAGGAATAAACCTTATTCATTAATTACATATAATCTTTTATATTTTTTCCCAATTCTCATCTTGATGGGAATGTTTTTAGTGTCGTTTCTCAAGATGATGTTCCATATGATTTGGTGTGGGTTTTGATTTTGACCTAGTTTAGGAGTGATGTTCACATTTTCCACATTAGCATACCATTTCACTATCCTTTCTGTGAAGGATGAGACTTGTCTTTGGTTTCTATAATAAATTATTCTAATAATTTTTAAATGGTAGCAAGGTCCCAAAATCCTCATGTATATTTAATGAGTATTAGTGGTTCCTGCAACTCATCCTAGATGTTATCTATAAAGAAAGAAAACAAATATCCTTATGGAATCTTACTGTTCATATAGTAATCTAATCCATTCCACCTAGAGATAAAACTTGAGACACTCTAATTGTATTGCTATTTACAATCTGGGAGGTAGGGGATCATCATCATTCACAAGTTTTTTCCAAATCAATTAAAAAACTATCGATGAATATCTTACCACCCTTTGATTTTCTTGGGCTATTAAACTAGTGTACTAGATAGGGGTTGGTCCTCACAGGGTTTACAAAAATCATCATAGATTATATTATTATTGATTTTAATGGTTTCTCATCATAGGACTATAGTGGGACAAAAAATGTGTCATATGCTTCTCAGGATCCTATGAATAGTTTATTTTTGGAAACATACGGTTTTTGAAGTTGGGGAAAGGAAGAGTTTCATTTACCCTTCCAGTATAATGCTTCCCCTCTAGATGAACATTCACAGTCCATCAATGAATAGCTCCTATTAGAGATATTGATGAATAAATACTATTAGTAAACATTAGGGGATGATTAGATTACTAAAACCTGAATAGGGAAAATGATGGGGTAGGACCTAGTGTGGAGGATATTCTTATTCTTTAGGTTGACACACATCATGGTCTAGGTTTTAATAGTTGGCCAAAAAAAATCAGTTGTTTCGAAAATGTGGTTAAATCATAGTATCATGTTGTCATTTGTTCTAAATAAACTAGATTATTGGCCCCTTAACTGAGAATATGTTCTATCTCTCCTATCATTGGAATGATAAGATCTTATTATTGTGAAAAATAAACTCATATAGTATGATTGTGGAGAATATATTGGGTACGTATATTTCCATTTATTAGTTTTTTCATTGAGTCTCTTCAAGCCTCTGATTTCTTCCTCATTTTGAGAAAATAATTCCTTATGTTTTATGGGTTCAACATCTTCCAGTGGTGGGATGCTTCCACACCATTAACCATTTCCTTATTTGATGCATACTTAGGTGGTAGAAGTGAGAAATCTATGGGAGTCCTTAATATTTTTTTCCATTACTCTAATTTATGTTATGTACTCATTCTTTGAGCATTTATTTCCGTAAAATGATAGAAATAAAATCATCTCCCTCCCATTCTCTATCTCTAGTTTCACACTCTGTATCATTTTTAGGGTAAATGTTATTGATATTTCCTGACATGTAATGAATTGAAGGCATCATATCAATAATAATAAAATATGAGGATTTATTACCTTATGGATAACTATCTGATTAGTCATGATATTCATATATAGGTATTCCTTTTAATGAACACTTTAGTTTTTAGACTTTTATGAGATTCATCATTTTCTTATCAGTGTTCTCTTGATTTTTTTATGTGATGGGTGTCCTAGAAAGATTACCAAGGGTTCATTTTTTATACACTCACCTTGAGAGTGGTCGTGCACTTGATTGTGATATGACTCCAAGCTGAAAGAAGATAGGACACTATGGGGGAGGTGATAGGGAAAAAATACACCAATACCTAAATTCTATGATTACATTTGATACATTTTTGTAACACTTCGAAATGGATTTAGAGATCTCAATGGAGACAATTGGTGTAACAATACCCCCATTTCTATGGGCTATGACACTCTTACATTTATATGGAAACATCTATCATGGATGATCTCCTAATTCTGAAAACATTAATTCTAGCATGAGTCGGGTGCAATGTAATATCTTCACATGGCCCACATTTTTTTGACACATTATTTCTATTTGGTGAATGGATTTTATCAACTGATAGGCCCACTTAATCCTTTAAAAATCCTCATGAATGAGTCTTTTGATGTTATTCTCTCATCGATCATGATTCTTCTGAGATTTAATCTTGGGATACACCTATTGAGAATACCTACTAGTGTATATATATTATATTCTTGATATTTTACATGAATTAATGATGTTACAGAAATTTGGTTCCTTTAGGATTTGTTGGCAAAATATTATTGTGAAATGAAATTCTTATGATCCCACATACAATGATATAGTCACCAGATAGGGAATCATCGATCAATTGATGTGGTTTGAAAAAAGAATTGGGATATGATCATTATAGTCTCTCATGTTATTTTTCTAATTTTTTATATTTCGCGGCTGATCTTTTCATCGAGACAATATACGAAGGAAGTTATTTTATTAACATAACATGATCATTATATATTTACTAAAGAAAGAATAGATTTTTTAAATATAAAATATGCATCAATAGTTTTAGATTAATTTCATATATGCATCCTTCTAAAAAAATATAATATCATACTGACGGGTGGTCATGGTCCAAAACATCACTTCAACATTATCCTTGACCATTTATTTCTTCATAAGTGTCATATTCTCTTATCCTTCTATGGGAGGCTCCTCTACAGGATCTGACCAAAGTGTATATTTTCCTACTACCATATTATGGGTATAATGATTTATAGGAATCTCCTCCATTGTGTTGGAATCCATGAGATCCATGGGTTTTTTGTAGAATAATTATTTTCTGTTTCTATCTTCTGATGGAGAATGAATATCACTTTTCAATGATAAGTCACCATGTGTTAATGGAATTATTTTCTTAGGTGCCTCATGATATGAGGTATTTATAATAATATATTTAGTAAGGGGGGACCTTATAAAAAATATTAAACCACTACAGAGAGGACCTTCACCATGAAAACCATTATGGAGGGGACTGCCACTATGAAATAATTCTTAATAAAAGGAGGGGATTCCAAGGAGAAAAATTTAGATAGGACCATCAAGATGGACATCGAATAGGGGAGTACCTTCTTTAATATTGATATTATTCCATTATAGAGGGATTTTTTAGTACTTATCAATATAGTATCTCTAATTATTATTATTAATGTGTTTATGAAAGAAATATTTGTGGTGAATATTATAGGGAGGACCTCGAGAGATACTAGTTTGTAGGTTGTGGGAGGAACCTTGAAACTACAATTAATGATTCCTTGAATTACTAAAAAGTAAATCAGATATTGGGATACCATTCATAGCTTTTTAGGGCCTCAATAATACCATAATTAAGAAGAGTAGGATTGTGAACTACCATTGGATTTTTTATTTTCCTTGGTGATATTTGTTTTGACGTTTCTTGTCGGTTGGTAAGAGTTGTAAGTCATAGATAGAAACCTTCATATAAAGAATAATTCTGAAGTTATTATTGAGTTTATATGAGGATACATAGACAGTATTCAAAGTTTTCCAGAGAGATATATTACCATACTTGGATTATGGGTTATATATTTGGATAATCTCTAGTTGGAATGGGTCATGAATATGTTAATGACCATCTTTGAAAGAGTGGGGTATGTTCCAACTCTACAGTACCCCCTGTATTATGTTTATGTTATAAACCTATTGTGGATTATGGTTTGTGTTCCCTCCCATTAACCATTTCATCAATGACCATTATATGTACAAGGCTTCAAGAACATGGTTAGTGAAGGTTATTTCCCCATCTATTTCCTTCAAGATATGTAATGTGATGTTTACTAGATGAATGGGGATATATGTTTGTTCTATTATGATGTCAGCTATATAAGCCAACTCATATCACCTATATATTTCCATAATATGATATAATAGGTCTTTTCCAAGTGTGTAATCATGGTTTCACCTTTTTTTCATTGTAATATGCCGATGGAATATTCAGATTAGCATCAGGTTGTGCTAGAATGATTGATGGGTGTGGGTAGGGATATATACCTTCTCATCGATTTCCATAGTATATTTGATGGATTTTTTATAACTGACATGGTTTTATACACTCTTAGTTAATTACACTCCACCCTTGTAATTCTATCCAGGGCACTCGATATTTTTTTCCTAAGCTGAGGCCCACGAGGAGGTATCCTCAAAATGATGAGGACTTGACGTTTGACAATGTTAGAAGTGCAGACCGATAGTAGGATACCTTCAAGGGAACTCTTTTTCCAAGGTGATGAGCCCACTATTTACCTCTACATCTTCCTCCCCTGAGTAAGGTTAGAACGTTTCATTGTGTTCTATAGAGACACTCTTAAAATGGTTTGTTACAGTGATGAGAACCAATTTTTTCTTTTCCTCGTGTCATAATTGTGTGGATGGATGGTGGTGATTCATGTGCATGATGGATTCACATTCATCCTATAGGGTTGGGATGCTACAATTGATGTGGTACTTCTGATCATCACATTTCACACCTAACATTGGAGGCAATCAGTGCGTGATAATATCCTCTAGTTTGAAGAGGATATAGATTGTGATAAAGTAGATGAATGCATCTATTATTGAAGGAATGATTTAATATTGGATTGAAGGCAGTTCTGATGGATGTGACTATAAGGTAGTAAAGAAAACCAAACCAATAAACCCTAAAAAGTATAATCACATGATGATAAGTGCATGATGATCAATTTAATTGTGAGATCCATGTTGGGTGCATCTTTGTTTTAGGTAAATATGAGAGACAAGACAGAATAACATATAGGTGACATACTCATTCGGGTTAATGAAAGATTCTTGTTGAGTTCACACTTTATTCTGGTTAAAACCAGTTCTCGATGCTTGATTATGGGGGGGTTGATAATTGTTTCACAATTAATGTTGTTAGGCCACCATTTTTTCTGTGTCTTTTTCAGTGGTTTCCAATGGGGTTTATTCGTGGAATCAATGAAAAATAATGGTTCCCACATTAATGATATGTACATTCATTCCAAGGGTAGTAGATAACTAGAATCATTATTCCAATTACACTTAGGGTCTCACATTGGTCGAGGGGATGGGAAGTAGGGCTCATTTCACCATTTTGGGGGATATTACTACCTACTCTGGGAGTATCTTATAATTTTAATACATATTGGTGAATCTTTTATAAAACCTAATATAATATGAACGACGTTATACATTTAAAATCAATAACATTTACATGTAGTGATTGCTACTTATATGTATCAGAGGATCCCCATCAATGGAACCATATGTATGTATCATTGGTTTTCTATATTGTCCTGTTATGTATATTTTAATATTATATCTTGCAGAAATATGATTTAAAGCCTCGTAATTAGGCACAAAAAAATTTATTTCCATCCGGGGATGTTTTTAGAGTTTGGTATCAAGAATAGGCATATGAGAAATGATTACTACAAATCCTTATGAAATGATCATGTACCCATTTATTTCAGTGAAACATAACGGAACATGTTAAACCTTTTTTGGTCATGTGACAAGCACAATACCATGTATTATAAAGATATGTAGGAAGGATTGATTAGAAAAATGTTCCCAAAAAAGGGTGGTATGATACTTATACTTGTCAAACCCTCTAGTGAGGAATATTGACTTATGATGAATTGGACTGCATTGAGAATTCCAACTGATGAAGATAAGCTAGAAAGGACAAAGAATTTATATAGCTTCCTATGTGGGTACTTGATCATAATAGGAAAGTGGACCCATAAAAATTATTATGTATTATGGTATTTTTGTTTGATCCTTTTGGAGGCTTTCTATATATCTCGTGATTATTGGAATCAAATCCTATGTTGTTTAGAATATTGGGGAATACACCTTTGGAGTAGTTCTGTGGATATTTAATCTAGAAGATAACCTTATAAATTTTTTTCCTATAGGTAATATGTCCCTTTTCGAGGATGGTAACATTTTTTGGTACTTAAACCAAGTCAGAGTTTGAAAAGGATGTCTGATTAAGCTAGTAATATGATTTTACATTAACCTCTAACCCTACATGAGGCATGCTCGGTGTGTGAAATTAGAGGAAGTGAATTATCAGGAACATGTAACAATCCCCCCTTTCCACTAGTGAAAGAGAGTGGAAATATCAAAATAATAATGAATATGAAAACATGTAAGAACATGTGGGGGATTACTCCAAGTGGGATTCACTATTCACAATTTTAGATAGGATGGGATATGGATATATAACTTTCTCTTGTTGAAGGGAAATGAAAGTGCTTCCCCAAACTATCTGATAAGGGGAGATCCTTACCACTACCTCAATGTATGGGGTCCTTATTACCGAGAATATAGAACATTTTAATCATCCTGAGGACCCTTCCTCTTAGGTACATTAATGTTTGGACATATTTTACTTAAGAAATGCCCAATTATGAGTAGGACATTCTAGTGTGTCTCTTCTCAAGGTCGGATGGATTTGGTGGCCATGGGGGAGGTCTCATTAATTCTATTCCTATGTTTTTTGGATTGGTTATAGGGATCCAACTTGTTTTTTAATGAAGGGTTCAATATGAGGGTGAAAACTTCATGGAAGGTGGACAATGAGAGTTGAAGGGGAAAACATCACGAGTAAACCCCACTACACATGTTGTTTCACATAGTAGTATGGGTTAAATAAAATGTGGGATCTTCATTAAAAGGGGGACTATTTCATGGGTTAAAGGGGTGACCTTTTTGGATGATAAAGTATTATATAAACATATACCGTTATGGTTAGGTGATTGTACTAGGAACCCTTTTCTGGATATCCTTTCTCTTTGTGGTATGCTTTAAATGAATTTCCTTCCAAAAGACTCTCACATTGATTTCTATAGTATTATTTGCTATTTTTATGTCTACTCTGTGCGTTTATTCTTGTATGAAGACTAGGTATTTATCATTAATAAGAAATAACTATTTTCCTAAAATTGATGGTTGGTCATAAGGCATGCTCGACATTGTGTGGTAAGTAATAAAACCTTTTCTCTTAGAGGATTTTGGTTTGTGGGATGGTAGGGTGACTGCCTCACACAATAAATGAATTTCATTTGTGTCTGTGGGGAGTGTGATATGACTCCCTCTAGTGGAAAATAAAAAGCTGTTTTCTAGGGTCTTCAATTAACTCCTCATGCCTAAAATGAAAAATTGTTGGGGGGGGCATGGAATTAATGCCTCACGCCTCAAATGAAAATTTTTTTTGAGGCCCTTGGAATTAAACGCTAGCGAAGTAAATGAAAACTTCTTTTATGGGGGTGATTTCACCTCCACACCCCACAAATGATTCTTTTTTTTGGAATCCTTGCAAAGTAGTAGTCTAGTATAGTGACGCACTATACCGAAGGAGTTGGTTACTTTTATTTTTCACAAAAAATTACTATTATTAATTCTATGAATAGTTCACCCTAGATTGATTTTGTTATTCGCGATATTGAGAATATCTTCCTGATATTCCTTTCCATCATTTCTCGGACTAGTAACAACATCACCATTCAAAATCACTATATTATCTTTTATTCCAGTATCCACAAGAACTCCATTTTCTTTAGAAATTTTTTAAACAACTTCATCTGGTTTTAGGCCCAGGTATGATTTATCTTTCGGTCCAATGGGTATTTTTAAAAGATTCAACTTTTTATATAGATTTTAATTATCAGATTCCATTTTTTTATTTCATGAATTATAATTAATCCCCATCCTCTTCCAAATAGTTTTATTTAAAAAAAATCCCACTAGAGTTTGTTGACATTTTCTCCCCCTAGGGAATAAGTCTTTTAAAATATAAATCATCTGAAATAAACCTAGGGTATGGTATAAAAATAAACCTAGAAAAGGTTTTTCTAAATTCTTTCATGTGACTCATCAGATAACTAGGAAATATAACCTTTTCTTGATATTTATTAATTATAAAAAGAATATATACTAATCACAATGGGAAAAAGGACTTTTTGCAATGGGGTAATGACACGTCGCAAATAACCAATTATTTGCGATGGGATTTCCTCTCCCATCGCAACAAATTTGGACCAGGTATCACGAGAAACCGCACGAAGGTTATTTGCGACTGTGGGATCCCACCGTCACAAAAACCTACCGGCGGTTAATAGATTTTTGCAACGGGATGTCGTCTCGTTGGAAAAGGTGTGTTAGCGGGGACTATTTGCGACGGGACCCGTCACAAATAACTTTTTTACCGCAGACAGTAATTAGTGCGGGCGTAGGTATTTGCGACAGGTCTCGTCGCAAAAGATACTATTTGCAATGGGTATCCCGTCGCAAATAATCTAACCTATATGTACCCCCATCTGTTTTCCTCTCATTCCTATCAATTCTTATAACCTGTTTCTCTCTGGACTCTTATTTTAGAGGGAAAATTTTTCTAAGTTTTTTTTGTTCACGAAGAAGTTGTGAAGCCGTCTACATCAATAGAAAATCAATCTTAAAGGTATTTATGTTTTATTTAATTAATTATTTATTTAATTTTTTATGTTAAATTTTATTATTGCGGATTAGTTGTAATTAAATTAAATTTACATTGTTTTGTCAGGAGTATTTATTTGTACTAATAAATTGAAATTTTTAGTACTAATTTTTAATTATTAGTAGTAATTAATAATTATTAACAATAATTAGTAATGTATATAATTAATTTGTAGTAATTAATAATAATAGGTAATAAATAATAATAAATACTAATAATTAGTAATAAATATTAATAATTATTAATAAATAGTAATAATTTGGAATAATGAGTAATAATTAATAATAATGAGTAATAAATTGTAATAAATTGTAATAATTAGTAATAAATTGTAATAATTCGTAATAAATTGTAATAATTAATAATAAATTGTAATAATAAGTAATAAATTGTAATAATTAGTAATAAATTGTAATAATTAGTACTAAATTTTAATAATGTGTAGAAAATAGTAATAATGAGTAATAAATGGTGATAAATTGTATTAATTAGTAATAAATTGTAATAATTAGTAATAAATTGTAATAATTAGTAATAAATAGTAATAAATTGTAATAAATTGTAATAATTACTAATAAATTGTAATAAATTGTAATAAATTGTAAAATTTTGTAATAACTTGTAATAATTACTAATAAATTGTCATAATTAATAATAATTAGTAATAAATTGTAATAATTAATTAAATAATTTAATAATTAGTAATAAATTGTAATAATTGGTAATAAACTGTATTAATTAGAAATAAATTGTAAAAATTACTAATAAATTGTAATAATTAGTAATAATTAGTAATATTTATTAATAAATACTAATAATTACTAATAATTTGTAATAATTAGTAATAACTACATACAACTAGTAATAATTAGTAATAATTAGTAATAATTAGTAATAATTTGTAATAATTAGTAATAATTAGTAATAATTACTAATAATTACTAATAATTTGAAATAAATTGTAATAATTAGTAATAAATTGTAATGATTAGTTATAAATTGTAATAATTAGTAATAAATAGTAATAATTAGTAATAGATTGAAATAATTACTAATAAATTTTAATAATTAGTAATAAATTGTAATAATTAGTAATAAAATTTAATAATTAGTAATAAATTGTAAAAAGTAGTAAATATTAGTAATAATTAGTAATAAATTGAAAAAATTACTAATTAATTCTAATAATTACTAATAAATTGTAATAATTATTAATAAATACTAATAATTAGTAATAAATACCAATAATTAAAATTATTTACTAATAACGTGCAATAATTAGAAATATTTAGGAAGAATTTGCAATAATTAGAAATTATTAGCAATATTTAGTATTAAATACCAATAAATATCAATAACTAGTAATAAATAGCAATAATTAGTAATAAATAGCAATAATTAGTAATAAATGTCAATAAATAGTAATAAATAGGAATAATTAGTAATAAATATGAATAATTAGTAATAATTAGGAATAATTAGGAATAATTAGGAATAATTAGGAATAATTCGTAATAAATAAAAATAATTAATAATAATAAGTAACATGTTGTAATAATTAGTAATAAACTATAATAATTAGTAATAAATACCAATAATTGCTAGTAAATGCTAATAATTAGTAATGATTAGCAATAATTTGGAATAATTTGGAATAATTAGAAATAAATAGCGATAATTAGCAATAATTAGAAATAATTAGCAATAATTATAAATAATTAGTAATAATTAGTAATAATAAGAAATAATTAGCAATAATTACTAATAAATAGCAATAATTAGTAATAAATAGCATTAAATAGTAATAAATATAAATAAATAGTAATAAATAAAAATAATTAGTATTAATAAGGAATTATTAATAATATTAATGAATAATTACCAATAATTAGTAATAAATAGGAATATTTAGTAATAAATATGAATAATTATTAATAATTAGTAATAATTAGTAATAATTAGTAATAACTAGTAATAATTAGTAATAATTTGTAATAATTTGTAATAAATAATAATAAATAGGAAAAAATGTGAATAAATAGGAATTAATAGTAACAAATTGGAATAATTAGTAATAATTAAGAATAAATAGTAATAGTTAGTAATAAATAATAAGAGTTAGGAAAGAATAGTAACAGTTAGTAATAAATATGAATAGTTAGTAATAAATATTAATAATTAGTAATAAATAAGAATAATTAGTAATAAATTGGAATAATTAGTAATAAATTGTAATAATTATTATTAAATTGTAATAATTAGTATTAAATAGTAATAATTTGTACTAATTAGTAATAAATAGTAATAGTTAGTAATAAATAGGAATATTTAATAATAAATTTGAATAATTAGTAATAAATATGAATAATTTGTAATAAATAAGAAAAATTTTTAATAAATAGGAATAATTAGTAATAATTAGTAATAAATATTAATAAATAGTAATAATTAGTTATAATGAGTAATAAATAGTATTGTTGCGATGTCGGTGACCAACTCGAGAGGAGCTCATGGAGAGGCATCATCTTTGGCCTCACAGTATCAGGAGTAGTTCTGACCTCAAAATAACGTTATAGAGTGTTTGCAGAAGCAACCAGAAGAGATGCCTCAACAGCAGCAGCAGAATCAAAAGCACAAGGAGGAGATGTGTCAATGGCAGTAGCAGCATCATGAGCAGATTGAGTACATGCGTCGTCTGACTCGTAGTTTAGGGATGAAGTTTCCTCCACCAACTCCTTCATCTCTTCCACCTCCTCCAAAAGATGGCCCCCAGTGATTTTTTATGTTAAAAATATCTGAATATAACATTTGTCGTAATATGAACTATTTAGAGTTTCTGCCTTTTATTTCGGTGCGAATATTACAAAATTTAATTTTTAATATTTTATGACTTTTTTATGATTACTGAGAATTTTAATAAGTTTTATTTATTTATTATTTTAATAAGATTATTATTATTGTTTAATTAATCATAATTTTATTAAATATATATTTTCAGTATTATATTATTTAATGTTTTTTTATTTTACTAATAATAATAATAATAATATTTTATTAATTTTTTATATTTTTTGTGAATATTGAGAATTTTAATATTTATTATTTCTAGTATTATTTTAATAATATTAAAATTAATTTTTCAATAATCATAATTTTATAAAATTTATTTTTTAAAAAATTTATTTATTATTGTGACTGGATCTGTTGCGACGGGTTCCCATCACAAATATGTAAAGACCCGTAAAATTCAAGGGAAATTTTTTCTTAATTTTCTTTAGAATTTTACAAGAGCGCGGTTTCAGACGGCACCTGATTCCGAGGCCCGGAGTGCCCGGAATTATTTTCTGAAGTTTGGCTCGGGTACGTTCAGTGAACGAACGAGCGGGTATTTCTAACTTTTGATACGGTGCTCGGAATTGAAATCCGAGGGCACCGATGAACTCGCAGCGCCGATATTCTCTTAAAGAGACCTTTTCGGGAGTTGCGTTTGTTTCGGGTTGAAAGTTAGTTTTTGGGAGATTTATAAAAAAGTTGAATAAAAAGTGTGAATTCTTTTTATTTTACTTTTTGTAGGTTAACTCCTCTCAAAGGGAGTTAGGGGTGGGACCCACACCCACTTAACCTCCCTTGAGAGGATTAAGTGTGGTGGGGCCCACACGAAACCTAAACCTCTCATCTTCCCTCAAACTCCCTTAACCCCTCTTTAATTAACATGACAACTTGTTAATAAATGTGGAGTTATCTCTTATTTGAATTTCAAACCTTTGAAATTCTTTTTGTGAATAAAATAAGACTTTGTCTTATTTTGTTGGGTTAGAACTCTTAGCCATCTTGGAGTGGTTGAGAACTTTTCTTTCTTCTTCAACCTTGACGAAGAACACGAAGAACGCCGTTCTTCAACGAAGAACTTCTTCGCCGAAGAACACGGTCTTTCCGCGACGCCATATCCGCGACGTGACGTTCTTCTTCCGCATCATCTTTTCCGCGACGAACGCCATCGACAACGACTCTTCCTCCGACGTCATAGGAATCGACACTGATATTCCACGACTCCGTCAACGTGCGACTATCGAGGTAGGGGTTCTTGAGTTCGTTGTTTCCTTTTTATTTTGACTTTCCTCAAGACTTGACGTAGAACGCTCAAGTTCCGACGAAGAACGCCGCTCCGCTCTTCTTCGTCTTCGGTGTCAACGAGAGAGAACACCGCACCTTCCTCGGACAATCTTCGTCGGCGTACAAGAATTCGCCAACGACGTGCCTCTTCGGACGCGCCTCTTCGTCGTCGAATTTGACGAACGACGACCGTGACGCCCGACCTCCGCGACGTCGTCTTCCGCGGAACGTAGATAAATCTTCGAACCTTATACCAAGGTAGGGGTTGTTGATTTAATATTTAATTATTTCATTCTTGCTCGTGGTTCGTATAACTAACGTAGGGGTTGTTGAATATTGTTAATTTATTCCATTTCTTGCTCGTGGATCGCATGTCTACGTGAGGCTTTTGAATATTTTATATAAGTGTTTTTGTTAACGCGAGGGGGGCCGGACCGCATGAACATGACCGAACCCCCCCTCCATCGTTCTTGTTTATTCTTGCGGGTGGAAGCAAGTGGCGTGGTGCCGTCGCACCACGCGGTTGATCGTGCAATTGTTTCACGCGGCGCCGTCGTGCCACGCCGAGGAAGAAACTTCAAGAACGCGACGCCGTCGCGCCGCGTTGAAAGGAATCAAGGCACGGCGAAGGGGCGCGGTGCCGTCGCACCGCGCCGGACGACGAACACCGCGGCCGGTTCCGGGCCGCGGCGGGACGAGGAGACCGCGGCCGGTTCCGGGCCGCGGCGGAAGAGAAGACCGGCGGCCGGGCCGCCGGCGTCGGAAGCCGAAGAGGGGACCGGAAATTTCCGGTCCCGTTGGAGAAAACCGGCCGGCCAGCTGGCCGGCCGGAAGTCATTAAAACCGGGGGAATTAATCCCCTGGCCGTCATATTAAAACCCCCCTCTTTAAGAGGGGGGAGGCGGTTCCATAAAGGGGGGGCAGCAGCCCCCCGGTTCCGCTCAAACAGGCCCCCCACGTGGGGGGGGGGGGGGCGTTTTTAAAATATGGGCGCGGCATGTAGCCGCGCCGTCCTTCCCAAGAAGCGGGGGCTTATCCCCCCGCGTGCCACCCTCGTGCGGCGCCAGGCGCCAGCCGCCGCGGCCTCCCGCGCCGCCGCGCCGCCCCGGGGGGGGGGGGGGGGGTCGGGCCGGGTCGGCCCGGACCCGGACCCCCCCGTTTCGAACCAGATTCGGTTTTTGGCCCATAACTTGAGCCTCGGACCTCCGATCGACGAACCGTCAGCGGCAACACGATCCTTGGATCGAGACGGTCGTTTCGGTATATCGCACTCAAGGTTTCGGATTACTTTGAGTTCGGCCGGGTTGGTTCGTTCACGAAACCAACCGGGCTTTCGAAGCGGAAACACTCATATCTTGAGCTACGGACGTCCGATTGACGTGTCGTCAGCTGTGTTGTGTTCCTCTTAGTGAGACGGATCTTTTGGCATACTCCGCCCGAGGTTTGGACGCAGGTGGAGTACGGTCGGGTTGGTTTTGCCTTAAAAACCAACCGGGCCCCGGAGACGAAAATGCCAATAACTCTCAGACCGAGCGTCCGATCGACGCACCGTCTGTTGCGTTGAGTTCCTGTTTACGATACGGAACTTTTGGTATCCTTCGCCCGAGTTTTGGATACAGTTAGTAGTGGCCGGGTTGGATCGCACCCGAAATCCAACCGGGCCCCTGGAACGGGAAAGCTGATATCTTTCAGACAGGACGTCCGTTTGACGAACCGTCAGTGGCGTTGGTGTTTACGTTTAGTAACGGTCCCTATGAGTATACCCTATGGGAGTTCGGGGTACAGTTGAGTTACGGCCGGGATTGGTTTGCTCACGAAACCAACCGGGTCCCTGGGACGAAAAGGCTAATAACTCACAGACCGGGCGTCCGTTTGACGCGCCGTCTGTTGCGTTGAGACTCCTTTGACGAAGCGGACGTATGTGGCACTTCTTTGCGGGACCTTGTGATACTTGGAGTATCGACCAGTAGCTCGTGGAGCGGACCCTCCTGGAGACGAGCGTGCAGAGTACGGGGACCGTGTAGCCGGCTGAGACCTGACGACTGCTTGACCGACTCGACTTGGAGTGAGTCGACTAGCCCAGTGGACGGAGCGCCCGGTATTTGGCGGCAGACCCACGGCGGACGGAGCGCCTGGTAGTTGGCAGCAAACCCGCGGTACTCGACAGGAGGAGTACCTCAGTAGGCTATCTGGGTAGCGCCCGGTATTTGGCAGCAGACCCTCAGCGGACGGAGCGCCCGGTAGTTGGCAGCAGACCCGCAGTACTCGACAGGAGGAGTACTTCAGCAGTCTTAGGTTATTGAGCAGTACCTCGGAGTCGTGACAGGACCACTGTACACTCTAGAGACGGAGCTCTTCAGCAGTTACGGTTTCGATAATGAAAATCCTGGTTTGAGCTGAGACTTTTGACCTTTGTGTTCCTCATGATTGAGATGGGTTACTTGATAACTTAGGTATATGTATGGGCATATACCTGGGTAGTGGTTATCCGTTGATCTCATGATCCTTGTGTTTCCTCATGACTGAGATGGGTTACTTGATAACTTAGGTATATGTATGGACATATACCTAAGTAGTGTTTATCTGTTGTGATCTTCTTGTGGTTATCCTTGTTGGTTTTAGTGAGACCTTGAGGGTCTCGGGGTCCCTACTGAGTATCGTTATACTCACCCCTGCACGGGCTATGCCCGCACCTCGTTGTGTTGGTTGCAGACGACGGCCAGTACTGGCAGAGGCCGAGTGTTCGAGGACTGGACGGTACCTGGAGGTGGACTTTACGACGAGGCGGTACCCAGAGGCAGACCACTGGGCGGGACATACTTGGAGCAAACGGCGGAACCTGAGGAGCAGAGGAGCTATCTGTACCCACCCTTCAGGTGGGATTTCCAGTGGACAGCTCGACGTAGCAGCTTTACTTTTCAGTTGCTGTTTTCCCTTTCAAGTTGTACTTTACAGTTGGGCTTGTATTTCCGGCCCCTTTTTACTTTCCGCACTTTTAGTTGTACTCTGTTTTTGCTTAGTGTTACTTTCCGCTTGCTTACTCTGTGGTGTTTGTTTACTTTACAAAGGCAATGCCTTCCATTTTTACCGGGATTTACGCCTTGGTGCTAGTCGCCAGCCCCTGGCCTATGGAAGGCGGGCTTGGGGTAGTCACGGCACGGACCCCGAGGGCGGGTCGTGACAAATTGGTATCAGAGGTGGTCGGTTCTACCGCAGACTCTGATCTTTCTTTCTGTGAAGCAATAGTGTTAAGGGTACCGAGTGTGGTTTTCAGTACAGGGAGTCCAGTGTTGGTGCGGGCGGCCGACGTATCCATACACCAGGACCCTGACAACTGATTTCCGACTTTGTGCACGAAAACACTGATTGCGTGTGTGTTTTCAAAGGTTTTTCCCCTTAAAACAGCTCAAACCAGGTCAGCTCACCAGGTATAATCGTTTGATCGTGTTACGTTGTTTCTTTCAGGATGGCCCCACGATGGCAGCCAGCTAGGGTTCCGAGAATCGAACGTGACGACAACCCACTGAGCGACGAGGCCTCGGTGCAGGGCCCTTTGTCATCAGTGGCACCGGCGGTAGCTCTACCCGCCGAGCCCCCGATGCTTCCAGCAGCAGCCGCTGACGATGCACGTCGCCTCAGCGCACTGCATGAGTTTCAGCGCCAGCGACCGCCCAGGTTTCGCGGGGAGACGGATCCCCAGGCTGCAGAGGACTGGCTGGAGGCAGTGGTACGAGTGTTTAGGCTAGTGAGGACGCCGGCAGACTTCATGGTGAACTTTGCTACCAGCCTCCTTCAGGCAGCAGCAGGTAGGTGGTGGAGCCACTTGTTACAGTTTTGCGATGAGATGGACTTCGCATGGGAAGACTTCGAGACCTTCTTCAGGGTGGAGTTTGTGCCAGTATCTCTACACCCCGAGCGTGTACAGGAGATTCTGCCTTTGCCGCGTGTTTTTCGATCAGAAGCCGAGTCATCTGTGGGCAGTAGACAGATGATGCAGAGGTCCAGGAGGACCAGACCAGCAGTTGGGCGATCTCGGGTTTTAGGACCGGTGGTGCAGGGCACCCGAAGTGGGAACAGAGCTAGCCATGCAAGGAGCAGGTTGTGTTACTCATGCCGCGGAAAGGGTCACCTGGCACGTGACTGTCCGACTCCTCGATCCGCAGGCTTGGGGGGAGCCACCGAGGTTGAGGCAGCGACAAATGCTTGAGCAACAGTAAAGCAGGTGGACAGGAGCGGAACTAGTGGATACGTCTCTTGTACTTCTAGTTCCATGTTGATGTTGCTTTTGTGTAGCGTCTTGTATTATGAGCTGCAATAATAAAAGACGCATCCTTTGTGATGTTTTCATTCCTGTCCTCTTTTCTGATGTTACTAAGAGGTTCCAGTTGACTGTTGACTTGACCCTCACTTGTGAGACATCTACTGGAGGAGACCAGTTACCACACACTGATGCCGACAGTGTGACTCAACCCTTGGAGGCGAGAGTAACGGTTGGATCTCTTAGTAGTAGCGTCGAGGCCTTACGACGTCATCCTTGGTATGGATTAGTATCATCCATGTTAGGATTGACTGTTTTAGGCAAAGAATGTGGTTCATCCAGGGGATGAGACCAGGTTTCTCTTATCGGCAAAGAAGAAATCTTGCAGCTCTTGTGGGACCAGAGATGGTCCGGGCCACGTCAGAGGAGGTCCATGTCATCCAGGAGCGGATGAGGACAGCACAGAGCCGGAAGAAGTCATACGCTGACAGGAGGCGGAGGCCACTAGAGTTCGAGGATGGTGACCACGTCTTCTTGCGGGTCTCACCTCGACGTGGTATTCGGAGATTTGGCCGAGGCGACAAGTTATCTCCGCGCTTCATCGGACCCTTCCAGGTCCTCAGCAGGGTTGGTGAGGTGGCTTATCGCCTGGCTCTACCACCTCAGTTACACCGGGTGCACGACGTCTTCCACGTGTCTCAGCTGAGGAGATACGTGCACAACCCGACGCACATCCTTGACCATGTGGAGCTTGACGTTGACGATGGGGCGACTTTTACGGAGGTCCCGGTGGAGATAGAGGATCGACAGGAGCGGGTCCTACATGGGCGATCGATTCCTCTTGTGCGCAACAGATGGCGGCACGGGAATCTCCAGGAGAGCACATGGGAGCGGGAGGCTCAGATGCGTGCTCAGTACCCTCTTTTGTTTCCCTAGTTTTTGATGTATCTTTACGGGGACGTAAAGCCCTGAGGTGGGAGTAATGTAAAGACCCGTAAAATTCAAGGGAAATTTTTTCTTAATTTTCTTTAGAATTTTACAAGAGCGCGGTTTCAGACGGCACCTGATTCCGAGGCCCGGAGTGCCCGGAATTATTTTCTGAAGTTTGGCTCGGGTACGTTCAGTGAACGAACGAGCGGGTATTTCTAACTTTTGATACGGTGCTCGGAATTGAAATCCGAGGGCACCGATGAACTCGCAGCGCCGATATTCTCTTAAAGAGACCTTTTCGGGAGTTGCGTTTGTTTCGGGTTGAAAGTTAGTTTTTGGGAGATTTATAAAAAAGTTGAATAAAAAGTGTGAATTCTTTTTATTTTACTTTTTGTAGGTTAACTCCTCTCAAAGGGAGTTAGGGGTGGGACCCACACCCACTTAACCTCCCTTGAGAGGATTAAGTGTGGTGGGGCCCACACGAAACCTAAACCTCTCATCTTCCCTCAAACTCCCTTAACCCCTCTTTAATTAACATGACAACTTGTTAATAAATGTGGAGTTATCTCTTATTTGAATTTCAAACCTTTGAAATTCTTTTTGTGAATAAAATAAGACTTTGTCTTATTTTGTTGGGTTAGAACTCTTAGCCATCTTGGAGTGGTTGAGAACTTTTCTTTCTTCTTCAACCTTGACGAAGAACACGAAGAACGCCGTTCTTCAACGAAGAACTTCTTCGCCGAAGAACACGGTCTTTCCGCGACGCCATATCCGCGACGTGACGTTCTTCTTCCGCATCATCTTTTCCGCGACGAACGCCATCGACAACGACTCTTCCTCCGACGTCATAGGAATCGACACTGATATTCCACGACTCCGTCAACGTGCGACTATCGAGGTAGGGGTTCTTGAGTTCGTTGTTTCCTTTTTATTTTGACTTTCCTCAAGACTTGACGTAGAACGCTCAAGTTCCGACGAAGAACGCCGCTCCGCTCTTCTTCGTCTTCGGTGTCAACGAGAGAGAACACCGCACCTTCCTCGGACAATCTTCGTCGGCGTACAAGAATTCGCCAACGACGTGCCTCTTCGGACGCGCCTCTTCGTCGTCGAATTTGACGAACGACGACCGTGACGCCCGACCTCCGCGACGTCGTCTTCCGCGGAACGTAGATAAATCTTCGAACCTTATACCAAGGTAGGGGTTGTTGATTTAATATTTAATTATTTCATTCTTGCTCGTGGTTCGTATAACTAACGTAGGGGTTGTTGAATATTGTTAATTTATTCCATTTCTTGCTCGTGGATCGCATGTCTACGTGAGGCTTTTGAATATTTTATATAAGTGTTTTTGTTAACGCGAGGGGGGCCGGACCGCATGAACATGACCGAACCCCCCCTCCATCGTTCTTGTTTATTCTTGCGGGTGGAAGCAAGTGGCGTGGTGCCGTCGCACCACGCGGTTGATCGTGCAATTGTTTCACGCGGCGCCGTCGTGCCACGCCGAGGAAGAAACTTCAAGAACGCGACGCCGTCGCGCCGCGTTGAAAGGAATCAAGGCACGGCGAAGGGGCGCGGTGCCGTCGCACCGCGCCGGACGACGAACACCGCGGCCGGTTCCGGGCCGCGGCGGGACGAGGAGACCGCGGCCGGTTCCGGGCCGCGGCGGAAGAGAAGACCGGCGGCCGGGCCGCCGGCGTCGGAAGCCGAAGAGGGGACCGGAAATTTCCGGTCCCGTTGGAGAAAACCGGCCGGCCAGCTGGCCGGCCGGAAGTCATTAAAACCGGGGGAATTAATCCCCTGGCCGTCATATTAAAACCCCCCTCTTTAAGAGGGGGGAGGCGGTTCCATAAAGGGGGGGCAGCAGCCCCCCGGTTCCGCTCAAACAGGCCCCCCACGTGGGGGGGGGGGGGGCGTTTTTAAAATATGGGCGCGGCATGTAGCCGCGCCGTCCTTCCCAAGAAGCGGGGGCTTATCCCCCCGCGTGCCACCCTCGTGCGGCGCCAGGCGCCAGCCGCCGCGGCCTCCCGCGCCGCCGCGCCGCCCCGGGGGGGGGGGGGGGGGGGTCGGGCCGGGTCGGCCCGGACCCGGACCCCCCCGTTTCGAACCAGATTCGGTTTTTGGCCCATAACTTGAGCCTCGGACCTCCGATCGACGAACCGTCAGCGGCAACACGATCCTTGGATCGAGACGGTCGTTTCGGTATATCGCACTCAAGGTTTCGGATTACTTTGAGTTCGGCCGGGTTGGTTCGTTCACGAAACCAACCGGGCTTTCGAAGCGGAAACACTCATATCTTGAGCTACGGACGTCCGATTGACGTGTCGTCAGCTGTGTTGTGTTCCTCTTAGTGAGACGGATCTTTTGGCATACTCCGCCCGAGGTTTGGACGCAGGTGGAGTACGGTCGGGTTGGTTTTGCCTTAAAAACCAACAGGGCCCCGGAGACGAAAATGCCAATAACTCTCAGACCGAGCGTCCGATCGACGCACCGTCTGTTGCGTTGAGTTCCTGTTTACGATACGGAACTTTTGGTATCCTTCGCCCGAGTTTTGGATACAGTTAGTAGTGGCCGGGTTGGATCGCACCCGAAATCCAACCGGGCCCCTGGAACGGGAAAGCTGATATCTTTCAGACAGGACGTCCGTTTGACGAACCGTCAGTGGCGTTGGTGTTTACGTTTAGTAACGGTCCCTATGAGTATACCCTATGGGAGTTCGGGGTACAGTTGAGTTACGGCCGGGATTGGTTTGCTCACGAAACCAACCGGGTCCCTGGGACGAAAAGGCTAATAACTCACAGACCGGGCGTCCGTTTGACGCGCCGTCTGTTGCGTTGAGACTCCTTTGACGAAGCGGACGTATGTGGCACTTCTTTGCGGGACCTTGTGATACTTGGAGTATCGACCAGTAGCTCGTGGAGCGGACCCTCCTGGAGACGAGCGTGCAGAGTACGGGGACCGTGTAGCCGGCTGAGACCTGACGACTGCTTGACCGACTCGACTTGGAGTGAGTCGACTAGCCCAGTGGACGGAGCGCCCGGTATTTGGCGGCAGACCCACGGCGGACGGAGCGCCTGGTAGTTGGCAGCAAACCCGCGGTACTCGACAGGAGGAGTACCTCAGTAGGCTATCTGGGTAGCGCCCGGTATTTGGCAGCAGACCCTCAGCGGACGGAGCGCCCGGTAGTTGGCAGCAGACCCGCAGTACTCGACAGGAGGAGTACTTCAGCAGTCTTAGGTTATTGAGCAGTACCTCGGAGTCGTGACAGGACCACTGTACACTCTAGAGACGGAGCTCTTCAGCAGTTACGGTTTCGATAATGAAAATCCTGGTTTGAGCTGAGACTTTTGACCTTTGTGTTCCTCATGATTGAGATGGGTTACTTGATAACTTAGGTATATGTATGGGCATATACCTGGGTAGTGGTTATCCGTTGATCTCATGATCCTTGTGTTTCCTCATGACTGAGATGGGTTACTTGATAACTTAGGTATATGTATGGACATATACCTAAGTAGTGTTTATCTGTTGTGATCTTCTTGTGGTTATCCTTGTTGGTTTTAGTGAGACCTTGAGGGTCTCGGGGTCCCTACTGAGTATCGTTATACTCACCCCTGCACGGGCTATGCCCGCACCTCGTTGTGTTGGTTGCAGACGACGGCCAGTACTGGCAGAGGCCGAGTGTTCGAGGACTGGACGGTACCTGGAGGTGGACTTTACGACGAGGCGGTACCCAGAGGCAGACCACTGGGCGGGACATACTTGGAGCAAACGGCGGAACCTGAGGAGCAGAGGAGCTATCTGTACCCACCCTTCAGGTGGGATTTCCAGTGGACAGCTCGACGTAGCAGCTTTACTTTTCAGTTGCTGTTTTCCCTTTCAAGTTGTACTTTACAGTTGGGCTTGTATTTCCGGCCCCTTTTTACTTTCCGCACTTTTAGTTGTACTCTGTTTTTGCTTAGTGTTACTTTCCGCTTGCTTACTCTGTGGTGTTTGTTTACTTTACAAAGGCAATGCCTTCCATTTTTACCGGGATTTACGCCTTGGTGCTAGTCGCCAGCCCCTGGCCTATGGAAGGCGGGCTTGGGGTAGTCACGGCACGGACCCCGAGGGCGGGTCGTGACAAAATAGCCCAAATAATTTTTTTAAAATGTATTTACGATGGGATTATAGGACCATTGAAAATAGTATTTGTGATGGTCCCATCACAAATATTCTAAATAAATATTTTCAAAAAAGAATTTGTGATGGGATTACATGCCAGTTGAATAAGGTATTTTCGACGGGCCCATCGCAAAAACATTTATCTATATAAATTATATAATCGGAGACTTATTTGCGACGAGGAAGTTTCACTTCGAAAAAAATATTATTTGCGACGGGCCCATTGAAAATAATAATTTTTTCGACGACGTTTTCTGTTATGGGCTATATGCGATGGGACCCATTCTCTAAATCTTATTTGCGACGGGATCCCATCACAAATAACCCTTCGTAAATACCTGTAATTATAGTATTGAATGTTTGTGGATACTAAATTCTCTTTTACTTCATCATTTTAAATGTTGGATAATATTTTCCAACGTCCGAAAATATCCATCAAGTTGTATTGCTATACAGAATTAAGGGTTTTCAATACCATTCATCTCTATAAGAAATTTTTCATACGTGAAATTTTTATGCCCCATAGAGGAAAAAATTTAATATTCCTCATAATCCCTTTTATGTAACATCTTATAAAATTCTCCAAAAATCAGTGATGAAATGATGAAAATTTTTCAATTCAATTATTTCCATATTAAATCACTATTTTCACAAATTTCGTGTTTCATACTCAATAGAACTCTTCTAATAACCTAAAAAAATGGTAGATTTAATTCACTAAACAATGCAGTCCAACATTTCTTCTTAACATACATCCTAAATAAAGACTTATATGTTCTCAACCATTTACAATTTACTTTCCTTATATGTATGACTAGTCTAGGTGATGTAGTATCAAAATATGAATATAGATGATAAATTACAATAGTGGGGTGAATTGTATGTTTAAAAACCTTCATTTTTAACTGTATGGAAAACAATGTTTTACAAAGTTAACAAAGTAAATTCACTAGAACACGTTTGGTCTAAAAAATGATAAGTTCTAGAAATGTGGTTCCAGAAATGAAACATAAGAAAACATTACAATGAAAAGATTATACCTTAAATTATATAGAATATTACTTATCAATGTATAAAAATTACAAGAATGTATAAGAAGATTATAATTTCTTCCTTTATCAGAAAACTATAAAAATATACTTGAAACAAAACAAGTAACAAGTATTAAATAGTTTATCCCAATGTGAAGTGTATCTAATAACCTTGGATAGAGGTCCCTTGATTTATACATTAACGAAAGTTTGTATTAACCACAACGAGGTAATCCCTCGACAAGAATATCAGAATCTTTCTTACTATCCCTGTAATCCCTCAAATATTAAGGTAGTTAGAAACTCTTCCATCCTATCCATTTAAGTCCTGAAACATTAAGGTAGCTGGTACCTATGTCTTCCTATCCTTAGAAGACCTCTATTGTACCCAACAACAATTAGAATTGCATGAAGAAATCTAAACATGATGTTTAGTACACATACGGCATGAGAGTTTCTCTGTCAAGAAATCAATTCAGCAGCATGCAATCTCTAGAGTTATCAAGAGGTAAATATCTATATTGAGCTCATTCAAATGAGATCCTATTTATAGTCACTTATCCAACGGTCATTTCCCTCTTTCAATGGTCATATTTTTCCTTGAATCTCAGATGTACCTGTACACGTGTCACTCGAAAAATAGTTAGTTAGAAATAGATTTTATGACATCATTACATAACTATAATGAGTGTAAAAAAATAAGTTTTCTTATCTGAAACTATTTTTCATATTCTAAGGAAAACAAATGTTTGGAGTATAACTTTATAAAATTCGGATACTATAACTTGTGGATATTTGGATTCAGTTTTCCAAGGAATTCAGAATACGAATTCTATAGAATTTGGAGTCTAATTTCCATTGAATTCGGATTTTGAATTCTGAGGAATTCGGATTCGGAATTTCATAGAATTTCGAGTCCAAATATTAGATAATTTTGATACTAAATTTCAAATATTTCAGAGTCTAAATTTCGAAGAATCCAGAGTCTAATTCTAAATACTTAATAACCAATGATTTATAGGATTCTGAGGGTTTATATGTGAAACCAATTTTTATACTTAAGAATAAAATAAGTTACATTTAGAGGAACCATAAAATGAACAATGAAAACTAAGGTAAGGATCAAATTTTCCGTAGGAAGGAAACTTTTCCTTATTAATATAATTATTATAGAAAATATATTTTCCTTAAGACATAGTGTTTGTGATTTCCAAGTCACAGTGGAATAGAAAATTCATTATGAAACCATTGACTCAACAATCTACCCCTTTTTAGAAAGCACAAACATCCTTACAAAAAAGAATATAAGAACATAGAGTTTTTCTTTATGGAATTGAAAATAAAAACATATCTCCCTTTACTTATGAATCATGATAAATTCAACTAAATCCCCCTTCAATTTTGAAATCCCTAAGGATCAAATTATTTACATCCTTAAAAATATTTTTCTATTTCCTGTATAAGTAAATATTCTTTGCTGAAACCCCACCTTAGGTAGACTACCCATTACCTAGGGAATTCACTTCATTACATAGTATTATTTTTATCATCCCTTTATCCCACTTTTTTATTTTCAAAATGAAATAAAGAGAATGGAAAAAACATTGTACCTTAAATATTAGAACTATATAATAAAATATAGTAACAATAATAAAAATTTCATTATGATCGGAAGGATTTGTACAGTGAAGGAAAAATACAACAAAAGATCTGATTGGGAAAAAAATTATCCTTCTTTCTCCTTTATCATTAGCTTCTTCACAATGGTTTTCAGCTTCTTAACCTCCTTGTGATCTTCTTTAACATGCTTGAGTAGCTAATCCAGATCTTCACTTTTCTTCTACAAGGATTTGATCTTTTCTTCCTAAGCCTTAACAATTTATTCTTGAGCTTTCAAAAGTACTTCTTGCCTATTTATTTTTTCTTCAAACACTACTCTAAGATACCTTTACCTTTTCCAATTCAAAGAAAATGAATTCATTATCCCATTCAGAACTTTTACTTCCTACTTCGAGGTTGTATGTTCGAGACTTTTCTTTTCCTCAAAACTTTTCATGAGATCATTGAATTTTCCATCTCTGGTGTCAAAAGAATCCTTCCTACTTTCATGAAAATCATCAAAGATTCTCATCTCTTAGATTGTTTTTATTGACCACTTTGTGATTTCATTGCATGATCTTTTGTGAGCTTCATATCCAGTGAAGATGGACTTGAAATCGGCCTCATGCCTGACAAACTTATCCATAAGAATGGTAACTGAATATACATTCTGATTAAATGAGTGCTAAAGCTTCTTCACCTCGAGTATATACTTGGAAACATGGGAATGGTATCAACCAACTTCTTCAAAGATTTCACTACAATGTCAAGTCCAAGAGAGGAAGATTCCAAATCAGATTGTTTTTTTACTGAGGACTTTTTTTCTATATCTTCAAATTTTCTCTTCGACGAGCCACCAATAACTTTCTTTCTCACTATGGATTTCTTAGGTGTATCAACCAATAACTATTTTCCCTTAAATTCTTTTGGAGTTCTTTCTGGTACTTTTGTAAATTCATGATCACTATCTAAAAATTGAACTATTTTATCTTCCTCAAGATTTTATTTCTCGGCACCATCCATAAGATCCTCTAGCTGAAAGAAATCATGATTGCAACACACTTATTAAGATGGTATATTCACTCTTCAAGACCTTTTTCTTCCTTTCTTGTGGTATATTTTTTGAATATTCATCTTTAGATATTCAGATTGACCACTTCTCATAAGGATTGTCCTTCTCATGATATTATTCCATTTTCCTTATCATGTCATCAGTGTCACCACTTCCTTCTTCATATTCTTCAACTTCCTCTTCCTGAAATATTTTTTCTTCTTCTTCTTCATGTTATTTAATCACCATATTCATTCCTAGAGACCCTGGGACTTATTTTGGCAAAAACGATTCGTGTACTAGACTGTTTTTAGATGCTTTCTTAGCAGCATTGAGAAGATATTGAACAATATCAGCCTCTAGCATCTTCTTCCTCTGCTTCTTTTAATTTTCATACTTCTCAAGATCTTATGCAGCCTTCAAATTTAATGCATTTTACTCTGTTGGTTCCATGACAAATATATGTTCCCCTTCCTTTCTATTCTCCTTGCCTTCTCTCTACTTGGAAACTACTTCATCTGGATAAGTGTTTTGCTTCTTTGGGTTAGGTGGTGCTGATTGAGTTTCCATAACAGCATGATATTTTTCATTCTTTTCATGTTCCTTCACCTTACACATCTTTACATCCTTCTTTGATGTTCCATAATCTACGAGTTTCTTTGACAGGGCTTCTATTTTAGCCTTAGATAAATTATAAAAATCAATGGATTCACTATTGAATCCAACCATCATCCTTCTGAGGGTGTCATCACTAAGAAACATGACTTTAAAATTCCTTGGCTTATAACTACAATAGATTTTAATAGATTCTAGGAAAAGGATTATAATCCTAGAGAGAATAAATATATACATGATGATTTATGATTTCTGAGTTCCATTCTTGATATTCATGATTGTCAGTAAAACATACTTCACCAAATTTATCTTTATGAGATTCACTGAAAGTATAAATCATAAATATCATTCTTCTTGAGGGTATCCTTGTCGTTTCTTCTAAAAATTCAAAATCCCTGAACCCATAACTCAAGAATCTAGAGATTTGTAGAGATAAGGATAAACATCAGAGTTTTAACTTCTTTCAAACCTAGCCATTCCATAGCCTTCTCCTTGTCAAACGATCCTGATATATCTTGTAGATTATATGAATAGAATTTATCTTCACCTTCAAATAAAATTCTAAAAGTATTGGTAGATTTGATGGAGGATATAGAATAAGTCTTTCCATATCTCATAAATAACAACTTTTCTCTCCCTCATTCATTTATGAAACATAAAGATTCATAGAATTCTACTAACAACTCCAGATAAACCGGATCATGTGCCTTCAATTTGGATACACATAATATCTCCCATCCATTCAACATGATATTTTTTGAGGTAACAGAATCATACATATCAAATAATTTTAGATCTACTAATCGTTCTCTATATATCTACCATTCATAGATTTCATTTACTAACAATATTTGATTTTGACGGGAAGCATCTATAAAAATTCAGAATTAAAAAAAATCAAAAAATTCGGAATGGGCCTTAAGAAGAGTAGCAAGGTTTTTAAGTGAAAAACCTTTGAAAGTTGATGTGGGATAACCATCAGGGGGGATATATATAGGCATTTAAGGATATGGTTCATCTTTCCAAAGACACCCAACAGTGGAAATACATTTGATCACATATGATGGTTGAGATAATAGTCGAATTAAGAATTTGGTGGGTTCCAAAAATTTATGGTTTTTAAGATAAAAATTTGGATTTAATGAAATGTTCACCTGAAAAAAAAAATAATAAACAAGAAGAAAATACCAATAGGTAAAAAAAATTATAAAATTATCGAAAGGAAACATACCTTCAAGAATTCTAGTGAAATATAGTAATAAGGAAACATTTTCTTGAAGAACATTAGATTCCAGAAAATTTTCTTAAGAAAGGAACATTTTGAAATTGAGATTCTTTTGACTATGAAAAACATTGAACAACTGGTAAATTTGATTACAGAAACTTTTATTCTGAAAAAATATGATTACAAAAAAATGTTTGACTACGAAATAAAAAAAATTTGATTACAAAACAAATTTTGACAATGATAAATAAAATTTGACTACGAAAAAAACATTGACTAACAAGAAAATGTACTCCCCCTATGAAAAAACATTTCTTACCCTAAGGAGATAGGTTTCAACAAAAATTTATTATGAGGGATTACCTTACATTTAGCATTCCTTAATTTATTTAATGTATTCAAATCTATCATATGGTAATGATTTTGTGAAAATATCAATAATTTGATCTTGAGTTATGATAAATTGAAGATTGATATCTCATTTTTGTGTGTCATCCATAAGAAATTGATACCTAATATCTATGTTTTTGGCACAGGAGTGATATATAGGGCTTTTACATAGGGAAATTTTTCTAGTGTTATCACACAATATTTTTGTTTTGGTTAAACTCATACCATTGTTTATGAGTGTGTGTTGCATCTACAATACTTGGGCATAACAACTTCTATCTGATACATATTCAACTTTAGTAGTGGAAAGTACTACTCAGTGTTTCTTTTTTGATGACTACGAATCTAATGAATCTCTTAAGAAATGGAATGTTTGGGATGTACTTTTCATATCCATTCAACATCCACCAAAATCAGCTTTCAAAACACTTTTTTGAATTAATCATTTCCAGAAGTGTAAAAGAGTCCTAAATCCATGGATCCATTTAAATAGTGATAAATTCTTTTCACATCCTTTAAATGAGATTCATTATGATTGGATTTATATCTTGCACACAAGAAACTAAAAACATTATGTCTAGATGACTATCTTCCATGTATAGTAAACTTTATACCATATCTCTAAATGATGCTTGATCTACTGGTTTCTCTACATCCTTAAGATCGTGTGAATTTGATGTACCAGAGTGAGTACTTATATTATTAGTGTTTTCATATCCATACTTTTTATGAATATATTTAATATACTTATTTTTGGATATACAAGTTCCTTCTAGTTTTTAGGAAATTTTAAAACCTAGGAAAAATGTTAATTCACCCATCATACTCATTTCAAAGTCAGATTTCAATATATCTATAAAGGAATCGGTTAAACATTGTTGAGTTGAACCAAATATAATCTCATTAACACAAAGTTCAAAAACTAATTTTTTTTCTTATCTTTCATTAAAAAATGGTTTCATCAGCATTTCCCTTAACATAGATGTTTTATAATATAAATCATGTAAGTCTATCATACCATTCAATAGGTGATTGTTTAATTACAGATAAATATTTGGTAAGTTTGAATACATGTTGAGGTTGTTTTGTGTCTTCAAAACTAAGAGGTTGTTCAAAAAAAACTTCTTCTTGAACATACCAATTATGGAAAGCACATTTTTCATCTATTTGAAATAGTTTGGAATTAAATAATTCTACAAGGAAAGTAAGATACATATAGATTCAATTATAGCTACAATGTATAGGTTTCTTCATAGCCTATTACTTCTAGTTGATTATAGACTTTAGAAAATAATATAGATTTATTTCTCACAATGATTCCATTTTTATCACACATATTTTGGAAGACCCATTTTACTCCAATTATAGAAGTTTCCTTAGGTATTCCAAAAAATATCCATATTTTATTCCCTTCAAATTCATTTTGATCATCTTTCATTTCTTTTATCTATTAATCATCACTTAAAGCTTCATCAGTGATTTTTGGTTCAAATTGGAAAATGAATTCTATATGTTCTACTTCATTTCATGGGAAACATCTAGTCCTTATATGTTGATTTACATCACCAATGATACTATCACTGGGATGATTCTTAAGAAACAACTTATTTGGGTTTTCTAATACCTGTTCATCAATATATGGTAGGAATTATTTCATGGTAAATACGTCAGAAAATATTTTCTTGAACTTTTTTCTTTATCAGAAGGATATTCTATCAAGGGTTGACAATCAGGTTTTGAAAACACATCCAAAAATGTAGGTTGAGGTTGTTTAAAAACAAAAGGATATATTTAATCAAATTTAGAATGTACTATTTATTCAATAGTACAAGTATTTTTATTGAAAACTTTATAAGACTTAGAAGTTGTGGAGTAGCCCAAGAAAATTCCTTCATCAGATATGAGTGTGAATTTATGTATATTATCTTTATTATTCAGAATAAATACTCTGAAACCAAGTACCTCGAAGTATGAATGTCTAGGTTTTATACCATTCTACAATTCATAAGGTGGTTTTTTCAGAAAAGGTTTAATTAAAATTGGATTTATCGTATAAAAAGTAGTACTTACAGATTCAACCAAAAAAAATTCAGGTATAGAATATTCACTCGACATGGTTCGTTTTATCTATTGAATAATTTGATATCTTCTTTCAACAACATCATTTGGTTGAGATGTTCTTGGTGCTGAGATGTAATGAGTAATACCACTATTACTAAAATAATTTTCAAAATCAGAATTTTGAAATTCTCCTCCATGATCATTATGAATAGATTTCAATGAAACATTTTTTTTTTCATTTTTAACTTCAGCACTACATATTTTTAAATAAGAAAAATCCTCATATTTCATTGCTAGAAAATATACCCATGAAAATCTACTGTAATCAACAACCATGATAAATACATAATATTTTCCTCCAATGAATCTAGTTTGTGTTAGACCAAAAAGATCCATATGCACTAACTATAATTCATTAGCATTTTATACTTCACTAATTGATTTAAAACTTTCTTTATATTTCTTTAAAAGTTGAGAATGATCAAAAAAATTTTGAATAAAATCTATGCTTCAGTAGAACCTTAACAAGTCTTTTCATTGATAGTTTACATAGGTTCTTAATATTACAGTGTTTTAACCTTCTATACCACACCTAAGATTGATCTTATATTGCACTAAGACAATGTATATCATGGCTCCTAATGTTTTATAAATTTAGTGTGTATACATTCTCTTTCCTTTGGGAAGAAAGAATAAACTCATCCTTGGAATTGGATACTATGAATTTATCATTCCTAAAATACACAATGTAACCTCTTTAACATAGTTGGCTTATGCTGATGAGGTTGTTCTTAATACCCTTAATAAATAAAACATATGAAATCAATGTTTTCTAAGAAGAACAATGTTACCGATGCCAATAATTTCTCCCTGAGAATTATCTCTAAAATCTACTTTTCCTCTCTTCGTCTGGATAACCATTCCAAAAAAAGATGACCAATAATATGGTGGGAAAATTGACTATCCATATACCAGGAATTTCTATTAGTACTATACTTATTTTCTTAAAAATAATATTTTTAGGCTTTCAGAATCCAAATTTCTTGGATCCGAAAATTACATAAAGAAAGATTTTATGAATCCACATTTTCTTATAAAAATAATCTTTATGAAAACCTAAAGACTATGTTTTATTTTATGAACAATGTTTTTCCCAATGACCACCACACTGACATTTAGTATAGGATAAAACACTTTGAGAAAAAAAAATCTATTATAAAAAACTGGATTAGAATGAGTATAACCAAATCTAGAACTATTCCTTAGAGGTCAAATTTGTGAATACATCTTGTAAAAGTTTTTCATACCAGAGGTAATTTTTTACAAACACTTCCTCAAGTAAAAAATTTCTTTCTTCAGTTTAATGAAATCTATTTATCCTAAAAATAATTAGTTTTAAAACTAGTGATATTCTCTAAAATATTTTTCATATAAATTTCATTTTCAATCTCCTTAGAATGTTTATCCTTCTTAGAATTATCTTCCTCATGGATTTGGGAAATACTTTAAAAATAATAAGTTTTTTTATCAAGATATTTAGAAATTTATTATAATTATTTAGTAATAATATAAATTCTAGAATTTTCCTTATCAATCTTTTTCTTGAGTTTATAATTTTCATTCTCAAGAAGTTTTGAAAACTAAAACACTTCTTTATAAGAAGGTAATGTATCATCTTCTAATGAAGAAGACTCATCATCTAAAGATTCATAGTATTTATAATTTTTATAATTTTCATTTAAAGATACATTGGTGATAGATTTATCATTGTGTACCTTGTCCATTAGACAATAATTTTCAATGGGTAGTCTAGCTAGAAGACGAAGATTGTTCAAACTAGATGATTTGTATGCTGAGGATTAAACAGAATAGTCACCACTACTGGCACTCCATGTGTCATAGTATTTCAATCATTATGTAGCTTTAGCCATCTAATAATTCTTTCTACTCCTCTCATAATTATTTTCTTTTCTATCCATTTTCTTGAGCATAGAAAAATATGTCCTGATATGACCTAATCCTTTGCATTCATAACATGTGACTTCTGATTCTTTCTCATGTTTTCTTTATTTATTCTTACATATATACTGAAATTCTTTCTTTCCAACTATGTAGTTAATCCTTCGAGCAAGATTAGCTAACTCATTCTCAGAATTTTCTCTTTCCCTTGATTCAGATAAAATAGAGACTTTCATAAACATAGATCTTGTAACCCTTTCAGGAGTCTTGACTTTAGTAGTAAAGGCTATAGTTCCATTTCCATTCATCTTCTTATTCATATCAGAATACCTTTTCATTATTTTATTGTGTTGAATAAGATTTCCAAAAAGTTCATCAAGAGTAATTTGGGATACTTTCCTATTCTCATCAATAGTTGTTCTCTTAGATTCCCACTCATTAGGCATGATATCTATAATCTTGTCCACAAGAGCTTCATCATCTAGTCCTTTTTCACCCATAGATTGTAAACTATTAACAATATTCAAAAACCTTTGTTTCACCTTCCAAACTGGCTCTCCATAAGGAAATATAAATCCATCATATCCTTCTCTAATAATAGTTCTACAAGTTTTTATAATATTGAATGTACCAAAATGTGTGACATAAAATTTCTTCAAAATAAAATCTGCAGCGTCATAAGAAGAAATTTTACTATATATATTCATAGTCATGGAACACAACAAAGTATTATGTACCTTGTAGTTTAGTCGATGTTATGATTTTTTACTGTTAAATGTTTAGACTTCCTTCATAGGAATCTTGTAATCACTGGTAAGCATAGAAAAATAATCCACTCCAGTATTAATAACAAAATTCATCATACGATCTCTCCAGTACTCATAATCATTCTAATAAAAAATAGATGGTCAAGTAGGATTTATATTCAATATCAAACCAACATTCATTCCTGAAATTCTAATAGATAATTAATTTCCACAAAAACTTGTTAATAGTAAATATTTGTAGACATGGATCAAAATCCCTAAGAAAGAAAAGTATTTAGAACAATGAATACATGATCAATAAAACCTATATTTGAATATAAGTACTTTAGATACCTCCTTTTATACTAATTTTAGGATAAAAATATGAATATAGATACTTAATTACAAGAGGGGTGAATTGTGAGTTTAAACACTTTCATTTTTTACCTTATGGAAAACAATGTTTAACAATGTTAAACAAGGTAAATTAATAGGACCCCTTTTAGTTCTGCAAACATTCTATGTTCTAGAAATGTGGTTCCAAAAATGAAGCATTAGAAATGTTTACAAGGAAAATATTCTACCTTAAATCATTTATAATAATACTTATCAGAGCATACAAATTTACAAGAAAATATAAGAAGATTATACATTCTTCCATTATCAAAATATAGCATAAATAAGCATGAAGGAAAACAAGTAACACGTATTAAATATATTAACCCAAAGAGAAGGGTATCTAACAACCTTGGATAAAGGTCCCTTGATTTATACATTCTAGAAAGGCTCTCTTACCCCCACCAGGGTAAGCCCTAGATAAAAATATCAGAATATATCTTGATTTCCCTACAATCTCTCAAACATTAAGGTAGTCAGCAGCTCTATCTTCCTATCCACAAAAGTCCTCAAACTTTATGGTAGTCAGTACCTCGGTCGTCTTATCCCTAGAATTCAATAATTTTACACATTAATAATTGGAATCACACGAAGCAATATAAACAATATGTTCAGTATGCACAAGGTGTGAGAGTTTATCTCTCTAGAAATTATTTCAGCATCATGCAATCTCTATAGAGATCAACAGGTCAATCTCTGTATTGAGATCATTCAAATGAGCCCATATTTTTAGACAATTCTCTAATGGTTAGTTCCCTCCTCTAACAGTCATATTTTTATTTGAATCTCAAAGGGACATGTACACGTGTCACACAAAAAATGGTTAGTTAGAAACCAATTATACGACACTATTTCATAACTATAATGAGTGTAAGAAAGATAAGGTTGCTTAACCAAAACTACTTTTTGGAGTCTTCGGAAAAATAATGATTGGAGTCTAACCAAATAAATATTCAGATACTATAACTCATGGATATTAGGATTCAATTATTCCAAGGAATTTGGAATCATAATTCAATAAGTTTTGGAGTCTGACTTCTAATGAATTTAGATCCTAAATTCTGAGGAATTCAAATTCTGAATTCTAAGGAATTCAGAGTCTGAATTCTATGGAATTAGGAGTCTAGATTCTAAATAATTCAGAGTCTGGATTTCATAGAATTCATAGTCCGAATTTGAGATAATTCAGAGTCCGAATTTGAGTGAATTTTGAGTCTGAATTTCAGAGAATTCAGAGTCTGAAAATAGAATACATTATAACCAATGATTTATAGGATTCTAAGATTTTATATGTGAAAATTGTTCTTAGACTTGAAAATAAAATGATTTATATTTAGAGAAACTATAAAATGAACAATAAAAACATACGTAAGTATAACATTTTCTTAGGGACGGAAAATATTCCGCATTAATATAATTCTTGGGTAAAATACAATTTTCCTTAAGATAGAGTGTTTTTGATTTTCATGACATAGAGGAATGGAAATGTTATAAGGAATCCTTATTAACTCAAAAGGTGAAAAATAATGCATGATAGGTTTGATAGGTGAACCGAATGAATGTTTTCTTCTGTTTGAGGAAGAAAAAAATAGTAACTGGTTATGAGAAAGGGTTATTAATTTTAGCCACCTTCTACTCAGATTTGTTATTATAAGGGCTTGGGATATGTTAATGAAACAATATTGGAAAATAGTGATTAAAAATAAATGTGTTTAGGGTTTTAAGAGAGGACAATTATTCAAATTTTGGTTATGGTATATTTAAAAAAAACTATAGAATTAAACTGTAATTTACTTGAAACATATATATTTATTTTAAAAAGAATGCGTAATATTTTTGATGGCGAGACGGGAGGAGAGACGGGAGGCAAATCGAGCAACGGCGAATCGAGCGATGGCGCCTGCTAGGGTTTTCTACTGAGATGGCGCATGCTAGGGTTTCCTACTGAGATGGCGCTTCTGCACTTCCTTGGATTCAATCGCCTCGACATTCGAATGATGGGAAAGGATCCGGTTCTGAGCGGTATTTCCTCTGCGCTGAGTTCAGATTTCCGAAATCCAGCGGTCTCCTCTTCTGATTTGCTCGCGTCGGCTGGTGGTGTTGCCTCCTCCGGCGAGCGGTGGTCTTCTGGGAAGGATGCGGTCCCGAGCAGCTTCAACAAACCGGAGGCTTCCTCTGCTGTTGTCGCATCGGTTGGTGGTGCGAAGGTCTCCTCTTGTGAGACTGTTTTGCTGAGATCGGAGGATGGTGCGGCGAGGGTGGACCGGTTGAATCGCGTCGCTGCAAAACCTCCGCCCTGCAAATCCCTTAACCAGTGTGCTTGGGATTCTTAGAGGTCCATGGTAAAGGATGTTTTGAAGATTTCCTCTTCCGATGTCAATATTGGTCATTCTCAGGAATCTGTCAGGGCTCCTTCTGGTGCCGCATCATGTGGTCAGCGTTCCTTTGTTGATGTGATGAAGGATTATTTATCGGATCAGAAAAAGATTGATAATTCATTCTTTAGAAAGATTCTCCGAAAGGGATCTTTGGCTCACGTTGAGGAGAACCCCGGTGTGATTGCTAAAAGGCTGGCTTTGGGTGAGAACTCATTGATTGCTCGCATTGTTCTTCCTAAATGTGCACAGCCCTGGAAATGTGAATATTTATTCCGTAGAATTTCGATGTTGTGGGGCTTTGCTAGCTGGAAATGTGTCTCCCTTGGGCGGGGATTCTTTCACTGTTTGTTTCCATCGACGGATCTCAGGATTAGGGCATGGAGTTCTGGTTCAATGTTTCTAAAACCGGGATGGCTTCATCTGCACGAATGGTCACTTGACTTTAATGTCGCGAATGCAAAAAATGCCTTCGCTCAGGTATGGGTGCGTCTTCATGGTCTTAATTCGGTTCTTTGGCATCCAGAGATCCTGCATGATATTGGAACGGCAATTGGAACTCCCATCCGCCTTGATAAGGAAACAACTGATGTCAGATTTGGGCACTTCTCTAGAATGCTGGTGGAAGTTGATCTCAGATCCACTCTCATTGATACGGTAACTCTTTCTATTCCATCTGATCAAATTCTAATTGATGTTGAATATGAAAAGAAACCTCTTTTCTGCACTAAATGCATGACTGTGGGGCACTCTTTGGAGTTGTGTCGTAAAAACAACTCTTGTAAGGAGTGTGGGATGTGAGGACACCCCTCCAATCTCTTTCGAAAAAAGGATACTTTGAAGGAATCGTCCTCCCCAAAGCATGTCATCAAGGGCAGCGACCTTCCTATGAAGGCATCCCCTGATGTGCCGACTTCTGCAAAGGGCAAAGAGTTGATTGTTGATTCTACTCCGACAAGATCTTATAGCGGCCCTTCTAGAGATCATGAGGTTATCACTTCTGATAATTTGAGTCCTGCGTCAGCATTGGTGGTGAATGATTCTTCACAGCTGAACATTTTGAAGCTGGCTAAAGAGGTTCCTCTAGTTGAGGACACCCCCATACGGACTCCTGAACGGGTGATCCCTGACTCTCACCAGGTTGATGTCTCTAATCAGGGTGATGTGCAACTACATGTTGATTATCATCATGAAATCCAGAAGCAATTTCAGATATCTGAGTTACATGAGAAATGGGGGAACATCTCTGAAGATGAACAGGGGAGGGTGTGTACCCCGATCAGGGTCTCGGGCGATGGTAACAAGCCAAAGACTACTGAAGGTGAGGGTCCTCCTCTTATGGATGCAAATACGATATCATATAGCGATATTGTCCGAGGAGAAAAGAAAAGAGGCTCTGGCAATGAGGGTGTCAGATCTGCCCCTGTTTCAAGGAAACCAAGGAAGGACTACTATGCAGTTCCGAGGACCGTGACCACCAGGGCATCTGCCAAGAAGGAGATTGAAAAGCTATCGAAGGAGCAGCTGGATAAACGGAAGTTCTATAAAAAGTTTCTTAAACAATACGAGACCCAATCAGAATGGGAATCAGCTGATGCTGATGACACGATCAGGTATGGGGGTGGTGACTATGAATGTTTTGACTTGTAATCTCTCTCTCTTCCTTCTCCTATTTCTGCACATTTATTTTATTAATAAATTTGGTGGTCCAAGCTTGCTTAGATCGGACTTTCTGGGTATATATTTATTTTAAAAATTTTGTAGATAGATGCACCAACTTTAGTGATCATGTTATATGCCTTATGGTATCATGAATAAATATGATTTTTGTGGTAGCTTCAGACATCATTATATCTTGACCAATCACATGATTAAATCTTCATGCTAACTTTGGGTATTTTGGTATATTCACCTACAACATCACCAAATATTATGGAGGGTTTCCATATCACAATATTATGAGCTACCACATAGCTTTTTATTAGGTACACCTAAGCCTTTTGTATAATCAAGAATAAAAAAAATAATAAAAGCATGATTAATAATAAAGTAATAAAATAATGATGAGATTTATTAATCATACCTAACCCATATCTAATATATCTCAATATTCCAATGGTAAAAGGTTTTGGAAAATATCATAATGTTTATTCTCAATACATATGAACTCAATAGTGATACCCCCTTTCCAAAAATAGCATCTTAAATGTGTTTAGTCATGAAATAATATATAAATTTTTTTGAAATTTTAATCACATATATTGTCATAATTTATATTTCCAAGTTAAAATTGATAACTAGGCTCTATTAATGTGTGTATCATCTATAAAATATTTTCATAACAATTTCATATATCTATTTATGTAGCTTAAACTATAAAAAATCTATTATAATTTTCCTTCCTTTACTACAACAAAATACTAGAGACTTTCCCAATAAAGGTAAATATGTAAGAGAATTATTTTACATCTCACATATATCCACAAAATTCAGTATTAGAATAACTAACCCAAATTTAGTTCCACTTGAAAAATATTATAGAAAATGGGTTGTATGTTATAGGTTTTAAAAATTATTTTGAGGACATTCAAATTAAATTCTTCATGATTTTAATCAAAACGTGTACTCATGACCACAATTAATATTATATTATTTTCAGTAGAAATTGAGTATAGTAAAATCCCAATCATACCACAAAAAATAGCATGTTTAGGAAAATTTCTAGTTTCATCCAAATCTTGTCTTAGCATGTACTTATTAGACTATCACTTCTTTTTGTGCCATCCAAGACAAAATATGCTAAAAAAGAATTTATTTATTTACTATGGTTTAAAAATATTCCAACCTTTTTTGGGAAAATTTCAAAACAAGGAAAAAAATCAATTCTTCTATTAAACTCTTTTCAAATTCATTTTTCATATTTTTTGTATGTTCAGTAGATAATGAATTTTTAAATTCTTCAATAATATTTTCATCAACATAAATTTTTACAACTAAATAATATTTTGTAATTACATTAATAAATAAAGTATAATCATTTATAATATTTAATATTATTTTGAAATAATGAAATATATGATCACATCAAACCATGCTCTAGTTGAATTGTTTATGCCATAGAGTGATTTTGAATGTATAAAAACATGATTTAGTGGATATAGGTTCAAAAATATAGGGGTTTGGGAAAAAATCTTAAATAATATACCCATTAAGTAATTGAATATTGAAATCAATTTGATATGGTTTGAAGTTAATATGAGTAGTATAGGAAAGAAATATTATTATAGATTCAAATCTAGATAGTAATGAAAAGGTCACTTTATAATCAATACCTTCCTTTTGACTATACCCTTTTGCAACCAATATAGACTTGTTTCAAACTATTAATCCAGACTCATCAAACATGATTCTATGCACCTATTTAGTGATAGTAGTAATGCGGTATTTAGGTCTATCAAATATTTTTCCAAACATTATTTCTTTCAAAATATCTAAATTATTTTTTAATATATATCACCCAATGTTCATCACTAATTTCATTGGTAATGTTTTTAGGTTTTAGCTAAGGTAGGAATGATCATTGTTCCATTATGATTCTAATAGATTCTCTAATTTTAGATCCTTTATCAATATCACTAACTATAACATCAGTACGATAATATATATGGATCCCAATGGTAATAATAATAAAAGTAATTAGTTCTATGAAGTCATATTCATGGTTAGGTTGGTAAGGAATGCCTTATTTCATAAATTTATTTAATAAATTAGTAGTTTGGTGAGAGGTTTTTGAGTTTTTATTAACCATAAAAATTTACATATCAATCACAAGGTTCCCTACAACATTTTTAAGTTCATTTGGATATATCTCATCAAATGGGACATGTACAAATTCATCCACAAACATGGACTATTTGTTACAAACCGTAAATTATTTGAGGGTGGTTTAATAACCAATGAAAATTACATTATAACTCTTCATTGAAATTTTTTATAGACTCTGTTTGGTATTTTAAATAAAGACTTCACATCCAAAACCTCTAAATAATTCTACAGTAGATTTCAACAATTAAATAATTTATAAGGATACTTCTTTAATATTGGTATAATCATAACCCTATTTATTACATACATGTTGTGCTAATTACTACAGTCTATATATTTATAGGTAAATTATATTAATTTAGCATTACCAGAAAAAAGTTGTTATCAAAATCTTTTTGTTGAGGTGTTCGAGGTGAAAATAAATTGGGATTATAAAATTAATGTGAAAATAATTATTCAATGTCTTTATTATCAAATTCATAGCCTTGATCACTTCTTAGGTTTTTAATGGTATTCCAATTATGTTTCTCTATATATTTTTCATATTTATAAAAATTTAAAGGATATTAAATTTTATGAGATAGGAATAATACACATGTGTATCATTACGGGTCATCAAAAACCATAAAATAATAATGCTTTACACCTAGACTAGAAACTCTAGAATGACCGAAATAATCCATTTCAACCAATTATTATGGTTAATAGGTTGATACCTCTTTAGTTTAAGATAAATCTTGTGTTGCTTTGTATTTTTGATATTGATTGCACACTATGTCTTTTTGAAACCCTAGTTTTGGTAGATTTTTAACTAATCATTTTCTAGTTAGATTCTTAATAATGAGTATATTTTCGTAACCAAGTATCCAATTCCATATCAAACATTCTATATAAAAATAATGTAATAAAGAAACATTTTTTGAAAATAAAAAATCTCCATTAACGACAAAAGAATTATCATATCTTAAAGATGTTAACACTAAAATACTCTTGGAATAACAAATATTACAATCATTATTCCCAGTTTTATCATTTTCATGATGATAAAATAATTTAACTATACTTATATGATTATATTTAAATTTATCAAGAAATAAAACTTCATAAATATGAATACATTGGGAGTTACCAATTTATACATGGAAAATTATTTTCCCTTTGTCAATATCACCAAGGGTGACAAGTATTTATTACACTTTCATTATGATTTTGAAATATTATTAGTCTACATTTATGTGTGTGGAAAATAAATAATCTAGTTACCAAAAACATTTTAAGATCTTTTTACCCATTTTACCTATACAAAATCCATGAAAAACCGATCTTAGTAACCAATTTTTTTGGAGTTCAGAAAGGTTATAAATCAAATCATTCATAATCCACATTTATTTTATAGTATTATTAATGATATAATTAATAGTTTTTACAAAAATCTCTTATTTGGACCAAAATAAGTAAAACACTTTCCACGCCATGAAGTTATTTTAGTTTAATAAATTATGGTTTTATTCTTTGAATTTAAAAAATAAATATTTTATAAAGATTATTTTTCTATCCAGATGTATATCTAAGTTTACTTTAATTTTAGAAGTATTATAACATCCCAAAATCATATTATAGAAATTTTTAACATTTTTTAATTATTCTAAATATTATATTAGTTTCTCATCTTCCATTTTGAAATATATATCCTCTTTTGAACTTATGGAAATGTTTTATTTTTTAACGGATTGGTCATTTTCAGTATTGGACGATAGATTATGAATGTTTTTTAAATTCATATATTTATCTTTAAGTTCATTCATTTTATAATCCATCAAAGATTTGTATTTTAAAATTTCATCATTATATATTTTAGTCTCATCAACAACATTTTCACACAAAAATGAATAAATAATATTCATATTTTTTACCTCAGATGATGTGGTCATTACCATATGTTTCACATTTCACACAAATCCATCCCATATGAATTAGAATCATTGGAGATTTATTTATATACACTCTATGTTTCCCATGTTACTATCTTTGGTTTATCATTTCTATCATCATACTTCTTCTTATATTATATCTTACGATATTAACTTTAATATTTACATTCCTCCAAAATTCATAGAATGTAATTTTAAGTCAGGTTTCGTTTCTATTTTTGTTCATTTTCTAATTTCCTCTTTCATAATACCTTCATTTATAATCGAAATTTCAGAATAATTTCTTCTTTTTATAGAAATTATAGAATCTTCTAGAAAGTTGATATATTTACTCACCACTTTTAAATTTTTTTATTATCAACATGAATTTTCATTAATTGCCTCTTTATACTTTGAATAAGAAGCCTTGAAAGATAAGGGTTTCTTCTGAAGTGTAGCATATTCAATAACTATATTCAATTCATATTAACAGATTTTTATCTTGGTAATAAATTATTCTACTAGATGTTATTTGATGTCACATGATTCTCAAATTAAAACAACTATTCTTGACCACCTATAAATATAGAATCCAAATAATCTTAGAAGTTTTTTTATCCACTGTTTATCCAGGATCTACCATAGTAGTGAATGTATCACTAAATCTAGAATACAATTTATAGATAAAGTCAGTACGATTAAAAAACAATTATTCATAAATCAATGAATACACTTTTAATCTCGTTCCATTAAAATTGGTTGGTCCATCATGAAAAATAGAGATTGTGTCACTTATTTCAAAAGTATAACATATAATGATATTATAATAAACTCATGTTCACTGTCATATCATTGTATTTAAAATCATAATAATCATTAGTTAGTGATTCCATGTCCTTTATATTAGTCTTATTTTTTAATATTACCATCTATAGTTCCATAAATAAAAAATTACATTCAATCGAGTTATATTTTCATTTTTATTTTATATGGGGAATAATTAGTTCTATTAAAATATGGTTATTTATTAGTAATAGAACCTTTAGATATTATATCAATAATTACATATTAAATAAATTGAAATAGGTTATCTTTCCCTTAGTAATTGATAAATGTAAAAAAATCAAAATAAAGATTGTAAAAATAGAGATCATAAAAATACTTGATTGTAGTGCTCAGATACTAAATGTTGGTCAAAGAGATATCCTCATGAGGGGGTATGAATTCATATTCCAATATTAAAAATAAAGTCTTTGAAAATTAAAAAATCAAAAACCCTTAATTTAAAATATTTGTGATGTTTATAAATAAAATACTTATATATAATTTGATAGTTTAAAATATATTTTAATCGTTCCATCAAATCCAAATTAAAATAAACCATATTTTTTTATCTTTAAAAATAGTTTACTAAAATAAAATAAAATATTAATATGTAAATTGTTAATTTATAATATCTTAGAATACTTTTCCCAACACATAATGAAAACTAATCAATGGAAATAAACCTTTATTAAATTGTTTTAGAATGTAGTTAAAACATGTTTTTAATGAAAAAAAACATACAGAAGAATTGAAAAGGAGGTTATCACCAAGATAGAGATTATTCCTCTCTAATTGATAGTAATATATTGTTAAAATAATTAATTAAATCCTAATAAAGGGACTCCTGATCTATAATGGAGTTTCATAAAAAATGTCCCACATAACACTCCAGTATATTTGAATACTCTTCCATAGTTATATGTGGCACTAAATATGTAATGAAATAAGAGAGGGAGAATAAAATTAATCTTAAATTTATTATAAGATAATTTCTCTATACATATACAGTAATAAGTAATCAAAACTCAAAATATATATAAAATAGCAAGAAAATAATTTGTTTGATATCTTTTATTGTTCAATAATTGATAAAATTTTGATTTATAATTACGGTTATCCTTATTATATGACATTGTGATAGGCTATGGAAGCAAATTTTTGGTCAATTTTTTCTTCTTCTATGTGATTTTCAATTTCATTTAGAATATAGTGTATCATAGGAGTATTAAAATTTAAATGCAAATACTTAGTACCATGATTTTATCCTATAAATTTACATAAGGGGGATTACTTTAATTTTGAGATATTACATCAAAACATATCAATTGCGGAATAATAATTCCTTATTTAATAAATATTAACTACTTTGACTCGTCCATTTCATAATAAAAATAACTATGTGGATTTTTAATCTGTTCTCATGGAAACATTTTCACTCACAGCCCATGAAGAGTAACCTCATGGTAGCTTCACTTTTTACTGTTGTATATTTAAAACCTAGAGACATACTATGTTAGAAAATATTATTTGAATCTTATTTATATAGTCACCGGAACAAAAATTTTGGTTGATTGGATTTATTTTTTCATCTGTTTCATCTTTAAATATACAGTTTCTTGATTTTCTTCAAGAGATCGCCTAAATTGTTTTTCATGTGGTCACTAAAACAATTATAGAAATTTAGTTAGACTAAAATAGTTTATCTAAATACTACATATAGTCACATACATTTTTTATGTGGTTGATAGACATAATCATGTCGTAACTCCAACCCTTATTAAAATTTCTTCATGTTCACATCAATGGTCTTTCTGTCATGTGGACAAACTTTTGGTAAATTCCACACTTATCCAATTATCAAGTTTTAGGAAAAACATTAATATCATAAAATACATAAATCAATAGAAATATTAGAAACATTATTTGAGATTATTGAAATAATTTATCACTAGAATAATCTAATAGACTTCATGGGAATAAATAGCTTTCTTCCTTTGGTCTTTCTTAGATAATGATCCAATTCTCTAACTAATAGAGATTTTCTATATGGAAACCAAGTAGAAAAAAATTGCCAATGACTGTAAATACTTCTCTATATGATTTTTCTACAATAATAAATCTTTTCATTGTATTTTGGAATTCCATTGTGATTTATAAATGTGGGCATGGATTAAAATAAAGGAATCTCACCAAGAACATATCACTTTGAAACCAGCTATCGGTCAAAAATTAGGTTAATACCATATTGGGAATATCATAACATATTGATTTTACTAAATCTCCCACTCCAAAAATAACATTCTACTATTAATATCAATACATCTCCCCCTCATGATAGTTATGAGGTGATAACAAAAGTAATGATATACATAAAAAAATTTACTTGGTTGACTCAAACCCAAAAATAGTATCAGTATATAATATTGATGTTTCAATGTTATTATATCACTAAATACACAGGTTGTTTCGTTATTATTTAGAGTAGGCACAATGAACCTCCGGGTTTATAACTCATTTCTCTCAGTCACTCAAGATTATCACTACTACTCAAAGAAAAATCATCTCGATCTTCAGAAACCATAAATGATATTATAAAATAACTCATAAATTAATATATAAAATTAACCTTCTGAATAAACTATGTGACATCATTTGGAATATATTTTAGTATAAAAAGAATGCATCACAAAATAAAAAACCTAAAATAATTTATTTTAGTAATTTATAACATTGAATTTAGAGAATAAATATGACCAATAAAATTAAATGTATTAAAATTGGAAAAAAAATAACGTAAGAGGAAAATTTAGATTATTATGGTGTCTTATAATAATTTAACTCATCAAAAATACTATAAATAAATAAAATCACATTAGTAATATAATGGTTATTTTTTTAAATGATTAATATATAAACTTGAGAAAAATTGAAGTGAATGATTATTGAAGGAAATATGAGGTATTTATAGGAAGTATAAATATAATATTATTATTGTAATAATAACCAGATAATTATAATAGTATCCTCATTGTTAGAAATTGAACCATCATCTTTAAAATTGTAATCAGATCATTAGAACAGTTACTTAACTAAAAAATTGAAAAATCAAATGAAATTAAAATTTACAATGATTAAAGTACCTAAAAATAAATTTTATAATCCCACAAAAGGAATAATTAGATAATAAACAAAAATATTATAAGTTTATTTTTTATAAATTATATTTTAACATATTTCATGAAAACCCAATTTTTTTATTTTATTAATTAAATTTTTATAAGTTAGAAAATAATTTTGTTAAAATAAATTTGATTTTTGAAATCCCTATATATATCCACTAATGGTAAATTGTGGGTAATTTTATGAAAGAAACTTTAATTTTTAGGTTGATAGTAAAACTATAATTTTTTAAAATAATTATATTTTATAATGTAATATGTATTTAATAATGATTTTATAAACCACAATATGGTTATCTCAAGACAAAATGAATTTAATAATATAAATCAATCACTTAAAATAGTAAATATAAATTCAAACTAAAAATGTAATTTCAAATGTCTGTAAATTTAATGTATTCCATTTTAAAAATAAAATTTCTTCTTCCCTTTTTTATAAAATAATACATTCCGTGTATATGGGGTTTATAATAAATAAAAAATACATTCTTGACAAAATATTATTAAATATTTTCAAAATTTTACTACTGATAGTTTTTGTCAGAAAAAATAATTTTTTCCAATATTCTATCTCAAAAATACCCATTATCCAAATTATAAATACCACATATCCCTTATCATAAAAAAAATAATTCGCATCCACTTATCAAATCCCAATGGGTGTCCATTTCACTCCTCAAAGGTATCTTTATAACATTAACAATTTTCTTGTGTAATCTGCCCTAATCCCCATGAAAATATTCCTATAATAAAGAAGTAAGCATCAACGTAGAGATAGTCATGTGATGAACTATTTTCATATTTTTCTTCTTATTAAACATTCTCGATCAATTTTATTTTTATACCTTATAAAACGATTAAAATTTTAGCTATATGACATATTATGATATGTTATAACTATTTGGATTCTTTTAAAGTTTATATATTCTCCTTAACCCCCCCCCCCCACCCACCCTTGATACCTCTTGTTAACAGTTGGTTTCATCCTGCTACATGGAAATTACAATAGATTTTCTATTCATTGAATTAATATATGGTTAGTGTAAAATATCTATTTTATTTATAAATTTATTAAAATTATTATATTATTTATTATAAAAAAAATTACTAAAATGTTAAATGACACAAAATAAAATTAATGAGATTGAAATGAAAATGAGTTGACATAAAGGAACTTGTTAATTAATTTATTCCAAAATTAACTAAAAATGATCAATAAATCAATTTTAATAGTTTTAATTAATAAATAATAACACAATTGAAAATGATACACTATTATTTTAGTTTTTTAATAACCAAAATTTATTGTACATAATGTGTATATATGATGAAAAAATGAGACCTAAGTTATAGAAAATCTCGACCCAACTCTTTTTTGGTGGGTTTATCACCTCTATATATTTACATTATACATTATTCTAATGAATAACTTTTTTGTTTATTTAACATTTCTATTTTTGGGATAAAAACATTCTAAACCTATTGAGATGAATGATAATACACCTTTACCAATTTAGAACAAAGTATTAACTAAAAAAATCTCTTTAATTCACCTTTTTTTATTTGTATTCTATCAAATGAATATTAATTATTACCATTCTTGACCAAAAAAATGGGTTCCCTTCCTATTTTTTGATACTCTATGTTTATTCATCAAAATATTAATTGTGACATTAATATGGAACCCATTAATTTATCATTGATTCATATCTTTCCTATGATTTATGTTTGTTTCATTTCCATGTCTAATGCTTGACAATGATCATATTGTGACGTGATGTGTGGGGAAAAAATTATATATCCCTATATTTCATTAGGTAATTGTATATATAATATATAATTATGTGTATTTTGAGTGAATATTATTCCATATTATTAATATATTTTAAGATATTTTTTATACACATGTGGTATGCACGAACATGATGATATATTTGTTCACAATTTATGTTTTTTATATAACAAAAATAGTATGAAATTTCTTTAGTATAAATATAAACCATTAAATATGCATTCTTAATTATTCCTTCATACTTGTAATGATTATTATTTTCTTAGGATATAATCCTGATGATTATTCTCACTCATGTACTATATTAATCCATGTATCATTTACCTTCCATATTATTTGACCTATTACTTTTCTCTTAGCTCACCCATTATTTTGTGTATGTCCCACGGTGATTACATGTATTAATAGGATTAATGAATATTTATATTGGACCATGATTAAGTATTTAAAGAATTTCAAAAATCGTATATATAATCATATTTTATAGACCTAATTTTAACATGAAACTAAACCATCTGACTCTGGATTGTTTAATTTTTATATTATATACCATAAAAATCATGTAATAATCATCTATAAAAGATTATAGTTATTATAGTTGGTATCAAAGAAATAATTTTTTTTGGAATTAGGTTTGTAAATCATATATAATGATAAACATAGGGATATTATAACTTAAGACTATAGTATTTATTTAAAAATATGAACAATTTATTTATCTATGACTTATAAATTTTTGTTTTTATCTAAGAATTTTTGTTTTAATAAATAGTGTGAACTATTATAAATGATACCAAAAACCGATGCCATGGAAAATTAAATTATTTTTCGAAGTATATTCCAAATGTATGGGGAGTTGGATATCATAACCTCATGGAAGGAGATAACCACTTTCCCTAAGATATGTATTATAACATAAATCCTATGGAACATTCTAATTCACTCTAGAAGGATAATTTAGCAAACAAACCCCATAAGGTTCTATCAACCACTAAAATTTAGTATATATTTTGATCTTTCTTTGGGAGAATAATGGCTCAATTCTAGAAAATATTTTCTTTCATACTTCACTGTTCTCAAAAGGCAATTGTTACTTTGGTCACCTACTATTTTTAAATAGAAGAAAATAATTAGTCAAAATTTATTAATAATACAAATCCAAATGATTAAAATTAATCTATTTAGTGGGAATACTTTAATAAAATATTTTGTAATAATTATTTTCCATGAACACTTATCACCACGATGAAGAGATAATTTCTAGAGATTTTATCAATGGAGCCAAAATCTTTCACAAATTACATATAAAGTTGACTATGTTTGTAAGGTATTCTTTAATGTTCAGTTATGAAAAATGAAATAAAAATAGTTAAACTACTTATTGGTTTAAAACTACATATCTAAAAAGATAAATATTTAAAATATTTTGAGTGTTTTGAACTAATGATTTACTGTTCTCCCAAATTATAGAGGGATTTCCGAGAACGGTCAAATAGTCATAGAGTTAAGAAACAATGTATAGTGTCGAAATCTAAAGAATCAAATGATAAAGGATTAAAGATGATCCAACAATCTATTTTTAAATAGTTTGGAATAAAGAACTGAGTAAAGAAGAACCAAACATCCTTGTGTAAGTGGTGTGGAATAAAAAACAATGGAAATTTTCTGAAATGAGGGAGGAAATGTTTCATGTGTAGAAGGGAAGGTAGTAATGATCCTATTTTTTGATGATACATGAAGAATCTGAGAAATATGATGTAATAAAGAAAAGTTTTACCAAATTAACTACTCGTAGTTAAATGCTGAAACTATATAGAACATGGGACCTACACAAGGCAATGAAACAAAATAATGGTATTAAAGGGTAATCAATGTCAGTAACCACAAAATACAAGTGATAAGGGGAATTATTACAACATCTCCACCATGGAGGTGGACCAATAAATGGATATATTATAAGTTAATCTTAATATTAACTCAAAAAATGTAGAATGTTTTATTTGATTCTTATTCTATGATTTAATTTATATCTTTCATTTTTTTAATGAACTGTTGAATCCCATATTTAATAACATGAAGTATAGATATATGTGAAAACAGTTAGTTGTGAAATCTTTGTAACCCAATGGTTGGAAACGTCTTTGATAAATGTTTTTGGGAAGATTATTCTATAAAATCATTTAATCCTTATTTTGGTATAATTTTAAACTATCCTTGCCATGGATTTCAATTCATTATAGTGATATCAAGTCATGTTTTGGGAAAATGAAATTTTATTCCATATCATGAAACACCACATGATAACATAAAAATTATTGGAAGATTATAAAAAATCTTTAAAAAATAATTCAATGATGTGTTTGTCAATAACCAATGAAGAATCATACCAGTCTTAAATTATTTATATAAATTAACTATCATCATTAATTTCATTCCCATTTAAGGGGATATATTGATTTATTCTATAGAGCCACACCTATATCCAAGTTCACCTATTGGATGGCCTAAGTGATTTAGATGATTTGGAGAAGAAACTACAAGAGAATTTTGATAAATTCTTTATATTATCTATTTAATCACCATAGGGTTCACTAGTCATACTATTTTAGAATAAGATAAGGTCAATGAAAATTGAAATCGATTATCGAGAGATAAACAAGGTCACTAAAAAACATTATGCACTATAATGGATTTAGAATTTATTCAATGAACGTAAAAAATATAAATACTTCTCAAATTTAGATCTCCATTATAGATATCATAATCTAAATTTGAAGATAATGGATATTCAAAATACACTTATTCATATAAGATATAGAAATTATGAGTTCATGATGACTCCATTTAGAATTATAATGTTCTTAACAATCTTAATTGAAATGATGAATTGAATATTTATAGAATACCTCAATAATTATTTCACAGTATTTATTGATTATATTCTCATATACACCATGAATAATGTGGTATACAAAGAGAATATAAGGAGTATGATTAAAAAAATAAGAAATGAGAAGAAGTATGAGATGTTAAACATGCGTGTCTTTTCGATGCAGAAATTCACATTATTGGGGAATGTGACCACCAGTGATTGAAATTCATGGGATCCCTAAAAGTAAATTGAAATTTAGGAATGTTTTAGAACAATAATAATTACAAATATAGAGATTTGTGGGATTTTTTAGGGTACTATAGATCGTTTGGGATAAAATTCTCACAATTTTATATCCCACTAATAAAATTAACCCAGAAAGTGGTAACTTTTGTTTAAATGGATGAATGTCAGATATCATTAAGTTTATTAAGAAGATGTTCATAAGTTCAAATGTAATCACACTCCCACTCATGTGGAGATGGGTTTGTGATATAAAAAAGTGAAACAATGAAATTATTGGGTTATATAATAATTCAAAATGATAAATTTATGGACTATGCCTCGCAATAATTAATGAAAGATAAGAAGAAATAAATGGTTTGTGATTTGGATTCATTAGTTGTGATCATTGTATCAGATATTTGGAAACACTGACTCTATGGTGAGAAGTGTGAAATATATACTGATCATATGACAATAAATTATGTATTCACATAAAAGGAGTTGATCATATATCATTGATTATGGCTAGAGTTAATCAAAGACTAAGATATCTCAATTTTATACCTTTACTGGAAGGTAAATAAGGTATATGATTATATAAGAATAAAAGAACCTTCTACTCTACCATAATTAGGATTCAAAAATACCCTGTCACTATAGATATAAAAATGAATGATATATACATTATAATTTTAGTGAATACATAATACCTGTTTAAAATGAGTTTTAATCAAACTATTTAATAGAGAATCTAGGAGGTCCAAAGTGATTATTTGGAGATTCAAAGGTTTTTGAAAGAATAAAATAAAGGAAAACTTCATGATTTAAACATTAAAAAAGATGCATTAATTTGGTTTGGAACTAGACACTATGTTTCCTCATCATTGATGATAAAAAAATATCTCTTTGATGATACAGATAGAATATAATTATTTATTCAACCTAGAAGTACCAATATGTATTGAGAACATAGAGAGATGTTATATTAAGATATTATGATGGTTATTTTAGAAACCCATAAATTCATGTCATAACATAAAATGTATGATGCAATCTTTACCCATAAAAACATGGAAAGGGTAAAACATCATCATAGAGATTTTCATAGAACATACAAGTAAATCAAAAGTAAATAATTATATATGGTTTATGGTGAATCTATTAATCAAGACTACTATGTGGACCCCATCTGAATATACATAGATATTACAACTTCTAGTGTAAAGTTTTAATACATTACACAAACACACACTAGAGTACCATAATTTTTTAGTTCCTTTAGAAACGTGGAACCTAAAATGCTAATATGGGGAAGGATTTTAAATATTTTAAAAAAATATCTTCCCATTTATTATTATTCATAGACATACCCTACATGAAATTGTTTATTATAACCTGGGGAATGAAAACATAAGAAATTGTGAGCGTAGATGCTCAGTAAGGGTAAAAATAAAAGATATTTATCAATGACCATATGAAAGCATAAGATAATCATAATGGTATATGATCATAAACATAAAATATAATGTTCAGACCCAACCTGTCATAGATCAGAAACATGAGTCATGGAATAAAACATTATTCTTTCTGAAAGCGTTCCCCATAAAGGTGATATTTCATCATAAGTCAATCATGAACGACAATATAATGTCATAAAAGTGTGGTTCCATAATATATATATATATATATATATATATAAGTTTTATATGTCATGGTAATCAACCAATACCATAAATATAGTGGATTGTGACTTAACTCTTATTTCCCAAGGTGGATCAGGATGCACCTATTTCACATTTTGGATCACGAAACATCAATTTCTCATTTTGGACCAGGAAAAAATTGTTCCCTGTTAAGGATTAGCACACCTTTATTTCTTATAGTAGATGTAGACATATAACATGTTTCCCACTACGGGTTAGGACATTTTTGTTTCCCATTGTGGATCAGGACACATCTATTTTCCATATTTTATTAAGTCTATCAAGTTTTTTCTCATCGTTATCCGATAAAATATATTGATTTACCCAATGAATTGGAGGGATATATATGTCCCTCCCATATCACAACTAAAACAATACTTATGTGTCCCACATTATCTTAAAACATTCAACATATAATCACATTATAACCCGTGTAAATAAAATGGGATTCAGAACCATTTCATCATTTTTCAATATCATAACCCAAGAAATATAAATAGGTTTCACAAACATTTCAACAATATAACTATTAAAAATCATAATAAATAATAAGGATGATATCATTCCATATTATCCTTAGTAATGTATAAGTAACATCAAAGAATGTCATCTTATATATAAAATAATTTTTAAAGGAAACATAGAACATTTCATGAGTAAATTTACTTTTCCTTCAAAATAACCATGAATATATACAAATGAATATTTTAAAAAAATTTAAAAAATTACATTTAGGAAATATAGATTCTTTTTTATCCAAACATTTTAAAACATAAATCATTTTTAAAATACTTTTATTTGAAAATATCCTTCAAAACTAATATATGATTATTTAAAAATCATTTGAAAAACATCTTGAGTAAAGTATCGTTTTTTCATTGAAAAAAAATTGAAAAATTGAAATCATTTTTATGAAATAGGGTTTTGGAAGAAAATGAATTTTCAACTAAAAAAGACTATTTTCATAATAACATTCATTTGAACTATTGAGTACATAAAAAGATGACAATTAATAAATATCTTTGAATTCTCATGAAATACCAATATGGGAATAATATTCATGAATTTATTGAGATATTTATCATAATATTTAACCATTTTATGTATAAATAGAAACAATACTAAAAAATAATGAGATTATAATGTAAAACTCATACAAATTTAAAAAGAATGATTCGTAAACCCCATAAAAATATATCATTAAATAAAATATAAAATATCATTAATATATTTATATTGATTATATACCATATCAATGAGAAGTTAATACACCTCAGAGAAGAATATATGTGTATATCAAATCTTATATCCCAAAGAAGGAAAAGGGAGACAAAAATACATTATTGATTTTTTAGCTTTGGAATCATAAATCCCATAAAAGAGATACACTAAAATAGATATTTATACCTATTTATTATTTATTATAATCATAATAAAATAATTTCATGACCAGTATATACACCATATTAAAAAAATGGTTATTCTATATTGTGTCTCACAAAAAATAAAGGAGTGACAGAAATTCCTAACTTTAAGTATGGAATTCTATTGTACTTGATCAGACCTCTGTTAAAATTAATATAAGTTTATTATAAATATATTATAAAAAACAAATTTTTTATGTGACACCATATATGATTTTTTATAACATTTAATTTCCTGTTTATTAACAGCTCCATGTAAAAGTTGTGTTTGAGGTAATAATCGCTTTTTTTTATATATGTTTTGATTTTTTATTTTTTTATAATATATTGATCATGTTTTCATCATCTAAATAATTTAAAACATTGTATAAATGAAATATATATTCTTTCTATATGTATTTATATTCATCCATAATATTTAGAGATAGAAAATGTAATTCACCTTTCATGTATATGGTAGGTCGTTATATGCTTGAATGTTGTTTCTGTTTTACATTCATATTAAAATAAAGTAAAGAAAATGATATAATATAATAACATAATAATTTTTATTTGATATATATTAAATATTTTTATTTAATATCTCCTTAATACATTCAATTTAAAGAGTGATGGAATCACATCGTTTCTTGAGGCGGTAGTCTATCGTACACATGAGCAATGTAATTGTATTCCAAAAACATAGAGAGTATGAAAGTATGTGACATAATAATTTCATAATATTAAAAAAAACTAATATAACATATATAAATAATAAAAATGTAATTAAAACCATCCGTGGCATGTTTATGGAAAAAAATGAGATCAGTTCATGAGAATGTACTCCTCTGTACACCTAAACGATGATTTCATAACACATCGTCTAGAAGTGGAGAAAGATAAATATTTTGAAATAAACATAATAAAATGTAATTAAATTATAGATACTGATTTTATTATATTGTAAATTTTAATTCATTCTTATGCAGACAAAAAAAGGAAAATGAAATATCTTGTAATGATAATTAACATCCCTAAGTGAAAGCTCCATTGGATCTCTTCTTAAGGACCCTTGGGATGGTCTAATGGGAAAATCATCATCTATAGAATTTAAATGAGGATTATGGGGAGTTAATTTTTCAGGGTTTTTTCAAATAAATATGGCTTATTAGGTTTGAATAAGTGAATATTGGTGGTGTTCTTTTATAAGTGGGGGAAAAGATCCCACTTGGAAACTACATGGAAATATCCCAAAATACTCAAAAATAATAAAGTCATTTCCAAGTAAAAAGTTTAAAAATAAAACTAAATTATAAATTTGGAGAAAATATAGGTCAAAATTATAATTTTAATGGTTGTTATGTCAATTTAACCCTTATATTCTTAGATTAAACGCATGGTAAGCCTTTTTTTACATAAATCGTGATAATTATGTTTTACTGCATTCACTATTCTTTTTGATGAGAAATTAAGTTGAACTTATTAAATAATATAAATTATTATTATTTAAATTATGGAATCCAATTTTTATGATTAAATTCATATAAATATATTTGTTTTAAATTAAAACCATGGATGTGATGTGAAAGCTTGTTTTTAAAGAGGAAAGGATCAAAAGTTTACAAATGTTTTTATAACTAAAATGAATATGATGATTATTAAAAGGGATTAAATTAGAATAATTGATATAAAATTTAAATAATTTTCTTTTAAACCAATTCAAAACATAATTAAACATTATAACTTTTTTAAATGAAAACATATTTCTTAATTAAAATTCAATACTTTTTTACTATTCATGACAAAGTAAAAATTTTATGAAAAATCCAAAACATTTATCCTGAAATTAATATTTATGTTCCTATTTCATAAATGTTGTTTATTTTTAAGAAAAATTATTAAATTTTGAATAAATAGTTTTAAAATAAGTGTGCCAAAAAGGCGACAAAACCACTTTTTAGAAAATACAATTGTTTAGCATAAAATTTGTTTTGTCCGTCTCTTTTCTAGAATACACCTTATAAGAATTTAAAATATTTTTCTAAATTGATAATATATATTTAATTAAAATAAATATCCAAAAGTTATTTTTATAATTTATTTAGACAAAGTCATATATGATAATAATTTTTTTTAAAAAAATGGTTTCCTTTATATTCTAATCATTTTTATTTTCATTTCTGATTAATTATTAACCAAATAATTTGTTGTCACAACCCCCTCCCCAAAACATGTACCCCCTAGGCTGGTAATGTGATAAGGGAGATAATGACCCATGAGTCCCACCTCTAGTAGGCCTCGGGTTGGCGACAAGCACCGAGGGTACAATAAACACACGGATGAGAGGCATTAACCTCTAAGAGAACACATGCGGGAGAGAGAGATAAGATAGACATCAACCAACTCCAAATCATAATGAATTATAAAACAAATACTAAGTAAAAATATGTAATTTCATGCAAAAAATCTACAACTGGAAGAGGAAAACTTCAAGTACCCAAAAGAATGTAAAAACAGTAGCAACCACAAGCCCGAACAGCTCCTACAACCCCAAGCTAGTAGACACTAGCATGTTCTCCAGCTTGCTCCAAGTGACCTGGAAAATATTTTGTATATACATAGGGTGAGTATAACATTATTCAATGTATGATCCTCCCTGAATCCTCTCGTGCAAAATTAATGAAAGTATTCTAAATCATAGGGAACAACAAGTGAAACTAACTCGTCGCCTAAAGAGGTATATAAAGTTCCGAACCTCACTGTAGATACTTTCACCATGTAAAGAATAAAAGAGTATATAATATAAAAAATGAATATCTGGGGTACCCCACTACTACTTCCCCAATATTTTTCAACTTTTCCCCCAACATTGCACATCATAAGGATCTCTCTCCAAAAAGGCTTTCCCGCAGACACCTGGGTGAAGCATGACAACATGCACCTTGTTAATCAAAACCACAACATCCACACAAGAAAGTAACCAAGGAATTTCTGAGAGCCCCATATCTCATATAATGTGTATCATAAGTCCGTTATTATACCTCAAGCCATTACAACCCATACACCGAATAAGTTTCCTTAATCCATCAGATCCTATACACATTACACATATAGTAGTCCATATGAAACTATATCCAGAATATATGTGTGTGTTAATAACCACAAGACGTTATAGCCCTCTACACACATATATGGGGAAAACTAACCACTTTTCCTACTAGCACAAGTAACTACCAAGAGAATAGAGTGGGGCCAAATGGGGTAGTCATCCATTCATCCTCCCACCGAAATGTTGGGAACCCCCCCCCCCATAGGGCTCAGAATCCTCGGGGTGTCAGTTTCCCTAACTGATGAGGTGGAGTAGTGTATAGAAAAACAAAAAGTACAGAATCTATATCTCACAACCACACTATGGGAATAACCTATTCTTGGACTCAACTGAAGCTAATGTCTCTCGAACTCCTGGCTGCCACTTCTAAGACTAGGTATCCTATAAGCACACAACCATTTAAAGAGATTAATTGCATTACTTCATTCCCTTTTTGTCAGTTCCACATTATGTTAATTAATTATTTAATGATTAATTAACCATTAAAAATTTGACATTATATTTCATTAGCATAAAACCCAAAGTCAACTATCCCTTTAAAATTGCAACCTTAACATTTCATTCCAGCAAGCTCCAACCCTATGGGTTAACATCATTTAATCACTTGTTTATTTACCACATTACTTTCCCATAATCCCAGGAATTCTAGAAAAACATTCAATGATGCTAAACACACGGGGTATCATCACAGTGAGTAGATGAACTACCCGTCGAGTCATTTCCGCCTATAGAAAGAGTCTAGACCCATCCTCCCTTGAGAAGCTGGACATGGAAATAATGTGGCATACATCATTCTTCTTTTCCCCTTTTGGAAGAAGGGTAAGCAAGGCCAGTTACCTTGAGAACTGGTGACAGTAAATCATATAACCAATCAAATAAACATCAGGCATCCAAACATTCACATCCAACACATTCCATCATCCCTCGTGTCCTCTTCTACCCCCACATGCATAAACTGATGCATCTAGGCACTCTAGGCGTCATCTGCTATGACAACTAATCGGCCTCCCTACCCCCACATATCACAGCAGCCTTCTAATGTCACATCACAACCCAAGCGGTAGGGAAACAAACATCATTTCAATTTGGCTCTTGGACCTTAAAAAATAAAAAGGGTAACTCATAACCCTAAAATGAATAATCTTTTATCAAACAACGAGTTCATTTAATACCTCTTGGATTAACCGGTTTATTTTATTTTGTTGGTTCCAAATTCAGGAAACCTAATTAGTAGGCTATCACAAATAATTAAACATACATACTTCAATGATCTGATTAATATCAAATTACAAAAAGAATATCAAGATTCAATTTCAAGCCTCTATATCTTTATCTAAACAATTATCAATTAATTCTAGCTTTACTTTCTCTAAAAATTTCTATCGAGAACAAAAAATCTAAGAAAGAAAGCATAGATATCACACTATCTAGAAAACAAGATGAAATAACATATGTTTGATCTCAATTTATTTTTCTAGTTCAAATATTTATTATTCCAATTTCATTGTGATCCACGGGGATAAAACATGTTACTCTGTAGTTGCACATAACAGAAAAAAGAAGCAAGGAATCCCCTAACTCAAACAGTTCATGACGTTCTTTATACAACAACGAGCAACACAATGGGTTATGATCTCAACCCCTTTTGAAAAATATATCCACCTGAGGATGCAGAGACACCACCACACCAGTCAACACCCACGAGAAAACCATTAGGATCAAAGAGATAGCATTCCATAAATGGGTGAGTATAAAGAGGAATAGACTATCCCAGAAGAATGATGATAGAACATACCTTATATCGAAGACTGATCAATATTTCTTGGTTGCATAAAAATAGATTGGAACAAATCCTAGGAGGAATGTTTGATTGCACAACCCATACTAAAATGAATGGGATGTTCAAGCATCTCACACTCGAGAACAAGGAGGAAGAACTAGGTAGAAAGATATATCATCCCTTTAGATGATTTAACGGAGCAGTGGTTTAAGATACGCTGGATTTTCCATTTAAAGTGGATCTCATTAAACCACGCGGTTTGTCCATGTGGGAAAAAACATCCCGAGCCTTAGGAGAAATTAATATAGGATGTATGACCATTGAATCGTCATTAGAGTCTTTATAATGAAGGTTTAAAACCATTTTACGTCAAAGGAATCTATAAAGGGGTGAAACTGAAGGAAGATAGAAACACTGTTCCTGAACTCAAAATTTGGAAAAGGAAATAGAGGATACTGATAGACCTCACCATTCTAGAAACACTGTTCACAAACTCAAAATTTGGCAAAGGAAATAAAGGTTAACGATATACCTCACCATTCGGGAAACATTGTTCATACACTCATAATTTGGCAAAGGAGATAAAGGTTACAAATAGACCTCGCCATTCTGGAAACACTGTTCATGAACTCAATATTTGGAAAAGGAAATAGAGGTTACTGATATACCTCGCTGTTCTGGAAACACTGTTCATAAACTCAAAATTTGGCAAAGGAAATAGAGGTTACTGATAGACCTCACCATTCTAGAATTAATGTTCATGAACTCCAAATTTGGAAAAGGAAATAGAGGTTACTAATAAACAACACCGTTCGAGAAACAGTGTTCACAAACTCAAAATTTGGCAATGGAAATAGGGTTTACTTATAGAACCTCGCCATTTGAAACACTGTTCATGAACGTGAAATTTGGAAATGCAAAGATGTCACCATTGGAACCTCACTGATTTAACTGTTCACCGACGGAACTGTTCATTGAATGTGAAATTTGGCAAAGGAAAGAGGTCACCATTGGACCTCACCATTGGAACTGTTCACATAAGGTCACTGATGACATAATTCTCATAAGGTCACTGTTTCACTGTTCATAACTACCTACTGTTGGAACTGTTCACTGATGGTCACTGATGACACTGTTCCCAGAAGGTCACCATTGCACTGTTCACAACTATCTACCGTTGGAACTATTCACTGATGGTCACTGATGACATTGTTCATAGAAGGTCACCTTTTCATTGTTCACAACTACCTACCATTGGAATTTTTCACCTATTTCACCAATGAAACTGTTTAAATAAATGAAAAATTGGAAACGTGTTGGGGATAAGTCACCTTGACCTCCGGAAACAACTCATACCCTTAATTTCCACAAAGGTGTGGACCAAAGAGTTCTGGGTCATTACATTAGTAATATATACATGCGTAAAAATGAGTTTTATAATTTATGTAATACTATTAATATATTTCATCTTAATGACTTATTGATAACAATCCTATTAAATAATAATATTTTTCTATTTTTTCATGCTTTGTTTAAACTCTGTATTGCGTGTAATATAAGATAAACCGAAGATTGTGTGTCAAACAAGCAAAAATTAGTGTTGTGTATGACACAAACTATAAAAAATATTTAATATATTGAGAAAAAATATATTTTAAAAAATCATATGTTGTTAAACCTACCCACTTTATAATATTTTTAGAATATCTCTCATGTGACCAAATTTCCATGATTTATGTAAAGGAAGAGGTAAGTCTGTATAGTAAACTACATTTTATCAAATCTAATCATGATCCCAGAGTCACCTCTTCATTTTGGAGGATTCATCCTCATTTCTTGAATTATAAGTCAAACTTATGTATGGCCTACAAACCCTATGTTGATGTCTAGTATAAGAATGACTTTTAGACACTGAATTTATATTGAGATATAGGTCTATGGACATTAGAGGTGGTTGGGATGAACATATTCCATTGATCGAGTTATCATACCACAATAATTTCAACTCAATATTTTAGATTGACCCATATGAATCTCTATATATAAAGATATATAAAACCTATATATGTTGGAATTATTTTGGTAAATTGAATCCACATGGATATGAATAGGTATAAGACCTGATAATGATGGTTTAACTTATTCAGCAACACATTAAATCTTTTTATATTCTACCAAATATTTAAATGCACTTTCATCAATGTGGATTTGATCTTTATGTTTGGAATAATTTTTTCTTTTTAATATCACCTATAAAAAGAGTCTTGGGGGCTGGAAAAAAGTTAATACTCATCCCTATGAAAATTTTCCATTTTACGATCATTGATTTCATTGGATCTATGGATTATCGAATATCACACCCATTAAACCTTGAACATATTCATGATGTGTTCCTAATATCTCTCTTAAAGAAGAATATACATGATCCCTCACATGTACTAAAACCAAAATAGGTACAACTAGAGTATGTGGTCTATTTTTATGATATCTAAACTCTTGAAAGTAATTGTCATAAACCATTAGTATTAAATAGAATCATGGGAAAATTAGAATGTAATGAAACATAATTATCAACATCTACTCTCAACCAAGGATGTGCATCGATTATTTTTAGGATAAAATTTATAAATGGGAAAGAATGTAATGATAAGGAATTTTATATATGTAATATTTATTATAAAAATAGTGAGTCGCATTAAAGAATTTTTCGTAGTAAAAATACATGCATCGCATAACAAAATGATTAATAATAAATTATTTAATTATTTTAAAAAATTAGATATAGGGAATAAATATACCCAATAATACTAAAATTAGTATAATGGAATAGTAAACACAAATAATGTAACTATAATTTGAAAATTTAAATCGTTTTTATCTCCTAAAAATATTACTCTCACAAAAAAATATATAAAAAAATAAACATAAAAATTATAGTTTAATTATAAAAATTAAAATAAATAATATTGAATATAGATCAACATTAATTTCAATGATAAATTATGGAAATAAAGGGTATTTATATTAAGTATAAAATCAAAATAATCATTTGAATAGTATCTAAGCTAGTGGAATAGTATCCTACCTGTTAGAAATAGTATCCTAGCCATTAAAATATTAATTTAATCATTATAATAGTGACATAACTAATAAAATAGTAAAATAGAATAGAAATATTACATAGAATTAATAAATTATGTAAATAAAAATATTAAAACTCTATAAAATCATCATTAAAATTAGATACATGAAGAAACAAATAATGAATTTTCGATAATGTATATTTGAAAATATTTTTATAAAATAACACTTTTTTATAATTTCTGAAATTATCTATGTTAGGAAATTATTTTGATAAATTAAACTTCAATTTTGGAATCTTTATATTGAAATTTTCTGATGTTTATTTTGTTTTTTGTATTTTTTTTATAAATATAAGTTTTTAAAAGAATAAAACATTTTTTTTAAAATAATATTGTTTTATGATGAAATATTGATGTAATCATGATTTAACATATCAGAAAATTGTTATATCAACTCAAAATGATCTTATTAAGAAAACTTATTCATTTATAATATAACAACCTTGCGCTTTATTTCACACTTAATCATATTTTATTACATAATACCTTAACTTCAAACAATATAAAAGATTAAGTGTTCTAGTGTCTTTGGGGATTAAGAACATTACATAACAACTTAAAACATGAAATGCACATCTTTATTGAAAACTAATTTTACATGACCCTGCACATTGCTTTATACCTATCATTACATGGGATAACCTGAGGAAATGTATAAGAAAAGGGTGATATATAATTCCCATTAAGGGAGAAAACTAGGCATAACATGAATAATACAATACATGTTAGGAAATAGGAATATCAATGGAGCCTAAGAGAACTATGAATACAAAGTCATGATATACCATCATTATAATAACAATGAAATGTGGAAACAACATTTAACATGATATTATCATGAGCCAAGGATCATTGAACATGGATCACGGCTAAACCCTCATTGTAATTTAATTATCATGTTTAAACCCCCTTTTCACTTGACTTATCAGGATACTAATATTTCCCCAATTCATTGGGGTGCTATTATGTTTCACCCTACTTAATAATTTCATTTCATACATAAGTGTTCCACAGGGCTCATATAACAGGGATTCATTAAACATCATCATTTATTCCATGATAAATGAATTTGTAATTAATACATTAAACTCTTTAATAAATAAATAAATGTGAATAAATTTGAATACCCTTGATAGATAAATGGTAAAGGTATTCACCTCATAATGACTTTGTCTTGGAAAATCGTGGTGTAATTTCGGCAGCATAATGGTGTGACATTAGAATTCATAGAAATGGTTGATGAGAGAGAAAGGGGTGTCTTATAATATGTACATGAAATGGAAATTAAGGAAGTCATATAGATACATTTTCCAACATATGTAATGTAATTTATATTCATAATACAAAATAATTTCTTGAATGTAAATGGGAAGTGATAAATTCCTTACGGAATTTCGGCATGGTAATAGGTGTAAATGAGAGGAATTAATGATAGATAAAGAGGTGTCTAATCATTATAAAATATGTATGGAATTATGGGGGAGGTTTTAAATCATACCCCAACATTTTAATTGAAAACAAAAGGGATTAACATCATAATTGAATTTGGACAAAAATGTGAATGGAAGAAAACCCTTACTTGGATGTGTCATCCAAAAGGCTTGGTAGGTGCTTGAGAGAGTCTTATGGAGAGCTTTAAGAGACTTGAGAGGATTATATAGAGAGGTTTGAAGAGGTTGGGAGAGCTCCAATGGATTTTAGTGAATAGGAAGTTGGAGCTTGTGTGGGTTTATATAGGTAAAGAGAGTTAATTCTTTATAATTTAAGTTTTGGACACCACACATTAAAATAATCAAAACCACAAACCAACCTAGGATTTTTTTCCCACGGTTTTTGCCAAAGGGGATTGGAAAAACGTATTTTATATTGACAATGGCCTATCTTCTTAAAATATTTGGCTTGCATATATGGAGGTGAGTCACACTCTTAAAGAAATCATTTTAAAAGTTAAAATGTTTTATACATCTTGGAGGGTCCACTAAGGCACCATAAAATTAACTAAACAAATCTAAAATCACATTATATTATCTTTAAAACATATATTGTCCAAAAATCCAATTTATAGTATTTGATTTCCTCACTATTGGGTTATTAAGATGTCATAAAACACATAATATATTAAAATGGTATTTTATTTTAAACCAAAAACTCAACTATCATAGAAAATTATGAAAAATTCATCATTTGATAATTTGAAGTCAGGATTCCAAAAATAATATTCATTTTATATAAATAATTTTCTAAATATGTGAATTTTTACGTTTAAAATAAAAATTGACATTTATCGAAAATTAATCGGTGTTTTCAAAAACAGGTTTTAAACCATGATAAAAATTACAATTGTATTCATAAAAATTATATGATCATTTATATTTAATAAAATTTAATTAATAATAATGTTTTAATAAAATATTATTTAATTAAAAAATCCATTAATTTATCAAAATAGATTTCTTAATAGAATATTAACTAAAAATACTATTTTTTGATTAAAACTTATTTACTAAGTACCAATAATAAAATGAATGTATATTCTTTATAAAAAAAATAAAGCACATAATAATAGTTCTAGGGTATTTTTACATAACCCCTTTTAACACCCTCATAGGATATAAGGGTAACATGTTCGATTGTGAAAAACCCTTGGGGTGGCTCGAATAACATCGCTAAGGTAGTGGTATCTATCTACTTTCACTTCTCTTATAGTCAGTTCCGTTCAAACATAACATGTTTAGTCATGGATTAGGAATGGTCAAGAGAAATTACCAGTGAGACCACATCCTTTTCGAGCACCAAAAAATGGGCTTCGTATGGTGAAATTGTACTCGATGAGGCCGTCGTTTCCTTTTTTGAGTAAATTGGATTTGTTAAAGCTCTATATTTATTCTTTTCATGTGATTATTGTTCAACGACTATATTAGCAAGGGTAACAATTCATAAAGGTTTTTTAAAATCAAATACCATAAGACGAAGGAAGTGCATATGTTATATAACCATTTTACATAATAAGACATTTAATTAGACTAAGAGCTATTTTAATTAATGATAGTTTGGATGGTTACAATCCTCCCCCCTTGAGAAATTTTTCCCTCAAAATTTACTCTTCCCATACTAAAATATATGTAGGAAACTATGCTTCATCACTTCCTCTGATTCCCTTGTTCCCTCTTCAATCTTTTCGTTTCTCTAAAACACCTCGACGAGGAGCATTGTGATATTTCGTAGAACTTTTTCCCTATGATCTAAGTTCATTACTAGATTCTTTACATAAGATAGGTCATTATGCAATAGTACCACATCTGGATTGAGTACATGCAGTGGGTCAGGTATGCACTTCCTCAAGAGCTATACTTGGAATATATCATGTACTTGAGATATGTTTGGTGGACGTTCTAGTGAATAGGCCACTACTCCAATGAGAACAAGGATCTCAAAAAGGTCGATGTACCTTTGACTAAGAATTTCCTACTTTCCAAATCTCATAACTCTCTTCCATGGTGATATTTGGAGGAATAACATATCTCCAACAACACACTATAGGTCTTGTCGATCATTATAAGCATAAATCTTTTTCCGACTCTGAATAGCTTTAATGTGATGATGGATGGTCTTAACATTCTCTACCATTTCTTATACCATTTATAGACCTAGATGTTTTCTCTCCCCAACTTCATCTGAACATGTCGGTGTTCTGAACCACTTCCCATAAATTGATTCATAAAGAGCCACTAGGATTCTTGAGTGGAAACTGTTGTTGTAAGAGAACTCAACTAGAAGAAAATGTTGATCCCACCCTCCTTTAAAGTTCATTGAGCATGTTCTCAATAATTCCTCAAGTGTTTGGATAGTCCGCTCAGATTTGACATCGGTTTGGGGATGAGAAGTCGTACTGATGTTTAGCTCAGTATTCAGAGCATGTGGATGACTCTTCCAAAACACATAGGTGAATCTTAGATCTCGATCAAATATGAAAGATAGTGGAACTCCGTACAGCCTTACTAGTTATCTAATGTATATCTATAAAAGTTGATCCAATGAGAAATCCTATTGAATTGTAATGAAGTGTTCAGTCATTGTAAGACAATCCTAAATAACCCAGATAGCATTGTTTCTTTCAGATGCATTCATAAGTTCAGTGGAAAAAGTCCATGATTATGTTCTCTCATTTCCATGTTTGTATGGGTAATGGTTATATCATCCCCTTAAACTTATTCCTCTTAATCATCACATTCTGAAATACAAGTCACTTTGATATGTACTCAATGATCTCCTTCATCATGTTATCCCACTAATAAATCTCTTAGAGATCTCGATACAAATTTGTGTTTCTTGGGTGAATATTGAAATTCAAACTATTAGAATCATCAAAAAGTTCTTTCTTTAACTCTTTATTTGATAGAACACATATTATTGAACCAAATATCACAATTCCTTATTCATTAACATTGAACTATGAGGATTGTTTCTCTCGTGGAACAATGGATATCTCTCGAGCGAAACCCTCAGCTCTCAAGAACGAAACCTTTAACGTGAACCCTAATCGGGAGCTCACCAATAATGATTATGCTTTGCTTCCTGATATTTCCAAAACAATGTCATTTTTTATCCGAGTCTAGAAAGATACCCTGAGAGTAAAGGCAGTGAAGTGAGGAAGGAGAATGAAATTGAAGGAGCCTTTCTACCTCAAACTTCGATCGGGACTTCCCGAGGAATTTCTTTCCTTGAATCTCTTAAAGGTCCCACCCCTCTTCTCATGCAGATCTGAAAAATTGCTCACTGATTAAACGCTTGGAGGATGGGGGTTTTTAGGTCGAAGCTGATCCAGATGCGATCCTGCAATGACAAAGTCTTTGTGAGATTTCTATCATGGGTCTTATCTCATATTCAAAGGATGATAAACCCTGGTCTTTCCCAAAACTGAAACAACACATTTCAATTTCTTGCTGTCTTACGAACTAGAAATCCATCCCCTTAGGTACATGGTATTTTCATATGATTTTTAACTCGAAGGGTGATCTAGATAGGGGTTGGAGGCTATGAATTTTGCAACATAAACCAGGATTACTTTTTTTATCTGAATGGAATTTTTCATTCACCCCAAATACATAGCGACGTAAATCTGCCCAAGTTTGGGTGAGATTCCACAACCTCAACTAGTTCTTCTGCCAACCGAAAATTTTAAATGACCTCCCTTCTTACATTGGAACCCCACATAAGACTGAACAAAAGAACATTGAATGCAGAACTAGGAATGTTTTCCAGGATTCTTATTGAGGTTAACTTAGAAACTAAGCCACCTCAGACCATTACATTCAATGAAAAAGACTACAAGACTAAGGTTAAGCCTGTTTGTGAGAAGCTTCCTCCCTTATGTGACTATTGCAGGATAGTTGGGCATTCAATTCTTAACTGTAGAGTTGTCCATATGAACTCAAATAAACATAATTACTCTGAATGGACAGAAGTCAAGAATTATAGGATAGAAAAAGCCCTTCCCCTACATGACAAAGCAGGGACTTCTAAAAAACCATCTGAAAAATGGGTAGTTAAATCTCTTCCTCAATCCTTTTTCTCATGGGTTGTTCAGGTAGAGGATTTTGACAATGAAATTGATGAACTAATTATTAAGCACAACAAAGAGAATGAGTTTCTTCTTATTCTCAAACAACTTCAAGCTAAATTGGAGACCCCTTCGAATATAGAGTCCTCACTTGTTCAGGGGAATGGAAACATTTCTAAACCTACATCTCTGAAACCTACCTCACAACCTGTGCTGGATATGAATGGGGGACTATTGATCTAGAATGCTGCTGGATCTGTTTCTCCCATCCCCAAATCCCCTAACACTGCTTTTACAAAAACCCTGCAATTGTGCATGGGGCTGTTCCTTATAGCAATCCTCCTTTTATCTTGGAAAAGAGGATGCACAATCCTACTTAACAACATCTGAAATTCTTCCATTCTCCTTTATTCCTACTTCCCTTGAGGAAAATTATGATGCACTCATCTGCGCTGAACACTCCCCTAAAAAGAATGATTAGTTAGGCACTATGACTTTCCGCCCCACTTCCATCACTCAGTCTGACACCTCACCGAAAAAAGGGGATCAAGTCTCTGTACAGAATGCTACACACATCCCCTTGTGACTTTCATATAGGTTTAAAACCTATAACACTTTCCACCCATAGTCTGGAGACTGATAGTACCCTGCTTCCCCTAATATCAAGGTCCAAGGTTGGAGATTCTACCTATTATATTGCTCCTTATTTAAACAATCTGGAGAAGACTTACATTCCTTGCAAGGATATCTCTCCCAAAAAACCAGAGAGAAAATTTCTAGAAATAAAAATAAAGGGTCTTAAACCCCTAAAAATAAATCTTAATGCATATTTTATTTTGTAACTTCCAGGGTATTGCAAACCCTAACACCCGTAATGTTTTAGAAATATTTATTAGTATTCATCTCCATAAAATCATTGTTGTTACTGAACCGAAAGTTAACTTTTCACTCAGATTTCTGCACCACTTTAATCTTGGTTTCTCTTTTTTGGGTGTCGGTAATAATGATAATGTTTTTGAAACCCTCTAGATTTTATATCACTCATCTCTTCAAAATTTGAAAATCTTGAGTGTTACAAATCAATCTTTGACATGTGACTATTTCATGGATCACACTCACATTTTCAATACATTGGTCTATGCTAAAAAAATTATCAATATAGAATATCCCTTTGGAATAAACTCTCCCATATTAACACCAAAATACAGGACCCCTGGAATTTGGTTGGGGACATAATGTCATTCCGTACCCCATAGAAAAGCTTGGTCACTCTTACTCCAACATCTCATTAAAGGAGTTTGAAGCCTCTATAGAATCCAACAATCTAATTGATGTGAATCTCACTGGTTCCAAATCCACTTGGTTTAGACATAATTAAAATATAGTTGTAGCTAGTAAACTTGATAGAGCTTCTACAAATGATGCAGCTCTTGATAAATGGGATTACATTTTGAGTATCTCTCTTCCTAAACATTCTTCAGACCACCATATTATTTTTGTCAGTATCCTTTAAAGCCATAAAAGCCCCTATCTTCCTTTTATGTTTAATTTTCCATGGTCCTCTAAACCTGATTTTTTTCTCTAATTAACAATTCCTGGGAAAACATGGGGAATCACAATGATCTCTTTGCTTGCACCACTAAATTAAATAATCTTAAACTTATTCTCAAAAATTGGTGTAAAACCAAATATGATTCAATTGATAAAGAATTCCAACACTTAGAAAAAGATCTTTATCTACTAAAAACAAATGTACCTCTAGACTCACTCCTGATATCCAAAATGAATTTAATATCGCTACTAAACAAATCTCTTTGATCAACTTCAAAGACTGTTTCAAAAGTAGATTTGTAATGCCAAATGGCTCAACAATTGAGATAGAAACACCATTTTCTACAACTCCAATCAAAGAGCTATAAAAGCTAACATAACCCTCTCTTATTTAAGGGGGGATGGAAACCTCATTGACTCAGATGAAGGTATTTCTAATCATATTGTTTCTTATTTCTGTAACACTTTCAATGGTCCTGATATCAACAATGATATTTTTCCTAATGTCATTCTGAACATAGTTACAATTAAGGATAACCGTTTACTTAACTATATTCCTGTTGATTTTGAAATCAAGGAAAATGTATTTGGTCTTAACCTGGATAGTTCCCCCGAGCCTGATGGATTTAATAATGGTTTTTATCAAAAACATTGGGATGTCATTCAAAATTATGTCTATGGTTTGGTTAGAACATTATTTGAAAAAGGCATTCTTCCTCATGGATTAAACACTCAGTTCATTACTCTTATTCTGAAAGTTGAAAATGACGGTGAAATCCATCTATTTAGACCCATTTCCCTTTTTAAATTCACTCTTTAAAGTCATTACTAAGATTATTGCTAATAGACTCTCTACCATTAGTAATCGAATTTTCACAAGGAATCAATTTGGTTTTTATCAAAGGAATATCCATACAGGATTGTATTTTTCTTACCTATAAATCCACCAATGTTTTGAATAGAAACTCTATAGTAGGGAATGTTGCAAAAAAACATGATATCACTAAAGCATTTGATACCATTGATTGGAACATTATCTTTAAAGTGCTTTCTATCTTTGGTTTTAATGAAATTTTTCTCAATAGAATTAAAACTATTTTCAACTCATCTCGTATTTCTATTCTGGTTAATGGTTCTCCTAAAGGTTACATTAATTGTAATAAGGGTGTCAGATAGGGTGACCATATTTCTGCCATCCTTCTCTCCAATCAGGAGGATTATCTGAGCAGATATTTTACTGTAGTCATTGACCAAGGAAAGATCAAACCGATTCAGGCCTCTAGGAATTTAAATTCCCTATATAATCTTCTTTATGCTGACGATATTGTTTTTTTAAAACATGTAGAAAATTTTTATTGATAAAAAAAGGGGGAGTTATACAAGTCTAAAGAAAAGAATTTTGCTGACATCCCGAGCATAATAATGGATTAATTCAGAAGGGAGGTCATCCATCCAATGTAAGTCATGAGCAATACCAAGGTTGGAAAGCACATCAGTGATCCTTTTGTCTTCACAGTAGGCGTGAGTGGTGATGAAGTTCATCCCAATGAGAGAATTCAAACAGTCAATCCAATAGGTAGTAATAGGCCAAGAACAGTAAATGGTATCATTCCAGATGGCCTGAATGATTGTAGTAGAGTCTCTCTCAATCCATATGTTGTTCCAACTGTGTAATCTGAAAAAGTTGATGGAATGGATGACACTCATCATCTCATCTTCCAATGAAATGGAGGAACCAGAAGAGAAATAGAAGCATCCAAGAATCTGGTCCAGGTGATTTCTGAAGATGGAACCACAACCCGTTGGACCTGGGTTTCCTTTGGAGCCTCCATCCACAATGACTTTAATCCTTCCCGAAGGGGGGTGGGAATCCAAAACACTTCAAGAGTAGAGTGGGGGTGAGGGTAGATCCCCTCCACCCCAACACGTCTAACGATCCCAAAGTCACAGACAGATTTTTTGTAGTGATCTTTTTGGATAGAGGACGCTTCCCGAATAGCCATGAGAATTATTGTTTTTACTATATTAATTTTAATCCTTTAGGGAGATAAGAAAAATATTAATTAATTTAAATATATTATTACACATTATAAAGATGTGTTAGGCCAACATGTCAGTTGGAATAAATCATCTATCTACTTTGGAAAAAGCTTTCCTCTTAATCGAAAATGTCATATCATTGATACTTTAGGGGTCAAAGAGGGTTCCCTCCCCTTTTCTTATCTTTGTGTCCCCATATTCTGGGGCCAACCTAAAGCTTTATTTTTCCATCACATTGTTGATCAAATTCATAGATAACATTCTTCTTGGAGGGGAAAAACTCTTTCAATGTCTGGAAGAGTCTATCTTGTCAAATCCACCATTTTATCTAAGATGGTTTATTTTGTGATGGTTTAAAAATGGCTTGAAGGTCTCAAAAAATGTTTGAATATTGCTATAAGGAAATTCTTTTGAAGTGTAATTACTCTTAAGAGGAAATTGGTCATTTTCCCCTGGTCTACGTGTTGTAAATGTATTGAGCAAGGAGGTATTGGCATTAAGAATCTTAAAACTTTTAATGAAGCTCTTCATGCCAGACTCATGTGGTCTCTTATAAATAACAAATCTCACTCAACGGGATTTCTTAGGAATCTCTTTATTGATATTCTCAAGGCTGTTAAGATTCATTATATGACTTCTTCTATTTGGCCTTCTATCAAATCTGCTTTTTCATCCATTTTAGCCAATTCCAAATGGATTGTCTATAAGGAATCTATTTTAAACTTTTTGTTGGACAACTAGACTAGATCCCCCCTAATATCGAGGATTCCCAATTATTTCACTCCTATCCCCACTAATTGCACCATTATGGACATGATCAATGTGAAAAGTCTTGACTTACCTGATTATATCAAAGAGGTGGTGGATAATTATTTCTTCACAATGAATGATGTTCTTCTAGTTTAGGAACCTTCTCAAAATGGTATGATTGATTCTAAGAGATACTAAAAATACTAATTTCTCAATTCTAATGAAAATATATTTTGGACAAACAACTTCCACAATGCTTGGATAAAACTATCTCGTTTCACTCTTTTTTGGAGAATAGTGCGCCAAAGAATTCACACAGATTGTTATCTTCAATCATATGGTTTTAATATTTTCTATAAATATAGATGTGTAATCAGCATCAAGAAGACATAAATCATATTTTTTTCTATGACACTAATACTTCTCTTTGGCATTACTTTTTTGACCTTCTTGAGTGCAGATGGCTTTTGGGCAATTTAATGTTTTCTTAACTTAAAAGGACGGTAGTGTTCCAGAGATCTCCACAGATTAGAAACTTATTTCTCATTGCTGTTGCAGAGCTCCTCCATGTCCTTTGGTATGGTATAAATGATTACATTTTTAACATTAATTCATTTAGATTAAATTCAAGTAAAAGGAGGATTTTTCATGCCATTAATGAGGCCGCTTTAATCCAAAGGAATCACTGCGACAACTCTGTCAGTGATCTTGAGACTCTTCGTCGTATTGGAGTTCAGGGAATATATCAAAAACCAAACTATACTATTGATGTTTTTTGGAAATCTCCTCCTCCTGGATAGATCAAAGTAAATTTTAAAAGATCCTCAAAGGTAAATTTAGGCCTTTCGGGATGTGGTGGTGTCTTTCGAGACAATATTGATCAGATATTAGGATTTTTCTATGCAAGTTGCAGCATTGCATTGACCTTAGAGGAAAAAATGATGGGTGTCATTAATGTCGTCTCTTTTTCCAAACAATTATACTAGAGTAACATTTGGATAGAATGTGACTCGACTTCCATTATGCAAGCCATCTGGGGTGGTGTTACTCAGCTTGTGTGGTCCCTCACCCCCATATGGATAGACTTCCTTCACTTTCTTAGAAGTCTCAATTTCATTGTTACACACAATTATTTTGAATCCAACAAGATCAATAATGGTATCTACAAAAAGGTAGTTCCTCATGATGTCATCTAGATGGATGACCTCCCTCCTGATCTACTTCCCTTTTTTATTAGAGATACCAAAAAACTACCTTATTTTCCTCTTATGTAATCTTGTTTTGTACTCTCTTTTGATTTAATAAATCTCAGTGTTCTGGTCTTTGACTAGTACAAAAACATTTAAAAAACATTGAACTCTGAGGATTTCCTTTTTTATTGTTTCTACATTCTTTTAAATTCCCACATAATACTTTTTATCATCTTTTATCCTTTCAAAAAGAGACGGTTGAGTAATAATTTCTGAAAGGATTGATGATGATCCCTTTTTTATGATTCCCATGTCCATATTCATCAATTCTAAGTACATTGTATCCTTTTCCACTTCCATAAATGATATAATTTTTGGGTCCTTCCTACTCAAGGAAACTTCCACCTTGTTCACCTTCCCATTGTTATAATGGACTGAGCAGTCTAGTCTTTCATCAGCTCTAACCTTCTTCGTTGGCGCATGTAAAAGACTTTCTGTGTTAATATATACTTGAGGCTTTTTTTATCTGTATATATTTCACACATCTACCCAAATAGGTAATGTCACAAAATTACCAAAGTGAATATTATTTTACCCTACTATAGATCTTGTGGTGGATAGTTTTTCTCATGAACAATAAATTTCCTTGAATCATAGGCGATGAAATTGTCATTTATCATCAACACGTATCCCATACCCTTCTTCGAACCATTACTGAATACCAAAAAAAGTACCCCACTTGTGGGAAATGTGAGCATGGGTGTAGTGATAATCATTCCCTTTAACTCCTTGAATCAATCTTAACATTCATCACTATAAGAAAAATTACTCCTTTCTAAGTTATCTTTGTAAGTGGGTTGGAAAATCGTGAGAAATTTCTCCCAAATCAGTGATAATATCCTTCTAACTCTAGGAAGATATGGATATCCATTACCAATATTATCCTTAGTCATCCCTTCAATTGTTTCTATCTTGAAGGGATCCACAAATATCCCATTTCTTCCGATGATATGACCTAGTAATGAGGCCTCCTACAAATATAACTCACACTTACTGTACTTTCCATAGATATTATCCTATCACAAGCTCTCTAGTACAGTGCTTAAATGTTCCTCATGCCCCTCCTTGGATTAGGAGTATATTAGAATATCATCTACAAAGACTACCACAAAAAAATTTGAGGACATATCTATAGAAAATATTCATCAAGTCCATGAAAATCGTTGGATAATTAGTTAGTTCAAAAGGAATTACTATGAATTTATAGTGCTCGTATCTTGTACGAAAATCAATCTTGGGGATATCGTCCTTCTTCACCCTTACTTATTATTATCCCTACCAAAAATAAAACTTGGAAAAGTACTATACTCCATGTAGATGATAAAACAATTCATAAATTCATGGAAGAGGATACTTGTTCTTTGTCATGATCTTTTTGAGCTCACGATAATCAATGAAAAGGCGCATTGACTTATCTTTCTTCATTATGAAGAGAACTGGTGCCCCCCATGGTGAAGCACATGGGCATATGAACCCTTTATCCAGATTCACATGTAGTTGTTTCTTCAACTCCCCAAGCTCAACAATATCCATTTGATACCGAGTCTTGGGTATTGGTAATTCCCCATGTATAAGATCAATTTGGAATTATACATCGATTCTAGAAGGAATACTGGGCAATTCCATGGGAAACACTTATCGAATTCCCTCACAATAGGCATTTCTTCAAGGATAGTTGCTTTGTAAGACTCAATCATCTGATAAAAATATTTTTTTCTCATAGGGAATTAATATCCACACATGAAATGATGGTGCAAAAGAAGATTCATCCTCTTCCTTTCACCAGTACAGAATCGGGGGTCGATTCTCCATGTGGAGTGTGATTTCCCTCTCACGGAAATTTATGATGGCTCTATATAATGAAAGCCAATTCTTTCCAATAATGGCAAAAAAATCCCACAAAAGGAGTATGATGAGTTTAATTGAGAATTTAAATCAACAAATTATGATAGGGTAGGAGTTATATTCAAGGGTTGCAATGATTTCCCCATTTTTCATTTTCACCAACATCTTTGCTTCCATGATTTGTGGTCTTCTTAGGACTGTTCTACTAAACATTCAGGATATAAAAGAATGCGTAGAACCAGAATCAAAAATTATGTTCTCTATTATTTAATGAATAACTAGAATACCTATCACCACTTCATTTTCGGGGTTCACTTTGGTGGTAATGATTGAAAAAGCTCTCCCTTACAGTGGTTGTTGGTTGCCTTCTAAAACCCTTGGCTTAGGACACTAGTTTGTAAAGTGCTCTGGTTCATTGTAGTTGAAGAAATGAACAATGCATTTAGGGTAGAACGAAGTGTTCCTACCTTTTTTGGAGGCCTTGGGATTTTCTTGTCGGCAGTTAATGTATAGATGCCCCTTCTATTCCACACAAAGGCATTTCCTTTTCCCATCCATGAAATTTTTGGGGTTCTTTTTCCCTTACCTTTGGAATTTGGGGTGTTGAATTTTATTAGAACCATTGGATAATATCCATTTCTACTTTGAGTGAACATCAGAAAATTTCCTCAATGCTCTCGAAGTCATGAATCTCTAGGTCATTCTGAAGGCTAGGTTTTAGCCCACCCAAGAAGCGGTAAACATTGCATTTTGGGGTAATAATAAAGACAGAGCCATACCGTACAATACTTGTGATGTTTTTCTCATATACACCAATGGATACATTGTCTTTTAGCTTGAGGTCAATGAATTCCATTTTCCATCATATGTCGGAGGGTGTGAGGAAGCTATTTGTCAAAAAAACAATTTATGGAAATCCTTTCATTTTAATGCCTCAATCTCCTCCTCAGAATTTTTATTTTTGATCAATGTCCACCATTTATCAATGTCACACTCCATATGATAAGTATCCATAAGTACCTTCTATTTTTCATACATGAAGGATGGAGAAGAGATTCTCAATGAAGTTGATCCATCATTCAGTGATTGATGGATCAGATGATCCATTAAAAGTAGGTGTCCTTTGTCTAATGAATCTCGTGATTGCAACTTTTTCTTTCTGGGGGGGTTGAAAATTCATCTTGACCAATGTTTCTATTCAAAATATTAGTTAACTAAGAGAGTATCCTGCAAAATCTTGTGATTCTCACTCCCACTGGATTGGGCATCACTTTATAATTGTCGTCACATTGATCTTCGCACTGGTTGTTAGCCTGAGTACACCTATTACCATCCATTTTCTAGAATAAAAGGAAATTTATGGGTAACACATAAAGGGGAATACAAAGATAAAAAGAGATGACTGATAAATTACTTTTATTTCCATGACATAGGAATTTATAAGCTTCAATATATGTTTTCTATGATCTACTTCCAAACATATATTCTTAGGGGATTTTTTTTATTCTCTTAACAAAGGTTCATACTAAACTTGTGAAGTTACCAAAGAATACCCCCCATGATTTTTTTAACAAAGAGTTTATCAAAGATTGTTTTCAAGCACCAGTTCCTTTTTGAGTATATCTCAAAGCGGTGTTTTGGGTTTTACCCCTAGATACATATGTTCTAGGTCCGCCTCTACCTACTCATATCCAGACAGGGATATATATTTTTGTAGAACCACTTACTCAATACTCACAATAATTTAGGGATGTTTTTATTATACTTATTCTTATCCCTAAGGCTTTCACTGGGGTTTTCTAATCCTAATACCAAAAATAACTAAACTTATCATCAGATGCCATCTATAACAACCTTGTAATTTATTTCACACATAAACATATTTTATTACATAAAAATATCACTTGATAGAACATAGAAGATTTAAAGTTATACTGTCTTTGGGGATTCATAACATTATATAACAACTTAAAACATTAAATACACATATTTATTGAAAATTATTTTAAATGACCCCACACATTCCTTCGTACTTAGAATTCAATGGGATAACCTGGGTACAAGAATAAGAAAAGGGTGATCTATAAAGCCCATCAAGGGAGTAAACAAGGTATAACATGAAGAATACATTACATGTTAATCAATAGTCATATCAATGGATCATAAGAGAAACATGAACATAAAGGCATGATATAGTATGATTATCATAACATTGAAATGTGGAAAGAATATTTAACAGGATATTAGCATGAGGCCAGGCTCATTGCACATGGAGCATGAGTAAACCCTCATTTCACTTGAATTAGCATGTGTAAACACTAATTGTATTTGATGTATCATGATACTAATCTCTACGCAATGCATTAGAGCGGTATCAGGGCACACCCTTCTTAATAATTTCATTTCACACATAAGTGTGCCACATCGATCATATAAAATATATTCATTTAAAATAATAATTTATTCCAAAATAAATGAATGTGGAATTCATATATGAAACTCTATAATAAAAAATTAAATCATTATAAAGATTAATATCATTGATAGAGAAATGGTCATGGTATTCACTACCCAATGACTTTGGTTTCAAAAATCGCGGTGCAATTTCTGCTGCATAATGACATGAAATAATAATCATAAAAATAGTTGACGACAATGAAAGGGGTGTATCATTATATTTACATTCAATGGAAATTAAGGGGGTCATATTGATACATGTACAAGCATTTTTAATGGAATTTAGATTCATGATACAAAATAATTGGTAGAATATAAATGAGAAGACGGAAATTCCTTACAAAACCGTGGCATGGTAATGGGTGTACATGGGAGAAATTAATGTGAGAGAAAGAGGAATCTCAAAATTAAAATATAAGGAGGGAAGTTTGAGGAAGGTGTGAAATAATACCCCAATATTTTTAATTGAAAACAAAATAGTATAACAACATAATGAAATTCGGACAAAAATGAGAAAGCATTAAAACCCTAAATAGGAAGTTTGATCCCAAAGAATTTAGAGGGACTTCAGAGAGGCTTCTTGGGAGCTTGGGGATCCTTCAGAGTAGTATAGATAGAGGAGGGCAGTGGTCGGTTGAGCTACAAAGGCTTTAAGTGAAGAGGAAGTAGGATCTATGGTGGTTATATATTCGAAAAGAGAGGGAATTCTTTATTATATAGATTTTGGACACCACACATTAAATTAATCAAAACCACAAACCAACGGATGGTTTTTGAAAACAAGGATTAGAAAACATAATTTTATAAGGCCAATGGCCAAACATCATAAAATATCTGGCTTGCTCATGTAGAGGTGATTTTCTATCAAGGAAATAATTTTAATAGTTAAATTGTTTTATACGTTTTGGAGGGTCCACTAGGGTACCATAAAATTATCAAAATAAATCTAAAATCACATTATTTTAAATCTGAAACAATTATTGGCCGAAAAACCCATTTATATTTTATATTACATCTCTATTGGGTTATTATGATTTCATAAAACACATTATATATTGAAACGGCATTTAATTTTTACCCTAAAATTTAACTATCTCAGCAAATTAAGAAACATTCACCGTTGGATAATTTCGACATCATAATTAAAAAAATAATATTCATTTTAACTAAATATTTCTATAAATATGTAAATTTTTACTTTTAAAATAAAAACCATCATTTATCAAAAGTTCATGGGTTTTGTCAAAAAAAATTTAAAACCTTAATAAAAATTACAATTGTATTCCTAAAAATAATATAATCATTTATATTTAATAAAAATAAATTTTTAATAATATTTTATTAAAATAATATTTAATTAAAAAATCCAGTACTTCTTCAAAATAGATTTCTCAATTTATTATTAACAAAAATACTATTTGTGCTTCCAAAACTACTTACATAGTAACAACAATAAAATGAATGTATTTTATATATAAAAAAATAATGCACATAATCATATTACTAGGTTATTGTTAAATAACCCTTTATAAGACTCATATAAGACCTAAGGGTAAGGTCTGTGATGGTGAAAGACTCTTGGGGTTGATATAATAACATCAATATGGTTGTAATCTCTATCAAATTTCACTTCTCCCATAGGTGGTTCTTTTCAAGATTGACATGTTGAAGCTAGGCCTGGGCTTGGTCAAGAGTGAATCCCAGTAACGCCACCTCTTTTTCGAGCTATGACAAATGGGATTCGTATGGAGAAATTATACTAGATGAGGCCATCATTTCCTTTATCTCAGTAAATTGGATTTATTAATGGCTTATATTTATACTAATCATGTGATTATTATTCAATAGTTATATTATAAATGGTAGAAATTATTAACAGTATTTTAAAATCCAAAAACATAATACCATGTAAGTGTACATGTTATATAACCATTTTAAATAATAAGGCATTTAATTAAATTTAGAGAAATTTTCATTAATGAATGTTTGGGATATTAAATACAAATAGGAAACATTAATTTTGTGCATAAATTTAATTTTCAAATTTTAAATATATAATGTATTCTATAAATGAGCAATTTTTTGTTTTTTTATTCAATTTTGTTTATAATAATAAATTCAATTTATATCAGGTTTGAAAGTCCTGAAAATATGTATTTTTAATTTAATGTGATAAATAATTTCAACAATATATCTATTTAATGTTTTACCTTATAAATAATAATTTATTCAATATTTTATCCCAATAATACCCACCACCCTCAAGTATAAATTTTCCCTCTCTCATCCCTTAGAAAATATCATCCCATTTAATTATAAAAGGAAAATCCATACTATTAAAATCCTTTGAATATTATGTATCTTCTAGTGTCATACAACCCCAAGAACCACGTTTTTACTCCCATTGCAAAAAAATAAGATTTAAAAAACAGGTAATCATATGATCCTATCTTTTAATTTTTTTCTCTTTCTTTTTTTGGACATCCAATATGTTTTATTTAGTATAACTCAATAAAAAAAATTCATTGAAATTTATATAAACTATTAAAATATTTTATCTCTATATTAATTCTATTAAATTATATATACTCTCACGCGATATCGTTATCCCTTTTAACATGTCCCATTAACAGTTAGTTTCATCCACCAATGAGGATTTTATCAATGATTTACTTTTCCGTACATTCATAGATGATTAGTGTATACTATATAATATATTAACAAATTAATGTAAATTTATTATATGCCTTTTATTTATTTTGATTAAATAAAAATAATAATGAAGTCAAACTGTGAAATAGATATGAAAATGGGATAACTAAAATAAACATGTCAATCATGTAAATATATCTTTAACAAAAAAATATCAATAAATAAATTTTAATTGCTGAAACAAATCATTAATTAAATAAATAAATACAATAAACTTCTAGATTAGTGTTTTAATAAATTTATTTTTATTATACAAGAGGCATAAACCCAAGGAAACAAAATAAGACCTAATTTAAGGTGAATCTTAACCCAACTCTTTCCCTTTGGTTTTTTCACCACATTATCTTTCATTTAAACACTATTATTATAAATTAATATTATTATTTATATACCCCATTTTTTATAGGGTTATATATAAGTATTATTACATTACAGACATGAAAAATAGTGCCCTGTAATGGTTTTTTATCAAAAACTTTTCTATACAAATCCTCTTCCATTATTCTTCTATTTACTATTCTTCCCTACCATAAATATGATCTATTAATTATTAATTATTAAATATTATAACCAAAAGAATTTTTTACATTCCTATTTTTTGAACTTCCTTGTATATTATTTTATTAAACATGTTGGCTACCAATATGTCTTTATAATTTTTAAAATGTAGCGTAAAATGTTATTTTTTATTATAAATAACCAATCACTTGTAGACCTTTTGAAAGATCAATATATATCAAAGTATTATTCTCTTCTATAGATTTCATTTTTTATTTTATATCCTCCCTCTAAAAAGATACATAACAATATGTCATTTAATATTTTTAGGATTTTAGATTAAACCCTACATTTAGAAAGATAGGTGTTTATGTACAAATATTACAACTAGTTACTTTTGATAATTACATATATAAATATAATACCTATATTTTCTTAATCTATGATTATTAAATTTTACAATCCTCATAAATAATTTCCTATTTAGATAAAAATATATTTGAGGTTGATTTCGCAATTAGGACTTTATTAGGTAAATATGTTAACATCAATTCATCAAAGATCTCATATCTTGATTCAATAACTATATTATAATTTAATAAATAATTATATTCTACAACCATGGTTCTATAGATTTCATTAGAAGTTAATAATTTCAGTTACCAAAAAATTCATAACATACTTGGGATATGCATCATGGAATTAACCATAAGCAATTATGTTATATTCTTTTTCTCTACTACACCTTGTAATTGAGGTGTATAGGGATTCCTAACATAATGTTTTCATACATGGGATTTAAATAATTTAATAATATAGTATTATACAATTCTTTCATTTTGAGTTATTCAATTTTAAACAACATTAGTTTTAAAATTCATTTTTATAGTTACAAAAACTATATATAACTTTAATTTTCACTATAAAACAATATTGACATGTAATAATATGGAACAGTCATAAATTAAAGTTTTAAAACATGAATCATTACCTATTATGGTCATATAATGAAGATAGATTAAACAAATTCATATAAATTATATCAAATTAACATTCCTTTAAATATTTTGAAATAGTTTCATAAATATTTTAGTTTTATTTCACATAACATCTTAATGATCATTTTTTATATTCTAGGTAATAATTGATTTTTGAAATATCATACACTTTACTATGGTTATGGTGTCATAAAAGTTTATTCTATATATATAAATATTCAAACAATTAATTTGAAATATCATTTTTATTTAATATGAGTGATACATATGATAATGAACCAATCTAACAAATATACCTCCCTCGGACAAAAAAATGTTTTCAACCACAAATACAAGATTAATACCATGTTTTTTCATTAATATTTGACTTCCAAGGAGAATTGGGAATATAAAATAAATCAATTTGACTATGTCTCTTTCTATAGGTAAACTCATGATCGACCACTTCCTTTATTTTTATGTTTACTGATTCTAATTTTACCATGTAGAGTGTGTTCCCATCACAAATTCAATCCATCCTCTTGAAGAGATATTTATTGTTTCACACAATACATAAATCATAGAATTTGATCCATCAATAATATTTACCGCCAATAATGTTTTCTTCAGACACCATACACTAAAATTTCACAATTAGAGTTTGGTTTAAATAATTATCCTTATAAAGAAAAAACACTCACCTAATGTGTATGTAAATTCTATAGAAGTAGAATTATGTTTTATTATTCTAAAATTGTATCTTATATTTTGAAGGATTGTTTTTAAATTTATTCCATTTTAGGAACATGAATGATCAGTCTCTTATCAACATGAGAACCTTGAATTTGTTATCTGTATAGTTATTCTTTTTTTCAAGATGTTTATTTTAATCATTATTTTATGTAGAGTTGAAAAAACTATTGTGGGAAATATATTCCTTTTTTATACTTTATATAGTGTTTATCATTATTCAATGAAGGGAGGTATTTACTATTATGGATTTGACTATGATAGAATCGTCTATGTTGATTTTTCTTCTTAAAATATTATAAGATTCACTAAATTTCATAAATTATATTTATAATATATCTATTATCTATAATATTTTGTGAAATGTAATTTATTACTAAGAATTTATTTCAAAACACATATTTTATGATGGCCCTTTTATATAAATCATCCCAAATATTTGTTACCATTGTAAGGTATTGATATATATTGAAGAAAAAATCGTCCAAAAAATAATGTATTTCCCTCAGTTTATTGGCTCATCAATCTCTATCTTTTTCTTTATGTGTCAAATTTATTGTAAATCATCTTAAAATGTGGTGATCTTCAGAGTCTAAAGAAAATACACCATATTGAGGGTTTCAAGTAGTATGTACATCATATTTTTTAACATCTTTTATTTCTCTAAATTTTTTTAAAACCTTAATTAGTTTATTGAATGTATTTTTATCCATTTTTTATGAATATACTTTTAATAATTTAGGGGATATTGGTGGGTATTATGGAATGGTCTTACATTGATGATAGTAGATGGATCTTGGTGAGGCATGTTATAATGTATCTATCCTTATGTGGGATCCCCAAACACACCAATATAGTCATACTATGGGTTGAAAATGATTTATATTTTCCATGTAATAGTGTATCATTACTCTAAAATATTACTTAATAGAGGTTAAATATTGAATAGGCTTTGAAATAGAGAGTTGTGGAATGAAATATTTTATTTCACACAAATAAAGTTTAAGATCCCATTCTTAATGGTTATATTTGTTGTTAATAAGGATGGTTTCTTTGATATGATTGATTATTTCAACATGTGTGGATGAATTTAATGTCTTATAAGGAGGGTATAATTCCATAAATATATAAATTATATATTTATATCCATATATAAATTTTATAGGAGTTTAATCTAGGAGGTTGTCATTCAGGAACATGAAATAGAAATATTTTAAGTTTCATGAAATATTAATTTTTCATTGATATTAAAGTTTGGAAAGAATATTTGGAATGTATATTTACTTGTAGACATAAAGTTGAACCATTATATTTACAATAATTTAATAATGTATTTGAACATATTTGGATGATGTTGTGGAAGTTAAAAAACATTCTTGGAGTTTGAGTTTTAAAATTATAATTTTCTATTATGTTTCCAAAGAACTGATATTTGGAAGATATATTTTCTATGATTAATTTTTCATTCATATAATAACATTTAATTCATCTATGTCATTCTTCTTGAGATAAAATTTTACTTAAGATAAAAAACATTATATAAATACGATGTCGTTATACTACACAAGTAAAAAACAATCATGGTGATAGTCGTCCAATTTTTAAGGATACACATCCATCCAAGAGAAGAATGAGGGAATTATAGTTTCATGAGATTGGGGATGTTCTTAGGTAACTCAAAAAAGAGTACATGTGGTGTGAAATGTATACCCAATCCTTTTTGGGGCCTAAATGATTTTTTCAAGAAACTTACAAAATTATCATGTATACTAATAAGTTTAATCATCATTTCTAATATGATATAGTCTAATGATTATTTCAAAATATTCACTTTCAAATATATTATTCCCTTTTTTTAAATGATTCCACGTGAATTTGGTATGTAGTGTCATCAAATTTGAAGAGTAGAGGTTCATGTCCATCTGTATTTCATATTTTCACACCGTAGAAGGAAATCTAAATGACTCCAATATTGATTCAATCACCAATAATGATCACATTCATTCACTCATTATATGAAATTATGATTAAATAGTATCATTTGGTTAACTATAATGGGGAACTTTTACTTATAGTATAGATTTGTTGTGGAATGATGATGGTCACACCATATATGGTCTATGATATCAAAGATATGTTATATTTTGTGGAGGATCATTACATGTATGAAATTTTGTTGTATATGACTTGCACATAGAATTTCACTATGTGTATGACTTAATGAGTGTATGACTATGAAATAATCATTTAATATGATGTTAATGAACTACTATATATAAGAAATTATATCACATGACTTCTTCATAAAAATTTCATTATGATAATATCATAATAATTTTAAACTCTAATAATATTCATTGTGATGAAACGTTTTTTGTATTCAAAGATGAAAATAATTATAAATTTTTATCATTATTTAATCCATAACATTATAGATAAATAGAGGAAGAAGACCTATAGATGTTATCTCCCAATAAATTATTTACACACTACAAAGAGTTGGACATGTTGCAATACCATTCCACAAATATTCCTCAAATTCATTAGGCTGAAGTGGATGATTTCAAAATCATTAGATTTTTTAAAATGTAAATTATAATATTCAAAAAAAAAAAGAAATGCCTAAAATACTATGTCTTCAAGAAGGTTATGAATATTTCTATAAATCATTTTTCAATGATTTTTAAATATATATTAAACCAATAGTATCTTTACTCAAAAAATATATAATAATCATGTGTCCAATTAATTTGTTTGTAATATGAAAACGTAGAATGAGAAATATATAATTTTACACAATTTATCCTTTCTTTCACAACCTATTATTTAAAAAAGGATACCCCAAGATAGGTATAAGAAAAAAGAAACCAACCTTATTAAAATATTAGAAACAATGGTGATTTGATAAAAATTTTGAAGCTGTTAAATAACAATTAATGTTTTCAAATAAAAATAATTAAATTGAGAAGAATATACTGATGATGTGGTATAAATCTAAACTTTTAATTAAGAATCTTGTAGAACGATTCTGGTTAAATATCATAGAGTCTAATTAGATAAAAACTCCATTCTACATATGTGATTTTTTACCCTTCATTAGAAATTAAAGAGCATTTTATTGGTTCATGGAATACCATTAAAGAACTAGTGGTTCTAGTGTAAATAATTCCATTGAAAAACAAGTGGTTCCAGTATAAAAAATTTCATATCAAGGAATTTTACATTTTCTTACTAAGAATTTTGTGGGACTTGAACTACACATGTGATCAATAAATAATAATAATGATAATTTAATCTATGTAATATAAAATAGTTAAACATTGTGATTTATTTATTATTAAATTGTGGATTAACATTTTAAACACCTTATGTGTTTTTTCTAATTTATTTTTGTATTACATGATAATGTGAGGGGTGATTATGCATCTGTTTTTCCACTCTGTTTAACTAGGGAACAATTGTATGTTTAAGAGGTGATAATTAAGATAAATTAAAACAAAATAAAATTTGGGTATGCTAATTCACGACCCCCCCCCCCCCCATATAAGGGTCCTTACATGATGTTATGGACTCTAAAAGTGGTATAATATCCCAGCTCTTTCTCTAATCGCATTATTTTTTTACAAGTTATTTTCATAATCTCTTTATACTGTGTGTATTTTTATAACATTTAGTTGTGAATTATTTAAATAAAATCAATATTTATCCTTATTAGAGTACACATAAATGTTTATACCAAGAGTATGAAAAAATATAAACAATAATGAGGGAAATAAAATGATAAAATCATTAAATACAAGAAGGTTCAATTACTACATGAATTTTATCAATGTTTCAACTATTAATAATATAATGGTTTTAGTTGAAATAATATTTAATAAGGAAGCCCAAACATGGATGAAACTAAGAAATATGAGTCTTCTAAATATATTGATGACATCTTTTTCCATATTAAAAGGTTTTTAAATGATTTTAACTTCAAATTAACCACATATATACATTATTTAATCAAGGATGATGAAAAAATATGAGAATAATTTTATTTATTTTATGAAATCTATTTATCTATATTATGTTTCCTTTTAAGATATAATTATACAAAAAAGGATGATGAAAAAATCTGAGAATCCTTGTGAAATTTAAAAGGTTGATATACAAATATATAAAATGATAGTTTCTTAATAAAATAAAAAATTATTGACATGAATGTCACAAAATATCAAGGTCATAGTTCTATAAATTCAAGACAACTTGAAATATAAAGAATAAAATCATGGTGTATTAGTCATTTCTGTTAATATTACTGTTTTGGGATTAAGGAATTATATTTTGGGGGGAAATCTATAAATGAGGTTTTTTTGACCTGAAGTTTAAAAAGAACATGTTGAAAAAATATAGAATTCGTAGAAAATGTTTAATCTAGTTATTAGGAATAAATTTTATTTACTAAAAATATTAATTATATTTTAAAATATATATTATCTCAGTGATGAATAGTGAGGGACTTTTACAACACATAACAATCCATATGATATCAAACGAGACCAAAACAAAAAAAATGTTAAGGTAATGATAGGAAAGTAGTCTTCCTTGGAAAAATTTCAAATGAATAAAGCTAGAAATATTATTCCAAAGTTGATTTCCAAAATGTATGATGATACATACTTGGGTAACATACCAATGATGTGTAGGTGTATTTCAATATCTAAAATTATTATTTGGTTCAATTATATAGGAAGGTTAAAAAAATGTATTCATACACACAAGTGATGTGTATATAAGAACATGGAGGTCAAAAATATAAAACAATATGATAAATTTAAGGGTGACACAAAGGGACTAATCTAGTAAAGTACACATGAACATAGCCATGTTGAATTTACAACAAGGGTTATTATTTACAAAAATATTGTAGGGTATTTTATCCATATTATTAGAAAAAGAAAAGTAAATTCAATAAATCACTTTTGAAATATTTTCCTACAGGGAAGGAAGTAATACCACATTAATAAAATGACTTTTAGGAGAGTTTTTCAATAAATAGTGAAGAGTTTCAGAAGATATATGTGGGATATGTAAAAAGGTTGAATATACTCTTAATAAATGATAAATAATGATATCATCTAAAAAGAATCCATGAACATTGTGAAGATTACATTAGTTGATGAATTTGATTTTATGGAGAATGAATAGAGTAACATAACATAAATAAATGCTACTTTTGAATAATTTTTTGATAACATAAGTAAATAATGAAATTAAAAATATTTTTGATACCATGAATAAGACTTTGAGGGCTGAAAGGAATGATGGAACATGTTGAGAAAACATTCTCAATATTTAGGTTCAAATTGAGAAACAATGAGTCATTCCTTATTTACATAATATTTTGTATTGTATTTTCATGATATTAATGTAGGTAATTTATGGTGTGTAATCTGACAAACCTAGTCTGAAAAAAATATAGGGGGATGGGATTGAATAATCATTCCATATTTTAAAATTTTATGTTGTTCATTTTTTGTGAATAATGAACATAGAAAATTTATAATACTATATTTTAAATAAATCCACCATAATTAAGATAATTAAAAGTGTCTCCTTAGTAATAATAAATTTGTACAAGGTCTTGATAATCCTTTATATACTATTAAAATAATAAAAGATTAATTTTTCAAAGTTCCTTGAATAGTGTCATTTAAATTGAATGGGTTCATATTCTCTCAACTTTTGTTGTGAAAATAATATTTGAACATTAAGAGATATGAATTAATATTATATATAACAGATAAATTGAAATATTAATGATGATTTAAGAATGATTTATTAATTTAAATTCAGTCAAATTATACATGAATGTTTTCACCGATTTTCGGATGTATGTCTATGAAATATGGTTAAAAGTTTCATTAGAGACCTTATAAATATTATTATCAATGACATTTTTTATCCTGAAAATTTTGAATATACATTAAATAGTACATACCTTAAGGATGATCCTAGAGTAAGTGTAATCAGAATGGTGTTTTTATTATAAAAATGAAAATAATTTTGATTGGGAATTTATATTTGATAATGAAACATGTTAATAACAATATTTTCACCAAGCTTCGTATGTATAAAATATCTTTATTAAGGGGTGTTGTTTTATTAGTAATCTATTATAAATGTCTAATTTTAGTCCATTTACTTGAACAAATATAATGGATTTTTTGAAATGATTTCTCTTTAGAATTCCATTATAACCCTATTTTTACAACTAAAAAAATGATAATTGACCAATGGTGTCACATGTATGATAATTTATTTATGAATTTAAATACCTTTGTTACTAAAAACTATTTTTTACAATGCGTTATCCCATGTATACATATAGATATTTATATAGATGATCACGACAATGAAAAATTAGGGATTCGATCCTTCTTCATATCGACTAAATTATAATCTAAAATTTGAAGTGAAGGAAATAGTTTAAATGCATGTGAGATCTTACCCCTACCATTGAAGGTTTTATCAATAAAGGGGGAATGAAAATACTATAATAAATAAATAAATTTTATTTTAAGATATTTCAAACAATAAAAAAAATTAAACTAAAGATCATGGGATTCATGGTTGTAATTTTTTAATAAAGATGGTTACCGTGGTATGAATAATGATATCAATATGTGTGGTAGAATATAATGGAGTAGAAATAGTTCAGAATTACCAAGCTAGAGGAGAAGTATATTTTTATCTATATATAAATTATATAAGAGTTTAATATTTATTTATGATGTATATTGTCATTAAAAATTAATTTTTTTAGGTTCTGGAGGTTTTCATTTTTCATTAAAATATAATTTTGAAATATAATTCTTGAAATAGAAATTTACAAGTGTATCAGAAGTTCCATTCATTTGTTTATCTTAGGAGGAGATCTTATTTGAACATATTTGAATGATATTTTTTATGTTTATAAAGTAATAAAAAAATTTAGTAAAATTAATTATAGATAGTTATCACATTTCAAAAACATTGATAGTTAGAAGAGAAATTCCATATGAGTTATTCATCATTCTTACTATTATGTAGTGTGTATGATTTAAGATGCATGGATTTAATAATTTCTTAAGATCCAAATAAAATTTCTAGCAACATGGCCATGATATCAACAATGTATTCATACCATTATAGAGATAGTCAGTAGAACAAAAATGAGACTCAGTCCGTCGAGTTCGTCTAGAGGAATGCATAATTATGTGATCATGGGTTGTTTCTTTGATACGATAAGATGAATAATGTGTGTGGTGACACAAGAACCTTCGTAACGTTTCAGTCTCGATGTATTTTATCAATTTTATTACAATGTTTTGTAGTTTACAATGTTGTTTCATATTATTTTCTATTATTATGCGGAAAAATCATTAACACACATATATTAGATTATATTATATGGTGTGAATTTTTTAAACAATGTCACAAACATTTATTATTTTTAATTTGGAACCTCAACTAATTGAGGTTTTATATCACTGAGTTTCATGTTATAACTTTATACAAGTGATGATCAATGGATCCAATACAATGTTAATCACCATAAGAGATCATATAAAATCATTCCACATATGTAATGATGATTGAGTAGTAATGATTGGAAAATTTTACTATGATAATTTGTTTTGTATCAAGTATTTTGGCTGGAATAATGGTGATCATGAGATAATGACTCTATAACTTACATGAGATCTTATACATCTTTAATGATCATGCTACAAAGGAATTTTCATCAGGCATACCTTTGGCATAATACTTCATTATATGTATGAATTCTGGAGCATGTGAATTTGAATGAAGGCATGTGTGTATCATTGATGATATGGTGAATGTATAAATTTTTTTCATATGACCTTTTTATATGACCTTTTTATATGACATTGAAGATGGCATACCTATAAGACCTTTTAAAACAATTTCAATCCTTTACTCCTTGATCTAGTTTTAAAAACACAATCATTTCATTTTGACCTTATTACTGATAAACAAAACATAATTTTATCCATTAAATAAAAATCTGACAAAAACATTGGATCACTTATATACCCACAGACCATGTAGTTTTGGAGTTTAAAAAAATTAAGAATAACCCTTACATAATAATACCAATTTTTTAAGTGAGTATTTCTCCCATTATTCTAATCATTTCTTATTTCACATTAATTTGTCAACATCTCCCATAAATTTCAACACACATGAAATCTTGTAAGACATAATTCATTTAAGATCAGTCTTGATAACCTACAGAAATGAAAAATTCAAGAAGGGTGATCTCAAACACTCTATAAGTGTAAACATGAACATTAACAATTGAATGTAATTAGTAAGAAAAAGATGAATATAAGGGTATGATGAAATAATAAAATTTTATAATCATAACGTAAGAGAAAAGATACCCATCAAAACATGGATCAAATATCATGTAAAATTTCATAATGATATAACAAAACAGAATATTTAAATAAGTCAAAAATCGAGGGAAATGTAAAAATAGTCCTTTAGAAAATGATCCATTGTAATTAATATGAAGAATAATAAAATGTGTTTCAATATGGGAAAATCATTATCATATCACTTATACAATGACTCATATGAATATAATACAATAATCAATAAATTCCAACAACCACATATGAGAAAAGTATAAATAGTTAAGTTTGTTTCTGTACCTAATATATTAGATGGTCATAACTAACGCACCAATCACATAATGTTAAAATTATCTTAATTATTTAGGTTTAATCTCTCTTACAACATTAATAAACAATTTCTAAGTAGAATTTCATCAAAAAAGGCATATATTCTTATAGTGTATAAAAAAGTCATATCTTGATTTACTCATGAAAAAGAAATTGGTTCCATCACAATCTCTTTGAAAGATAATTATAACCAATTAAAATAATCTCATTTAATCATATCATAATATCATATCAACAGTGGATCATATGAATATATATAGATTTTTAAATTCATTAATATAAATTTACAATAATGTTTATAATATTTCTTTGAAAATAATGGGAAATAATATTTTTATTTAATAACTTTAAAAATTAATATTTCAAAAAATATTGTGAAGATATTTTTCATTTTAAATAATATTGAAAATATATTATATGATATTAAATTAAAAAATTTAACAATTGAGGTAAAATACATTCATGTAGTAAATGTTCAAAATAAACATTCTTCAAAAAAATTTGTTAAGAGAGTTAAAAAGTGACTCATTCAAAAAAATTTAATAAATTTACCATTAAAACCTTCTAGAATACTTCAATGATCATTTAAATTAACTTTATAATATCATTTTTTTATAAAAATTCTTTCATGAAATAAGATAAAAAATATTGAGGAAGCTTTTGGTTAAAAGACATTAAAACCTTAAAAAATCATTTTAAATAAATTACATTTATGTTATTTTAAAACCAAAAATAATTTGAAAGAAATAAAATAAAGAGGAACATAAAGTATATTGATTATAAAGAGTTACAAGATATTATATTCCAATATTCATTATATACATCATATAAAATAATATAGTTGCCTCAATCAAAACAAGTCTCGACGAAGGATGTTTCAGATGAGAAACCCTTACAACTCGGTTAATTATTGAATCAAAAGTCCAGTGAATTACAGAACATAGAATGATTCTATAAAACCAATAATTTCAATTAAATTATATTTTAAAAATATTTAATCGTGTAGTAAGTACACTATATGAAATAAAACATTTTTAATAACAAGAATAATCTCTCAATGAATTGAAATTGAGACCATAACAACCCATGAAATATTTATAACAATTGAATCAATATATCAGGAAACCAAGAACATCAATAAAACATTAAATATCATCATAAATTATTCACTCATTATATAATATATATTAAAAATCTAGATATACACCATATAAAATAAAGTGGGTTCCTATTACATTAAATATCTCAAGGAATCAATATTGAGAGTTATAATCCTTACAAAGATCTTATCATTGATGATTTTTTAATGAATAATGTAGTTACGTGTAATAATTATAAAACTAAAAAAAATTAAATTAAAAAATAATACAATCATTTCTATTTATCACATAATCTTGAAATATCAAATTTAATAAAGTATAATTATAACCCAATGAATATAAATTGTGTTAAGAAACCCCATTCCACTTTGGTAACATATGAACCAAAACTCCTTTGATGAAATAACATGATATGAACTAAAAATATCAGGATGTAATAAGTATTTGTGATATAACATGTAAAATGGTATTATATTCACTATATAAATCAAATTAGTTTTATAACATTTAAAAATGCCTCAATAATGGTAAATAGGGATGAAATAATTTACTCCAAGTCATTGATCTCTTTGTATATTATTTAACTCCTGTATAATAAACTAATATTAATTATCTATTTTTCTATGAACCTTTTATAGGATTATTCTTATCATAACCTGGTGTTGTCAAGCCCTTATTTTGTGAAAATGTGGTGTTTGTAGTGTTCTTAGGGGTCACATGTCTTCTTTCCTGGGAGTTTTCCAAAACTTGGTTCCACCAAACGGTTCCATCGAAATAGTGGAACTGTGATGGTGGCACCATTATAGTCACCCCATTATGTTCTCACACCAAAATGGTTACACCACTTAGCATGTCTCACTGAATGGTGCCCCACCCTTTTCCAAACTTTTCTTAATTTTCCCATGATTTTCCAGTTCTTCCCCGATAATATATCTTTTGACATAAAGGTAATTTAGTAACCACTTCAAATACATTTAAATCTAGTAAAATATGTTTTAAACCCCCAAAAGTCAGGCAACCCTTCAGCTACCAAAAGGGGTGTCCTTTTTTCTCACTATCACACCCTTCCACGTGCTTTCCAACTTCTCCCCTTTTACGTGGGGTTTTTCTACAAAGATATATATTAACTCAAAGCCATTATCTCCACCATGTCGGAGGATAATTATTAAATAACAATTAATCCTAACGTGTAAAACTACCTAACCACAGGTTCAAGCCCTGAGTACTTGAAAATTGTCTCCCTAATTATAGGATATGTCCTTTTCATAAGCTGAGATCATCTCTTCATTTTTCCATACAGTTTCTTTATGTACGCCAGGAGACTTACTCCAAAGACAAATTGTGCACCCATGTTGGAGCACATCCCTCTCAACCTTTAAGCACTCGGGTTATCCATTCCTATAATTCATGCATCCTCATTTCTTGATGTGAGGATAAAAACATCGATCCTTGAACATCCTAATAGTGTTTTCCATTATCTCTCTTTAATTTGCATCATGTTGGGCTGGTATAATAATGTTTCCCTTGAGGCATAGATGAAAACATACATTAATTAAGATAATAAGAAGACTTTTAAATAATGAAGGGGTTTGGATGATGATTATGTTCCTCTATTCTTTTATCTTCATTTGTATATTGTGAATTGTATGGGCTGATGCCCACTAAAAATAGTGGTTGTTGGTGGGCCTTTCTTTTACACTAATGAAACATTGTTTTCTAAATTATATTGTGATTGATTTGTTGTAACATTGAAATTAGTTAATAATATAAACTTGGTTTATTAAATTCATTCCCAACGAATAATAATCCTTCTATGATAACCTCGGTTAACCAAATGGAAAGAAGGAACTTAATTAATATTGTGGTTAAATCTGAAAACTTCCTTTCTCTAGTGATATATGTGGTGGCTCTATTTAATGACATGAGGGTGACGTGGATTAGAATATAACCTCTAGTTGAATAGTTATTGGTTATTAAATCGGAGGCAGTGTCGATCCATTTTTTAGGGATTTGTTTGGTTCTATCACTTCGAGGGATCTCATAGATCCCATTTCTTGTTGTGACATTTTATGAAACCAGGTGTGAATGCTTAAATGTATTCTTGGATGATTTATATAATTTTTTGTCTTACCTTGTGAATATTCCGGTTATTTTTCTGGTAGTGAAGGAATATTTAAGTGGAATCACTTGAATATGATTATTGATAATGGGTACAATGGGGGATTGCTTTCCAGGAAAAGTTTCTGCTCTGGTTGTTGCTATTGTGTATTTGTGTATGTTGGGATTGTAACGAGAGTGGTTGTGTATGGGATGGTTGTCTATTTCAGAACCCTTAGGTTGGGTTGAGTGTTTGATTACCTATATATATAATTTTTAGTTCTTGTGTTTCTTATATGCACCCCATCAATTTTGAGCACTTCCTACCAAACACCCTAATTTCATGGGGGAGGGTGTCTCTTCCAACGTTCTTATGAGTGGCTGGTTATTAGCTCCTTTTTATCCCTCTCCCAAGGATCCCAAGACTCTTCTAGCAGGATGTGACAACCAGAGGTTCATTATAGACCATGACTCTCTGGTTAGGGTGTGTTGTGGTTGTTGACCTTGGTGTGTGTAGGCATGATTGCTTCCCAAGTGTCTTCAAAATGAGGCCCATGTGTCATTGGGAATGGCAGTGGTTAGTGTGGCCCATGTGTCTATGGGCGGGATGCGTGGTTGTGAAAGCCCATATGTTTTTTGTTGGGGCGGCAGTGGGACTGCAATAGAACATGTGGGGGACGTCTGATGCATAGGATGTCCTATGTAATAAGTGGGAAAGTGGTGCGGGGTACCTAAATATTAATGTTCTATTACTTTTACTTTTCCTGACTTGGGCTATTTAGGGAGTATGACTTGGTGAGGTTGGGTGGATAGTTTTCATTCTATGTGATTTGATTATCTCTATTTTTTTCATGGGGCATTAGAATTTTTCCCCACTTGTGTACGAGATATTTTGGTTTTACCTACTGAGTATACATTTATAATTTCCCTATATATATAAAACTTCTTTCAAGATTCCTGGAGGACTTTGAGGACCATTCCAGAACTTATTTATATAGGCTTTAGAAGTTTAATTTGCTGCTTTTCTTTCGTTTGGTCTTTTTTTCATAAAATTTTTCTCATACATTGTATCAGTTTATTTTGAACATGCATATGGGAATGGGGTTTTGGATTTACTTTTATATTCAGTTTTTTGAGTTATTTGGGATCTACCTACTTATCTCTCAATCTTATTAAATAAAAAGTGTAATGAATTCCATTTTTATGTGATATTATATACCATTGGATCTAGTCGCCACTCTGAGTCCTATTAAAGGCAGGACATAGGGGTTCATTATCTATCCTTCAACATAAATAAGGTAGGGTCTGGAAGTTTTCTGTCCTTTTCTTCATCTTGGTGAATGCGGGTCCTAAAAAACAAGTATCATAGGATATGTATGAGAAATTTTATGTATGTCGGGGTTAGTAACAGTGAGGATTTCATGGGATGATAGGACAATAATTTTACCCAATCATGGTGCGTGAAATAGGGTAGGTAAGACCAGCTAAGACATGGGATTTTAGGTCCCCCTATGCTCTGGTGCAACGAATCTGGCCCTACAGAATGACCAAGTGAGGATACACTGATTATAGGTTAGAGACCCTATGAAAGATACATGTATCACAATGACTTGTGTTCTTGTTTGTTCTGGGTGTTTTGGGAGTTTAAAAAGAATAATGAGTTTAAGAAAAAATTTAGAATAAACCTTCTACACTACTCGGGCTTAGGCATTCTTTATTGACCATGCAGTTATGTCACCGAGATGACATCCATGAGTAGTGTGGTAGATTGAGGCCTAGGAGGCTAATTTGGCTGATCAACGAAGGGCTGATCAAGAGGAGGGGGATGACCAGTTTCAGAAGACGCTTCATGCCTTTCAATGGAAGACCCTTGGAAAGTAAAAGGGCAGCATCTCGAACATGGATATAGAGATCTGTCTTGAGGTGCTGGTGATATCTTTCAACATGATCCAGACCCTAGATGAGTACTATGTTCCTCTCTATGTAATCCAAATGAGGGTAGCAGCACTTCAGTGGTGGATGCTCTTTCTTGTGGAGAATAAATAGGATGTGGTTTCATGGACTAAAAATTATTGGGACTTCTAGGAAGAATTACATTCTTCTACAATGAAGTCTAGGAGGGAGAAGGAGTTAATCTCCCTCTAGTATGGGAGTATATCCATAAGGGAGTGGAGGATCATGTTCAAGGATCTCCTTTATTTTTCTCCATACCTCTTATTGAATGAGGTGTTGTTGACAAGATTCTTAGAGGAGGAACTCCGACTTTCGCTTCAGTATGCTATAACTCCCTTCAATATACCAATGTACTTGGAGGTTCAGAAAAAGGTTGAGGTAGTGGAGAGGATTCACACACTGGGAGTTTTTTTTGCGAGAGGGAAATCCTGTTAGCATTAGGCCTTTCGCATCAGGGCCATCTAGGTTTCAGAAGATGGGGAGCAGTCCCAAGCAATTCCAGTTTCGATCTCCCGGTCCTCACACTTTCTCTAGAATCCTAGGACTGAGGTGATTTATCCGTGGTAGCCAAGGAAATCTTCGAAATCAATGCCTAGACTATGTATAGTACAGTGGATGTGATCAAGATTAGCTCCCACCAGAGCAGCAGCACTTCCAGCCAGACCTTTTTAGCAGAAGAAGTAGCAGAAGCAAGGGAATCGAGCTCCCACTCCACCGATGGATGATGGTGGTGGTGGAGGATGACATCATGGAACTCCCCTAGGACCTCGGCTAGGGAATGTTCAAGGAGGTGGTCAACAGCCTAGGTGTAGGGGATCTGGGCATGGGTAGTTGCATGCTGCAGAGGCTGTAGTTCCAGCGGGACTAGAGGTCTTTCAAGGTAAGATCATCTTGTTTAATAATCTTTCATGTTCCTTGTTTGATTTGGGAACTTCACACTCTTTTGTTGCAGCCAGTCTAGCACATTTCTTGGGCCTAGACATATATAGGCTCTCTATGCCCCTAGTGCTAAGTATGCGAGTTGGAGGTCAGACTAGCCTATTTGATGTTTGTCATGGATGGAGAATAATGTTAGGGCCACATGAGTCTAATAGGGATCTCCTTCGGCTATAAATGAAAACATAAAATGTCATCCTAGGCATTGAAGGGAATTTTTATGTACATTCTTTTATAGACTACTTCCAGAGAAGGGTTGTGTTTTTAGATATGAAAAGACAACGTGTATATTTCATTGGCGAGCGGGGTTTCTAGGAGGGCAGCTGGTGAGTGGAGCCCCTTCTATCCTTGCTAGCTGAGCTTTTAGTGGAGTCACAAACACGGAGATGTTGGAATTCCATGTGATCTCCATTGAGTTCCTGAACTCCTTCACTAGAGAGGTGGTGACTCTATGCCCTTAACATGATGTTGAGTTTGGGATAGACTTGCAACCTCGTGTCCATTGGATTTTCATGTCTCCCTATCATATGGTGCCTTCAGAGATGCAAATCCAGGTTTATTACTTGATGAAGAAGGTTTTATCCCTCTGAGCGTGTCACCATGGGGTTCTCTAGTCTTGTTCACCATGAAAGGAGATGGGGGTCTTAGACTGTGTGTAGACTATTGAAGACTAAATCAGGTGATGTTCAAAAATGTTTACCCCCATTCGAGGATCATAGACCTTTTTTACTGGTTTAAGGGAGAAGGTTGGTTCTCTAAGATCGACATGTGGTTGGGATATCACAAGTTGTGGCTGAAGGAGGATGAAATCTTGAAGACTTCTTTTAGGTGAATATATGGGCATTTTTGATTTTGTGGTCATGTCGTTCAGCAGTAGAAATGCACCAGTCATATTCATGGGACTCATGAACTCTATTTTCCACAAATATCTGTACTAGTTAATAGTCTTGTTTATTGACGACATCCTGATATACTCAAGATCATAGGAGGATCACATTGAGAATCTGAGGATACTTTTGCAAGTCCTCTGACACCACCAGCTCTACAGTATGCAGTTCAAGTGCATGTTTTGGACACAAGAGTTGCACCTCCATGGACACGTAGTGTCCCAGTAGAGAATATATGTGGACCCATCGAATTTTGAAACAATTGTTTATGTGGAAGCACCCAAGAACGTGGTCAAGGTTGGTAGTTTTCTTGGTCTCGTAGGTTAATACCGGAGGGTTTTTCCTAACTTTTATTGAGTTGTAGTGCCTTTGATATCCGTTACTACGAAAGACTAGGATTTCATTTTGACTGAATAGTGTCAAGAATCCTTTAGTTATCTAATGGGGAAACTAGTCAAAACCCCAGTATTAAGGTTTCTCTAGGAAGAGGTAGTGTTTGAGGTTTTATGTAATGCTTCTAGTCTAGGATTGGGGTGTGTGATGAAGCATCAATGAGGAGTGATCTCTTATAAGTCTAGGAATTTTCATCTTCATGAACATAACTATTCCACACATGACCTAGAGTTTACATCAATTGTGTTCGCACTAATGTTTTGGTGGAATTACCTTATCGGGGAATGCTTTGTGGTCTTCACAGATCACAAGAGCTTGAGGTATGTCTTCGTCCATCAAGACATGAAATTATCGCAATAGAGGTGGATGGAGTTTCATCTGGACTATAAAATTGAGATCTCTTATACCTTAGAAAATGAGGATGTTGTGGTAAATTCCTTGAGCAGGATGTTGGAGAAGAATGTGGTTCAAGAGTCAGCATATTCTTGGAATGAAATGGAGGACTTGGTTGTTTCACGTATGGGATTAAGAGTGGAGTATTGTAGAATATTTCTATTCCAAATAATGGTGCATCCTTCCTTGGTACAACAAGTGGAGGAGTCTCTGTGGGGGGAACATAGAGGCTGAAGTGATTCATGATCATTGTAGCGAGGGTAATGCTCCAAAAGGATGGTTAGAAGATGGTCAGAATTGGATTATTTTCCATGGGAAGTTTTTTTCCCCAGAGTTGATGTGTGAGGGAGTTCTAGGTGAGTTCTATAACTCCCCCTAGTGGTAGAACGGGGAGTTTCTAAGATGTATTGAGGCCTGAGGGAAAAGTTTTGGTGGCCCATGGTGAAAGGGGAAGTGGAAAAGTTTGTGGAATGGTGCCTAGTATGTTAGCAGGTGTAGTAGAAAACCATATACCATGAGGTTTATTGAATCCCTTTGATGTCCTGGAGTGTATGTGGGACAAAAGCACGATGGATTTTTTCGCGGGACTACCCAGGGATCAAGAGCGGTGTGATGTCATTGGGGTAGCGGTAAACCAACTGACGAAATCAGCTCACTTCCTAGCAATGAAGGAGTCGATTGTGGTGGATTACTTAGCACAAACCTATGTGATTGAGGTTTTGCGGTTTCATGGAGTTCTGAGGTACATAGCCTTAGATCGATATACATGGTTTACCTCATGAGTCAGGAAGGTATTGCAATGTTCATTTTGAACCCCGTTCTGCCTTAGCACTACTTTCCACCCCAAGACATATGGAAAAATAGATAGGACCATCCATACATTGGATGATATGTTATAGGCATGTGTTTTGGACTTCGGGGGATCATGGGTATTACACTTGCATCTGGTAGAGTTTTCCTACAAGAACATTTATCACTCTACCATTAGCATGTCTCCATTTCTAGCCTTGTATGGAAGGCTGTTTCGTTCGCTTTCCATTTGTAGCCTTGTATGGAAGGTTGTTTAGTTCGCTTGTGTGCTGGACTGAGGTTGGTCAATAAAGAGTTCTTGGCCCAAAGGTGGTACATATCATGATAAGGAAGGTTTATCTTGGGCATGAGAGGGTGAAGGGAGCTCCGGATTGGAAAAAGTCGTATTCTAATCATAGGAGGACACACTTGGAGTTTCAGGTTGGGGACCACGTGTTCTTAAAGATCTCCCCTCAGTGTATGCCATAGATTTTTGGAAAGGGGAGTAAGCTCTATCCCAGGTTTTTCAGACCATTCAAGGTGTTGTGGAGAGTCGCTGAAATTTCATATCATCTGGTGCTAACACCACCACAAAAGAGGGTCCACAGTGTCTTCCTTGTGTCTCAACTCTGTTAGTGTCTACATGATTGTTTGCATGTCCTCGACTAGGGAGATATGGATATCAAGGATGATACAACATTCATGGAGCGACCAGTGGGGATCGAGGATCATGAAGAGAATGTGCTTCAAGGATGAACTATTTCCATGGTTCATGTGTTGTGGAGGCATGGTGTCCTCAAGGAGAGTACCTGGGAACGAGGGGCACAGATCTGTGCCCAGTACCCAGATCTGTTTTGAGTTTTTTTTTGTTTGTTTTGTACTTGACTGTGATTTACTGCTTCACCTTGTTAATGATGATATGGGGTTTTTACTTTATATGGATGTGTGCTAAAAGTATAGACTATGAGGAGGGAAATACCTGCTCTCTAATCAAGATGTGTTAAGGTGGATTTGATTAAGCCCATGTGGGCGAGTCAGTGTCGCCCAAAGTGGATAGTATCTTGAAATGGGAAAAGAGACTCTGTAATCTGTGAGTGTGGACATTGTGACCATTATATATTTGTGTGGAATAAAGGGGGAGAAAAGTGGTAGAGTAACTGTAGTTTTTAATAGATAAATGAGGGATATGTGTTCCCAAATATCATAGTTTGTTCTGGAATTCATAAAACTCTTGGTTTGTATTTCCGTAAAAGGTATCTTATGAGGTGGTTTTTAAGACCCCAATATTTTCCCCAGGTCTACTCTTCAATTATCAGGGATGACAATGGTTTGAGAGGTATATGATGTAATAACCCGGTTTTCCCACACCCTTCCATTGAGAAAATCTAGTGTTTGTAGTGTTCTTAGGGGTCACATGGCTTATTTTCTGGGAGTTTTCATAAAACTCGGTTCTAACAAACAATTCCACAAAATAGTTACAAAAAAATGGTGGCACCGTTAGTGTGACTCCAAACATGGTGGAACTGATTACATTGTCCTATCTAACTGGTGGAAACATTATGGTGGGACCGTTATGGTGTCTCACCGAACGGTGTCCCACCCTTTGCCAAATTTTTCATAGTTTTCATGAGTTTTTCCAATACCAACCCAATAATGTATATTTTTATATAAAAGTGTTTTAATACCCTTTTCAAATCCATTTAAATGTAGTAAAATATGTTTTAAACCCCCAAGATTCAGGTAACCTATCTATTACCAAAACATGTGGCCTTTTTCCTCGATGCCACACCCTTCCCCTTGCTTTCCAACTTCACCCCTCTTATGTGGGTTTTTTCTCAGAATATATCTATTTACTCATAGTTGTTATCTCCATAATCTCTGAGAATAAATATTTAAGAAATATTAATCCTGGCATGTGAAACTGCCCTACCATGTGGTCAAGTTGTGGTCTGACTTCATGTACTTCAAAATCATCTCCCTAATTTTAGGATCTGGCCTTTTATTATGTCATTATCTTATCTTCCTTTTTCCTTCTGGTTTCTCTAAGTACATCTAGATACTTACTATGGAGATGAATTGTTCACCTATGCTAGAGATCATCCTAATCAGTCATGAAGACCTAGAGTTTTCATTTCATTCAGGTCATGCATCCTCAGTTCATTCCACGAGGTTAAAAACATGAATCATGGATTGTCCATGTAGGTTTTTCCTTCGTCTCTCTTTATAGTGTATCATGCGGGGCGGGTGTGATTATGTTTCACTTAGGATATAGATGAAACAAAAACTTAATGAAGATAATAAATGGACTTTTTAATAATGAAGGGGTTTGAATGATGATGATGTTTCTATGTTATTTTATCTTTGTTTAAATGTTTTTAATTTTATGGGATTATTATCCCTGAAAATAGTGTCTATTGGTGGTACTTTCTTGCGCACTAATGAACCTATGTTTTTTTGATAATCCTGTTATTGAATGGTTGTAACATTGATACTAGTTAATCATGTAAACATGGTTGATAAAATGGATACCCAATGAATAAAAATCCTTGTGTGATCACTCAGTTCAACCAAATAGAAAAAAGTAACATAATGAATAGCATGTTTAAATTTGAAAGAATCTTTGCTCTATTGATATGTGTATCGGCCTTGTTTGACTTCAAGTGGGGTGACATGGAAGGGAACAGAACCTCTAGATGAAGGGTTTTTGGTTTTTGAATCGGATTCCATGTGGATCTTGTAAGTTGGGGCTTGGTTTCATACCAGCACTTCAAGTGATCTCATAGATCCCTTTAATTGATGTGACTTTACAAGAGAACCAGGTGTGAATGCTTAAATGTATACTTGGTTGTTTTCCTCCATTTTTTTGATTTTTTTGTGGCTATGCCTATTAGTTTCCTGGTAGTGAAATAATATTTAAATGGAATCAGTTGAATATGGTAACAAGAATGTGAATAATGGGGTATTTTTTTCCATAAATGGGATGTTCTCTGATTGTGCAAGTTGTGTATTTGTGCATGTAGGGATAGTAACAAGAGTGGTTGTGTATGGTATGGTTGTCTACTTCGAAACCATTAGTGTAGGGTGAGTGTTTCATTACTTATATATAGAATTTTTAGTTCTTGTGTTTCTTTTACACACCACACCCATGTTGAGAACTTCATGTTGAACACCCCCATTTCATGGGGGAGTGTTTTTTTCAAACATTCCTATGAGTGGAACGTTATTATCTCCTTTATTCCCCCTCTCCCAAGTATCCCCAGACTCTTCAGGCAAGCTGTGATGGCATGAGGTTCATTGTGGACTAAGACTCTTCGGGCATGATGTGTTGTGGTGGTCGACCTAGGTGTGTACAGGCAGGATTGTTTCCCATGTTTCTTTGGGATGAGGCCCATGTGTCTTCGGGTATGGTAGGAATTATTCTATCCTAGGTGTCTGTGGGTGGGGATATGTGTGGTTTGGGTGTCCTATAAGTCTACGGATGAGATTCATGGTTGTGATATCCCATAAGGTTCTTGTTGGGGATGTAGTGGGACTGAATTGGAACCTGTGGGGGATGTTTGATGTGTAGTATATTCTATGTAACTAGTTGTAAATCAGTGTGGGGTACCCAAATATGGATGTGATTTAACTATTATTTTACCTGACTTTCATTATTTGGGATGTGTTCCTTGATGAGGATGGGTGGATAGTTTCCTTTATAGGCTCTTTGGTTATCTATATTTTTCTCAAGGGGCATTAGAATGACTCCCGACCTGTGGACGATAGATTTTGGTTTTCCCTACTAAGTATACATTTATACTCACCCTATGTATATATAAAACTACTTTCAGGTTTCTAGGAGGATATTGAGGACCGTGATGGAATTTATTATCTTGGGGTTTAGGAGTTTTAATTAATGCTTTTCTTTATTTTGGTATTTTTTTCATCAATGTTTTCTTGTACCTTGTAGTAGTTTATTTTGAACATGTTTATGGGAATGGGTTTTTGGATTTGCTTTTAATTTTATTTTTAGTAGTTTTTTAGGATTTCCATATTATCTCCTTATCTTATTAAATAAAATGGTTAATTCCTTCTATCTATATGTGTGATTCTATACACTTTGTGTTAGTCTCCACTCTAGGACCTATTGAAGGCGGGACTCAGGGGTTATTATCTCTCCTTTATCTTGAATAAGGAAGGGTCTGGCAGTTTTTTTCATTCCTCAACTTGGTGAAGGTGGTTCATGAAAATTCTATTATAGTTAAACCATTTAATTGATTTATTTCTATTATATATTTAATTACTTAATCAATTAAATCTATTAAATGTATTTTGGTGATGTTTGATTCATAATTGTAAAACGACTATAATATGTTGATTGTGGTCAAAATTGTAATTGTTACATAATATATAGAATAATAATCAAGTAATATTTATTAGATTCATACATTAATTAAGAATTTATAAATTTCCATGAACATTTTAAATGAAAAATGTATCACATTTCTTCATGGAGGTGTTAATCTACATGTTCGAACGAACGATGATATCATTTTATTACAGATGTTAGGATATAAAAATAGATGATATATTTTCATTCTAAAAGTAATTTTTTTATTAATATAATATATATACATTAACTCCATCTTTATAAATACCCATGAGAAGTGATGATGGTAAATGAAACACATCACTTCATGGAGTCAGTAATCCACACGTACAGATGAATGATATTTTAATTCTCTATTTGATGGATAAAGAGATGAAAATGCTTATACCTTATTCATAATAAAATATTATTGTAAAGTAGATAAAATTTTAATATATAATCATTGTTTAATAATATTTTAATTTGGTTTGAGAATAAGTAAAATGAAAACACACTGTTAAGACTTATGCCTCTTCTTTGGAAAACCTCATTTCGTTACACCTTAATCCTACTAGGTTTGTATTTTGATGAGAAAAGACCCTCTAGGTATTGGATATGAATATTTAGGAGATAATTGGATATGAAATTGAAATAATTGTGACCTCAATAGTTTTGAGGTATACCAGTGAGGATGTGTCCTTTAAAATCTGATGGTAAGGGAGAACCCATAGAATTACATAATGTATTAAATTTAGGCAAATTAATCTGCAAGGAAAAGTGGAACCAAATTTAAATTTTTAGAATATAGTAATATTATGAGTCAAAATAATCTCATAATATAAAATTAAAACATTTTTACATGATGTTTTTAAACTTATCTCAATGTTTCAACCCCCTATTAACCCTTTTGATGACTACCATGATATCAATATTTTTTACTCCTTAGAGGTCATTGAAGTCACTATACATGGTTAATTGATCCAGAAATGGACAATGGTATTTATATAATATACCATATCACATTAATTTTTCCAATAACAATATTTTTTTGAATTTTAAATCATTAAATAATATATCATTTAACATAATATACCATTATAGTCATTTTTATTACTATTCACAAATATTGACTTCAATGACATCAAGACAGTAAAAAAATTGAATATGGACTTTTAAAATATCCCTAATATTTTTTATTTATAAAATATTTACTGGGAAACTCTAAATCACCAAAAACATATTACTTTTAGTGTTTTTAATCATTTACTTTATTTTTCTACTTTTACAACATATATTATGTCAGTGTTTAACAAACATTTAAGGTATTTATTTAGTCATTAAAAATTAAACAAAATTAATATGATTTTAAAAATTGATATAAATTTTAAATAATCATTTATAAATGTGAATATCTAATTTTTATCTATATTAAAAATATTAAATCTTTTAAAACTAGTCGAGTGACATTTTATTTTTATCCATCATTTAAAATCATATTAAGGTGATTATGAATGGATGGTTGGAAAAAGTAAACAATTTTTGAAAAATTAATGGAAATGGTTATAAAAATTAAAAATTAAAAAATTTAATTCAATGATATATTTTTAGTCATTAAAACATTATGTTTTACATTCTGTACCCAATTTATCCTAACTAGGGTGAAATATATTTACTATTATTACTAATTATAATGACCAAAAAAGGGACCTATTTTTCAAAATTTAACCCCATGATTAAAAATATTTAATAAACCATTCAATATTTAATTTCATGGAGTGGAAAAAACTAATTTAAGAAGAAAACACAAAGCATATTGAAAAATAGTTTTTTTAAAATGCATTTTAAAAACCAAAAAATTAATTATAAAAAAATTAGGTAATATACTGGTTAATAAATCAGTAATTCTATTATTTATTATTAAAAAAGAGATATTCTCTTTTAATATCAAATTTTTCTTTCAAATTTTTTTATTTTATAAAAAGAGATGACATTTTTTTAAAAACCGTATTTTCATTAATCACAAAAATTAACATTTTCAGAAAAATATATGAATTTCACCTCATGATAATTTTGTGATGATAGTTTAAAAAATCATTAAATTATTACCAAATACCATTTCATTAAGTGTAAAAATTAATTATAATATTCTATCACAAAAATCCATAAAACGCTTTTTGAAGAAAACATATTTTTAAAGCATATAGGACTTTAGTGAAAATTAAGTGCTTCTTTTAGAAGAATAATTCAGTAAATATTTATTTTATTTGTAGTAGTATATATATATTCTAATTTTTTTAATTTTATTAAAACCATATAAATTAATGGATAGGTTATAATGTATATATTTAAATAATAATTTTTTGTTGTTCATTTAATATTAGTGTTTCATGTTTTTTTCTATCTAATATAGTTTCTTTTAAAATATCGGGGTGTCACATTTTCCCCTCTATAATAAATTTCTTCTTGTAAATTTTAACTTTCACTCAGTAATCATGGGTATATCATTTGAAAATATCAAGGTTGAAATATCACATCATAAATGGGTTAAAAGACTTCCTTTTGAAAATATGTAAAGGAAAATATAATGGTCATTTGTAATAACACATAAATATGTTCCTAAATAATAGAAGAATGGTGGTAAGTGGTTAAATGTAAAATAAAGAAACAATTAAGGTCTATTTATTAACTATGAGTGATCATGAAAATTGATCACAATTAAGTGAATGATAATAAGAACTTCAATAACCAAAAACAATATATTAATAAGGGGTTAATAAGATCATAACATAATCACAAATAAGGTTAATAAGATAAAAAATTAATTTCAGGATACCATTCCTCTAATAAAGGAATTAATTTCCCTCTTGACTAGTAACATAAGGAAATATTCATACATTAATTTTTTTAATCCATTAATGCAATTTTATCCCTTACCTGCATGTTTCAATCAGTTTCCACATTTATCTAAAATTTACTCCAAATGATGAATTTTTTTATTTAGTAACATAATCAATAAAATAAACCTCTTCTATTCTATGAGGAATATAATATTATTCAAATATATTCATAAGCTAATTAATAAAACCAATATGGATAGTACATGATTTGATAAAACCCAAAATTATTAAACCATTATTTTCATAAATATACATTAATCTACAAAATTCAATAGTGGAAATAAAGGTTCAACATGTGTCATTCCATAAATAAATAACCCTAGACCCTAATTAACATTAAAAACTCCTACATTAAAGAATGTTTTAACCTAAATGTTTGTCTCATACATTCCAAGATATATCCACAAAAATGTAATATAATTCTTTCTAAAAAATGCTTCATTTAAAACCCAAGGGTTACATATACCTCAACCAAATAAACCTTCTCCCGTAATATCATAAATCACATTACAATAGCATCACATAAAACGTAAAAAATGATTTTCTTCATTTGAACTTATTATCACCCTTAATCATATAGACTCGTGATGTTATCCCTAACTCTGAAGTTGAAATAACCTCAAATCAACCAAATCTCGAAATTTATCTAAACCATTTTTTGATACCAAATATTACAAACCAAACCAAAACTCTTGGATATGTTGCAAAAAAACATAATCTTAATTTTTTTGATATTATTACAATAAAATAACACAATTTTAGTTATACAAACCATAGAAATTCAAACATATATTGTAAACCACTTATATACCAATAGACCATTTAGGATTAGAGTTTTAGAGAATTAGAAAAAACTCTTACATGAAAATACTCATGACTTAAAGTCATATTTATTCCAAAATTTTTAATTTTATTATTTAAAATTATTTCTTGAAAATTTCCCACAAATTTAATTACACTTGAAAAAATTCTAGATATAATTCACTTAATATCAGTATTTATAACCATTAAAAATTCAAAACATAAGAAATGTGACTTCAAACACTCTGTGGATCAAAACATAGAATGTTATTATTGATCGTAAGATGAGAATAAAGTTACAATGACATAATGAAGGTTTAAAATAATAAAATAAAATAATTGATACCCAGAAATCCACAGAGGATAAATCACATGACATGTCATAAAGATTTAACATAAGAAAAGAGTCATATAATTCAATATTCATGAACCATGTGAAAATAATCCTTTAGTAAATTATCCATTATAACACATAGAAATAATTTATAAAACGTGATGGTATCCCAAAAAATAATTATCCAAGCACTCTTACAATCAATATTACATAGAGAATAATGAACCCCCATAAATTCTAATAATCACTTCGGAGAAACCTATAATGTTTTTTCTTTAACACTTTACCCAATGAATTGGGGGGGATAAATTGGACCCACCCATCAATTATAGTATAACATATTGTAACTAATTGAGTTCACTTTACAATACATATTTTATAAATAATATCCTTGTACCATATCATGAAACTAAACACACAAATACTGATATTTCATCAAAATAGTCATATATTGATTTACCCAAATAAAAGAAACAGGTATCCTTAAAATGAATTAAACAATATCATAAAATATTCAAGAAATTATATTAATGGTATCATAATATCATATACTAAATAAAGAATAGGTATAATTATTTGATTTGTAAATAATTAAAATAACTTTAAAATAACACTTAAAACACTTATTGGGAAACAAGGGAAAAATACCATTTTCTCTCTGTGCCTTTAAATACAAAAACAAATTCTCAAAATATTTTGAAAATATTTTTTATTTAAATAACCATGGAAATATATAAATAAAAATTTAATTAAAAAAATCACGATAGTGTGAAAATCTACTCTTGTCACAAACATTGAAAATAAACATTCATTTCAAACTTTTGAATTAGGATTCAGAAGTAACCCTTGTAGAAAATGTTAAGATATTTCCATTTAAAATATTTTAAAATAAGTTAAATGATAAGCAAAAATGTATTTTGGAAATAGTTTATTTTTAGAAAATAACATTCTATAAATGAGAAAAAAACATGGAATAATTGATTGATTAGATGCATTTAAAATCATTAAATAAATGTTTTTAAATGAAAACCCATTTATGGTCTTCAAAAATGAAAAAACCATTTGAAATAATATAAAGTATCATGAGTAGAAAAATACATGTGGTATTATTCCTAAAAATTCATTATTTAGACTATGTAAATGAATATAGTTTCATCAATCCAAGCATGTATCAAATAGGGATGGTTGCGATGAGAAACCCGTGAAACATCGGTAATGAATGAATCAAAAAATTATAATGAATTAAAGAACATATCATTATCCAATGAAACCCATAAGTTCAATGAAATAATAAGTGAAAATACATTCATGGGGATGTAAGTACATCATATAAAATAAAATATGGTGAATAAAATTAATTATGTCTTAAATAATTAAAATTAAGACCATGAAAACCCTAGCAAATTTTATAACTTTTAAATCAATGTATAATGAAATAAATAACATCAAATGAAAAATAAATATCCTGATAAAATACTTTTTCATAATATAATATATAAATATGTAGTATATTCACCTTATAAATGAAATCATATTAATATTACATGACATATCTCAAAAACAATATTAAGATGAATTATCTTTATTAGGATCCTATCATTAAAGTTAAAATTAATAAAATATGTGATTATGTGAAATAATTTTAAAAACCCAAAAAAATATTTAATATAAAATATTAAAATCATGGTCAATTCACATATAAAAATTTCATAACATAATCAATTAACTATATGTTTGACCTAATTAATTGTAATTGTGTTAATAAAACCCTTATCTATTTGGTAACATCTAAATCAAACACCATTGGGTGAAATAATATGAACTGAAAAAAAAATCATTTTGTATTAAGGATTCATGATATAATATGTATAATCTCATTATACATACCAAATAAATTAAATTAGGTGTATAACATTAAAGCATGACACATTACAGGAAACATTAGATGAAATTGCTTATGTTGAGTCTTAACTCGTCAAAGATGTTCATTAACTTATGTATAATAAAACAATATTAATTTTTCAATTTTTTAAGAAAAATTTTAAATGTTTTTCCCTTATAGGTAATCATTTTAATATACTTATTTTAATTTCATATTAAATTACATAATTGGTTAATTCCACATCATGTGTTTTGGGGACCATTGTTTCATAATTGTAAATTGACTTTGTTATGCTGACCATGGTACGAAATTTATATTTTTAGTGATATAAAAATAGTTTTCATTTTTATACCTTAAAAAATTATATTAATTCATGAATGGTGTAAATTAAACAGGAATAACATCTTTTGATGGAGGTATTAATTCACACATATAAATCAATGTCTTAATCACTTTAAAAAAGGATAGATGGGTGAGAAAATAAATGTTATATTAAATTCATAAAAATATAATTTTGTCATTAATGTCATATGTATACAATAAATAAATCATTGTAAAAATATGTGGTAGGAGGATATGTTGAGCAAAAAAAATCTCTACAAAGGGGTATTAATCCACACATACAGTTGAAAAACATTTTCATTCTAAATTTTATGGAAACGAATATGAAAAATGGTTTAAATATAGTAATAATAAAATATTTAAATATATATATATATATGATAAAAATATGTTATTTTATTATAATGGTTTATAGATATTCTAAGTATTTTCAGGAATATGTAAAATTAAAATTAAAAATTATCAGTCATACCTCTTCTATGGAATACCACCTTTAGATTGCATCTTAAACCTAATATAATGGAATTTTTATGATACTAGAGCTACTAAGTCTTGGAGAGGAATTTTTTGGATAGGATTTGGTAAGGATAGGTTGAAATATAGATCTCAAAAGTATATAAGATTATATTATAGGAAGATACCATTTATTTTTGATGGGAGAGGCACTCTTTGTATCAATTAAAGTAACAAATTAAAATAAATTAATGTTTTTATAAAAGGGAAAAAATATAAATATTCAGAACATTGTATGTGTATGAGTGAATATCCTAGAATAAAATAAAAATGGGACATTATTAGAAGTTTTTTACCCATTTCTATTAGTTGTAACTCCCCATTAACCTTTTTAATGATTACCATGATATCAATTTTTTACACTTTGGAAGTTAAGAAAGATACTACAATAGGAAAATTGACACAAAAATGGACAAATTTTGATATGTGAAACCATATCCCAATAACATCACTGAAAAAATTATATTCTTTAATTTTAAATCATCAAATCAAATATTATTTGACATAATATACCTATATAGTCATTTTTGAGACAATTCATATAGACTGATTTTATTCACATAAATAAAATAATGAAATTCAAACAAAAATTTTTAAACCATCCATAATGTGTTATATTTATCTAATAAATTAGTGTTAAACTATAATTCACCCAAATATAGTAATTTTATACTTTGAAATATCATTTACTTGATTTTATTATTGCTTGGACAAGTATTGTGATCTCATTACGTAAGAATTTAAGATAATTATTTCCCAACTAAAATTTAAAAATAAATTAACACGAGAAAAACATTATTCATATTTTAAATAAATATTTATGTCAAAAGATAAACTATTTTTTCCTTATGATGAAATATTAATGATATTAAAAAAAATTTCAAACTTTTGTTTTTATTGTTTATTTAAAATAATATTATAATCTTTGTCAAAAGAAACCAGTAAAAAACTTCCCCATTTTAGAGACATTGTTGGTAATGAAGAAACATTATCTAAAAATAAGAATGGATTGGTTATATAGATATTTTTAGGCATTATCACATTCTTTTTAGACTTAATTATCTCATTTACCATTATTGAGGAGACCAATATTTACTAAGATTACTATTCATAATGACCAAAAATGAAAAGAAAATTTTAATAAAAATTAATATATTGATTACAAAAATGAAAAAACAATTAATATTCATATTTAGGGAGTATAAAAATTCAATTTAAGATAATAATTAAAAATTAAATGAAAAATAACTTCAAAAGAATATGTTTCTAAGCCAATAAATTAATTGATACCAAAATAAATGAAAATGATGATGCCTACGTAAGTAATTAGATTATTTCTATATAATTTAGTGTTATTTTATTTCAAGATAAAATGGGACTTTTAAATTACATTATTTTTGAAAAAAAATTACTTTTTTACAAAAATACGCACTTTCCCTAATCACTGGAAAAAACATTTTTTTGAGAAAAACCCCAAAACCATTTTTAATACAATTTCAATATTGTGATTTCATAAATGACCTTGTTTTAATAAAATTTAATATCTTAAAGGGGTATAAATTAGTTATAATATTCGATCAAAAAATGTACTAAAAACCATTTGGGAAGAAAATTTATTTTCAAGGATAGAATGACTTTTTTGAAAATTGAGTGCTTATTTCCTAAGAATTAATAAAAAAATTGAATTATGTAAGAAAACTTTATATATATATTTCATAATTTAGTTACTTCTTTTCATTTTTTCTATTTTAATAGATATGTTACGGTGGTCAGGTTTAAAAAAATATTTTTTTGTTCATTTAATATTTGTGTTGTGTTTCGTATACACTATCAAACATAGTTCTCTTTTTAAATCATTGTATGTAACACATTCAGAGACGTAATACCTTTATCCCAGAAATTAGTTTATATTTGTTCAAAATATAAAATCAAGATAAATATTGATCATGATTCAATCGATGTTTGGAGATAAATGGAGGAAGATGATATATAAAGGCTTCACATACAAATAATTTCCATATAATAGAGAATTTAAAACATTTCAATCCATTGTTACAACACTATTAATATTGTTTATGATGATATGGATGGATTTCAAAGAAACATATTTTAAGGAGTATGAGTTGTGATTTATTACCAAATCTCATAAACAATATAATTTTAGGTCATCGAGAAGAATAAGATTAGTTTCTTAAGTAAGTTTTTAATGAGAGTTAAATATATATGAATATTAGAGTTTCTTTATTTGAAATATTATCATTTTAATTGAATATATATATCATTAAGAATAAGAATAAATTTATAATTCCACTTTAGTTATCCCTTTTTTTCATTATAAATTTTATGAAAAGGATAGCCTTTTACTGGTGAAATCATTAAGTAACAAACATCTTTTAAAGAATCAAACTACAAGTTATATTATAATTCTACTACATCTAATGAATGACAAATTATAGTATCAAATAAGTAGGAGGATACTGGTAGAAGATATAATTATTACCTATATGTTTTAATGAGTCTTTAGAGTAACCACGGAGATTAAAAATCATTGTGAATCTTTATAAAGGAAATTTTTAAACTACATGTGTGACTTATAATAATTATTTGGTTAATGAATACTTGCTCATTGAATTATGTATTAACCCTAAAGAACTAGTGTTATTGATATAATAAATCCATTTTTATATAGGTGGTTCCAGTATAAAAAATTTATTCAGGATGTAGATGATACTTCTCAAACCCTTACGTTGGACATAACATACACTTGTGATCACTATAAATTAATAGTAATAATAAAATTTTTATTTTCAATATGTGTCAAAAATGAAAGAAAGTATGTTCTCACATCATGTATGATAATGTGAGGGTTGATTTTTCATCAGTTGATACATTCCTATAAAAATGGTAATTGGTTCATTTGTAAGAGTGGTTAATTAAAATAAAGAAAAATATAATAATACTGGAGTTCATTTATTCACCCCCCAACTCAATTTCCATACAGGATGTACCAATATCTGAAAGTAGCATCGAAATTTATGTCTTCCTCTGATTGGATCAATTTTCTACCAATTTATTTACAGTATCTACGTGAATTTTATCTTTGAATAAAATTTTAGATTTCCTTTAATGAAAGAATAAATCTTTTTCTTTATTGATGCAGTCATAATAATTTATAAAAAAACAAGAAAAAACAAGAAAAATTGGCTAACAAATAAATTAATGAAAATAAAAAAACAATAAATATCTCTCACTAATTTAAGTTGATCAATGTGGTATATATGAATCCCCAATATAAGTTGATAGTGATCCATTTATATAGGTAATCTCAATATTTTATAAATATTATAAATTTTACTCTATCAAAATATTTCAATACTTCTACTCAAAAATATAATTAAATGTAAAGAAAATTCCTTTTGAATTAATATATTATATACATTGAGTTGTTAATGAATATATTGATGAAAAAGCATAACATGGAGATGAAATTCAATAAATATATTATGCACTAGAAATGAAATTATATAATTACAACACTTTCATAGACCTTGATCATTCCAAACATCAATCATTGTTACATTGTAACGAATAGACTTCCATTATTAGAGTAAAATTCAAATGGAATTTTTGAGAAAAATTTAGTGACAAAAAAATTTCTTGAATAATTTATCCATGCATTGAAAGTATTACACAAAACCTATGTTGTTCTTAAATATTCCCAATTAGAGGTAAAATCTTTAAAATTAATAGGTATCAATAACTCAACTAAAATCAATAAATAGCTATAAATAGTATATTTAGAATGCAATGTGAGATTGTAAAGTAAAGAATATATTATTTTAGGATTAAAAATATATACTATAATTTTTGTGTCTTTATCTTGGAAAAAAACTGAGAGATCAGAAATACACACTTACAAAAACTTTCTGAACTATTAAGAAAAGGGATGCCACCACATAGGTTTCTTTTCAAATTTATGACTTCAATATGAAGTATTATAGGTGACCAAATACCCTAAAGTCATCTACTGATTATTTTTTATCATTATCTTAGAAAACAGTAATATCTATCTCAAAATATATTGATTGCAATAAATATTGTAATCAATATATTTGAGGTTTAATATAATAACCTAACAAAAATGGATGTGTAAAAATGATAGAAACATATCTACCATGTCTAGGGTGGATTAAATAATGTATTAAAATTTTTTTTCCAAAGATAATTCCTAATATTTTATAAGAAGGTACAAATATATCAGGCTTATAGTTTTGGAAATATTAGGTATCATTCAATCCAAAGAATAAAAATATGTTCTTTTTATCATTGTTGATAGTGTTGTAGTTTTTGAAATAGGGAATAAATTGTTATAATAAACATTAAATTTATAATTCCTAAATAATTCCATAATTTATGGTGATCCAACCAAAATAAAGAAATAAAACTATTATGAAAACAAAAAATTCATTGAAAGGGGGTAATTTTTTCAAAAAGAAAATATTTGACTGGTTGAAAAGATTCAATGAATTTTGAAACATATGTGGTTATAATGATGATGAGTGTCAGTATGATTCAACATAATATAGATTATATTAAAATATAAATATAATACCATCATAGAAAATAAATCATGTAAATATAGGATAGGTGCACTCCTCAGAAATATTTCATGATAATAAAACTAGAAAAACTATTCCCTATAAGATTTCAAAAAATAATGATGATACATATTTGGGTTAAAAACATGAGAATTACACAAGGAGTTATATATCTAAAAGTATTAATTTAATATATTATGGAAGAAGGGGTCAAACCACATATTCATAAAAATCAATGAATGTATTTTAAAATATAGGTCATCAAAAAAAAGTGAAGATCAATTCAAAAGGGACACAAAAGGGATATATTTGGTATAATAAATAAAAAAACCCATTTAAAAATTCAATAATTGGTTTGTATAAATGTAAAGAGTTAATCTTAATTTTTTTATATAATTTGGAAAAGGTATGTAAATTTTAATATGCACAACTAAAATATAGTCATAGAGGGAAAGAAATAATTCCATTTAAATAAATTAAATTTTACAAGATATTTTAAAATAAACATAATAAATGAGTTTCATATGATATTTCTAGTTGATGAAAAATGGCTATTCATATTGATAAAGAAGGATTAATATTGTTTCCAAGATAATAAGAATTTATAAAAGTAATCAATATTACAATATCTAATGTTTTTAATTTTATGTATAAAGAAAATAGGTGTAACACACAGAAATAAATGGTTCCTATAACAAAAATTTGTACAGCCCAATGTTAAAATAGATCTAAAAATAGATGTGATGGCATGAAGAAGACTATCAAGTATATAAACAAAGAACTATCTAGGTTTATAAAACTCTCTTAGTATTTGTTTTAACATTTATAAACATAGAATTATACCTCATTCCATTAATACCATGAATTCTATTGATTATTTTTTAGGTTAGATAACTAAAAATATACAATAATTAAAAAATAGATAGAAAAAACAGTGGTAAAATAAATAATAATCCTTATTTTTTCAATAATTTTTTTCCTATTTTTGTTGCACTCTCAACATAGAAAATATAAAATCACACATTTTAATGAAATCCAACGAGTCAACGATAATTCTGAGAGCCTCCTTTATAGGATTAAAAGTATATGAGGTATTCATTAGCTATCAAAAATATTAAAATCATGAAAATTAAAATTTTCAATAGTTATCTAAAAATTATCATAAAAAAATTATAGGTCCATATTCTCCCAACCTATTTTATAAAAATTAAATTCTAAAATTTTGGGTGGGGAATAAATTTTATGGACAATTGTAAAATATAAGTATTGATGAAGTTTCGTGGTGTAATTATAGTTTAGAATCCTAAGAGGTTATATTTTAATGTTCTACCCTATGTGTTGATGTAATTAAAAAGCATCATGATTAAATATACCATGATAATCCTTTTAACAATTAGAAGCAAAAACATGTTTTATCGTAAAAAATTTGAGCATTCATTAAAGAGTGAATCTCCTTATGTTGTCCTCATAAAGGAGTTATGAAAATGATGTTTTGATTATAGTGATCTATAAATTAATGATATTCATCTTAAATTATAGAATGAGTTTTGCATAGCATACTTTTTTACCATTTTTATTGTTCATATAAAAGCACTATATTAAGGGGGAGTGTTGTTTTCTTAGTAATATAAAAGAAAGGGGATGTTTTATTCCTTATAATTGAATAATTATAATAGATTTATTAAAATGTGTATGGTACAGTATCTTTAGAAATCCATTTGTATGGGAACTAAATGAAAGTTAAAGAACAATTTCACATGTATGATAATTAATGAACATATTTTAATACATTGGATACTCACTCTTATTTTATAAACTAGGTTACCCACACTGACATAGAGTTGTTTAACAATAGGCTCATAGTTAGGAAAACACATGGTTCTAATACTTCTTCCAATTTTTTTCAATATAAATTGAATATAATAAGTTAAAGTACAGATTTTTTAAAGTAACTTTCTTAACTACCAATACCTATTCATTTAAATCAACATGAGGAATGAAAAGGCCAACATATACAAACATTTAATTACATGTATTAGATGATACTAGAAACAAAAACAATGGAGGAGATTGAAGAACCAATTCTTTGATGTTTTATTTATTATCAATATCAATTATTTACTTGTTAAGAATGAGGATTTCAATATGTGTGGAAGATTAGAATGGCTTGGAAGGAGTTTAGTGTTTACAATATATATAGGATGTATATTTTCATCCAAATATGAATAATATGAGGGTCTAATATAGATTAATGAAATTGAGGAGCTTCAACAAGGAATTGTTTGATGTTTTTCAAAGGACCATTTTCTATTCAAACACATCATGGAAAATGGTTATTTAAAAGGTGGATTTTCAAGTACATTTTAAATTAACTCCTTGTGTTTACAATCATATAAAATCTTTTTATAATATTTTTTGATGATGTCAGTGAAGTTTAAAAAATGAATATAAAATTTAAGGAGTGTAAATTATTATATTATATCACATTTTCCAATGGTTTACATTTGGTAGAGAAACTATTTAAAATTACTTCAACATTTATTTAATATTACATAGTCTTTAGGAGTCTTAATTCATGGACTTATTATTTTAGTAAGAGCTAAGGACATGCCCCGATAATAAGCGAGAATATCACACTAGAAACCAGACGAAGACACGAATGGTCATCTGAGTTTGATAAAAACTAAACCAAATAAGATCAATAAGTGCAATTCATAGTATAATAGGAAAAAGGAAGTTCTTGTGTAAGATAAAAAAGAGAATGTGTGCGGTGGAATGTGACTCACCAGACCTTTTGGGGCCAAATATATTTTATCAAGTGTCTTAGAGAGCACTCAATAATATTATATAGTTGTATCCCAGATTCCTCTATAAAGTTTGATGAGTGGTATTTCCCATTATTCAATTTTTAATATATTCTACATACGTTTTTAAATGATGTTATTTTCATTTTTATCTGTTATCTTTAACCATAAAGAGTTGAGGGTTCAGGATATCTGAGTTCTATTCTATAATTTCATATAATAGAATCTCAATTACACCAATATAGAGTCAATCACAATACGATATCAAATAGAGATATTCTACATTTATAAAATTGATTAATCAGTTTTATTGGGTTAATGATAACAATAATATTCTACAAATAGAATGGAGTTCATATAGAAGAATGTTGAAAACATCATAGAGATTCAGTGATTGAAATTAGAAGTTATATAATTTTAAGAAGCAGTACATAGTTTTATTATTATCATGCATGACTCCTGTGTAATGCTTAAATATAAATATGAGTTTAGGATTACATAAATTTGAAATAAGTCCCATGTATGACATTGAGGATCTGGTGCATGTATGAATTTTCATCGTGTTACTTTTTTCATAAGAATTTACAGATGGAAATTTCATAATAATTTTAAATTATTTCAATATTTATTCTATAGTGGATTTACTATGAATATAATATTTAAAATCATAATGATTTATGATAATGACCCATTCCATTTTTTAGATATTAATGAAGGAAGAATGTCTTTGAAGGATTCAAACTAAAACAAAGTTCCAGACCACAAAGAGTTTGGCATGGAACAATACCATGTCCTGAACATTATGCATATTACTTATATTAGAATGGATGGTCTTTAAAAAACCAATATTTTTTATGGAATATGAATTATAATATATTAAAAATCACATGAATAATAAGTCTCTGAGTCTTTAATAAGTCTACGTTTAATTTCTTAACTCTATTTTGAATGAGTTTAAATATGTAATAATATTAGTGTTTCCTTATTCATTAAAGGAGATAATATTCATATATGAAGTTAATTTATGTGTGTGTGTGTGTGGAGAATAATAAGAATGAATTTAGATTTTAACTCTGTTTTTCTATTTCTATATAACCATTGTGTAAATAAAAGTAGTGCCTTCGACCAATGAAACCAAGTATAATCAGATGCCTATCAAAGAAGAAAAATTTGAGAGATCTAATATTGTTGTTGTTTCTATAAAATAAAAATAATTATATTGAAGAATATTAAGGGGGGTAGAGAAGATGATATAGATGATGTGGTTATCTATACACTTTTCATTGAAAATATTGAAGAAACACTCTGATTAAATTTCTTAGTGAGTCTGAGTAGAGAACAAGTATAGATTTCATTTATATTTAATAGTCATTATTTATAAATTTGATACCTAATTATTGGTTAACATAGGAACCTTAAATCACTTTTGTTACCAATATAAATAATTTCATTGAATATCTAGTTGTGTTATTATAAAAAATGTTGAATATAAGAATTACATGATTCTTTCCCACATTTTATGTTCATGTAGAACTATACTAATGATCACTACATATTTATTGTGATAATAATAAACTTATTCTAGAAAAAATGAAATAGGGAAAGTATTAGGTTCTCACATCATGGTTGAACCCTATAAATTTTTTTCTAATTTATATATTGGATGATAAAGTAATCATTGAAGGAGCATTAATTGATCTATTCTTGTTAATTGGGAAGTGGTTTGATTGTAAGAGGGATTAATTAAAAAAAATAAGAACACAGTAAACGTTGGGTATAGAGTCTCACCCTACCCCCTCCCCATTGTCCCTATATGAACCCCTAGACTCTATAAAAGTTGACATGATTATTTTGGTAGACTATAGTGGAGTCCCATTTGGGATTTAATGAATCGATTTTTTTTCAAGGAAATCACTTTTCTATAGGAATGAAAATGCCAATTTGAATATTTTATCCTAGAACTCTTAATTGGTTATATAACAATTCTAGACGTAAATGACTTATCAATATTTAATATTTTCATTATAGTAACACTTAATCAAAAAAAGTGGTTCAGATCACAACCACACAATTATTATAAGTGTATACTAAATCAGACATAATCAGATAAATGGTCCATATCAACCCATTATGTGAACTAGGTTATCCCACCAGATGTTCACATTTTGGTCTAGTCCTGAACTATTATGTACCAAATGCTCTATCAGAAAAATAAAGGCACATCACACAAATGTAGTGAGTGATGTCAATAATCTCCCATCACAATACTAATTTCCATGATAGCATGTGTGAGTGCATGTTCATAGAAGGTGCATTTCATCATCCAAAAAATCATTTTCTCTCATTTTATGATTTTATTAATTTTAAAAAACCCCAACTTATAATGTGTACCCCACATTTCCCCACTTTTCAACATGGGTTTCAAAACTAGTCTCCCCCTTTAAATAATAAATACTATAAATCATAATAAATTAAAACTCCAGAAATCCTCTATAATTTTAAAATATTAATTTCCATTTTGGTTTTGAAGATAAAGCATCATTATCCGTTAGAAAATAATTTGATAAAAATGGTATCACTCAATATAAACCTTAATATATTATAGGGAAACCATTTTTAAATAGAGAAATAGATAGAGTCCGCCTTTAAAATGTAGATCGTTTTATTAGTTGGATTCATCTAATACAATGTTTTTTTAAATTCATTTGTTATTAAGTTACTATTATATAACATTATTGTTATATGAAACTTATCCATTCATTAATATTGGATAGCCAATCTCATAAATTCTTTAGATGTTCCTTACTCCAATTGTTATATAAGTTAAACAAAAACTATTATCATGTTTTTTAACTTTTCTTATATCCTTGGTTTTTTTAGTGTTTCAATCTCACCCTCCTTTTCTCAATGAAACCAAAAACCACTCATCTAGGATATATCATGCATGTGGTGTTTCCTTTACACTTATGATAGAAGTTTATATAATAGTCATAGATATTAGAACTTATCACATGTTAAGTTAAGGTTCATTCATTAATAAAATAAAAACAATTACATTAAACCCATTCTATAAGAAGATATCTACAAAAATTGTATTGAACGTAAATATTTCAATGGATCAACTATATTATGGATTGATCTAAAAAATTTAACATAAATGATTACATTGTCAATAAACAACATCACATATTATGTATAAGACTAATGTGTCTTTATTTTATATTATATGTATTGTAATATAAGTTTTTATCATTCATTAAGAATCATAACATATACCATCTTGAGATATTCAAATAGGGAACAATGATAGATCAGATAAGACAGATCTAATCAATTTTTAATTTTCCCAATAGCTTTTAAAGAAATAAACTTATAATCCATTGCGGATTCTTTTATTTAAGTGTATTTTATTTATATTCAATAGATTTGTCCACATCTAACTCTAAAGGTTGTGTAACACTTATAAGAGTGATACCTCAGATTATTAACCCAACCTATATCATAAAAACCTTCCACACCATTAGGTTTCCAGTATTGAATATATAGTAATCCATAGTACCCATTAAATATTTATATACTCATTTTATTATATATCAATATTCATAACATGTATTAATTTTATATATTCTTACATTTGTAATTGTATATGAAATATTAGATCTTTTACTAGTCATAGAATCAATGAGGCGCATAATAACGCCTATATATTCTATTTGAGCATATTCCAAATAATAATTTGGTAACATCCTACTCCCAGAAGCATATTGGATAGAAACTGATAAATAATAAAATTGTTAACACCTCTATAATACCTTTTTAATCTAAATAAATTGAGAATGTAAAATATAATTCTGTGTACTAAAAATTTTAATTACTAATATATCATTTTCTTCCACAAATTATTTCATATCTGAATTTCTAGATAAATTAAACATATCCACTTTTACATGATTCAAATTAGTTCTTAAAATTATCATGATATCAACATTTAAAAAAACAAATAAACCATGATTTTTATAGAACCAATTATGAATACAAGAATTAAAATAGTTAAATAAAAGTTAATTTGTTAAAAAAACTTCATTAAATGTAACATGCCATTATTTAATGGATTGTTTTAAACTATATAAGGATTCTACCAATTTAAAAACCAACTTATCTTTTCCAAATATTATAAATTATTTGGATTATTATATATTAATTTTTTCCTTTATTTATCCATATAAAAATGTTTTATAAAATCCATAAAAATGATACATGGAATATTTTTTAAGATTTATTTCTTATAATATGTTCTAGCCATCCAAGCATAGGTATCAAAATAAATTATTCCTTTCTTTTGATTCAAATCATTAGCTACAAATATGGATTGATGTTTTTCAATTATACCATATAATTCCCATTTTCTTCTAAATACCCAATAAAACCCTTTCAATTTTGAACCTTATTGAACATTAAAAAATATCCAACTATTGTTACCAGGTATAGAGACCATTTTATCCTTCAAAAGTGATGTATCAAAAGAAGTAATTTCTTTTTTATAGATCTTTTATCATACTATATCTTAAGAAACCCCCTAGTAATTGTTAAAATACTATCACTCATTCCTTATAAAAATTTGATATAGAAATATAATCTATATCTAATTATTATTCTATGTAATTTAATTTTATAAACCTACTTGATCAGATCCTCTTGAGATATATATATTTTCTAGATTTCTCAATTTTGACATTCATTGGTAAATAGGTAAATATTGATTCATTAAATGTTGAATTTATTTATATTATTAATATTATAATAACTACTAAATCATTATATTATAAATAAATTAATCTATATTATTTATAATTCATTGAATATCCAGAAAAGTTTAAAAATTAATACATCATCCAGGTGCTCATATAATTGAGTTAAAACCACATAACATTAAATAATTGAGGTTTGATTTTTTAAGATTCATTAATTTTTATTGAGTCATAGATTTTACTTTTTTTGGAACTATATTTATGATAATACATGTAATTAATAATAAATATTCCAAAAACATCATTAAAGGGTTGAGATAGATATTATATAATTCACAATTTCATTTATTGTACCTTTCTTTATCTTATATAAACAATTTTTTTGGGGTGTAGAGGGATTAATCACTTCATATATGAACCCTTGGACATAAATGAATGAAGTAATATAGTATTATAATCCTTGAAAGATTAAAGGCATTTAATTTTAATATCATATTTGTTTCAACCTCATATTTATTGACACTATATTTATATTTTACATCATTTTTAGAATGTTAAATATTTTAATGGACAAAAATAGAAAAAATAACCCATTAAATTTATTAAAAAAATTATTACCTATATTGGGTATAGCATACAATATCACATACATAATTATATATCAGTTATAATAATTTCATTTCATTTTTCACAGTTTTAATTTTGTTATTAACTATTTTAGTTTTCATGCATGTAACATGTCTAAATATTATTATACATTCTGGGTAATAATTCAGTTTTTTAGATATCACACACTTTATTATAGTATATTTTTATTAAATTTTTATTCTATAAATCAAAATATTCTTACAGGTAAGTAAAATAAAAAAAATTATTTAATTTGAGTAATCCATTATATGTATGACTATTTCCAACAAAGACGGCATACTAGGACAAACAAGAGTTATATGCCACATATATAAGCCCAATCCAAAGATTGTTTAATAACCTCATGAAATAAGTTCATATAAACATTTTACTCTAAAATAATTTAATTTTGAATAATGTTATTTTTAAAGGTAAACTTCATATTATCCACTCTTTTAACTTCCATGTATATTATTATATAGTTTCCCATGTCCACATTCAAACCATCAATGATCAAATCCATCCTATTAAAGAGAAATGTATTTTTTTTGAACATAATGTGTAGTATTGAAATTTTTCCAACAAAAATGTTGATCTCTAATAACATTAAAACAAAAAATAATGACCCCAATGTTCTCCTCCGGAGTGTTATTTCTATATTTATTGTAACAGAAATGGCATCCCCCTTGAAGTATACAAAATTTCTGTAAATGTAGGGTTCCCCTTTATTGTTATTGAATTAAGCATTTATATATGAAATATTATTTGGAAATTTATATAAATAACTCATATGTTCTAACTCTCTCCATAAAAAAACAGTGATTTTTTCACCCATTTTATTATTTTACTCATTATTTTTACATTATTCATCAATTTATAGATTGATAAGAAACTCAATGTGATTCTATTCTCCATAATTATGTAAACAAATCTGAATGGAATATAAAGATCCTCTATACACTTTTATATATTCTCATTAGAGAGGGACCCGTATATTTGGTGTTCTTTGACACTAAAACTCATGCAGTGCCCTCCTGTGTGAGTTATCCTCCTCTAGGTCAACATATCAATAGTTTATTAGAGTATCCTATATTACCTTTTATACCTAAACCACTCAAATATTAATTACACCATCTATATGTATATATATATAATTATAAATAATTTATAACCCATGATTAATGAATTAATTTAAGATCATTTAAATAATTATATTTATTTCTTTAGAATTTCCGTAATTTAAACATATATAAAACCAAGTATGATGCATATAAATTACATAGGTCATTACCAGGCCATCAGAACACTCTTTGGTATACATGATATATAGTCCAAAAGATTGTCACATCAGATCATATGGTCCCTTCTAAATCTAATCCATTCTCACTGAATTACTTCATCAGTTATGTTTTTTTATATTATATCTCTACCGAACCAAATTCAAACATCACTAATTCCTAACTCCAAACTCCACCCAAACTCTCAATAAAAACTCTAAGACCATTATAAAACGAACCATCCACGTGAGAACACCTTTTATTCTTGTAATGAATCTTAGTGTGACTGAAAAAGGCCACCTCAAATATAAGATGGGTTAGGGACTAGCACTGAGGGTATAAACACACATATTAAATGAATTACCATCATAAATCACAGATCAATTTGAAAAAATTCCACTAAAAACCCATATAATATAAAATAAAACCAATCCCTTAGTGCATATAATGTCATACATAAGGAGTTGAATATAAAATAAATATTGAAAGAAACAAAATCTTTAGTGATAATGAATCCAATACTAGGCACAAACACCATTATCAAGAAATGTCATGTTTAATCACCAGTGTTTCTTTGAAATTATATATAATGGATAAATATAATATAGGGGTAACAATACCGGTATTCTCAATTAATTCCTCTAAATACTCTCCCATAAAAATATAAATGAATAATTCTAAAACCATAATGAATAGAAAAACAACCACATCTACTATATTGTGTCAACTACCACCCATCCTCACCTAGGAAAACTCAACAAATCCACATAAAAAATAAATTTCAAAACTATGCTTGAAATATATGTAATAAATGTTGGCGAGTGATTTATAAGTTGTTCAATATCAATGGGCCCATGAATCATGTAAGAAATATTCCTTGTGTATGAGTTCTCTACAAACCTTGATAGTTTTTATGTCTACCCTTTAGTGTATCCTTTTGGAATCATTCAACACCCTCATCAAATATTCATGTTTGATTATCATCAACATATATGTTTCATTTTCTAAGACTAGTTTTTCAAGTGATTCTCTCTTCTTTTAAGGATTCCTTACATGATATATTCCATTTAACACTGCTCAAAAATATCTAAACATCACTAAATCGGTTTTAGATCAAGATAAAATTACAACACTGCAATAAATTATAATACATTAAAATTATAATAAATTATTCTAAATATAACACTAAATAAAATATAACTATGTTTTAATTAAAATATGGTAGTTATGAAATAACCAATGAATTGATGTGTATAAAAATAATTAATCATATTATGAAATCAGAACAGTATGTAGAAGTTAGGATAATATAAATATAATGTAAAAAAATATCACATGTATTTTTATATATTTTATATTTCTAATTTTTAATAAAATTAAACATTATTTCTAATGAAAATTTATTCATAAAATACAACTAATATAAGTAAATAACTAATAAAATGTTTTTTTTCTTAGAAATTAATTTCACAAAATATTATCTTTTTATGCATTATGCATACTTATAATCAATTTAATTTTTATTAACACCATAAAATGTGTCTACAAATATTGTTATAAAATTTTAACAATCGTATGCAAATTCCCTAATAAATTCATTCTAATTTTATAAATATAAAAAATTATAACGAAATTAAATATTATTTACCACGGTAAAACAGTTATTTTTCAAATAATTAATTTTACAATTATCATGTAATTTTTATATAAATAAATAAAATTTATATATTTTAGATAATGACTATAGTTTGAGTTATATATATGTATATGTATATGTATAAACAATCATATAATTATTAGTTAATAAGAAATAAGAAAAATAATACTAAAATTAAAAAAAGAAATTTTTATAAATAAATAACTTTTACTATAAATTATTTTTTAATTTAAAAGTTGATTTTACCATATTTATAAATTGATTTAGATTAAAAACATTCCAAATTTAGATAGTAAATGTTTAAATTATGAATGAGTTTTAAATTTGAATTTTTGGTAAAAAAAATTAATTACCATAGTAAACAACTAATCAATGTAAAAATGAGTTACATCATGTGGCTTAATTGAACAACAAATAGAAGACCTTTATTAATTAATAAATTTATATATTTATTTCTATAAAATATTTCCTTTCTTGAATCACCTAATACTCATGAAATTTAATTCTAATCTGTCGCTTACCATTCAATTCCAAGGAAAGGTCCGTCCTTAAACCTATAAACAAGGATCACTTTAGTCAACTTTAATACACACCTCGACATCAAATTTTCCTTGAAAAATAACCATTGTTCCTCTATAATAATCCATTTAAACGTTTGTGAACCCTTTTTTACAAAATAGTTGCCTAAGTCCTCTAATTCCATGAATTCTTTCAAGTAAAGACTTAATTCCTCAACATAAGTAATATTGCCCCCTATTTAATTTTTGTTTATATTTATCATCAATATTCATACAAACCTATTTTATAAATATAAATATAAAAATATCATTTTAATTGGAATACTAAAATATCATCATATCCATGTTACATCCATTATCTATTCCACTTTAATCCATTTTAAAAATGAAAATGCCAGATGGGCGTATGTGTTGACTACCATATCTAGGGATGAGGTGTATCGTTTTTCATTACCATAAAAAATTTAAGGTTATAAAAGGTTTCTTAATTAATAAATATTATATCTAAAACATCAGTAAGATTCAAAAATTATAAACCATTTTCTATCTTCCTCCCATTAAATGGAAAATGAAAACACTACATGTTAGTACGTTCTGAATACTACCCCCATGAAACGATGTACTTCATCTTGCATCATTATCATATATGGATGGTAGGGTTTTTCAAGGGTTTGTTTGGGTTATCATTGGGAAATATGTTCCCCCAAACAAATTAAAAGTGGTTGTTTTGGTTCATGTTGGGTTTTATGAATTGTTTTTAAAGTATCAATCTAACATGGCCAGAGTCGGGAGGCATTAGGTTAGGTCTAGTTAGACCGGTTAGGTAAATATAAACTAAAATTGATTCCTCCTCAATGTGAATATTAATTAGATAACACCCTTTTTATAATTACCACAACCATAGTATTGAGTATTCATTATAAATCTTGGTGGTGGGCAATAATGCTCCAAAAAATATAAAATTGGGTTCAATAATCAAGTATCAATAAAATTGTTTCTAGATACAATTTCATAAATCCAAAGGAGGCATTGGTGGTTCACATATGGTTTCATAATTTGATATATCTTGTGGATTGTATGAGGGGAAATGTGGTGATATGGAGACTTCTAAGATAGTATTTTTGTTCGACTAGATCAAGACGGAGAGAGAAGGATGTGGAAGTGAATTTGATTAAGAGAGTATAGGGTGTCTGAGGTTGTAGCATGAGGGTTGAGAGAAGTAGGGCAAATGGATACGAGATTCATCTAGTATGGTAGATAGATAAATGATACCCAATTTTGATGAGGTATTAGAAGGATTTTTGGTCACTATATTCACCCACCAAAGATTTATTATATGGTATTCCTACAGAATTAGAGAAGAATACACGTGATTTATTGATAGATAAAATTATAAGAAAAATAAAATAAAAAATACAGATAAAAAATAAGTATAAAAAAACAAATATATTTTAATAACTTAAACAAAAAAATAATTTATTTTATGAATTTTTCGGTTTGGTTGAGTATTTATCCAACCCCTGAACTAAACTGGCCTGATTCCAACAGGACAGAAATTAACTTCACCTATTTGTAACTCATGTGTAACCCAACCCAATCTGACCCCACTAGATCAGGCCGGGTCAGTTGAGTTTGGTGGGTTGAGTTTAAACAACCATAATGAATGTTTATAAGAAATTAATTAATGAATAATTGTGATATTTATACTAAAATAATGAATTTTTCTTCCAATGTGGTGACATTTATATTAAAATCATTAATTAAGATACCACATTTCATTCATCAAAACATAATAAAAACTAAGAAGTTATTTATTTCATCGTTAAATATTATAACTAAAGCTATCGTAAAATGGAAATAAAACTTCAAAAAAATATTATAAAAACATTTATATCACCTTAAAGATTATAGTAATGATTAAAAATGCTTCAAATAATGAATTGATATATCATCATTATGAAACTTGTAAGGAATAATCATGGATATTAATACTATATAATGAAAACAAACAATAACTACCTTATAGATATATGATTAATTATTACAATTAATATATATAAAATTTAATATATAGGAATAGGGTTCTAAAATTATTTATCAATATGGGTATATTTATTATATAATAGGTTAGAGCGCTATCATGGAAATCATGAGTTATGGTAAGGATTTGTCATCTTAATTTTTTTCTTTAATACAAATGTCATATTCAATACTTGATTTATTTTATTTTGTGTTGTCTAAATCCCAATGATTTTATTATATTTCTCTCTTTAAATAAATTTAATTTTTTTCATAGCTTATGGTACATGAAACCACGAGCATAAATGAATTATAATATGGTATACCATTGTAAATTAGATGCTAAATTAGAAGAGTGAACAAAGATAACTACATCTTGTAAAATATGAATAAAGTATTTATATAAATAAAATATATTGATCAATAAGTACTTAATTTTAATTAAAGACTTCATATGCATCAAAAATTCATTTTTCCAAAAAAAAATATTTATTTTTGCAAAAAAAAATAATTATTTTTTTCAATTTTGGAAAATTTATTTTTATAAATGATTTTCTATTATGAATTTCAAAATTAATTTTCAGTGATTTTATTGGGAATTTTCTAAAAATAATTATGTTTAGATGAATAGTGAAAAATATATATTTATATCGAAAATAATATTTTCATTTCTTGAATATAAGATATTTAATTTTTCCTAAAAATGGATTAATAAGTAAAATTAGTTCAAATATATTTTTAATAATTCAATAAAGGTCATTCAAATTAAAATTATATTTGATTTTAACATACAATATTTTATACTTCAGAAAACATTTTTTTCTTCAAAACAACTTTTTATTATGTTTTATAGGTTTAATTTTAAATTTGATTCTTCTAACTCAATTAACTGAATCTTGAAAATTTGATTCAATATTTTTACATTGGTAGCTCAGACATGGTAAATATGACTCTTTTATTTGTTCTTATTATGAATAGTAATTATAGAAAATATTTTTTCACATTGGTAAGGCTGAAATGGGAAAACATTGTTAAAATCATAATATAAGGTCTAAAAATCAACGCGTAAATTTTCTTTACTTTATTGTTTGAGATAAATAAAATCATATCCATCTCAAAGTCTAGGCATTTTCCGATGGATTTATTCATGGAACCAAACACATCCAATAGTTCGTTATCTAAAAGGGTTCTACTTTCCAAAGGCAAGTGTTAGTTAAGTTTGAACTTTGGGATACTTAATAACATGCATCGGTCGAGAGGATGGGAGGTCAAACACATCACACCCTTTTAGGGAAAGTTATTGTATACTCTGGGACTCTCTTTATAAATTTATTATATTTTCAAGAACCCTTTTTTAATTCCCCAAGTATAACATAATTTTCCCTTGTAATTTGAAATCACTTATTAACATGTGTGAAATTTAGTGTCATATGTATGTATTCATGGTTATTCATTAATAGATATATCTGTATGTATTTAAGGTTCTTCATTAATGTAATCCTCTCATGTACTATTTAGAGATTCATTTAACCATAGTGATGATGATACTTATTTTTTATCCACTTAGTGGGGCACTTTGAAATTTATTAACATCCAGGGAGACGAAGGTTTGTTTTGATATCAGGATCCTACCAATAAAATTGGCTACGTACGTATCCTGGTGAAATGAAATAGAAACCTTGTAGTTTGATGTTGCTTATTGGGAACCAAAATACCTTTTATAGTCATGTTAAAATGTCCCAATCGTATAGTTTAATGTCATGTCGTCAGGAAATTTAATCGAATGGAGTATAGTCTATGTTTTTTTCGGACTTTATCCGAAGAAACCCACAGAAATTTGATAGGATTTGGGTTTCCAAGTAAAATTATACCATGTTAGGAATATGGCCCATAAAGAATAGGGTTGATTTGTAGTTTCATGCTTGAACCCAAAGGAGGCTTCCTATGTATCCAATTTGGATGGGAATCAATGACCTCATAGTTAGATAAGACTCATAGGAGAGTTCAGTCCTTTCAGAGAAATGGGTTTGGACTTACTTCTTAAAATGGATGGCTTGGTGATTTGGGGGTTTAATTTTAGGATCACATATAAGGAAAATTCCTATATTATGGGAATTAGGGTTGGATTTTTGGAAGAGGATATCCCATGAGCTCAGGCCCTGAGAAGGTTTCCTATATATCTTGGTTTGAATAGGAATCATTGTTTCCACAGTTCATATACTTCTTAAAATGTTGTGATAATGACAAATCTCTAAGACCATGTGAGTCATTCTCAGTGTGAGAAACAAGAGGATTTCCGAGATTCAACAAAGGCCCCCAAACATTTCCTCTTTCATTAATGGAAGAGGGCGCACCTACAATAGTGAGGGTGGTAAAATTCGAGTCGACTTGAGAAGAGGGAGAGGCGACAAACCTTCACTCTATGTAATTTACATTGGACAAGGGGACAATGAAAGGAAAGAGTGGAGGTTAAGGAAGTAGAGAGGATCAATAATGAAACCACCTACTCAAAATGTTAGGGGCTTACACTAGGATGGATACCCTAAAATTGATCCTGGAGGGGAGGGAGACATTTCCTTTTCTTGAAAAGAAAAGAAAGTGTGATACGTACCTTACCTTCCAGAGACTTGAGGTTCTGAGTCTTAAAGATGAGAAGGGGAGGTTAGAACCCAAACCCCAATCCTTAAAATTGGGAACTCTCCAACATTGTTCCTAGGAGAAAGTTCTATGTCACAATAGATATACAAACCCAAAGACACTCCATGAATCACAACCCCATTGTAAAACAAATGTTGGAAACCTCTGACTACAGATATAAAATCCCAAAGAGGAGACACACTTGTGTTCCTTTCCCAAAGGTTTGATAGTTCATGAATCTTTGCTGAAGGTCCCAACAGAATCCCTATTAGACCAGAGATCCAATATAAAATTAGACTTTCCATTAGTTGCATTGAAGTGGTCTTAATGGATTGTGGACTGAAGAGAGTATGTGAATCAAAGAGGAGATCCTAAGTAGATAATGGCGTGCATGTATGGGAATTCAAGAAGACTTGGGAAAACTGGTGTTCACCAAAGTGTTTAACAACCTAAATGTTAATAATTGGGAGAGACCTGGCTCAAGCCTACAAGATTATTAATAGGTGATCCCAAAATTGGGGTTCTCAAGTTCCTATGAGAGAAATAGGTGGTGCACAAATGTTTCTGATTTAGGGGGTTGGGTGATTTAGGCGCACAAGTGTTATGTATTTCAAACACTAAAAGTACCTAAATCCAATGATCCTCTTTCAAATCCTCCACTATAGGTTTTAAAGAACTAACATGAATGTTTTTGAAGACTTGGTAGAATTGGTAAGGTAGCCAGAGAAACAATTAGGCTTTAGGAAAATTAGTCCTTACAAATGAAGGCCCCAAGGGTCTGTTAATAAGTATTAACATGACCTTGGGATAAAGGAGTTTGGGAGCACATGTGGGTTGCACGCCAGATCTAGACACAAATGTTCCTTGCACACTGACGACTCCTTGGTCAGGCTAGGGTGAACCAAAACTCAAGCCTTTGCAAATCTTGGTTTTCTTCATATGTTTCTCCCCTATTTTCTAAGGTATTTCCCTTTTTCGGTTCTTATACTCTTTTATGGAACAGAGTGTCAATTAAACTCTAAAAGGAATAATGATATTTAAATCCACATTTCATTATATATTATTTTAGTAAAAAATAGAGTGTGTGTATCATGAAATTATAGTTATATCATTCCATTGGATTTCCATCATTATAGGTTGAATGTGGCACCATGAATCAATACTGATTAGCACCATCATCCTCATTATGACCCACAAAAAACTAATAATCCTTGACTGGTTGGATTCAATAGGTTTTCCTCATTCATTCTTACCAACCCCAAACTTGTATACCCTAAATTCATTACCTTGATAATTTTATTCAACACTATGAAGTTTCATCATTGCTGTTTTTTCATCAACATTTGGTTAATACCTTACTAATTCTGTTGTTTCATCATCAACATGATCTTCTTCCACAGGACTGGTAAAATTATCATTTGAATAAGACATTATCTTCATGAGTTTTAAAACATTTAAATTTCTTGAATAAAATCATATAAGCAAAGGGAAAGTATTTGAAAAAGATTGCATGCACGATCTACTGTAAACATCATTTACTCTTTAACTCAATTTTTATATTTTTTTAAATGATTAGAATTCATATATTTTTAAGGAAATTATTAATTGAGTTTAAGAAAATAATTACTCTACTATGCTAGGGGTTATACTATGAATTCATCCAAAGGTAAATGTTATGGACAATTATCATCCTCATCAGAATTATTTCCTAAAAAAATTATTTCATTTTATTTCTGGAAACTCATCCTCTATCTCTTCTAAACATGAACCCATATTTCTTGAACTACTCTAAGCTTTAGTAATCCCATACCAGGTACCGGTGATAATTTTTGATGACTATTTCTCAAAGTAGTTCAAGAAACACAGAATAAATGGGGGATGAGTCTCAAGAAAAAAATGAAACAATATCAGTTTAAGAGATAAAGCTGGTTTGGATAATAATTTTTTCCTTAAATCATTTTAATGTACAATATCTTAATTTAAAATCTGAAATATCATCTCAAATTTCTAAATGGTCCCTAACACTACCATGAGAACATAAACTCATCCCCACTAAGTTGAACTGATTTTAATCTATGTTACGAGTCCTTTCCCTTTCCTATATCTCAAATATAAGAGAATTATATCTATTAAGGTTCATGTGTAGGGTGAGAGTATAACAATAATGAAGCAAATGCTAACAGGGACCCTAAATTATACAAGAATTCATATATTTGAGTATATTTTTGAAGTAGTAACACCAAAAATACACATGTAATTCGTGTCATTATATACCCACATGGACACCAAGATGATCAAATGTATGACTTCATTTCATACGAGTTAACTATACTAATCAATCCATAATTTTGTACCATTGTAATTCCCTAATATTCAAATCATTTCACTAATAAGAGGTTTTTATTTCATTCATATGAAGGGAAAATATATTTATATCTCTCTAGAAATATCCATAATGAAGAACAAAGAACATCAAAAATGGAACATCACCATCACCCTATCCCTAGATGAATCACTAAAATTTCTATATTAATTCAAATTTAAATATACCATACTTATCCCTAACCTAATACCCATCATATTGTATTATATGATAATATGTATTTTTATCACATCCACTCAGGCATTTCTTATAAAGAAATATTGTAATCATACATTGAGAGGTATATTAAAAATAATTCTAAACTATATCAAGTGATTATTCAACGAAAAGGTTATAAGGTAATATTTATCAAAATTTTAGAAAAACAAATTAGTCACATCTTAGGTTTAATACAATAACTTGTAAAAACATTTCACTATTGAACCAATAAATAGACAAGTAAACAAACACATTTGTTAAATAATCGTTAAAAGATGTACACAAATTTAAAAATGGATACATACTAAATAAATGTAAAAAATCATTTCCTAAAATTATAATGTCTAGAAAAAAATTATCAATAAATGTGTATTGATTGATTTTATAATAAAAAGATTATTGAAACCATATTTGTGTATGATTATAGTAAAATAATTTGTTGAAAATATTTATCCTATCAATATATATATATATATTTTGACCCATTCCATTTGAAAAATAAAAGATCAAATGAATATATAAGAAATATAACAAATATGGTATCTTAAACATCAAATTCTTCAATCGAATAACAAAACATGATAATAACATAAATATTATTTTATAGAAAGTATAATACATAATAAGTCATCAAAATACTATGATACCCATGTTTTATTAAATCTAATATAATTAAAAAATTTAAATATCATTGATTATGTTCAAAATTAATCTAAAACCCTTTTAAATGGATTAATTTAATTACTGATGAATTATTCAAATCATGAATATGATAATTTAATGGTTAGTAAACAACAAATTCTGTATTTTTAATAAATAAACTATAATTCATAAATTATAAACTCTTAAATATCCTACAAGATATAAATATTTTGAAATTAAGATAGATAAACATATACTTAAATAAAATCAGGATGTAATTTATACATTTAATGAGAAACTATTTGTTACATGCAATTAGAATAAAAAGTTAAAGAAAAATTTGTTTAAAAAAATAAAACCCATCAATTTTTATTTTTATAAAATATTTTTATCCCATGTATACTCTAAACCCAATCATATTCAAAAAAAATTATTAACTATGGCTTATAACATATTAAATTTCAAAAATATAATTCACTTTCCATCGCAACATACCACCAATCATAATATAATACTAAAATATTTTTCACCCTCATTGTATTGACCATACTAGGTTCTCATGGAGGGCGGTTGGTAATCATACATATTTTGAAGACCTAAAACAATAATGATTTAACATGAAATTAGTGGACATGAAAATAAAGAAATTGTCAAAACACGTTCAGACTTCAATTTGATAGTCTTAGCAAAGACTTTTCCACTTTGCTGGCCCATAATTTATCAATTCTTTTACAGTATTAATTAATGAAATAATAAATATAATATTATACTCAAAAGAAGTAAAAAATATTCTAATATTTAAAATGATTTTAACATGAAACCTTAAATAATTCATGCATGTAATATATAATCATCTCATTATTCAATAATAAATTCAATATGTGTAATTATATTCAGATTTATATTCAAATTGTGCATGAACAGCAAAAAAATAAAAGAAATGAATATATATAAGAACCAGTATAAAATTGAATCATTTTATTTCAAAGGAACAAACTCTATTTATTCATTCAACTACATCACTTATACGTCACTAATCATCCAATTTTAATTGAGAAAAAATCCAAACCACTATTTCTATGACATTTTATGAAGATTATTTTCTCAATAGATGCACATGTATTGATAATATTTTCATTGTCATAAAAACATAATCATCATGTGAAAGTCATAGTATGGAAACAATATTAAAACAAAATAAATCCACACTATATAAAAGGTAATAATAAATAATAACATAAACATCAAGAAAATCACCATCAGTTGCAAGAGATCTCACTTCTCACATTCATTATTTAAGTATGGATTGTTTTATTTTAATATAGTTCGTTAATTATATTTATGTAGTGAAGACTCAAGTATGATTATTATACATTTAACATAAAATATAGAGATTTTATAGAACCCATCCCCTACCTAGTATTTTTTTCAGTTCCAACAGTGGATAGAGATGCAATTCTTAGTGGTCTTGTGTGAAGCTAGAATGGGTTTACAGAGTAGGCGTCGCATTGCATGGATATAGGTACGTGAGAGAGCGGGGGGATTTGAGATATAGGGTTCTTCATAGTTGAGAATAATATAAAAATGCAAACCACATAACCTAAACAATCAAAAAACAAGGGAGGAAAAGGAGAAAGTAATATACCTAGGATTCAAGCCATGATTCATCTGAGATAACATAAAAGCGGGGTGCTAGAAGTAGGAGATTTCTATGAGAGCTTGAGAATCACAACTAAATCAGTCATACTAGGGGTTCTTTTAAATATATTGGGGACACTTTTATCGGTTCTTTCAACATAGCAATAATAAAGACCCCTTTCGCAGTGCTAAATTGATAATCAATGATAAAGAATAAATTTATCAATGCTAAAAATGAGCTCATATAATACATCTTTATGAGAACTAATATTTTAATGCTGATCAATATGCCTTTTATCATTGCTTTCATAACCCTCATAAACCATTATCTTTTTCAGAACTAAATAAGAACTGATAAAGGATTTATATTTATAATTATAAAAAATTAAATTCTAAATATATTTACCTAATAACAATTTATCTATTATAATCTTATAATTATTTCAATATGTAACACTACTGGAAAAATTATTTTTCCCAACGATTCTATACCAACGGTTTGTAAAAACCGTTGGTATAGGTACCCTTTCCCGACGGTTTGGCCAAACCGTTGGGAAAGCCCATTTTTTGGTCACCTTTCCCAACGGTTTGGCAAAACCGTTGGGAAATGATGAATTCTGGACACCCTTTCCCAATGGTTTGGCCAAACTGTTGGGAAAGGGTAGCCTATCCCAACGGTTTGGCCAAACCATTGGGAAAGGGTAGCCTATACCAACGGTTTGCCCAAACAGTTGGGAAAGGTGGTCCACAATTCAGAATACCCAAAAAAAAACAAAACCTTTCCCAACGGTTTGCAAAACCGTTGGGAAAGGTCCTCTGATTTGTTTTGGAATCTACCTATAGAGAACATTATATAAAAAAAAATTTAAAATAATTAGAACAATATATATATATATTTATGAAATTATGTTAATAAAAGTCATGTTAGGTTAGTGGTTAAGTCATTCCGTTATAAACTAGAGGTCATGGGATCAAATCCCATCGGATGTTTCTTTTTTGAAATACATATACCAACGGTTTTGAGAACCGTTGTTATAGATTTTCTAATTACTTATACCAACGGTTTTCAGAACCGTTGGTATAGACCCTATACCAACGATTTTCCCAAAACCGTTGGTATGGACCTATTGTCACGGCTTACTTGCCAACGGTCCTCCAAACCGTTGCTATAGCCTATACCAATGGTTTGGGGACCTATACCAACCGTTACAAACCGTTGGTATAGGGTATTTTTCCAGTGGTGTAATTATTTTTTTATAATTACATAACAAGTTTTTCAAAAAATTATAATTATAATTTATAATTATAAATAAATAATTTTATAAATATTGTAAATATATATTTATAAATATATTTATACTTAGTTATTTATAATTATTTATTTATAATTATAAAAATATTTTTATCATTATATATATTTATATATTTATATATATTTATATATTTATATATTTATATAATTATATATATATATATATAATAAATATATATATATATATAGTAAATAAATACATTATTTAAATATATATATATATAATATAACTTTATAATTAAAAATATATTTAAATCATTATATATATTTACATAATTATATATTTATATATATTTAATAAATATATATATATAAATAAAATTATAAATAAAAATATAGATATAGTAAATATATTCACTATTTATACATATTTATTATAATTTTATTATTATTTAAAAATATTAATTAAAATTCTATAACTATTTAAATATATAATTATTTATTTTTAAATATATGTGTACTATAAAAAAATTATTTATTTATATTATTTTATATATTTATATAATTATATATAATTATATATAATAAATATATATATATATATATATAAATATAAATATAAATATAGTATATTCATAATTTCAAAATATTTATCACAATTGTATAATTATTTAAATATATAATTATTTATTTATAATTATATAAATTCTTTTTTAAACATAATGTTTATTTTTTATAATAATTATAAATACATAAATTATATATATATATATATATATATATATACATAAATATATGTTTTAACATTATTAATGAATATATAATCTTAAATACATACATTTTAAAAAATTAGGTAATTTGAATATTTAAAATTGAGTATGGTTTAAACATATTGGAAAATGGATATGTTTTATTAATTAAATTTAAATTATTAAAAAACATGGATATATATATTTAAGTATAGATTAATATATATTGGAAATACTAAAACAATGTAAATAAATATATATAAATTAGTAATATAAAATTATTACATTCAAAAAAATATTAAAAATATTAAAAACAAATAAATAATACCCAACTATAATAATATTTAAAATAAATAAATAAAATTGATGTATTAAAACTGTAATATATTAAATATATCACATTATAATAAAATTGTATAATATAATAAAATTTTAATGAATTAAATAAATATTAGCTACATGTGTTTCTATATATGATTTCATTAATTACAACAATATTTGTGTGTGTGTTGTATATATAAATTCTTTAATTACATATATGTTTGTGAAATCGATGTAACATGCATGTGATATATGTTAAATTATAAAATAAAAACAAAATTAAAATGAATAAAATATTAATATGATTTTAATTATTATATTTTACTGAAAGTGTTTATTATTAGTTAAATATTGAAATTTAAGTTCAAAATGTGTCACTCACTAAAAACTAAAAAATCACACTCGTATTTTCTTGATAATTTAAAAAAATGATTAATATGTCATTTTGTATTCTAGGAATCTGTTTCATTTAAAACCGGAACACGATGTGATAGATATGACTCAAAGTGTTTGTTTCCAATTTAAATTGACATTTTAGTAAAAATAAAAGTGTCATACTCAAAACCAAGGAAACACATTTGTATTGTTTTGATATTTTAGTAGAAGGATCCATAATTCATTTGGGACATGTAGGAAACTGTCAGACCGAAATATAATCCATGGTGTGACTACTTTGACACCAAGTGCGTCTTTTTATTTATAATTGATATTAATTTTAGTAAAAAAGACAACTGACGTACTAAAAAACTGAGAAACCAAGTTATAATTGTTTTAATACTTTAGGAAAATGATTCATAATTCATTTGGGATGTGTAGATATCAAACACACCTATATATAATGAACAATATGTCTGTTGTTACTCAAACTGCATGTAATCAATTTAAAATTGACATTGTAATACCAAAACATGTCACTCACTAAAAAAATGATCAAAAACACTAATATCTTCTTGATAATATAGAAAAATTATTCAAAATTAATTATGGATGTTTAGAAATCAGCCTCATATCAAACCCACACATGATGTTAGCAGTATGTTTCAATGTTCTTGTTTCAATTTTAAAAGAAAATTTTAGAACAAAAAACATATGTGGCGTACTCAAAAATGAGAAAATAAATTCAGATTGTTTTGATACAACATTAAAATGATCCATAAGTAATTATTTATCTCTACGAATCATATTCACCTCATTACAATGCACAGTATGATTGGTATGACTCCAAGGGTTCCTTTAATTTAAAAATTACATTATGTTTAGTAAAAAAGGCATCTAACATACTCAAAATTAAGAAAAAAATTCAAATTATTTTCATTCTTTATAAAATGATCCATAAGTCATTTATCAGATGTATAAATCAGCATCATCTTAATATGATACACAAGGTGACTTTTATGACTCAAAGTGTCTATTATCAAATTAAAATTGACATTTTAGTTCAAAAAGTGGCACTCAATGAAAACAGAGAAAATGCACTCACATTGTCTCGAAAATTTAATAAAATATTTAAAAATTATTTTTATATGATTATTAATCAATTCCTTCTCCAATACACATAGTATGTGACTAGTATGACTCAACGTGTGTGTTTCCAGTTTAAAATAAATTTTAGTACAAAAATACATGGGGTTTACTCAGAATTGATAAAACACATTTGTATTATTTTCATACTTTATAAAAATGAGAAATATGTTATTTTAAACATTTATTTATCATCTTAATCATAATCTAATTCATGGTGTTATTGGTATGACTCTAAGTGCTTCATTTTATTTAAAATTTACAATAATTTTAGTAAAAAAGATAATTAACATACTCAAAAATAATAAAATGATTTCATATTGTTTTAATACATTATTTAAACTATCAATAAGTCATTTTCATGTGTAGGAATCATTTGATCCCTTATTTGATACATTATATTCTCGTTATGACTCAAATATTCCATTATCTGTTTAAATTAGACATTTTTGTTCAAAAAGAGTCACTCATTGAAAAATGATAAAACACAATCATATTGTCTTAATAATTTAGTACAAAAAATAATAATTTATATTTTACTTTTTGAATCATAGTCACTTTAAACCCAATGATAACGTTACTGGTATGACTCAGTGTGTGTGTCTCCTGTTTAAAAAAGATAATATAGTAAAAAACACATGTAGCATTCTCAAAATAGAGAAAACACATTCATATAGTTTTTATAATTTACTAAAACAATATATAAGTCATTTGGGACATGTAAGAATCATTCTCACCTCAATTAGATGCACGGTGTGATCGATATGATTCCAAAAGAATCTTTTTATATAAAATTGACATTAATTTTAGTAAAAAAGACAACTAACGTACTAAAATCGAGAAAATGCATTAAAATTGTTTTGACGCTTTATAAATACTATACATAAGTCATTTTTAACATGTAGGAATAATCAGAACCACAATTTGAAACATGAAATTTTAGGTATGACTTAAAGTTCCCATAATCCGTTTAAAAATTAAATTTTAACTCCAAAAGTATCACTCACTGAAAAGAAAAAAAACATGCTCATATTGCATTGATAATTTAGAAAAATGACTCATAATTAATTTTTGACATGTATGAATCAGCCTCAGATAAAACCCACACAGTTTTTGACTAATATGATTCAAAGTTTTTGTTTTTAGTTTAACATGACATTTTAGTAATAAAAACAAAAGTAACATACTCAAAATTGAGGAAACTCATTCATATTGTTTTTATACTTTTAGAAAATGATCCATTACTCATTTGGGATGTGTAGGAACCATACACTCATCAATATGATGCATGGTGTGACAAGAATGAATACATGTGTGTTTTATCAATATATAAGTGTCATTTATGTTTGAAATGCAAATCACATCTCTAAAACTGAGAAAATGATAATTAATATCCTGATCATTTTTATCATATAATTATTTAGTTAATTTTCGTTGATAAAATTATTGAAGATGAAAAATAAATGTTGTGGCATTCAATAATTAACTACAATTCAATATGATATACAGTATTCCAAATATAACTCACGGTTTATTTTGAAATTAACACTTTCTATTTAATTTATTTCGTTATTTTATTACAAACATAATTATTTTTTTTTCTTATATAGGTGTATTATTTTTTTCAAGAAGTGTTTGTTTGTTCTTTTATATATGTATGTTATTTTTCTCTATAATAGTGTATATTTGTATTTGTAATGTACATTTTATTTCATTTTAATTCTGTATTTGTATCCGATTTTGCTAAAAAAAATTCTTTTTTTCCTATAGTGTGTTGTTACAACACACTGCTGTATGACCTATTTCTAGCCCCTTTATCTTCACCACTAAAGGTTCTCATAAAATTCATACATTATCAACACTTTTATAAGCTCTGATGAATGAATCATTTATCAACAAATTTAGTAGTGTTGATAAAGGATTCTTATATTAGTGCCTTCATTAGCACTGATAAAGGAATACTTTATTTACACTTATAGAATTACAAGAAAGGATACCATTATTAGCACTAAATAAAATCACTGATAAAGGAATGATTTATCAGTGTTCAAAAAGTGATGATAAATCCCTCCTTTATCAGTTCCTTTCTAGGGATAATAAAAGTCTAGGTCTTTAACCATGTTGTGGTCGTCACTAATTTTTTAGCGCTAATAAAGGCTTATTCTATCACTGTTAAAGGAAACTTTTTTAGTAGTGAATACTTTTTAGGGGATTAATTTGATTCGCATACTCGAGAAATGTTATTCATTTAAGGTATTAAACCTATCACTATATAATCAGACTCTAATCTTAATAAGATGTCTATTAACGTGGAAAATAACTAGAATAACAATATGAAATTGGTATTAATTTCCCAAAGAATAATTATTCCTTACTATTTTCTAGCTAAGATTTAACAAAAATTTAAAAAAGGAATGGCCCTTTTGAAATTTTCTTTTATCACAAAATAAATCATCCAATGTGGTCTTAATGAACCTTATAAATATTACCATTTTCAAAAAATATTTTGTTGTCCATGAAGATCCTTATAAAGTTATAGTTGATATTTAAGAAGTTTCATTAATCTATATGAAGTTGCACATAATCTATAAAAACTACCAAATGAAACATATAAACATTCAAATTGAACAATAAAAAGTACCAAAGGATCCATATTAAGTATGGTTTTACTCTTATGTTATTGTAGATTATGCATAAAAAGTTTGGGTGATACTTATAAAGTCCCAATTATATCCATTATGAGTCAAAAATTGATCTTTAAAACTTTTCATTTTTCATTAATTAATCTATAAAAAATTGTAATAATCCTTATGAACTTTACTTGAAATTTTATATGCTCGAATATAGAGTATAAGTGACACTTATTAACTCTGTAAATAACAATTATGAATTTTTCCTCTGCAAAAATAAGACTCTTTTGATGTCCAAAATTTCTATTCTTGAATATAACTTATCCAAATTCATAATATGTGGTTCCAAACCAAATTTAATAATACTTATTGTAGAATAAATACAGTAATTATCTATCCATCGTAATAATCTATAATAATTATTTATCTTCCAAAACACATACCAAATCAAGATGAATTCATTGAAAACATCCTTAAGGGAACCACTAACTTTGTTTCACATTTTTTTGTCTAAATCCTTGAATCTTGTATCCATAATTTATTATCAATCTAAACAAGGTTCTTTATATGTGGTACTTTTTGAACCATACATTCCTCATATAAGACACTATATATTCTAAAGTCACAGCATGTGTTTCTTGGTCATCGTCCTTATGTTAAGCTTCATTCTTCACGCACTTGTCAAAAACATCATGTAAGTCGCTATAATTCATTCAAGCACATCAATATATATTGGCATCAAATCTAACATATAACCTTATGGTTACAATTATATATGAGTTTTATTTAGCTTGTGTGTTTGTGTGTGTCTTTATATTTTAAATTTATATAAACATTTATATAAAATTAATTGTTTTAAATTTACCAATTTTTCCATTTAAAATTTATATTTTATTAGTTTTATATTTTACAAATTTTTATTTTAAAAATTTATATTTTAGAAATTTATATTTTATATCTTCTGTGTTTATTTTTTATATGTTTTAAATTTATAACTTTTTAGCTAATAATTTTGTTTTTTTTATATTTTTACTTTTTTCATTTTATGTCTATTTATATTAGATGTAATTTTTTTTAATTTTTATTTTTAGTTTTATATATTTATATGTTTTTTCATTTAAATTTATTATAATATTAACATTTTAAGTTTATATGTAGTATTTATATATGTGTATATATAATTCTAATCTATAAGTTTGAAATTTATATTCTTTATATATTTAAATGTTTATATATATATATATACAAGTTTATATATTTACATGTTTTAAATTTATATGATTTAAATTTATATGTTTTAAATGTATATTTTTATCTCTTAATATTTTTTTATGTTATAAATTCATCCTTATATATATATCATTGTTTAAATTTTTTAATATACTAATTTATTGTTTTTATTGTTTTATGTAATTAATAGATGAATTGGATAAATTCATGAAGGAGTAGGGATGAATATATGAAAGGGGTTTATGAATAAATGGAATTTGTTGAATAAAATATTTAAAAACGAGAAATGGTTTTTTGTCTATGCAAGAAGTATTTTAATATAATAAAATTACCGTCCAATGAAATCAATGACCATATATTTTATTATGGTGTTTATCAGAGTTATACACCATGGGTCTGGAATTTAGAAATAACAAAGATTTCAAGATCTATCATTGATGAAGATATTTTGTAAGATACATAGGGTTATCTTGATAAAAAAAAATCAATATTTAGGCATTGGAACCATTGAACAAATAGAATTTTTTTAATTATTGTATGGAAATAATAGAAAATAATTATTATTAGGTTATATTAAATTGACATTATTATCAACAATTCTATGATTGGTAAAATTAAATGCATGAAATCATTTGATAAAAAATCACAAAATTGATAAAAATTTTCAAAGAGTTAATTCACGATGGCAATCAGCATCAAGATCCCAATTATTATGAAAACAATATTCTCCCTAATGGAATTGGAATATATAATAATTGTTTATTCCCAAAATAAATTTGTATTAGAAATAAAAAATATATAAATGTTTTAAAAAAATTCCAAAATATGTTACATTAGGATATAAAATGGATGGGATATATAATTATGATATGTTCTAAAGTATATGTATCAAACCTCCTATTAAGGTAATCTAGTATCCTATATCAGTTCCTTGTTTGAAGAATTTGTGTATAAATTTAAATGATGTAAAGAGGTTAAGGTGGAACATAGTTGAGTAAATCTATGATGGAAACTTACATCACCCTACAAGTTCAAAATAATGGAAGTTATTTGATCAACATTTTCGTTATTTTAAAAATAAATTTATTAATCTTATATTGTTATTCTGTATAGATATAGTGAAAAAACAATATCAGAGACTCAATAGTCAACAAAGTGTATAACCCATTAATCTTGATGTTTAAAATATGTTTCCATAGATATATATCAATAGAAAAAATATTATAAATATATTGATGATTTCTAGACCAAACAAATAATGGAATATATATTTATGTTTATCTATCTCCATTGATTGATGTTTTTTAATTTATAAGGGAGGAAGGTTTTAATTTTTTTATTTAAAAAACAAATAGTATTTTTCTGTTACGGTAATTTTAACTGTAAATTACTATACTATATATGAAATATTATCTATATATAGTGTTAATGGATATAAATCTTATACAATTTAAGAATTAGGGGCATCATATTATTTATTGGTGAATAAGAGAATGATATTGTACAAGGGAAATCATTTTTTTTTTCACATGGACTTCCCTTACTAAAATTTTAACAGGGAATTTAATGGTTTATAAGAGTTTTCTTTTTCCATAAATCCATTTTTAAATAAATAAAAATAAAATATGGTGAGAAAAATCAATATCAGATTCTTAATGAAAAAACGTTCATATCCTTAAACAATTACATAGATTAAACGGTCCATATTAATTTACCTTCCTTAATGCAATTTTTTGGAAGTAAAACATAACATTGTTGTTATGAATGTCATGAAAATATATGTTATAGTTTTATCAACCCTTTTTTATGTATAAAAAAGAAGACAAATGATCAATTTAATGATATATTAGAATGAATATATTTGGGAATATATTTTGATTTATCAACCAATATGAAATTAAATAAGAAATTATTTTCATCCAACCTGTCACGCATTAAAAAAAATTTAAAATAATGAATATTTTTCAATGTATGCATTGTATTAACATTCCTAGTGGGTATTATTGAAATTAGAAAAATTGGTTCGATTAATGGATTGGAAGTTAATAAAAATAATATATAATTATGGAGATGTGTTAATAAAATAGTTACAACTGGTTTCACTATGCGGTGTATTAAAAATCCCAATAAAAATAAACATCATAAAGTTTTGAAACTTTTTTAAATCCATTTACTACAATTTAAGGGATCCAAATTTATTGAATACATTTTAGAATGAATTTAATATCAAATTTTGTCAACTAGATATATATTTTCCATTATTAATTTTTAATATAATGACTAATATGGTGATTCAATCAATGAAATAGGGAAGGATATGTGTTCAGGTAAATGTTTATTGGACATATCCTTTTAATCAATATATAAAAATATTGAAGATATGTGTTAATAATACACATTACTGAGAAACCTCTTTTATATAATAATATATATAGAATGTGGTGATTGTGTTCTATACTAACAACTTCTATTAGTCGGGGCACATTCATAACCATGTATATAAGCATTTTGAAGTCAATATTAAAGGCAAGGGGATATGTGGATTAAAATTAAAGTGAATTTCACTTGATATTGTAATAATGGAACATTAATTTGTTTTCAACAACACAAGTGAGATTCCCCCATATATATCATCACATTTTTTGGATTTAATGTATGATATCCTCAATGAAATAAAAATATATTGATGAATAAGTATAAAAATATATTTTTTATTGTTTAATAAGAAAGTACACAATAATTAATCTAAAATATAAACCTTTAATTGGTTAGTTAGAGGAACGTGTTTATGTTTTATCCTATGGTGGGGTAATGAGATTAATGGGTACACATTTTACGCACTAAAAAATATTGAAAAAAGTGTATCATTCAAAATTATTGAGTAATTTTCATCACTAAATCAATTTATTTCTCAATTGAAAAAGATAAATGTACAATTTCAACATAAAAAACAAATTTTAGAGTTCTTCAGGATATATGGGAAATTGATTATACTAAATTTTGAGTATTAGTGTATAATTGTAACTAGTTTTATAGTATTAGTAGTGAGAAACAAGATGATTATATATTTCCACTTATTTATAGGAAAATATTTAGTTCCAAAGATGATTGATTTATCACAGAGATGCATGAAATGAATATATGTTATGTTATTATCCCATAAAATGACTGGTGTCCTCTAATTTTGAGGGGAAAATTAATTTCATTGATGATTTTGTGGACTTATGTGACATTGTTTCACCTATTATATTATTACCTAAGGATACATATGACTGGGATATATACATAGTCCATGCTTTGTGATTTTATTACTTAGATGGGATATGGGAAAACACATTGTTACATACCTAATAATTTTGGTAATTATATTTTTTTTATATAACAGTGACATGTAAAAACAATATTTTTTTAACATGGATATTTAAATCTATAGATATTTATAAATTCTACCTTTTATTAATTTGTTTATTAATAGGTTTTAGTTGTATATATTTTTGTTGAAGGATAAGGAAGGCTGATTTTATACTCTCCCTCGAGGCGATGACCTGACCTAAATGTCACGGAGCCCTGATCCCCCTCTAGATCGGTGGGGGTGTTTCGCGATCTCAGTCTCATGAAAGGGGTAGTTTATTCTTACCATTATCGAATCCTAATACTATTCCACCCTTCCCAAGGATCAGCTCACTCCAAAAGTTCTTAATCACTTCTGGGAAGCGCCTCATCTCTCTCTTTCCCTGGCGGAGCTCAATAGCTCCACAGACCTATGCAAACTCACTCTAGTGGCTCGGTTTCATCTTAAACACCCCTCGGTAGATGATTTTGATGGGTTCGCCTTCAATTCATGTAATCTTTAAGAGTACACGGTTTTCAGTTTAATTGATTGGAGTAACTTTATTATTTGGTTTGAGTCAGAAGCGAATTTGATTACCACCTGGTCTAGGGCCCATCGAAGATGCAATGGATCTCATTTTATCTTTTTCTATAGAGTATCGATTTTCACATGTGGTGTGATCCATTGACGATGCTGAAATGGGTAAGTCTCCCTAGTCTTCCACTTTCATTCAAAATCCCTCTATTTTGTGTGCTATAAAAAATATGGTAGGGCGATACCTCTCCTCCAATCACCGAACGGAGGTGGTATGTCATCGCATCTATCCACGGATCTGTGTTGAGGTTGATTTTGTGAGGTCACCTATGAATTAGGTTTGGATCACATATAAGAAGGAGTTTTGGTGGAATAAGGAGGTAATATTTGATTAGTGGATGATCTACTATGCTGTTTATGGATTATTTGGTCACACAGACCTAGTATGTCGCCACAAAGGTTTGACTAGGACATCAAAGGGGGTGATGAATATGGGTAATGGTGGTTGTGGTGCTTTTATCTCGGCTTTTCTACAATTTATGGATCACCCTTTGAGTTTTCCACTAATTAGATCTTTTGTTGATGTATTTAATAAGTAGGTAGTGTGTGATGAGGCGAATTCATTTGGACATGTAGTGGTTGAGGATAAACCTCAGGAAAATGCAGAGTGGGTAGTGATGTAGATTGATCATACATGGGTCAATGAGAGTGGTAATGCTATGAAGGAGTCATAATGGAGCCACCAGATTCGAATGATACTCCAGTTTTTGATTTTCTAAATTGTAATCTTTGTATTGAGATGGGTGCATCTAGTGTAAAATACTAGGGGAAATCGGTCCCCGTGGCCAGGTCCTCTAAATAATGAGACCTAAGACTCTTTTGTATGTGAGGATGGTGTAATCTTGGGGGATCCAGATGTTTTTATTGGATATTTTTAAGGCCATGTTTATATTTATGGTGGATTGAAAATCATAGTCCTACTTGTAAAAAAATTCAAGAGTTGGAGCATGAGGTGATCTAGCATGTGGAGGAGGGTACTCAAATGAATGAAGGTTTCAGTATATAGCTGGATTTCTCATCTCAGAATGAAGTATCTAGAGAAGTTGAAATGATGAAGTGGATACATGATGATCATGATTATGTGGAGCACCCACAATGTTTAGTAATGATTGATACTAACAGAAAATTTCAACAGGACCGGGGAGAAAGTTATGGTTATCAAGACATGCATATTCTAGGAAAATGGGTGGATATATTTTATAGTGACAAGGAAAATTCTAGTGGCATGGTCAGACCTTCCTATAGTGACATTGTTCAAGGTGGGAAGAATAAGGTGTCTAAAATGAGGATGTTACGGCTACCCTAGTAATAAGAAGGCTAATGAAGGACTACTCTTATCTGTTGTAGTGGTTGTCTATAATGTATTTAGTCAGAAAGGATGGAAGGTCTATATCAGGTATGCAAAAGCGTATTAAATCATCTAAAGAGTTTCTATCTTGGGATAAATTGAATCTTAGAAAGATGTATTCCAAGATTATAAATCACTATAAAAGTTTAGAGTGGGAATCGACTACTGCGGAGGAATAAATCTATCATGGATGTGGGGATGGGTATGATTTTTATGATCTTTAGTTGTATTTTCTTGTTTATTGTACTATTTTGATGTACAATTCATTTATTTTAATAAATGGTTAGAGTTTTTCCTCTGACTGAGCTTTTCCTGTCTATTTTGGTTGAAGGATCATCTTATCACAATTTTTTGTGACTATTTGTTTCTATAAATTATTTTTAAGCATCAATATTTCTTTAAATATATTATTTAATAATATAAAATAATAATTTAATTATAAAACTTACAATTTTTAATTCTAATAATAATTTAATTATAATAATATATTTGTATAAAGAATTAAAAAAATTAGACATTGGTTATTTTAACCTTTTTTGTATTAATTTTTATATACATCAATATATGGTAAAAATTTTATTAATATAAGAAGAAAAACATCATTATTTGTTTATCACAATTTCATTAATTTCATTATTTTTTGTAATGTAATTTTATTAATCTATAATAATTAACATAATAGATAAAACTTTCTTTCTATAAAGTATAATCAAAAAAATTACTTCAAAACAATATTTCAATTCAAATCAAATATGAACATATAGAATTAAAAATTCTTATATACAGATTAGTTACTCTATTTTTTATGTTATGTTTTTTATTCATGAGTTTTAGATTCATTTTTTTGCTAAATAATACCAGCGTTATTGATTTATTTTGACTATTCATGTATATTCATTGTTTTTAGGTATGGACTTTTCATCAGCTGTATTAGTTAACAAAATTTTTAAAATTTTCTCTCTATTATGATAATTAAAATTTTGACATATAATTACCAATTTATTTTAATAAAATATAGGTAAATTAAATTTCATTAATATAATATAAATCTATTTAAATGATGGTTTTAGAGGCATGAAAACATTTACAATGCTATGTGAATGTTTCATTGTATAAATATATTTGCAATATTTAAAAAATTTAATAAAATTAAACTTATGTTTATCAAAAACAATTTATCTCTTATTTTCCTCCATAGAATATAATACCCAAAGTCAGTAGATATATGATTACATATTTACCCATGATTTCACATGATCATGTGGAGTAGATGTTATTAAAAGAATTTGATGTAAAAAAACTAGTTTGTAAAAATTTTAAGGAATTTAGGAATTTTAGGACAATGATGTATCAATATAAGATCATCACAATATATCCAAATTGATGGAATGAAATACATGAGTTAAAAGAATAGTTATGGGAGTGTGTAACAGTTAAATATTAATAAAAAGTGAATTTATATATTATATGACTAAAATTTGATCTATTATATTATAGATGACAATATACTTTTCTAACATGAAAAAAGATATGAATAGGTGGATTTATTTTGTGTTAATTAGATATTTTTTTATTCAAATTTAAATTGGTTTTATATTTTTAAGAATAAATGGAATTAAAATATATGCCTCAAATATGAGTCTTTAGATGCTGGGACATGGGAGACATTTGTTTTTAGCCAGTTGGAGGAAGCCTTTATAGTATGATAATTTTTATTAATAAAATAAATTTTGAGAAATATTATTTCACTAAATGAAGAATTATTAAATTATTATTATGTAATATAAATTTTTTATTTCTCACCAAGATATCAAGTTATAAAATTTATGCCCAAATAATTTCTTTATCTGGATGGTATCCCTTCCTAGAGGATAAACATATTACTGAAATGTTTAATGGATTTGCAAATAAATCTTATAGTAGATCAAATAAGGTTTAATTCAGTTATTCATCTCCCCCTTAAAATTTTAAAAGGAAAAGAATCATAAATAAATTGGTTGATTATAACTGATCCATAAAAATTTATATCTAATAAGATTTCAATAAATTAAATAATTTGGTTAAAAATATTAGTGTTGTTTTAATCCATCGCACTAATATAACATTTACATATATAATCTCAGGACGCCCTTTGGGAGAAAATGATGTTTGGGACCTTTATCCCTGAGGGTAACATATAAATTATTTTGAATAAATTAGGAAAGAAAGAACAAAAATGACATGTAAGAGTATATGAGGTGGGTGTTAGTATTAAGAAAACAATTATACCTCATATTTTGAAATTGAGGGAGGTATAATAAAAGGGTAAAATATATTCCTTGAATTATAGGTTTTGATATACGAATAAGAATATAGATTAGTGAATTAAATGGTCTTTAGAGGATACGTTTGTAGAAATTGAGAGACATATATAGACAATGATACCTGACTATCTAGATCCTAAACCTCCTCATTAAAACCCAACTATATATTGTGAGTTTCTTACTAGGGATCCCTATTTTTATATTATATAGTGCAGAGTTGTACATAATCTATGGGATTATATACATCATCTGATTATATATCAAGATCGAGTAGGAATAGTGTTACATGGTATTATTTACCCAACTACTCCAGGGTTTCCATTTACTAAGGTGGTGACTATAGTTTGACGGATTATGGGTTATTTTCACTTCGAGTAGGTAGCCATGCCCTCTAGTTGGAATGTGATATATGTGTTGTTTTTTGAATTTTTTTAATTTCAATTTCAAGTTACTTGTAATGTTTTGTTATATTTACCTTATGTTAATGTAATTGAAATCAATAAAATCATTTCAAATGCTACAAATTTTTCCTGAACTAGAACCTTCAAATACTTCATAGTTATCCTAGGGGATAGAAAAAATTAACAATGAATTATTTTATATAGGATAATTATAATGATTTTTTAGTAAATATTTATGTATGTGGTATATAATATCTCTTATGAATATTTAAAAAGACACATCTTGGAAATTTTTATTAGTGATGATCTCTTGATACTAATGTGGAAGTTGTTTTCCAGGAATGAAAATTTTAATTTTAATTTTCATTCCATCAAGTATATATAAAATATAGATATGTTATTTATTACTTATCTAATTAGGTATCTCAATAATCTTTCATTAAAATGAGATCACATCCATTTATATTATTTTGGATCCAGAATCTTCTTCAATGACTATATAGTACCTAAATATAACATCTAGAGTTAAATATATATCAAAACGATTTGATGAAAAAGAGATTAAATATTCGTTTCTTTTATTCCTTGATAGGTAAAAAGATTTATATAATAATAAACCACTATTCATTAAAATTTCATTCATGTTAATATTTTTATATTTTATTTCTCAATATTTTATGCATATTATACTCACATGAATAAATAGTATATTAATTATTCCCTATAACATATGAAATTCATAAACTTTTTCAAGTTTTATTGTCTTTATAAGTTTTATTCTATTTAATTAGTTCTTAAATATTCAATTTTTCATGTTATATATGTTTGATAATTAATATACGAAAATATGAATGTTTATCAATGTTTTTTATGAGGTTCAATTTTTGATATAGAATCCCGTAGAAATTAATTATGTATTAGTTTTTTTCTTATATATATAGTGTTTGTTATTTTTAAATTTTAATCTCAAAACTACAGTGGAATCATTAAAGTAAAAGTGGTGAATGTGTTTACAAGTTTATATGATTAATTTTTTAGATTTTCATGACTATAATAATGACATATTTTCACAAGGATTGTTTAATTACTACTCCCATGTTTTCAACCATTATTTTTTAATGGTATTTTTATAAGATTTATTATCATTCTAGGATTTTTATTTTGTTTCATAATATTTTGTAAAAAACATAAAAAAATTTATTATTTATTTAAAATTTTATAGATTTAATTAATTTTTAGATTTATATATAAAGGTTTATTGTATGGTGTTATATTGAAAAATCATGTTATAGAAAAGTCTTGATTTTATGTTGTTTTCTACTATTGGATTTCTATTTATAAGTCATTAGTTATTTTATTTTAATATGATTTAAAAAATATTTATTTTTCAAGGTTGGTTATTATGATAACCAATATTTATAGTTACCTTTAACATTTGGTTTTATAATAACTAGTTTTGAAAGTTAATTTCAACACCATATTTTATAAAAACTAATACTAAATTTGATCTATATCTATATTTATTCAATATTTCAACACCGATTATTATATAAAACTAGTGTTGAAGGTCACTTTAAATAATGTTTTTAATTAAAAACAAACAATGAATGTATATTTGTATATATAATCTTGATTTCAACATTGATTATTATAATGACAGGCATTAAAAGTAACATTAGATAACAATTATTATAAAATATAACAGTGGATCTGACATTAAACATTATTTTTTTGTGAAAATAAAACTTTATAGTCACTCTACCTATACATTGTCCAATTTTAAACATTTTTTGTTTTAAAAACCAATGTTAAAAGAAATTTTCAAATTAGGTTTTAATAGCTGGTGTTAATACTATATTTTTACTATTAGTTGTATTCACATCACTTGTTAAATATCACTAAAAATAAAAAATGACATTAAAAGGTTGATTTCTTTTGGTTTCTTGCCAAAAAAGCATGATGTAATTCCCCTTTTCATGGAATGATTTGGTTGACAGCTGACATTTTCAGCCAAACACCTTCATTATTTCCAGAATTCACCACTAACCAACCAAAAAACAAGCCACAATATGTCAATACCATTAAGTAGGTGGTTAAGAAAAATTAGTGCCTCTACATAGGTTATATGTAATATCCAATGGTCATTTATATATATAAATACTCTCCATTTATGTATGTAATTAATGAAAATATGAAGATATTTTTAAAAAATATGGTATTCAAAATATATTATTGATTATTAAGAAATTATTAGTTCCTTGTAAAGTTATACGACTTCATGACATATTTCTTATTATGATTTTTAAACAAATATATTTAAATTAACATCTATTTTGTATAAGTATCAATTACATATTATGTTAATATATCTAACATCCCTTTGAAATAATTTTTCAATCAATAAGATCTCCACTTTAATTCAAAAAATGGTTTTAATTTTCATTGATTCATTAGTTTCAAGTTTTTTTCCTCAAAATAATATAAATACATAAGAGGGGATGAATTGTGTCATTTTAAAAAACATGATAAAATCAAACTCAATCCCTATTTGTGATTTTAAATGATTTTTGGTTGTATTTTCTTAACATAAATTATGTAGTTTAAAAATTTAAAATAATAACAAAGTAATTTAGTGGTTTGGGGAACAAAGATCCCCTAGTAAACTCCATAAATTCACTCTCAGGGATCTTGATGATTTTCACTAAAATATGTCCTCTTATTTTAACACCTCTAAAACTGAGTGCAGATAGTTTACATGCTACAGAATGTCAGTTTCTTTTACATGGAACCACAAAAACTACAACTTATTGGGAGAAGATAACACTCCAACAAGATAGATTAAAAAAAATTAAAATTTCAATAAAAAATATGTTAATTGTAAAAAATATATTTTCTATGTAGTTAAAAAAATAGCTGTCAAACAAAGAGTTCTTGAAAATATAATATCATTGAAAAAAAATTAAGATAAACTTTGATATTTCTTATTAACAAAATATTCTAAAAAAGAAAAATGGTAATTATAAAATACTTTTGATACCTATAGGATATAAACTCAGTAGATAATAATCATGTATGTATCCGAAGTATATCTCTGATAACTCCTTCGATAAACTGCAATAAAATATAGATAAAAGGTATGTAAAAAGTTTAGTGATGATCAAATAATAACATATCAAAATATATAAGTGTCCAAAATGTATCACTTCAGAAAAATAAATATATCTTCATCTCCCTAGAAGAAGAAACACTCTTTATTTAAAAATAATCTTGGTTTACACCAGGTCAAACAGATATAGGAATATCACCTAACAAAATGTGTTTATTTATTTTTAAACACAATGCATATTTAATGTTTTAATTTAAGAATGCAAGGAAAACCATAACTACCCTTTGAAATAGGAATGATTTAATCCATTGAAAAAGGGACATTTAATTAGTCTTAAATATTACTTAAACAGTTATTTAGTCTTTTGAAACCATTGAATAAATCATAGAAAATAATATCTAATTTGAATATAATAGATAACTAATTTAAACATATTGTTTCACTTCCTAGTGATAATCTTAAAAAACAAGTTTAAAAATGCATGGTTGATATCAAATTTTGTGTTAACAAACCTCATTTTGAGTATTAAAATATAGGGTAGTTAATAAAATTATAGTTCCTAATCCAAATGTTTAGACAAAACACATGGTTCCAAAAGTTTTTCTCCTTACAAAAGTAAAGTTCTTGGTCCTAGAATTTACATTTTATGTAGGGAAACGAGCAGTTATTCCAGACTACATCAGAATGTATAAAATAGTTATGGGAATCAAAATACAGCCAAATTTCAAACTATGAATCTTCTATAATAAATTAATTATTACAATAAAAATAATCATGATACCAACTTAAATCAACTTCATTAGTAACAAAAATTTGGATATTTATGGGCCTCAAAATCCATCTGAAATTAATGAAATTTTCAGATCAACATATTCCTAACAATCTCCCCCATTTTGATGATAAGAAAACGCATAGAAATAAAAATAAAAAATTATAGGATATAATTAATTGATTAAACAGGTAGAGATTCAATAACACTGAGATTTTAATTATAAAGAATTATTATAAAAGGATAAAAAATAATTTAAAGGAACTGGAATAAAAAATTTTATATAACCAAAATCCACATTTCTCCCCTTAAATTTTAAAAACAATATTTATTTTTAAAAACCACTATAAAATATTAGGGACATAAAAAATTAATGTTTTCCCTAAATTTCTACCACTTTTGTGATAATAGAATATAACATAGTTAAGGTTACAATAATAAATTGAAGAATGGTTTTGTATACAAAGGATTAAATAATCCTCAAAATGTAAGTAACATAAAGAAGAAAAAAAGTATATATTATAAACGAGTGAATTCAATTTAATTAATCATTATTTAATACAAGAAATATTTGGATCAATGATAAAAATTTCAACATTTTGGATAAGAAGATGATGAAATATTAATTTCAAAAGATGATTCTGGTGTTAGGAAATCATGTATAGTCTATTTAACATATTTTAACTCTATCCTGAACACTGAAAAATTTTGATTCAATGACCCATCCAAATTCATAATCAAAATATTTGAATCCAGGAAATTATTTAGTCCTTAAACCATGTTAAATTTTATAAAACCATTAATATATTCAGCTAACTAATTATATCTTTTCCACATCTCTCTAACCCGGTTGACAATATTCCAAATTCCAAGTTCTGTAGAAGTTATCCATGTAAATAGATTATTCTGATTTTCTAGAAGAGTGTGAAGTGGAATTTTGTCAAACTATAATCTCTATATTGTATCACTAATGATTGATAAAATAGTTTTTTGACATTTAAATCTCCTAATCAAATATGGATGAGTTTTTAGGATTAATGTACAATCCCTTTCTTGGATTTTACTAACTTTGTATTATTTAAAATGATATCCCTAATACTTCTTTAGATCTTAAAAATTATTTTTTAGAACTAATTGATCTCTAATATTCCAATTAAATCAACCATTTCCCTTTTAAAATCATAAAAATATCTTTTTGATATATAATTTTCTTTAAAAAATTTTATATGATCTTGGATTGATACTAACTCTATTCTTGGAATAGATAAACTCCTTAAATATTCAAATTATTTTTTGAACATTCTAGCTCTATTTTCAATTTATCATTAGAATCTCTCAACTGAATAAATTTATAAATAATATCTACAGTATGGAAATCAATAGAATCAGATTATTCCTTTTATAATCTCGTTAAGGGTTCACCATCTTCGGCCAGAGGAAGGGATGAAACTGCTAATCTTTAACCAAATGGAGATGATAAATCTCAAAGAACTTATGTCAACTCACCATCTTATATAATAGTTTTCTCTAAATATTATTCAACAATAAAAATTATATAATCATAAATTATCTTTGTTTTTTATCTAAGTGGGTGTACATAAGCTCATCATTATGATCTTCTGTAATAATATAATCCTCATAATGATCTGTTTACTCATTTAAATTGCCACTGATTAATTTGGAACGTCATCTATTATTTTATCAAAATCTTAAATACCACCTTCTTATATTCATTGTTAAAGACAGGTTAATTTACCTCTTCAAGATAAGTAGTTTCATAAAAATTTGTGTTCCCTATAAATCATTCCTCAGCCATTGGAAATGGTTGATCAACTTATTCAAAAGAAGGAGGGACAACATGTTGAATGGTTTCCTCCCTTCTTCTAATCCTAATAACAAGATATAAACTATTTTACACACTAGATGGTTGTTAAAATGTTCTTTAGACTTATGGAACTCTCCCTACAGTTTTTGGGTTTCTCACATCAAGTCTCATCCTTATCCTTGAAATGATATGTATGTAAGTTGGTAAATATTATAGACCTTTTGCATCTTCTGTTGCTCCCTCTACTCTTGACTCTCTATATTCTTCTATAAAAAACCATAATAAGAAAGTATATTTTTGGATTTTATGCTCCCCTTGAGCACCATATCTAGATGGATCTTCCCCAAATGGATCCAATATTAATTAACATGACCTCGACTATGCTTTAGAAAAATATAAACATTCTGAGCATCCCATTCGAGGATATATTGTTGTGGTGACATTTTACCTTCTCCTGGATTTTACTTATCTTACATTTATTATAAAAAATGTGAAACTATAATTCCATAAGGATAGATGAACATACTCACATCTTTTGAAATCAATTTTTCATATACCTCAACATAAACTTGCTGAAATTAATCTTGATGTTACTATGCAACAAGAACATTACATACATATTAGGGAAATAAATTATCTATCTCTACTACACATGGAACTATTGGATTCTACCTAAATTTAACCAAAACCTTTTGATATCAAGTATATTCTTCACAATCACTTTTATAATATTTTATATACCAGAAAAAATACATTATCACATATAACATATGGTAAATTCATCTAATAAACATTATACTAAAGTGATACACCCATTTTGGGGGGTACATGAAAATTTAAGAAATATCGACTGTAAAAACTAAAAAACCATCATCATTTACCTTTAAATAGATTATTTCATCAAAATCTCAAAATATCAACTGATAATTTTCATAAAATACCTTCACTTCCAACTTAAAAATATACCATTTATTTTCTTACTTAAATTATTTCTTCATAACTTGAAATCTTAGGGTTTTCTTTGACATTATATTCATCTTTAACCACCATTCAATATCTATCACATTTCCTTGAAAAACAATTATTTATGAACTTGAATCCATATACTGTGTCTAGCTTCTTTAACTAGATTCGTCAGTTCCCTTTTTGATTTTTATCTCATAGATGTAGATTTTTAAGGTTTTTAAATTAGGGTTTAAAGAGATATTGAGAGCTTAGGACGATGAAGGGGTACGAGATCAAATGTGGGAGGGAGAGATATTATCTCTGTAATATTTTTAGCAATGTTTTTGTTTCTCATGCCAAAATAACCAATGTAATATTTTTGGGATTTTAAAATATGAAAAGAAAATTTCTTTAAACAAATTAAATAAAAATTTAAACATTAATATTTAAATAGAAAAAATGAATATCTTAAATAAAATTGAAGTTGAAAATTCATGAATAAAATATATTTAAATTTATATAAAGATTAATTTATGAAAATTGAAGACTTTAATTGAAATTAAATAAGCCTTGTTTCCACTTAATACAATCAAAACATGTTTTCAGGAGTGGTTTAGTAAAAATATCTAAAAGTTAATATTCTGTATTTAAAAATTCCAAATATATACCTTCTTTTAGGGAATTATATCTTAGAAAATTATGTATTATATAAATATTTATAGTTCGGGATTGAATAATACGGTTTTTTAAAATATTAACTACACTTGTATTTTCCCATAAAATGTAAATATGAATAAAATTTAATGTACAATCTAAAAGAGCCTCTTTCATCCAGAACATTTATTCCCAACTGCGGTGAGTAGAAAAATACACTTCCTTAACTATTTACATTACATCTAAATGCTTATTCTTTCTAGACCATGAAACTAGAGACCATCTTAAATCATTATAAGTTTCTAATTTTCTTTTTTGATATAATACAAACCCTCTAAAATAAACATTTAAATATGAAATCAATTTAAAATGAAATGTTTTGGGATAGTTTAAAATAAAAAAAATATACTTTTAAATATATAAAAAATATATTAATAGTATTAATATCTAATTATTTAACATTGTATTGAAATGTTTCACAAAGATAAATCAAAAAGATAATATCTTGTCTTCTATTAGTAACATATAGCAAACATCATATCATTATTCTATATAATTTGTTGTCAAAAATTTTTACATCTTCCTCGAAATAAAGTTTTATTATTTTATACATGGGGTTGTATTAGTTTTACTATTTTAAAGCCCAAATTGTTTCAATTAATCAATAATATATTTACTTTCATTCAAAAAAAAATTAAAATATTTTTGATAAAATAGATAACTGTGAAATAAATTTAATTATCCCATCATAATCATTTAAAATTCCTTTTTCACATGTTTGGATAAATGTATCAAATATTTTTATTAAATGATTCAGAAATAATATTATCTAAATAGATTTTTACTCATAAAATATCATACTAATAAATTCTATTTAAAATAGTAGGACCCTCCAATCCCACTATAAAACCATTTGTTAGAATAAAAGAACATGTTCTTTCATACCAAGTTGTTGATTCTTATTTAAATATATATAGACATTTAATATGATTAAAAATATAATTTACTAAATTTGGGTTTTCAACTACTTGAGGTCATTTAATGTAGAAATCCTCTAAAAAATAAGCATTTAGAAACACTAATTTAACACCCATCTAATATAATTGAAAATTCAAATAATATGCATAGGATTAGAGGATTTAATGGATTCTAATCAAGAAATCATAAGAAATTTTTCATCATAATATATTAATTATTCTTATTTATATCCTTTAGAAATTTCTCTAGATTTATTTATACTAGTTATACCTTGTTCATCTATATTATTTCTAAAAAATCAATTAGTTCTTATTACTTGAAGGTTTGATTGCCTCTCAAATAATTAAAAAAAATTATTTATCTTGATTTTGTTTAGTTATCATTGCATGGATATTATAAAACTATCATAATCTATGATTTATTCTACATATATAGATCTTAACTAGGAAAGGAAGGTATATAATTCAGATAGCTTTTCTACATTCCCCTAAGTCCAAACTCACAAATCTGTATTTCCTATAACAGTTTCTAATGTAAAGTCCTTCAACATTATACTTTTCCTATGTAAGAAAATTCTAGGTTCACTATTTTTATGTTCTTATGATCTTGATTTATTTTGTTCATATTTTAATTTACATTTAAAGAAATCATTAGAAAATTAAAGACTTAATGAATTGGTAAGTTGATCTGTATGTTTTTTTGATCAAAAGGATTTCATAAAATTCACATGGATTCAACTACCTTTTAACATTAATAAAAAAAATTATAATCTTATGAAGTATCAAAATACCCTAGAAATATTCCAACATTTTCCTTTGGATCAAATGTAACAAGGTTTTCTAAAGTGTTCAATATATACACCTTGTATCTAAAAACATGAAAGTATCCAACATTACATTTTCTATTATTCCACAACACATAGTGTTTATTTTTAGGATAGGGACTTACTAAAACTCTATTTAAGATATAGATATTTTTATTGATGGATTCTATCAAAAAATATGTAGGAAAACTCTATTCATTTAAAATCGTTCTTTCCATTTCTTGAAAGGACATATTTATTATTTCAAAAAATCTATTTTATTAGGGTTTTATTAGAGTAGATAAAGTATGATTGAATAAAAAATTCTAATGGAAATAAATTAAATTCATGATTATAAAAATGGCATCCATGATCACTTATTAATGAGGTTGTTTTGAAATATTTTGTTATTTTCAATAATTTTGAAAAAATGAAAAGGATTTACTTTTGAATTTTATGAAATAAACATGGGTAAATATAGAAAATTAATCAATTAAAAAAACATAACATATGTCATCCAATATTGTTTCTCTTCATGGTCAAAAAACGTCCATGTGTATAAGTTATAGAGGTTTCGATGCAGAATCCTTTTAATAGATTTAAAATATTACTTATTCTTATTTCATATTTTTTATGCATCACTCTTTCCGATGAAGACAGGTGTATGCCTGAGTGGATTGATTACAGGGGTTAAATGGTGTGAAATTGATGATGTTGGGTATAAAACTTTGAATGGTCCTCAACAGGTTTGTGTGATGAGTTAAAAATTCTCAACGACTCTTGCATAGAGAATACATGGACCAACATTCCAAAGGTAGGAATGTGTTGTGTAACTTAGACAATGAAACTTAATAGCTCACATTGGTCGAGAGGATGGGAATTTGGGCTCATTTCACCCTTTTAGGGGAAACTATTACTTATTTTGGGACTCTCTAATAGATTTATGATATTTTAATGAATCCTTGGTCAATTTCCAAATATAAATATATGGATTACCTTGAGAAAATGATCCATTATGACTATGTATGTGTTCATAATCATCTGTAAATATCTGAGGTTCTCAATTAATAGTACCCTTTTATAGATAGATTATAGATTCCTTGATCATTTATTTGGAAAATGTTGGTATAAATCCATATAGTGAAGTGCTATGGAGTTTATCATTATTCAAGGGGATGGTAGTTTTTTTATTATAGGATTGAACCCTTATGATGGGATTCCTACATAACCTCAAGAGTGGAAGCATAACCAATGTAGTTCAGTGCCACTTATTAGGACACGTCACCTTTTAAGGTCATGTGATAAGGACACAAACATGAATTTTAATTTCATAAGTAAAGGTCACCTAGGTGGAAGGTTCCTAGTCCAAGAGGTTGTTGGACATTTTCTAGGGTAGCTTGAGGGGCATGGAAGAGATGTGATCTGCCAAGTGAATATGACCCTACTGGGTACATTGTCTGAAGAACATTACTATAAATTTGGGAATTGTTTTTGGACCTCGGAGAGGATTACTACGTATCATATTCAATTTGGGATCAAATCCCTTGTAATTTAGTGCCACATATCAAGACACATTACCTATAAAGTCCGGTGATAATGACACAACCATGTTTTTTAACATCGTGCAGAAAGTATGTCTTGGAAAAAGCTTCCTGGTTAATGATGGTTTAAGAATTATGTTGAGGTGTACTGAGGGACTAGGAAGAGATGTGGTCACCCATTCGAATATGACCGTATTAGGGATATGGGTCGAAGAACATTAGGGTGAATTTGGGTGTTGGGTTTGGACCTTAGAGAGACTTCCTATGTATTCAAGTTAGATTGGAATCAAATCCCATTTAGTTAGGTATGGGTTGGGGATTACACATTTGGATGAGGCCCATATGATTTGGAAAATATTGGGGCTTACAATATAAATGAAGTCTTTTTGTATTGGGATCATGTAGATGACATAGTGATTGCTAACCTCTAAGCCCACATTAGTCGTGATCGGTGTGAGAAACAAGAGGAAGCGGTGGATCTGAAGATCATACGACCCACTATATCAACTGATGAATGGTGCTAGAGCCCAAAGGGAGATGGAGATAGATTTGACTTTACTTGAGTCCAATTCAATTTTTTGTAACCAAGATAGTAATATATGTTGATCCATCCAGTTACGTCTTAGTCAGATGTGGAGTGGACCAAAAGTGCCACCTCCCACAAGAATGGTCAGGGGCTTACCTTAGGGGGAGTACCATTTTGAAACATTGAGGATGCTCTCATGTAATAGAAATTCAGCTCTATTTGGGTATTAATCCTAAGAGGATTCCCATTTCAGTTATCTGGATTTCCTCTCATTATCATTATATGAGGCATCCTATGATTGATGTATAAGGCATCTCATTTTTGTCATAGGATGCATCATGTGTTTATTATATAGGGTATATTATCATTCAAATTCATATATTTTGGTGTGTAGATTCATAGTTTAATGTCATGTTGTGGTAACATGTTCTATATAGTTTAACATCATGTGTTTATAATGAGTTTTGTGCTGTTTAACATCATGGGTTTAGGACGAATAGGAGGAATATGGCTAGTAATGGCTGGTGTGGAACATATGTAAGAGCGCCACTTTCTATCTTAAACTAACGTAAGATTTTGGTGATGGGATTTCCTGAGCACAATAAGAATTTTTAAACTCCTATTATTATATGGGGTGGACATTAGGGTCGTATAAATCATAACCCAAAATGTCATCGACCCACCATGAAAAGTTCACAGTATGAATCTATAGTTTTTATGGGGTTCAGTGATGGTAGGGAAGGAATCAACTATGAGGGTTGAGAGTACTATCTTTTACTAACCCCATGTGGGGGTGTGGGTTGATACCCCCTTGGTATGGACCAATGAGGACATAGGATTTTATGCATATGCTTGTCCACTTAGTAGATGGCCGCAAAGAAACATCTATGAAGAAGCGACCATGAAGGACCATCTGCGAAGGAGCGTTTGTAATGGATATAGACATGTAAGAGAAACAGTGAAGGTCTATTTTTTAAGGGGACTCTATAGAGGATCTTAAAAAAATATCATGCCTTAAAGGACCATCCATGAAGGAGATGGACATAATGGACCATCCACGAAAGAGTGTCTATGAAGTGTTTTCCATAAAGGGTTAACCACAAAGAATTTTATACAAAGCGAGTATGAAAATGGTCCATCCAAAAAGAAATTTATTTATTATGTTGGAGTAATTAATTAATGCCTAAAGCTACAAATGAATTTTCCTCTAAAAGGAATATTTGTAACGTCCCGACCCGGAAGCCACTAAACCGGTGCTCCGAGCCGGTTCGGCACAAGGCCTCAAGGGCACCTCCCTATATTCCAGAGGCTTACGACTAGCAGTGAGGTCCTAGGGTGTGATAGTGGGGCGACTATGCCCTCATACCAGAGTAAGAAAATAGCAGAAATAACTAAGTATCATACATAGTGGAATGTAAATAGAGTGCAGAAGCAATAAACAACTGAAATAGAACAAGTTGTAATAGTAATATTTTGTAAAAGCCCAAATAGCTATGCAATACAATACAACACTGTCCACATGCTGATCCGAACATATAGATACAAGTACAAAAGAAACAGAAATTAAATTACAGGGCTCTACTACTAACTCTGGGCCAATCCACAAACCTGATCTCTAGACAAAGTTGAACTACAGCACCCCGATCAGTAGAATCACTCCAGCAGGTCCATTCGATCATGCAACACTGAGCCTCAGCCCTATCCACCATGCAACTCATGCTCAACCTGAAAAGTATACATAAGGTCCACACGTACACAGAGGTTCATGTGCATGGGTGAGAAATAATCTCAGTATGGCACCCCAACAAGAAACCTATATTTGTGCTACTATGTGTATGCAATAGAAATGTGGTCAGCCTAGCTGGAACACAATAAAGGGAAGTAAACCAAACGTGCAACCACAGTCGAACCTAATGTATGTAAAACCAGTTAACTAGGAAAGTTCCACCATGTATGTACATATCTTTATTCATGCACATGTATAGTCTCATACCTATACACACATACATAAATATGAATATTCATGATTAAGTGATTTAATTAATAAGAACAACATCCGCAGTCGATCCTTGGGACCATAATCCCAATCTCTTGGACATCATGTGCAAGGGAATTGAGTTGGACATCAAGCCACTCAAGTCATGTATCATTAAGTTGATCTCTGGGTCTGTAATCCCATCGATATGTATCTGCTTCGGCCAATGCATGAATCATATCTCTGATAAATCTAATGAAAAACAAGTAACTCTCTAGAAAGCTCTCTCAATCTAACCACTTTGTTCAAAAAGCCATCAATCACAACACACGACCACCTGGAAGCTCCCACAGTTTGAACCATATGGGTTTAACATAATATATGACCACCCAGGCAGCTCTCACAGTCTAACCACCTAGGTCAAACATAATATATGACCACTTGGGCAGCTCTTACAGTCTAACCCCCTTGGTCCGACATAATGTATGACCACCTGGGAAGCTCTCACAGTCTAACCCCCTGGGTCCAACATAATATAAAACCACTTGGGCAGCTCTCATAGTCTAACCTCTGGGTCCACAAAATATACGACCACCTAGGCTGCTCTCACAGTCTAACCCCCTAGTACCAACATAATACATGACCACCTGGGCAGCTCTCATAGTCTAGCCCACTGTGTCCAGCATAATAGACGATCACATGGGAATCTCTCACAGTCTAACCCCCTAGGGTCAACATAATATACGACCACCTGGGCAGCTCACGCAGTCTAACCCCATGGGTCCAACATAATATACAACCACCTAGGAAACTCTAACAGTCTAACCCCTAGGTCCAACATAATATACAACCACATGGGCAGCTCTCATAGTCTAACCCCCTAGGTCCAACATAATAGATGACCACCTAGGCAGCTCTCATAGTCTAACCACTGGGCCCAACATAATATTGGACCACATGGGAATCTCTCACAGTCTAACCCCCTCGATCCAACATAATATACGACCACCTGGGCTGCTCTCACATTCTAACCCCCTGGGTCCAACATAATATACGACCACCTGGGAAGCTCTCACAGTCTAACCCCTGGGTACAATATAATATACGACCACCTGGGCACCTCTCACAGTCTAACCCCTAGGTCCAATCATATGTAATCAAAGACTCTCTGAGGAAGCTCACACAGTCAATTCCCCTAATAGTCTAAATTAGTTCATAGGCTCTCTGAGAAAGCACACTCGGTCAATTCCCCTTATAGCCTGAAGTTCTTAAAGACTCTCTAAGGAAGCTCACTCGGTCAATTCCTCTTATAGTATCCTACAAAAGGTTCTCACATCCCTATGTATGTCAACAAGAATAGTAAACAACCCTATTCATATCCAAACTAATATCTACTTAAGCATATAAGAATAGAAGGAATCTCAACAAATAAGAAAGATGCCTCATGTCAGTCTCAACAGCCACCAACTAGGAATCACCTTTGGTAACCACTACAGCAACAACAAACCAAGTCAGATATAAACAAATGAGTGAGGGTAGCTCGAACATCTAACCCAACATTACGTCCATAGACAAAGGGATTACCAGTTTGGCATGTGTTCTATGTGACACGTGATCACCATCTCTACCCAAACCCGAAATAACAACTCAGGGTCAGTCAAACAATGGGCACCCGCTAGGTCCCTCAAGTCAAACACAGTGGAGGCATCATACTCGGGATCCTCCAGATAAACATGAGCGAAGGCATCCTATGCGGGATCCTTAGAAAAGAGTAAGGGAGGAGTACGACATGGGATCCTCAACTGAAGGAAAACATAGACATTCCAAAACGTGTTTCATATAAAAGGAAGAACATGAGAGAGATCCTACAAGGGACTCCCTTGGATAGCACACAAGAAAAGGCATCCCTCAAGGGATCCTTAGAAGTACTTGGTCTCAAATCCTCATAGGCCAGAAGGTAATGTCTCACAAGGGAAACTTCCTCTAAAGAATATGTTATGGGAGATAGTTCATAACTCATCTCTTATTAAAGGTCTCAACTAAGTTGGTCCGAACACCCAACCTATCATCCACACCAATTCTCACTCTCAGGTGACAACTGAATTGGATAACTAGAGGAAGAACCCCCTCCATTTAGATATAAACCCCCAAAACTCCATTTATATGACCTCTAAATGTCAAAAGGATTCCTCCATTGCGATCTATGAAGCAATTCACTCATAATATACTACTCACATGCCCAATTCTGACTTCTAAAGCCTAAGATATCCCAAAATTACTAAATTGAAGTAGTACATGGCCAGAGCACATGGCCGAAACACATTGGGTCTGCCTGTGTAATTGTACACTGTGTTTACTTTACTATACATGGTGTGTACATTTCAGAAAAATTAACCCAATGTTTTTTTCCCTAAAACACATGTCCAAGTACCACTACACGGCGTTTACTTATAGTACACGGCGTGTACTTATAGTACATAGTGTGTACTCCAAAAAAACCATTATTCTGTGTTCTATTTCACACAGCCAGTCACACGGTCACCATCTACATGGCGTGTACTCAAAGTAAATAGCATGTAATTGAGAAAATTTATCCTTCCCCAAATAGAAAGAACAGACAGTGTGTGCCCCTGGAACAGGCGCCATGTATTCTGGGTTTTCCGATGGGAAATCCCTGAAAATGCCTGAAACGCCCGTTTTCGCCCCCAAAACAAGAGATTGAACCCCATGGGATTAAAAGCAAGAAATATAAGACTTTAAAGACTTAAAAAAAACGTTTAATGGGGATCTATGAAAAAACATAAATGACCCTACCTTCGGGCGAAAACCACCGAAGCTTCGGTTCATTTCACGACTCACAGTTACCGCACACCGACTCAGCGCGTCGAGAGGTTCAAATCAGTACCCCTCTTGGCTTCCAAATATATCACATTCTCAAACTCAAATTTCTCCCATAGGTCACGTTCAAGGAGGAGGCATAGTAAACAAGCGTAATGAGGAGGAAAGAAGAGAAGGAAGAAAATAAAATGAAGGAAAAGAAGAAAAAGGGGCTTGGGCCGGCCCCGGCGCCCGACATGGGTTTATGCCTCCCCTAGGGTAAAATCCCCATTCCGGACTCCACAACGCAAAAAAAAATCAATACAATGCTCCGTTTATAATTTATTGAAAATGTAAATTGTGTGAATAATTTAATATTTAATTTAATAATATTAAATATTTAATATTCCACTAAAATTCGAACGGCTCAGATTTCCACCAAACTCTTGTCTTAGGGTAAACACCCTATTCCGGGGACAACGGAGTGGTCAAAAAAATTATATAAGATCATATAGTAAATGAAAATGGCCATTTTACCCCTCATGAGCATCCAACAGCAAAAATTCAAATTTCTGCTCAAAAAGACCATCCAGAAAAATGCGGGTTCTTACAAACTCTCCACCATAAACCTTCTCATCCCTAAGAAGCCCAGTGAAAGGACCAACTTCCAAGATCCCAACCCAAGAGTCTGAAAAACCAAGCTATCTGGACCATCCAATGACCATTCTTATAGCATTAACTACCACCTTCAACATAGAAGCTATTCATCTACGACCAAACTGGTACTCCCCATCATATGAATACCCATGTCGTCATCATAAAAGAATACTCTGAGGGTAAAAGCCCACTAGAATACACCGAAGTTTAACCTAATCATGGAAAACCACCCTCAAAAGTCCAATGGTGCACTCCCCACCATATTTCTTTCCTTACACTGCTCTGAGAGCACAACTAGAATAGGTTTCATCCACAAAAGGGATGAATATTAAGAAAGAAAAAGGACCTCAGTGTTGGGTTAAAGCTTTGTCAGTATACTCAAGACAAATCAAGATAGTGCATGATCGTATCTTATAGGAGTACAATAAGATTTCACCAAAGGTGTGTCTAGATCCCTCTGAGAAACACTAACATCCTTCCAAAACTCGTCCAGGATTCAAGCATGGGTCAACCATTTCACACAGGTTTCCCTAGAATGGAACAAAAATTGACATACAAGGGTTCGAGTCAATACCAAGGGTCTCTAGGTCTTCTACCTAGCCCAAAAGAAAAATCCTCACAACTGGGTCTAGCCCAAAATATCTGTAACCTCTTAGAAGATGGTAAAGATCACAACAACCAAAGAAGGTCAAAACCGAAACACAGCCTACAAGGGCCCTGATCCTCTCTGTGCATCCTCAGAAGGAATGACTCCTTGGATGTCACAAACTAAATAGAAGATTCAAGCTGAACTAACACTTATTAGTTATCTGTATATAGAAAAACCACAAGGAGGCCTAGTTCACAAGAAAAGAATTGGAATCTATCAACATCATTCTCAAGGATTCGACTAGATAACCACAGACCTGAGAAACAACACCTAATAAGGGTTAAAAAAGCATCACATGCCATATCGACCAATTGGGGTAACTGCACCCCCTATGCATGAGGACTGAGTCATCATCATCACACCAACGCCTCAACATAGATCCACATAATCTACCATCAGAGTAAAAAGTATGTGTAAGCAGACCCAAAGGTCTCATTCGTTAGTAAAAACACACACTAGCAGGCCTATATGCTGTGAATCCTACGTGCATAGTATGATGCATGAGACGTCACTTGCCTTTTCCATCCAAGAGTCAAAATCCTTCCCTGGAATCTTACCAATGTACAAGATCCAAAGATCCATATTAAATAAAAACTCCACACAACATCTTTGTTGCTCAAGGACAAAATCATATACAACTATAACATCGTAAAATAAGAACAACAATCCCAAACCCTAGAAACCAGGACTTCTTACCAGAATAAGTGTTCTTGATGAACCCGCCCGATATCCATCATAGGTTTCAAAAAATTCTTAATAATTCTCTCTACCATATCCCAAATAGTAATGACCCCGAAAGAAATCTTCTATGATACCACTTTGTAACGTCCCAACACAGAAGCCACTAAATCGGTGCTCCGAGCCGGTTCACCACAAGGGCTCAAGTGCGCCTCCCCGTATGCCAGAGGCTTCCAACTAGCAGTGAGGGCCTAAGGTTTGATAGTGGGGAGAATATTCCCTCATACCAGAGTAAGAAAAAATTGTAAATAACTAAGTATCATACACAGCGGAAAGTAAACAGAGTTCAGAAGTAATAAAAACTGAAATATAACAAGCTTTAATAGTAAACTGCTGTAAAATCCCGAACAGCTATGCAATACAATACAACACTAGTCACTCACCAGGCCGACCATACAAATACAAGTACAAAAGAAACTGATATTAAAGTACATGGCTCTAATACTAACTCCGAGCCAATCCACATACCAGATCTCCAGACAAAGACGAACTACAACTACCCAATCAGTAGAACCACCCGAGCATCTCTGCTCGATCATGCAACACTGGGCCTCAGCCCTATATACCATGAAACTCATGCTCAGCCAAAAAAAACATAATGTCTACACGTAAACTGAGGTGCACGTGAATGAGTGAGAAATAATCTCAGTGGGGCACCCTGAAAAGAAACCTATATCTGTGCTACTATGTTAATGCAACAACAATGTGCTCAACCAAGCTGGAACACAACTAAAGGAAGTAAACCAAGCGTGCAACCACAGTTGAACCTGGGGTATGTAAACCATGTCAACTGGGAAAGTACAACTATGTAGGTACATATCTATATATGTACACATGTATAGTCTGATACCTATACACATATACATAAATATGAATATTCATGATTAAGTGATTCAAATAACTAGAACCACATCAGCAGTCGATCCTTGGGACCATAAGCTTGATCTCAAGGACATCATGTGCAAGGTAATTGAGCTGGACATCATGCCACTCAAGCCGTGTATCATTATGTTGATCTCTAGGTCAGTAATCCCATCGACATGTACCTGCTTTGGCCAATTCCTGAATCATATCTTTGAGAAAGATAATGAAAAATAAGTAACCCTATGGAAGGCTCTCACAGTCCAACCCCTTTGTTCAATAATCCATCAATCACAAACACATGACCACATGGAAGCTATCACAGTCTGAACCCTATGTGTCTAACATTATATACGACCACCTGGGAAGCTCCCACTGTCTAACCCCCTGGGTAAAACATAATATACAACCACCTGGGAAGCTCTCACAGTCCAACCCCCTAGGTCCAACATAATATATGACCACCTGGGAAGCTCTCACAGTCTAACCCCTAGGGTACAACATAATATATGACCACTTGGGAAGCTCTCATAGTCTAACCCCCTGGGTCCAACTTAATATATGACCACCTCAGCATCTCTCACAGTCTATCCCCCAGGGTCCAATATAAAACACGACCACATGGGAAGCTCTCACATTCTAACCCCCGAGGTCCAACATAATATATGACCACCTAGGCATCTCTCACAGTCTAACACCCTAGGTCCAACATAATATATGACCACCTGGGTAGCTCTCACAGTCTAACTCCCTAGGTCCAACATAATATATGACCAGCTGGCCAGCTCTCACAATCTAACCCCCTTGGTCAATCATAATAAACAACCACCTAGTCAGCTCTCACAGTCTAACCTCCTAGGTCCAACATAATAGACAACCACCTGGTCAGCTCTCACAGTCTAACCCCATGGGTCCAACTTAATACATGACCACCTGGACAGATCTCACAGTCTAACCCCATGGGTCCAACATAGTATACGACCACCTGGGCATCTCTCACAGTCTAACCCCCTAGGTCCAACATAATATATGACCACCTAGGAAGCTCTCACATTCTAACCCCCTGGGTCCTACATAATATGCAACCACCTGGCCAGCTCTCACATTCTAACCCCCTGGGTCCAACATAATATACGACCACCTGGGTAGCTCTGATCGTCTCACCCCTGGGTCCAATCATATGTAATAAAAGACACTCTGAGGAATCTCACACTGTCAATTCCCCTTATAGTCTAAATTAGTTCAAAGGCTCTCTGAGGAAGCACACTAGATCAATTCCCCTTATAGCCTAAAGTGTTTAAAGGCTCTTTGAGGAAGCTCACTGAGTCAATTCCCATTATTTTCTTATACACTAGGTTCTGATGGCCCTGTATAAGTCAACAAGAATTGATAAAAACCCTATTCATATCCAAAATAATCTCTACTCAAGCATACAAGCATATAAGGAATCCCAAAAAAAATAAGAAATATGCCTCGTGTCAGGCTCAATAGCCACCAACCAGAAATCCCCTCTGGGAACCACTACAGCATCAGCAAACCAAGTCAGATATAAACAAATGAGTGAGGGTGGCCCGAATGCCCAAGACAAAAATACGTCTAAAGCCAAAGGGATTACCAGTTTCGCACGGGTTCTAGGTGACACCAGATCACCATCTCTACCCAAACCCAACATAACAGCTCAGGGTCAGTCAAACAATGATCACCCGCTGGGTCCCTCATGTCAAACATAGAGGAGGCATCATACTCGGGATCCTCCAAGTAAACATGAGTGAAGGAATCCTACACGGGATCCTTATGGGAAGAGTAAGGGAGGAATCCTACATGGGATCCTCAAATGAAGGACAATATAAGAATTCTATATCATGGTTCTTATCAAAGGAAGAAAAAGAGAGAGATCCTACAAGGTACTCCCTAGGTCATCACACAAGCAAAGGCATACCTTCGGGGGTCCTTAGAAGAACCCGGCTCAAAGCCTCATAGGGCAGAAGGAAATGTATCACAAGAGAAAATTCCTCTAAATCATAGGTTATGAGAGATATATCATATCTTATCTCTTATTAAAGTTCTCAACTATGTTGGTCCGAAAACCCAACCTATCATCCACACCATGTCTCACTCTCAGGTGACAACTGAACTGGATAACGGGAGGATGAACCCATCCATTTAGATAGAAACCTCCAAATCCCCATTTATATGACTTCTAAAAGTCAAAAGGATTAAACCATTATGATCTATGTGGAACCACACTCATAATCGACTACTCACTTGACCAATTCTAACTTCTAGTGCCCAAGATATCCCAAAATTACTAAATTGAAGTAGTACATGGCCAGAGCAGGTGGGCAGAACACATTGGGTCTGCCTATGTAATAGTACAAGGCATGTAGTTTACTATACACAGTGTATACTATTCATAAAAATTCACCCCATGTTTTTTCACTAAAACATATGTCCAAGTACCACTACACGGTGTGTACTTATAGTACACAACGTGTACTGCAAAAAAAGAACTATTCTGTGTTCTATTTCACACGGCCAGTCACACAGTCACCAACTACACATCATGTCCTAAAAGTACATGGTGTGTAATTAAAAAAATCACCTTCCCCAAATGGAAAAAACACATGGAGTGTGCCCCTGGAATACACGCCGTGTATTCTGGGTTTTCCGACGGGAAATCCCTGAAAATGCATGAAACGCCCGTCCCCCCACCCCCCCCCCCCCCCCCGAAACAACAGATCGAGTCCCATGAGCTTATAGTAAAGAAATATAAGGCTTTAAAGACATAAAAACATGTTTGAAGGGGATATATTGAATAAAAATAAATGGACCTACCTTCGGGCGGAAACCGCCGAAGCTTCAGTTGATTTCACGGCTCACGGTTGTCGCACGCCGACTCAGCACGTCGCGAGTTTCGAATCGGTACCTCTCTTGGCTTCGACCTCTCCCTCTTTCTCAAACTCCAATTTATCCTATATTTCATGTACAAAGAGGAGGCATAGGATATGTACATAAGGAAGAGGTGGAAATAATAGAAGGAAGAATAGAAAAGGAATGAAAAGAAGAAAAAGGGGCATGGGCCGGCCCTAGTTCCCGACATGAGTTTATGCCTCCCCTAGGATAAACTCCCCATTCCGGACTCAACGGTGCATACCAAATATCAATAACATTATCCATTTATAGGTTATTGACATATGAACATTAGAAAATATTTTAATATTTAATTTCATAATATTAAATATTAAATATTCCGTTAAAATTTGAACAGCACAGATTTCCACCAAACTCTAGTCCTAGGGTAAACACCCTATTCTGAGGCAAACGGAGTGGTCAGAATAATTATCTAAGATTAGATGGTAGGTTAAAATGATCATTTTACCCCTCATGAGCATCCAATAAAAAAATTCAAATTTCTGCTCAAAACGACCGTCCAGAAAAACACAGGTTCTTACAATATTCTACTGAATTATTCTTCATAGGGGATTCACAAAGGACAGTCTACTTAGAAAATTCATTAATAGATTTCCTCTCTATGCACTGGTTGATATGAATGGACATGAATCCACCATGAATAAGGGAAACTGTGAAGGGTATCCCTTATATGGTTATTGGGATAGTGTTTCCAAATTGATTAAGGTGTTGGATTTCACATCCAACTTCTCTCAATCTTTTTCTACATGCTCTCGTTCGAGGTCCGGCCTCTTTTTGTGGTCCCCCTCAAGGTCTTTTTATAGAGGAATGATGTATCGAAATACCTATTTGTCCATCTGAGATGGGTCATATGGTCTCTATTTGAAGGAGCATAAGGAGTACTATTCAGCGTGAAAAGGATTCAATTTGTGAGGTTTGAGCACTCATGGGGTAAGAAAGAGTCATCTAACACTAAAAATTAATTGGTTTTTATTATTGGTGTTTGAAGTACCATATCAACCCGTGAACTATTTTTTGTGGGTTTCATTGTAAAGGGTTGGAAGACCATGTGGAGAAGCAGTCCGCGAAGTGAATTTTTTTGTAGTATTGATCCATCCTTCATTGCTTCACCCATTAAATATTTTTCTTTGAATTGTTTATTTAATTTTATGATTTGATGGAATCCCTTTCTTCTTCTATATAGTATTTTCAGTACCCAAAAAATTCCCCCATCAGAATGGGTTCCAATTGGGATTAAGAGGAGGATATTCAGATTTATAATTTATTATCATTTTAATGACAGATCTGATAATGCTTTAATTTTTTCCGAATCCAAGGGACTCACAGAGTATAGTTTTTCTATTTCTCAGGTTATATGAAAAATCCTTACAAACTATTAGCCTTTTCAATTTCAACCGTAATTTTTTTTATTCCACTATGGTAAGGGTTTAGAGACTATAACATGAATTTTTGTTAGGCTGCACTATGTTTGTTTTGAAGCTAATAAATTTTGAGTCTTCTATTTTTATTTCTCAATAATTCCTTAACCATTCTATGCATGGGTTTAGTGAGATAGTACTCGACTTTTACCTAGGGTTCCCTTTGTGAGTTTTCATCCTAAAGTGTTTTGTGACTCTTTTCATTGGAAATTTAGAGTCCTGAAAACTTGACTAATTTCACTAATGTTTTAGGTTGATCATCTTTGACAATGAATTATGAGGTAAGGGCCCCAACAAGATATACCATATGAGAAAGTACCAATATTTGTTAAACGTGAATAAGGGATTTTTCTTGACCCTAGTGTTGTGATTTATTAATCCAAGAAATGATATGATGCAATAATGTGAGGATTAACCCTAAGAATGGTTTCCAACACAATGTTTCTAGGGCATAAAAAGCTAATAAAAGGATATTCTAATGATTAATTGTCCTTTGGTTGAAATGCCCCTTTTTTTGGGTGACTTATGAAGAGTCAATGGGGAAATATTATGCGTAGTCAAAAAATTGTGTTCACATAACACTGACCCTCTATTATAGATAGTCAGGTAATATTATGGTAATTCAGATTTCTTAAGACCATGAAGGGTGGATTATTAAGAAATTTATTTCTGAAAATTATGAGGGAATATTTAATAGATTTTTTAATGAATGAGAACCCACTATTACACATACATGGCTTGTTTAAAGAATAATTGAATCACCGTTAAGTTTAGTATAATGAAATTTTTACATTTATGGTAGAGTTTAACATTTTATCGCCCGGAAGTTTTAATTTTAAGACTTAAGGATACTTTTCTTTGACCAAGGGATAAATTATTCACTCTTTTCATGGTAATATAAATAGGAATGTTCAATCGTCTTCAAGTTTAAAGGGAGAAAATATTGTAAACCATAATCTGGGGGGTTTTCAAATCCAAGGAGTTATGTGGGATGTGAATGTAATTTGGGTTATACTGATGTAGGAAAATCCTCTCATGGGAATGAATTTTCCTTTGGTTGGTAGGACTTATTTTTGTAAAAATTAAACAGAGCCAACTAGGGCATATTGTTCATTGTAAAACAAAGTTTTTCCCATGACATTGTACCTCTGTTTTTGATTTCTACGGTGGTTTATGGGGATTTATAACTTTATGGACATAGAGTATGTGTTGGAAAAGTATAATTTCTAAATGTGAACGAGGAATTCCACATCATAATTTGTCAGGAATATGTAGAAACATTCCCCTTACATTGGTCTAACCCAAACAAATGAAATATATATTTTATTTTTTCCCTTGATTGATATGTATGGTTCTAAGAAATTCTGTCTGAAAAGCACAATGTATCTCATCGAAACAAGAATCAATTCATAAGTAATTTTGGCAAGGTTCCCTTTGTAGGTATGACCCATGAATAAGGAAGGGGAAAATTTTTATTTCTTGGATATGCACTCCCCAAATGGGGTTAGGCTCATATTGAACTCTCTTGTGAAAATCTACCTCATTCATAAGAATATGTTGGGAATATTTTTTGATTCTGAATATTTTTTGATAAGTAAGACTTATACAAAGGAATAGAGGGGAAATTATTTCCTCATGTTCGGACTAGAGATATGATGTTTGGATGTCACTATGTATCATGTGATGATAGGAATCAATCGAGGCATAGTTATTTGAAGTTTCCCCATGAAGTTCTGACTTGTCTACAATAAAGGGGAATTTGTAACTTGTGCTACAGATGGACCCAAGATTGAGAATTCTGGTTTCACTACGTAACATGTGATAACAAGAATCAATAAAAATGTAGTTATTAATACTATCATGTTTAGTGTCATGTGGCTAGGACATCAATGATCATGCTTAATTTCATTCGGTGATGATGACCTCGAGTTTTCAAGTTTAAGGTCATATGACATGGGCCAATTTTTATAGAAACCATGAGTTATTTGAGGCTAATCAGGTGAGTAAATTCTTAAATTCCCTAGTTGTGATGGGTAAATAATGTGTAAAATATGATTCTAGGGATTCTTGGATCACAAAAAAAGAAATAGGGCATGGAATCCATTGGGGGTGTACAACAATATGAGAAAATACTCTCCTGGGGATGAATTTTCCATTAATTGAAAAACATTTTTTATGGGAAACTTATGAAGAGCCAATGGGGGAATATTTTGCATGGGCAAACAAAGGTTTCCTCATAACACTATCCCTTCACCTTTAATTTCTAAAGAGGATTATGAATATATAATATTTTTCAGGTCATAGAGTTTGATGAATAAAAGTGATGTGTCTGGGCACAAAAGAAACTTTCATCACATGATTGGCCAGGGAGTTGGAAATATCTGTATAGATCTCATTCATACATAGGAGAATATTTATATTCCTTTTATGGGTCTTAGAATGAGGAACCTATATTTGATATATCTAGCATAAATCTGTATTTTCATACAGGGAATGGGGAATTTGTATCTCTTTATTTTCTATGTGGTTTTAAGTCTGACACTGGGCCTAGGAGTCACTGTGTATCTCATTAAAATGATAATAAAACCATACATTGTTCTTAAGGAACCTTGCAGTTTAATTTCATATGGTAAGGAATTATGTTCCTTGATGTGAATATAAAATATTGTGGTTTTACCCAAGATTAAAATATTTGGATGTCACTATGTTTCCTACAATGTCATTAATTAAGCCACATGTAGTTCTTGAAAACCCATGTTGTTTAGCTTCATGCAGGAAGAACACTTAATGTACATGGTTTTTCTACTAGGTCCATAGAAACACTGATATTAATTGATATTCCTAGGTCATGTGGGGAATCCCATGCTGAACCTCCTAAGCTCATGTGACATGTTCTCGATGTGATAAAAAATTGGTGGAAATGGTTTATCCACGACATGGTTGTGCTAAAAGGAAGGATGTAGGCACATTGAATTTATCGTAGATAGAATAGGACATAGAATCTGGGATTTGTTACATATCCTGTGTGGATAAGAATCAAGTTGTATGTAGTACTTGAGGTAGGATCCCTTTGCATACTGAACTGATACACGTGGAGGGGGTGTTTATTCCATTGTTGTGGTGGGACCTAAGATCAGTGATCTTAGCATCACTATGTATCCTATAATAATAGGAATCAAGCCATACATATTTCCTGATGAATGTTACCACGCATATCTAACTCATGTATAAGGAGACGTCGTTTTTCTAGAAACTGTCCTATCGATAGGGAATATTTTGATGTCCCCTTCATTGATTTATCTTCTATATATGGGATGGGACATTTCATGTGTTTCACAGATGGGTTTCGGACATAGGGTTCAAAAGTGAATATGTATCCCATAGAATGAGAATCAAGTGGTGCTTACTTCTTGATGAAAATATCCCCATGTAGTTTTGGTACTTATACAAGGAGGGTCATTTTTTATAGCGGACTACTGGGCCATGATCTAAAATTCAGACATCACTATGTATCCATTGATAATAAGATTCAATCCCCACATACTTCTAGATGGGAACTTCCCATGTGGATCAAACTCTCACATGGGGACAAGGGTATTTTTCTCATTCTCTTATATATATCTATCTCATGTTTGGTGAATCATTGATTGAAATGATGAATCATGTGAAGTTTTACATTATATTGTGAGGAAAATGGTAAAGTCATTTTAGGTCCCTTCATAAAGGACCACTGATGCTATATTTTTTAACATCATGCATCTAAGACAATGCATCATACAGTTTAATGTTATTCGATCAGAGTGATGCATACTATAGTTCAATATCATGAGATTCAGATGATGTATCCTATAGTTTAACATTATGTGATCCGGATGATGCATCATTTAGTTTAACTTCATGTGATCAAGATGATGTACCCTATAGTTTAACATCATGTGATCAAGATGATATATCTTATTGTTTAATATCATTCTATCTAGAAGATACATCCTATAGTTTAACATCATGAGACTAGGATGATGCATCAGGTTTTTAAACATCATGTGATTAGGATGATTCATCCTGCATTTTAACATCATTCAATCAAGAAGACCCATCCTACAATTTAACATCACATGATTAGGATGATTCATCCTATTTTTTTACATCACGCGATCAAGACGATATATCCTACAATTTAATATAAAGTGATTAGGATAATGGATCCTTAATTTTTGTTTTACACAAAATAACTCTCTAAGAACCTTTCATTGGTGGGATATGTGGTGAGATTTTTGTCCATTGAGATCATGGAATAAGCTCCATTAGTGAAAAGTTTGTATATAGTATAGTTTCCCTCCAATTTTGTCTCTAACATTGGATATTTATTTTTTTGTATCATCTGAGTTCTGAGGACCAATACCATATCTTATTTGAGGAAAGATTGGAGGTGAACCTTTTGGTTAATTTCTACTCCAATATAGTTTTTTTCAACCTCCAAATGGTGCAATGTATGTAATCTATATTAATTGATTCACTCAAATTCATACATCCATTTATTGTATTGCTCATATGTGGGTAGTTGATCACAAATAGCAATGTTAATTGAAGGAAATTGAAATTTGATGGGTAGGACTACCTCTTTCCCATATACCAATTTTATAGGGTTTTCAGTGTGGTAGTTTGCATCATCACCCAATAAGCTCACAAGGCATGTATGAGACTGTCCGACCATGGCTTAATATCCTTATCTACCATCTTCTGGAGTATTTTGGATAGAGTTTTCATTAAGGATTATATTTTTTTTATTAGACATTGAATGGTAGTAGGATGAATGGTTAAACTATATGTCATACTCCTTATATAGTTTTTCAGACGTAGTGAAACATAAATTTATGTCAACATCTCTCATATTGTATGAGGGATGCAAAATCTGGTGATGATGTTGGCATCAATGCAGCTGAAAGATATATTTTCCATAACCTCTTTGATGGGTATGTCTTCTACCCATTTTGAAATTATGTCCATTTCAGTGTGAATATATTTGAATTTATTGGCCATAGTAGGAAGATACGGTCCCAAGAAGTCCATTCCCAATATCGAATTTAGTACAGTCCTATATTATGGTGGGCCAACAGTATGGATAAAACTTGGGGGTTGATGGATGAAATTTGCATGAACCTAGAACGAATTAAATTTTTTTGGTGAATTTAGTACAGTCCTATATTATGGTGGGCCAACAGTATCCAATCCTTCGAACATTATTGGAAATCTTGGATCCTGATGGGTGGGAACCATAGGCTCTAGTGTTTACATCCTTCTTGAATGTAGTGGTATCTTCTCCATCAATACACCTAATAATGACCTTGTCAAGGTTCCTCTTATAAATGACATTTTAATTATTTGTTCCATCATACAGTACAATGTTAATTACTCGTATTCGGGTTTTCTCCCTCCCATTATTTTAATTTTTGAGATCTTCCTTTTGAAGGTAGTCAGCAATGGGTGTCATCCAGCTGGTGGTATGACTATATAACTCAGGGATGGGGATAATCTCATCTATTTCATCTATTTTGGCCGTAACTAATGGTGAGGAAATTATGAAATGTGTAATGCTAACAAATGCTTTATCCAGGTCTATATCATCCAGAGTTGTGGTTGTACTGTCTCATGCATTGACTAATGAATTTTGCAATAGTAGGATATGATTCAATGTCAGATCTGAAGGGAAATATTCCGTTAATATCTATATGTGGTATAGAAGGGGAATTAGATCTTAAATATTAATATCATAAACACTATTGACCTAGTTGATAATCAGTTTGGAATTTTCTTTTATCTTCAAGTGTATTACATTAACCTAAAGTGAAAACTATATCCCTGTAATGAGAGATTGATATTCTAATTCATTTTTCGTGCATACTTATCACATTATGAAGGAGTAAAGACATACTACCTATCATGGATAATTAAGAACGACTCACAGCCCTACTTTTTGTATCATAGGGTCTTCCATTATCTTTCCTATTGGATTTTTAGATGCACCATCAAAATTCATCTCTCATATCTAGGGGGTCCTCATGAACAAATAGGACCTCTTCATCGTGTAGCTCATCATGCTTTGAAATAATTTTTTCCAAATGGTGATCTTCCAAAAAAACATGAAAACAACTATCCTTTTACTTCTTTCTAGGGCATGAATTGAATTTCAAACAATTTTAGGATGATTTCCCACCATCACAGACATCTAGTAAAAACCATGCATCTAATAATGCACTTGAATGAGTTTCAATGAGAGGCTAAATGGAACTCTTGATGCTCTAAATAGTGTCTCTTATTTTTTTACTATAAATATTAGTACTAAACAGCTCCTCTTGATATCTAAGTAACAAGTCTCAGCATTGATCATAGTTAAAATGAGATAATAAAGGTTTTTTTTCTTCCATCGTTATTATTTTCTACAAAGAAGGATTGTGGTGATCTATCCATGGTTATCCATACAAAATAAAGTGTCTTCCTTTAAAAGGTGGAATTAAAGCTAGAGGGATTAAGAGATATTTCTTAAGACAATTTAATTATTTCATAAAATCATGAGTACATTGGTATGTAACCCTCATTTTTATCAACCTAGAGAGGGGAAAACATTTTCCTACATGGTTGAATATAAAGAGTCGAATTTAGTCTAAGTTTCCCTGAATTCCATTCAACTCATTGTGGTTGTGGGTAGGTGATGTGATAATTATTTAATTTGTCTTATTATTATTAACTTTGACGCATTTATTGAATACTAAAATGTTCATAAACATTTCTGAGGTAATTTGAAAATCAAATTTCAAGGGGTTCATTTTTAAATTATGTTCTGGAAATTTTTCGAAGAAGGTTTTATAATCAACTAGTTCATGTGAGAATTGTTTTGATTTAACAACCAGTTCATAAACATAGAATTCAAAAAATATTCCCATGTAGGGTTTAAATATAATATGTGGGGAATGTTGGTATATGGATCTATTATTCTTCAAGCCAAATGGAATTACCAGATAGAAAAATAATCCCCAAGATCCCTAAAGGCATTTTTTTCTTCATCCTCCTAGGACATTCAGATTTGGTTATATCTAGAATAATTTTCCATGAAGGAGGGAGATGGATATCTACTTTTTTCTTATATTAATAGTTCCATTATTGGGACTAGAAAATCTTCTATCAGGTAGTGTCCATTAATATATCTAAAATTGATACATACTCTGAATTTCCCGTTAATGTTTTTATGGGGATTATATTTTCGACCCACAAGTGATATTGGACATCTCGAAAGAAGTTGGAAATGAAGTTAATGTTAACATAAGCCTCTATTTTGGTTGTATGTTTTAGGTTTTCCCTTCTATATACTTGTTTATAACCCTTATACTCCTCTGGTAGGCCTAATTGGTGAGTGTCTACCTCAGGATCGAGGCATGACATTTCCATTTAGTTCAAGTTGAATACATCTTGATAATACTTTAGGAAATTGGAATATGACTTTTTCTATTTGGATGAAATAGATTCTCTATTCAAGGAGGTCCATAGATCTTCTTCGATACCCATATTTATTCCCTTATCTTAATCAATTGTGGTAAAGATGTCCTCCACAAATACAGGAGGGGCTTCCCTAAGGTCCTACCCCTCTTGTTATTCCTCATATTATTACTATTGATCTAATTGGGAAACAAGTATTGATATGAGTTCTTTAGAGTTATGAGATGAATTGTTACATTAGTATTTTGAAGAAAAAGAAACTTCCTCTAACCCAAATAATATCAAGTTATTTCCTTGAAACACTGAGAGGATAGTGTGAAGTTGGGTGACTGTCATCATCATCTTTGGGTGACGATAAATCAAATTCAACCTCAGTGGCAGAGGCATGAATTTCCTAGAACTATAAGGATGAATTAAAATCATTTCCATCTAGCTTTCACTACTATCATGTGGGTAATTAAGTTTTTCAATACTGTTAGACATAGTGGTCATGATTAAAATCATGAGGACTTTTGATTATCGGTCTGAATTTAGACTCATGTGATCAATATGGTTAATTGTTACCACATATTCTTCTCCAATATATTTGAAGGGGTCATCATGGATTATTTTTAGACCATTCGGGGTAATAACCCAATCAACACCATTGACAAGGGTTCATTTCTCTTTTCCTTGATATAATTCTAGATCTATGTAATGTGACTTGTAGGATTTCAATGGGGACTTATCAGCCTAAAACATCCCATTTTTTGTGTTAATGAAATATATGATGCAATGATGGTATGTTGAGGGAATTTCCATAATTTTATGCAACCAAGGACTTACGAGAAAGATATTGATGGTCATGTTTTGTCGAACGGCCAAAAATTCTATGTTGGTCACGAGGTTTCCAAATTGAGACTTGATCTTTATTTGGACCAATGGATTCTGCCCACTTTTTCCAATCCATTCAAGGTTATGAAAGAAGGTGATAGTTTCTCCTTAGTGTAGTGTAGCTGATGAAGAATTCATATTAGAATTAGATTAACTCCAAATCCATTGTAAACGAAAAAATTTCGGATATCAACACCATTTATCCTTTTGGATAAATACAAGGGTATGATGTGTCCTTGTATAATTGAATCTTTATATTGATCTTTGAATGAGATAATGGCATGAAATTCCATAGGAATGGTCTTTATTTGATAGAATTAGGTAGTATCCACGTCGGCTTTAAACATTCGTGGGATTATTCCATGAGTTTCTACATTATTTTCAGTCCATATAGGGATGTGACCAGAGGACTCGATTCTTCCATAGTAATGTCTTCACGGGTATCCTCATCCCATGCTGCCTCTTGATTTGGATCCTTGATTATATGTGGTGAATTCAATTCCTTATCCATAATCATCAATAAATAATTTATCTATTTAGTGAATGAAATTAATGGAGTTGATGATTAAGAACTCATATGAGGAGGCATTTTCTGGTTGACTATTTCTAGTGGTTATGTTTAGAGGGGTGGTGCATGTACTTTCCTATGTGAGTGCATAAAATATAAGAGAGTAAAAGATGATTTTTCTACATAATTGTATCTCCCAAAAATGTATTCATTCATTTCTAGTCAAACATCTTTTCAGATGGTCGTATTTTGGAGGATAGTGGGGTCAAGGATGTCAGTAGTCTTGCAGTAAAAAAATATGGGGGCATAGATGGTTTTTTAACTATGCTTGGAGAAATTCATGTGTTTGATTGATTTTCTATCGATTCATCCAGCTATAAATTTTTTTCCCTAATAGAAACTTCTTATCACTTGCCTCCTTCATCAAGGGTAGTAGTGGAAACATACACCACTTTTTCTTGTAGATTTCCTAATTTTAATTTCCCATAATCTATCATTCTCTGTAGGAGGTCATTGAAGACGAGATATTCCAGAATATGGAGTCCCATTATCTAATGAAATGGATGATAATCTGACCATTCATCAAGATCCACCTCATCAAACCTTTTTAGATCTGTAGGCAGAGTAAATTATAGTCTATATAGGTTATAAAACACCCACAAACCTGGTCATCTTTGACCAAGTTCACTTTATTCCTTTATTCCTCGAATTCATTCCTCCTAGGTCCCCTCCACTGATCCTATCAAGGTTGGGGTTTCTATTGAATCTAAAGGGGTGTTTTATGATATGGTGCAGCTTTTAGATCTAGAGATGGCACATTAGAAATCTTAAGTTTAATAGATATTTTATCCGCCTTTCTTCCCTTTTCACTATGACCGGTGGAGTTATCTAGGAGTTAAACTTAGTCTTATATAAAGATTCTCTCATTCTTTGGGAAATGGTAGAGAAATCCCGAAAAACAATTGTATATCCCATCAGGATGAGCTGTATTAGTATCTCCTAACATGCACTATTAATGCATAGAGATATCATATCCCCATGGGGGAGTGGTCCGTTCAAGGAATAGGTCCACCCTTTCCATCTGTAAATGAAATCCTATACTCTTTTATTCTATCTCTTTTTGAAATTTGAGAGGTCATTGAGTGTTTTGTTCTACAGCATTGAATTAAACTAGAAGATTAACTACTAATGGATTTCTTTATATCCTATTATTGATTGAGTGGGAAGGCTAGTGTACCATACAAAGGTTTTCCCTTACAGGGTTCACATGAAGCATCTATGTTTCACTACTTCTTGTTGTTTAATAGTTCCCATCATGGGATCACAATGGGACCCATAATTGTTTATATATTGCTCTAGGTCACCCATTCCATTTAATACATTGAACATAGGAGTCCTGAAATTTGGTGGTGGTAGGGGTCACTCACCTAATCAGGGTAAGGTTTTTCTTCTGATATTATTGGTTTACACTGCTCATCTAGGACCTATTATCTAGCTACTAATAACTTTATAGTATTGATAATCCCTTGATGAGTGTTTTTTGGAACATGATATTAGGTTGGTGTCGGGAGGGGTAGAATGTGATGTGTCATTTATTTCATTATTTTTGGTAGATAGACAACCAAGGAAATCTTTTGAGGATTTTCCTAAACCCATTCTGGTTTTCCCTTTAATGGATGGAAATTTTGATATTAATCCAAGACAGGGTCCAAGTGAATAGATGGTTTTGGCACCAAGATTGGAAGATGTCTTATCCTTTCTTCAATCACTGGAAAGAACCCTTCGAGTTGAGGTACACCTGTTGGGGGTGAACATTGAGGCTCTTCTAAGGGAGAATATTCGATAGGACAACTATATTGGAACAACTCTACATTGGTATTCCTTAACTCTTTCATTTCTTCTTCTTATCGAGTAACTCAATATTTAAGCATAAGGGGATTTTTCTCATCGGGATTAGGATATGAGTCATACAAGAACTTTTTATTATTATTTTCCCTAGTCTAGATTTGTTGAGTAGGTGGTGGAGGATTGATCAGGGAACACCCAAATTCATGGTGATCCTCTAGTTCTAGGTAAGAACACATTCATTATTAATGGTATAAGATTCTAGGAGGAACAATCATATCCTTTCACTTCTTCATATTCATCATTTTTAGTTTGCTTGGTGGGGTTGATATCTACAATGTATATAGATTCATAATGCATTGTGGTCACCATACTAGGTTCAAAATGGTTAGATAGTTTTTTGGCGTCCTTTTTGGGATCTCTTCTTTCCCTTCTATAATTCCCTTCGAGCTTCATGGATACTTTTGACTTTGAGGGATACTCTATGTAGCATAGTCATATGATTCCTTTATAAGTGGAATGTATTGTGATACATGATGGAACTGGAGACCTCTTCACTTGTCATGCTTCCTCAATGGTAAAGGACTGATTTCCATTGAAAGGATGATTGAGGTATAAATCTCCCCCGCCTTGCTGGATGGCGTTTTTCTCATTCCCTTGTTATCATGCATCATCTCATATTTTTTATATTTTACAAGGTTATTTTCTGTTAAACATTCCCCTAGCCTTGCGGTCTTGTGCTCATATCATACTTCATAGGTTAATGTTTTTGTCTCCACTTTATTGATCTCACAAAATATTGTTTGAGAATGAGCCAAGTATGGTGTCGACATACATTTGAGTAGTATGTTTCCAAGTAAATTAATAGTTCTTGTTGATAATCTTCACTTAGGAAAGAATCTTGCGGAATGTTCTTAGTTTCCTGGTTCAAGAGATTTTTATGGATTTATCTCATCGTTCTTTACTCTTTTGAGACTTAATCTGGGTTTATTCTTATTGGTAATAACACCTTTCCTAAGCAGGGATTTCACTTAATTTCCACCTTGGGATAATGGTATTACAAGATGTCATTTCCAGTGGGTTCTGCTACATGGGGAATGGGGTAAAATACAAATCTTCAACCCCCCCCCCCCATCCCTAAATATAAATGTGAGATGGGGAATCGACTATTAAACAGAACAACTTATGTGGTGCATTAAGGAAGGTCATTTAAAGATCTTTCTACCACCTCTCTTGTTGTGGTCATTATGTAAATGGAAGAGCTTCCGGAATGATTTGATGATGAATCTCTCCCAATATTTTTACACGGTCTGCATACCCATTGGAGAGAAAGAATTTTTTTAAGAAGGTGGATAGTTTTCCAAAGATTGAGATGAATGTTATGTATGCATTAATCTGACAACTCCCTTGGTATGTCTAACTAAGAAGTGGGTTGTGGGCGAAATATAATTGGTATGTCATCCTTGGAAAATTTTCTCCTCACAATCAACAGATCCATTTTTTATTCTACAAGAGATTCCTAAACATTCTCTTCCCAACATGGATGATTTTTTATTATTATTTTCAATTAGTGGGTCTATAAGCGGTCTTGTTTTTTGAATGGTTCAAGGGTGTCTTAGAGGATGAGTATTTCCCTGATCCATCTCCTAGTTAAGAAATAATATCTATTTTTATTGATATGTTATCTATTATTTCTATCCACATCCTTAAAAGTGGCCCATAATATGAGGTGTTCCTCATATTTGGCTTGGAAAAGAGTGGACCTTTTTTCTGACATGAACTTTTACCACGAGGAGGACCTACGCAACAAATATCACCATAGCGAGGATTAATATCATTGCTTGATTCCCAGAATTTGGGAGAATTTTTTCATCATATACCCTGGGGAGGACCATCGTGGAGGATGATAGTAAGGGGATAACCTTCTTTCTATTTGATTTCTCTGTTGGAAGAACCTTCACATCATTTTCCATTATGATGAGGACTACCACCATAGCTTCATGCATGACTTTAGGGAGAATTTTTGGAGTGTATACCCTAGGGCAGACTATCATGGTAGACAATAGTAAAGGTAGTGTAACGCCCTGAGATTTTATGAAAAATATTCTTTTAATTTCATTAATGTTATGTGTTGTATGCTACACCAATATTACCTTGCGCTATACGCAACACCGTATTAGCTTGCAGTATACGCAACACTATTCTTGGATCGTGTTACACACAATTTTGATAATAGTTATTCTACGCAACATTGAGTGTATATATATATATATATATTCAATGTTTTAATTATATATGGTTGGATTCTGTTATAAGAAACAACGAATGATTCTTGCACAACACGCAACCCTGACATGGCTTGCATTACACGCAATCGCGACCTTCCTAGATAGCGTGTGTTGTAGGCAATACCGGGTTTTACTAAAAAACGATATATTATTATAATATTATTATGAACTAGCCTTTATGAATAGTATTAACTATATTTTGAATTTTATAATATTATTATTCATTTTACACATTTTCTAAAACATGGTATAAGAACAAAATAAATATTTCGGATAAATTAAATATTTTTCAAAAAATGCAGTTTTGCCGCCTTTTGATGGCGCACCCACTTTAAATCTAGTTTTTGACATGTTTATAAGTTAAATATGACAAAATAAAATTCTTCTATGGAATAAAGAAATAAAAATTTACTTTGGATAAAAGTTTCATATTATTCTGGTAACTTTCATATTTTGATGAATAGTAAAAACACGTTATATTTTAATTAAAAACAACTTTTTTCATCACAAAAATTCATATGGTTAAATTATAATATTGAATTGTTTTAAAGTATAAATAGAATATATTTTTACCATTTAATATAATGTATGTCATTAGCATTGATTTTACATTAAATTCATAGGTTAAATCAATTCAATCTTTTGCAATGTTTTAAAGAAAAACCCGTTTTCTTTCGACAACGGGATTAATTTTGATTTAATTTCTGAAACTTTTTTGTATTCAATTTGGAAAAATTGATTCCATATTTGGAATCAGTGGGTCCAAATTATGTTAATAATCTACTTTTTATTTTTTGGAATTATGAATAGTAACTACGGTAAATTGTATTTACCATAGTTAAAGGTAAATCGGGTGATTAAGAGTAAATATAATATTATAAAATTATACTAACACATGCCAAAATTCTATTGGATGGATAAAGGTACACCCATATAACCTAAGGGTCCGATTATATTGATTTTATGGACTTTTGACCATGAAAATAATTTAATTATTATTAAATCCAAAGAAAGTGACAACATGTCACTCTCTTAAATATTATAAGTATAATAATTTTAATTTAGTGATAAAAATCATAAAACTTCGAACATGAATAATATCCAGAAATATAATTAAATTTTCTACATCATGATAATTTATTTAAAATTTTTAGGGAATAAATAATTGTCATTAATGGTGATACATTAATGATACAGAAATTATTTATTAAGTGGGAAATAAGTAATATAGTTTTTATTGAAATAATAATACCCATTAAAAGGCCCAAAAACCTGACCAAAACTTATTGGTATTGTATATCTACACCTTAATCATCCAATTACCAAATATATAACCGTTTGGAGCCTTATAAAATTGATTATGACACTTATATTATTTTATTTTAAATGATGCCAATGTTGTCACCTTCATACTTTAATAAATATAACAATTTACATATTGTGATTTTAAGATGATAAATTCGAGTAAAAGTATTATTGTGAACTTTAATAGATTTAGCGTCATCATAAGATTTTATTTTTAATTTTTATGCAACAAATCAGTATATGTAATAATTATACAATAATGTTGTAGTAATTATTTTATTAAGAGATAAACCAAATAAATGGTTTCAAAAATAATAAATTAAATATTATATGAACTATTTAATGTGATCCACCAATTTTATAGATACATATTTCCTTTTATGAATCTATTAATGATTTTAGTTTGAACATATATTCTGTATATAGTTTATTTAAATTCAAATAAATGAATAGTGTCAAAATTGACACTATTGTTATTTTATAAAAATAACATATTATAAAATTGTTCAAAAATCACAAAAATATTTAAAAATTATAAATTTAAATTTATAAGGTCTATAATGTTATAAAAGAAACAATTATGGAAAATTCACAAAAAAATAATTAATTATTTGTTATAATTTAAAATTAAGAATTTTATTACCACAAATAAACATAAATAGATTAAATAAGGATAAATAAAAATGATAAGGATTAAAATAAGATCCAAACATGTCTAAATTTGATTGGTTGATGATATTACAACCCTATCACATCTAATCTTAGAATATGAGTCATTTTTGGAGGTTTTTAAGTGGGGTTAGATTTATTATAAATTAATAGTTTTAAGAATTCCAAAGGTGCCCCTCTCCTCCCTTATAAAAAGAAACCTCCTCCCTCTCTTCCACACACCACTTTGAGCCTTAACGATCGGCCAACCCCTACCCAATTCTCTTCACCACTTCCCTAGAAACATCCTAGATGTCCTGGTCTTCTTCAAAGACCAATTTTAGTGCCCTAAGAGGAGGTCTCAAAGAGGCGCTTCAAAGAAGAGGTAATTTCTGTTACCGATTCTTTCACCTTTATTTCTTCTTCCACTTCTTCTTCTTAGGTTGTTTCATTATGAAGTAATAACATCAGTATAACTCATATACTGATATGTTATTATAAGTATGAAAAAACCCTATTTTACCATCTATCTATCCTACGGAAAATGAAATCACCGCGCGTGCGTACGTACGGAATACCGTCTCCACGCCGTGGTGTAATCTATTTTCCACCACCACCTTACTTGGATGGGTATAATGGAGTAAATAATAACTATATATGATTATTTCAAAGTCATATTGATTCTTTAATAGTATACATACACTCGAAAAAAATTCCACGATCATGGGAACGATATCATCGCTCGTGCGTACGTACGGAATACCGTCTCCACGACGCGATGTGATTCATTCTCAATGATTAACCATTCATAAATGATTATAAAGTATATATAATAAGTAATAATGAAATATATGACATAATAATGATACTGGATTTATGTATATATATATATATATGTATTTCATCCCATTAATTCCATTCAATTCAATAAGGAAACGAAAACAACGTTCATGCTTACGTACGGCCTACCGTCTCAATGAATGGTGTATTTCTTTCCATTTATCGATCCATTATATATATGTATATTCTGAATATATATTATATATAAATCATGTTTTACATTATGTATTTATGTAATCATGATCTAAGTAATCATATGAATAATTACAAGTCAAAACACGGACGACAAATGAAACGATTTTACCCAAAACGCTCTTTAACATGGAATTTACAAAAGAACTGGTAATATAAAGTCATAAGAGAACCATATATGATATAATAACAATTAATATGATTCTTTAATAAGTAAATAACATTATTTAATTTATTATATAGGAGGTTCGGATATGTATGAAGCATATCAGACCTAAGGTATGGGATAATTTTGCAAATCTAATTTTTATATGAGCTTTCTTATTCGTAAGTATTTACTGGGGTTATTGCTATCATCCATGTCCATGTTTTATAAAAGTTAATTAATGTATGTTTAAAGTCCTTTTTACCCATTTTTGACTTTTACTACATGGTATGTATGAAATTTTTCTTTTACGAGGTACTTTTTCACTTTTCCGTCCAAAGTACGAGAAGAATGTTTTTTTAACTTATACGGCATGAAAGGATTTTTACAGTTTTATAAAGCCATATTTTCTGGAATCTTACTCCCAAATATTTCATGACTATTTTCAAAAAAATTCTTTTCTTTTAAAATTGAATGACATTTTGTGAAAAGAAAATGATTTTTGAAGAAAAAAAGATATTTTCCTCAAGAATTCATCTCAAGTATTTTATCAAAACCATTTTCCATATAAGATGACATTATTTTCATATGTGTATGATTCAAGTATAATGTCTTTATGATTTAAATGGTTTCACTTTTCTTATTATAAAATGATATCCATTTATTTTATATGGATTATTTTATGATGTGATGATGTTTATGAAACCCATTTTATTTATTGGGTTATTATGAATGATGTATGTTTATTTTGTGGCACAAGTAAGAATGATTTAATTATGAGATGGGTGGGACCTATATCTATCTCCAATTCATTGGGTAAAGATTGATATCTCATGAGATAGACATGGCTGGAACAGAAAGATAAACCGGTTCAGTAATACAAGACTGGAACGAGGAGTGAACTCGATTCCGAAAGGGACTTTGTCCACTAAGATGGTCTTGGCAGCAATGCCTTGGCTACTATGGAAATAATATCATGTGCTTAATGGTTTCCACAATTACATGTTTTATTCCCATTCTATTTTATCATTATTAATGTTTCTTTATGATCTATGCCTTACGTACTTCCATGTTTGATGTCATTTCTCAAGCTTTTGATGTTTAAACATTATGTTCATGTTTTTAAGTTCAAATGTATATGGTATGTTTTATTTTATCCATGCTTACCCTTACTGAGAATTTGCGCTCATGCTTTTTATGTTTTCTTTTCCCCAGGATATAAATAAAGGTTTTAGGTAAGAAGAAAAAGGGGAAGATCTTTATGGGAGATGATGAAGATCTTTCACCACGATTAGAAGATTACGTTCCAAGTTTCCAAATACACTAAACTATTACGGTCCTTGTGTGTCTGTTTGTGTTATGTATTAAGTATTCCTCTAAAGTAATGTAATGTCCATGTACATCAAGCTTTGGGTCTCTACAGTTGGTATCAGAGGAAAGGTTTAGTCAACCTTTGGAAACTAGGATGTGAAAACGTTAGTGAGATTCCTAGAGATATTTCTAAGATATGTCTAGGGATGTCCCTAAGGATAAGTATACATATTGGATACAGTCCTTGAACTATGGTAACGATCATAGAATTCAACCTAAGATGTTAGATATTGAGGATACTCCCCCTTTACTATGTTGTTTTCCCTAGCATGATTTTTTCCTCTCACACTATTCTTTTTGGGTTTTAGAAAACGGATGGAAACAGGAAGATTCACAATAATGGAGGATATGATAGAAAATGGAATGATTTTCTTCATGAGAAACCAAATGAAACGGGATCTGGAAGTCCAAACATCGTTATTATGCCTAATTAGCAGTCTCATGATATGATCAATAATCTCAACTTTGGTAAGTTTCCCGACTTAGATAATAAGAGAAAGATGGAGTTTCATGATGATCATAGAGGAAAGAAAGTTCAATTTCCCTCATGTAAATCATGTGGGAAGAGGCATAAGGGAGATTTTTTCAAAGGAACTAGAAGATGCTTTGGGTGTGGAAAAGAAGGACACAAAGCCAGTAAGTGCAAAGGAAAAGGTTCAGTTAACAACATGGACAAGGATAATGGTATTGCTACGACATCAAAAATGATTAGATGTTTTAAATGTGGAATGTACGGGCATTATGCAAACTAATGCCCTAATGGAAAATATCATTAAGTGAATCAGCATGGTCATATGGGTAGTATTAATGAGGATGATGATGAGGAGACTACAAATGATATATGATCTGAAAGAAGTGTTGAATCTCAGTCGGTTGTTTTAGAAGGTAGTGGAATGATTGTATGTTTATTGAGAGTTGTGTTGTATAGTTAATGGTACTATGGAATAAATAATCATCTAAGGATTGTTACACTATTGTTTTTTCCTAAAAGTATTTGAAAGTATATGTTGAATGGTACCAGTAACCATGGAAGGTTATTCAGATATTTTTGTAAAGTAGATGATATGCGCATAATGAAGGAATAAGAAGATAATGAGATGTTTAATTGTATTCATGAGCTCATGATTGATATAAGGACTAAGTGATATCATGGTTTGAGTATATAGAATTTTGAGGATTTTGGTATGTGTAAAGTGTTAACTTTTAACTGCATTCATGTTTTCACTAAGGTTCAATGCGTATCCATTTTTCAAGAGAATACATTATTAAGGCCTTCGAATGTTTGGAATGTGACCAAAAATACATATCTTATGATATATGGGGATCAACGATGGTATTAAATCCTTGGTAATCATTTTCACTATATTATGAAAGTAGACTGCAGTATTATGGATAAGCCTAAAGATTGGAATGGATTATGTTGGACATAAGTTAGTATTGTTTAAGGATATAATTGTTTTATATATTATTGATGGGATGTTATAGTAATATGGTTTTAGAAAAAGGACAACCTTCAGGACGGGCGACAGCCCATCGTGTCGGACAAGGCTGTGGGAATCGAACCCACAACCGAAGTGCGACTGGCATTTATCGCCTACCACTGGCCTATAGGAAGTCACTGGTTAGTAGAAACTAGTTTTATTTTATTAAGCGGTATGATATATGAAGTATAAGTTCATTTTTGGAACCATATACGATTAATCTAACCATATGATGGACTTATAACTTTTTCTAACCATTTGTTTGAAATAGATGGAATGACCCATCATTCTATCACATGATCTTCTAACAGATCACGAATAACAAATTCAACTTCATTTCTTTAAGGGATGAAGTGGAAATTGTTCAATTCACGAACAACAATGAGATTGTACCAAAATCATGCAAGTATTTCTTTTAATTCATCAACTTTAGGGAAATGATCTTGAAAACCAAAAATGTTTTCCTAGTTCCCTTATATCTGATGAATCAGATGGTACCTCAGATAATCACAAATCAATAGCTTTGTGATTTTTGGCTTTTTCATAGCCATGTTTCCTACCACTCTCCATCAGAACTTCATGGTTATATTTTTCTTCCATATCCATATTTTCACATATGTTATCCTACGTGGAAACCCAGTGATGAGTTAATTTGGGTAACCGTTACATTTCATACTTTAGTTTTTAAAGCCATGTTTTGGTATTCCTTTTTACGATGTGGGTTTCTACTAAACAAACTTTTGAGTAGTAAACCATTTATAACCCCGACGAATTTCAAGGGAGAAATTCATTTTAAGGGGGGTAGAATGCAAAACCTCGAGGTTTTATGAAAAATATTTTTTGAATTTCATTAATGTCTTGTGTTTTATGCTACACCAAGATTACATTGCGCTATACGCAACACCGTATTAGCTTGCAGTATACGCAACACTATTATTGGATCGTGTTACACACAATTTTGATAATAGTTATTCTATGCAACATTGAGTATATATATATATATATATATTAAATGTATAAATTAGATATGTTTGGATTCTGTTATATGAAACAACGAAGGATTCTTGCACAACACGCAACCTTGACATGGCTTTCATTACACGCAATCGCGACCTTCCTCGATAGCGTGTGTTGTACGCAATACCGGGGTTTACTAAACAACGATATATTATTATAATATTATTATGAACTAGCCGATATGAATTGTATTAACTAAATTTTGAATTTTATAATAGTATTATTCATCTTACACATTTTCTAGAACATGGTATATGAACAAAATAAATATTTCGGGTAAAATAAATATTTTTCAAAAAATGGAGTTTTGCCGCCTTTTGATGGCACCCCCAATTTAAATCTAGTTTTTGACAAGTTTATAAGTTCAATTTGAAAAAATAAAATTCTTCTTTGAAATCAAGAAATAAAAATTTACTTTGGATAAATTTTTCATATTATTCTGGTAACTTTCATATTTTGATGAATAGTAAAACACACTATATTTTAATTAAAAACAACTTTTTTCATCGCAATAATTTATATGGTTAAATTTTAATATTTAATGGTTTTAAATTATAAATAGAATATATTTTTACCATTTAATATAATTTATTTCATTAACATTTATTTTACATTAAATTCGTAGGTTAAATCAATTCAATCTTTTGCAATGTTTTAAAGAAAAACCCGTTTTCTTTCGACAACGGGATTAATTTTGATTTAATTTCTACAAATTTTGTGTATTGAATTTGAAAAATGGATTCCATATTTGGAATCAGTGGGTCCAAATTATGTTAATAAGCTACTTTTTATTTTTGGGAATTATGAATAGTAACTACGGTAAATTTTATTTACCATAGTTAAAGGTAAATTGGGTAATTAAGGGTAAATATAATATTATAAAATTACCCAAACACATGCCAAAATTCTATTGGATGGCTAAAAGTACACCCATATAACCTAAGTGTCGGATTATATTCATTTTATGGACTTTTGACCATGAAAATAATTTAATTATTATTAAAACCAAAGAAAGTGACAACATGTCACTCTCTTAAATCTTATAAGTATAATAATTTTAATTTAGTGATAAACATCATAACACTTCTAACATGAATAGTCTCTAGAAATATAATAAAAGTATCTACATCATGTTAATTTATTTAGAATTTTTAGGGAATAAATAATTGTCATTAATGGTGATAAATTAATGATACAGAAATTATTTATTAAGTGGGAAATAAGTAATATAGTTTTCATTGAAATAGTAATACCCATTAAAATGCCCTCAAACCTTACCAAAAAAACTTTTTAGTGTCTATATACACCTTAACCATCCAATAAACTAATATATATCCGTTTGGAGACTTATAAAAGTGATTATGACACTTATATTATTTTATTTTAAATGATGCCAAAGTTGTCACCTTCATAATTTAATAAATATAAAAATTCAACAATTGTGATTTTAAGATGATAAATTCGAGTAAAAGTACTATTGTGAATGGTAATATATTTATCTTCATCATAGGATTATAGTTTTAATTTTTATGAAAAAAATAAGTATATTAAATAATTATACAAAAATGTTGTAGTAATTATTTTATTAAGAGATAAAAAAATAAATGGTTTTAAAAATAATAAAATAAATATTATATGAAATATTTAATGTGATCCACTAATTTTATAGATACATATGACCTTTTATGAATCTATTAAAGCATTTATTTCGAGCATATATTTTTTATATTTTTTATTTAAATTCAAATAAATGAATAGTGTCAAAATTGACACTATTGTTATTTTATAAAAATAACATATTATAAAATTGTTTAAAAATCACAAAAATATTTAAAAATTATAAATTTAAATTATATATTCTATAATGTTATAACTTAAACAATTATGGAAACTTCACAACAAATAAGTAATTATTTGTTATAATTTAAAATTTAGAATTTTATTACCACAAATAAACTTAAATAGATTAAATACGGATAAATCAAAATTATAAGGTTTAAAATAAGATCCAAACATGTCTAAATTTGCTTGGTTGATGATATTACAACCCTATCTCATCTAATCTTAGAATATGAGTCATTTTTGGAGGTTTTTAAGTGGGTTTATATTTATTATAAATTAATATTTTAAAGAATTCCAAATGTGCCCCTCTCCTCCCTTATAAAAAGGCACCTCCTCCCTCTCTTCCACACACCACTTTGAGCCTTCACGCTTGACCGATCGCTTCCCAATTATCTTCTCCACTTCCCTAGAAACATCTTATAGGTCCTGGTCTTCTTCAAATACCAATTTTAGTTCCCTAAGAGGATGTCTCAAAGAGGCGCTTCAAAGAAGAGGTAATTTCTGTTACCGATTCTTTCACCTTTATTTCTTCTTCCACTTCTTGTTATTAGGTTGTTTCATTATGAAGTAATGACATCAGTATCACTCATATACGGATATGTTATTATAAGTATGAAACAACCCTATTTCACCATCTATCCATCCTACGGAAAATGAAATCACCACGCGTGCGTACGTACGGAATAGCGTCTCCACGTCGTGGTGTAATCTATTTTCCACCACCACCTTACTGGTATGGGTATAATGGTGTAAATAATAACTATATATGATTATTTTAAAGTGATATTGATTCTTTAATAGTATACATACACTCCAATAAAATTCCACGGTCATGGGAACGATATCATCGCTCGTGCGTACGTACGGAATACCGTCTCCACAACGCGATGAGATTCATTCTCAATGACTGACCATTCATAAATGATTATAAAGTATATGTAATAAGTAATCATGAAATATATGACATAATAATGATACTGGATTAATTTATATATATTTATATGTGTATGTCATCCAATTAATTCCATTCAATTCAATGAGGAAACGAAAACAACATTCATGCGTACGTACGGCCTACCGTCTCCATGAACGGTGTATTTCTTTCCATTTATCGATCTATTATATATATGTATATTCTGAATATATATTATATATAAACATGTTTTAAATTATGGATGTAATTAATCATGATCTAAGTAATCATATGAATAATTACAAGTCAAAACACGGACGACAAATGAAATGATTTTACCCAAAACGCTCTTAAACATGGAATTTACAAAAGAACGGGTAAAATAAAGTCATAAGTAAACCATATATGATATCATAACAATTAATATGATTCTATAATAAGTCAATAACATTATTTAAATTATTATACATGATTTTCGGATACATAGGAATCATATCGGACCTATGGTAATGGATAATTTTGCAAATCTTATTTTTATCTGAGATTTCTTATTCGTAAGTATTTACTGGGGTTATTGATATCATCCTTGTCCATGTTTTATAAAAGTGAATTAATTTATGTTTAAAGTCATTATTACCCATTTTTGACTTTTACTACATGGTATGTATGAAATCTTTCTTTTACGAGGTACTTTTTGACTTTTCCGTCCAAAGTACGAGAAAAATGTTTTTTTAAACTTATACGGAATGAAAGGATTTTTACGGTTTTATAAAGCCATATTTTCATGAGGCTTCCTCCAAAATATTTCATGACTATTTTCAAAAAAATCCTTTTCTTTTAAAATTGAATGACATTTTGTGAAAAGATAATGATTTTGAAGAAAAAAGGATATTTTCCTTAAGAATTCATTTCAAGTGTTTTATCAAAACCATTTTCCATCTAAGATGAAATTATTTTCATATGTGTATGTTTCATGTATAATGTCTCTATGATTTACATGGTTTCGCTTTTCTTATTATGAAATGATATCCATTTCTTTTATATGGATTATGTGATGATGTGATGATGTTTATGAAACCCATTTTATTTATTGGGTTATTATGAATGTTGTATGTTTATTTTGTGGCACAAGTAAGAATTATTTCATTATGAGATGGGTGGGACATATATCTCCCTCCAATGCATTGGGTAAATATTTATATCTCATGAGATATACATGGCTGTAACGGAAAGTTAAACCGGTTCAGTAATACAGGACTGGAACGAGGAGTGAACTCGATTCAGAAAGGGACTTTGTCCACTAAGATGGTCTTGGAAACAATGCCTTGGCTACTATGGAAATAATATCATGTGCTTAATGGTTTGCACAATTACATGTTTTATTCCCACGCTATTTTATCATTCTTAATGTTTCTTTATGATCTATTCCTTACGTACTTCCTTGTTTGATGTCATTTCTCATGATTTTGATGTTTAAACATTATGTTCATGTTTTTAAGTTCAAATGTATATGGTATGTTTTACTATATGCATGTTTACCCTTAATGAGAATATGACCTCACCCTTTTTATGTTTTCTTTTCCCCATGATATAAAGAATGGTTTTAGGTAAGAAAAAAAGGGGAAGATCTTTATGGGAGATGTTGAAGATCTTTCACCACGATTAGAAGATTACGTTCCAAGTTTCCAAATACACTAAACTATTACGGTCATTGTGTGTCTGTTTTTTTATGTATTAAGTATTCCTCTAAAGTAATGTAATGTCCATTTACATCATGAATTGGGTCTCTACAGGTAGTACCATCCTTCATTTTAATTTCACTGTGTGGAGTACCTTCACAATGAATTTCATCATGACAAGGACTACCATCATAGCTTAATTACCAAATATATGGAGGATTTCTATATCATATGCTTAGAGGGTGACTATCATGGTAGATGAATGCAAGGGTAGGACCTTCTTAATATTTGATTTCACTACAGGGAGGACCTTCACAGTGAATTCCATCAAGAAGTAGACTTACCATTATAGCTTGATATCAGACTATAGAGAGAATTTCTACAACATATGCCCCAGGGAGGACCAACAGGGAGGAAAAGAGCAAGGGGTGACTTCTTATTGTTTGATTTCACTATTGATATGACCTTCACAGTGAATGATATCTTGTTTAGGACTACCAATGTATCTTCATGCCTAATAGTTGGGATAATTTATGTAGTGTATACTCTAGAGAGGAACATCAGGGTATACAAAACCAAGGGGATGACCTTATTGTTGTATGATGTCATTGTAGGGAGGATATTCATAGTTAATTCCATTATGGTGAGGACTATCATCATAGATTGATTCCATAATGTAGTTAAAATTTATATATTGTAAACACTAGGAAATACTATCATGGTGGAAAATAACTACGGGAGGACATCCTTGTTGTTTTATCTTCTATTTGTGATGAGGGATACTATGATACTCATTAAAATATATGAGCTCATGATCAATAATTTTTTCCATGATGGTAGCCTTCATAGTTGATGGTCGGGGGAGGACATCCAGATTAGGTGCTAACAATATTTTGGTGGGGGAGGCCTTCAGAACTGATACTATTACTTCCATAATATGGAAACTAATTTGTAGGATCTTGATCCATCATTGACAGATGTTTGATGTCTTCATGAACACCAGCATCTAGAAGGGTAGGGTTATGATTCTTCTCTTCATCTTCCATATTCCTTTAGTGTGATTCATTTTTGGGGTTCTCTCTCACGGGAAAATGGGGTCACTTTCAGTAGATGATAGGATTCATTTATGGGTTCTTCCACTAGTGGATCTCATAAATCTTTTAAGACACATCGGTTATCTTTTATAGTTATGGAAGTTATATCTCTATTCCCTGAAGTGGCCACCGAGGTTGTCAATTTTTCTATAGTTGAAAAAAGTATTTGTGCCTGATCATATTGTCCTTTAATCATGAAGTATTTCCAACAACCCTCTTGAATGGAAGATGGTATTTAGGTATGATCTGGAATGACCACAATCTTATATGGATAAACCACCACACTTTATGAGATACTTTTCTGTTTCTAACTTCTATTTATTTCTATAGATGTCATCACATATTGAAATGTCTGCAAGATATGTTCAAGGATTGATACCTATTCCTCCATCATTTCCAGGATGTGTTAAGAGACTTATTTAGTGTAAATAGAGATATATTCGAATTCCAATGCTAGATTAGGAATATGTTCTTGCTATGGTCCTCTATTTCCTACCATTGGGTACTGTCCTTTCTCCTATGTGGGGTAAAAGGCATGAATATGTCCTTGATTTATAGCTAGGATATGCTAGTTTCATTCTCTTATTTCCATAATATTTGTAAGAGGGGATTGACATACATATTCTGGAATTTGCATATGCTTTTATTTATTTTTCATCATATTTGACTAATGGACTTGATATGAGTGAGAACCAATATATGTCTGCTCCTTGATTTCCACTTTATTTGACTGGCAGTCTTCATTTCAATTTGTAGGAATATGCATCTGCCTAAAAATTTTCTCCCTATTTTCATGGTGGGTTTGGAGATCAGTAGTAGGAATTTTCTCAATCTCTTATCTTGCTTCTGGATTTGGATAAGTGGATTTATATTTATGAGAATTGATTTTCATCTTATTGTGTACCACTATATTTTCACAATGTCTTTCTTGTTGTTTGGATTTGATATACATTTGCCTATAATTTTCTATCACATTTAATTGATGGGATTCATCAGGGTGAGTAGGAATATAAGTCTTCCTGTGGTTTTCTTACATATTCTACAGGAAGTATTTGTAAGCAGGAATGAGAATGATGTTATTTTGTTGATTATATGATCATCACACTTTTTGGGCCACCCTGGGGACCTGGGTCTTCTTAAATTCATTTGGTTCCCCGAATGAAGTATCCTCTTTGCAATGAGTTGGGTTTCATGGTGTTGGTAGTGATGACTTTCAGTAGGGGCCCTTAGGTGAGAATCATGTGTAGCTGCGGATAAGTAAAGGGTGAAGAATTCATCATCCTTCCTAATGTAAGGGAGGAACTAGTTTTTTCTTTTGGACTATACTCTTCATTAACTACTGGAGATGGAAAGTGGATCCATTGGAATCTTGACTACTGACCATATTTGGGTAGACGACTGGTGGCGCTTCATAGATTGGAGGGGTTATCTTGATCCTTCCATTGTGGTGAGAGTACCCTTTTTATAAGACTCTCAGACCAAAGAATTGGAAACCTTGTGTTGAACACAATGGGTGGGTAACGGTGTCCTCATCTTAGTTGAGGACCCAGCCGATGTAGTGGTTGAGGTGCACATTTTAAAAATATAGTGAGATTCCATTGGATTAATGATAGTTATGGAGATTGTCTATAATATATGTGATAATTACAAATAGAAAATCCTCGTAAAATTAGCATCTCATGACCTCATTCATAATTTTTATCTTTCCCGGCGCTTTTCTATTATGTACATGAAAGGGGCCTGAAGCAGGGTAAAACCACCACCTTAGTTAAGTATTCACATTGAGTTTTCCATTTTGTTTCCAAATAATATGGGTGTGTTCCCGAGTGGCTTGATTATAACATTTAAATGTTGTGAAATCACTGATTTCATGTATAAAATCTTTGAATGGTCTCTTATGTGTTTATTTTTTAATAAAAAAACTCACAAATACTCTCACTCCAATGATTTAGAGACCTACATTCCAAAGGTGGGGTTATTTTGGTTAAATTTTCCAATGAAACTTAACAACTCACTTTGTTCAAGAGGATAGTAAGTTGGACTCGTCACACACTTTTAGGGGGAACTATTACCTATTCCCGGACTCTATTATGGATTTATTATATGTTCTATAATACATGGTTCATTCCCAAGTATGCATGTGAAGATTACCCTGAGAAAACGATCCATTATGACTATGAATGGGTTCAGGATCATCTATATATATCTAAGTCTCTCTATTAATGGTACCCTTTTATGGATAGATTAGAGATTTAATTGTTGTTTATTCAGGTGATGATGGTTTTAAGCCATGTGGTGTAGCGCCCTGGATTTTACTATCATCCTGGGGATGAGAGTTGTTTTGATGTTGGGATTGAACCCATAAGATGGTCTTCCAAAAATATAATCATGAGAAGAATCAAAATCCCCATAGTTCAGTGCCACTTATTGAGAGAAATCTTTTTTTAGGTTTGTGTGATAAGGACCCAACAGTGAAGTTTAACATCATCTGGAAAGGATGCCTAGATTGATGGTGTCTGGTGAAAGATGGTGTGGGACTTATGCCTAGGTGACCCAAGGGACCTAGAGGACAATTGGCCTCCTAGGAGAATATGACCATATCAAGGATATGGCCCAAAAATCATTAGAGTGAAGGTTGGTGTTGGGTTAGGACCTCAGGGAGCCTTCCTACATATCCCAATTAGTTGGGAATCAATGCCCACATAGTTTTGGTACCACTTTTCAGGACACGTCACCTTTTATGTCCATCTGACAAGGATCCAACCGGGTAGTTTAATTTCATACGACAAGGATTCCTAGGTGAATGATTTCGGGTCAAAGATGGGGTGGTACTTATGTCAAGGAGGCATGAGGGGTCTATAAGAGATGTGGTCTCCCGAGAGAATATGATTATACCAGGGATATGGAATGTAGAAAATTAGGATGAATTTTGGGGTTGGTTTTGGACCTCAAGAATTCTTCATATTTATCCTATTTAGTTTAGAATAAAATCTCACAGAGTTCGTTGTTGTTTCAGGCTTACACTTTTAGAGGATGCTAATGTGATTGAAGAATGAATGGGGATTACACTCAAAAGGATACTTGTTTAGATTAGGATCGTGTGGATTTCAAGATCACTACTAACATCTAAGACCATGTGATCCATTCTCAGTTAGAGAAATAAGATGAAAGAGTGGATTTGAAGATTGTGAGGCCCGCTCTATCCGTTGGTGGATGGTGATGGGGTCCCAAAGGGAGAGGGAGAGGAAATTTATTTTTCTTGTATCATATTAAATTTTGGTAATTATGATATTAATATATGTTTATTTATGTAGATACATCTTGGGTGGAGGAAAATATGATTAAAAGTGTCACCTCCCTTAACAAATGAATGGGGCTTACCTTAGGGGGATTCCACTTCGTGAATCCCTGATGAGAATCTCAACTCAATATAATTTAGGTATGGTTGGGTCTTACACCTAATAGGATGACCATTTGAGTAGTTTGTATTTTATCTCATGGTCATTTCAAGAGGAATATTATGAATGATGTTTAAGTAATCTCATGTTTCTCACATGAGGTATCATATGTTTATTATATAAGGTATACTATCATTTAAATTCATATAGCTAAGACTATGACAAAATAGTTTAATATCCTGTTGTGAGGAAAATATTCATATAGTATAATGTCATGTGGTTTGGACAAGTTCTATATAGTTTAATGTCATGTGGTTAGGATGACTAGGAGGAATATTTTTTCAATGGCTAGTGTTAGACTTATGCAGGAGTGGCCCTTTCTGGATTAAACAAGCATAGGAGTCGCGTGATGGGATTTTTGGTGGGGCATTAGAAATGATTTGACTCGTGGAATTATATGGGCAGGACGTTATGGTTGTATAATGATGAACAGAAAATGTCATTGATCCACCCATAAATGTTCATGGTGTGACACCCCATATGTTGTGGGAGTTAGTGGCAGTAGCGAATAGACTGTCCTGGAGGTATGGGACTGTAGCCCATCATTGATCCCTAGGGACGGTGAAGGGGTGTAGCCACCTAGGTATTGACCAAAGAACAGTTAGGATTTTATGAATATGTCTGGCTGCATAGGAGTTTTCTATAAATGATCATCCAAGAAAGATAATCTGCAAAGGAGCATCTATTAAGGAGATTCTGAAAATGAATACCCCTATAGGAGATAACTATGAAGGGGTGTCCAAAATTACCATACGTGAACGGGCATATGGGAGGATTGACTGTGGAAGACCTAGATTTAAGGGATCATCCACGATGGAGCTAGCTATAAAAGACCATGTATGAAGGAGCATCCATGAATGGTTGTCCGGGAAGTATTTTTCCCAACAGGATTCCGCAAAGGGTCTTTCCTCGAATCAATTTATTCCTTCCATAGGTTTTATTAATTAATGCCAGCAGCAAAAAATGAAATTGTATCCACATTAAATCTTATGTGGAGGTCCTCATTATAGGTGATTCATGAAATACAGTCTGCGTAGAAACTTCACAAATAGATTGCCTCACTATGAATTGAACTCTATATAGGGGAATTATTACACTGCCTCATGCTGCAGAAAATTAGTGGAATCCACAAAGGGTCTCCTACATATTGTTTGGGGGATGGAGTTCGTGAAGTTATTTGGGTGTATGATTTATCATGAACCTACCCTCTATCTTCTTCGTTATTCTCTCATTTGAGGTCTCGTCTCTTTTTTACATCCCCCTTAAGGTCCGTTCATAGATTAATGGTGCAACAGACCACTTGTTTGGATAGTTGTGATAGTCTATGGGGCCTCCATCTATGGTATCCCAAGGTGGAATATCCAGCCCAATAAGTATTTTGATCATAGTGGTATATTATTTGTGGGGGCATAAATCATCGTCTGACCCTATAAAATATTTTGATTATTTTTCATAGGGGGTAGCGGTAGAGTTTCATCCCCCAAACTATTTTTTTATTAGGGTTCTTTGTGAAGTGGAAAAATTCCATGCATGGAAGTGGTCTGTGAAGTGATTATGCTGCATGGGATCGATCTTTTCTTCACACTTTTCCCCTTTGAATATTTTCCTTTGATTTTATTATTTACTTTTATAAATTTATGTAATCCTTTTCTTCCTATTTGTGGGATTTTTAGGGACCAAAAATCTCAAATTTTATTTTGATCAAATGTAAGACTATGGAAAACAAATACTGAAGGTTTATTTGATAAATTATTTAGATAAAATAAAGTAAATTTCTATGTATCCAATGATAAATATAGGATCCATTTATTTTGGCAGCTAAGCAATTCACTTTATGTTTACACATGTAATTAACATCCACATTATAAAACAAATTACCTTTTGGTGCATTAAAAGTATTAAGTTAATCCTTAAAAATAGAATAGACATTGTTAGAGAAATAAATTAAAAATCCATCGTCATGAAGTTGAGAAATACTTTACATATTTCCCTTCAACCCTTTAATATATAGGAATTTATTAATTATGATGGATTATAGATCCCTCATTGATCTAACTCAAATTATCTTTCTATTAGAATAATCACTAAAAGTTACCAGCCATCCACCTTCTTTTGAATGTGTATGGGATTTTGAAAAGTCTCCACTCATATGCGTTGAGTATCCACTATCCATATTTAATTTTTTTCCATATGGTTTTTCACCTAAAAAATAATTATGAAAAAACTATATTTGTTACCAAAATGTTTTTTGTTCTAGATCTATAAACAATTAATTGTCTAGGAAAAAAGATTTGTTTAATTTTTCTATAAATTATATAAATTACACTAGATAAAATTATATAGATATATATTTTCTTTACACGACTGATATGATGGTTCCTCATGAATTATTTATTAGTTTAATTAAAATTAATTATATAAACAAAACAAGTAAATATAGACATGTTGAATTCCTTAGTATAGGTAATGAAATAATTTTCATACAGTATTGGATTTTCACCATTTATTATAATACCGTGTTTTAATTTTCTACGAAATTTTTTTATAAAATATAATTTAAATATTATTCACCTTTAGTAAGTATAATATTAGGACTTTTAAATGATTTTACTTCATCTTAAAACCATTTAGTTTTATCCTCATGCATAGTGCAGTTTGATGTAGATTTGCTAAATTTTCCTATTAATTCAAGGTGATTTTTTGGAATAGTATCAATTTCACATAGAATTGAATTGAAAATATTATTTAATGCTTTATCCATTTCAACTATAGAATTACATTTCTCCCCAAGAAAAAAAAATTACACTGATAAATTACTATATTGAAAGCCTTACGAATCAGATGTTAATGAGTAGTAGGATTGGATCACTTCTTCCATAACCATAAAGAACTTATTTGATTTCAAATTTGATGGATATTTTTTAAAAAATTGATTTTTAATTTCAGATACAGTTTTCATAAACAATCGATATATCCCTCATATATTTCATTCCTTTTCACTAATTATTAGTTTTAATTTTATAGTTTTTTCTTTCTTTTAAATTCCTCATATCTCTTTATTTAGATGCGTGTAATCATGTATGATATTACCCATATATTTTAATTCATAACATATAACTTATTTGAGTCAAAAACATTTTTTATTTAAATCATTATTTGTATTCTTGAACCCTTCCTTCTTATAAAACACACTGAATCTTCTATCAATATGAGATAATTCTATTCTAGAATATAGAAATTTAGAATCATTTGAATATGTAACATCCTCTTTACACTTTTTTTCATTTTTTGGAGCAGTTAATTTTATATTAGTATTATCCAATTCTATCATTTAGTGATCTTCTAATTCATATTGAATTTCTTCTTCAAAAACCATTAGTGTAACCACCCCTACTCCCGTAGGATAGAGACAATGTCTTACTTAATTACATCGGTATAATAAATTGGGATGCCACATCCCAAAAGACTAAATAGTTTAGTATCTTTATAAAACTAGACAAAAACATAATTTTAACATTGAAACTTTAAATAAAAACAATACAGCAACTCCATAGGAAATAGTAATAAACATCAATATTATACCTACAAGTCATTAATGATACACATCATCACGTACTGGAAAAAAATAAAACATAATACATGGGTGATATCAGATGCTCATAAATTGTATGAAATACAATGGCAGCTGACATAAATAATAAGGAATGGTGAATGACTAAAAACACATGTAATTATAATATAATCATGGAAACAATATGGTAGGAATAAAAGATGAATAAATTATTCCATATAAATAATCACATGAGAATGAAACTTAACCATGGATATTGAACTAGTAGAATAATAACATGGATTATAAATTACTATTATCATAATTAGGGATTGAATACTATTGGGCATCATAAACATAACATCTAGTCCTCATCCAAGACATCTGTAAATAAATTCCTAAGGCATCGGCCAAATCCATATCTATTTTGTCTCATGAGACCTACCATTACACAGAGGGACTATAGCGGGCCCCTACTGTCACTTAGTAAGTACAATTAATTCATTAAATAAATGGGGTGAAACATAAACAATGTATCCATATTAAATGTAAATAAAGTTCCCTAAACAATAAACATAATCACTAACCATTTAATAAAATATTGTAGATGGTATCATCAAAGATCAATACCAATTAAACATATGTTTGGAAATAAGATGTTAATATAGATTAAAATAATATAATAAAATCGTCATGTAATTCATGAGAGAAATACCCTTTTACTTTTCAAAGAAGAGTTCTTTTTGAAAATTCATTTTTATTTTTCCTAATATAATATTATAAACATTTATATCCCAAAAACTGAAATGGAATGATAATAAAATTATTTTTGATTAATAACTAATTTACAACTAAATTTGAATCCTGTAAAAATAGATCTTAGGAAACTTTAGAAATGGGCCACTATAGTGCAGTTTGATCGAAAATTTAAAAGTATCTCTAAAGCGGACAACAGCTTAATTGTTTTTATAAAACCATAAAAATGCAAAGATAAATATTTTTTATGATAAAAACGTGTTATTTTTTAAAAATATAGGTGGATTAAATTAAATTAAGGAGTGTACTTGAAAATTGAAATTAGGAAGTTCCCTTTAACCAGGCTTTCTTATCAGCAGGAATTGAAAAGGAAACCTTTTAAAACATGTATTTTCCCATAAATGTATACAAACTAATATGGAAACATGATTTTGGAACATATTAATAGAATTTATAATAATTTTATAAAAATAATGAATAATTTAACTGGGTTAATGAAAAATAAATCATAACCTGAATGAAAAAAAAGAGATTCGGGTAGAAACCCTTACCTTATGTCTGAAAGTGTTCTGCTCTTATAATTTAACATCCCCTTGAATTTATTCTCTTTGAGAACCTCATTAAGGGTAAGTCGATTGACCTTTTATTAAGTGCCATTGGAAGGGTGTTGGATAGAAAGGGACACGCTTCAGGGCTTAAGAGGTGTGAGAAAAAGAGGTGGTGAGGGGTGGTATTTATAATGGAGGAGAGGGGTTCTTTTTTATTATTTTATTCATTTGTTTATTATTTTGGATTAATAAAAGAAATAGCGATGATTCCATGAATAAATATAGCTGATAGTGAAATTTAGGCTGATATTATAGTGATTACCTCAGCTATTACTCAACGAATATTGTATTTAACATAAAATGTATATATACTGTACATTATTGTATTTAACTATTCACAAAAAAATCAAATATTATTTAAAAAAACCCCAAACATTACCCTAAAAATTTTTCAATGTGTATAATTAAAAAATGAACTCCATTTTGTGAAAAGTATTTTCTAAATTTAAGAAAATTAATTTATTGTTAAAATCATCATTTATTCAAAATATACCGATTTTAAAATTATAAGAGGTTTCATGAAACTAAAAAATTAATTAAGGTATCATAAAATTATCTTATAATCATATGACAAAAAATATTAATTTTTGATCCCATTTTATGTAAATATATTTTCTATTAAATAATTATTTTAATTATAAAATTAAAATTAAATATTTATGAATTAAAAAAATACAAACACTTAATTTATCATTCTAAAAAAATTATTTACTTCTTCCATGATATAAATATACCATATTTTCATTTATAAGATAGATAAATTTTATTTATAATTTCATGGGTTATGTAACTATTCTATTGGTCATATAACTATTCCTAATGGTCACATTACTATTCCAACGGTCATATTTAATAGAATATTATGGTTTTAAACTTGGTGTTGTGTGAATCATAGAATATGAATGATAAAAAAATTTATAAAAGACATACCATAAGATCTTGGTGTGTTACACTTCAACATTCTACAAAAAAATCATCTCAAAATTTCAAGAATTCCACCTAAAAAAGAATTGGGTAGTTATTCATTATAAATTCCTCTGGTTCCCACATTACCTCTTCAATTATATGATTTTTCAAAAGTACATTTATCAGACGAGTAATATGATTCATCAACACCTTCTCTCTAGTGTCCAAAATCTATATAGGCAGTTCACAGTAAGATAAATCATGTTCTAAGTATATTCCTTCATAAGTGATTAATTGCATTGGGTGTCGCATGTACATCCATAACAAAGAAATGTGGAACGTATTGTGTACTTTAGAAAGGCTATGGGTCATTGGTAAATGATAATACAAATCTCCAATTCTCTCCCAGATTTCAAAAGGACCAATAAACATAGGTCTTAGTTCCCCTTTCTTTCCAAATCTTATAACACCCTTCCATAGATATACATTCAAGAAACATGATCTCCCACTTGAAATTCCCAATCCTTTCTTTGATTATGGTAAAATCTCTTTTTTTACGTGGATCTACTATGATATGTGTTTGAATAGAGTTTAACATTTGTATTGTTTCCTCCAAAAATTTTGGGCCTTCAAGCTTCCTTTCACCAACTTCAACCCAATATGTTGGTGTACAAAATCGCTTTCCAAATAATGCTTTATATGGTTCCATTTGAATACATAAATGAAAACTATTATTGTACGAAAACTCTACCAAATGTAAATATTGATCCCACATACTGTTAAATTCAATTGGTCATGATCTCAACATGTCTTTTATGGTTTGAATGGTCATTTTAAACATCCCCTCAATTTGAGGGTGATATGATGTTCTAAAATGAATCTTTTTGTCTAATGATTTATGAATAATTTCCCATAATTTTGTGGTAAATCAAGGATCATTATTATAAACAATATAAAGAGGTGATCCATGAATTATTATAACTTATTTAATATAGATTTGTGTTAGTGGATCTAGTGGAAAATTCCCCCTTTTAGAAAAGGAATGTGCAGATTTAGTATGTTGATCAAAAAGTTCCCATATTGTATCATTATTTCTTGGGGTTTTTTGGTAATCTAGTGGAAAAATCCAAAGTAATTTAATCATATTTCCATATAAGAATAGGAAGAGGTTTCATGAATCCTCTAGGATGTTTTCTTTCTGCCTTCACCTATTGAAAATCTAACCATATTGATACATAATAATCAATTTTCCACTTCATATTATCCCATTAGAAATATTACTTAAAATATCTCTACATCTTAGTGCTACTAGGGTGTATAGATAAATTTGAACAATGGAAATCATCCAATAATTCCTTTTTTATCTGATATATAGAGGGAACACAAATCCTCTTCCCCAAATTCGGAATTTCATCATCATATACAAAGTATTCCAACTTCCCATCCTTCATAGATTTAATTTTCCTTTGAAAATTATCATATTTCCATCGAGAACTTTTAAAACATTCCAATAAATATTGTTTGGAAACCAATTAAAAAATTATTGATGTTTCACCTTCCATGATAATTTCTATATCTGTCTTTGATAGATCGATATACACAAGGTCTTTATCAATCCTCATCTTGTTCAAAACTCAATGATCCTTCCTACTCAATGAATCTTCTACATTATTCTCTTTCCGTTGGTGTAAGTGTATTGAAAAATTACAGTCCTTGATTATCTCAAGCCTTTATATTTTCTCCATGTTTAGTTATTTATATGAGAATAAATATTTCAAAGTATTCTGATCTGTATATATCTTACATATTTCACCATCGAGATAGTGTCACCATATCTTTTGGCAAAATATTACAGATGATAAATGAAGATAATGAAATACATATTTCAATTCCTGTGTTTTTAACAGCATTGATGCATAGAAAGTAACTCTATAATTCTTCGTAAGGACACAACCATGTCATTTAATTGATTCATTACTATAAATCAAAAAACAACCATTTCCCAATGAAAGAGTAAAGATTATAATATCCAATAATCTCCTATTAAATTTTTCAAAATAGTATTCACATTTGTTATCCATATGAACTTAACCCCTTTATGAGTTTTCTTGGTCAACTAGTTAGCTAATCAGGAAAAATTCTGAATGAAACATTGATAGTAACCAAAAATATCCAATGAAACTTTGTACATTTTTTAAGTTGATTGGTGTTAGCCATTCCTGGATCACATTTATCTTTGTAGGACCAACTAATATTCCATCATTATAGATAATATGGGCATAAAAATAAACTATTTGAAGCCATAATTCACACTTGTTAAACTTCCCATATAACCATTTTCTTCTAAGAGTCTCCGAAAAAACCCGAATGTGGTTATCATGGTCCTTGTATATTTTTTAATATATCTAGATATCATCAATAAATAACACAACAAAGTCATAACTATATTCCCTGAATACACTTTTAATTAGATCTATAAAAATAGATGGTGAATTAGTCAGTCAAAATGGAATTACATTACACTCATAATGTCTATACCTAGTTTGAATAGTTGTCTTTGGAATATCATCCTTCCTCATATACAATTAATTACATCATGATCAAAGGTCAATCTTAAAAAATATTTATCTCCATGAAGTTGATCAAATAAATCATCAATACTAGTAAGATGATACAGATTCTTTAATTTATTAATAATGATTTCTATATTGCCAATTCACAACCTCATGGATCGATCTTTCTTCTTGAAAATGAGGACATGGGACCCCCATGGAGAAACACTATAGTGAATAGATACCTTATCACTCAATTCCTATAGTTTTTTCTTTATATCTTCTAATTCCATAGTATCCATTATATAAGGGTAATTTGATATAGGTCTTACACCAGGAATTAAATCAATAGTGAACTCAAATTCCTTCTCTGGTGGATGTCTAGGTAAATCCAATAGAAATAAATCTATGTATTCATACATAATAGATACATCTTCAATTTGACGATTTATTTCCACATACATAGATGATTGTTTCCTCTTTCTCCCCAATAATTTCATTTATAAGATCTATTAGAGGTAGATCCAGATTTAAATTAGATAATGGGGTCTTCGCTCTGATGATAAGAAATTCAATATCTATATCATAAATCAAAATTTCCTTCTACTTGCAATAAAGGTTTTCATTATATTTTTAAATATAATCCATACCAAGGATTATATCAAAATCCACCATTGGTATGATGATAAAATCAGCAATTAGATCTTTTTTATGTTTTATAATAGGAACCTCTTGACGCATCTTTGTTGTTATAAGGTTTCCATTATGTTTCTTTATTGAAAACTCCCTTATTAAGGGGAACTGGGAATATCTAATTCTTAAAGTAAACTATGAAGATATAAAAGAATGTGATGGTCCAAATAAAAATTAAATCATTATACAAATTTAAGGAGATGATTAAAAGTACATGCCACCATATCATTAATAACTTTAAACTCTCCATTTTTTATCTCATAAGCTTAGCCTTGTTCTCTTGGCCTTCTCTAGAGAAAGTTTCAATGACGATTAGGGAAATAATTTTAAGAATTCCACATCACTTTACAATTGTAGCATTAAACATTGGTTTCTTCTTTCATTCCCTATAAATCATGAGCTTGGTGGCCTTTTTATCCACACCTGTAACAAAATCCTTATCCTATTAAAAAGGCAATAGGGGTTTTCCTTCCAAAGTATCGCACATTATAAAATTCCCATTTTAATTCTTCCCATTATCCATTCTTTCCTATACCTCCCAATTTGTTTCTTTTTTACCATAAAGTCGTACAACATAGAGAATTATTTCTCAATTTTGATAGAACATGAGGCTATTTCTTCATATAATGAGAAATATTGGGAGATCAATTTTCTATAGAGGAATAGTTATAAACCATAAAATATTTAATCAATATTTGTCCTGGGATTATATATGTAGTCTACAGCATGAATTTATACCCCTCTAAAGATGGAGTCATAATTTGAAATATTTTCATCCTCATTTCAAACACTTGAATTTCCTCTCTATATCCACTCATTTTTCACGATGTAAATTTTTTTATAAGAAAAAATCCGTAAAATCATTTTATTCTACATTTTTAATTTCCTCCTAATCCTTTGTGTTTTGAATTAATGACCACCATAGATCTGCATCTATTAATATATTATAAACTGGCATGATAACCATCCCTCTTTAGTTACTCCCCAAATCGGGAAATATCTTCTCTAAGGAAATTATCCACTGCTCAGTTATAAATGGGTTTTAGTCTCATTCAATGATGGACTTTTTTGTCACAAAAAGTAATCTAAAATTGTTACACTGCATTATGGATCTAGATGCTCCATGTGAGTAATGTTATTTCTCATAACATAAGTCATGTGACCCAGTATAGTTATAATTTGTTTAGTTATAGTTGTAGCACCAACTCTAACATCATTATCTTTCATAGGAGGAAATTCCCTACATGGGATCTGGTCATTGATATAGTTTTCATTCCTTTCACAAGGCTCCATTTCAAAATAGTAGAATAAAGTAAATTAGATTATTAATCATAATGCATTACATCGAACTAGTAACACTCAACATAAATTGAAAAACATGCCACATATAATCTTGTAATTAGAAACATGGTTTCTTTGGGGACATATTTACCTCAAAATCCTTCTCAATGGTTCGTAAAAAAATGTCAATTGTTCTAATAACATCAACTAGAATTTTTAAACTAGTGGTACAACAAGGATCATTGTCATGTACAATGTTATGTAGAGTCCGGCTCGATGCACATTGCTATAGTAGTTACCCCTAGGTAAATTTGTGTCAGTTCCATGTCCCCTTATAATATTAAAACATAGAATAATTTCTAGGAAGACCCACATAATCTATTCCTTTCCGAAATTCTTGGATTTTCTTCTATGATTATCCTCAATTTATATCTTAAGGTTATGTTCCGTAAATTATTTATTATTATTTTCAAGGTCTACTAAATTTTCTTTGATGCCAAATTGTAATAACCCTGACCCCAGTATATCAGAGACGATTCCCTAATTAATTACATTGGTATAATAAACAAGGAAGTCACATCCCAAAGAAAATAATAGTATATTATATTTGGAAAACTAGATAAAAACATAATTTTTAAATTATAACATGAAATAAAAATAATAATAATAAACTCCATAGGAAACACCAATAAACTTCAATATTATCCCTATAAGTCATTCATAATACACATCTTCACATCCTTGGGAAAAATAAAACATTTGAAAAGACATAAATTAGATGCTCAGTAAAGGTAAGAAATACAGTGGAAGCTAACATAAATAATACGTAATATAGAATGACTAAAAACACATTCCATTAGAACATAATCTTTTGAATAATATGGAATTCATAAAAGATGAATATATAATGACACATATATAATCACATGAGAAGGAAACGTTATCATGTATATTGTACTAGTAGAATAATCGCATGGATTATCAATTAATAGTATCATAATGAGGTAAATCATAATTTTGGACATCATAAACAACCCATCGAGGCCTCGCTAAAGACAATTAAAAATAAATGGTTAAGGCCTCATACAAATACATATCTATTTGGTCTCATGAGACCAGAAAATGCATCAAGGGGCTATAGAGGGCCCCATACATCACTTACTAAGTTCAACTCATTACTCATAGGAATGGGGTGAAATATAAACAATATATATATATATATATATATTAAATATAAATAACTTTCCTTGAATAATTAACATAATCACTAACCATTCTGAGTAATATGATAAATGGTATTAAGATAGCACATCCACTGCCAAACTGATCATAAACCATTTAATAAAATATGGTAGATGATATCATCAAATAAAATACTATTTAATCATAAGTTTCAATATAAGGTATTAAAATATATGAAAATACTCTAAAAAATCATCGAGAAATTCTTAAGAAAAATAATATTTTTACTTGAAAAGAGGTGTTCTTTTGTAAAATCATTTATATTTTTTATAAAAACATATTGTAAACATACATATCCCAGAAAATAAAATGGATGGAAAAAAATTATTTTTCAAGAATAAATAATTACCAACATAAGTGAAAACATATAAAAATGGTTTTTAAGAAACTATAAAAATGGGATCTTTTAGTGTAGTTTATGGGAAAATATAATAAATCCTTTAAAAGGGAAAAAGGCTTAATGGTTTACATAAAAGTAGAAACGAGCTAAGATATTTTTTCCTGATAAAAGGAGTGATATTAGAAAAATATTAGTATATTAAAACAAATAATGTAATGTACTTAAAAATAGAAAAGAAATCGAGAAGTTCCCTTTAATCGGGCTTTCTTTTCTAGAGGAATTGAAAAGGAATCCTTATAAAACATATATTTCCCTATCAAATATAGATAAACTGATTTGGATACATGATTTTGGAACATATTTACAGGATGTACAAGTAGTATATAAAATAAATGATAATTATATTGTAATAATATTGTGCATAAATTGGACAATTTTCAAGGCATACAAGGTGTGAGGAGAAGTGGTTGTGAGGGTGGTATTTATAGTGGAGGAGAGTTGTGTTTTATTATTATTTTATTCATTATATTATTATTTTGTGTCAAGATAAGAATTATTTATGATTCCATGACTAAATATAGTAAATAGAGAAGGTTAGTTTGAGATTATTTTTAATAAATTATCAATGACTTAAGGAATAGTGTATTTAACATACAATTTACATATACCTTAAATTACTATATTTTATTATTCCCAAGAAATTCAACTATTATATAAAAATACCAAAAATCCACCCTAACCATTTTTTGACATGTAGGATTAATAAATAAACTCCATTTTATGGAAATAGTTTTCTATATATGATAAATTTAATTTTAATTGAAATCATCATATACTCTAAAATACTGATTTTAAAATTATAAATTCTTTTATAACACTTGGAAAAAATAATTAAGGTCTCATAAAATTATAATTTAATCCTAAGACAAAGAAATATTAATTTTTTATTATATTTTATGAAAACATATTTTCTATTAAATAATTATTTTAATTATAAAATTTTAATTAAATATGCACGATTATAGAAATACAAACACTTATTTTTTTCATTTTAAAAAAATTTATTTACTTATTCCTTGGTATAAATATACCATATTTTGATTTATAAGACACCCAAATTTTTTTTATGATGTCATGAGTGAAGTTACTATTATATTGGTCATATTACTATTCCTAATGGTCACATTACTATTCCAACGGTCATATTTACTAGTATATTAAGGTTATAAACATTGAGTTGCGTTAAAAATAAGCTATCGAATATGATAAATTTTAAAAGAGACATACCATAAGATCTTGTAGTGTTACAATTAGAGTACCAATCAATTAATTTACTTATAGTTGTTTATATGAGTTAATTTTCTGATTGTAGAAAATATTCTATTCCAATTTGGTTGTAAAACTCTTAGAACATTTAATGCTTGATATGGTTTGGTAGTTAGATCTCCTAATGTAGTAACACCATTGACTATTTCTGTCAATAATCTATTCATTTGAGTAATTATTTCTTCATATTACATTATAATGGTATCAAACATTAATTTTTTCATGTTTAACCATAACTTTCTGACATTATTGGTTCCTTCTGAGTCAACATAAATTGCCTTCAATATCTCATATATTGTAACACATTGAAAGACTCAGTTGAATTAATCTGAATCATGTCTATATATTATAGAATTCATCGATTTTTAGTTTTCATCAAACTCAACTTATTTAATATTGTCCCGCTTTTCTAGTTCTATATAATCTTTATAAGGTTTTAAAATATTCATATAAACTTTAAAACCAATATTAATTAAATATAAATCATTCTTATTTTCTGAAATCCATATTTTTTCATAATGAAATATGGTTATCCAATTAGTGAAATTTATTATTTGAGTTATACCCTATAAATATTTCATTATATAGACCTTTGAATCAATCTTTCTAAATCTTAGAAAATTATTCAAAGGAAACACCCCATATACTAATTGTTCAGTCAGACTAATATAAACCCATGAGAGGTGCTTAATTATGTCCTTTTAAAAAATGGAAAAATAAAATTTAGCCCTCAATGTGATTTGAACAATTGTGAAATATTATTTTCCTAGAATAGGTTATGCAACAAAAATATATAGAAGATAAACACCAGAATTTTTATAGTGGGTCAGTTCAAAAAGATCTTCTTGTACACTCCACTGATTCTCTCTCAGATAGCTTGATAATTTTGAGTAAAATACGTCATCTTATCTGCATACATTTACAACTAAGTGCAGATAGGAGAAACTTACAAAAACATGATTCTATTATAGGGATCCTCAATAACCATAGATTAGTTTGAGAAGATGATACTCCACCATGACTGAGTAAAAGTAGTCAACACATAAATAAATAAAATGATAATTGTTTAAATATATTTAGAACATAGTTATAGTACTAACTAACAAATTAATAGTTCCTAAGAGAATATAAGATCTTTGATAATATATCCCTCATAAAATCACTGATATTTTTTATTAATAAAATATTCTAAAAACAAATGACATCAATAAGAAAAAAAAATTGATATAAGTAGGGTACACACTAAGTAAATTATAAACATGTACAAATCCATAGTGTAGCTCTAATAACTCCTTCAAAAAACTACAACACAATATTGTAAAAATATACCACAGTAGTAGGATTATAATCAAACAAAATAGATCAAAACATGTATGTCTCCAAATTGTAACTTATCATAAAACCAGATATGTCCTCATATTTATATAAGAATTAACTCTTGATATTCATAATATGCTTGATTTACTATAGGTCACACTAATCTAACAATATCTCTGGATAAAATGAAATAACTTTTATAAACACCCAGCATGTTTAAAATTTTATTTTTAACACTCGTGGAAATTTGAATCTTCCCTTATAAATAGTAAGTTTTTAACCCTCATGAAAATTTAATCTGAATTGGTATTTAAATATTTTTAAATAGATACTTTCTCTGAAGAAACCAATGTATAAATCAAGGAAAATAATATATAATTCAAATAACATAAAAGACTGATTCAAAAAAAGATTTTTCTTCTTATAGATTACCTTCAAATGTACTGTTGGCAATGTAAAGTTGATTTCACAAGTTGGGTTGAAAACCCATAAAATAACTAATGATGAAATGTTTTTAACGTCAGTTGTTTTGGATTTTTTAATATTTTTATTAGTTGTCTTTATCAAATGTGATGTTGTAAATATTTTTTTAACATCGGTGAAAAAAATAGACGTCATAAATTGGTAATGAAACTAGTTTTTTACATCATTTATATAATAACTAACATAAAAAATGATATACCACATCAGTTATATAATAACCAACATGGAAACCCTTTATCCCAAAACCATTTTTAGATAAGTCATTTAAAAACCGACATAACAAACACTTTTCCTCATCAGTTATATAAAAATTGACTTGATAAGTCTTTGGGATAAAGGTTTTATTTGTCGATTATGAAATAACTAACAGAAAACCATAGACCACATTAGTTGTTATATAAATGATGTAATAAAAATTCAGGATTACGTTTTTTTGCGTTGATTATTTTATAACCGACGTAAAAAAACTGTATACCACGTTAGTTTTTATATAAATGATGTGATAAGGCTTCGAGATTAAGGGTTTTGTATGTCGCTTAAAGATTAAATGATGTAAAAACCCATATACCACATTGAATTTTATATTAAAAAAAGTGGAAAATAATAATAAGAGATTTGTTATGTCAGTAATAAATTAAATGATGTAAAAACTATTTTGATTTATGCCTTCCTCTCCACTTCTGACCAAACCAAAATAAATACAGAAACACGTAGAAATAGAAATAGGTATCAAAATAACCAGCAAATACATATTCACAATTACAACATTAAAAATTAAAATATTAAATAAAAAACTAAATCTTACTAAAAAATTAGGAAATAAACATTTATAGTCACGACATTCAAAATTACAATATTCACTAAAACAAACTAAAATCCCACCGAACCAGAAAAATGATTTTCATATTCCACTTGTAACTGTGTGAGCTCTTCTGCACTATAAGGGTGAGTCTCATTAAAATGAAAAAAATTATAATTAAATTATTTAACATGTATAATGAATAAAAAATGAAATATTAAGGAATAGTTTGCGAGGAAATCTAAAAAGGTTGAACTTCATAACTGTTCCAGTAGTAATTTTTTAATACATCAATCATAAATCATAATATCTGAATTCATTAATTATATTATGTTTAAGATAATTATATTTAAATTAGTTTTTCAATTAGAAATATCCTTTTTTTGTAATATATCCATAATTCACTAATTGAATATGGAAATTCACCTTTACTTTAACATATTTGATCTTGGAATTATTTTTATTTGTGGTATTTTGAAAGCAATTCTTTCCCCCATTAAAAAAATATGAATTGAATAAATTTAAAATTAACTATAATAAAAAAATATTAATAAATTAAAACTTATTGTCCCAAATTGTTCTTAAAATTTCCTCATACATCACCATGGATAAAGCATATCCAGTAAAGTGTCTTCTCCCTTCGATAAAAAAACCAAACATCTAGTGGTCAATAATATAAAAGACAGTTAATTTATTGATTATTATGTAAAAATCTAAATAAAACTTTGTGATATATATTTTTTATACCTCTCAATATAAGGAAACATCCAATGCTATGTAATTAAATTCTATTCAAATATTATAGAAGTATAAACTTTTTTGTCTTCTTCAGTCGGTGTTTGTAATTCAGGTGAAATTAATTGTCAGTCCATCCGTATATATAATTATGCCTTGTCATTCTCATAAAACATTTTATTAAGATACCTAATACAATATATATATATATATAAGATTAAATTTTCAATAAATTTAATACAGGAAATATTTATGTGAAGACTTTTATGGAAACAATGTGAATCGCATTAATGCTCAACTTACCTCCAGTTACAATCTCCATGATATCATTTTTTCAAAATAACGATATTTATTTCATTCTCACATAAATTATCTTACATTGAATTCATATAAAAACCCTTTAAAAATTTTGAATATCTTGACAATCTAAAAACACAACTAAAATCTGAAACATAAGTCATAGAACTTTGCCTTTTTGGTTGGAGATACTATATTTATTTACCTTTAACTTAATTTTCTAAATAAATAAAAATATATATTAACATTAAGATGATAAAAAAATTTAATAAAAAAATTATATACAAGATAAAATATACACATACCCTTATGGAAATATTTCGTAGAAGTCTAGATGGACAAACTAAAAAGTGGTTAATACTTTTTCCAACAATCATCTCCGAATATGTAGGTAACAGTGCTCTTGCTGATATATCTATAATATCCTATACTGTAACCCTATTCTTCTATATCTATAAATTTTTATGATGAATGTTATGTCTAATATTATATTTCATCCCATATGAAACTATAAGGCATCAGCCTTAAACCTTACTTAATCTTGAGTTATTACAATATTACACATTGAGGATCTTTTCGGGTTTAGAGTTTTAGAGAATTAGATCATAAAACTTGCATTACATTACACATATAAACAAAGTGGTTACATAAAGATAGTATTCTTTATTCCCATCAATGGAAAAATATTTAAAATAAATATGGATTCTTTCTTGACACTTCCTTGACACTATCATCATATCATGTACCTTTCCCTTGACCTGTGCAAAACATTTCAAAAAAACTTGGGATGAGCATAAAAAGCTCAGTAAGGGATATAAAAATATGTAAAGGAAACATGGGTACATATATACATAAGGATGAGATCATACTTTACCCATAAAACATAAGCACTTTAACATACCTCATCAAATCATGAATAAATCATAGAAATTATACGACATAAAGGTAACTTGAGACATTCATAACATTCTTACGTAGGGAGTAACCCTCTTGGTTACGTTTGGAATACCCATCACAGTATATTCCCTAAATCGCTTCGGAGAAACCTTAATGTTTCACTCCTTCACGTCACCCAATGCATTGGAGAGCTATATCGGGCTCACCCGCCCTTAGTTTATCACGGAACCACCCGTTTTCATAATAATTCCCAATAACCTCAACATAATCATATCACATAAAACATGCATAAAGGAAACATAACATTCCCACCTTTCAATCACAAGATATCAATACAACACATTGATATATAAAACATTATGAAAACCATTTTCGATACCAAAATAAAAGAAAAGTAAAACATGGAATTTATTTTTCTTTTAAAAAGAAGGTATGGCTTGTAGAGGAATCCAAAACTCAAATAACGGTCATGACGGCGGAGAAGTCATTGTCGCCGCATACGTATGACAAAAACATTCCCTTTTGTTATTTAGTAAATGCTTCATATAAAAAAATATTCCTTTTGAATAAACGTAAAAGTCAAAGGGGTTTATACATCGTATAAAAGAAGGTTGTGTATAAAATAAAATATGCCCCAATAAAAGGACATTGAGACGAAGTCCCATACCTCGTATCCGACTTGACTCAACCGTTCTTTAATCTCCTGAATAATAAACTTGAGTTAATCTCTACTTGCTTAAGAACCTTTTTCAAGTTCATTATTCCTTTTATACCATGTTATGAACATCATGTAATCATTTAAGTTAATAATGATCATTTTTTCGGTATTTGGTTCTTAAGTCAAAAATAGACTTCTTAAACTTACATGTTGTTAATTTGGTCAAAGGTTCGTTATATCCAGAATAATATTAATGATTTGGATAAAATATATATCATATATATTCAGAATATACATGTATTTATAATATTACATCACATTTAGAGGTAAGAAATGAAATGCACCGTTCATGGAGACAGTAAGTCGTACGTACGCATGAATGCTACTTCCATTTCTATTTCGTATTTTCTGGAATGGAATCATAATGATATAAGAGTATATTATAATTCCAGTATAATAACATATATAATATCATTAACTTTATCCTTTACACATCCCACATATGGTATTAACGAATCAAATCACTTTCAGGGGGTGGTAGTCCGCACTTCCTAAAATGAAGATATCGTGTTTACCCATAATGGAAACAATAATGGTATGCCATAAATGAAAAATACAGAAGCTTAAGGAAATAATAAACATATTATATATCATATATAAAAATAGTGACATCATAATGTCCACCTTTGAAGGTGTTAAATGAGTATTGAACAATCATCGTTTCGGGAGGCAGAATTTCGCCATCCACGGAAACCGTATGTTCTTTAACCATTTGATGTAGTTGTGTGAGAGTGTAGCTCGAATAAATCTTATAACAACATCCTACTATATTGAATATACTGGTTTTGTTACAAAATAAGTAAATAAAAAGAGTTTATGGGGTTGGAGAAGCAAAATAAAACAAATGAACATGAGAGAATGAATTACCTTTAAAAGTGTAACCCCTTTTTATTTGAGCCTAAAGGCTTCCTTTGAAAGGATTATGCCCAAAGGGAATCCTCTAGGATGAGTAGAGGGATGTGGAGAGAGTAAGTGGGCAGGGGTTGGCCGAGCCAAAGGCTTTGGGAGTGTGGGTAATGAGGTAGAGGTGGGGGCCTTTTATAAGAGGAGAGGAGGGGCACTCTTGGAAAGTAAAGAAATATTACTTTATTTGAAAATGAGTTTCGGATTTAAATCGTCCCACATTGATATAATTCGAGGATAAGGTGATAAGGGTTCTAAGTCCACTCATCAAATCAGTTTTTGACATGTGTAGGTTTTCGATATTACATTATCTTTCCATTTTATTTAAATCATTAAATAATGATGTCATCGCTGCATCATCATGATGTCATAAATAATTTATTTTATTTAAAGTCTAGAAATTATAAAAAAAATACTATGATGTAGGAAATATTTGTATCTTTCCAATTACTATTTATAATCAAAAATCTGATCTTTATAATCCCATGTAAAAATTGTTTTCGTAAAACATATGATGTTTGTGTCATTTTTACTTTTACATTAAATAAAAAGTTATTTATGTCATTTCCCAACCAAAGTGGCTCCATGGGGTCCCCAAGTTGACCCATGGCTTTTCTTGGTCGGCCATGACACAACCAATGAGGGTAGGACATGTTTCAAGCTCATCGTATTTTATTAAAGCATTATTTTTACATTAAACTACACTAATTACCACTAATCGCGATTAAAAACATAATAAGTTACTATTCACCAAAAAATTATTTTAATCTCATTGAACCACATTTTACTTCTTAAGGAAAACCATGTATGTCGGATTTTTTAAATTCAAAACACAATGATGGAAAAATTTCATTTAAACGGAAAATCAGTTTTTATAAGTACCACTTAGTGGTTTCACTATTCATCAAAAATTGAAGTTTTTCAGAAAATTACCAAAAATTCACCCTAAGATATATTTGATATTACGAATTCCAAAATGAAGTCTATTTTACCAAATTCAAAACATATAAGTGACATTAATTAATTTAATAATTAATTCCCGTTGTCAGAGCAAATAGCGTGTTTTTATAAAACAATAACTATCAAAAGATTGACACCAGTTTAAGTCTAATTTCAAAGTGAAATTGATTCCAATGACCACCATTGGATTAAATGGTAAAAATATATTCTAATTTCACTTCAAAACCAATTCAAAACATAATCTAATTATATAAATAAATTAGATTAAAAAGCAGTTTTGATGTAAAATGCAGTATTTTTCACTATTCATTAAAAAATGAACATTGTCTGAAAAATACAAAAAATTCACACAAAGTAAATTTTGATGTCCCAATCATAAAGAATAAGTTTATCTTTACAAACATAGCTTATAATGTTGTCAAAAGATAGATTTAAAAATGGTTTTCCATCAAAAGGCAGTAAAACAATCTTTTAAGAATATTAGTGTATTCCATGCATAAGATTGTATTTATTTTCATTCTAAGCCTCTATAACACTATCTAGTTCATTAATAGACATCGATAAAAATATCTATTATTCATTACTTAATTGGGATGTTACATACTTCCCCCCTTTAGAAAATTGCAGCCCCGTAATTTATTTACTTATCAAATAAATGGGGGTACTTATCCCTCATTGCATTTTCAGATTCCCATGTTGCCTCTTCCATCATGTGGTTTTTCCACAAAACCTTTACCTAGTGAATCACCTTATTTCGTAACACTTTCTCCCTGTGGTCAAGAATCTAGACCGGTTGTTCCTCATAAGATAGGTTCTCTTCCAGCTGAACTACCTCTACACTCAAAACATGAGATGGCTCTGGCATATACTTTCTCAACATCGAAACATGAAAAACATTGTGTACCTGAGATAAACTCGGAGGTAAAGCCACTTGGTGAGAAACTGATCCAACTCTCTCCAGAATTTCATATGGTCCAATAAACCTTGGACTCAGCTTTCCTTTCTTACCAAATCTCATCACACTTTTCCAATGAGAAACCTTGAGAAAAACATGATCACCTACCTCAAAAGAGAGATCCTTCCTCATGTTGTCTGCATAACTCTTCTACCTGCTCTGAGCTGTTCTCATGTGTTTCTGAATCAGCTGAACTTTTTTCTGCCATCTCTTCTACCAATTCTGGTCCCATCAACTTCCTTTCACCCACTTCATCCCAGAAATCTGGAGTCCGACACTACTTCCCATATAATGCCCGAAATGGTGCCATCTGTATACTGGAATGAAACTGTTATTATATGAAAATTCAACCAAAGAAATATGTTGGTCCCAACTTCCCTGATAATCCATAGAGCAAGAACGTAGCATATCCTCCAAGGTCTGAATTGTTCATTCTGACTTCCCATCTGATTGAGGATGAAAAGCTATACTAAAATTTAATTCAGTACCCAACGACTTCTGAAGGCCTTTCCAAAAGTTAGAAGTGAACCTGAGATCACGATCAGATACAATGGAGAGAGGAACTCCATGTAACCTGACTATCTCTTTAAGATACAAATAGGAAAGTTGATCAAGAGAGAAAGTATCTCGTATAGCAAGTAAATGAGCATATTTGGTCAAGCGATCAACAATAACCCAGATTGCATTATTACCTCGAGATGTCTTCGGTAATCCCACAACAAAGTCCATGGATATATTCTCCAATTTCCACTCTGGAACTGGTAAAGGCTGAAGCATCCCTTTCGATAACTGCCGCTCTTCTTTAACCTGTTGACATGTCAAACACTTCACCGTAAAATCAGCAATATCTCTTTTCATTCCATCCCACCAGTAATACTCCCGAAGATCTCTATACATCTCAGTACTTCTAGGATGAACTAAAAACGGAGAACTATGAGCTTCACATAACAACTCTCTCTTCAACTGTGAATCACAAGGCACACACAATCTCTTCCCAAATCTCAAAACGCAATCATTATCAATGTTGAATTCAGGAAACTTACCTTTCTGAACCAGCTCTACCTTTTTCTGCAACTCACTGTCTTGCTTCTGTGCTTGCTTGATTCTATCTGATAGAGATGATCTCACAGATACCTGAAACAAAACAGAAGAACTTCCAGCACCAACAACTTCTATGCCAATGTTCATCAAATCCTTAACCAAAGAATCACGTTCCAAATGCAACATTGCTAATGAAGCATTACTTTTTCGACTCAAAGCATCATCCACTTTATTTTATTTTCCCGGATGTTAATGAATTGTACAATCATAATCCTTGATGAATTCTATCCATCTCCTTTTTCTCGTGTTAAATTCTTTTTGAGTTAATATATACTTTAAACTTTTGTGATCGGTATATATTTCACACTTTACTCCATACAAATGATGCCTCAAATTTTTTAAAGCAAAAACAACAGCAGCTAATTCCAAATCATGTGTAGGGTAATTTACATCATGAATCTTCAATTGTCGTGAAGCATAAGCAATTACCTGATCATTCTGCATTAGGACGCAACTAAGTCCTTTCAATGAATCATCACTGTAGATAACAAACTCACCATTCCTGGAAGGTAGTGCCAAAACTGGAGCATTCACCAATCTTCTTTTCAATTCCTGAAAACAATCATCACATTATTTTGTCCAGATAATCTTAACACCCTTCCGAGTTAGCTTAGTCATTGGACTAGATAACTGTGAAAAATTTCTAACAAACCTTCGGTAATAGCCTGCCAAACCAAGGAATCTACAAATCTCGGTTACATTTGTGGGTCTTGGCCATTCTTCCACAACTTTAGTTTTTGCAGGATCAACAGTTATTCCATCTTTAGAAACAATATGACCAAGGAAAGAAATTTGTTGCAACCAAAACTCACATTTGCTGAATTTCCCATACAATTTCTTTTCTTTTAAGGATTTCAAGATAACCCTTAAATGTCTTTCATGCTCTTCTTTACTTTTAGAAAACACCAAAATATCATCAATGAAAACCACCACAAACTTATCCAAGAACTCATGGAAAATTCTATTCATTAAGTCCACGAATACAGCAGGTGCATTGGTTAGCCCAAAAGGCATTACTACAAATTCATAATGGCCATATCTCATACGGAACGCAGTCTTCGGAATATCTGCCTCCTTTACCTTCAGTTAATGGTACCCAGATCTCAAGTCAATCATTGAAAAAAACTGAGCTCCCTAGAGCTGATCAAACAAATCATCGATATGAGGCAAAGGATATTTTTTCTTAACAGTGATATTATTCAAGGCCCTATTATCAATTCAAAGTCTCATAGAACCATCTTTCTTTTTAAAAAATAAAACAGGAGCACCCCATGGTGATGTGATAGGTCGAATGAAACCTTTCTCCAATAAATCTTGCAATTGATCCTTCAACTCTAAAAGTTCAATTTGAGCCATTCGATAAGGGGGTTTTGAAATTGGATTAGCATCAGGAACTAAGTCAACAGTAAACTCAACTTCCCGATCTAGTATTTTTCTAGGCAACTCATCAGGAAAAACATCAGGATACTCATTTACCACTGGCACATCATTAATTTGAACAGTTCCTTTATTTTCAACGATGTGTGCAAGGTAACATTCATTTCCATCTTTTACATGTTTCTCGGCCTCTTGATATGTTATCAAAAGTAAGGGTTCATTATTGTAAACAAACTGAAAGTCTTTCTGAAAAGAAACTTCTTTAGCTCTACATTCAATCTTAGCATGGTAAATAGAGAGCCAATCCATACCCAGGATAACATCAAACTCTACTAGAGGTAGAACCATAAGGTTTTCAAGTAGGTTCTTTCCACAGATAAGGATAAGAAGATTCTTATAAATTCTTTTTGCCTCAACATTTCCCCCAGGTGTCTTTACCACAAGTTCAGGAGTCATTTCTTGAGATGGTATTCCCATTTTACTAGAAATTTTTCATAGATGAAAGAATGTGTAGACCCCGAATCAAACAAAACAATGGCATAATCTGAAAAAACAAACAAAGTACCTGATACAACTTCATTTGACGGCCCGACATCTACTGAAGTAGTTTCAAAGGATTTCACCACCCCTTTCTGCTTGTAGTCTAACTGCTTCCCATCACTCAAGCTCTTTGTCGGACACTCATTTCCATAGTGACCCATCTCATTTCACTTATAACATTTCACTAACTGTAAATCGAATTTGGTCTTACCTTCACCTTGATCCTTTTCAGTGCAATCACGAGCCTTATGTCCCATCTTACCACATCGGTAGCACTTCCCAGAATTCAGAAGACATTCCCCAGCATGCCTTTTGCCACATTTATCACAAACTGGAAACTTAGTTTTCTTACCATCAGACTTTTTTAAAGAATTCTTACCTTTATCCTGCCACCTCGGTCTCTTCTTCTATTGGTTGTTATAGAACACTTGATCATCGGAAAACTCCATTTCCACCTTCTCAGCACATCGAACAAGCTTTTTATAACTTTTAAACCCAAGATAAGCTAATTCCCTTCGATATTTTGGCTTTAATCCTGAGTAAAAACGATTGATTTTACTATCAATGTCTCGGATAAAATTTGGAGCATACCTTGTCAATCGTGTGAACCTTTCTTCATAGGTAGCCACTGAGTGTTCCTCTTGCTTCAATTCAAAGAATTTATTTTCCATCCTAAGTCGAACATCCTTAGAAAAAATACTTCTCAAGAAACATACCTTGGAATTCATCCCTGTCGAGAGCATCAATCTCATCAGCGTCCCTGATATTTTTAACCATAGACCACCACTGATCTGCCTCACCCTCCAAACGGTAAATATCAAGACTAACCTTTGGATTTTCGGAACACCCCATGAAATTGAAAATCATCTCCAGTGCTTTAATCCACCCTTCAGCTAACACAGGGTCAGATGATCCTCTGAATGATGGGGGATGTTGCCTCATGAAATGTTCCACCACTGACATGTTCCTCTGTGGTTGATCTGGCTGATCTCGTGCATGGATACCACCACCATTTATCGCTTCTTTCAACTGCACCATTACTGCAACAAACTGTTCAGTTCCAATTCCGACCATCTCAGGATGCTGATTCGGAAGGTTATTTCCTTATGTATGCCTTCCTAACACTGCTTCCCTGTTTCCTCGGCGGAAAACCATTCTGAACAAACATGTCTTAGATGAAGCAACATGGTAATCGTTAAATGCTATATCACTTCAATTTGACCATAAAAATATATTTTTTGATAATCATTTAATATAATTCTAACTCAAAAAGTTATCTAAACCGACCTCTGATACCAACTATAAGGCCTCATCCTTAAACCTTACTTAATCTTGAGTTATTACAAGATTACACATTGAGGATCTTTTCAGGTTTAGAGTTTTAGAGAATTAGATCATAAAACATGCATTACATTCCACATATAAACAAAGTGGTTACATAAAGATATTATTCTTCATTCCCATAAATGGAAACATATTTAAAATAAACATGGATTCTTTCTTGACACTTCCTTGACACTATCATCATATCATGTACCTTTTCCTTGACCTGTGAAAAACATTTCAAAAAAACATGGGATGAGCATAAAAATATCAGTAAGGGATATAAAAATATGGAAAGGAAACATGGGTACATATATACATAAGGATGAGATCATTCTTTACCCATAAAACATAAGCACTTTAACATACCACGTCAAATCATGAATATATCATAGAAATCATAAAACATAAAGGTAACTTGAGGCATTCATAACACTCTTACGTAGGGAGTAACCCTCTTGGTTACGTTTGGAATACCCATCACAGTATATTCCCTAAATCTCTTCGGAGAAACCTTAACGTTTCACTCCTTTGTGTTACCCAATGCATTGGAGAGCTATATCGGGCTCACCCACCCTAAGTTTATCACGGAACCACCCGTTTTCATAATAATGCCCAAGAACCTCAACATAATCATATCACATAAAACAAGCATAAAGGAAACATAACATTCCCATTTTTCAATCACAAGATATCAATACAACACATTGATATATAAACCATTATGAAAACCATTTTCGATACCAAAATAAAAGAAATGTAAAACATGGTATTTATTTTTCTTTTAAAAAGAAGATATGGCTTGTAGAGGAAGCTGAAACTCAAATAACGGTCACGACGGCGGAGAAGTCGTTGTCGCCGTATACGTACGACAAAAACATTCCCTTTTGTCGTTTAGTAAACGCTTCGTATAAAAAAAGATTCCTTTTGAATAAACGTAAAAGTCAAAGGGTTTTATACATCGTATAAAAGAAGGTTGTGTATAAAATAAAATATGCCTCAATGAAAGGAGATTGAGACGAAGTCCCATACCTCGTATCCGACTTGACCCGACCGTTGTTTAATCTCATGAATAAGAAACTTGAGTTAATATATACTTTCATAAGAACCTTTTTCAAGTTCATTATTCCTTTTATACCATGTTATGAACATCATGTAATCATTTAAGTTAATAATGTTCATTTTTTCGGTATTTGGTTCTTAAGTCAAAAATAGACTTCTTACACTTACGTATTGTTAATTTGGTCAAAGGTTCGTTATATCCAGAATGATATTAATGATTTGGATAACATATATATCATATATATTCAGCATATACATGTATTTATAATATTACATCACATTTAGATGTAAGAAATGAAATGCACCGTTCATGGAGACGGTAAGCCGTACGTACGCATGAACGCTACTTCCATTTCTATTTCGTATTTTCTGGAATGGAATCATAATGATATAAGAGTATATTATAATTCCAGTATAATAACATATATAATATCATTAACTTTATCCTTTACACATCCCACATATGGTATTAACAAATCAAATCACTTTCAGGGGGCGGTAGTCCGCACTTCCTAAAATGAAGATATTGTGTTTACCCATAATGTAAACAATAATGGTATTCCATAAATGAAAAATACAGAAGCTTAAGGAAAGAATAAACATATTATATATCATATATAAATATAGTGACATCATAATGGCCACCTTTGAAGGTGTTAAATGAGTATTGAACAATCATCGTTTCGGGAGGCAGAATTTCGCCATCCACGGAAACCGTATGTTCTTTAACCATTTGATGTAGTTTTGTGAGAGTGTAGCTCGAATAAATCTTATAAAAACATCCTAGTATATTGAATATACTGGTGTTGTTACAAAAGAAGTAAAAAAAAGAGTTTAGGGGGTTGGAGAAGCAAAATAAAACAAATGAACATGAGAGAATGAATTACCTTTAAAAGTGTAACTCCTTTTGATTTGAGCCTAAAGGCTTCCTTTGAAAGGCTTATTACCAAAGTGAATCCTCTAGGATGAGGAGAGGGATGTGGAGAGAGTAAATGGGCAGGGGTTGGCCGAGCCAAAGGCTTTGGGAGTGTGGGTAATGAGGTAGAGGTGGGGGCCTTTTATAAGAGGAGAGGAGGGTCACTCTTGGAAAGTAAATAAATATTACTTTATTTGAAAATGAGTTTCGGATTTAAATGGTCCCACATTGATATAATTCGAGGATAAGGTGATAAGGGTTCTAAATCCACTCATCCAACAGGTTTTTGACATGTGTAGGTTTTAGATATTACATTATCTTTCCATTTTATTTAAATCGTTAAATAATGATGTCATCGCTGCATCATCATGATGTCATAAATAATTTATTTTATTTAAAGTATAGAAATTATAAAAAAACTACTATAATGTAGGAAATATTTGTAGCTTTCCAATGACTATTTATAATCAAAAATCGGATCTTTATTACCCCATGTTAAAATTGTTTTCGTAAAACATATGATGTTTGTGTCATTTTTACTTTTACCTTAAATAAAAGGTTATTTATGTCATTTCCCAACCAAAGTGGATCCATGGGGTCCCCAAGATGACCGATGGCTTGTCTTGGTCGTACATGACACAACCAATGAGGGTAGTACATGTGTCAAGCTCATCTTATTTTATTAAAGATTATTTTTACCTTAAACTACACTAATTACCACTAATCGCGATTAAAAACTTAATAAGTTACTATTCACCAAAAAATTATTTTAATCTCATTGAACCACATTTTACTTGTTAATGACAACCATGTATGTCGGATTTTTGAAATTCAAAAAACAATGATGGCAACATTTCATTTAGACGGAAAATCAGTTTTTATAAGTACCACTTAGTGGTTTCACTATTCATCAAAAATTGAAGTTTTTCAGAAAATTACCAAAAAATCACCTTAAGCTATATTTGATATTCCAAATTCAAAAATGAAGTATATTTTACCAAATTCAAAACATATAACTCACATTAATTAATTTAATAATTAATTCCCGCTGTCAGAGCAAATAGCGTGTTTTTATAAAACAATAAGAATCAAAATATTGACACCAGTTTAAGTCTAATTTCAAAGTGAAATTGATTCCAATGACCACCATTGGATTAAATGGTAAAAATATATTCTAATTTCACTTAAAAAACAATTCAAAACATAATATAATTATATAAATAAATTAGATTAAAAAGCAGTTTTGATGTAAAATGCAGTATTTTCACTATTCATTAAAAAATGAACATTGTCTGAAAAATACCAAAAATTCACACAAAGTAAATTTTGATGTCTCAATCATAAATAATAAGTTTATCTTGAAAAACAGAGCTTATAATGTTGTCAAAATATAGATTTAAAAATGGTTTTCCATCAAAAGGTAGTAAAACAATCTTTTAAGAATATTAGTGTATTCCATGCATAAGATTGTATTTATTTTCATTTTAAGCCTCTATAACACTATATAGTTCATTAATAGACATAGATAAAAATATATATTATTCATTACTTACTTGTTATGTTACAGAAACAATATGATATAGATTATCAACATATGATTCACAATAACTAGGATGTTATGGAGGAGTGGGGTAGGAGTAGGAAAAAAATGGGGTATGTTGGTAGAGGTGTGGGAGTGGGTGTAGGATTAGGGAAAAAATGTAGTTTTCAGGCAGATATGGAGGAGTGGGCGCTTCTAGTAGAGGTGGAGGTGTGGAAGTTTCAGTCCGAAATTTTCTTTTTGTGTTTGAAAAAATGGAATGTACCCCACTCTGATCTTTTCATACATTGTTACATTAATATTCTAAAATTTATCCTCCAATGATTTTTTTTATAAATACCCTCTATTGTTGATGTTGAATAATGTGGTAACAATATTCCCACTGATACACCCACTAGGTATCCAAATACATGACCCATGTGTTTGGGTTTTCATAATGAAGTAGATAAAATATCCTACCTCCCCCAGCTACAAATACCCCCTTTGTTCTCTACTCCTCAAAAGAATCCTGTATAAATTATTTGAAATAATCATTATTGATTAAAAATATATAAATAAATAATTAACATAAATAAATTAAAAAAATAAACATCTTACAATCCTCTCAACTAAAACCCTCAATTATTTCGTAAGATATTATCTCTTTTTCTCATCGGTTCCCTCTTTCATTTTTCATGTCTAGTTAGGGGTAGAGGAGAACCACTCCAGATATTGTCAAATCAGCTCTTAGGTTTTTGTAAATTTTCATCCATTATTTGTTCTTACAATAACATATAACATCCCTAAGATAATGTATGAGGGTATACATTTCTAGATTGGATCTCATGATGAGATCTCCTCGATTCCTAAAAATTTAGAATAACAAATCATTAATAAATCTTTAATAAGATCAATATAATATAAGAAAACTTCTAAAGTTTTATATTTCACTTACCAAAACTACTCCTTGTCTTCTAAATTAAATAAAATTGTGTATATATGTCTTGATCTATAAAAGGATATATATCCCATGGATTGTAATGTTTTATATCCCTGAAAATGAAATCAAATGTGAGGGTTGACATTAATCCCTCCATCTCCTAGCATTAGTTGATAAAAAATAACCTCCTAACTCCTCCAGTGTCAAGTATATGAAATTACATCTAAAACTAATGTGGAAATATATATTACTATAAATATTTCAAGATTAATAAAGCAATAACAAAAGATCTTACCAAAATAGTCTCCCACAACTGAGATAGTGTTGCTTTATCAACACATCTCTAATAATTAAACAAAATACTGACTTTTCGTTTACGTCAAACTGATACAACATTCTTCAATTGTTTTTCATTAGAACCTCTTGGAATATCATCATCATCAAATTTTAGAACTATCCCCTTGTCCTGGCTATGAGAAATAGATAATTTTGGTAAATGTGGGTAGCCACGTCTTCCAACCCTCAAACTCTTCTTTACATATGTAGGAGTACATGACTCTTGTAAAGAAGGTTGGGGATCATTAAGAGGATCATTCCCATGTTCCACCCCAGAGGAATGATCAGGATGATCATCTCTATAACTATGTTTTTGAACATATGATTGGTCTATCATTATCATTCAATTCAATGAAACAAAAATTTAGTACCAAAATATAAAAGTTCAACTATTATATTACTTATGTAAATTAAAAATGAAAAATTAGAAAACACAAAAGTAAAATAAAACATAAAAAAATTTTATTCATAATTTTTGTAGTTTACTAAAATTATAACAACAGTAATGATATATGAAATGTCATATAAATAAATGAAAAAAAATCCAAATTTTTTTTGAAGGGATATTAAAAATGCTCCAACCTAATAAATCATTTTTTACACAAAAAAGAATATTTTTTAATATACTCTTATAAAAAAAATATTTAACATAATAGATTTAAAATAATATTATTTCAACAAAATCAATCAATATATAATTTACATAATGTTAAACATGGTAAACTAAAAAAACTTAACTAATATAAACAAATATTTTAACTTATTAGTTTTAATACGTCTTTTAATAGAGAAAAAAACATGACATATATAACACTTTATGAAATTTATAAAAGTGAATAAGAAATAAACATATATCACCTGTTATATTATGAATTTAATAAAGGATTTTTTCTCAAATTCCTTATTCATGGTCTTTCCTTATGGCACAAAACATATCTACAAAGTGCTCATCATTATTATCTATTAATCATACCATGGAAGTAGGGATCTCACATAAATCAGCATCTTTATCAAGTTCAACATCACCAACATATTGTTTTTCCTTGAAAAACAATAGACCACTACATATATGATTGATCAAGAAGATATTGTTTTTTTCATGTGTTTTTATTATAAAATAATTATTTGTGTCTTCCAATCTATTTAGCTTAACAAGTGTCATTCCAAATTCATTTTTTTAGAAACTCTTATTACAGAAAAACCAATTGTAGTTAAACACTGGAACTTTAAATTTTATGTAATCAACCTCCCATATTTCTTTAATTACTCCAGAATATGAACTTGATTCATAAATTGGTTTTTTTAGACTCAAAAAATTCATTGCCTCGGAAAACACCAATACATCACTATTTTTAACTGCACTTATGTTGTCATGATCTTTCACATGAAATGTATATCCATTAATATCATAATCATACCCTATTATCATAATTAAACTTAGAGCACCCACTATCCATCTTAATGTTTCTGATTCATTTGATCTTAAAAGCATGGTCTTTTTAAACCATGGAAAAAAGTTTGGTTATGATAATTCAAAATCCATATTTCTTTTTTCTTTGGATGACATTTTTTAACAAATTAATATGAAGTTTAATATATGGTAGAGTATAATTTATATTATTCAATATGTATAAATGTACCTTCTTCATATGTTCACATGACAAAGATTTTACTTTAAATCCATGATTACCCATTATCCCATAATTAACTCATTTATGGAAAGATGCATGAAAACCAATGTTCTCCACCACAGGCAAGTAGCTCATACATAACACAGAAACCACCTAAAAAATATACTTTTCAGTAATGGAGGCTTTAGGTCTATATGTATTCTTAAGATATTCAATCAATATCATCATATACATTTCAAAAGTATACATCCAACGCAGATATATCGGTCTGAATAGATTTATTTCTCGAACCATATGAACCATAAAATGCACCATTGTATCAAAAAAAAGATAGAGGAAAATAAATTTCTAATTAAAAAAGTATATAAATTTATTTGTTTTCCAAAATGAAAAAAGAATCTAGATTAATCACCTTGTTACAAATTGAATTTCATAAATAACACACCTTCATGATAGTATTTCGGACATGCATGGGAAATATTCCATGAAATGCAATCAATATAATTTGTTGCATCATGACGTGACAATCATGATATTTTATACCTGTAAACTTCAAATCCTTTAAAGGGAATTTTTTTACATTTTATGAATAATCATCCATCACTTTGATATCGTGAATACACTGTTAAAAAAAATTGTTTCCCTCTTGGATAATTTATGACATGCCGGGGGAAGAGATGTTCTCCTTCCAATAAGAGTGATATCTAACACAAACCGTATTCCCATTATAAGTTTGAGTAATCTTGAATTCAACAAATCTTTAGTCTTTCCTTTAATATCTAACAATGTTCCCATCAAGTTGTCATAGATATTATTCTCCACGTGAATGTCATCAATGTTATATTTCACTTCATTATATCTCTAATAAGGTAACTCAAACAATTTTGACTCTTTCTTCTAATTATGTCTATCATTAACAGATTTATATGTATTTCCAAACGTCATATCATCATTTTACACCCTCTCAAAATACAGATTAGTGGATAAAGTTTTATAGAAATATATAATTATTTTAATCCCTTTCATTCCTTTTTTAATCTTTTATAAGATTGATCTATAGACAAAAACATTCAATGACCCGTGTATATGATTTTTCTCCAATATTGTAATTTATAATATGAATTCTGTTGTTCTTAAATTGGACGTGCTTTATTCCCCTTAACATTGTATCCAAAAAAAATTCCATACATTAGGATGTCATTTATATTGAACATAATCATTTCATATAGGTGAAAATATTCCATTTTATAAGAATCATACACCTGAAAACCATCACCCCCTAAGAGTTTCAAATCATCAATTAATGGTGACAACAAAACATCAATATCATTTCTAGGTTGTTTTGTTCTAGTGATCATCAAACTCAACAAGAAATATTTTTGTTTCATATAAAATTGGGGATATAGGTTGTAAATATCTAATAAAATAGGATATAAACTATGTGTTCTATTAAGGATTTGATATGGATTCATTCCATCAGTGGGTAATATAAGTCTGAGATTTTTAACTTCATTTACAAAAAATAGGAAACTCGTGATCAATTTTCTTCCACGGTGGACAATAAGTTGGATGGCATATTTTTCCATCACGTATCCACTCATCAACAAACCATCTTACCTATTTTTCATCATGTGAATTAGAAAATTAATGTTTCAAATGAGGAATTTTAGGAAGATACCAAAATAACTTAGAAGGTATCACTGGATCCTGTAAATTAACTTGTGATTTTTCTTTCAACTTATACCATGATGTCCCACATTTTGGAAACTCTAAGAAAAATTCATATTCCTTTCTATATATGATACAATCATATATTTGGGCATTTATTTTTTTTATACCCTAATCCCTTCAGGAATACTAATTTATTTTTTTATAATTTGAATCAATAATATCATTATCTTTATGAATAATATGTTTCAACAATTGTAGAAAATTAGTAACACTTCTATCACCCAAACAATAAATTTCCTTCAAGTTAATCAATATTAACACCGATAATAAAACCATAAAATCTACACAACTATGATTAAATGTTTTTTCATCATCACCATGTAGAAATATAATTTTTAGTTCTTTCATAATTTCCTCTTCTTCAATATAACAAATAATTTCTTTAATTTCTTCAGTGTCACCATCTTCCAAAGCATAGTCATCAGTAGATCTAAAATTCTTCCTAGTTTCACTATTCCAAATCCAAGTGTTGTAACTTAGATTAAAACTAGGAAAAATTAAATCATCTTTGATCTCTATACTTTTCATCTTCGTTCTATTTAAACATTTTAGGAACGGACAAAAAACATGACATTGTTTAGAAAATTTCATTTAGAAAATTCCAAAAAAGAATCAACAGCTTCCACATATTCATCACTCATTCAATGGACATAATCCAACTTTGACTCGTTATTACACAAAACAAATATCAAAATTATATATCCTCTTAAGATAAGACAATTTTATATTAATATGAAATATTTTATAATTTAAAAATAAAAAAAAAATTGAAATATAAAACAAATATTTATGTATTTCAAAAATATAATTATAATTTCTATTCATTAATGTAAGATAAGATTAAATATAAATCATAAATCATAAAAATATATGCATGGAAATAATTTAAAAAATATATAGTTAGATAACCTAATTTTATAATTTTATTAAATATTCCATAATTTAAAAGTAACATAATTTTTAAATATAAAACAAATATATGTGTATTTTAAAATTATAATGATAATGTTTTTGAGAAATAAGATAGAATACAACTATGTAAAAATAAATCACCATCTACCATGTATTACTAACCCAACATAAATTTTTTATGTCAATGTAACCCATGGAAAAATCAATACATAAAAATAAAACCCTTGAAGACAATTAATAATTCACTCACATTTTATGTCACACTATAGTTTAAAATATTTCTATAAGATGTGGTATATGAATATTTTCGAAGGGTTACATCATTTTATGGTATGAATACTATTTTAAAAAACAAATTCTCTTTGGAAAATTCTCCCAACCATAGAAATAAAATATTATCTAGAATTTTAGGGAAACAGATATCATCATTACTGGTATGACCCTTCAAGAAAATGAGATAACTCTATTGAGTTACTCAATCCCCATAAAGGATATCATTACATTGTTTTTTTAAATTATATAATATATGAGAATAATATATTCTGGAACTATATTATTGTATGATGATGTTTGGAGTTTCAGGGAGCTCATTTTTTATTACTGTAACATATATTCATCCTAGTGATTATTTTCTCAACAACAGTTTGATAAAAATCGTTATCTAAATCCAAAACATAGAAAAAATATATAAATAATGGGAATTGTTCTTTATATAAATTAAATATAAATCATATGATAAATATAATATCTCAATGACTTTGTGGTTTCTATTTTTCATATAATATTATGAAATAGAAGGGAACTAATGAACTTCCATTATTGGAATAAGGATGATGTTATTTCTCTATAACTCGTATTATACAAGTGGTATTTTATGATTTATATATTAATTTATAAATATATTTTATCTTTGTATCAAATTATACATTTATTGACAGTTTTTCGTTTTTAATTTATTTTTTATTTAAACTGGTAGTTCATATATTAGGGTTTTTTCACCATTAAGTGACTATAAATAGGCCATGAATAAGTCAATAATTCTTGGAGAAAAAAATCTATATGTCCTATTTTTTGGAAAGGTAACATTTATACATGACTTATACTTAATAATTGTAGTCCTTATATAGAGATCTATTGTAGAGACCCGAAGCATAACGTACATGGACATTACATTACTTTTACGGAATACTTAGTACATAACAAAAACACACACATAAGGACCGTAATAGTTTAGTGTCTTTGGAAACTTGGAATATAATCTTCTAATCATGGTGAATGATCTTCAAAATCTCCCATAAAGATCTTCATTTTTTTACCTAAAAACCTTTATTTATATCCTGGGGAAAAGAAAAGGAAAAAGGGTGAGCTCAAATGCTCAGCAAGGGTAAACAAAAGAAATATCAATCATATCAAATACATAAGAACATAACTTTTGGAAATATTAAACTGCAAAAGAAATCATAATTTCATAACATGGGATAAATCATAGTAGTGAAATGTAATCACAATAATCATAACTTAAAACATGAAACTTTGTGTCATACACACATAATCATAGATAATCATTTCTTATTATTCAAGACTCATTTCCAAGACTATCTTAGTGGACAAAGTCCATTTCTGAACCGAGTTCACTCCTCGTTTCAGTCCTATTTCACTGAATCGGTTTAACCTACCGTTCCAGCCATGTCTATCTCATGAGATATAAAATGTTTACCCAATTCATTGGAGGGAGATATACGTCCCACCCATCTCATAATGACACCATTCTTATGTGTGCCACAAAATAATAAACCATACATCATAGCATAACCCATGTAATAAAAATGGGATTCTTAAACATCGTGACATCATAAAACAGTTCATATAAGATAATGGAATTCATAAAAATAATTCCATCACAACATAATCAAATCAATGTAATAATAGTGATAGAAACATAACCCTTTATTATCTTAGATGGGAAATAAATTTGATAAAACAGTTGAACTCCATTCTTGAGGAAAATATCCTTTCTACTTCAAAAACAATTTTCCTTTCTTAACATGTCATACAATTCTAAACTAAAAAAATTTGATTAAAAATATACATGAAAACATGTAAAGGAAGCTTCTTGGAAATTATGTTTTAAAAATCCATTCATGCCGTATAAGTTAAAAAAACATTCTTCTCGTACTTTTTTCGGAAAAGTCAAAAAGTACCTCGTACGAAAAACGATAAAAGATTCCTTTCATATCTATTACTAAAAACTCACCAAAGGGTAAAATTGGATTTAAAAAATTGTAGGTGGATGGAAATAAAATTACATATTTAGGAAACATCGATGTGGATGAGAAAATACACCCCATTAAATTTCAATGTATAAACAATCTCGGATAAAAATGGGATTGTGATATTTACATTACCTTAGATATGATTTCATTCGTATGTGTCCGAACCTCCTGTATAATGATTTAAATAATTTCATTGACTTATTCCTTAATCATACTCATTGTTATGATATCATATATGGTTCACTTATGACTTTATTTTACCCGTTCTTTTGTAAATTCCATGATAAATATCGTTTTGGGTAAAATCGTTTCATTTGTCGTCCGTGTTTTCACTTGTAATTATTCATATGATTACTTAGATCATGATTAATTAATTCCATAATATAAAACATGATTTATATATAATATATATTCAGAATATACATATATATAATAGATCAGTAAATGGAAAGAAATACATTGTTCATGGAGACGGTAGGTCGTACGTACACATGAACGTTGTTTTCGTTTCCTTATTGAGTTGAATGGAATTAAGTAGATGACATACATATATATACACATAAATCCAGTATCATTATTATGTCATATATTTCATGATTACTTATTATATATACTTTATAATCATTCATGAATGATTAACGTGGAGAATGAATTTCATCGCGTCATGGAGATGGTAGTCCGTAAGTACGCACGAGTGATGATATCATTCTCATGACTGTGGAATTGTATTGGAGTGTATGTATACTATTTCATAATAAATATAACTTTACAATAATAATATATAGTAATTATGTACACCATTATACCCATCCAAGTAAGGTGGTGGTGGAAAATAGATTACACCACGGCGTGAAGACGGTATTCCGTACGTACGCATGTGCGGTGATTTCATTTTCTGTAGGATGGATAGATGGTGAAATAGGATTGTTTCATACTTATAATAACATATAATTATATGAGTAATACTGATGTTATTACTTCATAATGAAACAACCTAAGAAGAAGAAGTGGAAGAAGAAATAAAGTTGAAAGAATCGGTAACGGACATTACCTCTTCTTTGAAACGCCTCTTTGAGTCCTCCTCTTAGGGTACTAAAATTTGTCTTTTAAGAAGACCAGGACCTCTAAAATGTTTTTAGGGAAGTGGAGAAGAGAATTTGGCAGAGGTTGGCCGAGCGTGAAGGCTCAAAGTGGTGTGAGGAAGAGAGGGAGGAGGTGCCCTTTTATAAGAGAGGAGAGGGGCACCTTTGGAATAACTATAAATATTATTTTATTATAAAGCCAAATTCGGTTTTAAATAGCTCCAAATTGATTTATTTCAAATATATGGTGGGGATCGGTCGAAATCCTATCATCCAATATAATTTGGACAAGTTTCTTTTACTATTTTAACCTTATCATTTAGTTTTAACTTTAAGTTAGATAATTTTACTTTTACCGTGTCTTTCTTTGTTCTTACACTATAAGGTTAATAAACATACTATAACAAGCCAAACGAACCCAAAGTTTATTATTATTAATATATATAACCTTATATAAGTCATTTGGCCGATCCTTAGATTTTTAGGAATAAAATAATGATTAATAATATAATATTTGTTTTAAAAACTATTTTATGTCAATTTTGATACTATTTGGTATTTTATTTTTGTGAAACTCATAACAAAAATATTAGTTCGAAAAAAGTGAATTACATCAATAATAACATGTCATATTAACATATAAAATTAGTGAAATTCATAAAAAGTCTCAAATTACATTTATTTGGGTATTTATAACATCAATTATATCAATATTTCATTAATAAGATAATTACTGCATCATCTTTGTGTCATAAATAAATTACCTTATTTAAATTCTAAAAATTACAAATAAAATATAATTATGTAGGAAATCTTTTTATCTTTCTAATTAATATTTATAGTCAAATTTATCTTATGTATAACCCCATATTAAAAATGATATACTTATTAAACATTGATTTTAACTATTTTAACCCTTCATTAAATACATTAATAATAAATGTCCTAATCTAATCCATGTGGGCCTAAATGGTCATATTTTATTTATAAGGTTGTTTTTGGTCGAATTACACTTATCCAATAGAATTAGGACATGTTTTAGAGTGATAATAATATCATTTTTACCCTTAATTTCCCTATTTACTATTAACCGTGGTAAAAAAAAGAAAAAAGTTACTATTCACCAAAAATTATTTGCATCTCATTGAACCACATTTTACTTACTGACATCAATCGTGTCTCTCGGATTTTTGAAATTCCACTCACAGAAGCGGTAAAATTATGTTTTATGAAAAATTCATTTTTTTAACAACCACTTAGTGGTTTCACTATTCTTCAAAAAAATGAAAGTTTCCAGAAAAATACCAAAAATTAAGCCTAAGATATATTTGATATTATGAACTCAAAAATGATGTCTATTTTACCAAATTCAAAGCATATCAGTTGCATTAATTAATTTAAAAATTAATTCCCGTCGTCAAAACAAATAGCGTGTTCTTAAGAGATAATAACTATCAAAAGATTGACACTTGTTTATGTCTGGTTTAAATGTGAAATTACATCTAATGATCAACATTGTATTAAATTGTAAAAATATATTCTAAGTATACTTTAAAACCACTCAAAAACATAATTTATCGCTATTAATTATTTCGATTAAAAAGGTTTTTTTTAATTAAAATTTAGTAATATTCACTATTCATCATAAAATGAAAGTTATCCGAAAAGTACAAAAATTTCACCCTAAGCTAATTTCGATATTCTGAATCCAAAAATGAAGTCCATTTTGAAAAATAAAATTTACAAAATTTCAAAAAGTGGTTATTACTATTCATAACGGCTAGTTTTAATAATATTTTAATAGCATATCGTTGTTTAGTGAAACTGGGTATTGCGTACTACACACGCTATCGAGGAAGGTCGCGATTGTAAGTAATGCAAGGAAAGTCAAGTATGCGTGTTGGGAAAGCTCCTTTTGGTGTAGCGTACAACACAAGACATTAATGAAATTATAAAGAATAAACTCTCAGGGTGTTACATTCTACCCCCCTTAAAATGAATTTCGCCCTCGAAATTCGTCGGGGTTATAAATGGTTTACTATGCTAAACTTTATTTAATAGAAACCCACATCGTAAAAAGGAATACCAAAACCATTCTTTAAAAACTAAAGTATGAAATATAATGGTTACCCAAATAAACTAATCACTAGGTTTCCACATAGGTGAAAATATAGATATGGAAGAGAAATCTAACCATCATGTTCTGATGGAGAGTGGCAGAGAACATGGCTATAGAAAAGACAGCAACCACAAAGCCATAAATTTGTGATGATATAAGGTACCATATGATTCATCAGATATAAGAGCACTAGGACAACATTTTTGGTTTTCAAGATCATTTCCCTAAAGTTGATGAAATTGGAATTAGAATAAATACTTCCGTGATTTTGGTATAGTATCACCGTTGGTCGTTCTTTGGACAATTTCCACTTCATCTCTTAAAGAAATGAAGTTGAATTTTTCATTCGTGATGTGTTAGCAGATCATGTTATAGAATGATGGGTCATTCCATCTGTCTCAAACAAAAGGTTAGAAAAGCTATCAAAAAATACGTAAGTACATCTATAGTGAGATTAATCATATATGGTTCCTAAAATGGACTTATACTTCTTATATTATACTTCTTAATACAATAAAACTAGTTATTACTAAACAGGGACTTCCTGTAGGCCAGTGGTAGGCGATAAAGGCCAGTCGCACTTCGATTGTGGGTTCGATTCCCACAACCTTGTTCGACGTGATGGGTTGTCGCCAGTCCTGCAGGTTGTCCTTTTTCTAAAACTACATTACTATAACATCCCATCAATAATATCGAAAAAAGTTCTATCCTTAAACAATACTAACTTATGTCCAACATAATCCATTCCAATCATTAGGCTTATCTAAAATACTTCGGTCCACGCTCATAGTATAGAGAAAATGATTACTTGAAGCGTCACATAACAATCATGTGAATACCATCATTTATCCCCAATATATCATAAGATATATCTTGTTGGTCAAATTGTAAACATGTGAATATCTTAATCATGTATTCTCTTGAAGAATGAATACCCATTAATTGAACCATAGTGAAAACATGAATGCAGTTAAAAGTTAACACATTCCACATACCAAAATCCTCAAAATTCTATATACTCAAACCATGATGTCACTTAGTCCTTATATCAATCATGAGCTCATGAATACTGTCAAACATTTCAATTTCTTTTTATCCCTTCATTATGCGCATATCATCTGCTTTCCAAAATATTTGAATCACTTTTCATGGTTACCGGTACTTTAAAATTATTGAAAACCATAGTAGAATAATACAAAAATATTCTAATACTCAGTAAAAGTACCTCAACAACATTATTCTTGAATACCAATACATAAACACTTCAATCCATCCTCTTAAATTATTGTCCTGGAATAATCCTTCCTTGATTTAGACGTAACTTTTTAGGTCAGGTCATTGAGTTGGGTAATGCCCATGTTCTCCACAAATAATACAATGAACTCCATAACATTCTGTCACTCTATGACCCTTTTCTCCAAACAGATAACATCGGTCCCTCCATTTGAGGTATTCCTCAAGGTTCTTCTTCCCTTCTTTAGAAATCTTAATTTTCATTTCTTTATGCTCCTCAACATGCGAACATGCATAACAGTCTATCTTCCTCTTCTTTGATGAATTAGGCATACCACTAAATTTCACCTTGTTAATCATATATCATGATGACTGATTCGGAATAATCACAATATATTTCTCTCTAGGCATTGCACAATTTTGTTGCTCATATTCACCAATTTGTCCATTGGATTCAATGTTAACTGAATTCCTTCTGGTTCCCTCCATTAACTAAAACACAAAAAGAATTCTGTGAGAGGCAAAAATCATGCTAGAGAAAAAAACAAAGTAAAGGGGGATTACCCTCAATATATAACATCTTAGGTTAAATTCTAAGATCGTTAGCGTAATTCTAGGACTATAACCTATACGTATACTTAACCTTAGAGAGATCCCTAGACATACTTTAGAAATATCTCTAGGGATCTCACTAACGTTTTCGCATCCTAGTTTCCAAAGGCTGACTAAACCATTCCTCTAATACCAAATGTAGAGACACGAAGCTTAACGTACATTGACATTACATTACTTTTGTGGAATACTTAGTACATAACAAAAACACACACACAAGGACCGTAATAGTTTAGTGTCTTTGGAAACTCGGAATATAATCATCTAATCGTGGTGAAAGATCTTCAACATCCCCCATAAAGATCTTCGTTTTTTTACCTAAAACCCATTCTTTATATCCTGGGAAAAATAAAACATAAAAGGGTGAGCTCAAATGCTCTGTAAGGGTAAACAAAATAAATATCAATCACATCATATACATAAGAACATAACTTTTGGAAATCTTATCCTGCAAAAGAAATCATAATTTCATAACATGGGATAAATCATATTAGTGAAATATAATCCCAATAATCATAACTTAAAACATGAAACTTTGTGTCATTACCACATAATCAGAGAGAATCATTTCTTATAATTCAAGACTCAGTGCCAAGACTATCTTAGTGGACAAAGTCCATTTCTGAACCGAGTTCACTCCTCGTTTCTGTCCTGTTTCACTGAACCGGTTTAACCTGCCGTTCCAGCCATGTCTATCTCATTAAATATAAAATCTTTACCCAATGCATTGGAGGGAGATATAGGTCCCACCCATCTCATAATGATACCATTCTTATGTGTGCCACAAAATCATAAACCATACATCATAGCATAACCCATGTAATAAAAATGGGATTCATAAACATCATGACATCATAAAACAATTCATATAAGATAAAGGAATTCATAAAAATAATTCCATCACAACATAATCAAATCAATGTAATAATAGGTATAGAAACAAAACCCTTTATTATCTTAGATGGAAAATAATTTTGATAAAACACTTGAACTCCATTCTTGAGGAAAATATCCTTTCTACTTCAAAAACACTTTTCCTTTCTTAACATGTCATACAATTATAAACTAAAATAAGTTGATTAAAAATATACTTGAAAACTTGTAAAGGATGATTCTTGGAAATAATGTTTTAAAAATCCATTCATGCCGTATAAGTTAAAAAAACATTCTTCTCGTACTTTTTTCGGAAAAGTCAAAAAGTACCTCGTACGAAAAACGACAAAATATTCCTTTCATATCTTTCACTAAAAACTCACCGAAGGGTAAAATTGGATTTAAACAATTGTTGGTGTATGGAAATAATATTACATATTGAGGAAACGTGGATGTGGATGATAAAATACACCCCATTAAATTTCAAAGTATAAACAATCTCGGAAAAAAATGAGATTGTGATATTTCCCTTACCTTAGGTCTGATTTGCTTTGTATGTGTCCGAGCCTTCTATATAATGATTTAAATAATTTCATTGACTTATTCCAGAATCGTAATCACTGTTATGATATCATATATGGTTCACTTATGACTTTATTTTACCCGTTCTTTTGTAAATTCCATGTTAAAGAGCGTTTTGGGTAAAATCGTTTCATTTGTCGTCCGTGTTTTGACTTGTAATTATTCATATGATTAATTAGATAATGATTACTTGATTATAGAATATAAAACATGATTTATATATAATATATATTCAGAATATACATATATATTATAGATCAGTAAATGGAAATAAATACACCGTTCATGGAGACGGTAGGTCGTACGTACGCATGAACGCTGTTTTCGTTTCCTTATTGAGTTGAATGGAATTAAGTAGATGACATGCATATATATAAACATAAATCCAGTATCATTATTATGTCATATATTTCATGTTTTCTTATTATATTTACTTTATAATCATTCATGAATGATTAACGTGGAGAATGAATCTCATCGCGTCATGGAGACCGTAGTCCATACGTACGCACGAGCGATGATATCGTTCTCATGATCTTGGAATTTTATTGGAGTGTATGAATACTATTTCAGAATCAATATCAATTTACAATAATCATATATAGTTATTATGTACACCATTATACCCAACTAATTAGGGTGGTGGTGGAAAATAGATTACACCACGGCGTGGAGACGGTATTCCGTATGTACACACGCGCGGTGATTTCATTTTACGTAGGATAGATAGATGGTGAAATAGGGTTGTTTCATACTTATAATAACATATCATTATATGAGTGATAATGATGTTATTACTTCATAATTAAACAACCTAATAAGAAGAAGAGTAAGACGAAATAAAGATGAAATAATCGGTAACGGACATTACCTCTTCTTTGAAGCGCCTCTTTGAGTACTCCTCATAGGGTACTAAACTTGGTCTTTGAAGACGACCAGGACCTCTAGGATGTTTTTAGGGAAGTGGATAAGATAATTTGGCAGGGTTTGGCCGAGCATGAAGGCTCAATATGGTGTGAGGAAGAGAGGGAGGAGGTGCCCTTTTATAATGGAGGAGAGGGGCACCTTTGGAATAACTAAAAATATTATTTTATTATAAAGCCAAATTAGGTTTTAAATAGCTCCAAATTTATTTATTTAAAATATAAGGTGGAGATGGGTCCAAATCCCCTCATCCAATAGAATTTTGACAAGTTTAGGTTATTAATTTAACCTTATCATTTAGTTTTAACTTTAAGTTAGATAATTTTACTTTTACTATGTCTTTTTGTGTTCTTACACTATAAGATTAATAAACTTACTATAACAAGCCAAACGAACCCCAAGTTGTTTATTATTAATATTTATAACTTTATCTAAGTAATTTTGCCAAACCTTAGATTTTTAGGAATAAAATAACGATTAATAATATAATATTTGTTTTAAACACTATTTTATGTCAATTTTGATACTATTTGGTAATTGATTTTTGTGAAAATCATAACAGAAATATTAGTTCTAAAAAATTCCATTAAATCAATACTAACTTGTCATATTAACATATAAAATTAGTGTAATTCATAAAAAGTCTCAAATTACATTTATTTGGGTATTTATAACATCAATTATGTCAATATTTCATTAATAAGATAATTACTGCATCATCTTTGTGTCATAAATAAATTAATTTATTTATAGTATAAAAATTACAAATAAAATATCATTATGTAGGAAATATTTTTATATTTCTAATTAATATTTATAGTCTAATTTATCTTATGTATAACCCTATATTAAAAATGATATACTTATTAAACTTTGATTTTAACTATTTTAACCCTTCTTTAAATAAATTAATAATAAATGTCATAATCTAATCCACGTGGGCCTAAATGGTCATATTTTATTCATAAGGTTGTTTTTGGTCGAATTACACTTATCAAATAGAATTAGGACATGTTTTAGGGTAATAATAATATCATTTTTACCCTTAATTTTTCTATTTACTTTTAACCGTGGTAAAAAAAAGTAAAAAGTTACTATTCACCAAAAATTATTTTCATCTCATTGAACCACATTTTACTTACTGACATCAACCGTGTCTCTTGAATTTATGAAATTACACTCACAGAAGTGGTAAAATTAAGTTTTATGAAGAATTCATTTTTTTAACTACCACTTAGTGGTTTCACTATTCATTAAAAAAATGAATGTTTCAAGAAAAATACCAAAAATTAGGCCTAAGCTATATTTGATATTATGAACTCAAAAATGATGTCTATTTTACCAAATTCAAAACATATTATTTTCATTAATTAATTTAAAAATTAATTCATGTCATCAAAACAAATAGCGTGTTCTTAAGAGATAATAACTATCAAAAGATTGACACTTTTTTATGTCTGGATTAAATGTAAAATTACATCTAATGACCAATATTGTATTAAATTGTAAAAATATATTCTAAATATACTTTAAAACCACTAAAATTAATAATTTATCGCTATTAATTATTTCTATTAAAAAAGTTGTTTTTAATTAAAATTTAGTAATTTTCACTATTCCTCAGAAAATGAAAGTTATCCGAAAAGTACCAAAATTTCACACTAATCTAATTTCGATATTCCAAATCCAAAAATGAAGTCCATTTTGAAAAATAAAATTTACAAAATTTCAAAAAGTGGTTATTACTATTAATAACGGATAGTTTTAATAATATTTTAATAGTATATCATTGTTTAGTGAATGTCGGTATTGCGTACTACACACGCTATCGAGGAAGGTCGTGATTGCGTGTAATGCAAGGCAAGTCAAGGATGCGTGTTGTGCAAGCTCCTTTTGGTGTAGCGTACAACACAAGACATTAATGAAATTAAAAAGAATAAAATCTCAGGGTGTTACATCTATATACACTAGATGAGAAAAAAATAGTGGCATGTTATTTGGGGAATGGTGGGTAGTTTCACAACATCCGCACTATTTAGCATCCATATGAAACAAGGTACTAGGGGTTTCATGATGTGTAAAACGTGTACATGATTTTCAACCTCACACAAGATCACCTTGTTGGGAACAAAGAATATATTTCTTCCATGAATGAGAAATGCATATAATAAAAACTATAAATTTAATTAGATTCATGAAACATTGACTTATAGTGAATACATAGTGTTTAATTATAATACAAACCATTTACCACATAAATTCTAACATGGATTGGAAACTAACTCATTTATTATCTACAGATTCATCTTGATAACTTGAAGAAATTAAACAAGATGGTAGTGCAATATTTTAGTAACTGTAATTGTAAAATGTAGAGTTAGGGCATCTATGAAATAGAATGAAAAAAATAGAGGAGTTTGAGGCTTAATTGATAGTTTCGAGTCGATCACATAGATTCCTTAATGAAAAAAATTGATAAATGGGGTCGGAAAAATGAGGTTGGAGGCCCCGAGATTAAAGAATTGATGTTAGGGTTTCTGCCCGAGAGAGAACCAAGTCGTTGTCGCCGGATTGAAAAACAATGCAATGAATCAAAATGGGGCCTCATAAATTTTTTAAGTGACATATAAAATTTTTTATTTAGTAACCAATGTGATAAATAAATTTTGATTACATTTATCACATCATTTTTAGAATAACAGATGTGATAAAGCAGTGAGATTTTATTTATAATGTTGGTTATTCTATAATTGAAGTAACAAAATTTCATTTATCACGTTGGTTATATAATAAACGATGAAATAAAGCGATATAATTTATTTATCATTTAGGTTATATATATAAATGATGTGATAACGTGATATAATATATTTTTCACCTCAGTTTTAATATAATTGACCTGATAAATAAATATTCCCACCATTGTACATTGGTTATAAAGAACCAATGTGGAATGTTCAATGTGATAAATTTATTTTGTACTAGTGATTAATTATGAAATTTAGGGTAGCTAATAAAATTTGGGAACATAATCCTAATCATTAGATAAATCATAGAGTTCCAAAAGATGTAATCCTTACAAAAGTAGGATTACTGATCCTAGCATTTACATCAAATGTAGGGTTATAAAAACCAATTCCAGACTACATCAAATTTTACATAATACATAAGATAATTAAACAATAGAAACATTTTAAACAAATGTGAATTTTGAATAAAATAATTATTCAAATTAAAATAATCTTGAAATCTAGTTAAAAAAACTTCATTAGTAACACAAATGTGGGTGTATATGAGCATAAAAATAAATGATAAATTTATGAAATTTTTTTAATCAATAATTACCCAAACAATTTCCCTTATTTTTATTTTTATATGAATCTTATAGTATATGATATATATGATGTTATTGCATTGCACTTTATAGATGATTATTGTAATTTTGGGATTTATTTTTATTAGGGAATAAATTTTTGCTTAAGATATATGTTAAAAATATACTTATTTTTTTGATAATATATTTAAATATTGATGATCCTAAAAACTTGGTCCCACATTATGATACAAAATTATGTTTCGTGAAATAATTAAATGATATATAGGTATATTTTATCCCAAAAAATTTATTTTAGTTAGAACAATAAATTTGAAAATTCTAACAAGAACTCTTAACTATTTGAGATCCCTTTTTTAATAATGATTTTATATATTCAAAAACATTCTATGAAAATATCTAAACCTATAGCCAGAAGTTATTTAATTTTCTAGCAGGAAATGATAAATAACTTAACAAAAAATGGAGGGTCCCCTTATATATTGGGACTTAATGGGTAAAATCATCACTTTATTGGTATTTTAGAACCTTTGGATCGGAAGACACACAAATATAAATAAATTTATGTTTATGATAATCCAAAATATTTTTGATGTAGAATTCATGATTTTAGGTATTTTACATTTTTCAAAGTTCTATTTATATGGTGGGATTTAAAAAATGATAATAATATGTTATTTTTGTCTCAAAAGTGATAAGAGTATCCCATATATTTCAATTTAAATCTTGATAGTGGAAAAATATTAATAATGGAAGAGTAAAATCTATAAACTCAACTTTTTAGAATAAATAGTTATGTGTCGAACCCTTGTATCTATAAAAACTTGATTATGAAAATACTTATATTTAAGGGATGTGATTACGAAACATACAAAAACCCATCTACGATTATAGTTAATGATATTAATTATTTGAATAAATATGGAGATCTTGTCAAGCATACAAAAGCTAGCCAATTATAATATATTCATGAACTTCTCCATTTGAGTCTTATAATGTAGAACCCATTAATATTTTCAACTTTTTAAGATGGGTATGGTGATAATATTTTTCATCATTTAACCATATTTACTAAACTAGTAAAAGTTAAAATTTTGTAGTATTTTTTTTAATATTTAAATTTTTATAATAATAATAGTTATATTTTATTTCACTCAGAAAAAATCCTTTTACTCACTCATGTACAATTCTTAATCGATAATGATTATATATTATCCATTTTAATAAAATTAAATTTTGAGTTGATATTTATAATAGTTTAAAAGATACATTTTTTAGATGTGAACATGAAGAGTCTATTTGTAGTAGGAATATCATTCTACTATCAACCTTCATTGGTTGTTAGAGATACATGATGAAATATTTTCGTCACATGATAGAATTTTTCAATCATCATGGATATTTAGATATTTTTAATAATTTCAAATACAATCTATAATTACATGAGATAGATTAATTTCTTAGGAATTATAACTAATGATATCAAGACCACCTACAATTACATAATAAAGTTTTTATTGTTAAGTTTTATCATATGATGAATGATTTAATTAGTCATTTTTTAGAAAATATAGTTCAATAATTTATTATTCTTGTGACTTTTTTCATTAAAATACAAATTAAATTTGAAATTATTTTTAAATATACATTTTAAAAATTAAAATTTTCATTTTTATGTTCATACTATTTAATTCCAAAAATATATCTTACCTAATATTCACATACCAGTTTTCTTAAATCTATTACATAAAATTACAATACATTTTGATTACAAAGTAACATTTATATTGAAATTCCATAAGAACAGTCACAACCGAGATTATATGAAATAGTGAAAATTATTATAGTATAAGGAACAAGTGGTCAGAGTAATACTCAACCCCCATGCAAGAGGAATATAATATGTTTTATTTTTTTTCAAAAATTATTTGTACAAATAAAACTATTGATTAGAATGAATATTCTATTTATAAAATAATAAATTTTGATAATAATATAGTGAAAATAATTTTTCATAGACAATAATTACGTTGTTCCATATAATCCCAATTTCTGTATGAAGTTTTACAATCTTATTAATATATAGATATACAACCAATAATGTTAAATTAAGTATCGATTTGAATACATAAATAAAATTCATGATTATTTAATTACTTCTCTTCCTGGATACAACATTAATCACAATGTCATTAGTTAAGATTAAGAGATAATTATTTATTATGACTATTAATATATATTCCCATATGAATCATCTTGAATTTATTATAACAGTGAAATCCATTATAGTATTATTTTTATTGAATTTTTATTATTCAAATTAATAGGTGAAAAATAAAAAGATACAAATATGCTTATTTAATTGTTGAACATATTAAAAACACAATGTTATTCGGTGTATGTTTAACACTTGGTTAGAAGAAAATTAAAAAATATCCTAAAGAATAATCTCTCATTTATGATAAATTTTCCGTAAAATGTGTCAATTACATCTAAAATCAAAATTAATATCCTTGAAAATAAGGTTTTATTATTAAAATATTTCATTTTTTACCTCCAAAAAATGTAGAACTATATATCCTACTTAATAAGTTCAAATCACAAATTCTAAGGAAGATGATATGAAAGTTAATCATATTATACATCATAATTTAAAATAGTCATGTTACTTATTAGTTTTACTTTTGAATGATTATAAATTCATGTAATTTATTAAAGAATATATTTATTGGATAATGAAAATTATTTACACAAGTTAATTGCTCACATGATTCTCATAAACACAAATTCCAAACAAGATTCTTTACGAAATTCTACTTGAAAATTTTTTATGATGATATTGTATATTTTAAAAGATAAAAACTTGAGATAGAAGGTAATCATAAAAACCTTTTTATCCTTCATATGAAAAATATATAACAATTATATTTTCAATATGTAATATTTTGTTTCACTCTTACTTATTTTTATTTATTATTTATTACTATCTATTATTGTTTATTTATAAAGTTAGATATACTATAATAAAAGCTATATTTAAATATAGAAATTAATAAATTTAATATTATATTATTACATAAATGAGTTTTTTTAAAGGTGGTGTGTCAGTTAAATATCGAGATACAATTTATTGAAATAATGAGTTACATGATTCTAAAATAAGGAATTTTATTACAATCCCTTTAATAAAAGAGAGAAGATCAACAGGCAGATCCTCCTACCAAGTAATTCCCTATTCGATTCCCATTTTAGAAATATGATTGGAAACCATGTTCGCTTCATGAAAGGTATGAGTGACAATGTAGTTGATCTCCAGAAGCAAATCTAGGAATCTCATCCATAGGGTAGTAAGTGGATAAGAGAAATAGACTACGCCCTCCCAAATCTCCTGGACAATGGTAGTTGAGTCACTCTCAATCCAGATATTGTTTCATCCCTTTTTCTTGATGAAATACAAAGAATGAATCATAGCTATCATTTCTGACTGTAAGGATGAGGTCGTACCACAGCTTCCAAAGAAGCATCCATGTAACTTCACAATAATATCTCCTAAGATAGAACCATAACCTGTGGGCCCCAGATTTCTTTTGGAATCTCCAACAACATTCACTTTAATCCATCCAAGAAGTGGAGTTTTCTAGAACACTTTGAAGGTGTGCCTCGGTTTCCTATAGATGTCATCAACTCTAAAATGATGAAGGATCTCAAAATAACCAACAGAGTTGTCACAATATGTTTTCTATATCAAAGAAGCATATGTAATGGGAATTATAATTTTCGCCTGACCTTCATTAAGACTGAATGAGTGATTGTTTTGAATAATGGCATTTCTATCATACCAATTTGCATGGAGGAGATCCATAGTCGTCTCTAAGAATAGGTTCTTGATTTTATGTGAATATTAAATCTCAACACAATATTTTAATTGAACACTAATAGATTTAATGTTTGAACATCCGCAGCCAAACAAGTCTGTAATATAATTCCAAAGTTTTGAAGTCATAGCATAAGACAAAAATGGATGGTTAGCATATTCTCTATTCTGGTGGAAAAAGTGGCACTTAGAGAAAAGTTGGATTCAAAAAGATTGAATACAAACCTCAGGGGGAACACTGTTTTGGGAAGTACTCCAAACAAGATTGAGTCTCGATGGTTTGATCCAATCCTTATCAAAATAAACCAACCAAAAAAATTGAGATAAAAAATTGCGAGTTTGTGGTTGTAAAATCTTTTTGAGTCAAGAACCCCATTGTAATCCAACTCCCATATAAGAAAATAATCATTACTAGCATAGGAGTTATTTTCAATAATCTGCTTAATGTTGTCATAAATGATGAAGTTACCATATTGTATGATATCCTTTATAATACAGTTGGGTTTAACCAGGATGGAGTTAGGAGGAAACATAGAAATTAGTGGGACACCAGTCCAATTATCCTACCTAAAAATCATGGAACAATTAATACTAACTATCCATCTAGAGTTAAGCATAATGTTTTCAAAGGATTTTCTGATGGAGGGCTATATGGAAGAGTGGATATAGTTCAACCAAAAAAAAGTAATATGTAATATAATGATTTCAATAATGACTCCTACCATGGGTGTTTATTTATTCATGGTTATGGTGGGATATGAAATATATATATATATAGGGCATTTAGATATATATTTTACTCTATAGGTGGAATTTATTTTTTAGTTAATTTTAAGGGAATAAAATCATTACTTCTCCAATGAAAAAATAATACACTATAGGTGTTGTATTCCAAGTACTATTATTGAAAATTTTACTAGTAAAATAAAATAAAGAAGAAATGTTTAAGAATTACTATAAATATATAGACTTATTATATTATATTAATCACTTGTGGACAATAACTATTGTTTTTAATCTCATGGTAGATAGATATTATGAGTATTTAATTTGAAAATGCACATATTTTAACTTTTATTGGTAAAATAATTCAATTTTATAGATATTTCATAAAAATTACTCTTTTTTTACCTAGTGGAAATAAATGTTTCATTTTTTATACTAATATAACATCCTATTTTTATGGTTGTATTTTCATTATATTATTATGGTAAAAAAATATAATATTTTATTTGGGTGATTATTATGTTGACTCATTTATTTTATAGGGTTTATAATATTTTTTTAAAACCAATGGATAGAAATATTAGTGATCTAAATGATTATGAGACCAAGATAGATATTCTAAATTACATAAAAATTACTTTTGAAACAAACACAATTTATTAAATTATAAATTACACATACCCTGGTATATATCAAAATTACTATAATCTAGATTGCATAAAATTATGGGGATTATTATAACTGAGTAGAAAACTATATCAATATTCATATTCTATATTCATGGAAAATTTTGATCTTGTCACAATATAAAAGTTTCACTCGCCTTATAGTCTAAATGGTATGAACCTATCAAATTTACTATAATGGATATTTTCATTAAATCTCTTTTACATAAGATTTAAATTGTCGACACATCATATGGAATGATGTTGCTATGTCATAAAGCATAATATATTGATAACATACTACATCAAGTTAGTTATAATGTATGACATGGGTATTTTCTAATGTAAGTTAATCTTATGGTAGGATTAATATAACTTTTTATGATCCAGTTGAGAACATTAATGTTAATAATTATAATTCTAATCTCTCAACCTTGTCATCTATCATTATTTTCTATATATTTTTTGTTGAAATTTATGATAGAATTATTTAGATAAAGGGGCATAAGCATTGTGAAAATTACCATTTCCTCCTACATTTCATAAAAAAACATGTAATTTTATAATGGATTGGGGAGAATTTTTGAGATCTATATAAGTTGGTATTCCCCATGAAAATGGGTCGTGTGACCCTTAAGAAATTTTATTTCAATTATTTATCTTCATAAATAACTCTTTATTCCCTATCATTAACTTTGAATAGATACCAGCATATCTTGGATGAGATAAGAATCACACCTGTGTATCTAGTGATTCAATTTTACAATTCATACACCATGTAGGATGGATTCTAATGGATTCCTCTTAATGGTCTTCCTTAAACTTGTAATTAAAGATCGAATAAATTACATTCATCAGTGAAAGGTACACAACATTTTTTTATTTTTATATATACATGGTTTTGGTTCCATGCAGGTTGATATTTGGTATCTATTTTCTAATGAATTTTGCTGCTTCAAAAATGTGTTGTTAAATCCTTATAAACCTTTTAGTGTAATCATTGCTTCACCATGATTCATGATTCATTAAATCAAGTTGAAAAATAAGGAATATTTTATATCATATTTCTATAATATTAGATATCATAAAATATACTAGAAACGTTTTTTAACTGGTTATATAGTAGGCAATATTGTATGTTGTAAAATTGTCATGTCATATGATATAGATATCATTATTAATGACATAGTGCAAATAATTGGGTTTTTCATGTATCGTATCATGTGATAACTGTATCATATAGGGTGATAACCTAAATATGTACATTGAAAAACAAATCATCATATTTCCCTTATGATATATAAGATATCATAAGAATGAAACCTAAGAATTGAGGAATTATGTAACAACTAATCATTATCTATTGTAAAATAAAATATATAATGAATCTAGTAATGCCTTATGATGTAACATATATTCTAAGATATGATATCTTGGAACATTTTTTTTATTTTTTTTATTATGAATTGATTTATGTGGTTTATAAAATGATTATAAATAATAAAAAAGGAAATTTTAGTATATTTATTTTATTTTTAAATAAGCTAATTATATAAGGTTTATAAATAAAATTATAAAATATTTTTAAAACATTTAATAAATTAATATTTATAATTTTATATATTAATATTAAATATCATTTGTATTTATATGGCATGGATTATCAGTTGGATATAAAATTTCTATATGGAGATTATAATTATAATTTATAAAATGATTATAATTTATAAAAATAAGGGATAATATAAAATATATTATATTTAATATTATGAATTGTTCATAAGATTTAATTTGAACTATTTAAATTAAAGGAACTTATTTATGATATTATTTAAACCATGTCAAAATGATTTTCAAAATTTTAATGATCAAGTTTTAAATGATAAATACATGATATTTTATATGTTTATAATATATATATGTAGTTCATATAAAAGTTTTTTGTATTTTGGATATAATATGTTTAAGTAAATTTCCACATAAAGGAAAATATAATGTAGTTATTGTTGGAAATGAATATAAAGTGTTTATATTTATTTGATTATAGAATATCTATAATTCATGGATAAATTATTAATAGTTTATGATTTCATTATTTATGAATTATTCGAAAATTTCATATCCCATGTATAATTTAAAGAATTTTTAATTTATTTATATTTTTCCCTGATTATTAATGAGTATAATTAATATATTATTAAAATGTGTATTCATTAGTTTAATTTTTTTAATAGATTCTATATATTATGTACATGCATATAAGGAGTTACATGTTAGGGATGATAATTGATTTAGTTTTCTATTACCTTATCTTTGGATCATACTAGTTTCTAATCATGAAGTAATAATTTGATTATTGTTTAAACATATTAGGTGTTATAGTTATGATAAAATTGAGTTCTATATTTATTAAAGTATCCTTATATATATGAAATTTGTTTTGGACTACTCACTACCCAGAGTCTTATGCCTTGTCTAGAAAAGTTGGGGTTGTAAATCAATCACTCCAAGATTATTCTTGTGTGAATTGTTAATTATATTTGATTCCAATTTTTTATATGAATGTATTTCATGTACCTTATGCATAAGATGTATCTGGATATGTTTGTATATAATTTATGTTAGAAACACAAGCTATACGTTGTTTATATAGTTATATATAAATATAATTTGAACATATTTATTTGGTGGAAGTAATATGATTCCAAGTAAATGAAGCATGAATAAAAGTTAAGGGAATACATTGGATAATATAGTGAGATTAAATCCTATCTAAAATACTAAGTGTTAGATTCCATCTAAAGTAACCACTTGTCCAAATCTCAATCATCCAACCTTATAGTTACTTGATAACATTATGTGCCTTTAGATTATCTCATGTAATTCAATATAGTTACAAGGTGGCCCTTAGAGTTCGGTACCTCATCTGTAGCATTTACATTGGGTTACACAATATAGGAAACCCTATAAGATAGGATTTTAGAGGAATAGTATTGAGTGTATCCATATTCTGAATTAAGTAAATAAATTCCCACTTTACCATCAAAGATTCATATATGATATTATTAGATTGATATCATACTTAAGTAGTTAAGTGGTGAGATGAATCATAAATTGGACTCATATTCTAGTGGAATCAATTCTTATATATGTAATAACCATCATCAAACAATAAATTAACTAAAATACTTTTAAAAGTATAGTCTTAATAAAATAATATTATTAAATTGGTAAAAAATTATGATTTTTTCTTAACCAAGATGGATAATTATATTTGTTAGAGAAATCTCATTCTCAGTAACCTAATGTTGAAATTATTTCAAAAGTTAATCTATATGGAAAAGAGGAGCATATATGAATCCACCAATGATTTCAAAGGAATTAAATGAAAAATTACCAAATTTACTTTATTTTCTTCTTATATATTCAACAAGACTGAGTATATTAATGAATTAATTATATTGAAGGTATCCTTTATGAATTGTTCCGTAAATTTAATTTAATTTTTTTTCATTATTGTAAATGTTTCAATAATATAAATATGTTATAAAATTATTTACCTTATTTTGTCAAATTTTTTTGGTTAGATGAACTATTTATGATGTGTCTAATATATGTTATTATGTTTAATGTATAATTAGGTAAAGGTTAATGCTAGAAAATAAAGGTTGGATTTTTTCAATTGTTGGGCCTGATCATTGAAAACTAAAGGTTGTTTCAGTAGGGAAGGAAGATATTTCTATAGGAAATAAAATGTAAATAGGTGTTTGAATTGGTTTTAGAATGTAAAGACCCATAAAATTCAAGGAAAATTTTTTCTTAATTTTCTTTGCGATTTTACAAGAACGCAGTTTCTGACAGCACATTATTCCGAGGCCCGGTGTGCCCGGAATTGCTATCCAAAGTTTAGCTCGGGTACGTTCAGTGAACGAACGTGCGTGAAATTTTAACTTTTGAACCGGTGCTCGGAATCGAATTCCGAGGGCACCGATGGAACCGCAGTGCCGGTAATTGCTTAGTAACACCTATTCTGGAGTTTCATTTTTACTAGAGAAGATGATAAAAATTGTGGAATTGTAATTAGTAATTAAACTACAATTTTTATTTTCTCTAAGTGGGTTTTAGCTTTGGGTGGAAGTTAGGTAACTACCCAACTTCTCAAGGGAGGTTATGAGGGTGGTTGGGCCCACACGAACCCAACCCCTTCACTTTCTTAAACCCCCTAAACTCACCATTATGGATGACAACTTGTCATGAATTAATTAAGTGGAATAAATTCAAACATCTGAAATTCAAATTAATGTCCAGTTAATAAATTAAGTGAGGGCTTAATTTATTTTGGGTTAGTTTCTTGTGGTGGAGTCTTTGGGAAAAAAGGCTAAGGACTTGAGGAAATTCTTCACCTTCGACAGAGAACGCAAAGAACACATCGGTCTCGGACAATGAGAGTCGAGTCCTCGGAAACCGATTACACGACGCCGTGTACCGCGACGCCGACAACGTCTTCTTTCACGACGTCTCTTTCCGCGATGGTTTTTCCGCAAAGAATTCTCGTTCGATGACCCTACGTTCAAGATATGCTCAAGTTAGGGGTTTATTTATTTATTTTTTCGTGAATACTACCTTGTCGTTCTTTGTGAAAATACGACCAGTTACTATCGATTAACGAGAGGGGGCCGGACCGCACAAACACAGTCGACCCTCCTCCCTTATCCATGTTATTATATCTAATATGGTTGGAACGGGAAGGGTGCGGTGACGTCGCACCGCGCGGTATCGTGCGGCAAGTAATGCATGGGGCCGTCGCGCCGTTCCGTGAAGTTGAACCAAGTCATGGCGCCGTCGCGCCGTGCCGGAGAACCGCAAAAGCACTGCGGCCGGAGCGGGGTCGCGGCGGAGGGGTGCGGCGCCGTCGCGCCGCACCAGATGAATGAAGGCCGCGGTGGAGCTTCGGAATCGGCAGCCGGAAGTGGGCCACCGGTTTCGGAGCAGGGAGGGGACCGGCCGTCGCTGGTCCTGTGGTGGCAAAAACCGGCCGGCCGGGCAGGAGAGGAGCTGGGGGTTCAAACCCCCGGCCGGCCAGCTAGCGGCCCCCATTAAGGGGGGTCATGGTTACAAAATGCGGGGGGGCACCCCCCCCCCCCCCCCCGCAAAGCGAACGGCTCGAACATTCGGCCGAGCCAGAAGGCGCCGCGCTCCGGGCCGGGCCGTCGGGCCGGGTCGGTCCGGGTCCGAAACCCCCGTTTTCGGACCCTCTTCGGTCTTTTGCCAATATCTTGGGCTACGGACCTCCGATCGACATACCTTCATTTGCGATGCGATCCTTGGATCGAGACAGTCGTTTTGGTATATCGCACTAAAGGTTTCAAAATACTTTGGGTTCGGCCGAGTTGGTTCGTACACAAAACCAACCGGGCCCTCGGAGCGAAAACGCTCATAACATAAGCTTCGGATGTCCGATTGACGTGCCGTCAACTTTGTTGGATTCCTCTATGTGAGAAAAATCTTTTGGCTTACTCCACCTAAGATTTGGATGCAGGTGGAGTACGGTCGGGTTGTTTTTGCCTTAAAAACCAACCGGGCCCCTGGTACGAAAAGGCCAATAACTCTCAGATCGGGCGTCCGATTGACGCGCCGTCTATTGCGTTGAGTTCCTGTTGATGATACGAAACATATAGATACATAAACTTCAGACATTGTGACAGTTGATGTATCAGCCTCTCGGCTCGTGGAGCGGACCCTCCCGAATGAGCTTGTTGTTTGCGGAAACCCTAGAGCTGTCTACATTTATGACTGTGACGACAACGACAACGACTATACAGAGGTCCTCAGTGGATTCGATGGCGACGACTGCAGCACTCAGCAATCCTATGTGGATCAGTGCTACCGATCCTGTGTGGGTCCAATCCTGTGTGGGTCAGTGCTCAGCGGTTCTGTGTGAGCCAGCGCCTACAGATCCTGTGTGGGTCTGATCCTGTGTGGGTCTTTGCGGGGGATAGTTACCTATCGATCATGTGTGGGTCAGACCCTTCCTGGGTCATTTCGGGGGTTAGTACCTGTCGATCCTTTGTGGTTCCGATAACTTAGATGAATCAGTGGATATATCGAATCATCTCTATCTTCATACGAAGAATTATACCTGTGTGAGATGAATCCTGTTTTGCTTTCGTTTGTGGATTGTGTTGATCAATCCTGTGTGTATTTACGTTTTTCTTTCCTATGTGGATTGGGTTGTTCTTGGGCTCAGATGATGGAGCCGAATGAGAATTGATGACTTAGGTATATGTATGGGCATATACCTAAGCAGTGTCGGATGTTACTTCGTGATTTACCTTTCCATTGTGGTTTATCCTTTGTGGATACTGGGAGACCTTCGGGGGTCTCGGGGTCCCTACTGAGTAGCTTATACTCACCCCTGCACGGGCTATGCCCGCACTATGTTGTGTTGGTTGTAGACGAAGGATAGTGTTGATTGTGGTTGAGGCTTGCGGAGTAGGATGGTACCTGGAGTTGGACCACTGGGCGGGACATACTCAGAGCGGACGGCAGGACCTGAGGAGCAGTGGAGGCTATCTGTACCGACCATTATGGTGGGATTTAGAGTGGACAGCTCGGCGTTGCGGCTTTACTTTTCAGTTTTTGTTTTCCCTTTCCAGTTGTACTTTACTTTCAGTTTGGGTTTGTATACTGGCCCACTTACTTTTCCGCACTTACTGTTGTACTCAGTTTTTACTTAGTTATTACTTCTTCTGTTGCTTACTCTGTGGTGTTTGTTTACTTTACAAAGGAAATGTCTTCCATTTTTACCGGGATTTATGCCTTGGTTCTAGTCGCCACCCCCTGGCCTATGGAAGGCATGCTTGGGGTAGTCACGACACGGGCCCCGAGGACGGGTTGTGACAAATTGGTATCAGAGGAGTTCGGTTCTACCACAGAACTTGGGACTCTAATCTTTTTCTATGTGAAACAATAGTGTTAAGTGTATTGGGTATGGTTATCAATCCAGGGAGTCCAGTGTTGGTGCGACGGCCGACGTATCCGTACACCAGGACCCTGACTTCTGATTTCCGACTTAATGCACGAAAACATTGATTGTATGTGTGTTTCATGTTTTCTTTGTGATTAAATTGTGTCAGCTCACCAGGTATACTTTTCTGATCGTGGCGCACCTGTTTCCCTTTCAGGATGGCCCCACGACAGTTTCCAGCTAGGGTTCTGAGAGTTGTATGTGACGACAGCCCGTCGAGCGACGAGGCCTCGGTGTAGGGCCCTTTGACAGCTGAGGCACCGCGGTACCTCTACCTGTCGAGCCACCGATGCTTCCAGTCCCATCCGCTGACGATGCACATCGCCTTAGTGCACTGCACAAGTTTCAGCGCCAGCGACTGCCCAGGTTCCGCGGGGATACGGACCCCCAGGCAGCCGAGGATTGGTTGGAGGCTGTGGTATGAGTTTTCCAGTTAGTTAGGACACCAGCAGACCTCATGGTGATCCTCGCAGCGAGCCTACTGCACGCGGCATTGGGCCGTTGGGGGAGCTTGATGCTCCAGGTGCACGATGAGGCATCCCTCCTATGGACGGACTTTTAGAGCCTCTTCCGCTCGGAGTTCGTCCCAGCCACCCTCCGTGCGGTGCGCATCCAGGAGCTTCTTCAGCTGCTGCAGGGCAGCTTGACGGTCGCCCAGTACTCGGCGAGATTTACCGATCTCTTGCGCTACTCGACAGACATGGTACGAGACCCATTCTTCTGGGCCCAGACCTTCGAGAAGGGATTGAGACATGATATCAGGGCATCGCTGATCTCCCTCAGTATTCCGACTCAGGCAGGAGTACTGGAGCAATCCCTTTTGATCGAGAGCTTTCTTGCTGAGCCTTCTTCAGCAGCGAGACCTACCGCGGGGCAGTATGTAGCAGAGTCTTCTGCAGCAGGCAGTCGACGGATGACTCATGGGTCCAGGCAGACCAGACCCTCAGGAAGACGACCTCAGGACACTAGCTCAGCTGTGCGGGGCACACCATGCGAGGCTAGTCTCTCGAGAGGCAGGCATTGCTACTCATGCGGCGGGCAGGGACACATGGATCGTGATTTCCCGACCCGTCGTGCCAATGAGCAGCAGAAGGTTGAGGGACCACCGAGGCAAAGGCAGAGGGTCGACTGTGGCGGTCCGCAGGGAGTAGGCCGACGAGGCAGAGGCGCAGGCAGAGTAGTAGGTGGTGGGCGACGCTTTGAGGCTCTACCACCACCACCACCTGGAGGTCCACCCCGACCACAGGGAGCTGGCGGGCAGAGACAGGCACAGCTCCAGGCAGCGGAGTCCTACGACCATGGCGCACTCAAGATGATTCGAGGTACTATCTGTGTCTATTCCACCCTTGTTCCAGTTCTTATAGACATAGGAGGGAGTCACTCTTTCATAGATGCTGCCCTTCTTCGGAGCTCGGAGATTCCGACAGAGCTGTTGGCTCGATCCTTACGGCTAGAGACTCCTACGGGAGCAGACTCGACGATTACGCACTAGTGCCGACAGTGTGAGCTTACTCTAGGAGGTGAGATATTCGGCTCGGATCTTCTTGTAGCGGCGTCGAGGCCTTACGACGTCATCTTGGGAATGGATTGGTTATCTACAGTCCATTCACAGATTGACTGTATTAGGCACAAGGTGCGATGTGTACGTACTGATGGGAGTAGGTTCACCTTCACCGGCGAGAAGGGATCCTTTGCAGCATAGGATAGACTCTCGCAGAGGAGAGGACAGCCCATCACTCATCAGTTTTATAGTCTCATCCTAGGATAAGTTGACATGCAGATTCCTGGTTTTCCTACAGTGGTGGATAAGTATGCGGATGTCTTTCCCGACGATGTTCCAGGCCTACCCTCTCGCAGAGAGGTAGAATTTTATATTGACCTGTACCCCGGGACAGCCTCGATATCGACTCCAGCATATCGGATGGCCCCCGCCGATCTTCGAGAGTTACGGGTACAGTTGGAGGACTTTCAGGGCAAGGGGTTCATCCGACCCAGTGTTTCACCCTGGGCTTCCCCGATTTTGTTCTCCAAGAAGGCGGATGGGAGCTTGCGACTTTGTTTCGACTATCATCGCCTGAAGCAGGTGAAAGTGAGGAACATGTATCCACTACCGAGGATTGATGACCTTTTCGATCAACTCAAGGGAGCACGGTGGTTCTCAAAGATACACCCCAGGTCAGGCTATCATCATCTCAGAGTTCGAGACGAGGACGTGCAGAAGATGGCCTTCCGGTGTCGGTATGGCCACTATGAGTTCTTGGATATTCCATTCGGTGTAACCAATGCTCCAGCAGTGTTCATGGCCCTTATGAATAGGATATTGCAGCCATACCTCGATCGATTTTTCATGGTCTTCATTGACGACATTTTGATTTACTCGACGACTGAGGAGGAGCACGCCTACCACTTGCAGGTTGTGCTAGACACACTCCGAGAGCACCAGATTTATTCCAAGCTCTCGAAGTGTCAGTTATGGATACACGAGGTCCACTTCTTGGGACACTTCATCTCTGAGGCGGGAGTTGCGGTGGATCCTGCGAAGATCGAGGCAGTGCTAGCTTGGGAGCCACCTAGAAGCGTGATGGAGGTGCGGGGTTTCTTGGGACTAGATGGATACTACCGGAGATTTGTGCCAGACTTCTCTAGAGTTGCAGCACCACTCTAAGCTTTGACAAAGATGGGTAAACCCTTTGTGTGGTCAGACAGATGTCAGCAGAGCTTCCAGTAGCTGAGACAGAGATTGACCAGTGCACCTATCTTGAGGTTGCCTGAGGAGGGAGTATGGTACGTAGTCTACTGCGATGCATCAGGGACCGAACTCGGATATGTCCTGATGTAGGATCGGGTCGTCATCGCCTATGGATCACGTCATTTGAGGCCGCATGAGCAGAAATACGCTACCCATGACCTGGAGGTAGAAGCAGTAGTCTTCGCTCTGAAGACATGGCGACACTACCTCATGGGTGTGCGCTTTATATTCTTTTCTGACCATCAGAGTCTCAGATACATCTTCTCTCAGAAGGACCAGAATCTCAGACAATGGCGAGGGCTCGAGTTCCACCAGGAATTTCACTTTGAGATAGTCTATACTCCTGGGAAGGGGAACGTGGTAGCCGATGCTCTCAGCAGGAGGACGGGCATTCAGATACTTGAGGAGGCGACAGAGGAGCTAGCCTCTTTGCAGATATCCTTCATGGATAGAGATGGAGCAGCCTTCCTTCAGTCTCTCACAGTCACCCCTCCACTACTACAGTGGGTCAGAGAGGCACAATGTAGGGACGCTGACTGTGAGACACGGCGTGCACAGATATCCTCAGGACAGGCACCTGATGGTTTCTCCTTTGGAGCAGAGCATGACGTCCTTTTCAGAGGACGTACCTTGGTACCAGTTTCTTTACGGGAGGAGGTGCTGAGAGAGTTTCACACTTCTACTTTGGTGGTACATCCTGGAGTGGCAAAGATGTACCAGGATCTCATACGATAGCACTGGTGGTCGGGCATGAAGAAGGCTATGGCAGAGTTTGTTTCTCGATGCCTCACCTGCAGCAGGTGAAGGTAGAGAACCAGGTACCAGCAGGCATGGTATAGCCTTTGGTGGTCCCGGAGTGGAAGTGGGATGACATATCTATAGACTTCGTGACTAGACTTCCACGCACTTCCAGAGGTCATGACTCTATTTGGGTGATTCTCGACCGACTCACCAAGTTGGCACACTTCTTACCCATCAGAGAGCAGGGCCCAGTGGAGAGATTGGGACAACTTTACGTTCAGGATATTGTGCAGCTTCATGGTTTTCCATCATCTATCATCTCTGATCGAGATGATCGCTTTACTTCCCGGCTTGGGAAGGGGTTGCAGGAGGCGTTCGGGACACAGCTACGTATGAGCACAGCCTTTCACCCTCAAACGGATGGTCAGACGAAGAGGACCATTCAGACTCTTGAGGACATGCTCTGTGCATGTGTCCTCGACTTTGGTCGCAGCTGGGAGGACCACCTACCCTTGGTGGAGTTCGCATATAACAACAGATACCACTCCACCATCGGGATGGCACCATACGAGGCGTTGTACGGCTGACCTTGTAGATCTCCTTTCTGCTGGACAGACCCTGGGGAGTCAGCACTTGTGGGACCAAAGATGGTCTAGGCCACGACAGAGAAGGTCCAGGTCATCCAGGAGCAGATAAGGACAGCTCAGAGCCGGCAGAAGTCTTATGCTGAAAGAAGGCGGAGGCCACTAGAGTTTGAGGATGGAGACCACCTCTTCTTGCATGTATCACCTCGATGTGGATTACGGATATTTGGCTGAGGAAGCAAGTTGTCTCCATGCTTCATCGGACCGTTCCAAGTCCTCAGCAGCATTGGCGAGGTAGCTTATCGCCTGGCACTACCACCTCAGTTTCACCGGGTGCACGACGTCTTCCACGTATCTCAGCTGAGGAGATACGTGCACGATCCGACGCATATCATTGACCATGGGGAGCTATATGTTGATGATGGGGAGACATTTACGGAGGTCCCAGTGGAGATCGTGGATCGACAGGAGCGGGTCCTGCATGGACGTTCGTTCCTCTAGTGCGCATCAGAAGGAAGCATGAGAATCTCCAGGAGAGCACTTGGGAGCGGGAGGCTCAGATGCGTGCTCAGTACCCACATTTGTTTCCCTATCTTATGATGTATCTTTTTGGGGACATAATGCCCTAAGGTGGGAGTAATGTAAAGTCCTGTAAAATTCAAGGAAAATATTTTCTTAATTTTCTTTGGGATTTTACAAGAACGCAGTTTCTAACGGAACAAGATTCTGAGGCCCAGTGTGCCCGAAATTTCTATCTGAAGTTTAGCTCGGGAACGTTCAGTGAACGAACGAGCGGGAAATTCTAACTTTTGAACAGGTGCTTAGAATCGAATTCTGAGGGAACCGATGGAACCGTAGTGCCGGTAATTGCTTAGGAACACCTATTCAGGAGTTTCATTTTCACGAGAGAAGATGATAAAAATTTTGGAAGTTTAATTAATAATTAAACTAAAATTTTTATTTTCTCTAAGTGGGTTTTAGCTTTGGGTGTAATTTGGGTAACTACCCAACTTCCCAAGGGAGGTTATGAGGGTGGTGGGGCCCACACGAACCCCACCCATTCACTTTATTAAACCCCCTCAACTCACCATTATGGATGAAAACTATTCATGAATTAATTAAGTGGAATTAATTCAAACTACTCAAATTCAAACTAATGTCTAGATAATAAATTAAGTGAGGGATTAATTTATTTTGGGTTAGTTTATTGTGGTGGAGCCTTTGGGAGAAAAGGATAAGGACTTGAGGAACTTCTTCATCTTCGATGGAGAATGCGAAGAACACATCGGTCTCCGACGAAGAACACCGAGTTCTCAGAAACCGATTACGCGATGCTGTGTACCGCGACGCCGACAACGTCTTCTTTCATGAAGTCTCTTTCTGCGATGGTTTTTCCACGACAAATTCTCATTCGACGACCCTCCATTCAAGCTACGCCCGAGGTAGGGGTATATTTATTTATTTGTTCGTGAATACTACCTTTTCGTTCTTCGTGAAAATACGACCAATTGCTATCGATTAATGAGAGGGGGCCGGACCGCACAAACACAGTCGACCCTCCTCCCTTATCCATGTTATTATTTCTAATGTGGTTGGAATGGGAATGGCGCGGTGTCGTCGCACCGCGCGGGATCGTGCGGAACGTAATGCGCGGCGCGGTCCCGCCGCGCCATGACATTGACCCAAGTCGTGGTGCCATTGTGCCGTGCTGGAGAACCGCAAAAGCACTGTGGCCGGAGCAGAGCCACGGCGGAGGGGTGCGGCCCCGTCGCGCCGCACCGGACGAATGAAAGTCGCGGCCGATACCGGGCCGCGGTAGAGCTTGGGATCCAGCGGCCGGAAGCAGGCCGCCAGTGTCGCAGCAGGGAGGGGACCGGCCGTCGCCAGTCCAGTGGTGGCAAAAAACTGGTCGGCCAGGGCGAGCCGGCCGGGCAGGAGAGGACCCGGGGGTTCAAACCCCCGGCCGGCCAGCTAGCGGCCCCCATTAAGGGGGGTCGCAGTTACAAAATGCGGGGGGCAGCGCCACCCCCCCCCCCCCGCAAACCGAACGGCTTGGCCGTTCGGCCGAGCCAGCTGGCGTCATGAGCCAGGCTTCCAAGCCGGCAGCCGGGTCGACCCAGGGGGTCTCAGGCCGGGTCGGTCCGGCCCTGAAACCCCCGTTTTCAGACCCTCTTTGGAATTGTTCCCATATATTGGGCTACAGACCTCCGATCGACGCACCGTCAGTTGCGATGCGATCCTTGGATCGAGACGGTTGTTTCGGTATATCGCACTCAAGGTTTCGGAATACTTCAGTTTTGGACGAGTTGGTTCGTACACGAAACCAACAGGGCCCTCGGAGCGGAAATGCTCATAACGTATGCTCTGGACGTCTGATTCACTTGCCGTAGACTTTGTTGGATTAATCTATGTGAGACGGATCTTTTGGCTTACTCTGCCCGAGCTTTGGACGTAGGTGGAGTACGGTCAGGTTGGTTTTTCCTTAAAAACCAACCGGGCCCCTAGGATGAAAAAGCCAATAACTCTCAGACCGGGCATCCGATTCATGCGCTGTCTGTTGCATTGAGTTCCTGTTGACGATACGGAACTTATGGATACATAAACTCTGGACTTTGTGACAGTTGATGTATCAGCCTCTCGGCTCGTGGAGCGGACCCTACCGAACGAGCTTGCTATGTGCGGGAACCCTAGAGATGGCTGCGTTTGCGACTGTGACGACGAAGATGACTGTATATAGATCCTCAATGGATTCGACGGTGACTACTGCAGCACTCAGTGATCCTACGTTGATCAGTGCTACTAATCCTGTGTGGGTCTGATCCTGTGTGGGTCAGCGCTCAGCGGTTCTGTGTGAACCAGTGCCTACGGATCCTGTGTGGGTCTGATCCGGTGTGGGTCTTTGCGACGGTTAGTTACCTATCGATCCTGTGTGGGTCAGACCCTTCCTGGGTCATTTAAGGGGTTAGTACCTATCGATCCTTTGTGGGTCCGACGACTTAGATGAATCAGTGGATATATCTGATCATCTCTATCGTCATACGAAGAAGTATACCTGTGTGAGCTGAATCCTGTTCTGCTTTCCTATGTGGATTGTGTTGAGCTATCCTATGTGGATTTACGTTTTTCTTTCCTGTGTGGATTGGGTTGTTCTTGGGCTTAGATGTTGGTTCCGAACGAGAATTTATGACTTAGGTATATGTATGGGCAAATACCTAAGCAGTGTCGGATGTTACTTCGTGATTTACCTTTCCTTTGTGGTTTATCCTTTGTGGATACTGGGAGACCTCTGTGGGTCTCGGGGTCCCTACTGAGTAGCTTATACACAACCCTGCACGGGCTATGCCCGCACTACGTTGTGTTGGTTGTAGACGACGGACAACATTGATCGTGGTTGAGGCTTGCGGAGCAGGACGGTACCTGGAGGTGGACCACTGGGCGGGACGTACTCGGAGCGGACGGCGGGACCCGAGGAGTAGTGGAGGCTATCTGTACCCACCCTTCAGGTGGGATTTCCAGTGGATAGCTCGGTTTTGCGTCTATACTTTTCGTTTGTTGTTTTCCCTTTCCAGTTGTACTTTACTTTCAGTTTGGGTTTGTAAACTGGCCCACTTACTTTTCTGCACTTACTGTTGTACTCAGTTTTTACTTAGGGTTTACTTCTTTTTTTGCTTACTCTGTGGTGTTTGTTTACTTTACAAAGGAAATTCCTTCCCTTTTTACCAGTATTTACCCCTTGGTGCTAGTCTCCAGCCCCTGGCCTATGGAATGCGGGCTTGTGGTAGTCACGGCACGGGCCCCGAGGACGGGTTGTGACATAGAAACTCCAATGAAAGTTCATGTTAGATATTTGTGTTTAAGAAATTAGTTCTTTGATTTTGATGGGTATATAATACCAAATGTATACTTCATAATGTAGTAAATATAAAAAAAATCAAAACCAAGTTAACAATTTATAGAGCTTGTAATTTGAATTAAAAAATTGAATTAATTTTTTTTCAAAATCAAATTATGGATTGAAAGGAATATATCAAGCCCATATATATATAAATAAAATATTTTTATAGTTATATTAATTATCTTATTTAATAATAGAAGTTGTTTGTTATCAAATAATTTCTAACAAAAAATAGATTATGAATATTATACACATGGTTTACGATTGATCAAATTTTATAAATTACTTGAAATGAAGATGAGTATAAAAGAATTTTTATCTATGATAAATGAGTTTATCTATATTTTTTTATGAAGAATTTGATCTGACCACCCATTAGTGGCTTATTTTAATGAATAAAATATTTTTGTACACTACTCTAAACATATAGAATACCATATACAATATATATAAATATAATAGTTAATTATATAAATATTATCACTACATGAAATGATATTTCCTTCTTGGAATAAATTATTGTTTTAACTTATCATGACATTCTAAAAATAATATAGTATTTAATAGGATAGTGGAAATATATTTAGAGTTTTTGAAGTTAAACATATAAAAAAATATATTATTCCTAAGAAATTTAAAATTGAGTGTCACTTTATATCCTTAAATGTTTTAGGGAATATTGGTAAAGGGATATATGAGAGAGTAAGAGGAATAGAATTTATGGAACGAGTTCCAAGAATAAAGATGATTATGAATATATAAATATTTTTAAGTAGAAAATATCAGTTACTAATATCACAATATAAAATATTCTTAAGTAAAAGAGATTGGATAATTTATTCAAAGGGTTTAACATTCATAATATGATTCCCAATCCTCGCCATTATTCATACTTGTTTACATCATAGATGTTAATCATTAAAGATTTTAGTGGGAGTGATTTATTATATGACCACATAGAAATGTAGTGATAATTAACAAGATATGAAATGAGTTTATTAACACCATAAGTGTACAATGAATATAACGATCATCTTGAATTGATATGATTTTATGGGACCTTATGTATTGGTTTTCTATGTTTTACTAATGGATATTTATAATATATATTGTATCATGTTATAAAAAATAAATATTTATTTTATAATTCATCGTGTTCATTGTATATACACATAATTTGTAATGATAATTGTCCTCTAAAATTAGAACATTGAGTTATACCTAACTAATGTTTATAATTGAGTATTATATGTTTTGATGAAATTTTATGGTTAGAATGGATAGGATTTTATATAGGGATATAAAATATGCTCATGAAACACAATACATGTTTTATATAGTGCATGGTCTATAAAGTATACCACATGGAGTGTAACATAATATGTATTGGGTATTCTAGGAATTCGTGTTTTGTATTTTTATTTAACCAATACCTGAATTAAATAGATAAATTAAATGAAAACCCTCATACTATTATTCATTTCTTAAACCAGACTCGTGACGTAACAAATGTGGGGAGGGTGGGTTTGTTTTTTATCATCTCAATGGTTGGAACAAAACCAATATTGGATTTTTCCTCTCATATGATGTGAATGTCATATAGTGCCTATATTGGGATGTGAATAAGGAGTGTAAAACCATTCCAAGATAATATTTATGATGTATTTATCTATCAGGTGAGTGGAATGCAATTTTATAATCCATAAGGGTGATAGACCTGTGAGGTATTCATCAAAATCTTCATTTTATACTCATAGAATCAAGAAAATATGAGTAATTATATGGTATTGATATACACTTTCACTCAAGGTTACATGATGACTTGGACAAACGAATCATAGGAAAATGACTTCATGTACATGATATAGGTGGTGGAATATGTAAAGAGATGCATGTATTTGATGTAGATCACTATATATCCCTTCATTGGGTGAGTAGCATTAATGCTTTGTTACAGGCTACACGTTTTATATATTTATGAACTTAGTAATTCATACTTTTTATAAATGATAAAATTACTATAGATTTGTAATTTTAGGTTGACTAGATAGGGATTTAGTTTTACCCAAAGATGCTCTAAATTTGTATTACAGTTTATCTAAAAGGAAATTTAGATGGATATTGTCAAGGTATAGTGTATGAATTGATACATTGTGAATTTGAAGGTAACGTTTCACAAAAAAATGTTTTAAAAGATATCCCAAGAGCTTTTTTAAATATGGTTTCACAATTTATGTGTATTATACTATATAATGTGAATATAAACTAAATATGTGATATGTTAATGACATAGGGAGAATGAAAAAGATATTATAAAAATCAATTATATATATGATATATAGTTTGGATATATAACACAATGTAATGAGAGTGTATCCTAGAGAAATATTTATTTATATCATGCAACTAATTATTATTCAAATTTTATGACTTTTTGGTTTTATAATGTGAGTTAATTATATGGAATGGTTATATCTAATAGAAATTCCAATGTGCTCCTGCATCTATGGTGGTTTGGAAAAAATGTCCTTGTGGACCTACATTTTTAAGGCATGTGTTCACTCAGCTAGTCTTTCAAGTGACACATTGGAATTTGTGTTGGTCAATAGGGTGGTATATTGGGCTCATAACAACTTTTTTATGGGATTATTGTCGACTCATGAACTATATTATAGATTTACAATGTTTTCCTTTTTCCCTCCTAAATCATAGTAAGGTACAACTTACCCCTATTCCAATGATCTGATCCAAAACATGTTGATTTTTGAAAACCTCTATATATTATAGGTTCACCATATTACTCTTTTTAGATTAGTAATGTTAAGATTTTTCAAGCCACTAAGCTTGGAACACTATAATTTATCATTATCCATGGAGGTAGAATTAGTGTATGATGGTCACATAAGGCCCGTGGGATAGGAATCCAATATATCCCTATGATGTGAATCAGGATCCATGTAGTTCAGTGCATCATAATGTTTCATGTCATTCAAGTTCAAGTTAAGTGATTTGGATCTATCCATGTTTTTTAATTTCATATGGTACGGATTATTGTGAGAAAGGTTTCTATAAATGGTCAGTGTGGGAGTTATGCATGAGTGACCCTTTCTATTTATAATGTATATTAGTAACTGAATAAGATAATTTATGGATTATCTATGGTTCATAACTAGAGGAATACTTGTCTTATTACAAAAGAAATATTATTCTCCTTGTGCTCATTTCAATAAGGTGGTTGTATGCTCATCACATACGATGTATCAAGATCAGGTTTGATGTTACACTGAATAGAAGGCCCATATATGGGAACCAAGAGGAGTATATTAAATTGAGTTATATTATGGAACCAATAGGATATTCTTAACTCAATGTGTATTAGAACATCAAGAGGGGATTCACGACTCAAGATGTATTAGGGAACCAAGAAGATAATATTGACATGAGGTGTATGAATAAACCAAGAGAATTATATCAACATAATGTATATAATAATTGTAGGTTATCTTATTTTATTTACATAAGATTTTAAGTTATACCTTGGGATCATTGGATTTAACCTCATATATGCATAATACGTATTCTATTTAATAGGAATCAAAGAATATGTAGTTCGAGATATGTAGTTTATGGTTAGGTGAGGGGACTGGTTCATATAGCTAACAACATGATAGGGATATCGGATATACAGTTTTGATTCATTCAAATAGGAATAAAAAGGTTTTTCCTATGATGTGTCTCATTTATTCTAAAAAAATAAACTAAATGTCTAATCCCATGTGATTTATGAGCATTGTTGGAAATAGGAGACAGAGTATTATTCATATTATATTAGAGAACATAAGAGGATATTGAGTGGGACTTATGCATTGGTCATTCCTGAGTTGGATTCTATTATTAGGAAAGGGGATAAAATAATATATTGACTGGGTAATATTCATGAGATTCTCTTTTCACACCTGACTAGGATGCTAAGTCATGGGAAAGTGTAATTTGGGGATTTCACCTAGGAGGAGGACCATGTTGGATTCTTATTCCATAAACATGGAAAACAAATAAGATATGGATTGAGTCTAATCTTGATTTCTACTTTTTATACATAACCAAGTATGAGATTCAAGTAAAGGAATGATATGGGGATTTCCCCTAAGAGGTGTCTTATGTGGAATTCATGTGTCATAAAACCAATGACAATAAGAGACTAAATGTGATGTATTCTTGGGATTCCCTTTTAATACATGACCTTTTTCCATAGTCATGTGAAGGTATTATTTAGTGATTATTCCTTAGATGAGGCCCATGTGGGATGTCTGAATCATTGAGTTATGACACAAAGAGAGGTATATCAAATCAAGGTAATTGGAAAACCATGAAGAGTATCTTAACTCTTGGTAATTATAAAACCATGAGGATTGTTAAAAAATGGATTCTCTTGGATCATGGACATGGTCGAATGTATTGACAATTAAGATTTATCAAGCCCTAATTTAAAATTTCATCATGTGGCTTTCATTTTTAGGGTGTCTAATTATGGGCTATGATCAAGGCTAGTTGAAGAAAAGGTTTATCCTTCATGAAGTAGACTAATGGGGATCTTCCATATAGGTCTTTGTTTAGGATCTCCAAAATAATAAAGTCTCAGTGATGGACTCTTTTTTATGGCTCTTTATGACACCCTTTCTATAATGCATCCATGTGATGTCTCCATGTCCTGACCTATGTGTGATGGAATCCATAGGATATCATGTACATAATGGATCCATGTGATATCTTCTGTGTGATTTCATTTATTTGATACCTCTGTGTGATCACCGCCGATTTATACATCTATGTGATGGCCTCCATGTGATGGATATTCATGATGGCCAATATATGATTTATTCATATGATTCCTCCGCATGATACCTCTGTATGATGCCTCAATATTACGGATTATGTATGATGACTTATATGGAATATGTTCTCATAATGGACTTTCATAGAGTTTCACTTCTTTTGATCTTCCAAAACAGTCCCTTACAAATCTTCTTTGTGGAAGGGTTTTCTGATAGTATTTAACTCAGTGATTTTTAATTACCTAAATATTACACCAAGAGTTGATTGAATTATTCATCAGTACACCCTACTCGGATGTAGGTAAGGGGTATTAATCAACATTGGTGGGTAACAACTTCCCAAAATAGGTGGATGTATAAGAAATCTATTAATGAACTGTATAATATGGTTGCATCATAAGGCAACCTGAGATCTTTACCGATGAGACACGAATGAGGATCATTTCTTATGGATTTGGGAGAGGTCTGCATAAGATGAGGGTATCACATAATCGCGTGAGACATCCAAAAGATATGAGGGTATATCTAGACCATGTTGAAATTCCATGTCAAATGAGCATACCTCATGGCCATGTGAAATGTTCATGTAATATGAGTGTATCAAGGGGCCCCATGAGAAATCCGCATAAGATGACGGTGTCTCATAGCCATATGGCATGCATACATAAAATGAGGAATCTTATGTCCATATGACACATCCACCTCGAATATGAGAAAAATCACCATTTCTTATGATTATGTCATCATTAAAAATTCACTCATTGAATGGTATTGATATCTGATGACCATGTTAATATTACATGGTCTGTGAGAACATCATGTGGAAATTATCCATCACCAAATTTTCTTCATGATGAAATTCATTCTGACATAAAATAGTCATAATATTTGATCTATAAGACCATTTTAGCGCTAAAAATATTAAAATTGAATCCAATGGTGTGGATTATACCATACCCATATAGAATATTGTTTCATATTGCGAAAAATTTCCTGGAGGACCCAAAAATGGGGATTCTATTCTTTAACATTAATTCTGTATGTAATGCATGAAATTCAAGGACTTATCCTAAAGGGAGTTTATAACCACCACATCATTATACATGAAAAACATTTCAGGGAATCTCAATCCGTTAATTTCTAAGAATCCTTGTAACACATTGATATTCCATTTTATTCCTCTTCAGGTCTAGAAATATGTTTATACTAAAACATGGATTTTAGTTTTTGAGTGAGGATTGAATCATGAGTTCTGTAGAAAATTAATGGAATTAATTCTTCAATTTCAAAAAAATGTCACCCTTAGAATTAATTTTTAATATAAATAATCTCATTCTAAGAAAATTTTTCTCATATTTCCATATTCTTAAATATCTAGGGTGATTCTGTAGATGACCCACTATGGGAGGATTCTTTCCAAAATATGGATAAAAACTCAAGGATTTTCTACGCCATGGGTATGATATTGATATAAGGTGTTTGAATCACCAAGAGGAATAATAAACTCATGGATTTTAAATTTCCCATAGGAGGATATTAGATTAAAATTTTTGAATGTCGCCCATTAGAGTATTCGACTTAAAGAATTTGGATTCCAAGAGGAGTATATAAACTCAAAGAACTATTATATTGAACTGGTAAATGTACTAATTTTAGAAAAATATGGTAAATTGAATAAAAGTGGATTATTTTTAATTTGATATTATAGATCTTGACATCACTATGTAACTTCTGAGAAAATAATCATTCCACATATAGTTTATATAGAGTCCTCTATGAAAATTAATCTCTTACGTAGAAGGGGAACCTTTTTCTACATACTTTCAATAAGGAATAATTTATAATGAAGGATCCTATATAGATCTGACATGTGTGTAGGAAAGGGGAAATTATCATTTTATAATTGAATCATAGATAGGGATCCTTGTGTGAGTGGGTTTGTTTAATGAATTTGGTTCTCTTTCCAAAATTGTAGTTCATGCAGGGTACATTGCACTATTTATTTTTAGGACCTATAGGATAAAATATATGTCTTTAACTTCTAGTTCATAAGACAATGTCTTTATCCACTTTGAAGATAAGGGTGCTATAAATATTTCCTAGGTATTTGGAACTAGTGAGTGTAGTTCATTTTATTCTAAATAAAATAGATGGTCCCCTAAATATTGATACATTTCATGGTTTTTTCTTCCCAATCTTTTTCATGTCATTTATGGTGAGTTTGAGCAGTTAAGAACTAGTCTTTATCTCATGAATCCATTTTTAGGTTTTTTAATTAACATGTTTTATGAATTTTACTTTTGTTACAAATTAAAAAATATTATTTCTTAGTGATGCAAGGTGCATGCCTATTGATCATAGAATCCACTTTTTCCCAGGTATCCCTTTGTTTGTTTTCAAACTTTTAAGTTCTAGAACACTTTCCATTAGAAATATACAGTCCTAAAATTTGGAACAATATATTATATGTTGAAAGTTAGATAGTTCTTCCCATAAGGTGAGGCAGTCAACCATGAAACGTGGGTTAAAAAAACACAATATGAAAGGGTATCCCAATATAATGAAGGTATATAACCTCTAAAAAATTCAAATAGTTTAATCTGGAGGTGTTGAGAATTAATGTTACTAACATTCAGGGATAGAAAAATTTGATAACATATTGTTTCAATTTAATTTGATATATCTTTGATATAATATTACAATAGTTTGAGGTCATATAGATTTGAATAAATGTGTGGGATAGTATATCTAGTAGGAATAGAGAAAAAAATGATGTAAATGAAGGGAACATTTAAAATTTGTATTATATAATAAAATGATGCTTTCAATTTATGGTCATGAAGAACAGAACATTCTGTTATGTGATTTAAGGTTCTGTGGTGAGGACCAAAAGGTTAGTGGTTGTTGGGATTTTGAATCTTCTTAAAGTCATAGGAATTTCACTTACCTAAAGTTCATACTTTGGTATTTCATCTCATCCTTCTCATAGTAGAAGCAGCAATATCCCAAACACAAGAAACCCATATCTAATAGTTATATTATATTATTAGAATAACGTAGAATAATTTATTAAGTATCAAACTATTTATTATAATTGTAATAATAGATGAATAGAAATAATAAAATTCAAAAAAAGATACATCATGATAATGTTGAGAGAACATGAATATCACTTTCATCATATTCCTAGAAATTACAAATAGTCATCCTCTGGGTTTTCTGAAGAAAGGAAAAAAATGTATGAGCTTAGATTTTCAATAAGTAGTAACATAAAGTGGAATCTTATATAAAAAACCTATAATATGTAATATATAAATAATAAATGAACAACATGAATCAATAATTGACTAAAACTAAAGTCATATTATATCCATTACAATAATTGGAAACATTAACAGAAATAATCATTGATCTCATATTGATATAATTCATAATGCCAGACATCAAAATGTATTTTCAATGCCTTGTGCCAATGCACTATCATATAATTAGAAGATGCATACATCAAAATAAAATATTTTTTGTCTCATGATATATGTCAATTAATAGAGGTTATATATAATATAGAATACCATTTTTTATATGATTAAGTCCAATGAATTCACCACAATAGTCACCAAACAAATTCACATCATTCCATATGGAAACTATTATAGAATAAAAAATGTATATCTATATAATGAATAATATGGAAATCATGTAATTCCTCATTCTAAAGAATAATGTGTAAGTCTAGGATAATATCCCTTAGTCATCTTTTAATCTATGGGGTATCATTAAAGTAAAATGAAATATGTTAGTAAAATAAATAAAGGATAGAGGGTACTTCCAATGTGTGGATTCACCAATAGAAGGTGTTAATTGGGATAAATATTTTTTATTTGTAGGAGTCCACTTTAATGGTAGGAAAAAACATTTATCATGGTTATTTAAGAGAATATTAATATTATAATGAAAATCTCGTATGAGTGTCTCCTCTGGTATGCAGTTTTAGGATCACTCAACATTCCACAGGTTGATGATTGGGTAAATAATCAACCAACCCTTTCGGGGATTTTACCACTAGGTGTATTTTTAATAGCTGTATCCAATTTCCATTATCCAGAAAGGGATTTATTTTCAATGACATTACACACACTTTTACTTCCCCAAAACTGTGGATGGTTTATCCGCCATGGGAAAGGAAATTCTAAAAAAATTAAAATGAGAGATGATTAAGAATATAAAATTTTAAATCATTTCAATATCATGATAAATAATAATAATAATGTATTCAATGGAAATATATTCACCACACAAAATAAAATGTGTTTTGAATATAACATGGGTCCTAATAAATGAACAATGCAAGGGAAAATACCCAATTATGGACTAGGTAGCAGTTCAATCATAATCTGTTGAAATATATGAATTAAATATGATCTTTAAATTCCATTAATAAAGGAATTTCAGTATATAATATCACAAATATTACTATATACACCACATAAATTAAATTGGATGCATAATACAAAACATGTCACAAAGAGATGAATTTGGGATGGACAACCATTACCTCTTGTCCTGACTTTTATGAAAAAAATTTAAGCTCCAATATAATAAACATAGTTATCTAAAAAAATTTATTCATAACCTAATTTATATACATTTTTTTCACACTCTTCATAAATATCCATTATCTATATGATTTCATTTAATTTTTCACATTACTGTTTCTAGTTTTTGATCATTTTTACTAGTTTCATAATAGTGGTGTTTGTATTCATTCTTATTACAAAGTACATTATTACTATGTCAATTAATTTAATATTAGGTATTAGTTATTAGTTATAATAATTAATGATAGTTTAAATTTATTTAATGAATGTTTTATAACTTATCATGTAATATAGAATTGAATAATAAGCACATTTTTATGATTTTGGACAAATGGAGGGTGTTTCCTTAACTAAAAATTTCAATATTATTATAATATCTCCATAAATTAAAAAACATAATATAAAAATTTATAACAAATTATACTATTAATGTTTTTCCATATTCATATAGTATATTAAAACATAATATTGTTGAAGTAGGTAGTTAAACTGACCCAAACATGAACATACCATGATTTAATAAATGATTATGAGGTGGGTTTTTTGTAATATCATTATTACTGAAGTATAATGATATCATTTAAGGTTTATTAATGTGATATAATATAATTTTTAAGTAAATATAACAATAAGTAATGGATATTAAAATAATAAATGATTTTAATACAATAATATCTTCATAACATGCTAATATTAAACAATTAAATAAACGATGATCATTTTTTATCAAATCATTGTTAGGTTATCTAATTTTCCATACTAAAACCCTAATGATATCATAAAAATCATTTTTAACCATTAAATACATCCATATATCTAAACATTTAGTGTGGTTAAGTAAAATTAAATATATTACACTGTGGAGACGGTAGTCCGCACAACACACGAACCATGGTTTTGTTTTTCTTAATGGATGTGGTTATGAAAATAATGACAGTAAGTTTAATTTTGAAATATTAAAGTGTATAAATGATAATAATATTATTATAATACTGTTTCTATAATAAATTTTAAAGAATAAAATGAATAAGAAAAATAAGTATTGGATAATACTCACGTCTGAGACTTGATCTTTTCTACGATGTATCCCTGAATTTGAAGGGAATAGATTAATAATTAAAGACATGGATATTATGCCCATAAGACAGTGTTATATGGAGATTCAAATTTATTTTTTAAAAATATAAATTTTAATTATTGGTGATACTATAATTATTGAATATGTTACCATTTTTAAGTTATGGGAAGGGTCATTATGGGAGTAACCCTTACATTTTCAATAATGTAATGTTACTATTAATGTGTAAATGGCCATAAAAGGAACAAATTATTATGGTAAATGTGTATTTTTTTATCCAAATCTCAAATATTCAATTAAATGTAATTTTTTTAAAAAAAATTAGTAATTTTACACTAGGTTGAACTCAATTTTTCTCTTTTTTACTTTTACCATGATATTTAATTTCTAACCTTGTTAATTAATATTTTTTTTAATGATTTTGAATAAAAAATTTACCCAATTTAAAAAATTTAATTTAAAATAAAAATATAATTTTATAAAATAAAAGTTATAATTTACGTTAAAGTACATCTTAAGATAAATTCACTTAATATCATAAAAATAGTTTTTCAAGAAATAATGTTCTTATTGTTTAAAATTATACGTGGGAATAAATTATCTTGGAAAAAAAATTTAATGAAAAATAATTGATTTACTATGAATCAAATAGAAGCTATAAGTATTTAATGGAATTAAAAAATTGAATATCCCTTTAAAATACTTGATTTAAATAAAATCCAGGAAGTAGCTTTTTTATTCAAGTAATATTTCAATTAGTTCTAAAGCATTGGGCATATTCTTTAAAAATTAAAATAATATTATTAAATTAATATTTATATTCATTACATTCATATTTTATTACTCAAAATATTTTCTCAATTTCTAGTTCATTCTTATATAATAGTGAATTCATAGAAATTAGAAATCTCATAAAAACTGTATTTTTCATCTAAAACCAACAATTTTAGAAAAAGAACAAGAACTCATACTAATATAATTTCTCTATGATGAATTTAAAAATGAATTTATTTTGGTAAAATTTCAAATTATTAAATTAATATATTATATAAATTCATGAATAAAATCTCTTTAAAGGGATAGTTACATGATAGTTTAGAATATGGAGTTTACATTCTATAATAAAGTCTAAGATGTTACATTATATTCCCTCTATTAAATAATTTTGACCATGAAATTGGAGTATTTATTAGCTATTGAAAAAATTTGGATACTTAGTCCATATATCTTCTCCATTCACTTATGTTTCCACTTCTATTTTGTGATTTTTCAAAATAACCTTCACCAATTGAGCTTCCAAATTTTTTTAATACATACTCACTGGTGTAAAGAATCTATAGAGTCTCCCAATTATAATACAATTCAACCTCCAACACTATTTAATAATTTTTGAGAAAATGGTTTGGATCCAACATGTATTTCATCAGTATTGTAACATGGATTACATTGTGTACTTTTCCAGTATAGGTGTCATAGCCGACCATTAAGCTACATCCCTGATTCTTTATAGTATTTCACAAGGTCCATTGTACCTAGTTCATAACTTCCTCTCTTTAAATAAACCTTAAAACACCCTTCCACGGTGTTACCAATGAGAATACAAGACCCCCAACTTGAAATTACAATGTTTTCCTTGGATTATTAATATATCTATTTTCTCTTCTTTGGGAATATTTAATTTGATACTAAATATCCCATAATGTAATAGTTATATCCTCTATAAGCCTTGTGCCAACTAACTTTCCTTCTCCAACTTGTTCCCAATACATTCTCATAAGATACCTATTTCTATACAATTCATTATATAGTTCCATCTAGAAACTTGAATATAATCTATTATTATATGAAAATTCCACCAAAGATAGATACTAATTCCTCATACCTTGGAAGTTAGGTAATATTATATTATTATGTATTCCAAAGTCTATATGTTCCTTTCATATAACCCTTAAATCTAGAGAAAATAAGAAGTTCTTAAATATATCTCATTGTTTATATCCCTTTAAAAACACTTATAGATTTTTTATGTTGACCAAGGGTTGTGATCCAATATAAGTAATAGAGGTTCCACGTAAATCTATGTGATGTCATTTATATAGATCCAGGAAAGGTGCTCAAGGGGTAGATTGTTTCTTCCCACTATGAAATCATAAAACATAGTAAGATGATAAATGATAAACCATATATAATTATTCTTCCTTAGATTTAGTGGGAGTCCATTAAAAAGTATATTTTAACATTATCCCACTTCTATATGGTTATAGGATGAGGTTTCATGACACCCTTAAGTTGTTGTCTTTCAACATTTACATATTAGCATACTAAGAATATGGGAAAATAATAGATAATTTCCCACATCATACCATACCACTAGAAATGTTATCCTAAATAAGTAAATATATTTTTACTACCATGGTTTATATATAAATTCAATTTATGTCCTTCATCTAGTATTTCCCTTTTCAGATCTAGTACAGATGGAACTAATAATCTCTTCCCAAACATCAACACTTTATAAGTATAGAAGAAGTATATTAATTTACAATAATTCAATGCTTTAATATTCCTTTTAAAGTTATCATCATCTTAATGGGACTTGTGTATCCTTTCTAGTAATTATTTTTTTAAACATCCTGTAAAAGGAGTGATGGATCCCCTTACCAAATAAATCACCATATCTACTCGTATTGAAATAATTTTGAGAGAATATGTACTTAAAACTATTTTAGTATTTATATATATATCATATTTCAACATTAATATAGTGTATCCATATTTTAAAAGAAAATATTATGATTTCCAAATCATGTTCATTATTTGGATGGTTCTTTTCACCAATTTTAAACTACATTGATTCATAGGTAGTCAGTCTATAATTCACTATATAGACACAACCAATTCCTTTATTCAATTCATCATAATAAATTAAAAATATTTCTTTAGATAATGGTAAAGTTAATATAATTTAATTATTCATTTTCTTAATTATCTCCTTATAAATTTACACACATTCCCATAACCATGATAATTTAACACATTCATATATTAACTTGGTCTATAGGTTGGCCAATAGGGAAATGTTTTGAACAAAATATAGATTGTAACCTACTAAACCCTATAAAAGTTGGATCTAAATTAACTTCATTAATGTAGTATATTATTTAAATAACCTTTTCCTTGAATGTTCAACATATATTCTATATTTATAGACAATATGGACATAAAAAGAAACCTCATTTAGTCAAAATTCAGATGTATTATAGTTCCCATATAATTCAGTTTTATGAGGGTATCTAAAATCATTTTGAAGATGAATATCATATTATTTATGGAACAATGATTATATCAATATATAATCAATTAATAGCACCGAAATTTAATCATTATACTCCTTGAATACTCTATTTATCAGATCCATAAAGACATAAGGTTCATTTGTCAATACAAAAGGCATTACCATAAACTCAAAATGTACATACCTTCTTTTAAATATTTTCTTTGGTATATAATCCTTATTTACCATCATTATATAATAATAAGAGTGAATATAAATCTTTTAAATTTATTAGTAATCCTAATGTTGATAAAATATTTCCTTAATGCATTGAAAGAATAGTTTTATTTATAGTAATGTTATTGTTCTACCTGTAATCGATGCCCAATATCATATACCCATACTCATTTTTCATGAATCTAACAAGGGTTCCTCGTACTAAAACACTAGGGAATATAAATCCATTATTATCCAAATCCTAAAAAATGTATTAAACATCACAAACTCCATTGGTTCCATTATTTAACAATTTTTAGATATAGTACATGCATCAAGATTGATTTCATTGGAGAACTCAACTTTACACTCTAGTGGATGGAAAAGTAATTATAATGGAAAAATATTAATAAATTTTTTACCACAATCACATAATAAATTCTTAGGATACCTTCCAAATTAATATATCACACTTTATCATCCTCACCATTATAAATCATAAAATTCTTATCATAGAAATAAATTTTTTTCATTATACATTGAAATAAAATCCATAATAATGATTATATAAAATTCATCCATATGTATGACAACCAAATTTGAAAATAGGGTATTCTTGTGCATCATAATTGGAACTGGCTATCAAATTTATATTTTCCTAAGAATCCTATATTTTTTTCTAATGGATAACTCCATTAATATAGTTCAACGAAAGTATCTAATTTTCTTTTCAAGAATAGATTATATAAAATAATATGATGGTCCGGAATAAAACAAAACATCAGTTAACTTTGAGGAAATGATCAAAATAAATGACATTATCTCATTATAAACTTCAACTTCAGATATAGTAATTGAAAAATATTGGACTTTATTCCCTGACCTTTTTGGAGGTAAATTTACTTAATATTTGTGTAATTACTTTTCATAATGTCCCACTCCCCTTATACTTAAATCATAGAATATAAATAGATTCTAACATTCCCTTATAGTGGTGATATTGAAGGCCCTTTTCTATTGTAAGAAGTTTTGGTTACCTTCCTCTAAGATATAGGGTTTCTCTTAAAATAGTCATAAAATTAGGTAAATCTCATCCTTATTTCCTTTCACATAGATTCATTATTATTCCCATTGTTCTCCGGTATCCTTTTATTCTATGATTTCCCTTCAATACATACATCCTAGAGAACTCATGTTCTTTCTTAATGGTTCTTGAGACTATATGCTCATATAAAGGAAATGTTTAAGATACCAAAACCTATTAAAGGATTCATTTTAAACCATAAAATAAATAGTCAATATTTCTTTATAGTTTATTTTTATAGTATGCAGGGTCCCTAGATAACCTTAAAAAATTAGCATCATATTGGAAAATATTTTCCATCTGATTTTTTCTTGAGATTTACAAACTTCTATTAAATTTATACTCATTTCTCGTGAGGAAAGTATTTTTCATAGAATATCCCCTAGAAATATCACCATTACATTCACTTTATTTAATATTCCTATTTATTGTTTTGAATTAGAGGCCACATTTGGCCTTCATCTCCAAAAAAATGATAGATCTCCATGATAACTTTTTCTATTTCACTACTTCCCAAGCTAAGAATGATCTTCTCTAAGGACTTGACCCATTTTTTAGAAACCAAAGGATTGGTAGTTCCACTGAATAATGGATTTTTTAGTTTCATGAATTGATCTAGTATAGTTACACTATAATTTTGATTAGGAGGAAGCTCTATATATATGAGAATAGTTTTAATAAGTTAGGTTAATTACCCCAATAAGGTTATGAACTAATTACCCTCAACTTTATCATTTTTAACTTTTTTATTGGGTATATCCGTACATTGGCTACAAGTGTTAATATATTTCTTATTCCTCCTATTATTCTCCATAATTATATAATTTCATACACAAAATTAGATCATGACATTGCATTTAAAAAATGAAATTCCAACTATGTTTTCAATAATATTCCAATTAAATATTAAGGGTATTCATCGAACTTTTTTTTATATAACTTGGTTCCTCTAAATCTAATCTCCATGGTTTATAATAAACATTATTTTATGCCAACTATAAAATTATGGACTCTAGAATACCGAATCTAGTAGTTAAATTTCATTTTTGGTATATAGTATAATATTTCCTGAATAATCGAAAATTTGTGTAGCCTTATAAGACCAAATACATACACATAATAAATTTCAAAACAAAATATAGATCATGGAAATATTGTGATAACATGAATATACTTCCAATATATAACTAAATATTAAACATATTCATGCTCTAGTATTACTAGGTAAAGGAAAAAATTAGTTATATATTATATACTTAGTAAGGATTATCATACAATAGAATCTTAAATAACAAAATCATTTCATAAGTGATATAGAAAGAATCGATGAGCAACATGAATCCATAATCATCAAAAATTGATGGAATTATATAACTATGAAAATTAATGAAAAAATGTAAAACAATAATGACTTATCTCAAATTGATGGAATGCATAATTATTTATATCAAAACACATTTTCAAGCCTTTTTGCAAGAATCATTCCTATCATGGAAGAGTTGTGCACCAAAATCCAACTTGTTTTGTTACATGATACTTTTAAATGTATCGAGGGGTAATAGAATTTTGGTCCCAACACTTCACTTGATTAAGTCTATTGCATTCACCATAAGAGTCATAAATACCATTCATAACATTTTTTCATGAGCTTATTACTAAATAAAACATGGTTATTAATATAATGGGAAATACTGAAATTAAATACTTCACCATTCAATATAATAATTTGGTTGTCTCATATAACATCCCACAATCAACTTTGAAGTTGTGGGGAATCATCAAAGTGACATGAAGTAACCTTATTTGAGAAATATAGGGGCAATGGTTATTCAAATTTGTTGACTCATCCATATAGTATGTTAATTTTGGATCAATAGTATTCTCCATTAGGAGACCAAAGTAATGGTAGGAAAATTCTTTTATCGTGGTACTTTAAGATCATGTGATTAGTCTAATGCATTTCTCCTAAAAGTGCCTCACCAATTGTGTATTCTTAAACCCACTCAACAAGAATAAGTGTGGTTATTGACTCAATTATTGTGCATCCATTTTGGTTTTATTCCCCCAAGGTATATTATTTCCACTACCAATTCCACTTTCCACTATCCAGACAAGTATTTATTTTCTATGAAATTATACACACCTTTACATCATCGAAACAATAGATGAGTTTTTAACCATAGAAATAGAAAAATCGTGAACAAAATGAATATAATATAGGGATAATAATATAGAATTTTAAATCCATTAAATTTCATGAGTAATAGGTAAACCAATCCAAGTAAATTCTTGCACCACAAAAACAAAAATATCTAGTGAATATAACATGATTCCTAAGGAATGAAAATTGAGATGGAAAACCCCACTTATGGATTGGTTAAAAAATAAATCATAACCTATTGAAATTTATATATTAATATTGATCCTAAAATATCATTAATAAGTTAATATCAAGATATAAAATCTAAAATAGGTAGTATATACAAGAAATAATATAATTTTTCATAATAAAAAATATGTCTAAAAGAGAGGACTTTTAGAGAAAACCCCCTAACCTATTTTCCTGAATTTCACAAATTTACTTTTAAATCCTATATAATAAACATATATATCTTAATAAAATTATTTATAACCTTACTCACATCCATTTTCATTCATTATTCTCATAAATAGTCATTCTCTACATAAATTCTTTTGATTTTATACATCAATGTTTATAGTTTTGATCATTTGTGCTACTTTTATAATAGTGGTTTAGATATTCATTATTATTCCTAATTAAATTGTTAATGGGTCCTAAAAGTTTCTTTTAGGGATGATTTTTAATAATTTATTAAGTTTCCAATTCATTTTATGATTATTTTGGAACTTAAAATTTAATATTTCATCGGTAAAACTTGTTTTGGTGATTTTTGATGAACTGATTATGTTTCATTAATTGATGAATTAGATAATGATATAATATATTAATAAACAAAATCAAATCATTGTTTACTCATATATATAATATTATACCATTAAATAATATTTCAGAGTCATTCATGATATAAATGCATAGTATTTTTCTAGTGGGTTGTTAAACTGACCCAAACATGAACATACCATGGTTTAATGAATGACTATGAGGTGTCTTTGTTGTAATATAATTATAAATGATAAATAATGATATTATGGATTTTTTTATAGTATGATATATTTAAATTTTAAGTAATTATAAGAATTAGTAATGGATATGAAAATCATACATGATTTGGATAAAAGATTGTCTTCTTAGTATGCTTATTAGAAACTATTATATTAATGATGGAAATTTGATGATCATATAATAATAAGTTTCTCTAGTTTTATAAAACCATAATGATATCATGAAATAATATTTTTCCTTTAAACTCATCCTTATATCCAACCATGTAAGGAGATGAATGAAACTGAAACATGTTACATTGTGCAGTTGGTAGTCCACACAACACACAAGCAACAGTTTTTTTCTAAATTGATGAGTTAAATGAATAAATTATGATAATTAAATTAATATAATAACACAATAGTGTATAAAAGCTAAAAATATCATTATATTAGTGTGTATATAATAAATTTTAGACAACATAAGTAAGAATAAATCCAAGTAGTTGATAATACATACATTGAGGACTTGAATTTTCTTTGGATGTATCCTTATATTAAAATGGAATATGACATCTATGAGTGAAATGTTGATTATTTTCATGGGATTGGGTTTTATAATGATTAAATGGAATATTTTCAAGTATAAATTTTAATGATATTTTAGTATTGAAGTGGTGAAGATATTACCCATTAATAACTAAATAGAGGGTAGATTTCGGAGTAACCCTTTCATTTTTAAAACAATAAGTATAATTTTAAAGTTTCAAAGTCCATATAATTGAAAAAAGTGTAAGGTGAACATTTATTGGTCAATAAAAATCTCATACATTCAAATAAATTCATTTTTATAAATTTCATAGGGTTTTTACACAAGGAGAAATTCACTTTACCCTATTTACTTTTTCCATGATAATTAATTTTTAACCTTAGTAATTAATTTTAATGAAAAATATTAATATTGAAATATTTTAACTAATTTGATACATGAAATTTCAAATTATAATTTTATCAATTAAAATTCTTAATGGTGTGAAAATTTTATTTAAAATAACATTACTAATCCATAAAAATAGTTCTTACAGAAACAATATTTTTATGGTTTAAATTTATATATATATCTAAATATAATATTGGACACTAATTTTGAAGACATAAATTTGTCAATTATAAAGTATAAGTTATTATTATTTCAAGTAAATATGGAACCAAATATTTCTTAAGAATAGTTGATTTAAAGAAAAACACTAAAATTATTCTTTCATTAAAGTAACATTTTAATTAGTCCTTAAAAACACTAAGGAATGGTATTTAGAAGTTCATGGGATGATTTAAAATTCGTAATTTTATTACATAAATTAATTTTTTTACTTAAATGTTTCTCTAAATTACTATTCCATTGTAATATGATGATAAATTCATACAAATTACAATTTTCATGATAGCCATATTTTTCAACTAAAAACTGACCTTTTAAGAAAAATATCAAAATTTATACTAAGATAATTATGATATGATAAATTAAAAGAAGATTTAGTTTGGTAAATTTCAAATTATTAAATTAATATATTAAATAGATTAATAAGTAAATCCTATTCAAATGTGGAGTTACATGATAGTTTTGGATATGGTGTTTACTTACAATAGTACAGTCTTAGATGTTATAGTAGTACCATGATCATTTATCATATCATCCAACTTATTAGAATTTGGAAAACATCCAATGGTTTTGTATATTTGTATATATTTATGTAATGGTGTTTTGAATAGTGTTCGAGTTGGGATGTTTGAGTCGGTGTAAGTATAGGATGAATACTGAAGTCAACGAGTAGATGATTATAAATTTTAGAAGGTGGTGAAACCTATTTGATCATAAATGTACATTTGTAAAAGAGATGTGGGACTAGATACTAATATATGATTTTACTGAACTATAAAACTTGTCACATTAGATCCTTGTCTATAGTGTTTTTAATTCTCATAATTCTAATAATATTATGTGTTTGTAGTGTTATCCTTTAGATATAGGATGAATGTATAAACTGCATAAAACTTGTGTGTTTATTTAATTTTTTTCTCTTCCTTTTACCTTGATTTGGAGTGTGTCAGTCGTACCCCTTTGAAGTGGTAATTTGGATGCACTAATTCTTCCTCACTCAGATATTTGAAGACATAATGGATGAACCTATGGTTGGTTTTTCTATAGGATTTAAATAATAGTGTATATAAATTTCTCATGAACTCAAGGTTAAACTATCCACTGCTTATATTAATATTCCAAGCACCCTTTTCTTGATAAGTGGTATCAAAGGGTACTTATTTCGGAACATACAAAACCTTAGATACCCTTATCCCTTTATTTAGAATCAGACTAATTTTATTTTTTTATACTATCATCAGAAGATATGTAAATGTTTGTAACAAAGGTCTAGATCCATACATTTAATGAAACAAACTTTGGTATCTAGAAAACGTAAACAAAGGACAATTTAATCAAAGAGGATCTCAAAAATCCATTAGGTGAGAAAACTAACAAGATAGAGAACGAATAATGGGAAAATATGTATATAAAATCATTAGTCTGGGGGAGGATGTAATAGGTGTGCAACATGCCCTTTAATATCCTAGAGAAGAATACCATGGGTTCATTTATGGAATCCTGGGTAGTGATGCAAAAATAAATAATAGACTAAAACAAAAATTTTTTAATGAGGTATTTTTTAGCCTGAGGTTATTAGAAGTAACGTTAGTGGTAGATCATGTGAATGAATTCAATATAATCAAGAGTTCTTTCAAGTCTGTGAAAGTGACATTCATGTATGATATTTAGGCTTTCATACTAATTTCATCTCTACCAGAATATTGGGATATAATTATTACAGTGGTAAGTAATTCCTTTATAAAGACTGATCTAGTGTTTTTTGATCATTTTAAATTTATCCTTTATGAGGATATTAGTAGATAAAATTTCCAATTAGCTTCTGGTAGTGTTTTGTATACAAATGGAATGGTACACATACATCATTGGAAGAATATTCAATAACAAGAATAAAAAATATATGGATAAGATTAGTGAAAAGTTGACCAGTCTAAGAATTACCTACTAGTAATTTGGTAAGTTTGGAAACCTATATAATAATTATAGATGACATAAGGAAGGAATTGGAAAAATAGATATCAAAATTTCAAATTCAATTAACAAATTAGAATTTGGTAACAATCTAGTACTCATTGTTCAAAGTTTGTTGAATCCATGGGTGGTAGAATCTAGTGAATCCTTTCAATCAATGAATGATTCTGGATTCATAAAAAAAATTTATATAGAATATTTGGTAAATTTTGTATGGAATATGTTGAATATTTATAAGTGATAAAAAAATGGAGATGTAAAAGTATTTATGTAGAATGTAAGTATTATTTGGATGAAGGTATTGAAACACATATTAGGCCTCCAAGGGAATCCCAATTTCATGGGGCAGTTAGATGGTGAAGTATTTGGTACAACATTTAATAATTAATTAAATAAATTTCTCGTGAATCCATGGTTTTGGAATGAGAAGTTAATAGTATGACCCTTTATCTAACTAGAAGTTCATATGGGATTTAAATGGATGAAATTTTATCATATAAAAAATATAGAGGTAAGTTATTATAGAGTCAGCCATATCCATGAGAAGAACATGCCGTTTATCATAGGGAAGTTTATTATGAAGCTCAATCATACAATTATCAAAAAATTGACAACAATTTTATTAGAATGAAAAAGTGGGATTCATTCAACTTTAATGGTCAAGTTCCAATATACTAGAATTTGGAACTTTTTTAGATGATTGTTTAGAGATGATCCTTAATTAAATATCACATAGGATCATGAAACATCATTATGATTTAATAATGATTCAATGAGGATGGTATGGATTTATTTTATTAAAAATAAATATAATGTGTTTGATGCCTTTATATAGTGTAAATACACACATGAATTAGAAAGTGGACATAAATTAAAGTGCTAATGATCTAATAGTAATAGTTAAATATATGGATTAAATTTCTAGAACTTCTATTGGAAGAATGGTATCACAATTGAGATAATATAAAATGAAACTCTACAATAGAATTTAGTAGTTGAGAAAGTAAATAGGATCTTGATAGTAAAGGAATGATGTTAGAATGTGCATTTGAGGATTCTTTATGCCATTAGGGTAGAAGAAATCAATATATCAGAATACGATATCAATAGATGTACAGCCTCTATAGTGGAAAAAATTATACTGAAAAAGCTATGGACTGGTAAAATACTTGAAATTCCACACCTCAAATTCTTCATTTTCATTTTTTGTATTCCACTAATGATGGGTATGATATAGATAATATGGAGAAAAAGTCCATAGAATGTTTCATTTTTTTATATGGAAATGAATAACTTGGATACTAACTACGTAATGATTATCAATAGAATACCATAAAAGGTAAATATTTTGTCTTTAATGAGAATATCATATGTGAATAAAGGAACTTGTACAGATAATAAGGTGAGAAAAGAGGTAAAATATATATGTTCATGTTTTTTTGGTGAAAGAACTAGAAATTCACAAATAATGTTGATAACAGACATAAAAAAAGTATTAAAATTTTGAACAATGGATGATGTTCAATAACTCATGAGAAAATTTTAAGTACAAATAAAATATCATGTAATAGATAAATAAAAAACAATAGTATTAGAAGTTCATCCCACATATATTTAAAGGACAAAATTTGGATAAATGAATCTAAAAATACCAACTAGTTCAATATGACCAATACAACTATATAGGTTTAACATGAACTTATAACATCAATCAAATCTGGAGAACCCATATTTATCCAAGAGGAACTACTCATAGTTACTCTAAGTAGTGTGAGTTAATCATCATGAAAGAAATTAATTCATTAATGTTAAATGTAACATGAAAAATAACTAAACTACTAAAAGGAAAAAATAACAAGATAACAAATGGTTTAGTAATTTGGAAGAAAAATATGAGATTTGTATAATATTCATGTCATGGTAGGTGGTAAAGGATTCTAAAAAATAAGTAATTGATTTATTAGTATTTTTTTCATCGATAGATAAGAATATAAAATTCCATAAATTTTTATGTATTATTTAATATGATGGTTTAAGTTTGAAGAAGATATATGGGAATACTACATTTATTCATGGTGATTTGGAGGAGGATAACTACATGATACATCCCAAGGGGTTTGTAGACCACCAAAATGAGGTCCTTGCTTTCAAATTAAATTGAAATCACTTTGTTAAGAATCAATACCCATGATAATATAGATAAATGTTTAATGATTTCAGGATAGAATAATGTTTTATAATAATAAACTTCAATAATTACCATTATTTGATGTTTTCTAATGATTGGTCTTACATTTTACTCTTACTCTATGTGTATGACATATTGATGGCCAGTTTGAAGATTCAATCATCCAAAAGATTTGAAATAATGGATCTTATCTATTCTAAGAAAATTTTAGGTATAAGGATTGAGAGGGATATGGAATCTGGAAATCTGGTGTCATCCTAGAAGGAGTACATTCATAATTTCATCAACAAATTCTAAATGAATGGATTTAAATTACACAGAACACCCCTTTCCAAAAAATTTAAGTTATCCTGGACATAATGTGCTTCAATGGAAGATGTGGTTAGGTATATGTAGAAATTATTTTGTGTTTTAGATTTCATAATATTGATGCGTTTGATGATATATATACAATAAGATATGTTATTTGTAATTGGAGTGTTGATGTGGCTAATGTATAACCTTTGGAAGGAGAATTTTGAATTTGTAAATTGGATCATCAGATACTTGAAGGGATTGGTAGATACAAAATTATTTCTTGGGGAATATGACCTTCTATATTTGTTTTATATAGATTTTGTTGGAAAATCGGAAACTTAAAAAATAAAATGTGTTTTAATTTACATTTTTTGTAATGGTGATTAGTCATATGTCATGAATAAAACTAGTGGTGACTAATTTTTTAATAGAATAAAATTATGTAGCATCAAAATAGGATGAAAAGATTTTTTTATGAATAAATTTCATACTTATGGAGATGGTTAAATAATCAGAAGGCATAGTGTTATTCAATGATAGTTAGAGTTAAGTACCTCTTTCCGTGAATTCAATATTTCATGACAGAATGGAACACATTTATCAGAAATTCAATTTCCTCTAAAACCTACTAGAGGATTAGGTGTTAGAGATATTGAATATCATGAGAAAGTAAAATAAAACTTATATATTCAAATATATGTTAATCCAAGAGAGCTTGAGGTGGTACTGCTTCTCAATAAGACTTGACTAAACTAGAGGATATTGGAGAACAATACATGTTTTTTAATAAGTAATTTGTTTTCCCAAAGTGTTAGAGGATACTGAATATGATCCTCGAATAAATTTTCAAGTATGAGATTATTAGGATTATAAATATTCTTTATTTCACCAAAAGTTCACTTACTATAAGTTCATACATTGATACTTCATATCAACCTTAACAATAAAATAATAGTAGGAACCTTTATTATACATATCATCCTACTCAAATTTCTATAAATTCCAATGGTTTTCCATACTATTTTATGTTTCTTAAGTGGGGTTTGGAATAATGTACTAACTATAACGGTTGAGTTGATGGAAGCTTTAGTAGAGAACTAATTAGATGGTTGACCATAAATGATGGATGGAAGCTAAACATGTATTACAATAAATGAACCTCTATAAAATCGTGGAGGGACCAAAAGTTTATCTATGACAATACTAAACTATAAAAAGTGTAATATTGGATCCTTTTATACAATGTTTGTAATTATTGTAATATTGATTATTCAAAGAGTTTATAGTGTTCTCCCATGGATGAAAGATAAACTTATGAACCATAAAAAACTTTTCTGTTGATTTACATTCATTATTGATATTTCTTTTGTGTTGGGTTTGAGTGTTTGAGTAGTAAATACATAAAGTGGTAATTAGGGTGAATCAAGAATCCTTAATTATAATACATTATAATTGATAGGTCAATCTATTTTCGTGTTTTTTCACTCTGTTAGATGATTACTGAACATGAATTTCTAGTAAACTCCGGGCTCAACCCTCAGGTGTTTGTATAAGGTGTTCAGGCACTCTCTTTTTAACAAACGTTTCAATGGGAGAATCTAAACTTTAGTATTTGGGGATTTATAAGATAAATATTAAACTCAATGAATTCGGGTCTCCATAGAATACACATACAAATATGTGAAAGGGCATAAGAATTGGATGATCCAATCTTGATTTAATAAATGGGTATAATGCACAAATGTGTTCCATTGAGGGTATTTTAATCCCCAAAAATATTTGGGTTGTTAAAATTTTAAATAAAAACCTAAAAATATATCATTCAATTGGAAATAGAGACTATTGGTATTTTTCTACCATTATTAATGTAAGAAACTAGTATCAAACGCAATCCATAGATAGTGAATGGGGTTAAGGGGGGAATTCATCCAAGACAAAAACATCCCATGGGGGTTACTTTTTGGATCAATAAAACTATATTGTTATCCATAAATTCCTATTGGGTCCATTAAGAATAATAAAAAACCATAATACCAATGTTTTTATGAAAGGTGTAACCATGAGGTTTAATCAACACATTTTCATGGGATTCCATGAAGAGTATCTTTAGTCAAGGAATTTGATTTTTGAGGATTTTAACATTAAATATATGAACTAGTATCATTCAAAACATGGAATTAATGAAGGATTCAAGAACTGTAAATTTTACCACATCGTGTATTGATCACATTCTATGGGAAAAGGGACATAACAATAAATTCATTGTTATAAAATAACTTAAAAGGTTTATAAATTAAAATTAAAGAGATAGTCCTTCCATTAATGGAAATGTACAAATTTAATAGATTAATCCCATTAATGGGGGAAAGAGAAATATGATATAACATTTTTATAAAATTGTATAGTCAAGAGATAATAGCTTTAAAATTACTATTTCTATAGGTTTGTCTCCATAAAAATTGATCCTTTTTCATTTTAGGCTCTAACTTGTGCCTGAACCATGAATAGGAATGGATTAGAGAGTTTGGACTTGACTTTTTCTCAAGTTATCTTCTATGGGTTTTCAACCTGACAAGATTTTGTGTCTAATTTGACTTTCATTTTAAGGTCCTATTATTTGGACCAAAGTGAGCTGGATTTTATGGTTATATATATTTAATTAAAGGCCAGTATAGTCCAAAAATAAGATTAATGAAAAAACAAAACATGAATAAAGGACTTAATGCTCATATAGACTTCCTCATGCAGAAGTGCATAGTGTTTAAAATTCAAGATGCTTGGATTGAGTTTGAGGATAGTTCTAGGATAGGATATCATAGAATCACTATATATCCTGGGATGATAAGAATCAAACAACACATAGTTATTATAAACAGCCTTCCCATATATATCTATCTTAAATATAGAAAATGGGAATTGTTGTATTTTATCATTATATAGGATCGACGCAAGGAGGAATTCCACAGCTTATGCTCATTATAGTAGATCCATGATATTTTAATAACGTGAAATTTCTCCCCATTATAGATTATATATAAACTTATTCCATATTTATACATTGATTTTGATCTCATGTATGGAATGGCTCATATATTGTATACCACACCAAGAAATTAAATTTTAAGTATGGTGGATCATATTTCATACATTTTAATGTCATGTGATAAGGACATCATGTAATATAGTTTAAGGTCATATTTATAGTAACATCGAGGGATAAATGTTAATACTAGACTTCTTTGACCAAATATTACTAGAGTTTAAGGTTGACCATCCTGGACCAAAAGATGGGATAGTCTATTTAGGAAGGGAAAGGGAAAAACCCAACATGAATTAAAGTCCTGTATTATTGTATAGCCTTAACAATGTAGAGGTAAACATAATTTTAAGTTCATTATTCCTAGATATAGAAATGTTTTATAAGTTCATGGTTGGACCTCGGATAATATATATATATATATATATGGGTTTCACTATATATCCAGTTTCAATAGGAATCATATAACTCCCCAAAAATTCTAATTATCTTTAAATAATCCAATTTGTTTGATAGAATTACTTTCAAAAAATTCCCAATATAAATTATTCATAATAAATTATAATAACATTATTAATTAACCAAATTTGGAAATCAATTAAAAATCATTACCTTTAGAATAAAAATCATTAATATCAGTTAATGTTTTAAAAGGGTGTTTTTAATAAAAGTTGTTTTCTTTATGCTTTCCATTAAAAGATAAATTTTATAATTTATTAATTTTAATTATATAAAAAATATCATTTTTTAATTCTTCATATGAAAATAAACACAGTAAAAAAATTAGCATTTTCAAAAAAGTTTTAATTTTAGTCAAAAAATACAGAATTCGAGAAAATTATAATTTCCACGATTCTAACACTATGTAAGAATAACCTATATTTTTAAAAACCTAATTAAGTATAAAATATGAAATTAAATAATAACATTATTTATTTTCCAATATTCATTTTACATAGAAAACCTATGATGAAAATTTTTATAACAAAATTGAAATGTTACTTTAATATAAAAACTATTTTTTGTTATATATTTAAATCTATTATTTTTATGGTGAGGTTTGGGTTTAGATTACCTTATAAGTTTCATACATTTATTTAATTCATAATAAATAAATTTAAGGATTTTAAATTAGTAAAATGCATAATTTTACCATATATATATAATATTAATAATGTTATAACTCAAAATACTTATTTTACGTGTCTAGGTGTTTTAATTTTTTTAAAAAATCATACATATTGTGATTTTATTTTAAAAAAATGTTTTAGAAATTTAAATAATAATGTAAAAATTAGGTAACAAGGTCAATTTTAATTTTTTTTAAAATTATTAACAATGGATAAAACATTATTGTTGTTGTAGAAGTAAAAAAGGGGATAAATTGAGTTTAACCTATTCTAAAAGTCCTAAAACATTTAAAAACCTACCTTTAATTGATTTTTTGAGACTTTTATTGAAACAAAACTTGTCACCCCTATACCTGTTTCCATTTTTAATACATAGGACTATGAAAACAACATTAAATTATTGAATATATAAAGGTACTTCCAAAACTTCCCTTACTTTAATTTATAAAAATATACCATGTCCACCCTTAAGCGATACACATAACCTCAGTATTCATAAATAAAATTATTCAATTTTACTCTCCTTCTATCCGTATCCTACTTAAAATAATCCCATGGTCAATCATAGTTATACTAATCACTTCAAATTCAAGGATGCTTCTAAAGAAAGTTAAAGTCCATGATGTATGTATTATCTCCTTCTTAAGTTATCTTCTTAATCTAACTCATCAAAATATTCTTTCAAAATAATGATATTATAACATTATTATCATTATTACACTTATATTTTATTTAATTAGTGGTATAGCACTTATTTACTCATTTGAATCCACATAAAAAATGAAGGAATTTAAATCATGTGTGTTTGTAGACTATTGCCTCAACAAATAATAGTTTTTATATTCTAGTTCATAATTATTTATCCAAACATATTCAAATTTTGTTTACATGTATATAAAAATAAAATTAATGTCATTATTTTTTTTAATTATATTATTTCAAGAGAAAAACCTACATATCCATACTCATCCATCAAGTTAAAGTGTGTTCATGTTTGGGTCAGTTTGACCACCTACATGAATGATGCATTAAAATCCATTTATAGATGACTATGAAAAACCAAATAATGATATTACTGTATTTAAATAAAAAAATTTATAATAGTTTTTTTCTTAAAAATGTATATAAGTTATATAATTTATTATTAATAAATTACCTTCGACGACCAAAACATCTGAAATAAGTCGTTATCAATTACATTTTCAAATAAAATAACCAAAACAAAGAATAAATTAAATAAAAAAAATTAAATCATTGTATATTAAATAATATAAAAACTTTAATAATATATCAATAATGAAATTCTTATCAAATGATGTGTAATGGTATCAAATTTATTAAACACATTCAAAATAGTTAAAGTTATTAACACCTAATGGTAGTAATATGCTCTAACTAATTAATGTACTTAGGCTAAAGTTTAAATAAATATTTGAGAAGGGTAATATTAATGAGTACGTTTATGAAATATTATATTAATTTATTTATGTTTATTTTATAGTACATTATATTTTGATCATCTAAGCAAGGAAACAAGGTAAGGGTCTTCATCTCAAATTCCTCTATTTCAAACATGGTTGATAGTATATACTTATATTCATTTATTTCGTATATATACATGCTATTTAAGATATAATATCTTTAATTATCATTTAAAATGGTATTTTAAGTTCAATTATGTCCCCTCTCTTTCAAGTGGTTTTTATTAAAGTGTTACTCATGTCAGAATATTTCTCTTTGCCTCAAATCTGATTCTTTAAGAAATGTTACATGTTAAAAACCATATTTCCTTTATACGGTGTATTAAAAACTCATGGATATTTAGAAATCATAAAATTTTTATTTCATGGGTTTTAATATCTAAATAATGTTACATTATTCATGTTTTCATAGATTCAGTTTTTTACCTAGTAGTAGTGATTTTTAGTTACACAAAACCCCTTCTCATTATCTGAGTTATAAAGTTTTTTCTTGAACATTAGTATTCTATGATCAGGTTCTCCCAACCTAAAATATTATAATATATTATTTTATAATCCTTCATAGAAAAAATATTAATAAAAATATGGTTTTATTGTTATTTTATAACATAAGTTTTCATTAAATTTAATATCAACTATTAAAAATGTCCCTTTTGAAATCAAATGTTTCTGATCCACCATTCCTATAGAAATATTTATTTCATTTTCAATTATCTATTTATGAGTATTAATTAACAGGTAATGGTTTTCAATTATTTATCACTTCACGTTTGAAAAAATGATTTTGGATGTAACTCATAAATTTATCTTTACCATGAATGTTTTTTAAAATATATTTTATGTTTTCAATTCCTTTTCCCTTTGCACATTCAAAAAAAATTACCTAATAGGGTTTATGTTTAACTATTTATACTCTAATATATATTTTTTTTTGTGTGTGTATGTATATATATATATATATATATTGGGGTAATTAAATAATGATACCAAACAATCCAAAACATGATCCCTTCATGGGAGGTATTATTCAAGCATTCTTTTACAAGGATGTTTTTTATATATATTAACATACCACTAGTTTTACTTTGTTACACTAGGGATATGTTATTTTTAAATCATTTACCCTATTGTAATGGATGTATTATGATCGTGTTTTTATGTATTGACTTAATCGGATACTCATTTCTCGATATGGTGTCAACATCACATTTTATATCATTATGATTGGATGATATTCACCTATAAATAATTTTATTGTATTCACCTATGGAAATTTTTTTTCATTCCATATGTTTTTATTGAAATATGGATGATTATTTTAAAGTTGACTATATAATGTTTAACCATCCAACTTCTTCCTCTATATGGGTTGTGATCTTTTCATCCCTTTTATTGACATGGGAAAAATTATTGGTTTTTTGAATATTTTTACTCTAATATGAATGGTTATTAGAAAGTTTTCTATCTATTATTTGGCCATCCACCATCTTTATCGTGATATTCAATGATCTTGTTATACGTTATATTTACATGGTGAAAATTATTATAATTCTGGGTGATTATTGACTACCAACATAGGTCGATGATGTATTTATATTTTATATTCTTCATTATATTAATAGAAAATATTTATTCATTAAGAGTTTCATTTATTGAATTTTTTTAAAGGTTTTGATGATCATTATAAATAATTAATTCAACTTAATTAGTTTATGGGTAGGTCTTATAATTATATATCCCCTCGATGCATCGATTGGTCTCCTGAGACAAAACAGTTTTTGGTATTTGGTTTATGTCTTCACAATTCTGCAAGATGTCTCAACTGTGGTCTTGTTGATAAATAAAGTTTCTTGGAAAAATTCCTTCCCATTAGGTTTTTGATTTCCATGATTATACATTCCTTCAATATGAAATCATTATTATTGATGTACATATTTTAATTTATTTTAATGGATTTAGAATGCTCCAGTTTAATGTTGATGATGGATTCAGGTTGTTTACTTATTCCTTCCAAAATATTGATTTCATTTTTATTCTAGGAATTATTTGGTTATATGTTTCCCTTACTGATCATTTAACCTAAAACCCTATTATAGTTCCATGTCTCGTGGTTATGGATAAAACTAGTAGTCATAGCATGTTTATAAGGATAACACGTATGGAAGAATTGATGGGTGATATCGAATACTTTTCATGAATTAAGTAGTATTGTATATAATGGGAAAATTTTCAATCGATAAAAACAACATGGGATTTATCAGTTTAGGTTGGGTCCTAGTTCTTTAAAACTCTAGACCCAAAAAGATAATTTATATGTGTGATGTTCAATAATCATTATTTATTTTTTTTAATTAAGAATTGTTATATCTAGCCTTCTATAACTGGTATCAAAATATGTGTTTAAATTATGTGTCTATGAGAACCATATTGAGGAATATAGGTTCATGGTTTCATAGTTGAAATCAGAAGATGATTTAGATAACTTTATAGATTATGATGTTTGTTTAGGATAATTAAAGGGTTGATAAGTTTTTTTAATCATTAATTCAAAGGTATAGATAATCCTTTAGGTTCATTATATGATTTATTACTATGGAAATAATGTATATTTATTTCATGGATTAATATTATAAAACATAAATAAGAACCATGTGAATATGTCTAAGTATTGGATAATATAGTGAAAAAATATTTACATGCATAAATATTACATCATCTTAGATCAATACTAAAAAAATCAATCCATGCTATAACTATAAAGTCTTGGAGTCTTTATAACTAGATACATAATACTCTTATTTCATGAAAAATATTCAACATTTCCTACATAGAATTATTATTAGGTATAGTCCACTTAAAACCTTCATTCTTAACCAATATAAGCAAAATCATAATAAAAGGTGAACATCGATTCTTAATAAGGGTAAACATAATCAATATCAATCAATGATCATACATGAGTATAAGATAACTATAAGGGTATGATATCATAATTATAAATAACAAATTTCATACCAAATCTGTTATAGATATTAAACATTAGTCATGGGATATAACATTATCAAAATAATAGAAATTAATAATAAGTTTAATGAATACTCAATAATTAGTCATGAACCATTATATAATGACATAAACATAATAATTTGTCAAAAATATAAGCTTATAACTTTGTGAAAACATATAAATCCAAACAAGTTCAATCATTAAGTTAAGGAAATAAAATTAGGCCCTCATAAAAACATAGGGACATAAAACCAGGTCCATGCATAATCTTACGGACAAGAAAAATAGTTCCAAACATAATCTTATGGACATGAAAACTAGGATCATGTGTAATATTATAGACATGAAATCAATGTCCATGTATCATCTTATGGATATGAAAACTAGGTCCATAAAGAGAATTATAACCATCAAATTATGTTCATGTATCACCAATTTTTCTTACGAGTTATCCATATCTACCCAATTAATTAGATGGATATAATGGGATGACACATCACATAATCATTATTTATTCATATGTACACCGCAATATCATTAAAAAATTAACATTTTATCATAACTTAACCCATAGTTAAGAAAATGGGTTCTATAAATGTATCATCGTCATAAAAAATAGTCAATAAAATGAATAGGGTTGGTATCATAGAATAGTATATACAATGATATATAAGTATCATCAATGGAATATTTTTAGATAAAAATTTCTTTAAAATATCACTTTTAATATTTTTTCAGTAAAATACCCTTCTCACATTCAAACAACATCTTTAGAATTTAAAATTTTCAAAATATTATGGAAAAATTCATTTGAAAAGAAAAATAGTAAATTTTAAAGTAATTTTGAATGAATTGAGCATTTATAATGGTGAGAAATTCAATTCATACAGTATATGTTAATAAAGACTCCTTTCAAAATTTTGGTAGAAATTAAAAAAGTACCTTGTTTGAAAATTGAAAAGAATATTATTTTTAAAATACTTTCTAAAAGATAACAAATTGTTGAAAATAACATGAAAAGATAACAGGATAATATTAAAAATATTATTCAAATTTTTTTATAAAACAAGGACATGAGATAAAAATTGTTTTATACTTAAGAGAGAAATAAATTCTAATGTATTTAGAAATATTCTTTTGGTCTCTTATGTACATTAAGAGAGGAAAATGAAAGTAAAACATGTAATCCTAAGAAATAAATATAGGAGAATAAAATTCTTAATATTATTGATAGTTATAATAGTAAAATTCATCCTTGTAATCTTAATCATAAATAATACTAATAAATAACGAGATTGTAACATTAAACCCTTTCCGCTTTGGTAAATTTTTTAAATCATAAGCCCTATAAATTAAATAACCTTATGTGGATATTTTTATACTATTATTTTCATAATAATAAATATAAAATACATTAATGGTAGTATATACACCACATAAAAGATAAAATTGTTGAATATGGCCTGTGTCTCATAGAAATAATAGTGAGACAAAAATCTCATAACTTAAGTTCCACTTGCTTCTAAATTTATCCAAACTCATGTTTAATAAAATTAAATTTACTATAATTCTATATCATAATCCTTTATATAATTATAATTTCATCTATTATAAACTTATTATATTTAAACACCTATTTGTTAATAATTATTTGTTAAAATTATAATATTTATGTGTTAATAGTTTCATTATTCATGGAAATTTCGGTTCTATAGTTTGAGTCCATGTAATTTTATCATGGTTCCACCATATCAATAATTTTAACCGTGATATAAATATCATATGTATCCATTAAATTTACATTTACATTCATACAAAAAAATTATAGATAAGAAAATTAATTACACTATTCATGGAGACGGTAGGTCATACGTATGAATGAACACTATTTTCACTTTTCGATGGATGGAATGAAGGAAATGTAAGTAATATTTAACCTTTGAAAAATCGTTATTATTTAATATATATCATATATATATCCATTAAATATATATTTATTACCATACATGCAAAGAGGACAATAAAAATGGATCACATCACTTTGTGGTGGTGATATCCCAAACATACGAACAAGCGATGTTATCATTTTACAATGGATTTCAATGTAAGAAGGTAGATATGATATTATAATTATAGAAGAATAATTATGTCAAAAATATTATATATTTTTATTATTTAAATCCATATAACCTTCCAATTAATGTGGCATTGAAAAACTAATTACACCGCTACATTGAGATGGTAAGTCGTACGTATACACAAGCAATGTCTTTTATTTCTGTATGATGTAAAAGAGATGGAAAATGGTTGTCCCATAATAACATTAATAAAATATCATCATATTTTTATAATAGAGTTATTTTTTTATTATGGGTATAATATATTTAGAGGAATTATAAGAATAAATAAACTTGAATGATCTGGTAAAGACGATTACCTCCCCTTTAGTGGACTTCAATTAGATCCATTCTTTTGGACCCTCAGAATGGTATTTTGAGAAGAAAAAAAACCTATAATTTGTGGATAATTAATTTTTTAATGTATTTGGGTAGTGTTTTATCAAGATATATTTTTCAGATTTGTCTTAAAAAAGTGATAGGGTGTGTCCTTTTATAAGGGGGGAATGGACGCACTTAGAATTAAAAAAAGATTAAAATATAATTATGTCACTCATAATAAATATGATTCCAAATGGATAAAACTTGAATAAAAAGATTATAAGCTCAAAATATCCTCATATAATTAAATTTATATAGCTTTTTTTGTCATTTTAAACCTTATCTATTGGTTTAACCACTTCATAAACTGATTTTAACCTTAACTGTGATAAAGACTTTTTCAAATGTAAAAGGATATACTTCAAAATAAAATTTAACAATTCTCTCATGAATGGGATAAGGTTGAACAGTTTACCATTTATAATACTATTTTTCTTCTTTTAAGATTTTTATAATTTTTATATATTTTAATACAATATTATTTTTCATAAAATATCATTAATGTCATTTTTTACACTATTTATTTACTTTGACTTTAAAGTCATCAAAATAGTTTTTGGAATTCGAATATAAACCATTAAAAAATACCTAAAATGCAATATTTATATACTAAATTCATGGAACATAATAATTCACCCAAAGTGTGTTGTTTTTATATTTTTAAAATTATATTTTTAATTTTTTTATTAATTGAAAAAAATATTGTGTCGGCATTGCTTAAGTATTTATGGTAATTAATTAAAAAATAAAAAATATAAATAAATCATAATGAAAATAAATTAATTATTATTAAAAATAAACATTTATAACTAAACTTATACCATTATTATCTGAATGAAAAACAAATAGAGACATAAAAGTCAATACTATGACATTTTGGAATTTTATTTTATTTAGAATAATATAATTTTCATTTTCAAGGAAAAATAATACCAAAATGTCAGATATTCAAATTTTGTATATATATAGTCAAACATATACCAGATAAATAAATAATTTAAATATATGGATTGATTTTGATACCATATCTCTTTGTTTTAACCCTCTTTTACTTATTTTACCCATACCGATGTGACAAATATTTATCATTATTACTATTCATAATAAAAAAATAAAAGGTAACTATTTACCAACTATAAAAATAGAAATTACAAATATGGTATCGATTTTTTATGAATCATACTATAATATTTGGAAATAAATTTCAATATGAATTTTTAAAACACAATGAAAAATAGTTTTTAGATAAATGTGTTTTTAAGAAAAAAAATAATTTATATAAAAATCATGAATATTGCTGATTAAAATGGAATTAATTAGATTATTTTGAATTAAATGTATCATATAAACCTTTAATACCAAATCCAAAATATAATGGTACTTTTAAATTACTTTATTTAATGATAATAAATGAAAGTATTTGAAAAATCAGTATTTTTCACTATTCAATAAAAATCAATCGTTTTCAAAAAAACCTTTACTTTAATCAAAACTGAATTATGATATTTTTATTTTAAATAAATATATTTATCAATAAAATTCTTTAATGTTTTCTAAATTATAAAGTCAATGAAAAATATGTAATAAATATTAATTTTGAATAAAATGTTGATTTAAAGCAGAAAATGAAACTTCAAAAAATTGAGTTCTTATTTCATAAGAATTAAAAAAATACATTTTTTTTGAGTAGTAACATTATACATATGTTTAATAATTAAGTTACGCATATTCATACCCACCAATTAAATGGTTATATCATAATTCTCATATTTAAATAATAATATTTTTTAATATTTTTCAATTTATTTAAAACTCGATGTTGCGTGCTAAGAAATCTATCGAGATTATTATAATTTCAAACAAACATTTTAGAGTTTTATATTCACCCACCCCACCCCCATAAATAAATTATACCCAAAAAACATTATCTTGGTCATCAATGGTCTAATATTTGAAAATAATTTTATTGAAAACTATCAACATATAGGCATATAATAAAACTATTTAAAAAAATGGAAAGTGGGAAACGTAAATTTTTCCTCAAATAGAATTTAATTATATACCCATATATGGATCAAATTAGTGGGAAGTTAAATTTTATACATTTATGACAGAACTAATTTCTAAGGAATAATAGAAAGTGATAGAGAAAATTTTCATGCTAATGTTAACAATAATAAAACCATAAATCTATATTGGGTGAAAAGATCATTGATTCAATGAAAATTAATGTAAAAGTATAATATTTTTATGTAAATATCATTTTCCAAAAGATTAGGGATTATTTTACAATAAATATATATAATATGGTAAAATATACATACCTTATTTCTTTCCACTTTATAAGAATAGTCTCATCATTTGGTTGTAATTTTATGAATTTCTACGTCAACTCCAACTCTATGAAATGAATATTCAAGATGAATTTCCAGAACTAATGAAAAAAATATTATTTTTTAATTGATTATAAGATATATAAAATAATTAAAATTCATTCATTATTTAAAAAAATATGTAACAAACCCAATATACATAGCACAAGTTATCCAATATAGATACATATAATATATTAATCCCTAAAACCTCAACAATAACACCTGAAGTTCAACATAATTCCTCCCATTAATAGTTTAACATAAGTCTCAACCAAAATATTTTGGACCAAGATTGAATCCCAATTATAGGAATTATTTAATATAACATCTTTTCGTGATCAACCTAATAACTGTATACACTTTGATCACATATTCTGTAAGATATAATAATTATGTCCAAAAAATAGAGTCATCATAAAATTGAATATTATTATAAAATATAGTTTACAATTTATTCCTTAAATAAGATCCTATATTAGTCAAAAATATTTCTTTTGGATGTTATAATTCATCATTTCACTGATATACATTGACATGTTGGTTTAAAATATTATATTTGATTTCCTTATTAAATAAAGTTAAATGGGATCTGTGTAGAGAGGGTTAATCAATGCTCAAAATCACATCAAATTTTACAAAAGGTTGAATAATAAAATTCTCATCAGGATTATTCAAAAAAACATCATCACATAATCCCAAAATATAGAGTAAAGGATAAGTATTCCTTAATTATGATGAATCGCTTCAGTTGTTCTGATTGAATGATATTTTCCTATTTTCCTTTGACTTTAGATGTTATTGTGGCTTATTAACCTCATTATCCCCTGTATTAGGGCATTGATTAGCATAATTCCAAAACTCCTTGTATCTATAAAAATGAAGTTTGGGTGGCATATTTTCTTATCTCTCTCCATTCATGTCATTGAAAAACCAATTCACATAAAATTTACATCCTTTTTCTCAATGGTCAGGAATCCCACACTTAAAATATATTTTTATTTCATTCAATAATTCACTTGAGTACTCCTTCCCATATTTTTTCAAGTAGGATATTGGAATTTTTTCTTCTCTCCATGTGAAATACCACTAGATCATCCCTAAAACTCTATTTTCATTTTTGTTATCATCATAACCATTAGGGTTTCTAGTTTCTATTTCCACTTGGAGTACCCATCAAATGATTTCTTCATATATTCCAAAGACACCTATTGATACTTATTTGAAAGACATGGTTTCAATCCACTAATGAATTTATTAATTTTTCATTCATGTTTAATGATTAAACCACAAGCATACATTTCAAGGATAGAAAATCATTCCTCATGGGTACCAATGGATTCATCATCCTACTACTTGATATCAATGACTTCCTTCTCCATTTTATGTATATAGAATATGATGGAATTGATTACAGAAAATTATCCCCCTAATATAATCCCTATCCATGGAGTCAATTTCAAAATCTTTCTTCATATTCTGAATAATATCTCACCATTGATTTTCTTCACCCTCCAAATGATAACTAATTGGGAAAACTTTTTCATGGTCGGAAAAATGAATAATTGGAAATATATTTTCTATCACCTTGATCTATTTATTAGAAAATAGGGAATCATAACACTCGTAGGAAAAGAGTGGATATTGTTTCATAAATTATTCAATGAAATATTACTCCCTCCATGGTGCATTAGTAAGTTCAAGTTGATCTATTTTACTTCTCATTGATTAATATATATGAGTAAGGATAGTCAAAAACAATTATATCACAGCTCCTAATATATCTTGTTTCTCATGAGGATGGTTATTTCATTGTCCATCACATTCATTATTCACATGAATCCTTTCGGTTCTAACCATTTAATAAAACTAAAAAGTATATTATGAGATTAAATGACCATGTATGAAATCATATAACTACGAAAAATAATTCATATGATGTCTAAATCATTAAATTGTATCCTTGATCTGTGGCACATTTGGTTCAACCAAGTTGATTCATGGTTGTCATATATTTAAATAATTTACAATGGTTCATATGAAAAATGAGACTTAACCCAAGAATATCCCTCTAGTAGTGCCAGAAAAGGTGTACAGTAAGGTCACACCCACCATGCACTAGAACGATGGTTTGTATATACTTAGACAACTCTTTTTGGGGTTATAACCCATAGATGCATCTTTACCAAAACCATTTCACCATATAGTATCTAGATTGTGATATTTTTATATGAAAACCACAAAATATATATCTTTACAAAAATATAGGATGTTATCCTATGCATAGGATTATCCTTAGGGTTTTCATCAAAGTTGTCAAATCCTAATCTCTAAAGATTAACTAAATTAAGCGATGATACCAATTATAACATCCCATGATTTATATACATAAATATGACACCATTTTAGATGAATATTAAATAAATAACATTATGATCCATTATAAAACCTAAATAGATTAGTGTATTTAGAGATTAGATACGAAATCCCCTTATATCATGAAATATATTAAATTTTTCCCACATTTAATTGTTCTTTAGTTTACTATAATTAGAACCTATATTCTTAACCTAGGGAAGTAAAAACATAAGTAATGGTGAGATTATATACTCAATAAGGGTAAACATAAGAGATAGCAATCAATGTTCATACCTAATCATAATATCATCATAAGGGTATGATATCATGATCATAAATTACAAAGTTCATTGCCAATCTATCATAGTTCATAAAAATGGGTAATAGAATAAAACAGTTTCATAATAATAGAAAATATTTATAAGAGTGTGAATCATAAATAATCCATCATGACCAATGACTGCATAACATAAAAATATGAATGGGGGAATATATAATCCTACAATATTGTGAGCATATATCAATAGAAACAAGTTCACTCATTAAGTTAAGGACATGAAATCAGTCACTTGAAAAAACTTATAGACATGAAAACAGTAAAAATAATTATCTTATGGATATGAAATCCAAGAAAACATATAATCTTATTATAAATTCTCATGTTTTTTAACTGGGTTAAAACATAAGAGTTTTTTATCTTTCTCATTGTAACGATGTGTTTGTTTTTAAAACCAAGCTTTCGGATGATGTTTTACAAGTTCAGATCTTTTAAACATGTTTATATCAGGCCTGAGTAATGGATAAATGAGTATTCGGATGGCTAGATGGTTTTTTGGAGTACTGGACCAAGTAGTGATGTCCGCATCGGCTTCGTACTGTTAGTCAAACCATGCAGTTTACCCAGTTTTGAGTTTTGGGTTAAATTATTTAATTAAATTCTAGGTTAAAAAGGGATTTAATTATTTTTTGTATAATGGGGTTTTTATATAACTAAATTCAAGGTTTGGAGGAATTTAATTAATTTATTGGGAATATATAATTCATTTAATTAAATTTTAGGATGATAGAATTTAATTAAATAAAGATGAATTGGAAAATTTATTAAATTAAATTTGATTGAAACGATTTTATTTAAAAGATTTTTTTAAATGGGGATATGGGTTTATCAAATACATGTAATAAATATTGTTTTTAAATGTGAATTTAGGGTTTATTAAATAGGTGTAATAAATGAGTTGTTTAAATGGGGAGATGGGGTTTATAAAAAGGTGTAATAAAAGATGTGTTTAAATAGGGAGGTTGGGGTTTATCAAAGATGTGTAAAATTAAATGGTAATAATAATAATATGATGGTTATTATTATTATTATGGATATTATATAAGTCATTTTAGTTTATTAGGGTTTTTAATTTATTTTATTAGGGGAAAGAAAGAGGGAGGCACACCCCCATTTTCTCCTATACGTGAGGAGCGACTCCCCTTGGCTCTACCATGGTGGCGCACTACCCCCTCAACCTGACTCCTCTTCATGTGGCTATATCCTTCTAGTTACTTCACAAAAGTTGTTTTTTATAGCAATTTGAGTCATTCTCCATCCATTTTGTTGTTCATAATGGCTATTTCAGCTCTCCGTCACCCGATCTCCATTTGGATGAAACCCTATATTCGGGATTAATTTGGTTTCTTCTTTTATTCTGGTTCTAGGTGGTGTAGAAGATGTCTTTGGATACTTTGGTCTATATTAAGATGCCCACCATCGAAGCAGAAGCAGTTAAACTCGATTTGGTTCACCGTCATCATTTTCAGGCAAGGCTATATACCCAATAATTTCTTTATCACAGCTTCAATTAAGTTCTTATTGTTATTTTGAGTTGTGATTAATTAATTAGGTTTTCATTGGTCCTCGTCGAACTAATTTTGGTTGTTGGTATTATAGTTACAGTGTTGTGATCCATTTTCAAGTGAGTGAGAACTTATGTTGAAATGTATGTGTGTAGGAGAGTAGGGTCTCTGAGTTAGAAAGCATGGCTTGGCCATTAATTGAGGTAGGGTTCTCAACATTTCCTAATTAATAAAATGCGGTTTTGTTATTTTACTAATTTGGATAAGGTTTGCTATAATGTTTGAATAAATTTTTTATTGGTGGGATGGGATAATTAATTGTGAACTATATAAACGATTTGAGGTTGAAATTGAGATAATTAGTTGGGATATTAATTCTGAGATATTAAATCGGTTGAGATGAGATATTAAATTATGAATTAATTATGTTCTTTGAGATAGTAATTATCAAGGTATTAATTATGAGATATTAAATTTGATAAAATTAGATAATTAATTATGAATTTAATATGTGCTTTGAGGTAATAATTTTCAGGAAATTAATAATGAGATATTAACTTGGTTAATTTGAGATAATAACTTATGAATTAATTATGTGCTTTGAGGTGCTAATTAATATAAAGATTAATTATAATATATTAAATTGGTTAAGTTGAGAAAATTAATTATGAATTAATTATGTAATATGACATTGTAATGTAGATAATTAATCAGGGGATTATTTATCAGATTTGATTTGGGATATATTGTGATAATAAATTTATGAATTAATTACATGATAGAGATATGGTTACCTAGAGATAGTTAATTTATGAATCAATTATGTGGTATTTTCATGGTAGCCTTATGACTAGTAAATTAGTGAATTAACAATAGTAATTGTTTTGATATGTTAATTGTTGAGTTAACTAAATTACTTGTTCTGTTTAACTAATTTCTGAATTAATAATGAGATTTATGATGATAATTAATTGATGAATTAACTATATATTATGAAGAACTTAATGATTACATGGACATTTATGGGTGCATGAGTATGGAATGGTAACATGGACATTCTTGGGTACGTGAGTATGAATAGTAACATGGACATTTGTGGTGCATGAGTATGGAATGGTAACATGGAAATTCATGGGTGCGTGAGTATGGAATTATAACATGGAAATTCGTGGGTGTGTAAGTACGGAAAAGTATCATTGAAACTTTTGGTGCATGGGCATAGAATGGTAACTTGGACATTAATGGGTGTGTGGGTGTAGAATGGTAACATGGACATTTGTGGTGAGTGAGTATGGAATTGTAACATGGACATTCATGGGTGTGTGAGTATGGAATGGTAAAATGTACATTCGTGGGTGAGTGAGCATGCAATGATAACTTGGAAATTCATGTATATTTGAGTTATGGACTGATAACATCATTCAAATGGGTTAAATATAAGGATGGTAACATTCTCATTATTTTTTGTGGTTAAACAATGAATATTAAATAATGTGATAAACAATTCATAAAAAAATTTATATATATATATATAGTTCCTATTCAGACTCTTTTTTACCTATGAGCCAAAGAACGTATCGTCGTTATGTGTCCCTTTAAAACCTAGACGGGTTGTTGGTTATTTAATCAATTCTATTATTTCATCGATATACTTATAGGCTGTTTAATTTTATTGCATTGTCAAGATTAATCTAGACACAGGTGGTCCCGGCATACTAAGATTTATATCTCACCCCCTATTCTATCCAACATTACACTAGGCTACCCAAGTAGGCTCTACTTGTTTAGAGGACCTTCGAAATTTCTTATTGTGATTTTCTTGTACCTTAGAGTTTAGAGGAAAGGACTGAGTGAGACCATGGGATGCTCGTGGAGATCACCCTTGGGGCTTTGGGACTTTTTATTTTTTTTCTTTACTAAGATGTAATGAATCCTGATTTGTTTAATTCTTTTACATATGTACCACAATGATATTCATACATTATATAAACTAGAATTGGAAATTTTGTTTATTGATTTGATATTACAATTGAATTTTTCTGCATTAGTTATTTCTTTATACTCCATCCAATGTTGTCATCTATTTATATATTGTTATACTATTGCAAAAACATTAATATGAGGGTATATTTTCCCCCACTAACTATTAATACACCCTCACTACTAGTCAAAATCTTATGGAATATGGGGTGGAACACTTGTGGTCTTGTAGAGACCAATTCGATGGTAAGACTGGTTGTGACATTACAAAGTTGTATCAGAAGCACGTTGTTCTTTCTTTTTCCTTTTTCTTTCTGTTTTGAGTTGCTAGATAGAAGACTAGGAAATTGTTGGCGCTCGGTTAATACAAGTTATTGGGACTAATCACCTTATGCACGGTGAATGGCCAAGTGTCCAGGGTTGGGAATTGATGTTTATTCTGTTATAGGTGATAGTTGATATGATTTAACCTTGAGTGACTGGTGTATTTTTCCACTGCTTATTGATTTTGAGAATTTTGAAAATCTTCCTTGGCCTGATATGTCAAGGAAGTTTCTTTACTTGCATCATCTTAGGTACATAGATATTTACATGTCATCTATATAACATGCCATGTAGTTTCATTAGTAGGATTCCTACTCATTTAGATTATGTTCCTTGAGGGGAATGTCATGTTTTGACCTACATAAGAATCTATACTTGTATAACATGTTTAGATGATTATATACCATGTCGCCTCTCTTATTATCATGTTTTGATGTTTTTTCATACTTTTGTGTTATATCACACTATTATGTTACTTCTTATTATAACATGCTAGATATGTTTTCATGTGTAAATGGTGGCATAAGTAGAAAATTGATTGGTTTCATTTATGATGGGATCCAGTTTCAATTGTATGGTGTATGGGTGCTTTATAACTGGAAAAATGGAAAGTCATGTAATCAAATAATTGAAAAAGGATTCCTAAAGATAAAATTTCAAATAGAAAATTGCATGTTATAAATGAGAGTTAAATTATATCGGTAAGGTGTATGGGCTCTTTATTGATTGGTATAGGTCCACCCATGTGATTGAGCCTTGTATAATCATCGAGTTTTTGAAATGGTTATAAATGTAAAACTATTCAGTTTTGTGAAATTTACTATTGTGGTGTTTCTTTTTGAAGAACCTGGATTGAATAAATGTGACCCTTAGAGGTTGCCTATTTGTTAAAATGAATTTAGATGTTAGATTGCCTATTTAAAATGAATTGAAATTGAATATTAAATGTTAAAGAAGAATTTTGTTATGGATTTCATGTTCTTCTCATGGGTTGTTATTTGAAAACCATGTTCCTTGTTGTGGAATAGTAATTTTCTATTTTTTAAAATTCATTCAAATATTTTGAGGATGAAATTAATTAATTAAATGACTAAAATAAAAAGGTAATTTTGAGCCTAGTGATTTCTGTTTTGTGTGACCAAGAGATAGGGTTGACGTGTATGATTCGTAAGGGACTAGCCCATGGTAGGTAGCTCCCTTAGATCTTGATATACTTTATTTCTGCTATGATATTTTTTATTTTAGTACCATTAATGTGTTTTTTTACTTAGTATAAATTTTAGGTTTTAAAAAATGGAACCCATGTTTTTAGGGGTTGTCATTGTATCTTGGCTTTGGATATAAGAATAACCATTGGGGAATGCTTGTTTCAGTAGGTTAAACATGCGTCAGGCATGGTCATTCATTAAAGAAGTCCTTTGGTAACTCCGGAGTAGAGTGTTTGGGGTGCTATGGTATGTTCATCCCACTACTCAAAAATACTTTTTGGGATTTGATTTCTTTGACATGCCAATAGGTTTAAAATTTTCTACCTTCATTTGAGATGTTGATGTTTTGATTGTGGTTTGTGTGACGTCAAACATGCATTTAAGGTGTTTTAGAACTATTTTTCTTAAGAATGATTGGTCTTTTCTTTCAATAACATATATACTCCTAAGGTTGGTAGTGTCACATTGTTTTGGTGTACATTTCATTACTGGTGTAGAAACAATACCTTGATGTGTTTGGCGGTGGGGGAAAACATTTAGAAACTCCATTAATTTTGGAAGAATTTCAGTTGTAATCTATGAAAGAATAAGGATTCCTTGGGTGGAATAGGAATCAGTTTTTTGGATGATGACGTAACGGAGGGTGAAGCCAAGCATTTTGGTAAGGAGTATATCGGTGGTAGGTTGACTGATATTTTGCTGACCTTGGTTTATTCTTAGTGTGATCTTGTGACTAAGATGATCATGTCCCCTATATTGGCCTTGTTTTGGAAGACACTAAGATAGGCTATGTCTTACGTCTTAATAAAGATTAAAATGTTTTTGGGACTTTTATAGTGTTTTTGATCTAGGTTCTACGTTGGATGCATGGTTCTTTGGGTTACGCCATTATTCATTTTGTGGAATGAATGTTTTTAAATTTCCATGTGATGTATTGTCTAGGGAAGGTCACCAGAAGTCAGGTAAGGAATTTTCTTACATGTGATTGGTGATGCAGTTGTTTTAAAGGCACATTGCCAGTTTAAGGGTGAGTGTGAGTTTTGTGGGTTGGTGATGTATTTTAAAGAATAATCCATGGATTGGGATTTTGAAAATTAAATTCTAAGACTAATTTAGGAAAGAAAAAATGAGTGTACGGTTAAATAGAAAACTAAAGGATAATTTCTCCAATTGTCTGGGATCTGTTAAATGTCACTTTAATGTTTGGGATTGATGTTGAGCTTCGGCTCGGGTTTTTAAAGGCTTAATCTATTGGTATAGTGAAATGGCTAAATATGTGTTCTATATTTATAAATTCAATAAAACTGTTCAAATAAGAATTCATGGCCTTGGTGGGTTGGTTGATGCTGAAGTAGTTTCTGATGGCTTCTCAGGGATGAGAAGTTTTTAAGGTGGGTAGATTGTAATGTCTCGTGTTTTTTAATCAGGTTAAAACATGAAAGTTGTTTAGATTTTTCATTGTATATATGGGTTAGTTTTTATATCCAAGGCTCGGGATGAATTTTCAAGAGTATGGTTATTTTAAACGTGTTTATTTCGAGCTTGGGTAAATGCTCAAGGAGTTTTTGGATGGTCGGATGGGTTTCTAGAGCACCGAACAAGGTAACGACGTTCGAATGGGCTACGTGTGGTTTGTCAAACCATGCAGGTCAGCTGTGCATGATAAAACAGGATTCCAGTAGTAGACGCATGGTATGCACATGGTCTGTCAGACAGTTCGATTCAAATAGTGTGTTTTACCCAGTTTTTAGTTTTTGGCTAAATTATTTAATTAAATTTTAGGTTAAAAATGGATTTAATTAAATGTTGTGAATTGGGGGTTTTATTTAATTAAATTCAATGTTAAGATGAATTTACATAATTGATGTGAAATGAGGGTTTCATTTAATTAAATTATAGGTTGGTAGAATTTAATTAAATGAAGACGAATTCGATAATTTATTAAAATAAATTTGGTTGATAAGATTTTAGTTAAATGATGTGTTTAAATGGGGAGTTGGGGTTTATCAAAGAGGTGTGATAAATGATTTCATTGAATGTATATTTGTGTTTTATTAAATAGGTTTGATTAATGAGGTGTTTAAAAGGGGTGAAGGGGTTTATCAGAGGTGTAATAAATGATATGCTTAAATGGGTAGGTTCGGGTTTATCAAAGATGTGTAAAATAAAATGGTAATGATAATAATACAATGGTTATTATTATTATTTATATTATATTAATACATTAAGTTTATTAGTGTTTTTTTTCTTATTTTAGTAGGGTAATGAAGGAGGGAGGTGCCCCCCCCCCTCTCCCACACGTGAGGCATGACTCCCCTCAGATCTCCCATGCTGGTAGGCTACCCCCTCAACCCAACTCCTCTTTTCACAACTATCACCTTCTAGTTCATTCAAGTATGTTTTCTATCTTGGCGAGGTGAGTCCTTATCCATGCATTTTTTTCTTCACATCGGATATTACGGCTCTCCATCCCTCAATATGCATTAGGTTGAATCCCTATATTCAGGTTTAATGTAGTTTCTTCTTTTCTTTTAGTTCTAGGTGGTGTGGAAGATGTCTTAGGACCTGTTTGTCTTTATTTTTATGACTTCCACCGAAGGGGAAGAGGATAGACTCCATTCAGTTCATTACTATCATTTTTGGGTAAGGAAATATACTTGATGATTTCTTTCTCACAACTTGAATTTGGTTCTTATGGTTTATTTGAGTTGTGGCTAATTAATAGTGTCTGTGTTGGTCCCCTCCACACTAATTTTGTGTGGCGGTATTGTTGTTACAGTGTTACGATCCATTTTCATTTGAGCGATCATTTATGTTAAAGCCTGTGTGTGTGAGGAAGAAGTGGATTTGAGTTCGAAACCATGGATTGGCCATTCTTTGAGGTAGGGTTCTCCACTTTTCCTAATTAAAAAAATAAATTTTCTTTCATTTACTGCTTTTGATAAAGTTGACTGGAATGTTTGAATAAATTGTTTATTAGCTGTATGAGATAATTAATTATGAATTAATTATATGCTTTAACGTTGAAATTGATATAATTAGTTGGCGGATTCATTATAAGATATTAAATTGGTTCAGATGATATAATTAATTAGAAATTAATTATTTTATTGGAGATAATAATTATCTAGGAATTAATTATGAGATATTAAATTAGTTAAGATGAGATAAATTATTATAAATTAATTAAATGCATTGAGATAATAATTATATTTGGATTAATTAGGAGGTATTAAATTAGTTAAGTATAGATAATTAATTATGAATTAATTGTGTTCTTTGAGATGATAATTAATCGGAATATTAATTATAATATATTAAATTTCTTATGTTTATCTTATTAATTATGTGTTATAAGATTTTAATATAGATAATTAATCGGCGAATTAATTATGATATTTTGATTTGGGGCTATACAGAGATGATTATTTCAAGAATTAATTACATGAAATAGAGATGGTTTCCTAGATAAAATTAATTTATAAATTAATTATGTGGTATATACATGGTTTCCATGTGACTAGTTAATTGTTTAAATAACTTGTGTATTTGTTGTGATAAGTTAGTTGTTGAGTTAACTAAATGACTTGTTCTGTTTTACTAATTGTTGATTTAGTAATGATATTGATGATGATGAATTAATTATATTATGCAGCGATGAATGGTAACATGGACATTCATGGGTGCGTGGGTATTGAATTGTAACATGGACATTCATGGGTGTGTGAGTATGGAATGTTAACATGGACATTCATGTGTTTCTGAGTATGGAATAGTAACATGGACATTCATGGGTGTGTGAGAATAGAATGGTAACATGGAAATTCATGGTGCGTGAGTATGGAATGGTAACATAGACATTCATGGGTGTGTGAGTATGGAATGGTAACTTGGATATTCATGGTGCATGAGCATGGAATGTTAACATGGACATTCATGGGTGTGTGAGTATGGAATAGTAACATGGAAATTTGTGGGCGCGTGATCATAGAATGATAACTTGGACATTCAAGTGGCTGTAAGTTATGGAATGATAACACCATTCAAATGGGTGAAATATAAGAATAGTAACATGCTCATTCTTTTGTGTTGTTAAACAAAGAATGTGAAATAAAGTGATAAATAGTTCATTATACATTATTTATATATATATATTGTTCCTATTCAGGCTCTTATTCTGGCTATGATCCATATAAGGTATCATCGTCAAGTGTCCCTTTGGAACCTAGAGAGGTTGTTTGTTATTTATTCAATTCTATAATTTCTTCGATATACTTACACGCTATTTAATTTTTCTACATTGTCTATATTGAGCTAGACACTTGTGTTTCCCGGCCTGCTATGATTTATATCCCACACCCTATTCAGGCTCCAATTGCACTAGGGTACTCGAGTATACTCTACTTGTTTACAGGACCTTGAACATTTCTTGTTGTTGTTTTCTTTTACCATGGAGTTAGGAGAAAAGGACCAAGCGATAGCTCAAGATGCTAGTGGAGATCTCATTTGGGGATTTGGGAACATTAATTTTTTCTATACTGAGATGTTAATTGTGCCTATTTTTTTACATTTTACTATATTTACCACCATGACATGAAATGAATGTATAAACTGGCATAAATCATTTTCTTCACTGAGTTGATATTATAATTGACTTTTGCTGCATTAGTTATGTTTTTTATTTGGCTACTGTTGTTGTAATTTATTTATATATTGTTATACTATTGTGAAAACTCTAATATAAGGGTATAGTCTCCCCACTAACTATCCTTACACCCTTGGTGCTAGTCGGTAGCCTCTGGCCTACAGGGAGGTGCGCTTGAGGTCATGTGGTGACTGGTCCAACTACTATTTCGATGGTAATCCAATTTGGGTAGTTACACTTATGGAAATTAAAACCAATTCCATGAATAATTGTATTTACAAAAAAACCAGGCCCACACATAATTTTATGGACATACAAATCAGGTCCATTCATTGAATTTTGAACATGAAATCAGGATCACATATAACGTATTTATCTCAGGATTTATCTTTCATTAACTAATGAATTGGAGTGAAATAATGGACCCACCCATCATATAATAATAATCCATGCACATGAATTCCAAAATATCATAAAAATTTTAATATTTGATCATAATTTAATCTGTGGAAGATAAAATGTGTTTTATAGGCATCTCATAATAATAATAATAAACCATATAGATAATAAATAAGTATTATTTCATATAATTATTTCCCCATTGAATCATAAGTGACATAAATTATTTATATATATATGAAAATACCTTTAGAATATCCCTAGGAATATTTACTTAGGAATATAAACTTTTCACACTGAAATCACTTCTTTAAAATTTAAAAAAGTCCAAAAATATTATCAATGACATTTTATTTTTAAATAACCTTTTAAATTTTTAAAGTAATTATTATATCACTGGTTGGTCATGATGGTGAAAAATTAATTTTATATCGTATCTGTTAAAACAGATATTACTTTCATATTTCCAAAAACAATTCAAAAGTAACTCATTAGAATAATGATAATAAGATTCATTTTAAACCACTTTTTAAAAAATTCAAACATGGGTGAAAATAAACTTGAAAAACGCCAGAGAATCATAAAAAAAATATTTAAAACGTTTTTATAAAAATGTACATTAAAGAAAAATTAATTTTTATCAAAGAAAAAAATAAAATCAAATTTCTAAAAAATATTCTTTTATTCTCTTGAGGACATAAAGAGAGGAATATGACATGATTACATATAATATCCATAGATATATAATGGAAAAGAAATTTCATAATTTTCATGAGAGGTATATCCTAAATTTTCTTCATTGGAAACTTAATCCTAAATAATCTTGAACAAAAAGATTGTAATATAAAACACTTGTTGTTTTTGTAACTTTTAAATCATTGGCCCCATGATATAAATAAATTTATATGAAAATTTATATCACATTATTTTTATTAGAATCATTAAAACATATATTCATGTGTGGTCTCTGCAGTACATATAATATATTAGTGGTGAATATGTCATGTGTCTCATATAAATAAAAGTGAAAAAAAAATACCTTACCTCAAGTTCCACTTATAAAATGCTCTATAATCATGTATAATAAATTTACATTTATTATAATTCTATACTAGAATCTGGTAAATACTTATTATATTATATATTATCCAATTATAACATTTAAACACACATTTATTAATAATACTTTATTAAAATCAGGGTTTCTAAGAGTTAATTGTTTCATTTGTTATAGAAGTTTTGATTCTATAGTTCTATTACTTGTACTTTTATCATGATTACATAATAATTATATTATTAAAAATTATATAAATATCATATATATTCATTATTTATATATTTATAGTCACACAAAAAAGGTAAAGATAGAAAAATAAATTACATTATTCATAGAGATAGTAGGTTGTATGTACAAATGAACATTATTATAACATTTTAAATGATGGAATGAACAAAAGGTAATTAATAATTCTCCATTAAATATTACATAATATTTAATCACTAAATATATACATATTACTATCCTTTTTAATTTTGCTTGGAAAATAGATCACATCGCTTTGTAGAGGTGGTAGTCCAGACGTACTCATGAGCGGCGTTAATGGATTCCAATAGATTGGAAAGTAAGAAGTTATAAATGAAATTATAAGGATAGAAGAATAATTGTTTCATAAATATCACATATTTTCATTAGTTATATCATTATAACTATATATTTAAATTCGTTATGAACGTTTAATTACACCGCTATGTGGAGAAGGTATGTTATATGTACGCACTACCGATGTTTTAGATTTCTATGTGATGGAAAAGAGATGTAAAACAGTTGAACCATAATCATAATAAGATATCACTATATTAAGTAACCTAGATTTATTATTTTAGGATGGTTAGGTTTATAGTAATTATAAGAAGAAATAAACATGAAATATTTGGTTAAGATGATTTCCTTATCCTCGATAAACTTTCTTTGGATCCCTTCTAAAGGACGCTTGGAATGGTATTCTAAGAATACAAAAACCTATTAATCATTGATAAGGAATTTAATAAGAGAATATTTTATGGTTTTTTCAATCTAGATGATTCAATGTTCTATAAATAAAAAATATATTGGGTTTTCTTTTAAAGGGTGGGAAAAGAAATACTTGGAATTAAAAAATATAAAAATATAATTATGTCATTCTTATAAAAAATGATTCAAAATTGGAATATATAAAAATAAAAAGAGTATAAGAAAAAAATATCCTCATAAAAGAAAATTTTTACTTGTTTTGGGTCATTTTAAACCTTATCTTTTGGATTAACACCTTCATTAACAAATTTTAACCTTAACTATGGTAATGACTTTTCCAATATTAAAGATTTATAATTTAAATTATAAGATATAATTTAGCTTATAAATGGCCAAGGGATAAAATTTTATACCATTTACCAGCCTAATATTATTATTTAAATATTTTAAAGAATTTTAAATAAATTAAAAAAAATATTACCTTTATATAATGTCGTCAATTTTATTTTTTGACATTATTCATTTACTTTGGCTCTAAAGACCTCAAGACTATTATGGAATTTGAATCTAAACCTTTCATGCTTCCCTAACATGTTATATATATCTATATAGTTTTTGTAACATAATTCTTCACCGAAAATTATATTATGTTGAATATTCTAAAAAACATATATTTTATATTTCTATTAATTGAATAAATATTGTGTTGGCATTGTATATGTATTTATGTTAGTTAATTAATCAATAATCTATAAAAATAAATTACCGTGATAAAAAAATTAATTATTATTTCAAATAAATTTCTTTAATCTAACTTATCCTCTTTTATCATTTTAAAATAAATAGGTACTTTAATTTCAAGATAGTTACATTTTTTAATTTTCTTTACCTATAATAATATAAATTTCATTAATATGTGAAAATGGATCCAAAATTTCATATATTAGAATCTGGGATTTCTATGATCTAATATATTCTCTAAAATTAAATATGAGGGTTTTATTGATTTTGAGACCATATCCCATTTTTTTAACCCTCTTTTACACATTTTACACTTATCAATGTGATAAATACATATCAATATTACTATTCAAAATGACAAAAAAATTAAAAGGGAACTATTTACCAAATATAAACCTCTTGATTCCAAATATTGTATCCATTTTTCATATTTTATTCTTATAAAGAGATAAAAATAAATGTTAATATAAATTCATAAATTGAAACAAAAAATAGTTTTTTGAAAAATGGATTTTTAAAGATAAAACATAAATTATATCAAAATCATGAATATTACTTATTACAATGCAATTAATTAGATTATTATGAATAAAAGGGATCAGTTTTCACTTTAATACAAAATTCAAATATAATATTAATTTGAAATGACTTCATTTAATGAAAATAGTTTACCGTAATTGAAAAATTGATATTTTCCTCCATTCACTAAAAAATTAATCTATTTAACAAAATCCATAATTTTCACCCCAAGTGAATTCTTCTATGATGATTTTACAAAGAATTTTTATTTTATAAAATAAAATATCTAACATTTTGATAAAATAATTATATTTTACACACACAAAACACAACAAAAATTATTTGTGAATAAAAAGTATTTTTTGGAAGAAAATAAATTTACTATAAATTGAGTGTATTTTTATAATAATTAATTAATAAATTTTAAATGATTATGACCATTATACATATATTTCATAATGTGGAAACTCATATCCATACCATTAAATCAAACTCTATGTTATAAATGTCACATTTAAATAATAATAATATTTTTCTAATATATCTCAATTGACTTCAAATTCAATGTTGCGTGTTAAGAAAGAGATCTATATTATTATTATATTAGACTAAATTTTAGAGGTGATATAGGTAGAATACTGATATTTCTTAATATATGTAATATTTGGTTTTTCTTAGTAATAAATATCTTTCAAGGTTCCAGAATATGGATGTTGTTATGGAACAAATGTGCCTAGGGGTAATCACCCCAAAATAGTTAGTTGAGCATTGACTTAATTAGAAATTTTATACTTGATGAGTCGGCCTAAAACTTCACACCTATTGGGAAACTCTTTGTGTATATTATTAGATGAACCTCATTCTCTTTATGAACCATTGTTATGTATTTAATAATGATGTTAACTAGTTAGGTTAGACAACCTAGTAATAAAAAGTCTATGGATAACCAAGGATTAAAAATGGGAGTCATATGTTTATTTGAAATTATCACATGTTAAAAAAATATCATTATAAAGGATTAAATATATAGAGAGTTTTTTATATATTTATATTTTTTATAATATCACAAAAAAAAATTGAGTATTTGGTTTAAAAAAGATTACAAAAAAAGCTGATAAAGGTGTTACCTAGAAACCATAATGTCTTATAAATGAAAAAGGGGTAATATATAAATGGTTAATAATTTTATTATATTCATATTATAAAGAAAATGGAATGTTTCCTAGTATTAATTAAGGTAGTGAGGATGATATCAAAATATAGATTAAATCTTAGTAAAAATAGAAATGTTAATTAGTAAAGTGACATTTATTGATAACATTTTTGTATATTTGAAATGTTATTAGGATTATTTGAAAAATATAAGGATTTTTCTTTAGTATCTCTTCTTTAATGTTTTGAAAACATATTTTAAATGTAATAAATAACATTGAAAAGTTATTTTATGTCATGTTTATATTTTTGGGGATAACTATTATAGAACACGTGATTAAGGGATGGAAACCTTATGTTTAAAATATTCTTGAGTTTGAGGAAATAAAGGTTTGATTGATTTTGATAAAAGTGAGTTACATGGTTTTAATGTCCATGTAATTGAATACTGATTCAAATAAAAATTAATATATTATATTTTTATGATTTTTATTGTGTTTTTTGGATTATGATATATATTAACTTCTTGTGAATTTATGATATAGTTATTAATATATTCTAGATTTAATGATATAGTTAGTTTTTTGAAAGAATAAATAATCTCATAGTGGTTTAATTTCTTAAAGATATAAGTTTTTTGGAAAGGAATGTTATTGAGAATATATGATTATGGTATATAAATACTTGGGTATATGATTGTTGGAATTATTAATATTGTTTTATGAAGGATAATTTGGATTTTGAGCGCATAGATTTCAATAATTATTGTGTTTATAGTATTTAAAGAATGTTTATGGTGATTTGGGATCTCTATTTTTATAATTAGGTTAAATATTATGATATAACCCAACTCAAAATAACCTGGGTTGAACCAAGAATGATTTAGGCTAGAATATGATTAGTGTATGATGAACCGACTAAATTACAAGCTAATGCGATGATAACCATAAATGTTTTTAAGTTTGAATACCTTTTATGTTATTGATTATGATAATTCACCTAAATTTATAATGTTCACCACTAATGTTAACTCATTGGTTTTTAGTAATTGATTAAGCCGAAAATAGCCTCAATAAAAATGAATTCTAGGGACAATGCGGAAAATTTCCCAATGAATAACACAACGGGATAAGATATAGAGTTAGAAACCATATGATTATTCCAAACCAACTATAATAAAATATAATTAAAAATATGAACATAGTTGAAGTCCCAAGAACATCAAAGAAGGAAAACTTGGAGTCTCATTAAATATCATGTGATGAACAAGATAAATGTCATCAAACAAATAATTTTAAGGGAAAAGGTGAAGAGATGCAACCGAAAGACATCATTAATTCATCAAGGTGTGAGCCAAATTAGAAATTTATATTATCTCAAATCATACAAACTACAAAGGCATAGTATAGTAGAAGTGTGGGGTTGAACCCATAGAGAGTGAGTAACACAATGATGAAAACCCCAGACTAAAGGTTAGATCACTCAAAATTATGTTTTATTTTAATTAATTAATGGTGAAATTGAAATAAATAAATTTAGATAGAGAAATAGAGGATAGGGGGATCAGTTTCCATGGGCAGTTTTTCTAAATTAATTAACTCATCTTTACTCACAAAATAATTGTGTTGAATACCTACACAACCAAATAGTTTCATCAATAGAAGAAATGGTCATTCCCTATTAAACTACCCTAGAATCCTATTTTAATAGGTTCAGATGAATCAAAATAGCTAATGTGAATTATGTTTAGATTATCAAATAAAAAAGGCTAATTACATTCAGTGGTCCCTAGTAAATTATCTCAATCATATTTTGGTTCATTTATTTTGAAACATATGGTCAATAGTTCAATGAAAAATAAAGTGGACTTGTAGGAAAATTATGATACTATCGAATACTAATGTCATTATGAGTAAAGGTAAATAAAACAATGATGGTGTGTTCCCCCTTTAACTGATTCCACTCTCTCCTTTGGGGTTTATCCAACCATCATTGGGTGATCACCAATGATGATTAAACCTGAATCTATAGGAGAGATATTAAGAAAGTTAGAAAATGTGAATAATGAACAAAGGAATGAGATTGAGATTAAACGAGAAATAATTCAATTATTACATGAAATAAAGGAATTCAAAACTAAACCAAAATAAAAACCTATCTACAAAAATATCCTGGTGGTCACGCTTTCTCCCATAGGTCTAGAGTATGCTGTAATGGCATCCATGGATGGTATGTATAAACCAAAATCATCAAAACCTACATCCCATATTCATTTTTTATTACATGTGTCATAATCATCACAACATGTACCTAGAATACACGTTGTGTAAATCAGATCTTTGATTTCATTTGTCATGTTGAATCCACAAAAACATCCTACACTAGATTGACTTATGTACACGTCATGTCCCTATGGTACACGACGTGTACTTGTAGTTCACAGTGCATTCCTTCATTATGACTTGTTCTACACAGTATGCAGCATGTCGCGAACTGAAACTACACGTCGTATACTCTCATTACACGATGTGTACTTTTTCTGCTCCAGAATATCCAGCTTCCCATTCCCTCAAAAATCAGGCATCGCACCATGAGTGGATCTCATAGTGTGAAGTCATATTTTGTCTCTGAATTCCCATGTTTTCCATTATATTGATCCAAATGACAATCATACATAAGAATTTGAAAAAATATAATTTCAAGAAAAATATTATATTATATCAATTAATATTCAATTAATTATTATGTAAAAACCCAACAAAATATGTAAACAAAATAGAGTTATCAAATACCCACACACTCAAATATTTTATCATCCATGAGAAAAACCTCAGAATTAAAATACCAAGGATCCATACATCATTAATCAAATTTTCAAAATTATAATTCTCATAAAAAAAGTTAAAGCTATATACTTTTAAACCAGAAATCTTGCCTAATAAAAAAATAACCAAAATCATGATTCATTTTAAAATTTTCAATTCAAGACATTTTTACCTTTTCACACATAGTTTTCAACCTTTCATCAACACTCATTCTATTTATTATTTACCTCACCTTAAATGTTTCCACTCATCACTGATGGTAACAATTTAATGGAGTTATGCCCATACCTCAAGTACATGTTCCTAACCATAGGATTGCATTGAATCTAATTTCTCCACCATGTAAAGATAAATATAAAAATTAATCATGAGGTCTTTGGAATATGGATCTTATGACTATGTGGCTGAGGTTATGTAAGTAAAATGTTGAAAATAAACTAAGGCTTAAGGTAGAGGATAAACTCTAACATTCAATTAATGATATTAAAAATACAAGCTCAATGAAATGCTCCTCAAAAATATGTAATTCCATCTCACACACCCCCCAAAGCATAGAGTGAAGGCTCATAGACAAAGTAATCATAATGAGATATAACCTTCCATTTTTGTTTTTTTTTTTTTCTTTTTCTTTTTTTGAATGTTAGGATTGGAATATACCTAACATCCACCACCTAAAAACATATGATAAAAATATTCTGTTTGAAAAATGGTGATTTTTTATTCTCTCAATTCCCAACCCATTAGTTTTTTATTTTTTTCATTTTTTAAACAACAAGAGGGATATACTATGAAATATAATGAATGTAAATATAAACATTCCCCACTATCCCATGAAAACAACTTGTAGTCTCCCCTCAAGATATCTCATCCCATATACACCATAAACAACCCCTCCACTACACTCATTCTATTGAATATCCCAAAAATTAAAAAGATATGGGAAGGAAAATAAATAATGGCTTATAACATGGATTAATCATGAGAAGGTCATCCATGTATTTTACGGGATAAAGTTGGATTAGTGTGTAGGTGGGTCTCAATATAAAATGGGACATCAATAAAATTCTATAATCATTTCTAAAGTGAAATTGTGTAGTCATAGATTTAATAAAATACCAATGCAAGTTCTAGTTAGTTTACATTCCCCATATTTCACTAAAGAAATATGCTCTGAAAAAAATGGAAATATTTTGTTCAGAATCTTATTTGGAATGGGAATTGAATATGAGTCAATCTGTTCATGGAATGAAAATCAACATTAATTTTACTCAATTCATGCTTCTATGAATCAATATCATCAAAATCAATTGTATCAGTAATTATTTTCAAGAAATTCCAAATTAAAGTAACAATGTAACTTTTAAAATTTTCAATTATATCTTTTTAATTATATGGGAATCATATTTAAAATTTTCCAACATTTTAAAATAATGTCCCCTTGGTTCTGATGTATCCTAAATCAGTGAGTACAAGAAAAAAATTCAAGAATTGTTTTGGGTGAATCTGATTTAATTCAATTCATGCAATAATTATATTCATTCATTTCTCTAAAATCATGTTCTAGAAATAACTAGAGGTAAAAATATATAAACAAGTATCAAAAGTAATCCCCTTCCATTAATTCTTTCAATGAGTCTATTTGGTTCTGTTTTTCCAAGTTCGTGATGTTTCATCTGATTACACGTTGTGTAATGTTAATTTTTCCATCTCCAATTTCTTTAACATTCTTCTTCCTAGAGACCTGAAATATAAAAATAAAGATTGAATGTATAGGCCATTTATAATTTAAAATGTTTGTATCATGCATGTATAGAGGCCAACCATGGAGATAATAATTTAAACTAATATAATAAAATAAATATTTATCCAAAAAATAAATTTTAAAATTTTGGATACCTCCCAGTAGCTGCTCTTTTTTATGGACGTTCAGCTCAACCATTTACCTTTGTTAGCTAACTAGAACATGATACAAAGCTAACCATCTTGGATTTATCCACTTCTATATTTTTTGTTCATATGGGGTTGTCTTTTTTTCATCCTACCTTGGTTCTTCATGACTATTGGTGTGCTACATTTTTTGGATAGATGTAATGAAAATGATATGAAATCAAAATCTAGCTAAGTTTTGTAGTTCGCCTTCTCCACAATTGCCTTTCCATTTTCCTTAGTCTTTGCTTCTAGAATGAATTCTTGAATTAAGGCTATATTTTTCTCTTTTTTATCTTTAAATTGGTTGAGGGAGTCTCATTCCTCCTTAGTCTCAAGAATTTCCATGAGTTCGACACATGTTTTTTTAATGTCATCTTCCTTTACTTTTCCTTCTTTCTCAATAACATAACTGGATTGTACATTTTTTATTGCCTTCACATATTTCTTTATCTATTACTCTTCCTCTGATTCTATAGATTGTATTTCTTTGACCTCTTTCCCTTATTCATTTTTTTATGCATTGTTAACTTCCTCAACATTTTTATATTCTTCGTCTTCAAACATGTCAATCCCTACATTAAATTTTAAGGGTATGTTGCATACTAGGAATCTGAATTTGAGATAAACTTAAAAAATGAGTAATTAATTCTCCATGTTATCTGAGTTTGGATTCATGGTCATTCATTCTCTTTTCAAACACTGGAATGAATTTTGAGATCAAATTGGCTAGTGTATCATAGGTATTCTGCTCCAAAATTTAATGAAAGGAATGGTCTTCTTAAAAGTAATGTTCATGAGTTTATTTTATTTCAATAGATTGGTATTCTTATATTTAATTATGTTCACCATCTTCAAATCCACCTTTATAGAAATTAGAGACTATTGGTAGGTGACAATTAAAATTTGAAATCATTTGGGAAAGGTGAATAGTCATTTCATCCTGCTCATCATGTTTGGCCCCATTATTTTACATCCTCTTGTCCATCACATCAATACCATGGGCAAGAAATCAGGATAGTCTTTATTTGAGATGCATCTCATGATTTTGTTGAATGTATGAGTTATCACGAGTACACTTCTCCTCCCAAGAATTTCCTAAATAGTTAGGAGTTGCTTCATTGGGATGATAGAAGGTGTTGTTTGACTCTAGAGGTTGGAATTCATCATAATCATGAGAATATGATTCATTCTGACCATCAACCTTCTGTGACCACTCTCTTGAGTTTAGTGCTTCCCATACGGTTGGATATTATTCAATGTGCTCTGATGGTGGGGCAGCATAATATGGGTTTATCTGAAAAATCATCCTTCACACCAAAAGAAACTACCAAATGTGTAATATTGGATAAAAATAATAATTACTAAAAATTTAATTAACTAATCTAAAATTAGTAAATAGAAATGGGATAAGAAAATTATTTAACCTAATAATTCAGTCTCGATTCTCTTACACACTCCACTTGTCCCAAAAAATGGTGTAAAAATTTGATGTTCCCGAAAGGAATCATTAATTCTTTCCAGGTGTTGGGTCAAATTATAATTTATATTGTCCCAAACTTTCACTAACTACAAGGGTGTAGTGTAGTGGGAGTGCAGGGTCTAACACATAGGGAGAACATTTTCTTAAGGGGTTTTTTATTTTTTTAAGACCCATAGGGGCATCCTTTATAGAAACCTTTGTTTTTTGGTAAGTGTTTTAATTTATATTTAAGGGGTGAATTCAAATACTAAAAATGGGTTCAGGATCAAATTGAGTTTCAGGGTGAAGGGTGGTTTTTAATTCTAATCTCGGTAAGGTCATTATGACTTAATCTCTGAATAAAATAGGTGTCACAAGTTGACTTTGTTCTAGACACCTATTTCTGCCTATGAAGTAACTATTCAATCATTGGGATATAGTTAACAACCTAGGTTCATTAGGTTTTGATTCTAGGGTATATGGAGTCCTAAGATAGTGATATCAGCCTAGTATACACAAGTTATGATAGGGTTGTTTTCATGAATTTCTTGTGTTCAGGGATGTTCGGGAAAATGAGATAGACTCTTAGTCTTATCCTAATTACTAATTCAGTTAGGTTTTCCATGTTTAGAATTAAAGTTCCCAATATGTTTGTATATGAACTAGATCCCTACCCCTAAGTAATTTAGCTACTCATTAGGGATGGATAAGTAATTAAATAAAAAAACAAAGCATTCTTAACATGTTGATTGAGGTTAATTTTATGGAAATCATGAAAGGTTTTGGGAATTATATATTGGATATGTGTACTACAAATTAAAAATAAAATCAAAATACTTACTTGAGAAAGAAGAATATAATTTAACTTAAATTTGGTAATGGAATATGAAAGGCATTGAAGAATGGAATATCCATGGCTCTTAGATTAATAAAAGTGTAAAAATACTAAGAATTTTGGATATTTGAAGGGGGGAGGTGAGGGAATTCATAGGTAGATAAAAAGGAGAGAAAGATATTGTTCTAAAGAGATGTTAATTTCTCTTTCATTCCCCTACTTATATAGGAAAAAATCATCACAATGTGTACCTGAAGTACACGTCGTGTAGCCTAGATCTGTGTCATTTTCTATGGATTTTGGATCTCCAACAAGGCATGTGTATCTCTTGCGAATTTATGAGATTTTACTAGGTTCACATCTTGTACTTTAAGGTTCACGACGTTTTCCCTCCTCTATCTATCTTTAATCACAGATTCCTCATGGTTTTCTCACTGTATTCTTTGAATCACTTCACAACATGTTTAGAGTGTAAACGATGTGTAGTAGCTTCTTCATCAATGGATTCATGGCTTGGTCACAGAATGACTTCACGACTTGGGGCATGCTATGATCCTCTTCTACACGATGTGTACTGAAGCATCACGACTTGTATTGGTCCATTTCTTTACTTTTTCTACCTATATTCCTTTGAATCATTTGATGCTTTTATTCCTAAAAAATTTGAAAAATACCACAAGCATTATCCCATAAATTATTGAGAAACTATAAATAAATGATAGTAAAAGTTATATAAAAATTAATCTTATCATGAAGCTAGAAAAAATATTTAATATAAAAATAATTGGTCATTATGTGGCTCTATGTCGCAATGTAAGGGACGATCAGGGAGATAATTACCAAAAACCATACAAATAATGAAATTCCTTTACAACTACTAATAATGAATCTGATGGTGATTTTTCACTCTATATATTCTTGTGTCTTATTATATTTATGACTTCACTAACTACTAGATATTGAATTACAAATAAAAAACCCCATAGTGTTAGGATTATAATATAAATGATTTTTATGGTTTTGGGGATGTTATTTCTTATGGTTCAAGATCAAAATCCAATAGTAGAATTATATTTGAAATTAGGAATGATTCAAATCCATTTATAAAGAACTTATACTAATTTTTCATATAGATAAACCTTATTACATATCCTAAATAAACCCATAATCATCTAGAAGTTAGTGTTTCATTGTAATTTCCTTATATAAATTAATATTGTGATGTAGAAACATATTTTAGGGGGAGAATGTAACACCCTAAAATTCTAATTAAATTTAAATAAGTCAATGTGTTCAAAAAATTTACTTTCACACATCACCAAAAATAAATGATGCACAACATTTTATAATAACATTAGAAATTAACATAATATGGTAATTAATTAAAAATCATTCACTTTAAAAGATAAAAGATTAATATGTATGTTTAAAAAGGATTTTTTTAAAAAATAAGTTTTATTTATATTTATCATTAAATGATAAAAATTAAAATTTTATAATTTTAATTAAAAATAAACCTTATTTTTTAATTCTCAAAATCAAAATTAATGTATTATGAATTTATAATCATTTTCTAAAAAGGCTTGTTTTTAGTGAAAAAATGACGGATTTATGAAAATTGCAATTCTCAATATTTTATCACTATGTAAGAATATCCTTAAAACAAACTGAATAAATAAAATATGAAATTAATTAAAAAATTATTTTTTTTCACATATTTTTTGTTTACAGAAAACCAATTACAAACATTTTTATAACTAAAGTAAAATGTTACATTAATATAAAAAAATTGGATTTCTCTCTAAATAACGTATTTTCAAGATGAGGTAGAGTTTTATATTAACTTGGAAGACTCAAACCCGTTATTTAGTTCATAATAAATAAATTTAAGTATTTAAATTTGTAACCATAGTAAATTTTTTATATATATAAATGTAAAATCTTAATAAATATATTGTTCAAAAAACAAATTACCTGTTTTTTATATGTTTTTATTGTTAAATTCAGTTTTCATACCTATAGATATTTGATTTGATAATTTTTTTAAAAAAAATTGATCTGAATATTGAAAGTACTAAATAAGGTTAATTTTTAATTTTTCCCCTAAAACTAATTGATGAGGTTAAAAATTAATTAACACTGTAAAAATAAAAATGGGTTAATTGAGTTTAACCTAGTGTAAAATTAAAAAAAATTGAAACAATCCTCTAATTAAATTTTTAATCTTCTAATTGACCAATACAAGTTTCCCTTACACCTTTTCCCTTTTTTAAGCCTTTGTAACTTGAAAATGACATTACGTTATTGTAAAATGTAAAGGTGCATTCAAAATTTGTCTTACTTACACTTATAAAAACATAACACTTGAACACTTCAACGATTCACTTAACCATATAAATAATCCTTTAATCATTTACATTTTACTCTCTCTATAACCATATCCTTTAAAAATAACCCCATGTTCACTCCTTTTTATCCTAATCCCTTAAAATGCAAGGATACCTCCATAAATATTTCAATTCCCTGATATAAGTATTCTCTTCATCTTATGTTTTCTTCTTGATATTAATATTTCAAACATATTATCATAAAAATTTTATGTTGACTTAAGTATCATTATTATACTTATATTTTTTAATATTAATGATAAAACCCTTATTTATCATTTACATATACTTTCAAAAACAAATGAACATCAATCGTGTGTGTGTGTAGACTACCGCCTCAATGAAGAGTAATTTTTTCTCATAATTTTTAATTTTTTATACCATTATATTCAATTATAGTTCACCATAATAAAAACTAAAAATAACATAATTATGATTTTTCTATAAGGATATTAAGTCAAAATAAACATTTCATTAACCATAGTCACCCATCGAGTTCAATCATGTTCAAGCTTGAGTTAGTTTAACCACCCACATGATCGATGTATTAACATTCAATCATAGATGAGAATGAGAAAATAAATAATGATATTTTTAAAGTTTAATAAAAAAAGTATCATTTTTTGGTATTGGAAAATTAATATAAGCAGTATAACTTATTATTAATAAATCATCTTAGACCAACAAAATTAAAAACAAAGTCATTATCAATTCAGTTTTCACTTAATGTAACCAAAAAACATCTGGAATAAAGTAAGAAAACTTGTATGAAGCACAAGTTATATATTATATAATATTAAATGATATATAAATAATTAACATGGTATCAAATTATGGGAAATAATATCAAAATTATTAAACCTGTGAAAAATAGTTAAAGTTATTATCATCTTATGGTAATAATATATTCTAACAAATTAATTTACTCCCAATAAATGATTATAATAAGGGTTGTAAAATATAAATATTTTTTTATTAAGGTTATAAATTATTTTATTAAATTATTTATGTTTTTTATGGTCGTTAGAGTGTGATAAATAAATTAAGGAAATAAGGTAAGGGTTTTTGTCTTAGATTTCTCTCTTTGAGACGTGTTTGATATTAAGCACCTAATATCATTTATGTGGTGTATATACATACAATTTCAGGTATAATATCTTAACTTATCTTTAAATAATTGTATTTCATGATTAATTATAATCCCTCTCAATCAATAGGTTTTTATTAAATTATTACTCAAACCATTTTATTTCTCTTGGTCTCGAATATGATTCTTTTAGACATGTTACATATTAAGAACCATGTTTTATTTAAAACTTTTATTCACTACCCATGGGTATGTTTTTATAATTCACTTTTTATTTTATGTGATTTACTTGAAAAAACTTGTTCCCTTATTCGAGTGGCTATTAGTATAGTTGTTTCCCACATACTGTGGATTTTTTATAACTCAAAATCCCTTATTTGACTTCTTATGTTTTACCTTGAAAATTCTTATTATCTATTTAGGCTCCCCAAAAATAATATTTTATTATGTAGTATTTTTTTATTATCTTTTGGGAAAATTAATTTTTAATAAAAATAATTTTTCATTGCTATTTTTACATTATTGGTTTTCAACAAAGGTAATTTTAAGTAAATATTTCTATTTAATAATAAAATGTTTTAGATAAACATTTCCTATTGAAAAATTATTTCATTATTAAGAATATATTATTGGAGATTGTTTTAAAATTAAATTTTTTCAAATAGTTCTCACTTAACTTTTTGAAAAATTCTTTTTGATGTAACCCATAACTTGCACTTTTACGTTAACATTAACTTTTTTTCTAAAAGTACATTTAAGTTTTCACTTCCATTTTCCATTCCATTTTCAAAATTTCTTTCCCTATTTGGGTTTATTTTCACTATTTATAATCTAATATACATATATATATATATATATTGGGGTAATTAATTCTCTATACCAAACAATCCAATTCAATATACCTTCTTGGGTGGTGTCCGACAATCATTCTTTTCTGTGGATGCTTTTTATCTATGTCAACATCCTTATTGGTTTCCTTTGTTACACTGAGGATATGTTATTTTGAAACCATCCACCCATTCACATGGAAATATTATGATCACCTTTTTAATTATTTACTTATTTATGTATTAATTTCTATATATGGTGTGAACATCACATTTTACCAAATTTTTATTAGGTAATGTTCACCTAGAAAAAATGATTTTATATTAACATGAGTAAAAGTATTTTAGTTTTGTATATTTTAATTCCAATGTGGATTATTATTGGAAAGTGTATTATTTAATGGTTAACCATCTTAATTATTCCTTTAGATGGGTTATGATCATGTAAACCTTTTTATTAATATGAGTAAAATATTTTCTACTTAATATTTTGTAATTCCAAAACGTATGGTTATCGGTAAGTTGAATATGTATTTTTGGACCCTAAAAATTATTTCTTTGGATGGGTTATGATCATTTTATCCCTCTTATTGATATGAGGAAATTAATTTCATTCTTTAATAATATTTATTTCCAATGTAGTTTGATCATTGTTATTTATTATTTTTCATCATATAGATATCCAAGTTTTATTTATAAATTGGTTCATCAGGGAATGGTATGAGAGGTATTCAATACACACAGGGTTAATTCATTGGAATTAATTAGGTGATGTGTGGGGTCCAAATTTATATAGCACCATGATACATCTACAAGTTTCAAGAGACAAAGAATGTTTGGGTATTTAGTGTGTGCCTACCCAATTAATTATGATGTATTTAATGTGGTCTCAATGATAAGTAAAGTTACCTGGCACAAGTCTTTAACAACAAGGTTTTAATTTTCAACATTAATCATTCCATAATTATAAGATCAGTATTATTTATATTCATGTTTTCATTTATTTTAATCTATATATAATGGTCCCAATTTCAATTAGATTATGGATTCATTTCGTTTACCTATTACTGCTATAATATTTATGTCATATTTATGCCATGATTTATTCATTTATATGCTTCCTTTACTGGTCATTTGAGATAACCCCTAATTATATTTCCATTTACCTATGTTATGGGTAAAATTAGTACATGTTATAGGTTTATAAGTATAACTTGTGTGAAATAATTTGTAGGAGACATCGAACACTTGTCATGAATTAAGTGATTTTGTTTATAATGGGAAAATTGTCTATTTCATTCAAATAAAATGGGATTTATTAGTTTATATATTTTCCTAGATCTTTAAATCCCTAAACCGAAAAAAGATCCTGTAGATTTAATAGATTCAATAATAATTATTGATTTTATATTAATATATGGTTATATCCAGACATTTATATCTTGTATCAATGTAAGTACATAAAGTATTTTTCTATGAGAACTAGATGTCAGAGTGAAAATATAGGGTTTCATAGTTGGTACCAAAGGAAAGGTTTATATAATTTAGAGATTAAGATTTTAATTTAGGATAATTAAAGGATTTATCATTTAATATTGATTACATGTTCAAAGGTATATATATCCCTTTGGTTTAAGTATATGATTTATTCTTAATGCAATAATTTACATTTTATTCGTGGATTAGAATAATAAAACTTTAATAAAAGTGCTAGGAATAAGTATATGTATTGGAAGGAATCATGATTTTTTGGTAAAATAGATCTTATGTAGCTTTTCATAGAAATAAATCTCTATCTGGATACTAGAAATTGGAATGAGATGTGCCATAGATTTACCTAGGGATAATCACCCTTAAAAGGGTTCATTGAGCATTGACTCAATTATCGATCTGGTGCATGATGAGTCATCCTAATACTTCATACATATAGAGACACTCTTGGGGTATATGATTTAGTTAATCACATTCTCTTTATGAACCAATATGAATGATCTCAAAAGGATGTTAACTAATTATTTTAGAGAATATAATATTAAAATGACCAAGGATAACCCAGGATTGAACAAGGAATCCATAGGATGATTTAAATTATCAAAAGTTCAAACCAATTGCTTCATATAAGAGGATATATTCTGACTAATTTTTACATATTCAAGTTTTTTATGTTATAATTACAATTTTTTGTTGTTATTTGGTTGAAAAAAGATCAAGAAAATGAGGTTGAATAAGGTTTTTAACTTGAAACCAAAATGTTTTATAATTGGATAAGAGATAATACATAAGTGTCTAAGAATTTTAATATATTCCTATTATGATAGAAAAGTTAGATTCACCATCTTCTGTAAGGTAGTGAGTTTGATATCATAATAGAAATTAATACTAGATACTCTTAGTTATCTAAATTAGTAAAGTGATATTTACCAATGATATTTTTGTATATTGTAAATGTTATGAGGATTATTTAAAATATCTAAGGATTTATCTTTGGAATTTATTCTTTAAAGATTTGGAAACATATATTAAATGGTATCAGTAACCATGAATAGTGATTTTATAAAATTGTTATATTTTTTGGTATTACTATTGGAGAACCCATTATTGTGGTATTAATAACTCTTATGTTTAAAATATTCTTTATATTGAGGTAATAAAGGGTTGTTTTATTTTGATAAAAGTAATATTGATAGTTTTAATAACCTTATAATTAGAAACTAATTTAATTAAAAATTAATCCATGATATTTTGGTGAAATTTATCAAATTTATGGGATTATGATATATATTGAATAGTTTTTTACTTTAATAGCCAGTGATTAATTCATTCATGAGGTAAAGATATTGTTAATTTTTGGAAAAATATATAATCTCACTAGGTTTTAATTTATTGAACATAAAAATGGTTTTGGAAAAGGTCTATTATAGAGAATATTTGATTATGGTATATAAATACTTTTCTACATGATTTTAAGAATGATTAAAGTTGTTTGCAAAAGGATAAGTTGGATTTTAGAGCATAGATTTCGATGATTAATCGGTTTAGAATATTTTTAAAAACTTCATGTTAATTTGTGATCACTATTTTAAGAATTAGGTTAATAATTATGAGAGAACCCAACTAAAAGTACCCTAGGTAGAACCCAAAATGATATAGGTTAAAATATGGTTTATTTAGGTTGAATTAAATGGATTACTGGTTAACATGATGATAATGGTATAAGGTTTTATTGTTTAATCCCTTTTATGTTATTGATTGTGATAAGTCCCTCGTATTAATAATGTTCTTTTCTCATGTTAAATCATTTTGTTCTAATAAATGATGAATCCCAAAGGAAGAAAGTTAATAAAGGATATCATGGACAATTTAGAAATTATCCCAATGAAAACCCTAATGGGATAATGAATAGAATGAGAAAACTTTTTATTTTTTCAAACTATCTATCACAAAATATGTTGAACAATATAAAACTAGATGAAATCACAAGCAAACCAAATTAGATAATGATGGATCCTCACCAAAGATCATGTGATAAAGATGGGAAAAGGTAAAAACTGATAATTGTAAGGGAAAAGGAGAGGCTAAATAAATATATTTCCTTAATTAAAATATATTTTGAAATAATGGGGATCTATATCCCAATATTAGGACCAACAATGGATATAGTCACCAACAACCAGATGAACAAGGATAAGCCTACGAAACTACTAATATGAAAACTGACAGTGATTTTTCGCTCTTGATAGTTTTTTGCCTTATATTATGAATATATTAAACTATTAGTGGATATTTAATTATAAATAAAATCCCTTAGTTATATTAATATCATAGAAATGTTTTAGGGTTTTGGGGAAGTTATTTCTTATAGATTTAGATCAACAGCCCATAGTAGAATTCAATGACATATTAAGAATGGGTTGGATCCCTTTAAAATAGATTATAATGATTTTCATATAGATGAATCTCATTCAACATCATAAATATACCCAAGAACATATAGTGGTGAATATTTAATTATAATTTACTTTTATATAATTACTCTAACCTTATGAGACAAATTATGAGGACACGATTTATTTAATGGGGGAGAATATAACACCATGGAAATAAAATAACCTTTAAATAAGTCAATATGCTTGATAACTTTCCTTTCACGCAACGCCTGATGTAAATGAGGAAGAACATTTTTTAATAACAATATAAATTAATCTAATATTGTAATCAATTAGAAACGATTAACTTTATAATTTAAATAATTAATAAGATTTAATTTTTGAAAATGTTAATAAAATTAGTTCTCTTTTAATTTTTCATTAAAAGGTAAATTTTATAATTTTATAATTTGAATTTGAAAAACTAAATACCACTTTAAAATATCTAATATAAAAATTAACTTACTACAAATTTTTTTTATCTTCTAAAAAGGATTGTTTCTACTCGAAAAATGTTAGATTTGTAATTATTATTATTTCCATGATTTTATCACTAAATAATAAAAACCCAGAAGATTTAAAAAAATACTAAAGTGATGAAGTATAATATTAAGGAATAAAATTAATAATTTTCTAATATTATTTTTAAATAAAAATAAAATACCAATAATTTATTTAAATAATGTAAAATGTTGCTTTAATATACAAATTATTTTGTTCTTGTCTTCAAATCAGGAATTTTTATGTTGAGGTTTGGTTTTGGATTTCCTTGTAAGCCTTATAGATTTTATTAAATTCTTAATAATTTAATTTATGTCTTTAAAATAAGTAATCCTCATAATTATATCAAATATATAAATTTAAAATATTAATAACGTTTTTTTTCAAAAAATCATGTTTTATGTATTTAATTTTTTTATTTTAAAATGTTATTTTTAAAAAAATATTTATTTTATTCGATAAATTTTTTAAAAAAATGAAATCAAAGATTAAAATTTGGTAATATGATCAATTGTTAATTTTACATTAACAATGGTTATAAATTAATTATCATGGTAACGTTAAAAATCAGATAAATTGAGTTTAACATTACATACAAGTCCTAAAAAATTTAAAATAGTGACTTGAATAAATTATTAATATTTTTATAGTCCATTAAATTTTTCCCATATAATGTTTTCCATTTCTAACCCTTAGGACCCCAAAAAGGACATTTCATTATTGAAAAATATAAAGGTGTTTCCAATATTTCTATTACTTTCACTTCTAAAAACATATCTCTTCCACCGTTTAAATATATAATTAAACATAAAATTACATGTTTAAAATATGATATTCTACTCTATATAGAACCCTTTCCCAAAAAATAGGCCCCTCTTCACTCATTTGTTTCTCAAGCCCTTTAAATTCAAGGAAACTTCCAAGGATAATTCAAGTCCCTCATGTAAGTATCATCTCCCTCTTATGTTTTATTCTTAATATTAATATCTAAATATCTTATATCCTGAATTATATGAATAATTAAGTATAAATTTATAATTATATGTTGTTATATTAATTTAACAACCATTATTTACTCATTTAAACACACTTATAAAAATAATAAAACGTTAATTGTGCGTGTGTGCAGACTACTACCTCGATGAAGAATCATTTTTTAATATCTCATACAGTTTTAAATTACTTATTAAAACATCATAAAATATGGTTAAAATCATGTAAAAATGAAAATAATTTCATTATTATTATTTTATATTGATATTATTTTAAAATAAACACCTCCATAATAATACTCACCCATCGAGTTAAAGTGTGTTCAAGTTTGGGTCGGTTTATCCACCTACATGAACGAAACATTAAAATCCAATCATGGATTAATATTAAAAACTAAATAATGATATTATTATATTTTAATAAAAAATAAATATCATTTTATAGTTTTCTAAAAGTAATTTATAGTAAATAAGTTATTATTAATAAATAATCGTTGGCTGCAAAAATTACTAAAATAAATCGTTATCAGTAGCGTTTTCATAGAAAATAAACAATACACATATGGAAAAAAATAAGAAACATTTAAATCAATATAAGTTATATATTATGTAATGTTGAATTATATATCAATAATTAACTATTTATAAAGTTATAGGTAATGATATCTAAATTATTAAACATGTGAAAAACATTTAAAGTTATTAACACTTGGTGGTCATAATTTGCTATAGATAATTAATATAATCATGATAAAAAAATTATAAATTGAATTATAAAAGAGTAATATTTTTTATTAAGTATATACAAAATGATATTAAGTTTTATGTTTTCTTGAAAAGAGATTAGAGTGTGATCAGTTAAGGAAACAAGGAAAGGGTTTTCATTTCAAATTCCTCTCTCTGAGGCATATTTGATTTTATGAACATAATATAATTTATATGTTATTTATAATTACTATTTTATATATCAAATATTGAATAATATTTTAGTCATGGTTCTTAAATTGTAATTACAAGGCCTCTCTTTCAAGGGGTTTTGATTAAAGTGTTACTCAATCCCCAATATTTTTTATGACCTCAAATTTGATTCCATGAGACATGTTACATGTTAAAAACCATGTTTTCTTTTTATGGTGCATTATAAAAACATGGATATGTTTCTATAATAGTATTTTTTATGGTATTTACTATTCATGACATGTTCCCTCATTCAAGTGGCTATTTTTATAGTTTTTTTTAAGAATACAGATTCTTGGAAACTCAAAACCCATTCGTTGAGTTATAATTTTTTATATTAAGCATTTCACTTATATATTTGAGTTATTTACACCTAATATTTTATATTATATTATAATATAATCCCCTCTATGAAAATAAATTTTTAATTCAAAGAAGGTTTTATTACTATTTTATAGTGTAGGTTTTCAAGAAAGGTAATTTTTAATATTAAAAATGTCCCTTTCATAAGAATTTTTTTTTGAATTGCATTTACTCTAGAAAACATTATTTAATGTAAAGGATACATTATTGGAAATTATTAAAAAATTAAATTTTTTCAATGAGTTGTTACGAGACATTTTTAGAAATACTTTTGGAAGTGACCAGTAACATCCCCTTTTATGTCAATGATAAAAATGTTTTCTAAAATATTTCAATTTCATTTACATTAACATTTTCAAAAGGTGTTTCTGTAAAAGTTTTTACCTTAAACTTTTTATAAATTAATATATATATATATATATATATATATATATTTGGGGAATTAACTCATGATTTAACAAACCAACCCACTAGGGCCAACCTGGTCGATGGAAGGTCATGCCACCACAACTCGAAGATCACCTATAATAGGCGAGGGGCTGGAGAAAATCACTATGAATGCATAATATAAATGGGATAGATTTTCCTAGTGCATCTGTATAAACACACTCAATAATCTCCCTGAAAGAAACATATAGGATTAATAAAAAGGCCTACAATATCTAGAGTAAAACCATGAATTCAATAACTATTAGGGAATAAGTTAGAGTACAACCAAATTAAACCGATGTGTAAAGGGGAAAAATATAGGACAACTAGAAATTAATTTACAACTTAACAAAAACTGTGATAAATTAATATTTAGAGAGAATGTTTCATGATCTTCAAGACCAACCCACATACATGGTCTACGCACCCGAGTATCCCTATACTTTTCCAAAATAACTATTGATCTGTCCTTTGTCTGCATAAGACACAACGCGTGTAGGTAAAGCCCATGCAGGGGTGATTATAAAGATACCTTTTATAACATCCAAATAACCATAGGGGGAGAAATATAATATATGATATAATTAGTTATCTCAAGAAAATATGAGTGAAATAAAACCTAATCAACACACACTCACACACACGTATATATATATATATATATATATATACTCCGAAAAGAATCCCTGATGAGATAGAAAAGGGGATCTTTATCTCACAAACTATCCCAGGTCAATGAGTCTACTAACAACTCCAAAGGGTCCATCTATAATGCCCAACATCTTAGGTATCCATAGAAATAATTGTGTTTAGGACTCACACCTTTCCATTGTGATACACAATCAAGGGGTACAATAGCTAATAGAGGACACATTCCCTAGTGTGTCAGGGTGTGATACTCAGTAAATAGAGTACTCATTCCCTAATATGTCAGAGGGGGTTCCACTTAGTAAGTAGATGACTCATGCCCCAGTCCTCTAGGGGGTTCTATTTAGTAGGTATAGGAACCACTCCTTAGACTATCAGGTGGGTTCCACTTAGTAGGTATGTTACCCATCCCCTAGTCCATCAGGGGGTATCCACTCAGTAGGTACAGGACCCACTCCCTAGTTTATTGGTGGTTCCACTCAGTGTGTAGAGGACCCACTCCCTAGTCTGTCAGAGGGTGCCACTCAGTAGGTTGAGTACCCATACTCTAGTTCATTAGGGGGTTTCCACTTAGTAGGTAGAGGAACCATGCCCTAATTTCACAATAGGTTTTCCACTAAAACTAGTTATATCATAGTGGAACCATTCTCTAATACGATAAAGGGTTTCCAACCTCGTACTCTCTCTAATGATCCTGTCAGATCACGTCCATTTATAAACATATCTTAAATAACTTTCATGCTCATAACATTCCATGATGTATCTTGAAATCCACTACGAAGTCTACCATTGTATTCTACAAGGAACATAGCTCATGATTGGATACTCCCATGCCATAATTCAAGTCCATATAAATGATATATATAAGGTGGATGTTTCATAAAGGCGTATATAGTGTTTTTGGGGTCTAAATAGTGTGTGGTCCTACTCTGATGCCTGTTCATGTTCTCATCTGTACATTTCTCAGAATCCATATTACCATACATGGCATGTAATGGGGATCACATGATATATATTATCCACCTAGAGCCGACTTGTATGATTCTATCCATGATTATATATCTAGTTGTGTACCTAGTCATGCCTAAGTATCGACACATCGTCATGTACACCTAGAGTACATAGTGTGTCCTTCCACAAGGGGTCTGAATCATTGGTATCTGAACACATCTTATCCTCTCTGGGAGGTTCACATAGTTTGTTGAATTAGTCACACAGTGTGTGATCTTTATCTTCTCCAAAACCCTAACTTTCTTAGCTGGGTGGGGCTACAGAATGTGTGTTCTTCAACTACACTTTGTGTAGTCAACATTACATAAAAAGTCAAACTTTTCACATGATTCTCTATATATTCTCATAACTTCATGAATCCCAATGTATAAATATCTGTGATTAGTGGTATTTTCCTCCAACTCTCAATTCCAAACCTTCTGTGGCTAGAAATATGAAACTTGTCATTCACACAAATCCCCCTACCACTTATCACCCTTTAACGCTCGATCCTATTACCACTCCAAATCTCAAATCTATGGAACATCACCCAAAACTTACAATATAACTTGTCCCATCCTTGATTTTTCAATATATTCATCACACATGCAATAACCTTGAAGCTAAGGATTCAATCATGCTTGAACCCACCCCTGAAAAGTAAAATTGTAACCCCATAGGCTAATGATGTAGAACAAAAATAACGTAGGGGGATGAAGCACATAAAAAATTTAATCTATCATTGGATAAGTGTTCATGGATAATGATCATAAATAATGGATTACTAGGGGTGAAAACATGGTAAATAGGAGAATAATTATATAGGACTGATACAATCAATAAATTGTGGGGCTTATGTGAAGAAAAAATATCTTGGATCTAATGCATATTAAATCCAAGATCAAACATATAATAAAAGGGGAATAAAACACAATTAATGATATGTACCTGAATTTGGGATAAATCATTTCTGAAGAATGAATTCTCTAGTGAAGGAGAAGTCCCGCTATGTTTGCTGCCTATCAATCCACCTTGATTTGATCATTGTTCATCGTCTGATATTGATCTTCCAATAAACAACACTCTAAACCTCCTATCAAATCCTGTTAGGGTTATGCATATAATACTATTTATTTTTCATAATACAGTATTTATAGAGTATTTAGATTGGTTAATTTAAAATAAAATAAATAAATTTAATTATTTATTTTAATTAAATGAACCGGCAATGGTACCCTTATCCAAATTTCTGGAACTGATAAACTTTAGGTCACACCTAGGGAAAACCTCTCACTCAAGATTAAACAGTAGTATAATATTTACAATTTGATGCTCTTTTTAGTAAATAATCTATATTTTATGGAATATTACATGTGTGTGAAATTAATATATTTATTATTATCATAATATAAATATTTGGATCACCAGACCTTGGAATCTCATGGATCACTACACTATTCCCCCATTCAAGGATTTTTTTTCCAAAAAGCACAATATAAAAAAATCTTGGGGATGCTGAGCCCGCATATAGATCTATCACTCCCAGAATCTATCCTTCATTATCCAATACTACTTTATCTCATGGACCAAGGGAATGGTCCATCATTATTGGAACCTCTTATTCTAATCCTTTATCACAAATGTGTACTCCATGAAGGTGGCTTCATCCTCGATTTCTAGATGGACCCAATAAATTATGTGTATAGAATCATGCACGTATCTCCTCAGTTGTGACATATAGAAGATTTCATGCACCCACTCTAATTGTGGGTGTATGGATAAGTGGTGATCATCCTTACCAACACACCAAAATATCTCAAATGGCCAAATGAACCTCAGGGATAGATTTATGCCCTGTAGAAATATTCACAATTCTCATTGTGAGGAGACTCTTAGGAGAATATTTTCTCCCTTATAAAAATTCAAGAACCTAAAACATTGATCTGCATAATATTTCTCTCATCTATGGGTTTTCTTGAAACACTATCGGTTTTTCAGTCATCACCTAAATCATCTCTATCCTAAAGAGATATGTCTTTCCAATCCCATTCCATCACAAGGGTGACCTATAGGTTCTCCAATAAAATTCCTTGAAAGTTTCCATGCCAATCATAGAGTGATATCTTTTATTAAAAGAGAAATCTACCAATGGATAGTGATCCTCTTAGCTTTTTCTAATGTCAAAACATAATCACTTATCATATCTTCCAACACTTGGATAGTGAACATGGTCTGCCCATCTGTCTGGGAGTAAAATGTCATACTCATCCACAATTGGGTCCCAAATTCATGTTGTAGGCCTCTACATAGATATGAAATAAGTTACACATCACATTCAAAGACAATCATTGAATTAACCCCATTGATCTAGATGATCTCCCTCATATAAAACCTTCCTAGACTCCCCACTGAACTCTATGACCTGATGGAAAAAAAGTGTTCTGAATTCAGGAGTCATTCAAAATTCACCCAGATGGAATCATGTCCTATCATTTTATATGTAAGACTTGTCACAAAGTCCATGGATATGATATCCCATTTCCACTCTATGATCTCAAGAGGTTGTGTTAAACAAGTCCGAACATGGTGCTCAGCCTTCACCTACTAACATGTGAGAAATCGAGACATGATCCCAGCCATTATTCATATCATGAAAACCCACCCAAACTACTATTGAAGGTCCCTATACATCTTACCTAATTCAGGATGTATAGACAAATTAAAATTGTGAAACTCACTCATCACCTCCTCTCGTATTGTGGCTGGAACAACTATATATCCATAGAAAATGATGATGTGTTCCCCTACATTAGAAAGTCCATCTAATGAATCTCCTAGATATATCTAGTTACAGATAACAAAAAAAATAAATGTATCCCAACTGATCCCCCCTCATATGATAGATAAGCATAGTATTCAACACCATCAACTGAAGAAAAGTTTCACCCATATCCTCTAATATAGTCAGCTATAAAGAATCCATCTACTTAGATGCCTCCTCCACCAAATGAGACTGATACTTCCTACTAAAGATATATTCCATTTTATTTCTCTTCCCTGGAGAATAGACTATCATGATTTCATATTCCTATAATAACTCCAACAGAGACCTCTATCTTAGGTTCAGATCCCTCTGTGTGATGATATTCCTGAGACTCCAGTGGTCTATGTAAATAAAAAATACCTCTCCCAGAAGATAGTTCATCAACATAATCATAGATAAGAATACCACTTCAAAATCTATATCATGAGTCACGCAGTTATTCATGTGGGTATCAGCTACCTTGAAACTTATACGATCACTTCCTTTACTACATTAGCACACAACGGATCCTCTCTCCAGAGGCATTACAATACACTACGTACTCCACCCCATCCTCCATTAATCTTAACATAGGATCATTTTTCAACATCAACCTCAATGACTTGAAGTCTATCTGACACTTCTTGGTCCTTGTAAATGGATTCCCTTTCCATGTCAAGTTAGTCAAATGGGTAGAAATCCTAGAAGGGACTTCAATAAACATTATTTAGTACCACATCGAGCCAATAAAAATTCATACCTATAACACGCTCTTGTTTGGGTCTCAAGAAAGAACTATATGAATATTATCGAGGTTCACAACTAATCCATGATCAAAAAATACATTCCTCGTAAAGTGAACCTTGTAGATCCATAACTATAAATTCAAGAGCTTAACATAAAATGGTACTCCTATAGTAAGTCTAGGACAATCATATGATTCTCTACATTCCCATCCTCTAACACATAGTAAAAGAGTATTTCTTCAATGAAGATAAGAACAAATTGGTCCAGGTATGGCTAAAAGATACGATTTATCAAAACTATAAACATAGTTAGGTAATTAATAATACCAAAAAGCATCACTAGGAACTCATATTGGCTATATTGACATTGGAATTCTATCTTTGGAATATTAGCCTCATGAACCCTCAACTAGAGGTATCTATACTTGAAATTTATCATCAAGAACTAACTCACACCTTGTAACTAATCAAAGAGGTAATAAATCCTTATAATGGGTTTCTTATTCTTTATTATTACATGGTTTAGGTGATGATAATCTATACAAAGCCTCGAGATCTTATACGCAATTTTCGTGAAAAATTTAAAGATTCTAAGGGGGACACACTGGGTTTGATAAAACCCTTCTATAGAAGGTCCTCCAACTACACCCTTAGATCCTAGATGTAACGTCCCAGTTCCGGGTACAACACAACGAGTGCCCTGAACCCGGTTCACCACGTGACCTCAAGCACATTTCCCAAAATTACATAGGCTTCCAATGAGAATTGAGGGCTCACGTCTGATAGTGGGGAAACTATGCCCTCATTTGTCAAAGTGTAGCACATCGGAATACAAAATAAAACATACAACGAACAACATAAGCAGTAAACCAAACACAACTGAAATAAAAAACTTCAGTGGATACAACCAACAGTATATAAGTTATGATGCTACATGTCTCAAGTTCTAAGAAAATAGTCAGAACATGTTATACATCAATATAGTACAACAAAAGCAGAGTATAGAAAAACAAATCAAAACAGATGGTAGTGGCATCGCGATCCTAGGCTCGGTCCCATGCCCTCCTACTCCTCAGTAACAGTCAAGCACGTATATAGGGACTATTTCCCCTATTCACAACTGCAGAAACGTAATCTGTTTGGGCCGAAAAGCATGACCCAAATAAGGTGTGGGAAATATATCTCAGTAGGCACTCACCAAAGGCCCGTGCTCAACTGTGTGTAAAACATGCAACAAGTGTGTAGTAGTAAAATGAAATAAAGTAAGCAGTACTGAAAAGTAACTAACATAACAGTTAAATTTCCATCTTATTATTCATTTAATCCATTAAATATTAGAAATAACCACAGTTCATTTCTAAGTAAACAATCAATGTCCTCAGACAAGTAAACCCCTACCCTCAGTTAAGGAGTATCCAACACATGAATCTGCCCTCAGGAATTATCCTCAGGCGTAATAGAAATTTCCCTCAGGCGTATGACATCTCACCCTCAGGCACAGAGTCTATCACCCTCAGGCACAGAAGAAGTTTCTCTCAGGACGAAATCACTACTACCCTCAGGCTAAATAGTGCAGTGCCCACAGGCTAATCACAACAATGTCCTCAGGATAATCAGGTAACCAGGTCATGCCCAACATGTCATTATGCAGTAAATAGGCAATTACTCTTGAGGCAATTCTACAATTACTACTTTAAAGGCATACCCTCGGGTATCCTGACCAAATTTCTAAACAGTGGAACACACACCTAGGGTGGTTCTAGATCCAAGAAAATATCTCATCCAGCATTTTAATATCACAATTAATCACTTATTCAATTCTAGGTGGTTATTATAGCAATGGCCTCAGCCACACGACACCCCAACATGGGTTCGTGGCACAAAAACGCACAAAACACACGACAGTTGGAAAAAATTAACACCAATCCACCTACCTTATACGCCAACGAGCACAATACACGAACGTCGGTTCCCAAAACTCCCAAGAACAGTGAATATCTAACGAAGAAAAAACACCGTTTAAATGCAAAAAACATTCCCTCAGGAAAGAATTGTTAAGAATGGATTAAGGAGAGCAGAGGGCTTACCAGCGCGGTTCCAACGAGATTGTCCGAAGTGGAAACAGATTCCAGAAGAACACTCAGTAGATCTTCAAGGTTTTGGTCATACCCTCCCAGTCCTTCCTCTAGTTCTAAGCCTTCCCTATGGACAGGTGAGGCTATTTCCCATTTTAAGTAAAAAAAAAACAAAGTACACGACGTGTACTTCCAAGTACATGACGTGTACTTCCCATTTTTTTTAAACTGTTCCTCTGGAGGCTTCCCACCAGCGTGGCACTGTTCACTTGCTGACAATAGTACACGACATGTACTCCTTACTACACGGCGTGTACAGTCGCCCAGCTGGCGGCTGCTCCACCACCTTACTGTTCTGGCTTGCCGACTGACTACACGGCGTGTAAAGGACCACTACACGGCCTGTAGTCGGTTCCTACACACTCCAACCCTGGTATGGCTACACGCCCCATGTACTCATCCCACACGGCCAAAAGTACACTGCGTGTGGACAAATTACACAATGTGTATTTTCCAATTTTGGGATTTTCTCCATTTCTCCATATTTTCTCAAAAACACTTAAGGAAAAGAGAAAGGAAGAAACTCGTACCTCAAAAATAAGAACCAGGTTCTTACAAACTTCACCCCTTATAGCAATTCGTCCCCAAATTTACCTTCCAAGGGTGGAGAAGATATAGACGTGAACAACTCCGGCCACTGAGCACGTATATCAGTATCCCACACCCAGGTTTTGTCCTTCACTCGGCCATGCTGTCATAGCACCTGTACGAGAGGAAATGACCGGACCCAGAGAACCTTTGTGCTCCTATCAAAGATATGTATCAGATGCTCCTTGAAGGACACATCTATCTCAAGCTCAACCTCCTTGTGCTGAAAGATGTGAGATGGGTCTGAATGATAGCGTCGCAACTGAGATATATGAAAGATGTCGTGCATGGCCCGGTACCTCTGAGGTAACTGCAACCGATAAGTAACAGGCCCGACTATCTCCAGGATCTTAAATGGCCCCACATACCTTGGTGAAATCTTACCCTGTCTCATGATCCTCTTGTGTCCCAGCCTCGGTGAAACACGCAAGAAAACATGATCCCCAAACACGAACTCCAAAGGTTTTCTGCGGTGATTAGCATAAGATTTCTGACGAGACTGTGCGGTATCCATCCGCTTCTGAATCAACTAGAACTACTCAAAGGTCTCCTGCATGAGACGTGGTCCCAACAAAGTTGCCTCACCTACCTCTAACCAGCACAAAGGTGATCAGCACGGCCTACCGTATAAAGCCTCATATGGTGCCATCTTAATAGTTGCCTGAAAAATTCTATTATAGGAAAACTCCACTAGGGGTATATGCTTCTCCCAAGAGCCCCCAATGTCTAGGATGCATGCATGCAGCATGTCCTCAATCACCTGTATAGTACGCTCTGACTGGCCATCGGTCTAAGGGTGGTAAGCTGTGCTCAGAAGAACCTTTGTACCCAATTCCCTCTAAAAACTCTGCTAGAAACGGGATGTAAAACGAGCGTCCCAATCTAAAATGAAAGAATGAGAGACCCAATAAATATGTACGATCTCCCGGATATAAAATCTTCTGACCTCGTCAACACCGAAGGTCTCCTTGATTGGTAAAAAGTGAGCTACCTTCATGAGTCTGTCCAAAACAACCCACACGACATCATTACCTCTAGGTGACCTCGGCAGCCCTGTCACGAAATCCATCACAACATCATCCCATTTCCACTCCGGAATGGGTAACTGTTGTAACAGTCCAGCTGGTCTCTGATACTTTGCCTTCACCTTCTGATAGGTGGAACACCTCGTAACAAAACCAGCTACTTCTCTCTTCATACCTGGCCACCAGTACTAATGTCACAAGTCACGGTACATCTTGGTAACCTCGGGATGAACTACCCAAGCTTAAGCATTAAACTCTCGCATCAGCTCCTCGCGTATATCCCCTGGAACCCACACTCGTCCATGGAAATTCAATACCTCATCATCGCCTATCGTCTAACCAGGAGGAGGGTCCTCACTTGCCACCGACTCTCGTAGAACTAGGCATTCTGAATCAGATAGTTATCTCATCCTCACTCTATCCAGGAGGGTAGAAGTCACAACTAAAAAGGAAAGATAAGTCTGCCCCTGACTGTCGTGAACCTCCAGATGCATCTCAGAGAACACATCCATGAGATGGCACCCACCACTAGCCTCCTGCACTACCTGTATCTGAGTCTTCCTACTCAGTGCATCACCTACTACATTACCTTTACCAGGTGTATAGGCAAGCTCAAAATTGAAGGACTGCAGGTATTTGACCCACCTTCACTGCCTCGGATTCAAGTCACGCTGAGTAAAGATATACTTGAGGATTTTTTGGTCGGTGAAAACCAAAAAATGATCTCCTAATAGAAAATGTCTCCAACTGCGCAACGCATGTACAACTATAGCTAACTCGAGATCATGCTTCAGGTAATTCCTCTCATGTGGCCTCAACTGCCGAGACCCGTACGCAACTACTCGATCACCCTACATCAACACTGCTCCCAGCCCAATCCCTGATGCATCACAGTAAAATGTATAGCTCTTCCCCTGCTCTGGGAGTATCCGGATCGGTGCTGATGTCAACCTTCCTTTCATGTCCTGAAAGGTTGCCTCGCAAGCTTCTGACCAAACAAACTTCACACCCTTCTTAGTCAAACCCGTCAATGGTGCTGCTAAGTGGGGGAAGTCTTGTATGAAGCGTCTATAGTAACCAGAGAGTCCTAAGAAACTCCGTATCTCAAACACGTTCTTAGGATGCTCCTAGGAAACTACTGCTCCCACCTTCTCTGGGTCTACTGCAACTCCTGTCTTTGAGATAATATGACCCAGGAAGTGAATCCTATCCATCCAAAAGAGGAACTTTGAGAGCTTAGCATATATCCAATGCTCTCACAGTGTACTCAATATGATCTCAAGATGGTTGGCATGGTCATGTCGAGTGCGAGAGTACACCAAGATGTCCTCCACGAATACATCCACAAAAGAGTCCAGATAAGGATGGAACACACGATTCATCAGATCCATGAAAACTGTTGGTGCGTTCGTGAGTCCGAATGGCATAACCGTATACTCGTATAGACCATACCTGCTCCTAAAAGCTGTGAGAGGTATATCAGATGGTCAAACGCATAGCTGATGATATCCTAATCTCAAGTCAATCTTTGAGAACACTCGTGCTCCACGAAGTTGATCAAAAAGATCATCAATCCTTGGCAAGGGATATCGGTTCTTAACCGTTAACTGGTTAAGCTTCCGATAATCCACAAAAAGTCTGAGGGTACCATCTGCCTTTTTTGTGAAAAGGACCGGAGAACCCCATGGAGAAGTACTGGGTCAGATAAACCCCTTTTGATTGTAACTCCTATAACTACTTATTGAGCTCCTGTAACTCAGGCGTGGCCATCCTATAAGGAGGAATGGACACCAGTTATGCTCCTAACACTAGCTCGATAAAGATATCCACCTCACGCTCCGGAGGAAGACTTGAAAAGTCATCCGGGAAGCCATCTATGAAACGATCAACAACTGGAGGGAAATCCATCTGACAAGTCCCTTGGTCATCCAGATATATGCTCACAATATGGGTTGTGACTCCACCTCACCCATGATGCTCTGGCCCAGCTCGACTCGCCTGAACATCCCATTCACCGTTATATAGAAACTCTCTGCCCTCTGGTGATGTTAAACTCACCCTGCGACGATTGCAATCTACAAAGGCACGAAAGGGAACCAACCAGTCCATCCCGAGAATGACATCATAGCTCTTCATCTCCAAGACATAGAGGTCCCAAAGGAAGTGACACCCACCAATCACAAGGGGCACTCCTTGCATAGACACACACCAGCCGATCTAGTCCCCAACAGAGTGTCTAGCGTCATGACATCAGAAGAAGTAGAAACACATATCCCAAGGCTCTCCACAACGGGCACAGATATAAATCTATGTGTTTCACCCGTATCAAAAAGTACTAAAGATAAAATAGAATCTAATAGGATAGTACCTCTAACAGTAGAAGGTCGGGGATCCTGCTCCTACTGGGTCTGTTGTACTGCATATGCCTGCCCAATGCCGCGGCCCTATGACACAGCCTGACTACCCTGAGCTATCCCACCCTACTGCCTCTGAGATTCGGGGGTCTGGCTACCATGGCCACGACCACCATCTCTGGCTACATGCCCTGAAGTATTCTAGTTCCCCGAATGGTAAGAAGCTGTTGGTCCTGCTCTCGCATGCGGAGTCTATATAGAACCCCTCTCACTAGCCATCTGTGAAAACGCCCTGCAAAAGCACAAGAGATTACCCATCTTGCCTCAAGATCGGCACTCTACTGGGTCTTGTGGACACTGCGGTCTCTTGTGCCCCTCTCTACCACACTGGTAGCACCTGACTAGGCCACATGAAGAAGTAGCCTTGCTGGTACTGCCGCCCCGAGAGAAGTCCATATGCATCTTCCTCTTGCCAATAGAAATAGTACCATTAACTAGTGCTGAACCGCCCTGGCCCACACCACTAGATTCCCGCAGGTTCCTCTCTGTAATCAGCGCCTAGTTCACAATAGTATGTATAGTGGGAAACCTGAAAACATTCACCAGTACCCAGATGTCATAACGAAGACCAACCTCAAAACGTTTGGCCCTCAACATCTCATCACCCACCAGTACGGGTGAAAAGCACTGAATCTCGGTGAAGCGAGCAGAATAGTCCATCACCGACATAGCGCCCTGCTGCAGATTCATGAATTCTTGAGCTATATCTGCCCTCAGCACCTCTAGGAAGAATAAGTCATAGAAGACTACCTGAAAATCCTCCCACGCCATGTCTCTGTGATGCTCATACTGGGTGGTAACATCCCACCACCTCTTGGCGGAATCACGTAGCATGTAAGTTGTGAGATTGAACCTCCACCCTGGAGGTGTCTCAAGATGCTCGAAAATAGTCTGCATCAATCCCAGCCAAGACTCTGCAGCCTGTGGTCCACCATCCCTTGAAAACGTAGGAGGATGCTACTGCTGAAAGATATGTGTCAGCTCGGCCATAGATGTGGTAGCCTGCGGTGCTCCCTGCATGGTCTGCATGAACTGCAATAAGCCTTCACGGAATTGTACCTCTGCACCTATGTCCGGTATAACAGCTGGTTCCGCATCTGAATCTACTGGAGGATCAACTGGTAGCCCATGGCCCACCATCTCTGGATTATTCTCGTTGCCGCTCTCCTGGAGAACAACGAGCGGTCGTCTAGGTGGTATGACACTACAAGTTCAAAAACACAACTTAGATTCAAGATTATCAAAGACCAAAATAAATGAACCACAAGGGAACAAGAGGAAGATGCCATTTCAAGATTTTCAAAACAATACTACATGGCACGTATTCTGACTACACGGCATGTACTTGGCTTCCCTTCCCCTACCTAGGTCCTTCGACACGGCTAAGCCACACGACTCCCATTGAACAAAAACTACACGGCATGTATGTTGTTATTTTCCAACTGCCCGTGTCGTTTGTGACCCAGCCGACTACTCGGCTTGACACTACACGGTGTGTTACACCCACACACGGCGTCTACACTACCCCGTTTCCCAGTCACACGGCTAATACCACCCGGTCTGTCCTCGGATAAGACTACACGGCGTGTCCCATAGGTACGCGGTGTGTTCAAGGAGAGGTGACACTGACCCGTGTGGTTAGTTACACGGCCGAGTCCCCAGGTCACACTACACGGCGTGTTTATCATTGACACAGCGTGTTCTGTAAAAGATTTCACCATCCCGTGTCGTTAGTTACATGGCCGGACTCTGGGTCAACACAACACGGCATGTACTTTCGGTACGCGGCCTGTTCGCCCCTAACATTTCCCTTCCCCTTGTCACCACCCACACGGTTTGCGACACGAGAAGAGACTACACGGCGTGTACTCTAGGTACATGGCGTGTACTCCAAAGGTTCATTTTTCTTCCCGAACAGAAGGACATACACGGCATGTCTACAGTACTACACGGTGTGTATACTGGGTTTCTAGACAGTATGCCACAAAAACATCCCCAGAACCCAGAAAATACTGAAAAACAACACCTAAGTGTCCAATTCTGACCAGTGAGGGCCCATACTCCCCAAGAATCAAAGTTTGACCTCTTATTTGTGTTATAACTAAATAAACAGTCAATGATCTGCCAAATTCCGATAAATGGGGACCCATACTCCCCAAAAACCTAATTTTGGCGTCTATTCTATAAACAAGTTCACACAATAATATCCTATCACATAGCAGGTAATTACCAAGCAGCTATCACAACAGCATGCTTTTCTATCACATCAACTATCACAACAACATGCAATTTCGAATGCACCTACATGGCATGGAACTATTCATGGCATGTGATTTCTAGCATGTGCCTAAATGATGAATGAGATGGCATAACCTCATCTCATCAGGTTTCAACTAAATAGAACCCATAGACAAAGTATAACAGCACAATCTCAAGTGTGTCACCCAATGGTGAAAACATATCAAATGTAAAATTTGCTAAATCAGAAAATTTCAAAATACGAGGTAGAATATCTTTTCCCTATACGCGGGTTAGCTACACCCGGGCACAGCTTATTACCAACTACCGTTCATCTTATCCATATCTACGACTCCAATTAGTAAGTAAAAGAAAACAACCCCTCTGATACCACTTTGTAACGTCCCGGTTCCGGGTTCCACACAACAGGTTCCTCGAACCCAGTTCGCAACGTGACCTCAAGTGTATTTCCCCAAACGCCAGAGGCTACTGATGAGCAGTGAGGGCCCAGGTCTGATAGTGGGGAAACTATGCCCTCATTTTTGAAAGTGTAGCGCAGCAGAAAACAAAATAAAACATACTACAAACAGCAGAATCAGTAAACCATACACAACTGAAATAAACAACTGCAGTGGATACAACCAATAGTATATAAGTAATGATGCTACATGTCTCAAGTTCTATGAAAAGAGCCAGAACATGTTATACATCAATATATTACAACAAAAGCAGAGCACAGAAAATCAAAGAAAAACAACTGTCAAAGGCATCGCGAGCCTAGGCTCGGTCCCATTCCCTCCTACTCCTCAGCAACTGTCAAGTACCTGTATAGGGACTCTTGCCCCTATTCACACCAGCAGAAACATAATCTGTTTGGGCCAAAAAGAAAGACCCAAACAGGGTGTGAGAAATAAATCTCAGTAGGTACCCACCAAAGGCACGTGCTCAACTATGTGTAAAACATGCAACAACTATGCAGTAGTAAAATACAATAAGGTAAGCATTATTGAAAATTAACTAACTTAAAAGTTAAATTTCCATCTTATTATTCATAAATATTAGAAATCACCACAGTGCATTTCTATGTAAACAATCCACGTCCTCAGACAAGTAAACCCCTACCCTCAGGTAAGCAGTATCCAATACATGAATCTTCCCTCAAGCATTGACCTCAGGCGTAACAGAAATTTTCCTCAGGCATAGGAAGTGTCGCCCTCAGGCACAGAGTTTATCTCCCTCAGGCACGGAAGAAGTTGTCCTCAGGCTGAAATAACTATTACCCTCAGGATAAATAGTGCAGTGCCCACAGGCTAATCACAACAACACCCTCAGGATAAATAGGTAACCGATCCATGCCCAACATGTCATTATACAGTAAACAGGCAATTCCTCTTGAGTCAATTCTACAATTACTACTTTAAAGGCATACCCTCGAGTATCCTGGCCAAACGGCTAAACAGTGGAACACACCCCTGGGGTGGTTCGGGATCCAAGAAATGATCCCAACCAGAATTTTAATATCATAATTAATCACCTATTCAATTATAGGTGGTAATTATAGCAATGGACTTAGCCACACGACACCCCAACATGGGTTCGTGGTACAAAAACACACAAGACACTGGACAGATAGAAAAAAATTAACACCAAGACACCTACCATATATGCCAACGAGCGTTATACACGAATGTTGGTTCCCAAACTTCCCATGAACAGTGTAGATATGAAGAAGAAGAAACACCGTTTAAATGCAAATAACTTTCCCTCGGGAAATAATTGTTAAAAACAGCTTAAGGAGAGTGGAGGGCTTACCTGCACGGTTCCAACGAGATCGTCCGAAGTGGAAACTGATTCCAGACGAACAATCGGTGGATCTTCAAGGGTTTGGCCATCCCCTCCAGCTCCTTCCTCCGGTTCTAAGCCTTCCCTGTGAACAGGGGAGGCTACTGCCCATTTTAAGTGAAAAAAACAAAGTACACGGCATGTACTTTCCATTTTCTTTAAACTGTTCCTCTGGCGGCTTCTCGCCAGCGCGGCACTATTCACTTACCAACATGAGTACACGGCATGTACTCCCAACTACATGGCATGTACGGTCGACCAGATGGCGGCTACTCCACCACCATACTGTTTTGGCCTGCCGACTGACTACACGGCGTGTAAAGGACCACTACATGGCGTGTAGTCAGTTCCTACACACTCTAACCCCAGCATAGCCACATGCCCCGTGTACCCATCCTAGACGAACAAAAGTACACGGCGTGTGGAAAAACTACACAGTGTGTATTTTCCAAATTTGGGATTTTCCCCATTTTTCCATATTTTCTCAAAAGCACTTAAGGAAAAGAGAAAGGAAGAAACTCATACCTCAAAAATAAGAACCGGGTTATTACACTAGAGCTCAATAGGGGTCATCCTATATTCTTTATAAGATATAAGTATAGTATCAGTATGAAATTAATTTCAGAAATCCTTGTCCCTCCTTAGAGGTGGTCCTATAACATCCTTGGGGATGATATCCATAAATTCCTCTACCAATGAAGTAATCTAGCCATACGAAGATCCCACTTCACTATGGGATAAACTCTCCAACTAATGGGTTATGGTTGGAATCCTTTTTGTAACAAGACCCACTCGATCATCCATGAGATCTCTCTCTTTAGAAAGGTATAGTATCATCTCTTCCATCCATTGGCATATAACTTCCCTTCGATGATATTCATTATAGGCTCAGACCATGGAAATCTATTCCATGCACAAGATTATGTTATAAGGTTTCATAATGATAACCAAGAGGTCCCATGTGAAACTCTCTCCACAAAATTATATCTCACACTGTTGGTACATAAGTGATCTAAAAGAATCACACCTAGTCAAAACCCCTAGAAAAGTTTGTTGTGTTATGGTCTCGATGGGGAGCTCTAGCTCCCACTCAAGGGATACAGAAATGAAGGATTGACTCAGACCTATGCCTACAAGTACTATAGTAAGTATATGATAAAAAAATAGTACAGCATGTCATCTCAAGAGCTATGAAGTCATAAGATTCCATGGAATGTAGTAGACCACATCCTCAACTGCCATCTCTCTATGATTTGTGTGGGCTACCTGTTGGTGACAGAGGAAGTAGATTATAGAGCCACCCTCCACCAATGGATCAACCACATAGAGTTCCACCTACTCTTGTACTAGCACTGCCTATATAGGGGATTCCCTAGCCTATCCTAGGAGATCCCTAATCATGATGTTGCAACATTCATGGTGGTTATCCACTACATATCTACCCCCCTCTGCACATTGGGGCAGGTAGTCACATTCCTTGTGACCTCAACCATCACATGCATATCATCTACCCTATCTGGGATAACCCAGTCCTCTGCGTGAACCATATGTTGCATGTCCACATGAATGATACAAGCCATGTAATGATCCCCTACACTGATATCCTAACAACTGGTGCCTAAAAGATATTATAGATGAATCATCTCCATGATTCCCACTTCCAGTTCTAGTTACATGCAATTTTGTACATAAGTATATATCCATTACAAACACCTTCTAAAGCACTCCAGTATAAGTGGGAATGCATAGGGGAACCACACTAACACAGATGTCTATACTAAGACCCTTCTCAATATTTCATAATAAAAGGTAACAATCCCAAACCCTGTTTAGGGAGTACCATGTAAGTTCAGCGAACCTCTCAGCATACTCAAAACCCAACATACTACCCTGATGCATATCTGGAATCATCAATATATGAACTAACCCAAATAAGGAGGAGTAATAATTCTCATGAAATAGATAATGGATGTCAGTCCATCAAATTTTCAACTCATAATTCATATATGTGACTTTACTCCACTAGTTCCCTACAACTCCATAGAAAATACTAACTGATAACACAGCCATCTGATTATATATCGTCCGCATGAGCCTAAAGACTAAAATCACTAACTCAAGTAAATACTCTGTTTCCAGGGGATATGGTTCACTGTGGAACCTCAGTATCCTCTAACACTAGAACCCAAGTAGTTCTATAAGAATCCACACATCATCATCCTTCCCTACAAGTACAATCTACTACTCAATAGGTGTTGGTTCTACTATTTTCCTATATATAAGAAAGATATCATTATATGGGCTTATAACTAAGGCCTCATCGATCATCAGATTTTCATCATGATACAAAATCGGTATCCTGGATGGATGTATTCATGGAGGCATCTAGAAAATTATCAACACATACCATAGTAAGATGATTATTGATATATGGGAATCTAACTCATAAAGTATATTCAAAGGACTAAATTAGATATGACGCATTTACCATTTTTCTATATAACCAACGTATGAATATGTTGATTTGACTATCAGGTAGTCGGAGTATTGGTGAATGGATAAATCGACCACCACAACAACACTAGGTTCTTTGTCTTAAAATACACACTGAAGACACTTTTAAACTATTTCCCTAAGTTCCCAACCAATATTTTCCATGGGTCTATCTCTACACCATCTCAAGGAAGAACCACCTTGTATACCACTTTGTAATGACTCAGCCCACTAGACCCCACCTCGAAAATATAAGTTCGGAATTCCATAACCCCAATACCACCTCCAATAGGCCCAGGGATAGTGAAAAGTATTGATAAGGAAATATATAAATGGGAGTCCTTTTCTTGGAGTACATGTACGCATGTACCAAAATCTCTCCATGCAACAATTCTTATAAATAATAAAAAGGGATGAAAAATTTTGAGTAAAACCATTAATGAAATAACCTATAGGGAATAAATTAGAATATAGGATAATAAAACCAAATATTAAAGGGGAAAATAAATTCCCAACCAGAAATTAATTCCCAACCTAAAAACAACTTGAATAAAGGGAAGCAAAGAGAGCTTCACTCATAATCTAAAAACATGACCACCATATTTCTTCAATGCACTCATGTATCCATATGATCCACCAAAAACATTGCAGATCTATCTGCCTTCTGAATTAGACATGAAATGTGTTGGAAAATTTCATGCATGGGTGATTATATATATACCTACTAGTATTCCTAAAAAACCAAAGGGGGGAAATGAGGTATGATAGAAGTGTCCAGCTCAACCCAAGATAAGGGAAATGAAACCCAATCAATACACATAGATATATGTGTGTGTTTGTGTGTGTTTGTGTGTGTTTGTGTGTGTTCTTATAAAACAAACACAAACCAGTGGAAAGAAAGATCTCTATCTCATATCCAATTGCAGGTCAATGAGTCCACCAACGGATCCAATGGGTTAGTATCTGATTACCAGCATCTCATGAATCTGTTGAAGTAACCGGGTGGAGTACCCACACCTCACCACTATGCTGCATTGTTTAGGGGTCACAATATTCAATAGAGGACTCACATTATAGTATGTTAGTGTGTTTCCACTCAGTAGATAGACGACCCATTCCCTAGTTCATCATGGGGTGCCACTCAGTAAGTGAGGATTCATGACCCAGTCCATCAGTGGGGTCCCACTCGGTGTCTATTGTACCCACGCACTAGTACATAAGGGGGTTTCACTCCATAGGTAGAGGACCCATGCCCTAGTATATTAGGGGGTTCCCCTTAGTATGTAGAGGACTCTTTCCCAAGTCTATAATGGGGTGTCTCTAAGTAGGTAGAGAACCCACACCCTTTTCCATTAGGTTGTGACAATCAGAAGGTATATGACCCATTCCCAGTCCATCATGGGGTTCCACTCAGTTGATAGAATAACCATGACCTAATTCCATTGGGGGATTCTACTTAAACCAATGCAAGAATTATGGGGGATGTACAAATTGATGATATTTTGGGGTTTCTAACCCTGATCTTTCTTTGATTATCCAATTGGATAACTACCATAGACAATATTCACCTAAAGAATCTTAATTCATGGAAAATTCCACGTCATATCTCAAAAGACACTATAAATTCTACCATTATGTTATTTAAGGAAAACAACTCTAAAAAGGCTACTCATGGGCCAAAATCCATGTCCAAATTAAGTATATATGAAAGGTGTATGTTTCTTATAAGGTTACATGACATGTATAAAGTCCACACAATTTTTGGGGACATGCAGCTTGATGTGACATGGGTCTTTCCAACCCCAATCATTTTTTTATTATCCTACTGGATCACTACAATTGGAAAGATTCACCTAAATAATATTCATTATTGGAAAATTTCATGTCATATCTCAAAATCCAATATGAAGGTTACCATTATGTTCTATAAAGAAAATTACTCAAAATATGCCACTTGTGGGCTAAAATTTGAGTCTAGGTGAAGGAGATATACAAGTTGTAAATTTCTTATAGGGGTACATGACATGTATAGGGTCTATACATTGTTTGGTCCCACTCTTATACCTAGTTGTGTTCTCTTTTGGACATGGCTTGGAGGCCATGTCATTATACATGGCATGTAAGTAGGCTCACATTGCATGTCTCAGCCACCCGAGGCCTGCCCATGTTCTCCTAGTCATGCATGTGTTCCTATTCTTTCACCTAGCCATGTACCTATTTTGGCCCTGGTACCATATCATTTTTGTGTACTCCTAGAGTATGTAAAATTTCCTCCTACACTGGGTCATGGTCATGTGTAGTTCGGACATGGATCATCCACCTGAGTAGGGTCACATAGTAGGTGGTCCCAGCCACACTAAAAGCGATCTTATCTACCCAAAAACAATGGTTGTCGTATCTTGGTTGGGCTACATGACATGTTTTCATTGACTACAAGATCTATAGTCAAATGTTTAATAGAAAGTTCATATTTTCACACGGTTCTCCAGATCCATGCCCACTACCACGAACCCCACCATTTGACCACCAAAGACCAGTTCGATTTTCAATTGACCGTAGATTTATGCCCTTTGGTGGCCGAAAATCTGAAACAATCCATTTTCATGAACCACATATACTTCCCGTTGTCATATACCATTATATACCATCACCACTTAGGATCATAGATCTATAGAGAATCACATGTAAACTATGATCTATCCTTATCCATACTTTATGTTTTAGTTTGTTCAACGCATGTGCAATTTCCATGAATTTGGGGGTTCGATTTCACTTAAACCCACCATAGAAAATTCGAATTGTGACCCCATAGGCCAATGGTGAAAAATGATAAGAACGAAGAGGGTGAACCATATTAAAAAATTCAATCTATAATTGGCCAATAATTCAAGGAAATGATCACAAATTAGGGGTTACTAGGGGTAATAACATTTACAATAGTGGATGAATTATACTGGATCAATAAAATCAATAAATTGTGGGGTTCATATGATGAAAAATTATCATAGATCAAAATTAGAAAAAAAAATTACTTACTTGAACATTTAATAAAATTTTAAGAAACCACAATTGATGAGCCCTTCCTCAGTTTGTGACTGTTCATTTTTTAAGAATGTATTTTCTAGTGAAGGATAAGTCCCATTGCATTTGATGACTCTCAATCCACCTCGATGTGATTGTTGTTCTTCATCGAACTCGAATCCACCAATGAATAATTCTCTAAATAACCTTTCAAATCCTCCCATGGTTATGTTTATAACCTTAGAGATTTTTTATAACATGGTATTTATAGTGGTTTTAGATTAGGTAATTTAAAATAAAATAAAAAAAATTAATTATTTGCTTCAATTAAACATACCTATAATGGATTAATTATCTAAATCTCTAGCACTGATAAAATTTAGGTAATGCCTAAGGTAAACTCCACATTCCAGATTCAATAGTGGTCTTAAATTTATGATTTTAGGATCCATTTTAGAGATAATCCATTTTTTAAAGAAAATTGCATGTTTGTGATGTTAATATATTTAATATTTATATTATATCAATTCCAAGTTCATGAAACCTCAGAATTTCACATTGTCCTAGTACATAGCTCTGAAAAGATTTCTTAAAAAATTCAAAGTCTTATAAGGACAAAACTAGGTCACTAAACACAATACCAAATAATCCATGTCGAATTCCATTCTTTAGTGGTATCATTCAAGCATTATTTCAGAAGTTTTTTTTCATCTATGTCAACAACCTTATAGTTTCCCTTTGTTACATTAGGGATATGTTTTATTCAAACAATCGACCCCTTTATATTAATGGCTTATGATCATGTATTTCAAGTATTGACTTATTCATATACACATTTCTCAGTATGGTGTGACCATCATATTTTAGATAATTTTGATTGGATGATGTCCACCTAGAAATAAATCTATTCTATTGACATTGGGAAAATTATTTTCATTTTATGTGTTTTTATTATAATATGTATGATTATGGGTAATTTGATTATGCAATGTTTAACCATACAAATTCTTCCTTTACATGGGTTACGATCAAGTTATCACTTTTTTGGACATGAGGAAAAGTATCGGTATTCTTTATATTGTTATTCCAACATCGGAAGTCATTATAAAGATGATTATTTATTGTTTGACCATACACCTTATTTAACAGGTTGAGTTTTGATAATGTTATTATTTTTTATATGGGTATATGTAAAGGGAATCTTGATGATTATTAATTTTCAAAAAATTCTTAATTATATTAATAGCCATGTTTCATTAAGTAATAGGTTCATGAGGGGATGGTATGAAAGGTCTATATGACTCTAATAGTGAATTTGTTTGACTTAATAAGGTTACAGGTGAGGCCCATAATTATATTTCCGGATGTAGTGATAGGTCTCATGAGTTAAAATAAGTATCGATATTTTTTGTATGACTTCCCTAAAACATTTTCAATATTTAAAGATTTTTAAACATCACTTTTTTTATATTTTATAAGACACGTATTTAAAATTTAAAAAAAACAACTTAATTATTACAATTATATAGGACCCATTCTTTATGTAAGGCTACCTAATGATTTACAATGGTTGTATAATTGTTGATCCCTTTTCTTATAGGTTGCACAAAATTATCCCTTTATTTTAAAATGATGTGTAAGGGTACCTGGGCACTGCATAAGTGTATTCTAGAATCATATATTATTTGTAAGGGTAACTTTGGAGTTGTGTAAGGGTACCTAGGTGCTATGTAAGGGTAAACAGGAGCTATATAAGGGTATTTTACTTACTGTAAGGATATCTTCATTTTTTAAAGGATGGATAAGGGTAAACACTAGCTATATAAGGGTAGTTATTATTTTTTGTAAGGGTATCACATAAATTATAATGGTTATGTAAGGGTAACCCTGAGCTTACACAAGGAACATAAGTGGAAATTTTTACCCTAACACAATAGTTATGAGTTTTGTAAGTGTAAACCATGATACCCTTATACAGTTCCCTTTTTGAGAAAATGTTTTAAAAATATCTATTTATGATTCTTCTTCCCCAACATGCCCCTTAAACCTATTTTAAATATTTTAAATTCCAAAAATTAAGGTAATTATTTCCTTGACTAATTTTGAATTTGGGAATAATATAATGGATGAAATTAAACACTCTTTTATTAAGAAGTTATTAAATTTAAAAATAAATTATGAATTTAATTTTTGGCTTTTAATATTTTGAGTCTTTATGTAGATTTATTTATTAAAAAATATCAAAACATTACTACCTTTTGTTTTTAGGTTATTCTTTTTAGTATGAAAAGACCATAAATTCCCTTATTCGTGTTTAGTGAAACATTTGTTTGAATAATACAAGTTATTTATCTAGTTTTAGGGTGTGGCAGAACTACACCCTCTCTACATTATTATTATGAGATTTGTTTTGAAAAGATACAACTCTGGTATGATGCCCATAAAATCGTTTATTTTTTAGTTTCTAAATTAAGATTTCAAAAAAATAGAAAAATGATAAATATTTCTTAAAATGATATTAAGTAGGAATTATAGAAAAGAATAATAAGAATTATTCTTGTCTATATCTGATTATATTGTAGTAAGAAAATCATTATCCTATATTGAATTATAATTTTATCTAAGGAAGAAATGGTTAATGAAAAATATGTCTTAAATAAATAATGTATAAATTATCTATGAGAGAGAGGAAGTGTTTTCATGTGTGGTGTTTTTATTTATTTTGAAAATAAAATAGATGGAATCGGTTATATGAACCCTTGGTAGGAATTTTGAGCTGACTGATAGGTGTACATGATTTGTGTTATGTTTCAATGATGAACCTTAATGTTTATTGTCAACAACATTGATGTAGGAGGTTCCTTATCATTTTGGTCCTTATGTATGATGTTTCCATGACATGTATGTTTATTCTTGATGATTTTTTGGCTATGTGTTTCTGTGTGGGTTTTTTAGTGGCCTTGATATCTTACTAATTGTGACCACATGATTATGAGTAGCCTCTTGAGATTTAATCTTGATATAACTTATTGTTTCTTTTTATGACATGTATTTCTTGTTATGATTCATAGAATATGGAACTGTGCACCTAGTATTATGGTGACTAGGTTATTCATATTTGGTTTGATGGCCTCTTAGAGAGAATCATGATGATGTGATGAGGGATATGAACTATGGATCATTTGGTTGTATGGGTTGGATCACAGATATTATTTTTTACATGGGAGTAAACCATTCTTGGGATAAGAAACTGTTTTCTTAGATTTAGTCAGAAAATACTATACATAGTGTTATTTATTTTCACATTAGTTCCACAAAGTCATGTTTGTCGTACCAACATTTGAGTATAACAACCACAAACAATATGGTGTTTATATATTTCTGTATAATGTCCATCTTTAGGGTGGGTCATTCTGTGTTGCTAATACTGGCCACTATTAGGGTAGTGAAGGTAGTGTTTCCTTAATGGTGGTACTTTTTTTGACATACCATGACATCCTACCAAAAAATATTTGAATCAGGTGTGGATAAGGTTTTTGGAAGATTGTTTTTAACATATTGAAGCTACAAATTTTTTATTTTATGTTTATTTGAGAATTTACATATGTCATGTCTTATGGTGTTATATATTTCATTCCTTTATATTAAAGAAGGATTGGTGGTGTCCTACTGGGTTTATTACTCACACCCTAAAAAATATCATAGAGTATGCACAGACTTCATAACTAGAGATACAGTGATGGGAAGAGGCCCTTTGAGGGGGATTTGAGGAGATGGAGTCTTGGATATAGAGGTTATGCCTGTACATACACCTTCTATTATTTTTTTATTTATTCCTTTCTTAATTGATTTACTCTTGTTTGGATTTCCACTTTGGGGTCCGGTTTTTTTATTTAATATATGAAATTTATTCCATATAGAGTTGTGATTGTTCATTTTTCACATATACTTATTTTGTTATTAATTTATATTATTTTCCAAGTATATGTTATTGAGGGTATATTCTCCCAACTGGAGGACTTAGACTCTCACTGCTTGTAGGAAACCTCTTATATATACAGATATGTGCATGAGGTCATGTGGCACTCTGTCTCAGACCTGGGGGTTCTGGTCAAGGTGTTACAAAATTGAATCAGAAAAAATATTATTAGATTTATTTTTTGTACTAACCTGGGACATGGTATAAATCAGTTATCTATGTAAGAATTGGGTAGGAGACTATCCATGTTCCTAGCTAGTTCATGTGCAGCGAACCTCTGAGATATCATGGACATGATTGTTAATATATTTTTTATGAGATTCTGGGTGTAATCATACATCATGATTAGTCTTTTAGGTTCACATTCCATATATATACATTATATATATATATATATATTAGTACATAAATTCATGTCCCTGATGTGTACTATCTATTTAGGATAGTTTCCCTATTATGTGAAAAAACTATTTTTTTCATGTTATTTCAATATATCATTGTTGGAATTAACAATTAGAACGTTTGTATGTTCTTGTGTTTGTATATATATGATTTTATCTAACATATAGGGATGGAGAACTTGATTATTACTAAGAGGGATATACCTTTAATTGTAGGGAAACTCATAGGAGAACCTTTCTATGCTCTAAAGACTAACTAGGATCTATCTTAATGGTATTAGGTTTTTTTAAAAGTGTTTCTTTTCTTTTACAGAAGATGTTTCCTCAATATAGTCTTATGGGACTACATGTGAATCATGGATGGAATACTCTTGAAACTGTGGTTGTTCATTCTCTACCACCATACATGTAATAGTATGAAGTGCACTGTGTTGCATTTGTTGTCAATGAGGTATGTTGTTGTCAAGGAATGAATGGATGGATGTCAAGAAGGTTCAATATGTGAATGACAAAGGATGTGATGGTGTTGGTGATGAATGGAGAATGGCCATGGTACTTAGAGACATGTCACTTAGGAGATTCACTAAGTGACATAGGATGTTGTGGTTGAAACATTCTCTATGTATATCAGACGATTGTAGAACTGATCCTAATGTTTCAATACTTGTATCAAGATGATACTAAGTTACAACACTTGAAGAATGAATGATGATGGAGCATCATTAAATCAGACGATTGTTGAGCTGTTCTTAAAGTTCCAAGAACTTGTATCAATTGGATACAATGTCACAACAATGTTTGAAGACCATGCATTGTATTGACAATGCATGATGTGATGAAGTGATCCATCCACAATCACTAAGTGGATGAAGTGTATTGAAGAAGTACTTGCACTAACACTTAGTGCATGTGAATGTGAAGATGATCCAACTTGATCTCTAATTGGATCAATGAAGAACATTGAAGATCTATGTGATTCAGGAGCTCGGTTGATGAAGAACCTTCGGGAATTCCATTCCTAAGTGATGAATAAATGTTGAAGAGAATTGGAGGAATTCTAATGAAGAAGAAGAAATAAAGAAGAGTAAATGAAGAGGAAGATGGCTTGAAGTGGAATTTTGCATTTCACATTATGTATGTGGTTACTTTGTTTTTATACAAAGTACTCTCTATCCTTTGCCAAAAAATATGGCCAGCCAAGGCACCTTGAGGGTTCAACCCCAAGGCATGGGCGCTAGGGCACCACGCCCATGGGGGAACCCGTGGGGCGATCCAGGGCGGCAGGGCGCACCCAAGACACCGCATGGGCGACTGGGGCACGCCCGGAGGAGCGCAGTAGGGGCGCATGAGCGCACCCGCGAGTGTGAGGCAGTGCATGGTGGGCGCCAGTGGCGCGCCCGCAGGGAGCAGAGTGGGCGCAGAGCGCGCCCGCAGAGAGAACACGGTGTGGGGCGGCACCGTGGAGGGGGAAGTTCAATTGCTGAGAGGCGGGCAGCGCTAGGTTGATAAGCCGCGGCAAAACCGCGCCCCGTTTCGATGTGGGACGCGGAAAAATCTCCAGGAGCGCATCCTGGCCGTCCGAGTGATCGCGCGGCAGATCTCGGCCGCCCGATGCATCGCACCATTCACGATCTGATCCAGGTCGTCCAAGGTTATTTAATCGCCTGATCCGACGGCTCCCCGTACGTCTCCTTCCTCGAGCTCAGCCGAAGGCCACCCGTGCATTCCTACAGCCTCCGTCGAACCAGGAGCAACCCGAGCACGGTTTTTGAGTTCCCGGCCACCTCCGAGCAAACTGAGACCTCCATGGAGATCGTCTGGCTCTACTGAACCCATCCATGCATAAGAGTATACATGCATACGTGAAATGGGAGATTTTGAAGAATGTCGAGGCAGACGAAGTTGCCGAGGCTTCATGGGTTCGTGTTTTGCATGGATCGCCCTTAGAAGAAGGTCGTTCATGCGTTCTAAGTCGCATGCACGTAGAGGCGAAAAATAAATGACCCCGCATTGAACAGAGAATTGAAAACAAGATTTGAAGGAAATATTGAAATCCCGAAACTCTCAGGAGTTCAAGTTTTATCTCTGTGGATGAACCGAGGCTCTCCTCGCCTATAAAAATAGAGCTCGAGCACTCAGAGTGGTTTGCTGATCCTTTGTTGAAAACTCGAAGTCCCGTGAGTGATGTATGTGCCTTGAGAAGTTTTGAAGCCACCGCGCAACTACCACTTGCGCGGCTGAAGTTCCAGAGCCACCCGAGGCTCTAAAAGAGGTCCCTGCCCGCGTACTCGCGCGACAGAAGGAGTCCTCACTGCCCGCAAACTTGCGCGGCAGGAGGAGCTTGCGTGGCCGAGGTGCTTGACACCCTGCGCGCCCGAGGTGTTGCACCTTGCACACCCGAGGACCTTGCGCGCTTCCTTGTGCACCCAAGTGCTTGCGCGACAGAAGATAAGTTGGCCGCACCCCTTGCGTGCCTCCTTCGGAGTTCGGGTGGAATAGAAAAAGAAGGCCGAGACCACACCATTGTGTGTGTGTGCAAAAGTGAAGGAAGTAAGCCGAGGCCAAGTGTGTGAAAGCAAGAAAGTGAAGGCCGTGGCATTTTGTGCCTTTTGTGCAAAAAGAAAAAGAGGAGGTCGTAGCCCTTGGGTGTACAAAATGGAGAACCAAGTGTGTGCATAAGTGAAGTGCACACTTTGAAGAAGATTAAAAGAACAAGGAAGAACCCGAGACCTTGGCTTGGGTATGTGCAAGTGGGTGAAGTGAAGAGCACACCATTGTGTGTGTGTGTGCAACAAGGAAGACACCCTTTGGCACTTGTATGTGCAAATTGAAGAAGAGGCCATAGCCCTTGGGGGTGTGCAAGAAGGAGAGGCCAATCTTGTGTTTGCAAATTGAACAAAGAAAATGTGTGTGCAAACAAAACAAGAAGTGGGCCGAACCTAGGTGTGTGCACTAAGAACTGTGTATACTTAGAAGAAGAAAAGGGAGGACATCCACACTAAAGTATAACACACATTCAAGTGTGTAAGCAAATTGAATAAAGTGTGTGAAGAAGTGAGAAGCTGGTGTGTGCTTAAAGATACTACACCCTTTGAGGGTTTATTGCACCAAGAGGAGAAAGAGGAGAGTGCATGCATGCATGCATGCACATGCACACGTGAACAAAGAAAAATCTGGTTGTGTGCATCTGAGTTGACCTAGACTGGAAGTTCTTGAAGAGAATTGAGAAGGCCATGCAGTCAGTGCATGAGGATTCAGAGTTTCCATGCATTCAGTGCATGAAGTTGATGTGAACTGAGACTGGACCAGACTGAAGTTAAAGACATCAATTGTCTGAGTATTCAGTAATTGGAGAGAAGCCAGGTCATCCTTAGAAGAAGGAGATAAATCCTGAGCAAGACGAGAAGACCTGATCAACTCAAGTGATTAGAGGTACATAGCAAGGCCAACAATCTTTATCCCAGGCTGCTGAAGATACTTGAACAAGCTTAAAGTGAAGAAGAGCTACTCGTGCGACTCGAGGAGCCAAGAGAAGACCCTGTGGGACTCAGGGAGAAGAAGTCTTCAGTGGGATTCTGGAGCAGGCCAGTGGGACTCTGGTAACACTGTGGGACGCAGTATAAAGACCCTCCTGTGGGACTCAGGAGAGATACAGTGGGACTCTGTATCGACCATTGTAATTCTAACAAGTTATAATGGAGAAACCATGTTGGGGCGTATAACCAACATGGAAAGGACGTAGGCCTTTGGTGTCAAACCTTGTAAATCCTTGTGTCCTGTGCCTTTACATTTACTGCATCACTCGAGGAAAGGCTGAGAGATACAAGAAGAGTGGATCGAGGCTTTAACCAGCCATAGAGGTTTAATTGATAAAGAATCAATTAGTAAAAAGTTTTAAGGGATCACTGATTCACCCCCTCCCCCTCTCTGTGATTCACACTGATCTAGGCACTTCAATTGGTATCAGAGGGAGGTTGCCTCTAAAAGATCCAAGAGAGTCTTTATGAAGTGCAGATTTGAGGAAATGAGTGACCAGCCTCAAATGGAGATATCTGCCAAGACTCATCAAAATAGAAAGAAGAAACAGGACAAGAAGATGAAGAAAGCCTATCCTAGCTGTGATGAAGTTGGAACAATGAACGATCTTCAAAGTGCAATCGAATATCTTCAGAAGACAGTCCCCAAGGAAGTGTAAATGTGTATAGTTACAGGCACCCTTGATCTTCAAGAAGAAAAATCACAGTTAGAAGAAGAAGCCAATGCAATGGAAGATCAATTGGAAAAAAGGTTTGGCATAACCAACACTCTCAGAAAGCTGGTGAAGGCTAAAGATGAAACCGTTTCTCTTTGAAATGAAAGATATGAAGACCCTACTGAAGAATTGCAAAGAAGCCTTTCTGAGAAAGAATTCTTTAAGACAATGGTCAAAGAAGTTTTCCATGCACTGGAAAAATTGCACAGAGTTTCAATGGTTGTCAAAGATTCTCAACTAGAAGAGAAAGTCAAAAGGGTGAAGGAGCTTGACAACTCATTGCTAGAATTGAAGAAGGTGCATGAAGACCAGTTAGAATAGCTGAAAGAAAATTGGGAAGGAAGGTTAAGAACTATTGAGGATGAGAAGAACTCCCTCAATATGAAATTCTTTGAACTAGAGGTGATATTGAAAAATCTGCAATCACCCAAAGCTGAATCCTCCCAGTCAGCTGAAAGAAGAAATGTTGCTACTCAAGTAAGCTTTGAGAAGGATGATTCTAAGAGAAAGACATCCTCTAATAAAAGGGAAACAACTTCTAAAAAGAAGGTACCATCCATCCCATCTTGTACTCATGTTTCTAAATGTGTTTCTACTAAAAGTGCAGGATGGAAGAATGAATCCAAAAAAGTATGGATGAAGACAGTGAAGATAGAATGCTCTCCTGAAACAACACAGCAAGTCAAGAAAAGTACCCAACAATCAGAAGGACTGAAGAGGTCAAGATTTGTGGGTCAGTGTTGGTGTTGTAATAAGTATGGGCACTGTGCAAAGAATTGTTGGTACAATCCACTGAATGTCAAAGCACAAAGGAAGCCCATACCAAGGGGGAGAAAGCCAGAGGAAAAGAAGCAGCATCCATAGGTCCAGAGACATCTGTTTACTACAAATAGATTTGGATTAGTTTACAACATCTGGGATGATTGCAAAAGTGGTCAAAAAGATACATGTCAATCTCCAACTGTGTCCAGAGCTCAAAAGAAGAAAAGATCACAGAACCTGGCTCAGAAAGAATCCTTGGGAAGCAAGCAGAAGAAAGTTAAAGATGCTCCCAAGAAGATTATGAAAAAGGAAGAGAAATCCTTGAAGTCTAAATCGAAGAAGGGTGATGCATCCAGAAGGACCACCAAGAAAACATGCTTCTACTGTGGAAAGAAAGAACACACCATGGATCTTTGTAAATAAGCCATGGAACTGAATAGAAGCAGACTGGACTCAAACAGACAATCAATCCAGAGGAAGCAGAAGGGATTGGTTGAAAATAAGTTGCCTAAGAAAGGTATCTTAACAGTATCAAATGAACCATGTGGAATTTCCAAAACTGAGGCCTCACTTCCAAATGACTTGTTAGTCATATGGCCTAATCAGTTGCAACTTGCCAGAGAACTGCAAAGAGCTGAAGATGAAGCACTGGAAATTTCTAAGGAAAAAAGGAAACAAAAGATTTCACATGAAGATGTGTTGAGATCCACACCAGCACAATCATCATTGAAGATCAAATGTGCAAGTGTGAAGAATGGTGAAAATGGGACATCTCGGTTGAGAGAATCTTCTCAACCTTGTTGTTCACATTGATGAACCAAAGAGGTTCCATCTTATTCCCTAATCACTTATATTTACATGTGCTGACATTGCAGGGAATTTAAGATGATGATCATTCTCATCTGGAGAGTGGTTTGGACAGAATGGAGTGCACCCCTTGAGGGGGAGCCAATCTGTAGAAGATGGGATTCTGAGATTTAATACCATCTTGAGAAAAGTGAAGGTATTCCAATCATACTTTCATCCCTTGTTTCTTAATTGAGTTTATCTTGTCAATTAAGGGGGAGTATGGATTGAAGACAAATGGATGAAAGGTGGAGCTTTATCTTTGCACCTGAACTTTCTAATGAGTTTTGTGAAGTTGTCCAGGATTTAGCAATTTATTGTTATATCTGAAAAATTTCAACCCCTTGAAGCATGATCTCACATGTATAGTGAATGTTGGACAGCATTGAGTACCTTGGTTACATCACTCTTGTTTTCTACACCGGGTTAGCCCAAGTAGACTTAGAGTTGATTTACTAAAGGTTCTTTGCTAAAGAGAACATGTGACATCATCCCTCTCTCAGTGTTTTTCAAGAAAATACTTTTCAAAGGGAGGAAGAGATTTTTGAATGAGAACCATACCACACCTTTGCATTTGGTTTCCAATAAGGGGGAGAAATATTGGCACACATATTGACCCATTCATATGTGCTCTAGTGTATTTCCAACAAATACAAAGGGGGAGATTGAAGTGCACTGTGTTGCATTTGTTGTCAATGAGGTATGTTGTTGTCAAGGAATGAATGGATGGATGTCAAGAAGGTTCAATATGTGAATGACAAAGGATGTGATGGTGTTGGTGATGAATGGAGAATCGCCATGGTACTTAGAGACATGTCACTTAGGAGATTCACTAAGTGACATAGGATGTTGTGGTTGAAACATTCTCTATGTATATCAGACGATTGTAGAACTGATCCTAATGTTTCAATACTTGTATCAAGATGATACTAAGTTACAACACATGAAGAATGAATGATGATGGAGCATCATTAAATCAGACGATTGTTGAGCTGTTCTTAAAGTTCCAAGAACTTGTATCAATTGGATACAATGTCACAACAATGTTTGAAGACCATGCATTGTATTGACAATGCATGATGTGATGAAGTGATCCATCCACAATCACTAAGTGGATGAAGTGTATTGAAGAAGTCCTTGCACTAACACTTAGTGCATGTGAATGTGAAGATGATCCAACTTGATCTCTAATTGGATCAATGAAGAACATTGAAGATCTATGTGATTCAGGAGCTCGGTTGATGAAGAACCTTCGGGAATTCCATTCCTAAGTGATGAATAAATGTTGAAGAGAATTGGAGGAATTCTAATGAAGAAGAAGAAATAAAGAAGAGTAAATGAAGAGGAAGATGGCTTGAAGTGGCATTTTGCATTTCACATTATGTATGTGGTTACTTTGTTTTTATACAAAGTACTCTCTATCCTTTTCCAAAAAATATGGCCAGCCAAGGCACCTTGAGGGTTCAACCCCAAGGCATGGGCGCTAGGGCACCACGTGCATGGGGGAACCCGTGGGGTGAGCCAGGGCGGTAGGGCGCACCCAAGACACCGCATGGGTGACTGGGGCATGCCCGGAGGAGCGCGGTAGGGGCGCATGAGCGCACCCGCGAGTGTTAGGCAGTGCATGGTGGGCGCCAGTGGCACGCCCGCAGGGAGCAGAGTGGGCGCAGAGCGCGCCCGCAGAGAGAACACGGTGTGGGGCGGCACCGTGGAGGGGGAAGTTCAATTTCTGAGAGGCGGGCAGCGCTAGGTTGATAAGCCACGGCAAAACCGCACCCCGTTTCGATGTGGGGCGCGGAAAAATCTCCAGGAGCGCATCCTGGCCGTCCGAGTGATCGCGCGGCAGATCTCGGCCGCCCGATGCATCGCGCCATTCGAGATCTGATCCAGGCCGTCCAAGGTTATTTGATCGCCTGATCCGACGGCTCCCCGTCCGTCTCCTTCCTCGAGCTCAGCCGAAGGCCACCCGCGCATTCCCGCAGCCTCCGTCGAACCAGGAGCAACCCGAGCACGGTTTTTGAGTTCCCGGCCACCTCCGAGCAAACCGAGACCTCCATGGAGATCGTCTGGCTCTACTGAACCCATCCATGCATAAAAGTATACATGCATACATGAAATGGGAGATTTCGAAGAATGCCGAGGCAGACGAAGTTGCCGAGGCTTCATGGGTTCGTGTTTTGCATGGATCGCCCTTAGAAGAAGGCCGTGCATGCGTTCTAAGTCGCATGCACGTGGAGGCGAAAAATAAATGACCCCGCGTTGAACAGAGAATTGAAAACAAGATTTGAAGGAAATCTTGAAATCCCGAAACTCTCGGGAGTTCATGTTTTATCTCCGTGGATGAACCGAGGCTCTCCTCGCCTATAAAAAGAGAGCCCGAGCACTCAGAGTGGTTTGCTGATCTTTTGTTTAAAACTCTAAGTCCCGTGAGTGCCGTATGTGCCTCGCGAAGTTTTGAAGCCACCGCGCAAATACCACTTGTGCGGCTGAAGTTCCAGAGCCACCCGAGGCTCTGAAGGAGGTCCCTGCCCGCGTACTCGCGCGGCAGAAGGAGTCCTCACTGGCCGCAAACTTGCGCGGCAGGAGGAGCTTGCGTGGCCGAGGTGCTTGACACCCTGCGCGCCCGAGGTGTTGCACCTTGCACACCCGAGGACCTTGCGCGCTGCCTTGTGCACCCAAGTGCTTGCGCAACAGAAGATAAGTTGGCCGCACCCCTTGCGTGCCTCCTTTGGAGTTCGGGTGGAATAACAAAAGAAGGCCGAGACCACACCATTGTGTGTGTGTGCTAAAGTGAAGGAAGTAAGCCGAGGCCAAGTGTGTGCAAGCAAGAAAGTGAAGGTCGTGGCATTTTGTGCCTTTTCTGAAAAAAGAAAAAGAGGAGGCCGTAGCCCTTGTGTGTACAAAATGGAGAACCAAGTGTGTGCATAAGTGAAGTGCACACTTTGAAGAAGATTAAAAGAACAAGGAAGAACCCGAGACCTTGTCTTGGGTATGTGCAAGTGGGTGAAGTGAAGAGCACACCATTGTGTGTGTGTGTGCAACAAGGAAGACACCCTTTGGCACTTGTATGTGCAAATTGAAGAAGAGGTCGTAGCCCTTGGGGGTGTGCAAGAAGGAGAGGCCAATCTTGTATTTGCAAATTGAACAAAGGAAATGTGTGTGCAAACAAAACAAGAAGTGGGCCGAACCTAGGTGTGTGCACTAAGAAGTGTGTATACTTAGAAGAAGAAAAGGGAGGACATCCACACTAAAGTATAACACACATTCAAGTGTGTAAGCAAATTGAATAAAGTGTGTGAAGAAGTGAGAAGCTGGTGTGTGCTTAAAGATACTACACCCTTTGAGGGTTTATTGCACCAAGAGGAGAAAGAAGAGAGTGCATGCATGCATGCATGCACATGCACACGTGAACAAAGACAAATCTGGTTGTGTGCATCTGAGTTGACCAAGACCGGAAGTTCTTGAAGAGAATTGAGAAGGCCATGCAGTCAGTGCATGAGGATTCAGAGTTGCCATGCATTCAGTGCATGAAGTTGATGTGAGATGAGACTGGACAAGACTAAAGTTAAAGACATCAATTGTCTGAGTATTCAGTAATTGGAGAGAAGCCAGGTCATCCTTAGAAGAAGGAGATAAATCCTGAGCAAGACGAGAAGACCTGATCAACTCAAGTGATCAGAGGTACAGAGCAAGGCCAGCAGTCTTTATCCCAGGCTGCTGAAGATACTTGAACAAGCTTAAAGTTAAGAAGAGCTACTCGTGCGACTCGAGGAGCCAAGAGAAGACCATGTGGGACTCAGGGAGAAGAAGTCTTCAGTGGGATTCTGAAGCAGGCCAGTGGGACTCTGGTAACACTGTGGGACGCAGTATAAAGACCCTCCTGTGGGACTCAGGAGAGATACAGTGGGACTCTGTATCGACCATTGTAATTCTAACAAGTTATAATGGAAAAACCATGTTGGGGCGTATAACCAACATGGCAAGGACGTAGGCCTTTGGTGCCGAACCTTGTAAATCCTTGTGTCCTGTGCCTTTACATTTACTGCATCACTCGAGGAAAGGCTGATAGATACAAGAAGAGTGGATCGAGGCTTTAACCATCCATAGAGGTTTAATTGATAAAGAATCAATTAGTAAAAAGTTTTAAGGGATCACTGATTCACCCCCTCCCCCTCTCAGTGATTCACACTGATCTGGGCACTTCATAGTATGTAGCTGAGAATGATCCAATGCATGCTATTTGGTTTAGGTAATAGAGCCTCTTCAACTAGAACTCATTTTATTAGTGTCTATCATTATACCGGGTTTTCATAACTATGGTTGAATATGTTGTGAATTTTAACTCCAACATTATTCATCCTTTTAGGGCATCAGAGGACCTTGGGATGATGAGTAATATGTTAAAGTCATTCTGGGAATCCTTGACCTAGTATAGATGTTGAAGGATCTAAGATTTAAGAAGATATAAATCTCATGTGGAGTGAACATATAATTTTTATACCCCTATATCATATGGCACTATTTGAGTTGAAGGAACTTAAGGTGAAACTCGAGGAATCAGAGTATAAGGTCTTTATCATGTCGATTACTTCACTATGGGGTTTACCAATCTTATTTTCCATGGATGTGGATGGTAGTTAAAACACTACTTCAATTAATAGAATATTAACTTCGTGATGTGGAATAATATATATCATTTTCCTAGGATCGATGACATTTTCAATCAGTTATGTGAATGTTGATGGTTCTTCAAGATTAATCATCGATTTGGGTATCAACCGCCTATGGGTTAGAGAGGATAAAATCTTGAAGATGGAATTTTGTAGTAGGTATGGGTTTTAAGAGTATCTAGTGATGTTGTTCGGTTTGATTAACATTTTTTTAGTGTTCATGGATCTCATGAACAAGATATTTCACCCACACAAGGACTCTTTAATATTGTTTTTCATTGATTATATCCTCATCTACATTCTAAACTCAGAATATCATGACAAACGTCTTCATAAAGTCTTGAGTATTATTCATGAACATCACCTTTAATCCATGATATCAAAGTGTGACTTTTGGATTAGGGAGGTGAAGTTCTTATGGAATGTGGTGTCTCAGACAGGTTCATCCAAGGACTTAGAGAAAGTGGTGGAAGTGATTTACTGGTCACGTCCTTAGAATTTGTTTGATATCATGAGCTTCATGGTTTTAGTAGGATACTAGCAATATTTTACCCATGCCTTTTCCCAACCTTCATCTCCTATTACTGCACTGATAAATAAGGGAGTGAAGCTACAGTTGGTATACTACAATGAATAGGTTTTTCTTGAATTGAAGAGAATGTTGAGTATAGATTTGTTCTTATACTCTATGATCCAAGGATCATATACATTACATAGTATAATTCATCAAGTGTTGGTTTAGGAGTATTATCTATGTGGATATAGAAGGTAGTATCTTATGTGTCACATCAATTGTGACCCCTGTGTGGAACCCCACTCATGACATAGATCTGGAAGTTGTGATATATGATATGAAGTGTTGGTGACACTGTCTCTTTGATACAGTTTTTTTTCTACAATGACCACAATATCCTCTATGACATCTTCACATAGTGGTTGTTGAATCTGAGGTAGAGATGCTAGGTTGATTACATCCAGAAATTTGACTTTATGATTTATTGTGAATCTAGTAAAGGTAATGTTTGTTAAAGAATATATTAGTTATAATAAACATCTGGAGAAAGGTCATGGTGTGTGGTCTTCTAAGGAGTTGTGGCCCCTAATGATTTAAATGACCAACTAGAGGATTTATTCTTCTGAGGATCAACGATCTATTACATGTTCTCTATTGGGGGTAACAAATTGATTATTTAACCAGGTAAAGGATAGACTAGAGACTAGCCCAAAGTGTGTTGTGATGTGGGAATATCTAGCTAGAGGGGACTCTATACATGGGTAGTTAGTGGTCGATGATGATGTGATCCTTGTTCATGGGATAATAGTAGTACCTACTTCCACCTCGGGAGATTTGAAAATATAAAACCGTACCTCTATGTGGTTGGTAAATCTAAGTGTGAAAATCATGTCGGATGAATTCATGTGATAGTTATGGTGGCCAGGGATGAAGATCTACATCATAATATTTATTTCCAAATGCCTTACCTATTAGAGGGTAATGTAAAAGCACCATTTCCCAACTAGTTTTCTATGTCCACTTCTATCTCCCATAGGTAAGTTAGATGATGTCATGATAGAATTTGTAATAGGTTTATCCAAGAACCTGAGGATTCATGACATTTTCTGGATCTTTTTTTTATCAGGTGATGAATTTTTCTTGTTTATTATTGATCATATAGACTGAATCATTGGGTGATCTAGAAAAGTTGTATGTTTATGAGATATTATGGTTACATGGAGTTCCCATGTTCATTATTTCTTAAAGTAATGCATATTTCACTTCATTATTTTGGAAAGGATTTTTTAAATCCTTAAGGACTCATTTGAGCTTGTGTATAGTGTATCAATCTTCAAGTAGATGTAAAATTGGAACGAATGATTAGTATACTCATGTATAAGCTCCAAGATTGTGTTCTACACTTCATTAGATCTTGGGATGAAAACCTAGACTTGGTGGAGTTATCTTACAAAAACAGTATACATGAATATATATTTAAGTCCCCATTTGAGACTCTTTATAGATTTCTATGTCGTTCATTATTTTATTGGAAGGAAGCATGTGAGGTAATAGTTATTGGGCCCATAACGGTATATGAGTGCTCTGAGAGGGTGCAGTTGATAAAGATGTAGTTTGTGACCAATCAGAAGAGGTGGTGATTGTATGAATACCATAGTATAAGATATTTTGATTTCATCATGAGGAACTATGTTTTCTTACAATTTTAATCTAGGTTATGGAATCATTATTAATGGAAACAAGGGAAATTGGCATCATGCTTTGTTAGACCATTCGATTTCACTGAATGAGTTGTGATAGTTAAATACCATTGGGACCTTCCTCCATGTTATCGAGGCATGTATAATGTGCTCTACATTTCTCATATTTGAGGTATATTCTTGATCCTATGCATGTTATAGACTGTGAGGACGTTGAGTTAGATCCAAATGCATCTTATGAGGAGCATCTGATGTGGATTATATATTGGAGTGAGGAAGTATTATAAAGAAAGATGGTACCACTTATCCAAATCCAATAGAAGCATGGTGGGATTAAATAGGAAACATGGGAGTGGGAGTATGATGTTTGAGCTTTGTTTCCTGAATTTTTCGATCAAGACTAATATAAATACTTCTCTGGGATGAGAAGTCATTATATGTGTATAATTGTAACTTTATCGGTCTTTAAATTTCATTAAAGCCCTCTTATTTTTATATTTTATAATCTTATTATGTGAAAAAATTTTAAAAAATAAATTTATTTTTAAACCTTATATAATACATATTTTTTCGTAAGTGTAAATCATATTTTAGAAAGGCTGTGTAATGGTAAAGACCTTTTTCTATAGGTTTCCTAAAGGTCTCCCTTTATTTTCAAAGTATACATAAGGGTACTTAGTAACTTCATACGGGTATTTAGAATTCTTATATACTACGTAAGGGTAACTTTGGATTTATTTAAGGATACCTAGGCACAATGTAATAGTATATAAAAGTTTTGTAAGGGTAGTTTCCTCAGTGTGTAAGGGTGAAATCAATTTCTTAAAGAATTCATTAGAAAACATAGGATCTATGCAAGGGTAATTACTAAATCGGAAATGGGTAACCGCTATATTATAAGGGTTATCTAAGGGGAAAATGTTTTAAAAATACCTATTTATAATTCTTTTACCCCAACATGCTCTTATAACCTGCTTTTTATTTTTCAGTACAAAAATTACTGTAATTAATTCCTTAACTTGTTTAAAACTCATAACTCATTTCCTTGAAGAATTTAGACACTTATAAATTTATAATTTATTAAAGTACAAATTAAATAATGAATTCAATTTGGGGGATTTAATACTGTGTGTCTATATATTTATTTATTTAATACAAAGATCTTAACTTTTTATCCCTTTATTTTTAGGTGATTCTTTTGAATCTAAAAATCCTATAAATTACTTTTTTGAAGTTTCATGATAAATTCTATGAACAATACAAATTATTCAATCAGTTTCCAGGTGTGTTATAACCTCACCCTCTTTACTATATTCTTTGGTGCCACATTTTCAAAATATAGAACCTAGGTAATGTTTCAATAAATTCATTTCATTATTAGTTTTTGAAGTTATCTTTATAAAAAAATTATAAAAATCATAAAGATTTAATAAAATTATAATAAAACACAAATTATAGAAAATTGTTGTTATTCTTCTTCTTTTCTATCTCTAATTATTCTAGAGAGAAAATTTTATTATCATATATTTAATATTATTTTTCTCAAAGTAAGAAATGGTTAACACATGTTATGTATTAAATTAATTATTTGAAATTATCCAGGAAAGAGAAACTGTTTTCTCATGGGTTTTTTATTTCTTTTAGAAATATAATAGTTTGAATCAGTTTTAGGAAAACTTGGTTAGTGTTTTGAGTCAATAAATACGTAGATATGATTCAGGTGACATTAACCTAAAAACATTTATGTTCTTTATCAATGACATTTAGGTTGAAAATTTCATCCCATTTTTTTCCTTATTCATGATATCTCCTTAACATGTACATTTGTTCTGGATAAACCAGACTTATTATGTGTTTTTATATAGGTCTTTCATCATCTTTAGGAACCTTTGGATTGTGACCAAGTGATTATGTGTATCATCTTGAGATTTTGTTTGATATTCCTTCTTCTTCCTTTCTATTATATGTATTTATTTTTGTGTTTCATGTCCAGTGGAAGTATATTTTGGATATTAGGGTGACCATGTTGTTCTGTCTTGGTTATACGTCCCCTTGGAGGTGAAGTGAGATCATGTGATGAGGGTTACGGACTATGGGTTTTTAGGTTGTATGGGTCATATCATGTACATGCTTGTTGACATGGGAGTAGACCATACATGGGATGAGAATATATTATCTTTGGATGAAGTGGGATGATTCCATGCATAGGGTTTTTTATTTATCCAATTACGTCAAAAAGTTTATGTCGTACTTACTATCATTCAAGGATAATAATCAAGGATAATGTAGGGCTTGCATAGGTTTAGATAATGACCACTAACATGTTGGAAATATAGTGTTACTAATAATTTCCACCATCAGGGTTGGTTGTGTGGTGTTTCCTTAAAGGTGGTACTTGGTTTGACTTACCATAACATCCTTATCAACAATGAGATGAATCAGGTGGGGCTAAGGTTTATGGAGACTTGTATAGGGCATGATGACTGGGAACACATCTAATTGTCTGTTTACTTGATAATTTACATATGACATTTGATACATAGTTATATATTTTGTGAACCTATGTTAAGGAAACATTGGTGGTGTCTTTCTAGGTTTTTTACTCACACCCTATATTGGAATCATAGTGTGTGTGAAAACATCATGGTCAGAGATCCAGTGATAGGAAGAGGCCCTAGGATGGGGAGTTAAAGATATGGGGTCTTAAAGATGGATCCAACATTGAGACATACTCCAACCACTATTGTTTCATTTATTCCATCCCTACTTGATATACTCTAGTTTGGATTTCTACTTTAGGAGCATTTTTTCATTTATTTTATGACATGTATACCATATTATATTATGATTATTTATTTTCTATATATACTGTAATTATTGAATTTTTTATTTATATTATTTTGAAAGGATATGATATTGAGGGTGTAGAATCCCCATTGATAAACCTAGACAATCGATGCTAGTTAGAAGCCTCCTACATATAGTGATATGCTTCTGATGTCATATGGAACTCTATATTGGACTCGATTTTTCAGGGTGGGGTCTTAAATACCCAATTCAATAATATTTCTTAACTTTAGTCTCAAAAATAGGTAAAGTGACTTGGTAAAAGGCCTTGAAATTAGGTTTTTGATGTTTGAAATTATGAATTCCATCAATATGAGATCATTATTATTGAAATCCATTTTTTATTTATTTTTATGGATATAAAATGTTCCCAACATCAAGTTGATTATGGATTCATGTTTTTTACCTATTTCTACCATAATATTTATGTCATTTTTATTCTATGATTTATTTTTTTATATGTTTCCCTTACTAAGAATTTAACCTCACTCATAATTATGTTTCTATTCCCCCATGTAATGGATGAATTTAGTGCACATGACATGTTTAAGAAGATAATACGAGTGGAGGAATTTTGGATAGATAAAGGAATCTTTTCATGAATTAACCAATTTCCTATATAATGGGAATATTGTCCATTTTATGCAAAGAACATGGGATTTATCATTTTATGTTGTTTCTCAGTTCATTAAAGATATAAACTTTAAAAGAAACTTTAAATGTAATAGATTCAATACTCAGTATTGAATTTTTAATTATGGATGGTTGTATCCAAAATTTTACAACTAGTATTAAATAAATTATGTAATGTATATCTCAATGAGTTCCAAGATTAAGAGTGTGGGTCTAGGGTATCACATTTTATCTAAAAGGAATGTTTTAGATAACATTACAGATTAATATGTCTATTGAGGATATCTTAAGGATTTATAAGTTTTGATTTATTTTGAGTTAAAATGTATAGATAACCCATTAGGATAATTATATGACTTAATAATAGGAAATAATTCACATTTTATTCATGGATTAGGATAATAAAGATTCAATGAAAACACTGGGAATAATTCAAAGTATTGGATAACATCCTGATGTTTTGAAAAAATATAGATTTATTTTTTTCCAATAAATTCATCCCTAACTAGATATTGGAAAGTGTATGCATTTGTGGCATAGATGTTAGTCATATGGATTACAAAATTAGGGTCGATGAACCATACATTTTTTCTTTCAAACATAGAGTTTCTGATCTAAACATTCCCAACAGTGTAGGAAATCAGATCCATATGTTTTATTCCTAATGTAGTGTTTCTAATCTATACATTACATTTACAATTATATTTTGTGAATAGTGTATCCAGATTACATTCAAAACACATCCAGAATACTTAATTAAATATATTACCATTGATTAATGAATCATGAATGTTTCCAGAATAAATATTTTAACAAAAATCATCTTCCAAAAATTCACTAAAATGAATCTTAAATAATAACATAAATTTGTTTGTTTTTTGGAATAAATAATCAAAAATAAATTAACAAAAAAATTGAATCAACACATGGGAAAAAATCTCTCGCTTTTTATGATAACAAAACCATTAAAACAAATATTTAAATTTTATAAATAAATTTCAATCTTTTTCATAAATATAAATTTCTAACAAATTTATCATACATTTCTCATTAATTTATTCCCTTTTGTTACGTTAAAATAAATTATAATAAAATGTAGCAATAAAAATACACCCTGAATTCATGCATTCCATTAAAAATCTAAAAATATATAATCATGAAAACATATAAGATATTTTTAATGAATAAAAAGAGTTTTTAAAGAATGTATTAAATTATTTAATCCATGGAATAATAATAAAACATTTTAACAATAACTAAATATTTAAAATAAATATTTTTAAGAGATAGCATAATTATAAATGATATTCAATGAATTAAATAAAATATTTTCAATTAATTTTTAAATAACTTTTGAAATTTATATAATTGATAAAAATAATTTATTATTTATATTACTATATAATTTATCACATATTATTAATTTAAAAACATATGTTTATAATTATGATAACAATTATATAAAATCATGAAATAAAATTTAAAAATAATTTATTACACGCTACTAAAAATAATATTTAAACAAAATTTTATATTTAATAAGGAATATAAATGAACTATATAGATGGAAATTTTAGGGCTATTCGGAATTTTTAGATGGATTATCTAAAATTTACAAACATTTAATAATTTCATCTGAATCAGCTAAAACTTTTGATAGTTCTTCTATTTTGTTTTGAACATTTAAAGTTCATTCATACAGTAAAGAGGATGAAAACTGCCTAACCAAAAACTCCATTTGTTTATCAAGATTAGACTAGGTTACAACACCTCTTCTAAGAAACTCCATCTGACTTATTGTTTCAATTTTCAAATCATCCATGTCTTCTTTTGAAATCAAATTTTCCTTCACATTTTGATACTCCCATTGTTGTGTATCAAAAACTGTTTTTGTAATATATAATTTCAGATGTTATTCATATGACATATGACACATATTAATATTATCATGATAATTCACTTTTTCTTCATTCAATGTATTAACCATAAATAGAATCTCATTAAAAGAAAATCAAACATTAATAATTTTAGACATTGAAACCTATAGTTCTTCATAACCATTAACTTCCATGTCTTTTTCAAAAAAAAATTCAAACAAATACTTAATATAAGAAACCAAATATTATATAAACATATCATAGAAAGGATTTACCTTAGTTTTCCTTTTAGAAATACTTCTCAATGAAATTGATGTTCTTGAATGCTTCATTTTTATTAGAATTATTTTAGATGTTTTTTTAAAAAACATATTTCAAAGAAAAATGACAAACAATTTAATAGGTTTTTAAAGAATACTATAGGGTTATAATGAGTAAGATGGTGCTTTTTTTTGAAAATTTTCAGATTATGCTTCACATTCTCGAGATTAAGAAATTGTTTAATCCCTTCCATGTTAAAATTTTAAAATGATGTTTTATATCAAAAAACTATTTTGAAATAAAGGTAACGTAGATAGATAAAAATTACTTAAAACATCAAATTTAGAGATAGAAATTGGTTTTAAAAAAATTCATAAAAATATTTTTATAATTAAATGATTACTATATTTTCTAAATTCCACTTCAATAGAAACATATTCAAATAAATTTTATATAAATTTGAATATTTTATAAAATTAGTTATTCTCAATGACATGAAATTATATAAACTACCTTTCGATAACATGATTCAAAGAGTATGGAAGTATTTAACATTTAATAATAAAATATCTCATTCCCTATATAAAATAGTTAATGAAATAAGTACATATATACAACGATAATAATGAAATAATCCATAGTTTATCACAACTTTGTTAAAATAAAGATTTCAATATACTTCACAGACAACTACTTAATAATTTAATGATGTAGTATAGTGGTGTCTTCCTAATAAACATAAAATATAGGTTCACTTTTGTGAACATATACATTTGGGTCCAAAAGTGTTATCCATTGAGGTTTTAGATAACCAAATCTATCTATTTTGTGTCGATATGATACTATTTAATTTAAATAATTATTTTGAACAAAAAACATGTTTAATAACAAACAATTAAGGTTTACCAAAGAAACAGTAATTTTCATAAATTATATTAAAAACATAATAAAAACATTTAATATTTGACATGGTTTTTATATTTAAACTAGGAACAAAATAATTCATTTATAATTCTTATTTTTCACCATTACTACTTATTCCATGTTTTCCTTTATTAATTTTATTATTATCATGAATTTGATTTTAATAATTTTATACTTTAATAAGAATACTAGAGCCTTGTTTTAAAGAATAAAATTCAAAGAATAATTCTTTAATTTTGTTTTCATGCTTATCACATGATATTTTGGAAGAATTAGATTTTAAATCTATAATATGTTTTAATGAACTTTATTTACCTAATAAAATAGTATCAAAATATTTTATAAGATTTCCATGATATTTCTTTAAGGTTTAAAATTTATCTTGAATCAAAAAAATAATACTTATTCAACTCATCATAAGTATGTTTTTTATAATAAGAGTTTTGAGAGTAAGAAGATTGTAACAAATTATTGCAATCCATAAGATAACCCATTTTATTTTTATGTTCTGATTTAGAGCCCATATAATATTCATCAAATGAATCAGAAAAATCACTTTATGTACCCTTCATAATTTTCTTTAATTTTCCATTATATTCCTCTTTCATTTGAGCTTTAAGAAAATGATAGTTAATCTTTGTATGACCTTTCTCTTTTCATTCACAACACCTATTCTTTTCAACACAGTTCATTATTTTGTTGTACAGGTTTTTAAACCTTTAAAAAATAGTTGATAAATCTTCATCTGAATCTTGGTAACTTGAATCATATGATTCATCCATAATATTTTTTATAGAAGCTTATTCATATTAGACATGATTCGCAGCTTCGTCTTGCATCTCAGCTTCAAACATCATCATGGTTCCAATAAATTATTTCATTAATAGTTCTTCTACTAATGTGGATTTTTTGTATAGTAGTAGATATTCCATTCCACTTAGAGGGTAAACCTATAATTACTTTTAACACTTGATCTGATTTTATAATTGGTTCTCCCAAAGTAGAAACATTTTTGACAACTTATATCAATCTCTTATTCATCTGAGAGATATTTTCACCTTCATACATTCTAAAAGTATAAAACATTAACTTTTTTATTATACATCATTTTTTAATATTATCAATTATTTCATAGGTAAAACAATAGTCTTCCATATCTCATACGTTTTATTACATTGAGAAACATTTTTAAACTTATCAGTCCCTAAACCATAGACAATATCATCCATTTCTCTTGAATTTATGTCATATTATTTTTTTTGATCATCATTCCATTTTTCTATATCATCTAGAGTAATTTAATAAGTATTATAAACCTTTAAATAAACTCGTATTCCAAAATTTTCAATTAAACACTCATGTGATCTTTATAGAATTCATAATTATGATATTTAAAGTGAGGATAACGTATCATCGACATGCATTCTTTGAGATTAGTCATTTTGAGATTCTTTCTTAGTCTCAATATTTAACTCTTGACAATTAGAGCCAAAAGAAAATGTTGATATTGAAAAAGTGTCCAACCCATTAATTAACATTTGTTTTTATCATATAAAAATAGAATAATTTTCAAGGATTTATAAAAAGATAAATATATATAATGTATCTTATCCTCTGATACCACTTGTGGATTAGATTGATTAAGAAAGCAGGGTTGATGAACCATAAATGTTTTATTCAAACATAGGGTTTCTTCTCAATATAGGGTTATTGATCCATAATTTTCCAATGGAATGGGGTATCTGATCCTTACATTTTATTCCAAATATAAGGTTTCCAATCCATACATTATGCTTACAAACATAGGGAATGAAAAGTGTTTATAGATTACTTTCAAAACACATCCAGAATAATTAATCAATTATCCTCCCAAGGATTAATTACTTGTGACAATTTCCACAATAAATATTTTAATAAATATTATCTTCCTAAAATTTACTTAATTTAAATATTTTTTTAACATAAATGTGGGTTTTTGTGAGCATAAAAATCAAAAAAATGAAATTAATGAATCAACACATTCAAAAAAACATATTCACCTACGGGTAATCACCTCAAAAAATAGTTAGTTGAGAATTTAATCAATCATCACTCTAATAATAAATGAGTGGGCCTAAGATGGGACACTTGGAGAGAAAACCCTATAGGATATGCATTGGTTAATCACGTTCTCCATATAAATCTTTATAAAGGATTTAGGAATGATTTTAACTAATTATGTTAGACATCCAAATAGAAAAATGACCATGGATAACAAAGGATTAAATAATGGAATCATAGGATGATCTGAAAGAATCACATGTTAGAAAAAATGACATCATGTGGGAAGAAATATTTAAATTGATGTTTATATAATCATGTCTTTAATGTTATCCTAACTATTGTTTTTATTTTCTTAAAATGGGATCATGAAAATGAAGTATATAAAGGTATGTACCTAGAAACTAACATTTTTTATAACCGAATAAGGGAGGATAAAAAATTGGTTAATAATATTATTATATGTCTATTATGAAGGAAAATGTTATTTTCTTTGTCTTACCTAAAGTATTAAGGTTGGTATCATAATAAAAATTAATTCTTTCCACTCATAGAAATTTTAAATAGTGAAGTGATATTTATCAATGACATTGTGGTATACTCAAAATGTTATTAGGATTCTTAGAAACATCTCATTATTTTTATTTAGTATCTCTATTCTAATAGTTTTGAAACATATATTAAATAGTATCAATGACTTTTAAAATTGATTTTATTTCATGGTTATATTATTTGATATTAATATTTGAGAACATGTGATTGAGGAATGGAAAAATCGTATATTTAGAATATGACTGATGATAATGTAATAAAGGGTTGATAGATTTTTAGAAAAATTTAGATAGATATTATTTATTTCCATGCAATTTATTGTTAATTTGTAGTTGGGGAGATTCCTGAGTGGTAAACCCCATAATACCGCATTCAAAAGAACAGGGTTCTAATCTTGGAAAACCCCTTACGGATTTATGAGGTAGAAAGTGAGATAGACATGATGTTTGGATATGATGTTGCAGGCATTATGTAGTTATGTAGTGACATAGCCAAGATGTGGGCCTGGTGAAGCAGGCATAATGATTCAGGAATAACGCTTCATAGGGCCTTTGATCCATGTACATGGTCTAATTTTTCATTTAGCCTATGGTATTTTTAATAGGTATCCCTCTACCCAGGTTGAAATAATTCTTTGATTTCATAATAAAAATAAGATTTGTCCTCAAATATTTAAAAAAATATTATTCATTTAAAAAATTAATCCATGATATTATGGTGATGTTTATTTAGTTTTTGAGATTGTGATATATATTAACCAGTTTGTGAATTTATAATCTATTGAATAATACATTAGAGAGATAAATATAGAGTAGTGTTTTCAAAGAATATATAATCTCATTGTGGGTTAATTTATTAAAAATCCAAGAGGGTTTTGGAATGGTTTATTATGAAGAATATATGATTATGGTATATACATACTAGGGTATATTGTTGTAGGAATGATTAATGTTGTTTGAGGAAGTATAAGTTGGGTTTTCAGAGCATATATTTAAATTATTATTTGGTTAATAAAATTTTTAGAATGTTCAAGGAAAATAGGGATATATATTTTATGTTTTAGGTTAATAAGTATGAGGAACTGAACTTAAGGTTACCTGGTTTGAACCAAATATATATAGGTAAAACTAATATTGGTTTTGATTAAACTAAAGGAACTATAGGATAACATGATGATAAGGGTAAAAGGTTTTAATGTTCAATCCATTTTTTATTGATTATGATAATTCTCCCATATTAACAATTTTTTCCACTCATCTTAACTCGTTTTGTTTTAGTAATGGTTAAAGCCCAAATGAACAAAGTGAATAATAGATGTTATGAAAAATGTTGATATTGACCTAATAAAAACCCTAGTGAGATAAGGGATAAAGTGATAAACCTTATGATTACTCCAAACTAGCTATTGTGAAATTTGATTAATAATGTGAACATATATGAAGTCTAAATCAAACCAAATAACATAAATAAGGAGTCCTGGGAAATATAAGGTGATGAAGACAATGAATTTATTTATAATTATAAGTTCAAGGGAAAATAGAAGATAAAAAAATATGTTTCTTCAATTTTAAGATAGTTAGGTATTATGTTACTCAATATTCCAATCCAAGGGAAAATAGGGAAGATATTCACATATAACTATGAGAATAAGGAAAATCTTGTGCAACTACTATTAATGAATCTGATAATGAGTTTTCACTCATAATATTCTAGTGTCTTATATCATGTATATTTTCAACAAATACTGGATATTGAATTATAAATAAGAACTCCTTGTGGTATGATTATTATTTAAATAATTTTAGGTTATTTCAGATGTTATTTCTTATGGATCAAGATCAAAATCCCTTAGAATTCAATGTTAAATTTGGAATGGGTTAGCTCTATTTATAAATGGATTATAATGACCTTTTATATAATAAAATATCATTCCATATCAAAAAAACCATAATCATATAGTATTGTATGGTTAATTAAAAGTTCCTCATAGAAATTACTCTGATCTTATCAGTCAAACTGCATGGATGGAATTTAATTTGGGGGGATCCAAAACCTCCAAACATTAATAAATTTAAATATGATAATGTGTTTAATAAATTTACTTTTTGAAAAAATATATGTAAAAAAGGAAAAACATATTAGGATAAAATTTTTAATTAATCAAATATTGTATTCAATTAAAAATCATTACCTTTAGAACATAAAAAAATTAATATAAGTTAATGTTTAAAAGGATTTTTTCAATAAAAGGGGGTTTTTTATATTTTTAATTATAATATATATTTTAATATTTTATAGTTTTAATTTGATATATTAAAAATAATTTTTATATTACTTATATCAAAATTGAAGTAGTTTAAATTTTTATGCTATTTCTAAAAAGTCAGATTTTTAGTCCAAGAATATGGGATTTATGAAAATTATAATTTACATGATTTTATCAGTGTATGAATAAATTATAAGATTTAAAAATAAATAAATTAATGAAATATGAAATTAGTTAATAAAATTATTCTTTTTTAAATATTATTTTAATGATTAAATAATATTCCAAATATTTTTTACAAATAATGTAAAATTTTAATTTAATATAAAAATGGTATTTGGTTTTCTCTTTAAATAAATTGTTTTTAAGGATATGATGATTTTTTATTTCTATGAAATACTAATAAAATATAATCAATTCATAATAAATCAATTTATATCTTTAAAATCTGAAACGATGATAATTTTATTATATATATATATATTAAAAATCTTAATAATGTTATCTTTCAAAAAAAAATAGTTTTACGCATTTATGTGTTTTTATTTTAAAAAAAAAATTCATACCAATAGAGATTTTATTTTCCAAATTTGATTTCAAAATTAAAATCATAATATAAAAATTAGTGAACTAGGTAAATTTTAATTTTTTTTCTTTTAATATAATTACTAAGGTTAAAAATTAATTGTCATAGTAGAAGTAAAAAGAAGTAAATTGAGTTTTATTTTGTGAAAAATTGATAAAAAATATAAAAATGTGAATTCAATTGAATTTTTGAGATTTTTGTTGACCTAGATTTTTCCCCACATGTTTTCCCATTTTAATGAAGTTTGAACTAGAAAAGGACTTTTCATTATAGATAAGTGTAAAGGTGTTTCCGAAAGTTCCCTTACTTTAACATATCAAAACATACCACTTTCACCCTTAAAATATACACTTGACCTTAAGATTAATAATTAAAAATATACCATTTTACTCAAAATATAACCTTATCCCATAAACATTATTCCCATGTCAAAATAATTAGAAAATTACTTTCAAATTGAAGGTTACATCCAAAGAAACTTCAAGTCCCTCATGTAAGTATTATCCCCCTCTTAAATTTTCTTATTTATATTACTCATAAAAATATCTCATCACGATAATTATTTGATTAATTTGGTATCACTAGTATAATTAAAAATTTTCATATTAATATTAAAACCATTATTTACTCATTTCCATCCAAATATAAAAACCAAGGAACATCAATCATGTCTGTGCGTAGACTACCACCTCGATAAAGATTCTTTTTTTCTTATAATTTTTATTTATTTATCCAAACATCTTAAAATATTGTAATATAGGATAAAAAAATAAAAAAATTATATCATTATTACTCTTATATTAAGATATTACTCTAAAATAAACACCTCATCCATCATACTCACCCATTGAGTTAAACTGTGTTCATGTTTGGATCGTCTTGACCACCAACATGAATGTTGCTTTAAAATTTGATAATGGGGGACTATAAGAAACTAAATAATGATATTATTATATTTTATTAAACAAATATTGATCATTTTATGGTTTATTAACTATTATATATTTTTTATAATTTATTATTTATAAATCATATTTGACCACCAAAAATAGTGAAATAAGACATTATCAATTTGGTCTTCAAATAAGGTAACCAAAACACATATGGAATTAATTAAAAACTTTATAAATAAATATAAGTTAAATATTAAATAATATTTAATTATATATCACTGATTTAATTAATATCAAATATAGGTAATTATATCAAATTTATTAAACATTTGCAAAATAATTATTGTTATTAACACCTAATGGTCATAATATTTTGTTACTAATTAATGTAATCATGATAAGAAAATAAAACAAGGATTATAAAAGAATAATATTTTTTATTTAGGTTATAAAATAGTATATTATATTATTTATGTTTTTTATTGGAGATTAGAGTGTGATCAACTGAGAAAGGAAACATGTTAAGTGTTTTTGTCTCAAATTCTTCTCTTGAAGATGGATTTCATATTATACACCTAATTACAATTATTTGGTGTATAAACAACCTATTTGTGATATCATATCGTGAATTCCCTTTTAATCATGGTATTTTAATTTCAATTCCATGCTCTATATTTCAAGGGGTTTTGATTAAAGTATTACTCAAGCCACAATATTTCTCTTGGTCTAAAATCTTATTCCTAGAGATATGTTACATGTTAAGCACCATGCTTAATTTTTTGGTGTATTAAATTATCATGGATATGTTTCTATAAAAATATTTTTATTTAATTAGATTTAATCTCTAGAACATGTTTCCTTATTCAAGTGGTCATTGATAGAATTGTTTTAAGAGTAGTAAGGATTTTGGTAACTGAAAACCACTTCATTGAATTATAATGTTTTATATTGAACATTTTTTTTATATGCTTTTGTTATCAAATCATAATATTTTATCATATGTTATTTTATAATCCTATTTGTTTAAATGAAATTTTCATAAAAATATGGTTTCATTACTATTTTTACAATGTGGGTTTTCAAGAAACGTAACTTGAAGTACTAAAAAATTCCATTTCATAATCCAATGTTTCATTTCCACATTTCCTATAGAAAAATTTATTTCATTTGAGGGAAAAATTATCAGATATTATTTTAAAAATATATTTTTTCAATTAGTTTTAAATTCCCCCTTTTGAAAAATACTTGGTATGTGACTTGTAACTTCCTCCTTTACATCAACATTAAAAATATTTCTTAAAATATCTTTTAAGATTTGAATTCCATTTCAATTTCTATTTTCAAAATTTTTTCCCTAATAGGGTTTATGTTTCACTATTTAAACTATAATATATATATATATATATATTTGGTTAATGAACTCAAAATACTGAACAATTCCATTCATGATCCCTTCTTGGTGGTATCATTCAAGCATTATTTTCCAAGGATTATTTTCATATATGTAACCATCCTTCTAGGTTTCCTTTATTACACTGGGGATATGTTCATTACAAAAAATGGATTTATTATCATAATTACTTTCAATTATTGACTTATAAATATACTCATTACTCTATATTATGGGAACATCATATTTTACATAACCATGATTGGAAGATGTTCACCTAGAAAGAATGGTATTCTATTGACATGGAGAAATGTATTTGAAATATATTTGTTGTTATTTTAGTGTGGATGATAATTATATAGTTTACTATGTAATTTTTAACCATCCACATTATTCCTCCTAATGGGTTATGATCATTTTATCCCTTTTATTTACATGGGTAAAGGAATTAAAATTCTATATATTATTATTATAATATATAGGATAATTGGAAAGTTGACAATGTATTGTTTGATCATCCAAATTATTTGTTATTATGGGTTATCATAATGTTACCCTTTTATTGAAATAGAGAAAATTATTGTCTTTAATGATGATTATTGACTACCAGTGCAAGTTAATCATGTATTGATATTATGTATTCTTCTTTATATGGATGGCCAAGTTTTATTTCGTTAGATGTCCCTTATGAAATAGTTTGAAATGGTTTGATGACTCTTATAGTGCTTGAATTGTACTTAATTAGGTTATGGATGGGCCTTAGAGTTATATTTCCCATTGATGGATGAAAATTTTATATGAGACAAAAAAGGTTTGGGTATTTGATGTATTCCTTCAGAATTGAAGAAATATATCTTGACTGTTGTCTTGAAGAAAAGTAAAGTGTCTTCAAACGAGGCCTTGATAAAAGGTTTTTTATGTCTATAATTATGCATTCTAGTAGTATGATATTAGTATTATTTATATCTAAGTTTTCATTTATTGTCATGGATATAGCATGATTCAGTTTCAAGTTGATTGTGGCTTCATATTAGTTACACATTCCTTTAATAATATTTATGTAATTTTTTTTCCATGATTGCTTTAGTTATATGTTTCCCTTATTGTGAATTTAATATCACCCCTTACTATGTTTTTATTTCCCCATGTTATGGAAAAAATTAATGTGAAAGGAATTTTTAGAAGGATAACATGCGTGAAAGAATTTTTGGAATACAGTGATGAATTTTCATTAATTAAGTTGTTTAGTATATAATGGTAAAATTTTCCATTGGATACAAATAACATTGGTTTTATAAATTTTTCTTGTGTTATAATTCTATAAATATATAAATATAAAAATATCTTTCATATATAGGAGATTCAATCAAGGTTTTTCATTTTTTAATTATGGATGGTTATATCCAGAATTTTATAGCCTGTATCAAATGAAGTATGTATATAATGTTTCTATGAGAACCAAATTCAGGGTTGTGTATATGGAGAATCACATATAAATCCACATATATTCTTTCTAATTCATTTTTATCATATATCAAACTCGTGTGAAATGAAATAAAATTTGGTTCTATATTAATGCAAGGCCATTGAGAAAACTCTATGTGTACAGGGATTCCCAAATACTATGAAGAAAGTTGGATTTATTTTTATTGAATTTTTTGTTGGGAATAAGATAATAGATCATGATTTATCAATTTATCCTTTTATAATAGGAATCAATCCACAAATATATCTTATATATGGTCCCTAATTTTCTTTAACTCATATATAGGGTGGGGTAGTTTTCATGATTTAGTATTTGTTAAGAGGAGGAACAAAACTATGCACCGAGAGTTCTGACACTGTTCTAGCCTTCATTCCAAGTAAACATTAGGCTCAGAAGGATAATCGTATATATTTAGTTTAATGTCTTCTGGGTTGGAAAATATTTTTTATAGTTTAAATAATTGTGATAGTGACTAATATACTTTTTATTTCAAGTTTTTATAATGAATACCATATGCTATGTAGTTTAATTTCATGAAGCTATGAAGAATTCCATATGGTGTGATTTCATATGACCAAGATGGTTTCAACAGTCCTGAATATTATGAAAATTATCTTTTTATAATCCTTTCTTTGGTGGGAGGTGTGTGAATATGGGGTACCTTTCCGTCCTCACATAAGTTTATGGATAAAGAAACATATGTTGGAGGTTCTTACGTAGATCTAACTTATACAAAATAAATGTGTTTCTCAAGGAATGGAAATATATAATAAATTTGGATTTTTAAAGGTAAAAAAGGATTATTAATTTTATTCTCATGTGACTTGGAGCCTCCTCAATGTAATTTGTAGAGTTTGAGGTTATAAAACACCAAAATATTATTGATCCCTTTGAATATTAGAAAATAGATGTTGTAAATCATGTCTTAAGATTTCTAAATAAGATATGATGGAATGATGAATTGTAGGATTATGTTGACCATTTTTAATATTATAAATTTTTACCACACTATCAAGGAATAGTTCATAGGGTTATAGGGTACAGTCCTCCTAGACCAAAAAGATCCCCTTGACGTTATTTACCATCTCAAAGTATGTTTTTGGTTTAATATAAATTCCAAGTGTGGTCATTTTAGATCAATAAAATTTGTGTTATAAATTGTGTTATGAAATTGTGGTATGATAGGATTTAATCAATGTTCTAGGATTCTAAGAATAGTACCTATACTCAAGGCATCAGGTGATTCAAACATTAAAATATATGACATAGCTGGGGAGGAAGAGGGGATTTACAAAAGGTTTTTGAATATTTGAGGTGTCCACCATCATGTAATAGATAGGAAATTTGGGTTGGATAAATTAACCTTCATTTAAGTATAGGGTAAACTAAACCTCATAAAAAATGGATTCATGACAAAAGATGTAATGGGGGTCCTAGTCATTGATTAAGGATATCTTTGATTAACCTATTTGAGTAGTTTATTGCCAATGGGATGGACCATGTTCCTAGTTGATTAATTTCATGTAACTTGAAAAAATTTATATATTTGAACATCATTTTACTAAGATGTATAATCTATACAGTTTAAGAATGTATGATGAGTATTTTAACCAAGTATTTTAATGTAATGTGGAATAGGATTTTTTAAACCCCATGTGAATTGATATGATCTTATACAACATGAGTAAAATGAAAATGGTTTTGGGATGGGTCAATAATATGTAGTCTAAATTTCACTACATAACCTATAAGGACAGAAATCAAGACATATGTAGTTATTAAAAATATGGTGAAAATATAAAACTCAATATTATTAGAAATAAAGGAGAGGGAACCCATCATGATTATGATAAAGGTTATGTCACCATGACAGTTTTAAGAGAGTATCTGGGATTGACATTATAGCTTGACCTGGTTATTTGGGAGTCATTATGTATCCTATAAGAATAGGTATCAAGGCATGTGTATTTCTCATAAAAAGGTCCCTATAAAGAAAAGAAACTTATATAGGGGTGGGGAAATTTCCTTTTTTCACATATCTGGATCTGATCTAGTAAATTTACAATGAAATAGATAGGTTTCCTTGATTTAAAAGGAAGTAAACCCAATGTGGATGAGCTCTCAGTTCCAATATGAGTCGAGATTTATTTTTCCTAGTATATGGTTATTAAATAAAACTCACCATGAAATTTTATACTCATAACCCATAAATCTTTTACATAGATATATATCATGTATAATATGGAGGTAAGGTCTCATAAAGTCACCATATGTCAATAAGTTTAATGTAATGCGACAAGGATTAAACTTATGTAGTTTAAAGCCATATTCAATAGAGTTGGTATGTAATATTTAATTTCATGTTTCTAGGATGGTATGATATAAATTTAAATACCTGATATATTTAATTTGAGTTCAAATAATTTAAAATTGTGTGTAAAGGTTGTGTCCATTTTGTTTAATGTCATTTGGTAAGGACACGGACCTGACATGATTCACCATGTACCATAATTCAACATCTGAGTGAGAATAACTTGAATAAATTTAACATTATTTTTGTGATCTTCTAAATCTAACATGCCTCTATCTATATACTTCAATATCTAAACATTTAATACTAATCATCTTTTTATCATATGTTCCAAAACTTTTTGATACCGAAAATATTTGGGTTGATCTCATATAACTGCCTAATTGGTTATTTTTATCGTTGATAGATCAAGGAGGTTAATTTAAAATGGACATGTGAAATATATGTTTGCATTCTCAGTAATGAAGGAATATACCATTTTTTTTTTATTACTAAGAGATGGGTGACCCCTATGCTTTCATAAAAATTTTTATTTTTCACTGGGTGTACACATGGATAAAGCTAAGAATTCCATTGTTTTGGATCCAATGTCAACTCATCTATATACTTTTGAATACAATATTTGAAAACAATGAACCTCTTAATTTTATTTCATAAAAATCTATTGTAGGATAAACAATCAGTTTGGACTCTCAAATATTCCTTATGAGCTTTCTTAATCCTTTAGAGTTTGATAAAATCATTATCTATGGAATAGAAAAAAAAACAGAGAGACATGACTTGGTTAGAAGTAATTTCTTCTTTGTTTTCTAGTTATTGAGATATAGAAGAAAATAATTCTTCCCTCGTGTGACACATATGCATTTATCAACATGGTAATATGGTTGAATTTAGGATCTAAGAGGTGGTTCCTCAATCTTGATGAATTTACGGGAATATGTGAAATCATTTGATGAATGATACATTAATGATTTCATACATATTCTGAAGTACTTTGATTGCCTTAGGGTCATCTTGGTGATTTTTTATGGTGAATTATATCAATAATTTTCTTAATAAGTGGGTGGAAAATATGAATATTACCCAAGACCTATGGGGTGGGGTAAAGAGGAACAATTACCATAATTCACTCAATAAAGGGGTCAAAATTTTAAAAATACCCCAAACCTATGGGATAGGGTATTTCCCTACAAGGAGAACCTTTATAGGAGGTTGTTGGTATTTCACCATGTGGAAAATATCACTGAACCATCAAATTGATCTTTTTCTGAAGTTATTCATTTTATCACATCAACTAAGCTATTTATTATTCTGTAGAGTTTTCCTTTTAATATTAAGGGGCTCACTATAAATAGGATTTTCAACACCCTTTTCTTTTTTTATGTCACTATAGTTGTATGATAATGTGAGTACCCATGTAAACCATGATGATCAAATCTATTGTTTCCACCACGTGAATGCTCCGTCAAAATTACACTCTGAGTTTTAAAGAGTGTTGATAAAACCTCATTTATAGGAGGCTGGGAAAATCAATAATATATTCTTCAATAATTCAAGGAGTCGATGACTAGACCACCTAATGAGATTTAAACGATAGTATAAGTGTTTGATCACCTCGATAAAAAAATCACTCATCATAACAATGTGATAATTCCTCAAAACCAGATGACACAATATTGTTAGAGATAGAGGAAAACTGATATTATTCCTCATAATAAAATCTTTTTCGGTGTGATGGTTCTCAAACTCATCTTTGTGGTTCAGTTCTCATTTAACCATTTTTTTGAATGGTTATCATGTCTCTAATGATTGGTGAATATAGTCAGTATAAGTCTAGAAAAATTTTATAATTCACTGGGATTCCTTACACACATATTCTTTCATATATCAAATATATCAGATAGTCTAAGTATGAGAAATATGAGGTACTATAGTTAGATATGTATAAGTAATTGGGGTCATAATAGGATGATTCGTTCAATCCATGATTATGTAATGTTCTTGGTCCTTTGGTCCTTGAATAATTTATTCATCCAACTGTTGTGTATCTCTATATGGGGAAATCTCTCATTTTACATCTTCATCTACGATAATAGTTTAGATACATGTCTAATGCCCCTTGGGGATATCTAATGTCTTATGAATATCATCAAACATCTTTTTTCATATATCTGAGTATGAATAATGCTTGTATCAGGTGATCCATCATAATAATGGTAAGGGGAATAATTCAGGTTATCATCCTTCCCTACTTCATTTGGATTCTTGATTTCTAGGAATGTGATTAGGTTATTGTCTAAGGTAGATATAGATTACCCTATAAACTAATAATTATGGAGATAATAAATTTTATTCTTCCTACTTTCCAAGTCACATCACCTTAACCATTTCATCATAAAAATGATTGTGCGAACTTCTTATTTATCTTAGTTATTTATTCATGATGGTGGGGCTCGATGAGAATTTTCCTTAGTTCATCACATTAAATATTATAGTAGTCGTGTTGTAGTTGAGAACTCTTTAAAGATAGCTGAATACTTAATTGGGATGAAACTGGTTAACAAATCATTTTTTAGGTTCTGAAAACTAATATCCAGTAACTGATTCTTGGGAAAATTAATATTCAAGGAATATGATAGACAATTACATCTAGTAATAAAATCCATGAATCTTTTATTTTATTATGGATTCTATTTTTAGAGGTCCTGGATTGTCATTTTTTTCAATTTAGATCTGAATTTAAAGAGTAATTGTTCCCAAAGATATTCATATCTTATGATAAACATATTTTTATGGTTATTATACCAAGAAAATATATGGCCTTCTAAGGTTAGCATAAATAATTTATGGTTGGAAGCCTCTTATCGTTTTTGTGTTCCCAACATTAGGATATATTAGGAGGAAAAATGGTTATATACAGCTCTAGATCCACAATTCCATCAAATTTAAAGAATCTTGGTTTTTTTTATTTTGGGTGGAAGTGGTTTTTAATCCACCTACTTGAGATATAGATTCCTCTCTAGTTTTATTGGCACATGTCAAACTTCAAGATAATATATTTAAGTTATGATATAATCCTATAATTCATAGGATTCCATAACATGAATCTAAGGTTAGAAGCCTCCTAGTAGATAATATTTCCCCACTCGTGGGAACTCTAAAAAACTCATCAGTACTGTAGTGTAATTGGCTAATTGGTATAATATAATTCTGATGGGGTGGCTCAACTATGCATTTTTTAGTCAATAAATATCAATCAATTGAATAATAACATCTAAATGTGGCTTGATGTCCTCATCTCAAAGACCATACCAAATGTGTTTGTTTTCCTTGAGAAATTCAACATTGATCTACTCAAGTTCCTCAATTTTATATTTTAACTGGAAAATATTCCTTTCTTTAGAGACTAATTCAAATTATTTGGGTTAATACTAGGATATTAATTTTACATCACCTATTTCTTATTTTACGGTATCATGGTATTCATTAGCACTTGATTCAACATTAATGACATTTACTATAGACAAACATGAGACAAGAAACATAGATTCCTTTAATGGAAGTATATCTTAATTATAGGTATCTTCCTATTCAATGGATGATACTAGAGATAACCTCGGGGTTAAAAATGATAAACATATCCCTATAACTATGGGGTTTGGATCTTCATTTGATTCTATAGTAACCAAGGTCGGTTGGGATGAGGTTTGAAGCTTCTTTCTTGTGGTGATCCAGAATTAACCTAAGAACACTTAAGGGATATGTTAATGGGACTAACAGTTATTAGTAGTTATAAAAACACATTCTTTTTCAATAGTTAAAATGGTTTACTTCCCCTGGTGGGCTCTCCTTTTTTATGATTTATTTTCGATGATCATGAAAAGAACCACTTCCCCTATAACCACCTATGGTACTGGGATCACGCATCGATAATGATGACTATAGTAAACATGATACCTCCTAGGTATCACTTCGGTGATTTATTATACATGGTGGATGTCATTATTCATGTATATAAGATAATTAAGGAATGTGTTTCTGTTCTCTTGGGACAATATCCTGAAGCAGTTAGATGTTAAAACATAGGCCCCCAGCTTCCCCATGGTTCATCATCAGTAGGACGGCCTATGGGGCTTCATCACTGGGATATTCTCATGGGATTCCTCCAAAGTAAGGATGGAGATGAAGATATGGTATTCCCAAACTAGGGTATTCGCCAACTAATGTTTTAGGTGTTTGGTAAGTGAAAATGTACATGCGGGCTAGAGGGTCATGGTCTCCAGGGCAGTCAAGGAATATATTTATCTTATCATCTTGTAGTGCATAGCGGATTTATGTGTCATACATTTACTACCATATTTTCCAATGATATTGGCATTCATTAAAGAAATTTTTGATACCATTTGGATTTTAGGGAGTTCTAATATTCTTAAAAATGCAACACAAAAAATAAACCTATAAATGTTACATCACATGTAAGAGTTCACGTTTGATTGATCGAATTCATAGTTAAAGGATTCATGTTGGGTTCACCATTCTATTTCTAAATAAAAATTTTGATATGCTCTAACATTTATGATAGTTTGATTAAAATTTCACTAAATAATTACTTTACAATATATGATAGTCATAATTTTTTTAGTGGTGCTTCAGAATGTTCATTTGTCACTAGGGTGAAAGTTTAGGATTATCACACCATTTTTTGGGGATTCTCTATTACTATTTGAATCTCTTATAGATTTAAAACAGTTTCATGAATATTTCTCAAATCCTAGCATGGTACTGATTACCCCTATGTGAAAAATATTATTAAAACCATGTGGATACTTGAACACCACTATATAATACAGGTTCAATGTAATTCTCTTATTAGCTTAATAATCCTACCATTTTTGAGGCCATGAATCTTGAAACTATAGAATTATTCACCATCCAAGGATATTGTGGATGTTTATGATGTTGTGATAGGGCCCATGAGAGAGGTTTATGACATATCCCTTTGAAGAGAATTAAAATCCATGTAGTTAAGCATCACTTAATATGGAACCTCAAAACTTTTAAGTTCATGTGACTATGACCTACCCATGGAGTTTAATATTATGCAGTATGGACTACAAATAAAAACATTACTAGAAATGGTTGTTATGGGATTTATACATGAAAGGACCTTTTTTGTCCTATATATTAGTAACTAAAAATTATAAGGTATGTAACATATCTAGATTATCACTCGAGGCATACTTAAAATATTGATAGTGAATTATGATTCTAAATATGACCTTCAACATAATGAGATATTATGCTTGTCTCATATGAGGTTTCTAGATTAGGTTAGGGCTTACACCATATAGGAGGCCCATATATTGGAACCTTGAGGAGTGTCTCATATGTATGTTTAGTGATTCTCTAAGACTATATCATTCTTTCACATTTTAAGGTCTTGTAAGGTGGACAATTTTTTACTCCCATTATTATCCATGATTCCCCTAGTTAATCATAGTGTGGTGCTCATTCAAAACCTCTATGATCATTTGATTCATGCTTATTGTGGAAAACATCAGGTGTTCATAGAATAACTCAAACTATACTAGCTAGGGGTTAATGACTAAGAGATACTATAAATATGGGGGAAATATTACCAAAGTATGGGTCTACAAGTGAGAGAACCTATGGTGAGGACTCATGTATATATATGGCTCATACATAGAAGGAGGCCCTTTTCGAGTTTCTGATTTTTCACGTATCTAATATTTAAATGGTATAAAAACTAACTCACCATAGTGATAATAATGGAATAGGCCTACTAAGAATTTTGAGTGATTTATTTGGGAACCAATATAAGTTGAGGAAATTTATGATTTATGTGGTTGGGCCCATCTAGGTCTCGTTATAAACCATTTAATCATAGATATCAAGGAGCTAGTTGTTTTTTGTATATAATGGTTGTATGTAGGGAAAATTGGTTTTTTTAGATATTATGGTTGGGCCTAGGATAAAGGATCCAGGAATCACTACATATCATAGATAGGTAGGAATAAAGACATAAATAGTTCTTATATGGCTTCGTAATTAAATAGAACTCATACATAGGTAGAGGATCATTTTTATCAATTCATGCACAATATTTATTATGCATCCCTTGTATAGATTCCACTCATGTGGAGGGAGAAATATGTAAGCCCTTCCTTAGTACAGTATGATTGGGGAAGTGAAGTATCCCCACAAAGTTTCACACACAAAAGTAGGATGTGGGATTTTTTTAAAAAAAATTATCTATGCACATGATAGGAGATCTAATTTTCACTATTTATCATGTTCTGGTAGAAATCATTCCACGTATAATTCTTGAGGATAATTACCCATTAAAAAATATAAATCTTATGTTGGGGATATGAAAAGTGGTTTCACCTTTCAGTGAAGAAAAATAGGCCTACATGTAAAGATGAAAGGGGTGATTTTCAAACTTCACTTTTCTGATGAATACATCCATGGTTATAGGAATCAATTCATTATATCATGTATATATCTAACTCACATACATAGAAGAAAATAAGGAATGTTTATTTTAAGGATTATGGATAGGACCATGATTTAGAATTCAGGAATCACTTTGTATCATGTATGGATAGGAATCAAGTCACGCATAATTATTAAAGAGAAAGGTTTATTGAATATATGTAGATCTTGTGTAATGGGAGGAAATATTGTTGAAATTGTGGCTAGTATTGGGATAAGAGATCCATCTACCACTAAATATCTTATATATACTGGAATAAAGACAGGCCTAGTTCTTAGAAATAAATATCCCTTACATATATCTTACTCATATGTAGGGAATGGGGCATTTTATTCTAATCATAAGTTCATAAATGAGAGAACATATGTTAAAATCCCCCACTCATATAATGATTTTATGTGGGTGAGGGGAATGATTGAAATTTGATTATTAGAAGAGTGGATAGTTCTATGGTAGAGTACCAGGACAACACTACATATCACATAATTATGGGATTCAAGCCAATATTTTGTTCTTTTAAAGGATAATACATTTCATGTATCTTGATAATATGTAAGGATTAGGGGAAACTTATCTAAGGAATAGGAAATCCATGTGCCAAATACTCCCACATTGATTGATCTCTCATGTAGGGAGGAAAGAGTCCATGAAAAATGGGTCACTCTATGCTTTTTAAAGTCGTGCAGGATATGATTCCATCTCAAAATTTAACATCATTTGATGGAGATGATAGTTGTGATGTGTAATATTATATAATGAGCACATATGTGCTATATAATATAAATTATTTCTTCCATGTCTCAGGTTCTCACATGGTAATTATGTGACTTATTTCTTAAAGAACATATGTTAGTATGGTGAGTGACTAATTCCATATCCATTTTGTATAATGAGTATGCTTCATTGGAATAGACATTGTGTATGACATAAGGTCCTTCCCATTTTGGTTACAACTTTATAATATTATTACTTAGAATAATTAGGGTTTTGATAAACAATACCATCTCTCCTTTCATAAATGAGAAAATGTGGGACATATTATTGAATGCTCAGTGAATTTGATTCTGATGGACATACAGTTATGAAAAATATAAAACCTCTTCTCATAAAGTCATTATAACTCATCAAATTGTTTATATTCTAAGAGATGACTCTAAATAGCGATTTGGAGTAAGGATAATTTTACTTCAATTGGAAACACTTCCTTTATTCCATAGAAAAGTGAATATGGGGTTGCTTCATTGGTAGTGTAGACTATGTTATGGTAGGCCCACAATGCAAGAAATAGTGTTTCTGGACAAGATTTATAGTTTTTATACACTGTTTTTAATAGTATATTTGACATATTCTTATTAAAATTCTCTATCTAATCATTCCATATTGTGTGGTAATAAGATTAATGTTTAGAATCAATGTTTTATTCCTAGTATAGATTTTCCAAATCAGAAGAAATGAAGTTACTTCCATTTTTCATCAATATTGTATGATGGACACCATATATAGTGATCAAATTAGATTTCATGTAGTTAATTACATTCTTCATCTCGAATTACTTGAGTGGTATGGACTCAACCCATTTGGAAATGAAGTTGGTATAAGTAGGAATATATTTAAACTACTTGGTTTTAGATGGGGGATATGGTCCTAGGACATCCATCCCTCATATATAAAACGCCTAGGAGTAGTTGGAAGTATGTAAAACAACTAGGTACTGGTGGATGAAGTTGTCATGTAGTTTAAAGGTATGAATCTTCTTGGAGAATTCCAAGATGTCTTGTATCATTATCATCATAAAATATCCAAGCCTCTTAATTTTGTGGGAGACTATGGTTCCTAACTAGTGAGATCTTCAAGAGGATATATGGATTTAATGAATTATAATGAGGGTATATCATTTTGTGATGCATCTGAGTATGACTCCATAGAAGCCCCATTTTTTGAGTAATTTTTGTTCATTAGGCCCATCATGAATGGTGATTTCTACTGCTCGATGTTAGATATATTCCTTTTTTTCTTGATTTGGTTAGTAGTTCTTGTTTTAGTTGTAATCCATTATGGGGCTCAACCATCCAATAATAGAAATTGGATCATTGTACATTAAATAATTATTGATCTGATTAGTATACATTATGCCATAGACTATGATCAGGTAGACTAACCTTTAGTGGGAAATACAGAAGAATATCACCTCCTGGTAAGGATTGTTCAAGGTTGTCAATACATTAACTAGGTAATAATTATGACCATTCTATGAACTATTAATGTAATTCTACATTAGTTTAAAAGGTAATTCTACCACCATTCCCCCTATATGGTAGATTTGGGTGGTTAACTCTTCCTTCTAGATGGAATATTCATCATTGATCTATTTGATCACTAGCTCTAAATTTCCCTAGACATTAATATGGGATATCTATAGTTGTAGGGATATCTTAAATCCTATGATAAGGTATTGGTATTCAGCCTCATCATTAGTGAAATTTTTGTATAGTAGGAAGGAATAAGGAATACTTTTCTTAGCTAGGGATACAAATACAATCCCCATACCAACCAAGTTGAGCCTTGGGATTTCCATTCTATTCATGTATGGTATTTGATAGGCCCCATTCAAAATAAATATCCCAAATTTGTGGATTTTCAAGAGTATAGAAAACCTCTACATCTAGAATCTCGGTGTCTAGTGGCGTACTTTTTAGGGTAGGATGAATAGTAAGAAAGTTATCTAGTTCATACCCTTTGATTTCCATATACAATATAAACTAAATTTTATATTGTTGTAGGATGATTGTCCATTATGCCAAATGCCTAGTTAGAATAGGGAGCTTGAGGATATACTTGAGCGGGGCTATATGGGATATCCTACAAACTTTATGTTGTTTCAATTAACTTTTATACTATGAAGATGAGTGTAAGGTTGTTTTTATTGATTTTTCAATATCATGTATCATTATCTATCATTGTGTATCTGATATAGTAGATACTTTTTTCATTCCCTTCATCATAATTTTTGTGTGACAAGGTGGTTGATTTATTTCTCCATAGTGGAAATATATAGAATTATTGTTTTCCTTTACACTAGTGGACTACAGACCAGTGCCTACAAAATATATTTCTTGAGGTTCTTGAAGGATTCTCAATAATCATTATCCCATCAATAGGTGGCTCCCTTCTTTATTAACATAATTAAGGGGAGACATTTTTTGGACAGAGTGGATATAAAATTCATACTCTAATCATTGTATCCCTTAATCCATATCAACACTTTGAGGTTTCAAGGATGTGGAATCATAAGAATCACATTGGTCTTCTTGGGGTCAATCTCAATTCCACAATGGTGAACCACAAAGATGAGGAATTATTAGTTTCAACCTCAATGCCACAATGAAGTACCACAAAGATAAGGAATTCCCCTAATGTTTCCCCTACATCACACTTTATATTCTTTATCTTCAAGTTTTGGTGATATAATTTTATGAATGTTTTTTGAAGGATGGTAATATGGTCACAACACAATTAGGATTTAATCACCATGTCGTCAATATAAAACTATGTGATTCTTACCAAAAATGGTTTGAATATGTGATAAATAGTGAATTGGTAGGTGGTTCCAACATTATTCAATACTAAGGGCATAACCTAGTAGTATAATATCCCATAAGGAGAACTGAAAGTAGTGGAATCCTCATTTTAAAGGGTCATCTTGATTGTATTTTACCCTAAATAGTCATCCATAAAGGAATTATCTTGAAATCCAATAGTTTAATCGATGAGGATTTCTATGATTATAATTGAGAAATCATCTTTTAGAAAAATTCAGTTATGATTCATGAAATTTATGTGGAACCTAATATATCAACTAATTTTCTTAACTAGGATGATGGTGGATTGACATATTTAAAATTAAACCTCTTAGATAAATATGAATTTGATTATCTTTTAAACATTATATTCCACCTTGAAGTCATGTGAAAGATACATACACTTGGATTCTTATTTTAAACCATGGTGATCACTTAAGAGGCCTAGGGAATGGGTATCCATGTCAAGGTAAAATCCTAGAATATTTATATAGTTCCAAAAAATAACACAGTGGTTTTACATCACGAAAAATATATATATCTCCTTCTCTTCTTAGAGGCATGTTAGAATTGACCAATGTGCAGTGTTCATCCTTTTCTATTCCCATATTAACCTTCCATAGATCATATATTTTAGTGGAGATTATTTCCTCAAATTATAGAGGCAAATATAAAAGTCTATCCCATTTACCTTCCATGTTGGATTCAAAGGAACCACCCACAGGGCTGGTAAATATTATGGGTGTATCTTCATCCCTAATGAGGTATTTAAGCTTGCTGGGAGAAGCATTAACATCTCAAATTGCAAGGGATATTGTAGGGGGATTTTTTATATCCAATAATGGTGAAAGGGATTTTTTTGATCCATATGGGTCATTTATTTGACTATATTTTAATGGGACCACATTATATGGAATGACCATTGTTTAATATATATATATGATAGTGGAGTTTATGGATTATTGTTTCCCTCTGGAGTTGTATATTACTTCTAGGTCAGGTTTATAAGAAATATATATGGATTATTGATCGAGATCCAAAGGCTTGAAGGGGTGGTCCCTATGAAACTTCTAGAGGAAACCTACATATTGTTGTCTATAATTTAGTTCTTTCATTCCTTCTTATAAAAACACACCTTAGGGTACTAAGATTCACAGGATTCAAAAGGGATTATATCATCATACAGAGTTCCAAACTTCTTTTTGAAGTGGTACTTCAAGAATTAATGGAATGTAGATGGTACTATCATGTGGAAATAAAGACATTGTTTCCCAAGTAGAACATTGTATATTGTGCCCTCCTAGATAACTATAAACTCAAAAATAGACTCTGTGACCCTAAATTATCCCTTAAAAATGATTTTTTTAGGGTCTTCCTCGAACTCTTATTATACCCTTGAATGTCCTTCTTTGTGGGAGGTAAATCTACATTGTTATATCCCAAATGTCAGATAGTTTATGATGGGATAAGATTAATCATATAACCCTTATCAAACAAAATCTATTTTATATCAGAATTATCAAGACTACATAAGATGTAAATGGATTTGATAGTCCCTAAAATTTATTCTTATTAATATTTTAATTTGAAGTAGATAGTGGAATGACTTTCTTCTAAAGTAGTTTATGTCCGACATGTCTCAATTGTATGTACTTGCATATCAGACTCATGGGTACTTTGGAGGTACATTAAAAGTTCCTCCCTAAATTGTTTTGAATGATTTAGAGAATCCAATATTGAGTTCTTGGTCAGAACGGTTTCTAACTATTTTAAAATATTATACTTCAACAATAGAGATTTGTGCTTTAAAATATGAGTCTACTAACTAGAATTTTATTTAGGGGATGAATACCTTGATGTTGATCGATTTATAGCTTTAATAGAGGATAGAAGGACACTTATTGCGGATAGATTAGACTGAGTTTTCGTACCAATAATCTAGGTTTGTCAAATAGTTTCACACCTTCAGCTAATCTTCAAAAATAATTGTATTTGGATAACTCTTTGAAGACTCTTGGGTTTCTCTGTGTTCCATGTGGTCTAATAGAATCACTTTTTCATAAGTCTCATATGTGTATATTAATTTGGTAGGTATGTGTTCAATATATTACGATCGACCAAAGTTGTGTATTCCTATAATTCCCCATCCTCTATAGCGTTTTTCACCATATCCCCAATCATGAACAGGGAACTTGATTCAATATGTACATTCATAATTAGATAAGGTTTATTCTAATTGAATGATGTTAAAATAAACGAATATTATATCCTTACCCAATGAGTATTTCATTTAGTGGGGTAGTGAACATGCTTCAAAGGATAAGGGAAATAGTCTTACAGGAGTCTTTTCTAGTTATGGATTTTGATGAGACTATTATTCCTATGACTTATTTTTCTTTTGCTAATTATGTATGTCTACAGAGGATGTATCTGATGTAATACCTTTAAATGATCTAGGAGTTGTTAGATCCATGATTGGTTAGTGAAATTTTCCTTTCCGAATTACATGATCCAAATCAAATATCTTTTGGGTCATCCAGTTATCAAACTTCTATTCCTGCTATGATAAAACCTCTTGTCATTTACCTCCATATTCGGATTGGGTGGTGGAATCATGGGTTACTTTCAATGGGGATTACCCCAGTATCACATATTCTAAATCAACCATACACTATATGATTTCCTTGAATAAAAATTAGTCTTGAATGGTATGATCCAACATATAGAATAAAATATATGTAGTCAGGATGATCACAAAGGCCAATTTCTTCAAGTTTCTTGGGATTTTTCTTGCTTAAGGAGGTGATTTTCCTTGGAAATGATAAAATAGTTAGGAAACTATACATTTCTAAATAATTATATTTTGTTCTTTTGTTACTCAAATCACATGCATCCTTGGTCTTTCCTTGCCTCTAGATGGGGGTGATTTTTGTATTGTTTCCACTTGATGGGAGGTGTCGGGTGATTTGGGGCACACCTAGGTACTTTAGTTGGTACTTGAACTAGTTTGAACATGAAAATGATAGATTCTTACTTGGTATACATTTTCCCTTGGGCCACAACCACATGCCTTGTCTTTCCCTAGTTCATCGAATGGGATCCTCTGGAGGTTATACCATGTATGCAAACTTCGGTCATATTCCCTGATATTTCAGAGGGATTAGTGATATCTATAATTCATCATGGATATTTTTAGTACAAAATTAATGAAGTTGATCTTATTGTATTGGAATTTTGAGTATGTCAGGATTTTGTATCTGTAGAAGAAGTTGAAGAACCTTTACTTTTTTCAATATTTTTCATTCCTGAGGTCAACAATCATTGTTATCTTTATAATGAAGAAAAATTGATAAATGAATTAATTATGAAGATATTACTCTCCTGTGATGGACCATACAGGGGGGATATCATACCATATAAAAGCTCGCCCCACTAGATTCTGAATAAATCCTGTTAGTCTCTCTACCTATTTCTAGTCTTTTATACAAATCATGGGACCACACTAGGAAATAGAGTGTGTTAGTTTCTTATCAGGATCTCTAATTCCATCAAATGTTTAGAAAATATGGTTCCAAATATTATTATGGGTATATTTGTGTCCACCCATTAAGTATTTGGATTCCTTTTGGGTTTCATGGGGGTGAACCTTCTTCCAGGTATTTTATTAATACAGAAAGGGACTCAATACTTTTGAGGTGTTCTTGAAGTGCTACATCCTAATCCACCTCTTAATTGTAGGTAAAATCTAAAGATTTTTTGTGATATCCTTACATTAAAAAGTTATTTATTTTCAATTCTCAATTATACTGGGTAATTTTCATTGTATGGGGGACGCTACAAATGTAATGGAAGAAAATCTTGGTCTTCGTCAATTCTCGTATTCTAGTAGAAAAGTTTTATTTATCCAATAATATCCTAGTGTTTAGGTTTTATCATTATGAGAAAATTAAATCCTTCTTCATGGATAGTGGAAGTGATGATCCCTTTTACTTGGAGGTGATACCTGGTGATAATATTTCCCATAACAAATTCCTCATTGAGGCATTTGAGATTGTATATATTAGCATTATATTGTTCCAAATTCTCTACCATAGAGGGTACTTCGGCCAATCATGGTGTCAAGTGGGATGTAGCCACACCATTCCTTATCCCTAAAAGAATAGTGTCAAGGGGTTTGAAACTCCTCATTTGAAGGGGCCAAGTTCCGGTTCCTTCTATTATTATGGGTACATGAGGATACAGCATGTGCATCGGTTTAACTTGTCTAACAGGTTATTATTTCTACATTGTGTCCCTCAATGTCTATGTCATAATATATATCCTCTATTGGATTGATAGTGATGAAATTTACCATGGAACATTAGGAAACATGAATACTCTTGTTTTTATCTAAGTAATAAAGTGATTTTTAACTTCCCACATCCCCTTAGAGAGTTATTTAAAGGTATTCTCACATCCCCTTTCTCAAAATTAGAAGTTATGGCTTGAAAACCATTGGAGTTTTTCTCTTCATGGTTGGATATTTTATGGGTTTTATCCTATGAATAGTGATATTAAGGGTGTGATTGACTATCCTCGTTGAGTGAGCCCCAAATGAGATGGGTGTGTCATGTTGTAGTAGGAACAACTCAGATTTCAGTTGTTGGAATCCACTACCCTGACTAGAAAAGTATGATATTCTTAGATGATATAGTAATAATTCCCAAACCCCTAAGGACTAGGGGTGATCCAAGTATTCCCCTTGTATGTTTTGAAGCTTTTGATGATTTTATGACTCTTGGGGTGGCATTCATAGTAATAATTTACCAAGTCCTACAGGCTAGGGTTGTTTTGGAGTTTTCATGGATTTCTTATGGGCCCAATGAGAATTTTTTGACCTTAGGGACTAAGGTGGTGCTAAAATATCACCCATCCCTATGGTCTGGAGTTTCTCTTTAATGGATTTCATGGAGGCTACCAGATTTATCTTCTTAATTTGGTGAATTTTCAATCATTCATGAGCTAGGTGTATCACATTCTCGAAAAGTGAGTTTCATATCCTAGGGAGAGATCTTGTAACCTGAGATATTGGATTTCTCATCTATATCTTCTTCCTAACCTTTTGAGAGGTATAGATAAAGATCTTATCAATGTCCTACTCTCTCCTCTCATAGAAATTTTATGTCTTGGACATAGGAATATTTTTTTTAACTGACCAATTGGATCATATGTTTCTTTTACCTAGGGCCCCTCTTGCAGCATTAAAAATATTGGATTCCATCTCCAGGGAGTTTTATTCCCTTTAGATAAGGCGAAGTGAAATGATCAATACTCTCCCCATCCTAAGATGTGTATATTATATGCGTCTTCGATGATTATTAATTAGACATATGCTAAACTATGGAGGTAGGTGTGTCATAGGATCACATAATATTTTTTCAACCTTGGGTTCCATGACGTAGAAAAAGGACCAAGGTTTATCTGAAATAATAGCATGTTCATGGAATAAATATGATACTCATATCACTATTAAGGGATGTATTTATCCTTCAAACATTTAAATGTTTCCCATAGGTTCTGGCATATATAAGGCAATAATTCCTTCTTTGGATCATCTGGGATGTCATATATAGATGTGGTGATGGGCTAGAATATAGTCAAAAGGCTGTTTTTGGTAAGTTCTTCCACATATCCATGCTATTTTATTCCTCAAAAGAGGAATATTCCTCAACCTATAAAGACAACAAATCATAATTTTCTATAAACAATGACTCACAACTTGTAGAAGGCTCAGATGTTGGTCACTACTCTATCTCACCTGCTGACCGAGGTGAGGTGTTCCTAGTGGCTAATGGGGAACCATATGTAGTTGGCCCTATTTGTATGAAAACCTTTCTATATAAAGGTTCTTTAATAGTGGAGTATTTTCCTTTCTATGTGAGATATCACCCTGGGGAGGTTTTCTACAGTGGATGTCAAGGGGTGGATCCCCATAACCCATTTCTATGTTTCCGTAAGGAGTAATTTCATGGTAGGTATGACTTTATGCTTAAGATAAAGAATTACTGGATCATTGAGATACTATAGATATATTCCATATAGTTTCAAGGATGTTTGAATTTAGAAGGGTTGGAATATGAGCCTCATTATATGTTGTGTTCATGATAAGGAATCTTTTTTGTTTTGGAGTTGAATAGGAATATAGGATTATTGGGTGGAGATCATAAAAATTATTTCATGGATGTCTATAATTTCAAGATTATGTTCCCACTTCTATGAATTTACTTGAGTACGTCAACAAGCTACTGGATCATTGGCCTCAATATGAGCCTGACTTTGGGTGGATACCAGAATATGTCATCCATCCCTAGTTATAGTGGTAATATGCACACGATTCTACTGTTTATTACCCCACATGAATATATTTATGGGCCTATAGAATGGGATAAGTAATATGGGACTCCTTATATATGGACCCTAAGGGATTTTGGAACAGTCCTTCATCAACAGGAGTAGGAATATGTACCTTTAGTCTATCAACTACTGGAATATTCTTATTATCTTTTGAATTTATATTGGGGATATGATCCTACCCTTAGGATACTGTCAAGATATTCCAATGAATATTATTCAATGATAGAATATCATCCTGATATTTTTATCCCATTGGATTATGTATTCACTCTTTTTTGAAAATAACACACATTTATCCTAAGGTGTATTCCAAATAAAGTTTACAAAACCTGGTCAGAATGAGTATATGGTATAATATTGTTCCTTTAAATTTATTAGGATATTTAAATAATCCTCTAGGATGGGATAAAGAATAATAACTTTCTATGAATTATGTATCCATTCAGTTCGATCGCATTGATGTGATACTCTGGTAGTTGGAATAAGAGTATGCGCATATTCCTATGTGATCACCAGAATATACTAGAAAATATCCTATATTGTAACTAGAATACACTATAACGTCATAAAGGTATAAACATTAATATAATACAACATGTTTTTTGTTTCTGGGATATTCTAGAATGAATATTCAATTGAAGTGGTAATATTGATCAAGTAGTGGTTCACAATTAATTTCCACTATTATACCATGTGTTAAACCGCTTTTGTATTATAAATTCATAATATAATAAACAAATTAAATTCACAATTAATTTTATTTTTGTATGTGTATCAGTTTCAAAAAAGTAAATTTCAATTTTTTGATAATTTCATTGTAGGTGAGGTGATTTGGAGATATCATAATGAAACATAAGTAGAACTATCCAATCTTCCCAAGTGTTTGAGCAGACGAGTGGACTAGATCACACATTTTAACTAAACTATGCATCCAATTAGGCTGAAACTTTCTTAAAAATGAAACCTTATGTAGGATAAAAGTCTCTATAAGACCAGGGACCCCAATTCATCAATTTTGAGGGCCCAAATTCACCATCATTGGAGAGAATATTCATTTTTCACAATCTCGTTGTTAGTTATGTAATTCGGCCATATCTCAGGATGTACAACTCTACCATATGTAAACATTTCAGTGGTGATAACAAATTGGTGGAGAAACAAAAAAATTATATAAGGACATATTTTGTAGAAAATATATAATCTAAGTAGTTTTTGAAATTCAGGTTTCCCAAACCCACCTTCCGCATTGCCTATAGATTGGAACCATGGGCACCCCATTTAGTATTTTGACCATGGGATATTCCTTATAGTTTGTAAATTTTAAGGTTTCTTATCACCAATTTTTAGGTTCTAAAGTTCCCTATCCTCAATGGGAGATCAAGTATGAAGTCTGAGTTCCATGCAAGATTTCTACTCCTCTCGATGGAGATCTATGTGGTGGGTGAGGATTTTGAGGGATCTACAAAATTGAAGAGGGAGTTTCGATGCATAATTATCTATTTTTTGAGTATTTTTTGGTTTGATATTTTATTATATGTATCTTAACTTTTATTTAACTTAATAGAAACACTTTTTATTTCATTATTGATCAGTGTATAATTTTAAGTATGTGACATATTTTTTCCAATTAGACAATAGAAGAATGTTATTCTTTCCCAAACATTTGTTATTTTGGTGTTCATTGGAAACATATAAATCATTAATATAGGTTTTAACTTTACTATATGGTTTTTATGTCAATTTTTAGTGTTATTTTCATCATTTTATAGGCTTTGTGGGTAATCGGGATCTTTGTTAACCCTCAATAAAAGGATTACACAAAAACCTAATAATCAATTAAGAACAAGGAATTATTCAAGTGGTTTAGTAAATTATAAATGATCACATAATTATCATATATTTTTCACAATCCACTTGTGTTATCAACTATTAAACACTTTAGTTAACATGTCTAACTTAGAACTACTTTCAAAACACTCCCATATTTTATTTTTTTAACATTATTTAAAATTCATACTCCAAAATCACCAATTCTCCTTGATAGATAACCTAGTGTCTTCTCTAGACTACATTTAATCCTTTAAAACCTATTCAATTTTACATTTCATGACAACATGGTCAAATGTTGGCACTACTTCTAAGGAACGCTTTAGTTTTTAGTGTATGTTTTTATAATAACTTTGTAAATTTTTTAAATATTGTTTTATTTATATCATGACTTTTGTTTATAAGTTGTGTTCTCAACTTATTATTTTGTGTGGTTTCTGGGCATGACATGTTCCACTCTATATGAACTGACTCATTTCAAACCCAAACTAGATAAAATCCTATCTTAGTGACACTGAGAAACATAGTAACATCATTTGAAGAAGGACAAACCACACGTTGAGGGTCTTCAGAATCCCTCTTCTTATAGAACTAAAAAAGAAACTAAACATAGTGTGTATAATATGGAATAAAATAACTAAACACTTAAGTAAATAAATTTTCCTAATGTTTATAACCAACCTAAATATATTTTAAGTACATTCTGAAGCATCAAACATCAAATTTAAATTTAGTCTAATTCAGTTAATTCCAAAATTTCATGGAATTGATTGATAAGACCCACATAAGAATTTAAATGAATTATATATTTTATGTTAAATAATAAAACAAGAAAATGTGGATGAAGAACTTGTAAAATGTAAGGATTTTCTGGTTTCTTTAGAATACATTGTAGAATATCAACTATACTATTTTAACATCCCAATCATAAGTTGGGAGAACATGAAACTTGTGTTTCTTGAAAAATATTTCCTTGACTCTCAATATGCAATAATAAGAAAAGAATTTTTGGAATAATATAATCTAATGTGGAAACACATCATGAATATTGGGAACATTTTAAAAGGATTTGTTCAATTTATATACCCCACCAAATAAATGAGAAACTGTTAATAAATATTTTTATGAAGTTTTAATTCCTATTGATCATAATATAATCGATACTTCTTCAGGTGAATCCATAGTGTACAAGAAGTCAATCACTCCAAGGAACCTCATTTAGAACACAACAAAAAACATGAAACAATTTTGTTCAAGGTCTGGTATAACCATTATTGGTTTCCATTTGTTGAAAAATTCAAAATTGAAGAAGAATGTGTACATAAAGTTTTAGTAGGTAAGTATAATAATTTTACAACATACACTTTCCCAGGGTAAATGATAACCTCCTACTCTAATTTATTTTGATATCTATTCCACCAACACCCACTATTTTGACTAATTCCCTCAACTGAGAGAACCTTTTCAGAGTCTTGAGGAAATATTCCTAGATTATCCATAGAAAAAACATATTAGGTAAGAAACATATTATCCATCCAACTCTGTATAGAAAGATAACTAATACTATAAGATGTTTGGGTATCATAACCAACCTTAAAAATCATGAAACATTCGAGGGTAGTGTAGTCCTCCTCCATCACCACTCAAAAATCCTTAACCACTATAAAGGGTATTTTTAAAAACCCACACTAAAACATAAACCATGTCTTGTTGAATTTCTGAAGAAAATGGAATCCCAGAACATCCAATTACAAAATCACACTAAATAAAAATTTGAAGATCTAAGGAATCAATTTGGAAAACTGGAAAACACAGTTAGTGAAATAAATATCTAGAGTTATGGAAAAATACCATCTTAAACTGTTATTAATCCAAAATAGAAAGGCAATGTATATTTCATCACACATAGTATTGATAAATATATTTCTCCTTCTATTTATTCTACAAAATAGGTATATCCTCCTCTTGAAAACTCTCTTTCTCAATCACCAAAATATTCATGTGAAGATAAAATGATTAGAAAAATGAAAAATAAATATTATTGAGGATCCTTTTGATATATCAATTCCACTTAATTTTCACAAAAATAATCTCTCAATATAAGAAATCATTTGAAAATAAAATCGATAAATAGATCATGGATATATTTAAAAAGGTATAGGTTAACATTACATTATTATATCTGGTTAAATAATCCTCATTCTGAAAAATTTATTAAAGATCTTATTTCAAATAGGAGGTGATAGAATAGAAATGATAGAGTAAAACTTGAAATGAATGTCTCATCCTTGATATAATGTAAAATTCCAACGAAACTCAAGGAGTTGAGAAAAATTATGATACCTTTTACTATAGGTTAGACCTTTATTTCAGATTCAATGATTTATTTTGGTTCTTCTATTAATCTTATCCCTCTCTCATTTTATATTTCTTTACAATTTAGAAAACATCAACCAATACTAATCATAGACAACATTTCAATTAGAACTCAACACATCCAACCAAAGTGATCAAGGATGTCCTTATGAAAGTGGATAATATCATATTCCCCATATACTTCTATGTGCCTAAGATAGATGATTCACGAACCTAATGACATTATCCTTGTAAACTCGGGAGTCCATTTTTTTAAAAATAAAATATGTTAATAAACATTTATAATGGAACTTTTCTATAGAGTTTAGGGGAGAAAATGTATGTTTTAATATCCTTCATGTAATAAAACACCAAGTTGAGGATAATTACACTCTTCATATCCATTTTATGGAAGTTTTTCCCATGGATTTTGACATTCTAAATTCCTCTTATGATCCCATCACCTCTTTTTCTCCTATTTTTGATATTTTTTTGAGAGGATTAATCAATATATTTCTACATTAGTGTGGAAAATTTATACTAATTTAATTATGTTGATGATTTATTACATATTTGAAGTTTTGAAACCATTGATGATTCTGTAATGACCACTGATATTAATTTTCCCATTTAGGATAGAAACAGTGAGTAGATAGATGGTGTAATTGAGATTATTCACACAAAATAATTTCATTATATTATCAACCCTCTATCTATTGGATTGAAACCACTTCTATGTAACTTAAAAAAATTCAATACTTGAGTTAATCAATTGATTACTAGTCGTTATTTCTAATAACATCTCTCTAGAGTATGAAATACAATTTATTGACCTTTTATGAGAGTGTAAAAAGAAAATTAGATATATATTGGATGATATTCTTAGAATTATTCAGAATATATTCATGCATATAATTATACATGAGGGTGAAACTAAAATAAAAAGGAAACCATAATATTAACTAAACCCCACCCTCTTTGAAATTTTCAAAATGGAGGTAAGAAAACTATTATCACATACGATCATATGTCTTATATCTGATGGTAAATGGGTTGGTCCAATAATAATTGTTCCTAAAAACACAACTCTTACGGTTGTTCATAATGATCATAATGAATTGGTTCCAACTTGATTGAAAAATAGTTGGCGAGTCTGCATATACTATTGTAAGCTAAACCATTTAACTTGAAAGGATCATTTTTTATTAAAATTTATTAACCAAATGATTGAAATATTCATAGGTAATCCTCATTTTTATTTTATTGATAGATTTTCTAGATGCATCCCGATTCATATAGCCCATAAGAATAATAATATAACATCATTTACAAACCCATTTGGTGTATTTTCATATAGGATAATTTCATTTGTATAGTGTAATTCTTCAGGTACTTTCGAACATTTCATGGTTAGTATTTTGTCATTTTATCTAGAGTATTTCATGGAGCTCTTTATGGATAACTTCACTATTTATTATTCCTCCTTTGGTGAAGGTTTTTTTAATATCCATTTTATGTTCCATTGGTGAATTGAAAAATATATTGTTTTAAATTATGAACAAATTCATTTTTCTTAGTAGAATTAGGCATAGTTCATGGTAAAATGATTAAGAGTAAGGAAAATCATGTTTATAAATAAAAAATCGAAATACTTTACTCCCTTCCATTTCCAAAATGTCTTCATGAGGTGCATTCATTCTTTGTTCATGTTGGACTATACTAATAATTCATTAAATAATTTAGTATGATATCACTTAGCGTATCTAGATTGTTATAAAAATATTATGATTTTTTTGATAAAAATTGTGATCATGAATTTAATTCTATAAAAAGGATTCACACATCACCTCCCAAAATCCAACCACCAAGATGGTATCTCTCCTTTTACTTATGTGTGATACCTATAACTTTATTGTTGATATGGTTTTATCACAAAGGGTTGAGAGGCATCCTCATGTCATTTTGTATACCTTGAGTACCATTGACCCTTCCAAGGAAGACTACATTACAACTAAAAAAGAAATTATTTTTATTATGTTTTCATTGAAAAATTATGGTCAAATATTCGTGGGTCAGAATTTATTTTTTTCTGAACACACATATCTTAGGTTTATCGTTAAGAAACCTAAATCTAATCCCCACATCATATAGTATATGATACTCCTCTAGGATTTTGAACTACAGATTCATGTTAATAGAGGATTGGAAAATATTTTATCTAACCACATTAGTAGGATATCCTCACCATTATATACCCATGTTAACTCATCCCTACCCATTAGAGAATTCCCTTGATTAAGACCTTTATGATATAGTAGACCTTACCCATGTTATGTGGAATTTATGAATTTATTATCATCATCTAAGGACCCTAAGATTTTATAACATCACAATACTAAAGACTTAATCATGATTCCGGATGGTAAAATTGGGATGACCCATATTACTAAAGAAATATTCAGTGACCGGGGTTTTCATCGATGTATCATCGACCATCAGTTCCCCTATGTTTTGAGATTCTACCATACTCTTACTTGTGGTGGGGGCACTTTATCTCCCAATTTACAACTCAAAAGGTCCTTTTTGAAATTATTGTTCAATATTTTATAGAGTTTTCAATCATCTTCTAATTTATGAATAGGATTTCAATTCATAAGGAATATCTCCAAGAGGAATAAAATTCCCCAAAAAACCCAAGATATTTTGTGAGATCTTCAATGGATGGGGAATTGACTTCATGGGGCCTTTTCCAAATTAATTTAAAATTATATACATCTTATTTTATTTTCACTATTCCTGTAAATGGATGTATGAAATTTCAATTAGGACTTATAACTCTTGAGGGGTTTTTGATTTTTTGGTATCTCATATTTTCAGTAGGTTTGGTTTATTGGGGTTCATCATTAGCAATCAAGGTTTCTATATTTTTAATCAAAACATAAAAACATTTATCCATAACTATAGGGTTGTTCATAAATTATCCATATCATATCACCCTCAAAATAATAGACAAGATTGAAATTTCAAATCAAAAAGTTAAATGAATTTTCGAAAAAATACTATAACCTAGTAGAAAATACTATATCTTGTGCTTGGATGGTGAACCTTGGTAAAAACATAGATCTTTTAAAACATTAATCAAAATTTCAATATAATGATTATGTTTGAAAAGTCATTTCGCCACCCTTTGGAGGTAGAGAACCATTCCTATTGGGTGTTAAACAATGTAATATGAATCTCTTAGACACAGGTGAAAAAAGGAAGTTACAGAAGAAAGTGATTGTGTAAAGGTGAATAGGTTCATATAATAACTCCCAAATCTATAAGGAAATAACAAAGGTTTACCATGACTACATCATCCTCAGTATTCAATTCCAAATTGGTACGAAGGTACTCCTTTATAATGCAATTCTGAAGTTTCACCTAGGTAGTATTCGTTCACGCTAGTTTTTCCCCTACATTGTTATTAATGTTTATCCATTTGGGGTTGTGTAGGTTAAAAATGAAAAAATCCAGAAAACTTTCACTACAAATGGGAAGATTCTAAAGAACTACCATGAAACCCGTTCATAGTCCCCCGTGATGGAACCCCATATTTAAAAAGTGACACACTAATAACACTATCCATGTTTTATCATTTCTTCTCGTGCTCTCTTTTATTGTAATGAGTACACTACACACTCTGTTGTGGGGGTTACATTCCTAGGTTATTCAGGATTTTATTCATCTTTATTTATTTTCTTTTTTTCTTATTGGATGGTATTTTAACTTTTACCAACGTTCTTGAGTTTACTAGGACTTGTTATCATCATTATTCTTTTTCTATTTTTCATTTGTTGCATGCTAATGTCACTTTAACAATATCTTATTAATTATTGTACCAGAATACTCATTTTAAATTTCCATCTAATCATGGATCTTATTGAAAATGAATGTAAACTTTTCCTATATCAGGTTATTTTAACATTTAAAGAAAATTTATTTCCCTAATCACTTTTGATTTGATAAATAATTTAATACTACTTACTTATTTTAGTATAATTATATATTTTTAAATATTATAAATGATTCCATAATCACATAACCAATACTATAATGATACCTTCTATGTAATATTTTTATAGGAAAATTATGTCATTTAAAATCTATAAAACACATTTCAAAAACTAGGATATTTAATTCTTTTTCAACTTAATTAAAAGTTTAAATAAGTTTGAATTTATATTATTAATATTTCCAACATTATTTTTCTATATGTTTGATCCTAATCTAATTAATTTAATTATTTTGTCAGTTTTACATTTGGTTGATACATTTTTCTTGAAAAAAAATCAAACGAAAAAAATAATAATAAAACACAACATATAGGATGAGACCAAAAAGGTTTGACTATAAATAATTCTTAATTTAGTAGATTTTTAAACTTTTATTACAAATGGTGTAGGGAAATATTAGTATAAAGAATCAAGTAAGATGAAAAAAATTTAGATGACTAATATTTACTAAATAAAAAATGTAATGATAAGCATAAAATGGTTTTCACACACATTATTGTAGATTTCATGACATGGTGGAATTGTGAATTCATTTTAATTTATATTATTATAAACCTCTTTGAATTTTGTTTTGAGACACTCATTTCAAAACATAATGAGATTGAATCTATTGTGTAGTTTATTCTTTGTTCATATTACTTCATGAATTAAAATTATTTTGATTGTTAAATATTTATGATCTAGTAAATATATTTATAAAGAATTTTATAAAATGTGATTTTCTCAGGAGTGAAAATTTTTAGGTGTGGGTGTGTGATCGTTTAGCAATTCACTATTCATTTTAACTCTTATAACACTATGTTAAACTAATTTTTTATTTTGAAGTCCAAATATAATAAAAAAATTTACTTCACATTTCAATCAATTGGTTATCTTTTATCACAGTTAAAAAAGTTAAATTTCGCTTTTTTTAATGGTAGTGCTGTATATAGAGGTGATTTGGAGAGCCCACGATGTAACTCAAGAAAAACATTAAAAATTTTGCAAGTGACCAAGCACACATATAGAATAAATTACACACTTTGGATAATTTGTCCATCTAATTGGGCTGAAAATTGGGGGGTGAATGAAAACCCTTGTGGGAAAAAGTATCTAAGAGACTATTGATCTTAATTAGTCCATTTTTAGGACAAAAATGAATCATTATTGAGGGGAATGTTTACTATTATTAGTCTCAAGGTCACTTCAATAATTTGACCATATCTCATGATTTAAGCCTCCAAGTGATGTGAAAAATTGGGATATATAATACAGGGAAACAAACTTTTAGTTTTTCCAAAATCTAGATAAGGCATTATAATGTCTCAAATATGTGATCCAATTAGTTTAAGAAATTATGGGTTCTCAAAACCACCATCCTCAATGCCTATAAATTGACACATTGGGTACTGAATTTTCAAGGTCAACCAGGGTGAAGGTTATACAAATTTTAAGTGTATAAGGGATCTTCTCAAATCCTTATAGGTTATATATTTTTCTATCCACATAAGTAGATCAAGGATAATATTATAATTCCCCACAAGCATCCTCCTCCTCTCAATGGTGGGCTAAATAGTGGGTGATCATTGAGAGGGGGATACACACATGAAAAGGGAGTTCTGACAAATAATTCTCTATAGGATTGGTGAGTTTTTTGGTTTGGAATTTTTATTTTATATCTATCTTAACTGGTTTTTATGATTTTAATGGAAACAATTTTTATTTAATAACTAATTAGTGTGTAATTTTAAGTTTTTGACTTTTATTTTTTTGATTAGACAACAAAGGAATCCTCTTCTATCCTAATTATTTGACTTGTTAGTGTTCTTTAGAAAACTATACAGAATTCATATAGTCTTGAAATTGACTATATGGTTTTTATTTCAAGATTTAATCCTATTTATTTCATTTTATAATCTTCATGGGTAACTGATATCTTTTTTAACCCTCAACCAAAGGATTTCACAAAAACCTAATAATTAGTTAATAACAAGGAACTCTTTAAGTGGTTTAGTAACATAATAATGATATGCTTGTCATATATTTTTCAAAATCCACTTATGTTATAAACTATTAAACTATTTAATTAAGTTTTTTTTACTTATAAATATTTTCAAAACTCTCCCTCTCTTTTTTGATAAAAATTATAGAAATTTTACACTTTGAAATCACCAATTATATGTGATAGATGACCTAGGGTCTTTACATGACTACATTTAATCATAAAAAACCTATTCAATTTTTACATGTCATGATAACATGGTCAAATATATTCCCATTATTATCCAGAGTTTTCCACTGGGATATTCATATTGACTTTGTGTGTGGTAGGGGAATATAAACCTAACCCCAACTTCCTTAAATAATATATTGGTGTACTTAGTTCATCACAACTCGACCCATCAGGGTCTAAGTGAAAACTACCCCAATCCAATTTCAAATAGGCCAAGGGATAGCATATAGTTATGAAAAGGAATATCACACACATGGGAGGCATTTTCCTAACGTACATGTATATACAGACATATCACCTAGACCTTACAATTATGAAATGTAAAAAAATGATAACAATGCATTAATGAATCTATAATACCACAATCATATTACGACATAAATTACTAGAAATCGTGAAAAGGGGTTGTTAGTCCCACAAGGCCTAATACCTTGAGATGGAGGTGAATGAGGGTATGAAATATTTAAAATTCTTCCCCTTTGTATCTTGTTTCATTGTTAAGAAAAACTCTCTTCTCTCTCTTTACCATAACAAAATATAAATAGAAATTAAATCATGCATAGGGCACAGTAATTTTAACTTGGTTTACCCTCACTGGGATACATCTAAGGAGAATACACTCACGATGTGCTGATGTAAAAAATATACTATAAGCACACTGTTGCACACTGTTGTTTACAATGTTTAAAGTGGACTCACTGTCCCTTCTAGTTTACAACCACTCACAATATGAAAGCTCATAGCTCTCAACTGAAGTCTGCTCACTGCTTCTTCAAAATATTTAATCACTGTTTATAGACTTGTGGGTATCTTCATTATCACATATTAATTCTACATCCCTAACTATTTGTAGATGCTCTATTGAATTAAAACTTTCACCCACAGATGAATCTCACTTGGCCATAGAATCGAACTAGGAAACATCAAATTTTACGCCCATTCATTATTATGCCTTGCACATAATTCCCTTGCCTTTCATGAAAAACATATCTTTTTGTGCATAATCCCAACTCCACTTTCTGCACAAACTCAAAAATTTTTTGCAACCTTCATTTTACATGAATTGTAAACCTTTACACGCAATGCCAATTTTTACGTGCAATGTAAACTTTTACACACAACACTAATTTTTTTTCCCAAAACCAAATTTTTTTGTGCAACTCCCTTTGCGTGCTTTTTACATGCATAAAATCTTGGATCTTCTCTAACTCTTGAGCTACTTGAATGAAGGGGTCACTTAATATTTATATGAAAAAATTACCTTGCACTAAAAACCCTCCTTGAGCACATAATCCTCTTCGAGAACGAAAAACACATCTTTTGTGCAACACCATATTTCACGCACTGCTCCAATATTTCGTGCACATCATGCCTTTTTTCAAATTGCGAGATTATGATCTCGAAAAAAACTCTTGTGTGAAAAACTCCATTCCTCTATTTCACACCCATTCCTTTTCCAAAAACACATCTCTCTGTTTTCCGATTTTCAGACCCAAAATTTTGGCAAACACAGGAAAACGTCGCCACCTTCTATATGGTCTTTTGGTACCACCACCAGATCTTCCATTCCATTATTGAGGTTCTTCTATCAATCATGGACTTTCAACAATATCTTTTGAACTTGAAAAATCAATATGGATGCCTCCTTTGTCAACAAACTGATCATAGAAACTCAACTTGTCAACAAACAAAACATTGACGTCTGCTTTGTCAACAAACACAACCAAGACAAAAATGCTTCAATGATGCCTTGAGGGATTTTTTACCAATAGGGGATAAATACAAGCCCACCCAAAAATATAATTAATTTCTTCCCTGCTCAGAAAGAGGGGGATTCTATCAAAAAAAACATTGATATTCACCTTGGTTTATCTATCCCAAACTAGGCTTCACCCAATCCTAGTCCTCCATGGACTCCATAAAGAAATCAATCATCTACCTAAACCATGACATGTGTGGGTATAGCCCATGTATGGGTGAGTATAATAAAACCTAATATAACACCCTGAAATAACTAAACATAAAGCATCAAAACTATTCAACTCATTATAGGATATGTCAAACATAATGTGTGACATTTAATAAAAAATCTAGATAATACACAAATCATACACATAGTCTCAAGGTATGGTCACAACTACATTTCCAACATGGGATTTATACCCAAAGGTTCTATAAAACAATCATTCTAGAGAAAACTCTCCATGAGCTATAATACCACTATTGAAACTCATTCCATAGTTCATGCTCATATGGGAGGAACCACTCCTCGAGATATACCTCCACTGATGACACTCATACCAGAGGTCCCGCATATCAGGTCGATCCAATAAAAATAATGAAGGATAATGAGAAGGTTCATCTGAGAAACAAACTCGACCATATTACACCTCATTGGAATGATCAAATCTCAATACACAGATAGGGGTTCAACACCTAGTATCACTGGGGGGACACTAGAACCTACTGTAACCATCCTACAATATAGAGGATTAACACCCATGTAAATATTGGTCATTCTAATTCCAAAAATCTCTATCTAAGGAAACATAAAATAAATGAGGATCTCTTTAGGCCTCTCTCAGGGATACATTCTGTAAACCATTAAGGGGTATAGTTGAAGCAGACTGATACAACTTACTCTGGAATAAGGGAACTCATCCATACTATATTGATCAACAGGCAGTTATAGAGGGGTCACCCTTTATAAAAAGAACATAATGCCACACCAAACCCTCATTGTAATGGAATAAGAGATCACATTCAACTACTAATGTTCTAAGGAACCTCACTGAGAAAATAAACTATGGAGAAGTAGGAATCTAGCTTGTCCTCAAAGAAGTTCACGGCATCTCCCTGAGGGTACACAATATGTCTTTCATGCCTGACACTACCTATGTCTTGTAGTCACCTGAAATGTACTTTAAAGGGTACATATAATTTCTATTAAGGGTACACGACATATATGTTTTTGGTATGTCATTAGGAATGTAACTTGCTCGTTCTCATGTACTTTCCAAAGTACACTGCATGTATCCCACCACCCATTGAATGTGGGGCCACACAATTTCGTAGGAAGGTACTCCCTATACACATCAATATATCTTATATTGTGTACATGGTGTGTGTTATTGTATACACAGCATGTAACACCACCTAGACTACTGGGAGTGTATGCCTAGTACAAGTCAAGTTGGACAGCAAGGGACCACACGACGTGTAACACCAACCGGCCTCCTGGGAGTGTACACTCGGTACATGCTAAGATGTCCAGCTAGAAACCACATGATATCTGGTAGGGGCCACACATAATTATTGTAGTTACTATATGGTGTGTGATATTTTACTCTTTATGGAAACCCTAGCCACCTTTTTGATGATAATACATGACGTGTGTTCCTGAAGTACCCAACATGTATATCAGGATTTTCTAGAATCCCAGAACTACTTGATATGTCTTTTCTCATAACTTCAGTCTCTGAGATAGCCATGAATCACACTAGTAATCATTCTATATGTGTTTAACCAAACTCTCTTGTCATTATTGGGATGTATTTTTCCATACCTGGTGGTCAGAAACACACATGGTCCTTCCTCATCGGTGTCGCATTCCAAAACCATGATTGTAAACTCCAAATCAATTAGTGGATCTACTAACATTATCGTACACCATAACCATAACATCATATATCCATAAAAATCCTACAGTAGTGATCCATTGGTCCAAATACCAAACATGTAATGATCTTTCACTCATTATTCATCAAATTGTAGGGAAAAATAAAATGCTAATGACGAACACACATAGAATGGGGAGATAAAACCATAAACCATAAATTTTAGTAAATACCTCTTACTTTTTAATTTTTTGGCCCCAATCCACTATAATGAAAAATATGAATGAATAGGTATAAAAATCAATGAACAAATAAATAATAATTATCCCCAAATCCCACAAATAAACCAATACCTGCAAAATGATTGATTTTTTAATCAATCCATTAGTTGATGGATTTATGTTTATACTACGATAATAAATAAGGATAAATCCACAAAATAAAAATCCTTCCTTGATTTATATCAACCAATGATGAAGAAATATCTCAATTTGTTGTTATTATAGAGATCTGAAAGCTGCATTGGCCCATGATCATTGATCTAATCTCGATCTGTTATGATCTTCCAATGATTCTCTAAAAAATCCTGACTAATATCTAGGGTTATGTGGTTAACACTAGGGATTTTGAATAACCATAAATATATAGAGGTTCAAAAGGTTTTTTATTTCAATAAATCAATTAAATATATAATAATTTTATTATTTTATTATTTTTTACATGATGGAGCTCAAGAAAAACACTTGATTCTGACCAATTTAATGGCATTCCTAGGATAAACCTCACATCATAAACTCAATGGAAGTCTCATATTTCTGATATAAGAATCTTTTTTTAATTTTTCCAATTTTTCAGGAAAATTTAATTTGTGTGATATAAATATATTTAATATCCTTAAATTTTAAATTTTGAGCTCACCTGGCCTCAGAATCTCATACTGTATTAATTTATGTCTTTGAAAAAATTCTTAGAAATATTACTGACTCTTACATGTAAAAAATTGGACCTTTAATTATTACCCTCTTCAAGGATTTTCATCCTTGAAAATAACTAACTAAATAAAAAGTTGGGGATAGTGAGTTTTCAATAGAGTATCCCACCACCATGAGCTCCCCCGATGGTTTCTCATATTTTTGACAAACACACACCCAAGGAAACCACTTTCCCAAGAGGGGTCTTTCCCTTCTCGTTCCCAACATTACTAGCTATTTGAAGAAAAAAAAACATTACTCCCATGGACTATCTTATCTAAGTCAATATCATGAAACGAGTCAAGCACATAGTACCACATATGGGAAAATTTGAGAACACCAAACAACCAAAGCTAATGTGGTCATGAGGTTGAGTGGTACACCACCTCACTAACCTAATGGGGAAATAAGAAAAATAATAGGGCCAAAGATCCCAGGAGATAGCCTATATCCCTGGAAAAAACTCTATAACTCTCCACCTCCAAAATCTCCCATCATTAGTATAGTTAGGACTCCTAACAGTTACCAGGAAGTCCTCATCCTTACCTAGATGAAATACACCCTTTATAACCATCATTAGCACCAAAACTAGGTCTCAAGCACTGATACCCACTAGATATGACCAGTATAATAGTTTCATGTAAGATCTATTATATATGTACTAGAAAATGTGGAATTGATATGGTAGATTTGTAATCATCATGAAATAAAAACCCCACTAATAGTAGATGATCCCCCTAGCTTCAGGACAAAACTGAGAGCAAACCCAAAACATGTTCACCAGAACCTAAATGGTCCAGTTTAACTTGTCAGCCAGATAGTGTAAAACACTATGTCCAATTGAAACAGATTCCCTAAAAGCTTCCCAAATAATTTCCTAAATTTTTCCATGAAGTAACCATGACTATCTTAAAATATAATCAAGGAAATTCCATGAATTCAGACTAACTCCTCCATATACAAGTGTCTTGAATTCTCCACATATCTCTATCAGTCATCACCTTCTGATAGGTGATTCAATAAGATTTTATATTGAAAACATTAAGAAACTCTCTTGGTTTCCTAACCTATGATAAAAGATCTTGTTACATATTCATTTACACCAGATGTACTGACAAAGTAACACAACCTCCTCGACACCTCCTCTGACAATGTGACTGGTATAACAATATTTCCTTGAAAAAGGATGACGAGCCACTCACAATTTGGAAAATCCATTAGGACCATATCCAATGTATATCTATTAACAAAATATTTCAAAATTTACATACCACAGTTGTACCTCCTTGGATCTATGAAGAAGGAAATGGTAAACAACTATTGACTAAAGGTAAATTGCATCATCCTCAAGTGTCTCGCATGCTCCAACTTAACGCTGAGTACACATGGATTCTATTGAAAAAGAATAACATAAACTGGTCCAAGAAGGGTTAAGGATCCATTATGTAAGTCTTATGATTTTTATGTGGTGTACATATTTCTAGGGTTATTTCCACTAACTCAAAACAACCACAGTGGATTTTTAAATCCAGTTCTGGTATATCCTACTCCAAAAATAGAGTCAGGGATAAATTTTCTCAATGTAAACCATGGATAATCACTTTAAACCAAACCACTGGTTGAAGAATCCATTAATTCTGAAGAGTGGAAAATTTCCCTAATTTCACCTCGTTCGAGTGAAATAAATCGACACTCAACCTCAAGCACTAATTCACCTCTCGAGTGAACAAAACTAGGCTACCCAGGTGAACACATTGTGTCTTAGAAAAACCCTTTCTCTACAAACTCAGGATTGTACCTTCAATGCATAAAGATATATGGGTTCTATCTGATGTTCTATCACAAAAAAAAGGTTAATTATTGATTATAGTACTTAGAGAAGCCTAACTCTCAGTGTAGAGATAAACCAATCATTCCCCTAAGAAATACATCCCCACATTCCACAACCACTACATGAAAACAAAGAGATAATAACATCCACTAATCTAAAGGTACCACTAGTTAACTGATAAGTAGTTAATGATAACCTCTTATACATGAGCTCACCCTTCTCTTCCTGGGATCACTCCTTGTCAAAGGAGGAAAACTCCATCCCAAAAAACAGAAGGAAGTTCAACTCTCGGTGGTAGAAAATATCAAATCATGGATGGTAGGTAACTACTCCATACTAAGGAAATCAACATAGAGTCTCAATACCACTATGAATAGATTCCATTAGAGGCTCTCTCTCTCTCTCTCCTGTTATAGTTAGGATGCACTATTGGTAGAAGTTCATAATCATTAATCCTATCTATATGAGCCTCCAACACAAGGGTCAAGAAAAAATTCTCCACTAGTATCATGAGGTCTCAAATAGGGGACACACTCAGGGAAAAGTGGCCCATAACTCTGTGTGAAAATTGAAAGTGGGTAAGTGAGGACACAAGTAATAACTCAAACCACAATCAAATACACTGTGATATCCAACTAATTGGAACTCGTACTTTCCCTTTACAACCTATTTATCACAATTCAGGATTTCTCTAACACTATAGTACACCAAGAAAACTCAAACACATAAGTCCTAGAAACTTATCTGTCACACCTCAACACTATCTTCTTTGGGTGGAATTGACACACCCACATAGTTTTAGATTGAATCGCATGAATGTTTCTTGGTGGGGGAATATTCCCTCATCCTTGAAGGTCCAATGTAATATCAAACATCACCATCAAAAGGCTCTATCGATGCTTTGTGTGACCTTGAATATGTCACATTGGTAGAACCATCATCAAGAGGGGCCCTAACAAAGTAGGACACTCACACCAAAAGCTCATACATGTCCTCCACCATTCAACAAAGGGTTTTGCCCCACTATATAACCTGGGTGATCTCTAACTCTAGATATCATGATGCACACTCATCATAGGTGTGTCATGATCTTGTACAATACACTCAACTAATGCTCCATGAATAAAATAGGTCTCAAGGGAAATAATTTGGTTAGTCAAGGGTCTACAATTGCTGAAAAACCCAAACCATCACCTTGAGACAATCCTCCACTTCCAAAGGGTCTATCTCACCACAAAACCTGATAGGTCTCTTTCAATGGAACTCGTCAAACATGTGAATCCCTCTCATATAATCTTCCAAACCTAATGGATACCTTGTCTTCATGAATTCTTTCAAACATCCATTTAATCCACTAAAGGATACAATCAATTATCAACATGTATTATCACTACTTTGTTCTCTCCTGAAGGAAACACCTCATGAGTGGGTCCCTAAATTGAAGCCTCATCACACAACTAGTTGTCCTTGTGAAACTTTCTTGGAATCAGAGTTCGATTTCATCGTAGTGACATCTAGAATATTATTAGGACATACCATAGTCAATTAGTATATCTGGGTAGCTAAATTATGAAGGAAATAGACTCCACACCCCATTCCTATATAATGAATGTACTAATGCTTTCCCTACAACTAGTGCCTACATGTACCAATTCAATAAGAAGGTTATCATGGTCATAGTGAATGGATATTTCAGTCATTATACCAATACTTGGACACCCTAGCCTAATATCCATTCTACAAACACTAAAATAGTATTTCCCTAGTTCTTAAACCAAACCTCATATCTAGAAAAAATAAACTCAAAACTTTGATCCTAAACCCATGACGTGTCATAGAACTTTATGATGGGTGCCTTCTATAATACAATTATATCATGACTCATCCCACCAACATCCAATCCACAACTACCCCAAGCCCACCTCTAATAGACTAGGGGATAGAGTCTCTCGGTAAGAAGGAATATCACACACATGGGAGGAATTTTATCAAAGTACTATTAAAAACTCATGCATCTCCAAGAAAAAACAATGCTGAAATAAAAAAACCGATAACAATGCTTTCATACAACTGTAATTTAAAAATCATAGTATCGCATAAATTGCCAGAAAGCATAAAAAGGGTCCAAATAAAATCCTACCCAAAACTAAAAATAATGTCTTCCCTACTCAGATATATGGGACTAAAGTCAAATTACACATTGATATTGACCTCGATCTATCTATCCCAAACTAGGATCCTCCTATCCTAGTTATCCAAAGACTACATAAATATATATTTCATCTTCCTAGGACATGACATGGGCAAATAGTTCCCATTTAAGGATGAGTATAGTAATACCCAGTAGGACACACCAAAAATAACCAAACATAAATCATCAAGTGTATTCATCTCATCCTAGGATATATCAATCATAATGTGATATCTAAAATAAAACTTTTATATAAAACTATCACATACACACAATCTCAAGTTACATTTTCAACCACATTCCCATCAAAGGATTTCTTCATGAAGGTTAAATAAAACACATATCTGGGAGAATACACTCCACGACCTATATTTAAACTGTGAAAACTCATACTAGAGGTCATGATCATCTTGGATGAACCACTCCCTGAGTAATACTTACATTAAATAAACATCCCATAGGTCATTATCATCAGGTCAAGATAACAAGAATGATGAAGGATACTAGGAGGGTTCATATGAGAAACATACTTAATCGAACTACACCACATTAGAAAGATAAAATCTCAATACATAAATAGGGGTTAATTCTCAGGTCTCACTAGGGGATACAAGACCCTACTAGAATCATCCTCCTAGATAGGGGATCGACACTTGTGTAAATATTGGTCATGCCAATTCCAAAAAAACTAATATAAGGAAACATGAAGTAAATGAGGATCACTTTGGGCCTCTTGGAGGGATACATGCTCTAAGACCATAATGGTTATAGTCAATTTGAACTGATTCAACTCACTATAAATGAAGGGAACTCACCAAAACTATATTGATCAATAAGAATCTGCAAAGGGGTAACCCTCTATAATGAGAATAGAATTGTGCAATGAACACTCATAGAAATGGAGTACATGGCCAAAACCTAAGGGTAGATGATGTGTATCTCACTCCCAACAATTATCGTGTCTCGCACTCACATGGAATGAATTTCAAAGGGTACACCAAATGTCTACTAAGGGTACATGGTTTGTAGGTGTCTATGATGTCACTTGGCATGTGGCCTATCTATAATTGTGTACTTTTCTATTTACAATATGTGTATTCCACAACATATGATGTGTGGGGGAACATAATTTCTTGGGAATGTAATACCTTTATATGTCAATCTGTATACCAGTGTGTACTTGGCATGTGGTATGGTCCACATGGTGTTTAACACCACCCATCCTTATGGTTGTGTAAATTCTATACATGCTGATTTGGAAAGCTAGGGACCACATGGAATGTAGCAGGGACCATACGACATGTGATCATTAACTATTTATAGAAACCATGTCCACCACTCCGATGACAATACACAACGTTTTTTCTTGAAGTACACACCAAGTATTTTAGGAATTTCCAGAGTCACTAATCTGTTTCACACATATTTGACTGTAACTCTTTCCTATGATCTATAAGTGAATCACATCGATAATTGAACCATATATCATAGATATATCATTAATGTAACCCTCTCACCATCATTGGTTGGAATCTGAAGGTATATGATGCTTGGAAACACCTACCGTTGCACATTATTGGTGTCACACACCAAAACCCCAATCATAAACTCTAGATCCATAGATGGTTACACTTACATCTTCATGCATCTAAATTTTAGTGTTATATCTTCATCCCAAAAACATGGTATAGATCTTTTATTCCAATTACCTAATGTGAAATGATCGGTCATCAAGTATTCATCAAATCATCCGCCAAAAGAAAATCCCACTGATGAAAGCACGTAGAATGGGGAGAGAATATCATAAACCATAAATTTGAGGAATTAACCTCAGAAGTTTTTCATTTTTAACCTCAATATTTTGTAGTAGAAAAATTAATAAAGAGGTATATACATAAATAAAATAAAATAAGATTTATCCCCAAATCCCGCAAATAAATCCATACCAAAAAAATTATTGATTCAAGAATAAATTCATTATTATATAGATTCACCTCCTTCATGGGATAATAAATGAGGATATATTCATAAAAAATCATCTTACATTGATTTGGATCAATCTCTAATGATGAATGATCACACGTTATTGTCATTACCATGATCCATAGGCTATGTTGGTGCATGGTCCTCGATCTGATATTTTCTAGCAATGATTCTCCAAAAATTCCTCTCTAACAGATCCTATAAAATCCCTAGGGTTATGTGGATAACCCTAGGGATATTTCATAACCACATATTTATAGAGTTTTACTGGGTTTTATCTTTAAATGAACTAGTTAAATAATTAATAACATATTTGTTGTATTACTTCACCGATGATGGTGCTCAACCCAAACACCCAACGTCGACAAAGGTTATGTTGTGCCTAGGGTAAACCCTATGTTTTGAACTCAAAATTGATCTCATTTTTCTAATCCACTAATATTTTTGGGAGTTATTACTTTTTTAGGAAAACTACACATGTGTGATATGAATATATTTAATATCATTAAAATTTAAATTTTGGGCTCATTGACTTCAAGAATCCCACGTCATATGAGCACCAAGATCTATAAATATTCCAAGATATATTATAAAGACATAAACATTAAAAAATGGGACATTACATGGTTTGGGTGATAAGGGATATGAACCTACTCACAAATGTTTATCAGAATATGTCGGCGAGCTTCGTTAGTGGAAGTGGAGATATAGGGTTTCAAGTGCATTATCATTATCTATGGGAAAGTGAAATAGTGGGACACATAATCTTCAATTTCATGCTTCATACCTATCCACTATAATCATCATCTCATGTCATAATACATATTCATAGTGCCTGGGTACATGGCCCATGAATAGCTAGGAAAATTAAACAAGACTAAATTCCACGCAGATGTTGGGATGACCACCGGCTTCCCAAAGTGGGTCATACAATTTGAAGAAAGAGACCAACAAGAAATAGTATCCCCACCATAAAGGATTTATCTAATTTTACTAAACTCACCATCATACTGCAGACTCAGCAATATAAACTCTAGGAGAGATGATGAAAACTAATCCTAGGTCAAAACCATACCTGAAACGTCATCCTAGAATCCAAGTGAAATTGAGAAAAAATCCTCATAAGTTTCCACTCCTACTTCAATTACAAAACAGTATATGATGCTAATTTATTGCTAAGAGCATCTGAAATGATTTTTCCCTTCCTCTGGGTGTAGGCAGTATCAAAGTCAAATTTCTGAAGGTATTTTACCCATCTTCTCTATCTGAGATTCAATTATATTTTATAAAATATGTAACTCAAACTATTATGATCAGATAAGACCATATAAATTTCCCCAAAACAAATAGTGTTTCCAACATTTAAGTGCATGCATAACTACAAAATACTCTAAATTGTGAGTGGGGTAATTATTCTCATGTGGTTAAAGCTGATGAGAACTATAAGTTAACACATGGTTATCTTTCATAAGAACATATCCCATGTGAATTTCACCACTTTCCTGGTAAAATAATTCAAATGTGACAATATCTTAGAGAAATCCTTAACAAACCGCCTATAGTATCCAAAAATACCAAGGAAGATCTATATCTCAAAGACATTATGTGTTTCATTCCATGACAAGACAACCTTCACCTTCTCTGGATCAACTAATAACCCATGATCAGAAATATTTTTCCCTAATAACTTTACTTATTGAATCTATAAACTACATTTTGAATGTTTCCCATACAAATTATGACTTCTCATAGTTTCAAAAACCATACTCAGATGGTGATATTACTCATGATTTTATTTTGAATAAACCAAAATATTATCCATAAAAACTACCAAAAAAGTTTCAACATATTTATGTAATATTTGATTCATCAAATCCATAGAAATTACAAGAGAATTAGTTACACCAAAAGGTATCACAAGATAATCATAATGTTCATACCTTATCCTGAAAGTCATCTTTGTAATATCAGGATCTCGAACATTGAGATGATGATAACCTAACTAATGTTCGATCTTAGAAAACCTCTTTTTACCCCTTTAACTAAAGAATAAAATCATTCACACAAGAAAAGGGATAATTTTTCTTATTTGTTACCATGTTTAAATTTTGATAGTCCACACACAATTGAAATGAACCATCTTCCTTATCAGAAAAGATCACATGGACTGCCCAAGGAAACACACTAGGGATAAAGAATTTTTTTCAATAGGTTATCCAATTAAATCTTGAACTCTTTCAGCACCACTGGTTCCATATGATAATAATGTATCGATATCGATTGTGTACCTACCACCATGTCAATAGAAAACTAAGCCTCTCTCTCTCGAAAAATATTGGAGAATCCTTCTAGGAAAACGTTAAAAAAATCCCAAACAAAAATGGAATGATCAAAAATATAATATATTTCATCAGGCTCACGTAAAATGATTGGCAACAAACTCCTGAGCTCTAGGAGGGAAGGACCTTCACAACCAGTCCTCAAGTCCCACTCCCCCTAAAACACATGAGAGCTTCCATAAGACACATGAAAAGAAACATGTTGATGGTAAAAATAAAACTTATCTCAATGAGTGATAATAAAATCAATACCAATGATGAAATCAAATAGATATAGATCAGGAATGAGAAAATCCCATACCAACTCTTTATCGGTTATCGTTAATTAACAGGAAGGATAAAAAAACCCTTTCTCTTTCCTATTACCGAGTGGTGTCATTAAATCCTTAACAAATGAAAAAATCCTTGTTGGAAGATTAAGAATATCAAAAAAAATGTCTAGATGTACACAAGTGGGAGGAACTAATATCAAATAAATCAATTGATATAGAAGATGAAATAAGGATAGTACATGTCACTATTTCCATACCTACATCGACTTCCACTGGACACTTATCTACCTCATTAAAGTTTTTCACGCATGCAGTTTATTTCTAGATCCCTATAGTCCTTGAAGCATTTGAATACATTACAGTAGCCTTTGGAGCTGAAAAACCCAGAATATAATGAGGCGTAGTTATAGCATGACAGAAGTATTGTAAATGGCCAACATGTCCACAGTTGTTTCACATCTTAATGGGCATAGTAAAAAACATCAGGTGTGTCAAAACTTTTCACACTGATATAAAGTTAGAGGTATACTAGTAACGGTAGTATATGGTGCATAGGAGGATCATTGTTGAGATCCACCTCCTCCACTTCTGTGATGAACCTCCCACTTCCTCTCTTTCTCATTCACGCCACTAAAACATACACTATATGAAAGATAAGGGGTGGGAAAACCAACATTTCCCTTCATAACCATTTTTAAATCATATCTAGGTTTATCATCTCAATATAGGTAGAAAGTTTCAACATAAATACTTGTGATCTGATATCATATTGCAAACTCTGCAGGTACGTATGAGCCTTTAGCTGGTCATTCTTCACCATGTCTGGAGTAAAACAAACAAGCTCAGCAAACTGGTTAGTGTATGTCGACACAAAACACTATCCATGTTGTGAATACAAGAACTCAAAATAATTTTACAACATTAGTTAATCTTTAAAAATTGTTGGAAGAAATATGTTTTTAAACCCTTCCAATCCTAGACCACTCGTTTGTCTACATAGACCATAGAATTCCACCATAGCTTGACAGAACCCTTAATCCTAAATACTACACATTTTCACTTGATATGTTCAAGTGTATATAGGAAGTCAATTGTTTGTTCCATCATATACAGGTAGTCCTCTACCTCTTGAGGTTCATTAGTTCCATTAAAATATGATGGATTCTCATGTAAGAATTCCTACGATCAATCTCTCTCTCCTCCAACTCTTGTTGTACTTCAACAACTGCATTCTGAACCTGTGGTACATCTGGTTCAACATCATGTACTGCCCATATAATATTCTCGATGAGATTCTGATCTATATGTGGATTCCCTTGAGGATAATCAGCTACACCCTCTTGAGGAACTCATGGAAGATGTTTTAGAGGTATACTAATGCACACCGAAGCACTAGAACAATCAGACAATAGAAAAAATCTTAGTTTAAACTAGAAAACCCATAAATAGAAACTGAGATTCAAAATAAAACCCAACTCTAGAGAAATGTATCCCAACTTCCCTGGGAAACATGAGTCTCATCACGACAAGATCTGGAAAAGAACTTATCACAACATACCTCTCAAGTCCATAAATTCTTATCTCCAATCTAATAAATGTCCCAAGACTATTAATCCTGAGGATAGGCCTCCTTTAATACCTAATTGTTATAAACTGACACAAGATGTCATCCAAACTGGAACCCATCCCGATCCATCAAATACCTAAAGGTAATTTTTGATATTCATGGGCTGGTGACAAGCAACTGGGCACTGAACAAAAAAACCATAGGGAACAATTTTTCCCAACCTGAACAAACACATGGAATATATATACACAAAGAAATAAGGAATAGCAGAAATCTAATAAATATATTCCATAAATATAAGAAAGATAGAAGAAATTAACAAATGTAAATTTATCCAAAACTCTAAGAGACATGTCCAACATAAGGGACCAAAACCAAATAGCAACTCCATTTGATGTCATGGATGAACTCCCACCATTTCACCATCAGCTACCCAACCCAGCTGACATTAAACCTTATTGCCTCACTATGGTGACTTTCCATTCCCTATATTAGAAGACAAAAAAAGGTCTGCATACCATCGAAGAGGTCCACAGGGTGTGAACTAGTAGTCTCAATATAATCCCACCTAGTTGTTCCATAGAATTTCTATGTATAACAATTCTTATATACTAATTTTAAATAAAACATGTCATGATAAGAATTAAAGAAGTTTTATATAAAACATGGTAAACATTTCTTCTTTATCATAGTTTTAAAAAAAGTAGGTATATCAATTTCACATAACATTTTCCATATCATATTTCACATGAATCAATATTCATATCAAGGCTAAAATAGTGTAACCCCATGAAATAAAAAACAATAGTAGTAGCACAAGAATCACAACACCAAGGAAAAAAATTGGTCAGGCAGCAAACTACTCGTACCCAAAAATATATGAACAATTATTTATGGTACCCGAGTCCAATTATCTACAGTCCAGGACCAGGGAGACACCCTAGAAAGTGAATTCCCAACATCATATATGTACCAAGATCTAATAATCTACACTCTATTAGAAGAGGAATACATATAAAGTAAACCCTCATAATGGATGATAGCCTCAAGCTAAACCTTACACCTAGTACCCAATGTAACCCATGTGCTAATTTTCACAATCATATCAATGTTTCAAAAATCATTTCAAAACAATTTTACAAAATCATTTGTAATTATTTGAACATACCCATTTTCTTTCCATTTATCAAAAACCAAGGAAAACCCACTTTTATTCAAAATATCACTCTAACACACATAAACCATCATGTCACTTTAATACCAATTTATTTATAAACCAATTTATATAAATGAAACAATATGGGTTTTCAAACATAGGCTAGAGATGGAACATCCAACCTCCGAACATGGGTCGACCACACCTCCATCGGGATCCTTCAACAAAAAACCCAATGACATCAATGATGGATCTAAAATCCAATCCACATCTCAATATTGATCCAATATAGAAAAAAGGGGTAGGAGGAAATAAAGAAACCCACATACCTCAAGAACAAATGCCTGCTGCAGCATAAAAAATAAAGTAATGGACTTTAGAATAAGATCACACAACGGATCTTAGAAGAAGAAAAGAAGACACACAAATTTAGATCAATAGATCTGATAATGAAACCCAAGGGTGTTATAATTGTAACGACCCAAATTATTTCAATGGAAATTTCCATCTTAAAAATATGTTATAAAATCACATGAAAACACTACATAATGAACTACTAAGTGCTAAGTTATTTTTAAACATAATTTTGTCACTTCTGTATTACGAATTTTGAAAATCCGACATACATGGTTGTGTTCAAGATGGTTTTTGGAGTCTAATAAAAATATTTTTGGTGAATAGTAACCTACCCTTATGAATAGTAACATAACCCTTATGAATAGTGATATACCATAATGAATAGTAACCTTACCAATGATAGTATAAAAATAATATTGAAGTGAAAGAAGGATGTGCCTATATGTTAGAATAAGTAAATGAATGTTTTAAAATTGGTTTTTAATAATAAATTATAATTTTAATTAAATATTAAATTAATCATATTTAGAAAGTTATTTTTGAAAAGTTACTTCATTTTTGGATTCTATATGTCAAAAAATGGTTCGGGTGAATTTTTGGCATTTTTCAGAAATACTTCCATTTTTTGGTTAATAGTAAAAATACAGTTTTTCACATAATCGATGTATCCTAAATTGAATCATTAACGATGTAATGATGAAATAAACATTCTAGAACTTTCGGTTTGGAAAAATTATATTAAATTTCATAAATGGTTCCTTAAAATTCAATAAACTAAATTTTCAAACCTAAAAAGAACTTTCCAAAGCCTAAAGTCAAACGGAGATTTCTTAAAGTGTCTTTTTCTCTTTCTTTCACTTTCTTTTTAATAAATTAATGAATTCAAATTATAAAGATTATTTAAAGCCTAAAACGAATTATATTATATTAATATATGATTTAGGATGTCAAAATACTACTATAACACGTCTAACTTTTGATATATTATTTTATTTAATATTGTATACTAAAAACACCTTCCTCCTCATGTATAAATAACCCCTCCCCCTCCCCTTGCCAAACCACTCATCTCAAGCTTAAATAATTGTCTAAACTCTACCCAACAAACTTCCCTATCCCCCCCTCACATCCAAGAGCTTCTGGTCTAATTAAAAGACCAAGCTTAGGCCCTTTAAGGAGGGTCTCAAGAGGAGGATTCAAGAGGTAATTTCTCTTCCTCTTTCCTTTAATTCCCTTTCAATTTCTAGTCCTTTTTCTTATTCTCTCCCAACCTATATTTGTCCAAATGTTATGGAGACTCCAGTATCATACATATAATTGAATTTTACGGTACTAATGGGATATTATATCATCACACCCCCTTCTCCTCTTCCTTTTATTTTATAAAAGAAAATGTTGTTCGTAAGGTGTTAATCTATCACCTTCAAGAATGACATGTTTTCTTTTTCCTTTTCTACCTAAAAATCTGGTCATGAAACCATTTTATAGTTTAAAAAGAATATTATATATTTATAATTTCCTATTTTATGTTCTGGAACTAACTTATGTACATATTACTAGATGAGTAAACAAAACAAGTTCGTTATGGTGAAAAACCACCCAAATTAACCCAAATGATAATCATTAAATTCATATCTAAGGATTCATTCACAAGGTATACAATTTAATTCATATTAAGATCATTTTAACTTCTGGAATATCATTAATAAAATTTAATGTATGTTCTATATGTTTACCCATGTTTTACATAAACTTCAATTCATGAATACATGTGAAACGCTCAAGAAAACCATAAAAACGAACATTCTCGAACACTATTTTTAAACTATATAACTCATAAAAAGGACCATAAAAAACATAATGAAACCAAAATGACCCATATTAATGTATAAAAGGTTCTTTAATTTCAAATTAATGAATATAATGTCATTATACTGGACATTAATGTGAAGGAAGTGTTTAGATACAAGGTAAGGGGAAATTCTCGAACCCAAATTTCATCCTTTGGGTTCTCCCTCTTTCACTCCATTTTTTATAATGGTTACTCCTAAAAAAATATTTTTCATCCTTTTATTTCCTTTTATTTGATATAAATATTTATTAATACTATTTATTTCAAACAAAATGTTTTGCAAAAGAACTCTTCTTTTAAGAACTCACCTTTTACTTCTCATTCAAGGTTGATGGTTCTTGTATCAAGTATGTTATTCCCTCCTTGTTTTGGGAACCCAATGTTTATGAATGTGTTATTATGAGATGAAACCCATTCCTTTACATGGGTTAATAATGTTAATTATTGATTTATGTTCTATGTGGCATGCATGATAATGATAATATTATGATGTGATGGGTGCACCCGGAATTATATAGCGAAATACGAATGTTTGAATGTGACGGGTGCACCTAGAATTATACAGTGCTCCAATGCATTGGGTATAGTGATAGATCTCATGATTAAATGTGAAATTATGTTGAAAAGATGATATATTTGTTCACAATTATGTGTGGTAGTTAACCACTTAGACATGATGTTTCGTTTTTATGCATTTCCACACTTCATGTCTTTTATTTATGCTTCCTCTCATGTTCATGATATTTTTCCCATGTTATGATTATGCTCACCCCATGCTATATTTTTCTTATATATCCTCTTACTGGCCTTCTATCTCACCCCTTTTGATGTATATACTCAGGTGGCTACATGTACTAAGGAGATATCAAGTGCAAATAAGAAGCTAGAGAAGAAGAAATTAAATAATTTTTTATGATTGATAATGTAATTGCTATGTATGGTCCTAGTTTTCCCAAGACACAAAACCTTTGGATCCCCTATTTGTAATACTATTATGTTGTTTATCCTAAAATAATTTAATTTTAATTTAATAAAAGGTTGGGTTGATATAGTTGGTTTTAGAGTAAAGGTTTAGTTTATTTGGGAATTAGGATGAGTGAACCCTATAGAAAAAAAACTAGCATGAGTCTAAATAAAAATATGCACACAAGAATATTTACATAGGGATTCCATATATTATGATTTGTTTAATTGAATAATTTATTCATGACTTGTTGACTTATGTTTAGTTATAACCTTTTCTATTTTAGAAAATGGTGGGAACAAGGAGAAACCAGGCTAACAACTCAGGCGAGGGCCAATGCAACAATTGCCCGAATGACATCCCCAATAATTTGGGAGGTGGAGTTAAAACCTTCATGGAAATTATTACCATATTATCTCATCTATTGAACAATAACCATAATAATGGAGAACATCCTCATTCACCAAATAGAGAGAAGATATCTATCAAATTTTTTATATGGCAATGACCACTGACGTTTATTGGATCTTCTGATCCACTAGTTGCAGAATAGTGGGTTAACTCCATGGAGAAGATCTTTTTTTTTCTTCACTGTTCTGATATGGAGATGGTGACTCTAGCCATTTATTATCTAGATGGAGAGTCTAATCAATGGTGGTCTTTTATTAATAACACCAAGACAAGGGAGGAAATTAAATATATGAAATGGGAAGACTTTACGGTCATGTTTATTAATAATTATTTCCCACGAAATCTTCGCACAAAGATGAAGAGATAATTTATATAGCTTAAGAAAAATAATGAGAATCTTTCACAACCTATGAATTGAATTTCACAAGCCTTTTAAGGTACGCTTCGGGTTTTTCTATCACCAATGATAGAAAAATTGATATATTATTTAGTGTATTAAAACCACACCTTCGAAAGTCTCTTGAAAATCAAGACTTTGGGTGTTATGAAGAAGTTGTTTGGTGTGCTCTCAAAGTGGAGATGGAGTTTAGAGAATGGTCCCTTGGCTATGGTGATAAGAAACGAAAGATAGAGTTTCAATTCGGTGGATCTAATGACAAAGGTGGGAAGAAAAATCAATAACCCACATGCCAAAAATGTAGGAAGTTTCGCCATTGAAACTACCATAAAGGGATGGGGAAATGCTTCAAGTGTGGGAAAGAAGGAAACCTTGCTCGAGAGTGTCAGAATGACATAAAAAAGTAAGGATAATGTGGCAGAAGAAAGGAGTGAATCATTCATGGTTCAATGCTACAACTGTAGGGAGCTAGGGAACTATGCAAGCTAGTGCACTAAACCTCTAGTTCTCGAGGGTAATCAGTATCAGCAACAACCAAATCCAAAGGAAAAAGGGAAAGCTTATTCCATCACTACTGTGGAATTGGAGCAGGATAATGAAGTCATACAAGGTACACTACCTATTCACTAAATAAAGGAAAAAGTCTTACTTGATTCTGGTCTTACGCATTCCTTTATATCATTCATGTTTTCCAGAACTATAGAATCAAAGCCCTGAAACCTTATAGTAGAGATACCTGTAAAAACACCAAGTGGTGAAATCATCATAACCCAGGTGTTTTAATCATCTCCTATTGGAGTATGTGGGAAGATTCTTCCAACGAATCTCCTAATACATCCCTTGTTATAATTCTGTGCTATAATGGGAATGGATTGGATCTCTTTATATAGAGCACATATCAACTATCAAGAAAAGTAAATATATTTTCATATTCCAAACCATCCCATGCTCCTCTACAAATGCAAGGAAAATCATGAATCTCCTTTGAAAAATCCTTCAATGGTGTGGTTGTTGATTCCCTATAAAGAAGCGTACCTCTCCCAAATATTTGAGTCAAAGGAAACATCAAACCTTGAAGAAATTCCCATCGTGAGCGAATGCAGTGATGTATTTCCTGAAGATTTACCTGGAATTCCCCTAGATCATGAGGTAGAGTTTTCAATAGAACTCATACCTGGAGATACTCCTATCTCAAAGTGTCCCTATAGGATGGCTCATATCAAACTAGAGGAGTTAAAGAAGCAGCTTCAAGGGAATCTGGACAAAGGGTTCATATGCCCTAGTGCATCACCTTGGGGTGCGCCACTTCTCTTTGTGAAGAAGAAGGATGGAACAATGAGGTTGTGTATCGACTATAGGGAACTCAATGAGATCACCATAATGAACAAGTATCCTCTTCCAAGGATTGACGACTTGTTTGATCAGTTAAGAGGAGCTAAATACTTCTCAAAGGTGGATCTTCATTATGGATATAATTATCTAAAGGTGAATAAGGAGGATATTCAGAAGAGTTCCTTCTGTACAAGGTATGGGTAATATGAGTTTCTAGTGATGCCCTTCAGACTTACTAATACGCCTGTAATCATCAGGGATTTGATGAATAGAGTCTTTAGACATTACCTCGACAAATTTTTGGTAGTGTTTATCGATGATATTATCAACTAATCCAAGATCAAGGAGGAATATGACGAACATCTAAGACTTGTGTCGGTGACATTGAGAAATGATAAGTTGTATGCCAAGTTCAGAAAGTGTTACTTTTGGATGAAGCAAGTCACGTTCTTGGGACATGTGATCACAAGTGAGGGAATTTCTGTGGATCCTTCAAAAATAAAGGAAATTTGGGAATGGCCCAATCCATATAGTGTCTCTGAAATCTATAGTTTTCTTGGATTATCTGGGTACTAAATAAGTTTTGTGAGAAACTTCTCACGATTTTCAAGCCCTCTAACTAAGTTAAAAAGGAAAGGGGTAAAGTATGTCTAGACGAAAGAATGTGAGGGAAACTTCAAGGAGCTAAAGAGAAGGTTGATCACTGCACCTTTACTCACACTACCAAAAAGTGGAGAAAGTTTTGTGATATACATTGATGCTTCAGATAAAGGTTTGGGTTACGTACTCATGTAAAATGATAATGTGATAGCCTATGCCTCATCACAGTTGAAGATCCATGAGCAGAACTACCCGACGAATGATCTAGAGCTGGAAGCCGTGATTTTTTCCTTGAAAATCTGGTGACACTACCTTTATGGTGAAAAGTGTGACATATACACCGACCAAAAGAGACTAAAGTATATATTCACACAAAAGGAGCTCAACATGCATCAAAGGAGATGGTTAGATCTAATCACGGATTATGATTTCTCTATTCACTACCATCCTAGAAAGGCGAACAAAGTAGCTGATGCTCTAAGAAAAAAAGAACCTGCTACTATATCCATGTTATGGATTGAGGAAGACCCTATCTTCTTAGATATGCAAAGGATTTATTTGGAAATCATAAGGGAAGGGGATACATCCTACCTTTCCCAAATTATTTCACAACCATCCATCCAAGAGAAGATTAAGGAAGCACAAATGGATGATATGGATATACAAAAGAGGGTGAATGCAGTAATGGAAGGGAAGCTATGAGAGTTCTATATCGATGATGGGGGTGTGATTCGGTTTGGAATGTGGCTTTGTGTGCCTTCATCACCCAGGATAAAGAAGGATCTATTGGAAAATTCACATAGCTCAACATTCTCTATCCATCCTGGTAGCACCAATAGGTATCATTATCTCTAAGGGAACTTCTGGTGGGATAACATGAAGAAGGATATTGCAGAATATATATCAAGGTGCTTGGTGTGTTATCAAGTTAAAGTAGAGTGAAAAAGTCCAAAGGGATGATGAATTCATTGCTTATACCCATGTGGAAATGGGAAAATGTTACTATAGACTTTGTTATGGGTCTCCTAAAGGCGTCGAAGGGAAATAATGTGATATGGGTTGTGGTTGATCAACTCACCAAGACTGCCCATTTTATCGCTATTTGGGAAGATCTCTCACCTGAACAACTTGAAAAGATATATGTGAAGAAATTGGTGAGACTACATGGTGTTCAACTCTCAATTGTCTCTGACCGTGATCAAAGGTTCACATCTAAATTATGGATGAGCCTTCAACATGCTTTGAGTATTGAATTAAATTTTAGCACGACCTATCACCCCCAAACTGATGGCTAATCTTAAAGGACTATTCAGAAGCTTGAAGATATGCTAAGAGCCTCCTCACTAGAATTCAAAGTTGGATGGGATCAGCATCTCCCATTGGTTGAGTTCTCATACCACAATAGCTTCCACTCGAGTATTCAGATGGCTCCATATGAAGCTCTGTATGGAAAGCGATGTAGAACTCCAACCTATTGGAATAAAGTTGGAGAAGGAAAACTACTTGGACCCGATCTTGTGGAAGAGATGACAGAGAAGGTTGAAGTCATCATGAAACACATCAAAGCTGCTCAAATTCGGAAAAAGAGCTATGCTTACAACCATTGAAGGGATTTGGAGTTCGACATTGGAGATAAATTATTCCTTCTAATATCACCATGGAAGAGAGTCATGCAATTTGGGAAGAAAGGAAAGGTAAGCCCAAGGTACATTGGCCCCTTTGAAATCTTTGACCGTATAGGATCTGTGGCCAATCGGCTTGCACTTACACCGAATATCGCTCAAGTTCATAATGTTTTTCATGTATCACTCCTGAGGAAGTACATAACTAATCCCTCACTTGTACTAAACTCAGATATGGTATAGCTGGAAGATGATCTCTCTTATGAGGAGCATGTAGTAGAGATTCTGGACCAGAGAGATAAGGTTCTATGAAATAAGACAACCCACCTTGTCGAAGTGTTTTGGAGGAACCATAAGTTTGAAAAAACTACTTGGGAACCTGAAGAGGTGATGAAGGAGAAGTACCCTCACATGTTTGTGTAAACTGAAATTTCGATGGTGAAATTTCATAAGGGGGGAAGAATGTAACGACCCAAAGTATTTCAATGGAAATTCCCTTCTTATAAATATGTTATAAAATCACATGAAAACCAAACGTAATGAACTACTATGTCCTAAGTGACCTTTAAACAGAAGTTTTTCACTTCTTTATTGAGAATTTTAAAAATCTGACATACACGGTTGAGTTCAAGATGATTTTCGTAGTCTAATAAAACAAAAATAATTTTTGGTGAATAGTATCCTACCCTTATGAATAGTAAAATACCCTTATGAATAGTGATATACCCTATGGAATAGTAACATTACCTATGATAGTATAAAAATAATATTCAAGTGAAAGTATGTTGTACCTATATTTTAGAATAAGTAAATGAATGTTTTAAAACTGGTATTTTAATAATAAATTATGATTTAAATTAAATATTAAATTAATCATGTTTATAAAATTATTTTTTAAAAATGGGATTCATTTTTGGATTTTACACGTCAAAAAATGGTTAGGGAGAATTTTTGGGATTTTTCTAAAATACTTCAATTTTTGGGTGAATAGTAAAAATACAGTTTTTTCACATAATTGGGGTATCCTAAATTTCATCATTAATGATGTAATGATGACATAAACATTATAGAACTATAGGTTTGGCCAAATTATATTAAATTTCATAAATGGTTCCTTAAAATACAATAAACATAATTTTTAAACCTAAAAAGAACTTTCCAAAGCCTAAAGTCAAAAGGAGATTTCTTAGTGTCTTTTTCTCTTTCTTTCACTTTCCTTTTAATAAATTAACGAATTCGAATAATAAAGATGATTTAAAGCCTAAAACTAATTATTTTATATTACTATATGATTTAGGATTTCAAAAAACTTCTATTACAGGTCTAAATTTTGATATATTATTTTATTTAATATTTTATACTAAAAACACCTCACTCCTCATGTATTAATAACCCCTCCTCCTACCCTTGACAAACCACTCCTCTCAAGTTTCAAGCATTTTTAAAATCTGCCCAAGAATCATCCCTATCACCTCCCCCACTTCCAAGAGCTTCTGGTCTCATCAAAAAACCAAGCATAGTCCCCTTAAAGAGAATCTCAATAGGAGGATTCAAGAGGTAATTTCTCTTCCTCTTTCCTTTAATTCCCTTTCAATTTCTAGTCTTTTTCTTATTCTATCCCAACCTATCTTTTTCCAAATTGTAGGGTGACTCCAGTATCAAAAATATAAAGTAATTTTATGATACTAATGGGATATTGTACCATCCAACCCCCTTCTCCTCTTCCTTTTATTTTATAAAAGAAAATGTTGTTCGTAAGGTGTTAATCTATCACCTTCAAGAACAACATGTTATCTTTTTCCATTTCTACCTATAGATATGGTCACAAAACCATTTTTGTGGTTGAACCAGAATATTATATATTTATTGTGTCCTATTTTATGTTCTGGAACTAACTTATGTACATATTACTATATGAGTAAACAAAACAAGTTCGTTGTGGTCGAAAAACCTCCCAAATTAACCCAAACGATCATCATTAAATTCCTATCTAATGATTCATCCTCATGGTAAACAATTTAATTCATATTAAGGTCATTTTAACTTTTTTAATATCATTCATAACATGTAATGTATGTTCTGGATGTTTACCCATGTTCTACACATACATCAATTCATGAATACATGTGAAACTCTAAAAAAAACCATAAAAACGAACATTCACGAACAATGTTCTTAAAATATATAACTCATAAAAAGGCACTTAAAAACATAATGAGACCAAAATTACCCCTATTATTGTATAAAATGTTTTGTAATTTCTAATTAATGAATATAATGTCATTATACAGGACATTAAAGTGAAGGTAGCATTCGGATACAAGGTAAGGAAAAATTCTTGAACCCAAATTTCATCCTTCGGTTTCTCCCTCTTTCACTCCATTTTTGATATAGTTACTCCTAAAAAATAATTTTTTCATCGTTTCCTTTCATTTTCTTGGATATACATGTTTACCACTACTGTTTATTTCAAAAAAAATCTCCAAAACAACTCTTCTTTTAAGAACTCACCTTTTACTTCTCATTCAGGGTTGAAGGTTCTTGTTTCAAATATGTTATTCCACCTTTGTTTTGGGAACCCAAAGTTTATTAATGTGTTATTATGAGATGAAACCCATTAATTTCCATGGGTTAGTTATTTTCATTATTGATTTATGTTCTATGAGGCATCAATTATAATGATAATATAATGATGTGATGGGTGCGCCTGGAATTATATAGCGCAATATGAATGTTTGAATGTGAAGGGTGCACCCGGAATTATACAACACCCCAATGCATTGGTTAAAGTTATAAATCTCATGAGTAAATGTGAAATTATGCAGAAAAGATGCTATATTTGTTCATAATTATGTTTTTTAGTTAACGACTAAGACATGATGTTTCATTTTTATGCATTTCCACACTTCAAGTCTTTTATTTATTCTTCCTCTCATGTTCATAATCTTTTTCCCATGTTATGATTATGCTCACCCCATGATATATTATTCTTATCTATCCTCTTACTAGGCTTTTATCTCACCCCTTTTGATGTATATACTCAGTTGGATACATGTACTAAGTATAGATCAAGTTCCAATAAGAAGCTAGAGAAGAAGAAATTAAATAAATGTTTATTCTTGATGATGTAATTGCTATGTATGGTCCTTGTATTCCAAAGACACTAAACCTTTGGATCCTCTATTTGTAAAAATGTTATTTTGTTTATCTTAAAATAATATAATAGTAATGTAAGAAAAGGTTGGATCACTATAACCATGATCAATGGAAACAAAGAAGCAAAATGGTCACTTACCTAGAGAGACACACCATAACATCTATGGTGATCATACTCCGAATAGTTCATTATAGAAGGAGAGGAGTCTCCTAAAATTGCATGGGAATTTCCCTAAGTCGAGAGAAATGAAGTCTAGAAAAGAACTAAAACAAAAACAGGCACATGCCTATTTTAAAAACTGTACGTGAGGCATTACATGAAGTGTAACCTAATTACACGACATGTAACTACCAAATACTTGGATATAGAGAAAAATATGTTGCCTCATATTAAAATCAAACCTTTTATTAAATCACGACGTGTAAGATATCTTCACATTGTGTAACCTTTCACAGTGTCAATACTTTCATGAATTGCATCTAGCAACTCATACACATCATGTAACCTAGTTACATGGAGTGAAATCCCCCTACATCCTCCAAAAAAATCCGGTTTAAACTAAGATTCCTTCAAAATATGTGACTTCACCATTATAGGTTTCCCCTCAATTCCTTCTTGGTCCTATAAAAACAATGAGAAAAGGAAAACCATGATGAGGCTAAAGAAACACAAAAAAAATGGTAACAGGATATTGAAACGATAGTGTTTATATTGTGGTGAGGTAGATTTTATGGCTGTGTCACTAGTGGTATAAAATTGGTTAAATGATCAAGATGGAATTTTTCACTTCTGAGTAGAGGAAGAGATATCTCAATCCCAATTAACCAGGATGGAAGTACCTTAAATAAATCCATGTTTATGGTAATAGAGGGTAATTCAATCTGGAAAGGTCATGGAAAGAATAAATAAATCATGTAAGGATAGTGACACATGTTATACATAATGATTTATGAGATAACATTTCGTAAAGAGATTATATTACCAGATGTGTGTTCATAGGATTGGTTTTCATTGTTATTAATACACCTAATCTCCTTAGGTATCTTGATGGGTTTATATACTTCATTCCTAGTCTATGAGCGATAATCTCTACAATCAATATAATATACAAGAGAGTTACACCCTAATTGTATTCAAAAAAATTTCATATTCTAGTGAATATGAGTTTAGGACATAGTGGTCCCTACTATTGGGTTTGGGTGATGTTTGAGTTTGACCAATCCCTAGAAAATAATTGAATACAATATTATTTGAGTTAATAAGAATGAGTATCTAATTTATTTAGTCATTATATTCACAAGTTATTAAGTAAATAAAAAATAATATTTTCCATATTAATATAATTATTCAACATTATTTAAGTATTTAATGGGATAAGTGAGTTAACTCAATGGTTATAATTTCATCACATAACATATGTTTGAAGTTAAAAGTATGTGTTAAAATAAAAAACAAATTAATTACACTATAACTGTGTACTTTATTATCATTTAGGGATTATTTAAAAGTTTTAGGTTATATAAGAGCCTAAGTGAAATTTTTGAGACTATGAACCAACCTATATAATCCATGAAAAGAAAAAAATATGGAATTTTATTTCCCTTAAATTCAAGTGCCTTTATCTCTTCTCTTCCAAATTTTATATTGAGAAAGAAAAGATATGATGACCATGATCTAGGTTATTCACTTGGGATCCAAGATGTGGTGCTATGGAGATCAAGAAGATATCAAAATCTTATTAATCTATACTTTATATCATTCGAATATCAAATGTAGAAATACTAAAATGATCTTTAAGAACATATAGAATATCTATAGGGACCCATCCTCATTTATTTCAATTGATGATCATCAAAAATATGTGAAACATGCTTTCTATATAAATTAAATGAGGTAGGGTTCTAATATTGATTTTTCATGATTAATTAAATCACATGTGATCCTTGGGTGGCGTATCTGGTGGTTCTTTTCCATGAAGAAAATTTAACAGTGATCACAGTGAAAACTTTTAATTTCTCATGATTCTATTATATACAAAATACCAAAAATGGTCAACTTGTATAGTCACTATACCATGTCCAAGGCGATTCATTTCTCACTTCCTCTCCATTTTACATGACACTCTCACTATTCATGGTCCTCTGATCATGAAACAAGTCATACATCACTAAGAAAAATTGATAAATTTAAAATCTTAACTATTTTCATCCTAAAGATTATATTATTATAACATATAATCAAAATAGGAATAGTGGGGTGATGTAAACTATTTTAAAATAGGATTCAAAAATTGATATAACATGTATTGTTACATTTAAAAAGCATCAAATAAAAAATTCAAGCATACATTTTACAGGAAGAAAACTATCATTTTTTATTTATAAATAATGATGATCGGCTCCCCTTAACCCACTACCAATTATAGACTACCTATGTATAGTTCCTTCTTTTGAAGGAAATTTTATAAAAACATTAAATATTTTACATAATCTATATCTAACTATATAGTACCCCAATATTCAATTTTATTTTAAGGAAAGGATATATAAACACTCACCATTTCCCTTAACTCACTTCCCATGGAAAATTACCCATAATTTGTGGTTTATTATTAAGGAAATATCCTATAAACAATCGCCATTTCATCTACATTATGAAATATCAAAAAAACACAGAATTTTATTTATTATTTAAATATATTTCAAATATTTATATATTATAAGAATTTCATTTATTTATATCTTTTTCTTATCCTCTTAAATATATTGTTTTAGTTTGAAACTAACAACAACGTCATAAATTTTTAGTACAACTGGTACAATTTATGACATATCATGTGTCACATATCCAAAAATGTAAGATAATAAGAAAATATTACATAAAAATCCATAAATTTATGGAGGTAACTATTTTATTTTTAATATTATATTATCTTTAACTTTTTATCTTTATTGATTTATTTACTAACTATTAAAATAACAACATTATGTAATTTTCATGGAAGGTTTCAAAAGGTTCAACTACCATTTAATAGAATCTAGAAAATTTTAAATTGGTTTTTTGAAACCTTTAATACATATTAAAAAATAGTTGAAATAGTTGATGGAAAAACCTGGCACTACCATTGCAATTTGTAAAGCCTTGTATCGGAATGGTTATTCAGGGCTTAGATGAAATTTAAATTCTCAAACTATTTGGTGGATTTAATTATTTTCCAGGCGTTAAAATAAAATTTCAGTGTTTTGGAACCTCTAATTGGTGTTTTTTGACATGTAATAGAGGTCGGAAGGTGGATGAGAGGGTTAGGAGAAAACAGAGGGATGTTTGGCTAGCTGGGCTATAGTCTATAGCCACCAACTAGTCTGTACCATCCCATCCACTAGCCTATGAGGATAGTAGTGACATGGTCCCACTAAAGGTGCCACTAGCTATCTAGTGCGGTTAAATGGGAATGAAATTTATATCCCCACACCTAAACTTTTAAGGCAATTGAACCCTCTCCTTCTCCTCTATTTTCATGCACAGATGGGGGTTGGATACCATTATCCATCTCCTACCACCCATGGTTTGGTGTAAACTTTGAGGGTGTTTCAGGTTAATTTTAGGTACAATCTCCCTTACTCTATCCTCATTTTAATTCCTCTTCTCCTATGTTTAATTTTTGGTTTCACAATTTATAGATTCGATTCTGATTCTACTAGGTCATGGTGGAATCAGCTAAGTGTGATGGGGTTTCCATTTTTCCTAATAAAAGGGTAACATGGGATGTCATTTGTATGTGGAGGCTCATCATTTTGGTAGAGTTATGTTGTGAAAATGAATTTTATTAGGGTTTTTAAAAAAAATTGAATTAAAATTTCTATTGATTTAGTGTTGGATTTTGATAATTTTTCTCAGTGTATGGCCAGGATTGTGAGATGAACCCATGGGATGTCATTAGGCATGGTTTCAGCATAAGGATGACATTAAATGATAATTTAGAAATTATTCATTTTTAGAATAAAATGGTATAATTAATTATAGTTCAAAATAATTTATTATTTAGGGTGCCTTTGTGTGACGTGGGTTAGGGGAGATTGGGTGGTGAATTATTGAACTAATAGTCTTAAACAATCTTTGTTAGTTTCTATCAACCCTTTGAAATAAATGGGAATCTCAATTTGATGTAGATGGACTCTCATGGCAGCCCTATGGATTATTTCACTTGTGTGGTGCATGTAGATTCTCAACCGCACCACTGAGGGTGATTCCCCTAGTTTATTTAATTAAAACTATAATTTTATGATAAATTATAATGTATAATATAAATGAAGAAGCACTAGGGTTCACTAAAAATCCATGTGCGCTAGCTTGATGCCTTGGTCAATGAGGACTAAGGTTAGGAATTTTGAGATATCGAGTGGACTCTAGACTTCTTAAGAAGTGATGTTGGGACAATGAGACCCAGTAGCCCTTGTGTAGGGTATTGAGACACCTCTGAGATAGATTTAAGGATACACTTGAGATCATGGCCATATAGTCCTTATAGGAGATCCATTTTTTTTCCTAATAGCCATTTGGGCCCATTCAAAGGTGGGTAAGATGAGTGATCCTCTCTTATTTAAGGTTCTAAGGCCTAAGTGGAAAATCATTTGGCAAACTGTGTTCGACTTGGGTGAGGGGACCAACCTAGTGTGACCATGAGGACCAAATTGGGTCGTGGGCCATCTTTAGGTAAATACCCCTATGTTTGGACCCTGTGTAGCTAGAAAGGTTGTGCTACCATGTTGATGATGATGTGGGGCATGATGATCATTCAGTATCTGAAGTTTACCAAAGACCAACAAAATAACAAAGACCAATGTGATTATACATATCATGTACTAAGACCAAGGGTACCCTTGGGGTTCCCAATTGATAGGTTAAACCTAAATGGGTGAACATGAGATGGTAACGAGAGTCACCATAGAACCTATACCGAGCATGGTGAGCCTAAGGGTCTACGGACCATAGTGTTGTGTGTGGGAATTTATCTATCCCTTTTTTCATTTGATTACATTGGGTTATGGAATTTTCCGTCAGGGATGATGCGATATGGTTGGGATAACAAGAATATGGAGCTAGTTATATAGTTAGACTACCATGTTTGTAGCTGGATTCAAGAGTGAGAGCTACCATAGAGTAAGAGCTTAGAAATGGGCCTCTGGGGATTTGGACCTCAGATATAGTTATAGATAAAATGGATATGTAGGCGGATGTGGGGTGGGAGATCCCACGGATATGGATCTCAATGGTTGTATCTTTCATGGATTAGTATCTCAGTATATTTTTATAGTTGACTTAGATCATGATCATGCATGTTACATGGTCGACAGTGTCATTGAGACATCCTCAGAGACACCCTATCACTAGCCAAAAAAGGTGCGGTTGATCAGGGCCAGGGACCTAAGGATCGAAAAATATTTTTTATTTATATATTTTCAATGGATATTTATTTATTTCAGATAATCATGTCACGTGAATGGATCATTGTATGGTCAATTATTATGATATCTTTTTTTTGTTCCCTAATGAGTTATGTACTCGCACCCATCTCAAGCCTACATTGCACATGGGTTCCCAAGAAGCTCACACATATTTATTGCAGGAACATATTGGGTTGAGTCCCAAGAGTGATCAAGCAGGTTGGATCAGATAAGTCCACGGGGTTTTGGATAAGGTATATATCAGTGATTTCATGGAGCCAGTGTTTTAATTATTTTATTTTTTTCATTCTATATGTATATATGGTTTTCTTAGTGAGAGTTCCCGATTATTATTGACATGGATTTTTATGAAATTATACATTTCATTTTTTATCATCTATTTGTACTTATCTACTTCGAATTTTATTTCACTTTTATGTATGATACAAGGTTATTCATTCATTATTGTACACACTTATATAGGGGGTACATTCTACCCACTGTACCACCCTATACCCCCATTGTTAGTCTCCTTCCTCTGGTGTATAGGTATGTGAGCCTGAGATCACACCATGTAATGGTTTGATTACTATTCACATAATAAGCTGTGTCAGGATTTGAAAGCATGGTTTCAGAGGATCAGTTTATTTTTTTCTTACTCTATTAGGATTTGGTAGGTTGGGGAGTTAGGAATTTTTTAGATCCTATAAAGGAAATCAGGCTGGTCGGTCGAGAAAACATGTACTCGTAGGAAGTTCAAGTTACTGAGGAATGGGATTTATGTTTTTTCTAGTAATGTTATAGTTTTATATGATTTTTACATTGAGTTACTCACATCAAGTGTTGAGGTTCTTGATTTGTTCTCAATCTTTTATACTTAGCCCATTGGAAAGAGGCCAGTGATTCGAATTGACTATTTTCTTATAGAGGAATGAGGCATCTAATGGATCATATTTGGAAAATAGGGTCCCCATGACATATAGGACTTTTAGTTTCTGATTTCAATAATGATTGAGGATTAGTTGTTTAAAGTGTTAAAAACTGCTCATATAGCATTTTTCTATATATATACTTGGTTAAATTATACTAATCTAGTACAACTTGTATATTTATTTCCTTCTAATGTGTTTTCATGTGAAATATATAATTAGGTACTTTAAAATAAGTATGAAAATGTCGTTCACATGCACTGGAGGGGTAGAGACCCTAGTGTGAGATGATTTTAACAACAATGACATCATCCCTTGGTCTATAGAATGTAGAGTGACCCTTTTAGGTAAACGTATGAATTTGATTCCTTCTTGTTGAAACACTTATGGGTTGTTAGTGTTTAGGTTTAGTAATATAATCTCTCAGTAAAAACTAGTACAATTTTTTCCCATATTGATTGGAATGGTATTCTAGTTTACCAAACCCATTGTTTGTGTTTCCCTCAATACTGGTCATCTAGGATGACACCATTGGTTATGAAAATGTTGACTTGTGAGTTATTATCCTTAAGGGAGTAGTCCCATTAGTGGATTCTCATATGGATGGGTTCCCTACGTATGGGAAGAATTCGGCTTGTAGTAACATCGTATATGATGTCCCATGAGTGGGTGGTTCGGAACGTGCATTACTGTGGGTTGAGACGAGAGCATGTGTAATGACCTAGGATTTTTAAATTATATTTATTTTCGAAAAAAATGTGTGTTATATTATATAATAATATTTACATTCAAAATGTTGAGGAACCAAAAAAACTTATCTCATTAAGAAATATCAATACATTAGTTAGCTATTAAACCAATGAAAATTTCAAACATTTCAATTGGACAAAAAATAAATAATAAAAAATTGGAAAATATGGATAGCCCTAATATTCTAGAGTCATCCTCCCCATGGACAATATAGAAATGAAACAAAATATTTTTAAACTGACCAACATCTTAGAAAATGAAATATAACCATAGGAGGAATTGTAGTAAATTTTGTGTCAAATAATTAAGTGGTATTTATAGTAGAAATGTGACTATTGGAATAGTAATATGATAATTAGTCAAATATGATCCTCACTTTATTTTAACATTGGTAACTATATCCATTGGTAATAATTTTACCATTATAATTTCATTTTATAAGTAGTAAATAAAAAGTATAATTGATGCAGAAACGAGAAATGATAGCCTCAACTAGTATTGTCATGTTGTTTGAAGCTCATTTGTTAGAACTTGGTAGGGAGGTAGAGTCACTAAAATTTACCCTTTACCAATCCTAATTTTAACTTCAATAAGTGAGGCTTGAATGGAATAGCCTATTCGGTAGTTTCAATTTAGTGTATATTACCTCTCAATTAATGTAAGTCAATCCACCCCATGAAGCTACCATAATCACCCACCTTACCCTTATGAAATATGTGGGTGTAATAATGGATTATGTGTATAGGAAATTATTAAATAAACTATTTTTCCCTTTGTATAAATAAAATTTTTATTCCGTCAATACCATTTTTAGAATAATTTTTTTTAATAAAATATATGTCTAAGTAAGACCAATTTGATAAATTTATTATTAGTCCCAAATAAAAAAAATTATTTTTTATAAAATACATAGACTAATATAATAAGCATAGTTTTTTAACATAATATTTTTTTAATGAAATTTTCTTTTAAAAAATTCTTATTTAAATATAAATTATTAAATAATTTATAATGTTCTAGTAAATTTTTATAAGTGTTGGAAATTTGAATGTGTCCTAAAAACTACTATTTTTAGTAAATAAACTTATTTATATTTAGAAGTTAAAATTCTCATAACTATAGAATTATTATGATAAAAAGAAATATTATTTAATAAATCATCACTTTGAAATTTGGTTAGGTTTCATTTTTGAAAATTTTCTAAAATAAATTATTTTTCAATGAATAATAAAACTGCAGTTTGAGGATTTTGGTATGTTTTATTACTTCATATTTATATCATAATGATATAATAAGTAATTAACCAGAATCCAAGAATTAAATTATTTTATTTCATTAATATTATGTATTTAATATCTTTTCATCAATTTCCATACCTATAAGTGACATTCCAAATTCTAAAATGGAATAATTGATTTTGAAAACATTATTTTGTGGAAAATATATTGTTTTATGTCCAAAGAAGTATTAAAAAATTGTGTTCGGTTCTAATGGATTAAAATATCCAAAAATGTGACTCAAATTTAAAAAATATGATATAAAACCATGGTTAAGAAAATGTTTTTTCATTTTCCAAAACCTAGAATTCCAAAAACCTGTATTTGGAAATTATTAAAGAATTCCTCCACTTTTTTTATAAATACCCACCCATTTCACCATTCCCCTTCACTCCCAATCCTTCCTCTATTTTGTTCTGGTCATTTTTCACTCAAGGATTCCCCCCAAGGTTTCCTTAAAACCCCAAGGTTCCATCCACAAAATTTAGGTGAAACTCTTCAAGGTAAGGAAATTGTCATCATCTTCTTTTCCATTCAAGAAATTATTTTTTTGTAAGACTTATAATGGGTGTTTCACTTTTTTTCTTATTATTTTTATCATAACCATAATATTAAAATACCTTTTTATCGATGGGATACTTTTTTCTCTCTCATTTTACCCTTTTCAAAATCCACGTTATATACCCGTCATGTTGATGAAATTACCTCTCAAATTTCTCTATTTTACATTAGAAATTATTATATTGTGAATACACGAACCATTTCTTTATCGATTGGTATTCAACTGGATGTTAATATAATTTATTGATTCATGTATTAAGATATAAAAAATTCTCATTACCTTTCCGTGAGTTAAAAACGATGTTATGGTTAATCCTTTAAGAACTTATATACTCAATGCATTTATATGAAACATGTACTTTATTCTCCTCAAGTTATTGAAAAAAATATTTATTATGATCAAGGTGGATCACATGAAATTAATACATATGAATGGTGTTCCTTAATATTGATTCAATGCATTGTGTAAATAATTTTATATCTGGATAAGACATGTTTTATGATTCTTTGGTGAATAACCTTAGTAATTTTCATTTATGTCTCCTTGGTGATGAACCATGATAATGTTCTTATCAATTCCTCATTTTTAATTTTTAGACACATTTACATGTTATGAATCATGTTCTATTTATTATTATATACCTCATGATCTCTTGTTCATTCCATATTGGTATGCCTCATGTTCTTATTGATATTCCTCATGATCACATGATTAATATCTCCTTTAATTATTCCCTTAGAGGGATTTATGTTCACCCCTTTCCTTTGATTTATGACCCCATGATATGAGATTCTATAAAAGTAACATAGGGTGAACCCATAAAGAATCATTTCACATGTATTAGAATTTTTTTTTGTTTTCTTGTATTATGATTCTAATTTCAAACAAACTAAACATTAAAATATCCTATGTTTTGTTCTTTTTAATGAAAGGTTTATATATTAAAATGGCGGGATTTCTTAGTTGGTAGTAGAGGATGTTTTAGTTATTTTTGGAAATTATGACTTGAAACAATTACTAATAACCCTATGGATAAGTATAAATATAGGAAAACATCCTCTAATTTTGGTGAAGTATTAAGAAAGTGGTTTCCAAGAAATGAAAACCCTATCTAGATATTACAATTGGTTGTGGAATTGGAACAAATATACTAAGTAGTAAAAATCCTAAAAACAGTGTATTGATCTAGAATCAATTAGGAACTAGTGTATGAAAACAGACCTTACTACACAACTAGTTTGATTCTCCTGGGGGATATGTTTGGTAAATTACAAGCTTTTTATGAACCACTATGATGGATATATAGAAAATTTAATTGTTATTAAAGAATAACATATTTATTAATGATGATTTAATATATAAAGTATATTTATAATTATAATATTCCTAGAATTAACACGTTCACACTAAGGTTTTCTTCTTTTAGAAAAATTGTAGGAAATAGGAGGAATTGTGTAAATGTTGAGTGTAACAGATGATGCACCGAGGTATATCCTAATATAATGGAATATAGAATGGAAGACTTCATGAGGATGATTAATCAACTATCTTAAGTTATGATTAATAATGTGAATCAAGTTGAGAGACCACATTCACCTTATAGGGAAAAACTTTTCATTGAGTCCTTCATACGCCAATGACCACCTTCATTTAGTGGATCTAATAACTCATTGATTTCTGAACAATGGATTACTAGTATAGAAAAATATTTTATATACTCTGTTATTTAGAGCTAGAGAAAGTCACCCTAGAAGTGTACTACTTATACGGATAAGTTGATCTGTGGTGGACACTAATTAAAAACATGAATCCCCGAAGGGATATTGATGTTATAAAATTGGAAGAGTTCAGGGGAATCTTTTTCAATAAATATTTTCCCCAATTGATATGAACAAAAATGGGGAATTAATTTCTAGAGCAGAAGTAGAAAAAAAATTCAGTGGTTGGAAGCTATGAAATGAACATTATAAGACTTTCTTATTACACTAATAGCTTTGTCATAGACCCTAAAAGAAACATTAATAGATTATTCAGTGGAATGAGACCATATCTTTAGAGGAATTTAGAAAATAGAGACTATGATATCTATGAGGAGATAGTGAGGATTACTATGAAGGTTGAATTATAGTTTGGAAAAGCAAAGTTGTCACATAGGTCAAATGAAAAGAACAGAGAAATAGATCCAAAACTAGGGATGAATTTTGATCATATGAGAGGAGTAAAGAAAGTGAGACTTTCAACATGGAAAAAAAGTGGGAAAAAGAATTCAAGAAACTTATTTATTAGGAGTTTAAATTGATAAATTTATGGAATAGGTAGTAATATAGCTCAGAAATATCATGGTGATTTGAATCCTCAACTTCTCAATAATAATGACAAAGGGGAGATGTTCCAGGACCAACCTGAAGTTCAATTCTTCAAGTGTTGTTAACTTGGTGACTTTTCTAATCAATTTCCAAATTATAAGATAATGTAGGGAAACCACCATCAACCTTATGATAGTAAAATGGATCAAGGCTTGTAATTTGATATCATGATGGATGAAGTAGAGGCTCCAAATGATGTGGTGGCAGGTAAACTCATTTTTCTCTCAAATCTTGAAAAAAAAAATTATTTTGGTTCTATGTATTCCTCTATTTAATCAAAGTTCAAAAAAATATAGAATAAATCCCTAAGGTTCTTGAAATATATTGGTCATTCAATACTCGTGGATGGATTATACTATCATCAATAGTTTATATAATCTCTATTATTTACTTTTGAGAGTATAATATCATCACAAATATAGTAGTCCTTCACATGGTAGAATTCGATACTATAATAGGTATGGACTAGATCTCAAAGTATAATGCTAATATAAACTGAAGGATCAAGGAAGTATTAGTATACTTGAATGGAATGCTTATTTTTATTTTCAATGGAGATATATCCTTGCCTTATCATTTTTTGAGAAACTACTATAGATTTCATTATAGATATTATTAGTGAATGGGGAGAATGAAATGAAAGTATAATAATAGAAAATTTCCCTATAATATAAGAATACATTAACATGTTTCTTAAAGATTTACCTAGACCTACCCTAGTAATAGAGTTAGATTTATCCATTGAACTCATCCATGGATCCAAGACGATATCAAATACCCCATATAGAAAGGAAAATGTAGAGTTAGGGGAATTAAAGAAACCACTACAAGATCTTTTGGAGAAGGGATTTATAAGACTAAGTTTGTATCCTTTAGGAGCACCATTATCTTTTTAAATTAGAAGTATGCATCAATTTGTCTAAGAATTGATTATAGATAACTTAATAGGATCATAGTAAAGAAGAAGTACCCTCTCCCCAGGATTGATGATTTATTTGAACTACTTCATGGGGATCAATTCTTCTCTAAGATTGACCTCTGAAATGGGTATCATCTGTTGAGGGTTAAGAAATAATACATTCCAAATACTATCTTCTAAAAAATATATGGTCATTATGAGTTTATTGTTATGAACTTAACCTTAACTAATTATCCTTCTATATTTATGTATTTTATGATTAGATTATTTATGGACAACCTTGATAAATTTATAGTAGTTTTTATTGATGATATTATGATATATTCTAAAATTTAGGAGGATCATGAGGATCACTTAAGGGTTATATTGAAAAATATAAGGAAGGAGAAGATATTTGGAAAATTCCAAAAATGTGAATTTTGGTTACAAAAAGTTTTATTCTTTTGTAACAATGCAACTAATGAAGAAATATCAGTTGACCCTTATATGAAAAATTTTGTAGAGAATTGGACTCATCCTACAATAGTAACTGAAATTCATAGTTTCCTCTGTTTTTTGGATATTGTAGGAGGCTTTTGAAAAAATAATGAATTTCAAATCCAATAACCAAGTTAACTCAAAAATGATCTAATTTCATCTGGATAAAGGAGTGTGAATAATGTTTCCAAGAAATAATGAATATATTGGTTAGAACACTGGTATCATCTCTGTCCTCTTTTAGAGAATGATTTTTTATTTATAGTGATGCATCTCTAAAAGGTATTGGGTGAATACTCATGAAAAACAACAGGGTGATCTGTAATGAATCTCAATAGTTAAAGCCTCATGAGTAGAATTATCCTATGTATCACGTGGAGTTAGATATAGTTATTTTTTCTATGAATATATGGAGGGAAATTTTTATGGGGATAAATGTGATATATACACAAACCACGAGAGTTTGAAGTATATATTCACCCAAAAGGAATTGAACATGAGATAAAGTATATGGTTTTAAAATCATAAAGACTATGAATATTAAATTCATTATCACCTAGGAATAGAAATCCAAGTTGGGGATGCATTAAGTAGGAAAGAATGTGTTTTAATATAAATTATGAGGATTCAAGGAGATGTGAATGATGAGGATTCAAGGAGATCGATAGATCAAGGACCTAGTAAGTCGGTACATGGGAATCATGAGGTAAGAAAATCATCAATATTATCCCAAATGATTTCTCAACCATCATTACTAGATAAGATCCAGAGATATCAATGTAAATATCTTCTGATACAAAATAATTTAGAGTTTTTGAAGAATAAGATTTTTCCTGAGTTCAATATTGATTAAGAAGATGTATTGAAATTTTATACATGGATGTGTGCCACATTTATCTTGGAGATAAATAAGGATCTAATGGATGAATCTCAAAGTTGTACATTCTATTTACAACCTAGAAGAAATAAAATACAAAGGGACCTTCATGATCATTACAAGTGGGATAATATTAAAAACACTATAAAATTCTTAATGTGTTAGAAAGTAAAGGTGAAGCAACAACTTCTTAAAGGTGTATTGTAACCACTGACCATACCAACATTTAAGTGGGGAAATATCACTATTTACTTTATCATTGGTCTCCCAAGAAAATAAAAATGAAACAATTAAATATGGGTTATTATATATTAACTCACCAATACTTCTCATTTAATCGCTAAATTTCTAAGATATACTTAGAGAAAGTGGTGAGGCTGCATGGGGAACCACTTTCAATCATTTATGATTGTGATCTAAGGTTCACATCTAAATTCTAGAGAATTACTCAACATGCTCTGAATACATAATTGAGTTTTAGTACAGCCTATCACCCCCAAACTAATGGCTAATCTAAAAGGGATATTTATAAACTTAATAAAATATTGATAAAATGCACAATGGAATTTAAATTTGGATGGTATCAACACCTCTTGTTAGGTGAGTTCTCATACAACAACAACTTCCAATCAAGTATTCAAATGGAACCCTATGAATATATATATGGTAAGTGATGTAAAACATCTAAATTTTGGAATAATGTTGGTGAGATAAACCTACTTAAGCATGATCTTTTATAATAGATGATAGAAAAGGTTTGTGAAATCTAAAAAAATATAAAATCTACACAGAGTTAGTAAAATATCTATGCTGAAAACCATTGAAGGTACTTGGAGTTTAATGTTGGAGACAATGTTTTCCTTTGAATATCACCATGGAAGAGAGTCATGCGGTTTGGAAATAAGTGAATCTTATCCCTAGGTACATTTTCCCCTTTGAAATACTTGATCTTATAGGATCAGTGGCCTATCAGCTAGGACTTCCACCAAATAAAGATCAAGTTCATGATGTAATACATGTATCTATCTTGAGAAAGTACATAATTTATCCCTAATGTTTCTAGTGTCTTGAAGTTGATGATACAGGAATGGATGTGGAGGGGGGTAGGTCCCAGGTGGGTGCTGATAAGGAAGTCTCGGTCTCTTATTGTCAGGCTGTGGCATTGAAAGAGGCTCCTGAGGGGAATATCAGTGATGAGGCCATTCATTCTAGATTTTAGGAGGCTGGAGCATTTTGGATGTTCAACCTGCTAATGAGTTCAAAGCGACTAGTGGTACGATTCAAGAGTTAGAAGGAGCTTTGGTCAGGCCCTCCTTAGAAGGGTGGAAGGGAAGCCATAAGGGGAGGAAAGATTACTCCTCCTTACCCCCTCCCATGGAGACAAGGTCAGCGAAGAAACTGAAATTCAAACAGTTGGACAATCACAGCAAGGGAGGTGTTGTGGATGAAAAACCCTTGGTTTTGATCATGATCTCGGAAGAATAAACGGTGTAACAAGATTTGTATCTCAATGCAACTGAAGAAGAAGCTGCTAAAATGATGGGGAGACCATTAAGATTGACTCTTAATGAGGGAAAATATGTTTGGATAGACATGCAAGATTCAATATTAGTTGGAGGTTTCAACAACGGGAGGATAAATCTTAAAGAGTATATTCAGACATGGGACAAGTTGTCCATACTTTTAGAAAATCTTCTTACAGATGCACCTACCACTCAGATTACATATTTTTCTTGGAAGAGTTTTAGGGAAACAGACTCAGGTAATATCAATTTAATATTTAATGACTTTGGCTGAGTTAGTAGTGTCAGTTGGTTCGGCTGAGAGGAATTCATCTTCTTCTGGTTTTCTTTTTCATTCAGTGTTGTTGCGATGTGTGGTGTTTTTTCCAGCAAACTACTTGGGTCTGCTCTAGAAGAGGATCAGAGCATGAAGTCTTCATCGATACTAGCCTTTAGGACTTGGATGCTTGAGAGGGTATGGCTTTTCCATCGGTTCTATGCCCGTGCATTGCTGCATGGGACTGCTTGTTGAAGGGTCCTACTTGGTGAAGTCTTTTGTCATGGAGAATCAGCGGGGAGGGGCTGATCCTATAGTTTTTTCTTTGTGGGTTGTTTTGATGCATGTTTTCGGGACTTCATGGTTTCTCACTTTTCCCTTAAAAGTGTTTTTCTTAATAAAAAAAGTAATTTTCATCCAGTCAGTCATAATTTATCCCTAAAATGTACTGAATCCATAGGTGGGATAACTAGAATCTAACCTCACTTGTGAGGAGCATCCGGTAGAGATCTTGGATAGTAGAGACAAAGTTTTATGCTGCAATACAACTCACCTTGTCAAACTTTTATTGATGAACCATATGTATGAAGTGGTGACATGGAAAAAATATAAAAAAATTAAATAGAATTACCATCACCTATTCTCAACCGAGAATATGAGTTGAAATTTTGGGGATGAAATTTCTAAAGGGGGAGAATGTAATGACCTATACTTTTCAAATGATATTTTTTTCCTAAAAAAATGTGTGTCATATTATATAATATTATATATGTAAAAAAAATATAGGAACCAACAAAACCATATCTCATTAATAAATATAATCACATTAGTCAACTACAAAACCAATTAAAATGAAAAACATTACCATTTGACAAAAATATAAAATATAAAATGGGAAAACATAGATTTCCCCAATATGCTAGAGTCATAGCCATGAAGGAAAAAACTATTGAAATAAAAAAAGATATTACTAAAGTAATAAAAATCATATAAAATGAAAATATAACCTTATGATGAATTATAGTAAATTTTGAGTCAAATAATAAAGTGGTATTTATAAGAGAAATGTTAGTGTTGGAATAGTTATATGATCATTGTTCAAATATTATTGATAGTCAATATAACCATTGGATTGTTTTACTATTAGGATTTATACCCATTTTTAATAATCTTACCATTATTATTAGTTTTTATAATTATTAATGATAATAGTTAATTGATGAAGAAAGGAGAAATGATGGTTTCAAGAAGTAGAGTCATGCTGTTTGAAACCCATTTTTTATATATTGGGATGGAGGTAGAATCATTGGGATTTTCCAATGACAAAACCCAATACAAGATTAAACAAGTGAGGATTGAAAAATATATCCAATAATATAAGTTCAACTTAGTATAGATTACCACTCGACCAATGTTAACTAATCCAACCCATGTAACCATCATCATCGCAAACCTTACCATTAGGGTGTATGTGGGTGTAATAAGGGGTTATGTGTTCAGACTTTAGTTACTTGCAGTGTAATTTCCTTTGTATAAATAAAATTTTTATTTTATTATTCCCATTTTTAGAATAAATTTTTTTATAAAATATTTGTTTAAGTAAGACCATTTTAATAAATTGATTGTTGGACGCAAATAAAACATAATTGTATTTTTAAAAAAATATATACAATTTAACAATAAAAATTGGTACTTTGAATAATATTTACTTTAATTAAATATCCTTTTAAAACAATCTTATTTTAATATAAATGATAAAATAGTTTTATAATTTCTTATGAAATTTTTATAAGTGTTAGAAATTTGATTATGCCATAAAAACTGATATTTTTTAGTAAATTAGGATTTTTAAATTTAAATGTTAAAATTATCATATTTGGAGATTTATTCTGATGAAATAAATATTTTTTTTAAATCATCATGTTCAAATAAGGTTAGGGTGAATTTTAGAGAATTTTTTAAATTTCTTTATTTTTCAGTGCATAGTAAAGATATAGTTTTTGGATTTCAATATGTTTTATGACATTATATTTATTTAATAATGATATAATAATTAATTAACCACAATCTATGGAATAAATTATTTTCTTTTATTAATAATAATTATTTTAGTAGAATTTAATCAATTTGAAAACCAATAAATGACTTTCCGATGTCTTAAAAGGAAAATTTGATTTTAAAAACATAATTTTGTGGAAAATATACTTTTCCATGTCCAAAGAAGTATTAAAAATGGTTTTCGTTTCTAATGGATTAAAATATCATTAAATGTGACTCAAACGTCCAAAACCAAGAGAAAAAACCCATATTTAAGCCAATGGTTTTGTATTTTCCACAACCTAGATATCCATTACCAATATTTAGAAATTAGTAAACAATTACTCCAATTTTCCTATAAATACTCATCCATTCCACCATTCCCCTTCACACCTAATCCATCCTCCATGAATTTCATTTTCCTCAAAAATAGTACCCCCAAGGTATCCTTAATCCCCCAAGTTTCCATCCTCATTATTTAGAAGTAACTATTCAAGGTAAGGAAATTCCCATCATCTTGTTTTACATTCAAGTAATTCTTTTTGTGTATGTATTCTAAAGGGTATGTTAATTTATTTTCATAATATTTTTATCATAACCATACTTATAAAATAATTTTTATCAATGGGATACCTTTTTTCTCTCTTATATTACCCTTTTCTAAATCTATATTTTATATACATCATGTTGTCGAAATTACCTTTGAAATTTCACTTTTTTACATAAGAAATTATTAAATTGTGAATACCCAAACCATTCCTTTATCCATGGGTATTCACCTAGTTGTTAATATAATTTATTTATTTGTGGATTTATATATATGAAACTGACATTACCTTTCTATTGGTTAAAATAATATTATGTTCATGGCTTTAAGAACATACGTACTCAATGATTTTATATGAAAATTGTTCTTTATTCTCCTCCAGTTATTGAAAAAATGATTTATTATAATCAAGGTATCATGCATGAAATTAGTACATATTAATGGTGTTACTTGACAATGATCCAATTCGTTAGGTAAATAATATAATCTCAAGATATGACATGTTTTATTATACCTTAGTGAATAATCTTAGTAACATTCATTTACAACACCATGGTGATAAATCATGGTGATATGATTATGAATTTCTAATTTTTTGTAAGGTATCCACATTTCCATGTTATGAATTTTGTTCTTTATATTAATATTACTCATATTCTCTTGTTCATTCCATATTTTTATTCCTCATGCTCTTATTGATATGCCTCATGATCACATGCTAAGTGTCTCCCTCGCTTGTTCCCTTACTAGGCCTTATGCTCACAAATTTATTTTTATGTATATACCCAGGATAAGAGATGTTATAAAATAAACTTAGGGTAAACCCATGAATAATCCTTTCACATGTATTAGAATAATTTCATATATTTCCTCATATTATGTTCAAAATTTATAAGAAACTAAAATTTAAAAGATCCTTTGTTTTCCCCCATGTATTGAAAAGTTTATATTATAAAAATATGGGATGCCATGGTGTGTATGAAGGGACTTTAATTATTTCCTTACACATGTTTTGATATATGGGATAGGTGGTCAAAACTAGTGACCTTCGGTGAGTCCTGACTGGTAAGGCCAGGTGAGAGACATAGAGAACCTTTGTTTTAATCAAGACCTAAGTGATTTGGAATTTTATTTGATCGGGCCAACCCATGAGAGGGGTTGTCATAGGATTTTTGGTTCCCTGAGAGGTGGTGAGTCTGGTTGTACAATCCTTTGTGACTACTGTACGGGACGTGTTACTGAGTTTTTAACCAATTAATGTTGATGAATTTGGGTTTTTTTATGATCACCTTTGGAATAGGTGCCTTAGGTATAAATGTCTGGTTTAAAGGGAAAAACTAGGGTGATGTATGGCCTTGTGGGTTCATGGGTGAACTTTTCAGAAAATAGTCGGAGTGCAGATGGACACTCTAGACTAGAATGGAACTGGGTGGCGGCTAGATGTGAGGTTGTATTAACAAGTGTTCATGCCTGGGAGAATCTGTGGATAACTATGATGTTAATAAAATGATGATAAGTGGGATATCATTGGGTGAATCATGGAATGACTAAGGTTTTTGGTTTTAAAAATGTGTTCTAAGGGTAATCCTAGTGCATCGAGACTGAAGTTGTTGAACCCTCTAGAGAATTAGTTGAACTCATATTTTGATAATCCCAATTATGCTCTATTATAGTTTGATAATCCCTATATTGATTAATGATTAATTACTTATTTCAGTATTTCTGTACACCATTTACATATTCATATATAATAATATTTACATTATCTTCAGAGAATTTGGTTACTGGATTGATATATATTCTAACTTAACCCTTTCTGCCAATAGAATGCTTAAACAGACAAGTGGTCACCATTACAGAACAAAGTTACCGATACATCAAGTCCACTGGTACAAAAAGTCTACCATTACGTGAAGATCCCTGATATATCAAGTCCACCGGTACAACAAGTCTACCTTTACGTGAAGGTCACCGATACATCAAGTCCACTGTTACAACAAGTCTACTGTTACGTGAAGGTCACTGATACATCAAGTCCACTAGTACAACAAGTCTACTATTAAGTGAAGGTCACTGATACATCAAGTCCACCAGTACAACAAGTATACCGTTACGTGAAGGTCACCGATACAGACAAGTCACTGTTATTCAAGCCTACTGATACAGACAAGTCACCATTATGAATTCTACCGTTACACGAAAGATCACCAGTACAATAATTCTACCGCTACCGATCAAGTCTATCGACAGACATGAATTCTACCAATAGAAAGGCTACCGTTACACAAGAAGTCACCGATACAATATGATTCTGATACAATGACCTACCATGACACAAGGCTACTGATATCCAAAGCTACCGTTCCAAGGAATCTGAAGCTGCCTTAATTTCTTTATCTTTGTTTAATCTAACCAACGGTCATATTAGGTAAATTTTAATGCTCTGTAATTTATTTAATGAAGGTTGTTGGATGTTAGGGAACCGTACCTCGTACTTGCAAAATGAAATCATTTATTTTTTCAGATCTCGTGCCATAAATATTAGAAGTCTCTGTTGCTGCAAGACACAAGACAAGAAGATATATACAAAAGTGATCTACAAGTGACATACACAAGAAGAGCTCATACAGATATACATGCATGACAAAGAAGCCACAAAAGCTCATACACACTCACGCTTACTCAATAAGATCTCTTTACATTCACGAGGATTTTGAAGAACTTCATCGACTACATTTTCACTTTCTATGAACCTGGATGTCAAGCAGACGACACTCTGTTTTCCAGACAAAACCTAGAAGAGGACTCAGAACCATTTCTGATCAATCCAAAGGAGTCCAGAGCTACACTGCAATCACTTGAGCCATTCTAAACTCTATATCTTGCTCAGTGATTTATTATTTACATTATGAACAGTGTGTGTCATCAGTTTTAATTTACACATACACTGTCTCCTGAACCTTAACTAGAGTATCTATAAATCCTCATTAAAACTCCTTACATCTTCTATTTCCCATGTAGAACTGTATTAGAGGTCGTGTGTGACCTGGACAGCTGTATTTGCTGTTTTTTTTGTTTCCCTCGTAGAACTGTGGTAGAGGTATTTGACCTGGACAATTGTAAACTGTTGTGAACCCCAATCCAAGGTGTGGATCAAATTTATATAAATTGTTGAGAGGACTAAGTCTCAGCTTGAGACTGAACCTCTTTGTTATATAGAGTGTTCATTGTTTAGTTTTATCTAAAACCTTTTTATTCCACTACTAAGTGCTTTAAATTTTAAACTGTTTTTCAAAGTTACTCTGGTAATTGATTTAGCAACTGTTTTCATTATTTGAAAATCATTAGGTTAGTTTCAAAAGCTAGTCTGATCTTCTGATTAGATTAACTGGGAATTAATCAATCCCTTGAGAACCTAACTGAAAGTTTGTTTTAGTTCAAATTAACTACAATTAAATTAGTATGTTAAATTGGGGGATTTTAAATAGAAATTTTAATTGGAACTCAATTCACCCCCCCCCCCCCCTCTTGAGTGTCCACTCAGACCAACATTTGGTATCAGAGGATTTTATAATAGTTTCTTAAGTACTCCGTTTTTTCAACTGTGATTTTAGTTGTATTTTAAGTTCATAAAATTTCTGTTATTTGTAAATTTTTATCTATTTAAATTTTTTGTTTTAACCTAGTTATCATGGATAACAGACTTGAAGGTGTTGCTACTAATAGACCACCATTTTTCAAAGAAAACAACTATGCTCAGTAGAAGATTAAGATGAAAATTCATTTAGAAAGCATGGGTTTTGATATTTGGACTGCCATAGAATCAGAATATAAAATTCCCACTACTGTTAGATCTACTTGGAGTGAAACTACTAAGACAGCTTACAATAATAATTGAAAAGCTATGAATGCTCTGTATTGTGCTTTAGGAGATGAGGAATTTAATAAAATATCTTCTTGTAAGACTGCATATTAAATTTGGAATACATTAGGTGTTTCTCATAAAGGAACAACTAATGTTAAGGAAACGAGATTGAACACCTATACTATTAAATATGATAATTTTAAGATGAAGCCTAATGAACCCATTTCTGATATGTATCTTAGATTTAAAAAAAATTCAATACAATGATCTCACTGGGAAAGGATGTTCCATCAAAGGAGCAGATCATGAGAATTTGGAGATGCCTTCCTGAAAGACGGAGGGGCACTTCTGTTTCAATTAGATAATCTTGTGATATTGGTTAACTGGTAGTCAAGTAACTTATTGGTATGTTGATGATGTATGAAGAAGAACTTAAGGTAAACAAAGAAGAAGAAGATGAACCAAAAAGAAAGTCAGTTTCCTTCAAGACATCTACTTTAAAGAATAAAGATAAGGAGAAACTTCAAGATGTAAGTGATATTTCAAGATGTGAAAAAAGTGAAAGTGCATCTGACAGTGATGCAGAAATGGCTCACATAGCCAGAATATTTAAGAAGTTTTATAGGAAGGAGAGTTTTTTCAGAAAATCAAATTACAAAGGTAAGTATGACAACAAGGGACACTTGAAAAAGGACTGGAAGAAATCAAAAAAATATGTTGAAGTTGTCTTCTATGAATTCAAAAGAAAAGGAAATATAAAAGAAGATTGTCCAAAGCTGAAATAAAAGAAGAAATATGAGTATAAGGATAATAAGTATAAGAAATCCATGAAGGCTACATGGAGTGCTTCTGAGGATAGTCCAGTGAATCTGAAGCTTTTGAGACTGAAAACAGAAATAAGGTAAACATGTGTTTTATGACAAACACTTCTGAGGTAACATCTGAAACTCCTTCTTTAAATACATATTATTCTGAAGATGATTCTGATTCTGAAAATATGTCAAAATCTAAACTGTTTGAATATTGTGATATGTTGGAAGAAACTTGTAATGAGCTGAAAGACAAATACAATGGTTTAAAGAAACAGTATGCTTTAACTGTTAAACATAAATCTGATCTTGACATAGAAATGAAAAAGAATGCTCAGTTGCTTAATGAAAACACTGAACTGAAATTTTCAAATGATCAACTTATGAAGGATTTAGAAAAGTTCACAAAGGGAAAATATATTCTTACTCAAATGCTAGGTAAGCATATTTTACCTAGACATACTACTGGTATAGGATACCAACATGGACAAAGAAAAATTACCAAAACTAGATTTATTCCAAAATCTAGACATAATGTTGATAGTTATAGTTCTGGAAGTCCATATGATTTAACTAGTTATATTCATAGTTACAGATCTAATATGGTTAATCTGTCTAAATATTTTGATTCTCCAAATCTTATGAGACCCATAAGACAAATTTGGGTACCTAAAGTTTTATTAGCTAACCCGTCTGGACCCAAGAAAATATGGGTACCAAAATCATTTCCTATCTAAATTTGTTTTGTAGAGAACCTGCATAAAGAGCTCCTATAGAAAGACTTGGTACTTGGATAGTGGATGTTCAAGACATATGTCAGGAGACTTCTCATGCTTTGAAAGCTTAGTCAGAGTTGATGGAGGTTTTTTCACCTTTGGTGATAATTCTAAAGAGAAAATCATCAGCTTAGGCCAGATTGGTAACACTGACTCAGTATTAATTTCTAAAGTTCTATTTGTTGATGGACTTAAGTATAATTTACTATGTATTTCACATTTATGTGATGATGGTTTTAATGTTAAATTTGAAAATGATTCTTGAAATATTTTTAATTCTAAAAATTCTTTAGTATTTTCTGCCTTGCGAAATGAAAATGTCTATGTTATTGATTTAAATTCTGTAGCTATACCAAATATTACTTGTTTAAATGATTTTCATAAAGAGTCTTGGATTTCGCACAGAAGATTAGGACACTGCAATGTACATTCACTTAGAAAACGTAATAGGAAGAACATAGTTAGAGACCTACCAAAACTTTAATTCCCAGCAGATAAAGTTTGTAATCCCTGTCAAAAGGGAAAGCAACATAAAGTTTCTTTTAAATCAAAGAAGGAAGTGTCAACTTCTCAAACTCTCAAGTTGGTTCACATGGATTTGTTTGGACCTTCTAGAGTTTCTAGTTTAAATGGTAAGCACTATGTCTATGTTATAGTAGATGACTATTCTAGGTATACTTGGGTATATTTTCTAGATCACAAAAGTGAAGCTTGTTCTTACTTTGTTAAATATTCCAAGTCTGCAGAGAAACTTAGTGGACTGATGATTAAAACCTTGAGAAGTGATCATGGTCGTGATTTTGAAAATAATGAGTTTGAATCCTATTTCTCACATAATGGCTATAGTCACAATTTCTCTGCCCCTAGGGCACCTCAGTAAGATGTTGTAGTTGAAAGGAGGAATAGAACCCTTCATGAAATTGCCAAAACCTTGCTCAATGAGTATGACCTAACTGTTTATTTTTGGGCTGAAGCTATCAATACATCTTTTTATATTATCAATAGAGTCTTGATCAGACCTGTTCTTAAGAAGACCCCTTATGAGTTGTGGAACCATAGGAAACCTAAGGTTAACTACTACAGAGTTTTTGGTTGAAAAGTCTTTATTCTTAATACCAAAGATAATCTTGACAAGATTGCATCTAAGAGTGATGAAGGAATTTTCCTAGGTTACTCTATTTCTAGTAAAGCCTATAGAGGTTTCAATAAGATAACCAAATATGTGGAGGAATCTGTTCACATCAAATTTGATGAAACTGATCCACATGAACCTAAGACCTCTCTTGAAAATCTTAAAGATGATCTCTCTGTTTTGAACCTTAATGATAAAGACAGTGGACCTGTAGTTAAAACATCCAGTTCTAGAAATTTTCCAGAACTTACTTTTCTTGATTCCCAACCTGTTGATGAACCTGAAATCTCTAGCCCTACCTTTTCGAAACCAACTAAGACTCTAAAGAACCATCCTTTAGATTTTGTTTTAGGTAATCTAGATAGAGGAACACAGACTAGAGATTCTATAAGAAATCAGGTTGAACATCAAGCCTTTCTTTCACAGTTAGAACCTAAAAATATCAATGATGTTATCAATGATGAATTTTGGGTAATGGCTATGCAAGAAGAAATAAATCAATTTGAATGAAATAAAGTCTGGGAATTAGTAGAAAGACCTAAAGACACATTATCCATAGGCAGAAAGTGGGTGTTTAGAAACAAAGTTTATGAATCTGGAAACATCATTAGAAACAAAGCTAGACTAGTTGCACAGGGTTACAATCAAGAAGAAGGAATTGACTATGAGGAAACCTTTGCACATGTAGCTAGATTAGAGGCAATTAGGATCTTACTTTCCTTTTCATCACATCTGAATTTCAAGTTATATCAAATGGATGTGAAAAGTTCTTTTCTAAATGGTTTTATTGTTGAAGATGTTTTTGTAGAACAACCACCTAGTTTCTCAAATCCTCACTTTCAAAATCATGTTTTTAAAATTTCTAAAGCTTTATTTGGTCTAAATAAAGCTCCAAGAGCTTGGTATGAAAGACTTACAGATTTTCTTATTTCAAAAGGATTTACAAAAGGAATTGCTGATCCCACTCTTTTTATAAAAATAATTTCAAAAGATGTTTTAATAGTGTAGATATTTGTTGATGATATTATTTTTGGATCTTCTAAAAATTCTTTATGTACTGAATTTTCAAAGGTTATGCAAAATGAGTTTGAAGTGAGCTTAATGGGAGAGCTTAAGTACTTTCTTGGATTTAAAATCTTTCAAACTAAATATGTTATTATTTTAAATCAAAGTAAATATACCAAGGATTTATTAAAACGTTTTGGTATGGATAGTATTAAGGGGAGTTATACACCTATGAGTACCACCTGTAAATTAGATATTGATGAAACTGGGAAACCAGTAGATCAAACTAATTATAGAGGTATGATTGGGAGTTTACTTTATCTTACTGCTAGTCGACCTGATATTATGTTTAGTGTATGTATGTGTGCTAGATTTCAAGCTAACCCTAAAGAGTCACACTTACATGTTGTTAAAAGGATTTTAAAATATCTTAAATATACTGCTAATTTGGGACTGTTTTACCCAAAAGGACAATCATTTGATTTAATAAGTTATTCATATGCTGACTTTGCTAGATGCAAGTTAGATAGAAAGAGCACATTTGGAACATGTCATTTACTTAGAAATTCCCTAGTATCATGGTGTAGTAAGAAACAGAACTCAGTTGCATTATCTACTGCTGAAGCAGAGTATATAGCTGCTGGTAGTTGATGTGCACAGATTCTGTGGATGAAAGACACTTTATTGGACTATAGATTTGACTTTAAACATGTTTCAATTAACTGTGATAACACTAGTGCGATCAAAATCTCAAAGAACCCTGTATCTCACTCTAGAACCAAACACATTGATGTTAGACACCACTTTCTAAGAGATCATTATCAAATAGGTGATATAACTCTTTAATTTATAGGCATTGAACTCCAATTAGCTGATATTTTCACTAAGCCATTAAGTTCAGAAAGATTAAGTTTCATTAGACACAAATTAGGAATGATAACTTACTCTTAAAACCGTTAGGATAAACCTCACCATTAGGATGAACCTCGCCGTTAGGATAAACCTCACCTTTAGGATAAACCTTACCATTAGGATAAACCTCACAGTTAGGATAAACCTCTTCGTTAGGATAAAACTCACCGTTAGGATAAACCTCACCGTTAGGATAAAGCTCACCGTTAGGAAAAACCTCACCGTTAGGATAAACTTCACTATTAGGATGAACCTCACCGTTAGGATAAACCTCACCATTAGGATAAACCTCACTATTAGGATAAACCTCACTGTTAGATAAACCTCACCATTAGTATAGACCTCACCGTTTAAGGACACCTCACCGGTACATCTCTCGCATTGTTTTAAAATTTTCCTATTAAGGACGATACTTCGAACCATTTTTAATATGATATTTATTTTATATGTTAATCCTAAATGATATTAAACCCGACTCTAGACATAACTCAATCACTGCGAACCCGTCTGTTCGAATCCCTCCAACCTAAAACCTCTCAAGATCGCAAAACCCTAAGCCTCAGAATCTAAAATGGCCCGTCTGAAGCGACCCTCAGTGGATGAAGGGAGTGATGCGCCACAAGCTAAGAAGTAGAGAGTAACCAATTCTGGTGCTAGTGGAAGCAGTAGAGGTTTTGTTCGAAGGAATCATGTGAATCCACATTTATCAAAGCGATAAATTGTAGTGGAAAAGGATTCATGTGCGGAATGGTTGTTGTAAAGTAAGTCCTTGATTCTGAAGATTTTACAAGAGCAAGGATGGATCGAATGCTTCATGAACAATATGGACTGTATAATCCAGTACTGGTAAAGGGGTTCTATGAGTTTGTCTGTTTTGAGTGTCCACTCAGACCAACATTTGGTATCAGAGGCTTTTATAATAGTTTCTTAAGTACTCTGTTTTTCAGCTGTGATTTTAGTTGTATTTTAATGTTCATAAAATTTCTGTTATTTCTAAATTTTTATCTATTTAAATTTTTTGTTTTATCCTAGTTATCATGGATAACATACTTGAAGGTGTTTCTACTAATAGACCACTATTTTTCAATGAAAACAAATATGCTCAGTAGAAGATTAAGATGAAAATTCATTTAGAAAGCATGGGTTTTGATATTTGGACTACCATAGAATCAGAATATAAATTTCCCACTACTGTTAGATCTACTTGGAGTGAATCTACTAAGACAGCTTACAATAATTATTTAAAAGCTATGAATTCTCTGTATTTTTCTTTAGGAGATGAGGAATTTAATAGAATATCTTCTTGTAAGACTGCATATGAAATTTGGGATACTTTAGGTGTTTCTCATAAAGGAACAATTAATGTTAAGGAAATGAGATTGAACACCTATACTATTAAATATGATAATTTTAAGATGAAGCCTGATGAACCCATTTCTGATATGTATCTCAGGTTTAACAAAATTTTCAATACAATGATCTCACTGGGAAAGGATGTTCCATCAAAGGAGAAGATCATGAGAATTTGGAGATGCCTACCTGAAAGATGGAGGGGAACTTCTGTTTCAATCAGAGAATCTTGTGATATTGGTTAACTGGTAGTCAAGGAACTTATTGGTAAGTTGATGATGTATGAATAATAACTTAAGGTAAACAAATAAGAAGAAGATGAACCAAAAAGGAAGTCAGTTGCCTTCAAGACATCTACTTTAAAGAATAAGGATAAGGAGAAACTTAAAGATGTAAGTGATAGATCAATATGTGAAGAAAGTGAAAGTGCATCTGACAGTGATGCAGAAATGGCTCACATAGCCATAAGATTTAAGAAGTTTTATAGGAAGGAGAAGTTTGTCAGAAAATCAAATTACAAAGGTAAGTATGACAACAAGGGACACTGGAAAAAGGACTGAAAGAAATCAAACAAATCTGTTGAAGTTGTCTGCTATGAATTAAAAAGAAAAGTACATATAAAAGAAGATTGTACAAAGCTGAAATACAAGAAGAAATATGAGTATAAGGATAATAAGTATAAGAAATCCATGAAGGATACGTGGAGTGATTCTGAGGATAGTCCAGTGAATCTGAAGCTTCTGAGACTAAAAACATAAATAAGGCAAACATGTGTTTTATGACAAACACTTCTGAGGTAACATCTGAAACTCCTGCTTTAAATACATATTATTCTTAAGATGATTCTGATTCTGAAAATTTGTCAAAATTTAAACTGTTTGAATATTTTGATATGTTTGAAGAAACCTGTAATGAGCTAAAAGACAAATACAAAGGTTTAAAGAAACGGTATGCTTTAACCGTTAAACATAAATCTGATCTTAACATAGAAATGGAAAAGAATGCTCAGTTGCTTAATGAAAACACTGAACAGAAATTTTCAAATGATCAACTTATGAAGGATTTAGAAAAGTTCACAAAGGGAAAATATACTCTTACTCAAATGCTAGGTAAGAAGATTTCACCTAGATATACTACTGGTATAGGATACCAACCTGGACAAAGAAAAATTACCAAAACTAGATTTATTCCTAAATCTAGACAGAATTTTGATAGTTATAGTTCTGGAATTCCATATGATTTAACTAGTTATATTCATAGTTATAGATCTAATAAGGTTAATCTGTCTAAATCTATTGATTCTGCAAATCTTATGAGACCCATAAGACAAATTTGGGTACCTAAAGTTTTATTAGCTAACCTGTCTGGACCCAAGAAAATATGGGTACCAAAATCATTTCCTATCTAAATTTGTTTTGTAGAGAACCTTCATAAATAGCTCCTATATAAAGACTTGGTACTTGGACAGTGGATGTTCAAGACATATGTCAGGATATTTCTCATGCTTTAAAAGCTTAGTCAGAGTTGATGGAGGATTTTTCACCTTTGGTGATAATTCTAAAGGGAAAATCATCAGATTCAGCCAGATTGGAAACACTGACTCAGTATTAATTTATAAAGTTCTATTTTTTGAAGGAATTAAGTATAATTTACTATGTATTTCACATTTATGTGATGATGGTTTTAATGTTAAATTTGAAAATGATTCTTTCAATGTTTTTAATTCTAAAAATTCTTTAGTATTTTCTTCCTTGCGAAATGAAAATGTCCATGTTGTTGATTTAAATTCTTTAGCTATGAAAAATATTACTTGTTTAAATGCTTTTCATAAAGAGTCCTGGATTTGGAACAGAAGATTAGGACACTACAATATACAGTCACTTAGAAAACTTAATAGGAAGAACTTAGTTAGAGACCTACCAACACTTGAATTTCCAGCAGATAAAGTCTGTAATCCCTGTCAAAAGGGAAAGCAACATAAAGTTTATTTTAATTAAAAGAAAGAAGTGTCAACTTCTCAACCTCTCAAGTTGGTTCACATGGATTTGTTTGGACCTTCTAGAGTTTCTAGTTTAAATGGTAAGCACTATGTCTATGTTATAGTAGATGACTATTCTAGGTATACTTGGGTATATTTTCTAGCTCACTAAAGTGAAGCTTGTTCTTACTTTGTTAAATATTCCAAGTCTGCAGAGAACCTTAGTGGACTTAAGATTAAAACCTTGAGAGGTGATCATGGTCGTGATTTTGAAAATCATGAGTCTGAATCCTACTGCTCACACAATGGCTATAGTCACAATTTCTCTGCCCCTAGGACACCTCAGCAAAATGGTGTAGTAGAAAGGAGGAATAGAACCCTTCAGGAAATTGCCATAACCATGCTCAATGAGTATGACCTACCTGTTTATTTTTGGGCTGAAGATATCAATACATCTTGTTATATTATCAATAGAGTGTTGATCAGACCTGTTCTTAAGAAGACCCCTTATGAGTTGTGGAACCATAGGAAACCTAAGGTTAACTACTACAGAGTTTTTGGTTGAAAAGTATTTATTCTTAATACCAAAGATAATCTTGACAAGATTGCATCTAAGAGTGATGAAGGAATTTTCCTAGGTTACTCTATTTCTAGTAAAGCCTATAGAGTTTTCAATAAGATAACCAAATATGTGGAAGAATATGTTCACATCAAATTTGATGAAACTGATCCACATGAACCTAAGACCTCTCTTGAAAATCTTGAAGATGATCTCTCTGTTTTGAACCTTAATGATAAAGACAGTGGAACTGTAGTTAAAACATCCAGTTCTGGAAATTTTCCAAAACTTACTTTTGTTGATTCCCAACCTGTTGATGAACCTGAAATCTCTAGTCATACCTTTTTGAAACCAACTAGGACTCTAAAGAACCATCCTTTAGATGTTGTTTTAGGTAATCTAGATTGAGGAACACAGACTAGAGCTTCTCTAAGAAATCAGGTTGAACATCAAGCCTTTCATTCACAGTTAGAACCTAAAAATATCAATGATGCTATTAATGATGAATTTTGGGTAATGGCTATGCAAGAAGAACTAAATCAATTTGAAAGAAATAAAGTCTGGGAATTAGTAAAAAGACCTAAAGACACATTAACCATGGGCACAAAGTGGGTGTTTAGAAACAAAGTTGATGAATCTGGAAACATTATTAGAAACAAAGCTAGACTAGTTGCACAAAGTTACAATCAAGAAGAAGGAATTGACTATGAGGAAACCTTTGCACATGTAGCTAGATTAGAGGCAATTAGGATCTTACTTTCCTTTGCATCACATTTGAATTTCACGTTATATCAAATGAATGTGAAAAGTTCTTTTCTAAATGGTTTTATTGTTGAAGATGTTTTTCTAGAACAACCACCTGGTTTCTCAAATCCTCACTTTCAAAACCATGTTTTTAAACTTTCTAAAGCTTTATATGGTTTAAAACAAGCTCCAAGAGCTTGGTATGAAATACTTACAAATTTTCTTATTTCAAAAGGATTTACAAAAGGAATTTCTGATCCCACTCGTTTTATAAAAATAATTTCAAAAGATGTTTTAATACTATAGATATTTTTTGATGATATTATTTTTGGATCTTCTAAAAATTCTCTATGTACTGAATTTTCAAAGGTTATGAAAAATGAGTTTGAAATGAGCTTAATGGGAGAGCTTAAGTACTTTCTTGGATTTAAAATCTTCCAAACTAAAGATGGTATTATTTTAAATCAAAGTAAATATACCAAGGATTTATTAAAATGTTTTTGTTTGGATAGTATTAAGGGGAGTTATACACCTATGAGTACCGCCTGTAAATTAGATATTGATGAAACTGGGAAACCAGTAGATCAAACTAATTATAGAGGTATGATTGGGAGTTTACTTTATCTTACTGCTAGTCGACCTGATATTATGTTTAGTGTATGTATGTGTGCTAGATTTCAAGCTAACCCTAAAGAGTCACACTTAATTGTTGTTAAAAGGATTTTCAAATATCTTAAATATACTTCTAATTTGGGACTGTTTTACCCAAAAGTATAATCATTTGATTTAATAAGTTATTCAGATGCTGACTTTGCTGGATGCAAGTTAGATAGAAAGAGCACATTTGGAACATGTCATTTACCTAGAAAGTCCCTAGTATCATGGTGTAGTAAGAAACAGAACTCAGTTGCATTATATACTGCTAAAGAAGAGTATATAGCTGCTGGTAGTTGCTGTGCACAGATTCTGTGGATGAAACACACTTTATTGGACTATAGATTTGACTTTAAACATGTTTCAATTAACTGTGATAACACTAGTGCGATCAACATCTCAAAGAACCCTGTATCTCACTCTAAAACCAAACACATTGATGTTAGACACCACATTCTAAGAGATAATTATCAAATAGGTGATATAACTCTTGAATTTATAGGCACTAAACTCCAATTAGCTGATATTTTCACTAAGCCATTAAGTTCAGAAAGATTATCTTTCATTAGACAAAAATTAGGAATGATAACTTACTCTTAAAACCGTTAGTATAAACCTCACCATTAGGATAAACCTCACCGTTAGGATAAACCTCACCGTTCGGATAAACCTCACCATTAGGATAAACCTCACCGTTAGGATAAACCTCACTGTTCGGATAAACCTCACCGTTAGGATAAACCTCACCGTTAGGATAAACCTCACCGTTAGGAAAAACCTCACCGTTAGGAAAAACCTCACTGTTAGGATAAACCTCACCGTTAGGATAAACCTCACCTTTAGGATAAACCTCACTGTTAGGATAAAACTCACTGTAAGATAAACCTCACCGTTAGGATAGACCTCACCATTTAAGTACACCTCACCGGTACATCTCTCGCATTGTTTTAAAATTTTTGTATTAAGGATGAGACTTCGAACCATTTTTAATATGATATTTATTTTATATGTGAATCCTAAATGATATTAAACCTGACTCTAGAAATCACTCAATCACTGCGAACCCGTCTGTTCGAATCCCTCCAACCTAAAACCTCTCAAGCTCACAAAACCCTAAGCCTCCGAATCTAAAATGGCCCGTCTGAAGCGACCCTCATTGGATGAAGGGAGTGATGCGCCGCAAGCTAAGAAGCAAAAAGTAACCAATTCTGGTGCTAGCGGAAGAAGTAGAGGTGTTGTTCGAAGAATCATGTGAATACACATTTATCAAAGCGAGAAATTGTAGTGGAAAAGGAGTCATGTGCGGAATGGCTATTGGAAAGTAAGTCCTTGATTCTAAATATTTTACAAGAGAAAGGATGGATCGAATGCTTCATGAACAATAATGGACTGTATTATCTAGTACTGGTAAAGGGGTTCTATGAGTTTGTCTATTTTGAGACTTCAGAAGAGTATAATAGGTTGATTTCATTTGTGAATGGTCAAAAAGTTTTCGTTTTCATCTGTTGAATGGGTTGAGAACCTTAGAGTTCCTCATAGAGGTGATTATGGATTTTATTCAAAATCCATACCTAATGCTAGTGATTTTTTCAAATATGAGGATGCCTTGTTAGAATTGACATGAAATGGAACTTCTATAAAGATCATTGCTGCAGAAATGGCAGGGGAGGATAAACTACTTTTTAAGTTCATTCAGCATGTGATTAGTCCAAGGAGAGGAGATTTTGCTACCCTTAGATTTCAGGATATTTATTTTTTGTATCTATTAAATCATGGAGTAAAGGTGAATTTATGCAGATTTCTGATGATTCAGATTGAGGATATGACTAGACCGAAGTCTAAGTCCAATGCACTATTCTTTTCTAAGTTTATTTCTATTCTGTTGAAGGAAAAGGAGGTAGCTAGACCTCAGGATGAAACGGTTGTGGTTAAGGATAATTTTTGCATCACCAGGACTGTTTGTAAGTATATGAAAGTTAGATGGAACCCTTGGAAGAAATCATGGGTTAATGATGAAGGTAAAGTCTATGACAAGTACACTCTTGTTGACCATCCTTCTATACCAAAGTATGTGAGGGATTCTGGTCTTGGACAAGATGAGCCAAAACCGGTCTACAGTGATAATGAGGCTGAAACTTAGGAGGAAGAGACGTCAGTTGAGGAAGGAGGAGACCCAGATTTACCTCCTAGTCCTATGCATCAAAATATTTCCTATGGAGAAGATAGCCCTCCAAAATAACTACCAAGGAGAGAAAATGTTCTGAAGGACAGTGATACTGTGTCCACTGAAGAAGAAGAATAAGAAGAATATCATAATTTTGTCAAGGAAACCTCTGAAGAGGATGAGGAAACTGAATCCGATCATTTTTTCATGGAGAAAAGGAGGCTACTGATGAAGCAGATGATGCGGAAAATGAAGAAGAAGAGCTCAGTTTGGGCCTTCTGATTGATAATACAGACAATATTGTGCTTGTTCAGGCAGCAGAAGTGGCATCTACATTCATTGATGAGAGAGTCATTGAGCCCTCAGAGCAAATGGTTGTTGCATCTGCTGAAGTTTCAGAGGAGGTTGTAGAGTTACCTCGAGCAGAACAGTTGGAGGAGATTCCTCAGGAGAATGCTCTAAGTGAGGGGGAGTATCTTGGTTTAGTTTCTGTGTTGTATGTCATTGAAGGTGGGTCATCAGATCCAGGATATATGGTACTTGGAATCAATTATGGAGATTCTGATGAGGAAGACCAGCCCCAAAGGGATTCAGTTATCCTACCTGTTGTGGCAGAAAATTTGGCAACCAAGGAGGACCTTTAGTCATTAAAGGCTGAAATGAAAGAAGCACTGAGATAATCAGTGAAAAATTTAAAGAAAAGCCTGGTTGATGAAATGAGGAGTATGGAGAAATCCCTGGAGCTATCTCTAGGATGTGTTGTTTCTAGTCCAGTGAAGGAAATGATAGATGAAGTTAAATTATGCCATAATCAAATTGAGAGTTGGACAGGAGCTGTGGTTTCTCTAAGACAATCTATGGATTCATTGACTGCCATGAACAGTTCTCAAACCCAAGTGAATACTAATATCAGATATATCAAAGAAGTAGTAGAGCAGTTTGTGGAAGTATTTGAGGATTTTAAGACCTCAGTCAAAGAAAATTTGAATAGTCAAGATGCACTTGTTCCAAAGGTGGTTAGTAGTTTGACACAGTCTTTCAAAGAGACAGTAGCTTTCTCGGTAAAACCCCTTCCCTCATCCAGCTCCACTGTGAACATTGACCAGATCAGAACTGTGATCCAGGAAGAGTTGGATAAGGCCAGTACCAGTGGAACCTCGGATACTCAGATCCTTTCTACCACTAGGGAAGTTAGTAGTTTTGTTCATGATCACCTACGGGCAGCTACTACTTCTCAAGAGGCCATTAAGAATAAGGTGGACGTTTACTTTGAGAAGGTCTATACCAAGCATAAAATGACCAACCATTTCAAGCTCTTGGTAGAGAATATGAAGTTGCCTCCAGTGACTCAAGCTTTCAGAGAGCAGGTTAGTAAGATCAGGGAGCTTACTCCTGCCTTGGATAAATTCATTGAAAATTGAGATGATTTTGTGTCAGCAATGGAGAGAGGAGGTAGTATTATTATGGATTTCAGGAACATGTTGCTACCATTCTTGCATGTGGATTATAGACCTATGATTGTACCTCCTTCTCTTCCTACCTCTACCTCTGGGAGCACACCTCAGTTGACTCCAGTTCAGGCTATTCAAATCTTGACACCTATGATCCCACAGAGGAGCATATATTTCAGATCTGGTGCAGTTTCAGTGGCTGACCCTCCAGTTGTTCTTTTAGCTATTCCTAAGCCATCTACTCAATCTTACCTTGCACCCTCTTCTGCTCGTAAGGGAAAGACTCCTGTTCAAGAGGAAGATTGAGTGATTCTGGATGTTTTTGATAGTATTCACTTTTATTTTTGTAATACTAACTTTATCAGTTTGTACCTTTTGTGATTTAATCGAAATTTAATCTTACATTCTCCACTTTACTATATTTCTTTGTACTCTGTTCTCTTTTAGTGTCTACATTTCTCTGATTCTACCCTTCTTTTTGTTAATCACAAAGGGGGAGAAAAATGGGAACTTTGTTTTAAAGTTTTTTTTTGGAAATTCTTCCTCTAACCCCATTTTATTTTTCTGAATACTTTGGAATAAGTTGTGATTATCAAAAAGGGGGAGATTGTTGAACCCTCTTGAGAATTAGTTGAACTCATATTTTGATAATCCCAATTATGATCAATTATAGTTTGATAATCCCAATATTGATTAATGATTAATTACTTATTTCAGTATTTCTGTACACCATGCACATATTCATATATAATAATATTTACATTATCTTCAGAGAATTCGGTTACTGGATGGATATATATTCCAACTTAAACCTTTCTACCAATAGAATGATTAAACAGACAAGTGGTCACCGTTACTGAACAAAGCTACTGATACATCAAGTCCACCGGTACAACAAGTCTATCGTTACATGAAGGTCACCGACACATAAAGTCCACCGGTACAACAAATCTACCGTTACGTGAAGGTCACTGATACATCAAGTCCACTGGTACAACAAGTCTACTGTTACGTGAAGGTCACTGATACATCAAGTCCACCAGTACAAAAAGTCTACTGTTATGTGAAGGTCACTGATGCATCAAGTCCACCGGTACATCAAGTATATCGTTACGTGAAGGTCACTGATACAGACAAGTCACAGTTATACAAGCCTACTGATACAGACAAGTCACCATTATGAATGCTACCGTTACACGAAAGGTCACCAGTACAATAATTCTACCGCTACCGATCAAGTCTATCGACAGACATGAAGTCTACCAATAGAAAGGCTACCGTTACACAAGAAATTACCGATAAAAGATGATTCTGATACAATGACCTACCATGACACAAGGCTACTGATATCCAAATCTACCGTTCTAGAGAATCTGACGCTGCCTTAATTTATTTATCTTTGTTTAATCTAACCAACGGTCATATTAGGTAAATTTTAATGCTCTGTCATTTATTTAATGAAGGTTGTTGGATGTCAGGGAACGGTACCTCGTACTTGAAAAAAGTAATCATTTCTTTGTCCGGATCTCATGCCATAAATATAAGAAGCCCCTATTGATGCAAGACACAAGACAAGAAGATATATACAGAAGTGATCTACAAGTGACATACATAAGAAGAGCTCATACAGATATACATGCACGACCAAGAATACACAGAAGCTCATACACACTCAAGCTTACTCAAGAAGATCTCTTTAAATTTACGAGGATTTTGAAGAACTTCATCGAATACATTTTCACTGTCTCTGAACCTAGATGTCAAGAAGACGACACTCTGTTTTCTAGAAAAAACCAGAAGAGGACTCAGAACCATTTCTGATCAATCCGAAGGAGTCCAGAGCTACACTGCAATCACTACAGCCATTCTAAACTCTATATCTTGCTCAGTGATTTATTATTTAAATTACGAGCAGTGTGTGTCATCAGTTTTAATTTACACATACATTATCTCCTGAACCTTAACTGGAGGTTCTATAAATCCTCATTCAAACTCCTTACATCTTCTATTTCCCACGTAGAACTATGGTAGAGGTCGTGTGTGACCTGGACAGCTGTATTTGTTGTTGTTTTTGTTTCCCACATAGAACTGTGGCAGAGGTCTTTGACCTGGATAGTTGTAAACTGTTGTGAACCCCGATCCATGGTGTGGATCAAATTTTTATAAATAGTTGAGAGGACTAAGTCTCAGCTTGAGAATAAACCTCTTGGTTATATCTGTTGTGATTTATTTAGTTTTATCTAAAACCTTTTTAGTCTTCTACTAAGTGCTTTAAAATTTAATCTGTTTTTCAAAGTTACTCTGATAATTGAATTAGCAAGTGTTTGCATTATTTGTAAATCATTGGGTTAGTTTAAAAAGTTAATCTGATCTTCTAATTAGATTAACTGGGAATTAATCAATCCCTTGATAACCTAACTAAAAGTTTTCTTTAGTTCAAATTAACTACAATTCAATTAGTATGTTAAATTGGGGGATTTTAGAAAAGGATTTTAAACAAAAATTTAATTGGAACTCAATTCACCCCCCTCTTGAGTGTCCACTCCAACCAACAGAAGAGTTATAGATAATGGTAATCAAGGATTTAGTGGAATGTAAATCATGGGAATGTTTGTTTATTTATGAACTTGAGTGGTATTATATGGTATTTACATTACGTTAGAGGATCTATACATGGTATGCACTAGTTATGCATGGTGTTACTGAAGTATGGAATTGTTGAGCGGTCATATGTGAACTGAGGAACTAGAGGTTTTGCTGCGACACTGACGATCATAGAGTAAAATGTTTTTGAGTAAAAATTAATTACATTCCTCCAAAATATAGGGTACATTGTTAGTGATTTATTATTTTTTAATAGTCAACCTTGGGGTGTACTTTGACTGGAATTATCTGGCAGACATGATTTCAAAATTTGACAGTAGGTGATCGTAGTTCTGGGGGAGAGGCACACATGTTTGGATATAAAACCTATTGAGGTGGTGCTCAAAAAGTGGTAAAAAGTCATTTATATAGTATGGAATGAATGATTGTCTATTTGAGGGTGGTGACCATATCTATGAATCTAATTTTTAAGGTTACCATGGATGACATTTATGAGGGTTTTGAATGAGTAATCCTTTGGTGTTTCTCATAATGTTCAGTTATGAATGGGTTTTCCACATCTATATTTGGTGTTCAATGTCTGATGGGGTGTGTGATGAGGTGATTGGTAACTTGATTTAGTATCATGATGAAAATGATGCTCTTAAGGTTTTGTGTGGGATGTCAATCATGAGTATGTGACCCTTGCGTGAGAAAGGTCATGGGAGTGGGAATGGCCTTTTCATGATCATTTTTGAATTCTAACATCCCTAAATAAATAGACCTAAGTGCTACTGGATTCAATAGTTATTTTCATGTACAAATTCAGATTTTGAATCAGGTGGATTCTGAGCATAGGCTTTGGGCTCAGAGTGTATTACGATGATCCAGATGTGTGGGTTTTAGAATGTATCAATTCTTGTGGTTAGAGCATGATGTCGGATTGGCCATTTGAGGATCCAACTTTGTAATTTCATAAAACATTGGTTATGGAATTAGGTGACAATTTTTGAATGAACATGGTATTTCTCTGGGATTAAAGGAATTGTGACCAGGTTTTAGTGGTGCATTAGAGGTAGAAACCGGTAATTTTTTAAAATGGTTGGCCATAGGTGGTTTGACTAACATTTTCACCTGTGATTGGATGATTTGTACTGGGAACCTCATTAGGAACATAAAGAAGGATTTTATGGGTTCATATTTGAAATGGAAGGAGATTTTGGGGGGAAATTTGACATACTCTTGTTGTTCTTGGAGAAGAAGACTCATCGATTCGAGTTATAATTCCTAGAAGGCTATTGAATGGGAGTTATATCTATAACACCCAAAGATTTTTGGGATTTTTTTTTCAAATAAATTTAATATTTTAGAAAATTTCATTACATGAAAAATGAATTTTATCCTGAACTTCATGCAATAGGGAGTTTATCTTGTGTTACACACAACACTGATTTTATCTTGCATTACACGCAACACTGATTTTATCTTTCACTATATGCAACACTGATTTTAAATGAAACATTACATACTAATAAAAAATTATTATTTAAAATGATAGTTGTCACCTAGATATTGGAATAGTGTGTATGAATAGGATTAATTTTTTTTTGAAAATATAAGGTTTACACATGTATATAAAATGAATACATTGGTGTCCAATTAATTAAAAAAGAAAATAAAAATCTATTTAAAAATAATGGAAATATTTTTCTGAAAAAAGTATTTTTATGAAAGAAAAAATGTTAATAAAAAAATTAATTTTGGTGAATTTTATTAATTAAATTTATATATTACATATATAATAAACTATTTAACATTCTTCTTATATTTTTTACATATAAGAGATAAGAATAAATTAAATTTTATGCTTAAAACAGTATTTTTATAAAGAGTGGTTTCATCTTCTTTTTATGCACTTATTTTAAATATAATTTTTGAAAATTTTAGAAATAAAATTACATAAAGAAACTTCATTTTTAAAATAATAATTTCAAAATTATCTTAGGGTGAATTTTTGGTAATTTTCTCAAAAGTTTAATTTTTTTATGAATAGTGAAAATACTGAATTTTAATCGAAAAATGCTCTTTAGATTTAATTATTTATATAGTTAGATTATATTTTAAACTAGTTTTAAAGTAAAAATAGTTCTATTTTATATATAATAATCCAATTTAGGTCATTCGAATCATTTTCATATTAAAATTGGATATAAAAACTTTGAAAACTTTTGAGCATTCTCTCTTTGAAAACATGCTTTCTAATCACGTCTATAGGATTAATTTTAAATTAAATTTTTTAAATTATGTGAATTAAATTTAGAAAAATATATTCCATATTTTTAATCATAATAATTTATATTATTTAATAATCTTAACTTTGTTTTTGAACAAAATGAATAGTGAAAACATAAAAAATTATCATGGTTAAGGTAAAAATCGATTTACCATGGGTTAACTAAGAAGATATGGGTTAGAAGTACTATAACACTTTTCCAATTCTTCTTTTAGGAAAATATTTCAATATTATCTATAAAAATTTATAATATATGTCCATTTTAAAAAAATTCCTGGAAATAACCTTTTTATTTCGAATTCTTATGGGAACTTTCCATGTAGTTTCCAAGTTGGTTCCTTTCCCACACTTATAAACATCCCCCACCACCCTCCACATTTCCACACATATCAATCCATATAATTACTTATAACCCTGAAAAAAACCCTCCCCAACATCCTTTTTAATTTTCTATAGTTTCTTGTCCTCCAAAAATACCAACACTATGGTCCTTGATAAGATATCCAAAGGAGGTTCTTCTAAGGGAATGTAATTGTCTTCACTAAGATACTTCTTTTTCAATCATATTTTTCCATATTTAATTATGTATTAACACTTATAATTTTATAAAACCAGTATCTAATACATACTTATATGTTTTTATGTTAATTTTATAACCTATATCCTTCTCTATTTCCATCATATGGGTTACAAAATCCTCATTCATGTGTACGGAGGACTATTGCCTCGCAAACCGATTTCATTTGTTTTTTCATTACCACATCTCATGATTATGTATGATGATGGATATAAATTTTATATATAATATTTATATAATAGTAATACATATGGATTCATTATATCATATATATATATTTTTACATTTCATTTCATAGGGTATATAATAACGTTACTCGTGTGTACGGTAGACTACCACCTCACAAAGCTAACTAATTTGTTTTCCCTAACACTTTAAATAGAAGATAATAAGGATAAATTTAATAAATATATATGATATAAATGGAAAAAAATGTATATTCATCTAATATTTATCATTATTAAATGATATATCATTTTTCTTAATTACACTTTCACTCGCTAAAAGATGATAACATTGTTCATGTACATGTGGACTATCGTCTTCCCGAAGTGATGTGACTCTATTTTTCATCACCGCACCAAATTGATGATATTTATTAGTATATCTAATGAAATAATATTTTATTTATTATATTATTATCATTATATAAATTTAAAATATTACATACCACCTTTTCATAATTATAATTGGAAGATGGAAATGTTACTCATGTGTACGTACGTCCAACCATCCCCATGATCATAACATACCACATTTATCAAGACCATATTTTATGATATATATTAAAAGTATAACTGATGTATAAATATGATTATTATTTCATTATTTTTATTCTTTATATTATTTAATGTTGATCAAATTAAGAGGACTAGAAATAATAAATCAAAACCTATATGAAAAACAAAGCGTCCATTGCCTAAAACATGACTTTAACATGAAATTATTAATAAATGGGTGATAAAAGGACATAATTAAATCATATATGGTATGATATATATAATTATAGTTCTTTATTATATGTATAATAAACTTATATTTGTTATACATGAGGTTTGAACATATACGAAGGAAGTCAAGACTTAAGGAAAGGGATTTCCATCTCACCATTGTAATCTGTAAGACACAAGACATATCGACCACATATTTATTTTATGTGGTGTATATATTTCCAATGAAGGTATTTTATGATGCATATCAAGAAAATTATGGGGATTAAATATCAATTTTAGGATCTCTCTTTCATGGTTATTTAGTTTAAAATGTTACCAAAGTGGTAATGGTTTTATATTACAATATCATCGTTTATTGGGATTATTTATGATTAAGTCTACAATATTGAAACATTATGTTTTACATCTCAATAATTCTAATTAGGTTTATTATACTATTTTTATTCATGATACTTCTAAGTAATATTACAATTTTTTCACTCTTTGGTGTTTAAAATAAATGAGAAAATGATTTTATGAAAATATGACTTTTTTCTTACTTCAGTTAAAAATCACTTTTCATCCAAAACCATATTTTCTAAAGATTCTTTCAAAATGGTTTTTAAAATAATTAAAATTATTTATTGAAGACATTTTTACCAATTTTTACTTTTTACCAAAAAATAATTAATATATTTTTAAGGCTACCTTTATAATTATTAAAGTTTATTTTCTAATAAATGTATTTTGAAAATGTTTTATGTTTTTAAAAGTGTTTTTCGAAGAGAAAATTATATTTTCGTCAATAATTATTTTAAATGATTTTTAAAGATTACTTTATATGTTTTCAAGTTTATTTTTAAATAAAATTATATTGAAAACATTTTATGTTTTAAAAAGTGTTTTTTTAAATAGAAATAATATTTTCCTTAAGAAAATTTTTAAATGATTTTTAATTATTCCTTTATATGTTTTCAAGATTATTTTAAAATAAAATGATTTTTAAATTTTTTTTATGTTTCCAAAAAGTTTTTGTCGAAGAGGAAAGGGTATTTCTTCATGAAATTTTTTAAATGATTTTTATAGATTCCTTTATAAGTTTTCAAATTTATTTTCAAAGAAAAAGATTTCTGAAATATTTTATGAAATATTCATTTAAAATGTTTATTTCAGAAAAAAAAAATTATTTTCCTCAAGAAATGTTCCAAGTAATATTTCAAAACCATTATCTATATAAAATTACATCCTTTGGTGCTACTAATGTTTTACTGGGGATATTATCCAAGGATTACATAATTATTCTTTCAATGAATGGTTTATGTTATGATAAAAATATTTTTATCAAACCTATTCTCTTCCATAGGTCATACCAAGATAAAATTATTATTAAACCCTCTTATTTTCATAGGTTATTCTATAATGAAAGAATGAAATGATTATGAAACCTATCACTTTTCTATAGGTTATGACATGATGAAATGATTATGAAACTAATTTAATTTCATGGGTTATGATATGATGAATATATTATGATCTTGTGGAACACATATATATGATTTTCATTATGTGATGGTTGTTACATTATAACTAAGGATGGTGGTTATGTTATAAAAAAAGTTTTATGGTACATATATCTCCCTCCAATGGATTGGGTAAATATTTATATCTCATGATATATAGTGAACTGAAATGGGGAGTGAACCCAGTTTAGTAAGGGAATTTTTCTGCTATGATGGTCTTGGTGGTGAACCTTGACTTCTTGGATGGTTTGGGGAGTGAACTCAGTACACTGTAATATCTTTGGCAGTGAGCCTTGACTACTAGGGAAATGATTTTCTATACTTACGTGTATGCCAAAAATTCATGTCTTCTTCCAATGTTATGCACTCATGGCTCATGTTTTTTAATTTCCTTATGATTCATGTCTTATGAGATACCAATATTTATTCCTTGACTAAAGATTATGATCTTTTTTATACAGTTTATCATTTTCAAATGTTATTATCATGTTCTCATACCCTTGTATTTTTGTTATTCTTGCATATATTCCTTGTTTACCCATACTTATCATCTAACCTCACCCTTTATTATCTTTCCTTAACCTGACTAAAAATTAAAAAAATTATTTTCCAAACACTTTTGGGGAAAAGTGAGAAACCAACAAGCACTTTTAAGGAAATGTGATAAACCAAACATGACTACAAAACATACCACCTACAAACACCAGGAACCCAAACCAAAACAAACCACAAGCATCACCAACATATCATCACAATCGTACCCTTCACCACATCCATCATAAGGATACTCCTCCGCAGTGGCTGATTCCCACTCAGAAGTTGGGTTATACTACAACAAGGGATTGGTATACTTCGGTTTCTCCAATGAGAGTGGTTCCAAAAATGTCTGATTGACCACATGATCTTTTTTAAAAGCGAGTAAAACCCCTCTTTCCATCTTAGAATAAGACCAGGTATTCATTGGTTTCAGTACGTAAGAATAATCCTTCCTCATCTTTCTCCCTGAAGCAGCTGGCATAATTCCTTCACATTCAAGAATCGTATTTTCCCTTTTTTGAACAATATCACTATATGAAGGTCTGGAAATACCACTAACATTTTCTTTATCATTCCTAGAGGCATCTCCCCCTTTTCCAATTGTATGCGTAGATTCATTACACTTGAGTCCCTCTACACTTCCAATTAACTTTTTGTGCATATTAGTATCTATCGGAACAAGACACTGCACTATATTTTCTTGTCCATCAAGGGGATTCATTCCCTCAGCAACATCCTCATCCTTTGATGGCTATTTGTTGGACATATCATGCATGATAACATCTCCAAGATTTTGATTTTTTCCTGACCGTGTTTCCATTGGTTTTGGCAATTTGGTGTAGTACTTGAACACCCTCCCTTTCTTCCTCTTTGGGATCTTCCCCTCCTACTAAACCTTAGTAGCTCTGACATCCCCCTCAAACTCCACACCTTCTTAAGTGCCTCTATCAGGATCGTAGGCCATTCCAATGATGCAAGGCACTTTATCCCATAATTATCCTCCCTTAGAAAGATATTATGGTAAAAATAATCAAATAATTCATAATGAATTAGATGGTAACATGATTGTGTTTCATGTTAGATGATATTAGGAATTGTTCTCTATTTTTTGGAAAAATAATTCATACATTGAATCGAGTTTTTGGGAATTTGATGACCTATATTAAAGTGATGATCTAAAAGTGTGTTGAGAATTCATAGGTGAGAAAAGACTACATGAATTGGTTTTTATGATTAAAATAGGTCATTTTTTGTGATTTTATTCCCACTAATACTTCCTGGGGATGCAAATTATTAAGGTGTGGACATTGTAAAACCCTCAAGTCTATGCAGGTGTTCAGGCTTCAGATAAAATTTGAATTTAAAACTAGTGGGTGATATAGTTTTTTATCCAGGATTTGGGGAGGAATTATGATAGTTTGAGCACCTATAATGCATGTTTTGGATATGTAATGGAGGTCATAAGAATATTTAGATGTTTAGTAGACCATTGGAGGGATGTTGAGCTGTTCAGGATGCAGTCTGTAGCCCCTGCCTAGCCGATGGACCAATATAATCTAGAAAGTGGGGTTAAATGGGTTAAAATTACTACCCCCCACCCCTTGAACATTTATGTGGGAATCCCTCTCTCTTCCTATATTTTCATGCATGGATGAGGGTTGGATTCCCATATCCCTCTATTCTCCCCCTTGTTTTGGGATACCCTTTGGGACTATTTTCCTGGAGATTTAAGGTATGATACCCCTCAAATAACATATTTAGACATCCACCAATATTCTTCCTAATTTTTAGTTTCCTAATATTGGTATATGGTTATAATTATACCAAAGAATTTTTGAATCATCTAAGAAAAATGTTTTTTCCACTCTTCTTAGGAATATAGTGACCTAGTACATTGTCTTCATATAATGTATCATCATTTTGGTTAAGGTATGTTGTGATATCGAATTTTATTATGTTTTTGTTTAAAATTGAATTAAAATTCCTATTTATTTGGCATTGTATGTTGGGGCTTTCACTTGGAATAGGTTCAAGAGTGTGAGACATACTCATGTGATTACATTATATATGGTTTCGTTGTGATGATTCCCTTTAGTGATAATTTAGGAATAAATATTTTTTAGAATAAATTGATATAACTAATTATAATTGATCATAATTGATTATGTTGGGTGTATTGGTGTGATGTTTCTTTTGGGATCATGGGAGGTGACCTATTGATCTGAAGAGTCTTATATGGGACTTTATGAATGAAATTTTCCCTTGTATATAATTTCAAAAGCTCAATTCTAGGTAGGTAGTCTCACATACTCTCCATATGGCTTATAACTCTTATATTTTTCATATCGATGATTACACACACCATTGAGGGTTATTTAAATTAGTAATTAAATTAAAAATAATATTTTATGTTAAATTAAAATGTATAAATCAAATGAAAAGATCTTGGGGTGATGAAACCCCCTTATGTGTTATCTTGATGCCATGGTCACTGATGTCCAGGTTTGAGGATTCTGAGATACCAAGTGGCCTCTAGACCTCTTGAGTGGTGTGGTCAAACCAATGAGTCCTACTAGCCCTTGAATAGGAGCTTAAGGAACCTCTAAGATTATGGTGCGGAATTAATTTAGATCATTGGCCATAGATTCCTTGTAGCACCTTCCTTTTTGGAATTCCATGATGTTCAGACTCATTGAGATGAGAGTGAGATGAGCGAACCACTCCCATACCATCAGTCCTAGGTGGATAGACCTTACACAGCTCGGGTTTGTGTTGCGTGAGAATCCAACCTAGATTTACCATGAGGATTGAAATGGTTTGCATCAAATCTATTGTTTGTTACACATGTGGTGATACCAAGTGTAGCCAGAAATGTCTTACTATCATGTTTTTGATGATGTAGGGGGTGAACTCCTTAGAGCATTGAGAGTTGACCGGAGACCCAAACAAGACCGAATACCCATTTGAGGATACCTCTAGTTCACTAAGAATGATAGGACCATCAGTTTTCCCCATTGACATATCAACCCTGGTCAGTTGTATATGAGATGGTAATGATTGTTTCCATGGAATCCATACTGAGTGTGGTGAGCCTGAGGGGCTATGTGTTATAGTGTTGGGAGTGGTCATTTAGACAGCCCTGATGTTTCCTTTTTTTTACATCGGGTTATGAAATTTTCCCTCTAGGAAGATGTGATATGGTTGGACTACCAAGGATATAGAGTCGGGTATACTATTAGACTACCATGTTTAGATTAGATCTGCCATAGAGTTGGAGCTTGGTATTGAGCCACCATGGATTTGGGGCTTGGATATGGTTATGGTTTCCATGGATATGGATTGGAATATGGGTTGGAGCTTACATAGACATAGATATCAATGGTTGGAGATTTTTTAGATTAGGATCTTGGTATATGTTTATAGTTTCCTTAGATTAGGATTTTGTTATATGTTTGGAGCATCAATGGACTAGGAACTTAGGTGTTTGTAATTTCATGGGATGGTAACTTTGAGTAATGAGGACTGGCTGGGATGGAGCTTTCATGGATACAGAGATCGGTGTTTAGAGATGCCTTGGATTAGGATCCTGGATGTTTGGACTGTCATGGGGTAGGCCCCTGGAGTCATGAGTATTGGTTGAGGCTATCATATATTTGGTTCCTTCATGTTACCTAGTTGACAGGGGCATAGAGACATACTTAGAGACACCTCAAAACTATATTAAAAATGAATGATCAATCAGGGCCATGGACCTAAGGATCAACAACGATGATGTATTAATTTATTTTTGGTAGTTATTTATTTATTTCAGCTGAGCACATCACTTGCATGTATCACTGTATGGATGGTTAGTAAAGGAATGGGTTTATAGTTCTGTACTGAGTTATGTACTCACACACTGCTTGGGATTCCATTGTATATGGGTAACCAAGAAGATCTCACATGTTTATTATAGGCACAGGTTGGTCTAAGGACCATGTTTGATCGAGTGGGTGATCTAGGATGAGTACATGGAGTTTGGGACAAGCTATAGCTCAAGGATTTTATGGATCCAATGTTTTAGTTATTTTATTTGTTCTTATTATGTATGTATATATGGTTAGACAAGTTGATGTCTGTAATGTCCCAGTTCTGAAATCCATCCATAGGTGCCCTATACCTGGTTGGTCACAGGGCCTCAAATGCATTTCCCTAAACGCCAGAGACTACTGACTAGCAGCGAGGGCCTTGTGTGTGATAGTGGGGAAACTATGCCTTCATTGGTAGAGTAACACAGTGGAAAAAATATATATATATAGTATCGGAAGCTATAATAACACCATACAGCAGCATATAAGGGAATACTAAAAGTAAGAAACAATAGGATCACACATAACATCCTGTTTCTGGAAGCCACCCAAAGGCGCCCCCGTACCCGGTTGGTCACAAGGCCTCAAGCGCATTTCCCCGATGCTAGAGGCTACCGACTAGAAATGAGGTTCATGTGTGTGATAGTGGGGAAACTAGGCCTTCATTGGAAGAGTAACACAGTGGAAACAAAATAGATATATAGTAGCGGAAGTAGTAATAACACCATACAGCAGTATACAGCGGAAGACTGAAAGTAAGAAACAATAGGAGCACACATATAAATGATACATGATACATGGGTCTAGGAAAGCAGCCAGCACATCACAATGCTGAAATACAGTAAAAAACCAAATTAAAAAATAAAGAAAATAAAACTCCTCAGCATCGCAAGCCTTAGCTTGGTCTCATGCTCTCCATCTCCACAGCAGTTAAGTACCTGAAGTAGAATGGAATTTGACCTTATCTATAACTGCAAAAATATAATCTTCTTGGGCCCAACAGCATGACCCAAATAGGGTGTGAGACTAATCCCAGTAGGCAACCACCAAAAGATCTATGCCTAATAGTTAGTGAATATATATGGTAGACAATAACTAAAAAGAATTAGTAAATGAGGAAGTACTCAGCTGTAAACATTCCTATAGTTCAAAGCATTCAATTACACATATCAAGTAAGAAGATAATCATAGAAGGAAATCCTCTAGGATGTACTCTCAACCTAACCCCTCTGGTTCAATCAAAACAACATAAGAAACCCTCTGGGAAGTTCACACAGTCTAACCCCTCTGGTTCAGCTTGAGTATAGACTCTCTAAGGAAGTAATCACCATCAATTCCCCCTATAGTCTCATATCAGTAACTAAAAGGCACTCATGGGAAGCATTTGTATCACAATCCTCATGTGCCTCGCATCGAGGAACTACAGACACTCAGAGGAAGAACTTACATCAATTCCCCCTATTGTCTCACATCGTAAAAGTAAGAACAAACACTCTAGAGAAGCCCTTACATCCATTCTCCCTATTGTCTACTACACCAGATTCTCATGGACATATGTAAGACAAATGAGCACAAAAATGCAATACGGCCAATGTAAACCTCAATAACTACTTGGATAATAGTTTATAGCATAACATCATGTCATATAAACAAACACTCCATCCTACAGTACTAGGAATGGTGAAAACCAAGGCATCCTAACAGGCTAAGCAGGACCAAACAGTCATAAACAAACATGCATGGGAAAACACTTCCAAAGCATCGAAATTTACACCATTCAGATTCAATTTTCCTCTATTCCATCATACAAGAATAGCAGGTAATTAACAGGGCTGAAATAGTAAACATGCAATACCCCGTTCAAGGGTATTGGGCAGTTTTTCACATATAACTCAAAGATTTTCTACAGAAAGGCACAAACCACCTACCTCGGTGTTGTAGGATCGCTATATGTGAACCTTAAGCCTTAAATATCCCAAGAACATCATATATCTAAAAAAATGCCAAAAATTCTCAACCTAGGATAACTCTTCAAAGAAGAGGAATCATGGAAAAAAGATATAAAAGAATAAAGAGCTTTCTATGGAGATCCCAACGCAATCAACGGCGATCGATTCAGAGAACGGATGCTCGATCAGGGGCTTAGGGAAGAATCATTGTCGTACGAATGCTCTTGGATGAACTAGGTCGAGAAGGAGGTGTTTATATCCCTCAGACGCGACCCCAGTACGTTTAATAAAAAATACATGGCATGTACTTTTGAGGTACATGGTGTGTACTTACCCTTACCAAGCCCCACTTTAAGCAGCCTCCAGGTCATCACACACAGACGTGTGCACATCCGTTACACGGCCAACACACGGCTACCTATGGTAACCGAGTACATGGTGTGTACTCAAAACGTACACAGCATGTACTTAATAAATTTCCAGAAACTCCTTTTTTCTCAAAAACACCATAATAGAAAAAAACATACCTAAAAAGATGGTCCAGGTTCATATAATGTATGTTGTTCTACATGACATGGTTGTTTGGGCCTTACCCCATTTTATTTTTTATCACTTATTTATATATATCTGCATCCACATTCGTTTTACTATTATGTGTGAAGATTGTTTATATATTCATTAATGTGACACTAATATAGGGGGAATAGTCTCCCCACAATACCACCATAGACCCTCATTGCTAGTTAAAATCCTATAGCGTACAGAGAGGCACGACTGAGGTCACATCATGTTCTGATTCTTCTACTTTTCACGAAGTATGTATTTATAGGATGTGACATACTGTTTCATCAAGATCAAAAAAATAATGCTTTATATAATAAAATTTAAATTAATAATTGAACAAAAATAAATAAAATAATACTCTTACTTATCAAACAACTATAAAAATTAGAATATTGTTTCAAATTTTGGACAAATATTTTATAGAAATTCCAAATCATTGAAATCTATTTACTATATAAAAATGATCATTGAAAATTATTATAGATTTAGAGTGAAACTATTAATCATAGGTGATACTAGAAGTGATTTTACATCATTTTTTGATAATCATATCATCCTATTTTTTAGTAAGATCATCTAAGTAATTAAAAAAATCTTCAAGTAAGTACATATTCATTTTTTACATTTTTTTATATTGTTTCAAACATATTCCTATATATATGCATATCATGTTGTATAACTATGATTTTAGCTTCCCATCTGATACTATTGTTTTTAAATCAAAAAAATTATTAGTTTATAAGTTTTGTAATATATGCTAAGTATTCAAAAAATATAGAAAAAAAGGTTCTCGTTATATAGGAAAATGAAGAACTCATCAAAGAGTTCTATAGAACATGAAAATAGATTGTTGTATTAACTTCCTAGATATTATTATTTATAAAAAAATTAATTTTTTGTAATATTGAGTTTTTTATTAATGATTGTGGACTTCAGTATCAATTTTAAATTATTCATATGTTGTTCAATCGTAGTGGGATCATGGTTCTGGAACAATTTTAGACAACATTGTGAATGATATAGAGTTTAGTACCCAATCAATACCAATAGTAAGTCATGTCATATATTATTATCATATATGTTTTATATTTTATATCAAATATTATTTTTCATTCTTATTAACTAATAGGATTGGCCTAAGGGTAAGCCCAGTAAGCCCTTAGGATTGTGAAACTAGCTAGTATAGTGAAATCGTTATAGCCACATTTGACAAATTTCTATTTTTATCTCCTCATCCTCTCACACAACTCTCCCTCCCATAAATCAAAATAAAATCACGACCTTAGGAAAAATAACTACCTTCTTATGTATTGATCTTATGAAATCTCCTTATCAACCCATCTAGCCTTCCTTCTTCCCTCATCCATGTGTCACCTTCCTCCCTTCTCTCTTTTCATTATCAACTCAATGACATCACCTAGATTGGCTACTCTCATAGCATTTTGTAGATTTCTGATACATTGATTATCTATTCATACAAAGCCTTCCCCCTCTCACTTTTCACCTATTTTAAGTGTTGTTGGCTGGCACTGTCACTCCCACTCTTCCCTTATTGGTCGCAGGTTGTGACTACCCCAATTCAGGGGATAAGGTAGTGTTTTTATAAAAAATATATAACTAGATTTATTAATATAAATATTTCTTTTTTTATCGTTGTTAAAAAATAATTTATAATATCATAAAAATTATTAAAATAATGTACTTACTAGTAATTCACCCCTCCCATCTGATATTTTTGATTTGTTATCCATTATATTTTAAACTAATTTATTTTTTAAATCATATGCCTTCTATGCCTAATTTTTTCATAAAATTTTAATTTAAGAAATTTTTATTTACAGGGGTGTTTTCATATTGTATAATTTAATTTAATTATTATTATTTTATTTTATGTTTCTTTTTTAGTTTTATATATTATATTTTTTAAAACAAAAATTTAATATATTGAAAATATTGAAAATATTTTTATCCAAAATTTTTAATTTTTAATAAATAGACAAATGGTTAAATGTTAATACTATAAGAATGTATAAAATTAATTACTAAATAATAATATATTTCATTTAGTTTTAAAAAATCATTTATCATTTTAAATTTTCAAAAATTAATTATGAAATCAATTATATAATATAAATTGAAAATTATTATTTGGTTTAATGATTATATGAAAATGTGTATTAAATTTTTAATATTTTTCATGATATTTATTTTATTATGTAAAAGGAAAACATTTTTAAGATTATTCATGGGAAAAAAAATTTCCATATTGGTTATGTTACTTGAAAAACTTATTACTTGTGATTTTTATTACTATTGTTATTATTAATATACTTATAGAGAAGGGGTTATTATATTGTACCTCACTCTCTTGGATATGTTTTAATTATTACAAACACATTTTGGTGTGCATAAATTTTAAATTAAGTGTATTTTGGTATTTTTCATTAGGCATGAAGTTTGGTTGAAATTTTAGGAAACAAAGTCTTCAAAATGGATGATAGAGACCAAGGGAGAACCTCCCTTGGTCTTTCACCATCAGCTACCTAGTGGGTGTCACCTACTAGGTGGTGATAAATATAGAACGCCCTAAGCTAATATACATCCATCGGCTACCTAGTGGACTATCATTGGCTAACTAGTGGTACTAGATGGGGCCACAAAACCTCCAGGTTGAAAATCAGATACATGGTGATATCCAGTGGCTACCCATTGGATGCGACAGATGTAAGGAATCATTCATAAATTTCACTAGCTAACTAGTGGAATCAAGAAGGTATTAGTTGGTTCCTTTTTAGTAAGTCTAGATGTGCATTTATGGAACCCTCCAATGGCTCCATTGACCTCTTTACTCCTCTAGATCAACCCCCAGTCTCCCAATGGTATCAATTCTTTTGAACTGGAAACAAATCCATAAATTCTATTCTTTTTCTTTTAGAAATAAACGAATTTAATCATGTTTCCACTTTAAAAAATTCCCATGAAATTTTTAAATTAATTTAAGTTAATCATTATGGGAACAATAAAGTTAAAGATACTAGACTTTATATGTATAAAAAATATTTCTAAATATTTATTATGAAATCAAATGAATCTATTTTTGGTATGTTTACTCATTTTACTAACTTAGGAAATCATATAAAATTTATTGGGGTGATATTTTGAAATAATCACTTATAAAAAAGATATTTTGAGTTTTTCCTAGATCTTTGGAACCTAAGGTAACAACAATTCAACAATAAATTGTCATTAATAAAATATAAGTTGAAGAAATCATTAGTTCTCTCATGACCTATGATATCGCCATGAGGTGAAAAGATGAAAAGTAAGAAAATAAATTAACAGAAAATAAGATGGTAACTTTTAAATTAATTAATGATGAGTCTTTCAAAAGTGATACTATCATAAAACATATAGACAAGAAATATAAGAATTACATGATGAAGAATAAATTTTTCCACCATGATAAAAAGTATAATAAATAAATTTAATATAAGGTAACTTGTTATATTTGAAACAAAATGGTACACATCAATCCAGTGTTCCCCTTGATCAAAATGGAAAAGAAGAAAAGTAATAAATCCCGAAAAGATTATATTTTTTATGTAAGTGAGGATTCCCTCCCCTCATATAACTTTAGCTATAGAAGTGATAAATTTCTCATAGATGTAATTGAGGTATGTGATGAAGTTAATTCCCATTATTATTCTACATATATTTATTCCACCTCTTCTAATTTTTCAATATAGTTAGATTATGAATGATTATAAAATGGATTTCTTAAACAAACCAAAAAAATTAATGAATTAAAAAATAATTATAAGCATTTTGTTTGAAAATAATAAACTTTCTAATGAAAATGATTAGTTATATTTGAATTTTAAATAATATCATGATGTTTATAAACTTTAATCAACTATTAATGATCTCAATAATTTTCTTGATATGTTCACCCAAGGTGAGAAAACTCTAAAGAGAATTATGGGGTCTCTATGTATTGTAAAAAACCATTTTGGGTTATGGTTTTAAAAATCAAGTTATAAATTCAAAAAATAACATTAATTTTGTTAAAGGGTACTCACAAGATAAAATTTGAAATTATTTTAGAAAAATGGGGTATATTATTTCTAAATTTGATTTTGAAAATTCTCATTATGGTAGTCCAAAGTATATTTATCTCTATTATAATACTTTATTTATAAATTTGTATGTAAAACTATATTTTATAAAAATTATGGATTCTGAAACCTATTTCATATAACATAAGTGAACTTAAATTTTGGATAGCAAAATATTTATTTTTTAATTATTTAATATAAAATGTGTCTTGAAATCAAAACACAAGGGGCTACATGGTACTTGGATAGGAATTGATCAATATAAATGTTTAGTAACTACTACAAATTCAATTATCTTGAAAAATTCAATAGAGGTCATGCCACTTTTGGAAATGAATCAAGGAGTAAGATCATCGATATAGGTACTATTGGTTTTTTAAAAACAATTATTAAATATTTTTTATATGTTAGAGATTTAAAACATAATTTTCTAGTAATAAGAAAATAATGTGATAATGGTTTTAATGTTTCCTTTGAAAATGATTTTTTTAATGTTTTTTACTCCACAAGAAAACATTTATTTTAAATTTATCAATTTAAAAATGTTTTTTTTATTTATTGAAAATCTATTTATAGTAAAAAACTAAATTTTTAAGTGAAAAATATAGTGAGTCTTGGATTTGGAATAGTAACTTTGTTCATTGTATCACACACACACACACACTTGTAAAACTCAATCGTAACCTTCTTTTATGAGATTTACAAAATTTCATTTCAAAAATAACATTTTAAATGAACATTTCAAAATCGATAATAAAATAAAAAAACTTACTTTAAATAAAAAAAATAATGTTTATGCATATAAGTACCTTGATCCTATTCATCTTGATATTTTTATACCAACCCAATTTGTAGGTATATGGGATAAATTGTACACTTTTTTAATTATCAATGATTATACTTGATTTACATTAGTTTATATCTTGTATCATAAAAATGAGGATTATAAATCCTTTTTTAATATTCAAAAAAGGTAAAAAAAATTAAAAGGTTATAAGATCATATCCATTCGAATTGATCACATGGGAGGGTTTAATAACAAAGATTTTGATGAACTTTGTACTTATAATGTTATGATCATTTCTTTTTATCACTAAGTACTTCACAAAAAATGGGGTTATTGAGAGATTGAATCGAACTCTTCAAGAAATATCTAGAACTATATTAAATAAATTTAAACTCCCCCAATATTTTTTTAGGTTGAGGTGATTAAAACATATTTTTTTACCTTGAACTATGTTCTCATAATACACTTCCATAAAAGGACCCCCTATTAACTTTTGAACAAAAATCTTAAAGTTGGTTTTTTTTAAGTGTTAAGATAAAAATTCTATATTATTAATGAAAAATACCACCTAGAAGATTTTGAACCCAAATCCTATGAATTTATTTTTATTAGGTACTCTAACTCAATTATAGCATATTAAGTCTTTAATAAAAAAGCATGGAACTTAAAAGAATCAAATCACATCAAATTTAATGAGAATTTTTAAAAATATCATACCCAAATTGATAAGGTTGACCTATAAAACTTGACCTTAAATAATCCAACTACTTATAAGGAACCTAAAGTTTTGTAAGAACCAAAATATAGCCCTTTACCCAAGGCTTGGGTAAATTATAAAGACGTTCCCTTATAAAATGTTATTGTGGATTTTCACATCTGTACTCATACTAGAAGGTGGGTTTTGAATAAGGTTGAACATAATTCTTTTGATTCACACTTAAAACCCCTAAATATTGATTATTCAATTAATGATTAATGTTTTTTACTTAAAATTTAAGACGAATTTATAAAATCCAAAAGGAATAACATTAGCAATTTTATTAAAACACTATACAATTATCCAATTATTATTAATTAATGGAGTTTTAGGTATAAATTATATGAGAAAGGTAAAATCACTCATAATAAATATAAAATTGTAACCAAAGGTAATAATCGATAATAATGAATTTATTTTTTTGATACGTTTCCCTTATCACTAGGCTATAATCTATTATGATTTTATTATAATTCTCCACTCATTTAAATCTTTTTAAAATGGGTGTTAAAATTAATTTTTATGACTGGTTTTATTTATGAAAGGGGTTTTTTAAAAACTCTAATTTTAAAGGTTAAAAATTTACAAATCATGTTTTTATGTTACCCAAATCTCATTAGGATTTAAAATAATCCCCTTGGGATTAGTAAGAATGGTTAACTAAATTTATTTTAAAATTTGAAAGGTCGATTTGACTTTGTTTTTAAAATCTATTTCAAATGAGTTTTTTATTGTTAAAATTTATTTTTATGATGTAATTTTTTGTTATACTAAAAAACATATTTGTAATGATTTTTTCAATTTAATGGGAAAATAATTTGAAATTAGTTTTATAAGAGAAATTATGTTTTTCATTGTTTTGAAATTTCTCAAAATAAATATGGAATTTTTATAATTCAAAGTAAATATGTTAATGACTTTTAAAAAATATCATTGATCGTGTAATGGAAATAAGGAAATAAATTAGTATTTCTTGAAATACAATTTTTCATGAAGCTGGTAGACTAGTTGAAAACAATATTTATAGAGGTATTATTGTGGTCCTTTACCTTACTATGACTTGGATGGACAACATGTTTACTATATTTATTTGTTCTCATTTCAAGAAAATCATAAAGAATAACATTTTAATTCTCTAAAAGAATATTTATATATTTAAAAGGTTCTCAAAATTTTGGATTATTTTATCTAAAAGAAACCACTTTTGAACATACAATCCTTTTTTATGCTAATTATGGAGGATCTAACTAGATAGGAAAAGTACAAGTGGGGATTATCACCCACTTAGAAGATACAGTATCTCTTAGAGTAGTAAGAAGAATGATTTTGTTTCTATTTTTATGGAATAAGTGGAATATATAGTCTCTAAGAGTTTTTTAATCCAAATTATTTGGATTAAAATCACTCTCTAAGATTGTGGGATAAATTGAAATTATCTCCCTGTTAATTGTTATAACACTAATGGACTTGGTATTTATAAAAATAATATTTAACACACTTGTACTAATAAAATTTATCTGAGACACCATTTTTATAATGATTACTTCTAAAAATGTGATATCTTTCTTGAGTTCATTAGAATCATCCTTTAAATCATTTATGTCTTTACAAATCCCCTTTCACATGATCGTTTTGATTTTAATAAGGGTGAGTTGGGTATGATTCTCTTGTGACATTTATTCTTTAACTTTGGAAATATAAATTTATTTAAAATATTTTAAATATTATAATCTCTTTAAGAACTTATATTTTAAAATAAATTCATATTTGGTTACAAATATTTTGATGTGGTTTTATCATAGATGAACCAAGAGGTTTTAAGATCAAAAAGGGGTAATTGGATTTTTAATCCAATATTTACCCTGGGAAAATGCAATGGACCTTATTGTACACCTAGTTTGTAAATCTAGGAGAATATGATTTTTATAATTAGTGAAACCTTTACAAACCATAATCATGGATTGAAACATTTTCTTAAAGTTAAAATGTCTTATTTTTTCATTTATCTCTGGAATTTAATTTTTTATGGATTCCTATATTTATTTAATTTATCAATTTGATCTTTTCTTCTTAGTAATCAAATGTTCCCAAAAGATAAAAAATATTTAAATATTGAACTTGTTTATAAATACTTTCAATGTTTTAATTTCAATATTGAAGTTACTGCAAATCTAATTTTAAAAAAAGTTAAAAAAATTTAGAATGTAGAGACTTTTTTTGTTTTCGAAAATTTGAAAGCATAAATTTTTCAAAGATGTGTTTATTTTAAAAAAAAACTTTTTTTCTCTATCTTGAAATAAAATTAATAATGAGACATTTAATTTCATTTTATTTCCCTAACCCTGTTTATGTATTGTTTTTATGATCTCAAAGAGGGAGAAGTTTTTGGTTTTGGATAAATTTATGAATTCTTAAAAAAAACCCTCTCTTATAAATTGGGGAATAATTTAGTTGTTTTAAACAATATATTTTGAAATATAATTTTGATAAATATTTTTAAAATATAATTGTATCTCTTGTGTATTGAAAACAATATTATTTTATCATTTTAATTTAATTATAAAATATTAAAATTCTTTCAATTAATTTAATTTTATATATTCAAACTATCTTCAATTATAAAAAATGGGGATATTTTTGTACCTCGCTCTCTTAGTTATGTTTTAATAATTATAAACACATTTTCATTTTTTAACATTTATAATTAAGTTTATTTCAAAAAAAAATTATTTAGGAATGAATCCAGGTTGACATTCGACCAAACGAATGCCTCAAAGTGGATGAAGAAGACCAAGGTAGGATCTCCCTTAATATATCACCATCAGTTATCTGGTGGGGTACACCATCCAAAACTCTTGGTAGCTCATTGGATACTCATAGGTAGATAGCAGCTACTCGTTGGTAGCTATAAACTACCTAGTGGAGGCTGAAACATTGAGGATACCTTCATTAATGGAACCTACTAGTTGGTGGCATTCGGTGGCATGTCGGTGGTGCTGAGTAAGAAAAAAACAATTTTCATTCATGATGGCCTCCAATGGATCCTTTGACCTCTTAACTCTTCTAGATAATCACTTGGACCCGAAATGGATATAAATTTTATCCTTGGTAAGCTTATAAATAATCTTCAATATATAATCTTGAACTATAATAATACATAGAAATCGATAATAAGTATCAGCTACATTTTCTCTCCCTTTGTGCATCCACTTGACATCTCTTTGTACCCCTTTCTCAAATTATTTTATATCCACATTTTCTCTCTCATTATACCAATTAAAATATTCTCTATCTTTTAGATATAATTTAGATATTTTATTAAAAATATTTTCTCTATAGAAAATCTCCCTTTTTCCTCTCTACAGATTCTCGAAAAACTATTAAATTCAATAGATCCACTACCATAGATCAACCCTTTAACATTGTGTAAAATGGGAATTAAAAACACTAAAAAGGCATTTTTTTCTAAGAACCATTAAAATTGGGGACCTCTTTATCAATTATTTTTTTATCTCTGATAAACGGGGGGAATTTAATAGTTTTTGAAATAGAATTGATAAAGGTCCTACAGTTGTAGTGTATTGTTTGAATTACGGTACACTACAATAGGAACCTCTATATAGAATATTCATAATTTAATTGAAATAAAAAATAAATCAAAAATAAATAAAAATCACTATATTATAATCATTTTAAACAATATTTTGTACAATTACTTTTGAAAGTACTATTACAAAAATTAAAAAACAGTAATGTTTCATCATCTTTAGGACCTGAACCCCTCTAAAAAAAGCACGATCATAGTATTAGTTTCCAAAAAACTTCTCCAACTCAAGAAATATAATTCACCTATATATGAAAACAATTATTATTTTAGAACTATTGTAAAGAAATAAATTTAATATTAATACAAAACAATACATTAATAAAATGTCGACTTTAAATTGAAACCACACAATTTGAGTCATACAAGGTAAATCATGTATCAGATTGGGGAATAGTTGATTATTACACATAAAAAATAAATTATGTATCATTTTCCTAAAATTATTAAAACAATATGAATGTGTTTTCTCAGTTTTGAGTATGCCACTTTTCTTTTTTACTAAAATGACATTTAAATTAAAAACACTCACTTTGATTTGTACAGGTCACATCATGTATCCTTTTGATGTGTGAATAATTATTACATGTAAAAAATGACTTATGAATCATTTTAATAAATTATAAAGACAAGAAGAAATAATTTTAATTATTTTCAATGAGTGATACTTGTTTCAAACTAAAATGTAAATTTTAAACTGATAACGGCCTCTTTGAGTCATGTTAGACACATTGAGTATCATATTGGGGAGAGGAAGATTCTTGAACATCAAAAAAACCTTATAGATCATTTTCCTAAAGTATTAAAACAAAATGAATGTGTTTTCTCAGTTTTGAATATATCACTTTTCCTTTTTACTAAAATTAATGTTAGTTTTAAATAAAAAGACACACTTAGAGTCAAACTTGTCACACCATGAGTCAAACTGAGGTGCAGTTAATTACTAAAATTTAAAAATGAATTATGGATAATTTTTCTAAAGTATAAAAATAATCTAAATGTTTTTTCTTAGTTTTGAGTATGTCACTTATGATTTTTACTAAAATGCCATTCTAAACTAAAAACACACATGTTGACTCACACATGTCACATTGTGTGTCATTTTGACATGATACTGATTCTTATACATCAAAAATGACTTATGAATCATTTTCATAAAGTATCAAGACTATCAAAGCATGTTTACTTGTTTTTTAGTGAGTGATACACTTTTTTAACTAAAATGTAAATTTTAAACTGATAACATACACTTTGAGTCATATCAGGCACACCATGTATCAAATTGAGGTGTGGCTAATTTCTACACAACATAAATGACTTAAGGATTTTTTTTATAATGTATCAAAAAAATATAAATGTTTTTTATAATTTTTTTGTTATGTAACTTTTTTTTTACTAAAAAATAAATTTTAAATAAAAAACATTTTGAGTCATATCGATCACTCTATGCATCAGATTTATGTGTGGATGGGTTATACATGTCAAAAATGACTTATGAATAATTTTCCTAAATTATCAAAGTAATCCAAATTCTTTTTCCCAATTTTAAGTATTTCACTTGTTTTTTTTTTACTAAAATATCATTTTAAACTAGAAATACACACTTTGAGTCATACAAATCACAAAATGTGTCAGTTTGATGTAATACGTATTGTTTCACTTCAAAAATGAATTATGAATCATTTTTATAAAATATCAACAAAATCATAGTATGTTTTTGTTGTTTTTAGTTAGTGTCACATGTTTTGAACTAAACTGTCAATTTTAAATTGATAACAAACACTTTGAGTCATATTGGTCATAACATGTGTCAGTTTGATGTGAGACTAATTCCTACACATCCAAAAATACTCATGAATAATTATACTAAATTATCAACATAATCAAAGTATAGTTTCTCATTTTTTTAGTGACTTACACACCTTTTCAACAAAAATTTCAATTTTAAACCGATACTAGAAACTTTGAGTCCTTTTGGTCTTCACTAATATACAAGACCCCATATAAAGTTGAAAAATCACTCATTGTATTATAATTTTCTCATTGATTGGTGTGCTTGTAAGAAGGCTCGGCTCTATGGTATTATAGGCACTTATACTAAGATAGCCATTATAGTTTCAACATTCAAAGAAAGCCTTCAATTACTCCATGAAAAGGAAAAGTATTTTTCTTTGTGAACTAAATTTCTATAGTGCTTAGCTTCCTTTGAGGCCATATTGTAGGAGTTGGTTCATGATGAACATCCTATGGGTTGGATAGTGTTAGTGACCTTCCGTTTCCATTGTGTTATTATAAACCTTATTATATAGGAGGTTATATTTTGTGTATCAAGGAGATCTTTTAAAGTTAATATTATCATATAAATATAGATATCCCCTTTTTCCCATACGCATTATCCTTACATCCCACTGAATTTATGAATATAGATACCACTCAACATTTTTACACATATTTTGAGGAGTGTTCGAAAAGGAAAATGAAATTATTAAGTGAGTGGATAAAGACTTAAATAAATAATAAAGATTATTTTCTAAAGAGTAATTTTAAATGAAAAGGTTTATCACTTATTTATCTCCCCTTCTCAGTGATAAATTGTCACTTCCCAAGAATATTCAATAAGGGATAATCCTCATAAATGTAATCTTATATGCTCTCCTATAATATTTTTCTTTTTTAAAATATCCCTATGTATTCCAATATATTACTAGGACATTTAATCTTTTTCTATCCTTAAATGTTCCTTAAGTTAGGTTTGAGTGGATGGTTTTCTTAGATGATACTAAGGTAATACATTGTTTCCCTTTTCTATTTTCATACATGATATAAAAAGAAAACCAATCCTTAATTTTTTGTTATTTCAATGTTGGTTCTTATCTTAAAGTGGAAGTTGAATTCTCTTTCTTTGAATCCAACGTACTTATCTGTAATCGTTTTGATAGGCATACACTTATTCCCTCTCATATTACCTTAGAGATAAACTAAAACCCATAGATATTTGAGGTTATTTAAGTAAAATTGAAAAACAATAATGTTAGGAATGACTTATTAACTTATATTGTATGGATTTTAAGGGTTATTTAGAAGTTATTTTCTGTTTATAATGAGTTTTATGAACTACATTGGTATTTTCATGTTTCGTTTCATTGATGGTAACATTATTAGTGTCCACACCTTGGAATTTTTTATTGGTACTATTTTTTAGTTAAAATTTTCACCTAATAATGTTTTGGTTAGGTTCTTTAACATGTTATAAACACATATCTAGATATTAAATGTGTTTGTTCTAATTCTTTTCCCACATTCTATATAATGTTTGGTATGTAAAAAATAATGGGCGTATGTTTTTTTAAATTTATGATCCATCAATCCTTTTTATAAATATTTTATTGACTTTATTTTTTTCTCCTTGATTATTAAATAAATAATAATAATCATTGAAAAAAAATTGAACTGGATGAGTTATTGATGACTTTAGTTTGCAAAAGGTTTAAGGATATCACCTTTTTATGTAAAATTATTAAGAAAATATACCCATATATAATCATCAAAACACAAAATGAAACAAAACCAACTAAAAATTTGTGATGAATTCATTGAAATTTACCTATGCATATGTCTCACAATTTCAAACCCATATGAGAAATTTGGTTAAGATTGGGAAGAAGGTAGCATCATAAGGATTTGTATTATACTAATATTTAATTAAAATAAAATAAGTGTCATTGGGAAAAATCACATGTGGGAAAGGGTCATGTTATTTGAGATCATTATGAGATCCTTATTAGCTAAATCGCCACATGAAAGTGCCACTGTGGATTATATCACACTTTGGTCCTATATAGATGTATATAGGTGTTATGTAACTAAAATTTAGGGATTTATTTATGTGTAACTATTTATTTAATAAAATATTATTTTAATAATTATAAAATTTATTTTATAGGATGTCTTTATTTTTATTAAATAAATATTTTTAATTGAAAATAAAATTTATTATAATTAAATGCTTAATTTTAAAAACAGATTATATATGTTTATATATATAAAATAAAAAACAAATTAGTAATCTAGAAATAATATAGGATGTTTGAGAATTTAAAATAAAATATTTTATTAAAAAGAAATGTTTTTTACCAAAAAAATATAAATTTAAAATACATTATATGTTTTAAATTAATAATTCAATTATATATATTTAGAGTTTGGTTTAAAAAAATACGTTCCATACTTTAAATCAACATATTGAAATTTATTAATAGAAAAAACATAATTTATTTGCAAAAAAAATATATTACATGTGATAATGGTTAAATATATAGATTAATAGGTAAATACTATAAAATATAGTAAATGGTAAAAATAAGGAATATATTTAAAAAAATAATATATATCATTATAATTTATTAATGTAATACACAATTTCCATTCTTTAAAAATAATATTTAATTCAAAAATATTAATTCAAAATAATTATTAATTCAAAATTATTTATAAATTATTGATATAAAATATTAATTTTAGATAATCAAATTTAGGTATAATAAAAATTATCTTTAATAAAAACTATTTATATATTATTTATAAATTATTTATAATTATTTATATACACATAATCTATAGGCATAACATCTAAATCTACCAAATATAAAAATATAAGAAAGCTATTACAGTTTTAACTCCTCCAAATAGATGCAATAAAGACCTCTCGATATCTAACAAATGGTTGAACTCATGAAATAATTGTTACACATCAAATAGGAAGAAAGAATAAGAGACCAAACAATAGCTTCTTAAGAACCTCAACCATTGAAGAACCAAAAACTAGACCTAGATGTGGCCTATAATTCCATTTTGAATGAATAAAAACACCCTTAAAATTCAAAGGAACCTTTAAAAATAAAACTGAAAAGAAAAATACATCTTAAAATATGAAAACCCATAAATAATAGTCATTATTATAATTTTTCAAATGTATTGTGTGATAGGTTATTTAAAATAGATTTTTACCTGGTTTCTAATTTGAGTAATTCATTTAATTGAAATTAATATCAAATAAAATTTTATTTTCCTTTCAAATAATCCATATATATATATTCAATACTTTTATTATGTATCCAAAATATTTATTTAAAACACATGTTATTAGGGTTTTTTAATTTAATGATAATTATAATGGGAAACCTACATCAATTGAAAACGGTGAAGAAGAACCCCCCAATTATGGAAGAAAAAAGTCTTGAAGAACCCATCACATACCCAAACAACTATGATAACAAATAAATTTATAACCCAAAACTCATGTGGGGTTTGGCTGGTGCACACACAGTAAGGATTCATGACCTAAGATGGTTATTCTAACACCGTTAGATCTTGAAAGACATTGCCTCCTGCATTGGTGTACTTCTAAAGTTGGATGAAAATATAGTCTAAGGGAAATTTGGATACCATTCTAGGGTCTTAGTTGATATGGACTTCTTCAATCCTAGACAAGATAGTGATTACTTAATTGTAAATGGGGAAAGGATTTAAATTGAGTTAAGTATGAATTCCTACCTTACTTTGGTAATCTCTTCAAATGGGTGGGGCAAGACACTGCCAATTGTAGGCAGATCCAGAAACATTACAGGAAGTTTAATTTGGAAAAAGGGGAACTGCCTCAACTTCCAAGCATTAGGAGAACTTGTATAAGGCCTCAAATTCATGGGTTAGAAAAGAAGATCCATTACTACTGGCGGCTAGCAATCAGGATTGTGAGAAGCCATGGATGGGCCTCGAAGTCCTAAATTCGAATATGCATGTTGAAAATTATAATGCAAGTCAAGTTGATGCTAAAAACAAGGTATTTGAGTCTGGTAGAGACTCATTGCATGGTTTAGTGGAGGGACAGGGTGTTAGGGAAGTTATAATGTCTTTACATGGTCATCGGTAGATGAAAAAAACTATTGATGTTAATGAACATGTGTATGGATAATCTTCTATTACTCCAATGCAGCTTGAGTAACCCTAGGGATCTGCTGGTGATGTCCTAGAAGGGTAGGGTAAGGACTTTAAAACATGGACTGATGTATTACAAGAGGCATTCGATGTCCAGATACTCAGTACAGATATCTATGAAGGTAAAATTATTTCAATATAATTCTAAGATTCTCAGTTGGGATAAGAGAAGCTCATTTCCTCAAGGGGTTACAAGGGCAAGTAAAAGCATGATGTTGAAATTCCTTTGAGTGGTAATTCCAGGAAGTAGGATTTTCCTGCAAGTATTGCCACGACTAAGAGACCTAACATAAAATCTCTTACAACTAGTATTATGGAGTATTCCTCTATCATGGATTCACCAAACTCTAGTAAGAATAATTTCAGTCTACTTGACATCTTAAACAGGTCTAATAACAATGAGGTATTATATGTGGAATTTGGAAATTCTCACAGAGTTCCCCTTATTGGACAAGTATTAGAGAGATCAAGTCTAGAGAAAGATCCATCTCCACCAGATGATAATGATGATGTGACATGGCATCAACCCAAAACATGGAAGAGGGGTCATCATCTAAGAGGGAGGGGGGTGGTCGATCCCATAGATGAATTTTTTTCTTGTTGTGAAGTGTTTTGTCACCAGATTACATTCCCCATCACCATTTTACATTATGGATATTTTATTTTCAATAGATTTTAAAAACATGGGCTACAACTAATAGTTCACACTATTTGGGTATATATTTAAAAATATTTGTATATAATTTTAAATATATTTATTATAATTTTATAATTATTTACATATATATTTATATTTATTTTTATAAATGAACTTATATATAAATATTTGTATATAATTATAAATATATCTATATAATTATATATATTTATTTATAATTATATATAATTATAAAATATATTTATTTATTTATAATTATATATAATTATATAATTATATATAAATATTTTTATAATTATGTATATTAATATATGTGTATATAATCATAGATATAAAAAATATATATGTTATTTCAATATATTTACTAAAATTTTATAATTATTTATATATATATTAATTTATTTATGATTCTAATTATTAATAAATATATTTATAATTATTTGTATATAATTATAATTATATTCATATAATTATCTATAATTATATATTTATATATTTATATAATTATATATATTTATTATTTAAATATATTCCCTATAGTTTTATTATTAATTAATTATTTATTTATATATTTATTTTAATTAAAATTAAAAATAACTATATATATAAATATGTGTATATATTTATAAATATATTTATATAATTAAATATATAAATGTATATAAATGTTTTTTACGTCATGGTGATGGAAGCCAGGGTTCTCGGGAGCTCCTCCCTCCGTAACCATGGAATCTAGGGTAAAATTGACACGATGTCTCATATAGATGACTTCTTCGATTTAGAATAGGTGTTTATTGGAACTAAAAAGAGATCAATTTCTAATGTCCTATGTGATGCATGGTTTCTTGTTGTGGTGTGAGTTGAACCGGGGAGATCTGATAGTCTGAGTGATGTGTGGTTGTCTGATGTCAAGCGAGGTGTGGCCTGAGCTGAACAACCAGGATCTTATGGTCAGAACGATGTGTGACTACTTGAGAAACTTGTGGTGTAGGCTGATCTAGTACGATCTATCCTGGGAGATGTGTGGTTTCTTGATGTTGGCTAAGCTATGGTGATTTCTTCTAATCAAGGTGAGAATCTAAAGCCTCTTCATGCTTCGCGGCTAGCATCAAATGGAAGATTATTCTTGGGTCCTCACAATGAGCCTTTTAGCAAGAGGATTTCTTTAAAGGGTTCCTTATATTTTGTTGAAGAAAATCCAAAATATTTTGATGATCAGATAGAGGAGTGAAAACACTCCATAATTTCTAGAATCTTGCCTTTTTTGTGAGATATCCCCTTGAAGATTGAAGATCTATAGAAGTGGATATCATATGTGTGGGGTTTCGGTAAGTGGTGTATTGTATCTATCAATTTCGTTTTTTCATATTTGTTTTCCTTCACAAGATCTAAAGTTAAGTGTCTGGTGATGTGCTTTTTTCAATCTCAAACCAGGGGTTCTCCAATTTCAAGATTGGGACCCCTAGTTTGATCCATATCAAGAAATGAACATGATTATTCAGTCATGGGTTTGAATTAAAAGTTTAAATTGGTTTTTTTGCATTTGGATATTCTCTGGGATATATCTTTTGTGTTGGGACCCCAGTTAAGTTAGACAAAGGAACCTAGCTTGAAAAATATTTCCATTATGCTTGTGTGTTGGTTGAACTTGACCTCAGTTCAACATTAGTTGAAACTGTCTATTTGGTTGGTGGAGACTATATGTTTGATCTAGGCATTGAATATGAATACATGCTGGATTTTTGGTACAATTGAATGTAAATTGGGAATACAAGAGTGAATTATCGCAAGGTTATGGAGTTCTATAGCTGTAGAAAATATGGACATAAGGTGGATGATTCAAAAAAAAAAGTCTGATTGCATCTTTGGAAAAGTGATTGAACCAATGGGTAAGTAGGATAATCTATGGAATGGTGGTGCACCCCTTTCTTCTGATGATTTGGATAATATCCCTCTTCACTCTAGTTGTAGGGGTCATGGTTTTAAAAGTGTTTATGGCAGTGATGGGATGGCCATGGTGGAAAAATGTGAGACTCTTGAAGGAGTAATTCCATGCATTAGGGGAAACACGGTTTGAAGAAAAATTGGAAAGGACCCCCAGGGCCTGGCTGATCAATCATTACAGGGAAAAGGGGCTGAAACCATGGGGTGTGATGTTGTAGCCCCTGGCTCTTCTCATACAGTAACGTCTTAATCTAACTACATAGTAGCCTCATCTGAAGGACCCTCTTCCATGTAAATGGAACATTCATTGATTATATCTCCTGAGAAGCAGGCTGGAGATGATAAAAAGAGGTAGGTTTCATGTAAGAAAAAATCATGGAATGAGATTCTAGCTGAAGAACCAGTGCTTGATATTGAAAAAATTGGTCAAACAAGTTGTTAAAAGGATTTTGAAAAATAATTGGATGAGGCACTAGTGTAAGAGCATTCTTTATTGAGAAAAGGAAATATAAATATAGAGATATACATCTCCCCGAAAGTGAAGAATGTTTCACACAGGGAATCTCCTCTTTTGACTGACCCTATGGGGAATCCTCTGATGGGGAACATTTCTCATTTGGAGAGGGAAGAACAGGAATGGGATTTCCCACAAACTAAGACATGGAAATGGGGTTGTTGTCCAAAACATTGTGGTTAAGGATGTGTCAGGGATGATTGGGTGGCTTCAAGTGGGTGTGGTCGACCTACCAAGTCCTTTTCTAAGGATCTCACTCTAGATAAGGTTAAACTCGAAGAAAAGCACTATATACTCTTTAATTAGAAGAATTCACAGTCATAATAGATATATCCTGATGGTATCTCAAATCATGATTATGGATATGGTCCTAATTCTCCTCTTTTTTAGTTTTCTATTTTTGATGAGGGCTTGTCCTTTGTTTGACATCATCCATTCTCTTTTTCATGTTTTTTATTTTATTTTTCAATACATTTTGGTATAAGCAGGTTCTCTTGGCTTTTGGATCATTTTGGTATATTTATTTATTAATATATAAGTATATATAATTATAAATATAAAATATATATTTTTTATTTAAATATATTTATTATAATTTTATAATTATTTAAATATATTTTTTTTATTTAATATTTTATAAATACTTTTTGTAAAACATTATATATATTTATAATTTCATAATTAACCAAGAACATGTCATACATATACCAATGTAATATATATATGTATGTATGTATGTATTTATTTATTTATTTATATCCTACATACACATCCACCTATATATACATACATATACATACATTTATACACGTAAAACATCTATATATATACATACGCAAAATATACACACACACACAACATAATTCATACATATATATACACATAGACATTGATATAAATATATAAGTTCAAATGTCCCATATTGGAAATACATCATTTATATTTATATAATTGTTTAAATTATTAAAATATATATATCAACATATCAATATATAATTTTTTATATTAATTATTGTTTCGCACGGAATTTGGGGATGACCTCCTGGATGGGAGATTCAAACGTTCTGATCGGTTTCTACCGGGTTTGTTCGTAGAACCGGAAACATCCAATGATTCCACATCCGTTTGGACCTACTTTCCAAAGGTAGGCGCTCATTAGATTGTGGACTGATGAGGTTTTGGAATTTTCATTGGTTGAGAGGATGGGAGGTCGGACTCATCACACCTTTTTGAGGGGAATTATTGTCTACTCCAGGACTCTCTTTATAGATTTATGTTATGTTCGTGATTCCTTATTACATTACCAATTATAAAATGAGATTTCCTTTAATCATAACAATCAATGATTAAATATGTAAGAAATTTAGAGAATCTTTTATATGTATTCGAGGTTCTTCATCAATAGAGAATCATCTGTATCTATTTAGAGATTCTTGGTCAATGGTATCCTTCAAAACATTTATATAAAAGTCTCTTGGTCATTATGATGACCAGGCTGGTTTTAAAGCCACTCAGTGGGGAACTTGAAGTTTATCGTCATTCAGAAGGACATAGATTATTTCAGAGTTGGGATCGAACCCATAAATGGGCTACCTACGTATCCTTTGTTTTGGAAAAGGAATCAGAACCCACGTAGTTCGAGTAATAGAGTATGACGTTTATGATTGATGCTCAAAGAAAGATGTCATAATTACTTTTACACTCTAAGATCACGTGAGTCATGCTCGGTGTGAGAAACAAGAGGTATTGGTAAAAATTAGAAAATTGTGCCATGAAAGATGCAATCATAAGAAATGGTTTGGGGCTTATGTATATATGACTGCCCAGATAGATGAAGGTTTAGGATTTACTTTTAGGGAGAAAATCCAGGAATGGGGTCCATAAAGGTATATGTGCTTTATGGAGATTTGAATACTCTAACTTGGGACTTATTCCTGAAAAGGAAACCCAAATTAGGAGAAGATTGATAACTGGGTTTTACTCCTGAGAAGGAATCCCAGATCAAATGAAAATTAGGACTGGTTAAAGAGAAATTAAGGGACATGGGGCTTACTCATGAAAAGGATGCCCAAATTAAGGGACTCGGGGATTACTCCTAAGAAGGATGCCCAAACAATTAAGGGGCTTGGGGATTACTCCTAAGAAGGATGCCCAAACAATTAAGGGACTTGGGGCTTACTCCTAAGAAGGATGCCCAGGTTAGGGGACTTGGGGCTTACTCCTGAAAAGGAATCCTATGATTATGACTGGGACTTATTCCTGAAAAGGAAGCTCAGGTTAAGGATTAAGGTTTGGGGCTTACTCCTGAGGAGGATGCCCAAGATTTATGACTGGGACTTATTCCTGAAAAGGAAGCCTAGGTTAGGTATTAAGGTTTGGAGCTTACTCCTGAGGAGGATGCCCAAACATTTAAGGGACCTAGGGCTTACTCCTAAAGAGGATGCCCATATTTGAGATTGGGGCTTTTTCCTAAGAAGGATGACCAAATTAGAGGACTTGGGGCTTACTCCTAAGAAGGATTCCCATATTAAAGGATTATGATTGGGGATTACTCCTAATGAGGATGCACAAATTAAGTAATTAAGGTTTTGGGCTTACTCCTGAGGAGGATGCCCAAAATTAGAGAACTTTAAGAATTTGGGACTTACTCTTGAGGAAGATTCCCAGATTAAAGGACTTATAACTGGGGATTATTCCTGAAAAGGAGACCCAGGTTAAGGATTCTCTCATCTTAAAGGATGAGGTTGAATGAATGAACTCTCAATCTTTGGTGACATAAAGATGTGTAAATCACTAGGATTTGAGAGATATTCCACCGAATTTCTTTCAGATAAGGAAGTCAAATCAAGAAATCATGCCATAAATGGCTTTGAAGAGTATCTTGAAGACTGAATCTTGAATAGGAATGGTGAAATGGCTTAAGAGGGGTGAAATGGGCAGAAAAGGCACCCAAAAAGGAAGGGGCGTGCAAGTCTTGGAAGGCGCGTAGGTATTACGGCGGCGCGCAAGTATTGGTCGCGCAGGTATACTTGCGCGACATGTGGGGTACTTGCGCGGTTTTCAACCAGCATTAAAATACTTGAGCGACTCTTTATTAAAACCTTTATAATCCTCTTGAGGTTCTTCCAGAAAAGTGACGCGCAAGTTCTATCGAAGGAATAAAGGCGGCGCGCAAGTGTGGCCAATTAGGCGCCCAAGTGTTTATGCATTTCAACACTTAGGCCTTACTCCCTCTCTTTAGATCTTCTGTTCTAGGTAAGAAATTACCTTAGAAGTGTTCTGGAAGCTTTGAGAAGAGACTTGGGTGTCGGGAGCTTCAATCCGAGTTTATGGAAAAAGATCCTCTCGAATGGGGGGCCCACAGGGTCTATTTATAGGTAGGAGAAGACCTCGGGCGGTTACCACTTAGGTCACGCAAGTCACTTGCGCGACCAAGGGCGTCGCGCAAGTCGACTTGCGCGAAAGTTATATAACTTGCGCGGTGAAGTTGCTTTTGATACTTTGTTCATGCCTTTGTCGATTTTTGATGTTTTCTTCAAAGGTTGAATCAGTTTGAGCACAGATATTCCCCTTTTTCGATTTTCAGATTCTATGATGAAAGGAGCGTCAACAAAAGTCCCCCCTCATAGTTGGATCTGGAGAGAAATGAGGATTTGACTCTGAGGAAATTGAATCCATCCAAAGGAAAAGGGGGCGCGCAAGTCTTGATGGCGTAGTGGTGGGGCGCAAGTTCTCTTCGCGCAGGCATTGAGCGCACTGGGTACGGCGCGCAGATAGGCCTCCTGGCCTATAAATACATGGCTTTTGGCCATTTATAGCATCTGATCCCGAATTTCTCGAGCTCGCGCCGCGCAAGTCTCGTTTTTCCATTGTTTCCTCGCTACCGCACTAATCTCAAGGTAATAGGACTTGCGCGGTGACACATGCACGACAAAAACTTGCACGGCACATGTAACACTTGCGCGACATCTCCATACTTGTGCGCCTTAATGCCTTAGCCATTCTTTTTGATTTCTTTCACAAAGTTTGTGAAAAATTAATTCATTTATAAATTAATTTATTCAACTCTTTGTGCAGAAGTAATGGCTCTTAGAACCGGATTAATTGATGAACTGGATAGCAAGCGGATAGATGATATGATGAACATCATTGGCCATGATTACTATACTGTCAAAGATAGTACTCTTACAGATTTGGCTAAGTATCTGAAGAAATATCATCGCAACTTTCCTCAAAGCATTTATCTACCTTTGTATGGCTATGGTCATCTACAAGAAGTCATTATTCCAGAAATAAAGAATTATCTTCCATTTTGTGGTTTTAGAATTATACCAACTTTGCTTCAGCAAATATCTCAGGTGGAGGAGTATTTCAAACTGCTGGAACAGTGGAGAAGGCTTATGTGATGCATCATAGACCTTGCACACCAGATCTGAAAAATCATACACCTGAGCTTAAACCACATTGTCATCCTTCAATCTTCCGAAATGCTCAGATGGATCAATCCAAAGGCTGGAAGAAAAGTTGGGATTTCCGTCCTGGGGGAGGTGTGAAGCCAACTTGGATGTGGGCATACTGGGTGCGACAGACTTGCGCAGAGTTTATCGAGGACCTGAAGAGAGCTGCAATATATTTGGATGTCTGGGTTGGGCAAACATATGTTTACAGACATGATAACTTCATGCCAGAGATACTCAGCCACTGGAGCTCAGCAACTAATTATTTCCATTTGACTCATGGAGAAGTAGGTATCAGTTTTTGGGATGTCCACAAGATATCAGGGGCTCCAATTTTGGGTGATATGTATGATGAATTCATTCCTCCCAAGGTGACTTGGAATGATTTAGAGAAGACTCCTGCTTTAGCTCGAGAATTATTTAAAATGTTCCACAGGCTCAAGAGTTCAGAGACCTCATTAACTCATTTTAGAAAAGATATTCATCCGGAAGAATGGATGAATGTGTTTCTTACTGAGATGAAAAAGATGGAGACAAAAGAAAAAGGATCCAAGAAAAAGAAATCCAAGGATACCAGGCCCAGACGTCCTACCACCTGTCCAAAACCTGAGAAGAGAGGAGCTACTGGCACATTCTGGCCAACTCTAGAAGCAGGAGAGTTTGAAAAGTGGGGATATGAAGTGAATCAATGAATTCCAAAGAAAACTTGTCTGGTGAGTTTCTTGGCAATGTGGCTCAGTGTTTATCTCTTGCCGGTCAGGGATTCGAAGGGAGGCGTTAGGCCAGGGACCTTCGTCATTGTGGCAAAGTTGGCTGAGGGAAAAATGGTTGGGTTAGCTACCCCCATTTTAGCAAAGATTCACAGGAGTTTACTTCATGTCTTCCTGGGTAAATCTCCTTTAAGAATAGTGGGACCATTCCAGGTTTTGTGGGGATGGATCGCCACTCACTTCAAGACTTACAATGTACAAAATGGATTACAAATTCCTGGAATCTCTTTCAGACCGTCAGTGCAAGCATTCTCTGGAATTTCTCCATTAGATGTTAATGGTTATGACATGAAAGTGAGGCTGAGAATGTTTAGGGAATTCATCTTCTTTCCCTATGGAAGTCCGCCATCCGGGCGGTTTGTTGATGATGGGACAGCCCATTTGGATTTGAGGGCATACATGCTAGCTTGCAGGGATGGTGTGTTAGTAGCCAGGATTGATGGAGAAATCATATGCGAGGCCTATGCTCCAAATAGATTTTCACGCCAATTCAAATGTTTGCAACAGATTGTTGTATCCCCTCTGGTACATGTCAGGTTAGAGCAACATCTGATGGTTGCTTGACAATTATGGCTGCTGACATCAAGAGAGAAGACTGGGGCAGTATTTGATCTACCAGTTGAACAAGCGGCACATAATTTGACTACATTTTATGCCGAACACTGGATAGCATCATACCCCAAAGGGATATTGAATCACCCAGTATATCAAGTGGGAAAGAGGAAGAGGACTGTAGAGAAAGAAACCCTTCCTCATGAAGGTGACGCTTCCCCACTTGAAATAGATTCAACAGACTCCTCTTCTAGAACTGATTCATCAAATTATCATGATGGGGATGATGAGGCACAACCGGCAGCAAAGCGGTTTCGTGACCGATATAATCCTCCAGCCAGAATTAAAAGACCCACTCCATCAACTCCTGGTGATTTATTTCATTGTAGTAATTTCAATCACTGCTACTTTATAAAGTAATAAGTCTTATTTTCTTATTCTCTATCTGTAGCTGCAGGAGCTGGGAAGAAATTAAAATCAAAAATTGTAGGACCTTCCTCACAGCCTTTATATCTAAGACCAGAGGTTGTTCAGCTATGGCAGAGATTATACTGTGGTACTGAGACCGCCTAGCTGGATTCGTGTGAGGGCCTACAACTTCATGGAATAGGAAATCTTGTAGCTTCTAAAAATCTTCAATACGGAGATAACCCCAATGAAGTGCGAGCTTACATCAGAGAGCTGGAAATGCTCATATATGCCACTGATGACTCAGTTCCTATCACCAGGCAGGTGAAGGAAATGATTGATCGTGGCGCCACTGAGGGGGCTGGTGGTTCTGGAGATGAGGAGTGGCAAGATTATGTGGCTCCTGAAGATGTAAGTTTTCTTTCCTTATTTTATTTGCAACTTGATTTCAGTTGAAGATTTGATACTTAAGGAAATTATTTTCTTCATCTCGCAGCTTGAAAAGAAAGGAACTGGGGTTCCTTCGCCACAGTATATCTCTGGTGGTACTGCTATCGGGGCTGCTGCTGATTCTCCTCGCGAACCAGGTGAGATATCTCCAGGACAGCAGGCCATGAATGAGGCGCTGGACATAGCCTTCCATTCTCCAATCCAAGTGCCTATAAGGGAGACCACTGATACTCCAAAAAAACAAAAGAAGAAAAGGCAACGAAGGAGGAAATCCATAGCTAAACGTTTTATTAGCAGCGGTAAGTCCTTCGAACAATCATGAGCTTATACCCATAATCATATGGTTACTCATATTTCTGAGGATTGCAGGGGCTTCTTCAATTTCCCCCTTGAGGGAAGGGACTGATCCTCCTTCAAAGGCCTTAAAGGGTGCTGTAGAACAATCACAGACCCAAGCTGACTTGGCTACTCCTGGAGAAGATCTAGCATCCATTCCCAATATCCTTCCTACTGCAGAAGATGTTGTCCAGGATCAGGGGTTGCAGGACATAAGTCGGCAAGAATATGTAGCAAATGCTCCCACTAGTGAGACTAACCAGGATTCTGAAATATCATTGGATGAAATGGTGAATCAAGGAATGACTTTCGAAGAATTTTATGATCATGCTAAGTTGTCATGTGATTTAGAAGACCTTTGGTGTGAGTGCTACCCTTCGCCCAAATTTTTGTTTTTAAAATTTACACTTCTAACCATGACTGAAAACAATATGTAGTTTCTTCCGTAGAAGCTGCTGAACTGCCAATGCCTAAAGAGGGTGTGGACATTGATGTCAACCCTACCATTGCAGAAACATTAGCTCAAGTTGAGCTAAACCCAATAAACCCTCTTGAGACCCATCTTGAAAATCCTGTTGAGACTGGGAAAGATGGGGAGAATTCTTCTAAGGTTGCTGAACCATCCTTGGGTAAGGGATAACGATATTTGTGATTGTACTTTATTCGCAAGACAATCTATTCTTTTGTTATCCTTTGAAGCTTACTAAATCTTTCAATTAATCATGCAAGACCATCAACTGCAATGACTAGATCCGGAGGTGAGGCCTCAGCCTCTGCTCCAACGGGAATTGAAAGTGAAGAAGCACAAATCAGGGGGGAAAGAGCAGGACAAGGCACTTCCTTAAGCGCATTAATTCCAGATTACATACCCCCCTCCGATGATGATGTTGAATCAGATCCAGAGATGCTTAAAGCGTTCAGCTTTTCACGACGTAAGGCATGGAACAACATATGGAACATTATATCTGGGGTGCCTTTAGAAGAGGTACCATTGAAAATTCCTCGATTGTCATCCCAATTTGTTATACTGGGACTTGGTGGTTTTGGGTATGAAAAGATCCATGCCGCGGTGAATCGGATCATTTTCAGGAGGGAGCAAGCGCAGACAAGTCGCGAAGATTTGACCAGAGTGAAATTTTCAGTCAACATAGGCGAATTTGAGGCTGCGGTATCCCAAGATGATGCTGATTATGCTGCCAAGATGAAGGATCTGAAGGAAAAAATCAAAGAAAAGGTCGTCCAGCAGGTGCAACTCCAGCAACAGTTAGACGCTGTTACTGGGGAACTTGATCAGCTTAATAAATCATTGGATGAAACTCATATGAATGGAATGAAATCCATCACAGATGCTAAGAAGGCACTTCAGTAAGCTGAAAAGAGTGAAGCTGGTCAAGTGCATGAGTTTCAAGTAACTGCTGATAAAGCTGAGGATGCTATACATCAACTGAAGACTTATGTTGACAATCTTCTGTAATTCTTGAAAAAAAGAAGAGACTCCAGTCTATGGATGTCTTTTTATCTCCTATGTATCAATGAAAAACACTTTCGTCTTCAATCATTTGTACTTGCATTCTTTCACTACCTGCTTCAAATTTACTTAAGCCAATGGGATTAGTAAGCATAGTTTGATTTTTACTAGGATTATTACAAATAACCCTACAAACTTTGAACCTTTTAATTGCTCAATATTACCTAAATCATACAAAAATATATGTTTAGTGAGCTGGAACTTGACTTTTATTCAGAGTTCCTTTGCCTTTTGTGGGCAGTTTAAAGCCATGCATGCCGGACATAAAGGGGCTAATGTTCAAAGTCGAAATAGCTTTGACCAAAATGGATTAAAATTGATTCAATTCCTTGACAATTTATCTGAAAACATATTACCATACTCAAGTATGTGAGAAAATATGTAAACTATGGCTTAAGAATATTTGAATCTGAGGAATGATATGAAAAAGAGCTAAAAGGCATTAGAAGAAGTAGTTTCCAAGAATGAAGTTACTATTATTTGACAAAAACCTGTTAGGGGGTTGAAATATGCAGGGCCACCTAAGGGCATTGGCTGCATGGTCAAATAAATAGCATCTTTCGGCTGCCAAGTCTGTTATGTGGACTGTTTATGCAAGGCCACCTATGGGCACATGCTGCATAGTCAGGCAAAAGAACTCTCAGAAATTTACTTTCCTAGTGCTAAAAGCTAGTGAAAGTTTATGGAGATTCAAATTTTCTAAAGTATAGAGTTTGTTGTATGGAAAGAGGTACTTGAATATGGAGAAGATATTTCCAGATAAGATTATCGAATAATTGGATGAATATCACTCCTACGAAGGTCTGACCCAAACGTAAGGAAGAAGAATAAACTATAGACTTGAATACTTTCAGATCATGAAAAAGTATATGGGACAAATATGTTAAGGATGGCTATTTTTTTGCGGATCCCTACATACTGTCGTTTAAGACAAATAAGGAAAAAAGAGGCATTCTTCCCAAGAATGAAGTTACCATTATTTAACAAACCCGTTAGGGGGTTGAAATATGCAGGGCCACCTAAGGGCATTGGCTACATGGTCAAATAAATAGCATCTTCTAGCTGACAAGTCTGTTATGTGGACTATTTATGCAAGGCCACCTATGGGCACGTGCTGCATAGTCAGGCAAAAGAATTCTCAGAAGTTTGACATTTTTGTGACTATAAGTCATGAAAAGGGTTATGAAGATCTGAAAATATTTAAGGTTAGGATTATAACACATAAAGTTGGGTATTTTCCAATGTATATAGAGATACATAGGTCAATGATAACCATAATCATGTTGTGGCTGGGTCCTGAATTTAAATTTTGGACTTCACTACGTATCTCATAAGAATGAGAATCAAGCCATACTTAGTTCTTGAAATGCAGTTTAACGTCGTGCAGGACGAAAGTATGAGAGATCTTAGTTTAGGGTCATAGAATTTGGACTATAATAATGAATACACAGTGTGTGTTTTCATGAGGACTTTTCAGCTAAGGGACTGAAAGTGAAATTTGGGGTTAGGCCCAAAAGACTTGGGACTGGATTCGAGGGACACTCGAATTTTCCTACGTATCCCATAAGGATGGGAATCAAGTCCACGTAGTTCTAGAACTACCCTTTGTACAAATTTGGTTCGTACATGTAAAGGGTGAAAGGGGACTTTAGTGCAATGATGGTTTAACCTATGATAAAATGATTAGGCATTACCATGTATGCACGTAGTCTTTTGAAATGAAACATGATTGAAAAAATCAATGTCAATAATAGTTCTCTCTAAAATGAGGAAATCAAAGAATATTGTAGTTTATTGTCATACCAGACAAAAGTGTTGTATAGTTTAACGTCATATAACAAGGACGAAATTGAATCAATGTAAAGATATTGATTCCAGGGGAGGTTTCACGAATCAACATCATATGAGATGGTGGTGAACCAATGTGAAGAGATTGTTTTTTGGGCTTGAACCCTGGGAGGTTGCCTACATACCCAGCCTGGAGGGCAAGGATAAAAGTCTGTGTAGTTCAATTAAAGAATGAATTAATGATCAAGTTGTTCTTGGGGACAATGATCTAATAAAAATATTGTTGGGACTTACACATGGTTAGCGGCCCAAAGAGAGTGTTATGGTTGATGTTTGCTCTAAGCTCACATGAGTCATACTCGGTGTGAGAAACAAGAGGTAACAACAACCTTAACGATGCATAGTTTAATGTCATGTAGGACATAAAAAAAAGGGACTATGCAGTTTAAAGTCTTGCAGTTAGGACTATTGGTGTTGCACAGTTTAGTGTCATGTAGCAAGGACAAAATAACAGTTTAATGTCATGTAGGGCATATCAAGGACTTTCTGTACAGTTTAGCGTCATTTAGTTAGGACGATGGGGACAATACAGTTTAACGTCATATTGGACGAAAGGGGGACTGTGCAGTTTAATGTCATACAGTAAGGACAAAATAACACACCATTTATGTCCTATTAGACGCATTGGGGATTTTTTTCACAGTTTAATGTCATGTTGGACGAAAGTGCGAATAGTTTAAGGTTATATGCATGGACCGTGGATGGTGCAGTTTAATGTCATGCTGGACCTTTGATGATTATATAGTTTAACGTCTTTCCGGATGTAAGGGACTTTTATACAGTTTAGCGTCATGTAGTTAGGACGTCACAGTTTAACATCTTGCTGGACATAAGGGACTTGCAAAATAGTTTAGGGTCATATGCATGGACCGTTGAGGGAACTTTTTCACAATTTAACGTCATGTAGGATGAAGTTTCAGTTTAAGGTCATACTGGACCATTGTTGTATAGTTTAACGTCATATAGCAAGGACAAACTGGTTCCGCACAGTTTAGTGTCATGTTGCGGGGACATAATAGGACACAGTTTATCGTCATGTTGGACGAAAGAAGACATGCGAACAGTTTAAGGTCATATGCATGGACCGCATAGTTTAACATCACCTTGGACAAATTAGGGTGCTGTACAGTTTAGCGTCATGTAGCTAGGATGAACTACAATTTAGTGTCATGTTGGACAATTAAGGGAACTGATATAGTTTAGTGTCATCTCGTACAAAACACAGTTTAACGTCGTGTTGGATGAAGTTGCAGTTTAAGGTCATACTGGACCATTGCTGCTTATGTAGTTTAATGTCTTTCCGGACGTAAGGGACTTTCCTACAGTTTAACGTCATGTTGGACGAAGTTGCAGTTTAAGGTCATATTGGACCATTGCCGTATAGTTTAATGTCATATAGCAAGGATGAACTAGTGCCGCACAGTTTAGTGTCATGTTGCGGGGACATGATATGAATACTTTTTATTTTATACAAAATATTTCTTCAAAAATCTGTCACTTTCCTACAGATTAACGTCATGTTGGACGAAGATGCAGTTTAAGGTCATACTGGACCATTTTCGTATAGTTTAACGTCATATAGCAAGGACGAACTAGTGCCGCACAGTTTAGTGTCATGTTGCGGGGACATGATATGAATACTTTGTATTTTATACAAAATATTTCTTCAAAAATCTGGCACTTTCCTACAGTTTAACGTCATGTTGGACGAAGTTGCAGTTTAAGGTCATACTGGACAATTGCCATATAGTTTAACGTCATATAGCAAGGACGAACTGGTTCCGCACAGTTTAGTATCATGTTGCGGGGACATGATATCAATACTTTGTATTTTATACAAAATATTTCTTCAAAAATCTGGCACTTTCCTACAGTTTAACGTCATGTTGGACGAAGTTTCAGTTTAAGGTCATACTGGACCATTGCCGTATGAACCAATTGTAAGAGTCTTGGTTCTGGGGACCATATTTTGTGTTTATACAAAATATTTCTTCAGCAATCTGGCATTAGTTGGAGTAGTAATGAGTTCTCCATCCATCAAGATTAATGAATAAGATCCATTAGAGTAGACCCTATGTATTGAATAAGGTCCTTCCCATTTTGGTTCAAGCTTGGGAGGTTTCTTTCCTGGTATCATTGGTGTTCTGAGAACTAATACCAATTCTCCCTGAATGAATGATCGAAGACGAACTTTTTTGTTAAAAGCTCGTGCTATTCGATTCTGATAGATTTCCAAGTGGTGCAAAGTGCACAATCTTTTCTCATCTAACCATTCCAATTAATTCAATCACTTTTGGGATTGCTCATCTGTAGATAACTGATCACAAATGGCTACTCTGAGTGAGGGCAATTGAACTTCAATTGGCAAGACTGCTTCTGTTCCATATACCAACGAATATGGAGTTGACCGCGTTGCATTGCGAGTGGTAGTCCGATAAGCCCATAAAGCATGAAAGAGTTTATCAGGACATGGCCTCTTATCTTTATCCACCATCTTTTTCAGTATATTTGAAAGAGTCTTGTTAAAGGCTTCTATTTGGCCATTGGCTTCCGCATGATACCGAGATGAATGGTTGGACTTAATGTTGTATTCTTGATACAATTTCTTCACCTCAGAAGAACAGAATTCGGTGTCGTTTTCCGTCAATATGGTATGAGGGGCACCAAATCTTGTAATGATGTTAGACTTGATGAAGCTAACAATGCATTTAGAACTGACTTCTTTGAGAGGTACTTCCTATGCCCATTTGGAAAAGAAATCAGTAGCAGTAAGAATGTACTTAAACTGCTTGGCCGTAGCTGAAGGGTAAGGTCCCACCATATCCATTCCCTATGTGGCAAATGGCCATGAGTATTTAGCCGTATGAAGAAACTCTGGAGGTTGATGAATGAAGTTGGCATGTACTTGACATGAATGACACTTCTTTGTGAAATCAACACAATCTTGTATCATTGAAGGCCAAAAGTATCCAAGCCTTCGAATTTGATCAGACAGTCTATGTCCAGACTGGTGGGCACCACAGACTCCTGCATGCAATTCTTTTATGATAGCCATTGTCTCTTCACCATCAATACATCTGAAGAGAACTCCATCAAAACCACGTTTGTAGAGAATTTTCTCTAGGTGGTTTGGGCCATCATAAAGAGTAAAATTGACCACACGTCGCCGGATTTGTTCTTTCTCGGCTCTATTAGGTGGAAGTGTTCCATTTTGAAGGTATTCCCTGATAGGTGACATCCATCCTATAGTATGACCATACGGTTCAGGAATGGGACTAATTTCATTAATTTCCTCTGTTCTGGCTTGAACATAAGGTGAAATTGCATGACAGTGGGCAATACTGATGGTTATCTCATCCCGATTTGGATATGCTAGAGCTATGGCTATATTAGCCAGTACATCAGCTTGAGCATTTTGTGATCTTGGGACATAAGAAAATGTCGGTTCTGAAGGGAATTCCGCCATTAACTCTCTGACGTAATCATACAAATAGATTAATTCTTCTTTTCTGATGGCATAATCCCCATTGACTTGTTTGATTACCAGGTCTGAATCACCTTTCACCTTTAAGTGATTCACTTGTGCTTGAAGCGCTAACTCCAAGCCTGTGATAAGAGCTTGGTATTTGGATTCATTATTGGTACCACCTTCCCACAATAAAAAGGAATAAGGTAACAATGCCTTATCTGGAGAAATGAGTACAATTCCTAAACCAACTTTGTTGAATTTAGGATTTTCCATTTTCTTCCCTGTTGGACTTCTGGAAGCACCATCAAAATACATTTCCCATGTTTGAGGCCTCTCTTGAATAGAGAAAACTTCCTCATCAGGGAGTTCAATATCTGAAGACGTGTCTTCCACTGAAGGATGTTCAGCCAGGAAATCAGCCAGAGCTTGGTCCTTAATTGCCTTTTGAGATACATAATGAATGTCGAACTACTGCAAAATAACTGCCCACCTTTCTAGACGTCCTATAAGCATTGGACGACTAAGGATGAATTTGAGCAGATTATTGCGAGATACCAATTGGACCTCGTGATGTTGCAGGTAGTGTCTCAGTTTCTGAACTGCAAATATTAATGTCAGGCAACACTTCTCAATACTTGAATACCGGGTTTCTGCCTCAAGCATAGTTCTACTGAGATAATAGAGGCTATTTTCATTCCCAGCATCATTCTTTTGAGCGATAAAGGCACCCAATGATCGCTCTAGAGCTGTCACATAGAGGATAAGTGGTCTACCTTCAACAGGTGGCATGAGTACTGGTGGACTCAAGAGGTATTTCTTGAGAACATCAAATTTTTCTTCACATTCTTCAGTCCACTGGTAAGTGACTCCTTTCTTCAATAATTTGGTAAAGGGTAAACTTTTGCCTGCCAAATTGGCGATGAAACGCTGAATATAGGCTAAGTGTCCTTGAAGTCCTCTTAATTCTTCAAAATTATGAGGAGGTGACATACCAAGGATTGATTTGGTCTTCTCAGGATCGACTTCAATACCACGATGGCGTACAACAAAGCCGAGAAATTTTTCTGAGGTTACCCCAAAAGCACATTTTAAGGGGTTCATCTTCAAATTATGTTGTCGAAGCTTATGGAATATGACTTCCAAATCATCCAAGTGATTAGAAAATTGTTTGGATTTAACCACCAAATAGTCTACATAGCATTCAACAAACTTCCCTAAGAAAGGTTTGAAGATACGATGCATGGCGCGTTGATATGTTGCACCAGCATTCTTTAAACCAAAGGGCATCACCCGGTAACAAAACACACTTTGAGGGGCTTTAAAGGCTGTAGATTCCTCATCTTCTATGGCCATTCGGATATGATTATATCCAGAATATCCATCCATGAAGGAAAGTACTTCATAGCCATCCGTCGCATCAATTAAGAGTTCTGTAATCGGAACTGGGAAATCATCTTTAGGACAATGCCGATTAAGATCTCTGAAATCAATGCAGACCCTAATTTGTTCGTTCTTCTTCTTTATAGGGACAATATTAGCCAACCACTTGGGATAATGAACTTCTATGATGAAGTTAGCTTTGATCAGCTTATCCACTTCAGCTTCAATCTTGGAATCATAGGTTGGGTGTGTTCTTCTCACAGCTTGCTTAAATCCTCGATGTTCTTTTGGCAAACCCAAATGATTAGTAGCAACATCAGGATCAAGCCCAGGCATTTCTGTATAATTCCAAGCAAAAATATCTTTATTTTTCTTTAGAAAAGAAATATACATCTCTTTCTCTTCAAGGGTCATGGCCGCACTAATTAAAGTGGGGTGTGGATCTTTCTCTGTACCCAGATTTATTTCTCTGAGTTCATCCACAATGGTAGAAATACCTTGCTCAAATGCTGGAGGAGCATCTCTAAGATCTTCCTATTCCTCTTCATTACGTGCTATTTCTTCCGTTTCTACTTGCAAAGTATATGACAAAACGAAATTCTCATGATCATAAGAGATGTCAAAATTTTCACATTTTGAAGAAGAAGCTTCCATTTCCGACCCTATTGATAATAAAGGGTCTTCTTTGGGAAATAAAAAGGAGATGATGGATTGAGAATCGACATCATTATTCACCTCTGGTGTTGCTATAACTTCTTCTGGCCTGATTGGTGAAGTATAGACTTGTTGGACTTCAGCAAATGAAATGAAAACGTCACCACTTAGGCTTTCATCACTGTTTGGTAGGTTACCAATTTCTCCCATGTTGTCTGGCTCGATTGCCGTAATTGACATTATAGATCTTTCTATAAGAGTATTTTGATTTGGGCCTATTTTGTGAATTTGAATAATAGGTAACACATAATCTGTACTCACATGTGTAAATGGATTTATTGGAATCTTCTCCAAACCATATTGATCATTAACTTTGGTAATTTCCTTCATTGTAGATTTTTCTCTTCCCTTCATGTGATAAAATTCCGCCTCAATGTATTGAGACTCACATGTCTTGAACAGGGCCTTATCACCATACAATGTTCCAACTTGACCATTGAAACAGTATTTGAGACATTGATGGTACGATGAAGGGATAGCCGCATGCTGATGTAGCCAGGGTCTTCTAAGCAAGACGTTGAAAGCTGAGTCTTGATCAACAATTATGAAATCCGAATTGGATACAAGATCATCAAACTGAGTTCTGAGTGTAACTTCGCCCAGTGGTTCTTTTTCATTTTTATCATATCCTTGTAACATCATGGTAGAAGGAGATAAATCAGATTTCGTGAGGCCTAATCGACGAAGTGTACGAATGGGCATGAGGTTGACTCATGAACCATTGTCAATGAAAGCTCTTCGGATATCTACACCATTGACTTTTCCAGATAAGTAGAGAGGTTTTATGTGCCCATGAACAACATCATCTTCATCTTTATCAGTAAAAGATATCACTGCATGGAATTCTGCAGGATTATTCTCTATGTGATAGACTTCAGCTGCAGCAATTTCAGCTTCAAACTCCCGAGGAATTGACAAAGCTTCGATGAGTGCTTCCCGAAGATCTTTTGACAGATTAAAAGCATCCAAAATTGATAACTTGGCTGGTACTTGGGCCAAGTGTTTCAATATAACATACTTTTGATCTAAAGGTCTGCGTTTCCCAACAGGAATATGTGGTTTAGCAAGTACCTTGGAAGCAGATGCTTTGGAAGCTGATGCATCTTGTATTGGGATAGAAGTTGGCAACATCCTTGGTTTTGGAAGATTAGACTGATTAGATCCATTTACTTGCTGAGATAATGAAGATGGAATTTTCAATCGGTCTTCCAAAATAACTATGCCAAGACTGAGTTGACTATTGGCAGAAGAACTTGCTTGTTCTTTTTGAGCTCGCTGAAGGGCTCTACAACGTGTTTCTGCTGCATACACAGTGCTATCAGGGGTAAAATTGGAGTAGTGGCTTCTGAAAGATCCACGTCTTCCCCTGTATCCTAAACCTCAGGAACTTCCTCGGATTCCTTTATTTGATACAGGGAATTCAGGCTCATCTAGATTGGAATATGGATCTGTTAATTGAATAATATTAACAGAACCGAAGATTAACTCTTCGTCTGAAAAAGATTCTGCCTGATTAGCCTGTTTGGGCTGTGCCGTTTAGTGGGGCGGTGCCCGTGGCTTTGAAGTAGATGGCATAAAGTCTGCCAGAGTCAAAGACAATTTAGGCTTTGAAAAATACTCATCTTCTTCTGATTCTTTTTTCTTCTTTGAATCAAGACGTTTCTTTGAGGATTTTCCCTCTGATGAAGAGGGTTTTACCGCAATATTCATGGCAGAAGACACAACTGGTTTCTTTAATTGTGTTCGCAAAATGGCATGAGTCTGATTGATTGTCTTTTTGACCATCCAATCATCATACTTCTGTGCATTTCTGCTTTTGACTTCTTGCCATTCACCTTCCTCCTCTGGAACTGTAGCAGTAACACATGCTACCTGAGTCGAAGAACCTTTCAACTTGACTTGTCCCAAGTCTACCATCTTTTGTAGGAGGTCTTTGAAGACAAAACACTCCTGGATGGGATTCTATAACATTTGATGAAAGGGACAATAATTGGGACGGTCTTCATCTCCTTCCTTGTTTGGCCTCTTGGGCACTGGTAATTGAACCAAATTGTTTTCCATAGCTGAAATGAAGTAACCAGGAACTTGCTCACTTCGGAAAGAGTATGTTTTACTCTTCATATCCTCAAATTGTTTTCTTCGTTGATCTCTTTGATCATTTGGACAAAACGGCCATTGTTGTTGGCGTTCATGAGGTGGATCCCTTCGAGAAGATGAAGGTTTTGAAGTAGAAATAGGTACAGGTGCTTGTTTAAGCATAACTGTAGCAGTTTCTGCTTTACCCATTCTCTTTCCTGAAGCTGATGGAATTATACGAGATTTAACCTTAGCCTGTATAAGGGAATCTTCAATCTGCTGAGCGATTGAACTAAGGTCTCGAAACCCTCCTGTGTATTTCACAAGGATTAATGGCGTGCGTAATTCGTCATGCAAATTTGCCACACAGATTGGAAACAGCTCTTCCTGAGGGAGTGCTAAACTCGGGGAATATGTTAATCCCTTCCAGTGAGCAATGAAATCCGAGACTCTTTCATTCTCCCTTTGCTTGCAGTTTGTAAGATCGAAAACTGTCATTTTTGGAAAAGTTGAGCTGAACTGAAGAAGGAATTTTTGGCGATGATCCTCCCATCTGATGATTGACCGGGATTGCAAGCTTGTATACCAGACAAAAGCTGGTCCTTGCAAGGTTCGCACGAAGCATCTGAGTTTCACTGCTTCTTGATGATCTGGAGTTCCCATCATAGGATCACAACAAGACACGTAATGCGTCAAATGTTGTTCAGGGTCACCTGATACATTGAAATTAGGGAAAACAGGGTTTCCAAAACTGGATGGAGGAGAAATTGAATCTACCCATTCAGGGTAAACTTTCTTTTCAGGTTGAACTTGCCCCCATTTCCCTTCCATAGTTTCTAACCAAGCTGTTAATGAGTCAATAGTAGTTATTAACTTTTGAGAAACATCAGGTTGAACTTGGTTTTGGGTAGGTGCAATGAATGGAGCTTGGATAGACATGGTTATTGGTGCTGCAACTGATGGTAGCACTATCAACCATTGTTGCGTTTGACCTGTAGGATTAGACCTATGAGGGTGTACTGATAAAGGAGGATATTCTTGATCCATCTCAGTAACTGCAAAAAATTCATTCGGCTGTCGGACTTTAGCATTCTTAAGAAGAAGACTACTCTGAAGTAGTTCTTCATTCAACCTTCTTAATTATTTCATTTCTTCCTCTTGTTGTGCAAACCTTTGCTCTAACGAGAGTGATTGGCCTTCTCCAGAGGAAGGATATGTAACCTGATTATTTCCCTTCCCTTTGTTGGATACTTTTTTGAGAGAAGGAAGTAGATTACCTAGGTTCTGAGTAATCCTTTGACTTCGTGTACGCACACCTTCTTCATTTGTATCGGTGCGTACATTTCCTTGAGCAGGACACTCTTCATCTGAGTCCCCTGAGTGAGTCTCCTCTGGTGGATTAGCAACAACAGAATTGATGAGATTGATTGATGCATAATGCATTGCATCCCTTCTATCAACATTTCTGTGATATTTTCCTCTTTCATGTATTTGATGAGACATTGCCTTTTGTTGATTTAATCTTTTAGGAACTTCTTGACGAGCTATAACTTGTAGGTAATCTCCTGATAATTTCTCTCTTCGTTCTTCTTGGGGATTCTTCCCCAATCGAGAAAAGACCGACATTCTCTGAGAAAGGGATTGATGATTTAAAAGCGTCCCCAGTCTTGTGAACTGGGGATGTTCCTGCTGATTCCGCTCAACTCCTAGAATCCCATTTGTTGACTCTGAGGGTTGGGTTAAAGGATTCCCCAGTCTGACAAGATGGGGTGTCTCTTGACATGCTACGTCTGAGATCTTCTTAAAAGATCTCTTGATCTTGTGAATCTTAGTTCGGAAATTAGCTGGATGCATTAGCCGGTATCCACTTTTATCACCTGGTTCAACAGACCGTTGGATGATTTCCAAAACTTTTGTCATTTGATGACGTGTTTTCTCCATACGAGAGGCTTGTGCAATATTCTCGCCTGCTTGATGTAGGAGCAATTCAACAACTTGTTCTCTATATGCTTGATTTTTAGAGGAACTAGTTGAAGCCTGTTCTTGAGCAAGATTTTGATTATGAACAAAGCCCATTGACTGTGGCCGGCCATGGGCAATAACATTGCATGAGACCATTTTCGGCGGTCTTTGCTGACTGGAAAGCACTGTGAAATGTAGTGCTCCGTGAACACCCCATCCTCTGATATGAACACCAGATGGAGCATTGGCAATTAACTGACGCAATTTTCTTAGTGCGCCAAGGCATGAACGTTGAAGGGTTCTCTATTGCTTTTCAGCCTTCGGATACTGAGAGACTGATAGAGATGCCAAATCAATCTGACGTTGTATCCCTTCTATTATCTTAAGATGATTTTCATATTCATCGTAAGATAATACCTTCTTCTTCAATTGACAAAGAGTTTTCCATATGTTGAGACGAATATCATGGATTCCATCATCCGTCAACATCTTTGGAATGTCGTACTGGGAGTCATCCAAAGGCCAAAACATGACTGGTACTTCACTTTTTTCCAGTTTTTTCCTCATGTTCAGAATTTCCTCTTTATCATTAAATGAATATTCTTCTACCTGTTTTGACCAGTGTTGGTGTTTCCTTATTGCTTCATCGGATTCAACAAAATTGGCAGAGATATCATTGATCAAACTAGAAGATTCATGACTTAGGGGTGGTTCAGAGAATGACCTACACCATGGGCTATCTTCTGATTGAGAAAGTATTTCACTTGTTAGAGATAAAGCATCAGACATGACTGGTTTCGCATTTTCATGTGCCTCAAGATAAGAGGGATTTCTTAGCACTACATTGTACACTGGAGTATTTTCCAGACAATGTGAATCACTACTGCGGAGAGGACTTTAACAGCGAAATTCATCATCATGGGGAGGACCACCATAATGGGTTACATCAAAAGATGAGATCTCTTGCTCCTTGGTCTTCTGACCACACAGAGGGTTCCTGTGGCTCTCATCTGAAGAAGAAACTTCAAGATTGACCGAATTTTCATGAAGAAATCCTTCATGAGGAAGTTTTTGTTGAAGACCTTCAGAATTAATGTTCCCGTTATTGGGAACTGAGGGAGTAGAATCTTGAATTCCAACAGATAAATGTCTGAGGGTTTCAAGAACTATAGCATTGATCAAGGCTTGGTTACAGATTGGCCTTTGATCTCCTGACTGTGCTGGGTGGATTTTTTTCTTAGATGCCTTCTTACTCGCTTTAGAAACCACTTGATGATGAAAGTGATTGCTATGAGCAGGTGTATGTGCCTGATAAAGAAATATTGTCAAGTTAGGCTGACGATCTCCACTAAAATCAGGTGTATGTGCCTGACTTGGTTGTCCGTATGATATGGGGGAGTATGCCCCATAACCCTCTTGGACTGGAATAGATGTATGTGTCTGCTCCGGAGTGAATCGTTGATGTGTCACTCCACTGCTAGGGATAGATTTATGTGTCTGTCCCTGAGATGATGTTGAATCTGTTATGATATCCTGGAAAGCATCCAAAATATGAGCAAGAATTTGCTTCTGCTCTTTCACCATTGATAAAATATGTTTGGTGACTTCAGCCGTCGGAACGGGGGTATACGTCCATTCCGGGCTTGGAGTAGGTGTATGTGCCTACTCCTATCCTCCTTTTCCTGTCATTGAATCCTGAAAGTACTCAATTGTGGAGGCAGAGAGTTGAGTCTGCCTCCTGTTTGTCGTCGGGGCTTTCCGACTGAATTCTCTGTGCGCTACCAAGCAAGACTGTTGGTAGGCTTGATTAGTATTAGCAGGTGTATTTGCCTGCTGATTGCACTTCGCCAAACGTGGTTGACGAGATCCATCATATGTAGTCAGACAAGCCTACTGACTAACTGATTATGTATAAGCAGGTGTATATTCCTGCCTATAGTACTCCGCCGGAATTGCCTGGCGGGATTGGCTTGATGCTGCCAGACAAGTCTGCTGGACAGCGGAATTAAAACGGACAGGTGTGTGTGCCTGTTCGTTGTTTGCCACCAAGTTAGGTTGGTGGACTTCTCCAGAGATGGCAGTGATGAACACCTTCCCATTATTAACTGGATTCCGTCTCTGGCGGTTCGTCTTGCCTGCTCGGGTTCGAGGAACCTGAGCTGAATGCCTGGAGTCGGTACCCTCATCATGTTGAGGGCGCACTACCGCACGAGTCTGGCAGCGATTTTTGATGGGAGCCCTCAGGAAGGACTTCTGTGTTTTTGAATTAAGGCCCTGAGGGACCTACTCATTCACTTCCTCAGAGTAAGGGAGTGAATGGAAATTTTGTTCCGGGGATAACGACCCGAAACGGTTGGAGACGGTAGTCAGCACCGCCTACCTCTTGATCACTGGTCGTCGTTGTCCAGACGACCTGTGTGAGTTGTTCACTTGGAGGGCCTGTCGGGCAGCCTCCAGAGTTGACGGTACTCCTTAACCAACGCATTTGATACCCAGCGTTGAAGACGCTGAGTAGGTGATGTCATCCTCAGAGAGGATGGCGATCCAGTAGGAATAGCAGCAGTGGTATTTGCAGCAGTAGTATTCACAGATTTGAATTTGAGAGCAGCCATTATGGAAATACAGAAGATCTTGGAAAAGAGTGCCTGTTTTGATATAATAGACGTAATCAAGATAAAATTCAGCCACTTCATCCTTTGGATGAGCACACATGTCAATGATTGTTTTTGTTAGCCCTCTTATTGAGTTTTAAATAGGGGCTTAACAAATAGGTAAAACCTCATTTTAACTTGGTTAAGGATTCACGTCGGGTTCACCATTTTTGTTTCGCACAGAATTCGAGGATGACCTCCTGGACGGGAGATTCAAACGTTCCGATCAGTTTCTATCGGGTTTGTTCGTAGAACCGGAAACATCCAATGATTCCACATCTGTTTGGACCTACTTTCCAAAGGTAGGTGCTCATTAGCTTGTGGAATGATGAGGTTTAGGAATTTGTATTGGTCGAGAGGATGGGAGGTCGGACTCATCACACCTTTTTGAGGGGAATTATTGTCTACTCCGGGACTCTCTTTATAGATTTAAGTTATGTTCGTGAATCCTTATTACATTACCAAGAATAAAATGAGCTTTCCCTTAATCTTAACAATCAATTATTAAATATGTAAGAAATTTATAGAATCTTTTATATGTATTCGAGGTTCTTCATCAATAGAGAATCATCTGTATCTATTTAGAGATTCTTGGTCAATGGTATCCTTCAAAACATTTATATAAAAGTCTCTTGGTCATTATGATGACCAGGCTGGTTTTAAAGCCACTCAGTGGGGCACTTGAAGTTTATCGTCATTCAGAAGGACATAGATTATTTCAGAGTTGGGATCGAACCCATAAATGGGCTACCTACGTATCCTTTGTTTTGGAAAAGGAATCAGAACCCACGTAGTTTGAGTAATACAGTATGACGTTTATGATTGATGGCTCAAAGAAGGATGTCATAATTACTTTTACACTCTATGCTCGCGTGAGTCATGATCGGTGTGAGAAACAAGAGGTATTGGTAAAAATTAGACAATTGTGCCATGAAAGATGCAATCATAAGAAATGGTTTGGGGCTTATGTATATATGACTGCCCAGATAGATGAAGGTTTAGGATTTACTTTTAGGGATAAAATCCAGGAACAGGGTCCATAAAGGTATATGTGTTTTATTGAGATTTGAATACTCAAACTTGGGACTTATTCCTGAAAAGGAAACCCAAATTAGGAGAAGATTGATAATTGGGTTTTACTCCTAAGAAGGAATCCCATATCAAATGAAAATTAGGACTGGTTAAAGAGAAATTAATGGAGTTGGGGCTTATTCATGAAAAGGATTCCCAAATTAAGGGACTCGGGGCTTACTCCTAAGAAGGATGCCCAAACAATTAAGGGACTTGGGGCTTACTCCAAAGAAGGATGCCCAAACAATTAAGGGACTTGGGGATCACTCCTAAGAAGGATGCCCAGGTTAGGGGACTTGGGGCTTACTCCTAAAAAGGAATCCCATGATTATGACTGGGACTTATTCCTGAAAAGGAAGCCCAGGTTAAGGATTAAGGTTTGGGGCTTACTTCTGAGAAGGATGCCCAAGATTTATGACTGGGACTTATTCCTGAAAAGGAAGCCTAGGTTAAGGATTAAGGTTTGGGGCTTACTCCTGAGGAGGATGCCCAAACATTTAAGGGACTTGGGGCTTAATCCTAAAGAGGATGCCCATATTTGAGATTGGGGCTTATTCCTAAGAAGGATTCCCAAATTAGAGGACTTGGGGCTTACTCCTAAGAATGACGCCCATATTAAAGGATTATGATTGGGGCTTACTCCTGAGGAGGATGCCCAAATTAAGGAATTAAGGTTTGGGGCTTACTCTTAAGGAGGATGCCCAAAATTAGAGAACTTTAAGAATTTGGGACTTACTCCTGAGGAAGATGCCCATATTAAAGGACTTATAACTGGGGATTATTCCTAAAAAGGAGACCCAGGTTAAGGATTCTCTCATCTTAAAGGATGAGGTTGAATGAATGAACTCTCAATCTTTGGTGACATAATGATGTGTAAATCACTAGGTTTTGAGAGATATTCCACCGAATTCCTTTCAGATAAGGAAGTCAAATAAATAAATCATGCCATAAATGGCTTTGAAGAGTATCTTGAAGACTGAATGTTGAATAGGAATGGTGAAATGGCTTAAGAGGGGTGAAATGGGCAGAAAAGGCACCCAAAAAAGGAAGGGGCGCGCAAGTCTTGGAAGGTGCGCAGGTATTGCGGCGGCGCGCAAGTATTGGTCGCGCAGGTATACTTGCGCGACATGTGGGGTACTTGCGCGGTTTTCAACCAGCATTAAAATACTTGAGCGACTCTTTATTAATCCCTTTAGAATCCTCTTGAGGTTCTTCCAGAAAAGGGACGCACAAATTCTATCAAAGGAATAAAGGCGGTGCGCAAGTGTGGCCACTTAGGTGCGCAAGTGTTTATGCATTTCAACACTTAGGCCTTACTCCCTCTCTTTAGATCTTCCGTTCTAGGTAAGAAATTACCTTAGAAGTGTTCCGGAAGTTTTGAGAAGAGACTTGGGCGTCGGGAGCTTCAATCCGAGTTTCTGGAAAAAGATCCTCTTGAATGGGGGGCCCACAGGGTCTATTTATAGGCAGGAGAAGACCCCGGGCGGTTACCGGGCGGTTACCACTTAGGTCGCGCAAGTCACTTGCGCGACCAAGGGCGTCGCGCAAGTGGACTTGCACGACAGTTATATAACTTGCGCGGTGAAGTTGTTTTTGATCCTTTGTTCATGCCTTTGTCGATTTTTGATGTTTTCTTCAAAGGTTGAATCACTTTGAGCACAGATATTCCCCTTTTCCGATTTTCAGATTCTGTGACGAAAGGAGCGTCAACAATTATATACATGCATATTTTAATTAATGTATACAAATAAACTATTAAAATTTTTTACTAATATAAATTTAATAATTTTTTATATATAAAATTGTGAAAATAAGATTCATCTTTTATTAAAATTTATATAAATCATATTTATATTATATATATATATAATTATTGTAATATAAATCTTATTTAAATATATTTATTTATTTATTTATTTATAAATATAATTATATATAATTATATTTTTTTATTAATATATATAATCATAAATATAATAAAAATATTTATTATTTTAATATATTTATTATAATTTTGTATTTTTTAAATATAAATATTTATTTATAATTATAATTATAAATAAATATTTTTATAAATATTTTTATATATTTATAAATATATTTACATAATTATAAACCTGTTGTGATTGCCTCCGCACATGATGCTTGTACACCTATGGGGAAACAACATGTAGCTGATGGTGGATCTATGGAGGAAGCTATGGATCCTCAATCTGTTGATGTTGATGCAGTAACACAGCTTGATGGTCAGCAAGTTGAGCATGAGAAGGTGATCAAATCACCTGTTAAATCTAAAGTGAAGATGAAAAAATGTGACATTGCTTCTGCGGGAAAGGGTATGTTGTCAATTACCTCTGATGTGATTACTCTACCCCAGTAAAGGTATGATGGGTCTCAACATACCCTCCTGATGAAATACATTTCCAATTTGGAGAAGGAAGTGTCGGGAGGGGCTTGGAAACAAGATAAAACCTTACAGTGGGGTCGACACCCAAAAAACTATGGTTGGGGTGTGGCTGCCATAATTGGGTTGGTGGATGGGGACGTGGTAGAAACATGTCTATTAGGTCTTCCTCAAAAGGTCTCTCTCTAGAGTAGCAAAATATTACGGAGAATTATTCTATACTTTTTAATCAAAAGAATTCACAGTCAGAGAGGGAAACTGCTGACGATGATGAGTTATCTGATCTTGACTATGGACCTACTCTTAATTTATAGGCTTATTTTTTGTATGAGGGAATTTCTTTGTTTGACGTTGTCCATTATCTTTCATTTTTCATCTTTAATTTTCAAATAAATTTCTTTAGGAGCAGTCTCCCCTGTCACCTGAACCTTTTGAGTCTATACATGAATTTTTTAATTAACGTATATAAATAAGCAATATTTTTTTAATATAAATTTGATAATTTTATATATATTAATAAACTTTTTAATAATTTTTTTATCAATGCTGAGAATAGAGCTGTTAAATATTCATCATTATCATCACTAAAAAACACTCATAAAGGGTACACCTTAATCATCGCATTTTTAGCATTGATAAAAGTTACCTTTTTAGTGCATTTAGATTACACTGTTAAAAGTAACCCTTTTATCATAACTTTATATTTAGTGCTGATAAAAGCTAGTGTTGGGTAATATGCAATCAGTAGTGGTGATCTTTCTTCAGGTTCTTGAAAAACCGCTAAAACAAACATTCTCATTTTGGTTTTCTTGGTAACCACTAAAACCAATGGTTTGTGATATTTTTAGGTTCCTAGTTGTCGCTAAATTCAAGGTCTGTATATATATATCAATTCCTCAAACCATTGAGGTAGGAGACGTAGTGTCTCTTATTATGCTATTTCTGAACATCCTTAACAAAGTTCTTGTCTTACTTTACTCTTCTTTTATATATTAATTTATTTCATTCCATTAATTAATCAATCATTTATTTCGTCATTTTCTTATTCTCTTAAAATAAATCCCTCACTTTATTTAATTTATTGTTTCCCAAATAATCATTATTTTTAATTTCAAATTTTCTTTTTAATTGTATTACTCTTATGCCTTTAGGGTGAAGATCAGTGGTAAGTGTCATGTGGGTCTCAGTGAGGTCTCAAGTTTGAACCTCGCTGAGTTATTCCATTTATTTTTATGTTTCTTTTTTTTCTTTGTAATTATGTCACCCTTCCCAACATCAATGTAAATATTATGCTTTCTTTAGTTTATTTATCACTTAATTTTTCTTTTTGTATCTCCCTTTTCATTTTATTTTTTAAAATTAAATTCACTCTCCCCCTCCTTCTCTAGGAAATAGTGATGATTGAGATTAAACCCTACTCCATGAGAGGAAATTTAAACACTATTCTATAGATCTTGAGGATCTCTTTACTGGAGAGAGACGGAATGATCGATCTTGAAAAGGTGAGGCCCTAGAAAATGAGGTTCTTGATGCGAATCAGATGAAGGAAACTAATTTTAGATATTGTCCCTTCACTTTATATCATGATTCAATATTTATAAGGATTTCCAAGAAAGTTTATATGGTTCATGTAGAGTTGAAATCAAATACAGTCTCCCAATTATTAGTGATGTACAAGAACTCCATCATTGTAACGTTGGTTCTTCCCTGGGGTGAAAATTCGTGGCATCAAAATGATTTTTTATGTAGAATTTATACACTTTTGGGTTTCTCTAATTATAGGTGTGTCTCCCTTGTAATTGGATTATTCTACTATATATTTCCCTCTGAAGATCTAAATCAAAATTATTGGAGCCTTGTATCACTATTTTTGAAACCAGGGTTATTCCATGTTCATGAATGGTCATATGATTTTAATTTTTCTAATGTCAAGAACATGTTTGCATAGGTATAAATTCATCTCTATGGTCTCAATTGGAATTTATGGATCTGAATAATTCTCCTCAATATTGTATCATCTATCAGTGTTCCTATCCACCGTGACATGGGGGGTGAATTGGTGAGATTTGGTCATTATGCTAGAATCTGGGTTGAAATCTATGTCAGTGCAACTCACATAGACAAAGTAATCCTCTCAACTCATAATTATGAGATTAATCTCAAAGTGGAAGAGGAAAAACATCCTCATAATTGGGAGGATTTTGGTTATATTATTCATCAAAAAAATTTGTGTTGAAGACTAATAAAATCCTTGAAGTGTGGTGTGACATCCTGACCTGGGTTCCATTCAATGGTTCCCTAAGCCGATGGGCCACATAGCCTCAAGTGTGACTCCCTATATACCAGAGGCTACTGACTAAAAGTGATTTCCTAGGTTTTGTTCATGGGGAGAATATATCTGCATGTTATAGTGTATCAAATTAAATATAGATATATGGAATATATGTAAAACAATTGTGTAAGTAGTATAATAAAATAATAAGATTGGAAATTAAAGATAAGTACAAACATCCATCACCAATAATTAACTCAAAATTTGAACTTTATATTATAAAAAATATGATGATATAATTCCATGTCTATAAAAATTAGTAAAATAGGTATGTAATGTAGCAATAAATACATGTTATACAAAAGGAAAAACTGACCAAAAACTATCCAACCATCTCGAGCTCCTACTTGATCATCTACTACCAAGCTTCATCTTAAAAAAGCAATAAAGTTGGGTTTCCAGAGCAGGAAGCTTCCCCTTATCAACAATTTCATACATATAATCTTTCTGGGTACCCCCAGTGGTATGGATAGGGTGTGAGATAAATTTTAGTAAGCCGCTTCCAATGGCATATATATAATCAAGTCTGTGAATATAAACTCAACAGCGTGTAAGTATATATATTTATAAAGTAATGCCAAAATAATAACTCATACCATCTTCAGCCTTAGCTAGTAGTGTCTCTGAACATGTATCATTTAATTAATTATGTTCCATTTTATAAGAAGTGTCTACCATACTGTGTGTGAAATAGATAATGTAAGCGGATCTAAAGTAAAACCAATGAATCCTATACTGATGATAATGATGAAGGGGGTCAAGGTTAAACCAATTCATCCTTGACCTTAGGTGTTATTTCAACTAAGTATTAACATGCAGTATGGAAATAAGGGGTCTAAGTGTAATCCAAGGGGTGTCCCTGAGATATTCCACTGTAAAATATTCTAATCGAGTATAAGGATCATGTCCAAAGTAAACCCTGGCTAAGCATGACTAGGCCCAATGGGGTGAATACATGGCTCCACGTGTTCGAATACATAAATATAGATCTAAGGAGCATATACAAGGCATAATAATATCTATAAGATAGTTAAGGGATCATATAGAATCATGTCAGGCATCTGCTGGTAGAAAAGGACCATGTTCTGTGGTAGGTATCTCTGTTGGCAACTGGATCCTTTAATCAGAATGGAGTCCTATGAGTGCCCAAGGAATTCCCTCAGGAATCCAAGGATAGATTAAGTCTGACCACACCTATAAAGATAAAATGTCTGTATTCAATAATCACATGATACATATATGATCATTTAAATTAGGCCACGTAATACCCATGCCTTTTATAAGTCATTTTGTTCATTTTGTTCCCTTTCATCAATGTGAAAAGTCTTGTCAAGGAAATGTGACCATTTATTACATTAATTATATACCCATTCACTGGGTTCATTTTGTTAAAGTTAATTAGAAATGAATGGTGGGATAAGTACATGAAACCAAAGTCATTTAATTATAGTCATTTAGTAGGATCATTCCATTTTCTTTTATTAAGCATAAAATGGTAAATTGGGACACACAACCAATTTAGTTTATATAATTCAAGGACAAGTGATATCTTTAGTATAATTTTCATTAAATAATTCATTTATTAATTTATAACACTTACCTTATCAAGGTTAAGTCCAATATTACTCAAATGGTGTTGTAGGTAGACTTGCATGGGTCACTAAGCCATAGAATAATGAAACACCATACTTGGGGTGGTCGATGGTGATTTCACAAACTCCAATGATGATATGTACATATGTAAAGGTTATATAACATTATTTTAATGATTATAAGCATGGAATGTGAATTTAAGTATAAAATCCCACTAATATCATCAAGTGAACAATGAAGAACATTTATAAAATTGAGATACATTGAGGGATAAGTCATAGAACACCTAAATTATGCCTATAGGACTCTCCTCATCTAGTATCGACCCTTAGTGTGACCAATATTGGAAGAAAATAGAAGAATGGATCAACACCCTAAAAATAGAGCATAGGAGCCTACCTCACAATAGAATCATCAAGAGAAAGGAAAATGACAAACATATCCCAATGAGTGAAGTAATTAATAGTGGACATCCAACATCATCAGATCTCACGTCGTATTTTGGATTGAAAATATATCCAACAACCTAGCTTAGGGATTCAAGGGTGATAAAATGGTGTAACTCCTATATGTGGGAGAGAAATAAGGAAATGAGGGGTGGGGAAAAGAATCATGATCAATCCCTTTAAAACATATCTTGTCATTTACACAGTGTGTAAATGCTTTACACGTCATATAATACTCAAGATTTCCCTTTTTCGGAAAATTCATTACACATTGTGAATTGGCCTCCCTAGGCCAATACATATCATGTATTAGATACCTGTCATGTAATATATATACACATTGTATACTTGGAATGTAGCCAGCCTTTATCCCTGGTGACCTTTTTTCCTAAAAACCAGACTTAAGGTGCAGTTTCTGTTTAAGATAAAAGATAACTTCAACATGGAATTAACCAAAAAATAAATGGATTTATACCTAATGGAAAAACTAGGTTCTTACAGACTTCCCCCCTTAATGGATCTCATCCTCAAGTTTATATTATAATGGTAGTAAAATCCATTCTGAGAAAAACTATAGCCACTGAGCATGTACATCTGCCTCCTGCTCCCAGGTCTCATCATGTAAATTGCCATGCTACCATAACATATTCACTAAAGGGAGAGGCCATCCATAGAGAGCCTTCGTTTTCAGGTCAATGATGTGTAGGGTATACTCAAAAAAATAATTATCATCTAACACAATATCATTGGGATCAAAAGTATGATACGGTTCATCGTGATCAGAGTGAAGTTGTGAAACGTGGAACATGTCGTGCATGGAATGGTGCCTGTAAGGTAATATAACCCAGTAGGCTATCTATTTGACTCTCTCCAAAATCTCAAGCAGCCTAACGTATCAAGGAGACAAATTCCCTTGCCTTTGTATCCATCTATGCCTAAGTCTGGGTGATACCTATAAGAGAACATGATCTCCAACCCCGAACTCTAGTGGCCTTCGTTAGTGATCATCATAAGATTTCTATCTAGACTGACTAGTATACATACACTTCTAGATTATTTTAACCTACATTAAATTATCATGGATGATATGATGACCTAGTAGTGCTGCATATCTTTCCTCTAACCAGCACAGGGGTGAACGGCAGGACCTACCACATAAGGCCTCATACAGAGCCATCTGAATCATTTCTTGAATGCTGTTATTGTAGATGAACTCAATGAGAGGGGTATTATCATCTCAAGAACCAACATCACTACCTCACGGAGACCTATGTAATCCAACCACAAAATCCATTGAAAAACCTTCCCATTTCCATTATGGTACTAGAAGTGGATGTAACAAGATATCAGGTCATAGGTGCTCCACCTTCACCTTCTAACAGGTGGAACACCTAGTGATAAAATCTATTATCTGACATTTTATCCTAGGCCACCAATACTAAGGACACATATCTAGATACATCTTGGAGATGTCTAGATGAACTACCCACTAAGAATAATGGGACTCTCATATCATTTCCTCTCTTATATCCATAAGAAACTAGATACTCCCATGTGAGTATAGGATATCACCTCTATCAACATACCAACCTGGAGGCAAGTCCTTTCCAGAAATACTCTCTCAGAGAACCAACCCCTTAGGATCTGTCTTCACCCTATCTAGAAGAGAAGGGGTAACTATCATGGATGCATGAAAAGACCACTTGTGACTCTCATGAAACACCAGATAAAACTCAAAAATAAGGTACATCAATTTCCATTCATCACCATATTCCTACATGGTCTATTTCTGGATTTTCTGACTTAGCACATCAGCTCCTGCATTTCCTTTTTTGGGTGTATAGGCAAGCTCAAAATCAAAAGAGTGAAGTTATTTGTCCCATATTTTATTTATAATATTTAATTCATGTTATGTAAATATATATTTTAGGCTCTTATGGTCTATATACACCACAAATATCTCACCCATTAGATAGTGTCTCTAGATGCATAAGGAATGAACAACTACTGCAAGCCCAAGGTCATGTGTCATGCAATTATGCTCATGAGGTGTCAACTAGAGAGACTCATACACAAAAAATAAATATCTCCATGCATCATCACTACACCTAGTCTTATTCTTGATACATCTCAAAACATTGTATAGCATTTGTTAGGCTCTAGAAGAATCAAAATCGTTGCTGAATTAATCCTTTATTTCAGCTCCTAAAAGGCCTTCTCACACACTTCAAACCACAAGAACTTCACACCCATCTTAGTCAGACTAGTATGGGGTGTATCAATGAATGCTAAGTATGGTATGGAATGTTTTTAATATTCATCCATCCCCAAGAAACTTCTTATATCAAATAAAATCTTGGGATGCTCCTAGGAAACTACAACACTCACCTTCTCTAGGATAAAAAATACTCCTAATTCCAAGATAATATAACCTAATAAGTGAACTTTGTTAATATAGAAGTAGAACATAGTAGTCATAGAATAAATTCAATTCTCTATTAGTGTATTCAAAATGATCTCAATATATTTAGCATGGTTTCTATGAGTATGGTAATATGTCATGACTTCTTCTTCAAAACCCATGAAAAGCGAATTTGAATAGGGATAGAAAAACATATTCATCAAAGCCATGAAAATGGAGGGTGATTTCATAATAATGAATGTTATAACCATATATTCATACAAACCATACCAACATTGAAAAGTTGTATGTGGTATATCTGAAGAAATGAGTCACACCAGATGATAGACCAATCTTAGGTCGATCTTCAAGAACACTCTAGCTCCTCAAAGCTGATCAAAGAGATCATTTATTCGGGTCAGTGGATACTAGTTCCTAATCATAAAGTAGTTCAATTATCAATAATCCATGCATAACCTAAGGTCCTCATCAGCATTATTTTCTAAAATCACTGGTAAACCCTAATAAGAAGTATTGGGTCAGAAAAAACCTTTAGACTTCAGATCTTTCAACTGTCATTTAAGCTCATGGATCTCAGTAGGTGTCATCCTGTATAGAGAAATAGACACTAGATATACTCCTAGAAAAAGATTATTCGTAAACTCTACCTCTCTCTCAAAAGTTAAACTTTTGAAATCATTGGGAAATATATCCCAGAAAAAATTTAATTCCAAAGGAATATCTATCATATCTATTCCTTAAACCTCCATGAAAATACTACAAATCAGGGCAATCACTCCACCTATCACATGATGCTCTGGTATATCTCTATTTTTCTAGACATTCCACTCACCCTTGTAAAGATAATTACCACCCTCTAGTTATGTAAATGGTACTCTGTGGTGATATAAGTCTACATAAGCATGATAGGGAACCAACCATTACCTCTTGAAAATGATATCAAATCCCATCATCTTGAGGATAAAGAGGTCCCATAAGAAGGGATAATTTCCAACATTAAAGGGACAGAACCTACATTGGTGTATTCCCCCTAACCGTACACCCAGTGTTGTGACCAGGGATGTCATGCAACAATTTTACTGAATTTTCAGCCCAATACTTTTCATGATTGATAAATAGATAATGGAATAAGTACCACTTATATCAAAAAAAAAATATGATAGTAGATTGTACTATAATAATACTTTTTACTGTTGACTCTAGTCCTTGGGTATCATCTGTAAGGCATGAAACTAGCCTAATCCATGACCATGTGAAATATAGAGACTACCCTGAGAAAGTCCACTCTACTGTTTCTAATAATCATAAATCTAGATATTACATCTATGACCTCCTTATTATCATGTTTATCCAGTGCTACTCTGGCTCCTAGATTGACATGGCGTAACAGATCCTACCCTTGAAGGTGGAGATGGTGTGGATCCTCTTCTAATAAAAATAGGTGGAAAGGTCCGGAAAAGTCTCTGAATACGCCCCATATGGACTCAATCATGACACTAAAGAGGGTCTCTATCACATTGAGGATTCATATTCCCCTGTCACCCACACTGATAGAATATAACAGAGTTATCAATGCAGATACTCTGAACACCACTGCTCTAATGAAAAACCTCAAGGAAACACTTCCTGTCATCAGATGAACTACAGCCTTTCCTATACATTAATCATTTATGCCCAATACTATTTTTTTCTCTCAGGTTTCACTCAGTAATAAGAGTCTGATTTACGATTTTACAGATGGAAGGTAGGAAAAATACATTCACTCACGAGTGGATTGAATACTTGATCCTATCCTCGAAACATCATGCTCGTGATAACTCATCATCAGAGAGAAGTTTTTTGAAGCACTAAAACTCAATAAAAATGAATTTAGTAGTCCATGATAGACATAGAACCCTTCTCCAGGTTCATTAACCCTATGTATCGGTCATCTCTCATCGTATGAGGGAAAAGGTAATCATAAAATTCAGTCTAGAAGTCCACCCATACCATTCCATGATGATGACCAGCCGGAGTAATCACATCCCACGAGCATTTGGTAGAATCACAAAGAATATATGTGGAAATATTGACCCTCCTATATAGAGGAATCTTTAGATTCTTGAAGATATATAGAATTTCCTCTAGCTAAGACTCACCAAGTTGAGGACCACCATCCCCCAAAAATATGGGTGGATTTTGCTTCCGGAACATTCAAGTCAGATCAAACATAGTAAGTGATGGTCGTGGAGCACCCTACATGGACTAAATCAGACATAAGAAACTCTCTCAATTTTTAGCATTAGTTCCTGGTTTAGGAATAATAGCTGGTTCCTTTGGTGGAACTACTGGAGAGATCACTTGTGGATTAGGGCCCACCACCTCTGAAGTCTAATCATCACCACCTTCCTGGTACATGAATAGGCATAACTCTATAAATATCAATCTAATTCCTTAGAAAATTATTTAAGAAGACATAAACACTAGTGTAATTAGATCATAAGGAAAGGGGATCACTACCCAAGGTACAACCTTAATTATCTACTTAGAAGGTTCGGGTATTGGTAAGTGTTTGAATTTAATTTATAGGGTTTCTAATAGTTTAAGGGTCAAATTCAATCTACCTCTTCATTTATTGGAAACCAATTTATTTTATAATTCAATATTTTAATTAAATTTTTTATTTTCCTATATACATAGAACACGTTTCAATTAAATGGATCATCATTCAAAGATAATAAAGTCCAATACACATCATAATTGAAAGAAAACCCCATTTAATTTATAATTTCTCCTTATACAGATTGGTTTTAGAATGTAACAGCTAATATATGATGGATAGACTCGATTAATTACTCATTCTAATTCACAATGTCCCATACACATCATGAATTGAAATTGATAGTCACTCAATCACAATCAAAGCCCAACTCATGCAACCAAAGGTACATAGCAGAAATGGGTAAAAACAAGTTGTTTAAGGTTCCACCATTAACCTACATAAGAAAAAAAAATTAGATTTATGTATCCAATTTAAATAACCAATACCTTACCCTATCGAAGTTGTTATCACTACATGAATAAATATAACCATGGCTCAGTCAAAAATCATAGGCAACACAGGTAAGGGAAGTAATGAAATGTGCCTATATGGCATGGAATGTACATGGCATGTGAATTATAAGGGCCTATGATGATGTATATAACAATGCTTCTTATCATACCAGTCCAAGTAAAATATCCATGAAGCATATAAAAATACCACAATTCAAGTGCATCGACCAATGGTTATATCAATAGTAATAGGAAAAATATAGAACAATATTTTCCCATACCTAGGAAACATGGTATTTACCCCGAACGTGGGTTAGATACTCCTAATAATAGTTTATACCCAAGTTCCAACCATATTTCTAATCTATTATCTATATTCCCAAAAAATAATATAAAAGAAAACAAAATCCTTTGATACCACTTTGTGACATCCCAACCTAGGTGCCACTCAAAGGTGCCCTGAGCTGGTGGTCCACATGGCCCCAAGTGTACCTACTCATGTGCCAGAGGCATTTGACTAGAAGCGAGGGACTAGGGTGTGTCTATGGGGAGACTATTCCCTCATTTTAGAATGGAGCACATTATAAATAGATATATAAAATAGATGGATAACAATAGAGAAATTATTATAATAAAATAATAAGACTGGTAGTGAAAGATAAGGATAATCATCCATCGACAATAATTAGCTCAAAAGCATAATTGTACAGTGTACAAAAGATGATAAAGTAAGTTAGTGTCTCTACAAAACTGGAAAACATGTATATGGGGTAGTAGTCAATACATGTTATACAAAAGAGAAAAAATACCAAAAACTATCCTAGCATTCGGAGCTCTTGCACAATCATCTACTACCAAGAACCATCCTATGAAAGCAAGCAAGTTAGTCTTCTAAAGTGAGAATCATCCCCTTATCTACATCTACATATATATATATATATATATATATATAATCTTATCGGGTACCCATTATAGCCTGGATAGGGTGTGAGAAAAATCTTTCTTGGCCACCACCAACGATGACTATACAATCCAATGTATGAATATGAACTGCGTAGTGTGTAGGTGTATATAAATGAAAAGAAATTTTGAAATAATAACTCGTACCACCTTTATCCTTAGCTGGTAATGTCTTTAAACATGTAACATTCAATTAATTATGTTCTAATGTATAATAAGTGTCAACTATACTTTAAATGATAAAGGTAATGTAATAGGATCCAAGGTGAAACCAAGGAATCCTATAATAATGATAATAATGAAGGAGGGTCCAAGGTAAAACCAAGGAATACTTGACCTCAGGGGTAGATCCAACTCAGTAATAACATGTAGTCTAGAAATAAGGGGTCTGAGTGTAATCCCAGGGGCATACCCAATGCATTACACTGTAAAATATTCTAATTGAGTCTATGGATATCATCCAAGGTAAACATGTGCTAAGCATGACTAGTGCCAATGGGTTGAATCCATGGAACCACATGTTTGAAGACATCAAGATAGATCCTATGAGTGTATCCAAGGAATCCTAATATCCAGAAGATAGTGAAGGGATCCTATGACATCATGTTGGGAATATTCTAGTGGTTGGGTGTCATCTCCCTTGGAAATCAGATCCTTGAATCAAAATGGTTACCTTTGAGTGCTCAAGGTATTCCTTCCAAAATCCAAGACTAGATCAAGTTTGACCTCTCCTATAAAGATAAAAGTTTCATATACAATAGTCACCTAATACATATGAAGTTTCTGTGATAAACTTTCACTATATTTGTGAGTTCTGTGATGAATCTTGTGATAATTTCTCATGCATTATCAAGATCAATCCTCCCTAAATCTAGTACTTATTCCCAAAAATGGTGAACACCTTAGAGATCATTGTTATTGAATTGTGTGATTTGGCATGTTATACAATTTATATAGGGCGAAGTCATGGGAAGCGATGGGATAATACGTGTCGGTGGTTTTGGCACTAGGGGTGATCGTGGTGTCTGTGGGGATAGGGGTGTACACAGAAAATAATCATCTATTGTACTATCCTGACAGGTTTCTCTAGTGGAAGCTGAGAATAATGGTGGAGAAGGTGGTGGATCTAGAGTGTGTGGTGGAGGAATAGCAAAAATCCTGCACCAAATAATTCTTCAGAAAATTCGCCCACCTCAATGAGAAATTCACTCCCTCTCCCATTTTGGAATGGTTGATCTTTTATTGTGTGTATAGATCAATCATGTTTGTATTATATGAGTAGAGAGTGGGTATATATGTCATCATTGATTAGGTTCTTGTATAGATTAACCATGTTCGTATGAGTACTAAGTATTCCATCCTTTTTTAGGTATTCTAGGAATGAAAATACGTGGAATGATGTTAAAATGACTAATGATTTGTTCTATGTTAGTGAATTTCTTGAGAATAAATTTATTGGTGAAATTCTAAAGTGTGGTTCCCACATTCTATCTTCCCCTAAAAAATGTTTTTATTGTTCATGAAGGTCAATTCAGATAATCCAAACAACCACATAATGCAACATACAAAAACTAAAACTGTGGATTTGATAATGAAAATACCAAAATAGAATAGAAATTGAAAGATAGTAAATGAACAAGATGATTTTACATGCTTCAGACCCTTAGGGGTCCTACTACATGGTAAGAACACCACACACACACTTTTATTAATATCAAAAGAAAATATGTGGAAGAATTTTACAGCATACATCAAAAATAAGAAACAAAAACAACAACGAACATATCACAAGAAACAAAATATAAACAATTGAGAAACCGGGTATAAGAAAAAACATACAATGTTGTAAACAGAGGTTCGGTGGTCCAGATATCTTGATGTTTTAGGGCAGAAGATATTGCTACTCTCATTGAACTCACTAAAGTATAACCCATCAGATCTAAGGTTGGTCATCTTATCTGAATCTTGACCGCACGTATTCACATGGAAGGGAGCCGATGAAGCTCCACCAAAACCTACACATGAGCTATTTTTAAGGAGTTCGAAAGTCCAATAGATCTAGTACTCCATTGAGGAATAATCCACCAGAAGCGGGATGACCGAAGGTGAGGAAGTTGAAAATCCTACAAGTGAGAGGAGTAATTTCTGGATCTGTTGTGTGTTATAAAGAACACAAAATCGGTAACAAAATCCCTAGAAACTCAAAACCGCACAGCCATAGGAGTTGTGCCATGGGTCTAGAATTTTTGAAAAACCCATTTGAATGCTTAACCACTGGAGACACAAGTATGGAAAAGATACATTGGTCAGCCAAGAGGATCAATGGTTGGAAAGAAAAAAAAATCACACAGATTGACATAGTGGAATTCCCACGAAACAGACCACACAAAATTTGACCCACACAAATGGTTTAGGCAGATAATCGGGCCCATAGATAAAAAAACTAGCATGACTATATTATGAACAAATGAAATCATGGGTGTAAAAAATTAAAATGGTGGTATACATAAAACAAAATATTGAATATAAAAACTGAATTAAATGGGCCTTAATTCAAAAAGATCTACAATTTTCAATTAAATTTGGGGATGTTCTTTCACCTGGGGTCATAGAACCGGAATCAAGTTTAGCCTATCTAGATAGAATTTAAACTTAGACAGAATCACAGATTTAGTAAAACTATTAGCTAGGTTTATGTCTATGTATATCTTATTGATACACATGTTTCTAGATTCAATGACATGTCTAATAAAATGTAATCAAATATGTATATTATTAATTAACATGAAAAACTATGTTTTTAGATAGATGGATTGATGACTGGATATCAAAATAAACATTGATAATAGAACTATAAATAATGAGTTCATAATACATTCCTTTGATCCACAAGGCTTCTTTAACATCCTTAGTTAAAGCAATGTATTCAGATTCTATAGTTCAAAGTGCAACAAGAGATTGCATGTTTCACTTCTATGAAATGGCACCACCCCCCCCCCCCTCCCCAAGTAGTAAACACACAACCAGTTAAAGATTTACGAGTGTCTATATTTCCAGCATAGTAAACATCAACAAAAACCCAAATAAGCTCAATAGTATCTACATTTATACCATAGCACAAAGAAATATTATAAATATAGGAATGATTTCTAAGGAGACACTTAAGGGCATGCCAATGTGGCTTCCTTGGAGTGTCTATGAACCTACTTAAAGTGCAGACAACAAAATAAATATCAGGGTGAGTACAAATCATAGAATACATTATGCTACCAACAATGTTAGAATACGGAATTTTAGAAATAAATTCAATATCTACTTCAAAAAGAGAGGTTTGAGTCAAATACAATTTAATATATTGTGCAAGAGGGATAATTACAGGCTTGAGAGTTTCAAACATATACATCTTTAAAACTTTTAAAACATAAGCATGTTGAGATAGAAAAAATAATATGCTTGGTATGTCTCTTATGATTTCAACACCTAGGATTTCCTTGGCTGGATCTAGGTTCTTCATTTAAAAAGTTGTTTTCAATTGGTACTTGACAGAAGAAATCAAATTTATATCTTTGCATATAATAATCATGTTATCATCCTATAATAGCTGATAAATGGTGTAGTTATTAGTTGATTTAAAATAAACACCAGCATCATACAGACTCCTAATGAATTTTTTACCTAACATGAATGAATCAAACTTTAGGTAAAATTTCCTAGAGGTTTGTTTCAATCCATATAGTGATTTATTTAGAAGGTATACTTGATTTGGTTTGAATTCAGAAAGATAGCCATTATGAGGTTTCATAAAAATCATTTCATTTAAATCACCATGCAATAAAATTATTTTTCACATCTAATTGCTCTATATACAGGTCATTATAGGTAGAAAAGGATAATAAAATATGAATGGGAGAATTATTAACAATTCGCGAAAATATTTTAGGGTAATCAATTCTTTCTTTTTGAAGAAATACCTTGGAAACTTTCCAAGATTTGAACTTGATTTTACTTCCTATAGTGTTTTTCTTCTTTATTTTGAAGATCCACTTGGAACCAATTACTTTAGCATTAATTGGCTTGTTTACAACATCCCATGTATGGTTCTTTCTTAAGGATTTCATTTCTTCATTCATGGAAAAGACCCACTGATTTGAGTCTTTGTCTTTTAAATCCTACATATATGACTAAGTATTATCATCAATAAGATCATGGGCCACATGAAAGACATATAAATCCATATCATACTAGATTAATTGGATAGGAGGTCTAAGAACTCTCCTTTTCTTGTTACAGGTCAACTCATAATCTTGATGAGTTACTGGAGGTTCAGAATATGAAGTGGAACCAAAACTCATCTCAAAATCAGCCACACCAGTTGGATGAGGAGGAGGACGAGTGGGATAAACATCATTCTCAAAATGATTTGGTGTCTCATATTCATCAGCCTTATCAATGACTAGTTCACTACTTCTAGGTGTGTTAGTCTTGGTCTTAAGAGAAGAAGATTTGTGAAAGATATCATCCCTACTTATGATTCACTTTTGGTATCTTGGTTTATCTACCCATAGTTTTTATCCCTTTACTCTCTTGGGATAACTAATTAATATGAATTTTAGGGCTCTTGGTTCTAATTTTTCAGTCTAGACATGAGCATAGTCTATAGAACCAAATACCCTTAAGTGGAAATAAGAAGGGTTCTTACTAGTCTAGATTTCTTTAGGTGTTTTGAACAAATTCGTATATGAGGGACACCTATTTATAAGGTAGACATCAGTGCTGGTGGTCTTAGCCCAAAATATTTAGGGAGGCCTGAGAATGGAAGCATGATCCAAACTCTTTCAAGTATAGTATTATTCATCCTCTATGTTAGGCCATTCAGTTGGGGTGTTTCTTTAATAGTCTCATGACACTTAATTCCTTTATACTCACAATACTAAATAAACTCTATAGATAGGTATTCAAGCTCATTGTCAGTTCTCATGGTATTAATTTTCTTTCTAGTTTGAGTTTTAGCAGGATATTTCAAGGTATTAATGGTTTGGAAAACATCATATTTATTTTTTTAAAGGTAAATCAAAACTTTCTTGGAAAAATCATTAATGAAGGTGATGAAATAGGATCCTCCACCATGAGAGGTGGTCCTGGATGGGACCCACAAATCTGAATGGATGTATTCAAGTGGGATGGAATATTTGAAGGATGGACTATTGAAACTCACCCTCTTGGATTTTCCCATCACACAATCTTCACATAATAGTAGATTATTTGTTGTGATGTCACTCAATAGCCCATACTTATTGAGTTCCTCCAAGAGTTTCGAGCTTACATGCCCTAATCTTCTATTCCATAGCCTAGTATTATCAGTGTTTGTATTATAAACACTACCCAACTTTATTTAATGGGTCTTTCCATTCAATATATACAATCCATTAGTGAGATATCCTTTTATGATTATTCTTGATCCTTTATAGATCTTGATACAACCAACTTATGATCTAAAGGTGACTCCCATTTGATCAAGGACCCCTAAAAAGATTAAGTTTCCTTGAAGTTGGGGTCCACCTTGCATCAAGTAAGGTGATGATAGATTGATCATATAACTCAATTAGAACATAGAAGCTTCCCTCATCCTTACACCTTTTATTTTTTCATAAGAGTACATCCTCTTAATCCTTTTCAACCATCTCTAAAAAAGACTCTCTATATGGACACATGTGAAAAGTATAGCAGGAGTCAAGGACCCACTCTTTAGTGAGTGTATGGATGGACACATTTAGAACATTAGTAATTTTATATCATGATCCATCTAGAAGATATTGTTCAGTGATTTTTTTGTTCTAAATCATGTTTGAGCTTCCTACACTCGGGCTTAATGTTCCCAGGTTTACCACAGTGAAAACATGTGACTTTTATATCCTTGGAATTAGTATTTGGTTTGGTTTCTTTACTACTATAAATTTTGTCTCTATTGAACTATTTTTTTTATCTTTAATTTGAGGTCTTCCCCTAGAAAACAAACTATCAACCTCACCTTTTATCTTAGGTGTAGAATAAATTTCCTTAGATAGAACGGATGATTTAACTTCTTGTGAAGTTAGAGAGTCTTGTCCATACATCTTGGTCACGAAAATTGTGTTGTAACTATGTTCAAGATAGATTAACAGGAACATCTCCTAATCCTCATCAACTATAGAAACATTGATATTTTCTAAGTCTAACATGATCTTATTAAACTCATCTAAATGGGTTTTTACTGAAGTATCAGGCTTCATTTTAAATGTGACCATAATATTCTTCTTGTAATGTATTCCTACTAAGGAAGAAGTCATGTATAACTTTTCATATTTAAGCCATATTAAAGAACTGGTAGACTCATAAGACACTTCCCTAAGGACCTTATCGCCTAAGGAAAATGAAGGAAACTATGGTCCTTAACATGCTAGAGGAGACTTGTTGGTATTTTATAATGGTATGGCTAGTTTCATTAATAGTTGTAATGGGTTTCATAGGACCAGATAGGGAATCAATTAAACCTTATTGAAAAATCAATGTCGTAATTTTAATTTTCCATAAATTGAAATAATTTTCTCCATTGAATTTCTCGATTTCGTATTGCATTTTAGACATGTTTATACAGATTATTTGATGTCGGGTGGTTGGGGACAACGTTAGGTGTATGCCCCCAAGAACTGACCAATCTCACTAGGTAAACATGCACTGTGAGATATGAAATGTAGGGAATTTCATTGAATACAATGTTTTTACTAGAAAAATAGAAATCAAAAAAAAATAAAAGAGTTAAATATAGAAATAAATTTAGAAAAAAAAAGGCAAGAAACCCAAATTATTGAGACTGTAAACAGAGTGAAAGAAACTATAAATAAAATACAATAACTATATTTAGTGAAACATTAAATTGAACACAAGAGACCTGATTTACAGAATATGTTAAATAGAATGCAACAATCCAGATTTGAAGAAACTGTAAACAATAATCAAATTAACAGATACAAATTTGAACAAAGATATAGATGTAATATATAATTAAGAGAATAGATTTTAAGAAACTGTAAACAGAACGCAGGTAAGAAGATTTTTGAAATTAAAAAAAACATAGTAAGATAGAGAGGCTATGAGACCACTTGTTGTGGTTGAAGGAAAGTGTAAATAATCCAAACAACCACAGAATGAAACAAACCAAAATTGTAACTACGGATTCGATAATGAAAATACCAAAACACAATATAAATTTCAAGAAAGTAAATGAAAATGAGGATTTAACGTGCTTTGTAACCTTAGGGATCCTAATGCATGGAAAGAACACCACACACACGCAAACTTTTATTAATCTCAAAAGAAAAGAACCAGAATAGGATTAAAGCATATAAAAAACTGATAAATAAAAATAGCAGTGAAAAAATATCAAGAATAAAAATAGAAATAGGAACTTGGGTAAAAGAAACAACTTATAATGTTGAAAATAGAGGTCCAACGGTCCAAAATTCTGGATGTTTCATGGCATAAGATGTCATTGATCTCCTTTAACTCACCTGAGGATATCTCACCAGATTTGATTTCAGTCTTCTGATCTGAATCTTGATCACATGGAAGAGAGCTGATAAAGCTCTAATTCAAGTTGAAGATGATTTTTTTGTAGGGAGGTTGGTAGTCCAACAGATCGAGTCCTCCATTGGGGAAGAAACCACAAAAATTGGGAGGACCGAAGGTGAGGAAGAATAAAATCATTCAAGTGAGAAGATAGATTTCTCGATTTTTTTTATGTTAGAAGGAACACTACACTAATAGTGAAAACCCTAGAAACCCAAAACCACTTAGCCACAGGAGCTACGCCATGGGTCCAGAATGTTCGAACAGCCAAGGGGAATGCTTAACCCCTATAGACATAAGGATAGAAAAGATTCATTGGGCATCCATGGGGATCAACATTTGGTAAGGAAATAATTTCACACGGATTTCCACAGTGTCATTCCCATAAAAAAAACTGCTCAAAACTCATCCCACTCAAACATTTCAGGAAGATAACTAGGCTTGAAGATAAAAAAACCATCATGAATATAATATGAAAAAATAAAATCATGGGTGTAAATAATTAAAATGGAATCAGACATAATACCATAAATTTAATATCAAAACCAAATTAAATATGCCTTAATTTATAGTTTTCTTTATCAAAAATGTTTTTTAGCAATTCTCTACACTCCAATTAACTGGTTTACTTTGTTTCGCAAATTCTTTCTTTTCTGTGGTTAAGAAAATAGTTACAAATGTTATTTTAAAAACACATCTTGATAATATAAACTTAGTCATTGAAAATGCCTAGCTTGAATCACTGCGCTGATTGAAAGTGATTTTCAGAACTAAGTGTTAGAAAAAAAATTGTTTAAGAGATGGTAGTTGCCCCCTTTCTTTGTCAAGGGAGGTGGGCATGGTAGGCATGGTGGGTGGTGGGTGGGCAACCCCACCAAACCATCAATGGGAGAAGGTATGTGAATGGATGGAATTAGCCTATAAAAGGAAAGATCCTCCTCACATTCTAGCATCAGCTTTAGCTTCTTATCATTAATGGTTCATTCCTTTAAGCAGTATTTGTGAGGCAGTTTCCCCACTTATTCAAGGTAAACTTTTACAAGGGCTTTATCCTTGTAATAATGAGGGAGTGTGTACCTAATGTTTCCAATAGCAATAATCCTCTATTTGTCTGTGGTTTTTTACCCCTTTCATTTTGTGGGGGTTTTCCACATTACATATAGTGTCCCTTTATTTCCTTAGTTTTCACTTTATTTTATATTGTGATTATCACTGCACCGATGGACTAATCATTTATGGTCCCAAAAAAGTGGTATTAGAGGAATGTTTTGGCCTAATACTATTAAATTTTTTCAAGTATTAATAATTCTCATAAATTTGAGTATTCTATGTCACTGCATATCCAGTTGATCTGTCACATTATAATAAATTTATTGAAATTATTAAAAACACCATTTTGAAATGGAGGAGGTTTTGGACTAATGACATGTCTAGATAGTAGTGAAATTGAAGATTAAAAAAACAAACATGAATAATTTTTCATTGTGGAAAATAAATATGCAGGTGGTGTTTCTAAAGAATAATTATCGACTGACAATTGAAAAATAATCTAAATATGTGACAATGGAGTGTGGTTCTAGTGGGATCCAGAATCATGACATGGATAGAAATGTGATGAGTACTTCTGGAAGTAGAGATATACTATTCAGTGGAGTAGCGGTGACTGCTAGAAGTATGAATCATCCCAACGACACATGGATATTCAAATAGAGAGCAACATGGAACATCACATCTCAAAAGGAATGGTTTGACTAGTATAAAACCATCTCAAAAGGACTTGAGTACATGGGGAGTAGTTACACCCTAAAGATCAATGGATTCAGTACCATCAAATTAAAGATGCATGACAGTATTTTTCAAACCATCCAAGGAGTACACAAAATGAAGGACTTGAAGAAGAACATATTGTATTTAGGATAATTTGATGACATCAGATTCAAGACTCTCACCATGATTGGTGTGATGAGAATTGTTAATGTATCACTTGTGGTGATGGAGGAAGAGAGGATATCAAATAACATTTACATTTTTATGGGTGAAATTTACAAGGAATAAGAGATAGTAGTGGCATCAACTACCTCAAAGGAATCTTTGAAAAAATTATGGAATCAGAATCTTGGTCATATATCAGAACAAGGCCTATAGATTCTTTCGGATAAGAAGTTGTTTCCTGGTCTTACAAAGGTATCCCTACCATTGTTTGAGCATTGTGTTTTGAGAAAGAAACACAGGTTAAAGTTTGAGGTGTTAATAATGAGAAGCAAAGAGATCTTAGAGTTGATCTATTCTGATTTTTTAAAATCACCAGTCGTATCCATCGGAGGATCAAGGTACTTTGTATCATTCATTTATGATTATTCCATGAGATGTTGGGTGTACCCAATCAATAGTAAAGCTGATGTTTTTGAAGTCTTCAAAACATTCAAAGAATGAAAGGAGATTGAATATGGAAATAAGATCAAGTGTATGAGGACTTAAATAGTGAAGAATATACAAGTGAGGAGTTTAATACTTTTTTTCAATAGGAAGGAATCAAGTTAAAGTTCATGATGGTGTACACTCTTCAACAAAATGGAGTGTGAGAGCAGATGAATAGAACCCTATTAGATAGAATAAGGGTGATGTTAAAGACTATAGGAATTTCCAAAACATTCTAGGCAGAAGCAGTGAATATTTCTTATTATGTGATAAACCGATATCCTTCAATGGAGATTGATATATAGACAGATATGGAGATGGGGAATGGTAAAACCACTAACTATTATTAGTTACATAATTTTCTAAGTCTTGTATATGAAATTCCTAATGACCAAGAAATATCTAAGTTCAATTCAAGATCCAGTAAATGTATATTCTCAGGGTATGTTGATTGTGTGAAGGGGTATCATTTGTGGGACAACAATAATCACAAACTTATCATGAGTAGAGATTTCATTTTTTTCATAAGACAATGTAAAAATGATAATTTATTGAAACATGGAGGGAAATAATACAAAAAACTACAATAGTTGAGGTGGAGGACAAATCCAAGGAAGAACCAGTTTTCTATGAGGCATTACCAGAGCATGATGATCAAGTAATGGTTGAGTCATGACTATTATGGTCAACTCATGGGAAATATAACCAATATGGTACTCATACTATGTGAATGAGAGAAATATTGTCTACTACTTATTGACAGAGGATAGAGAGCCATATTCTTTTGTAGAGGTGAACCAGAGTCCAGATGTATCCTCATGGATGGAAGCGATGCATGAGGAACTTGAATCCCTACACAATAATAGGACTTGGATCTTGTTCCATTACCTCATGGAAGGAGGGATATTGATAATAAATGGTTCTTTAAGATCAATCAGGATGGAAATGACTAGGTGGAAATATATCGTGCAAGACTGGTGGTCAAAGAATATGCTTAGAAAGAATGTATTGATTTCAATGAAATATTTTCTCCTATTGTTAGACTAAAGAATGTTCGGTTAGTTCTAGAAATATTTCCTACATACAGTTTACATCTAGAGTAGTTGGATGTGAAGATTGATTTTCTCCATTGTTCTCTTGACGAAGAGATATATATGATCCAACTGTAAGTATTTTCATAAGAAGGAAAATAGAACTTTGTTTCTAGGTTGAAAAAATATATGTATGGTCTCAAGTAGTAACTGAGGTTTTGGTACAAGAGATTTCATTCCTATATCATGAGCCTTGGATACAAAAGACTTTATTCATATCCTTGTTCATATTTTAGGGGTTTTAATAGTAATGATTTCATCATTATTCTATTGTATGTGGATGATATATTAGTTTTAGGCCCCAACAAAGATCAAATCTTTGGGATTAAGGAAAATTTGGCTAGTGAGTTTGATATGAAGGAATTGGGACCGGATAATAATATTCTTGGGATGAAAATTTACTCAGATAGAAATAATGAGAATATTTGGCTATCATAGAATAATTGTTTATAGAAATTATTGAAACACTTCAATATACAAGACTGCAAACCAACATCCACCACGCTTCCTATTAATTTCAATTTATCCTCCATGATGAGTCCTAACTATGATGAATAGAGGATGAAAATTTCTTGAGTACTGTATGCATCATTAGTAGGGAGTCTGATGTTCAATATGGTTTATACTAGACCAGATATTTCACATGTAGTGGGTGCAGTTAGTCGGTACCTAGTAAATCCAAAATGGGGGTCATTGGATCATGGTGAATAGGATCATGAGATACATCAAGGAGACCTCAAATTCTTCATTATATTATGGAGGATTAAATTTCACTATCAGAGGATATGCTGATTCAGATTTTTCAGGTGATTCTAACTGGAGGAAATACACTACTGGTTATGTGTTTACTCTTGTTGGAGGATTTGTGGTCTAAATTTCAAAGTTATAGTCATTTTTGGATTTATCCATTATTGAGATAGAGTACATGGTAGTTACACAGGCATGCAAAGAGTTTATGTGGATGAGAAAGTTTTTAGAGGAGCTCAGGAACAGACAAGAGCATATTTTAGTGTTTTTTGATAGTCAAAGCACCATGTACATTGCAAGGAATCCATATTTTCATTTCCATATGAATCACATTGGGGTATAGTATCACTTTTTCTAAGATGTGATGGAGAAAGGAAGTGTTGACATGAAAAAATTTCACACTAAAAAAATCGTTCATATTTATTGATGAAGATAGTTTACTTTGATAAGTTCAGTTGGTGCAGATCATTGAGTGGCCTCACAGAGACATGAGCATCATGTTTTGTATGATAAAAAGGATTTGTGGAGATGTGATTGGTTCTCAATCAAATCCCCAATCAAGAGATGTTTTGGCATCAAATTGTTTTATGGATGGTAGTCTCCCCCTTGATTTCTCAAGAGAGGTAGGTGTAGCAGGCGTGGAAGGTGGTGGGTGGCCAACCCCAGCAAATCACTAGCTAGAGAAGGGATTGGAAGGTCAAGTAGTAGCCTATAAAAGGAAATAACCTCCTCCAATTCCAGATTCAGCTTTATCTTACTATCACTGATGGTTTATCACTTTGATCATTATTTGTGAGGTAGTTTACCCACATATTCAAGAGATATTTTTATGAGGACTTTCTCCTTGTAATAGTGAGGGAATGTGTACCCACTTTTTTCTATAGTGATAAACTTCTATTTTCCCATGTTTCTTTACTGATTTCATTTTGGGGGTTTTTGCACATTACATATGGTGTCTATTTATTTCTGCATTTTTTCACTTTATTTTATCTTTTGATTATCGTTGCACCGGTGGGCCAATCATTTACAGCCCCAACACTAAGGAAAAAAAGTATATCTGTTCTTAAATTTTTATTATTCTTGATCATTCATAAATCGGTATTATTCTTGAAAATAGAATAAATATTCGTCATCTCTATTTTAACTTAGCCTATCGATTTTCTAGTAGAACTTCTTTTATATTGAATGAGGATCACTAATTTTTCGTACTACCTAAATCACATCTAAAATGTGATGTTTTGATCATTGATTTTTGGTTAATTAAATTTCTATTTTAAATTATTTAAAATATTCTAATACTATAAACTCAAATTTTCACCAAGTAAATCATCATACATGGCCAAATTCTCATCCCTCAGTTAAATTAACCTACATGGGCATAAAACGAATTCTTCACAAAGGAAAATATCTTACGAGTTTTCCCCCATAAGATAATTCACATATGCAGTTTCTACATAATATAATTCCCTTAACCAAATTCTCATTCACATACATAAATATTATACACAGCTCGATTATCCTACTATATCAATCTATCACAAATCATCCTGCATGCAACCCAATACACTTACGTGTGGTATCACATAGCTAAATTTTCTCTACTAATTTTTATGTATATGAATTAGCATTAACATATCATTAAATATTAATATGCTAACTTAGTATACTATTTATCTCAAATATCCTTTGTGGTGAGCTCGTAGAAGAATATACTTGGCTAGAATTTCAACATCCACTGCAATGATTCCAGATTCCACTCAAACATTCACAATACCTTGTGAAATCATCTCAAGGGAACTCAAAACTTCTTAGGAACATTATAAATATCTAAAACATCACTACAAAAACCTCTAATGATGCTCAACAATGGTTGAAAAAAAAATAAAAACATTAAAAAATTCATCAAAAAATATAAGGCCACAATAATTGACTCCTTTTGGATTTGTTGGAAAAAACATTCTACTCTTCCACATAATCTTATGAGAATCATCATGTCACAACCATTTTTGAATGAGAAGTGTCTGACACTACACAAATAGATAAAGATATTTTTTTGAGATAATTTAATCTCTTGGTGACAAGAAAGTGTTTCTAAGTGACTTAAATACCCCCCCCCCCCTCAATTCACACACCCCTTATAATCAAGAATTATCTCTCCCTTTGATCAACAGTCTGTCACTATCCCCCCTGACAACATAATCCAAATTCAGGTGGGGGAGGATTTGAAAAACACCTTTAGATGGGTAGGGAAGGCAGAACATGAAGCCACGTCAATAAAGTAATAAATTTCTTCTTTTTAAATTCATTAGTAAAAATGTATGTAACTTGTTCTTTGGTGCCAATGAACACAAGTCTCACAGTACCATTTTCCACATTCTCTTTAATGAAATGATATTTAATATCAATGTTATTTCATCTCGAATGTTGAACTTGTTTTTTTGGAAAGATCTATAAAACTTTGATTATAACATGAAATTCATATTGTATTTCCAACTTCAAATCTCAATTATGCTAACTGAAATCGCATCAATATCATTTGTGTTCATGAATGTGTGCATGTTATGTAATTGTCTTTAGCTATACTTAATTTCATTGATATTTTATTTTTCTATGTTGTGAAATGAATCTTTCACTAAGAAATAATGTGCCAAATGAGGTGGAAATTCTATAAACACAATATTCATCCCAATCAATATCTATAAATCCTTGTAGAGTTAGCGATGAACTGGTTTTATACAGCATATAGAAACTCAATGTGTTCTTGATATACCTCAAAATTATCTTACATTCCATCATATGTGATGCACTGGTATTAATCTAAAATCTAATAGATAATTTCATAGCTAAAATAATGTCATGTCAGGAGTCTATTAAGTAATGTAGACTTCCAATCAGTTTTTGGTATTCCTTCTGATTCAAAGGAGTCGTATTCCCATCCTTTCTCAATGTGTTTCCTTGAAACACAATTTTCCTCAAGAAAGAATGTGTCACCTAAGGTGGAATCTCTATCAAAATAATCTCTATCTAAATTTTTATCTGTATATATTTATATAGTAGATGATGGAATGATTTTTTTAAAATAGATCAAAACTTAGTGTATTCTTGATATACCGAAAACATATCTTGGATACCAACATTTGTGATTCCTTTGGATCAATCTGAAATATAGAACATAATTTCATAGTAAAAATAATATCATGACTAGGGGATGTTAAGTATAGTAAACTACCAGTTACTTTTTTTTATTCCTTTCGATTCACATAAGTCTTTGTCTCATCCCTTTTCATGGCCCCTCCCTCTAAAGGTACCCCTCCTGGGATGGAAATGAATGAAGAGGGATTATGACCACCGAGTCCAACCTTCAGGAAGCCCCAGGTTAGAAACTAGCACTGAGGGTATCAAAATATCACATATGGAATGAATTACCCTCAATAGTATAAGTAGGATCGTGATATGGAATGAAATCCATGAAGCAATATCATCTCAAAAATGTAAAGGAAAAACAAAATCATCACATAAAGCATGTATAGTGTAAACAGATACAAAAAAAGTCTCTAGAAAATACCAAAACGAATCCTAAGAAAAAAACTCAAGAACATCTCCAATGTTTGGGCTATTAATGTCCAACTAGCTCCCTAACGATGATAAACTCACCAAATGATAGAACCAACATGATCCTTAATATGTTGACTAACTAATCTCATCCTCACCATGACACACTAACCAATTGACATATCCAATATAATAAAATAATAAAAAACATATAAAAAGTGTACCCTGCACTACTTTCCCACATATTTTCCACTCTCACACCCTAATGTCATAATTCCTGGTGCTCTCATCCATTTCATAATAACCATGCTCAAAGACACCTAGGATACCACATTACATCCTTCCCGAATAAACATAGGAAACCATATCATACTATGCACCCCTTGTAACATGTCATTACATCCACATCCTCACATAACCATTTACATATAACCAAAATAGTAGTGTAGTGTGAATATGAAGTACATCAACCTCATTTTAGCCTCCCACCATGAATGACCCCCATTATAAACCACCTCATTCTCTCATCAATTACCACCACTAGTGCACTTTTTACTTTTATCCATCATAACTAATGCATATCAAACTCACCTATAAGATAAATCAAGGAAGATGGGGTAGCTATCCATTTGTCCTCACCATCACAGATGGTGAGGGAAAAACACTTAGAGACCAAAACATTTGGGGATCAGTGTAAACACATGGCTTAGTTGGGGTGAAAATATAAATTGAATGAAAATACATGATAGATAAGTAACAGAAAAAACCCAACCTAGGGGTTCACTACATATCTCAACACATCACCATACAGTTTCACAACCTCCTCCATTATTTTTTCCACCTATAAATTAACCAAACCACACAAGTAATCCCCACACAATCCATATTCTATCTTTCCTTTCAAAACATACCATTTCTATATTTTTCTAATTTTTAACCATTTTCATTCAACAATACCATACATTTCATATTTAAATACTTCTCATTCATTACCCATTATTTACATTACTTCATTTACCATATATTTATTTCCACCCTCATTCATTCTCATTTCAATGTTTCAAGTTCATTCCATATCCACTAGGAAGAAACACAACACAACAAAACATAAAAACCATCTATCTCAGGCCAAAAACCTTGCTTCAAAACCACCCCACATCACAACTACCACACATCACAACAACTGCACATCACCACTTTAGTTTCAACAAGGTATTTCATCACAATTCATTATTTTTAAGAGTATTCTCACACAAATATGAGATTACATGGGATTAGAATTATTTATCCGGATATACATTTTTATCCTTTTCCATGCATAGTGAGTTTAATCAAAAAATTACAACAACATACTAATATAAATATAAGTCAAAATAAAAATAAAAATAATGAATACCCATATAGAAAAAATCAGAAGAACAAGTAAAACTCATTCAATTTCTCCCCACCCATTAAATTTGAATTTAGATAATTAATTATCTTTTTTAAGATTGTATGCACCATCTACTAATGGGGAGAAAAATCAAGATATCCCAACACGTACATATAAAAAAGGATGGAGGTAGGATCCATTACCTAGAAATTTATTTCCCAAATACATTATACCAATAATAGGGGGATAGTGGATGATGTCACTGCTTGGATACCTCAAAGATAAGGGATTATTGAACCTTTCATCTTTTTCAAAGAAGGGGGAATATGAAAGAGAAACAATCTTTTACCTTGAATGACACACTACTATAGAAAATAGAGTGGAAACCAAGTTGATGAAGACACTTGAAATCATGAATAGGGAGGCTTTAGGTGGATGTATATGACTCTTCAAGGTTCAAGAATAAGGTTTTGGTTTATCTAACCTTGAAGAAAACAAAAAAAAGAATCAAATGGAAAAGGAATCAATTCTACCCTTTTTGAAACCATATGGTTGAAGGAATTAAATTCAAGGATTAAATCCCACAATCCATTTTTTTAATATTTATTGAGTATAAAATTCCTTATTTTTTCACATTAAAAAAAATTTAATGTTATTTTGGAAAATATGGGGATTTTGAAAAACTGTAAAATTTTGAAAAGTATTGGAGTGACCATGAGAAGGAAATGCATGGCGTTGAGACCAACCTAAGACCTTGATAATAAATTGTTATTGTGAAAATGATAATTATATCCATTAGAACAAGCTATGACCGTGATAACAAAATATGAACACGCAAAAGATAAGTGTGACTATGTGAATAACTATTATCGTGTAAAGGATATGTGGGAACACAAAAATGTTATGATCATGTGAACAACTATGACCATGGGAACAAACAATGGTCATGAGAAAAACTTCCATGAAAAGGAAAACTATGACTATGGGAACAAACATGGAAATTTTAGTGGGAATTAGACCCCAAACACACCCTTTAATCCTCTAGGATCGAGAGAAATCACTAAGGTAAGTTATTAGGAACCATGGGCACTATATCCTTTCTCAGTTTGTTTCCAACAGCCATATCAGTGGAGATCTATTTTCATTCCTCTATTCCAAAATTCTTCAATAATTACCGAGAGTAATTTTCTTAAGATAAAAATATGTGACCAACCCCTTGTGTGATTTGTAGCCCCAGAAAATGTGACATCTCCCATAAAATTAACATTTAAAAGTTCTTTTTCATATCCTTAAAAAAATTATTGAGAGACACTTTGTCACATATAAAAATGAATTCATCAACATATACAATGATAATAAGAGTACAAATGAAAACTACTTCACATAAATATTACTATCAAATTTTCCCTTTGAAAAATCCATAATTCTCAAACATCCATTAATATTGGATAATGAAATCAGTTGTCACGAGCCTCAAATACAAAATTTATTTGAACCTGGAATGTTTTCCAATGGGATTTACCTAGGCTATTCTCAACGAGTCATGGGTTGTTTTTCACAATATGAATCACTTATTGTATATTTGTTTTGTTTTACTAATTTTTAAAGTAACACAAAGATAGATTTTTGTAATTTTTAATTATTAATTGGAAATAAATTGAAAGTAGCACAACACAAGTTATTGATAAATGCATCCAGTCCTAGTGTGACATCCAAGGGATTAGATCATCATTTAAATTTGTTCTAAGTATTCTTACTCAATGAAAAAACTCAATATCACTCATTCATACACCCTCTATTATTTTCCTTTTATATTAAATTGATAAAAAGATCATGAATCCTATATCAAACCTATAATCCCATTATTCTCATTGGTTAATGGGAAAGAACACTTGTCAATCAATTTATTGGACTTACTCACTCAATTGTTAGCAATAACATGCCATTTTTTCCTTCAAATCACATAAATCCACTAGTATGAAGTGTGATCTAAATAGAGGGTGACATTTAATTGAAACAAGTAGAGGAGTGTAATAGTGTTAATAGAATGTAGAGTGATTATCACTTCCAATATACACCATATTCTTTATAACATAATAATTTTTTAAACATAGTGAGAAATTAAAACATATAAAATTAAGCTCACCACTATAACTCCCCTTGGATCACCCACCAGGGGTTAGTTCTCCATAATCACAGAGACTGAGATCATTGGGATGTTACACATACTGGGTTACTGGTATGTATAATTTTGAGTTTTATTTATCTTTTCATGCATTCTTAGAGTTCCAGGGTACCAGGCATTGAAACTATGAGTTTTTTGGAAGGAAAATTAGAGTGAAAAGTTAGTGCACAGTTTATATAATAGTGTAGAAACTATGTGAGTGGGTAAAAAAAATTAACGATGTAGTTTTTAACGGTTTAAGAATGGTTTTTAAAACCATGAAACACCCTTTAGGAAACCATGAAACCTATTTTGGTTGTACAGTGGTGCCTGCACATTTGGTGCACGATTTTCCTAACCATGTGATCATATCCATCTCATTAAAAAGTGTTTTTAACCCTTTTATTCTATCTATTTCTTAAGTTATTGGGTCACTTTTTCCTTAAACTATGCATGTAGACTCCCCACTTTTGTTGTGGAGCTCTCATCCCTCATTTTTAGTGGTTTTCTCTTGGAATTCTTGTTGGTTTGACTTGAGGTAAGTTTATTTATTCAAGATTTATTCATCGTTCCCCCTCTCAATCCTTGTTCTTCCATTTTGTGGAAGTGTGGAACCTTAGGGTTGGTGTAGGTAAAATAAATAATTTTAGATGGTAGTTTTGGTTTTATTTATTATGGATTGGGCGTGTTAGGATTCATTATACATTTTTAGAGTGGTTATCATCAAGGGAAATGAGTTTTAGATCGAATTTGGGGTAGGTGTCTCTATTTATGGGCGTTTTCTATATAATACCTTTAAATTTCTAATGAATGTTGATTTTTTATTAAATTTCTATTTAAATGATTTATTCTTGGTTTTTTTTCAATTTTTGATGTATTTCATGGATTTTCTTGTTAATTTGGGATTTAAAGAGGGTTTTTTCAAATGGGGGTGACCTGTATGCCCACCTTGTGTTTAATAAAATGGATCAAAGAGATTTTGTAGTTTTAAATGGATTTCAAAAATGTTTTTAGAAATGGTATTATCTTAGAAAAGGTGTTTTTATAAAATTAGGAATATTTTTTTAATATATTGTGATATAGCTTGATTGATATGGTCACATGTTTGTAGATTTTTTGGCATGGAGTAGCACATGGGTTAAACATGGTGTGAGTGAGGGGTTTGTTCAAGGGACTGAGTGAGCCTTCAGAGGTAAATCATGAAATATTCCATATTGTATTGTCTGATTGGTTATGTAGGGCATCAGAAGGAGGACCATGAAAGCCTCCAACTTGGTTTCCAAGGGACCATGAGATCCTTTGGGTAGGAAAATAGTGTGATCTTCCATTTTGGGCTTAGGGAAGACTATGATAGCTTCCATTTTCTTATTTATCTAGCATATCATTTACTCACTCATAATAGGCTTAATGGTTAGAGCCCTAGGTGAACATTAATCAAACTTGTAACACCCCAACCCCACTAAGTTGGAGCTGGTGCATTACTTGTGATATTGGCATGGTTAGAAAGAATAAAAATCACAAATGAACAACCAGTATAGTAGTCTTGAAGAAACTAGATACATAGATGTTACTCAAATTATATTGGAAAAGTTTACAAAATACAATACATAACGAAACTAAAAACTGCATCCACAAGAACTCAATAAACAATCTCCTTTTTATCACCTGTTGAAGGTAAACAATAAAAGGGATGATCTCAAACACTCAATAAGGGTTACAAATAGTAGAATAATGTGTATAATAATAAGTTAATCACAATCAATCTGACATAATAAATATGGCATAGTGAATAAATGAATTATTAATGCCATTAATAAACTGAGAATGAAACTGCATCCATAGATTTCTTTCATAGTGAAAACCTCATGGATAATAATAATAAATGATAATGAATAAAGAGAATACTTATTAATTGGAATTCATGTATTTGGCACATGAAACCATAATACCATAAAAATGGTTTAGTTCTATGGGTAGAAACCCGTCTGATTTTTGGAAACAAACTCGAAGGGTTTGTCACCAAACTTATTTGTCTCATGAGACCTACTGATGCATTGAGGGGCTATAGAGGTCCCCACCCACCACTTCATGTCAAAATAATTCTTTATACATTGATTCAATACATGATAAATATTCCTTTTAAATATCCGTATAGAGTAGAGTATACATATTCATCCATATTTCCATAATTAAAATAACATTCTAAATAAACATCGTGTGTAAAATGGTATACGGTTTAGAAAACAAACATATCCACAATATGATATTATGTATATTTAATTTAAATATAATTTCAAATGAAAAGTGATCTCAAATGGGCATTAGTTACACCACATAAGTATTTTTAGGTGCACCACACAAAGTTAGTCACAACAAAATAGTAATTTAGACAAAGTCTCTTACCACAATGAAATCGGTCGAAGCATATGACCAAAACTTAATAACCCTCAAATGAATCATTGAATAAAATTAATAAAAATTTAATCATGTTATTATATATCAAATTTCAGTACACATATACCACATACAAGAAATAATTGGCGAACAATGAAAACCTCACAGAAATGAAAGTGAGATGAGAAACCCCTTACAAACATTTTGGCATTGTAACGAGTGTTATTGTGAGGTCTTAATGAGAGGTAAAGGGGTATTACATTATCTATATGTCACAAGGGAAGTATGGGGGAGGTTCTAAAACATACCTTATAATTATTAATTAAAAATAAAATGGCACAACATAGGGGACATTATTGAACAAATGTGAGAGAGAGGATCCCTTACCTTATGCTTGAAGGTGTTCTTGACTTGTTATTTAAGACCTAAATAAACAAATTAGGCTTATTAATTCATAATAACAGAACCTATTATATATTTAAATTATTTTCTATAACACTTTTTAGTTAATTCAAGGCCTTTTTTATTAGTTATAATGTTCAATTAAATTGTTCGGGCTCGTTTGTTTACTAGGTTTAAAATGATCAGTTCACTTATATTCAATTTCGGATACATATATAAGATGGATGTGGTTGTACCGAAATGAAGTTATATTATATTATTTAACATCCATAAGATTAAATGGTTTTAAATTTAATTTTGTTACTCAGAGTGAAGTCGAATTATATTATATATTACCTTAGTGACAACCGTTTTGGCTAAACGGCGGGTTTGATTACAATGAACATGTTTTTGCTTTATAACTTAATACCATTTATAAAAAAGGATTAAAGAACTAAAAATAGGATATATTACATATATAATAATCTTTTTCAACCATAACGCAAACATTTTCATGTCCATAATTAAATATTATAATAGAATTGATAAATTGTTGTCCTTGAATGTGCTAAATTAGCACATCTCAAACGATGCTTTCATTTCATTAAAATAAATGGTGGGGGAAAGGAGATAAGGTAATGAAATATACCATTATCATGAAAACATTACAGTACATGTATGTTACTAGATTTATCAAACTATTATGGTGAGGAAAGAAAAAAAAAGAAAAGGACTTTAAAGAATTGAAGGAATTGGAAAGAGGAATTTACCTCTTTAGACTTCCTCCATTGAGAACCTCTTAAGGGGAGAGGTTTTGGTATTTTGAAGATTCTATGTGGTTTTCAACATGGGGGAGGATCTTTGGGAGAGATTTGGGCAGAATATTTTCAAGTAACAAGGATTGAGTGGTGTGAGAGGAAGAGGGTGTGAGGGGTGCTTTATATAGTGGAGGGGAGATGAGTTTTCTTAATATTATAATCATTAATTTATTATTTCCTCTCAATACAACAAATAGTGAGTATTAATTGACCAAGAATAGTAATATATGCATTTGACTTAGAACCAATTGGGATTACATCATCAGATCATCATCAATGACTCAATTAATCCATTTTTTAGCATTTGTTGTGAATTATCAGATTTTACTATTCATCAAAAATTTATGTATTTTAGAAAAATCTCAAAAATTCACCCTAACCATTTTTCGATGTTTCGAATCCAAAAATGAATTCCATTTTTCAAAAATAATGTTATAAATATGATTAATTAAATATTTAATTAAAATAATTATTTAATCGAAAAATATAAACACTTAAAATATCCATCTTCATTTTTAAAGTGCCTAAATTCATTTATAAATTCAAGGGTACGGATACCATTCATAAGAGTTGTATTACTATTCATAAGGTAAGTTATTATTCATAAGGATATGTTACTATTCATAAGGGTAGGTTACTATTCACTGGAAATTAATTTAATTCTATCAGACTCTAATTATCATTTTGATCACAACCGTGTATGTTAGATTTTTAAAATTCAAATCACAGAGCGGATAAATTTATGTTTTATGGCTAGATTATGGCTATCTCCTATAAGTAACCTTGTTTTGTTCCATAGAGGCTCAGTGATTCTTGAAATATAGGATATAACTAAAATGTATTTAAGAGAAACATACCATAAAATGTTTGGGGTGCTACAATACTGGTATGGTTTATATGATTTATAAATTTTATTAGTTCTATTTTGATGTGATGAGTTGTATTATTCCCATTTCTATTTATATTATAGTTTTATGTAATTGTTATTATCACCCTTGTTTATTCATTGGTTGTGATATTGTGAATTTTATAAATTATGGATATGGTTTTTTATTTTATTCTTATTGGATACTATTAAGGAAAACGAGTTTTTCTAATGGAAACCCAAAGGTATTTTAAAGGTATGTTTGTAGAAAAACTATTATAGACCTTGGGATTATCTGATGGTTTGGGGTGAAAGGCGTTTATCCCTATCCTAGATGAACTTTTGAAGTTTTTTGGAAAGCTTCACCTCTTTTATGGATCAATGTTAATGTTGATGGTACTTTTAAAGGCAACCCAGGACCCTCGGGTTGTGGTGTTATCTTCAAAAACAACTATGGGTAGAATTTAGGCTGCTTCTATGGTATTTTTAGTGTCACCTCTTCTATGTAATATGAAATGATGAGTGTGATTCACACTATAACTTTTTCAAAGCATCCTGTATGGAACAATATATGGATCGAAATCGATTCGACAACCATTGTGCAAGCTATTTGGAATGCAGTAGTACACCCTGCATGGATTCTTAGTTCACATTGGATGGACTGTCTGCATTCACTCATGGACACCAACTATATTTTCACTCATAGCTATCGTGAAGCGAAAAAGGTTGTAGATGGCCTCACTAATATGGGAGTTAACCCTGACATTACCTAGACGAATGACCTCCCTTTGACTTACTTTCTCTTTATGATAGGGACTATAAAAAAATCTCATCTTTCAAACCCATGTAATTTTTATTTGTGATTTTTTTTCAATAAAATTAGTGTTTTGGTATTTGACCAGAAAACCACCATTAAAAAAATAACTTGATCCATGAGATCATAATATTGTAATAAGACCTAGAATTATAAAATATACATAATCATAGAAAATATTGTATTAAGGATACCCAACAGTACATTCATAACATTTTAGGTTTGGGATAACCACCAGTATACCTTTTTTTGGATTGGGATAACCACCAATGTACCATATTATTTGGGCTTACGATAACCAATTGTGTACCCTCCATTTAGATCTTAGGCTAACTACCCATGTACCCTCTGATCTTGTAGAACATATATCACCCAATGCATTGGAGGGAAATATAGGTCCCACACATATCATAATGAAAACCATATTTAAAAATTCTATAAGATTATAAAAAATTCATCATTACATTATCAATTTAATATAATAGGTTTGATAAAAATTTCTTACATCATAACCCATGGAAAATTGATAGGTTTGATAATCATTTTATCATATCATCATAGCATAAAATATTGAAAATAAGAAGGATTCATAAGAATTAAATCATGGTATAGCCCATGGAAGAGAAACGGGTTTCATAAACATCATGTAATAATAAACCATTCAGGTAAATAATAAGAATAGTATCCTTGGATCATATCCCCAGTTAATCATAAGTAACCTTAAAGGATTTAATCATAGATGGAGAATGGTTATGAATGAAAAATCACTTAGAACATTTCATGAGGAAAATAAACTTTCTTTTATAGTCACTTTTTAAAACAAAAAACATTTTCAAAATCAATTTCTATAAAATTATCCTCGAAAACACATAAAGTTTAATTTAAAAAACATTTAAAACATTTCTTGAAGAAAATATCCACTTCACTTTGAAAACAAATAAAACATAAAACTTTTTTAAAAACTTTTTTTAAAATAACCTTCAAAAAATATAGAGGAATCTTCAAAGAAAATAATTTTCATGAATATAGAAAGATTCATTCATTTCATACATGTTAAAATAATAATTCCTTTCATATTTCTGGTAAGAGACAAATGAAAATTATTTTGAAAATGACATGAGGATTTCATTAATTTTCAAAAAAAAAGTAAAAAAAGGGTAAAAATGTGTTCTAAAAATTATAGGATAATAATAAAATATGAAAACACTTATTTGTAAACTTGGTTTTTGAAGAAAACAAATTTTCGACCAAAGAGATAAATAGAGACATATTTTCTTAAAAACGTTTTATCAATTATATTAAGTACCAAAGAGTGAAAAAATTGTACTATTACTTGAAAATATCATGAATAACTAGAGGATAATAAAATTCATGAGTTTCTTGAGAGATGTATCATAATATTTTATCACTAGAAACATAGTCATAAACATTCTTCATAAACTGTGATATTGTAACATAAAATCATTACCACTTGGGTAACTTTAAATTGTAAGCCACATAAAGGAATGACATAAAATGGGACTTAAAATATAATGATGATAAATTAATCCATTATATTAAACGTAAAAGAGGATATATATATACACCTTGTGAAAGATTATATATGCATAACATAACTTATGTCTCAAAGAAAGAAAATTGAGATTAAAATATTTTACTGCTTGGGTTTCTTTTGAATCGTAAGACCCAGTAAATAATAACATAAAATGAAACACTAAATATAATGTAAATAGAGATATTGAAAATGTAACATGTAAAAGGTTCAGTATATACACCACACAAATGAAACTAACGATGAATTCTCATATGTATCCCAGAAATAAAAGAGACACTATAAGTCTTTTACCGTAAGTCTTGAACTCCTTCATAATCATTTAAACCTCCTATATAATAAATATAAGTTTATTATACTGAAATTATAGAAACAAAATCACATATATCATATCATATATTATTTTCTTATTTCATTTTATTACCAATTTATTAACAATTCCATGTTAAAGTCACGTTTTGGGTAATAGCCACTTTGTTTTTCGCATAAATTTTGATTTGTTATTTTTTGTCCTCTTACTTTGATCACCGTTACATAATATAAAGAATAAAAATCATAAAAAAATTATCATATTTATACATAAATTATACATTTAGGACCACTCATGAAAGTTGGTTTTAATAAATGAAGTATATTATGATCATGATGATTGTATGTCATATGTATGCATGAGTAACGCTTCCATTTATCAATGATCATTATTGAAAGGAGTTAAGTAATATTTTATATTTACAAAATGATAATAATATTATAAATAACATATTATTTCTTTATATATACCTATACATATCATCCATGTTTTTTGGTGACGAAAAGAGAGAGTCACATCGCTTCGTGAAGGCAAGGCGGTAGTCCACACATACACGAATAATGTTATCATATTTCAATGAGTGAAAAGGTAAGAAAGAAAATAATATAATATATTTTAATAATTATAAATATTTCATTAATATAATAATTATTTCAGGTGTATCATATATATTTATTAGATTTATATTTATTATCTTTCTTGAAAAGTATTAGTGAAAATGAATTACATCACTTCACGAGGAGGTAGTATGGTGTACACATAAGCGACATTATTGTATCCTGTATCAAATGGAAATTAAAAAAAATGGTATAATTACTCCATAGGTATAATAATTTTATAAATATCATATGTTTACTTTATATCCATCATAATACCCAACTGTGAGAGGTGGTAATGGAAAAAAGAATGACATCGGTTCATGAGGTGGTGTCTGTTGTACACACAAATGGTGATTTCGTAACCCATTTGATGGAAGTAGAGATGGTCGTTGGAAACTACCCTAAAATAACAATGTATAATTATATTTAAGATAATTAGGTTATTATATCAACATGATTTAAAAATAATTTAAGGTGTTTTAGAAAGAAATAAAACAAAAACGCTCGTTGATGAATGTTACCTCATCTTAGGGTATCCTCCTTATGTTTTCACCAAAAGCCTCCCTAAGTTACATTTATATCAAAAAAATGATTATAGGATGATATAAGTTAATTTAGGAAGTTATTTGGGTAGTTATTGTCAAAACCAAATATATTTTTAAGGTGTGAAGAAGAAAGGAGAAGGGGTGGCCGTTTATAAGCCGGGTGAGGGGCACACTTGTAATTTTTTGAAAGAAAGAATTCCACCCACAATTTATTTTCATGTCACAAGGCTTTAATAATGGACTATTATAGATATTAGAAGAGATACAGAGAGATATATTTCCAGAAAATGGTTTTGGGATAAGTTTTGAGTTATTTTTAATAATTACCTTTTTAGTTTATCTACCAGTAAACCTATTTTTACCTTAACTGTGGTAAATAATTTTTATTGTTTTTACTATTAATTTTGGTTAAAAATTAAGTTGAAATTATTATATAATATAATTTATAATGATTAAAAATATTTAACACTTTTTTCAAAATTCCATTCACAAAATTGAAGAAATTTAATTAAAAATTAATCACATAGACATGAGGAGAAAGCGGGTTTTCAAAGAAAAATACTAAAAAGATTGAAATGTTTTTATATAAAAATTAAATCTGAAATTGATTCTAATGACATAAATTAGATTCATGGAAATATATTTAAATTGATTTTAATTCAAAACCAAATTAATATATAATTTAACTTTATAAATAAATTCAAAGAAAAGGTAGTTTTCAATTAAAATTCATTATTTTTTACTATTCATCAAAAAAAATGAAACATTTAAAAAAATCCCAAAAATTCAACCAAAGCTAATTTTGATAGAATAATTTAAAATATTAAGTTTATTTTATAAAATGAATTTTCTTAAAGTGTTAAAAAATAATTTTATTCATGTTCAAAAAAATAAATAAAAAACATTTTCTGAGAAAATAGTATTTTTAAAACATATAAATATTTTATTGAAAATTAAGTGATTTTTTATTAATATGTTTCCTTCATATAAAAAAATATAATTAATATTTAAAAATTATTTGTTACTATTCAAATCCATAAGTTTAATGGATAGGTATAACACTCATGTATAAATAATTATATTAGAAATATATTGTGGTTCATTAAAACTTGGTGTTTTGTGTAATGCAGGATAAAATCGATGTTACATATAGCACAAGATTAAATTGGGGTTGTGTACGATGTAATTTTTCAATGAAATTTAATTTATTTGAAAAAAATCATTCATAAAAAATCATAGTGTTACATTATACCCCCAGTAAAATGAATTTCACCCTCGAAATTCATCACTCTTATATAAGAAAATGAGGATACTTCTGCCTCATCATTTCCTCAGGTTTCTACATAGATTCCACAAATTGTGAGTTTCACCACAAAAATTTTACTTGGTGAGTGGTATTTTTTAACAGCGCTTTCTTTTTATAATCTATAATCATTATCAGTTGTTCTTCATAAGAAAGATCTGGCTCTAGTGTTATGATCTCTATGTTCAGTGTATGTGATGGATCAGGTATGTACTTATTCAAGAGTGATATGTGGAACACATAGTGAACCTAAGAGAGGTTTTTTGGATGTTTCAAATGATAATCTAATATCATAATACAATCAATTATTTCATATGGACCAATATACCTAGGAATTAATTTTTCCCTTCGTTCTTCCATTGAGAAATTCATAGAAAGACATTCTCACCAACTTAAAATTATAGATAACGTCGACAATTATAATTATAAAATTTATATAAATTTTTTGATTTCCTCACAAGTTTTTTAATGGATCTAACGTAATCTGCCATCTCATCAGCTTGGTCAGGTCCCAATAGCTTTCTTCATGAAACTTTATTCCAGTATGTTGGAGTTCTAAACTTATTTCCATAAAGGGATTCATATGTAGCAACTCGGGATTTTCCTTGTAAGAATTTAGAATATTTCTACATAAATTTCTAGATCTAGGTGCTGAGACGGTGTATGATTCCATGATCTAATGTGACCGGAATAAATTTTATAAAAATATTAAGTAGTTTTATAATATGAACATGGCGTGAATGGGTTATCTCTTAAATGGTAGATCATATCAGAAAATCAAGTCCATGATTGAGTCTAGAGAATGTTGTTTACACTAGGCGGGGTATAAACACCATGGGCATAGTCCTTTTGTGGAAATATTTATTGGGGGTGTCTTTGTAAATAAATTTAATTTATTTATTATGGATTTAGGATCAAATAAATCCTAAATGGAGTCTCAGACTGTGGTTGAGTTCAGGACGTCGTGTTTACCTGAGGCACGACATAATCATTGTTGGCGTTGAGTTTCTAGTTGGAGACGAGTTGGGTTTGGGGGTGTTAAATGGAGGATATTGGTTTAATAAAATTAAACCAATATTCATCCTCCCTCCTCCTTGGTGTCACTACTATAATACAAGCCTTTAACAGTGCTAGAAATGGCATTTATCAGTGCTAGAAAAACACTAACAATGTGAGAAACGTTAAAATCCTAGGACCTTTATCAACACTGATAAAGAACACATTTATCAGTTCTTCTTAAAGCACTAATGAAAGACCCATTTATCAGCACTATAGAAGTGCAGATAAATTCTTTTTTATCAGTTCTTTTAAAAGCACTGGTAATGATGTTCTTTATCAGCAGTTTCAAAAGAGATGATAAAAGCTCATACAGTAGTACGCTATAACAGCGCACTATAGCACCACTATAGTGTGCTATTACAGCACATTGTATCACCAAAAACACACCAAATATATGAAAAAAAACAAGTCCAAATATAGAATTTAAATGAAATGAAATTTAAAACAAAAATACCAGGGAAAAAACTATATTATAGACATTTCAAACATTTATTTATATTATTACATTAATATAAATTGTTTCAAACTTTGAAAAATAGTCTTAACTATCAATGTTACCTCGATTTCCATTGAATATCTTTGTCAAACTGCCAACACTGCATGAGAAACTTCAAACAAACCACATCAACTCAAAAAAAAGAATCCATGTGTATAAGAAAAGAATTATTATGTGAGTAATACTATGAATAAATAAATTAAAAATAAATATGAAATAATACATTAATTATATGGACAATAATATTTCTGTGAAAACATCAAGATTACCTCTATGATTGAGTAGAGACAGTTTCATTGATCTTCCTACAAAGGAATTGGATGTAACTTAAAAAAAGTGATAAATGCACCACTACATGGGTGAAAAGGTTTTAAGGGAGAAGAAGTGTGAAAGTTTTATAGATCACTCCAACTATAAAAAAAAGAATCCACCTATATAAGAAATCATTTATTATGTGAGTAATAATAAAAATAAATAAATTAAACATAAATATTAAACAATACATTAATTCTATGGACAATGATTTTACTGTGTAAACATCAAGATTGACTCTGTGATTCAGTAGAGTCGCCATTGTTTCTCTTCATATAAAGTTAGTAGAGGCAACTTGAAATAAAGTGATAAATGTACCACTACATGGGTGAAAATATTAAGGGAGAATAAGTATGAAAGTTGGAGAGATCACCCCAACACGAACTAAAGAATCCACCTATATAAGAAAACAATTATTATGTAAGAAATACTAAAAATAAATGAGTTAAACTTAAAAATAAAAAAATACATTAATTCTATGGATAATGATTTTATTGTGAAAACAACCATATTACCTATGTGATTGGACATAGGTAGCATCATTTCTCTTCTTGTAAATAAAGTGGAGGTAACTTGAAAGAAATTTATAAATGCACCACTGAATGGGTGAAAATATTTTAAGGGAGAAGAAGCATGAAAGTTGGATAGAGCACCCAATCTCAAACAAATGATTCCACCTGTATAAGAAAACAATTATTATATGAGTAATACTAAAAATAAATGAATTAAACATAAATATGAAAAAATACATTAATTCTATAGACAATGATTTTACTATTAAAACATCAATATTCCCTAACACAGCACAATCAAGTTACTCAGCTACCCAAGATTCCCTTTTATTTGAGCTCAATCAAGTTTCACATTCACATGTCACTAACATAGCACATTTACACACACAATTCATGCCAAATAAAGTACACACAGTGTGCCTCTACATGCACACGCAAACCCCATTTGAAAAAAATACGCACACCAAATAATTTTACAAACGTACCTCGCACCTATTATTTATGTTAATAATTTATTTAAAAAGTTTTCTAAAGTAACCCTCAGAGGCACCACAAGGCTTTACATAAAAAACACACCCATGCTCACAAGAAAATGAAACTTTTAAAATAAAACACACCACATAACTGCATCGAACATAATTTGAAACACTTATATAATTAAATAAATCTATTAACTAGTTTATAGAAAATTTCCAATTAACAAAACTAGAGTTAACACCAATTCACAACCAATTATATAGAAAGTACCTTTTTTAAATATTTGTACACAATCTTAAATAATTTTCAAAACATGTCTTCCATCCTTTAACATGGTTTACAATTCACATTAAAAAAAATTACAACATGTTCTACATGGAAAAGTATCTCAATTTCCTTTAAAAAATTACTTAGAAACCAATCCACATTTATGAACCTCTAAAAACATGATTTTCACCTTTCAAACAACCCATAAAACCCTTCCACAGAACACCAAACTAAAACACGCACACAAAACATAACCATTTTCCATTACAAAACCCAAACCCAACACAAATAAGGCCAAACCCTTCAAAACACATTTCGCATCACTCACACCATTTAATAAACCATTTACACATCCCAAATTTCATTTCTAAAACAAATTATTCATTATTTAAACACCTCACTACTCATAATCAAAAGCACACAACATGGCTAACATGCCCAAAATGATCCATTTCCCATAAAAAATCCTTTTTAAACACACGTGCACCTTAAGCACCCACAAAAACACATTTTTCACTACTCAAAGAATTAATTGAACACTTCCACTGATTTTTCACAACAAGGCCTATATAGAAACATAAAAATTTCTATTTAAAAAAATTATTTTCTAACACAAATACATGTCAAAGAATTTCCAAAACATGTTCTTACCCCAAAAATAATCTATAGAGTTTGAAAAAATTAACCAAGTAAAAAAATTAAATCATCTAAAATTGTTAGGTCATGGAACCACCTACCTCAAGCAGATAAATTTCTAGAAAGTGATGTGAAACCCCATCTAAATTGCAACCGCAATCGAAACCTAGATGTTGGATGAGATATTAGTGTAACTCAAGCACCAGCAATAGTCTAGTGGTGTGATTCGAGCTTTAATTCATTTAGGAGGAGCGCCGATAGTGGGTGGATTCCACAGAAATCTCCTGATATCGTGACGAGTTTACAAATGGTTAGAGTTTTTAAAATAGATCGGGACACTTTTATCAGTGCTTACAAATAAGCGCTGATAAGATGACTCTTTATCACTGCCTTCTTAGTGATGATAAAGTTATGTATTTATCATCACCAAAACTTTAGCATTGGTAAATGTTAATTTTATCAGCGTGTTAGTTAGAACTGATAAATCCTCATCTTTATCAGTGTGAATAAAGTGCTGATAAAGATGATTTTATTAACGCTTATTACTTAAGCACTAATAAAGGATTTATAATTATAATTATATATAAAATATTTAAAATATTTATATATACTTAATAAATATATAACAATATAACTATAGTAAATATATTCCTTTTTAAATATATTTATTGTAGTGTTATAATTATTTATTTATAATTATAGAAATATTTTTTAAAAATAATACTTATGTCATTATATATATTTATATAATTATACATATATATTTAGTAAATATATATAAATCTAAATATTTTAAATATATTTATTATTTAATTAATTTTATTATAAATTTAATAATTATTTAAATATATATAAATATTTATTTATTATTATATAAATAATTTTAGAAATATTTATTTATTTATAATTATAAATATATATTTGTGTAATTATTGTAAGCATAAATTTATAAATATATTTATTTATAAATATATTTTTACAAATATATTTTTAACATTATTAATGAATATCTTCTTTTAAGTGCATGCATCGTTGTTAAAATTGAGTGAAATTGAATAAGTTAAGAATAAGTACTATTTAACAATATTGAAAAAATAGATAAGTTTTGTGTTTATGAATTGTATATAAAAATGAATCAATTATGTATATATAAAATCAATATAACAAACATTTGATCTATGTTAAATTAAAAAATCAAACGACATTCAATTATATGTTGAGTACTATGCAATTAGAGTCAATATTTTTAATTCATAATAATTTTTAATTATAAATCATCATTCAATAAACAAATGACAATTTAATGTAAAGAGAATAAATATTTTGTAATATATAAATCATATTTATATACACTAATATATATCTATATATTTAATATATACAATTTAATAACATAAATTAGCATAATTATATAATTAATAAAATGTTTAATAATTAATAAATTATAATAAATCTATTCATTTTTATCAATAATTATTTTCTTATTAAAATATGTAATATTTTTTTAATAAACACATTTTTTAAATTTATTTAACTATTTCATTTTATTTATATAAATATTAATCATCACTAAAAATAAAGTGTTACTAAATGATACTCTTTATCAGAGCTAAAATTAAAGTGTTGATAAAGGATACCTTGTATCAGCACTAAAATTAAAGCACTGGTAAAGGATAGCCTTTATCAGTGCTAAAAATAAATCCTTGATGAAAAAATACATTTATCAGCACTAAAAATAAAGCACTGATAAAACTTTCCTTTATCAGTGCTAAAAAACGTGCTAACAAAAGGTTGAATTTATCAATGTTTTATTTTGCATAAATAAATATGAAATTTATCAGAATTTTTTTATATCCCTGATAAATACTAGCATTGTTAAAGGTTTGTTTTGTATTAGTGTGTGCAGGTGACAATATCATCAACTCCCTCTCCCTCTTTGGTGACAAACCGGCCAAATCGACGAAAAGAGGTGTCATCGGACTTCGATCATGATGGCGATTGCTCCCAGATCGGGCAACAGCAGCTTCAGTGCACGGATCAGACCTTGAAGCCTTGGTTTTTCTCCCTGAGGTAGGTAGTTTTGAGTTTAAATACTAGTCCTGTTATTTGTGGTTTTTTTTGTTTGAATCATCACCATGTCTGTGTAGATCGGGTTCTGAGGTTTCTGAAACAGGTCTTGGATTAACTTTTGGAGCACTAGGGCGATACCATTGATCCGCGGAAGGTCCTTTAGTGCGCGGAGGTCAAAAAAAGACAGCCGAGGTCACTAGAGGCTACATTGGGTAGCGGCGGAAGACGCCGAAGGTGGTCGCGGTGGCGGCGGAGGCCATTGGGCGGTAAGGTACCCCGGAGCGCAGCAGAGGCTGCGGAAGGTGCGACTGGAATGCGGGCCTCATGGAACTAGGCCGCAATGTGGTAAGCCAAGCCAGAGAGATGATTCAAGATTGTCGTAGTGGGCCAACCCAGGTGAACCGGACTAGCTAAAAGGGTCGGCCCAAGCGAAGCGAACCAGACAGAGTAGGCCGGTCTTTGGGTGAACCTTCAAACGCTAATATCTCTCAAACCAGACATCCAATTCACATGTTGTCAATGGTGATATGACCCTTGCTTCAAGGTAGAGATTTTGAGACCAGTTGGAGAATGTTTTGTTTTAGGATTGATTCTCAGTAACATGAAACATCCACTTTTAATAATAATGATATTGTTATTATTATTTGGTGAATCTTATATCAGGCGTATCTCCTACGTTAGATTTTTGATTGATGCTCTATCAGTGGTATTGAGACCCTGAATTTAATTCATATGTTTCAAGAAAAATTATGAGTGATTAAATATAAATCGAGGTGTGGGCCCCATGGGGTCTGTTTTGGGTCTTTACGGTGAAATATGATTTTTCCTCTGGGTGTCCATTTTGGACAAATGAGTTATCGATCCCGTGTGTTTTTTTGTGAGGATCGAAATAGTGAAATCTGTTTTATGTTTTCCAGGATCGAGGTATGAGACCCAAAAATACACATCCGTGCTTGCTGTGGTGAAAATCTCCCTTTTCATCAGTTATCTATTTTGGACAAGTAAATAGTAAATCATGTGTGTTTTTTTTTGTGTAGAACGTGATGGTGGCCACAGTTTAGGCCTAGGAGGTGTGGTGTGGAGGAAATGTTCTGTGGGTTTCTTATTTCAATGACGACTTCACTAGCAGGGTTGATTGAGTCCCCCTGGTCCTTATACTATGAGGGTTTTCTGCTTTACATCCTTGGTACAGGATTGAGATCCCCTCGATAGGATGAGATCGTATAGAATTGTAGCATCCCTCTATTGAGGATGGTGTGGTATCCTCTAGCTTATCATTTCCCTATATCAGTTTCTTGGTATCTTTCTGACCAACTCTACATGGGTGGTGATCCCCTATCTAGCAAGACAAACCTGTAGGGTTTTGTTCCATCTTTGGTTATATGATCCCCTACGTAGTGGGTGATGATAGTAGGTTTATGGTATCGTTGGTTATGTGATCCCCTACTTAGCGTGTGGATTCGATTGGTTTTGTGGTATCATCGGTATGATACCCTACTTCTCAATTTATACATGATGGGGTTTTCGGCATTATCGTGACCACCTATACACTGGCGACGATCCTCTATCTGAGTGATGTGTTTTGGGAAATGTCAGATCGAGTTATAGTATCCCCTAGTGGATCATGGAAGTTATCCCATATTTGAGAGATCTTTGAGTTACTAGATTCCATTGTAGTATACCTTAAGGAACCTTAGGAGTGATCCCTTATCCTAGGAATTTTGTTCTTCGCCGAGTTTCAGCATGAAGTTATTAACGGTGATATCCGATGAGCGTTTTCTCTCATATGGGTCATTTGGGATGGTGGTGTGAGACCCATTGGGGTGTATTCTCCTAGTTATGTGTTTCCTTAGATGTGATGAGGTTAGAAACTCCTGATGATTGATGCCTGAGATGAGTATATCTGGTGTTATTTCCTATATTTCCTTAACATGTTTTAACTTTTGGGTTGATGCACCCTATGGTTTCAGCTGACTAATCATGTTTAGCCAAGGATAGTCTTAAGCTGGAGTACTGGTCTCATTTGGGTTCCCTCTGGCTGGGATGAGAAGAATGTTTCCTTTTAGTTTCTTTTTTTCTTTTGGTATTTTTGGGGCACCTATTTAGTTTCTTTATACTCACTCCGACATGGGCTTTTCTCACACATTTCTTCTGTCTTGTGCAGACCATAGTCCTTTTGACAGATTTTCTAGAGGAACCGGAGTAGGCATAGCTTAGTGATCTGGATCGACCAGGGTGTTTATCAAAGCTTGGAGGAGGAGCTTTCTAGTGGGTGCATTCGATAGCGATCCCCTCCATCTGAGTAGATTGTATTGTTTATAGTTTTCTTTTGGCGGGCCTTGTATTTTCCTTTTTTGTACTTTTTCTCTACTCAAATTCAAACAGATGTATGCATGCATTTTCTTTTTAGTTTTATATATCTCTTCATTGTTTCATGGAGTTGTATGTGGGTTTTTGTGTATAGGTATGATAGGATATGACCTACCATGTGTGTGTGATAGCCTACTCGATCCTAGTCGCCATCCCCTGGCCTTTTAGAGGTGGGCTTGGGGAGTTGCAGCCCATTCCCCATTGGATCAGGTTGTGAAAGAGTATTATCGGATGTGGTTCCACCATTGGGACCTCAAAGTGTAGTTATTCTTGCTGTGAGCTTGGTTTGAGTTTCATAGAAAAAGTGTTAGGATGTTTTGAGTTTGACTTTCAGGTCAGGGAATCTAGTGTTGGTGTGGTGGTTGATGTATCCATTCACTAGGACTCTGATAACCTGAATTTCAACTTGGGACATTAGGACACTGTTCGTAGGGAAATAATGGTACATGCATCATATTGGACTAGATTCTGGGTTTTCCTAGTCCTTCTTGAGTCAACTCCCAAGATATACTCTTTGACTGTGGTGCGTATCGATGTTATTTTAGGATTCCTCAACAACAATAACCAGCCAGGGATCCACTGTGGGATTGTGTTGTTGATCCTCCCCATGATGAGGCTTTGGTGTAGTGCACAGGTTCTGAGGCTAGACTATCCTGTGGTTCGCTAGTTGATCCACCACCTGTCAAGAAACCGGTTCTACCGGCAGTGCAGGACGAGGATACGTGTAGGCTGAGTGCGTTGCACGAGTTCTAGAGTCAGCGACCTATGATGTTTCGGTGTGACATAGAACCCTAGGTATCTGATGAATGGCTTGTGATAGTTACGCATTTTTTTTATCTTGTGAGGACACCTCCCGATCAGATGATGGTCCTAGCAGGGAGCCTTTTTTCATAGTTCATCTAGGTGTTAGTGGAGTCTTGTGATGCAGACCCATGATGAGGAGATACTCTCTTGGGTAGAGCATGAGTGGCTCTTTAGGGAGGATTTTTATCTAGCCATACTGAGTTTGGTGTATATCCATGATGTTTTTCATCTTTGGTAGGAGAGTAGGACCATAGAGGAGTACTCAGTGAGGTTCACAGACCTATCGCGTTACTCTCTAAATATGGTTTGGAATCCGTTATTCCAAGAATAGACCTTTGAGAAGGTCTTGTGCAGGGAGATCAGGGCGTCAGTGTTGCCTTTATGCATTCTCACCTATGCTGGAGTGTTGGAGTGGGCCTTAGTAGTGGAGATATTTCTGGATGGGTAGACTCTGACTGTTAGTGTAGTACACGTGGGAGATGATACCTTGGCAGCTATTTCGGTAGCTGGTAGACGATGGCGGGCTCAGGGGTTTGGGCATGTGTGACATTTTAGGAGTCAACCCCAGGATAAAGGATCTAAGGCTTAGGGATCTCAAACCAGTTTTGGTCAGCCACAGAAGAGGTGGTGTAATTCTTGTGAAGACAGAGGACATCTTGCTGGATAATGTATGGCCTGTCGTGCTGCTAAGAGGGAGAAGTTCGACGGACTTCCTTGGAAGAGGTAGTGTTTCAAGCATGAAGGTATGTAGGGTGGCAGACATGGTGGAGGAGCGGGTGTAGGAATGGGAGCTGGTAGGTTGCTTGAGTTTCCAAAACCACCACCCCTAGGTGGTCCACTCCGGGCTTAGGGAGTTGTAGGATGGGGGTGAGGATGACTATAGGTCATAGAGGCATTTGACCTAGAGGCTCTGCAGATGGATATTGGTATCCTCTGTGCCCTTTCTACTTTTTGTAGTAGTTTTGATAGACACTTTTAGGTGGGTACTATTTTCTTTCCATTTCATGATTGAGGTTTTTTCATGGTGTTAGTAAGACCCTGCTTTGGTGTTGTTTGATGTAGATTTGAATGCACGAGGAAGAGGGGTACATCCCCCACTGAGATGAATTTTTATGATGCGACTAAAACCATGTAGGTGAGTCAGTTCCATCCAAAGCAGATAATAACAATGTGTGGTGAATGTGTCCCTATGACTTGTATGTTCAGGGTGGGGTTGTGTGTTGGGAAGTTTGCAGGAAGGGCCTAATAAGACCCAGTGTGTGTTGGGAAGCCCTATTTTTTTCATTTATACCCTCGTATATTCGACATATACTTGGTATATGAGTTTCTTGAGGAGGTGTTGGTGCAGTTTGACATGGATTCAGACTCACAATAATGATGGATATTTTCCCCACTAAGACGCATTCTTCAGCTGTGATGAAAAACTGTGTGGGTGATTCAATACCGCCCAAAGTGGATAGTATCAAGGCGTGGTGTGCAAGGTGGAATACCGCTAGACCCTAGGACTATAGGAGACCTGGCACATGGGGTTTCCCACCTATTGCAGTTAAGGAGACATGTTCCCAGCTGCACAATGTCAAACTGGGATGGGTTGGACATGGGTTGGGTATCCCCTGTGGTTCCCCTGATTTTATGCTTTTCAGCATCACAGGAACCCTTGGTGGATCTGTGGTGGTTTTTGTGAACTCTATGGCATGGGAGATCCAGGTGAGAGTTCAGTTTCTTTCCCTCATTCCTAGCCTTTGGATTTTTAGGGATGAAAATTTGTAAGGTGGGGTGGATGTAGTGACTCAGGCTTTTCCTTTTAAGACTTTGGAATATTTCTACATAAATTATCAGAGCTAGGCACTAAGACGGAATTTGATTCCATGACCCAGTGTGTTCGGAATAATTTTTATAAAATTAATAAGTATTTTTATACTATACAAATGGTGGAAATGAGTTATATCTTAAATGGTGGCTTGGATTAGAAAACCAATGCCATAGTTGAGTCTGGAGCATGTCATTTACCCTAGGTGGGGTATAACGTTCTTGGGTGTAGGACTTCTATGGAAAACATTATTGAGGGAATTTTCATAAATATATTTATTTTATTTATTTTGGACATCAGATCGAATAACTCCTGAAATGAGTCTCATTTCAAATTTATGAGACTATAGTGGAGTTCAAATCATCGTGTTTACCTTAGGCGTGACATAATTTTTTTCGGCGTTGAGTTTTTTTGTGGGATGCGAGTTAGGGGCATGGTTGTTAAATAGGGGATATTGGTAAAATAAAATTAAACCAATATTCCTCCTCCCTCCTCCTTGGTGTGCAAGTGATGACAATAGCCCCCCCCCCCCTCTTTGGCGACGAACCAGCCAAATCGACGAAAAGAAGTGCCTTCAGACTCTGATATTGATTGAGATCACTCTCGGATCATGCATTAGCTGCTTCAGAGCATGAATCTGGACTTAAATATTCAACATTTCACTACAATATAGGAGGTTTTGAGTTTTAATCTTCATCCCCTTGTTTATGGATGTTTTTTTTGGAATTGTCATTGTGTCTGTGTAGATTGGGTCCTGATGTTTCCAAAATAGGACTCTGGTTAATTTTTTGAGAACCAGGGTTATCTTGGTGGTATGCATAAGGTTTACTAGTGCACAAAGGTCCTTGGAGGCTGGTGGTGGTCGTTGGCAGCAACACTGGGTGTTGCAGCGGCAGCGAGGTCCATTGGGTGGCGCGGTGATGTGAAGTGCTAAAGGTCGGGCCAGATGTGGCTGGACCATGAGCTGCACATGGTTGGGCCATAGTGTGGTTGTCCAAGATAGTATCTGATCCACAGGGTGGTAGGATGAGTCAGGCTAGCTGGAGTGGGCTGGCCCAGGCGAAGCGCATCGGCCAGAGCGGGTCAGCCTTCGGTCAAACCTTCAAACGCCAACATATCTCAAACCGAATGTCCAATTCATGTACCATCTACAGAGACATGACTCTTTCTTCGAGACTGACCTTTTAAGACCACTTGGAGAACTTTTTTTAGGATTGATACTCGGTGGCATGAAACATTCACTTTTAGAATGATAATATCATTATTATTATTATTTGGAAAATCTTGTATCAGAAATGTCTCCTGCGTTCGATGTCTGATTGATGCATTATTAATGGTGTTGTGAATCTGAATTTAATGTGGATGTTTCAAGATCAATTTTGGGTTCTTAAACCAAAATAAAGGTGTGGTCCCCATAGGGTTTGTTTTGGCCATTTATAGTTAAATGTGACTTTTCCACCAGGTGTCTGTTTTGGACGAATGAGTAGTCGATCCCATGTATTTTTCTATGATGATCACAATGGTGCAATCCATTTGATGAGTTTCAAGATCAAGTAATTGGCCCCATAAAGACTGTTCATTTTTTTGTGGTGAAAAGTTCCCTTTTAATAGTCTATCCATTTTGGGCAAGTAAATAGCATATCCTATGTGTTTTTCCGCATAGAATGCGATGGTGTTCATGGTTTGGGCCTAAGAGGTGTGGTGTGTAGGTGAGGTTGTGTGGGTCACTTGGGTTGGTGATGCCTTACCGGCAGGGTTGAGTGAGTCCCTCGGGTCCATATACTATGAGGGTTTTCAGCTTTACATCCTTGGTATAGGATTCAGATCCCCTTGATAGGATGAGCTCAGATAGAGTCGTAGCAGCCCTCCAGTGAGGCCAGGCCAGAATCTTCTAGCTTATTGGTTCCCTAGATTGGGTTCTTGGTATCATTGTGGCTAACTCTACATGGGTGGTGATCCCCTATCTAGCAGGACAGCCCTGTAAGATTTTGTATCATCTTTGGGTATATGATTTTCTACACAGCGGGTGATGATAGTAGGGTTGGGGTATGATCAGTTATATGATCCCCTACTCCACATGTAGTTTCAGTAGGATTTGTGGTATCATCGGTACAATACCCTACTTAATGAGTTATACCATTTGGGGTTTTCATCTTCTTCATGACCACCTATACAAAAGTGACAATCCACTATCTGAGTGATGTGTTCTAAGAAATGTCTAATCTGGTTGTAGTATCCCACAGCGGATCCTAGGAGTGATCCCCTATCTGATAAATCTTTGAGTTACCATATTGGGTTCTAGTATACCTTATATTACCCTAGGAGTGATCCCTTATCTGAGGAGTTTTGTGTTTCGGCTAGGTTTCAACATGATGTTATTAGTAGTGATATCTGATGAGCGTGTTCTCTCAGATGGGCCGTCAGGGATGGTGGTGTGAGACTTGTTGGGGTGTATTCTCCTGGTTATGTGTTTTATTAGAGGTGATGAGTTTATAACCTTCTAAGGATTTTTTCTTTAGATGATTAGATCTATTTTTCTTTCCTGTGTTGACGCACCCTGTGGTTTGAGCTGACTAGTCATGTTTAGCCAAGGATGGTCTCGAGATGGAGTACCTCTATCATTTGGGTTCCCTCTAGCTAGGATGTGAGGACTCTTTCCTTTCAGTTGTTTCTTTTATTTTGAGGTTTTCGTGGCCCCTACTATGTAACTTTATACTCACCCATGCACGGGGTTGTCCCGTATGTTTATTGTGCCTTGTGCAGACCACAAACCTTTTGACAGAGTCCCTAGCGGACCTAGAGTAGGTGAAGCATAGTGATCTTAACCGACCAGGGTGTTTACCAAAGCTTGTCCAAGGATCTTTCCAATGGGTTCATTTGATAGGGATCCTCTCCATATTAGTAGGTTGGATGCTTTTTCAGTTTTCTTTTAGTGGGCCCTATATTTTCCCTTTTTGTACTTTTGTTATACCTTATTTAGGATTGATGTTTTCATGCATTTTCTTTTTAGTTTTATATATCTCTTTACTATTTCATGGAGGTGTGTCTGTGTGTGTGTGTGTGTGATAGTATAAGTTCTCCCACATGTGTGTGATAGCCTACACGGTGCTAATCTTCAACCCGAGGCCTATTAGAGGCGGGCTTGGTGAGTTGCGGCCTGAGCCCCATTGGGTCAGGTCGTGACACATAAGAATCCATAAGAATGATAAAGTGGAAGATATTGTTTAGATAAATATAAAATTGAGGAAGGTTTTGATCCCAAACACCTTTTAAATCTATATAACAAGATATTACCATATCTAATAAGGTTTGAATTATTCTCTGAAACTGCCCATCTATCTGAGGATGATATGCAGTGATGAAAGTCAACCCTGTATCAAGATCTTTAAAAATACATCATCTAAAAATTGAGATAAACTCCATATTCTGATAAAATACAGTTTCATATGGTACTCCAGGAAACTTTACCACATACTTAATTCATATTTTGGCAAGTATATTCAAAGAAAAATATTCTCTGATAGCAATGAAGTATGCTGGCTTCATAAGGTGATGGACTATAACCCATAGTTATATCAAAATTAAAGATAAAATAAACCCTAAAGGTTACCAATATCTTTAATAATATATCTAAAAAATGTAATGTAATTCCTACTCAAATAACTTTTTCACTATATATAAATCCAAAGGGTTTTATTTCCATAAATGTCTCTTAAAATATCTTTAATCTTAATAATCTCCCATCACATAAAACCTAAAATGGGGTTTTAATGAATTTAAACTTATGATCAACATTAAACTCATAAACCCATTATGTTATTCTTAACTCTTAAGTTAATATTACCTAGATACATATATGCTTCCAAAAGATAATTAACCCTTTATTACTTAAATAAGATCTTATCTTATGCAAAAAATGTTTCTATTGGAAGATTTAGTAAAACCTTGTACCGATAGAATATAAAATGTGATTTCATTATTATAGAATTAACATAGAGGGAGATAATCACAGGAAATTTCACTAAATAATAAACAATAGTGTTTTTGAAGGGCTTGTTCATACAAAATCAAACATTAAATTCCCAACTGAGGGTGGAATAGTGTTCCATAATTATCATGATTCACTTAGACCTCTATGATTTTCTAATATTTCCCTTTATCATTTTTTTAGATATTATTAGCATCTATAATCATTATTAACCCTAATATTTGGAACTTGTTAGCATAATTCCCAACTCATTACAATTGAAACACTGAAGTGTCAGTGGTGAATTATGTGGAGCTTTCACACTATCTGTATCATTAGATGACTTATTCCCATAACATTAGTATTCATACACTCAATGACCTTCCATTTCAAACTTAAAACATTTAGTAGTTCCCTTAAACCAATTTTCTCCATGTTTATTCTCGAACATGGAGCATAAAAGAAATTTTGTCTTTTTTTCTCTATAGTTTTAAGACTCTACTTTGAATTCCAATTTTCTATTATTATCAAAACCATGATACTGATACGTAACTCCAACCTCCATTTCCACCTTGATAGCATATCAAACAATCTCTTCATATCCACTAAAGTCTATTATGGATAATTACCTTTATAAAAATAGCTTTAAGCTGCTGAAGAATTGTTCAACCATAATTTCAGGTCAGATGATAATACAAGAATCATACCCCCTAAATCTTATAAAATTTTCCTCACAGGTACCAACATATTCATCATCCTTTTGGTTTATCTCAAGGAAATCCATCCTATATTCCTCTGAAGAATACGTGGAAACTACTTATTGAAAAATAATTTCTTAATGTCATCCCAATCCATCAATTCAATTTCATAATGTTGCCTTGTATTCTTGATAAGAGTACACCATTGAAATACTTCACCTTATAAATGGTAGACAACTAAAATTACTTTATAATGCTCCAAACACTGAAGGATATAAAATATCTTTTCAATGGTGTTGATCCATAGATTAGAAACTAGTGGAATAGAAGACCCACTAAAAGAAGGTGGATATTTCCTCATGAAGGACTCTATAGAATATCATTACCTCCTTTTCTCATTTGAAATTCTAGCATGATTCATATATTAAGAAATTTGTGTAAGCATAGAAATAATATTTTTCATTCCATCTCACATAACATTTGGTTGCTCATAAGGTCAATCATTTTATCATCCATCACACTCATCATTAACATTGTTCCTCAAGGTTCTATCCATCAACTAAAACCAAAATCATAGTGTGAGAAACACTAATCATAGTGGGGAACCACGTAATCATGAAAAAGAACTTAGAGGGTGTCTAAATTAGGACACCTTATTTTCAATCTATGAAACCTCAAGATTAATCTTGGTCATTCATGGTTATTATCTATTTAAAAACATTATAATGGTTCATAAAGATTTTTTGATTTTCCAAAGTAGATCCCCTGGGAGTGTCAAACTAGGTGTGCAGCAAGGCCCATTATCATGAACTAGGTGCTGATAGAGTCTAGATCAATGTTATCTTTTAAGATTTGTTACACCTAGGTACCTATAAACCAGATCTACATACACTTGTAGTATCTAGGTAGGGATTTAATTTCATAGAAACCACTTGCACTGTCCTTTACTGAAATTCTAGGACATTTTCCAATACTTTGACACATCTTTAGAATTATCCTTATAGACATCCGTAGACATATCCTTATAAAAATACCTAAGGATATCACTAATGTTTTCTCAGCCTAGTTTCTAAAAGCTAACTAAACTTATCCTCAGATACCAACTATAGTGACTAAGTATTTTCATACATAGATATTACATCATTTTTTAAGAATAATCATTATATTACACTAATGAATGTATAGGGACCATAATATTTTAGTGTCTTTGGAAACTTATAAACACAAAAAACTATTCCATAGGTAAACTAAATCATCTCCAAATATGATATTCATAACTATAACCCTTCTTATACACATCATACATAATATATTTCTTCATTACCTGGGGAAAGGAAGAATAAGAAATGGTGACATCAGATGCTCAGTAAGTGTAGAAAAGGGAGATACAAAAGCATAATATGAACATATGAGTAAAATAACATTAGAATAACATTTTAAAACCATAACCAGTATATAAAGGATCATAATATTGAGTCATGGAATAAAGATTGAAGTTTTATAAGACATGAATCATAAAGGAATCAAATAACATGATCCATGAGAGCATAACATTGGCATAAGAGATATAATTGGGGAATATACATAATCATAGAAAATCTTATGTCAAGACTACCCACCATGACCTTCATAACATGTTAAGATTGGGATAAACACCCATGTACCTGCTTCCGTCTTGGGATAATCACTTGTGTAACTTAAGTTTTGGGCTTGGTCTGACCATCCATATACCCTCCTTTTTAATCTTGGGTTAACCACCCATGTACCCTTTGACCTTGGAGAACATATATTACTACCCAATGTCTTGGAGGGAGATATAGGTCCCAAAAATATCATAATAAAAATCATATTTCTGTGTTCTAAAAGATCATAAAACATTCATCATATCCTAAACCATGAAATAAAATGGGTTTCATAAACATTTCATTATATCAAAACCTGTAGAAAAGAGATAAGTTTCATAATCATTTCAGCATTTCTTAACCAACGGAAAAGGAGTGGGACTCATAAGAATTATATCATGGTATAACCCATGGAAGATAAATGGGTATCATAAATATCATGTCATCATAAACCATTTAAATAAAGAATAAGAATGGCATCCTTAGATCATATCCCCAATTAAGCATAAGTAACATCAAAGGATGTCATATTAGATGGATAATAATTTTGAAGGAAAAATAACTTGTAACATTTATTGAGGAAAATAATCATCCTTTAATAATCACTTTTTAAAACTAAAAAACCTTTTAAAATCTTTTTATATGAAACTAACCTTGAAAAGTTATAAAGTAAGCTTTAAAAATCATTTAAAACATTTCTTGAGAGAAATATCTTTTCCACTTTGAAAACGCATTTTAAAACATAAAAAAAATTGAAAATATTTTCCTTTTAAAATAAAATTTTAAAATTATAAAGTAATTTTAAAATAAAATAATGGTCATGATTTAGGGAAGTTTAATTCATGCTTAACATGTTAAAATAAATATTCCTTCCACATTTTTGGTAAGTGGAAAACTGTGATTTTTTGGAAAAAAATACGAATATTCCCTTAAAAATATTTTTTGTAAAAATGTAAAAAATGGTTAAAATTTAATTTTAAAAATAATAGGATAATAATAAAATATTTTTAACCACTTTTTTTAAAACATGGTTTTTAATGAAAACACATTTTCGACTGAAGAGAGAAATAAAGTCATATTTTCTTAAAAACTTTTTCTCCATTAATTTAAGTACCCTAGAGTAAAAACAAGATAATATTACTTTAAAATATCATTAATAACCATATGGTAATAAAATTAATGATTTTATTAAGAGATTAATCATAAGAATCTATCATCAGAAACATAATCATTAATAATCCTGATAAATGATGAGATTGTAACATAAAATCATTACCACTTTGGTAACCTTGAATCGAAATCCCCCTGATGGAATAACATAAAATGTGACTGTAAATATTATTAGTATAAATAAATTCATGATATTACATGTAAATGTGGATTAATATATATATCATGGAAGATTATAGGTGTATAACACAACATATGTCTCAAATATGGAAAATTAAGACGAAAATACCTTACTGCTTGCGTATCATTTGAATCGTAATCCCTAATAAAGAATACCAAAAAATGAAACATTAAATGTCATTTAAAAATGTTTATTAATGATATAAAATGTAAAAGGAATATTATATACACCACATAAAATAAATAAGTGGTGAATTTTCATATGTCTCCCAGAAATAAAAGTGAGACTATAAATCTCCTATAGTAAGTCTCGACTTCGTTCGTACTAATTCAAACATCATATTTAATAATTATAAGTTTAATATACACATATTAATAAAACAAAAATACATATATCATAACATATATGATTTAATTATGTCCTTTTATTACTTATTTATTAACAATTCCATTTTTAAGTCACATTTTGGGTAATAAGTGCTTTGTTTTTCATATATATTTTGATTTGTTATTTTTGATCATATTACTTTGATCATTGTTAAATCATACAAATAATAATAATAATTAAATAATTATCATATTTATATATAAATTATACTTTTAAGACCAATCATAAAATCTGGTTTTGATAAATGAAGTATGTTATGATCATAGAGACGGTAGGTCATATGTACACATGAGTAACATTTCCATTTTTAAACGATCATTATGGAAAGGAGATAAATGATCTGTTATCATACCATAATGATAATAATATAAAAAATAACATACTATTTCTTTATATATACTTATACATATCATCCATGTGGTGTGGTGATGAAAATAAAGAGCCACATTACTTCGTGATGGCCATAGTCCACACTTACATAAATGATGTAATCATCTTTCAGTGAGTAAAAAGGTAAGGAATACAATGATATAGTTTATTTATATCATGAAAAATATGTAGTTAATATCATAATTATTTAATGTATATCATATATATTTTTTAACATTATCTTTATTATCATTCATGTAAAGTGTTAGTTAAAACCAATCACATCACTCCGCAAGGCGATAGTCCACCGTACACATGAGGGGCGATATCATGTCCCCTATGGAATAGAATATAAAAAAAAGGAATATATGATATAATAAATCCATAGGATTAAAAATTTTATAAATTTCACATATATAATTTATCTCCATCATCATAATCAATTGTATGATCTGGTAATGGAAAAATTAATGGCATCAGTATGTGAGGCGGTAGTCCACTGTACATGAAAACGATGATTTCGTAACCCATTTGATCTAAGTGTATTTTTTTAAAGATAATTACATTAAAATAAAAACATATTAGTATATATAATATGCTTAGGTTATTATATCATCATGGTTTAATAATAATTTAATGAGGTGGAGTAATAAATAAAAAATTGCCCGTTGATGAATGTTACCTCTTCTTTGGGTATCAACCCTAGGTTAGCACAAAAATCCTCACTAGATTATCTTTATGTACAAAATAAATATTCTAGGATTATAGGAGGTAATTTGGGAATTTATTTGGGTATGTATCTTCTGAACCAATAGTATTTGAAGGTGTTAATGATAAAGGATAAGTGGTGGCCTTTTTTAAGTGAGGCGAGTGGCGCACTTGTAATTGTTTGATAGAAAGAATTCCACCTACTATTTTCATGAAACAAGGATAAAATAATGGAAAATTATTGATCATAAAATATATAAGGTCTAAATATTTCCATTCAATGGGTTTTAGAAGAGTTTTGATTTATTTTTAACCCTTATTGTTTTAGTTTAAACCCCCCAGTAAACCCATTTTTACCTTAATTGTGGTAAGTAATTTTTACTGTTTTTGCTATTAATTTTTTTAAAAAATAGGTTGAAATTATTAGATAATATAAATTATGGTGATTAAAAATATGGAATCAATTTATCCAAATAAAATTCATAAAAGTGGAAATTTATTTTTATCATTAACCAAACAAACGTGATGAGAAAGCAGGTTTTCAAAAAGAAAATGTTAAAAAAGTTTCAAATTTTTTTATATAAAAATAAAATATGAAATTTATTTCAACAAACTAAATTAGATCAATAGATATATAATTTAAAAAAAATTACTTTAAAAACAAATTAAAATATAATTTTACTTTATAAATAAATTAAACAAAAAAATAAGTTTTTAATTAAATTATTTTTCACTATACATCAAAAACAAATCACCCTAAGATATTTTTTACATGATTATTTCAAATATTAAGTTTATTTTATAAAAAATATTTTATAATGGTGTCTAGAAGCAATATTATTAATGTTCACAAAAAGAAATAAAAAAAATTTAAGAAAATAATATTTTTGAAACATATAAAGACACTACAAAAAATTAAGTACTTTTTCTTATAAATATGTTTACATTATATAAAATCATTAAAATTAATGTTTAAAAATTATTTATTACCATTTATATGTCTATTTTTAAAATACGGGTTATAATGGTTGTGTTTAAATAATTATATTAGTAATGTATCACGGTTCATTAAGATATAGTGTTGTGTGTAATTTAAGAAAAACTTGGTATTACGTGTAGTGAAAGATTAACTTGGGGTTGTGTTTAATGTCTGATATAAAATAAATTTAATTTTATTTGAAAAAATATTTCATAAAATTATAGGTTGTTATAGAGGTGACATGTTGGGTCGACCTGAGTTGGTTCGTTACAAAATGGTATCAGTGTAGGTTTTTTATTTAGGATTCAATGGATGACTGGAGCTAGGACTACCAGGAGTCAAGAGGTATGAATGGGGGAGTGCCTATACGTATCTTCTTCATGTAAAATCTTGAGTTTACATGGGAGGTCAGGGATTTTTGTTAGGTTTTGAGCCTATTCATGGGTTGTTTTAATGACGTTTCAAGGTATATTCTGGTCGGTGGAAAGTACCAGGGTAGGTTCGGGGACCACTTTGAGTTATGGGGGTAAAAGAAGAAGGTCCGTAGGAGGTGTATGGTTAGTTTTCATAGTTAGTAAAAATTGTATGTATCCCGAGTGTCATTCCCTTCCAAATCAAGTGGCACCCTCATCATTGGCACATGGTTTTTCTAATCATGCGACCAAACTATTCACAGTGGGAAATACTTGGTATTTTTAATGTTTTTCTCCTTTTTGATTAGTATTTCGTGTGATTATTATGATTCCTTTTTATACATGTATTGGGGGTTTCTTTTGGTACTTTTTATGTGGTTTTATAGTGGATTGTGTTTAATGAATCTTTTTCTTTCTATCTTATAGACAATGCCTCCCAGAATGGCCTCGTCTAAGATTAGATAGGGTGTTATGGAAAGCACCTCATAGGAAAACCCTCCTCTTGATCTGGTTTTGTTTTATTTAGTGATTTTTAAGATCTAAATCGTGGTTCAAGTGGGTTCTCATGAGAAAACATGGTTTGTGGACCATGTTCTAGAGTTTTAGAGGAAAACTCCACTGGTGTTCCATGGATACAAGGGACCCAATGAGCCTGAGTAGTGTATGGATCATATTGAGTGGATATTTGAGTTTTTGAAGAACCGTGAAACCTAAAAAGTGGAATTTTACACATATTTATTAGAATTAACAGAGATAATTTTGTGGTAATCATTGAATATTTTCAAAAATTATGAGGATCTCACCTAGACATTATTTAATGTGGCCTTTAATTGGTAGTTCTACGTGGAGTCCTTGAGAGGGAGAAGGGCCATGAGTTCTTGAAGATGGATAAAGGTGATCATTTGACGATTGAGTATACCACCAGATTTACTGATTTGGTTTATGTTTATATGTATCTCCTCATGAATGAATACCTTAAGTGTTGGGGTTTTGAGATGGGATTGAGGCTATAGATCAGATCTATGCTCATTCTTTTGTGTTTACTGGCCTATTTAGAGGTAGTTGACAAGGAAGCAATGGAAGAGGCATATTTGACTAGTATGGCGGGATTAGTGGTGTTCCTTTAGTGGGAAGAATATATAGTTCTTCATCGGGATAGAAGTGGATGTGGGATGAGTCTCATAGAGGCAGTGTAAAGAGTGACCAACAGTCTTTGAGATCAGATCCTATGTTCTCTACAGTGCGTAGAATAGTTATTTGTTACTAGTGCAGGAAGACTGGACACACTGAGATCATTTTACCGAGACTCCAAGGGAATTACATTAGTGTTTAAGTCTAGGTTATCTTTAGTGCTTATATTAGATGGATTCATAGGGGAGTAGTGTAGGATTCGTTTTCTCAAAGGGCTCTCAGGTGTAGTCAAAGGCTTCTAAGGGTGGAGGATCTCACTGTAAGGACCCGACCTTAAAAAATATATATTATAGTTATTTTAAAACTATAAATAACTTTATTCTCCAGAATATATTTTAGGTTTATATTTTTATATAATTAGGACAAGATCTTACATAGTAAACCCATACATTACAACTGTAAACTTGTACTCAGTATCCATTTTTTCCACCAAATGAAACCTTTTAAAATAAATCATGTTTTATTTTCATGATACATCTTCAATAATTGCATCATGAAATATTATATTTCATTAAAAATATTTATCCCTGTGAAAAACATTTTAAAAAATGGGATGAGCATAAAAATATCATTAAGGTACATAAAAATAAATAAGGAAATCATTATTTCATAAATAATTATAAAAATTTACCTCTTTAAAAAATTTACTTTTGGATCCAAATAAAAATTTTATTTTCCAAGAAATCACTTTTTTCAGCTCAATTTTTTCCATAAAGCTTTTCATAATAAAAAACTTAATGGAAAAATAAAAAGTCATAAATGTTTCATGAAAAAATTTCACAAAGTTAGAACATTCATCCATAAATCATAAGCTATTTATCTTACCTTATGAAACCATAAGTTTCTTATAAAATATATCAAAATCATAAATCATAAAGGTAACTTATGGAATCGTTTTCATGTCACTCTTACATATACTATATATCTCTCATCTACAGAGAGAGTAACCATCAAAATTACATTTGGAATAACCATTGTAGTATATTCCCATAATCTCTTAAGAGAAACTTAATTGATTAACTCTATCCCTTTATCAAATGTATTGGAGAGATATAATAGGCTCATCCATCCTCATAAACAATTCTCAAGAACCATATCATAATCATAACACATAAATCTTGAATAAAAAAAATTCTTGAGAAAAATAACCATTCTATTTTTAAATCACTTTTCTTTTTAAAAATCTATGCACTTAAAAATGACAAAAATTATTTGAAAATAAACTCGAAAACTTATAAAGGAATCTTTAAAAAATTAATTGATAATGGCATAAATAAAATCCTCTCATTCCATATAAGTTAAAAAACATTTCTTTTGACTTTTTTAAAAAGAAACATTAAAAGAGGGTTTTTAAAAGAATGTACCTTATATAAAACCCTAAAAAGATCCCTTTTTGAAAGCATCTGAGAAAAATAAAAAAATTAATTTTTTAAAAAATAATGTATATATAATTACATTAATAAATATCATTTAAAAAAATTAAATTAATGATAAATATTTATTAATTAAATATGTAAAACATCTAAAATGAGGTTTTTTAGTTAAACAGTCCCTTACCTAGAGTCTGGATCATCATGTACATTCTTTATCTTCCTGAATAATAAAATTAGGTTAATTATTTAATTTATTTATAACCCTTTTAAAGTTTTTTATTCCTTTTATTCCACTTATTATCATGTTATAAAATTTACTTTTTAATTTAAGTTCACGTCGGATGCTTTGATGATATTTGATTCATAAGTCCGGAATGACTTCGGTATGTTGACTATGGTCAAATATATCAAAATTACATTATCTCTAGAGTAATATTGATGATTTAATTATAACTTTTATACATTAATTATAATTTTAAATCTAACAATGAAATATGGTTATGAAAAATGATGTATGTTACAACCATGAAGACGGTAGGTCCTATGTATGCATGAGTAACGTTTTCATTTTCCAACAATCGTTATAGAATGAAGGTAAATATAATTTTATCTTTAAATAATGATAATATTATCATATTTAAAATATTATTTCATTAAATACAATTAAATATTTTATCTATTTAATGTGATAGAGAAAACGAATCACATCACTTCATGGAGGTGGTAGTCCACATGAATGCACGAACGACATTATCATTTTTCTATGCCTATAAATATAAGAATGATAATGATATATTATGGTTTAATACTAATAAATATCTAATTAATATAATATATAAACATTAATTACATCATTATAACCATTATTAAGAAACTGTTATGGAAAATGAATTACATTGGTTTGTGAGGCAGTAGTTCACTGTACACACGAATAATGAATTTTTTCCCATTTGATGTAAGTGGAGATGGATACAGGTCATTTCACTAATATAATAACATATAAATATATGGAGTATAATGAATTTATTATGTTATAATGGTTTAATAAGATTTTGAGGATTTGTAATAAGAAATAAAATAGAAAAAATTGATTAAAAATGATACCTCTTTTTTGGACAACCTCCTTTGTTTGACACCTTAATACCACTAAAAATGGTGTTCTAAAAAAACAAAGGCCTCTATAATGATTTTAACGATCATATGAAGGTATTTGGGTAGGTTTTATTTGACCAAAAATTGTTTTTAATTATAAATAAATGATAATAATAGGCACCTTTTTATAGGATAGGAGAGGGGAACTCTTCGAATTTCTCAAAATAATAAATTAACATAAATTAATTTTCAATTAAAAATAGATCAAAAGTGAGTTATTTGGAAGGAAATATGACTATGGGTCTAAATAATCTTATAAAAGAAATTTTTAGATAATTTTAGGTCATTTTATAACCATTATTATTTAGTTTTAACCCTTATTTAACCCATTTAACTCTTGTCATGACAACATTGAATTTTACTCTTTGAGGGTCAATATTGTTGCTATAAAATAAAAAATGACCCATAATTGTATCATAGTTTATATTTGAATATTTTCTTAATAATCATGCCAAATTTAATTTTTTTGGGAATTTTATATCATTTAATAAAATATTATTTATTTTAAAATAATATTAATATCAATTTAGACACTATTCATTACATTAACTTTTAAAAATATCAATAAAACAAGATAACTTCTAACCAAAAAATTTAATACATCCCTAAAATGTCAAATTAATCTATAAAACTTATTTATTACATTAATTATCTAATATTTTATTTATTTTAATATTTTTAATAACATTTATTTGATTTTTCCATTAATTAAATAATTATTGCATTAGTGTTTTGCAAGAATTTATGGTAATTATTTATTAACTAAAAATTAAAAATAAATTACCATGTGGAATATAAATATATTATATTTCAATATAATATTTATAGTTAAAAATATTTTCTATATGAACCATAATAAAAATATTATACTTATTAAAAATAATAGTGTGACATGTTTGACATTTCTTTAAATAAAATGTTATAAAGGTCATAATCTAATCCAAGTGGCCATAAATGGTCATATAACTGAACATTGAATGATTAAGAATTAATATTACTCCAAAAAAATGGATTAATTGTTGCGTTCATTTTTATATTCATTATCATATCATTGTTACCCTTAATTATCTAATTTACCCTTTACCATGGTAACACAATTTACCAAGGTTACTATTCATATTATCCAAAAATTAAAGTGACCTATTTATTAAATTTATACCTCATAATTAAAAATATATGATAAAATGTTTAATCCATTTTTCAAAATTGAAAACATCAAATATTCAGCATTTAATTTAAAATTAAGGCGGCAAAATGAAATGAAAAACAGTTTTTCAGAAAAATGCTCTATTTAGACATAAAATGTTTTTTAAACTAAATTAAAGTATAAAATCCATCTAAAAATCTGTAATTGGATTATTTTAAATCAAAAGGAAGAAAATTAAATTTTAAAACTAAAATAATTTGAATTTTAAAAGAAAATACAATTTCCAATAAAAATCGATATTTTTCACAATTCATTGAAATATCAAACTTTTCTGAAAATTCTCAAAATTTTACCATAAGAGAATTTTGATACTATGATTTCGAAAAAAAATTATTTTATTAAATAAAATCTCTAAAATTTACAAAAAATTAATTACATTATTCGCTCATAAAAGCAACATAAATCATCTTTTTTTAAAGGTTGGGGTCAAAGCCTCATTTATTATTAAAGGAAAGAAAAGACCTCATTAACTAGGTAGAGGGAGACCCATTAGATATCCCAAAGGCCCAATGGGCAATTAGCCCATTACATGGCCCGTAGGCCCATTTTTTTGGCCTAAAGCCCATTCTGTGAATAGTACTGCTACATTAGCCTGCGCTGCTACAATACCGCACAGTACCCGCCGCTGCTAAAGTACCGCAACTACTACAGTACACTACAGTAATTCTATAGTACCTGCACCCAATGGGTTTTGAACCCAAAAAAGGTTGAAGTCGAAGCCTCATTTTTATTAATAAAGCAAAGCAAAGACCTCTTTTAACTGGGTAAAGGGAGACCCATTACATAGCTCGAAGGCCCAGTGGACTTGTATCCCATTACAAAGCCCGTAGGACCAAAGTTTTGTCCCAATTCACATTCTTTGAATAGTAAACCGGCTGCTATAGTACCTTCACAGTACCACCGCCAATACAGTATCCTGCCGCCGCTATAGCACCCACCGATCAACAGTATCGTCGCTACTACAGTACCACTACAGTACTGCTACAGTACCTGCACCCAATGGGTTTTTAACCCCCATTTTTCATGTAGTATTGTGGAGTTATTACCACTAATCCAAACCCCAACTAAAAAAGTACACTGGGTTTTCAGGCCCAAGGGGTTACACGGTATAGGTGGGTCGTCAACCACCACCGAGCACCTTTATGTACTCCCCCAGCCGCAGTCCCAGGTGTAATGGCACCCGGGATTTTAGGCTAGTTCCACATGGGGTATAGGGACCCACGACAAGTGATGAATGCATAGTGTATGTAGCCTTGTGAGGACTCGAACCCGGAACCTCGGGGTTAGGACCCCACCACCGCTCACCAACTCACCCATGCCCCGTGGGTGAAATTACACTGAGATTTCAAGCCCAATGGGTTACACGGTATAGGTGGGCCATCACCCACCACCGAGCGCCTTTATGTACTCCCCCAGCTGTAGTCCTAGGTGTAACGACACCTAGGCTTTTAGGCCAGTTCCACACAGGGTAGAGGGGCGCACGAGAGGTGATGAAGGCATATAGTGTGTGTTGTCTTGTGAGGACTCGAAACCAGAACCTCGGGTTCAGGACGTCACCGCCGCTCACCAACTCACCCATGCCCCGTGGGAAAAAGTACACTGGGTTTTTAGGCCCAAGGGGTTACATGGTATAGGTGGTCCATCACCCACCACCGAGCGCCTTAATGTACTCCCCCAGCCACAGTCCTAGGTGTAACGGCACCCGGGCTTTTAGGCCAGCTCCACATGGGGTAGAGGGGCCCACTATAGGTGATGAAGGCATATAGTGCATGTTGCTTTGCGAGGACTCGAACCCACAATATTTAGTTGTTCGTTTAAGCTTAGTGTTTCTTATATTGTACCCTATCAAACATAATCCTTCCTTTTAAAAACTAAATATTTTACACTCACCCTCATGGTAAGGGAAATTCTCACCATGGGAATAAGGCATAAGGTGGGTCTAAACTGGGGAGTCTCCATGCATCAGAGGTCATACCAGAGGACTCAAATTTCAGGAATCCACTGTTAGACGTACGATGTTTATTGCTTCTTCCATGAAATTGGTTTTATTTAGAAGTGGTGTATACCACTCATTTATTTCATTTAAACTGATTGATTCTTTGGGTATGTGGACTGGGTTTATTCCTTATATTATGGATCTGCTAGCCCCATTGCGTAGAAAGAAGGATTGAGGTTTCAAGTTCCCCGAGTGTCATGTTGTGGTAGCTGGTCTAGAATTCATCTCGTACTTCCTTGTTTTAGACCAATAAATTTTCAAACTTATTATTGGCATGGATTGGTTAATCAGATTCAAGGAATTGGTTAGTTATTATCACTGTAGGGTCTATTTCTTTACTCTTTATGGGAGAACCCACATCTTTCGGGGTGAGTGGAATCTACATTCAAGGAGGAAGGGACCAGTTTTTTTAGATGTGGGGTTGATATCATGCTAGTTGTCTAGGTTTTTCCTTGAGGCTATTGAGTAGGGTTCAATTGGTGAACATCCAATGTTCATGGTTTGGTACCCGGATGTGTTTCCATGGTATTTATCAGGATTACTTCCCCAATGAGAGGTTGAGTTTACTATCACTCTTCTACCCAAGATAAACCCTATTTCCTTAACATTTTATCAGTTGGATTCGGTCAAGATAAAAGAGAAGAAATTTTATCTAGACGATCTCGATGGAAAGGGTTTTATCCATCCAAGAGTGTCATGATGGTCTTTACTAGTTAAATTTAAAAATAATGTGGATGGTATCCTTAGACATTGTATTGACTACCGAAAGATTAATCAGGTGATAAGGGATGAGCCCGTAAAGGGATCTAGGGTGCAAGGTCTCCCCTCACCGCCGCCTTCTTCTCCTCGGTCCCCAGTAGGCATGTCTTCCCATCGGAATTCCTCTCAGCATGCTAGAGATGCGGTTTCTCCCAGTGGCAGTATCGCACGGACTCATTGTCATCCTCGGTGTAAAACATCGTCGCTTGGCCTCCTTCACACTGTAGCCTGTGTTTTCGGCTAGGGTTTCTCAAGGCAGCATGATGCAGAACAGGGTACAGGTTTCGGATGTAGCGATTTGGGGGTGTCGTTTCTTTTAGCGATGTATGAGAGTGCTTTTGGTAGATCTGACCTTTGGGTGCGGTTCTGAAAGTGGTGGCAGGGCCTGTTTCTTGGCTCCTGAAGGTTTCTGTTTGTTGAGGTGAGGATTTATCTTTTGTTTGTGGTTCTGATTTGGTGGTTTGGCGATGGAATGGGACCTTCTTCGAGCGACATCGTTGTTTCTGATGTTTTACATATTTAATTTTGTTGTGCGGTGATGAAGGATATGGTTTAGGTTTTGGTTTTGTTGGGTTGTTTTATTGGAGAATCCGGCAAGGATGAAGGTTTTTGGTTTTGTTTCCTATTCTAGATTGATTCTGTGAGGGTTTTATCTAGTGATTTGTTTGGTCCTATTTGTTTCTGTGATGTTCTTTATTTTCTGGTGGTCTGCTACGGGAGGTCGGGTGAGGATGCTCTGATTGTCGTCGGCGATGTCTGTCGACAACGACGATGATGGTCTTCCACATCGGTGACGACGGATTCCGATAAGCTGCCAGTAATGAGATATTGATGTTGATGATGGTGGTGACGTGAGGATGGTATGTCTGTGTCAGTGATGGAATGATAAGTTCGGCGATGTGATGATGGCGGCCCGATAACGTGGCTTTCCTCGATGAAGGGTTTCTCGGGCGGCTCGTTTTGCCCGCGTTTTGAGATTTCCAATTTCAAAATTTGAATTTCAAATTTGAATGTGAAATTGGTTTGAACCATGTAAGCAGGTAACTTTGTGAGGTTCTCACTCACCCAAAAGTGGTATTCTAAAAATGGAAAAAAAGGATTCCCAGTAATCAGGTGATAATAAATAAAAAATACTTATTTCCCATAATTGAAAATCTATTTGATCAACTAATAAGGGCCATTTTTTTGAAGATTGATATAATATTGTGGTACCTTCAGTTGAGGTTCTCGGTATATTATGTTCTAAAGACCTTATTTCAGATCCATTACGTACATTTTGAGTATTTGGTTATGCCATTTGGCCTGACTAATGCTCTAACAGTCTTCATGGAACTTATAAACTTGATCTTTCATCACTTTCTGAAATCCTTCATGGTCTTTTTTGTGGATGAAATCCTGGTGTATTCCAAGATGGGGGGATAATTCCAACCATATATAGGGGGTTTTGGTAATTTTAGATAGCACTTTATATATTCCAAGTTATTCAAGTACCAATTTTGGATCTAGGAAGTGAAGGTTTTTGGACACATGATTTATGAGGTATGAGATTTAGTAAATCCAAAGAATGTTCAAGCAGTCGTGTCTTGGAAGAAAATAATAATGTGTTTGAGACTCAAATTTTTCTATGCTTATCTAGTTATAATAGACACTTTTTATTCTAAATCACTAATCTAGATTCTCCCTTGATCGATTTAACCAGAAAACTAGTGAAGTTTGAGTGGGGTGAGAAGTACATGTGCGCTTTTGAGTAGTTATAGGACCATCTGAAATCCACACCTATCTTGATACTTCCCAAACCTGGGATAGATTAGGCTATGTATTTTGGTGCTTATAGTGTGGGTTTTAGATGTGTATTTATGTAGGGTGACCATGTGGTTGCTTATATATCAAGGTAGATATTTTCTCTTATGAGGAATTATCCCAACCAGGACTTGGAACTGACAACTTTTAGGCATGCATTGAAGACGTGGAAACACTATCTCTTCAGGGAGCATTTCACAGTGTATTAAGACCATAAGATCCTAAAGTATGTTTTCACCTAGATGACCAGAACATTAGAAAGAGACTTTGGGTAGATTACCTTTATCCAGTTGATTTTCAGATGGCATGTATGATCGGGAAGAGAAATGTGGTTACAGATTCTTGAAGAAGGAAACTTCTACTATAGGCTATTCAAGAATCACTGGATGAGTAAGGTATAATGAGTATGTTTATTGATCTGAGGATATATGTTTTGGAGGATAGAGGGTGGGTATTCTTGGAAAGTGTGTAGATTGCACCATCTATCATTGATTGGGTGAGGATTAATCTGGAATCTAACCATGAGTTTCTGTAGATTAGCAGTGCTTTAAATGGTGGTGAGACCTCAGATGATTTGTCTCAGTCTCTCGATTATCCCCTTCTTTTCCAAAAGTGGATGGTTGTTCCTTTAGGCCTGAGTGGGGAGGTAATGTAAGAGGTGCATCATTCTATTTGGGCCATTCACCCTGGGGAGAATAAGATGTTTTACTCTAACCAACATAGTACAATATAAATGGTTCATGGGAAATATCTTGGCTATTACCCCTATGGAGAGACACTGTGTATCCATCAAGATCATGATCCTCAATTGATGATGATGCAGGGCACAAAATCCATTGAGCATTGGAATTTGACTTGAGACCTAGCTGAGACTAAGGACCCATGTGAGGGTACCTCTATTATAATGAGGCTGAGGGGACCCTTGGGGTTATATATTGATAGATCGACCCTGAGCGAGTGTATATGAGATGGTAACGAGTGTCACCATGGACCCATACCGAGTGTGGTGAGACAAGTGGTTTTGGACCATAGTGTTGGGAACGGGAGTTTTCACATTCCATATATTTTCCTTATTTACATCAGGTTATGGAATGCACACTATGGGTATATGGTTGGGATTTCATGGATATGGGGTTGGTTATACACATAGACTACCATGTTTTGAGCTAGATTCATGGATGGGATCTTCCAAAATTATGGATCTTAGTATTGACATGACATGGATTTGGGGATCAGATATGGTTAAGGTTTCCATGGATATGTAATAGGATCTGGGCAGGAGCTTCCATGAACATGGAGCTCTATGGTTGGTGTTTTCTTGGATTAAGAGATTGGTATATGTTTGGATCTTCCTTGGATTAGGATCTTGGAAAATATTTGGAGCCTCCTTAGATTATAGGATTAGAGGTGTGAACTATTGTGGGATGGAACCCTGGAGTTGTGATGAATGACTAGGATGGAGCTGCCATAGATATGGAGCTTAGTGTTTGGAGATACCTTGGTTTAGAAGCTCTAATGTTTGGACTATAATGGGGTGGCACACTAGATTCATGAGGATTGGTATGGGATACAATATATTAGGAGAATTCATGTTTCCTGGTTAACATGGTCATCGAGATGTGCTTATAAACACCATGGCCTTGGCTGAAGAAGCTATGGTTGATCGGGGTTACAGACTAAAGGATCGAAAAATATATTTTATTTATTTATTTTCTTTAGTTATTTATTTATTTAAACTCAGAACGTCACATCCACATATCATTTTATGGTTACTTGATCATCTCTCACATGTTTTGTTTTTTAAAGGTTGGGGCCGAAACCTCATTTTTATTATTGAATCAAAGTAAAAACCTCTTTTAACTGGGTAGAGGGAAACCCATTACATAGCCCGAATGCCCAGTGGGCTTGTATCCCATTACATAGCCCGTAGGCCCAAATTTTATGCCCAATTCACATTCTGTGAATAGTAACCTGCTGCTACAGTACCCACACAGTACCGTCGCCGCTACAGTGCCCTGCTGTCGCTATAGTACCCGCTAATGAACAGTGTCGCCACTGCTACAGTACTGCTACAGTCCCCTACGCCCCATGGGTTTTGAACCCCTATTTTCCATGTAGTATTACGAGGTGGTTACCACTAATCCAAACCCCAACTACATCTCTCACATGTTTATTCCAAGCACAGGTTGGGAAAAGGATCTCATTTTATCATGAAGGTTAGCTCAAATGAGAAAATGGTGTTTGGGATGAGGTATAGGTTGGGTATTCCATGGATCCAGGATTTTATTTATTTTATTTTTTCTCATTCTCTATGTATATATGGTCATCCCTGTGGGCACTCACTATTATGTATTACATGGTAGTTTTTCCATTGCCACATTTTATTTTTGATTGCTTATTTATATTTATCTACTTTCATTTTCATTTTTACTATGATTTATGATACTTGGTTTTTTATTTGTTACTATACATAATCATATAGTGGTATAGTCTCTCTAAAATACCATTATAGACCTCTAGTTCTAGTTGGAAGCCTCTAGCGTATAGATAGGTGCACCTACGGTCATGTCGTGTTTCGGTCCGGTTATTCTTCACGGAGTGAGTTGGGTTAGGGCATGACCCAATGTTTCATCAAGATTGAAAAAACATAGGTTTATATAATTTAATTTAAAATATAAGTTGAAAAAAATAAATAAAATAAAAGTATTAATTATTAAGAAACTATAAAAAATAGAATATTGTATCGAATTCTAGAACAATATTTTCTAGAAATTCTAAAACATTGAAATTTATTTACTCTAGAATTGTGATCATTAAAAATTATTATAGATTTAGAGTGAAATTATTGGTTATAGATGATACCAGATGTACTTATGTCGTTCTTTTTATAATCATGTCACCCAATTTGTAAGTAATATTTTATTAGTGATTAAAACAGTTTTTCTTCAAGTAAGTACATATGATTTTTGAATTATTTTTTTATATTGTATCAAACATATTGAATTTAACTATTTATACCTTGTTGGATAATTCTGATTTTGAGTTACCATCTGCTCTTAATGTTTTTAAATAAAATGCATTTTTTTAATTTAGAAGTTTTGGAGTACATCCTTATTCATCATCAAAATTTAGAACAAAAAAGGGTTCCCTTTATATAGAAAAATAAAGACCATATCAAAGTAATCTAGAAAACATATAAGTCAACTATTGTATTAACTTCTTGGATATTCATTTTTAAACAACATTTTAATATTTTATAATCTTGAGTTATTTATTACGTGATTTTATACTTCTATGTTAATTTTTAATTATCCATATGTTGTTCACTCTAAATAGGATCATGGTTTTTAGAACAATTTTAGGCAATATTGTGCATGATACAGAGTTGAGTACCTAATATATACCAACAGTAAGTCATATCATATATTCTTATCTTATATATTGTATAGTTTATATCAAATATCATTTTCTATTTTTATTAACTAACAATTTTGGCAAGAGGTAAAGCCTAGAAAGCCCTTGGGCATAGGCAACCGACTGTCATTGGGTAAACATCAAAGGCTCATTTGAAAATTTTATATTTGTCTCCCTTTATCCCCTAACACAGATCTCCCACTCATAAATCAAAATATAGTCACAACTCTGGGAAAAGGAATTCCTCCTTCCATAGTTATCTTGCAACATCACTTCATCACCCCATTCAGCCTTCCTCCTTCTCTCATTCCTACATTGCCTTCCTCCCCCATCTCTTATCATTGCCATTTTATCAACGTCACCTTGAATTTTCTATCTCCCCTTATTGTGTATCTTGTTGTTTCATAAATTCTTTGATTGAATGGAGCCTTCCCCACTCCCCCTTCACTTTTACCTCATTTCCCCTCTACTGGTGTTGTCAGCTAGCATTGTCACTCCTCCCTCCTTCCCTATTGACAATAGGCTATGGTTGCCCACTTCTTGGGATAAGGTATTATTTTTTACAAAATAAAATATCTGACTATATATATTAATATAAATATTTCTTGATATTTTTTATCATTATTACCAATTGGTTTATAATATCTCATAAATTATTTGATTTGTGGAAATACTGGTGATTCAGCCCTACCATATGATATTTTTTATATGTTGTTAGTTTAATTTTATACTTTTTTAAAAAAAATTGTATAAATATTGTGCTTAATTTTTTTATAAAATTTCATTTAATAAATTTTAATTTTTGTGGTATATTTTATATTTTATAATTTTATTTCATTCATATTTTTTTATTTTATACTATTTAGTTATTTATTTTCCATTTATTTTTTAAAATAAAAATTAAATATGTATATATAAATTATAAAAAAAATTACCTAAATTTTTTAATTTTTAATAAATATAAAAATAGTTAAATTTTAATACTATAAGAATGTTGATAATTAATTAAAAAAATTCTAGATTTAATTTAGTTCTTAAAAATAATATCTATCATTTTGAGAAAGATCCAAACTTCGATTTTAAGGACATAACATGGCAATGATTTTTGGTTCCTGATTTCTTTGTGATGTTTGGATAAAGATCAGTGGGGCATGTTGCATCTGATGCATATGTTCTGTTTTTTTTTTGCTGGCCTTTGGGACTTTTTTGAAATGTAGCTCTGGCATGCACTGTGTTCTGCTCTTCATGACTTATGCCTCCTACTGTTCAGTTTTTGTTTGGATTTTTTGAGATTCTCTAGCCGACTATTATGCATCTTGTTAGATGATGCCTTGGTCTACCTAGATTATGTTTGGATGTTTGGATTCTCCTTCACAGGTTTTAGTTGGACTGCATTTCTTCTGAATAACTCTGATTTTTTATCTATTTATATGCTCTGTTCTTGATGGGTTTACTGCCTGTTTTCTCTTGGGTTCTGCCTTATTTATGGTTACTCTGCTTGCTGAAAAACATGTTGTGTGATGGCTGGATATTTTTATACATCATGGTGTTGTGCTGGAATTTTTTTTATTAGTTATATACAGATGATATTAGACTGCTGTGATGAGATTTTGAAGATGAAGACTTCTTCTATCTTCACACCGGTACAGTCTGAATATAGTTTCTCCTGGACTGCAAAGGCACGGTTTACCCCTATTTTTCAATGGATCTCACGATGGCTACATGAGTCCTCTGGTTATTGTGTGAGCTGTTTCTATTTTATCAGCATGTATATTTATTTTTTTCTTTGTGTTGGTGTAAGTTATTTACACCTCGTGCAAAAACTGTATAACCTTTTTGATTTAATAAATTCCTTGGGGGAATGTATCGGGTGACCGATTCATGTCACCATTTACCCCAAAAAAAAACTATCGTTTTAATTTTTTTTAATCATTATAAAGTGTATAATAAAATATAAATTAAAAAATGATTTAATTAATATATTAAAATGTGTATTATAATTTTAATATTTTTTTCTTAATATGTATTTTATTATATAAAGGGGTGACATTTTTCAGATTGTTCTTGGGAAACAACATTTTCCAGACCGATCTTGCTGACTAATAAACTTATCATTTATTAATATTTTTAATATTGTTAATATTAATATAATTATAAATAAGGGGTTATTATTTTTTTACCTCACTCTCTTAGATATTTTTTAATGATCACAAACACATTTTGGTGTTCTGACATATTAAATTTTGTGTATTTCAGTATTTCTATTTAATCTTGAAATTAGGTTGACATTGGACCAAGAGAAGGCCGTAAAATGGATTAAGAAGACCAAGGGAGGATCTTCCTTAGTCTTTCAACACTTACTTCCCAATGGGGTGTCATCAAATAGGTGGTGACATAGAAAGAACATCTTATGCTACTAGATTCCCACCGACTACCTATTGGACTATCACCGGCAACTGGTTGTAGCAGACATAACCACCAAACATCAAGGTAGCTCACTGACTAACTAGTGGTATCCAAGTGCTACTCGGTGGAGGATAAATTAGAGAGAACGCCTTCAGCATTACCACTGTCTTGCTGGTGGCATCAGGTATTTAGTTGGTGGCACTGATTCATCAAGTCAATATGTGCATTTATGTCTACCTCCAACGGCTCCTTTAACCTCTTTACTCCTCTAAATTAACCCATAGAGCCCCTGTGTCTATAAATAGGATCCTTGGGAGGCTCATAAATCAATATCAAGGTTCAATATCAAACTTTAATGGTCTATATGAATTGAAAACAATCACTGGCTATTTTTTTCTCACTTCGTGCTTCCTCTTGAGATCACTTTGTACTCACTTCTCTAATTCTTTAATCTACATAATTTTATCAATTATAATATTCCATATCTTTTAAATATAATTGATATATTTTATTCAAATGATTTTCCCTTAAGAAAATATCTCATTTTTTCTCTCTTTAGGTTCTTAAAAAAAACCCTAAAACCAAGGGATCATTTTTTGGATTCTTGGAAAACTGCTAAAACCAAGGTTCTCTTTTTGGGTTTCATGATAATTTCAAAAACCAAGGTTTTGTGCTATTTTCAAAATATTTTCTATCACAAAATTAAAGGTCATTATATAAATATATATTAAAAATCCTCAAACCATTGATGTGGGAGATGTAGGGACCCTTATTGTGCTATTTTCAAACTTCTTTAAGAATTTTTTTTACTTTATTCTTCTTTTATTTATTAATCACCTTTATTCAATTAATTAATAAATATTTTAGTCCATAAATCACTTATTCTCTTAAAATAAATATCCCAATTTATTTTATGTATTTTTTCTACTTTACTTCCTTATTTTAAATTTCAAATTCACTTATCAATTATATTATGCTTACTTTGTTTATTTTATTTATCCCTCAATTGAACTTTTTTTATCTGTAATTATATTTCATTTTTAAAAATGAAATTCACCCCCCCCCCCACTCTTTCCATTTTATTCTGAACAAAAATTGGTCTCAAAGGGGGTCTTTTTTTCAAAACATTATTTTGTTTTTTCCTTCAAAAAATTTAGATCTTGTTTTTTATTTTTTTTAAAAAAATTAATCAATTTCATGAACTTATATTTTAAAAATGGAATCAAATTATTACATAAAACATTAACCTAAATAACACTTGATGGGTCATGATCCTATTTTCAATTAACTAACTATAGTAATTGGAAAACTTGTGTGTCTATTATTTTAAGAAGCATATGTTATTTTGTCTAGAAAACTGTAATTCTTGGTTACACACCCACTAAAGAATCAAAAGAAAAAAAGGGATCTCTATGATATTTCCAATTTTGAACTTGATAATAAATCCAAAAATTCACTTCATTTTGATATATAAAGAAATGAATTTAATTATGATTCTGCTAGAAAAATTCACCATGAAATTTGAAAATTACATGAAGTTACTCATGATGAGACCATAAAGTTATAGATACTTTACTTCTTATGTATATATAGGATTTTGAAATTTTTATTATGCATTTAATGAAATATATCTCTGAGATGTTTACTCATTTTACTGATATATGCAATGGAAGAAAATATCTTGGTAAAGATCTTTCTACATAAACTCTTATGAAAAAGTTATTGTGGATTTTTACAAGCACTTGGGAATCCAAGATAATAGTTATTCGAGAAGAAATAAACATTAATAAAATTTTGTTTGAAAAACCCTTTGGTTCTCTCATGACCTATTATACTACCATGAGGAAACAGGATGAAAAAATCATAAAAAGTAAAATAAATAAGATGATTATTTTTAAATCAATTGATGATTAGGCTTCCCAAAATGAGATTGACTTAGAACATATAGCCAATAAAGTGAACAAATTCATGATGAAGAAGAAAGTTTTACACCATGATAAAAAGGATAATCAATGTAAAGAATTTGAATTAACTTATAATCATTGCAACAAAAATGGACACATCATTTTGGAGTTCTCCTTACTCAAAAGGGAAAATAATGAATGTATGAAATCCCAAAAGTGTTGTACTTGGTGTGTGAGTGATGATTCCCTCTCCTCATATGACTTAAATGACTAAAGTTAAAATTGTCTCATTACTGAAATTGAGGTATGTGATAAAGATAATTCTACTACTTCTTTTACTTCTAATTCTTCCACCTTTTCTTATTCTTCAAGCTAATTGGGTTATAAAGAATTGGAAAATGGATTTTTTGAACATACAAAAAATATTCAATGAATTAAAAAATATTTATAATCAATTTTTTTTTTGAAAAGGATCAACTTTATGATGAAAATGACGATTTATCTTTGAAATTAAAAGAATATCATGATTTTGAGAAACTTGAATCAACTATTAAGGGCCTCAAGAATTCTCTTGCTAAGATCACCCATGGTGAGAAAACTCTAAATATATTTTTTGGTTCTCAATGTCATGTAAAAAATTATTTTGGTTTTGGTTTTAAAAATCAAGACATAACCTCAAAAAATAATACTACTTTTGTAAAAGGGTGCTCATAAGATAAAAATTTCAATTATTGTAAAAAAATGGGTATCTTATTTATCAATGTGATTATAAAAATTCCCATTTTTGTAGGCCAAATTCAATTCATCTCTCTTAAAATACTTTTTTTTGAAAATATTGTGGAAAATAATATGTTAAACAAGTATTGATTCTGAAATATCTTTTGGTTAACAAAACTGGACCAAAATTTTGGTTACCAAAATCATTAGTTTATTAATTATTTTAAAAGATACTTCTCTCAATATACAAACCCAAAAAGCTAAATGGTACTTTGATGGTGTGTTCTCAAGACACATGTGTGGTGACTACTTTGAATTTAGTTCTCATGAAAAAATCGATGGATTCCATGCCACTTTTGGTGATGAATTAAGGAGTAGGATCATCGGTATAAGTAGTATTGGTTTTTCAAAATATTCAATTATTAAATATGTTTTATATGTTAATGGTTTAAAACAAAAATCTATAATAATTAGACAATTATGTTATAATGGTTTTAAACTTTATTTTTAAAATAAAGTTTGTAAATTTTTTGAATCTAAAGGAAATTTTTTCAACTTCTAATTTTAAAAATGTTTATGTTATTGATTAAAATCTATTTCTAGTCAAACTGTTAAATTTTTAAGTGAAGAAGATAGTGATTCATGGAATTGGAATAGAAACCATGGTCATTATAGCACACACACATTGGTCAAACTCAACTATAACCATTTATTATGAGATTTACCAAGATTTTGTTTCAAATATAACATTTCATGTGAACCTTACCATCTCTATAAGCAACACAAACAATTATTTAAATCTAAAAAGTAAGTTTCTACCTCTAAGGCCCTTGATCATATTCATCCTGATCTTTTTTTACCAACCCAAGTTGTAGTTATAGGAGTTGAATCTTACACTTTTGTAATCATCTATGATTATACTAGATTTACTTGATTTTACTTCTTGTCTCATAAAAATGAGGCTTGTAAATACCTTTTGAAATATTCAAAAAAGTTCAAAAATTAAAAAGGCTATAAGATCATATCTATTCAAATTGATCATGGGGGGAGAGTTTGATAATAAATATATTGATATACTTTGTACTTCACGATGTTATAATCATTTTTTTCATCTCCAAGGACTTCACAAAGCAATGGTGTTGTTGAGTGAGGGAATTGAACTCTTTAATAAATTACCAAAACTCTATTAAATGAATTTAAACTCCCTAAATATTTTTTGGGCTGAGGTGGTTAATACCATCTATTTTACCTTGAACCATGTTCTTGTAATACCCTTCCTTAAAAATACCCCCTATGATCTTTAGAAAAACAAAATTCTTAAAGTTGTCTTTTTTGAAGTGTTAAGATGTAAATGATATATTCTAAAAACTAAAGGCCACCTAGGAAAGTTTAGCCCCAAATTTGGTGAACGTATTTTTCTTGGGTACTCTAACTTGAGTTAAGCATACTAAGTCTTTGATAAAAATACCAAGACCGTAAAAGAATAAATTCATGTCAAATTTAATGATAATTTTCCTAAACCTCATCCCCAAATTGATGAGGTTTACCTTGATAATTTTACCACAAATTATCCACTTACATCTAAAGAAATTTAACTTATTGAAGAACCACCATCTAGCCCTTTTTCTAAGGCATGAGTAAAATCTAAAGACCATCCCTTGGAAAATGTTATTGGTTATTTTCAAGCTGGTACTCATACTGGAAGGTCAGTTTTAAATTTGGTTGAACATCATGATTTTGTTTCATACTTAGAACACATAAATATTGATGATTCTATTAATTATTAATTTTGGTTACTTGAAATAAAATTTGAATCAATCCCATTACAGATGAATAATTTTTAGACTCCCATTGAAAGACTTGATGATCATCCTATTATTGACACTATATGGGTTTTTATAAATAAATTAGATAGGGAAAGGTAATATCACTCATGAAAAATATGAACTCATAACCAAAGGATATAATCATGAATAACACATTGATTATAGTGATACCATTTCCCTCGTCACTATGCTAGAATCCATTAGAATCTTATAATCATTCTCTGGTCATTTAAATATTTTTCAATAGGATGTTATAAGTGAGATTTTGAATTTTTTTATTTATAATGTAGTTTTAATTGAATAACCACTCGGTTTTTTAGATTGAAAATTTTTAATTCATGTTTTTATGTTGACTAAAGCTCATTAGTGTTTAAAATAATCCCTCAAGATTGGTATGAATGGTTACCTAAATTAATTTTAAAAAATGATTTTAAAATGGGAAAGGTTTATTCAAATTTGTTTATAAAATCTATTTCAAATGATTTATTTATTATTTAAATTTATTTCGATGATGTCATTTTTAGTTCTACTAAAGAATATATTTGTAATGATTGTTCTGATTTATTGAGAAATGAATTTGAAATGAGTTTTATGGGTGAACGTAAGTTTTTTCTTGTTTTCCAAATTTCTCAAAATAAAAAAAACATTTTTCTAAGTTAGATTAAGTACATTGATGTTATTTTAAAACATTTTTTCATGGATCATGTAATGGAAATAAGGACACCTATTATTACTTATTTAGATATAACATTGGATGAAGCTGGTAAATAGGTTGACAACAAGATTTATAGAGGTGTGGTTGAGAGCCTTCATTACCTTACTGTGACCTGATCAAACATCATGCATATTTTATTCCTTTGTGCTCATTTTAAGAAACTCCTAAATAATCACATTTGAAAGCACTTAAATAATTTTAAGATATTTAAAATTTACTAAAAATCATGGTTTATTTTAGCCGAAAGAAAACACTTTTTAACTTACAAGATTTTCTGATGTTAATTTTGGGGTATGCCAACTAAATATGAAAAATTACAAGTGGGACTTGTTACCTATTTAGAAAATATATTGTCTCTTGTAGTAGTAAGAAGCATAATTCTACTACTCATTCTACAGCAAAAATAGAATATACAGCCTCTAGGAGTTGTTGCATCCAAATTATTTGGATGCAACACACTTTATTAGATTATGGGATAAATTACAATTTTTTTCCTTATTAATTTTGACAACACTAGTGTCATTAGTATTTCTTGGAAACCTATTAGACACTCTCAAACTAAGAATAATGATTTGAGACACCACTTTTTGAGAGATCACTTCAAAAAAGGTGATATCATACTTGAGTTCATTAGCACCAACCTTCAATTGGAGGATATCCTTACAATTCCCCTTCCACTTTATTGTTTTGATTTTATTAAGGGTGTTTTAGGTATGGTTCACTTATGACACTTATTATTTAACTTTGGAATGCTTAATTTATTTCAATATTTTAAATATTTTAATCTCTTTCAAAATTTATTTTCGAAAATAATAATATTATCAAAAATTCTAAAAATTAATCTCAGTAATGTAAAGTTAGTGTAATATTCCTAGAAGATAAATTCAATTTTTAATACAAATAAGTGGAAGTGGTTATAGTTTAGATGCACCTAGAGGTTTTAACCTCAAAAAGGGATGGAATGATTTATAATTTGATCCTCTCTTTGGGTAAAACCAGTTGGTCTTTACTCCACACATGTTGTGGCACTATGGGGGAATATACTTTGGATAATTAACACAACCGTTATAAACCATAATGGTGGATTGGAAAAATTTTCTTGAAGTTAAAATGTTATATTTTTTTCATATATCTTTAATTTCATTGTTTTATGGATTCCTATATTTATTTAATGTATCAATTTAAAGGGATATTTTCTTGTTAATACTGAAATTTTTCTAGAGGAAAAAATATATTTCAATCTTGAACTTATTTTGGGATATGAGTTTGAGCAGTCACCAGTGATCAAGGTGGTGTCTATCACGATGGATTCTTCTCCATCTTTAGGTTTAACTTGGTGGATCCATTGTTTGATGTTTGTTTTGTGTCTATGAGATTTGGATACTGGTTGCAGTGGTTGCCGCCAGTGTTGTCTATGCTGGTGATGTGATGATGAGGTTTGACGAGATTAACGAAGTTATGTGATGGGGGTTTGTTCCAGTGATGGGATGAGGTCCAGTGGCTTCTCCCCAACATTTTGGAGATGATGCAGGTGAGCGCCCCATAGGTAGAGATGCAAACTGATGGTTTGTGACCTGATAGTATATGGATCAAGGTAGTGATGATGGCAGTTTTTTAAAATTTGAATTTTCAAAACTTGTGTATCGCCAGGTTACCACTCAACCATAAAATTAGATATTTGAAAATCAAAAAAAGAATTTTTTTAGTCAGTCAAAGGTTAAGGAGTTTTTTTTGTTTTTGATAATTTATGCATTCTCTAAAATTATTTGTTTTCATCTCTTTTAAATTGGGGGATAATTTAGGGGTTTTAAAAAAATATGTTCTAGACATTAATCGTGTTCAATCTTTTTAAAATCTTATTGTACCACTTAAGAATTTAAAATGATTTTATTTTATCATTTGAATTTCATTATAAAATATTGAAATTCCTTTTTTTAATTTACTTTCATATACTCAAAGTGTATGTAATCGTTAAAAACAGGGATATTGTCGTCTCTCACTCTCTTAGATATATTTCACTAACCATAAACACATTTTGGTGTTTAAACATTTTCAATTAAGTGAATTTCAATATTTTTATTTAAGCATGAAGCTTGGTTGACATTAGACCAAACGAGGGCCCTTAAGTGGATGAAGAAGATCAAGGGAGTATCTTCCTTAGTCTATCACCACTGACTACCCAATGGGGTGTACTGGGTAAACCTCTAGGTTGCTCATTGGCTACCCGAGGGTAGCTAGTGGCTACCCGGTGGAGGCTACAAGTGAGGACACCTTCAGCAATGGCACTGACTAGCTGGTGACATCGAGTGGCTAATTAAATATCCCCTTTTCTCTCTCATCAAGTTTTTGGAAAACCATTAAACCCGTGGTATCTTTCTTTGGGTTCTTGAAATACCGCTAAAACCAAGGCTCTCTTTTCGGGTTTCTTGATAACCACTACAACCAACGATTTGTGTTCTTTTCCGATTCTTTGTTACTAATAAATTCAAGGTGTGTGTGTGTGTGTGTGTATTCCAAATCTTCAAAACCATTGAGGTGTGAGACATTAGGCTCTTATTGAGTTACTTCCCAACTTTCTTAACAAATTGTTTGTCTTATTTTCTTTATGATTTTTTTATTTATTAATTGCTTTCATTCAATTAATTAATTCATCATTTAATCCATTAATCTATTATTCTCTTAAAATCAATTTCTTGCTTTATTTAATTTATTATTTTTTCTACCCACATGGTTTTGAATTTAAAATTAGCTTATAATTTATAATATTCTTGTGGTTTCATGGTGCAACTCAGTAATAGCTGTTCAAGTAGGTCTTGATGAGGTCTTGAGTTCAAGCATCACTGAGCTATTCTCTGCATCTATGTGTTGCATGTATTTTTTTAAATGTTGATCCCTTCCACTACATCAATGTAAATATTACACTTTGTTTATTTTATTTATGGTTCAATTTCCCTTTTTGTATCACTTATTTTATTTTATTTTTTAAAAATAAATTCACCCAATCACTTATCATTATACTCCAACTAGCATATTATAATTTACATTATTATAATTTACTAACGGTTTATTTTTTCTTTAACTGTTAAGTTTACATTATTGTTATATTTCATTATTAAAATAGTTAGCATTGTTAAATTTTTTACTCATTTTAATGGTACATTATTAATATATTTATTCTTGTTATTATCGTTTTTAGACAATGTGCAATTAGTGTGCATCTATATATATATATATATATCAATATTTCATTGTGTAAACTTCGTAACTTCAGTTAAGTACTGCATTATATTAGATTAAAGAAAATTTTATTTCAATTAAAAATTCATGATTTTCATGATCCATTGACATATATTATATATATTAAACTTGGCTTCTCCAAGATGACGTGTCACCTTCCCAATCCACCATGTCACCTCCAATTCTCATATCCTCATACGCGTTTCGATTGTCCCACGATAGGCTACACTTATCCCCCTTATTTTATCAACCCCACCCTCATGTTTAGGGTTTCCTCCTTGTATATGTTATCTTCGATGATCAACCATTATTCCTCTCATCTCCTTCCTCCGCTGTCGACAGTCCCTCTATGAGCTTCCAGTTTCCACCATGCTGCCACAATTAGTCGACGAAGCTTACGGTATCATTCGCCCTTCAGTAGGGTTTGCGCTCGACTACTCTTACAAACATGTTTCTACCCATATCTCTTCTCGTAGGTCGCAATCTAGTTCGAATCTTCCATCGATCTTATGGTATCCGAGCATCTGTACGCTTCATCCCCTGTGACGTCCACTGAGTTCTTCTGATCATGTATCAATCCACCGGAAGTTCATCAACTATATATCCTACAGTGTTCTACTGCTGAAGCAAGCGATCAAATTATCTCTATAGACTACAAAACCAGCTGTCAGCTTTAACACCAGGAAACTACCCTATCTCACACAACTACTTCTACCGTTGTAAGCAAATACTACCAGAAACCAGCACCTCCATTTTAGTCATATTCCATTAAAATGATAACCATCGACAAACAATTCAGGTCCATGAAATTTGAAGTTACTACTGGTTTCTTCTATAACAAACCATAGAAGAGGCAAACACAGTTTCTATAGTTTTAAAATTATACTATAAATACAATATTATTATGTGTATCCTGCTGTTATCCCTACATTATAAATCCATTGTCTATTTTCGGTGGAATACTATCCTATTACACATCGAAGCAGTTTTTATTCCCGTGCAACATACAAAAAGAGCATCAACTGTACTTCACTCAATTCCATCCAAAATTATTTAAGAGGTAAAACAATTCAAATTTTCTCTAACAACCCAGTTCACAACTTTATTGCAATTACCAAAAATTACTCACATGTATCGATGCCTTTGTAGTTAATATGTCCTTTATTGATTCAGCAAGAAACATTTTCACAATATGCATTCACTTTCTACCATGCCTTACCTGCTAGACATTACAATTACAAAAAAATGTTACAATATATTTATTCAAGATATATAATTATCGTCCCATTGTATTTTTAGTTTAATCTACTTACCCATAAACATACTATGGATTCCTTTCAAAAAATGACAATTCAACAAAAAGAAAACCAATACAAAGATGCAGACACCATCAGCATCGAGAGATGAAAGGTTACAATGGAGACTGTGTATGAGAGAACGAAAAAAGGTAGACAAGGAATGTAACTTCTTCCAATAAATCCATAATGTTAGCTATTCTTTTAAAAATTTGTACATGTCCAGAAAATTCACCTACAGACTACCATCAACTTTGTTCTACTACAAATTATGAAGTAGTACAACTGAGTTCCAATTTGAACAGAGCAGCACGCATACCACTTTCTCCTTTATCTAAAAATGGTGAGTTCAATTTTAATTTACCATATATTTTAAATACAATTGAAATGTTACTTCTAAATAATGTCGAATACTTTACTTATTCTACAATTGATTTCACAATGCATCATGAATGTGGAACTTCTGCACCAATATCTGTTAGAACATGAAATATAAAAGGGTGTCATTAAAAAATTAAATGTACTTGAAATAATTATTTCTTATTCTCATTCTTGAAATAAATTAGTTTAGTTTATTTCAATTTTGTACATGTACTGGCTATTGACTTATGGACTGTACTAGCCTGTGTTGTACGAAAACATCTAAACCACCACAATGGATTTTCACCACCAAAGGAGAAGCACACATATAGTTGTCATATGTATCTTTGAATGGTGATTTCCATTATAATGTCATAGTTTATTGACTAAGAATATTACTTTTACTGTGTCATAACATTGATTAGTTAGTTAATTATTATATTTCATTGACAGATCATCATGATTGTGCAACTTCATCAACAAAATTTGTGTGATATGGAAAGAGAAATCATATATCTGAATCCAATGTTGAAAATTATATCCCCTTTGGTGAGGATTCTATCAATATATTCTTTTGAACAACATTCATGTTACATCTCCCTTCTATTAAATAGTTAACTATATATTTATTACTTATGCTAGCTCTAACGATGAAGACAGACACTCTCACTTACCCATCGACTACCTCTTTATCAGAGTGAGCACAAGTCATGCCTTCAAATTCTTTTCAATTTTCACATAATGTAATTTTTTGCATTCTCTATTTACAACAGATAATGTTTTACTTCTTCAACTACTGGAAACGAATCTAATTTTCCCGGTACAGGTGTGTTATAAATTGTAATCACAATTTCTTATTAATTTGTATGTATACATAAATATCATTATGCTTTCAGAATTCATTATTAGTTTAAATGCAGATTCTACCCATGAACTAGAGGTGTCAACTGCATTCACTCATGTTAGATCAGAAAGACATGAAACAATAACTGCAGAAATATATGTTGAAAGAAATCATGCAGGAGACTTTTCAAGTATGAGTTTCTACACATTCATTTGTTAGTGTACAATTATTTCGGATGAATTATATTAATAAATTTAGTAAATACTGGTAAAGAAATAACACAACTACTACAATAGGCAGAAAATGTAGGTTAGTATATTATTTTTACCTATCAGTATACTACTATTCCATTCATGACACATTTATGAAATTTATAGTGCCTAATTTATTTTCCCGGAACAGGTGTGTTGTAAAGTGTAACCAAGCTTTCTTATTAATTTCTATGTATACATAGATATCTTTATGCTTTCATAATTAAATAGTACTTTAAATGCAGATTCTACCCAAGAACCAGAGGTGTCAACTACATTGACTCATGTTAGATCAGAAAGACATGAAACAATAACTGTAGAAATACATGCTAAAAGAAATCATGCAGGATAATTTTCAGGTTTGAGTTACCACACGTTCATTTTTTAGTGTACAATTATTTCAAATGAATTATATTACTAACTTTAGTATACTATTTTAGAAAGAACACAACTTCCACAATAGGCAGAAAATGCAGGTCACTATATTATTTTTACCTATCAGTATACTACGATTCAATTCTTGACACATTTATGAAATTTATAGTGCCTATTTTATTAACACCTTCTATTTAATCATTATTCACATATTGATTATTTTAATAGTGGAGATCTTTCTAATGTATGTCAGTAATGTGGTTCTATCTTTTGGTTTGAAGAGAGAAATAAAAAATACAGTACCAAAATAACCCATGATATGCTCTATGCTGCTCGCTTGGTAAAATTTCTTTGGAATTACTCTCATCATGTCCTCAATACCTTATAATATTAGTGTTAAATCGCAACTCCACGGAAGAAAGAGAATTCTGGGAAAATATGCATATTTACAATTATATGCTTGTATTCACGTCAATGGGTGGGAAGGTTGATAGGTCACTCAATAATGGTATAGCACCAAATATATTCAGATTGAATGGGAAAAACTACCATCTCATAGGTAGTTTTTGTCCTCCTGAGGGGAAACCACCAAGGTTTGTCCAGCTGTATGTGTATGATACTGCTAATGAGTCCGAAAACAGGATTCAAAACATCATGTAATATTTTCAGTCGTAAGTTATCATGTTGACGTGATGGTGATGTTTTCACTTCATTTTAAATTTAATTTTCTATGTAGTTATGATAGAGTGAATTCAAACACAAGCGTCGATTTTAATATTATTGTCAACCTACAAAATATGCTTCATGAAACAAATGCTTTATCTCGTCATTTCCGAAGTGCAAGGGATCTTCTTGATCTTCAAAAAATTCCAAAATTTAAATTTATGACTACTTAAGATAAGACAAACAAATATAGAGATATACAACTTGTCTACTAGTTATGATATTTCTATGCTTATTGTGGGTGACATTGAAGATCTCAACTTTGAAAGAGATATTATCATTCATAACAAAAGGGGTGATTTTTAGCAGATTGATGAGCTTCATCCCTTGTATCTTCCATTGCAATATCCACTTATTTTCACAGGTGGTCAATATGGATACATTAACAACATTACACATCGTTCTACATCTTTGAGTACAAGTACAAAGCTTCGGAAGGTTACAATGTGAGAATACTTCTTCTATCACTTGCAGTGCTGTTTCAATGATGAGTCAACATTACAACATTCAAGAAGACTATTGCAATAATTTATTGTTGATGTTTATACAATGATAGAGTCTCAGAGAATTATTTCATTCACTTCAATCAAAAACACTTGAGGGTTGGGTTGTACAATGGGTTGTAAGATGCTTTTCTTTGAGGTGACCATGATGGGTACGCATACGGGAAGAGAATTATTTTACCATCTATATTTACTGGTGGTCCCGGGTATATGCTTTAAAATTACCAAGATGATATGTCAATATGTAATTAGGAAGGATATCCAAATTTGTTTTTAACATTAACATGAAATTCACTATGGCCTTAAATTAGTAGATTTGTTTCACATTACAATCTTTGTCCATCAGACTGCCCGCACATTGTATCCAAAATTTTCAATATTATGGTTTATCAGTTAATGAAAGATTTAGGAGACGGGTGTTTCTTTGGGACGTCATGACCAGGTAACTACATTATACTAATTAGTTGTCGAGCTATACATTTTCTTATTTAATGTATCGATTATTTAACTATGTCATTAACCTCAATATTTTCTGTGTAGTTGTTCGTACAATGGAATTTCAAAAACTTGGACTGCCTCATGTACACATTTTACTATTTTTACGTTGAGAAAAAAAAAGTAATGTTGTGTGCATTGACAAAAATATGTGTGTTGAAGTTCCAAATAAAGGTGACTTCCCAAATCATCACGAGGTTGTTAAAAATTTTATGATACATGGACCCTATGGAGATGAAAATCATATCTCACCTTGTATGAAGAATGGAAAATGTACTAAGTTTTTTCCAAAAAAAATTATTGACAGTATAATAGTTGATGATGATGGGTATGTTCTATATCGACAAAGAAATGATGGAAGCACTATTGTGAAAAATGGTGTCCCTTTGGATAATCAGTTTTTTGTACCATATAATCCTTTATTTCTAATGAAGTATCAAGCTCATCTGAATAATGAAGTTTGCAAACAATAAACTTCCATCAAATATCTGTTTAAGTATATTAGCAAAGGTAATGATCGTGTTATAGCAAATTTGTATCAGAACAACTATACAGATATTTCATACAATAATGGTGATGAGATTAAGATGTATTAGGATTGCTGGTACATCTCTCCTTGCAAGGCTTCCTAGAGGATATTTTCTTATGATATCCACTATAGATATCCTCCATTAGAAAGGGTGCATTTCCATTTACCAGGAAAAAATAGTGTTATGTATACTGACACTGATCATATTGAGGATGTCTTGAGTAAGGGTAACATTTATGAATCAATGTTTACAATGTGGTTTGAAGGTAATGTTGCTTACTTAGAAGGTAGATGTCTCACATATTCAGAATTTCCAACAAGATTTTTATTCCACCAAAGAAAAAAATGGTATCCAAGAAATCAGGGGTTCAGTATTGGTAGACTTTACTATGTACCGCCAACAATTGGAGAGATATATTACCTATAATTAATGCTCACAAAGATCAGAGGTGCAACTACATTTGACAGTATTAAAAGTGTGAACAACATTACTCGTGGTAATTTTTGGGAGGCGTGTTCTGCATTGGGACTTCTTGTTGATGACAGGGAATTTATTGAAGCAATAAAAGTGGTATCTACTTGGGCTACAGGATAATCTATGTGTAGTGTTTTTTCCAGCATTTCTTTCTCAAACAATATGTCTCGGCCAGACATTGTGTGGCATGAAACCTGGAAGATCCTAAGTGAATACATTCTTTATGCGCAACAAATGAGGCTACAAATGCTAGGTATAAATTAGAACTATTGATTCTTTATCTTCTTACTGATGTAACAATTCATTATGTTAACTATAAATGATTTAGTAAAAAATTCTATTAATTATATAACACTATTCCTAAATTTCATTTAGATTTGACACTCATGGATGATCAAAAATAGATGTATTTTTTTATTGATATAGAAAACCTTCTTCAGAGGAATGGTAGATATCTTCATTCTTATCCACCAATGTCGGTTATTGATTCTGAAATTGCTTCTCAATGAAATTAGTTGGTAGCAGATGAACTAAATTATAACAACGACAGCCTTCGGAATGATTATCTGACTTTGCAGAGTAAGCTTATAGATGAACATAAAGACATGATGACTACCATTATGTCTTCATTAACTACATGTGCTGGTGGTTTCTTTTTCTTGCATGGACATGGAGGCACAAGTAAGACCTTTATTTGGAAAGTATTGACATCTCTACTATGGTCGGAAGGTAATATTGTTCTAGCAGTTGCATCTAGTTGAATTGCATCATTATTGCTTCCTGGTGGGAGGACATCACATTCCAAATTCCGAATTCCGGTATCTATTTCAGATAACTCTATTTTCAATATTCAATAAGGGAGTGATGTCATAAATCTTATATTGTTAATAAAGCTAATTATTTGGGATGAGGCACCTATGATTCATAAGTACTATTCTGAAGCTCTTGATCGTACATTAAAAGATATAATGTCAGTAAAAATTCAAAATGATTCAAACATACCATTTGGTGGTATAACAGTTTCTTGGGTGGGGATTTCAGAAAAATATTACATGTAGTACTAGGTGGTAATAGAAATGAAATAGTGTTTGCATGTATAGAATCTTAATACTTGTGGCAATATTTTCGTGTTCTAACTCTAACAAAGAACGTGAGATTTCATTCCAATTCTTATATAATTTTAGATGAAGTTCACGAATTTGCTAAATGGACTTTAGATATTGGTGAAGGTCGCATTAGAGAGACAAATTTTGGTGAAGCTATAATTCCAATTCCATCAGCATATCTTCCTTCTTGGACTACAGATCTGATTTCTGCAGTTGTTGAACATACTTATCCCAATTTCATGGGTAACTTTACTGATGTAAATTATCTTAAAGACCATGCCATCTTAGCTCCAACTCGTGATATTTTTGAAGAAGTAAATGAGTACATGATGTCTCTCACATGTTCTGAAGGCAAAGATTATTTTAGATCAGGTTTAGTTTGTGATGCAAGTTTTGATATAGATAGTCCATAAAACATTTTCACATCTGATATATTAAATGGGATTACTATTTCATGGATGCCTGCCCCTAAAATTACACTCAAAATAGGGGTTCCCATCATGTTTCTTCGAAATGTAGATCAATCTTTTGGATTATGTAATGGTACTCGCTTGATTATTACACACATGGGTGACCATGTCATCAGAGCAAGAATTTTATGTGGCTATAATTCTAGATATCTTGCATTCATTCCAAGATTAAATATGATACACTCTGATTGCCGATGGCCTCTCAAACTACAAATAATACAATATCCTTTGATTGTTTCTTTTTCTATTACTATTAACAAAATTAAAGGACAATCACAGTCTTCTGTTGGGTTGTATCGTTGAAAGAATGTGTTCTTTCATGGTCAACTATATGTTGTTGTATCTAGAGTCACATCACCATTAGGTTTGAAAATAGTACTTGGTGATAATAATCCCAAAACCTCTGAATCGACACAAAATATAGTCTACAAGGAAATATTTGATAGATTGTGTTAGGTATATTTTAAATTAAATGTTAAATTGTCAGTGTTGGGTTTGTTTTGTTTATTTATATATGATTTCATGAATATCAATGTTACTAAATATGATTTCTTTGTACACACATTCAAACAGTAAAGATTATCCAACATGTCGCAATCTATTACCCCTTTAAATGATATCACACCTGAGACTGATGAGACATTTAAGATACAAGTTCATATTTTGAATCTATGGTGCAACACATCATCCAAGTACTCTAATGATGTTGTTTCCATTGATATGATTCTTGGAGATCAATAGGTGACTTCAGATTTAAAATATACTACGTTTTTGTTTCTTCTATTGTATTTCTCTTTTCATTTTATCTATACAACAACATTGTCAACTTGATATGTCTATTTTTCAATTACTAACAATATTAGAAAAATCATTTTGCAGGGAATAATGATGCATTGTACTATTACTGATCATCAAATTCTCTCTAAGTTTAAAAATTTGTTGCGTGAATGAATATGCTATTTTATACAAAACTTCTAAATAGCTGCTAATCAAGGTAGATACTTTGGAACTATAAATTCTTTTTGAATATTGTTCACATCAACAAGGCATGTCCGGCCATGTGATGCACCACTGCCACATTTCTATTTCAATTTTACTTCTTTTGAAGACATAAATCAGAGAAGGGTTCCAGAGAAACATTTAATAGGTACAGATTTATTTATGTTTTTGTAACAGTTTTAAAATGTTTACAAAGTTCCTCTGTAGATCATTACATAAATTAATGAAATAATTTCAACTAACTATAAGTTACAGTACATAACATTTTGTTCTTTCTTACCTATTTTAGAAATAATTGGACATTTACGTTGGTCACATCCTCTTGAAAATTTGGGAAATTCCAATTTTAAGATGCATATTGTCTTAGAGAATGAAAGGTTAGTCATTATGTCCCTTTAGTATATCTGAGCAGCTATTTACATTTAACATTATGTTGTACTTATTTTTGTATATTCGGTTACAAGTTAAATGTAGTTTATGGGGTGACTATGCAAATCAGATGTCACGTTACTTGGAAGACAATGTTGGGTCATCAACTGTTTTAATATTTCAGCTTGTCAGAGTTTAGAAATTTAATAGTAATCTTTTAAATAACAAAATGCCTTACTACCCTTTTGATTATTCATTAATTTTTTAATTTATAAACCAGTTTTCCCTTTGAAGTTGTTTCAAAACATATTTCAGGCTCTGTTATAATAACAACTGCCATTAATGAGACAAAAATCCTTTTCAACGTTGATATTGAAGATGTAGAAAAATTTAGAAAAAGGTGCTCTAAATACATAATGTAACTGTGAATTTTACATCTTCTATCCAATGTGTACTATATCATTAATTTTCATATTTTCTTTCACATTTGACTTGTATTTTTCATTATTCAGATGTGGGTTTATAATGGAATAATAGAATCATATTCCATCACCAATATACCCAACTTCTTCATCTTCATCAATGCTTTATTGGGAAAATAAAAAAAACCATTTTTGAAGTCAAGAATTGTGAACAGGTATGTAATATATGGTCAAATTATAAATTTAATTATGAACTTTATTATATTTTGGGTACCAGTAATGTATTGTAAAAATTAATGGACTATTGTATTCTTAATGTTCCACATCCTACCAAATGCTTAATTTCAGCCACAATACAAAAAATTCAAACCACTCACAACTGGTTCTATGAATCATGCAATTCTTGCATGAAAAAAGTTCAGAATGTTGATGGAAATATTTGGTGCAACAGTTGCAAACTTTCTCCAAATTGTACTACTCCCGGGTTATTATTTGTTCTCTTAAAATTTTATTAGCCATTTGATATTTTAAAAATACTGACTAATTTTACTAATATGCAATCCCTTAGTAATCACATTTATAAATCAACAGATTTAAAGTGCAGTTGCTTGTGACAGATATCATTGACTCCTTCTTAGTAGTCCGATTTGATAAACAAGTAATGAAATTTGTAAGAAAAACAACTACAGATTTCAGAGAAACTTTGATACAAGTATTACTACAAAATAAAATAGCATGATGACAAAATATGTTCTCTTCATTTGAACTAACAGTTGCATTCATTTTTGAATTAGAATGATGATGAGTACGGTTTTCCTACAGAATTAAATGTTTTCAAATCAAAAAAGGTTCTTCTGTCAATTGAAGTATCAAATTTTAATATTCAAAATCATCACTGTTCAATAGAACAAAATGTATACAAGGTAATATTCATTAGCGAAAATGAAAACTACATCAGCAATTTCAATGACAACTTCACAGAAAACCAGGAACTATCTATTATATATTCCTAATTTCATTAATATGGATAAACTGAAAATTGTTAATTCTATTATTATTTTTATATAGGATCATCAAAGCAGTGGTTATAAAAATGTAAGTAGTGGGTATGAGCAGAGTCAGGTACAATATATTCCATTATCCTCATTTTCTTTTCCTTGCCTGTAAATTACATGCAAATGGACTATTGCTTTTATCGTTCCATCATAGGATCATCAAAGTGTTGAATCTTTTCAACTCAGTGAAAAGGATGAATCAGAATTTTTTACATCATCTACGGTTTTATCATCAATTCAGGTATATGTATGTTATCATCCATACGTTCTGTTTAACAATCCCTTATTTTAAACCTTCAATATAGTTGCTTCGAGAACCACTATTTCTTTTAACTACATTCTATATGCAGAAAAACCTACTCACTGAATTTGTTAGTGAATATGTTTTTGAGCAATATCATCATTTACCACATGATGGTGTGGATAGAACATGCCAGGCAAAAAATCTGGAAATTCGAATTAAGAAGAAATTAAAAGACAAAACATAAAAGAATGACTGATATTTTTTTGCATATATGGAAGGTAATACAATATCAACGATTTATTTCTTCTATTTTCTTCTATGTAATCAGATTAAATATTACTTTTAATTATAGTATTTCTCTTTGTATTTCATAATACCATTAAATTAAATCAAATCGGGACAAATCATACGTGGAGTGATATGAGTTCAACAACACTACAAAAAATATAGGATGTACACCATGTATTGTTGTTGTTTTATTAGGTTAACTGTATATAACATCATTGTTTGCATATTTAGAATACAATCTTAGAGTTATATTCTTTAATAGTTTTGAATCATTTATTTACATTCTATGTAATAAATATTAATTTAGGGTATCATGACTACATTTAATGCAACACAGACTACTGTATGTTCGTTTTGGAGATATACATCTTCATCAAAGATACAAGCTGTGAGGGGATGCATGAGCTATGTAACTTTTTCTAATGTTCCTTTCATTAGTTTCTTCTACCTATATTACATTTCAATCACCAATCATGTATTTCCAAACTGGACCATTATATTTTACAAGACTGATCAACCCTCTTAACTAAGGGATTTATATTTCCTGCTTTTCATTTGTTAAATCATTCTTTTAAAGGTATAGTTGACCATTTGGAAATGTTCAGTAGTCATCTTGCCTATTTTCATACAAGTATACCTTGCATTTTTCATTTTCCCACATCCATGTATGTTTGTATTTTTGTTTATGTTGAAGCAGTTTTCAGTTGCAGGTAGTCTTACTGCCATTATATGTGTTCAAATACATTACTGTTATACTAACTTTTTTCATATAGGTATACCTTACAATTTATAATTTCCCACATCCATGCATGTGTGTATTTATTTTTATGTTGAAGCATATTTCAGTTGTAGGCAGTCTTACTACCTCTAAATATGTTCAGCTTCAATACAGTGATCTTGCCTCTTTTCATGTAGGTATAACTTACAATTATAATTTTCTCACATCCATGTATGTATGTATTTCTGGTTATATTGAAGCAGATTCCAGTTACATTCGGTCTTACTACCTCTAAATGTGCTCAATTTCATTACAGTGATCATGCCTCTTTTCATGCAGGTATAACTTACATTTTTCATTTACCCATATCTATGTATGTGTATTTCTGTTTATATTGAAGAAAATTTTAGTTGGAGGGAGTCTTAATGCTGCTAAATGTGTTCAACATCATTACAGTGATGATGGCTCTTATCATGCAGGTATAGGTTACCTATTTCATTTTCCCACGTCCATGTTTGTGGGTATATCTGTTTCTGTTGAAGCAAATTTCAGTTACAGGTACTCTTACTAACTCTAAAATTTGGATTATTTTAATGTATTTATTATTTTTCTGATTGTTCTTTTAATTTTACATATTCTATTATAAAAAGAACATGCTAAACATGTTTGGTTAGCCCAGATTTTCTTGTTTTTAATCATATTAATGAAATCATTTATCTTTGTAAATTCATAACTATCTAGGTTTTTCTTTAATCATTTTTTAGATTTGATAGGTGTTCATTCATTAATGTTGTGTGTTTTCCCCCAATCTTGAAATGTAATTTTAGAAAAGTCATATTTTTAGAGAATTGGATCATTTCAATCAATTATATTTCGGTAATAAGTTTGTTTTATAATAAATGGTCTTCTACGGTTATTTCCTTCACATATTTCTGTTATGTAGCTTGAATTAGTGACTTAATTTCCCCGCCATCATCAGGATGAAAGACTTCTTCACTACTACGGCATGGTATGAAATTCGAATCTCTGCAACGCTTTTATTCATATTCATCATTAATGGAAAAGTAACATATGATAATTTATTTTTTACTGGAAACATGCTAACAGAATGTGATTGAAATGAACAGATCATTTTAATAAAAAGTATTGAACCATTTGAAATAGGAAGAACTTTTCTTTTATCTTCAACCTTGCTCATGCATTAAGGCAGGGATGAACTTGTTTTTGTTGAAAGGGTGTCATAACAGGTTCAGATTGACAGAAATGTTTCCAATTTACTAGACTTAGAAGTAACATTAACAGATTGACTTTTTTCACTTACAACTTCTTTCTTCAGACCGAGGGCAGGATAGAAGAAGAGATCCTTGCTTGGCATGACCCCTCTCCATCCCATCATTCCATGTATGCATGTATCCAGGTACGCTTTTTCCAAAATCTTCTCTATTATTAACTGTTGATTTAATCTGGGCCTGTTCAATGATGACCACTGTGTTGTAACCAGCAATTCACTTATGTGATTCCAAGGGTGTTGAAGTGCATGACTTAATGCTTTTGGAAATAGAAGGTGTCTTGTTGATGCAATGTTTTTCCACCAGAATTCCGGAGCTGCCCCCTCAAAATATATGTACACGATATTGAACTGGAATGCATCTCCACCAGAACGTCTGAACTGCCCCTTCTAAAGGTACCTACTATTTCTAGGTTCTTGAGCACCATGGAATATGCATCCAATTTGCAGTTGCCAAATAACACTTTCAGGAAGCAAAAGAATACTTCTCACCGTGAAGAATTCAATACTCCATTCATACAGCCTCCTAGATCGAGCAAGGTATGTGATAAAGTCCTTTATACTATCTAATATGTTAATATCTCATCTTTTATTTTCATGGACCTGATTTTCTGTCATTTCTCATTACAGGGGATCAATGCATGTTTTCAAATAACCAGGTATTACCATGACAACTTTGACAATTGTTCTGATAAGCCTCTATATGGTTGGTATGGAGCGATTCAGAGGCAACTACAGAGGTCGCAATATCAACCGTTGATTCGTGCATTGCTTAGCATCTATACAAAGGATTAGGAGAAGCCAAAATATTACGTTTACGGAATAGTTACAGATTAAAATTGGAAACATCTACTTGCTAGAAAATTTCTCCATGTCTAAACATCACAACATCATTGTTTGTGGACAACAATTTTTTCTTTATGTATTATAATTATTTCTCGGCACATCTCATATTTTTTATTAGAACAACTCCTCTTTAAGTAAATTCTCTTCAACTATGTGTTTCATAGTATGCAATATTGTTTTCCTAAATGCAATTTATATTGAAGTGAGGTTTTCATTCTTGACTATTCCAAAGTGTTTCACATTAAAATTAATGTATCTTATTTGAACTATTATAATGTTGTCTTCTTAATAATCACTTGTAATTCAAAATTATTTATCACTTATTTGTGAGTAAAATACATTAAACGTTAGATGTTTCTTTGCAATTATTACAAACATTACTCTCTTAATAGGATAGATAATAATAATTTTATGTTTTGTCATTTTCCCTAATTTCGGGAGGCTTCCATGACCAAAGGTGTCAGATTATTAACGGAGGAAATCGGGATAATCACTAAAGCGTGGGCCCAAGGGAGGCATCTTCCCGATCCTTCCTCTCCTATATATATATATATAAGCTGCCATTGCTTCAGGACATCGTCAGTGAAGAAGAGAGAGCGCTCCCCTCGTTTTCAGCGGCTTCTTTGTGCCAGTAAGTTCAGCATATTCTTCTTCACCGTCCCTTACTGGTTTGCTCAGCTTACGTATCGTTTGCTTTCGCGTATAATTTCTTTGATTCCGGCATGATGAAGTTGCCTTGACAATCTGCAGGCGTATTTGCGATATCTGTGATGAATTTTCTAGGAAGTTCTCGTGCTTTATCAAGCTCAATCCTCCCCAAATCCAGTACCTACGCCCGAAAATGGTGAGCACCTTAGAGAACGTTGTTGCTACAGGAGAATCGATCTTTCTCTGGCTCTCTATAATTTGAATTGTGCGATTTGGCGTGTGATGTAATTGATCTAGGGCGAAGTCGTGGGAAGCGATGGGGGAATACGTGCCGGTGGTTGCGGCGTTGGGGATGATCGCAACGTCCGTGGGGCTGGGGGTGTACACTGCAAATCATCATCTGTTGTACGAGCCTGACGTGCGCCTCCGGCGGAAGCTGAGAACGACGGTGCCGGAGGTGGTGGAGCCGGAGCGCGTGATGGAAGAATCGCAAAAATTCCGCACCAAATCGCTCTTCAGGAAATTCGCCCACCTCAAGGAGAAAGTCACTCCCTCTCCCATCTAGGTATGGTCGATCTTTCCGCGTGTGTGTGTAGATCAATCATGTTTGGTACTGTATGAGTAGAGAGTGAAGTATATATGTCATCGTTGATTAGGTGCTTGTATAGATCAACCGTGTTTGTATGAGTACAAAGTATGTCATCCTTGTTTAGGTATGCAAGGAAGGAATGAAAATACGTGGAATGATGTTAATATGATCAAGGATTTGGTCTCTGTTAGTGAATTGCTCGAGAATAAATTTACTGGGGAAATTCTGAAGTGTGGTTCATTTGTTTTCTCTCCCCATAACAAATGGTTTCTTTATAACAAACGTTTTATTTTTTAGAAGTTTAGGGTCACATGACTACATCTTTTTTTTTATATTTATTGTAAGTACATCACTGTTCTTTTTGGATGTTGCTGGGCTGTATACTTGCGGCTCATACGGCACACCAAGGTGCAACTCTGCGGTGAGATTGATGGAGGTGGGGCAACATGCCCTTGCTCCAGGGGCCGAAGACCCCTCGGTCTAAATTTTGAGGTACTGTCGCAACCCTGACTCCCCATCTTAATCCAAAACACATTGGGGTATTAGTCAAAGGAACTGTCTCGCTCCATGATTTCCAGCGCTGCAGACGGTTCGTCAAACGGATGTCCGGTGTCAAAGTTATGGCCAAAAGATATAATTCTTGACCATGGATTTTCGTTTTATTTACTCTTATAAATACATAAAATATACTCCAAAATGGATGCATCTGAAATTGAGAGGGGAATCAATCCAAAAGAATATAGGATTGAATACATTCTTAAAGATAATTTTGATAAGTTTCCTAAGGAAGGTAAATATCCTCTGATACCAACTGTAATGCTCTGATCCCAGTTACCTAGAGTCGGTTCATTATTTTAATACATTGACATGATTACAAGAAATCATGTCCCGAAAGACCGATCATCTTAGTGGGTGTTGGATCACTTTCATCCAAAGGAGATAAGACAATTGAAAGATGTTCAGTCCATGAATCTTACCCAATGGAGCATGTCTATGATGGATTATTCTAGATGATACGTAGATCTGCAATGAATTCCTCCAGTGTTAGCAGGAGATGAGGTAACTATGAGAAATGATTTCAGGATGGACTTAAGTATGATATTATGTCCCAAGTAAATCCGCTTCATGCATAACCAGAGTGACATGTTATAATTTACCAACATAACAGGCTATGTACTATGAGTGCTGGTTTGAAAACCAAAAGGATTGACTCCATCTGTAGATAACGCAAGATGAAGGTAATGAGAAATGTTCTATCAACTCAAAGGGTACATGAAAGGTCATCCCAATCCCACAATAAGAGGGTACATGAGAGAAAATACCAATCCCGCAACAAAAGGGTACATGAGATTTTTGGAGCATTAGTGAGTTCAAGTGGAATTACTATGAACTCACAGTACTTGTACCATGTACAGAAAGCGATCTTGAATAGACTATAAAAATATCAGGTAAAACTATTATATAATTCTTATAGATATTACAACAAATAAGAGACTAGTATATACTATTAGTATAATTCTCAAACCACATTTGTAATTTTGTGTCGACTCAGTGAAGGTGTAAACACATCCCTTTTTCTTATGAAATTGATGTTAAAGTTATTCCATTAGGGAAAAATTATGTACTTGTGTTTAATAATGTGTATCGAGTATGAAAAGAAAGTGCTATAAGTATTAGTCTATTTTGAGTTCCTCGATCTTCATTCCCAAGACTCATTAAAAGTGTCACATCTCCTCCACATACTCATGCAAATACCAAAACTGCCTTCATCTTCTTCCTTCGACAATAGGAGTATCAAGATCTATAAAAAGCTCAACAAAAATGAATTTAGAATATCACAAATACCAAACAGTTGTCTACACTCCAATTAATCGTCTTCGTTTCACAACTTCTTTCCTTTATGTCTTGAAGGAAATAGTTGGGGCAGTTCTTTTCAAAACAAAGCTTGATAAAAGAAACCCAGTCATTCAAAACACCTAGCTTGAATCACTACACCGATTGCAAGTGCTTTTCGAAACTAAGGATCAACAAAGTATCATCCCTCTTACATCTGTATTATTTTTAATCACTCTTTCATCTTCATTGTTCTTGAAAATAGAATAAATGCTCTTCATCTTGATTTTATCCCATCCTATTGATTTTCTGGTAGAACTTGTTATGTATTGAATGAGGGTCATTGATTTTCCATACTACTTGAATCGCATCTCAAATGTGATGTTTTGATCACTGAGGTTTAGTTCGTGCATTTTCTGGTTTGGATTATTTAAAATATTTGAATTCTAGAAAATCAAATTGTCCCCAAGTAAATCATCATACGTGGCCAAATTCTCATCGCGCAGTTCAATTAACATACACGGGCATAAAACATATTCTTCACAAAGGAAAATGTCTTACACGTTGTCCCCTGTAAGATAATTCACTTACGCAGTGGCCACACAAAATAATTCCCTTAACCAAATTCTCATCCGCATACACAAATATCATACACGACTCAATTATCCTACTAGTTTAGTCTGTCGCAAAGCATCCTGTGTGCAACTCAATTTACTTACATGTGCCCCCTATAAGATAATTTACTTACATGGTCTCACATTGCTAAATTTCATATTCTGATTTTAAGTAGATGAATTATCATTCACAGATCATTAAATATTCACATGCTAACTCAATACACATTTCATATCCCAAATATCTTATGTGGCGAGCTCATAGAAGAATGTACTTGGCTTGAGTTTTGACATCCACCATAGTGATTCTAGATTCTTATCAAACACTCACAGAACCATCTGAAATCATCTCAAGGGAACTCAAACCTTATTAGAAACATTCTAAATATCTCAAACATCACCACAACAACCTCTATTGATTCTCAACAATGGTTGCAAACAAATGAATACGGTTAAAAAATTCATCATCAAATCCAAGGCCACAACAATTCCACGCTTTTGGATATTTTTGGAAACAACATTCAACTCTTCCACATAATCTTATAAGGACATCAAGTCACAACCATTTTTGAATGAGAAGTGTCTCACACAACAAAAACAAATAAGGATATTTTTTTGAGACAATATCATTCCTCGGTGATAAGAAAGTGTGGCTAAGTGACTCAAATAACCCCCCTCCCAATTCACACACCCTTTGTAGTCATGAATTATCTCTCCCTTTGATCAAGAGTGTGTCACTACCCCCTTGTCAATATAATCCAAAGCCTGGTGGGGGAGGATTTGAAAAGCACCTTTAGATGAGCAAGGAAAGTTGAACATGAAGTCTCCTAATTAAATCATGAAAGCTCTTCTTTGGCAATGCATTAATAAAAATGCATGTAACTTGGTCCTTGGTTATAATGACACAAGTCTCACAATACCATTTTTCCACATTCTCTTTAACGAAATGATATTCAAGATCAATTTTCTGGGATCTAGAATGTTGAACTTGTTTTTTTGAAAAGATCTATAACACTTTTTGATTATTGCATGAAATGCATAGTGGCTTTCCAACTTCAACTCTCAAGTATGCTAACTAAACTTGCATCAATATCATTTGTGTGCACGCATGAGTGCCTACTATGTAATTGTATTTATCCATACTTAATTACATTGACCTTTTCCTTTTTCTATTCCATGCAACAAAAATTTCACTAAGAAATAACGTGCCACCTGAGGTGGACTTTCTATCAACACAATCTCCAACCCAACTAGTATATGTAAACCCTTGTAGATTAGGCATGAACTGGTTTTATATAGTAGACTAAAACTCAGTTTGTTCTTGATATACCTAAAAATTTTCTTAGCTTCATGTTGGACTCCTTCTGCTTTAATGCTCACAAATCATGTTTGGAGATTGTTGGACTCCTTATATTTTAATGCTCACAAATCATGTTTGGAGATTGTTGGTTTTTTTATGTTTTAATGCTTACAAATCATGTTTTAAACTCACACAAGATTATGATTCAGAATCTAAAAAATCATGTTTGAATCTTATAAAATATGTTTAATCTTGTTCTATTATGTTTTGGTATTATTATGTTTAATCGTAATCCATTCTGTAAATATTTGTTCTTAAGAAAACTTATAGATTTTCACAAAGTTTGTGACACCGTAAGCTTGTTACCGGTTCCAGATTTTCGCGAAGGACCTCACACAGTTTTTGTGCTACCATTTCCAAGAAACTGTAACAAGACATCATCCATAATTTTGACAAAAGACTAGACACTGTTACATGAGACGTTGTTTTCCTGACACCGCAGTCTTGCTACTGGTTTTGGAATTCACAAAGGACCAGACACCGTAATTGTGCTACCGGTTCTAGAACTCAACGTAACTATGTCATTGTTATTGTGCCATCATGACTGTCTCACCATGATTGTGGCCCTGTTCCATACTTAACCATTTTTTTCTGTCCTTTTCAGTTAAATTTAAAAGTTATTTCTAATGGTCATATTTGAGTCATTTAATGACTCTGATATAATTAATGATCTTTTACAGTTCTATCAGTAGACAGTACGAGGTACGAGGTGTGGAGATAGTGCATCCTGTCGGCTCCAAAACAAGCACCCGAAGTAAAAAAAAGTAAAGCGTGGAACTGGATAAAACACGAGCAGTGGATTGCATGAAAAAACTAGAGAACATTCATACACGAAAGAACACATGAAGAACTCTGGATTCCTGGCGGCTGAACTGCTGTGGATCAAAACCTCAAACATCTTCGTAGCAATAAATCAATGAAGAACAAGAGCTACAAAGCACATCTCATCGAACTAGAAACCAAAACATGAGACTCATGAGACTTTTTTCCACAAGAGGACTCGAAAATCACATATGCTACATCTTATAAGTCTATAGTTGCAAAGAACAACACTTAGAGCATTTCTAATCCTTTCTCATTATCTTTGCTCTGATGTGTACTGTTTCATTACTTTTTGAGCAGTGTGTATATCTTTATTAAAAACACACACTGTCTCCTACACTGAACTGGATGATAAAATATATCCTCACTCAAATATCCTTTACACCTTGTTTTACCTATGTATAACCATCGAATATGTCTTGTGTGACCTAGTTGTTAGTTTTTCCCACGTAGAATCATGGAAGAGATCTTATGACTTGAACAGTCTTGTGTACTGTTTTTAACCCCGATCCACGGTGTAGATCAATGTTTTTTTCTATATATTGCTTGGTGGCAGGTGATCACCGAGTGGAGTGGATTAGGTCTCAGCTTGAGACTAAACCACTTGTTTTATCCGATGTGTCTTTCAATTTAGTCTTTCTCTGTTTTGACTCATAGTTTAGAAAAATAAATTTTACTTTGATAGTTAGTCTTCGATAATAGTTATAATTGTTTTGCCTTACTAGATTAGTTTCAAAAGTTGTATCAATATCTCATATTGTTATAACTGAGAATTAATCAATCTTCTGAGAAACTATTTGAAGAATTGAACTATTATAATTTTACTACCTTGGTTAATGGGCTTGTTTTATTTTTAATTGGGGGAATCTTTTTAAATAAACTTTTTAACAAATTTTTTTATAGGAACTCAATTCACCCCCCTCTTGAGTGTCCTACTATGAACAACATTTGGTATCAGATATTTTTTTAAAATACCCGTTTTCAAAATTTTTATTCTGTTTAAAATATTTTTCAACTGTAATTTTTGTTGTGTTTTAAAGATCTCAAAATTTCTGTTAGTTCTAAATTTGTATTTCTTTAAAAATAATTACACTTTATTGTTTAGTATAGATAATAGATTGGAAGGTGCTGCTACCTCCATTCTTCAATGGAACCAATTATGTACAATGGAAAATTAAAATGAAAACGTAATTAGAAAGTATGAGTTTTGAGATTTGGTCTTCAATTATAGATGAATATAAGATTCCTACTACTGATAGACATACTTGGGATGACCCAACTAAGCCTTCTTATAACAATAATTGAAAATCCATGAATTCTCTATACTATTCCTTAGGAGATGAAGAGTTTAACAGAATTTATGCATGTAAAAAGACCTATGAAATTTGGGATACTTTATTTGTTTCACATGAAGGAACATCTAGTGTTAAGTAAATGAGAGTTAACACATATACTATTAAATATCAAAACTTTAAAATGAAGCATGATGAGCCTATTTCTAACATGTATCTCAGGTTTAATGAAATTGTGAACTCTATGATCTCTCTGGGAAGAGATGTTATATCCATGGAGAAAATTATGAGAATACTCGGATACTTGACAGATAGATGGAGAGGGGCCTCTATCTCAATTAGAGAATCTTGTGATACTAGCAAGCTACCAGTCAAGGTGCTGTTAGGCAAGTTGTTGATGTATGAGGAATAATTAAAGGTCAATAAAGAATAGGAGGATGAACCTAAAAGTAAATCTGTGACATTCAAGACCACTACCTCTAAACACAAGGAAAAGGAGAAATTACAATCCCCTATTGAAAGTTCCAGTAGTGAACAATCATCACCAGATAGTGATGAGAAAATGGCTCAATTATCTAGATGATTTAAGAAGTTTTATAAAAGAAATTAATTTTTTCAGAAAGCCCAACTTCAAAGGAAGATATGATCACAAGGGAAACTGGAATAAGGATTGGAAAAGAAGTGAAAGATCTGATGAAATAGTCTGTTATGAATGCAAGAGAAAAGGGCATGTAAAGGCTGATTGTCCCAAGTTAAAGTATAAGAAGAGGTATGAGGACAAAGATCAAAAGTATAAAAAGGCCATGACGGTGACCTGGAGTGATTCTGAGAACAGTTCAAGTGACTCAGAGTCTTCACATGATGAAAAGGCTGACAAAGCAAATATGTGTTTTATGAAAAACACATTTAAGGTAACCCTTGAGTCTCCTGTACAAAATTCTTATTATTCTAGAGATGAAAGTGATTCAGAAAATATGACCAATGAGAAAATGTTTGAATACTACAAAATGCTAGAGCACACCTGCAATGAACAAAAAGATAAATACAAATCATTAAAGAAACAACATGCCTTGACTACCACTATAAAATCTAAACTTTCTATAGAAAAAGAGAAAAATGTTCAATTACTCAAAGAGAACATTGAACTTTAGTTATCTAATGTGCAATTGAAAAACGACCTAGAGAAATTTACCGATGGAAAGAATACTCTTACATAAATTCTTGGTTAAAAATTTCCCTTAGATACACTACTACTATAGGATACAAACCTGCGAAAATAAATATCACCAAATACAAGTTTGTAACTAAATCTGGAAAATCTGTTTTTCTACCTAAAAATGAAAATTATGTTTCTAGTTTCAGTTCTGGGAAGTCTTTTACTACCTCTAGTTTTTCTGTAGAAAATGGAGTCTATTTTTCAAATATGTTACATAATGATTATTTGAAACCCATGATGTTGATGTGGGTTCATAAATCACTGATTATTAATGTTACTGGACCCAAAAAAATCTGGGTACCAAAATCTATTTTTGTTTGATTATTTTGTAGGAAAGCTGTTTGAAGAGGTCCTACAAAAGCTATGGTACTTGGACAACATATTTTCAAGAAACATGAAAAGAGGCTACTCATGATTCATGAATTTAATAAAGATTTATGGTGGGAATGTCATATTTGGTAACAATGCTAAAGGAAAAATAATTGGCCTCGACGAGATTGGTAACTCTAACTCAGTTTTAATTTTTAAAGTACTTTTTGTTAATGGATTAAAATATAATATACTTAGTATTTCAAAGCTATGTGATAATGATTTTCATGTTAAATTTGAAAATAATGCTTTCAATGTTTTTAATTATAAGAATGAATTAGTATTTTCTGCTTTTATAAATGAAAATGTTTATGCTGTTAACTTAGATTCTTTAGTTTCTCAAAATGATTCATTTTTAAGTGTATTTGATAGAGAGTCTTGGATTTGGCATAGAAGATTAGGGCACTGCAATATACACTCCCTTATAAATCTTACTAGAAAAGGTTTAGTCAAGGTTCTACCTAACTTGATTTTCCAAATGATAAAGTATGTAATCCTTGTCAAAAGGGTGAACATCACAAAATATCTTTTAGACTAAAGAAATAGGTTTCCACTTCTCAACCTCTTGAGTTGGTTCACATGGATTTGTTTGGACCATCTAGTGTTTCTTGTCTAAATGGGAAGAATTATGTTTATGTTCTGGTAGATAACTATTCTAGGTATACTTTGTCTTACTGTTTAGATCACAAAAGTGAAGCATGTAACTACTTCACCAAGTATGCTCGATCTGTAGAGAACTCTAAGAACCCAGATCTTCATTTCAGGTACGGATCTTGATTTCAGGTTGTTTTTGAGGAAAAATGAAGAAATGAGAATTTTTCTAAGTACACGCCTTGTACCCAGGTACCAAGTACAACTATGTGCTAGCTATGTAACAGCTGAATACATGTCTATGTGGTGACCTGGTAGACCGCTTAAGGCGGGGGCCAGTTAAGGTCACTACACGACATGTACATTTAATGAACACGATGTGTAGTTTTCTTTTTTATTTGATAAATCCGAGCGGGATCATGTCCCATCCTCGAAAACGTCTTCTTCTTCCCTTGATTTGTATAGGAGAGTGACGGAAGGGCCGAAGAATTCTGAACCCCTCCCGATTATCCGTCTAACCTCCGATTGAGACGATGTTAGGTGCATTGGAATCCCACTAGTGAGTTATTAATTCTTCTAGAGCCTTTTTTCCTGATTCCTCCTCTCTCATGAGTTATTCAAGGTTGAACTTTTTCAACTTTTTCTAGATCTACACTAATCTAGGCTAATTTAAGGGCCGACGTTTAAGAGTATTGATCGTACAACATCAAGGTAGGTGGTTTGTGCCTTTTGCTGTTTGTCTTTGGATTATATGTGCTAAAAGTGCTGCATACCCACATTTATGGTATTACTTGATTTAAAATTTAACCCTGTTTAAAACCTGTTTTGGTTTGATTGATTAAAAATGGGTTTTTTCTTATGTTTAAGGTTAAGTACCTTGTTTTCCATGCCTTGGATGATTAGGATGTTGTTTTTTTGATTATATAAAATTCATGTGAGATAATTTTTGAATGTTTAGCCATGTAGTAGTTATAGATTACTTGTGATTATTGATATGATATGCACTCTGTTTTTCCAATGGACCGTGAGAGCCTTGGACAAGGAAACTATGGGGGTTTCCATGTTTATTTACATATGACTGTGAGATCCTTGGTATAGATATTGACCCAGGGGTATTGACCGTGAGAGCAACCCAGGTGGTCATTTATAATTGTTCATGCTATGTTGACCCAGGGGTATTGACCGTGAGAGCTACCTAGGAGGTCATTTATAAGTTTATTTACTACTATGTGGGACCAAAGGGGTTAGACTGTGAGATATTTCCCAGAGGATCATTCTTTAATGTTTTGGTTCTATGTTAAACTATATGGGTTAGACTGTGAGAGATTTCCCAGAGGTTTGTTAATGAATGATTGAATGATTGTGATGAGTCTTCCATGTCAAAGCACAAGTTTGGACTCAGTCTTACCATATTGTTTAGATGATCTTCCCAGACATCAGTTTGTTACTATTACATAGGGGGATATAGAGCTTAGGATAAATCCTGAGATTTCATGATTCAACTATTGAATAATAAATGGAAATGAATGTAATTGAAAACTGTAGGATTGTTTACTTTTGAGTACTTCCTAGTTTATTGCTTCATTTTTGCATATTTCCTGCTATATATACATTCAATAATGGTTAGACATGGATTTTTTGGTGTCTACCTACTGATATTCATCTCACATCCTATTTGGGTCATTCTTTTGGACCCAAATAGATTATATGGATGGAATTATAGATAAGGGAAAGCGCCCTTCCTCATCAGGTACTTGATTTCTGTTGGAGCTGGAGAGAATGAGACCAAGATGAGGCTTGTGATACTATTGGAGTTTACTTACTTTTCAGTTCTTTGGGTTATGTATTGTATTTCCATCATTGTGACTTGTTTGGATTCATTCCTAACCACATGTGACATGCATCTTTTATATATATGCTCTATTGGATTTACTTTCAGCCTTTCGCTGTTTACTTCTGTTGTATGTTATTTCTGCTTCCTCTATTGTTTACTATTTTTTTCCACTATAAATAGTCTTCCAAGGAGGACATAGTTTCCCCATTATCACACCTCGGACCTCCCTACTAGTCAGCAGCCTCTGGTGTTTGGGGAAATGTGCTTGAGGTTATGTGACCAATCGGGTTTGGGGCACCCTTTGGCAGCACCTGGATCCGAGACGTTACTGATTGCATGTTGTTGTAATAGATGTTGTGCTAGATATGCATGATATTGTGATAGATGATATTATAGAATTCCTACTATTTTGATAGGGTATTGGTATATATAAAATTTCATTTGGATGGATGCCAAGATTTGGTCCCTGAGGTGTTATGGTCCCTCTTTGATCGAAATTTGGTGGACCATGTTTGAACTTTAATTGAATTCTATTATGATATAACATGAATAAGGATTCCAAACTTTTATTCGTAGGTAGTGTGGGATCTCACGAATCGAAAATTGGCATGCCTTGGTCAAAATTTAAGTTTTTAAGGGTTCCAGAGATGTTTTAGAGGCTTACTGTCCAGAAACCCAGACAACACGATGTGGGATGTTATGAACACATGCCATGTGTTCTTCTGTTCTGGAAGAAAAAACTTTTCTTAAGCACACACTATGTACAATATGTACACGCCATGTAGTTGTTGACTGTTTAGTTGTTGACCGTGTGACTGACTATGTGGGAAAGGACACGGGGTTGATAAAATCCTGGTAGAACACACCGTGTACTGGGAGTACATGCCATGCCGTAAGAGTTATGTATCCGGCCGTGTGACTAACGACACAGGTGGATGAAATTTAGGTGGTACACGCCGTGTCTAGCTTGAACATGTTGTGTAGTAATCGACCGTGTATCTGACTGTGTGACTAACGACACAGGTCAATGGAACTTAAGTAGTACACGTTATGTCTAGGGCGGACACACTGTGTAGTGTTACACCAGGAGTGAAATGTGTAGTTCTACCCGTGTAGATGAACCTGGGAAGGAGGAAAAATTCAAGTACACACCGTGTCACAGGATGGACATGTCATGTGTATGGAGTGTTACACAACTAGGTTGGAAGAGATACATGACCATGTTAAAGCTTAAATAGAACACACCATGTAGCGGTTCTACATGCCGTGTAACCTTCTTTTGTAAAACTTGAATGGTTTCTTCTCCTGTTCCTTTCTTTCACTTATAATTTGCAGTCCTTGATAATCTTGTACTGAGGTATGCGATTGACCTTGTAGAGTCATTCCACCAAGACGTCCTCTGGTTGTATGCCAAGTACAAGGCAATGATCAAACACTGGAAATTGTAGATTGGGGACTACCAGAAGATCCTACCTTCATGCCTATCTTGGAACCAACTGTTATACTAGACGCAGGTGCTGATGCAAAATTTCGTGAAGGCTTTATGAGGATGATGCATACTTTTTAGGGATCACCACATCCTGCCTCGACTATGGTGGAGTTGACGAGGGTGTTCTAGCAGCAGCAACCTCCCACATTTTTAGGGGATGGAGGACCACAAGCTGCAGAGTCATGGTTAGAGACCATGCTTTCTATCTTCAAGCATTTGGAGATGCCTCCAGAGAGGAGGGAAAAAATCACGACGTACATGCTATGTGATTACGCCAAGAGATTGTGGGATTTTATCTCATAGAGGGGACATCATCCGGATATGGCTTGGGAAGAGTTTCATAGAACCTTTTATGATTACTTCTAACCCAAGACGTTGAGGTCCGACCGAGCCCAAGAGTTTATGCACTTGGAGTAGGGAACTGTTTTGGTGATGGATTATTCTTATCACTTTACAGAGCTTTAGCACTTCACACCTGTTTTGGGAGGTGATGAGTTATCTTTGGAAAGTTTATTTGAGGATGGTATCAGGTATGACATCCGATCACAGGTAAATTTTTTCAGGCTAACATTGATAACTACTATAGTAAATTAGGAACTTATTACCGAGCATAATCTGAGGGAGTTGGAAACAACGAGCCAGGGTGGTTCAGCATCCAGGGCTGGTAATCCTTCATTTGATAGTAGGAAGCATCACAAGGAGCCTTTACATGGTGATTCCAGTAGCAGAGATGTGTCTTCAGGTAGCCAGGTGAGGTGCTACCAGTGCAGGAAGAGTGGGAATACGAGACCATAGTTCTCGAGAGACCCAGTTGAGTGTCAACATTGCGGCAAGATGGATCATCTTCAATATTTTTTTTGGTTTTTCTCACTAGCACCTCGTGAGAGGGGATCTTCTATGACTCCATGTTCAGGAGAAGGACCACTAGTTTCTCTTTAGATAGAGAGATAGAGTTCATCAGACCATTCAGGTCGAGGAGGTAGTCATGGTCGTGGTAGCCAGGCAGTAGGTTTTCAGCAACAGAATGGTGGAATAGCTCAGGGTGGTCAGGAAGGGTCGTGGTACAGGTTAGAATTTTATGATGGAACAGACCCAACAGGACCAAGATCCTGGACCCTCTACTGTAGGAGGTACGATTCTAGTTGCCTCAATTTTATCTTCTGTTCTTTTTGATATAGGGGATTTCCATAGTTTTATATCTATTGCTATTGTGGAGATCCTTGGGCTCTGTATATTTAATTTTGAAGATGTTATGATGCTATACACTCTATTGGGGATTAAGAATACTAGTGTATGTAAGTGCAAGGAGTGCCCTTTTGAGGTTTGTGGGTGTCACTTCTTTTGGGACCTCTATGTCTTAGAGATTACATGCTTAAATTTCATTCTTGGAATGGACTGGTTGGTCTCCTTTCTGGCCTTTGTTGACTACTATCACTGCAGTGCGAGTTTCACTTCATCAGAGGGTGAGTCTTTTATACGCAAGGGAGAATGGTATATCCATGCGAGTAGAGTTGGACCCGTGCATCATGGGTTGTGAGGAATTACAAAACATATTTCTAGTTTATATCTGGATTACCAAGGGACTTCATAGATGAACTTTCCTCTAGTGGTGGATCATTTCGTAGATGTCTTTCTAGATGACTTTTCAGGTTTACCTCTGGAGCGAGAGGTGGATTTCTCAATTGAGCTTGTGCCAGGAGCGTCACTGGTGTCCATTCCTCCATATAGTATTGATACACCAGAGTTATAAGAGCTCAAGAAGAAGATATAAGAGTTACATAAAAAAGGTTTCATCCTACCCAGTACTTCTCCTTGGCGTTCGACTGTCCTTTTTGCGAAAAAGGCAGATGGTACCCTCAGAATTCGTGTGGATTATCAGAAGCTGGACCTGTTGATGACCAAGAACTGATATCCCTTGATGAGAATTGATAATCTATTTTATCACCTTTGAGGAGCCCAAGTGTTCTTGAAGATTGACTTGAGATCTGTTTATCATCAGTAGTGTGTTATACCATCAGATATACCCATTACAGATTTTTTGGAGCAGGTATGGTCAATATGAGTATTTGGTTATGCCGTTTGGTCTCATGAACACACTGACTTCCTGGAACTAATGAACCAAGTGGTCTATCCTTAGATTCTTTTGTTGTAGTCTTCTTGGATGATATCTTGGTGTACTCCCACACTCGACACGACCATTCCACCCATCTTGAGATCATATTGAGTACACTGATAGAGCATCAGTTATATGTTAAGCTCTCAAAATGCCACTTTTGGATAGATCAAATTCACTTCTTAGGTAATGTCATCTCCGAGATATGAGTATCAGAAGACCCTAAGAAAGTGAGAGTGGTAGTTACCTGGGAGCAGCTGAATAATATCTTTGAGGTACAAAGTTTTATAGGGATGGCTGGTTACTATATACACTTAATACAAGACTTTTTACGCTTAGCAGCGCCACTTACGGGCCTAAATAAGAAGGGTACTAAGTAATTGTGGATAGATTCCTATAATTAAGCCTTTCAGGAGATTAAGGGGAGGTTGAAATCATCATTGATACTTATTTTTATAGAGTCAAGCAAGAGTTACCCGTTTACTACAATGAATCAAGTATCGGGCTAGGAGCAGTGCTTATAAAGGGGGAAGGAGTCATTGCGTATGGGTCTCGGCTGTTGAGGTCACATGAGAGGAATTAACTGATGCATGATCTTGAGTTGTTTGCAGTTGTGCATGCTTTACTCTATTGGAGACACTGTATTTTGGGAGAGCCTTTTGTGGTATACACTGACCAAAAAAGTATCAAGTATATCTTTACTCAGCGAGATATGAATTTGAGACAATGAAGGTGGGTTGAGTACCTTCATTCTTTTGACTTTGAGCTTTCCAACAGGCCTGGGAAAGGAAACACTATGGCTGATGCATTGAGCAGGAGGACTCGGATACATGAAGTTCAGAAGGCCAGTAGTGAGTGGCAGTTTATGGATATGTTCTATGAGATACATTTGGATGTGCATGACAGATAGGGGTAGACATTTTTCTCTTCTATAACTATTACCTATAATCTTTTGGATTGAGTGCGGATGAGGCAGCTATCAGATTCCGAAGGCCTAGTCCTACAAGAGAGTGTGTCAGGCGAGGAACCTACTCCTGGTTGGACCATATGCGACGATGATGTCTTTCATTTTCATAGATACGTATGGGTGTTATCAGACACATGTAAGGAGTTGATGCGAGATTTTCATGGCTTAGAATGGACATTTCATCCTAGTGTCACTAAGATGTATCGAGATTTACATCATTAGTATTGGTGGACAGGTATGAAGAAGCATGTAGCTGTTTTTGTTATGAGATGTTCCACATATTAGCAGGTGAAGGAAGAGCATCAGTGATTGAAAGAGCTTTTACAACAGTTACCCATTCTCGAGTGGAAGTGGAATGATGTCGTGATGGATTTTGTGATGGGTTTACCAATGTTTCCTCAAGGAAATGATGTAATATGGGTTATTGTTAAAAGACTCACGAAGGTAACAAATTTCTTGCTGATCAAGGAAACCTTCAGTGTTGATGAGCTTGGAAAGTTGTAATCTGAGAGATTATACATTTTCATGGGGTTTCGCACTCTATCATTTCAGACAGGGATGCCCGGTTTACTTCTCATGTCTAGAAGGGACTATAAAGAGTTTTGGGTATACAGGTACTTCTTAGTACAACTTACCATCCCCAAACAAATGGCCAGTCCGAGCACACAATTCAGGTTTTGGAGGACATGATTCGAGCATGCATCCTGGATTTTGAGGGCTCTTGCGAGAGACACATACCCCTACTGGAGTTTTCTTATAATAACAATTTTCAGGAAACAATTCAGATGTCACCTTATGATTCTTTGTACGGTAGGCCATGTTGATCACCCCTATGTTGGCTGGAGGTAGGAGAGGCAGCTATTCCGGGACCTCGTCTTGTCTAGGAGACCACTGATCAAGTGGAGTTGATTCAGAAGAGGATGACTATTTCAAAATCTTGCCCAAAATCTTATTTTGATCGATGAAGATGACCTCTAGAGTTCGAGGTCAGAGATTAGGTTTTCTTATGTGTCACACTGAGGTTGGGACACAGAAGGATTAGGATATAGGGGAAGCTTTCACCGAGATACGTCAGGCTGTTTGTGGTTTTGGAGAGAGTCGGGCTGGTTGCCTATCAATTGAAGTTACCTTAGAGGTACTTGGCTATATACAACATCTTTCATGTTTCTCAGCTATGACATTACTTTGCAAACCTGTCTCATGTTTTTCAACCCGAGGAGGTTGAGTTAGAGGTGGATGCATCCTTCAAGGAGCACCCTATTCAGATTGTGGATCACAACATGAAGGTTCTCCATGGCCTGTCAGTTCCTCTAGTATGGGTGCTACAACAACACGGGTGAGTACAAGACAAGACTCGGGAGAGGGAGACCGATATACGATCATAGTAGAAAGAGTTTTTTGAAGCTTCTTCTTCACCACCCTTAGAAGGGAAATTTAGGGATGAATTTCTTTAAGGGGGAAGTTTTTAAGAACTTGGATCTTTATTTCAGGTATGGATATTGATTTCAGGTTGTTTTTTAGAAAAATGATGAAATGAGAATTTTTTTATGTACACTCCGTGTACCCGGGTACCACGTACAGTCGCATACTAGCCGTGTAACGGTTGATTATATGGCTGTGTGGTGACCAAGTAAACTACTTAAGGCGGGGGCTAGTTGAGGTCACTTCACGGTGTGTACATTTAATGAACACAACATATTGTTTTCTTTTTATTTGATAAATCAGAGCAGGGTTGTTTCTCATCCTTGGAAACATCTTCTTCTTCCCTTGGTTCGTACAGGAGGGCGATGGAAGGGCCGACGAATTCTGAACCCCTCCCAATTCTCTGTCCGACCTCCAATTGAGACATTGTCGAGTGCGTTGGAATCCCGCCAGTGAGTTATAAATTATTCTATATCCTTTCTTCCTAATTCATTATATCTCATGAGTTATTCAAGGTTGAATGTTTTTCAAACATTTGTAGATCTACGTTGATCTAGGCCGATTCAAGGGTTTATGTTCAGGAGTATTGATCATATGACATTAAGGTAGGTGGTTTGGGTCTTTTGTTATTTGTCTTTGGATTATATGTGCTAAAAGTACCGCATACCCACGTTTGGGGTATTGCTTGATTTGGAATTTAACCCTGTTTAATACCTATTATGGTTTGATTGATTAAAAAGGGGTTCTTACTTATGCTTAAGGTTAAGTACCTATTTTTCCATGCCTTTGTTTATTAGGATGGAGTTTTTTATTATATAAAATGCATGTGATATTATTTGTGAATGTTTATCCATATAGTAGTTATATATTACATGTGCTTCTTGATATAATATGTGCGATGTTTTTCCAATGGGCCATGAGAGCCTTGGACCAGGAAAATTGTGGGGATTTCCATGTTTATTTACACAGGACCATGAGAGCCTTGGTGTAGATATTTACCCAGGGGTATTGACCATGAGAGCTACCCAAGTGGTCGTGTCTAATTTTTCATACTATGTTTACCTAAGGGTATTGACCGTTAGAGCTACCCAGAAAGTCGTTTATAATATTGTTTACTACTATGTGGGACCAAAGGGGTTAGACCACGAGAGATTTCCTAGAGGGTCATTCATTAATGTTTTGGTGCTAGGTTAAACCATAGGGGTTAGACTGCGAGATCTTTCCTAGAGGCTTGTTTATGAATGATTGAATGATTGTGATGAGTATGCCAAGACAAATCACAAGCTTGGACTCGGTCTTACCAGATTGTTAAATGGTCTTATGAGACATCAGTTTGTTACTATTACACAAGGGGATATAGAGCTTAGGGTAGATCCCGAGATTTCATGATTCAACTGATGAATAATAAATATAAATGAATGTAATTGAAAACTATAGGATTGTTTACTTTTGAGTACTTCCTATTTTATTGCTTCAATTCTGCATACTAGATGATATATATACATTTACTGATGGTTGGACATAGATATTTTGGTGGATTCCTACTGGGATTTTTCTCACACCCGATTTGGGTCATTCATTTGGACCCAAACAGATTATATGGTTGCAGGTATAGATAAGGGAAAACACACTTCCTCATCAGGTACTTGATTTTTGTTGGATTTGGAGAGCATGCGACCAAGCTGAGGCTTGCGACGCTGTCGGAGTTTACTTACTTTTATTACTTTAGTTTCTGTATTGTATTTTCATCATTTTGACTTGTTTGTATGCTTTAATAGACACATGTGACATGAATTTATATATATATGCTCTGTTGGATTTACTTTCCTCCTTCCGCAGTTTACTTCTGTTGTATGGTATTACTGCTTCCGCTATTGATTACTATTTGTTTTCCGCTGTGTATACTCGACCAATGAGGTCATAGTTTACCCATTATCACACCTTGGCCCTCGCTTCTAGTCAACAACCTCTAGAATTTGGGTAAATGCGCTTGAGGTTATGTGACCAACTGGGTTCGGGGCACCCTTGGGCAGCACCCGGATCTGGGACGTTACAAGAACTTAAGTGGACTTAGGGTAAAATCTCTATGAAGTGACTAGGGATGTGAGTTTAAAAACTAAGAGTTTGAATCATTTTTTTCACAAAATGGCTATAGTCATAACTTATATTCCCATAGGACACCTCAAAAAAATGGAGTAATAGAAAGAAGAAATTGAACCTTACAAGAAATTTCTAGAACCATGCTTAGTGAGTATGACCTGCCTATATACTTTTGGGATGAAGCTGTCAATACAACATGCTATATTATTAATAGAGTGTTAATAAAACTTATTCTTAAGAAATAACCTTATGAGTTGTGGAAAAATAGAAATCCCAAGGTTAATTACTTCAATGTTTTTGGTTGCAAAGTCTATATACTCAACTCTAAGGATAATCTGGAAAAATTTTCCTCTACGAGTGATGAATGAATTTTTCTAGGATATTCAATCTCTAGTAAAGCCTATAGAGTCTTTAACAAAAGAACCAAATATGTGAAATAATTTTTACTTGTCAAATTTGATGAAACATATCCACATGAACCTAAGAACTCACTAGAGAATCTTGAGGATGATATGTCAAATCTAGACATTAATGCTAAATATTCTAACCATCCTATGAAAAAATCTATTAAAATTTCTAGTTTTGGAAATTCTCTAGATTCGAGCCATAATGAACCCAAACCTATTGAAGAATTTGAAATTACTAGTACTTCTTTTTCCAGATCTGTTGAAACCCTTAAGAACCATACTTTAGATGAAATAGTTGGAGACTTAGATAAAGGAACAAAGACTAGAGATTCTCTTAGAAATCAGGTTGAACATCCAGTCTTTCTATCACAGGTTGAGCCTAAAACTTCAATGATTCTATCAATGATGAATTTTGGGTGAGGGCTATGCAAGAGGAGCTAAATTAGTTTGAAAGGAATAAATTTTTGAAACTTGTGGATAGATCCAAAGAAACCTTGACCATATGCACTAAATGGTTGTTTAGGAACAAAGTAGATAAAGCTGGTAACATAGTTAGAAACAAAGATAGATTGGTTTCACAAGGTTATAGTCAAGAATAAGGAATTGAATATGAAGAAACTTTTTCACCATTTTCTAGAATTGAAGCCATTAGAATCTTTCTTTCATATACAGCACATCTAGATTTCAAAATTTATCAAATGGATGTCAAAATTTCATTCCTAAATGGGTATATAGATGAAGATGTTTTTGTTGAACAACCCCATGGTTTTACAAACTCTCACTTCCCAAATAATGTTTTCAAATTAACTAAGGCTTCATATGGTTTAAAATAAGATCCAAGAGCTTGGTATGATAGATTAAGTAGTTCTATTATTTCAAAAGGTTTTACAAAAGTTATAGCTGATCCTACTCTTTTTATAAAATGAATTTATAAAGATGTTTTAGTTTTTCAAATCTATGTAGATGACATTATTTTTGGATCTTCAAGAAATTATTTATGTACTGATTTTTCAAAAATGATGAAAAATGTATTTGAAATGAGTTTAATGGGTGAAATCCAATTCTTCCATGGATTTCTATTTTTTTAAAATAAAGAAGGTATTATCTTAAATCAAAGAAAATATAAAAAATATCTCATAAAACATTGTGCCTTAGATAGCACTAAAAGTAGTGATACTCCAATGAGTTTTACATGTAAGTTAGATCTTGATGAAAATGGTAAATCTTTTGATCAAACCACTTATAGTGGAATGATTGGAAGTTTACTCTACTTAACTGCTAGTCAACCTAATATTGTGTTCAGTGTGTGTATGTGTGATCATTTCCAAGAAAATATTAAAGAGTCACATCTTCTTGCTTTTAAAAGGATTTTCAAATACCTGAAACATATATCCAACTTAGGACTATTTTATCTTAGAGGACAATCATTTTATTTAGTTAGCTATTCTGATGCTGATTTCGGTGGTTGTAAGTTATATAGAAAAATCACCTATTAAAACTGTCACTTTTTAGGCAAGTCTCTAGTATCATGGTGTAGTAAAAAGAAAAATTCTATTGCATTATCTACTACTGAGGCTGAATATATAGCTAATGGTAGTTGTTGTGAAAAAATATTTTGGATGAAACACACTTTACTAGATTATGGATATCAATTTAGACATGTACCTATAAATTTTGACAATACATGTGCGGTTAACATTTCAAATAATCCTATTTCACTTCCAGGACTAAACATATTTATGTAAGACATCACTTTTTAAGAGATAATTATAAAAAAGGTGACATCACTTTGGAATTTATTGGCACTGAACATCAGCTTGCTGATATATTCACTACAACATTAAATTTAGAAAGGATAAATTACATCAAACATGAATTAGGTATGATAAGACTTAAGAGAACATTTTACTGTTTTACAATTTACGGTTTCACAATTAAAGGTTTCACAAGTTACTATCTTATAGGTATTATCTCTGAGTTACGATCTCATACTTGCTATCTCAATGATACAATCACACCATTTAGAGTCACACTGTAATGGTGACAACATAACTACCTGTTCCAGTCTCACCATAATGACTGAGACTTCAATTTTTAGAATTTTCTTTCCCGTATCATTGTATCAATTATTTTATTGATTTTATACCATGTATTTGTTTTTGGATGTTTGAAATCCGTAAATGATAAAAATTGGAAATTTCCACTCCCCTCTTCACTCTAGCTCTCTTATCTTAAAACCGAAGCCCTTATCTCTCAAACTGTTATACATCTTTCAACTTTTCATGTTTCTCAAACCCTCACTGGATGCCCATAATGAAGCTTCTATCTTCATCGACTCCTGAGAAGCACCGGTCTCAAAAGAATGTGAAAAAGGCTCCAAAAATAATTCCCTTAAAACTGTTGAATCCAGGACTTACTGATCAAACAATGGTGCCAGAGAAAGACATTTGTCTGAAGTGGCTGCTGATAAGTAAGTCACTTGTTTTGAAAGTATTGGATGAATACAGATGGTTGGACTAGTTCACAAAAGGTAAAAGAACCATTTATCCAAATCTAGTTTTTGATTTTTATCAGTATGTTCAGTTCTCATTTAATTCGGAAGATGATTTTGTAGTAAGAAGCTGGGTAAATAGTGAAATATGTACTTTTTCTTCGAGGTTGTGGGATGCTTGCCAAGGAATACCTCATGAAATAATTTTTGAGGATTACCAAAGAGTTACTCCTCCACATAGTGATGTTTTTATCCTAGAATAGGATCTTGGAAGTTTTACTATAAATAAGAAGAAGAGAAGGCTGATAGTAGCTTAGATGGATGGTGATACAAGACTATTGTTTATGTTTATTCAACATCTTATTTTTCCAAGAAAAGGAGACTTCACCAACCTTAAGTATCACGATTTGTTCTTGATACATCTTATGAATAATGGGCACAAGATCAATCTGTGTAAGTATATTATACTTCACATGTATGATATGATCAAGACAATTTCAAAATAAACTTCACTATTTTATTCAAGGTTAATTTCTATAATGTTATTATACAAGGGATTAATTGGTCTGAATGAATAAGTAGTTAAAGGTTATGATTTTTTTATCTCAAAGGATACAATTAAAAAGATGAAAATTAGTTGGAACCCATGGAATAAATCATGGGTGAAAGATAATGAAAGAGTTTATGAAAGTTTCAACCTGGTTGAAAACCCTTCAAGACCTAAGAATGTATCTGAACCTAGACTGGAACCTGATGAAGTTATTGAATACTCAAATGAAGTGGTAGAAGATACAACAGTTGCACCTGAGGAAGGAACTTTCTTAGAAAAAGAAGATAGTGGCCTACCTATTCCACAATAAGTAATTGAAGAAGATGTAGTTACTGAAGCTACGGAAGAAGTTGTTGCTGAAGAAGCATAAGTTGTTGTTGTGGAAGAACAAGATATTCCTATGGAATATTTAGAATAAATTGTAAAGCCTGAAGTTATTTTATCTATTGAGGATAGAATGGAGCATGCCTTTTAGTTGTCTAGAGATGTAACTCAGCCAGACAAAATAGAAGAAGTGGAAGTATCTCAAGAGACTGAGTCTCTTTGTCCTATCATAAATGCACCTATTGAGGGGGAATAGAACTCTAATTTGGAAAGAATTTAAGTGACCAACCCTGTGGATTTAAGTTCAGTGGATACATAGTATAGATTTCCAAAGTATTTTGATGTTGCTGATTCTCAAGAAGTCCCAGTTAAATCAATCAATCCCTCCACAATGTTTAATCTCAAACCAATAATTGCTAAAAAAAATTATACCTTCAAAGGAATCAAAACCTGTATAAGTTCCTACTTCTAAACCTACCAAATAAAATCCTGCTTATGTAAGTAAAGAAAAATTAAAAGACTTTGTAAGCACCTTGTTATCTAGATTTGAAAAGGTCATGAAATCAAAACCTGTCCCTATGACTAATCTCAGTGAAATAGATGATGCATTTTTATTAGAGAAAATTATTTGGTAGATTCAAATGAATATGCTTTATGAAATTTCGGAAGTTAGGATTGAGAACAAATAGTTTAGTGATGAGGTGAAGTCTCTAAAATCTATTGTTTAAGATATGAAAAAATTATTACAAACCGGTCAAGCTCATGTTGCTCATCCTGTTGAGGATGTTGGTGATCAGATCCCACAAAAGGTTTTATCTCTAATTCAACCAATCCTAGTTATATTATATGAAAAAGTGGTTGAGGGAAACACCAAGATAGCCAATGAGATGTGTGTGCTTGTTTCTGTACTTAATAAGCTGACTGATGAATATAAAGGTTGTTTAAAAAAGGTTCTAAATCAGTTTAAGTCTCTCACATCCACTATTACAACTTCAACTTCCTCTGGACAGCCATATCATCCTATGGATAGTGAATTGATCATATCAGTTTTCAAAAAAGAGCTTCAGTTAGTGTTGATTGGTGTTGATGAGGAAAGTTTCTCTACTGTCCTAAAGAATAGTGACCATGTTCTTGATTTGGTGAGGGTCTATTCAAATATTTCCAATGATTCCCAAGAATAAATCTTCAAGAAAGTGGAATTATATTTTAATAGAATTTATTCTAAGCATGACCTGACCAATCACTTCAAATATCTTGTCAAGAATTTGAAAATTCCTCTAGTCACTAAATCTTTTAAGAATAAAGTGCAGAAGATCTAAGAATTCACACCCACTCTGGAGAAGTTCCTGGAAAACAAATATGATTTTGAGAAGGCTATACGGTATGGAGGTGAGGTCATCATTAATTTAATTAAGTTCCTAAAGCCTTATATACATGTGCAAAGTACTTTTATTGTGGCTCCTACAGCTGCCCCTTTATGGCCTGGTCCAACTCCTTCCTCCTCCACTACCTTTTCTCCTACCATATGTCTATATCTTAGGCTCTGAGCCAAATCAGACCTGTTATTATTGAGAAACCATTGTATTGGTCTTCCACCATACCATCTCTTGCACCCTCTATCTTTGAAGGAGTGCCTTTTCCTTCTCTCATAGTTGAATCAATCCCTTCTACCACTTCTACTTCTGCTCCTATAGCTCCTCCGACTGTCTCTGCCAAGGGAAAATAAAATACTGATGACTATAAAGATAAGTGAAAGATGTATTTTTATAGGGATGCATTTTATTTTACCTCATGTTTGTAATGAACTCTCTCATTATATTCAATACAATGTGCATTATTGTTGTTTATTCTCTTAATTTCCTTCATTAAGTGTTTCTTTTTCTTTTTCTTTTTTTTTGATAATCCCAAAAGGGGGATAAAAAATACAAGGAATTTATGTAAGAATTCATGGGATAAGAACATTTTTTATACAAACTATCACATATATACTTAAATATCCCATCTTTACTAAAATACATGGATTGTAAATGCCATGATTTTTTATCATCAAATAGGGGGAGATTATTGGACTCCTTATGTTTAATGCTCACAAATCATATTTGGATATTTTTGGACTCCTTATGTTTTAATGCTCATAAATCATGTGTCAGAGATTGTTGGTTTCCTTATGTTATAATGATTACAACTCATGTTTTAAACACTCACAAGATCATGATTAAAAATCTCACAAATAATGTTTTAATCTTGTAAACTATGCTCAATCTTCTTCTATTATGTTTCAGTATGATTATGTTTAATCATAATATATTTTGTGAATATTTATTTTTAAGATAACCTATAGATTTTCATAAATTCTTTGACACTGTAAGCTTGATGCCGGTTATAAATTTTTGAAAAGGACCCGACACCATTTCCATGCTACTGTTTCCAAGACACCGTCCGGAATTTTGACAAAGGACTCGACACCATTACTTGAGACACCATTTTCCTGAAACCGCAGTCTTGATACTAGTTCCGGAATTCGCAAAAGACCAGACACCATAATTGTTCTACCGGTTCTAGATCTCAAGGAAACTATGTCATCGTGACTGTCTCACCGTGAATGTGGCACCGTGACTGTCTCACCGTGACTATGGATCTGTGATTGTCTCACCGAAACTGGGACACTGTTCCATAATTAACCATTTTTTGTCTTTTTAAATTAAAATTAATAGTTATTTATAACAGTCATATTTGATTAATTTAATGACATTGATATAATTAATGATCTTTTGTAGTCCTATCAGCAGACAATACGAGGTACGAGGTGTGGAGATAGTGCATCCTATCAGCTCCAACACAAGCATCTGAAAGAAAAAGAAAAGTATGGAACTGGAGAAAACACGAGCAGTGGATTGCATGAAAAAACTAGAGAACATCCATACACTGACAAACACACAAAGACCAATGGATTCCTGGTGGATGAACTGATGTGGATCAAAACCTCAAACATCCTCACATCAGAAACTCTAACAAGAACAAGAGCTACATATCACATCTCATCAAACTGGAAACCAAAACACGAGACTCACGACACCCTATTTCCACAAGAGGACTCAAAAATCACATCTTCTACATCCTATAAGTCCAGAGTTGCATAGAACAACACTCAGAGCATTTATAATCCTTTGTCATTATCTTTTCTCTATTGTGTACCGATTCATTACTTTTCGAGTAGAGTGTGTATCTGTATTAAAACACACACTGTATCCTACACTGAACTGGAGGATACAAGATATCCTCACTCTAATATATTTTACACCTTCTTTCACCCACGTATAACTATGGAAGAGGTCTTGTGTGGCCTGGTTGTTATTTTTCCCACGTAGAATAGTAGAATAGGTATTGTGACCTATACAGTCTTGTGTATTGTTGTTAACCCCGATCCAAGGTGTGGATAAAAGATTTTTATATATATTACTTGGTGGTAGGTGATCACCAAGTGGATTGGATTAGCTATCATCTTGAGACTAAACCAATTTTTTTATCCACTGTTTCTTTCAATTTAGTCTTTCTCTGTTTTGAATCATAGTTTAGAAAATTAAATTTTTCTTTGATAGTTAGTCTTGGATAGTAGTTATAACTATTTTTACTTATTAGAGTAGTTTCAAAATTTTTATAAATATCTCATATTGTTATAACTAAGAATTAATAAATCTTCTGAGAAACTATTTGAACATTCAAACTATTACAATTTTACTAACTTGGTTAAATGGATTGTTTTATTTTCAATTGGGGGAATATTTTTAAATAAAATTTTTAATTGAAAATTTTATAGGAACTCAATTAACATACTTCTTGAGTGTCTTACTCTAATAAACACATCCAACATATGTGATTCCTTAGTATCAGTCTAAAATCTAGCACATAATTTCACAGCTAAAACAATATTAGGTCTAGAGGCTATTTAGTAAAGTAGACTGCCAATTAGTTTTCGGCATTCCTTTTAATTAAAAGAGTTCTTAGTCCCATCCTTTCTTAATTTGTTTCCTTGAAACACAACTTTCACCAAAAAATAATGTTTCACTTAAGGTGGAATTTCTATCAAGATAATATCCATCTCAATCAGTATATGTAAATCCTTGTAGAGTTAGCGATGAATTGATTTTTTTAAAACAGATAAAAACTCACTGTGTTCTTGATATACCTAAAAATTCTATTGGATACTGACATATGTGATTCCTTGGGATCAATCTGAAATATAGCACATAATGTCATAGTAAAAACAATATCAAGTCTGGAGGATGTTAAGTGAAGTAAAATACCAATAATTTTTTTGCATTCCTTTTGATTCACATAAGTCTTAGTCTCATCCTTTCTCACTACCCCTCCCTCCAAAGATACCCCAACTGGGATTACAATGAATGAAGAGGAATTATGACCACTGAGTACTACCTTCAGTTTTCCCCAGGTTGGAGACTAGCACTAAGGGTATAAAAATATCACACATGGAAGGAATTTCCCTCAATTGTATAAGTAGGACCAATAGATAGATGAAATCCGCCAAGCAACTTCATCTCATAAAAAGGAAATGAAAACAAAAACCATCACATAATTCCTTTATAACATAAATAGATACAAAAATGTCTCCAAATAAATACCAAAAGTAATCCTAAGGCAACACCTTAACAACAACTCCAATACCTGGTCTAGTAATGTCCAACTCAGTCCCTGACCATGACACACTCACCAAATGATAGAACCAAAATGAACCTAAATAGGATAACTAACCAATATCATCCTCACCATGATACACTCACCAAATGATACATAAAATATAGTAACATAATAAAAATAATACCGAAAAGGGTACCCCACACCACTTTCCCACTGATTTTACACTCACATTCCCAAATGTCATACATCCTATATCTCTCATCCATTTCATAATAACTATACCCAAAGACACCTGGGATACCACATCACATCCTGCTCAAATACACATGGGAAACCAGATCATACTATTCACCCAGTACAACATGTCATCATATGCACAACCTCCCATAACAACATACATATAACCAGAATAGTAGTCTATCATGAACATGAAGGACATCATCCTTGTTACCTCCTACTACCATGAATGACCCCACTGTAAACCACCTCATTCTCTTAATAATTACCACCCCTATTTCACTTTTGATTTCTAGCCATCACAACTCATGTATATCAAACTAACCTAGAAGAGAAATCAGGGAAGAAGGGGTATCTAGTCATGCATCATCACCATCAAGGATGCTTGAAAAAAAAAACCAGTAACCCAAATATTTTGTGTGTGAGTGTAAACACATGACTCAGGTGGGGTGAAAATATAAATTACACAAAAATACATGATAGATAAGTAATAGGAAAAACCAACCTAGGGGTTTACAACATATCTCACAATATCATCATAAGGTCTCACAACCTTCTCTATTATTGTTTCCACCTTTAAATGCACCACCCCACACAAGTAAACCCCCTAAAAGTCTTATTCTATCTTTCCTTTCAAAACTTCCCATTTTTAGATTTATCTAATTTCTAATAATTTTCATTAAACAATCCCATACATTTCATATTTAAATCCTTCTCATTCATTACCCATTCATTACATTACTTCATTTACCAAATATTTATTTCCACCCTTGTTCATTATCATTTAAGCATTTCAAGTTCATTCTATAGCCACATGGAAACAACACAACACAACACAACACAACAAAACACAACACAAAACAACACAACAAAACACAACACAACACAACACAACACAACACAACACAACACAACACAACACAACACAACACAACACAACACAACACAACACAACACAACACAACACAACACAACACAACACAACACAACACAACACAACACAACACAACACAACACAACACAACACAACACAACACAACACAACACAACACAACACAACACAACACAACACAAAAAAACACAAAACAATAAAACAAAACACAACACAACACAACCCAATGCAACACAACACAACACAACACAACAAAACACAACACAATATTGGAGTTAGTTTCTTAGGACCAACTATTTGTACTTTGATTATATGAATATTTGATGTATTGAATATTAATAAAACTTCTCATTACATATTGTTTTTTATGCATGAATCTAATGTAATAATGTCTTAAAGTGTACGTTTCATTGATAAGTTCATATAAATTCCCCTCTATGATGAGAAACATTATTTTCCATGAGGATATTCTCAAATAATGTTTTGCAGTTGGATAACATACTATGATGGGACACATAGTATATAGACTATCAGGTGTAAGTACTCATAATAAGAGGAGTCTTCTTATCATGAAGTGAAAAATTGGTAATCTACCAAACTAAATATTATGAGAACAATCCTTCCATTAGGAATCCCACATGTTTTGGTGTCATCAGATATGCCTATCTACGAGCGTGTGTGATGGTCCTTAGAATTTATGATTATTATTAACTCATGTTACAATTCATGTACTTAGATGTATTTTGTAAACCATGATGATAATAGTTCATGGATTATTTGGATACGCTAGGTGCGTCAAGAGTGGCATGTCATTAATGAAAAAGTCAAGGATTTTTCCCTTCCAACTTTATGGAAGCTGATAAGTTAACCCTTTTATTAGAATAGAACTGTCACATTAAATTCTATGTCCATAGTGTAACGACGTGTTTATTTCAGATAGTCAAAGAAAGACATATAGAGCATATAGGTTGGTGAAATGGTTATGAAACCTACATGATGAGATATTGTGACCAAGAGATTATATTACACAATTATTTTTCATATGTGGTTTTTGTTGTTGCGATATTAAGTTATTTCTCTTAGGTGACTTGACCCATTTCTAGATAGTAATCTTGTAATTTAGGCAAGATCACCTAATACCAATGAGAAAGAATACTAAATCATCAGAATCTTAGTGTTTTTTAATCTCAATTAAATTATATTTGAGTTTAATTAATTGAGTAAATATTATTCTCAAGTCTAAGAATAATTTTATTTAAGTTATATTGAACGCAAAAATTAAATAAATATTTATTCACCAATATGTGAATACAATATTTATTTTATTTATTGAATATTATAATCAATATTTATTCACTATATTGTGGATAAAATATGTATTTATAAATAAAATATTTATTTGGTTGTTCTATAAATTATATATGTGTTCGAATAGACCAAGACCGAGTCGGGTGACAAATATTAATTAACAAGACAATTACATAATATTTTTTATTGCACAAGCTGGTGAGTGTCACAGAATAAAAATAATAATATAATTACTATTATGTAGAATGAGGTTTATTAAATGTAATAAATTTTATTTAATGGCTAGTATGAAATTAAATATATTTTAACTTCAATTCTAAATCTATAAATAGATGACTATGTCTATTTTGTATAGTATCCAAAAATTGAGAATAAAGAATTGTTGCACACAAAAAATTCTCTCTTAACTCCTCTATATCTCTCCCTTTCAAAAATGAGGAGTCAAAGATATATTTTTCAAGACTGAAGAATGAGTGATCAAGAACGAACAGCACAAGACATTTGACTTGCCATGCTAGCACACCGAGATCGAGTGGTGTTTCTTCGAGATCATAGGAGCATGTGTGGATCACTAAAAAATGGATTCTATCCTTAGATCCCCACAACACAAAGAAGTTAATCCAAAAGGGACTTTTCAGAAGATCAATATTCACCAACGAATAAAGTTCCTAAGCCCATGTATTTATTTCTTCAGATATTAAATAAATTAATTATAAATTTTATGTGAAAGATCCCCATTCGTGGTTTCATGAAATGAATATTAAAATTTAATTTAATATATCACCCACCTCTATACGCTTCCACTGTTCCCAGAACCATCAAATGGTATCAGAGCAGTCACGTTTAAATTGAAAATTCTTTATTTGATTGTTGATCTATGCGCAATTGTGGTTAGATTTTCATTTCATGTTATTCATTCTTTATTCTGATTTAAATTAACATGTTATCGACATATTAATTCTCTTCTTTTAGCGTTTCATTTTCTTAAAGGTTTAAGAACAAAAGAAGAAGGACCGAGGATGCCATCGGGAAGTGCCAAATCATTGACTAGTAAAATTGGGTTACATGGCATGCGACTGAAGCACATGCCATATACCCATTAACATTGTATATAGATGCATCGATCAATTAATTACAAATGGTTCTTTTATTGCACACTGCATATTGAACAGGCCAACCAAGCACATAGAATGTGGATACATGGTGTGTAGCTAGTATGTACACACCCTGTAGTCCAAACGAGTTAACACACCGATTTCCAAGGCGTGTGACTTCAATATATGGAAACCAAGGTACATGAAATGTAGTTGTAGGTACATGATGTGTAGTCTCCCATTAATGTAAAAAATTAAAATTACATTAAATTTGAAAATTGAAGCATTAAAACCTTAGTTTTTATTGGAACACCACTGTATGTTTGAAAAATTTAATAATGATTTTAAATAATTTTAAATGCTCAATTAATTTGTTGTAATTAATATGTCATTATTGGTTCTACTGTTTATTTTACATGAATTACATTAATGATGGGAATATCTAAATAGGATCGTATGACCTCCTCCAATGGCTCAAAGGCCATCATTTTTTATTGATTTTTGATAATCCACCTTTCAAGGGGTGAGGTGGAACCCTTACATAGCCCGTAGGTGTAAGTATTACATGAACCATAGGCCTTAGAAGAATTCATTGCCCGTAGTCTTCAAACAATACATACAACCCAAACTAACTACTTGGATATGCTCCTCCCCATCATCTTCATCGTGAAATCAGCTCTCCACCTTCGCATGACTGTTCAACTAGGCTTTCCCATACATGCATAGGCTTGTCCCGATGGCAGGTTCCATACCCTCTCATTCTTGAAATCCATTTAGATTTTTCTATGGTGAAATCTCCTTTCTCATTCTCCTTCTGGATCTTGTTCCTTGTAGGTTTTCTAGTTTTCATCTGCACTTAATGTGGCCCGAAAGCCTTGAGGTGGCCTGAAGGCCTTACTAACCCGAAGACCTGGGTGTCCCAAAGGCCTTAAAGGACTCAGGGACCAAAGTAGTGGCCCAAATGCCCAAATGGGGGAATATTCATGGCTGTTACAGTGCCAAACAATACCTGTTACAATACCCGTTACAATACTACATAGTTTCCTACTACAGTAATGCTACAGTGCTGCTACAGTACCCCCCCAGAAATTAGCCTCCTCATGGACTTTATCCCAGGTCTCCTGGATGCACTTAAGAAGTCCTCACCAATCGGGCTGTGGCTCATGTGCGATTATATGACCATAATGATAAACGGAAATTAATTAATTAATTAACTAACTAACTAATGAAAACACATTTATCTTAATTAATAAAATAATGAATAAACAAATGAATGCTAACCATTTATTTTTGTGTATTCGTTGTATGCATGACCATTCATGATCTTGACTAAGACCTATACATATTTTGGATATTTAAATTTAATTTGTTGCATGAGTTTTCAATTATTTAATATTAAATTAATTTATGGATTGTGAGTCACCTATCCCTCCATTATTATGTAGGTCATATATGTACAAGGATATTTATGTAACTCCCTTTAACCAATCCCTCGGTTCCCCTCACCTATGTGTGAGTAATAAATATTTGTAATTAATAGATAATCCCAAAGCGTATGGAGGCAGTTTAAGATAGAGCCATTATGATGCCAACCTAGGTGATACACAGAAGGATAGGTGGAATTCTGTAACTCATGAAAATAACAGCAATAGAAGCTATTTCCCCTCGGTCAAAGGTTGATTTAATGTCTTCTCATTAAATCAACCATTAGATAAATCTCATAAATGGGTTATTTATTTATTTAATTATTTATTTTTTTTCTAGGAAATTATTTATTTTTTGGATGCAAGGTCGTGATCACATGAATAAATTAATTAATATGAAAATATGGAAATTAAATAAATGAATTATGTATAAATGTTTTATCCAACATGGTTAATTATTTAAGTAACACCCACTTAATATTAATAAGACATATAATGGATAAAATAAGATAAAAATTTATGCATAATAAATTAAACTCCCTCAATTAAATATTAATTCATACTAATCCTTCCATTACTTGATTGGGAATCGAATCATATAACCAAGTGTAGTACATGGCCAAAGTCTGGACACTTACTTTTATCAGGGAGTTCTCATGAAAGTTTTGGGTTTACTTAACCGAAATTGTATTGAGTTTAATGACAAAAGACTATTCAATAAAAATTTGGAGGCAAGTTTTGGGGAAATCCAAGTCAGGATTTTAGGATAAGGGAATCCACTCAATGGATCAAGGAGCTACAAGTCTGTAGTTGGAAAGACTGCCTACGTAATTACTTTATCATGGTTTTCATGGACAAAGTCTGGATCATCAAGAAAAGTAATGGGGATCCTTTCCACTAGAATGTTAAAGCAACTAGAAATTCTGGGATCAGTGGTGATGGCTATTAATACTTGATAAAATAGTGATATATTTAATAAATAAATAAACATTTAATTTATTATATCTCACTTATTTTTTAATTAAGAAAAGTAATAATAATATTCCCTTTTTAATTATAGACTAAAATGATAAGTTCATCATCCACACTATCCCTGTAATAAATATTGAATAAAGATAACATCTTAACTGGAAGTATCTTCTAGTAGTAGTTTATAAGCCTTCAGGTTATGATACTTCATGAAAAAAAATATAATGTTCTAGAATCCACCTACTAAAGATGTGAGTGATAAAGAGTTCATTGTCTATGAAAAACATTTGAGTGATGCAGTCGAAGTTCAAAATTTTATGCTTTTATAAATGTCTAGTGAACTAATTAAGTATCACAAAGACATGGATGCATATAGAATGCTTGAGAACCTCTATGATATTTACCAGGAGAGATCTAGATAGGAATAGTTTGAGATTTTCAAGGCACTCTTTCAGAGAAAGCTTGGAGAGGGTTCCCTAGATATGCCTCACGTAGTCAAGATCATTGGATACATTAAGCGCTTAGAGGTTCTAGGGTTTAAAATCCCCAAAGAACTGGGCACTGAACTCATTCTATAATCACTCCTTCATATTTTATCTAGTTTTTTTTGTTAATTTTAATATGAAAAACATCAAGAAATCTCTACCAAATCTTTTTTAATCCTCTTCTCTAAGTAGATTCCATCCTTATGGTGAACAAATTGAAAGGGAAAGCGAAGATCTTTAAGACCAAAGATTCTTCACACCCTTCCAAAAAGAGGAAGATCAAGCGGAAATCAAGGGAATATGATGCTTTTTATTTATCATATGTTATGAAGGGCCACTGGAAGAAAAATTGCAATCAGACAAAGAATCAAGGGGAAGATTCAAGTGAATTTTTATCGAGTGTAATTTATTTGTTTCTACCAATTGTGTTTTAGATATAAATTGTGGTGATAAAATATGTTTTAAAATATAGGAACCAAACAGATTCAGAAATATTGATGAGGGAGAGATAGATCTTCAAGCAGCTAATATAGATAAACTTACTATTTTAGCCATCTAGGACTACCCCCTCACATTCCCAAGAAGAATGATCTTTGTTTTAAAGGGGTTTTTATTATATGACTTTTGTTATCAAAAACATTATTTATGTATACAAACTTGATATAGTTAGATTTATTTTTAAATTTGGAAATAAATTTTTCTTCTCTTATAAAGATAGAATTTGTTATGGTAAGGACCATTTAAATAACGATCTTTATGTGTTGGATTACACGAACCAAATAATGGAAATCCGTAATGAAGTTACTTCACATAAATCATACCACACCCAAATTTGGAATCAATGACTTGGTCATATAAATGAAAATCACTTGAATAAATTACATCAATATGTATATTTGGATTATTTTAAACTAAAACCACTTGGTGTATGCCATGCATGTTTACAAGGAAAAATGAACAAACCCCCATTTAGTCAGAAAAGTGAAAGGGATAAATATATTCTTAAATTAGTTTATACTAATGTGTGTGGAACATTTCCTATTGAATAAATGGGTGGGTACTCATACTTCATATCTTTTACTAATGATTTTAATAGATATGAATATGTCTACTTAGTAAGGTACAAGTCAAATTCTTTTAAAATATTAAAGGAATATAAGAATGAAGTTGAGAACTATCTTGGTAAGATGATTAAGAAACATCACTCATAACATGGTGGAGAATATCTTAATAAATACTTCATTGATTATCTATAGGAGTTTGGGATTTTATTTCAACTCAATCCTTCTTATACATCTCAATGGAATAGTATAAGTGAAAGTAGGAACCACACCTTTTTAGAAAGGGTGAGATCATTGATGAGTCATGTGAGTCTTCCATTATCCTTTAGAGGATATTAATTTCAAACAATAGCATACATACTAAACCTAGTGCCAACTAAAGTAACAAATAGTATACCATACCAATTATGTAATGAAAAGAAATGCATGTTGTCTTACTTACATGTGTGGGGTTGCATAGAATTTGTTAAGGCCTATTCAGGTAACAATATTTCATCCCGAGACACAAAGTGTATCTTTATAGGACATACCAATGAAATAAAGGGATAATACCTATAAAAAACTTCATAAAAAATGGTTGTAGTTGATATAAGTACCACATTTCATGGGGAGGATCTTATCTCTAAAAGAGATAGTGGGAGCGAGATAGACTTCGATGAAGTCTAGGATCAAGATACAGAAGAGTTGGCATAGGAAAAAATTCCACAAAGCTCGAGGGAAGAAGAAATTGTTCTAGAAACACAATTACCATGTAAGAGTACAATAGATATTAGAGAAGTAGAATGGTATGGTTTTCTAGTCACCAAGGATGGTTACTCATTGTTAGTTTATAATAATGATCCTCTAACATACATAAAAGCAGTAAGTGGTACAGATGTTTCCAAGTGGAAAGAATCCCTGAATTCTTAAATGGATTCCTTGTACCAAAATCAAGTATGGATTTTGGTAGACCCTCCAGTAGATGTAAATCTCATTGGTTGCAAATGGGTATTCAAGAAGAAATTAGACATGGAAGGAAAAGTGAATACCTACAAGGCATGACTAGACTAAAAGGGTTTAAACAGTGTCAAAGCATTGACTATGATGAAACCTTTTCACCTGTTGTAATGATAACATCCATTAGGATTATACTTTCTATTGCATATTTCTAGGATTAATTTGGAAAATGGATGTCAAAATGAACTTCCATTATAAGAACCTTAAAGCAAATGTCTATATGACACACCCTGAAGGGTTTATGACACTAAAGGATTTTAACAAGGTATAAAAGTTTCAAAGATCCATTTATGTATTAAAGAAAGCATCCAGGTCATGGAACATTTTTTATAAGGCCATAATAGAATTTGGTTTCATAAAGAATGAATGTGAACTGTGTGTCTGTAAATAGTTTAGTGGGAGTACTGTTGTTTTTTTAATAGTATATGTTGATGGCATATTACTCATTAGAAATGAAGTACCAATATTATAGTCTGTAAAGACGTGGTTGAATAAATTATTCTCTATGAAGGACTTTGGAGAGGAAACATATATTATTGGGATCAAGATCCATCATTATATATCTAAGAGGTTTCTAGGCCTAATTAAAAGTACATACATTGACAAGATACTGAAGAGATTGAGTATGAAAAATCCAAGAGGTAATTGTTTCTAGCATCACATGGTAATCATATTTCCATGAAAATGTATCCTTAGACACATGAGTAAATAAACCAAATGATAAGGATTTCATACGCATCAGAGATAGGGCCAGTCATGTATGTTATGTCATGTACTAGGCTAGATGTCGCCTACGCATTAAGTGCAGTTGGAAGATATCAAGATGCTCCAAGTGACTGCCATTGGATGGAGGTCAATACTGTCTTTAAGTATATGAGGAAAATTAAATACATGTTACTAGTTTATGGAGGAAATGAAGATCTATTCATCATTGGATATGAAAATTATAGTTTTCAAACTGATTAAGATAACATGAAGTCACAAACGGGATACATCTTTACTTTGAATAAAGGTGATGTGAGCCGGAAGATCTCAAAGAAGTCTCTCATTACATATTATATAGCAGAGCTAGAGTATATTTTTGCTTAAAATGAAGCTAAATAAGAAGTATATATGCATAAATTCATCCAATATCTTTATGTGGTACTTATCAATAAATATCCTATCACACTCTATTGTGATAATACAACAGCGATGGATCTTGAAAAAGAGATAAGGTCACATCAGTGGATAAAACACATACTTCAGAAGTATCATATATTGATGGATTTTTCTCAGAGAGGTGAAGTTGTAGTGAAAAGTATTTCCATATAAGACAATGTGGCATACCTATTGACTAAAGCCTTGACTCAGCAGAATCATGACTATAATGTGAGGTCTAGCAGATTGAAGGTCGTAGGTTGTTGGCTCTAGTACATGTGGGAGTTTGTTGGAGATGGTGTCCTAGGACCAACTATTTTTTACTTTGATTACATGAATATTTAATGTATTGAATATTAATAAAACTTCTTCTTACATATTATTTTTTATTTTTCACAACTCTAATGTAATAATGTCCTAGAGTGTAAATCGTGCTGATAAGATCATAACAGTTCCCCACTATGATGACAAACTCGATGTGCTATGATGATATTCTCAAATAATGTTTTGCAGTTGGAGAACATACTATGATGGGACACATAGTACATAAACTATTAGGTGTAAGTACTTGTAAGAATTTGAGTCTTCTTCTGAGGAATTTCGCACTTGTTAATCTCCAAGATGAGATATTATGAGAATAGACTCGCCAGTAGGAATTCCTCATATTTTGGTATCATTAGATATTCCAATCTACGATCATGTGTGATGTCACTTAGACTTAAATAATATTATTAATTCATGTTACAACTTGTTTACTTATATTTATTTCATAAACCATAATGATAACAACCCCTGGTGAATTTGGATTTGTTGGGTGTGTCACGAGTAACATGTCGTTAAAGAATAATTCGATGAAGGATTTTTCCCTTACATCTTTATGGAATCTGACATATCAACACTTCAATTAGAATAGAATGATTGCATTAAATTCCATGGACATGGTGTAATGACATGTTTATTTTAGATAGTTAAAGAAACACATATTGAGCATATAGGTTGGTGACACGGTTATGAAACCTGCTTGATGAGATATTATAAAAAAGGGATTATATTACAGAGTGAGCGTTCATATGTGGTTTTTGATATTGAAATATTAAGTTCTTTCTCTTGGGAACCTTGAACTATTTCTAGACAATAATCTGGGACTTTAGGCAAGCCTGCCTATTGACAATGAGAAAGAATCATAGAGGGTCACATAGTAAGTGTTTCTGTTGAACTTGATTACATTCTATTTGAGTTTACCATGAAATTTTAGGACCAAGTGTACTAAGACCTAAAAAATTTATTAAATTATATTTGAGTTTAATTAATGGAATAAATATTATTCTCAATTCTGAGGAATAATTTTATTCAATTTATATTGATCGCATAAATTAAATAATTATTTATTCAGTGACATGTGAATAAAATATTTATTTTATTTATTGAATATTTTAAAAAATATTTAATAGATATATTTTAAATTAAATATATATTTATGAATAAAATATTTATTCGGTTTTTCAATAAATTATAGAGGAGTTTGAACGGACCAAGACTGAGTCCGATGAAAAATATTAATTAGCAAGATCATTACATAATATTTGTTATTGCGCAAGTTAGTGCATTCCAAAAAATATTAATAATATAATTATTATTATGTGTCATGAGGTTTATAACAGATAATAAATGTTATTTAATGACCTGTATTCAATTAAATAATATTTTAACTTAAGTCCTAACTCTATAAATTGATGGCTATGTCTATTGTGTATAGTATCCAAAAATTGAGAATAAAGAATTTTCATGCACAAAGAATTCCTTCTTAACTCCTCCTTCTCTATCCCTCTCAGTAATGATAAGTGCAAGAGATATTTCTTTAAGACCGAAGAACAAGGTATCAATAACGAACAACATAAGACATTTAACTCACCGTGCTAGTACCTAGAGATCAAGTGGTATTTCTTAGTGATCATGATAGAAAATGTGGATCACCACTAGATGGATTCTATACTTAGATCCTCAGAGTGATATAAAGGTGATCCTAAAGGGTCTTTTTAGATGATCAATATTCACCAACTATGGAATTTATTAAGCCCAAATATTTATTTATTCAGATATTAAAAAAATTAATTATAAAGTTTTTGTGAAAGATCCCCACTCTTGGTTTTGGGAAATGATTAATAAAAGTTAATTTAATATATCACCCACCTCCGTACCCTTTCACTATGCCGAGAACTATCAAGTGGTATCATAGCGGTCATTTTTAAATTTATAATTATTTATTTGATTTTTGATCTTTGTGAAACTATGGTTATATTTTCACTATATGTTATTCATTATTTAACATGTCATCAATATATTAATAATGTTTGTTCAGTGTTTCATTTTCTTAAAGGTTTAAGAACAAATGAAGAACAACCAGAGATTCCATTGGGAAGTTCTAAATCATTTTCTAGTAAAACTAGGTTAGATGACATGCAACCGAAAAATAAACCATATTTCCATGCACATTGTATCTAGATGCACTGGGAAATTAATTACACATGGTGATTTCATTGCACACTGTGTGTTGACCAGGCCAACCTAGCACATGGAAAGTGGATACAGGGTGTCTAACTATCATTTACACACCTTGTAGTTGGTTGATTTAACAAAATAAATCCATAGGTGTTTTACTTGGATATACAACAATTGAGATATAAGGTGTTTAGCTGAAAGTACATGCCGTGTAGTCTTTCAATATTAGAAAAAATTAAAATTACATTAAATTTAAAAATTACAGCATTAAAACCTTATTTTATTGATTGAAACACCATTGTGTGTTTGAAAATTTAATAATGATTTTAAATAATTTTAAATGCTCAATTAATTTTTTGAAATTAATATTTCATTATTGGTTCTACTATTTTTTTCCATAAATTCCATTAATGATGGGTATCTCCAAATAAGATCAGATGATCATTACGATAAAGGTAATTAATTAATTAACTAATTAATTAATGCAAGAAAATTTATATTAAATAATAAAATAACGAATAATGGAATGAATGCTATCCATTTACTTTTGTGTATTCATTGTATGTATGACCATTCATGATCTTGAACAAGAACTTTATATATGTTGAATGTTTTAATTTAATTTATTTCATGAGTTTGAAATGATTTAATATAAAATTAAATGATGGCATGTGATTCATCCCTCCCTCCATTATTATATAGGATCTATGTGTAGAAGGATATTTACGTAAATCCATTTAACCAATACTTCGGTTCCCCTCACATGCATGTGAGTAATAAATATTTTTAATTAATGGAGCATCCCAAAGTGTGTGAAGGTAGTTTAAGACAAAACGATAATGATTCCAACCCAGGTGATACACAGGCGGATAGGTGGAATGTTGTAACTCATGCAAAGACTAGCAATAGAAGCTATTCCCCTAGGTCAAACAATGATTTAATGTCTTCTCATTAAATCAACCATTAGATAAATCTCATGAATGGGTCATTTAATTAATTATTTATTTATGTCTATGCAATTATTTATTTTATGGATGCAAGGCCACAATCACATAAATAAATGAATTAATGTGCAAAGATGGAAATTAAATGAATAAATTATGCATAAATGTTTTATCCAACGTAGCTAATTAATTAAGTGACATCCACTTAACATTAAAAAAATGTGTAAAAGATAAAACAAGATAAAAATTTATGCATAATAATTTAAAATATCTCAATTAAATTTTAAGAGAGACGAATCCTTCCATTACTTGATTGGGAATGAAACTATAGAACTAAGTGTAGTACATGGAAAAAGACTGGACACTTACTTTTATCAGGGATTTCTCATGAGAGTTTTGGGTTGACATAACTGAAATTGTATTGAGTTTAACAGCCAAAGTATGTTCAATAAAAATTTGGAGGCATGTGTTGAAAAAATCCAATTTAGGGTTTTAGGATAGGGGAATCCACTCAACAAATCAAGGAGATGAAAGTCCATAGTTGGAAATATGGTCTACCCAATTAATTTATTATGGTTTTCTTGGCCAAAGACTGGATCATCAAGAAATGTAATGGGGATCCTTTCCACTATAATTCTAAAGAATATAGACATTCCTAGTTCAATGGTGAGGGATATTGATACTAGATAAAATGGTGAAATATTTAATAAATAAATAAATAAAAACATTTAATTTATTATATGTCACTTATTTTTTAATCAAGAAAAGTAATAATAATATAATATTTTTAATTATAGAATAAAATGACATGTTCATCATAAACACCATCCCTACGATCAATATTGGAGAAGGATAACCTCCTAACTGGTAGTAACATCCTAGAGGGGTTTAGACGCCTTCATGTTGTGCTACGCCATGGACCAAAATCTTACATCCTATAATCCTTAATGCATGATCCACCTTCTAAATAGGTGAGCGACGAGGAGTTCCTTGTCTATGAAAACCATTTGAGAGATATGACTAATGTTCAATGTTTTATGCTTTCATCAATGTCTAGTGAACTAATAAAGTCTCATGAAAACATGTAAGCATATAGAATACATGAGCACCTCCATGGTCTTTACCAGGAGAGAGATAGATAGGAACCGTTTGATATATTCAAGGCACTGTTTCAGAGAAATCTCGGAGAGGGTGCCCAAGATGGGCCTCATGTAGTCAATCTCAATGGATACATTGAGCGCTTAGAGTTTCTAGGGTTTAAAATCCCCAAAGAATTGGGCACTGACCTCATTATAGAATAACTCCCTCAGAGCTTCTCTAGTATTGTTGTGAATTTTAATATAAACAACATTGAGAGGTATTTAACAGATCTTCTTACTCTTATTCTACAAGTAGATAAGTATATGAGGTATGAAAAACCTTTCATCTTTATGGAAAACAAATAGAAAGTGAAAGTGAAGATATTTAATACAAAAGATTCTTCACATCATTCCAAGAAGAGGAAGATCAAGGGGGAAGTAAGGGAATGTGATGTTGTATATTTCACATGTGGCAAGAAGGTCCACCAGAAGAAAAACTATACCCAACCAAATAAGCTAGGGGAAGCTTCTAGTGCAACTATTATCGAGTGTAATTTATCTATTTCTACAAATTGGTTATTAGATATAGCTTGTGGTTCTTACATATATATTTAAATGCTGGAACCATGTAGATTCATAAATATTAACTGAAGAGAGGTAGATCTTTGAGAAACTAACGTAGCTAAATTTGCTACTGTAGCTATCAAGGACTACCACCTCACATTGCTAAGTGAAAAGATATTGGTTTTAAAGGGTTTTTATTATGTGACTTCAGTTACCAAAAACATTATTTCTATATCTAGACTTGATACAGATGGATTTATCTTCAAATTTGGGAATAAATGTTTCTTCTTTCATAAAGACAACATTTTTATGGTAAGGAACATTCAAATAACATTATTTATGTGTTGGATTACATGAATCAAATAATGGAAATTGAAAACAAATTTACTTCACATCACACCCAAATTTGGCATCCCCGGTTGGGTCATGCAAATGAAAATCACTTGAATAAATTACTTTAAGGTGGATATTTTGATTCTTTGTAACTAAAACCACTTAGTGTATGTCACACATGTTTAGAAGGAAAAATGACTGAAGACCCATTTAATGGGATAGGAAAAAGGGCTAAAGAGATTATTTAATTAGTTCATACTGATGTATGTAGATCATTTCCTATTGAAGAAAGGGGTGGGTACTCCTATTTAATAACTTTTACTAACAATTTTAATAGATATGGATATTTCTACTTAACGAGGTATAACCCATATTCTTTTGAAAAATTCAAGGAATAAAAAAATGAAAATGAGAACCATCTTGGTAAGAAGATTAATAAACTTTTCTCAAACCATGGTAGATAATATCTTAATCAAGATATCATTGATTATATATGGGAGTTGGATATTTTTTCTCAACTCAATCATCCCTATACACCTCCGTGGAATGGTGTAAGTGAAAGGAAAAACCCCACCTTGTTGGACCTGGTGAAATAATTGATGAGTCATGCGAGTATTCCATTATCCATTTGGGGATATGCATTACAAACAAAAACATACATACTAAAATGAGTACCAACTAAAGTAATATAAAGTATACCATACCAATTATGGAATGGAAAGAAAACCATGTTTTCTTACTTATATGTGTGGGTTGGTAGGGCATTTTTTAAGGCCTGTTCAAGTAACAATATTGAATCCCGATGCACAAAGTTTATATTTATAGGATATAAAAAATAAACAAAGGGATACTACCTATACAATTCTCTATAAAAAATTATTGTGTTTTACATACATCACACATTTTTTTTCAGAGGATCTTATATCTAAAAGAGATATTAGGGTCGAGATAGACTTCGATGAAGTCTATGATCGAGATACACAAGAGTTGGAACAGGAAAAAATTACACAAAGCCCAGTGGAAGAATAATCGTTCTAGAGAAACAATTACTATGTAGGAGTAATAGAGAGTTCAGTGAACCATAAAAATATGGATTTCTAGCCACCGAGGATGGTGACTCGTTATTAGTTGATAATAATGATTCTATAACCTACAAAGAATCAGTAAGTGGCACATATGTTTCCATGTGGATAGAAGACATGAAATATTAAATGGATTCTATATACCAAAACCAATTTTGGATTTTGGTAGACCCTCCAGTAGATGTAAATCCAGTCTGTTGAAAATGGGTAGTCAAGAAGAAACTAGACATGGAAGCAAAAGTTAGTACTTATAAGGCATGTCTGTTTTCAAAAGGGTTTAAATAATGTCAATGCATTGGCTATGATGAAACCTTTTCACCCATTGCAATGCTGAAATCCACCAGAATTATACTTTTCATTCCAACTTTCCATGATTATGATATTTGGAAAATGGATGTCAAAACAACATTACTTAATGTAAACCTTTAGGAAGATGTCTATATGACACAACATGAAGGGTTTGTGACTCTAAAGGATTCCAATAAGGTATGAAAGTTTAAAATATCCAATTATGGATTAAAGAAAGTATTAAAGTCATGGAACATTCATTTTGACAAGGCTATAACATAATTTTGTTTTATAAAGAACAAATGTGAGCCGTGTGTATATAAACGTTTTTGTGGGAGTGTAGTAATTTTCTTAATAATATATATTGATGAAATATTACTCATTTGAAATAAAATACTAGTATTATAGACTATTAAGGAATGGTTGAATAAATACTTCTCTATGAAGGACTTGGGATGAAACACTCCAAACCCAGTTACCTAGAGTCAGTGCATTATTACATAACATTGACATGATTTCAAGAGACACAGTCTCGAAAGAATAATTAGTTTAGTAGCCTTGGAAGTACTAGATGCATACATAAGTTTCACAATAAATCATGACATAAAAAAACATTGTTTCCCATTTGAACACACTCATATCATTTGGCCTAATCCCTATAGGTTAATCATAATATACTTCTTCACATCTTGGGAAAAAGAAAACATAAGAAAGGGGTGAGCTCAGATGCTAAGTAAGGATAACAATATAGTGGAAACTATCATAAATAAGAACAAGCATTTTAGGCAATGTATAAGAATAAAAAACAAGCCTTTTAAACTTAAACTTCTGCATAATATGGGAAAGATAAATCAAATAATTCCATTTACTTATTCACATAGATATTTTACTAGTCAAATAATAACATATAATATCAATAGCTAATTTCATAATGATGGAATGCATAATGCCGGACATCATAACCACATAGTCAAGGCCTCGTGCCAAGACTACAAATAATATTTTTTCAAGGCCTTGTGCCAAGACACTAATTTGTCTCCTGAGACCTACTGATGCATCGATGAGCTATAATAGGCTCCACCCGTCACTTACTAAGTCCAATTCATTCCTCACATGAAAAGGTTGAAACATAACATAAACATTTGTATGAAAACTAGCATACAAAATGTTAATAATTTAACTATAAACCATGAATGGTATAAAAATAACACATCCATAGTCAAATATATCAAAAAACCTTCAGTACAATATGGAAGATTTTATCATAATAAATCAACTTCAAACAAGTGTAAAATCCATCAAAGGATGTTGATATAGATGAAATCAAAACAATTTGAGAGAAATATCTCTTTCTATTTTGAAATAATTTAAAAGTCACATAATTATAAAAGAAAACATTTATTTTGAAAATAGTCTTATAATCTTATAAGGGAATCATCGAAGGTGTTATAATGGTGGAAAATATCATCACCCACCATATAAGTTAAAAAAACATTCTTACCTTAATTTGTCGAAAAGGTCATAAAGTACCTTGTTTGGAAAACAACAGAGAGATTACTTTAAAAACATTTTATAAAAAGTCAAACAAGGGTATAAATGAATTTAAACCATATTCTAGGAAATATTAAAAATGTTTTGAAATACATTTTTAAGAAACACGAATGTGGATGATAAAGAAGTCACAGTAGATACTTATGTATAAACAACCTCAGATAATAAAGAGATTGTGAAATTAACTCTTAACTTGTACTTTTCCTTAGTCGAGGGTAAGTTAAAATCCAGTATAATATTTAATTCATTGTTATTAAATTATACAAGAACTACATACATAAATATGATATCATATATGATCTTTTAATATTCTTTGTTAATAATATTTCAGTAGTATCATTGTTTTGGGTATTAACTGATTTGTTTTACTTTATATGTTTTTTACATAAGTCATGTTTATTATGGATATGATGTATTTTATTCATATACTGAATGATATTAAGTTCTTAAAAATTATTTTAAATCATAAAATGAAAATTATTATTGAATGGTTACGATGGGAAATGAATCTCATCGCGTTCATGGAGACGGTAATCCGTACGTACGCATGAGCGACAATATCATTATATTGATGGTGAAATCATATGTAATTGGATGGTATATCATATATACATAATAATTAACATGTTATATTTATTATTTACATAAATTATACTCATTATTATACCCATACAAATAATTAAGTGTTGAATAACAAACAACACTATGATATAGAGATGGTAAACCATACGTACGCACGTATGGTAACATTGTCATTCTTAGGATGGATAGAATAATGAATATGGTTGTAAAATATTTATAATAACATCATAGTATGTATAAGGTACTTGATTTATTATTTTGGTATGGAGAGAAAAAATAAAGAGGAATTGGAAGAAGAAAAGAACTTTGAAATAGGTGATGAAATTATTACCTCTTCTTCGGGTGATTCCTTTTGATTTGATCAAAAGGGCTCCATAGGGTGGATTTATGATCAATGTAAGGCCTCTAGTTTTAAGTGAGGGTAATTGGAAGGATATTTGAGCAGGGTTTGGCCATTACAAATGGCTTTGGATGTGTGAATTTGAGAAAAGGGGAAGTACCCTTTTATAAGAGAGGTGAGGGTCACTTTAGGAAAAGATTGAAATATTATTTTATTATAAAATAATTTTTGGTTTATAATAGATCCAAATAGATTTATTTATAGTCTAAGGTATGTTCGGGTCGAAATACTATAAACCAATAAATTTTAGACAAGTTTAGGTCACCATATTAACCTTATCTTTTAGATTTAATTCTTAGTTAAATAGTTAATCTTTTACCATGTCTTCTTGTATTTTTATATTGCATGGTTAATAAACTTACTATAAAAGTCCAAGAGAACCTAAAGAGGTGAATTAATAAAATATATAAAATTATATATGTCCTTTGGAAAAACCATATATTTTTAGGAATATTATATCATTTAATAATATAGTATTTTTTTAAAAACTCATTTTTGTCAATTTTGACACTATTTAGTATTTGGTTTTTGTGAAAGTCAAAAAAACTTGATTACTTGGAAGAAATATATTAAATCTACTCTTACATTTTATATTGACCTAAAAAATTAGTGGAATTCATCAAAAGTCTCAATTTAAATTTATTTTTATATTTATAATATCAATTATTTTAATAATTCATTAATAAGGTAATTACTGCATCATCATTGTGTCATAAATAAATTTAATTATTTAATGTATAAAAATTATAAATAAAATACCATGATATAGGAAATATTTTTATATTTCTAATGAATATTTATAGTAGAATTTATCTTATGTATAACCCTGTATTAATAATGGTTTAGTTATTAAAATTTGAATTTAACACTTTTAATTATTCTTTAAATAAAATAATAATAAATGTCCTAATCTAATAAAAGTGGATAAAAAAGGATCATATTTTACTCTGAAGGATTATTTTGGTCGAAATACACTTATCCAATATAATTAGGACATGTGTTGGGGTAATTATAATATCATTTTTACCTTTAATTACCCTATTTACATTTAACCGTGGTAAATAAAATTCAAAAGTTACTATTCACAAAAAATTATTTTCATCATATTGAACCACATTTTATTTACTCATATTAACCATGTCTCTCGGATTTTTGAAATTCAATTCAAAGAAGTGGAAAAATTATGTTTTATGCAAATTTGCAAATGTGCCTAGAAGGTGGGTAAAAGGCGTTAAATAGTTCAATAAAACTTTATATATGTAATCTTATTATAAAATGACTCCAATGAATTATTTTGAACTATTATAGGTATTATGTATATATTTTGACTTTAAAATAAATTTAAATAAAAATAAAAATTATTTAAATAAATGTCAGTTTTAAATTATAACATAGTGTTTTTCACTATTCATCAAAAATTGAAAGTTTTTAGAAAAATACCAAAAATTCACCCTAATATAATTTTAATATTATGAATCTAAAAATGAAGTCCATTATGAAAAATAAAATTTAAAAAATTTAAAAAATTGGGTATCACTATTCATAACTTCTTTTTAAATGGCTACTTTGATTGGTCATGGTGTGCTAGAAATTGAAGTTGCGTACAACGCAAGATATTATATTATTCAAAGAGAAGCATACCATGGAAGCTTGGGGTGTTACATTATTACCTCTTTCAAATAATTTCATCCTAGAAATTTCTAGAATATTACTGCATAAAAATATTTGGGTGGTTCTTCATTATAAGTTCCTCAGGTTCCCACGTTTCCTTTTTCATTTTATAGTTTCTACAAAGAACTTTTACCAGACGAGTTGTCCAATGTATCAACAACTATTCTCTAGTATAAAGAATCCTGATAGGCTCTTCACAATAAGAATGATTGGGTTCTAGTTCTAATTCTTCATAGGTGAGTACATGCATTGGTTCATACATGTATTTTCTCTATAGTGATATGTGGAATACATCGTGAACTTTAGAGATACTTGGAATCATTTCCAAATAGTAAGCTACAAATCCAATTCGTTCTAGAATTTCAAAATGTCCAATGTAACTTGGACATAATTTACCCTTCTTACAGAATCGTATAACACCCTTCCATGGAGATACCTGCAAGAAAACATGATCTCCTACTTGAAATTCCAAATCCTTCCTTTAGTTATCGACATAGGTATTTTTCCTACTTTGAGATACATTGATATGGGTTTGGATACTATTCACATTTTCCATTGTTTCATAAACAAGTTATGGGCCTACAAGTTTTCTTTCATCAAAATCATCCCAACAAGTTGGTGTGCGACATCTATTTCTATATAACGCTTCCTATGGTGCCATCTAAATACTTGAATAGAAGATATTGTTATAGGAAAATTATACCAGAGATAAATATTGATCCCACATACCTTGAAATTGAAGTGAGAAAGATATCAACATGTCTTATAAGGTTTGAATAGTCAATTCTGATTGTCCATTAGTTTGAGGGTGGTAGGAAATGCTCAAATGAAGTTCAGTTTCTAGGTCTTTTTGAAGACTTTTCCAGAATCTTGATGTGAAACAGGGATCCAGATCAGAAACAATCGATAGGGGTACTACATGAAATTTTACAACTTCATTAATATATAATCTTTCTAAACGTTCAAGTGGTAAATCTTCTCTAATAGCATGAAAATGTGCTGACTTGGTAATACGATCAACAATGACCTATATTGCATCATTCCTTCTATGAGTCTTTGGTAGCCCCATGACAAAGTACATCGTAATATCATCCCATTTCCACTCAGGTATGGGAAGAGGTTGCATGACTCCTCTAGGTTGTTGTCTTCCAGCCTTCACATGTTGACAAAACATACATCTTGACACATAATCAGCAATCTACATCGTCATATTGTCCCACTAAAAATGTTCCTTCAAATCTATATACATCTTAGTTCTACCAGGGTGTATAAAGAAATTGGAGCTATGAGAATCATCCAATAATTCCAGTTTTAGATCAGGCATGTAAGGAACACAAAGTCTCTTCCCAAATTTCAAAATTCCATCTTCATATACGAAGTCAATCAATCTCTCATCATTCATAGCTTTAATTTTCTTTTAAAACTCTTCATCATCAGTCTGAGAATGTTTTATCCTTTCTAGTAAATATGGTTTGGAAACCATTTGAAAACGTATTGATGTTTCACCTTCCATGATTATTCCCATATCCATATTTACTAGATCTATGAACATAGGAACACTTTCAACTCTCATCTTGTTCAAAAATCTAGGATACTTTTTGCTAAAAGCATCTTCTACCTTATTTTCCTTCCCTAGGTGGTAGTGTGTAGTGAAATCATAATCCTTGAGTAGTTAAAGCCATCATCTTTGCCTCATGTTGAGTTATTTCTATGAGAAAATATACTTCAAAATCTTATGATCAGCATATATCTCACATTTTTTACAATAGAGATAGTGTCACCATATCTTCGAGCAAATATTATGGCGGCTAACTCAATATCATGAGTGCGATAGTTTTTTTCATGAATTTTTAACTGTCGTGATGCATAGAAAATAACTCTATCATTCTGCATAAGGACACAACCAAGTCCTTTATTTGAAGTATCACTATAAATAAAAAACCCATCATTCCCTGATGGTAGAGTCAAGATAAGATAATTGACTAATATTCTATTCAGTTCTTCAAAATATTCTTCACACTCTTTTTTCCAAATAAATTTAACCCCTTTACATGTGATCTTGGTTAATGGGTTAGCCAATCGGGAAAAATTCTGGACGAAACGCTGATAATAACCTACTAAACCAATAAAACTGCATACCTCGGTTATACTCGTCGGTGCTACCCATTCTTGTATTTCTCTTTTCATAGAAGGATTAATAAAGATTCCATCCTTAGAGATAATATGGACAAGAAAATAAATCTCTTAAAGCCATAATTCACACTTGCTAAACTTCCCATATAATTCATTTCTTCTAAGAGTCTTTAGAATAATGCACAAGTGATTTTCATGATCATCATAGCTTTTTTAGTATACCAAGATATCATCAATAAATACCACTAAAAAGTCATCAAGATATTCCTTGAAAACTCTATTCATTAGATCCCTGAAAACAAAGGGTTCATTAGTCAGTCCAAAATGAATTACTTCCACAGTGGCCATTCTATAAGGGGTCTTTGATATGGGCCTTGAACCAGGAATTAAATCAATGGAAAACTAAATTTCTCATTCTGGAGGATGTCTAGGTAAATACTCTGGAAACACATCAATATATTCTTTAACAATAAGTACGTTCTCTATTTGAACATTCCTTTTCTCACCCATATTTATTTTACTCCCTTCCTCCCCAATAATTTAATTTATTAGAGCTATTGGGGGTGGTTCTAGATGAGAATCATATGGTGATGTTTCTACTCTAAATATAAGGTATTCTTTATCATCATAAAAAATTGTAACCTCCTTCTTATAATAAAATTTTTAATCATGGTCCAAAATCCAATCCATAATGAGGATTATATCAAATTCAATCATGGGTATGATAATAAGATCAGTAGATAAAGCAAGTTTATATTCCATAATGGTAACTGATTCACAAAACATTGTTGCCATGATAATTCCGTTAAGAGTTTTGACTGACAAATCCCTTGTTAAATCAAATCAGAAATATATAATTTTCGGGGAAATCTGGGAAGATTTGAAAGAATGTGATGATCTAGAATCAAATAAATCATTGGCTAAATTTGAGGAAACGATTAAAGTACCTACCACCACATCATTCAGAGCTTCAACCTCAGCAGTAGTGGTCACATAAGCTTGGCCTTACTCCCTTGGCCTTTCCTGAGGTAAGTTTCCTTGGCGCTTAGGACATTAATTTTCATAATGCCCCATTTCTCTACAATTGTATCATTTAACATTAAAATCCTCTTTATTTCCCTTGCAATCACATTGATGGTGGCCTTTTTCACCACACTTGTAACAAACTATTATTCCCTTTTGGAAAGTACGAAGGTGTTTCTTTCTACATTTACTATAGGATGAAAATTCAACTTTTCCCTTCTTCCCCTTATTTCCATTTCCAGAGTGTTCAGTAGATCTATTCTTCTCTTAATTTACATTAAATTTGTAAGACTTAGAGAATTCATTTTCTTTCTTGATAGCACATAAGACAATATCTTCGTATGATGAGAAGGATTTTGAGACTAATTCTCAATGGATAAATGGTTTTAACCCATCATAGAATCGATCAATCTTACTATTTGGGTTACGTATATAAGCTGCAGCATGCCTTGATAACCTTGTAAAGTTATCCTCATACTTTACGACATTCTCATCCTCCCTTTTCCTTAGACTTAGAAATTATCTTTATATATCCTCTCTATGGTCATGAGGAAATTATTTTCTAAGAAAATATATTTAAACTCCCTCCATTACATATTTGATACTTCTTCATCCTCCTTTGGGTTTTTAATTAATGACCACCATTGATCTACATCTCCTGTAAAGAGATAAACTGCCATGACAACTTTTTCCCTTTTGCTACTCCCCAAAGCATGAAATATTTTATGTAAGGAACTTATCCATTTTTTAGCTACAAATGGATTTTTAGTCCCATTTAATGTTTGTGGTTGTTTCCACATGATGCGGTTTAACATTGATCCTCCACATTGTGGATCAAGGGGCTCCATACGAGTAAGGTTATTATTCATAACCCGAGTGAGTTGTCCCGGTATGGTTATAAGTTGTTCAACACTAGTTGTATCACCAACTCCACTATAGTTATCTTGAGTAGGAGTGAAATCCCTACATGGATTACATGCGTTGATATGATTTCCATTCCTTCCACTAGGCACTATTTCTAAACAAAGGAATACACTAGATTAGTTTATGAATTGCAATACATAATTCCAAACTAGTAAAATACCTAACATAAATTGAACAGTTTATGCATATAATTGATAATCATTAAAAAAATGTTTTCTTTGAGGATGTATTTACTCATAAATCCTTCATAATGGTTTGTAAAGAAAATGTGAATTATCCTAATCATATCCCCTAGGAGTGTTGTAACCAAGAGTTCAGCAAGACCCATTGTCGTGCACCAGTTCCTGTTCGAGTCTAGCTCAAAGTGATGTTTTCAGATTTTACCCCTAGATACATTTGTGCTAGATCCGCCTCTACCTATTTGTATATAGAAAGGGATGTATTTTTTGAAAAATTTACAAAATCTCTACATTACTAAAATTCTAGAAAGTTCTTCTATACTAATCCTCAAAGTCTATCTTAGGGTAATGTTCTCTAATCAGTGTTTTTCTAAATCTAGTTTCCAAGGTTTGTACTACACTTCCTCTAATACCAACTGTAACACCTCGACCCTAGTTACATAGAGTCGGTGCATTACTACATAACATTTTCATGATCATAAGAGATCAAGTCTCGAAAGACCGATTAGTTTAGTAACCCTGGAAGTACTAGATACATACATAAGTTTCACATTACATTACGAATCAAAAAACCAAACTTTTTTCCCCTTTTAACACACTCATATCCTTTGGCCTAATCCTTGTAGGTTAATCATAATATACTTCTTCACATCCTGGGAAAAAGAAAACATAATAAAGGGGTGAGATCAAATTCTCAATAAGGATAATAATATAGTAGAAACTATCATAAATAAGCATAAAAATTTATGGAAATGTATAAGACTAAAACACAATCCTTTTCAACTTAAACTTTATCATAATATGGAAAAGATAAATCAAATAATTCCATTTACTTATTCACATGGATATTCTATTAGTTGAATAATATCTTGTAATATCAATAGCTAATTTCATAATGATGGAATTCATAATGTCGGACATCATAACCACATAGTCAAGGCCTCATGCCAAGACTACAAATAAGATTTTGTCAAGGCCTTGTGTCAAGAAACTAGTATGTCTCATGAGACCTACCGATGCATCGAGGAGCTATAGCGGGCTCCTCCTGTCACTTACTAAGTCCAATGCATTTCTTATATGAAAAGGTTGAAACATAACATAAAAATTCATATTAAAACTAGCATACAAAATGTTAATAATTTAACCATAAACCATGAATGATATAAAAATAAAACATACATAGTCAAGCATATCACAAAACCTTAAATATAATATGGAAGATTGTATCATAATAAATAAACTTCAAACAAGTTTAAAATCCTTCAAAAGATGTTGACATAGATGAAATCAAAACTATTTGATAGAAATATCTTTTTCTATTTTGAAACCATTTAAAAGTAACATAATTATAAAAGAAAGCATTTATTTTGAAAATATTATTATAATATTGTAATGGAAGCTTCGAATGTGTTATAATAGTGTAAAATAGCCACACCCGCCGTATAAGTTAAAAACACATTCTTACCTTAATTTGTCGAAAAGGTCATAAAGTACCTTGTTTGGAAAATGACGGAAAGATTACTCTCAAAACATTTTATAAAAATTCAAAAAAGGGTATAAATGACTTTAACCCATATTCTAGTAAATAGTAAAAATGTTTTCAAATAAATTTTTAAGAAACATGGATGTGGATGATAATGATTTCCCAACAGATACTTACATATAAACAACCTCATATAATAAAGAGATTGTGAAATTAACCCTTACCTTGTACTTTTATATAGTCAAGGGTATGTTAACCTCCTGTATAATAGTTAAATCATTGTTATTAAATTATAAAAGAAACACATACATAAATATGATATCATATATGATATTCTAATATTTATTTGTTAATAATATTTCAGTAGTATCATTGTTTTGGGTGTTAACTGGTTAATTTTCGTTTATATGTTTTGGTACATAAGTCATTTTTTTTATGGATAGGATGTATTTGATTCATATTCAGAATGATATTAAGTTCTAAAACATTATTTTAAATCATAAAATGAAAATTATTTTTGAATAGTTATGATGGGAAATGAATCTCATCGCGTTCGTGGAGACGGTAATCTGTACGTATACATGAGTGACAATATCATTTTATTGATGGTGAAATCGTATGTAATTGGATGGTATATCATATATACAGAATAACTAACATATTATGTTTATTATTTACATCAATTATACTCATTATTATACCCATCCAAATAATTAAGTGTTGAATACCAAACTACACCAGGACGTGGAGATGGTAAGTCGTACGTACACACGTATTGTAACTTTGTCATTCATAGTGTTAGGTCCACTAGGCTAGTTACTCTGAGGGGGGGGGGTGAATTAGGGTATAACAAATTAAAACAACTTACCCTTTTGATATTTTTTCGTTGTTAGGAAAAACCATATTCTCTCTCTCTCATTCCCGTTGTAGAGTTTGAATGAATCTTAAAACATGCACATGACACAACAATTTTACTTGGTTCACCCTCACTGGGATACATCCAAGGAGCATACACTGGTGAAGTGCCGATGTACCAAATCCACTATAAGTGCACTGTTGTTTACAAGTTCGAAGAGAACTCACTATCCATTTTCGTTTACAACCATTCACACTTTTAGAACACACTGCTCTCTCAACTGAAGTGAGCTCACTACTTCTTCAGAAGATACACTCACAATTTATAAACATGTTGGTCTCCTAATTATCACTAATTAATGCATCCTCCACTATATATAGATGCTCTATTGAAGTCCAAATTTCATTCTCTGATGAATACCCCTTTGACTCTGATCACTGGGCAACAAACTTTGGAAATACCTTCGCAAAGCACCCTACTTCACGAAGCTCCCGATTTCGCTAAGCTCAAACAAGCCTTCACGAAGCTCCAACCTCTTCGCGAAGCATGCACCTTCACAGAGCTCACTACCTCATGGAGAAGACTGCTTCGTTGAAATAAGACCTTCGCAAAGTTCAAGACTTTTCAAAGCTTAGGCCATCACAGATCTCAAGTCATCATAGAGCGACTTCTTCGCAAAGACCACTAATCCAACGCAGAACACACCACTTTCTCAGAGATAAATTTTCCACTGCAAAGCTCCTTCTTTTGAAAAGCACACTGCCTTCACGAATCACCTTCATGAGATGAGAGAAACAAATTTTTATTGGAAAACACTCTTCTTCTCTCGATGGGGTCAAGGTCTATTTATAGGTGATTCCAACGACCCTCGAACCTTCCGCGTGAAGTCAGCGCCATGTCATCTCAAATCCTGAAGCTCAGAAATTTCCACCAAAATTCTCTCTATATCGTGAAGCACCACAGAAATTTCCAGATCACAGAGCTCTTTGTAATCATGGAGTGTTCCGTCAATTCCGCCATTCCTTTTCCACAAATCTCCACTCGTAATTCTTTTCGCCTCCGCAATGCTCTTCAACTCTATTGTTCGCGAATCTCATCGTAATCACAAAGAACACCATCAACTTTCTTCATGTCTTCATAAAATCCACATCAAGAATCCTGTATTTTAAAAACTCATGCCTTTTCCATATTTTGATGAGATCTTCGAGGAAAACCATATTTCTCAATTCTCACAAAAGTCTAAATTTTGGATGCCAAAAATTTAACAAACACTGGAAAATGGTGCCACCTTATTTCTGTTCTTTTTGTACCGCCTCTAGATCTTCTATTCCTTTGTCATGGTTCTTTGTCAACATGGATTGTCAAACAAATCTCTAGAACTCGCCAACTCACCATGGAAACCTGTATTTTCAACAAACACAAGAATCCCAAAAATGCTGCAATGTTACCTTCAGTGATTTTTTCCCAAAAATCTCCACCTTTGGGTTGTTGAAAACTCTTCTCAAAGATATTTTCTTCACTTTGATACCTCACTGAGTCTCCTTCTGTCAACAACCACCATTCACCTCTTGAGATTCAGATAGTGACACCACATACTCTAAGCCTAGATGAGCAATGCTCTGTGTGAGAAACAAGAGTAGTATGAGAAGTTCATCAATGGACCACTTAATTTCTGATCCCAATTGTTGATACCAAAATGATACCAATTTACAAAATAATACCAATTTCCAAACTGATACCATTTTTTGATCTCTAAAACCTTCTCAAACCATTCCAACACCAATGTTATGCTTTTATCACGATCCTCAGCCATTGTGATATCTACTCATTGATCGATCACTTCTAGAATTGTCAGATTTAAAAACTCCCCCCCTATTTCATTTCTCTCTGCTATCTCGCTACTCCACATGTCAGCTTCTCCCCATGCCTTTGACTAATACATTTTATCCCTTCCTTAGCCATAGTTTCTCCCCCTTGAAGAGTCACTATTTCTCCCCCTTTGTCAATGAACCCAAAGGTCACCCCTCTATGGTCTGAGACATTGGAAAGAACACATGTCAGAACATTAGAGAAAAACACACCATACCTTGTAGAGGGGGGGGGGGGTCCCATATCCACAATTTTTCAAGTGCGAGGATTCGAATGGACTCCTAGATCCATCCGATATCTCTCAAAAGCTTCTTTGGATAAGGCCTTTGTCAGAATGTCTGCAACCTGTAGTTCTGTAGGCACATACTCTAGCCTCACAATTCCCTGATCAACCTTCTACTTGATAAAATGATACTTTATCTCAATGTAATTTGTAATGGAGTGATGGATGGGATTTTTTCTGAGATTTATATCACTTGAGTTATCGCAATGAATTCCGATCAGAGTCTTCACGTCAACTCCCATATCATCAAGTTGTTGCTTCATCCATAATAAATGTGTGCAACCTTGAGTGGCCGCTGTTATGACCCAAAGATTTTCAATGAAAATTTACGTTCTTATATTTATGTCATAAAATAACATGAAAACACAAAAAAATGAACTACTACGTGATAAGTGACCTTTAAACATAAGTTTGTCACTCTTATGTTTGGAAGTTTGAAAATCTGACATACACGATTGTGTTCAAGATGATTTCTGGAGTCTAATGAAACAAAAATAATTTTCAGTGAATAGTAGAGTACCCTTTGTAATAGTAACATACCCTTATGAACAGTGAATCATCCATCATAAGAGTAACATTACCTATGAATAATAAAATACAATTCAGACATCTTAGAAAGTGACAATTCGACCTTAGTAATCGTTTTGGTATCTTGTAAGTCATAAATAATTAATTAATTAATTTAAAAGAATATTTATTTCCCTAAAAATTATTAATAAATTATTGAATCAATGTATTATATTTTTTAGATAATTTTATAAGACCCTACGTAAAAATTTGAAAGCACTATAAAATCAGTTTTAATATTAAAAAATGTTTTTTAAGTAAATTATGATTTTAATTAAATATTAAATTAATAATATTTTAAAAAGTACTTTTTAAAAATGGACTTAATTTTTTAATTCTACACGTAAAAAAATGGTTGGGGTAAATTTTTGGGATTTTTCTGATATAATTGAATTTTTTATGAATAGTGAAATACCGTAATTTACAAAATAAGCTAAATAAGCTAATTATAGGGTCATGTGTGATGTTCTTCTAATGTAAGCTCACTTGGTTCAGGATTAAATTATAAAATTACTATTATTGGTAGTTCAATACTCACTATTCCTTGTCTTCTGGGGAAATAATAAACTAATGAATTTTATATTAAGGAAACCCCTCTCCCCTCCACTATAAAATCCACCCTTCACACCCTCATTTCCTCACACCTCTCAAGCTCCAATACGTCTCTAAACTTAGCCCAAAAACCTTCCCTAGCCCCTCCCCCACGTCCAAGATCTTTTTGTCTCATAAAAAGACCAAGCCTAGGCCCTTAAAGAGGTTCTCAAGAGAAGGAGTCAAGAGGTAATTTCTCTCCCTCTTCTCCTTTAATTTCCTTTCAAGTTCAAGTTCATTTCTTGATCTTTACCCACCTATATTCATCCAAATTTTATTGTAACTCTAGTATTATACACATAATTTAATTTTATTATTATAATGGGATATTATATCATCCAACACCCTTTCCATCTTCCTTTTATTTTATCAAAGATAACGTTGTTCGTGAGGTGTTAATTTATCACCTTTAAGAACGACATATTTTATTCTTCCATTTCTACATTCTGATCTGGTCATGACAGAATTTTTATGGTGGAAACAGAATATTTTATATGTAATATGTTCTATTTAAAGTTTGGGAAATAACCTATGGACATATTACTAAGTGATAAGTTAAAACAAGTTCGTTGTGATCCAAAAACCTCCAAAATTGACCCAAATAACCATCATTTAATTATTATCTTATGATTAATCCACATGGATCTAATTTAATTCATTATAAGATCATAAAAACTCCTGAAATATCATTAATAACATTTAATATCAGCTCTGGATGTTTAGCCATGTTCTACCCAAACTTCAATTTAAGAATACAAGTGAACCACTCAAGAAAACCACAAAAACGAACATCCCCGAACAATGTTTTTAAACACTATAAGTTATCCAAAGGAACATAATATGACATAATGAAACCATAATGAACCCTATTAATGTAAAAAAGGTTCTGTAATTTCTAATTAATGAATATAATGTGATTATATAGGACATTAAAGAGAAGGAGGCATTCGAGTACAAGGTAAGGGGAAATTCTCGAACCCAACTTTCATCCTTCGGGTTCTTCCTCTTTCACTCTATTTTTGATATAGTAACTCCTTAGAGATCATTTGTTCATCATTTTATTTCTTTTTCTGGGATATAAATGTTTTCTAATGAAGTTTATGTCAATCCAAATGTTTTACAAAATAACTCTTCTCTTAAGAACACAACTTTTACCTCTCATTCAAGGTTGATGGTTCTTGTATCAAGTATGTTATTCCCTCTTTCTTTTGAGAACCCAAAGTTTATGAATGTGTTCTTATGATATGAAAACCATTCATTTTCAAGGGTTATTTATGTTAATTTATGTTATATTTTTTTTGTGGCATGCATGATAAATGATAATGTTATGATGTGACGGGTGCGCCTGGAATTATATAGCGCAGTATGAATGTTTAAATATGATGGGTGCGCTCAGAATTATATAGTTCTACAATGCATTGGATAAAGTGATGAATCTCATTAGTAAATGTAAAATTATGTGTGAACAAGATTCTATCTTGGTTCACAAGTATGTGTGGTATTTAACCACTAAGACATGATGTTTCATTTTTATACATTGCCATATTTTAAGTCTTTTATTTATGCTCCTCTCATGTTCATGATCTTTTGACTATGTTATGATTATGCTCACCCCATGATATATTGTTCTTATCTATTCTCTTAATGGGCTTATATCTCATCCCTTTTTATGTATATCCTCAGGTGGCTATATGTACTAAGGAGAGGAAAAGTGCCAATAAGAAGCTAGAGAAGAAGAAATTAAATAAATGTTTATGTTAGATGTTATATTTGTTATGTATGGTCCTAGTTATCCAAAGACACTAAACCTTTGGATCCTCTATGTGTAATACTATTATGTTGTTTGTCTTTAAAATGACGTAATAGTAATGTAATAAAAGGAAGGGTCTCTATAGTTGGTATCAGAGGAATGGTTTAGTTAATTTGGGAATTAGGATTAGTTAACCCTAGAGAAAACTTCTAGTATGAGACTAAGTAAAAATATGCACACAAGAATATTTACAAGGTATCCCAATTGTTGTGTTTTTGGTATAATTTTTTTTAAATTAATAATTTATTCATGACTTCTTTACTTATGTTTTGGTCTAACCTTTTCTATTTTAGAAAATGGTGGGAACCAGGAGAAATCAGGCCAACAACTCTTGCGGGGGCCAATGCAACGATTGCCTGAAAAACATCCCCAATGATTTGGGAGGTGGAGTTCAAAACTTCATGGTAATTCTTACCCAATTATCTCAGGTTATGAAAAATAACCATAATAATGGGGAACGTCCTCCTTCACCAAAGAGGGAGTAACTGGCAGTCAAATGTTTTATGCGGCAACGACCACTGACGTTTAGTGGATCTTCCGATCCACTAGTTGCAGAAAAATGGGTCAAATCCATGGTAAAGAACTTTTCTATTCTTCACTGTTCTGAGATGGAGAATGTGACTCTATCCGTTTATCGTCTAGATGGAGAAGCCAATCAATGGCGGGATTTGATTAAGAACACCAAGCCAAGGGAGAAAATTGATCAGATTGAATGGGAAGACTTTAAGATAATGTTTCTTAATAAGTAATTCCCACGAACTCTTCACACGAAGATGGAGAGAAAATTCATAGAGCTTAAGAAAAAAGAAGGAGAATCTGTCACAAACTATGAAGCGAATTTCACAAGGCTCTCAAGGTATGCTTCAGGTTTTGTTATCAACAATGATAACAAAATTTATAGATTCTTTAGTTGATTAAAACCCCATCTTCAAAAGGCTCTTGCAATTTGAGACTTTGGGAGTTATGAAGAAGTTGTTCCGCATGATCTCAAAGTGGAGATGGAGTTTGGAGAATGGTCCCATGGCTATGGAGATAAGAAAAGAAAGATGGAGTTTCAACCAGGTGGATCTAATGACAAAGGTGGGAAGAAAAATCAATGACCAACATGCCAAAAATGTGGGAAGTTTCACGATGGGAACTGCCTCAAACGGATGGGGAAATGCTTCAAGTGTCGGAATGAAGGTCACCATGCTCAAGAGTGTCGAAAAGACAAGAAACGTAAGGAGAATGTAGCCGATGAAAGGAGAGAACCACTCATGGTTCAATGCTACAACTGTAAGGAGCTAGGGCACTATGCAAACCGGTTCACTAAACCTCGAGTTCTCGAGGGTAATCAGTGTTAGCAGCCACCAAAGCCAAAGGAACAAGGGAAGACTTATGCCATCACTACTGCGGAGGTGGAGCATGATAATGAATTCGTACAAGGTACACTTCCTATTCACTCAAGAATGGAAAAAGTCTTATTTGATTCTTGTTCTATGCATTCCTTTATATCTTACAAGTTTGCTAGAACTATAGAATCGAAGCACTGAAACCTTGAAGTAGAGATATCTATAAAAACACCAAGTGGTGAAATCATTGCAACCCAAGTGTTTGACTCTTCTCCTGTTGACGTATGTGGGAAGATGCTTCAGGAAAATCTCATAATACTTCCCTTGGTGGAATTAGACACTATAATGGGAATGTACTGGATCTCATTATATAGAGTGCATATCAACTGTCGGGAAAAGGAAATATCTTTTCATATTCCGAACCATCCCATGCTCCTCTACAAATTCATGGATGATCTTGAATATCCTTTGAAAAATCCTTCAATGGTGTGGGTGTTGATTCCCTATGAAGAAGCATACCTCGCCCAAATGGTTGAGTCGAAGGAAAGTTCCAACCTTGAGGAAATTCCCATCGTGATGTAATACGATGATGTATTTCTTGAAGAGTTACCCGGAATTCCCCTGGATTGTGAGGTAGAGTTCTAAATTGAACTCATACCCAGATTTACTCCTATCTCGAAGTGCCCCTATAGGATGGATGCTATCGAACCGGAGGAGTTAAAGAAGAAGCTGCAAGAGAATCTGGACAAAGGGTTCATTCTCCCTAGTGCATCACCTTGGGGTGCGCCAATGCTCTTTGTGAAGAAGAAGGATGGAACAATGCGGTTGTGTATCGATTATCAGGAACTCAACAAGATCACCATAAAGAACAAGTATCCTATTCCAAGGATTGATGACTTGTTCAATCAGTTAAGAGAAGCTCAATACTTCTCAAAGGTGGATCTTCGTTCTGGATATCATCAGGTAAAGGTGAAGAAGGAAGATATTCAGAAGAACACCTTTCGTACAAGGTATGTATACTATGAGTTTTTAGTGATGCCCTTTGGACTTACTAATGCCCCTGTAATCTTCATGGATTTTATGAATAGAGTCTTTAGACATTATCTCGACAAATTTGTGGTAGTGTTTATCAATGATATTCTCATCTTCTCCAAGAGCAAGGAGGAACATGAAGAACATCTAAGACTTGTGTTGGCGACATTAAGAAAGGAGAAGTTTTATTCCATGTTAAGAAAATGTGACTTTTGGATTAATCATGTTACAGTCTTGGGACATGTGATTACAAGTGAGTGAATTTCTAGGGATCCTTAAAAGACAAAGGCGATTGAGGAATGGCCCAGGCCCTCTAGTGTCATAGAAATCCATAGTTTTCTTGGATTAGTTGGGTACTACCGACGTATTGTGAGAAACTTCTCATGATTGTCAAGCCTGCTAACTAAGTTAACAAGGAAAGGGGTAAAGTATGTCTGGACCGAAGAATGTGAGGGAAGCTTCAAGGAGCTAAAGAGAAGGCTGATCACTACACCTATACTCAAACTACCGAAAAGTGGATATAGTTTTGTGATATACAGTGATTCTTGAAAGAAAGTCTTGGGTTGTGTACTCATGAAAAATGATAATGTGATAGCCTAAGCCTCACGACAGTTGAAGATCCACGAGAAGAACTACACGACACATGATCTAGAGTTGGTGGCCGTGATATTTGCCTTGAAAATCTGGCGGCACTACCTTTATGGTGAGAAGTGTGACATATACACTGACCACAAGAGCCTAAAGTATATATTCACACAAAAGGAGATCAACATGCATCAAAGGAGATGGTTAGATCTAATCAAAGATTACGATTGCTCTATTAACTATCATCTTGGAAAGGCGAACAAGGTAGCTGATGCTCTAAGCAGAAAAGAACCTGCTACTCTTTCCATGTTGCGGATTGAGAAAGACCCTATCTTCTTGGATATGCAAAGGATGGATGTGAAAATCATAATGGCAGGGGATACATCCTTCCTTTCGCAAATGATTGTGCAACCATCCATCCAGGAGAAGATTAAGGAAGCACAAAGGGATGATGTGGAGATACAAAAGAGGGTGGATGCAGTAAAGGAAGGGAATCTGCAAGAGTTCCATATCGATGATGATGGTGTGATTCGTTTTGGAACGCAGCTTTGTGTGCCTTCATCACCCGGGATAAAGAAGGAGCTATTGGATAATGCACATAGCACAACTTTCTCTATCCATCATGGGAGTACCATGATGTACCGTGATCTCCGAGAACACTTCTGGTGGGATAACATGCAGAATAAGATTGCGGAATATATATCAAGGTGCTTGGTATGTCAACAAGTTAAAGCGGAGTGGCAAAAGTCTAAAGGTATGATGTAGCCATTTTCTATACCCATGTGGAAATGGGAAAATGTTACTATGGACTTTGTCATAGGTCTCCTGAATACGTCAAAGGGAAATAATGCGAAATGGGTTATGGTTGACCGACTCACCAAGACTGCCCATTTTATCGCTATTCGGGAAGACCTTTCAATTGAACAACATGCAAAGATAAATGTGAAGGAAGTGGTGAGACTGCACGATGTTCCACTCTTGATTGTCTCTGACCATGATCCAAGGTTCACATCTAAATTCTGGAGGAGCCTTCAACATGCTTTGAATACTGAATTAAATTTCAGCACAACCTATCACCCCCAAACTGATGGCCAGTCTGAAAGAACTATTCAGACACTTAAAGATATGCTAAGAGCCTGCTCTCTTTAATTTAAAGGTGGTTGGGATCAGCATCTCCCATTGGTTGAGTTCTCATACAACAATAGCTTCCACTCGAGTATTCAGATGGCTCCATATGAAGCTCTGTATGGAAAGCGATGTAGAACTCCAACCTGTTGGGATGAAGTTGGAGAATGAAAGCTACTTGGACTGGATCTTGTTCAAGAGATGACAGAGAAGGTTCAAGTCATCCAAAAACACATCAATGCTTCTGAAAGTCGGAGAAAGAGCTATGATGACAACCGTCGAAGGGACTTGGAGTTCGACGTTGGAGATAAAGTCTTCCTTCGAATATATCCATGGAAGAGAGTCATGCGATTCGGGAAGAAAGGGAAGCTAAGCCCAAGGTATATTGGACCCTTTGAGATCCTTGACTGCATAGGATCCGTGGCCTATCGTCTAGCACTTCCACCGAATATGGCTCAATTTCATGATGTGTTTCACGTATCACTACTGAGGAAGTACATACCAGACCCCTCACATGTACTAAACTCAGAGGTGGTGCAACTGGAAGATGATCTCTCCTATGAGGAGCAGCCAGTAAAGATTCTAGACCGAAGTGATAAGGTTCTACGCAACAAGACAACCCATCTTGTAAAAGTGTTGTGGAGGAACCATAAGTTTGAGGAAGCAACTTGGGAACCATAAGAGGCAATCAAGGAGAAGTACCCTCACCTTTTTTTGTAAAGTGAAAATTCGGGGGTGAAATTTCTTAAGGGGGGAAGAATGTAACGACCCAAAGTTTTTCAATTAAAATTTCCCTTCTTATATTAATGTCATAAAATAACATGAAAAAACAAAATAATGAACTACTAAGTGATAAGTGACCTTTAAACATAAGTTTTTCACTCTTATGATTGGAATTTTGAAAATCCGACATACACGGTTCTGTTCAAGATGATTTTTGGAGTCTAATGAAACAGAAATAATTTTTGGTGAATAGTAACGCACCCTTAGGAATAGTAACACACCCTTATGAATATTAATATAACCCTTATGAATATTAAATCATCCAACATAAGAGTAACATTACCTATGAATAATAAAATAAAATTTAGACATCTTAGAAAGTGACAATTTGACCTTAGTAAACGTTTTGGTATTTGTAAGTCATAAATAAATAATTATAATTAATTAATTAATTTATAAAAATATTTATTTCCCAAATATTTATTCATAAATTATTGAATCAATGTCTTATAGTTTTTAGATAATTTTATAAGACCCTAAGTAATTTTTGAAAGAACTATAAAATCAGTTTTAATCTTAAAAACTGTTTTTTAAGTAAATTATGATTTTAATTAAATATTAAATTAATAATATTTAGAAAAGTATTTTTGAAAAATGAACTTCATTTTTGGATTCTACACGTCAAAAAATGGTTGGCGTAAAATTTTGGGATTTTTCTGAGATACTTGAATTTTTGATGAATAGTGAAATACCGTAATTTACAAAATAATCTAAATAATCAATTTATAGGGTCACGTGTGATGTTATTCTGATGTAAGGCCACTTGGTTTGGGATTAAATTATAAAATTACTATTATTGGTCATTCAAGACTTACTATTCCTTTTCTGGGGGGGGGAAATAATAAACTAATGAATTTTATATTAGAGAAACCCCTCTCCCATCCACTATAAAAGCCACCCTTCACAGCCTCATTTCCTCACACCTCTCAAGCTCCAAGACTTCTATAAACTCTCCCCAAACACCTTCCCTAGTCCCTCCCACATTTACAAGAGCTTCTGGTCTCATAAAAAGACCAATCCTAGGCCCTTAAAGTGGTTCTCAAGAGAAGGATTCAAGAGGTAATTTCTCTCCCTCTTCTCCTTTAATTTCCTTTCAAGTTCAAGTTCATTTATTGATCTCTCCCTACCTATATTCATCCAAATTTTATTGTAACTCCATTATTATACACATACAGTAATTTTATGATTCTAATGGTATATTATATCATCCAACCCCCTTTCCCTCTTCCTTTTATTTTATTAAAGAGAACGTTGTTCGTGAGGTGTTAATTTATCACCTTCAAGAACGACATTCTTTCTTCTTCCATTTCTACCTTCATATCTGGTCATGAAAGAATTTTTATAGTGGAACCAGAATATTTTATATGTATTATGTTCTATTTAAAGTTTTGGAAATAACCTATGGCCATATTACTAAGTGATAAGTCAAAACAAGTTCATTGTGATCCAAAAACCGCCCAAATTGACCCAAATAACCATCATTTAATACTTATCTTATGATTCATCCACATGGATCTAATTTGATTCATTATAAGATCATAAAAACTCCTTAAATATCATTAATAACATGTAATATCAGTTCTGGATGTTTACCCATGTTCTACCCAAACTTCAATTTAAGAATACAAGTGAACCACTCAAGAAAACCATAAAAACAAACATCCCCGAACAATGTTTTTAAACTATATAAGTCATCCAAAGGAACATAATATGACATAATGAAACCAGAATTAACCATATTAATGTATAAAAGGTTATGTAATTTCTAATTAATTAATATAATGTCATTATACAGGACATTAAAGAGAAGGAGGCATTCAAGTACAAGGTAAGGGGAAATTCTCGAACCCATCTTTCATCTTTCGGGTTCTACCTCTTTCACTCAATTTTTGATATAGTCACTCCTTAGAGATAATTTTTTCATAATTGTATTTCATTTTCTGGGATATACATGTTTTATAATGAAGTTTATGTCAATCCAAATGTTTTCCGAAAGAACTCTTCTCTTAAGAACTCAACTTTTACCTCTCATTTAAGGTTGATGGTTCTTGTATCAAGTATGTTGTTCCCTCTTTCTTTTGGGAACCCTAAGTTTATGAATGTGTTCTTATGAGATTAAACCCATTAATTTTCATGGTTTAGTTATGTTAATTTATGTTATATGTTCATTTTGGCATCCATGATAAATGATAATGTTATGATGTGACGGGTGCGCCTGGATTATATAGCGCAGTATGAATGTTTAAATGTGACGGGTGAACCCAGAATTGTATAGATCTCCAATGCATTGGGTAAAGTGATGAATCTCATGAGTAAATGTGAAATTATGTGTGAACAAGATTCTAGCTTGGTTCACAAGTATGTGTGGTATTTAACCACTAAGACATGATGTTTCATTTTTATGCATTTCCACATTTCAAGTCTTTTATTTATGCTCCTCTCATGTTCATGATCTTTTGCCTATGTTATGATTATGCTCACCCCATGATATATTGTTCTTATCTATTCTCTTACTGGGATTCTAGCTCATCCCTTTTAATATATATCCTTAGGTGGCTACTTTTACTAAGGATTGGACAAGTGCCAATAAGAATCTAGAGAAGAAGAAATTAAATAAAAGTTTATGCTAGATGTTGTATTTTTTATGTATGGTCCTAGTTTTCCCAAGACACTAAACCTTTGGATCCTCTATGTGTAATACTATTATGTTGATTATCTTTAAAATGATGTAATAGTAATGTAAGAAAAGGCAGGGTCGCTATAGCCACAATATACTTAGCTTCTGTGGTGCTCAATGAAATGCAATCTTGCTTCTTACTTAGCCAAGAAATACACAAACCACCAAGATAGAAAGAACCTCCTGACATTGATTTACTATCATCCACTGAACTATCCCAATCTGCATCAGTATATTACAATAACTTTGACTGAGATTTGTCACTATATATCAAGTCGAATTCCACCGTTACCTTGATATACCGAAGTATTATTTTCACTGAAAGCATGTGGATGTCCTTGGGATTACTTTGATATCGCACTACTTGGCATGTGGAGAAAACAATATCAGGTCTTGTCACTGTCAGGTACAGTAATCTCCCAATAAACTACTTGTATTATGTGATTTTAACCGCTTTTCCGTTATTATCTTTCTATAATTTCATCCGGGTAGTAATTAGAGTCTTCATATCCTTGGAATTTTCCATTCCAAATCTTCTAAGAACGTCCTTGACATATTTGGATTGAGAAATGAATGTATCATTCCTTAATTGTGTCACCTATAAACCAAAGAAAAACGTCAACTCACCAATCATAGACATTTCTAACTCATGTTTCATGAATTCAGAAAACTGTCTGCACTATGATTCATCTGATCCCCCAAGTATTATGTCATCGACATAAACTAGCACCACTATAATTTGATTAATGTTGTTGTTGAAATAGAGATTGTAATCAACTCCACCATGCTGGAAACCAAGTTTCTTCAAATACTGATCAAGCCTTGAGTACTATGTTCTTGGTGCTTGTTTCAACCCATATAATGCCTTATTCAGCCAAAAAACATTGTTCTCCTCCTCATGAATGAGAAAACCATATGGATGCTTGATATACACTTCTTACTACAAAACCCCATTCAAGAATACCGATTTTACATCCATCTAGAGCACTTTGAACTTCTATTGGACTACAATGGCTAGGAATAATCTGATTGTCTCCAGCCTTGCAACTGGTGAAAATGTCTCATTAACATCTATTCCCTCCATCTAGAAATATCCTTTTCACACTAGTCGTGCTTTTTTTGGGATCAATATTCCATACTCATTCATCTTGTTGTGATATACTCATTTAGTCCTGATGAAATTTTTATCTACTGGACTTGGAACAATCTCCCATGTTTGATTTTTCTCAATCTGATCTAGCTCATCATTCATAGCCTGAACCAAGTTTTCATCTTCAGCTGCATCATCAAAACATTTAGGCTCTAACTGAGATAAGAAAGATGTCTACTATAGAGATTTCATTCTTATTATCTGAACTAGAGATGAATGATCACCAATGATATTCTTCCTATCAATTTCTGCTCGACTTCTTGGATTTTGTGCAGATACAGATTTTACTTCTTCGTGATCATTATCAGTATTTTCTTCTGAATCAACATCAACCAATTCTACTCCCCCTATGTTGCATTCCTCCTCATTAATTTCTTCAATAAATTGATCACTGTGCTATTGAATATTCTCTTCATTCTTTACTACAGTGACATCATTGATCTCATCTAATTTTCCCATCCTTTTGTTAAAGCATTTGTATGCTTTGTTTTTTCCTGAGTAGCCAAGGAATATTCCCTCATCTCTACGTGACTCAAATTTCTTGTGTTTTTCTTTGTTGAGTATAAATCACTTACTCCCAAATATTCAAAAGTACTTCAATGTTGGATTCTTCCCATAACACATCTTATATTGATTTTTTCCTTCCTTCAGACACAATAGATCCCTATTAGAAACGTAGACCGATGTCAATACCGCTTCCTTCCAAACTTTCTATGGTGGGTCTTTTTCTATAATAATTGTTATGGACATGTTGTTGATGATCCGATTTCTCCTTTCAACTACTCCATTATTTTGGGGGATTCTTACTAAAGAAACTTGATGCCTTATCCCGTGTTTCTAGAGATAGTATTCCACTTGAATATTTGTGAATTTTGTACCATTTTCAGTATGAAACTTCAGAATTTTCTATCCGAGCATCCTTTCACACTCTCTCTGGTATTGTTTTAAGCAGCTGGACATATTATACTTATGGGAAATAACAAATTCCCATGCCATTCTGATACAGTCATCAATAAAAAGAACGTAGTGCCTCTTTCTGTCAATTTATCATGGTGTGATAGGACCACAAACATCATCACGCACCAATTCGAGCACTTTTATTGACTTATTTTCCTTTTCCTTATACGTCTTCCTGATGAGATTCCCTTGTTGTCATGCATCGCACATGTCTGTACGATCACGTGATAGCTTAGGGAGGTCTCTTTCTATATCACAATTTACCAAATATTCCACGGATGGTTGACATAGATGACCAAGTCATTTATGACACAACTTTTTTCCCTCTCTGTATTGAAATCACATATCTTCTTCTCCACTTACCAGGTAGAGATTTCCCTTTGTTCTTTTTCCCTGTAGAACCACTACCATGTCTCTTCCTTTGACGATAAAAATATTCTTATTAAACCTTATAGAATGTCTTGAGTCACATAGTTGACTGGCACTGAGAAAATTATGACTGAATCCTTCTACTACTAAGACATCAACACGTCTCATCTCTTTTCCCACAAACTTTTCCTTTCTTGAGCCAGTAATATTAAGGCCTTAATTATTCCCAAACTTGACAACCCATTTTTTGTTATATTTTATGCCTGTAACAAGATCCTTATTATCTGTCATGTGAGATGTGCAACCGCTGTCAAGGATGCATACACCAGAGCGATCTGATGATTTAAGGGAAATTTCTGCCACCACTGCCTTCTCATCCTTTTTCTTCATGGTCCATATTTTTTTCTTCACACTCAGCATGGATTGATACTTATGATCTTTCTCAAAGTATGATGGAACGACTTCATCTTGAAAAGATGCAAATATATTTTTCATTTTCAACTCACCTGTTGGTTCATTGATATGTTGCTTGCGAACATTTTGATTCTTCTTTGGCACATTCCTCTACATGGTCAACATATTGTACCTAGCCATGTGCCAAAATCCTCTACACCAAAAATAGTGTCCTTCAAAATATGTTCTAGAGAACCATTTTTTGTTTGGATTCCAACTCTGTTCTTGTGCCCTTCGATATCTATTGGATATGAAACACACATACTGTGAATGTCCCATATTTCCACAACAATAACATCTGATATAAGGTTAATTCCTTCATCTCAAATTTTCACTACTAGTTTCACCTTGGGATATTTGAATATTTTGATTCTGCTTTTTGACCAAATCAACCTTCAATCTTGGAATGGGTGCTTCTAGTCTGACTTCAATTTTCATAGCTTTTTATTTTTGATCAAACACCTCATCGGCCTTAGCATCTGAACATAATTGATGCTTCCATTCTATTGAACCACTATTCTCCACATTTAGCTTCTCAGTTTTCTAAGTGATCTGCTTTCCTGATTTCCCAAAAGGAGTCAAGAGTTTTTATCGATCTTTAATATTTTTCTGGAAATCGAAAAATTATCCTTAAAGTTCTTAAATATGCTTGATTTGATCTTTCCTTGTGTTATTCAAACCATAGATCTACCTTTTCTATTCTTTAATCTTTATTTTAAACTCATTAAACGATTTTGAGGCATCTGGTGTTGATGAATTGAGTTTCTTAATTTCTTCCATCAACTCAGACTTGTATTCTTCCTACTGCTGCATATAGAGTTTGGTGTCATGAACTACTTTGTTGGATTTCTTTTTTTGGCTCTCCAAACATCTATATTTTCAAGATAATCCTCTAAGTTAGCTTGAATATCAACTCTTCCTTCAACTTATTATTCTTCATCAATGTCAGTTTCTTCCTTTTTCCGAGTACTCCTGACAATTTCCACCATAGAATCTTCTCTACGATATTTGCAGTTCTCTATCTCTTCAACCTCTTAAACCTCAGACTCATCTGAACTGCCACATTCTTGTGAAAGGAGATTCTTCTTCTTAAAGAAATTTATTTTAAACTATTTCTTGCATTTCACATAGGCTAAAGACTTCTTCTTAGGAATATCAACTTCATCCTCATTGTCTTCTTAGATCTTCTTGGGGCACCTTGCAATAAGGTGTCAATTCTTTCCACATCAAAAGCATGCTAGTGGAAGTTTCCATTTAAACTTTCATTTTCCACTTTGAATATTTGAGTAAATGAATGACATCACCTCATCTATCTCTTCTTCTTCTTGATAATATTCAATAGTTATCTTCTTCATGGCCTTGAATGCCACTTCTTTGGATTTACCCTTTTCCAAAACATCGTTATCATAATTCCTCATTTCATATGTAATAAGGGTGTTGTACAGGTTATCCAATGTTAGCTCTTTCAGGTCTTGATCTTCCAAAACTGAAACATTTGGATTGAACTAAGGTGGAATCTTCCTCAAGATATGCTTCACAATCTTTATGTCTTCAATAACTTCTCCAAGCCCTCGCATGTCTTCCAATACAACGTTTAACCTATCAAATAATGCATCAAAATACACATTCAGGTTCATTCTCAGATCTTCATACTTTTTACAAAATACTTACAGCTTTGCCACTTCGACCTTTGTATCTCCTTTATATATATTCAATAGATTTTCCCACATGGCATGTGATGTTTTCTATGACATCACCTTCGTATAGATAACATTAGATAGGGATGACCCTAAAGAAATAATTCTCTTGGCACCAGCATTCAATTATCTACACTCAGCTTCCAATAATGCACCACTATTAATATCGGTTGTTACACCATGAATTTCTACTGTGAACACATCCATTAAAAAATATATAAAGTAGTGTTGCATTTGATTCTTCCATAGCTGAAAATTGTTCCCATCGAAGATTGGAATCCCTTTGTGATTAGTGACCTCCATTTGAGAGAGAAACACTAATATCAACATTTTCCTCCGATACCAATTGTTAGGTCCTCTAGGATAGATATCCCGAGGGGGGGTGAATCAGGGTATGACTAATTAAAACAACTTCCCCTTTTGATCTTGTTTTGTTGTTATAAAAAACCCTCTTCTCAATCTCCTTCCCATTACATAGTATGAATGAATCTTAAAGCATGAAAAGGACACAAAAATTTTACTTGGTTCAACCTCACTGGGCTACATCCAAGGAGTATACACCGACGATGTGTCGATGTACCAAATCCACTATAAGAACACTACTGTTTACAAGTTCAAATCAGACTCACTTTCCCTATTGGTTTACAACCATTCCCAATTTGAGAAAACACTTACCTCTCAACTAAAGTGATCTCACTACTTCTTCATAAGATCCACTCACAGTTTAAAGACCTGTATGTATCTTCATTATCACTAATGAATGCATCCTCTACTATATGCAGATGCTATATTGAAGTCCAGATTTCATTCACTGATTAATACCCCTTTGTCTCAGATCACTGGGAAACAACCTTTGGAAATAACTTCGCAAAGAACCCTAATTAACAGTGCTACTAATTTTGCGAATATCAAACAAGCCTTCGCAAAGCTTCTACCTCTTCATGAAGCACAAACCATCACTGATCTCACTACCTCAAGGATCACACTACTTGATGGAGCTCAGAACTTCGCAAAGTTCAAGACTTCAAAAATCTTAGGCCGTCACAGAGCTCAAGTCATTATAGAGTGACTTCATTTGAGAATCTCACTCAGCCAACATAGAACACACAACTTTCGCAGAGCTAAATTAGCCGTCACAAATCTCCTTCTTTCACGAAGCACACTGCCTTCGCGAATCACCTTCGCGAGATGAGAGAAAGAAATTTTTCTTGGAAAAATCTATTCTTATCTCGATGGGTTTATAGGAAATTCCACCAATTCTCAAACCTTACACATGAATTCAGTGCCACGTCATCTCAAATGGAAATTATCTGAAATTTCCACCGAAATTTTCTCTATATCATGAAGAACCACAACAATTTTTCCGATTGCGGAGCTCATCTTAATCGTAGAGCATTCTGTCAATTCCTTCGCACCTTCACCGCAAAGCTCCACTCGCAATTCTCTTATCCGCTGCAATGCTCTTCAAATCTATCATTCACGAATCTATTTATAATCGTGAAGAACACCTTCAAATTTATTCATGAAAACTTTCATTATCAACAAATACAAGCAACCCAAACATTTTTCAATGTTACCTTTAGGGATTTTTTCCCAACACATAGGATGGATAGAATAATGAATTTGGTTGTACCATATTTATAATAACATCACAGTATGTATAAGTTATTGGAGTTATTATTTTGGTATGGAAACAGAAAACAAAGATGAAGTGTAAGAAGAAAAGAACTTTGAAAGAGGTTATGAAATTATTACCTCTTCTTCAGGTTCTTCCTTTTGATTTTATCAAAAGGGCTCCTTAGGATGGTTTTTTGATCAATGTAATGCCTCTAGGTTGAATTGAATGTATTTGGGTGGATATTTGAGTAGGTTGTGGCTGATCAAAATGGCTTTGGATGTGTGAATATGAGAGAAGGGTAAGTACCCTTTTATAATAGAGGTGATGGTCACATTAGGAAAAGTTTGAAATATTATTTTATTATAAAATAATTTTCAGTTTATAATGGATCCAAATGGATTTATTTCTAGGATAAGGTGGGTATGGGTCGAAATCATCTAATCCAATAGGTTTTAGACAAGTTTTTTTCACCATATTAACCTTATCTTTTAGATTTACTTCTTCGTTAAATAGTTTAACTTTTATCATGTCTTTTTGTATTTTTATATTAAATGGTTAATAAACTTACTATAAAATACCAAGAGAACCTAAAGTGGTTCATTAATGACATATATATAATTATAAATGTCCTTTGTTCGAACCTCATATTTTTAGGAATATTATATCATTTAATAATATAATATTTGTTTTAAAAACTCATTTATGTCAATTTTGACACTATTTAGTATTTTTTTTGAATGTAAAACAAACATGATTACTTAGAAAAAATATATTAAATCAAACCTAACATGTCATATTGACCTAGAAAATTAGTTTAATGCATTAAAAGTCTCAATTTACATTTATTTTGATATTTATTATATCAATTATTTTAATCTTTCATTAATAAGGTAATTACTGCATCATCATTATGTCATAAAAAAATTAATTATTTAATGTTTAAAAATTATAAATAAAATACCATGACGTATGAAGTAATTTTATCTTTATAATTAATATTTATAGTTGAATTTATCTTATGTATTACCCTATATTAAAAATGGTTTAGTTATTAAAATATGAATTTAACACTTTTAACTCTTCTTTAAATAAAATAATAATAAATTTCCAAATCTAATACAAGTGGATAAAAAGGATCATATTTTATTAATAAGGTTTATTTTGGTCTAAATAAATTTATCCAATAGAATTATGACATGTTTTGGGGTAATTATAATATCATTTTTACCTTTAATTACCCTATTTACTGTTAACCATGGTAAATAAAATTCAAAAGTTACTATTCACCAAAAATTATTTTTATCCTATTGAACCACTCTTTACTTAATGATATCAACCATTTCTCTAGGATTTTTAGAATTCAATTCATAGAAGTGGTAAAATTACGTTTTATGAAAATTTTCAAATGTTCCTAGAAGGTAGGTAAAAGGCGTTAAATAGTTCAGTAAAATTTTATATATCTAATCTTATTATAAAATGACTCCAATGAAATAAATTGAACTAATATAGGTGTTAAGTATCTATTTTTACTTTAAAATAAATTAAAATTAAAATAATAATTATTTAAATAAAATTCACTTTTAAATAATAACACATTGTTTTTCAGTATTCATAAAAAATTGAATGTTTTCAGAAAAATACCAAAAATTCACCCTAAGCTAATTTTGATTTTCCAAATACAAAATTTAAGTCCATTTTGAAAATTAAAATTTATAAAATTTCAAAAAGTGGGTATCACTATTCACAACTTCTTTTTTAAATGGCTAGTTTGATTGGTCGTGGTGTTCTAGAACTCGATGTTGCGTACAATGCAAGCTATTGTATTATTCAAAGGGAAGCATACCGTGGAAGATTGGGGTGTTACATGGGTGAGGAAGTATATATTATTGGGATCAAGATCCATCATGATAGATACAAGAGGTTTCTTGACCTAAGTCAAAGTACATACATTGACAATATGCTGAATAAATTCAGCATGGAATAATCCAAGAGGGGATTGTTTCCAGTGTCACATAACATTCATATTTCTAGGAAAATGTGTCCTCATAAACATGAGGAAAGAAGTAGAATGAAACATATTTCATACATATCAGTTATTGTTTCAATCATATATGTTATGCTACATACTAGGATAAATGTTTCCTATACATTATGTGTGGTTGGAAGATATCAAGGTGATCCAAGAAACCACCATTGGATGGTAGTCAAGACTATCCTTAAGTATATGTGGTGTACTAAGGATAAGTTCTTGGTTTATGAAAAATATAAGGAAATAGTCATCAGAGGATATGAAAATACTAATGTCCAAACTAGTCAAGATGACACAAGGTCAAAAATGGGATAAATATTTAATTTGAAAGGAGGTGATGTGAGATGGAAGATCTCAATGAAGGTTGTGGTTTCAGATTATACGATAGATTCTAATTATATTGCAGCTTCTGAGGTATCTAAAGAAGTAGTATTTATGTGAAACTTCATCCAAGAGCTTGATGTGGTACATAACAGTAAAGATCCTATCACACTCTATTGTGATAATACTGTAGCAGTGTATCTTTCATATGATCCAAGGTCACATCAGCGGACAAAGCACATAATTCAGAAGTATCATATCTTGAAGGATTTTTTCCAAAGAGGTGAAGTTGCAGTGACGAGTATTTCCCTGGAAGAAACATTACCAAAACCATTGAATAAATCCTTGAATCAGTAGAATCATGACTATAATGTAAGGTATAACAGACAGAAGGTCTTAGGTTGTTGGGGCTAGTCCAAGTGGGAGTTTGTTTGAGTTGGTGTCTAAGGACCAACTTTTTGTACTTTTATTACATGAATACTTGATGTATTTAATTTTGATAAAACTAATTATTACATATTGTTTTTTTGCATGACTCTAATATAATAATGTCATAGAGTATAAGTCACACTGAAAAGGTTATAACATTTCCCCACTATGATGAGAACCTTTATGTAATATAATGATATTATCAAATAATGTTTTATGGTTAGATAGCGTACTATGATAGGACAAATAGTACATAGACTATCAGGTGTAGGTACTCACAAGAAGACATGGATGATTCTCATGAAGTTTTCACTTGGTAATCTCCAAGATGGAAGATTATGAGAATAGAACTTCCAGTAATAATTCTGTATGTTTTTGTGTCAACAAATATTCTTATCTATGATCATGTGTGATAGTCCTTAGACATAAAGATTATTATTAATGCATGTTACAACTTACATACATAGAGGTATTTCATAAACCATGATGATAACAGTTCATAGAGAAGTTGGATATGATGGGTGCGTCATGAGTGACATGTCATTAATGAATAATTCAAGAAAGTATTTTTCCCTTTCATATTTATGGAAGCTGATATCTCAGCCATTTGATTGGAATAGAACCATCGCATTAAATTCCATGTCCATGGTGTAACAATGTGTTTATTTCATATAGTCAAATAAATACATATCGAGTATATAAGTTGGTGACAGGGTTATGAAACCTTCTTGATGAGATATTGTGAAAAATGTATTATATTACATAATGAGTGTTCGTATGTGGTTGTTAAAATTATGATGTTTAGTTATTTATCTTGGGTTCTTTGACCCATTTCTAGACAGTAATCTTAGACTTTAGGCAAGCGTGCCTAATGCCAATGAAAAATAATACTAGAGGTTCACACACTATGTGTTTTCTTTTATCTCAATTAAATTATATTTGAGTTTAATTAATGTAATAAATATTATTCTTAAGTATTAGGAATAATTTTATTCTTGTTATATTGATTGCATAATTTAAATAAATATTTATTCAATGGTATTTGAATAAAATACAATTTTTTATTTATTGAATATTTTAATAAATATTTATTAACTATATTGTGAATAAAATATTTATTTTCGAATAAATATTTATTCAGTTATTCAATAAATGATAGAGGAGTTCAAACAAACCAAGACCGATTCTGATGAAAAATATTAATTAATAAGACTATTATATAATATTTTTTATTGCGCAAGCTGGCGTGAGTCACAAAATAATAATAATAATAATAATAATATTATTATTCATGGGGTTTATTAAAGTAAATAAATGTTATTTAATGTAAAATATACAATTAAATAATATTATAACTTAAATCGTAACTCTATTACTAGATGGTTATGTCTATTGTGTAGTGTATCCAAAAATTGAGAATAAAGAAATGTTGTGCATAATGAATTCTCTCTCAACTCCTCCATCTATCTCCCTCTCAATAATGCAAAGTTCAAGAGAGATTTATTCAAGACCCAAGAATGATCAATCAATAACGAAAAACAAAATACATTCAAATCACCACGCTAGCACCTGAAGACCGAGTGGTGTTGCTCAGAGATCATAGGAGAACATGTGGATCACCACTAGAGGGATTCCATCCTTGGATCCTCAAAGCGCAATGAAGGTAATCCAAAAGGGTGTTTTCACATGGTCAACATTCACCAATGAACAAATTTACTAATTACATGTATTTATTTTTTCAGATATTAAATAAATTAATTATAAATTTGACATGCAAAATCCTTGCTCTTTGTTTCGGGAAACAATTATTATATGTTAATTTAATATATCGCCCACCTCTACACATTTCTGATACACCTAAAACTATCAAACAGAACAACACAACACAACATAGAATAAAAAAAACAACACAAAACAAAAAAACAAAACAAAACACAACGTAATGCAACACAATGCAATGCAACACAATGCAACGCAACACAATGCAACACAACACTACACAACAAAACACAACACAACACAACACAACACAACACAACACAACACAACACAGCACAACACAACACAGCACAACACAACACAGCACAACACAACACAGCACAACACAACACAACACAACACAACACAACACAACACAACACAACACAACACAACACAACACAACACAACACAACACAACACAACACAACACAACACAACACAACACAACACAACACAACACAACACAACACAACACAACACAACACAACACAACACAACACAACACAACACAACACAACACAACACAACACAACACAACACAACACAACACAACACAACACAACACAACACAACACAACACAACACAACACAACACAACACAACACAACACAACACAACACAACACAACACAACACAACACAACACAACACAACACAACACAACACAACACAACACAACACAACACAACACAACACAACACAACACAACACAACACAACACAACACAACACAACACAACACAACACAACACAACACAACACAACACAACACAACACAACACAACACAACACAACACAACACAACACAACACAACACAACACAACACAACACAACACAACACAACACAACACAACACAACACAACACAACACAACACAACACAGCACAGCACAGCACAGCACAGCACAGCACAGCATAGCACAGCACAGCACAGCACAGCACAGCACAGCACAGCACAACACAACACAGCACAACACAACACAACACAACACAACACAACACAACACAACACAACACAACACAACACAACACAACACAACACAACACAACACAACACAACACAACACAACACAACACAACACAACACAACACAACACAACACAACACAACACAACACACCACAACACAACACAACACAACACAACACAACACAACACAACACAACCATCCCAACCCAACCCAACCCCACACAACACAACACAACAAAATTATTTATCTAAGGCCAATGAACCCTACTTTATAACCAACCCACATCAAAACCACCACACATCACAACCACTTCACATCACCTATTTAGTTTTAATAAAGGATTTCATCATAATTAATTACTTTAAAGTGTATTCTCACACAAATATGAGATTACATGGGCAGCCAATTATTTATCTTGATATAAATTATTATCCTTTTTCATGAATGGTGAGTATAATAATAAAACACAACAATACATCAATATCAACACAAGTTAAAATGAAAAATAGTAATAATGAACAAACATAAATAAAAATGAAAATAACATGTAAAGATTCACATGATTTATCCCCACCCATTGAATTTTAATTAATCTAATTAATTATGTTTATTAAGCTAGTATGTATCATCTTCCCAAAGGAAAAAAATCATCACATCCAAACTTTTACATATAAATCAGAAGGGAGGGAGGATCCCCTACGTAGTAATGAATTTACCAAATAAGCTTCACCAATATTAGGGGAAAAGTGGATGATATCACTACTTGGATACCTCAAAGATAAGGGTTTCATCAACCATTCTTATTTTTTCAAAGAAGGGGGAATATGAAGGTGAAACAAGATCCTACCTCAAATGAAACACTATTGTAGAAAAATGATTTGAAACCAAGTTGATGAACACACTTAGAATCATGAATAGGGAGGCTGTGGGTGAGTGCAGGAGACTCTTCAACGTTCAAGAACAAGGTGTTGGTTCATCCATACATAAAGAAAAAAACAAAGGAATCAAATGGAAAAGGTTTCATACTTTTAAGATTCTAAATACATTTTTCATGAAGATTAACGTAGTCAAATTTCCTCTTTAATTGTCATTTAATTCAGTTTCATTTAAAACACTCATAACTACCTTTTTTAATCCTTGAGGTTGAAGTAATTCAATTCCATGATTAAATCCCACAATATTTTTTTTAAAAACATTTATTGATATTTAAATTCCTTAGTTTTTTACATTACAAATAATTTTCATGTTATTCTAGAAAATATGGTCATTTTGAAAAACATTGACATTTTGAAAACTGCTGGAGTGACCATGAGAAGGAAATGTGTAACCGTGAGACCAAACTAAGACCATGGGAATAAACTATGACTGTACAAAGGATAAGTGCAGCCATGAGAAAAATTTATAACCACAAGAAAAAACTACAAACACGCAAAGGATAAGTGTGAATGTGAGAATAAATATTACCATTAAATGGATAAGTGTGACCGTTAAAACAAGTTGTGACTGTGGGAAAAACTATGAACTTGGTAACAAACTATGGCTATTAGAACAACTACCTCTAAAAGGAAAACTATGACCCTGAGAAGAAACATGGAGATTTTAGGGGGAAGAAGACCTCAAACACCATCTTGACACCTCCAGGACCTAGAGACATCACTAAGGTAAGGTTTTAGGAACCATGGGCACTATATCCTTTCTTAGTTTTTTTCAAACAACCATATTAGTGGAGATATCTTTTCATTCCTCCATCCCAAAATTCTTCAATAATTCCTAAGAGTAATTTTCTTGAGATAAAATGATATGACTAGTACCTTATGTAAATTTTATCCCCAAAAAATATGAAATCTCCCATAAAATTGACATGTGATTTTTTAATATTCTTATAAAATTCATTGAGAGACACTTTTTCACATGTAAAAGTTATGTCATAAACAAATACTATGATAATAAGAGTACCTATGGAAAAATACTTCACATAAATATTACTATAAAAAAATTCTTTTGAGAAATCCATACTTCAAAAACATCCATTAATCTTGACTGATGAAAGAGGTTGTTAGGGGCCTCTTAAAAAAATTATTTGAACCTAGAATTCAGTTTAGTGGGATTGACCTAGGCTATTCTCAAGGTTTCATGGGTTTTTTTGACAATCTCAGTCACTTATTTTATGTTTTTCTTGTTTTCTTAATTTTTAATGAAACACAAATATTTATTGTTGGAATTTCTATTTATGAATTAGAAATAAAATAAAAGTATCACAACACAAATTAGTTAGAAATTCATGTAGTACAAGTGCGACTTCCAAGGGGTTGGATCATCATTTACCTTTGTTCTAAATATTCTAACTCAATGTACCAAATCAATATCACTCATCTATAAAACATCCACTATTTTCCTTTTGTATGAAATATATAAGAATATTATTAATCCTCGATCAAACCAAAAATCCATTTATTCTCATTGGTGAATGGGAAATCATAGTCCTCAATAAATTGATTGTAATTACTCACTCAGTTGGGAGTAATCACATACCATATTTCCCTTCAAATCACATAACTCCATTTCTATGAAGTGTGATCTGAATAGAGGGTAACATTGAAGTGAAAAAAGTAGATGAGTGAAATAGTGTTAATGAAATATAGAATAATGTTCGATTATGAAACACACCATTTTCTCTTTAACACAAGAATAAGAGAAACATAATGAGAAATTAAAATATATAATTTCAAGCACACCTCTATAATTCTACTTGGATCACCCACCGGGGGTTAGTTATCCATGATCATGGAGATTGAGATCACTGAGATGTGACACCTACTGGGTTACTAATATGTCTAATTTTGAGTTTTATTTATCTTTTAATGCATTCTTAGAGTTAGAGGGTACTGGGGGTTGAAACCAAGAGTTTTTTGGATGGAAAACAAGGCCTCATAGTCAGTTCACAATTTTTATAAACACTATTGGAAAACTACCCTATACCCATAGTTCGAAACCGTGGGTATGGCCCCCAAAACCGTGGGTATAGGCTATACCCACGATTTTGGGAACTGCGGGCTGGAAAGACATCGGGATAGGGGGTCGACCTATTCCAACGGTTTGGAGAAACCGTGGGGATAGGATTTCCATAGTGTGGTTGGTGCGTGGACACGCTGGAACAATGTTGACCCCATGGTTTGAGATCTATGGGGATTTAATATTCAAAAAAAGCTGCCAGGGGGTTTCGAACCCAGGCCTCGCGCTGCGCCTGGAGGACACGCCCCACCAACAGACCACTGGATATGTGACTTCAATCTGTTATATATACATATATCTACCCATATATATTTATATGTGGTATTAAAATTTCTAAAAAAACGTCCGGCGTGTTTCGAACCCCTACCTCACACAGATTATCGTGGGCGCACCCCACAACCAACCAACCAAGCTGTGATATATATTTATTTTATATACATACATCTTCGTATATATATAAATATAATCCACGTGGGTATTTAAATTCAAAAAATGCGGCCAGGGGGATTTGAACTGGCGACCTACAGCAGACACGGATAAAAGTTTACCAACTGTGCTACTGAATTTTTGAAATTATATATTTATATTTACGTAAATATATTAATCTAAACTATTATTAAATGCCTTCCTGCCAAATGTTTTTTTGTGTACCGCCTAATTTTATTTCCCCGCCATAACGCGGGAAAGCTATACCCAAGGTTCTCCAGAACCGTGGGTATAGGTCTTCAAAAAAAATCCCAATACCAACGGTTTTGATGAACCGTCAGTATAGGTCTTCGGAAAATACCCTATACCCATGGTTTGGCCAAACCATGGGTATAGGGCCTGAAACAAAAAACATATATGCCCACGGGTTTTCAAAACCGAGGGTATAGGTGTTCAAAATAAACCTATACCCACGGTTTAAAGCAAAACTGTGGGTATAGGTGACCTATACCCATGGTTTTGGAAAACCGTGGGTATTGATCCCCATATTAACCCTATAACCACGGTTTTGAAAAACTATGGGCATAGGGGTACTCTATACCCATGGTTTTTTGTAAATCCATGGGTATAGACCCATTTAAAAATAGTGAAAAATGAGGAAACCGTGTGAGTGGGGATACAGTTTTAACAATACAGTTTTCATGGATTTAGCATGGTTTTTAAAAACATGAAACACCCCATGGGAAACCATAAATCCTATTTTGGGTGGAAAGTGGAACCTTTGCAGTTGGTGCATGGTTTTCATAACCATGAGACCCTTCCCATATCATTAAAAGTGTTTTTAACCTTTTCCTTTGTCATTTTCATAAAATTTGGTGAATCTTTTTTTCCTTCCCCTATGTTTTCAACCTCTCCCCTTTGGATGTGGAGATATCACCCCTCATTTTTGGTGGTTTTCCCTTATAATTCATAGTGGGTTGGATTTAGGTAAGTTGATTTATTCATGGTTTCTTCTTCTTTTCCTCTTCTCAAACCCTATTCTTCCATTTTTATGGATGTGTGGAACCCTAGGGGTAGTGTTGGAAAAATATAGTGTTTTTACTGGGAGTTTTGGTTTTATTTCTTATGTATTAGGTGTGTGAGGAATTTTTATACCTTTTTTTAGTGGTCATCGTCAAAGGAAATGATTTTTAGATCGAATCCAAGGTAGTTGTCTCTATTTATGGGTGTTTTCTATAGAATACCTTTAAATTTATAATCACCTTTGGTTTGTTTTAATTAAATTTCCATTGAAATTATTTATTCTTGGTTTGTATTCAATTTTCTAGATGTTTTATGGATTGTATTGGAAATTTGGGATTTAAAGTGGGGTTTTTCAAATGGGAGTGACTTTTATGTCCACCAAGTGTTTAAGAAAATGGATCAAAGAGGTTTTGTGGTTCTAAATGTATTTATTAAATGGTTTTATAAATGTTTTTACTTAAGAAACAATCTTTTGATAAAATTGGGCATGTTTTTTTAAATTAATTGTGATATAGCTTGATTGATATGGTTACTTGTTTGTGTATTTTTTTTATGGAGTAACAAAGTGGTTAATCGGGGTGTGAGTGAGGGGTTTGTTCGAGGGATTGTGTGAGCCTTTAGAGGGATGGCTATGTGAGATTCTATATTGATTTGTATGATTGGTCATGTATTCCATCAGAGGGAGGAACATCCAACCCTCTAACTTGGTTTCCAAGGGACCATGAGAGAATTTGGGTAGAAGGACCATGTGAGCTTCCATGTTGGGACTAGAGAAGACTGTGAGAGCTTCCATTTGCTTATCTATGTAGCATTATAGTTACTCACTCATGATGGTAAGAGACCTAGGTGCAAATTACTCATGCTGATTTAGATTATATGTATTATGAATTTGATTAGTTCCATTTTTATATGATGAGATGCATTATGACCATTTCCATTTATATGGTAGTTTTATGTCACTGTTATGCTCACCCTTTATTATGTGTTAGTTGTGATAATTTTCATGTTATGCCTTGTGGTTATAATTTTTTATTTGAGCCTTATTAGAAACTATTTTGGGAAACCAAATTTTGTTGGAAATGGAAGACCAACAAGATTTTAAAGGTGTATTTGAATATGAAATGTTTTCAAAGTGGTTTAGTTTTGAAAAATGTTTTCAAACTATTTTATTAGGTTTCATGGGTAAAATAATTAAACAAATTCACGGTGGTATCCTACCGGGATTTGTTCCTCACACCTTTCTTAGTAACTTTTCTCATTTATAGATTTAATTTTGCAGGACATAACTAAAGGAAAGGAAAAAATGTTCCAGGGTGGCTCTTCTTAATTACTGTCGACTAGTGTTTTGTGGAGGAGAAATAGTCTCATAGTGATTAACTCACATGGAGTAATTTCTGGTTTTTTTCATCCATTGGGATATACCTAGGTGTTGTTTTTCATTGTATCTATTATTTTGAGTTTCGGGTTTTTTTGAGATACCATATATATACATTTAGTTATGGCATGTTTGTATACAATGCATGTAAGTGTTTATGATATCTTTTTATCTTGTGTTGTTTAACATGATGTTATTGGTGTGGCCATCCCATTTTATTGATGTGTTATGCTAGTTTACCTATGGAAAAATCATTCCCCAATTATAATTGGTTATTCCCAGAAATATTTTCCATCCTATGGATATTGGTAATGCACTTCGGGATGTGTGGTGGGCTAGATTAAGTTATAAAAACCTAAGCTTTTCATACATACATATTATATCATTTTTATGAATATTCATTAATTAAAAAAACGTATTCATGATTACTATAATATTTTAGAATATTTGGAAACATTGAAATAAAAAATGGTCTATAGGTAAACTAAATAATCTCCCACAATAATCCTCATAACTATAACCCTTATTAGACATATCATATGTAATACATTTCTTTATAACATAGGTAATGAAAACAAAATACAGGGCAAAATGAGATTCTTTATAAGAATAACATGAATGTAAGGGTATGAGAACATGAGTATAAAATTTAAGAATCATAACCTGTATATCAAAGATCATAATCTTGAGTCATGGAATAAATATTGGTAGTTTATAAGACATGAATCATAAAGGAATCAATGAACACAAGCCATACGAGTATAACATTGGCACAAGTCATATAATTTTGGAATATATATAATCATAGAAAATATTTTCTCAAGGATACCTACTAATACATTCATAACATGTTAGGCTTGGGATAACCACCTGCATACCTGATTCAGGATTGGGATAACCACCAGTGTACCCGGTTTTTTTGGGTTTTTGATAACCACTTGTGTACCCTCCTTTTTGATCTTGGGATAACCACCCTTGTATCCTATGAGATTCTAGAATATATATCATTACCTAATTAATTGTAGGGAGATATAGGTCCCACCCATCTCATAATGAAAACCATATTTATATTTTACATATGATCATAAAACATTCATCATATCATTACTGATGAAGTGGAATGGGTTTCATAAACATTTCATAATATCATAACCCATGAAAAAGAGATAGATTTTATAATTAGTTCATCATTTCTTCATATCATAAACTGTTGAAAATAAGTGGGTTTCATAAGAATTATATCATGGTATAACCCATGGAAGAGAAACATGTTTCATAAGAATCATTTCATCATAAAACATTCAGATAAATAATAATAATGTTATCCTTAGATCATATCCCTAGTTAAATATAAGTAACCTCAAAGGATGTCATATTAGATAGAGAATAATTTTGAAATAAAAATCACATGGAAATTTTCTTTAGGAAAATAACTTTTCTTTGAAAATTACTTTTTAAATCTAAAAACTTTTTCAAAATAATTTTTTTGAAATTAACCTTAAAAACATATAAAGGACGATTTAAAACTCATTTAAAACATTTTTTGAGGAAAATATAATTTCTTCTTTGAAAAAAATATTTTATAACATATTTTTTTAAAAACAAATTATATTTGAAAATAAAATTTAAAACATATAAAGTAATCTTCAAAAAACAAATAATATCCATGATGATGTGAAGTTTCATTCATGTCTTACATGTTAAAACAATGATTCCTTTCACATTTATGGTAAGAACCAAATGAAAATTATTTGTAAAGAGAGATGATTATCCTTTTAATTTTTTATTAAAATTCAAACATGGGTAAACATGTGTTTTAAAATTTATAGGAGAATAATGAAACAATTTTGGAAATATTGTTTTAGAAAACATGGTTTTGGAAGAGAATGAATTTTTGATCGAAGAGAGAAATAAAGACATATTTTCTTAAAAACATTTTCTCAATTATATTAAGTACCAAGGAGTAAAAACTGGTACTATTACTTGAAAATATCATGAATAACCAGAGGATAATAAAATTCATGAGTATTTTTAGAGATGGATCATGATATTTTTATCACAAAAAACATATTCATAATCAATCATGATAAACGATGAGATTGTAACATAAAATCAATACCACTCTGTCAAATTTAAATTTTAATCGCCATGAATAAATAAAATAAAATGGGACTTAAAATACCATAAGTATAAATAAGTTCATAATATTACATGTCAAAGGGGATATATATACACCTCGTTAAAGATTATAGGTTTATAATATAACGTACATCTCAAAGAAGGAAAATTGAGACAAAAATCCAGTAGTACTTGGGTATCTTTTGAATCATAAGACCCAATAAATAATAGCATCAAATGAAACATTAAATATCATGTAAATAATGAGATTAAAAATATAATATTTCAAAGGGTTAGTATATACACCACATATGTCTCCTAGAAATAAAAGAGAGACTATAAATCCCTTACTGTAAGTCTCAACTTCCTCTGTAATCATTTGAACCACCTATATAATAAATATAAGTTTATTATAAATCTATTAAAGAACCAAAATTATATATAACATACAATATATTATTTACTTATGTCATTTTATTACCCATTTATTAACAATTCCATGTTAATGTCATGTTTCAGGTAATGACCACTTTATTTTTCATATATGTTTTGATTTTTAATTTGTGGTCCTCTTACTTTGATAATGCTTCAATCATATAAAAAATAATACTCATGAAATAATTATAATATTTATACATCAATTATAATTTTAGGTCCACACATGAAAGTTGGTTTTGATAAATTAGGTACTTTGTGATCAAGGAGATGACATGTCATACATATTCATGAGCAACGTTTCCATTTTCCAATGATAATTATAGAAAGTTGGTAAGAAATATTTTTTAATTAAAAAAGATAATAATATCATAAATAACATATTATTTCTTTAAATATACTTATACATATCATCTATGTGTTGTGGTGATAAAAAATGAGATTCACATCGCTTCATAAAGGCGGTAGTCCACACATACACGAACGATGTTATCATATTTTAGCAAGTGAAAAGGCAAGAAAGAAAATTATATATTATATTTATAGAATTATAACTATGTCATAAATATCAAAATTACTTCATTTATATCATATATATTTATTAACATTATCTTTTTTATCTTCCATTCAAAGTATTAGTGAAAACGAATCACATCGCTTCAAGAGGAGGTAGTGTGTCGTACACACGAGGAATGTTATCATATCCTTTTTGGAATGGAAATAAAAAAAATAAATATATGATTTAATTACTCTATATGTATAATAAATTTATATATATCATATATTTACTTTATATCCATCATCATACCCAACCGTGATAGGTGGTAATTGAAAAACGAATAACATCAGTTTGTGAGGTGGTAGTTCGCATTACACACGAACAATGATTTTAAAACCCATTTGATGGAAGTAGAGATGGTTGTAGGTAAATAACTTAACATAACAAAATATAATTATATATAAGATACTGAGGTTATTATATAATCATGGTTTAATAATAATTTAAGGTGTTGGAGGAAGTCATAAAACAAAAAAAATGTTTGTTGATGAAAGTTACCTCTTCTTTGGGTATCCTCCTTAGGTTTTCACCAAAATCCTCCCTAGGTTGGATTTATGTCCAAAATAATTCTTCTATGATGAGAGGAGGGAAGTTGAAAAGTGATTTTGGAAGGTCCTGGTGGAACAAAAAGAGTTTTATGGTGGGAAGAAGAATGGATAAAGGGCAGCCTTTTATAAGTGAGGTGAGGGGAACACTTGTAATTTTTTAAAGAAGAATTCCACCCACATTTTTTTTGAAAGAAATAATTATAACCCCCTTAAAATGAATTTATCCCCAGAAATTAGTCACTATGATATAAAAACGAGGATACTTCTACCTCATAATTTATTTAGGTTCCCACATGTCTTCCTCGAACTGGTAGTTTCACCACAAACATTTAACCAGATGAGTGGTATTTTTTCATATAACTTTCTCTGTATGATCCAGAATCACCACCAGTTGTTCCTCATAAGAAATATCTAGATCCAGGTTTACAACCTCTATGTTTAGTACATGTTTTTATTAGGTTTTTACTTACTGAGGATTGATATATGGAACACATCGTGAACCTGAGAGAGGTTTGGTGGATATTCCAAATGATTATCTATTATCCCAATAAAATCAAGTATTTCAAATTGACCGATATACCTAGGGATTAGTTTTTCCATTATTTATTCCATAGATAAATTCATAGAATGACCTTCTCACCAACTTCAAATTATAGATCTCCTTAACTATTATAAGCATAAAATTTCTATCCAATTTGTGCTTTATTCACATGTTGTTGAATGGATCAAACCTTATCATCCATCTAATCAGCTTGGTTTGGTCCTAATAGCTTTGTTCCTCTAACTTCATTCTGGTACATTGTATTTCTACACTTATTTCCATCAAGGTATTCATAAGAATCCATATGAATACTTGATGGAAATCTATTATTTCAATAAATCTCAACTTTAGGAAGGTATTTATCCCAACCAAATTTTAAATCCATATAACAATATCTTATCATATCCTTTAGTATTTGAATTATTCTATAAAATTGAAAATATATCTAAGGATGAAATGTAGTGATAAAACTTAACTATGTATCAAGAGATTGTTGAATACTTCATCCAAATAGTGTGGCGAACTTAATATTCTGATAAAATATAATTGAATGTGGCACTCTATGGAACTTTACCACTTCTTTAATGCATATTCTAGAAAGAAGATCCAAATAAAAATATTCTCTAATAGAAATTAAGTGTGCTGACTTCATAAGGTGATCGACTATAACCCATAGTTATCTAAACATCTAAGATAAAATAAACCCTAATGTTTACTAGTACCTTTAATCATATGTCCAAAAAATGTAAATTCATTCCTCCTCAAATAACTTTGTCACTATATACAAAAGCAATGGGTTTAATTTCCATAAAATTCTATTAAAATATCCACAATATTAATAAAATCTTATCACATAAAACCTAAAAATGGGTTTTAATGACTTTAAACTTATGATCAACCTTAATATCATTAACCCACGATGTTATTGATAACTCTTAAATTAATATTACCTAGATACATATATGCGTCTAAAAGATAATTCACCCTTTATTCCTTAAATAAGATCTTATGTTATGAAAAAACATTTATATTAGAATATTGGGTTCAAACTTACACCAATAGAATATAAAATGTTATTTAATTATTATTTAATTCATATAGAGATATATAATCACATGAAAGTTAACTAAATGATGAACAATAAGATTTTAAAAGGGATGATTCATAAAAAATTAAACATTAAAATCCTAGATAAGGAGAGGAGGATTAGTGTTCCATAATTATGGCTAATACCCTTTATAGAATTGGTTTTAGAACACTTAAGAATCGATCAACCATATTTTTAGGTTGGAATATAATACAATAATCATACCTCACAAGTCTTGTAAAATTTTACTCATAGGTACTAATAGATTCATCATCATTTTGTTATAGCTCAAGGAACTCCATCTATATATTCATATGAAGAATATGAGGAAATTAATTATTAAAAAATAATTTCTTAAACTCATATAAATATATAGATTCAATTTCATCATGTTTCCTCATATTCTTGATAAGATTCCACCATTGATCTGCTTCACCTTCTAAATGGTAGACAATCAAAACAGCTTTTTCATTCTCCAAAATGTGGAGGATAGAAAATATCATTTTAGTGGTTTTGATCCATTGCTCAGAAACTATTGGATTAGAAGACACATTTAAAGATGGTGGATGTTTTCTTATGAAATAATCTCTAGAATTTTATTCCCTCCTTTGATAGTTTGGATGTTTAGCATGATTCATAGAATAATAAAGTTGTGTGATTATAGAAACAAGATTTTTCATTCAATCTCCCATAACATTTGGTTTCCCATGAGGTCAATTATTTCATTTTCTATCACACTCAGTATTAACATTGTTCTTTTAGGTTCCTTCCATAGACTAAAATCAAAATCAAAGTGTGAGAAACACTAATCATAGCGGGGAACCATATAATCATGAAAAACCAATTATATGGTGTCTAATTTGGGAAACATTTGACACCTAAGGATTAATCTAGGTCATTTATGGTCATTATATATTAAAATACTTTATGATGGATCATAAAGAGTTTTTTAATTTCCAAAGTAGATCCCCTGTGAGTGTCAAACTAGGTGTGAAACAATGCTCATTTTCATGCACTAGGTGATGAAAGAGTCTAGCTCAATGCACCTTTTTCAGAGTTATTACCCCTTGGTACCGTTGTACTAGATACACATACACATGTAGTATCCAGATAGGGATGTAATTTCATAGAAACCACTCACTCTATCCTTGACAAAAAATCTAGGACATTTTCCAATACTTTGACTCATCGTTAGACTTATCCTTATATAAATCCCTCAACATATTCTTAGTAACATCCCTAGGGATACCACTAATATTTTCTCATCCTAGTTTCCAAATGATAACTACACCTATCATCTGATACTAACTATAGAAACCCAGGATTTTCTTAAATACATATTAGATCATTTTTAGGAATGATCATTACATTACACAAATGCATGATTGAGGACTATAATAGTTTAGTGTCTTTAGAAACTTAAAAACACAAAACATTTGTCCACAACTAAACTAAATCATCTAAAAATACAATCTTCATAACCGGTAACCTTCTTAGAAAAATCATACGTAATAAAGGGTGATCTCAAATGTGGATAGGAAACATAATAAAGGGCGAGCTCATATTCTCAGTAAGGATGAGCTCAAATTCTCAGTAAGGGTAAAGAAGGGAGATAATTAAGCTTAATATGAACATATTACTATGAGAACATGAATATAACTTTTTAAAACCATACCATATATATCAATGATCATAATATTGAGTCATGGAATAAATATTGGCAGTTTATAAGACATGAATCATAAAGGAATGAAAGAACATGATACACGAGATCATATCATTGGAATAAGACATAGAATTGTATACATATTGATAAAAAATGTTATGTCAAGGATACCCACCAAGGAATTAATAACATGTTAGTATTGTGATAAACCCCTTATACCTACTTCAGTATTAGGATAACCACCTAAGTACCTTATTTTTTAGGCTTGGGATAATCACTAATGTACCATCCTTTCGAAGATTGGGATAACCACCCATGTACCCTCTAAGCTCGTATAACATATATCATTATACAATTCCTTGGAGGGAGATATAGGTTCCACACATGTCATAATGAAAAACATATTTTTGTTTTCTATAAGATCATAAAACATTAATCATATCATAACCAATGAAACTAAATTATTTTCATAAAAATTTCATCAAATTATAACCTATGAAAAAGAGATTGGTTTTGTAATAATTTCATAATTTCATCATAGATTAAATCACAAAAAAGAAGTGGTTTTCATAAGAAGTCTATCATGGTATAACCCATGAAAGATAAATGAGTTTCATAAATGTAACACCCTAAGATTTTGGGAATTATTATTTTTTCAAATAAATTTAATCTTTTGATATTTTTCATTTCATGCAATACTGAAAATAGTTTTTTTATATCTTAAATCACTAAGTGAAACATTCTTTTCACATGAAACAAAATTGGATTTCACTACATGCAACACCAAATTGGCTTGTAATATATGAAACAATAACTTGGAATGCACTACACCCAACATTGGCTTGGAATGCATTACACCCAACTCTTCATTTCTACAAAACATCATTTTATTGTTATAATTATTTAAATGAGATAGTTATAATATATCCATTATACTTAGTAATATGAATAGTAATAACTATGTTTCTAATATTTTTTATAATGGTTTTATATAATTAGAATATATCTATAATGAAATATATAATTTTTGGTAAAGTCTTTATATGTCTTAAAAAATTCTATTTTTTTAAATAAATTGCTTTTCAAGTTCTTTTATAAAAAAAATAAAATAAATTTTAGAAATTTAATTTGATAAAATAATACTAATTTTTGAACTCATAATGTTAAATTATATTTGGGTGAATTTTTGGGATTTTTTTGAGAAACTTCATTTTTTGATGAATATGGAAAAATACTGTATTTTAGTTAAAATGTACATTTACTAAATAATTATTAATATAAATTTATAATTTAGTGTGGTTTAAAAAAAATTAGACTAATTATACATATATTAATCCTATTTAGTTCATTGAAATCATTTTTATCTTTAAATTGATTATGAAAACTTATTGAACTTTTGAATGTTTTTACTTTTAAAACCTACATTCTCTCCATATCTATAGGATTAGCGTTAGACCTAATTTTTCCTTTTCTATGATTTGAATTTTTAAAAATGGCCATACAAGGTTATAATCAGTATGAAATTTTTACTATAATAATATCAACATTATTTTTGACCAAAAAATATTAGTGAAAGTGATTAAAATTAATCACAATGATTAAGGTAATATTAAGCTTGATAAGGGACTAAAACATAATATTAAGGACCAAAATGACCATGAAATTTATAAAAAATATATTTTCTTGCAATAATTGTACCATATACCCTCTTATATTTAATTTTATATTTTATGGTGATATTATTAAATGGAATTTCCCTATATAAAAGGTTAAGTAAGGAAAAAGACAAAAAAGGGAACATTCCTTACCTTTAACATTTATAAAACATTGAGATTTTTAAAAAACTCATATTTTAGGTTATACATATCATTTTGAAAGATAAATATATTATTTTCATCATAATAAATTATCAATGATTTTTAGATATTATTTGATTACATAAAATGCTTAAGAAATAGAAACATAGTAATTATTTAGTTAATAATTAACTAAAATAAATGATACTATAAATGTTAAAAGTGAAGTTAATTGTTTAAATTTTTATCTTTAATTATTTTTGAAGATTAATATATCATGTTACACATCTCTAAACGTAACTTATTTGAATTAAAATATTATTTTGATATTTTAAAATTAAAATTATATAAATAATGTCAAAATTAACATTATTGTTATTTTATAATAAATGATATTTTATTAAATGATTTAAAATAAATAAAAATAATATATTATTCCAAGTGATTTATAAGTGTTAAAAAATATTAAACATGATATATTAATGGATCAATTTAACTTTTAAAAATAACATATTGACCCATATATTGTAAAAAAATTGTTAGCACAATCCGAATTTAAGTAGTGTTTTTCACCACACATTAATTTGTTTTAAAAATTAACATCTAAAAAATGAGATTTTTATTTTGTAAATTAGGTATCATATTTATAATTATTTTTTTCTATATTATATAATAAATTTTACTTATTTTATTATTAATGGATAAACTACTTAGGTTATAAAACTAGATGCTTTAATAAAAACCAAAATAATAAGAATGGGGAATCTTGGAAGTTAAGAAACAAAATTATTAAAATAAACCTATTTTTATATAGTGTAGATTTGGTTTGACCATAATTTCACATTACACCATTTTTTCCCTTTTGGAGGCATATTAGGTAAATGTTAACTCCAATTATTGAATAACTTTTGGTATTTACAAGAGTACCACTCCCCCTCAACTAGAAAAAGGCAAGCACTCTACCCCTTCCTCACACATCTCAAACCACTTAGGTTTAGAAAATATCTGCTCAAATATCCTCCCAAAAATCCTCACTTTATCCATGAATCATACCTTTGGGTATAAATCCTTCTAAGTAATCCCTTTGGTGTAAACCAAAATGAGTTACCCGATTAAGAGGAGGTTTGTACGAGGACGATAAGAGTCAAAACCCATGGTAAGGGGGTTTCATCTCACATTTTATTTCCATGAGATACATGATTTATTCACCACCCATTACTTTTTAGTGGTGTGTATAATTAACATGGATGTATTATATGATTCTTATAATTAAATTTATGTGTATTTACATATCCATTATATGATCTTTATTTCATGGGGTTAATGTTTCAAAAGCTACCAAATAGGCAAGACAGTTTTGTCTCAATTTGCCTTCATTGAGACAAATGTTTTTTTATGCACCTATATTCTTTTTTTGATGTGTATACAATTAAATTTGAAATTTTATATAATGAATATACATATTTTCATAATATTTTTAAATTTCATGTAATTCAATTTTTTTTAAATAGAGTGTATGGACCTAAGTAACCAAGTAATAAGAGTTTATTGAAACAATCTAATCGCTTTTCAAGATTGTAAATAATTTTTATTATTTTGATGAAATATTATGATACATATCTCAATAACACTCATGTGTTTTTTATCCTTTGTTTATTCAAGATGTATCCATATATTATTACCATTTTTCTACTCTTTGGTACTAAAGATAATTAATAAAATGTTTTTAAGAAAAATCTGATCGTATTTATATCTTCACTCGAAAATCAATTTTATTTCAAAAACCATGTTTTCAAAAGTGTTTTTTAAAATGTTCTGAAATGATATTTGAAGATAATTTTCAAGGAAAAAGGATTTTTAAAATGTTTTATGGTTTTAAAATATTCTTTTATAAGTTTTCAAAACTATTTTCAAATAAAATAGATTTCAAAACGTTTTATTTTTAAACAAAAATCAAATAAGAAAAGATATTTTCCTCAAGAAATGTTTTCAAAATATATTTATAAGTTATTTTATATCTAATATTACATTTTTTTGATATTTCTCATTCCCTTCTAGGAATTGATCCAAAAGTTCCATTCATATTCTTTTATGAATGATTTATGTTTTGATGACTAGATGTTTATGAAACCTGTTTCTCTTTCACTGGTTATATGTTTACGAAACCCTTTTCTCTTTCATGGGTTATATGTTTATGAAAACCACTTATTTTCATAGGTTATACTTTGATGAAATGGTTATGAAACCTATCTATTTTACATAGGTTATGATGTGTGAAATGTTAATGATACCCATTTCATTTTATAGGTTATGATTTATTGTTTATAAAACCCATCTCTTTTCGTGGGTCCTGATATGATGAATTTTCAATTTCACATATATGTATGATTTTATTATGTGATGGTTGGGAACTATATATCCCTCAAATGAATTGGGTAACTATGGATGACTCATGAGTATAAAATTTATGCATGATCCTTATTACGTGTTCACAATGTTATGCATAGACTTAGTTGAATGTCCATAAGTTTATAAATGAACCTACTTACATATTCACAATGTTATGAGTTAACCTTATTATATGTTCAAAATGTTATGTGTAAACATGATTTCATGTTCAAAATGTTATTCGTGAACCTTATTGAATGTTAAAAACAATATGTGTAGATCTGGTTTCATATCCATATGTCTACGAGAGGGACTGATTTCATGTCCCCGACTTAATGTGTGAACCTGTTTCTAATTATTCACATTCACTATGTTATTAGTGGATGTATATGCTACCATTACATGTATTATTCCTATTTTATGGTTTTATGTCTTATGATCTTGATTTTCTTATGATTATTATCTTATTAACTGAAAATATTTATTCTATGATTCATGTTTGTGATCTTTGATATGAAGTTTATGATCTTCCAATGATCATGATCACGTTCTTATGCCCATATGTTCATGATATGAATATGAATTTCCTTTATTTACCCTTACTAAGAATTTTATCTCACCCATTTCTTATGTTTCCTTTACTTAGGTTATAAAGAAAGGTTTTTAATTAAAATTACTAAGGGGGGGGGATCTTTTTTGGAAATATTGAATATCTTTCACTGAGCTAGAATATTTTTGTTCCAAGTTTCCAAAGGAAATAAACTAATAAAATATTTGGACGTATGTTTTTATATTATTTTAAATATATTGTAAAAGTTATATAATTTCAATTTATGAAAATAGAGGGTATCTATAGTTAGTATCTAAGAAAAGGTTTAGTCAACATTTGTAAACTAGGATGAAAAAAGTTTAGTGAGATCCATAGGTATATTTCTAAGGATATGTCTAGGGATGTTTCTAAGGATAAGTCTAAGGATGAGTTAACATTTAAAAAAATGTCCTAGAAATATTGGTAATGGATAGAGTGAGTGGTTTCTTAGAAAAACATCCCTATCTAGATACTATAAGTATATGTGGCTTTGGAACATATGTACCAAGGGGTAACAACTCTAAAAAGATGTCCCAGGCCTGACTTGGGGTAATCTGATACACAAAAACTGGCCTTGATACGCACCTGGTTTGGAACTCTTGGGGATATGCTTTGGGAATTCAAAAAATCATTAAGAACCATCATGAAAGATTTAAATAGAGGATGAATATGAATAACCTAGGACAAACCTAAGGTTTCATAGATTAAATAAGTAGGATCCATGATTTAGGCACCATATAAGTAATTTTTCATGATTATATGGTACCCAAATATGATAAATGTTTCTCACACTATGATTTTTGGTTTTATTCAATGAAGAGAACTAGAAGAAACATGGTTAACATTTAATTTTTTAGATGTATAAATTATGTGCATTATGAGAATTGGTTTTCCAACTAGAAATATCATAAATAGAACCAGGAAGTCGGTACGAGTATTTGTTATACTTTTGAAGATAATGAGACCAAAAACAACATGTAAAATCTATGTTGCGTTCTTTTAATATTGTGTACATTAAATATAATAAGTATGATTAGATTGAGGTTGAGAAAACATAAGACATTATTCATATTTCATATTCTAGGAAATATATATTATTGAATAAGATGATGAAGCATGAGTAATGGTTTAAGAATAATGTTATATGAATGAAGTATTTATGTGTTATAATTTAGATATTTTTTTATATGAATCATGAAATATATAAATATTTTTAGTATAAGTTTTTATTAAAGATTGAAAAGGACATGTTGAATGGTGATGAATAAATAGAAAAATGATTTCATGGAAAGTTGATATTTTGATTAAGGTAGGGTAACCCTTAATTAATTCTTGAAGCCGAGATAATGATGTTTGGATAAAGATACACTGGATATGAATAAGTAAATTGGATGGTACGAATTACCCTAGAACTAATTATTGAAAAATTGTTCTTTGTCATCAAGGATAAAGTTTACAACTTCTTGGATTTAAATAATATATCCAGTTTTCATTGGAATTAGGAAGCATACATGTTTTTTAAAAGGAATTATGGTAATTATGGAAATACACAGTGAGGGTATTCACATATTTGGAATGTGAAAACCAAGTGTTACCTTGTGATATATGGGGAACAATGTTAAGATGATTTCAAGACTTTATTTCAAAATATTTTAATTTTCATCTTTTGGAAGGGTTATAAGTATAACTATTTATGGAAAGTTTATGTTAAACTTTAGATGAATTCGGTATGATTAAAGTTTTATCTCTTCATATGAGGATTTATGCATATTGGATATCCTTTAACTGATGGAAAATGGGATGGAATATCAGGGATCTCATGATATTTTAGTACTTTGGGAATGAAAAATTCACCTTCCTTTTTAGAAAAAGAGGTGAAGTGGATCAATGAATAAAAAAGGGAGATGTTGTCTTGAAATCATGACAGTATATTTTTCATAAACAAATCTTCATCTTTAGGAAAAAGGATCTTGAAACCAATTTTTTTCCTAGTACCTTCATTTCTAATGAATCAAATGGTTTCTAAGATAATCATTAATTTTTGGCTCTATGATTGTTAACTTTCTCCGGAAAAATTTATCTACCACTCTTCATCAAAACATGATAGTTATACTTCTCATTCATATCCATGTTTTCACATCCCATTGATGTTATAATATGTGGAAACCTATTTATATATTACATTGATTAACTGTTATAGTTATAACTTTCTCCTTTTAAGGGCGGTTTTAGTTTTCATTTTTACAATGTGGGTTTATATGAATGAAACCTTCAAGTATTAAAACATTAATAACCTAAATAATTTTTCTAGGGTGAAATTAATTTTAATGGGGGTAGAATGTAACACCTTTAAATTTTTTGAATGATTATTTTTTGAATTAATTTAATCTTTTGATATTTTTCATTTCATGCAACACTAAAATAGTTTATATATATATTAAATAAATAAGTCAAAATTTCCTTTAATATGAAACCAAATTAAATTTATCTACATGAAACAATGACTTGGATTGTACTACACAAAAAAACCAAATTAGCATGTGCTACATGCAACACCGACTTGGCGTACGTTACATGTATCACTGAGTTTCTACGAAAAATCATTTTATTGTTATAATTATTTAAATGAAATAGTTGTAATCTGAAAAATAGCAATTTTAATATGAATATTAATAAATAATTTTAAAAAATTTTTTATAATGGTTTTATATAAGTTAACCATATTTATAATGGAAAATATAATTTTTTGTAAAGTCATTATGTGTTTTAAAAATACTATTTTCTCAAATAAACTTCTTGTCATGTCCTTCTGTGAAAAACAATAAAATTAATTCTAGACAATTTTAGAAATTGAATTTTATAAAATAAAAATAATTTTTCAATTCATAATTTTGAAATTAGATATGGTTTTATTTTTTGGATTTTTGTGAGAAAATTCATTTTTTGACGAATAATGAAAATACTATTTTTTAGTTAAAAACTGCATTTTCATTTAAATAATTATTAATGTTAATTTATATTTTAATTTGGTTTTTAAAGTCACAATATATAAATTATATATATATTAAACAAATTTATTTCATTAGAATAATTTTTATATGGAAATTGGTTATGAGAACTTATTGTACTTTTGAACGTTTTTACATTAAAAACTCACTTTCTCGCAATGTATACGAGATTAGCGTTAAACTTAGGTTTTCCACATCTATGATTTGGATTTTGAAAAATAGATATAGATTGTTTTAATAATTATGATATTTTTAGTCTAACAAGATCATCTTAAATTTTTACCAAAAATATTAGTTAATGTGATTAAAATTAATTACAATGATTAAGGTAAGATTAAGCTTAAGTAGGGACTAAACCATAATCTTAAGGACCAAAATAAACTAGACACATTTCCAAAAGCCATTTTATGAAAATAATTAGACCATATTACTTCTTGTATTTAAATTTATGGTTTATTGAGATGTTAATAAATAGAATTTCTCTATATAAAAGGTTAAGTAAGGAAAAAAGACAGATAAAGAACTTTCCTTACCTTTAACATTTATAAAATATTAAGATATGTAAAAAAAATTATATTTCCGGTTATACATATCCTTTTTAAATATAAATAGGTTAGTTTTATCATAATTATTTTTCAATAATTTATATATATGATTGAGTTACTTAAAATTCATAATAAATGCAAACATAGTAATTATTTAGTTAATAATTAACTAAAATAAATGATACTATAAATGTTAAAAGTGAAGTAAATTGATTTAATTATTTTATTTAATTATTTTTTAAGATTAATATATCATGTTAATTTTTTTAAACTTAATACATTTTAATTTAAATAATAGTTATATATTTGAAAATTAAAATTATATAAATATTTCCAAAATTAACATTATTTTTATTTTACAATAAATGATATTTTCTTAAATGATTTAAAATTAATAAAAATAATATAATATCTCAAGTGATTTTTAAGTGTTAAAAAAAGTTAAATATGGTCTATTAATGGACCTATTTAACTTTTATAATTAACATATTGACCCTTATATTGTAAAAATATTATTAGCACGACCTGGGTTTAAGTAGTGTTTTGTGCATCACATGTGCTTGTTTTCAAAATTAACCTCCAAAACACATGAGATTTTTATTTTTTAAATTATTTATCATATTTATAATTAATTGGATCAATATTATATAATAAATCTAACTTTATTTTACACTTAACTTTTAAAATACTTAAGTTAGAAAACTAGACGCTTTAATAAAAACCAGAAAAATAAAATGGTGAATCTTAGAAGTTAAAGATCAAAATTATGAAAATGCACATATTTTTGTGTGGTGTAGATTTGGTTCGACCATAATTTAACATTAATACATTATTTTCCATTTTTAGGAATATTAGTTTAACGATAACTCCCATTATTGAATACCTTTTGGTATTTACAAGAGTGCCACTCTCCCTCAACTATAACAAGGCAAGCACTCCACCTATTCTTCACACCTATCAAACTACTTAGGTTCGACCAATATCTACTCAAATATCCTCCCAACAATACTCCCTTCCCCCTTTAAGCCTACCTTTGCGAATAAATCCTTATAATTAGTCCCTTTGGTGAAAACCAAAATGAGTTACCTCATAAGAGAAGGTTTGTATGAGTATGATGAGAGTCAAGACACAAGGTAAAGGGATTTCATCTAACTTTTTTATTTCTTTGAGATACATGATTTATTCATCACCCATTTATTTTGAGTGGTGTTTATACTGACCAAAAGTTTATTATATTATTCATATACTTAAAATCTATTGGTATTTACATTTCCATTCTATGATCTTTATTTCATGGGGTTTATGTTTAAAAAGCTACCAAATCGGTAAGACAATTTTGTATCAATTTTCCTTCTTTGAGACAGATGTTTTTTTATGCACCTAAATTATTTTTAGAGGTGTATATACTTCAATTAGACATGTTATATCATGAATCTCCATATTTTCATGATATTTTTAATCTTCATGAAAATATCATTTTTTACATGGAGTGTATGATCCCAAGTAACCAAGTGGTAAGTGTTTATTGAAAGAATATCATCAATTTTCGAGATTATTAATAATTATGCTTCTTGTGATGAAATATTATGATCCATATCTCAAGAACACTCATTATTTTCCTTATCATATGTTTATTAAAGATATATCCATGTCTTTTTACTATTTTTTCCAATATTTGGTACTAAAGATAATTAAGAAAATGTTTTTAAGAAAAATATGACCATATTTCTCTCTTCGGTTGAAAATATGTTTTATTTAAAAAATCATGTTTTAAAATGATATTTTAAGATCATTTACAGGTAAAAATTATTGTAAAAATGTTTTATGATTTTTGAATATTAATTTATAGGTTTTTAGAACTATTTTCAAAGAAAGAGGTTTTAAAAAGGTTTTATTTTTAATAGAATTCTTCAAATAAGAAAGAATATTTTCCTTAAGAAATGTTTTTAAAATATATTTCCATGTTATTTTCCATATAATAGGACATATGTTGATGATAATAATTATCTTATAGGAAATTATCCAAAGGATACATTTATGTTATTTTAAGAATCGTTTATGTTTTGATGACATGATATTTTTGAAACTCATTTCTCTTTCATAGGATATATGTTTATGAAACATATTTATCTTTAATAGGTTATTTGTTTATGAAAATGACTTATTTCCAAGAGTTTTGGTTTTATGTAGTGGTTATGAAACCTATATATTTTCTATATGTTATGATGTGATGAAGTTTTAATTATACACATTTGTTGACACTACTTAGGAATACAAAAAGACTATGAATATAGCCCTGGATATTTCAAAATACCAAGACAAGGTTTGAAGAATTCAAAAGAAAGACAAAGTCTCAAAAGACCTATGTGGGAGACCTACATAGTAGAACTATATGGAATACTTTCTTGGTAGTATACTTTCTATACCCTTATGAAATAGACCTTTGCAGAGGAAATGTGTGGAAAACTTCCATTCGACCAGGACCCCTCCATGCCTATAAATAGGGCCCTTGGGCTCCCCATTTCTGAGACTGAAAAATTTGAAAGACTTCCTGAAGCACCCATTGTATATCCCTTTCTCCTAGATCCCGAAAATTTTATCAGTTATATCTCTAAAAACATGAGAGAAGAGATAATTAGATGGAATAAACATTTTTTTTAAGTCTTTCACAATTTGAATCTCAAATAGGCTTGATTCCCCTATGTGAAGCACTTTTCAATCATCATAAAGGCCTATGTAGCAGACCTGAGTGGTACAGCTACGAGGATTACCTACGCGGGGTACCTACATGGTAGAGTAGTGTATGAGGCCTACATATCAGTTTAGGTACCCTCTTTAAGGCCACTCATTGAATGGTATCTCCTTCCTTGGTTCCGTTGGGTCTTCATTCCTTCCTCTTGAAGCAATAAGAATATCAACATTGATTGTTGTAGGGTACATTGGTAAAGGAAACTAATATGAGATATTTTTAAAAGAAGAATATTTGAAAAGAATTTAATATTCAAGAGAAATGTATTTGATCATACCATGGATTTCTCTCTCTCAATAGATATAGGAGTGGATACAACTAAATCTTTTGATGTTTTATATGCTATGGTAGCAGATCCATCAACATGAACCTGGGTTTATCTTGGGGTTTCCTTCTCTGGTCTTGAATAATAAGCTCTTAATCCCTTGAGATATGATAAAAATACAAATCTTACAAGAGGATAAATTTTATTACCAGAGTGTATCGATCAAATTATAATTCCTTGAGAACAGTATAAATACTTAATTCTGTGGTGAACACTTCGAAATAATCTCATTTCTCTCTGGAGTTTCTTTTCATAAGGTTGAGGAGAAATCAAAACACTCCTCTTGTAAGGAGAAACCTGAGGTAATGGTTGAGGATTATCTATCACCATTACCCTAGTCATGATTATTTCTCCTGGAGAATGTTTTGGAGACTTCAGAGGATCATTTTATGCATCAATGGGAGAACCTGTAGACCCGTACCCTAGTGATCCAAGAACCTGTCTGGAGTTTCCTTCCCCACATTGAAGCTACAAAATACATTCCACAAGATTAATGATAGTGAATGTTAAAGCAGAATTGAGACAAAAGAAAAGGAAAATACATTCTTAGTATTAACACAAACATCCCACTCCTCCTCAATGTTAATAATTACCCCATCATGTATTCTTAAGTCCATCATATGGGATACTTGTTTAGAGAATATTATTTTTTCATCAATTGCATATATAAATGCCTCAAACTTCGTAATATACTTTTGTACTTCAGCCAAATTATTATCTGGATTGAAATCAGAAGGTTCCTTAATGTCACCCACATCCGGAATTTGAATTCCATGTTGGAGGAATGCCCATGCATCCCTAAGTTCACGGGTTATGCTCTCCCAAATCTGAACTGATGAAGTTTGCACATAACACGATCTCAGTATGGTTGGTTGTGGAGAAGATTAAGCACCTTCTGATTGGTGAGCCTCTTTATACCTCCCTTATTCTTCATAAAGGTCAAAATATGGAATCGTAATCTCTTTCTGATGGCAGTGGTTGGATCACATTGGCATTAGAGGTATTGCTTCTTTAGCCCTAGTATTCCTGGTATACGTCTTGTGAAGATGTTTTGAATGATATAAAACCTTTTAAACTTCTTCACCATCTTTTGACATGGACTTCTTACCATGATTACCACACACAACAGTCATTGTAGCAATCACTTGATATATTTCTTTTGTCAAATCCCCTTGAAGATATGAAGAAGACCAAGATTTGGCATATCCAGCTTCCAATCCGATTGAGGCATCTGATGGAGGTAACATAATTGGAAATTTTAATGTCTCTAAATCCGTTAGAATCCAAAATTTTCTCACTACCATTGGGTGTTTCTCATCTCTAATTTACATGGGTGGAAAACTATTTGATTGTTGAAGAAATATGAACCGACAAGAAAACCTATAGGGGATGTATGGTTCACAAATAATTTCACCATCAATCCTGGTTGATAATACACTATCCCTGAATGCTATCATATAATACCTCATCTCATAATTTTCTTCTTTACCATTATCAATAAATGTTCCAGTTGGTGGATTACCAAAAGGAAAGAAGATAAATTCTCTTGATTCATTCAATGCCTTTAGCACTACACTAGGTATCAAATTCTAAGGCTGAATACCATAAAAGTTCTTTAAAAGTGGAGTGAATCGACCATTGAGGACTCTAACTGAATTCAACACTGAGTATGAAGAAAATTGTGCCTCAATCCAGCCCCAAAAAACTTTTAATGGCCCTAAAATTCTAAATAGAGCCTTCCCATTGTATAAATGTAGCTGAGAATAGTAACTTCTTAACAATACAAGAGTTACTAACCCAATATACTTCCCTTATATCAATTTATCTACAATGAAAAAAGTCTCTGGCCTTACATCATCTCCAGAATCATGGACTGGAAGCAAGTAAATGCTTAGCCACATGGAAATAAAGGCAGATAAGAGTATATTTTCATCAATATCATATTTGACTTTATATCCCCAGTGATTATAGTCACCTCTCTCCAATGTAGGCCAATATGTGCTTGAACTGCCTCAGTTATCTGCAGAAGGACAAATAGTAGGACGTCCATAGTGGGAACTTCTCTCTGTCATTAGTTCTAAAAAGGATTCCATCCACACTCCGACATGAATATATTTCTTGTCTTAGGGTAATTTCTTTGATATTTTGAACAGTTCATGAGCCAATGGTGGTGTTATGGTAACATCACTACATGTTGTAGCTAGTGGAATAAACTCATCATATATTTCCCCGAGAATGGAAACCCCAACTATTTGGTAGATATCCCATAAACTAATGCCAACTTCACTGTGTGTCAAATGGAAAGAATTCGTTTGTGGACTCCCTCAACTAAACAATTTAGGAATGAAATAATTTTTATAAATATAATTTTGTCACATCCAGATAGCTTCATAGATATAAACATTAGATAACTCTTTTCTAAATTCTTCACAAGTCTGGTGTACCCAAAATGCCCCCATCCATTCGGGTTTAACACGTCCCTCATAATGAAGATCCTAGTCCTCCTTCCTACCACTATACTAATCTGTTTGAGAATCCCAAAAGTTTGAATCATTTAATGTGGAATTGGCTCTATAACATGATCTTTAATATCAGGAGTACAACTATTATGATGTATGATGCAACCAATAGGTATTGTTCCCTCAAGAACTGGCATACCCCTCGTGGAAATATTTATGCACTGAAAATTGGCATATGGAAGAAACCAATTATTTGGGAAGTATTTATTAATAGATGGAATGTGGGAATCTTGTAGAATCCCATGCCCGTATAGTGGTAGGTAAGGACTTTGTGGGTATTCACGTTGATACATAATTAAACCTTTACATAGTCTAGGAAGAGTACTTTCAACAATGTCATAATAATCTGGTCTGATGATCTTTATCATCTCATTTTGATGATCCTTAGCTTCTTTACTCGAAGTTATCAAATGAGACATTTCCTAGAAAAGAATTACCAAAATCACCTTATTAGGTTGAAATTTCAACTTAAGAAAAAAAGTCAAATTTCAACTTAAAGGAATTTAAAAATTTGGCAAAGGGAACTCTTCATGTAGGTCATTCGACGAGGTCCTTCGTGTAGGTTATTTGACAAGGGTCCTAGCGCAAATACTTTGACAAAGTACTTCCACATAGCTCCAATGCTAATGTAGTTTTACCTTGATAAAATTTCAAGGAGACTACATGGGATCACATTGCGTTGAGGATGGAAGAAAGGGCTATGCAACGAGAGATGAAAAACATAGAAGCACGGGTGAAGAAAAATCAGAAAGGATCAAACCTTTTTATAGCCAACCACAGATCTTCGCAATATGAATATGTGAAAAATCTACGTGACATACCTATGAAAATTATCTCTGTGACAAACCTAAGTGGTTTAAAAATTAATCCATAGTATTTTCCCCGCAATTTTACCTCAGGACTCGACCCTCTTTCTAATCAGATCCAATCCTGATGGGGGGATTTTGTTGAAACTACTTAGGAATACAAAAAATACTATGAAGATAGCCATGGATATTTCAAATGCCCAAGACAAGGTTAGAAGAATTAAAAGGAAATCCAAAGTCTCAAAAGACCTGCGCGAGAGACCTACGTGACTGTATACTTTTTGTACCCCTATGCAGTAGACCTGTGTAGAGGACCTATGAGGAGGACCTATTCAGACAACTTCCCTTAGACCAGGCCCCTCAATGACTATAAATAGGACCCTTGGGCTCCCCATTTCTAAGACTGAAAAAGTCGAAGGACTTCCTGAAGCTCCCATTGTGTAGCTCTTTCATCTAGATCCCTCCAATTATCTCAGGTAACTCTCTAAAAACGTGAAATAATAGATAATAAGATGGGATAAACATGTTTTCTAAATTATTTCACAATTTTAAGCTCATGTAGGCTTGGTTACCCTATGTGAAGAACTTTTCAGTCATCATAAAGGCCTACGCGGACACCTGTGCGGTATAGCTATGATTCTTACCTACGCAGGGTACCTATGTGACAAAGTTGTGTATAAGGCCTACATATCAGTTTAGGTACCCTATTTAAGGAAAATCATGGCAGGGAATCTCTTTCCTTGGTTCCCTTATCTAAAAGGGACTAAGTTGAAGCTCCACCAAAACCCCATGACTTATCAAACCTTTGGGAAAGTCACATCAACGTGTCTCCAATTGGGGTTTGTATATCCATAGTCATAGTTATCCCACATTTTTTTTCACAATGGGGTTTGTATTCATGGAGTGTTTGTGGGTTTGTATATGCACAGTCACATGGACCTTTCTCCCAGGAATAGTTTTGGAAAGTTCCTGGTTTGGAGGATTAGGGTTTGGGTTCTGTCCTACCCTTTTCATCCCTAAGACCCAAAACCTCAGGTCTTTGGCAGGGAAGGTATGGTTCACATTTTATTTTATATGCTAGAAAAGGAGAATTCTCCCTTTCCTATTGAGATCCACTATGGAAGCCATCCTGGTGTAAGCTCTTAACCGTTCAAGTAGGAGGTTGCAGTATTGATCCTCTCCACTTCCTTCACCTTCACTCCTTCCTCGCATTGGACCCTTGTCCAATGTAAAGTGAACAGAGGGATGGTTCTTCACCTCCCCTCTTCTTAGATCGACTCTACCTCGTCCATCCTCGCCGTCATAGGCACACCCCTACCACCAACGGAGGTGGAAAAGTGTGGGTGCCTTTGTTGAATCTTTGACATCCTCTTGTTTCTCACAATGATTATGACTCACATAGACTTAGATATTTTCCATGATCACAACATTTTCACAGACTCTTGAACTATGATAACTCTGATTCCTATTCAAACCAGGATATATAGGACACCTTCTTGAAGGCCCGAGATCAAAAAGGGTGCCCTTATAAAAAGGGTTCACCCAATCATGTCCCCTCAAATGGGAAGCTTTATGCATAATCCCCAACACAATCAATGAACTATGAGAAATTTGATTCCAATCATAATTGGGATACGTCAGATGTCTTATCAAGGCCTGAGAACATTGGATATTCTCTTCAGGAATTCAACCTTAATTCTCTTAATTTAGACATCCTCTTTAGAAATAATCCCCAAATTAAATCCCCAAATCATCAATGCATCATTTTTAAGAAGTAATCCCAAACTCATTTCTCTAAATGTAATATACTCTCCTATGAGACTTATCAAAATAAGTGGGATTTGATTCCCATACAAATGGGATACTGAAAGAGCGCTGTCGTGGGTTCCCTCAAATGATTAATGTGATTTCGGGGTACTTAGGTTCAACAGAGTGGCTGACCAAGGTCGTCTCTCAAAGGAGGAAGTGAATTTAACAACTTATTAAAGGTATTCGAAAAATAAAATAAAATAGAATAAAATAAAAATAATACTTTAAATGATTGTGGTTTTTTTATAGTTTATGAATCTAGAATAATTTTGCTGGAAGAGGATTGTATATTTTTTTGTATTTAGTTTTGAAATGAATTTCGATTAAAATGACTCAACAAGAAGATGTTTTTTTAGAAATCTATTTTTAAATGCGCAATCGATCTAACTCTACCTCTTCATTCAATTATTAATCATTATCATTTAAATCAATATCCACTTAATTATGATCCCCTAATTTTTTAGCCCTCAAACCCTAAAAGAGTTAACTTAACCACAAAGATGAAATTACTTAAACCCTAGGCTAGCTTCGGAACACGCAATCGCATCACCCTGCTTTGATTGTTGTTCTAAGGATAGATTATGGTCAGTGGTTATTTAGAGAACATATCCATTCTGGAAATGAGGATGAATTGTTTTTAGGGATTATATTTTAACTCTACAAATTTATCCCGTGTGGTCTTGTATTACCAATTAAGATTACGCTCTCACAATTTACACAAAATCCCGACCTCGCGTGTTTTTGTGTTAATTGTTCAATTTCTTGATTAGTTTCTTGTAATTTAAAAACAAAATTCATGGATAATATTATTTGAATTACAGTATCTCATTGATTCAAAATAATTAAATTAAGATGGTAGAAGATAGATCGATTACTAAAAGACTACTCTTCCATGGGTGGCGTAATCATCGTAGAAGCGTTTTGCATGTGAAAAGGTTTATAATGGGTATAACCAAATAACGCTTCTACTCAAGAATTACATCCCAAAGAGGAATATTAAGAGAAGAATAAATTTAAACAAAACAGAAGAAAAGATAAGAAACAAAAGAAGAACACATAAGTTTATTACACAAACAAAATCATTACAACATGAAGGAGAAGAAGAAGGGTTCATCGAAGGGATCCTTGCTTCAAGAGATACACTTATTGAAATGGTTGGATAATTGGAGTGGATCTAATTATCTTCTACCCTAAACTTCCAAAAGAAAGTTCCAACCCAAATAAATTATAAAAACACCAATTTATAGAGTGGTGGGGCGGCTAGGTTCAAAGTGCTTTCAAGTGTGAATGGGGAATCTCGGCCAAATATTTTATTCCAACTTGCATCGCCAATTTTACCACCACAACTCGTGAATTGGCCGGCAATCCAGAAGAAGAAAATGTTAGTCTATGGGTCATCTATCTCCTCTCCAATTTTGGGCTTCATACAATCCCATATTAAGGATTTATGGCCGAAATACAGAAGCTTTTCCATTCTGGAGAGTCCAGCCCAACTTCGACTTCATGGACCATTTTCAACAACCACATGAACTATTTATCTCTAGTGTACTGAATAAAGGTTGTAGATATTTAAGTTAGAAACATTGTTACAAAACTACAAATTCAAAAAATATATATAATAATATTTATCTTCGAAATACTACAGTGCATTATAAAGGGTAAAACTGAAATTTTCACCAAATTTTCAAATGAATGATCAAATCCCAAATATTTTATAAATAAACATATTTAACACAATGTGAGGAAATTATATCATTCATTATCAATAAAATATTCAACAAAATAGTGTTTTATAAACTCCCCCACACTTACCCTTTTTCACTTCTAGGAAAAACTTCATGTGAAGTAAACATCAATATCAAATCAAAACCAATTTTAAATCACATATCATTGGGATCCATCAATTCCGAACCAAGAATAAAAAGATATTATGCCTCATAAAAAACCTTATTTCATTTTCTCTACTAATATAATTCAATATATTTCCAATTCATTTATCTTCCCATGCACAAAACACTTACCTCGCTTGAATTTTCTCTCATCACTGAAATATCAATTTTTTTTGCAATGTCTTTCTCATCCAAACTCATACAAGGGTCACCATAGGATTGATAAATTACTACATCACCACCCGATATGAGTCAAAGACATATGTTTATCATGAGGACTTTTCAGGGTTGTTCTGTGGCTTTCGGTTGGTAGGATTTAGATGTGAAAAATTCTGAGGCTGAATGAGGAGGGCTTGACTCTTTTTGAAGAAAAATTGCATTAATCTAATTTTCACTTAAATATGGTCTTCTCATCAATCCCCATAGTATCAATTCAGCTCCATCATCATGAAAAGTCATGAAAGGTTTACACCATTCATTATTTCAGCATAAAAATTTCAATCTTCTCAAACATGATTTTCTTGAAAGCTCTAGATGGGCATAACTTTCCACCTCAATTAGAAGCTCCAGAAAAGGTACAACTTCACTTATCATGAAAGCTCCGGAAAAGGAACAACTTTAAATATAATGACTTTCTTCAGTATAAAATGCATCTCTTCAGAATTTAATTTTCCACCCAAAGTATCACAGAATGTGGTGGCACAACACAAGATAGATTCCCCCACACTTAAGCTCAACTAGATTATGCAATTTCACTTCAAGAGTTGGTTGGATAGGGAAAATTGGCTTGTAATGTGGCTAACCTAACAGGCTATGCATGGATTCTAAGGGGTAAAAGGATTAAATATTCAAGGTATTCCATTATAAAAAAGGATTCTATGAAATAGGGGCTTTAATACCAAACAAATTCCTTAATCATTTAAACATAAGTACCTCAAACCCTCAAGTTTTGACAGGAATAGATCAAATTCTGGTTAAATAAAGCATGGTTTGGTTCTATCAAGAAGTGAGGTGAATTTAAATAATATGAAAATAATGGTTCAGAAGCCTCACAGGAAAGTGATTTCAAATATAAAGACAATGAGATGTGGCATGGGATTCAAAATTCAGTGTACTTTTCATGAAATTACTAAATATTTGAACTTGAAACAAAGTCATTTCAACATTCATTTAAGCTTAGTTTCAAGGGGTAAATTGTTTCACTTATTGATATGAATTTAAAAATGGTTATGAGAATAATTTTTGCTCAAAAGTTTCAAAAAACACAGAAAATTGTAAAATAAACACACAAAATTTGAAAAACACAAAAAAACTGGTTTTTTAATAGGAAAGCAATTGAAATTACTAAACTAAAAGGTTCCCACCCCCACAATTAAAATATTTCATTGTCCTAAATGTGAACCTATGAGAATATATATGCACATGAAATTCAGAATTTTTAAATAGGACAAATAATATAAAAGTGAAAGGGTTAGGAACAGCCAGATGTGATCAAGTGATGATGGGGTCATGCAGTGTGATAAAATCCACTACATCAGTAGGAAGTCCCTCAATGTATCTCTTCAAAAGTTTCCCATTGAATGTAAAGCTCCTTCCAGTTTCCTCTTGTGTGATTTCCACTGCACCATAAGGAAAAACATTAGTCACAATATAAGGACCTAACCATCTGGAACGCAACTTACCAGGCATCATCTTGAGTCGTGAACTATAGAGAAGGACTTTCTCTCCAACATGAAACTCACTTTGTTGGATCATTTTGTCATGAGATACTTTTGATATTTCCTTGTAGAGCCTTGAGTTCTCATATGATGACAGTCGAATCTCCTCAAGCTCTTGAATTTTAAACTTCCTTTGAATTCCAACTTGGGCCAAATCCATGTTGCATTTCTTTATAGCCCAATATGCCTGATGCTTGACTTCCACTGGGAGATGACATGTTTTCCCAAAAACAATCCTAAATGGGGACATACCAATGGGTGTCTTGTATGCTGTCTTATAAGCCCACAATGCATCATCTAAGCGCTTGCTCCAATCTTTCCTATTTGGCTGCACAGTTTTCTCTAATATTTGTTTTAGCTCACGATTTGAAACCTCAGCCTGGCCATTTGTTTGGGGGTGGTATGGTGTTGATGTTTTGTGTGTCACCCCATACTTTCGAAGGAGGGAAGAAAAATTCATATTGCAAAAGTGTGTCCCTTGGTCACTGATGATGGCCTTTGGTACTCCAAACCTGCAAAAAATCTGTGTTTTGACAAAGTCCACAACAACATGAGAATCGTCAGTCCTGGTGGCCTTGGCCTCCACCCATTTACTCACATAATCAAAAGCAACCAAAATATAAAAGAAACCATATGAACTTAGAAAAGGACCCATAAAATCAATGCCCACACATCAAAAATCTCACAGAATAGTATGGGTTGTTGGGGTATCTCATGTCTCCTAAAAGTATTCCCAGTGTGTTGGCAATGAGAGAATGACTTATAAAACACATGGGCATCATGGAATAAACTAGGACAATATAATCCAGAGTCCAAAACTTTCCTAGCCGTCCGTTTGTGGTCCAATGTGTCCACCACATGCAAGTGTATGATAGAATTGCAAAACAGACTCAAACTCGTGATCAGGAATACACCTCTTAATAACTTGGTCACTACACATGTGCCAGAGGTAAGGATCATCCCACACATAAAACCTAGACTCACTTTTAAATTTTTATACTTGATGATTCTTAAAATTTGCTAGGATTTCAGAGGAAACAATGTAATTAACTAAATCAGTATACCAAGGATGCGTACCTGAGATGGTATAGAGATGCTCATCGGGGAAAGTGTCCCGAAGTGGTACCTGGTCCAAGGTGTCATCCTCTAGTGTGTGAGTAAGCCTACTCATGTGGTCTGCCAAAAAATTATATGATCACTTCTTGTCCTTTATCTGAATATCAAATTCCTAAAGAAGGATCATCCAACGGATAAGTTGTGGCTTTGCATCTGGCTTCTTTAGGAGATACCTCAAAGCTGCATGGTCAGAAAAAAAAACTACTTTAGAGCCCAATAAATATGAACGGAATTTATCTAAAGCAAATATGATAGCAAGAAACTCCTTTTCCGTGGTTGTGTAGTTTTATTGGGCTGAATCCAGTGTCCTTGATGCATAGGTGATCACATGTGAACGTCCATCCACCCTCTGAGATAAGACAGTTCCAACCGCGAAGTTGGAGGCGTCACACATAAGCTCAAATTGAAGGTCCCACTGTGGGGGGTGTATGATTGGTGGAGTGGTCAGAAACTTCTTCAGATCATCAAATGATACCCTACATGAATCATCAAAATTGAAGTCAATATCTTTTTGAATCAATCGAGATAAGGGTAGAGCAATCTTACTAAAATATCTGATGAAGCGTCGATAAAATCCAGCATGTCCAAGGAATGATCGAACATCACGTACACATGTAGGATATGATAGGGATTAAATAATTTATACCTTAGATTTATCAACTTCAATGCCATGTTGTGAGACTATATGACCTAAGACAATTCCCTTTTCGACCATGAAATGACATTTTTCAAAATTTAAGACCAGATTCTTCTCAATACAACGATGCAACACATCACCCAAACTAGAGAGACATTCATCAAATGAGGACCCATAAACTGTAAAATCATCCATAAATAACTCCATGCAGGTCTCAATGAAATCTGAGAAAATACTCTCCATGCATCTCTGGAAGGTACCTGGGGCATTGCAAAGTCCAAATGGAATCCTTCGGTAAGCAAAGGTAACGAATGGGCAGGTGAATGTAGTCTTCTCCTGATCCTCTGCTACAATGGGAACCTGAAAATAGCCAGAAAATCCATCCAAGAAACAATAGTGTGTCTTCCCAGCTAGTCTCTCAAGCATCTGATCAATAAACGGGAGGGGGAAATGGTCCTTGCGAGTGGAATGATTTAGTTTCCTATAATCAATACACACACGCCAACTGTTTTTCACCCTCATTGGAACTAATTCATCTTTCTCAATTTTAACAACAGTAACACCACTCTTCTTAGGCACAACCTGAATTTGACTTACCCACTGAGAATCTGAAATGGGAAAGATTATACCTACCTCGAGCAATTTCTCAACTTCTTTTTTAACAACTTCCAGGAGGGTGGTATTGAGTCTCCTTTGTGGCTGTCTCACCGGTTTAGCCCCATCCTCCAAGAGAATCCTATGCATAAAAATGGAGGGGCTAATACCTGATATGTCATCCAAGGTCCAACCAATTGCCCTAATGTTATCTCTCAATAGATTCGAAAGTTTTTCTTCATGTTCAAAAGAGAGATTGTTAGCAATGATAACTGGTAATCTATCACCGCTCAGCAAGTATGCATATTTAAGATTTGGGGGCAATGTCTTGAGTTCAAATGTAGGGGGGTGATGTATGGATGGAGAAATTGATGCAACAGACATATCTGCACAATGAACATCAATATCACAATAGAAATCATCATAATCAGAGAATAAAGCACCAAATCTATCATCATACTCAATATCCATGTCATAATCAGAGTTCACATGATCAAGATCAGAATATGATTCCATTTCAAAATCAAATCTTAGAGAGTCTTGTTCCTTAAAAATGGGTGTAGACGTACTCTTAGACATCAAAATAGAACCAATACTCATAATCTCCCTAAGCATAGGACAATCCAATTCCATGGTGTTTTTACTTGGTGGTTCGAAATGGGAGATAACAAAAGCAGAATGGTCCTATGAGGGGTACTTCATGGAATCCATAACATTAAATATCACAACTTCATCTCCAAATTCCATGGAAAGTGTACCCTCACTGACATTTATGATAGTTTTTGAAGTTTTGAGGAAGGGCCTACCTAAGATAATGGGGGAATGAGAACTTACCTGATCATCCTCCATGTTAAGCACATAGAAGTCTGCTGGAAAGATCACGTCTCTTACCCGGACAAGTACATCCTCAAGGACTCCCGCTGGATATTCCATAGCTCTATTCGCCAATTGTACCACTACTCTTGTTGGATTCAACTCACCAACCTGCAAGGAAGAGAATACAGAGTGAGGCATCACATTTATTGATGCTCCTAAATCACAAAGAGCATCAGAGAAGTACAACTCCCCTATGGTACATGGGATGGTGAATGTCCCGGGATCCTTGAACTTTTTTGGAATTGCTAGAGTTGGTTTAATGAGTGCCGAGACATTCCTTCCAAGGTTGATCCTCTCATTTCCCTTGAGCCCTCTTCGATTAGTGTAGAGTCCTTTTAAGAATTTGGCATACCTTGGGATTTTCTTAATGGCTTCAAGTAGAGGAATGTTGATATCCATATGATTGAATGTTTCCAAAACCTCCTTTTTCATTGCTTATTCTGCCATCTTCTTGGGTTGAAAAACCCTATTTGGAAAAGGAAGGGGTTTAGGAGGAACATCATCAATCTTTTTCTTACCTTTATCTTTCTCCTTGGATTGCTCATCAGTTGGTATGGAATGCGGCTTCTCTGGAGTAGAGGTGAATCCTGGTGGAATGGTAGGTACAAATGTATCGTTAATTTGATTCCCACTTCTCAATGTGATGGCACTAACATTCCCCTTTGGATTTGGAGTGGGTTTGGAAGGTAGATTTCCGGAATTCTTACTTACAAGTTCATGGAGGGCGGTGGTAATCTGGCTCATTTGAGTCTTTAACTCCCTCAGCTCTGAACCTTGACTCTTTAGCTCATTCTGTTAATTAAGAACAATTTGTTTCAAAATATCATCAGTGTTAGAGTCTACCTTGTGTTGGAGATTCCCTTGTTTCTGACTCATTGATGTTTGAGCTTCGAATCTCCTTTGGGGTTGTTGGAAACCCTGTTGGTAAGGTGGAGGCTGCTGGAAGTTTGGTTGAAAAGGGGGCCTTTGTTGTTGTCCAGAGCCATAACTCATGTCCGAATGATCTTTCCACCCTTGGTTGTATGCTGGATAAAACTTCTTTTGGGGATATGGTTGTTGTTTTTGCTACAGATATGGTCTCCCAGGGAACACTGCTGCACAATCTTCTATTTCTTGGAGTTTTGGGAAACAGTCAGTTGGGTGGCTTGTCTCAGTGAAAATGCCACAAGGCCTTGAAGGAGGGGGTAGAGATGTATTTTGTGCCAAAACAATTTTCCTCACCATAGTGGTCAATTCTTCCAACTTAGTATCAATCAAATGACTTTCAAGAGAAGAAGGACTTACCTGATGTACTCCCCTGACATGTGGTGTACCTCTATCACAAAATTGTTGGGAGTTTTGGGACATCTTGTCGATCAACGCATGTGCAGCTACTGGTGTCTTGTACACCAATGCTCCTCCAGCTGCAGCATCAACCATGCTCCTCTCCATGGGTGTGAGTCCTTTGTAGAAGTGTTGGATGAGGAGTTGCTCACTAATTTGGTGATGCGGACAGCTTGCGCATAACTTCTTGAATCTCTCCCAATACTCATACATTGACTCCCCTTGTGCTTTCTTGATCCCCGAGATCTCCTTACGAATAGATGTTGTCCTTGATGCTGGAAATAATCTTTGCAAGAAAAGACGCTTCAAATTGTTCCAACAAGTTACATCTTCAGGTTGTAAATAATACATCCAATCTTTCGCAGATCCATCAAGTGAGAATGGGAATGCTCTTAATTTAATTTGATCTTCAGAAACATTTCTTGATTTCAAGGTTGAGAAAACCACATTAAATTCCTTAAGGTGTTTGTTGGGATCCTCACCAGATAAGCCATGGAACTTTGGAAGAAGGTGAATTAATCCAGATTTCAATTCAAAGTTTGATTCGAGATTTGGGTATACCATACAATTTGGTTGATAGTTAATATCTGGTGCAGCCAATTCTAGAATAGTTCTATTAAGTTCATTTCCATTATTTCTAGCCACTGGTTCCTCTTTTATGTTTGAATTTGAATGGCTTCCAATTTGAATGTTTCCAAAATGAGAGGAATTCACCAACTGGTTGAATATTGAAATTTCCTGTAGATTGAGAATGTCTGATTTGTTCCCTAAGGTTGCGTTCAATATCAGGGTCAAGATCTAAGAGATATTCGGGATTAGTTCGTGTCATAAATCAAATAAAAATTAAAAGAATGTGAGTGGACCATATTAAAATAAAAATGAGAAGTTGAGTTGATGGTCCAAAAAGAAAAGAAGAGGATGAAAAAAATGAAAACATGAGAAAAGGTAAAGATGAAAGAGATAGGTGAGGAAAATAATAAAATGAAAAATAAAAGAAATATCTCTAAATGGTTGAATAAATTACTTGCCTCCCCGGAAACGGTGCCAATTTGAAAGAGCGCTGTCGTGGGTGCCCTCAAATGATTAATGTGATTTTGGGGTACTTAGGTGCAGCAGAGTGGCTGACCAAGGTCGTCTCTCAAAGGAGGAAGTGAATTTTACAACTTATTAAAGGTATTCTAAAAATAAAATAAAAGAGAATAAAATAAAAATTATACTTTAAAGGATTGATTTTTTTTATAGTTTATGAATCTAGAAGATGTTTGCTGGAAGAATATTGTATATTTTTTTTGTTTATTGTTTTGAAATGAATTTCGATTAAAATGACTCAACAAGAAGATGTTTTTTTAGAAATCTATTTTTAAAGGCGTAATCGATCTAAATATACCTCTTCATTCACTTATTAATCATTATCATTTAAATAAATATCCACTTAATTATGATCCCCTAATTTGTTATCCCTCTAACCCTACAAGAGTTAACTTAACCACAAAGATGAAATTACTTAAACCCTAGGCTATCTTCGGAACATGCAATCGCAGAACCCTGCTTTGATTTTTGTTCTAAGGATAGCTTATGGTCAGTGGTTAATTAGAGAAAATATTCATTCTGGAAATGAGGATGAATTTTGTTTAGGTATTATATTTGAACTCTACAAATTTATCCCGTGTGGTCTTGTATTACCGATTAAGATTACGCTCTCATAATTTACACAAAATCCCGACCTCGCGTGTTTTTGTGTTAATTGTTCAATTGCTTGCTTAGTTTCTTGTAATTTAAAAACAAAATTCATGGATCATATTATGTGAATTACAGTAGCTCATTTATTCAAAATAATTAAATGAAGAGGGTAGAAGATAGATCGATTACTAAAAGACTACTCTTCCATGGGTGGCGTAATCATCATAGAAGCGTTTTGCATGTGCAAAGGTTTATAATGGGTATAACCCAATAATGATTCTACTTAAGAATTCCAGACCAAAGAAGAAGATTAATAGAATAATAAATTTAAACAAAACCGAAGAAAAGAGAAGAAACAAAATAAGAACAAAGAAGTTTATTACACAAACAAAATCTTTACAACATGAAGGAGAAGAAGAAGGCTTCGTCGAAGGGATCCTTGCTTCAAGAGCTACCCTTATTGAAATGGTTGGAGAATTGGAGTGGATACAATTCTCCTCTTCCCTAAACTTCCCAAATCACGTTCCAACCCCACCAAATGAGAAAAAAACCAATTTATAGAGTGGTGGGGAGGCTAGGTTCAAAGTGGTTTCAAGTGTGAATGAGGAATCTCGGACAAATATTTTATTCCACCTTGCACCGCCCATTTGACCACCAAAACGCGTGAATTGGCCTGCCGCCCAGAAGGATAAAATGTGCGGATATGGTTCCTCTATCTCCTATACCATTTTAGGCTTAATCCAGGCCCATATGAAGGGGTTATGGCCGAAATACAGAAGCTTCTCCATTCTGGCGAGTCCAGCCCAACTTCGACTTCATGGACCATTTTCAACAACCAAATGCACTCTTTAGCTCTAGTGTCCTGAAAAAAGGTTGTATATAATTAAGTTAGGAACAATGTTAAAAACATTTCAAATTCAAATAATAAATATAATAATATTTATCTTTGAAATACTACAGTGCACTATAAATGGTAAAACTGGAATTTTCACCAAATTTTCAAATGAGTGACCAAATCCCAAATATTTTATAAATAAACATATTTAACACAATGTGAGGAAATTATATCATTCATTATCAATAAAATATTCAACAAAATAGTGTTTTATCAGATATGTAGGAATCCTCCTTAAGGTTCAAACCTGACACTTCAAATCAACCATGTAATTCCTAGAACATATTCACAATAGGGTATAATCACACTTTGAAACCCATATCATTTCCAAGTTCTTTGGGCCGCTCCATCATAAGTCCCACACCAAACTTTGAATAAGCACCTTTTTCTTTGGTGTCCTTACCACATGACATTAAACTATATGTCTAGGTCTTTTTCACATGAAATTAAAAGGTATGATGTGTCCCATTATTTGGAACTGAACTACGAGGGTACTAATTCCATTCACAAGGATATGTAGGTATCATATTTTATAGGTACGATCCCAATATAAAAACAAAACTTCATCTCCCTGGATGACAATAAACTCTAGAGTGCCCCAATGAGTGGCTTAAAAACTAGTATCAGCATAATTATGATTAAAAGAATATATAAATAGCATATGAGAGGATACCATTGAAGGAGAACCTCAAATACATATAGATATATCCATTAATGAAGAACCTAAAATACATACAGATGATTCTAAATTTCACACATGTTAATAAGTGATTGAAAATTCCAAGGAAACCTATGTTATACTTGGTGAATTAATAATAATTCATGAAAATATCATAAATTTATAAAGAGAGTCCTAGAGTATAAAATAATTCCCCCTAAAAGGGTGTGATGATTCTGAACTCCCATCCTCTCAACCAATGAATGTTCTTAAGTATCGTAAACTTCAAACTTAACAAACGTCTTCCTTTGAAAGAATGTACTTTTTGGATAAATAACTATTTCTTGTTTCTAGTTCCATGAATAAATATAATGGAAACTGCCTAGAAGCAGTGAGTTTTAAACTAGAACACATATTTCAAGGAACTACGAAACACCATTTCATTTTATGGGTTATGATTTGATGTTTATAATACCCATATTTTTTCATGGTTCATGATATGATGAATTTTCTGTGGAACATGTATGTATGATTTTATTATGTGATTGGTGAGACCTATATATTCCTCTAATGAATTGGGTATTGATGGATGACTCATGAGTATAAATGTTATGTATGAACCTGATTACATGTTCACAATGTTACGCACAGACCTGGTTTCATGTCCATATGTTTATGCATGAGCCAGATTACATTTATGAGTAAACCTTATTATATGTTCAAAATGTTATGAGTGAACTTGATTTCATTTTTACAATGTTATTCATGAACTTGATTTCATGTTCACAACATTATTCATAGACCTGGATGCATGTCCAAAAGCCTATGAGAGGTCCCAATTTAATGTCCTTAACTTAATGTTTGATTCTATTTCTACTTATACATGTTCACTTTATTATAAATTGATGTTTATGACACCATTACATGTATTATTACTATGTTATGATTTCATGACTTATGCTCTTGATTTACTCATGATTCATGTCTTATGAACCACAAATCTTTATTCTACAATTCATTTTTATGATCCTTGATATGCAGGGTATGATCTTATAATGATCATGATCACATTATTATACCCATATATTCATGATATGCATATATATTTTCTTTATTTACCCTTATAATTTGAGATCAAAAATTTATTAAGCTTCCTTTCCCCAAGTTATGAATAATTTTTTTAATTAGAATTACTAAGGGGGGAGATCTTTGTGGTAAATATTTATCTTTCATAAATCTAGAATTTTTTTCCATATTTCCAAAGGAACTAAACTAATATGGTCTTTGGTCACCTATTTGTATAATGTTTTAAGTATTACAAAATATTTATGCAATTTATATGTATCAAAAGTGATGGTCACTATAATAAACATCATTTCATTATAAACCATTTAGAGAAAGAATAATAATGACATCCTTGGATCATATCCCTAGTTAATCATAAGTAACCTCAAAGGATGTCATCTTAGACATAGAATGATTTTTAAATAAAAACCACTTACAAAATTTCTTGAGGAAAATAATCATTCTTTAATAATCACATTTTAAAATTATTTTTTTAAATCATTTTATTTGAAAGTAAACTTGAAAAGTTATAAAGCAAACGTTAAAAAACATTAAAAAAATTCAAAACATTTCTTGAGGAAAATATCCTTTCCTATTTGAAAAACACTTTTTAAAATATAAAAGATTTAGAAAATATTTTTTCTTTGAAAATAACCTTTAAAACTTATAAATTAATCTTAAAAAAATAATGGTCATGATGATATGATGTTTTATTAATTCAAATCATGTTAAAAAAAATATTCCTTTCACATTTTCAATAAGAGACAAATGATAATTGTTTAGAAAATGACCTGAAGATTACTTTCAAAAAATGTTTAAAAAAAAAATTCAAAAATGGGTGAAAATTTATTTTAAAAACCATAGGATAATAAAAAATATTTTTGATTGTTTTTAGAAAACATGATTTTTTAAGAAAACATATTTTCAACCAAAGAGATAACTAATGTTGTATTTTCTAAAAAATATCAATTATTCTTTGTACCAAAAGTGAAAACACAGTACTAATAATTGAAAATATCATGAATAAACATAGGAGAATAAAATTTAAGAATTTATTGATAGAAGGATCATAAGAATTTATCATTGGAAACATAATCATAAACAATCCTGATATATGACGATATTGTAACATAAAATCATTTCCACTTTACAAAATTTAAATCATAAGACCCCTGAAGGAATAATATAAAGTTTGACTTAAAATATAATAAGGATAAATATATTTATGATATTACATATAAAAGGGGCTGTATATACACCTCACAGAAGATTATAGGTGCATAACATAATGTACGTCTCAAAGAAGGAAAATTGACACAAAAATTCTTTACTGCTTGGGTATCATTTGAATTATAAGCCTCAATAAATAATAACATAAAATGGAACATTAAATATCATGTAAATAAGTATATTCATGATATATTATGTCAAAGGGGTAGTATATACACTTTACAAAATAAAAAAGTGATTAATTTTCATATGGCTCCCAGAAATAAAAGTGTGACTAGAAATCCCTTACCGTAATTCTTGACTTACTTTATACTCATTCACAACTCTTTTATAATTAATATAATTTTAATATAAACATATTACTGAACCAAAAATACATATATCATACCATATATAATTAACTTGTTTTCTTTTCATTACCTGTTTATTAACAATTTCATGTTAAAGTCGTGTTTTAGGTAATAACCACTTTGTTTCTCCTATATGCTTTGATTTGTTGTTTTTGATACTCTTAAATTTATCATTGTTATATAATATACAAAATAATAATCATGATAAAATTATCATATTTTTACATCAATTATACTTTTAAGACCAATCTTGAAATCTAGTTTCGATAAATGAAGTATGTTACGATCATTGAGATGGTAGGTCGTTCGTACACATAAGAAACATTTCCATTTTTCAATGATCATTATAGAAAGGTGGTATGTAGTATTTTATCTTCCCATAATGATCATAATATCATGAATAAAATATTATTTCTTTATATATACTGACACATATCGCCCATGTGGCATGGTGATGAAAAGAGAGAGCCACATCGCTTCGTGCACTACTACAAAACATGTCTTTAACAATGCCGACCTTTATCAATGCTAGAAAAAATAACTCATAAAGGGAACTCTTTATTAGCCCGAATGACCTTAAGGCCTTCATTTTTATTGATTTTTGATAACCCCCCTTTCAAGGGATGAGGGGGAACCCTTACAAGGCCCGTAGGCTCAGAGATTACATGGCCCGTAGGCTTAGGAGATTACATGACCCGAAGGTCTTAGAGAATTAAACCAAACTATCTACAAGGAACTGCCCCTCCCCAACATCTGCATCATGATAGTAGGTCTCCAACTTCGCATAGCTGTCTGGCTAGGCTTCCCATGCAAGCACAGACTGGTCCTGATGGCATAGCCATACCCTCTCATTTAAAGGGAACTGTTTATTAGTGCTTTATTTATAGCACCCATAAAGGGATCCTTTATTAACATTTTTTTAGCATTAATAAAGGTCCAAATAAAATGAATTAATTAAATAAATAAATAAAAATAAAAATGGTTTTATTAAAAAAATATTAATAATTTTATTAATTAAATAATTATTGATAAAAATGAAGAAATTTATTATACTATATATAAATTATAAATACTAATAAATAATATATATTAAATATATAGATATATGTAAAATTAAAATTAAATAAATAAAAATGAAAATAAGTAAATTGAGAAAAATACTGAACATTTTATTAATTGAACAATTATTGAGAATGTTAAAAAAATTATAATATATATATAGATATATATGAATTTATATAAATAGGATTTATATAATACAAAATATTTATGATTTACATTTAATAGTAATATATTTAGTAAATAATGGTCTATAATTAAAAATTAATATGAATTAAAAACACTAACTAATTGCATCGATTAATGACCATAATTAAACATCATTATATTTTTCAATTTAACATAGATCAAACTTGTGTTATATTGATTTCACATATACATAATCAAGTCCTTTTTATATACAACACACATACAAAAATAGTTTTTTAGGAATTTAATCAATTTCTATTATTTATTATATATATATATGTAATATGTTTTAATATTTTTAATATTTATTCATCTTTATTTCAATATATATCCATATTTTTTAATAATTTATATTTAATTAATAAAACTTATTCATTTTTTCAATATTGTTAAAGTGTACTCATTTTTAATTATTCAAATTCACTCATTTTTAACATGCATTCACTTAAGATTAAATATTTATTAATAATGTTAAAAATATATTTGAAAAAATATTTATAAATAAAAATATTTATAAATTTATATTTACCCTTTTTATACATTTATATATTTATAACTATAAATAAATAAATATCATTTAAAATAGTATTTATATAATTATAAATAAATAAATATATATTTAAATAATTATAAATTTATAATAAGTTTATTTAAATAATGAATATATTTACTATATTTATATTTGTATATAATTATTATATAATTATTATATATATAATTATATAGATTTTAATTTTTTTAAAAGTATTTATATAATTACAAATAAATAATTATATATTTAAATAATTATAAAATTATAATAGATATATTTAAATAAAGAATATATTTACTATATTATTATTTTTATATATTTATTAAATATATATAATTCTATAAATATATTTACAAATTTTTTATTTATAATTATAATTATAAATACTTTGTCAGCACTTAAGTAATAAGCACTAATAAAAGCAATATTTACCAACACTTTTTTAGCACTTATAATGATATAGATTTATCTATGATAAAAAACCTTAATAAAAGTGACCTGATCTATTTAAGTAATCCTAACCAGTTTCGAACTCATCACGATATCTACTGCTTTCTGCAGAATCCACCCTCTGTCGGTGCTCATCCTTAGTGAATCTGTGCTTGAATCAAGGCTTGAACAATTTCAAGGATCAATTCCATGGATCAAACAATTCAAGGGTCAAAATAATCCAAGGATTGAACCTTTTCTAGGTTTTTGATATCTCTACTTTCTCTCAGAAGATTCAAAACTTCAATCAAAGGTATCTTATTTCCCCCCACTTCCTCACTCATTTATTGATTATTTGATGATATCTATTTTCATTTTTATTTTATCATCGTTATTTCTTTACCGTCAGCATATCCATGTGGTCAAAAATGTTAATTGGGGATGTTTGGTTGAAAGGGGATAAGGCTATCGTTCCTTTCACTCCCCCGCCCTCACCACTTGTTGATTCTGTGAAAACCACCCACCCTAACGCCACTGACTCCTGCTTCACGAGATCATGAAACCCTTGAACTTTTTATGATTTTAAAATAGAAAAAATATCATGTGCATTGTTCCCTCCTTTTGAACATGACTGGCTCCCCCCTCAAGTGCTCGCTCCTACCAGCACAGGTGACCACCGCCACACTTCTATACACAGAAAACACTAAATAAGAAATTCTCTTCCTATTAGACTCTACCATAGGGTCTATTGAATGAAATCCAAGTGCATTCCCACCTCACCTGACACATATCAATATAATTATATATATATAATGGTAAATTTATCATATAATTATATTTACATACACACACAAACCCATAAAAATGTATATTTTGAATATATATATATATAATATTCATATATATTATACAAATACATTATGAAAATATAAATATTATAAAAAAAGTATATATTATGCTATAAAAATATTTGTTATACAAATATATTATACCAATATATTATGAAAAAATACTATATAAATATATTATACAATTATATTATAAAAATAAATATTATACAAATATGTTACAAAAATTTATATGTATACAATCAAAAAATAAATTTTTTTATATATTTATATATATTATATTTATATGTAAATAAATATATATTACATATTATATATTTATATATTAGACAAATATTTTGTGCAAATATATATATTACAAAAACACAAATATATATTATATAACAAAAAATATATAAAATAAAAATACATATTATACAAATAAAAATACATATTACACAAATAAAAATAAATAAATAAATAAATAAATATATATATATTATACAATACACAAATATATATTATAAAAATATTTATTACACTAGTATATTATAAAAATATATTATAAAAAATATTTCAATAGAGTTCATTCAATGGTTGAAATTCATCATCCAATTTTACTTATGAAGATTCATCTCACTACGAAACTATTTTTGTAAGAGTGTTTCATCTCCAACTTAATTTAAAACCTCTTTATCTTCCATAATTACTATTATTTATTTCATTATGACTAATATTTTATATTATGTTCAATAAATCTTCATAGAAGCCATAATGGCTATGAAAATGAAATTTTCTTATAAAGCCTACTCTTCATCAGCATGAAAATAATTCTTGTTTTCAACCTGCCTAGATATAATTCATTAATAAATCTATCAACTAAAAATTTTGAGATGTTTAAAACCTTTATTAGTATTACCATCCATGTATATGAAATAAAGTTTTATTTAATAAAATGTTTTATCAATACATTTTTATATCATCTAGTTGATGGAATGAGAGTTTATTATTCTTGTTTATCATATTTGGGTTTCTTATTAATCCTTAATTTCCTATATTATATTTTCATTTGTTTTGTTGATCTAAAAAATACATGATGGATCATTTTAATAAAGGTATGACTAGTCTTAGTTAGAGGAATGAAATTATTAAAAGTGGAATTTCTCTTATAAATATAGAATTCATAGAGGCCCCAATGATTCATATATCATAAAATGTCCCCAACAAGACCCTTTGAATCATATAAAAGAACATTTACGCCCCAAAAATATAACCTTTAATGGTCCATGAGTTAATAACTAGTTCCAATGGTGTAATTTTCACAAATGAGAGACATTGCCACTTTTAGAGAACATAAAAGAGTATAACTTTCATCCTCATCAACTTCACCCCCCCAAACAGTTATTATTAAAATTGGTTACTTGAAACTAATCCCTCATATCTTTTATGTTTTTTTACTACTTTGAGAAGTAATCATTCCATGTATGACTACTAATTAGAGTATTTCAAGAAACATAGGTTCATGTTCATAAGATATGGAGGATGAGTGTCAAACAACAAAATAAAATAACTATTTGGGAGATGAGTTGATGAGGACAAAAATTGTTTATAACTTTATTCTTTGGGTAAAATCAATGGATAACACCAACCATAGTGGAATAATTATATTATTAAAATTAATTACCCATTTTCTTCAAAGCATACTGAAATTATTTGAAACAATAAAATGTTGGGTTTACCTTATTAGAATTATCTATAACGTTCACTTTTGATAATGAATATATTATATGTATTTATTTATTTATTGTAAAAAATATAATACTTATGAACCCAATAGGATGAATATGAATCAAAAATTTATGTACGCTAATCATTTGATAAAAGAGTATGAATATAGAGTTAATTATTTCATCACATTTGCGATATAAAATGCAAATGACCCTTTTAAAATATTTTTTTTTCTATTTTTACTTTATTGTTATTCTAGAAACATTCATTTGGTAGAATTGGAAGAACACTCGATTTGTCATGAAATAGATCTGAGCTATAAATTTTGGAATAAAAATGGTAAAAAAAATGAATTCACACACCAATTGGGATGATACTACAGTGTATGGATCATTTAATACGAATACTAGTGTAAATGATGATGGAGATCACATGAAATAAATGAAAATTAAAATTGAAGTTGACCTTTGTGATTTTAAAAAGTTTTTTGAGAAGTTAAATAGTTATGATAAAAGACCATTATATACCGATTATACTAAATACAAAACATTTTCATATGTAATGATGTTATATAATTTGAAATATTTTAGAGGATAGAGTGACACCAGCTTTACAGAACTACTTGGTATCCTGAATGATATGTTACTAGAAGAAAATGAACTAACATGTCAAACATATGACACTAAACGAATTCTATGTTCAATGTGAAGGCTCTCTAAAAAATATATTCTTGTATAAATGATGGAATATTGTTTCTTAAGGACCATGAATCACTCATAAAATGCCATAAGAGTGGCACAAATCGATATATGAAAAAGGAATCAAGTCCTTTGAAATTAGTATGGTACTTTCCTACCATTACATGGTTTAAGAGACTACATGGATATCCGTAAATCATTAGACAATTGACATAGAATGTAGATACACAAATTAAATATGGGAACTTATGTTGTACATCAAATTCTACTCAATTAAAGAAAATTGATTATGAGTATCCTGAATATGGAAATGAGCTGAGAAACTTTCATGTTTCATTTTCTATAGATGAAATAAATCCTTTTGCTGTATATAGTAGTACTCACAGTACTTAAAACTTCATATAGGTAAATTATTATTTTCCTCTATGGTTATGCATAAATCACATATATATTGTGTTGTCTATATTTATATCTGGACCAATTAAACCCAATAATGATATTGATGTATATTTATATCCCTTGATCATATATCTGAAATTGATGTGGGATACAAGTGTTAAAAAATATAGTGCTCATAGAAGTGAATAATTCATATTGAGGGTCATGTTGTATGGGATGGTAAATGACATCCTTGCTTATGGAAATTTACCAGGATATAACATTAAAGGATTGTTGGGGTATCCCATTTGTGAAAAACATGCACACTAAGTTTAGTTGAAACATTCCTTGAAGAATATATTTTTAGGAAATCAATTTTTTTACCTTGATAACATAAATACTAATCCTAGATGAAAAAATTCAATGGGAATATCGAACAAGGTACAACACCATCTTCAATTATTGGTGGTAAAATGTTCGATAAATTAAAATATATCGATACTATTTTCAGTAAACCATTTGTAAAAAAACCTTAAAAAATTATATTGGAAGAAGTGATAAACTTTCTTTCAATTACTATATTGGAATTGTTTGTATACAAAACATTTTCTTGATATTAAGAATATAGAAAAAATGTATTTGATAGTGTTATTAACATATTATTAAATGTTCCTGAAAAATGAAAGATGAAATCAAGGAAAGGTTTGATATGATTAAAATGGGGATAAGGGAATATTTGGCATCAGTGAAGGGTAAAGGGAAAATTTTTCATCCTCCAGAATCTTACCCTATCTAGACAGGAAAAACGATTTTTTTCTTTTCTTTAAGAGTGTAAAATTTCTAGATGGGTATTCATCAAATATCCAGAATGTTGTTTAAATGAATAATTTTATTCTATAAGGATTAAAATCACACCACTATCATGTTTTTATGCAATATTTGATGCCTATTTATTTCCTTTTCATTATTCCTCAAAATGTATTACATACATTAACCAGAATATACTTCTTTTTCCATTACATATTCAGCAAAGTTATAGACCTAATGAAATTTTCAATCATGAATAATAAGGTTTCAGTCATATTATGTGAATTAGAGATGTTATTACCACTATTATTCTTTGATATAATGGTCCACCTGATAGTTTACTTGGTTATAGAGGTTCAACTACATGGTATTATCAATTACAGATGGATGTACCCCATTGAATAGTATATGAATATTTTAAAAGGGTATGTCAAGAATTAAAGTAATCCATAAGGATGTATTGTAGAGAATTATATTTTTAATGATGCTATTGAATTCTGTACCGATTACCTATCAGATGTTGAGAGCATCAGTATCCAAAATTCTCACCATAGAGGACGTCTTATGGGTGAAGGGATTTTAGGAAGGGATGTTGTAACAATTACCTTAACAAAGTAAGAGAAATCAAACCTTTATATTTTACATAATAGTGAATATGTTGATCTATATATTTAATCCCACAAAGAAATAATATGATATTTCAATCCATCAAGATTTGAAGGATGTATATAAAATACACATAATAAATAGTTTATAAGATGGTTTAGGGATCAAATTTATAAGGAGGTATCTAAAACTCTGAATTCAATTGCCAAAAGACTTTAATGGATTGCCAAGGGACTGAATGAAAATTTTATATGTTACACTAGTTTTATAATCAATGGTTATATGTTATATACAAAAAGAACACAATGATTGCAGTATGATGAAAAACAGTGGTGTTATGTTTGTGGAAAAAGTGATGCACATATCTAGTTCCAAGGATATAAATCCAATTTATGTAAATATGTAATATTTTTTCATTATAGAATAGATATATGAGTTGGATTATACAACATTTCAAGTGATAATTTTCATTTCAAATGGGTTTACAATACGAGTGCGGTCAAAATTGATGAAATGGGATTCGTGAAGGTGAATTTCAGTGTGAAAGTGGGGAAATATGATCCATTCATAATTGCATCACAAGAAGTGAAAGTATATTATTTATTAGATCCAAAAAACAAGAAGTTTTTTATTGACCTGCTGGTGACTAAAAAAATTTCAGGTTAGATGCAAATTCAATCAAGGATGACACTTTAATTGGGAGATCACAATCATTTCTTATTTGTCTCAATGTATAAAATGTCTTGTGAATTTTAAAGGACCATAAATATGGGATTTGGATTCTATATAGAGGAACTAAATCCCTAAAACCATTAAAAAAATAATTAGAGTTCATTGTGAAGGTGAAAGTTTTTTTAATATACTATGTTTTTTCTCATTACATTATATGTTCTCGACTACATTAACATAATCTAAATTATATGTTTAACTACTCATGTAGAAAATGTCTTATGTACATGATAATTTTACTGATCCCTCTAAAGAAATAAATATAATAAAGGAAAACCTTTTGGAAGATGTAAATGTAATGTTACGATATACTTTCTCTATTTTACCAAAAAATTATATAATGAAAATTTGATTTAATTTTCATTATTCCTTGTAATAATTGTTTATTTTAGAATATTTATATCCATATTTAATTCCATTATACAACAAAACATTTAAATACTTAATCTCCCTCAAAAAAGTTTCACCCTACAGTATTTATCGCTTTCCTTCAAGTCCCTCTAATGCCTTTGTACGAAGAGAAATGGCACTGCCTTTGCACAACCACCCAAGAAATATTTATTTTTTCACAATAAAATCATTTTTCATTGAATTAATTTGTTTTTTCATATTTATTTTTAATTTATTTATTTTTATTATTACTCAAATAATAATTTTTTTCTCATACAAGTGTATTTTTTTGTTCAAGTTGGGGTGGTCTATCCATATTTCATGCCTTTCTACACCAAAACTTCAACAAACTTCTTCTCCCACAAAACCTTTTCACCCATACAATGTTATAATTTATAACTTTTTTTCAATTTACCTCCACTAATAAATCATATAGGTAATATTGGTGTTCTCATAGTAAAATAATTATCCATATAATTTATGTATTGTTTCATATTTATGTTTAATTTGTTTATATTTAGTATTTCTCATATAATAATTTTTTTCTTCTACAGGTGGATTATTTTGTTTGAGTTGGGGTGTTTTGTTCAATGATATTCATTATTGTGAGATATTGGACTTCGATTATGAAACTAAGATACTGACAACTAGGAAATGCATAAAAAATTCCTACAACCGTCATGAAAAGGTGAATTCTAATTACTTATTTAATTAATTGTTTCATCATTATATCTAATATTTATAATTTATTTTCATTATCATTTTTATCTAATACTTATTTAGTTGTTTTAAAATATCTTTTTGGAAGTCATATTTTGATTTTAACTATCTACAACATTCCAAAAAAGAGATAAAATGTTCCTTTCTACTAATGTTCCCTTGATTTCAGTTTCCATTATTTGTTGAAATTCCAACACTACATATTGACTTTATGTTATTATCTAATTTTTTTTCTCATTATTGAAATCCATAAGAGTATAGGAATATTATATTCTTATTATGGTTAATTCTTACGATATAATGGGCACTTGATCTTTCTATACTCTTATGTATTTCAACAACAAGAAAGGTTTTTTTTTGCTAAGAACATAGAGTCAATACACAGTGTTGGAAGTTCAAAAAATAATGGAAATAGAGATAAAGGTAACATTGGATGTTTGAATTTTTTCGAGACTTTGGTATGTTTAGAAATCAACCACACCTCAATCTAACATGCGGTGTGACCATTATGAATCCAAGTGCTTCTTTCCATTTAAAATTGACATTAATTTTAGTAAAAAAGACAACTAACATACTCAAAACCAAGAAAACATATTCATATTGTTTTGATACTTTAATAAAATAATTAATTAGTTATTTTTGATGTGTAGGAATCATCCACACCTCAATCCAATACAAGAGGTGCCTGATATGATTCAAAGTATTTTTTATTAATTTAAAATTAAAATTTAAGTTCAAAAAGTACCACTCATTGGAAACTTATTAAAAGAGTTATATTTTTCTTTATAATTTATGAAATGGTTTCATAAATCATTTGTGATGTGTAAGAATCAATATCACATCAAACCGATATACAATGTGATCGGTATGAGTCAATGGGTGTGTTTCTAGTTTAAAATTTAATTTTAGTAAAAAAGTTAAGTTACATTCTAAAAACCAGTAAAACAAATTAGTTGTTTCGGTGCGGATGTGCGTCGGGTTACGCTGTTCTGCCAGGACGCGTTCGCGCGTGCACCCGTCAACCCGAGGGGATGGGCGCGCGGGTTGTGGTCCCGCAGTCCCGCTTTCCAAGGGCGGGCGGCATTCGTCCCCTATTCAGGGGCGTCTGCTCCTTGATCGAAACCGGGATGATGGGATGTCGGCTCCTCCTTCCTTGGACGTCTCCTCGGAACTCGTCGCCTAATCCGGGTCTCCCTCATAGACTTAAGAATGTTCGTGAATCTCGTTCCCGGCGCCATATCTTCATGGACACCGGTTAATTACGCTGCTTCCGCCCGGACGCTCCTAGGAGTCTGGGCGGGGCAGCAACCTGCAGTGAGAAGGCCGGGTGGCTCTGGGTGATGGGGGCGTGTCCTAACACTGCGGCTCTGCACGTCTGTCTTCCGTCCCTAACAGGGCTTCTCGAAGGCATGATGGCCTGAGGCATCCCGTACTGGGTGCGGGGAACTGTGTCACCTGAGATTTTCCTCAGCTTCCCATGTTTAACACGGGGTATGCCGCGAGTTTAACGTCCAGCGGGGACGGCATCGGACCGATCAACACGAAAAGTGGATCAGATGACAGAACCCCTTGCGGGGAACCTCCGACGCTGGGACCAGCACATGGGCGGCTTCCCAAGTAACGTGGAGTGGAGTGAAGTGGCATGACCCCACCGGGATGTGGCGGCCCGGGTAAGGATCAGGATGGATGATGGGGTGAAGAGCTTGGACCCCGTAGGGGCTTCCTACGTACCGCGCGTTAGCACGGATCAAAGTCAACGTAGTTCGGGTATACAGTTTAACGTCATGCTGGACGTCGGCAAGCCGACTCACGAAGAGGTCGAGGCCGCCGGGCGGAGGATTGAACCGAACCACCTCGCACAGAGGGGGATGGAACGGCCGGGTGGATCACAGTTTCACGTCATGCTGGACGATAAAAGGGGAAATGGAAAAGGGGGGCTGTGGGGAGGCACCGCGGAGATACACACGGGCAGTCTCCCACAGGGGCGGATTCATAGGTGAATCGACGCAAGCGTGAACCCTGGAGGGGTCCACTGGTGGACGAACCGACGTAAATACGACCGGGACGACCAGGTGGTGGGCTTGGACCTCAGGGAGGCTTCCTACGTACCCTGTATAGAAGACAGGGATCAAAGTCCACATAGTTCATTCTGTCAGGACTTACGCACTTGGGGCAGCCCGGATGCTGCAAAACTCAGTTGGAAGGGACTTGGACCGAAAGCAGAAGACACCTCGATCCCAGTCACACCCTCTACTGGCTTCGGCAGTGGGGAGGCGCAATGGAGATACACATGTGCGGCCTCCCACGAGAAACTAGGGGTTTGTAATACCCTGCCCCCGTAGGGAAAAGCCACTCCCATTAAATCGTCCCAAAAGCGGAACAATCCCGACATCCCTGCAGAGATGAGCGGGTGGGGGCCACATCCAAACCGGGGGAGACCCTGCGTGCAGGGCACGGGATCGGATGATGCGGACGGTTTAACGTCTCGCCGGACGAAGCACAGTTTAACGTCGTGTGTTGAGGACGAAGCGGACGGTTTAACGTCTTTCCGGACGAAGCACAGTTTAACGTCGTGTGTTGAGGACGAAGCGGACGGTTTAACGTCTTGCCGGACGAAGCACAGTTTAACGTCGTGTGTTGAGGACGAAACACTTGGCAGTTTAACGGCTTGCAGCGCGGACGTTGGGGGCTAGGCAGTTTAGCGTCGTGCAGCTTGGACGGATGTACAGTTTAACGTCATGCTGGACGAATGCGCAGTTTAACGTCATGCTGGACATATATGCAGTTTAACGTCATGCTGGACCTATGATTGCCGCCGATGGGTCCTTGTCACTTCGCACGAGCCTGGAAGGCTGCACGGGAAGACAGCGCATGGTTCGGGCACCCAGGATGAGGATCATCGGGCGCCACGCGGGCGGGTACCCTCAAGGGGTCAAGGGAGGCGACCCTGGCGGATTGCGCGCAAAAGAGGAGCTTTGCGCGCAAAACCGCGGGTCGGCGCGCAAAATGGCGGGCTGGCGCGCAATTGGGCCAGCGCTTCGCGCGCGGATGATTGGGATTGCGCGCACCGGGCTTCGGGTAGCGCGCGGGGGCAACGGCTCATTCTCTAATGAATGGCCACTTTGAAAATGGGGGGTGCGCGCAATCGGGCTGGATTGCGCGCACCCGGGGGGGCCATTGCGCGCAAGAGGCTTCTTTTGCGCGCAAAGGCCTTCGGGTTGAAATTTATTCAAAGGAAAGGAGCCAAGGGGATTGCGCGCGAAGGCGGACCCCAAGGCTCTATTGCGCGAAAGAAAGGAGGTTACCTGAAGGTCGGCATTGCGCGCGGAAGGGGTTGGATTGCGCGAACGAGCGACGCTTCGGATTCCGGCAACCTTCAAAACGTCGGGGGTCGCCTTATATTTATAGGCAACCTCGGGCGCGGAATCCGGTCTCGGGTGCGCAATTCGCTTCGCGGGCGCGGAATCAGCACCCAGCGCGCAAAGGCGCCGCGCAGGCCGCGGGCGCGCAAAATCGCGTGCCGGCCCAGCGCATTGCGCGCATCCCGGGAGGATTGCGCGCCGCGACTCACCTTTGCGCGCGAGTCTCTGAAATTTCGCGCAAGTCCTCCGGGCCCTCCGGAACGTGCCTCTGACTCCAAATATCACTTCGCTTTCCGCATCCGGAGCTTCGTTTGGGAACAACGGGCTTTTCCGGCGTCTACAAAAGCCCCCCCTCGGAATCTGGTCGGCGAGAGGTCGCAACGATCGGGTTCCGAGGGAGACGCCGGAATGCCGAAATCCCGGGCTACGCGGGACTTAGGCGCGCAAAAAGGGGCGCCGGGCGCGAAATTCGCCGCTGCGGTCGCGCCAAGCGCTTTCCGCGCAGCGCGGACCCCGGCCTTGCCTATAAATAGGGGCCCTGGGTCCCGCGTTCCGTACTCTGGCCTTCCGCGCGATAAGCTCCAAAGCTCTCGTGCGCGAAATTGCCTCTTCCGGTCGGGGAATTCGCCCGATCGGCGCGCAAAACCATCCGGATTTCGTCTGTTTTTGCGCGAAAACCCGGAACTTTGCGCGACAGTCTTCCCAATTGCGCGCCGCCCACTTGGATTGCGCGCCAACCTTCAAACTTCTCTACCAGCCTCGTCCGATCCCGCACGCTGCATCCCTTAACCCGCACGACTCCCGAAACTTCTGAGATGGCCGCGCACAGAGGAAATGAGGGGGATGCCGCCACTCGCAGGGCTGAGATGGCGACGAACGAGGAGGTTTACGGAGCCAAGGAGATTGTTTCCAACAATCAATCCTTGTTCGACTTACTAACGCCGGCCCAGAAGACATATCCACTATCGGACAACCTGCCGCTCTGGAACTTCGGCATCCCCGATGAGGTTCCGGTGCCAGGGTTCGAGATTGATGCGCCGCGGACCTGGGTGACCCGGGAGGACGAGCTTCTCCGCTATAACATCACCAACAATGGGCATCCTGCCAGGGAGACCAGACACATGGATGTCTATGTCCTGAACCCGAGGACGCGGACCATTGACGGGGGTGAGCCTACTGCGGAGAATTCTCCAGCCCTCTACTCGAGCATATATCGCCAGAGCGTCACGGACGACACCAAGGGCTGGCTGAAGGACTGGGACTTGCGGTCTGGGGGCAACTTCACCAGTGAGTGGGCCTGGGCGTTCTGGGTACGCCACACTTGCGATCACTTCGCAGAGGAGCTGCGGTACATCGGCCTGTTTGAGGCGGTGTGGACGTCGCAGTTCCACTTCTACCAGCAGTCCGAGCTCGGGCCGGAGCTGTTCACCCGATGGTCTCCGGATACCAACACCTTCCATCTTCACCATGGGGAGGTCGGCATCGGTCTCTGGGACATCCACTGCATCGGAGGTATCCCGCTGGAGGGCTACCAATACGATGAGTTCCTGCCACCGAAGAACACCTGGGAGGACAGGTCACGGACTCCCATCCTGACCTGGCATCTGCTTGACCTGGCTACGCAGCGGCTCGGGATCAACGACTTCCAGAAGGACATAGCCTACAAGGAATGGTTCGGCCAGTTCTTGGAGCATGACCCGGCGGTCAAGATGCCAGGTAGGGGGAAGCGGTGCCCGACCGCAGCTCAGAGAAGCCGGAACGGGTCGTACTGGCGGGTCCTGGAGACGGGTGACTATCGCTCATGGGGGTACCGCGTCATCGAGGCCCGGGACCCAAGTGTCCGGTACGCGGCGTTCCTGCCGCCTTTCTGAGTGGGTGGCTCCTGCCAGTGCGGGACGCGAGAATGGGCGTTCGCCCGGCGACACTGGCGATGGCGGGCGCTATGGCCGCCAACAAGAGATACAACCTCGGGATCCCAGTGTTGGCGAGGCTGTATGCCATCCTGGGACGCATCTCACGAGGGGGGTCGCCACGAAGGATCTGTGGGCCCTTTCAGTTCTTCCACGGCTGGGTGGCTGCTCACCTCGGTGGGTACACGTTTCCGAACGCCATCATTCCTCCGGGCAACGGCCTGCGACCCTCCCTGCTGAACATCGCGGGGGTCGCTCCGATGACCCTAAGTGAGGAGGGCGTGCGGATCCGGATTGGCAATCATGCAAACTTCAACTTCAGTCCGTTCCCCACTCCCGTCGGCCAGATGATCGACAACGGGCAGGGTCCGCTGGAGCAGCATGAATACTTCCTGAACATGCGGGGCGGGGTGCTCGTGGCTCGGATCGACGGGAAGGTGATCTGCGAGCCTTACGTGCCGACCCGGTTCGCCAGGCAGTTCGGGTGCCTTCAACGGATGCCGAAGAGGGTATTCACTACTGTCCGGGAGGAGACGAACCCTGGCGTCCTTCGTCAGATGTGGCTGATGTTTGCCGCTTTCGGCTCTGGCGACGTCATCACTCTCCCTCCTACCGGAGTTGACGCAGGCTTGGCAACCGAGTACGCCGAACACTGGGCCATCGCGTACCCCGAGGGGCTTTTGCGGAAGCTAGTTCGGCGGCTCGAGGCTACCCGTGCGGAGACCGGGCGTCAAGGAAGGAGGCGAGGTGCCGCCACACGGGGGAGAACGGAGGCGCGCCAAACAGCGGAGCCGGCGCGGGCAGGGACTTCGGCGGCGGGCACATCGCGAGCTGCCGCCACGACCTCAGCGCCCAGAGAGGGGGCACGTGCGGTGGTCGACGAGCGGCCCGGGAAGCAGGTGAGACGTCTGCTCGAACCTTCCCATGATGCGGTCTTCCCGGCGCTGTGGTCGGCCTGGATGACTCTGCGGCAGTCACTGGGGACCGACGCCATCTGGCGAAAGATACTCAGAGAAGGAATCTATCTGCCAGAGGTCGGGCGCCTCCAGATTGCCGACAGAGTGGACTTCAACCGGCAGTATGCGTATCTGACGGCCATGGACGAGTACGCGCGCCAACGTGGTCAGCGCGCGGAGCCATCCCTTCTGGTGAAGGTGATGCTCGGTCTCGAGCCCGCTCCGGAACAGATGCCGCCGGAAGAAGATGACAGTAGCAGCGACTCCGAAGAAGAGGAGGAAATGGGGGAGGATGAAGGCTCCGAGGGAAGATCCCATCAGGGGAGCCCACGGGAGAGCGGCGAGGTGGCCGGCTCTGACAACGTTGATGTCACTGAGCTCCTCGAGGTCCGCTTCTATCCCTACTCAATCTGCTTCATCCACTCTCTTATGCAGCTTCTAACCCATTTCTCCATCTTTCTCAGGAGCACACGGATGTCGGTCAGGCGTCCTCAGCAGGAGTAGGAGAGGCGCCAGCAGGACAAGGCGGGGGCCAGGCACCCATTATCGAACTGACAAGCGCTAAGGGGTCCCCTGCTGCAACTGTTCCTGCGGCGACCGGGATAGCGGAAGATGACGCTCCGAACTCCCGTAAGTCTCCCTACTTTACTGCTGGTGCTTGCTGTTGACGATCCGTGACTAACCATGGCATGCCCTGCGCAGTGATCTCAACACTGGAGGCTCATCGGGTTGCCGAACCCGGGCCATCCGCGAGTGGACCGGTGGCAGACATGCCGCCTGCTCCGGAACAGACTTCCCAGACCGAGCCGGCCCCACCAACTGCTGATCAAGGGGCTGCGGACGTCGGCGGTGCTGCCATCGGAGAGAGGCTGGGGGCTGACGAGGGTGTCAGCGCCGCTGGGGAGAGAGAAGAAGGTCGCCCAGATGTTGGGGAACCTATCCCTCATGAGGACCTCCCAGGGGCGGACCCTGCAGCAGACCTGCTGGCTGCCTTCCCTGCCTACCGGCCTGCCGATCCCGAGGAGATGGACGACTCAGACACGGAGGCGGTCGAGGAGAGCCGGATAACGCGCCGTAGGGGGTGGAAGTGCATCCAGCGCTTCCTCAAGCGAGACCCATCGGAGTGGCTGGGGCGCATGGGATCACTTCAAACCTGGCTGCGCTTCCTGTGTGCCGGGGGAGCTGATGCTCAACGCCTCCATCTAACGGTCCGTGATATCATGGCCGAAAAGATGCGCGAGAGCTGCCGGCGTGCCGACGTCGCACAAAGTTGGGACATGTCGGAGAGCGCGCGGGCGCTCCTCGCGGCAGAGCAGGAAGTCCGGCGCCTCGAAGGGCAGGCGGCAGAGAAGGAGGCCTTCGTCGCAACGTGTACCGAGCTTGTGGAGCAACTAACAGCCCAGCTGGTTGACGCCCAGGTACAGCTGACGGAGGCGGGCCAACAGATGGTCACAATTCAGGTCGAGCGGGAGCGTGCACAGGCTAGAATCGACGAATTGCGCGCTGCGACCGCCGACGAAGATAGGGCACGCAGAGAGCGAGAAGCAGCTCTGGAGGCCACCAGCCAAAGGGTAGCGGCATTAGAAAGACTCATCCAGCACGCTAATCCCTAAGGGCTTTGTTTTGCCATTCCCAAAACATTTGCTTCCGCTACTTTGATCCATCTGTATGAATCAATATATTTATTTGCATATTTTGGTTTAACATGCTCAACCACAATTCGTTGTCTTGCGGGAGTGTTAACCAAGCATCAGGCATCCACAATTGGGCCTGGATTCCTGGAGAAAAGAGGGAGGTCATTCCTAAGAAAGGAGACCTCAGACCTAATCAATGTACCATCCCCCCAACCTGTTCCAACACACGAGCGGGACAATGCTAGGGGCGTTGAGATTTTATCCGAACATAGGGAAATGAGAAAAGGTGAATCGTGCGTCCCGAATCCAGACATCCACAACGGTCGGCCTTCCAGGAAATGCCCGAGACGGTAGGCGGACAGCGGATCGACCATAACAACTGCAATAGACGGACCGAAAAAGGCCATCATTCATATTGCAGGAGGCGGACCACATGTCATCATGAATACCGCTTTGGGGTTCCTTCAGACACAAGGGTGGAAATCCAGATCAACAGGGCATGCGAAGCGTGGGGTGAAGTGACGATTTGTTCGGACAAAATCCAATGCTCTCAAAATTGCGCCACCGTGGGGAGAGCGTATTAGGCGGATGCACTAATCTGGCCGTGAGTCACCTCAATTCTCAGACAGCACCTCTCTGACGAGGAAACCGTCGCTTCCCATCCTTGCGATGGGGCATCCCGAGCTGAATCGGGGAGAATATCACAACTGCACCACTCTACCCGAAGTCAGGCCAGACGGCCGACGACGAGGAGGGGCGGGACTTAACGATCCCTGAGGCTGGACCCGAGTCGGAATGCCCGGGCGTTCCTACGTACTCCATCAGGCTGGAGATCAAGCCACACGTAGTTCTGAGAGTGCAGTTTAACGTCATGCAGGACGTAGGACCCCATTTGGGGAGATCTTAGTTTAAGGTCGTAGAGCTCAGACCATAGGGGTAGATCTTAGTTTAAGGTCTTTAGAGCTCGGACCATAAGGGCTAGATCTTAGTTTAAGGTCTTAGAGCTCGGACCATAAGGAGAGATCTTAGTTTAAGGTCTTAGAGCTCAGACCATAAGGAGAGATCTTAGTTTAAGGTCTTAGAGCTCGGACCATAAGAAGAGATCTTAGTTTAAGGTCTTAGAGCTCGGACCATAAGAAGAGATCTTAGTTTATGGTCTTAGAGCTCGGACCATAAGAAGAGATCTTAGTTTAAGGTCTTAGAACTCGGACCATAAGAAGAGATCTTAGTTTAAGGTCTTAGAGCTCGGACCATAAGGACCTCCAAGCACGCCACATCGTGGTCATATCCCCTGGATATGCGAAGATGCACTGAGGGATAGTGTCAAGAGTGTCGAGGTTTTGCCTGGCTGGAATGGGAGGTGGAAAATGTGAATCATGCGGACATTCATTCAAGGACTGGGGGCACCGGCGTAACGATATGGGAGTACTGCCGACCGTGGCGGAAAAGCAGCATCAATATCGCACTAACCGTTGGTGGAGTGAGGCGGCAAACGAGCATCGACCGCTCAATCGCATGATTCATATCGATTTGCTGCCCGAGGCCATTGGGGGTACCGGCCCGAGTCGGTGGGAGAGCACTGAGGCATTGTGTCTGAACCGTTCACGGGGGCTCCACCCAGGGCGTAGACGATGGGTCCGAATGAAAGGGAGCACGAAGCCTGAAAAGTGGAAGGAACCTGACCAAGCTGAACCTGACACTCCTGGCAATAAACCAGAGTACTCTTGACACCGGTGGACCACGGCAAGGGGTCGGGGAACACGCCTTGAGGGTGACCTGAAGGCGGCGGATTCCCCAGAGAAGGGGGGAATCTCTAAGTGGTGGGGGGCTGGACCCGAAGTTTCAAACATCCGGGCGTTCCTACGTATCCCGTAAGGATGGGAATCAAGCCACACGTAGTTCTTGAAGCGCGGCGCATCACAATCGGGCACCAGCGCGAGGAAGAGTGCGGGTCTGACCCTCGCACACAGAAGGAGCGGCATTTGATATTTCTTGTTTGTCCTTAAAGATGAATGGTTTTTCTTTGTGCGGCGACATGCCTGTGATTGAGAAATCTCTGGCGTCGCCACAATAATCAAGCCATGGAAGGCATTGATGAATGGCGTGGTTATTAACCAGCGCCCAACATGAGTGTCCCCCGAGGAGAACATCACGATGCAGTGCCGTTTCTCGTCGGGCGGCCAAGACGATCACAGTTTACGGTCGTGTGGTAGGACCAGACAACACAGTTTAAGGTCGTGTGGTTCGGACCATGGAGGAATCCGCTTATTGCGGTACGGTGGACACGGCGGAGGTGGGAACATACCCAGCCCTGCGGTCACGCACGATTCCAGGAGGAGAGTCTTGGGATAGGGGTCTGCGTATGTCCATCACCCGAGGGGCAGAGATGCTAGCCTCCAGATATACTGGGCCCAGAACGCGATTGTTTGGGCGACTCCTTCCTCCTTATGGGGACGAGGGTCCAGCTACGCACGACCCTTAGGGAGGATATCCGCATATATCCTTGGTGCTCAGATCATGGGAGCCTCGAACGACATCATTACCCTGGTTGGTCTGTCTAACGTGTAGAGGTGTACTGTAGGTCAGTATGAAGAGTGTCGAGATTCCACTACAACGCATAAAGGCGGAGTGTGATGAGGACTGTGCAACCAATGTTCAGAGCCTGAAAGAGCCGACATGGCGATCAAGGATGTTGCTGACGCATTCGCAACACAACATCCGATCGCGTCAGCCTAAGACGGGGCAAGCAAACGAGCATCAACCGCTCAATCGCAGGATTCATATCGATTTGCGGCCCAAGACCCGCCGGTAAATCGACCCGGAGCGGTGGGAGAGCACTGAGGCGTCGTACCCAAACCGCTGACGAGGATCCCTTTGAGTGAAGGCTCGAACAAGAGGAAGCGCGAGGCCTGACAAGCAACACAGGACTTGTCAGGATTGAATCTGACACTACGAGTCATAGACCGAAGCACCCAAAACATGTTAACAGATCTCCGGAAAGGGTCGGAGGACTCACCCTGAGAGCAATCAAAAGAGGGCAGATCCCCATGATCAACCAAGAGACGGGGCTGGACCTGAAACATAAGCGTCCAGGCGGTCCTACGTATCCCATAAGGATGGGAATCAAGCCATACGTAGTTCTGGAGAGGCAGTTTAACGTCATGCAGGACGATGAGGGGTGTGAGGTAGTCCCACACACGGGGGAGGCGTACGGCGCGGCCAGTAGACCGACGTGAATGAGGACATAATCCCCCGCTCACACGATACGCCTCGCACAAAAAGAAGGGGAACTTGGGCCAGAGGCCCAACGCGGGATAGAGATTCCCGGGAAATGGGGCTGGGCCTGAAACATGAATGTCCAGGCGGTCCTACGTATCCCATAAGGATGGGAATCAAGCCGAACGTAGTTCTTGAAGTGCAGTTTAACGTCATGCAGGACGAAAAGAGAGAAAAAAGGAAGGGGGGAGCAGAAGGCATCCCCAAACGTGGGGGGGGGGGGCGTACAGCGTGACGAGCAAACCGACGTGAATGAGGGCATAGCCCCGCGCTCACACCATACGCCGCACACCCAGGGGCAACTGGGCCAAGGGCCCGAGATGGGATGGAAATCCCCAAAGGATGGGGCTGGGCCTGAAACATGAAGGTTCAGGCGGTCCTACGTATCCCATAAGGATGGGAATCAAGCCGCACGTAGTTCTTGAGGGGCAGTTTTACGTCATGCAGGACGAATGCTGAACAGTTTAACGTCTTGTAGCTCGGACGTAGTGCAGTTTAGCGTCATGCAGGACGAAACACTTGGCAGTTTAACGTCTTGCAGCGCGGACGAATGCTGAACAGTTTAACGTCTTGTAGCCTGGACGAATGCTGAACAGTTTAACGTCTTGTAGCCTGGACGAATGCAGTTTAACGTCGTGCAGGACGTAGGCACACTCAGACAAAGTACTGCTTGAGGAACCTAGCGTTGGTGGGAGGAGTGACACGCTCACCATCCATAGTCGCTAGGGAGTACGCGCCATTGGGATAGACCTTGTGGACAACAAAAGGTCCCTCCCACTTGGGCTCCAACTTGGGCGGCTTCCTGCCGGGGATCATCGGCGCTCTTAGGGCTAGCACTAGATCACCCTGCAGGAAGGAGCGGAGGCGAACCTTCTTATTGAAAGCTCGAGCCATTCTGCTTTGATGCCTCTCCAAGTTGTGCAAAGCGCGAAGTCTATTCTCATCCAGTGCTTCCAACTCGACTAGACGGGCTTCAGCAACTCTGTCCGGCGCTTGCTGGTCGTAGACCGCAGTGCGCAAGGACGGCAACTGGATCTCGATGGGCAGGACGACCTTAGCTCCATACACCAGGGAATAAGGGGTCATCTGGGTGGAATTGCGAGTCGTCGTCCGATAAGCCCAGAGGGCGTTGGGGAGCTTGTCCAGCCAACTCTTCTTGTTCTGACCAACCATCTTTTGCAGAATGTTAGAGAGGGTTTTGTTGAACGCCTCGATCTGTCCATTCGCCTGCGCATGATAGCGAGATGTATGGTTCGAGCGAATGTTATACTTGGCGTACAACTTCTTCAACCTTGGCGTACAACTTCTTCAACTCGGCTGCTCGGAAATTGGTTCCGTTATCCGTGAGGATAGCGTGAGGCACTCCAAATCGATAGATGATGTTGGAGGTCACGAAGTCAGTGATCGAACAGGATTTGACCTCTCTGAGCGGAATCGCTTCTGCCCATTTGGAGAAGAAGTCCGTGGCGGTCAGAATGAACCGACACTGGCGAGCTGTCGCCGGCGGGTAAGGTCCCATAACGTCCAGTCCCCAGACTGCAAAGGGCCAGGAATACCTTGTGGTATGGAGAGGCTCCGGCGGCCGATGCACAAAGTTCGCATGAACCTGGCACGCATGGCACCTCCTGGCATACTCGATGCAGTCATGGATCATAGAGGGCCAGAAGTATCCCAACCTCCGAATCTGGTGGGACAGCTTCGGCCCAGTCTGGTGGGCGCCACACGAACCAGCATGAACCTCCTGCATGACTCATGGGATCTCAACTCCCTGAAGGCAACGGAGGAGAACACCATCAAATCCGCGTTTGTAGAGGATCTGCTCCAGGCCGGGACTGCTCTGGAGGACGAACTGCGATGCGCGGCGTCGAACTCGCTCGCGCTCGGCCCGATCCGATGGAAGAATGCCATGTTGGAGGTACTCAACCAAAGGCGTCCTCCAATCAGGGGCTGATCCGACTGTCATATCTGGGGTACTCGGGGCTCCGGGCATAGGGGCAACCGTGGTGAGGTTACTTACCAACGGGCCGCGATCTTCTTCCGGGATAACGAGAGCGATGAGCCTGCGGCGCGTCACGCGGACGATCAGGTTGTCCTGTTCAGGCTCCGCAAGTGACGCAGCGAGGCTGGCCAAAGCATCTGCTCCACCGTTCTGCGACCGGGGAACATGGACAATTTCCGGCCGAGAAGGGAACCGGGACATCAGAAGGAGGGTGCACTCCAACAATGGCACAAGTTCCGGCTTCCTGACAACGTAGTCGCCATTGATCTGCTTAACGACCAGCTCGGAGTCCCCTTTCACGCACAGACGGGGCACGTCGATCTCGAGAGCCAACTCGAGGCCGGTGATGAGGGCATGGTATTCCGCCTCATTGTTGGTACAGCCCTCTGACAACAGGAAAGAGTATGGCAGCACGGCTCGCTCCGGGGTAATGAAGACGATGCCCAAGCCCACTCTGTTGAGCTTAGGATTATCGAGTCTTCTACCGGTGGGGCTCCGGGATGCACCGTCAAAGTGCATCTGCCAGCATGGATCGGCTCGATCAACCGAGAGAATGGCCTCATCAGGAAAGCCTAGATCCAGCGGCTGATCTGCGGAGGTCGGGTGAGCTGCCAGAAAGTCTGCCAATGCTTGCCCTTTGATGGCCTTCTGAGACACATACCTGATGTCGAACTGCTGGAGAATCACAGCCCACCGCGCTAGGCGGCCAGTCAACATAGGCCGGCTCATGATATATTTCAACGGGTCTACCCGAGAAACCAACTGTACCTCATGGTGCTGCAAGTAGTGCCGTAATTTCTGTACGGCAAATACGAGCGCCAGGCAGCTCTTCTCGATGGGGGAATACCTAACTTCCGCATCGAGGAGCATGCGACTGAGGTAATAGAGGCTATTCTCTGTTCCCTCGTTGTTCTTCTGGGCGAGAAGGGCACCCAGGGACCGTTCCAGGGCGGTCACATAAAGGACTAGCGGCTTTCCGGATACGGGCGGCATCAGGACCGGAGGTTGAAGCAGGTACTGCTTGATTTCCTCGAAAGCGGTCTGACACTCTTTATCCCATACATAGGTGGCACCTTTCTTCATAAGCCGAGAAAAGGGCTTACACTTTCCGGCCAGATTCGCGATGAATCGGCGTATATAGGCTAAGTGGCCTTGGAACCCTTGCAGTTCCCGGACGGTACCTGGGGGAGGCATCTGGCTAATCGCCCTGATTTTCTCTGGGTCGATCTCAATACCCCGGTATCTTACCACAAATCCAAGGAACTTTCCGGAGGTGACCCCAAAGGCACACTTCAACGGGTTCATCTTCAGGCAGCGAGACCGGAGGAAGCTGAACACTTTCTCAAGATCTTTGAGATGGTCCTGACGCAGGCGCGATTTGACAACCAAGTCATCGACGTAGCATTCCACCAGTGTGCCGAGGATTGGCTTGAATATGCGGTGCATCGCCCGTTGATAGGTGGCACCTGCATTCTTCAGGCCGAAGGGCATGACCCGGTAGCAAAAGGTACCTTGGGGGGCCCTGAAGGCAGTGAACTCCTCATCCTCAGGGGCCATCCGAATTTGGTTGTATCCGAAGTATCCATCCATGAAGGAGAGGGCTTGGAACCCTGCCGTGGCATCAATCAACAGCTCTGTCACTGGAAGGGGAAAATCATCCTTCGGACAGTGGCGGTTGAGATCGCGGAAGTCGATGCAGACTCTAATCTGCCCGTTCTTCTTCTTGACCGGCACAATGTTGGCCAGCCATTTGGGGTACTGAACTTCCCTCACGAAGTTGGCTTTGGTAAGCTTGTCAACTTCAGCCTCAACCATGGCACCGTGGGATGGGTGCATCTTCCTGGGAGGCTGCTTGAACCCGCGATGGTTCGCCGGGAGACCAAGGTGGTGGACGGCTACCTGAGGATCTAGCCCCGGCATCTCGTCATAGCCCCAAGCGAACACATCACGGTGCTGCCTGAGAAAGTCCACGTACTGCTGCCGCTCCTCAGAGGGCATGGCGGCACTAACCAATGTGGGTCTTGGATCGGCCTCGGTTCCAAGGTTCACCTGTATTAACTCATCGACCGTGGCGGGGACGCCCTCCTCAAAGCCTGGGGGTGCGTCTTCCATATCCTCTCCGCTCGGGGAGGGATCGTCCACGGGAGAGACTGCGTTGGAAACTGCACTGGGGCTACCAGATCCTGCTGGGCCACTGGTGCTGGCACGGGCGGTCGCGGCCATCTCATCAGGAGACTCGCGGACCGTCAAGACCATGGCAACGTCCAACCGGTGAATCGGGAGGACGTAAGCGTCATCCAGACTTGCCCAGGGATCGCTTGCAACAGCGACAGGCTCAACCTCACCTGCCAGGATCTGCTTATCCTTGCTCTTGTAATAGTCCGCGTCCAGATAGCGGGCTTCACATGAGGCAAAAGGAGAGGCATCTCCTTGAAGCACGCCTACTCGACCATTAATGGAGTATTTGAGGCATTGGTGGTATGACGAGGGAACCGCCGCGTGAAGGTGAAGCCATGGCCTGCCCATCAATGCGTTATACGCAGTGTCCTGAGAGACTACCATGAATTCGGTGTTGGCAACCAAGTCACCGAACTGGGTCTTCAAACGTATCTTGCCGACCGGGGTTTGCTCGGTGCGGTCGTACCCCTGGATCCTGAGGTCGGAGGGAATCAAGTCATCCTCAGACAACCCCAATCTCCGGAGCGTCCGAGTTGGAATCAGGTTAATCCCGGACCCCGTGTCGACAAGACAGCGCCAGACTTCAAGGCCATTGAACTGGCCAGTGACATACAACGGAAAGATATGTCCCTGTATAGGAGGGTCTTCATCCTTACCAGAGAACGTGATAACTGCCTGACATTTGGCGTCCTCGATCGTTTCGGCGTGAAAGGCCTCTGCAGCCGCAACCTCTGTCTCAAACTGGAGGGGGATTTTCAGGGCTTCAGAGAGTGCCTCGCGCATCTCAGATGACATGCGCAGAGCCTCAAGGATGGAGAGCCTTGCTGGGATGTCGGCCAAGTGCTTCAGGACATCATACTTTTTGGCCAAGCGCGAGCCCCTGGTTGCAGGAGGTTGCTCTACGGTTGGTGGCATGACGGACCTTGCCGGTTGGATCGGCGGCCGACTGGTACTTGGCGCATCTCGCTGTTCACTGGTCGCAGTCCGGGAAATGGTCACCGTACTGGAGTCAGGAGGCCGGGATGGACTCGTGGAAGGGCGGAGCTAGTCGCGACGCGGCTGAGGCGGTTCTGCCTGGTCCCACACCACAAACAGTGGCGGAGGCGAATCCGTCATCCCCGGATGGGGGGGCTGCACGCGCTGAGCTCGGTTTTGAGCCTGCTGCCTAGTCTCAGTGGCGTGCACGGCCTGGCTGGAGGTACCAACGGCTGTGCCCCGGCGACTCCTGTTGCTGCGGTTCTTCCGACGGTAACGACGACCGGGGACACTAGGGAGGTCCACCTGGTGTTCTTCAACGTCGGGAACCGAAAAGGGATTTACCAGCTCGACGGTATTAACCGAAGCGTACCCAACACCGTCATCGGACGAGTCATCCTTCACCGGGCGGATCCGAGGAGGGACCCCCATCTCCGGGGGCATGAAATCGCCGAGAGTGCGGGATAGTGGCGGAACCGGCGGGGCACGCTCTTCCTTCTTGCGCTGCCGCCGTTTTCTCCTCTTGGAAGAGGCAGGCTGGGACGACGATGCCGAAGCAGCACCCGCAGGTTCTGGGGGCTCAGGCTGATTCAAGCGCGCACGGATGATTCCATGGGCGCGAATGGTCGTCTTGCGGGCCATCCAGTTATTGTACTTCTGGGATCCGCGGTCGGAGACCAGCTGCCATTCGTCCTCGTTGCCACTATCGTCATTTGATCCCACGAACACGCCCGACACTTGTGCTGGAGCTGGGCCCAACCTGATTACATTGTTGTTAATCTGGTCTTGGATCCAATCCTTAAACACATAGCACCGCTGGATGGTGTGCCCCAGAGCCCGATGGTAGGGGCAGTAGCGGGGGTTATTCGTAAGATGTGCCTCCTCTGGCCTCCAACACTCAGGCAATCGCACAATCCTCTGCTCCAGGGCGCTCCGGAAGTAACCGGGGACCTGATCCTCATGAAATGAGTAAGTCAGGTGTCGCGGGCCCCTGGGAGCGTGGTCTTGACGAGGGGATGGAGGGGCCGGCCGAGGAGGTGGACCCTGATTATCTCGCCTGGGTTGTGGCGGTACATTACGCGGAGGGGCCGGCCGGTTCTGGGGCTGCCGCTGCTGGGCCGGGAACTGAGCCCGTGGAGGCGGATTCCTTTGAGGCTGTGGAGCTGGCCTCACCGGCAGCAGCTCCAATGGCCTGGGGGCCTCTATCTGGGCGACAGCAGCGGGCTCAGCCCTGCTGACTCTCCTTGCAGGAATCATAGGAGGCAGCGGGTGTGCCTGGCTGGCCTGTTGCAGGGCTTCCTCAAGACGTTGAGCTTTGTCTGAGAAGTTCCTGAACCCTCCGGGGTAATTCTGAGTGATCAGGGAAGGGACCAGCTCGGTCTTGACGTTCCCGACGCACATTGTCAGCAACTGCTCCTGAGTCAATGGCATGTCAAGGGAATACGTGAGACCCTTCCATCGGGCGACGAAGTCCCCGACTCGCTCATCAGGCCTCTGCTTGCACTTGAAGAGGTCTGCGATACTTGTCTTCCGGGTCGTGGAACTGAACTGGTAGAGGAACTGTCTACGGAGGTCCTCCCAGCTGGTTACCGACCCGACGGGGAGCTGGCTGTACCAGACAAATGCTGGCCCTTCCAGTGTCTGAACAAAGCAGCGAAGCTTAGCGGCCTCCTGCTACGCCGGAGTCCCCAACATAGGCCCGCACCTCGAGTTGAAGTGGGCTAAATGCTGTGGCGGATCTCCAGTTCCGTTTAAGGGGGCGAACGTGGGATTCCCGAATCCCGGAGGCGCCGGCATGTCATCCACCCATGCTGGGTAGGGCTTGCCGTCCGGTGGGATCGCCACCTGCCGAGTCTCCAAGGCTTCCAAGCGGGAAATGAGTGCCGCCATCGGATCGTCCGGACATGGGTTCCAGTCCTGGCGAGGATCTCTAACCACGAGCGCATTGCATGGCCCTTCAATCGGGTCGTCGACCGGGTCGTCGAACTCGGCAGCTCGTGGGATAGCGGGCGGAGCGGCCCTGGGGGCAGCGGGAGGAATCCGAGCGGGATCTCTCAGGTAGTCACGCCGCTCGGGAGGGTGTGGCGAAACATAGCGCGCCCTCTTGCCATAGGCAATGGCCTCTCTCCTGTCGGCGAACACGGCGTAATCACGGTTGCCCGGGAGAGTCTCATCGAGGGGTGGTTGTTCCGGTCCCTGCTGTCCTGGCCTGGGATCACCGTAGTCAGGCCGCCGTTCTGCAGCGCGCTCGGCGAGGAGCTGGTCAACCAGCCTCTTCTGTTCGGCGAGCTGCTGACGTAGCGTAGCCTTCTCGGGATCCTCCTCTGCCCTCCGCATGGAGGCAGATGGGTCGGCGGGCTTTGTAGCCTCGCTGTGCTCTTTTCCTTTGCTGACGTTTCGGCTCAACGTCAGTGCTTCAGTGGGTGCGGGGAGCCCCAGGAGGTTCCTCTGATGGCGAGTAACTCTCACCGATGGATATGACGACGGCTTGTCTTCGGGGGGGAAGCCCCCGTCGAGAAGTTCCAAGTCGTTCCCCTCTTCCGACAGGTCAGCCATGTTGACCGTTTCTGTCCCTGGGGATATACCCTCAGGGCCACCCAGCGAATCGGGATGTCGGCGAATCACACTGAAGCGTAGGGCAGCGTACTGCCCCCATCCACGGATATACACGTGGGGAGTGGATTCCTCGATAACTTTGCGGAGTACTTGAAAACACTCAACGCATCGTTGTTGGAGGGCCTCGTGGTGCTCAAATGACCCGGGGTGCCGAACCGCGGGGAGCATGGCCAGGTCAATTTGACGGCACTGCTCACCAATATCCTCCAGGTGCGCTTGACTCCCGGGGTATGGCATTTGTAGGCGGTGAAGACAGGAGCGAGTCTCCCGGAGAGTTCGGCAGAAGCATTTGAACTCATCCGGGGTGAGCGATTCGGGTGCATCAAAGCCCGGTCCTGCGACTGGCCAAAACTTCTCAGGGAAGTGGCCCTCTGCAAGGACGGTCCAGAAGCTCCACGACTCAAACTCGGGACCCAGATCTCCTTGGTCCTCTTCCATGGCTGGGAACGGACGGGGAACTGGTAGTGGTGCTGAGGCGGGCCGCCGGGCTGACGGGCTGGCCGGCGGTGAATACGGCGAGCAGGCCGATTGGCCTCCATATCCCGGGCCGCCCTCTGAGGGTGGCGGTGCCCTGGCTACCACATCACGATAGGACGGGCCGGCGAGCGAACATCCTTCCGTAGCATCGGTGCTCGCCGAGGGCGCACCAAATCGTGGTTCGACCGTCGGTCCCCAGAAAAAGTCTTCGGCTTCTCCGATCGAGACGGAAGGCACTTCCGGAGGGGCCGGTACCAACCGCAAGCTTGATCCTTGGGGGTCTACCAGGCCCTCGTTACTCCGGATATACCTTCGGAGAGAAGCGGGGATTGCATCGATCTCGCTCTCGGGGAGCACGAGGCTGACGTGCCGCATTCCTGCCCCTGCCCTTGACTGGCGGGATTGTGGAAGGGGCTCTGTCGCCGAATCGTACTCCGCCTCTGAGTCAGAGAAGCAAACCGGTCGGATCTCTGTCCGGAATTCCGTAACATTCTTCCCTCGGCGTCGACGCCTTGCCTTCCTGCCCCTGGGTGGTTCTTCGGGGCAGGGCTGATCTCTGTCCTGGCGTCCTCCAGCCGCACTGGTGCTGGGGCCAAGAGGACTGGGAACCAAGGTGCGAGGGGCACCGGGACAGATATCAAAGGGGACGCAGGGAGAGATGATTCCGGGCAGGCCTCCGGGCCGGGATCGGAAGGTGGGATGACCCATGCCTCCTGGATCGGCCACACAGAGTAGATCCCGCCGGTGAATAGCGCTACCACGAGGTGGTCCGCGGTGGCTACTGCCAGTGCCAGCAACCGGGAGAGTCGACCCAACCTGCCTTTGGGGCGGTCGGGGCCTCGATCCAGGTCGGGCATAGGAGTTCCCCCGCTCAGGATGCGCAGAGGCCTGGCGACTGGAGCCAGCAGTGGCTTGGGCCAATGCGGCCGCTGTTGCTAGAGCCCCAAGGTGGGCATCCTCTTCCGCTCATGCCCGACGTTGGCGTCGCGACAGACGAGTCGGGATGAGCGGCGCGGGCAGGTGGAGAGCCCGCTCTTCGACTTGAGAGGCCTGGCGGCGGTGTCGCCGTGGCCTGGCGGGAGTCCTTACCGTAGATCCCTGGAGCGAATCCCGGATAGGGTGATCCCGGGCATCTTCCACCTCATCCGCATAGGGAAGGGAACTGTCAGAGCGCTCCGGGGATAAACTCCCGAAGCGATTGGACGTTGAGATAGGCAGCGGTGCCTCCCGGCGCGGCCCTCGGGGGCGGTGGTGGTGGCGAGGCGCAGCCTCCTCAAGGTCTAGGCGAGCCATTTCCCTAGTGGGGATGACTCCCTCTTCCTCGTATCTCCGCACCAGGGTGTTGATCACCCTTCTCTGGATGACCTCCGAGGGGGAGAGAGGGCGTGGTCGTCCCGCAATTGCGGCTGCTGGGACGACTGTGGAACGGGCAGGACCGCGCGGAGTAGCCGCGTCGGTGTTTCCCCTATGCCTGCGCCAGTGGGCGGGTGGCGATCGGGCACTGGATCGGGCGACCTGATTTCTGAAAGCAGGGGGAAGAACCCATTAACACTGACAGGAAAAAGGAATCGACAACCAACCATTAGCGCCACGACGCCTTCCGTGGGGGGAACCCAGGCCCTCGACGTTGCGAGACGGAGTGCCCGATTTCACTTCCCCAGCCCCTGGCGGGTAAGACTGAATGCTTGGCCGGGCAACATGCCGGTCTTCCAACACCTCTGAAATCCATCGGTCTTCGTATCGAGGAGAAGAGATTCACGTCGGGTTCACCATTTTTCTGTTTTGGTGCGGATGTGCGTCGGGTTACGCTGTTCCGCCAGGACGCGTTCGCGCGTGCACCCGTCAACCCGAGGGGATGGGCGCGCGGCTTGTGGTCCCGCAGTCCCGCTTTCCAAGGGCGGGCGGCATTCGTCCCCTATTCAGGGGCGTCTGCTCCTTGATCGAAACCGGGATGATGGGATGTCGGCTCCTCCTTCCTTGGACGTCTCCTCGGAACTCGTCGCCTAATCCGGGTCTCCCTCATAGACTTAAGAATGTTCGTGAATCTCGTTCCCGGCGCCATATCTTCATGGACACCGGTTAATTACGCTGCTTCCGCCCGGACGCTCCAAGGAGTCTGGGCGGGGCAGCAACCTGCAGTGAGAAGGCCGGGTGGCTCTGGGTGATGGGGGCGTGTCGTAACACTGCGGCTCTGCACGTCTGTCTTCCGTCCCTAACAGGGCTTCTCGAAGGCATGATGTCCTGAGGCATCCCGTACTGGGTGCGGGGAACTGTGTCACCTGAGGTTTTCCTCAGCTTCCCATGTTTAACACGGGGTATGCCGCGAGTTTAACGTCCAGCGGGGACGACATCGGACCGATCAACACGAAAAGTGGATCAGATGACAGAACCCCTTGTGGGGAACCTCCGACGCTGGGGCCAGCACATGGGCGGCTTCCCAAGTAACGTGGAGTGGAGTGAAGTGGCATGACCCCACCGGGATGTGGCGGCCCGGGTAAGGATCAGGATGGATGATGGAGTGAAGAGCTTGGACCCCGTAGGGGCTTCCTACGTACCGCGCGTTAGCACGGATCAAAGTCAACGTAGTTCGGGTATACAGTTTAACGTCATGCTGGACGTCGGCAAGCCGACTCACGAAGAGGTCGAGGCCGCCGGGCGGAGGATTGAACTGAACCACCTCGCACAGAGGGGGATGGAACGGCCGGGTGGATCACAGTTTCACGTCATGCTGGACGATAAAAGGGGAAATGGAAAAGGGGGGCTGTGGGGAGGCACCGCGGAGATACACACGGGCAGTCTCCCACAGGGGCGGATTCATAGGTGAATCGACGCAAGCGTGAACCCTGGAGGGGTCCACTGGTGGACGAACCGACGTAAATACGACCGGGACGACCAGGTGGTGGGATTGGACCTCAGGGAGGCTTCCTACGTACCCTGTATAGAAGACAGGGATCAAAGTCCATGTAGTTCATTCTGTCAGGACTTACGCACTTGGGGCAGCCCGGATGCTGCAAAACTCAGTTGGAAGGGACTTGGACCGAAAGCAGAAGACACCTCGATCCCAGTCACACCCTCTACTGGCTTCGGCAGTGGGGAGGCGCAATGGAGATACACATGTGCGGCCTCCCACGAGAAACTAGGGGTTTGTAATACCCTGCCCCCGTAGGGAAAAGCCACTCCCATTAAATCGTCCCAAAAGCGGAACAATCCCGACATCCCTGCAGAGATGAGCGGGTGGGGGCCACATCTAAACCGGGGGAGACCCTGCGTGCAGGGCACGGGATCGGATGATGCGGACGGTTTAACGTCTCACCGGACGAAGCACAGTTTAACGTCGTGTGTTGAGGACGAAGCGGACGGTTTAACGTCTTGCCGGACGAAGCACAGTTTAACGTCGTGTGTTGAGGACGAAGCGGACGGTTTAACGTCTTGCCGGACGAAGCACAGTTTAACGTCGTGTGTTGAGGATGAAACACTTGGCAGTTTAACATCTTGCAGCGCGGACGATGGGGGCTAGGCAGTTTAGCGTCGTGCAGCTTGGACGGATGTACAGTTTAACGTCATGCTGGACGAATGCGCAGTTTAACGTCATGCTGGACATATATGCAGTTTAACGTCATGCTGGACCTATGATTGCCGCCGATGGGTCCTTGTCACTTCGCACAAGCCTGGAAGGCTGCACGGGAAGACAACGCATGGTTCGGGCACCCAGGATGAGGATCATCGGGCGCCACGCGGGCGGGTACCCTCAAGGGGTCAAGGGAGGCGACCCTGGCGGATTGCGCGCAAAAGAGGAGCTTTGCGCGCAAAACCGCGGGTCGGCGCGCAAAATGGCGGGCTGGCGCGCAATTGGTCCAGCGCTTCGCGCGCGGATGATTGGGATTGCGCGCACCGGGCTTCGGGTAGCGCGCGGGGGCAACGGCTCATTCTCTAATGAATGGCCACTTTGAAAATGGGGGGTGCGCGCAATCGGGCTGGATTGCGCGCACCCGGGGGGGCCATTGCGCGCAAGAGGCTTCTTTTGCGCGCAAAGGCCTTCGGGTTGAAATTTATTCAAAGGAAAGGAGCCAAGGGGATTGCGCGCGAAGGCGGACCCCAAGGCTCTATTGCGCGAAAGAAAGGAGGTTACCTGAAGGTCGGCATTGCGCGCGGAAGGGGTTGGATTGCGCGAACGAGCGACGTTTCGGATTCCGGCAACCTTCAAAACGTCGGGGGTCGCCTTATATTTATAGGCAACCCCGGGCGCGGAATCCGGTCTCGGGCGCGCAATTCGCTTCGCGGGCGCGGAATCAACACCCAGCGCGCAAAGGCGCCGCGCAGGCCGCGGGCGCGCAAAATCGCGCGTCGGCCCAGCGCATTGCGCGCATCCCGGGAGGATTGCGCGCCGCGACTCACCTTTGCGCGCGAGTCTCTGAAATTTCGCGCAAGTCCTCCGGGCCCTCCGGAACGTGCCTCTGACTCCAAATATCACTTCGCTTTCCGCATCCGGAGCTTCGTTTGGGAACAACGGGCTTTTCCGGCGTCTACATTAGTATTGTTTTTATAATTTAAGAAAATGATATATAAGTCATTTGGGATGTGTAAGAATCACCCACACCTCAATCAAACACATGGTTTGACTAGTATGACTATAAGTGCATCTTTTTATTTAAAATTGACAAAAAGTTTAGTAAAAAGGACAACTAACCTACTCAAAACCAAGAAAATGCATTCATATTTTTTTGATACTTTAGTAAAATGATCTATAAGTAATTTTTGTTTTGTATGAATCATTTGAAACTCAATATGATACATTATGTTCTCTTTATGACTCAAATTGTCAGTTATCAGTTTAAAATTGATATTTTAGTTCAAAAAGTGCCACTCATTGAAAATCAAGAAAACACACTCAGATTTTCATGAAAATTTAGGAAAATAATTCATAAGATATTTGTGATATGTAAGAATAATTATCACATAAAACTAACACATGATGTAATCGGTATGAGTCAATGCCTGTGTTTCCAGTTTAAAATGACATTTGAGTAAAAAAGAAAAATGACGTACTCAAAACCAAGAAAACATATTCAGATTATTTTGATACTTTATGAAAATTATCTTTAAGTCATTTGAGACATTTAGGAATCACCTACACCTTAATCCTATACACAGTGTGATCATTATGACTCCAAGTACGTCTTTTCAATATATAAGTGTCATTTTAGTTTAAAATGTCAATCGCATTGCCAAAATCGAGCAAACAACCCTAAAATGTTTTATTATCATTTTATTTGCTATTAATTAATTAATTTACCTATTATTTTTATCTCATGATTATTTTTGTTACATAATTTAGGGGTTGAGGAATAGAAAAATGAAAACATACCTAAATTCATATGGTGATGCTCTAAACTGAGACCCCCAAACACCACCACATGACGCAACCAATAGGCTACGCCTGTGGGGCTTTATATTATTATTATTTAATTAATTTTCACAGATATAATGATTGAAAATGAAAAATAAATTGTGTGACATGTAATAATAAACCATAACTCAATATGATTCATAGTGTTTCTAGTATGACTTAAAGTTTAGTTTAAAATCAATACTTCATGTTAATTTATTTATTTGTATTATTACTAAAATAATAATTTTTTTCTTATATCGGTGCGTTATTTTTTTAAGAAGGGGTAGTTTTTTTGGAAATAGAATAATTCAGGGTTAGGATCAAAAGAAAACGGAAAATTGACATTTTTGAATATATATAATAATTTTTACTTATGTAATTGTATAAACCAATGTTTTAAATGTCTATAATATAGTGTTTTTTCATATATTTTTTTTTTATAAATTTCATTTCATTTAAATTATGTTTTGGTACTTGATTTTGGTGATTTCTGGTGGTGTTTTTGGTGCTGCGGTTTGTTGTTACAACACATTTCACTAGTGCTATAGTTTTCTATTACAACACACTACAATATTCCCCATTGTCATCACTTTTAAAAGTAGTGATAAATGAGTCCTTTATCAGAACTTTTAAAATTGTTGATAAATGTTTCCTTTATCATCACTTTTGAAAACACTGATTAATGGTTCCTTTATCAGTGCTTTTATATATACTAATAATGTTAACCATTATCAGTGCTCCTATATTCATCGATTAAGGTCCCCTTCATCGATGCTAAATAAAATCACTAATAAATATTGTCCTTTATCAGTGTTGATAAATATTGTACTTTATTAGCACTGATAAAGGACCCCATTACCAGTGAAGTTTTAGTTTTGATAATAGACTAGGGATTTTAATATATCTTTGGTAGTGAGCGCTTCTATAGCATTGATTAAGTTCATTTTTAGCAATGTTAAAAGCCTATTTTGTGGTAGTGGTGAAGCCGGTAGTCCACACATACATGAGCGATGTTATAATCATTTAGTGAGTGAAAAGGTAATAAAGGAAATGATATATTATATTTTCAGAGTGATAAATATGTCATTAATATCATAATTATTTTATGTATATAATATATATTTTATCTTTATCCTTATTATCTTCTATTTAAAGTGTTAGTGAAAATGAATCACATCGCTTTGTGATGCAGTAATCCACTCTACACACATGGGACATTATTGCATACCCTATGAGAATGGAAGTAAAAAGGAATATATGATATAATGAATCTAGAGATATAATAATGTCATAAATTTAACATATATACATTATATCCATTATTATACCCAACCATACAATCTGGTAATGGAAATCCGAAAGACATCGTTTCGTGAGGCGGTAGTCCTCGGTACACACGAACGATAGTTTCATAACCCATTTGATGGAAGGGGAGATTTTTTTAGATAATTAAATTAACATAAAAACGTCTCAGTATATGGAATATACAAAGGTTATTATATCATCATGTTTTAATAATAATTATAGGAGGTGGAGGAAGAAATAAAAGAAATGCTCGTTGATGAACATTACCTCTTCTTCGGGTATCCTCCTTAGGTTTTCACCAAAAGCCTCACTGTGTTATCTTTATGTCGAAAATAAATCTTCTAAGATGATAAGAGGGAATTTGGAAAGTGATTTGGGTAGGCCTTTTCTAAACCATTATAGTTTTATGGTGTGAATAATAAAGGTTAAGTGGTTTCCTTTTATAAGTGAGGTGAGTGACACACTTGTAATTTTTTGAAAGAAACAATTATAACTAAATTTTTTTCATGTCAAAAGGATCCAATAATGGACCATTGATCATCATAAAAGATATAAGGTAGACATATTTCCATAAAATGTGTTTTGTAATAGTTTTGGGTTATTTTTAACCCTATCTTTTTAGTTTAACCCCCCTTAGTAGACCCATTTTTACCTTAACCGTAGAAAATAATTTTTACTTTTTTTACTATTTATTTTGTTTAAATATTAAGTTAAACTTTTTAGATAATATAAATTATTTTTATTCATAATATGTAATCCATTTTTCAATATTCCTTTCACAAAAGTGGAAAATTTTAATTCAACATTAACCCTACAAATGCGATGAGAAAACGAGTTTTCAAAGAGAAAATATTAAAATGTTTGAAATGTTTTTATATAAAAATTAAATATGAAATTGATTAAAATGACCTAATTTAGATTAATGAATATATAATTAAATTAATTTTATTTAAAAAATAAATATAATTTAACTTTATAAATAAATTAAATTAAAATAAAGTTTTCAATTAAATTTCAGTATTTTTCACTATTAATAAAAAATGGAACTTTTCAAAAAAATATAAAAAAATATCCTAAGGATAATTTTGACATGATGATTTTAAAAATTAATTTTCCAATAGTGTTAAAAATTAATTTTATTAATTTTCATAAAAGGAAACAAAAAACATTTTTTTAGAAAATAGTATTTTCAAAACATATAAAGACCCTGCTGAAAATTAATTATTTTATTATCAATATGTTTAAATTATATAAAAACATTATAATTAATATTTAAAAATTATTTATTACCATTTATATCTCTAAGTTTTAAGGATAGGTTATAATGGTTTCATTTAAATAATTATATTAATAATATATCGCGGTTCGTTAAAACTCTTCATTGTGTGTAATGCATGATAAAACCAGCACTGCATATAGTGAAAGATTAACTTAGTTTTGTGTTTAATGTAACCTATCAAATAAATTTAATTAATTAGAAAAAAATTATTCATAATAACTTAGGGTGTTACATGGGTGACATGTTGGGTCAACCTGAGTTGGTTCGTTACAAAATGGTACAAGAGAAGGTTTATTATTTGGGAGTTAGTGGTAGACTAGATCCAGGACTGCTAGGACTCAAGAGGTAGGAATGGGGTAGTTCTTAGCCATCTTTTCTTCATGTTTATCCTCTAGTTTCCATGGGATTTATGAGATTGTGGTTATGTTTTAATCATAATCATGGTTTTTAATGATTATTCAAGGCATTTCGTGATTAGTGGAATGTATTGGGTAGGCCCAAAGGCCATTTGGAGTTTTGGGGGTGAAACAAGGAGGTTTGGAGGTGGTGCGCAGTTAGAGTTCATGGTTATTAAAGACTATATGTATCCCGTGAGGCCATCCATGAAAACTAAAGTGACACCCAAATGGTTGGGAATTTTTTTTCCAAATCGTGCGACCAAACAATTCCCAGCGGAAAATACTTGGATTTTTTATGTTTTTTCTCTTTTTCATCTGGAGTTTCTTGTAATGACTATGATTCTTTTTAATACCCATATTTGGGTTTTTTTAGTTCTTTTTTATGTGGTTTTATGGTGGAATTTTCTTCATTAAGCCTTTTATTTGTGTCTTATAAACAATGCCTCCCAGAAGGACCTCATATATGCGTAGAGAGTGTGCTGTGGAGAGTACCTCACTGGTGAACCCTCCTCTTGATCTAGATTTGGTGGATTTAGTGATTTCTATAATCTAAAACTTGTTTCGAGTGAGTTTTAATGATAATACATGGATATTGGACCATGATATTGAGTTTTAGAGGAAAAACTCACCAGTGTTCTATGGATACAAGGGACTTAATGAGCCCGAGGAGTGGTTGGATCATATTGAGAAGTTATTTGACTTTTCGAAGACCCCTGAGAACTTGAAAGTTGGATTTTTCACATATGTGTTGGAAGGAACATGTATAATGTAGTGGGAATCAATTATGATTTTGGGAAAGCATAAGGATCTCACCTAGACCATTTTTAAAGTGGAATTTAACACGCAGTTCTACCTGGAGTCCTTGAGAGCGGAGAAGGACCATGAGTTCTTAAAGCTGGAGAAAGGTGATCATTCAATGATGGAGTATACCACTAGATTTACTAATTTATTTTATGTTTCTATAGATATCCTTTTGAATGAACTCATTTTGGGTTGGCATTTTGAAATTTCTTTGAGGCCAAAGATTAGATATATGCTCATTCTTATGTGTCTATTGACCTATTTAGAGATGGTTAACAATGAAATTATGGAAGAGGCGTATTTGAATAGTAAGAAAGGTCTTAGTGGCGTTCCTTTAGTGATGATAATAAATTTTTATTTTTCTGGAAAGAAGTGGAAGTGGGATGAGTCTCATAGAGGCAATGTAAATAGTGTACATTAGTCTTTGAGATTAGGTCCTGTGGTTTCTACATGGTGCATACTAGTTTTTTGTTACTAGTGCAGGAAGACTAGACACAGCAGGCTCAATTTATCATAGGCTCCAATGGAATTCCACTAGTGTGGATGTATAGGTCATCTTCAGTGCTTATATCAGCTGGATTTATAGTAGATAAGTCTAGACTTTGTTTTCTCTAAGGTCTATAAGGTGTAGTCAAAGGCTTCTAAGGGTGGAGGATCCCACTATAAGGACCCAACCATAAAAAATATATATTTTAGTTATTTTAAAACTATAAATAACTTTATTTTCACAAATATATTTTAGTTTTAGAGTTTTAGAGAATTATAAAAAACTCTTACATAGTAAACCTATACAATAAAGGTGGACACTTATACTCAATATCCATTTTCCCACAAAAGGAAACACTTTTAAAATAAAACATCATTTCTTTTCAGGAAATATCTTCAATACTTTCATCATGAAATATTATTTATCCTTATAAATATTTAAGAAATATGAAAAAGAATTTATAACTCGGGATGATTATAAAAAGATCAGTAAGGGACATAAAAAGAAAGAAATAAATCATTAGTTTGTAATTACTTTAAAAAAATTAGCTTTTTTAAATTATAACTTTTGGCTCAAAAAAATCTTTCATGACCATTAAATAAAATTTTATACTCATATTTTTACATAAATAATTTCATAAGAAAAAACTTAATGGAAAAATAAAAACGCATAAATGTTTCATGAAATGTTTTCAAAAAGTTAAAACATTCATCCATAAATCAAAATCTCTTCAGTTTACCCTATGAAACCACAAGTTTCCTATAAAATATATAGTAAGCATAAATCATAAAGGTATCCTATGAAATAATTTTCATATCACTATTACATATACTGTAGATTTATTGGCTATACAGGGAGTAACCATTATAGTTATATTGGGAATAACCATTGCAGTATATTCTAATAATATCTTATAAGAAACCCAATCAGTTAACTCTGCCCTTTTACCAAATTAATTGGAGTGGTATAACGGGATCAACCATTATATATTTATAATGGAACCACCTATCCTCCTAAACAATTCCCAAGGAAAATAACATAATCATTACACATAAAAATTTTATAAAAATCATTATTATGGAAAATAACCTTTCCATTTTTAAATCACTTTTTCTTAAAGTTGTTTATTTAAAAATAAACACATTTTATTTGGAATAATACTTTTAAAATTGTAATGGAATATTCAAAACATTATGTAATAATTAAAGAAGAAAAATAATCTCATTCAATATAAGTTAAATACACATTTCTTTTTACTTTTGTAAAAAGAAACATTAAAAGATCATTTTTAAAAGAAATGAACTTATATAAAACCTTTAAAAGACCCCTTTTTGAAAAAAACTAAGATTAATTAGAAATTTTTTTAAAAAATAAAAAATTATAAATAAATAAATTAATGAAAATCATTTTAAAAAAAATTAAATGAATTAGAAATATTTAGAAATTAAATCTTTAAAACATTTAAAATGAGGTTTTTTATTTAAAGAGTCTCTTACCTTGAGTGTGACTCATCACGTACATTCTTTATCTTCATTAATAATAAACTTAGGTTAATTATTTAATTAATTGATAACCTTTTTCAATTTTTTATTCCTTTTATCCAATTATTACCATGTTATAAAATTTACTTAATTATTTAGGTTCAAATTGGACACTTTGATGATATTCAGTTCATAAGTCCAGAATGACTTCGGTATGTTGACTATGGTCAAAACGATCAACATTAAATCATATCCATAATAATATTAATTATATAATTATCACTTTTATATATTAATTATACTTTTTAATCAACCCATTAAATATGTTTTTAAAAAATGATCTATTTTATAATCATCGAGATGGTAGGCCGTATGTATGCATGGGTAACATTTCCATTTTTCAAGGATCATCATAAAAAGAAAGTAAATATTATTTTATATTTCAAAAATGATCATATTATCATATTATTATATATAAAATATTATTTCTTTAACTATACTTAAATATATCATCCATTTATTATAGCTTTGAAAAACAAATCACATCGCTTTGTAGATGTGGTAGTTGACACGTACACATGAATGACGTTATCATTTTTCTATTCATGATAATATAAGAATGTAAATGATATATTATATTTTCATACTAATAATATGTAATGAATATAATATATAAACATTAATTCCATCATTATGACCAGTCTTAAGAGACGGTGATGGAAAATGAATTCCCACGGTTCATAAGGCATTAGTCCGCCATACAAACGAATAATGAATTATTTCTCCATTTGATGGAAGTGGAGATGGATGTGGGTCACATAAATAAAATAATTACATATCAGTATATGGAGGTTACTGGATTTGATATTTTATAATGTTTTAATATGATTTTGAGGATTCAGAAGAAGAAGTAAAATATAAACACTTGATTAAAAATGATACATCTTCTTTGTACAACCTCTTTTCCTTAACACCTTAAGACCACTAATGATGGTGTTTTATAAAAACTAAGGCCAATATTATGATTTTTGGGATTATATTAATTTATTTGGGTAGGGATTATCAAAACCAAAATGGTTTTTAAATGTGAATGAATGAGAAGAATATGCACCCTTTTACAGGAGAGGGGAGGGACACTCTTAAAATTTCTCAAAATATTAAATTAATATAAATTTATTTTCAATTAAAAATAGATAAAAAGTAATTTATATTGAATATAAGCTAAGGATGAGTCTAAATCATCTTATAAAATAATTGTTTTGATATGTTTAGGTCACATTCTTACCCTTACTATTTAGTTTTAACCCTTATTTTATCCCTTTAACTCTTACAGTGAAAACATTGATTTTTACCCTTTGAGGGTCAAAATTGTCACTATAAAATGAAAAATGAACCATAATTGGATAATGGTAGATATTTTAAACCTTATCCTATTAATGTTTTCAAATTTAATATTTTTAAGAATTTTATATCATTTTATAAAATATTGTTATTTTTAAAATATCATTAATATGAATTTTTACAGTATTCATTACATTGAATTTTAAAAATATCAGTAAAACAATATAAATTCGATTTTTTTAATAAATACCTACAATTTCAAAAGTCATATATGAAATTATTTTATTATATTAATTATCTAATATTATATTTATTTTAATATTTTTAATAACATTTATTTGATTTTTCTATTAATTAAATAATAACTCCATTAGTGTTGTGAAAATATTTAATGTAATTATTTCTTCACTAAAAATTAAAAATAAATTTCCATATTATATCTATTATATTTAAAAATACTATTTGAACATATTTTCTAGATAACACCATATTAAAAATATTATACTTATTAAAAACAAGAGTGCGACATGTTTGAATTTTCCTTAAATATAATATTATAAATAGTTATATAAATAAAAATTGAATGAATATGAATGAATATTACTCATTAAATGAAATTGGATCATGTTTTAGAGTTATTTTTATAGTCGTTATCATATTATTTTTACCCTTAATTATTCGATTTATCCTTTACCGTGGTAACAAAATTTACTAAGGTTACTATTTATATTGTCTAAAAATAAAAGAGATATATTTAATAAATTTTGAACTCCTCATTAAAAATATGTAATGAAATATGTAATCAATTTTTTCAAAATTCAAACCACTAGAGTTGCATCATTTAATTTAAAATCAAATCGAAAAAACGCAACGAAAAATGGTTTTTCAGAAAAATGCCTTTTTCTAAACATAAAATGTTTTTATCCTAAATTAATGTATAAAAACCATTTAAAAAATGTATTATTTTAAATCAAAATGAAATAATTAAATTTTAAAAATAATATAATTGGAATTTGAAAATAAAATAAAATTTTCAATAAAAATATGTATTGTTCCGTCACTACAAAAAATGACTTGTACCAAAAAGAAATTACCAACATACAATATATTTGTTAGTAAAAATGAACAATTCCAACATATATTCACTTTTATTGGTATATAATTCAAGTACCAACATTACTTATACCAACATATATATTTGTTGTTATTAATTGTTTAATACCAACAATTAAAAATATAGAAGAGAATATAAAACATTTGCAACAGGTGGCTGAAGTGTTCAGAGAAGAAGGGATGATAATTTTAGAAAGAAAGATCATTTGGATGCAACCAAAGATAGAATTCTTGGGATTTCAGATCTAAGTAAGTAGAGAAAATCTTCAACAACATATTTCAGAAAAGCTACAAACTTTCCCTGATGAGCTTACAGATCGTATGAAAATATAGGTGTTTCTTGGTATACTAAGTTATGCTAGAGCATACATCATAGATTTAGAAAAAATCTCAGTTCCAATACAAGAAAAGTTATCCAGTAAGGTACCTTGGGATTGGATAGAAAAAGATTCTAAATTAATCATAATTATGAAGCAGAAAGCATATAATCTCCCAGAATTGGAGTATCTAGATGGGAGTGAAGATCAGCATATCATAGAAACAGATGCATCAGACTCAGCATGGGGATGTATCTTAAAGATAAGGAAAAACCATAATGATAGTATCAGTAGATACTGGAGTTGATGTTTTAACAAGGCAGAGAAGAATTATATTGTCCATGAAAGAGAATTGCTTGCAGTCCTTAAAGGAATTAGGGATAACGATATTTTATTGGGAAAACCTTTTACTATAAGAACAAATAGTTCTTATATAAATAATTTTATGATAATTAAATTAAAAAGGTTTACCCAATCATGACATGTACGGTGGAGGAATGAATTGTAATACTATAACTTTAATATAGAAAATATTAAAGGAAAAGACAATGTCATTCCAGATGCACTACCACTCTATTTTGACTCTTGCAGGATCAATGGATGAAATTAAAAAATCAAGAAGATTCCCTATTTGAATAGATAATCATTCTGTAGCAGAATGCCCGATTATCAGAGAAATGAATGAAAGGGTAGACAGACTTGAACAAAGAAAAGGGAATCTAGCATAGAATCACCTTCAGAAGAGGGGATATTTATCCAGTAAGGTTGAAAGATCAGAAAGCATAGGTTCCTCATCTAGAAAGGCTGAAAACCAGGAAATTATGCAAAGAAACATCTAGAGGAAATGATCATTCTTAATTTCTCACATCTCATGGAAAAGCGTTTGATCCTAACATTGAGTCGTGCTCTTATGGAGAAGATTCTTCCACTGTCCATGACCCCTGCTAGAATTACGCTCCTTTAGAAAACTCCTAATATGTATATTCACCTCCAGGGTTCAATTTCCTAGTTTCTAATAAGTATCCAATAAAAATAGCCTCTTCTACTTATTTATTGTTCTTTCCAATTATCTAGATTACTACTTGTGAAAAAAAATCCCAAGATTCAATTTTCAACTCTTTGCTGACATTGTTTCCTTAGCAGTCATTCCATCCAATTCCAAACATTCTCTATATCTTAAATTTATTTTAGATTCAACATATTTTATCCTATTGTATGAGATAATATATAATTTTAATAATTCTAGATGTATCTAATTTTTTTGTATCCACAAATCTCATTAATTTAATCTGATTTTAATTCAACTTGCTATTGGTTTACAAGAAACATCTTCTGAGAAAAACTCCTCTGACACATGAATCAAATGAAAAAAATTAATTTTTTCTTCAAATATAACTTAATAAAAGGAATCATCATCACTTTATCTATCTCAATATAGTCAATGTACTATGTGAGAAACAAGTGGAAAATGACTTTGAAACTAGTCAAGTATTTCTTACCACGTTTTGATAATGAATTCAACCTTTATTCCATGATACTGTTTTTGATATTCTTACTAGACCATAGTAGCCGTACAACTATAATTTATTTCAAATATCCCTCTATACACTTCTAAATTTTTCTTTTCATTCCCTTTTACAAACTCCATGGATTTTATCTCTACTTAATCTATATATAGTTAAACCACTTTTTAAATACACGATTTCATAAATGGGGAGTTAGTTACCTTTCAAACATCCTCAAGTTGAGGAGTGTGGCTAGAATTTATGATCCATCCCTTTTCTTCACTTTATAAACTCTTCTTTCAAAACCCATTTTAGTGGTTCTTCATTGACAGATACCTCTTGTGCAAAAAACATTCTAGTTTTGAATGTTTCCATCACACATATCCTTTTTATTATAATTTCCCTTTAATGTGTAGTTGATCCCATTTATAACTTGCTACTTTTTTTATAGATTATGAAAATAAATCCTATAATACGTGTCTTAATATTTATCACTGGATTTATTTTTCTTCATATATCATTAAAATGTGTTTATGTCAATTTCATTCTTGTTGACATGTTTATAACCTCCTCTTCTATAATTTTCTAATTTTGTTTCTTCGTTGTCCATGATCGTTACTCTAAATAATCATACATTGGTGTTTTGTTCATAAATTTATTTCTTTTATCATCACATTCCTCCAATGACATGAATTGTTTTTTTCAATGTAACATATTTCATATTCATGAAAACATGATTCCTCATTTACAATGGAACCACAGTTTCCTTTTAATCTCATTTAATACTGATGAAAGTTCCTTATAAACAAAGTTACTATAAATAAATTATCAATAAAATAAGTCAAACCTCTTGTATTATCAATGACATGTCATAATTTTTATTATACTCTACACTGAAATTTGTAATCTCTGTATGTGTAATATAATTCTTTGTCTGTAAGGTCTTTATGTAATCTATGTAAAAAACCGTTTTTGTAATATTTATGAAAAATATGTGCGTCTAATATGTGTCTATAAACATAGTGAATAATATGTTCCTATAAAACCTGTGTTTAATTTTTTTCTGTAAACACCGTGTATTAGTTCAGTGTGTAATATCCATGTGCAATCTGTGTGTGAAATCTGTGTCGGAGTGAACATTGTCTGTAATATTCAGTGTAAAATCAGTCTATATGTTTATTGTGTAACCAAATTGTGAAAGTTTTGTGTAAAATCAATATCTATGTGTGTAAACAATGTGTAAAGTTAGTGTTTAATCTCAGCGTGTAATCTATGTGTGCAATCTGTGTCTCTGTGTGCAATTTGTGTGCAATTTGTGTATATAAACTCAGTGTGTAATCTATGTCAGTAAATTCATTGTGTGATTGGTGTCTATAAATTCTGAAGGTAAACTTGGTTTGTAATATGTGTGTGGAATTTGTTTGTCTGTGTGAAAAATGTGTGTAGGAAACCCGAGTCTCACAGCCTAAACACTATCCACTATAAATTAATGTTGTTACATCTATTTACTAGCATCATTATTATTTACAACCAAAATGTCAACATTCTCCTTTCCGTAAATTTTTGTTATCTTTTAAGTCCTTTTTTCATATTATAATAGTGGTTAACTCTTTCTATAAGAAACATGAGTCTCACAATGTGTTTTCAATAAACCCTTTCAAGCATAACAGAACCATACTATTTAACCCAAACTGGAATTTTTGTTCGCTACAACTATTTTTCTGCTCATGGATGGTTCAGAGTTTATTGTTGTTGATCTTGTTTTATTGGGATGATCATCATTTCACTTGTGTGTAGCCAATGAAAATATGAGTTTTAATAAAATGATGGAGCAGGTTCAGTTCCCATCATCAATTTCCAATGTTGAGTTACTAGTTCACAGGGCTGAATTTCCAGATTTGGAATCCAATTTTTGGTTGGTTGGGTATGGATACAAAGCTACTTATCACATTAGCTGAAATAGATGTTTATTATTAGTGGGAATTCCACTGGTTATGGCTTGGTTTCAAGCTGAATTGAAGATTGGTTGGGTTGTGTAGCGTTTATTGAAATACCTATGCTTGGTGCAATGTTGTTTTTTCTTAACATGATTTCTAGTTCTGGTCATCTGGGCCACATAATGAAGGGGTTTTCATGGAATCATATGTTCGATGTAATAATGAAGGGGGTTCACTTTACTGATGTCATGCTGACTAGAGACTGTAGGTTTGTGTCAATGAAAATATCTGAAACTCTTAGTTCTGTTCCAGTACTGTTCATATTTGGATCTTGGGTTTGAGATGCTACATGATATAGTTTGTGGTTGGTTTGTGCTGAAGCATAATAGGATTATGAGTTGCTTTATCACTAGAGTAGTTCCAAGTGACTAAATTCCATGATAGGTGGTTCAATAAGGATAAAATATGAAAGATGATTACTTCAATAGAATTCTTTAAAGGATTAAACTGAACAGGTGCTAAGATACACTAAATATAGGTAATGAATTTTTTATGACCCAACTAACGCTACCACATGATTCTGCCGTGTAAAAAATTCAAACATAAATGAAAGGTAAATTCTATCTTATGTTGTTATTTTATGTTAAGATAATATTCTTGTTAAGATAATATTCTTATTAATTTTTATCATGTTTTTTTATTTTCTACTATGTGGCTAACATTTGTTTTCTATTATTTTCGTCACTAGTTATCTTCTTGTTAAGGTCACTGGTTATTTTCAGGTTGTAGTCACTTGAAATTTTTATATCATGCATTATGGAAATTATTATGAATATTATTGTGTTCAATATAGCTGGTTATATAATCTTGTTGTGGGAACTGGTTTGATTATATTCAAGTTGTTGGTATCATGAATTATTATTATTTTTATATCATGTGCTTAGATGAAAACTATTTAAGGATAATGTTTCGGTTATCAACATGCTGCTTCTGATGGTGTCATTTTAAAGTGGATGGGGATCATGTCAAGTGCTGCTTACAACATACAAGAGAATTCCACCATGAAGTAATGGTAATGTTGTGCATGTTCAAATCCACTGTAGCATATGAAAGCTTGTGTAAAGTGATGGAGATTCCAAATCTTGTTTTTTGTGGCTAGTTCACATCTGTTAGAGCATATAGCTCTATGTTAGGTCCACTACAAGATGCTTCATTTCCGCTGCTACTCGGTGAGCTTTTCAGTTTTTTCGGTGGATTGGTGATAACATTAGAGGTTAATAGGGTAAATTTTTTAGACTCTCACTGGATTGTTTCAAATTCATGGCACATGTCAATATACCTTCTTATGTTTCATACTCTTTGATTTCTGGGAATATGTTTACCCTATTAGGGTAGGTTCATGCTACCATTGTTCACTCACTAATGATCCAGTTTCTGATAAGAGAATGTATTGTTGCGATCTTGTTAAGATTCCATTTATTCATAATTAACATTGTAGTAATTTTATAGGACCTATTTAAAATTTTTATATTAATTATATAAAATGAAATCGAGTTTGACTATTTGATGATTTATATAAATCTTATTTTTTTTGTCAGTGTAGGATAGATGAAGAATATCTTCCATCCCCATGTGTATGAAAGTGGACCTTCTTACATAAGTGGTGAACCATGAAAGTGGGATGCGTGATTCTATACAAAAGTATATGTGCAAGAAAGGGACCTGCAACAAATGTAAATAAAAGGGACATGCTTGCTGATCCATGACAACGACATTTATCTCACAAAATTCTACTGTCATCCTGAAGTACAAGTGCAAGAAAAGTTACCATCCATAAGTACAGGTGAATGAAAAGTGACATGTAAGAAAGGGGGCCTTATTACATGTGTGTATCCCATCATCAATGTGAACCAAGATAGTGACACCCGATGTATGTGAGAAACAAATTGAAAATTAACATGTTTTTAAATCATGTTTGAATATTTTATTTCAAATAAATCCCAAGTTTGTCGAAGTTTCATATAATCTAATTTTATAATTATTATATAATATATATAATAAATATAATATAAATTTTTAGCAAAAATTTTTGTTATACTTACGCATAATATTTTATTTTAAAAAAAATTTATAAATAAATATTATTTGTTGTTATTTATTATAATATTTTCAATAATATTTATGATGGAAAGATAAATGTTGTTATTAATATTATGAACAGATAAATCTGTCATATGAATCTACTGCTAAAGATTTTAACCAACATATACATTATCTGTTGGTATTATTATAATTGCAACAGAACTATTTTATCTATTGCAATAACATTTAACGATAGGGTTTTTACCAATAATTTAGTGACATGAAATTTTTTGTTGGTAAAATGATTTACTAATAGAAAATACAATTTTAACAACAGATATACCCCTGCTAAAGAAACCTAATTATTTTGTAGTGCATATTCATTGAAAAATAAAACTTTTCAGAAAATTCTCAAAATTTCACCATAAGATTATTTTGATATGTTAATCTAAAAAATGATATTTATTTCATTTAATAAAGTTTATAAAATTTACAAAAATTAATTATATTATTCTCTCCAAAAATCAGTAAAAACCCATCTTTCAAAAAAGTGCATATGAAGAATAAATGACATTGGTAAAATTAAGTGCTAAATATTATAAGAATTAATTAATACAATATTAATGAACAAGTCCATTTTATATTTTATAATTCAATTAATACCATTAATTCCCTATAATTTAATGGCTAGGTTATAATGATTAGATAATAACAATATTTAGTTTTTCGTTTATGCTCAGTGTTGCGTATCTTGTATGCTATCAAAAATAATATTTCCTTTTAGAAATTTGGGATGTTAATATCACCATCATGGAAAGAGAGATTCTCACTAGGGGAAGAAGGAACATAGTATTTCTAATATGGGGCATCTCTATGCAGTATAGGTCATACCAGAGATCTTAGATTCTGATCCAGCCACAGTTAGAGGTACACTGTTTATTTCTTCTTCCAGGACATTGATTTTATTTAAAATTGGTGAATCCAATTCATTTATCTCACTTAAACTAATATATTCTTTGGTTATTATGACTGAGTTTATTACTTATGTTATAGATATTCTGACCCCATTGGGTAGAAATAAAGATCAAGTTTTCAAGTGCCCCGAGTGTCATGTTGTGGTAGCTGGCATGGAAGTCATATGGTACTTCATTAATTTATACAACACCAACATCATATTTATTTTTATTGAATAAACGAAGATAGTAAAATAGGTACAATATAAGAAAAGTATACATTGGTCTAATATAATATAACCCAAGGGAATCCTCTATCACCATATTTTCCCCCTCAGAAAAAGATGACCAACTAGAAAAACATGTGATACTTAAACTAGGGGTTGTGATGGAGGAAGGGTCATCAAAAAATCTATTCCCCTCATGCCAAATGTGAAGAATCTCCATATGATTTATGATAAGATGAGTAAAACACCAAATGTAATAGGAAATGGACCAAGGGGTGGTACATCTATGATGTAGTGCATTAAATATAATGATGGAGTCGGTTTCCACTTCATCTAGCTTGATTTTTTCTTTACTGTAAAGTTGGAGTCCAATTAACATGGCCATGGATTTAACTTGTAAATAGTGAAAACTAACAATGTTAGCTAAAAAAGTGAGAATGATCATGCCTCTATTATCTAAAACCACACCTCCACCTTTTATCACTCCCATATTGCACGATCCATCTATATTCATCTTGAGTACTGAAGTGTGCAGGAGCCAACATATCCAATGACCCTGATTGGGGTTGAGGGCGGTGCCGCTTCATGTAATGGCCACCTGAATTAGTCTGAGGGTTGTCACATACTTCCAATTATTGTAATGATGAACCATATCCAATAGTAGACTCCTGGTTCTAGAAATCAATGATCTAGATGAGGATTCATTCCCCTCATAACGGTCTAGTTTCCTTGTATGATAGATACTCAAACATCCTGTAGAAAATACCACCTCTAGGGCCTTCTTCTCAAGGACAATGCCCCCACACTATGAAACCAACATTCAAATAATGTTAAACTCAATAACTAATGTGAAATTAAGCTATTAAAAGCACTAAGAAATCCACATATTTTACTTTCCCATTCTCCCTTGAAGAAGAGATGATCCACATTCTCCTCCCAGATGTTCTTGCAACAGGGGAGCTTGGAAGCAATATTAATACCCATTCTTTTCCCAATTTCATTGGTATATATTTCATGGTTTCTATTTCTCCACACAAGGAAGTTATAATTTGGTGGTATCTCTTTCCACTAGAGTGTCTCTCTGCACATATTAGTATAAGCATCAGTGGTTATTTCCCTTTATAAATCTTTAATAGAGAATCTACCCAATGAAGAGGCTATGAAAACACACCTATATGGATCATTAATGATATTAATTTAGTTGAAAACTTGCCACTAGTTTTTTCCAATACATCTTTGATGAAGTCTGGATGCATTCTTACATGAATAAAATAGATATCCATGATTGGAAAGCCTAGAAACCCAAGAATGGTTCCATCCCAATTGTGGTGCCAAAAAAATATGTCCTAATTCCCCATAGTCCATCTAGTGTGAGATTTAATGGAAAAAATATAAAGAAAAATCAAGGGCCATAATGAATAAGAATTACCACTATTGACCCTAAACTCCTTTGACATATAGGTTCTATAAAATTTCACCATAAAGTCTACCTTTCAATCACCTCCCAAGTAATCTGAGCATGCATGCCTTTCAATGTGTCTGAAAAAATCTTAATATTTATCCCTACCTCTTAAAGGGGCTTTTCCATTCTTGAACAGGAAACCAAATTATTTTTCCCACCAAATTTGCATCCCAAATAAAGGCTTCTAGAATGTTATCAATTTTAGAAATAATGCTTTTTTGGGCCTTAACAACTAATAAATCATGGACCAGAATAGATGGTAGGTTGCTGTTCAGAAAGGTTATCCTTTCCCTAAATGATAGAAAATGGCTATTCTAGTTCAGTATGCAATTAGTGATCTTACCAACAATATGGTAAAAGTGTTTTATATGAATCCTACCTGGGGAAACTGGTGCACTGATATATTCCATGGGAATAGTAATTCTTCTCATGTTCAAACTTCTTTCCAGGGATCCAACCCTCCTTTCCGAACATCTTTTTGATACATAGAAGCTACTCTTGGTCTGATTAATAATTTATCCACTCTAATGAAAATAGTCACCAAGTGATTTGTATATATCAAATACTGATATCTTGTTGGAATTTATGAATATGATCACGTTTTTAGTGAAAATAAGGAAATATAAGCAGTTAAAATGATGTTTACATTGACAATGAAGAATTGGACCCCTAGAAATTCTCATGTTGATAAGACATCTTATGACATATTGGGTAAGAATAAATATTCTAGGATATATGGGGTATCTATATCTCAAACTACAACCAACCTTGAAGAAACCATATATTTTACCCATAAAGTATTCATCAATCCATGAGGAACTAAGACACTTAAAAAAAGATCAACAACACAAGGGGAAAAGCCTATACCTTCAGACACCTTGATGATAAATATCCACTCAATTATATCATATACATTTTCCATGTACAACTTTATTTCCATATTAGATCCATGTGTTTTCAGATTTAGATCACTAATCACCCCTAAAGAAGAGCTTTGGCCCCTTGAATTGATCTTCCTTTTACAAAACTGTGTTGCTTACCAAAAATAAAATGGGAAATGAGGGGATAAATCCTTCTGTTAATCACATTGGCTAACACCTTATACAGAAAATTTCACATTTTTATTAGTCTATAGTGTTGAAGAGATGAGGGATCCTTGATTTTGGGGGCAAGAACCAAGGAAGTAGCACCGTATATCATTCAGATACTACCTAGATGGAAAAATTATTTAATGAATTCCACTAGGTTACTCCTGATAGGATCTCATGAACCCTTATGAAAAGAACATGGGAAGCCATCCGGGCCTAGGGAACTCTCCAGGTTAAGGATCACCACCGCCTCGTATATTTATTTCTCACCAGGGATAGCTTCAAATATTGAATTGTATTGGCTATATATAATGTTTGAAATTAATTAAAAGATCTCTTAAAACCCCCTCATATATTCATTAGGCATGTATGGATTAGGACCCATAAGAATCTCTTTGGGGAAGGACTCTACCATGCCCCCAACCACATTCTGATCATTAGTAAAAGTACCCCCATCCATCTGGATGTTGGGCCAAATGGTATATCACTTATCCTTAACACATTCATGAAAGTACACCGATTTCCTATCAACATTCAGATCCATTTAATTCTTCCATTATACTATGCTTGATGATCTTGAATCAGAAGCATTTCAGCCAAAATATCATTCTTACTGAATAACTCTCCAAACAGATCATCATGACAAGCACCTTCAAAGGATAATTTAAAATGATCAATTTAATTCATCATTGTATCTAATTCACTTTACGGGGGAGGGTTCTTATTGATACATGACTGAATATCCCCTCTAAGGCGTCTTAATCTATTATGATACCCAATCCAACCACTTCCCTGTACTGTTTTGTTCTATGAATCAGAAACAACCCAATGATACGCTGGAAAGGAGGTCTAGAGTTGAGAGAAAGTGCAGAAGTCATTCCTCTTCTGCCTGGATGAAAAAGAAACCAATATGGGAGAGTGATTAGATATCCCACAAACCAAATGGTTCACAATGGCATTAATATAGGCTAAAATCACATGATTATTTTTAATACACCAATCAAGCCTGCACCAGGTTCGGTGATTCCATCTGTAATTGTTACACCATGTTTATCGATCCCCTAAGTAACCCATATATCTAATCCCATTGAAAAAAATGAATTGAATAAAATACATACTATCATTCATATGAAATGCACCCCTCAGATTATTTTCATTTGGATCCATAATGATATTGAAATCTCCTCCAACAAACCACTGGTATTCCACCGCGTCGAAAGCTCTGAGCTCACCCCAAAATTTTTCTCTAATTTATGCATCACAATTACCATAGAAAAAATAGAAAAACAAGACATGATCACCTATTTTCACTTTGGATTCAATAAATTGATCCGATGTTTTCTTCAGTTCTACTGATATTTTAGAGTTCCAAAAGATCCATATATGCTATTTTTTGGGTTTTCATGCATGAAATCATGCATTCTAATTCTTCGTGTGTACTCAATGATTTGGGAAGTACATTGCTTAGGATCCAAGACCACATGATATAGATCTTAGTATTATAAATATATCATGAAATAAGGTTAATCTTGACGTATATACCTTGGACCCGAGAATTTCAGATGAGAGTGGATATCATTGAAGAAGTGGACATTTGGATTTGGCCCCAGAAAACTTGGACCTATTCTTTTGAGAGGATTGCTACTGAGAACTGAGTTTGGACTGAGATCTTGTTCATGTTGTAACGTGTTTAAGAGAAGAAGGCACTACTCGAGGGGCTGATACTTTCGAAGATGTTTCAAACTCGATGAGTATAGGGAGTGTGGTAGGTGAGGATGAAGTAGACCAACCAACCATGGATAAGAATGAATTTTCTGGGGGAGGAGAAGGTAACCTCAATGAGGCCACCGTTTCCATGGAGAGTGCCAAAGATCTGACTGAGGGACTCAAGACTTCCTTAACTAGTAGAGGAACCAAGGTAGAGTCCACGGTATGGGAGAATGAAAAATTGAAGGGATTTGATGACAATGAATACTTTGGGAAGGAACAAATAGTAGCCTTCCCTTTATCCTTTTGAAGAAAATTCATCTGAAGGTTTAAAGATACACTGATGAACCAAAAAGGAAACTGATGCATTACAAGGCACTAGGGTCAAGCAGTGGGAATCATTAACAAAGACTTTTCTCTTGGAATCCTAGGACCATCTTGAGAGGATTATGAAATGGGATCAAAGAGAACTAGATCTCATGTAGTCCTCCTTTGAACTGTGTAGAATGAGGATGAAACCACTGAAGAAGGAGCTAAACCCTACATATTTCGAGAGAACCCACCCAACTCACTTTTTCTAGCTCTCATGCAAACAAAAAATGAATGGACCTGTAGATGACAGAAGGATAAAAAAGTAGGATTTGAAGGATAAATAAGGTATTGGCTCTAGAAAAACAAATCCTGCACATAAATTTTAATGGAGGCCAGAAGAGGAAGCGAAACATCCATTTCCATGAAAATATGAGCCACCAAGGACTCCCCCAGTGCCTATGTACTGGTGCCTAGATGTGTTTTTAGAGGATTTATCAAGATTAATTACCTAGTGAGAGGCCATGATTACTATTTTTCTTCTCCCCATGATGAACCTAAATTCTTTACAGTATTATCATATGGATTCAACCGAGCTGAAATAAATGAAATTTCATCTTGAGGATATCAAGGGAAATGGTTTTATCTATCATAGCATGCCACCTTATGATTCACTAGTTCAATTTAAAAATTAGGTGGATGGTATATTTTGTTATTTTATAGACTACTGAAAGCTAAAAAAGGTGATAGTAAAGAATAAATGTTAGTTTCCTAGAATTGATGATAAGTTTTATCAACTAAGAGGGTCCCATTGGTTTTTGAAGATCGATCTGAGATCTAGGTACCATCAGTTGAGTTTCTAGGAATATGATGGTCTAAATTATACCTTTTAAAGAAAGTATGTACATTTTGAGTATTTGGTTATGCCATTTTGGATGACTTATACTCCGATAATCTTCATGGAATTAATGAACCAAATATTCCATCACTTTTTGGACTCCTTCATGGTCATGTTTTTTGAGGAAATCTTGGTGTATTCCAATTTGGAAGAGGATCATTTCAATCTTCTGGAGGTGGTTTAGTGTCTTTTTAGAGAGCATCATCCATATTCCAATTTATCTAGGTACCGGTTTTGGATCCAGGAAGTTATGTTTTTAGGCCACATGATTTCTAACGTATGAGTTTTAGTGGATTAAGAGAATGTTTTAGTAGTAATATCTTAGGACTAGCATAACAATGTGTTTTAGATCAACAATTGTCTGATATTAGATGGGTATTATAGATGAATTTTCTTGAAAATATTTAGGCTAAATTCTCCCTTGATAGTTTTAATTACAAAATGGGTGATTTTTGAGTGGTATGAGATGTACCGATAAATATTTTAGTATTTACATGACTATATTAAATACACACCAATATCAATACTTCCCAAACCTAGAAGATCTTATGCTATGTATTGTGATGCTTCTAGTGTGAGTTTGAGATGTGTGTTGATGCATGATGACCATGGGGTTGCCTATGGGTCAAGGAATCAATTCCCCCATGAGTGGGATTACCCCACATATGACTTGGAACTAGAATCTATTATGAATGCATTAATGATGTGGTAATAATATCTCCTTGGGGATAATTTCATATCATATTCAGATAATAAGAGCATGAATTATAATTTCACCCAGAGGACCTAAACCTTAGAAAGATACCCTAGGTAGAGTGCCTTTAGCCTTTTGATTTTGAGATTGTGTGTATGAATGAGAAGGTAAGTGTGGTTGCTAATACTTTAAGAAGGAATATTCTAGTGTAGGATATTTAGGAACTAGTGGATGAGTGGGTTCTAATGAGTTTTTTACTAATCTAAGGATAAATGTGTAGGAGTATAGAGGATAGATATTCTTAGAATGTGTGTAGATTTCATCGTATCTCATTGATTAGGTGAGTATTGAGTAGGAATCCAACCCTGAGTTATATTAGATTAAGAGTGCTTTATGTGATGGGGATATCTCAAATGATTTGTCTCAGTCTCCCAACTATCCTTTTTTATTCCAGAAGTGGTTGGTTGTTCCTTTGAGGCTGATGTGGGAGACAATAGAGGAGGCACATCATTCTAGGTGGGTCATTCACCCTAGGGTGAGAAAAATGTTTCATACTTTGAGTGTCTAGTATTGGTGTCATGATATGAGATGTGTAGTGGAAAATGTTATTTCTAAGTGCTTGACCTACTAGAGGATCAATGTTGTGCATAAGAGATGAGCCAAGTTGTCAAAGCCACTTCCCATGGAGGTTTTGAAGTCGGAAGAGATATATATGGATTTAATGATAAGACTACCATATACACATAGTGGGAAATATTCCATATGGTGTATTTTCAACCATTTAATGAAACCAATTCACTTTATTCTCATCAGAGAGTCGAAGAAGGTAGATGACCTATGACGCTTTTATGTCTAAGAGGTAGTTTGGATTCATGGAAACCCCTCAAAGATTACATAATATTGAGACTTCCAATTCACATATAATTTTTTTAATGTCATCCAGGAGGATATGGGAACATGGTTGAAATTGAGCACCACATATCACCTATAGACGAATGGTCAGTTTGAGCGGGCTATCCAGACTCTGGAGGATATGTTGTGGGTGTGTGTGCTTGATTTTGGTGGTTTGTGGGAAAGTAAAATTACATTGTATTAGATTTATAACAAAACTATTTATCGTTAATCAATAATAATGGTCCCATTTGAATCATTGTATGGGTGGATATGCCGGCCCCCTTTGTGCTAAGCTGAGGTAGGCCAATGTTCACTGGTTGGACCTAGCCTCATCGAGGAGATGATTGAGATAGTGCGACTGATTCTAAAATGGTTAGTGAATTATTATAGTCACCAATATTAATTTTATGACTATATTCATCATCCTTTTTAGTTTCATATTAGTGATTAGGTGGTTATTATGTAGGTATCTATTTTGTTGGGACACTGTCATTTGGTAAAGACAAGGAAATTGGCATTGTGTAATATCAGTGTGTTTTATGTTTTGGAGTGTCTAGGTAAGGTGGAATATTGGTTGGGGAATCCATCATAAATGACCTTGATCCATGATTCTTTCCATTTATCTCATCTTAAGAGATACCATCCATACCCATCTCACATTTTACAGTGGAAAGATTTGGAGTTAGTTCTTGATGCCACCGTTATAGAGAAACCTATTCATATCATGGATGTATAGAACAATGTGCTCCATGGGAAGGTTATAAAATTAGTCCACATGCTCGAGAAACATGGATGATATATCCATGATACATGGGAATGTGAAGGTTTGGTGAGGGGGTAGTGGTCTCACCTATTTTCATCTAGTGAGGAATGGGGACTTTTTCGGGGCATAAAGTGGAATGGTGGGGAGTTTGTGACACCCTTTGGGTCATTATTAGGTATAATTTTTAGTTTTATTTAATTTTTTTGTGCTCTTAGAGTTCCCATGTGTTGGGGGTTGAAAATGGAAGCTTTTAGGAAGGAATAAAAGGTATCATGGTTAACACATGGTTTTTCTAACCATGTAAAAACTTTGAGAGTGGGGATACAATATTGAAAGTGTGGTTTTCTAGGTTTGAGTTTAGTTTTTCAAAATGTTAAACACCTAATGGGAAACTATGTGGCATATTTTTGGTGGATAGTGGAACCCTCACAGTTGGTACACAGTTTTCTTAATAGTGCGACCAAACCATGAGGTCGTGTCCAGATCATTAAAAAGTTTATTTTTACCCTTTTTACCATATTGATTTATCAATTTTTATAGCCATTTTTACTTAACCTTATGCATATAACATATTACCTTTTTCCATGGATCTCTCCCCTCTCCTTGGTGGTGGTTTTCCCTTGGAAATATTGCTGGTTTTTCTTGAGGTAAGTTTATTTCTTGACTATTTCTTCTTCTTTTGTCCTTATCAAGCCTATTTTTTTTTCATTTTTATGGAAGTGTGGAACATAAGGGGTGGTGTTATATTAATCTAGTGGTTTTAATGGGTTTTTTATTTTATTTATTATGGTTTAAATTTTTAATGAATTTTTATTCCTCTTTAAAGTGGTCATCGTTAAGGGTGATGAGTTTTGGACTGAATATGGGGTAGGTGTCTCTATTTAGGGGAGTTTTCTAGGGAATACCTTTAAATCTATAATTTTATTCGTATTTTTTTATTTAATTTCTAGTTAAAGGATTTATTATTGGAGTGTATTCCATGTTTGATGTGTTTCATGGATTTGATTGAAAGTTTTGGGTTTAAAGTAGGGTTTTCACTTCTGCAAAATGACCATATACCCACAGTTTTAGAAACCACAGTGGGTATAGGTCACCCCTACATCAACGGGGGAAAATTTTTTACGGGACATACCTATACCCATGGTTCTCCCAAAACTGCGGGTATAGAATTTTCGGGAAAAAAAATTCTCCATTGGAAGAACCTATACTAATGGTTCAAAAACAACTATGGGTATCAGTCACCCATATACCAACATTTTTTGTAAACCCTTTCAATAGATTGTAGGGAAAAAAATAATTTGGTGGGAAAACCTATACCCATGATTTTTTCAAACCGTTGGTATAGGTCGGTTGATTATTATTCCCTAATAATAATAATAATAAAAATAATAATAAATTAATATGAATGAACTTTTTTAAATATATATTTTTATATATATGTGTGTGTGTAATAACATAAAATTCATTGTAGGATAGTGGTAAAGTCATTCATTTGTAGGTGGAAGGTGCAGGGATCAAATTCCTGTAGAGTTCTTTTTTAAAATAAACACTTATACCCACATTTTAACCAAACCATGGGTATAGGTGTTTCTATTGAAATTTCTTATCCCGATGCTTTAAGAATCATGGGTATAGGTCTATACCAAAACCTCGAGAACCCACGGTTTATAAAACCATGGGTATAGTTAAATTTTTCAGTAGTGTTTCCAAATGGGGGATATCTTGTATTCACATCGAGTGTTTGAAAAAATGGATCAAAGATGTTTTTTTATTTTAAATGGATTGATAAAATGGTTTTAGAAATGGTATTACCATAGAAAAGGTGTCTAGATAAATTTGGGAAAGTTTGTTTTTGAAATGGATTGTGATATATCTTGATTGATATATACACTTGTTTGTGGATGTGTTGGCATGAAGTAGCACATGGGTTAACTAGGGTGTGAGAGGGGGTATTTTTTGGGGAACTATATGGTCCTTAAAAGGAAAAATCATGTAATATTTGATATCGGTTTTTTATTCCTTGTGTGACCCATTAGATAAGGGGCCATGTGATCCTCCAACTTTTTTTCCAATGGACCATGAGAGACTTTGGGTAGGAAGACCATGCGAGATTCCATGTTGGGCTTAAGGAAGAATGTAAGAGCATCCATTTTCATAACCGTATAGTATAATTATTAATCAATCATAATAGACTTGATGGTTAGATCACTGGATTCACATTACTCATTAAAATTTATTTTATATGATTTATGCATTTGATTAGTTCCATTTTGATGTGACGAGATGCATATGCTAATTTTTATTTATATAGTTGGTTGATGATTCCATTATGATCCACATTTTTTATGCTTCGATTGTGATATTGAAATTGTTATTCCTTGTAGGTATGCTTAGTTATTTGATCCATGTTGGAAACTATTTGGGAAAATCATTTTTTGATTGAAATGGAAAACCAAATGAATTTTAAAGTTGTATTTGAAAATGGAATGTTTTAAAAGAGGTTTAGTTTTGATTTTTTTTCAAACTAGTTTATTGATTTGCATGGGTAAAATTATAAAATATATTTATGGTGGTATCCTACTCGGATTAATAACTCACACACTTCTTGGGATCTATGGGAATGTTCACATTTAATTTTTTAGGACAAAAGTAAAGGAAAGGGAACCATGTTCCAGGGTGGCTCTTCTTGATCATCATCATCCAGTGTTTTGTGGAGGATATGTGGTCTTGTAGGGATTGAATTATGTTGAGTAATTGGTAGTATTTTTTATATTTTGGTATGAAATTGTGTCTTTTTTTTAATTGTAGGCATTATTTTGAGTTTTGTGTTTTTTTAGATAACATGTACATACATTCAGTTATGGAATGTTTGTATAAGATGTATGTCATTTTTTGGGTATAAGATTATCCTGTTCTATTGAATCTAATGTGTTTTTAGAAAAGTAGTGACATGAATTGGACACCCAATTCATGTCCCAAAGAATTTATTAAATCAAATATACAATACAAACATGAGGTGTAACAATCTACACCAGCAAGGATTGAGGGGGAGAAAAACTAGGATAACAGAGAAAGACAAGACAAAGAGGCACTTTCAGCAAGCACCATCAAGAGAATGCAGACAGTCTAAAATTTATGTATAGATATGTTGCATATGGGATCCAACACTTCAGAGGGAAAGAATATACAAACACCAAAAAATCCATATGTTCCTCATAAATTCAGAGATCATGACATCAAAGTTTTCTGATGTTTAACAAGCTTAGAAGGATGGAGCCAAAGGTATGTCAAAATCACATACAACAAGTTCCTCATGACCAAATGGTTGGAGAAAACCAAAACCAAAGATAAAAATCATGAACTCCCCATGTAAATTTATTACCACTACAGTTTATGGAGGAAAAATATCCCTTCAATAGAAACAGCTCAACAAAGACCCTCAAATTGGCAGAAGATCAGTCTTTAGCAAGACACTGAACAAGCAGGAAAGGAGGAGCAGCACTCAAAAGGGGGAGGCACAAGAATCCAAAAGTGGGTGAAAAAATAGATGGAAGTAGGGGTTGCAGGTCCTGAACATACAAACTTAAAAACTTAATGTGACACAACCAGATCTCATGAAACCAAAAGTAAGCAGGAGAACTCAAGTCCAAGGTATGTATCTAAAGTTGAAATTCTGAATCTTCTTGAATTCCTTAACCATCTTTATGAGCATGCATTTTATAATTTCTAGGAATGTTTTAGAAGTTATCTCATGATGAAAATATTTATGATGTGTTATTTCATCTTGTTCATCTATCCATGCACGAATTTTGTCACTTAGAGAAACTTCGTCGTCAATCAGATAGGCATATCTGTATATAGGATCTTTCCCCTGTCATATTCCTCCTCTTCATCAGTGATTACAACAGGTTCAACTAGATATTTGGGAGGCTCGACATTCTTCCTAGAGGATTGGAAGGATCTTGTGATTATTGTTCTTTCCATTTTAGAGTAGTCTATACATTTCCTAGTCTTTATCGGATTCGGGGTAATGTATCCATCCGCATGCACCATTAGTTTTTTCCCTTTCCTAGAAATTGATTTGAGGTAGTGATTCTCAATTTGATCTGATGCATCATCTTCCTCTTGAAGAGAGTTATTAGAGATGTCTCCTTGTTTTTTGTACCTTGTGTCTTGGGGATCAATTTGACATTGATTCATCTCCACAGAGACAGGGATAGTGGTGTGACTCTTGACATCCAGAACATCCTCCACAACGCCTGGCATTGCTTTATTTTCAGTAGGATGTGAAATATTGACCAAAATCTCCATATTCACATCATTATTTCGTCCTCCATGAGAATATTCATATGGGACTACATTGTGTGAATTCTTCTTGACTTTTGTAATCCAAGTATGTCTCTCGATCTCAGTACCAACCTTTGTATTTCCACAAACATTAGAGGTATTTCAAAGTTTGAAATAAGTGCTACAGTAATCTGGAAGTTTTTTAATCCATCTCTTGAGGGAACCATGTTCACCATTCTAGATCCAAATTTGTGAAGGGAGATCCTGAGATACATTGATTTCCACACAAATTTTTTGCAGTAGAAGGCCTTGTAAGGGTCCTTGTCTCCGAGTCCAATTTTAAAGGATTTCCAATGCACTTAGAAATTGGAAACAATTCATTTTGTTTGAACAGAATCAATGGAAATCTAGGGAAATAAAACTATATTGGAACTATAGGAGATTCATAAAAGGGGTCAAAATATGGGGTCCGTTTGAGGAATTTCATAGAAGAACCCCCAAAATACCATGAGCACTTTGCCCAAAGATGATTGTAGTCCTTCTCAGAAGAAATTTGAAACATTACAAAAGAGGATCTTAGGAGACTGATACAAAACCCCAAAAAACCAATGGATTTGAGGGACGAGCTTTTAAATTTCAGCGAGGGATTGCGATTGAATTTTTTTTTGAACAAGAACAAAACAAAGATCTGCAGCAAGAAGATTTACCTCAGCTGTTGAGAAGGAAATTGCTAGTTGACCGTGATGACCAAAAGACATAGGGTTGACACCTAGTTCAGAGTCCGCTGCGACATTTGTGGGCAGGGTTCTCATGTTCTCCGGTGCTCTCTCAGCGACCACATCCACGAAGGATCAGATATTTGAAGTGGGGTTACCGTCAAACTGATTAGGTGTGACCTCGTGTTCTCCCTCGGTCAGCCTATCCATCCTCCTAGAACTGTTGAATTGTATATAATGGGATTAGTGTGGCCTTATAGTTTTATAGATGGTTAATTCTAGTTTATCTACAAAAAAAGCATTCCCAAATGATAAATAGTTATTCTCAGTGCCTGTCGCCAGCTCATGGAAATTAAGAACTCACTTTAGGCTATGTGGTAGGCTGACTCGGGTGACATGTTGGGTCATACCAGGTTGGTTTGTTACATGGGAGCTCATTGGGGAGATAAAAAACATTGAAGTTGGGGGAAACAATAATGATACAACACAATAAAAACAACCTATTTAAATTGGAATTAAAATAAAAAAATGAATTACAGAGAAAACCTAGGCTACAATTGGTAAGAGCCGAATCTAATATATCAGGAGAAGGGGAACATATTTATAAGAATTGAAGAAAATATTCACCCTTTTCCTTGAATTACATTATGAGCATCAAGATTATCCTTCCACAGATGGGTCCCATATTCACAACTTCAAGGGTCATAGATGATTGTCGCATTTTTTTGTTTGGGAACATTTTATTCCCATGATCAGTCCCATACATCTTTGAGAATATTCCACATAATACGTATTTCATTACTTCATGGGTGGGGTGGGAAAAATAGGTTTCTAGCATCAAAAGAGGAGTTGACAATATGTCACACATTCAATTGGTCTAGTCTTACGAACATCCTTTAGGCATCACTGAAATAGGCTGGGGCCTCTAATATTGAGCCAAAACATACATGGATGTAGGAATTGGCTACTACAAGGGATTTAGTTTATGTAGGAATTATGAAGATCTAGTTATTATAGGGTGTATTGAACTTCATATCGTAATGTTTACAAAAGACATAGCGTCGACCGTGATATATGTCCTTATTTTTAGACACCGGATTAGGAGTGGGAGTTGGGTGGGAGTTGGGGATATCTTAGAGGTGATGACTTGGAAAACATCGATGGAAACATACATCAAGGGATTTTTTTGCATAGATATTAAATACTGATGAAAATGTGTTGAAAAAATATGAGGCCTACACAGCCTTTTAACCTACACAAGTAACAAAAAACAATCATAGAACTCGTTTTTCACCATCTTCATTTAAACATCATCCATGCTCAACAAGGTATGGTGAACACGATCAGGAATAATATATGTACAATGAGTAGTGATAGATTTAGTGTTTTTAGGGTTATATATGGGATACATGGTCTAGATAGTATGAAGTTGAATTTCTATTAGGTTCTAGTTTTTGATATGTGACTGGGAGAGGTGCTGCACTTGCAAATTGGTTGGCTGGTGAAGACGCGAGTTTGTTGTGCCTCTTCTTATGGTTTTGGTGGCAATGCGTTTACAAGGGAGTATTGAATTTATTATTGGTTTAGGAATTTGATCAAGTAACCTATATAAAACATCATTCAACTTCACAATCGGTGAATTGGGATGGATCCAAGGCCCCTTATATTCTTGGGCAGCAACACATGGAAAAACTCCTATGATCAATCGTAGATTTTGGATTTACTCATAGATTAGAAATTAAAATACCTTCTTTGAATTAAAGTTAAATTTTAGCTTGACTCCCTTGGATCGAATCTAATAATCCAACTTTACTTCATTGAATCCACATAGATGATATTTTCATAGTCTCGGGTTTTCTTCACCAATTGGATTGATGTGATCATAGTTCAACATGGGGGATATAAAATAAAGGGTTCCATATGATATCATCTTTGGTTAGATAATCTTGAGGCGATTCTCTTTTCCTTTGATTGTGAGTATAGATATATGGGGAATGCGATGCATAAAGGAGGTCACAGTGGAGATCCGACTTTAAAATAACATCTTTGATAGGTGTGTCCAGTTGGGGTTGTTTGAATTTGACAGTTTTGGGATGATTTAGGTGATTAGTGGAAGGAAATCATAATTGATTGTTATTACCCTTATGTTTGACCATATATGTGGTAATGATCACTTGAAATAGATATTGGAACAATTCAGAGAAGAGAGGTACCATGGTATCTTAAATTTTTCTCTTGTAGTAAGTATACTAACGATGATAATACCTTGTGGTAAGTTATCTTATGTCATGTAGTCACTTGAAAATATTCACACTATTGGTTTACATTCATCATTACACATGGTAGGTTACAGTTCCTTCTTTCAGTCATTATGATGACCATTAGGGTCACAGTCAGTTCATGCCATGACAGTTATGCTGTAGTAAATTGGAGCTCATCTTGTAGTAAGTATATTGACTATGAATCCAATATATTAAATGAAAAAAATGATAAAATAAGGATTTATTTAAATTGACTTCAAAAATATTAAAATAAATAAAAATCATAAAATTTGGTTCATTAATAATTAAGTCCTGGAGTAAAAAAATCAAGGTATGGTTTTCCATTTAATTCCTAGAATGAATAAAACATTAAAAATAATTTTTTAATCCATTTTAAAATTTAATTCCAAATTCCCAACATTATCAAAAAATGTAAATTACCTAGGATTTTAAAGAAAATTAAGGGGAATTTTCAATGAATAATAGTCAATTGTTTTTGGAATTCTCATTTCTCACCACTCTCCCACCCTTGAACGACTTGGCTCATGGGAAATTGTATAATTGAATTTAAAAAATGTGCAATTTATTCATATATTAACCATTCGAATAGATTTTTAAATACATGTTCCATTAATAAAAATTAAAAAATAAAATGAAAATATACACTCAATCAATATCAAACAACCAAGAAAAAAAGGTGAGGGAGACTTTTGTTTCATTCCACTAAAAATTACATCATAAATCAATAAGTATTTATTTTCAAAGGAAAAAAATTATCCTATCCACATTAAATTCAAAATTGTATATCCCTCCAAAACTATTTTTTGACCTACCTCACATGAAGTTCAATGAAACTCTTCACTTAAGTGAATGAATTTATACAGTGTTATACTCATACAAGGATATTTAAAATTTTCCATAGGCTTAGGAAAATTAAAATCTCTCAAAACTGTGAATTATGATAATAAAATCAATCATTATGGATTTAAAACTAATGTTATATGGCTTGAGGTTGGTGGGAAAGTGTTTTAAAACATAATTATTAGGAAAATTAAGGTTTTGAATCTTTAAAATAAAATTTAAAATCAATCAAGTAAAGCATAGAAGATCCCTCTCTTGACTCTGCTTAACAAGAAGTAAAAATCAATTTGAATTTATTTTTCTTTTTCAGCAGCCATGGTTCATGAAAATGAATCCAATGAACATCCCCATCCCTATTCCCCATTTTCATCATTTTTTATGTACATTTTTTTCATGAGGACAAGTTATTAAATGATTATACAATGAATAGTGATTTACCACCATTTATAGATTAGAGTCCTAAATAACATGAATATGAATAATGAAATTTTCAAATCATCCCTATTCCTATATTATATTTTTTCATATTTTTTAACTTTTTTACATTTCATTCAATGAATAGGATGGTAGAAATCAAATAAAACTAGTGATAATAAACCATGACCATTTACCTCTCTTAAATTCCCTATAATAACAACCCTCAACTCTCATAATACCCTTCAAATGCAATTATTCCTATATAAAAACACAAGGAAGCCCTTTCCCCCCACACTTCAACTTGAATAAATCATGCAAATATATTTTATAGTGATAGAAGGTAAGGGTTAATTTTAATTAAAATGTGGATTGAACCTATAAGGTCATTCATGGTTATCTAATGGATTATCTATGATAAATTTACATGCTTTTTCTCAAGGAAAAATGAGGGTCCAACCAATCTAATACATCAACCATGTTGAAAGTATCTCATAAATTCAGAAGCACTGATAAAGGATAAACTCGTGTTCTGGTTTATCAAAAAATATCAGGCTTCTCTCAAGAGGAGAGGGTATTATATAGATGACATCAAAGTGGCTCATAAACCACCCAAGAGGATAATTAAAATTTTGGTTAGTCATAAGTGGTTTTTATATTTCAATTTTCATTTAAAAGTCATGCAGATTATTGAAAAAAATACATAAGAAAAAAAATACAATTTAGAAATCATTTGATATTTAATGATTAAATAGTAAGATCAAGCTCCTAACAAATCACATAGATCTCAAAAGTTAATATAGTTTTTCTATTTAACTCAAGAATGTTTGAAAAAAAAACAAAACTATATAATAGTTTCTTATAGAGAAGATTTTTTATGTTATATATATATATTTCAAAAAAGACTCACTAAAAATAGAATGCAGAAAAAAATACATTAAAAATTCAAAAGGAAATAAATCAAACAAGAATCTACAAGTTAACCCCTCCCCACACATCATTTTCACAATATACTCAATGATCTTTGGAAATTATCATGTCATTTTCAAGTAGAAGATAAATTGGACAACATGATAAATTAGTATGGAAGGAGTTCTTCTTGATGTGGTTATTCATTGACTTTGGATAACTTTTTAGGAAAGTAAATACTTCTTTTTATTTTCTTAAAATGATCATTATTTAGTTCTGGGATCTATTATCCACTCATTCCCTACATAGAAAAAAGAATAATTTAAAAGATTATTCAAAATTAAAATTCATAATTGAAAGTAAATGAAAAGAAATAAAAGTGAGGAATATTCTTGGGTAAAACACCCAAAGAGGTAATGTAATTTAAACTTTATATACCTAGAGAGCCCCATGCCCATCCCCAATATTTAATTGGATTTATATTTTGTAAAGTAAACCACCACATCAGCATTCTTCTATAGATGGAATACAACAGTTCTATTTGGCATCTCCCTTTTATAGAGTGATTCATTATATCCCCTTGAATTGTGATACAAATTAGTTTGTGGGGATAAAAGAATGAATTAAGAGTCCTCTTGTTCATCCACCACTCTCATGGCTTCTTCCTCCCATGACTTCTCCACTAATGATACATAAAAAAGTTAAAACAAGGGAAAATCAGGGAGTATATCCAAATTAATAAAACTAATGAATTTTGAGTTCATGTTGAATTCATCCCCCTTATATGAATTATCTTTTTCTTATGTTTCTTCATGATAAGACAATATGATTCCTACCTCTCCTATACCTCCCTCCAATTGATATTATGGGTGACGTAAAGAGAGAAATTGCATCACCACAAGTCCCAAAGCTTTTTGTTATTCATCTACTTTGTGGGTGGAATCCTCTTCTAACATTACTAGGGACTCTAGTAACACAACTGAATCTATATTATTAAGATATATAATCTAATGAGAGAGTTAAACTAACATAATGTAAAAATAAAAATTGTGAAAATCAATGTTATCTCCCTCCAATGTATCAATTATTATCTCTTTTTTCTTTACAAGTTCTTATGGTAACATCTCACGAATGTATGAGAGAGTAAGATCTTCCATTAATTACACCTATAGGATATCCTCTTCTTATTTTTGAGTTTTATGTTTTTGTTTATCATCTAATGGAAATCCCCCTTCACTTTTTAATATTTGATAATAAAATACTATTTCCTCAAATAGGTTCATAAATTCATCTGATGTGAGTTCATTTTCAATATATTTACCCATATAATTACTATTAAAAATTTGTTTGGTCACAATATCGAGTTCAAGAATCCTTTTTGAGAGGTCCTCTAATTTGTTTTGTTTTATTTTTTTATGTTTTTATTTGTGAAAGCATAAAATTATTTACAAGGTAAAAAAATAGTGAATCTTCAATCTAACTCCTAAGAAATGGTTCCAGTAATATGAGAGGTTGTCATGATACTTATATATAAAATTTCTTTAAAACTATAATGTAGTATAGTGGGACGAAATTGGGTCATTATCACAATGTCATGGGTTGTATTTTTCAGATTCTCTATCACTTATTATATATTTATTTTGTTTTATTAATTTTCAAATTAGGATATAGATGGATTTTTTGAATTTTTATTTATGAATCAGAAATAAAATTAAAGTAAGACAACATAGGTTCATGAGAAATGTAGGTAGTCCTAGGGTGAATTATATTTGTTTGGATCATAATTTATTTAAATATCCTAACTTAATAAAAATACTCAATATCATTCATCCATACAACCTTAACCATTTTCCTTTTGTATATAATTTTTTATATTATTAGGAATCCTTTATCATACATAAAATACCTTTATTTTTATTTGTGAATTGGAAAACACAATCCTCCATGAAATGAATGGACTCACTCACTCACTTGAAATAATTGCATACCATTTTTCCATTCAAATCCCACAACTCCACTGGTATGAAGTGTGATCTGAATGGAGAGAGACATTGAAGTGAAGCAAGTAGAAGAGTGGAATAGATTTAATGGAATATTGAGCTATAATCGCCCCCTCTAGACACCAACTTCACTATGACACTAGAATACAAAAAATTGAGTGAAAAATTGAAACACATAAATTCAAGAACACCATTGTAATTCCACTTAGATCACACACTAAAGTTAGTTCTACATGATCATTTATATTAGTATTTTTTTGGATGTGATAGGGGAAAGAAAATACATAGAATTCGGGGAGAATAGATCTACACAACACATAGAAAAAAAGTTGAAATTATAATTAAAATGAAGAAACAAACTACAAAGAAAACCAAGGCTACAAGTGACAGGAGGAAAATATCTTTTTTTAGGAGAAGGGGAACATATTTATAAGCATTTAAGAATGTATTCTTCCTCATTGAATTCAGTGATGAAAATCAAGATTATCATTCCTTGTATGGATACTACATGTATAGACTCAAGGGTCACAATTGATTCAATTGAGATCATATTCTTGTTATGATCAAGCATGTATCTATTTGAGAATATTCCCCAACATATGTGTTTTTCTACTTCACAGGTGCAGTGGAAAAAAGGGTTGCATAACGTTATGTGAGGAGTTGGAAAGATGATGCATGTTCCATTGGTCCATGCTTAATAACATCCTCTGGGAAATAAAAAAATAGGATTTGGCCTCTGCAATTGGATGTAGGAAAACCTAGATGCAGGACTTGGGTGTTATAATAGATCTTGTTCATATAGGCATTATAGAGAGATATTACTTGTGGGGTGCACTAAAATTCAATGTACAAGGAGGCCTAAAGACATAACCCCATTCATGAGAGATATCTTTTTTGGTACAAATTGGATCATGAGTGGGATTCTAGTATCATATTTATATTTCTTAGAGGTTCCGACATGAAAAACATAAGTGTGAAAGTACATAAAGCATGTCATTTAAATCAATATTTATTTCTAAAGCTAGTGTGTTGAGAAAAGTTGAGGCATGCACCACCTTTGTACCCACATAGGGTACACAAAAAAACATAGAAATCATGTTTTACCTTCTTCATTCAAACATCATACAATGTTGTCTATGTGTGGTGAACATGAGATTGATTAGTCTATGTATTTTGAGTGGCATTGGATTTAGTCTTGATTGGGTGTTATCAGGGATGTGTGGAAGTGAGTTTCCATGAAGGGATGGATGATGTGAAATTTAATGTCGATCGAGTTTTGGTTTGTGATATATGACTTGGAGAGGCACTACACTTTCAATTTGGAAGCCTAAATAATATTTAAGTCATTTGTTCCTTTTTTTGTGGACTCGGTGGAAATGAGTTTATTAGGGAGTACCAAATTTATTGTTGGATAGGGAATTTAATCAGTGCCCCATATACAACATCCTTCAACTTCACAACTAGTGAATTAAGATGGATACAAATCCCTTTTTTTCTTGGACACCTGCACAGGGAGAAAATGTAGTGACCGGACTCAGATTTCAGCCTCACTCTTAGATCATCACTTTCAATCCCTTCTTGAAATTTAGATTCAAAACCAGCTTAAATCCACTAGTTTCAATCCATTCATCCAACATTTCTTCATAAAATAAATCAATATCAAAATCTAATGGTCTCTTTTAATCTTCATCAACATGATCAGTGTGATTTCTGTTTGACATGGTTGATCTAAAATAAAGGGTGCTGCATGAGATTATATTTCCTCAAGTAATCGTGAGGTGATGTTCTTCAAAGTCGATCATGAGTACTAATGCATAGGGAATATGATATGTGAAGGACAGTTCAATAGAGCTCAAAATTCAAATTATAATTCTAGTCTAGTTTGAATAGTTGGGAACTAAGGAAAATCCAATCATGATCACTCATACATCTGCATTATTCTTAAAAATAGAGTAAATGTTTTTTTTAATTCATATTATCTTATTGATATCATGGTAGAATTATTTTTACACTGAATGAGGGTAAATAATTTTTTTATACTGTAGGAATCACTTATCAAATTTTTATGTTTTGATCATTGAGGTTTTGTTCATGCATTACTTAGTTTAAATTCGTTAGAATGTTGGAATTCTGGAAACATGAATTTTCACTAATTAAATCATTGTATGAGGCCCAATTCTCATAGTGTTGTTCAATTAACATATACAGCCATACAATAGAAGATTAAAAAATGAAAATATCTTACATTTTCCCCCATAAAATTATTCAATTACATATTTACCAAATAATATAATCAACTTATAAAAATTATCATTCGTAAAGAAAATATCATACAATGATCAATTATCCTATGAGCTCAGCCTATCACGGAACATTTTATTTGAAAATTAATTTACCGATGTACCCCTATAAAATAATTTTATTACACTGTCTCATATAGATAAATTTCTTGTGCCAATTATAATTTATATGAATTATCATTCTTAGCTTATTAAAACTTCATATTTTGACTTAGTAAACATTGAAAAGGTCAAATATTCTATATGGTGACCTCATGGAAGAATATAATTGGCTAGAATTTTGATATCGAGCATAGTGATTATATATTCCTCCCAAACACTCTAAAAACCATCTGAAATCATCTTAGGGAAACTCAAACCTACTTAAACATCTCAAATATCATCTCACTAACCTCTAATGATTCTCAACATAATATAAAGATTGAATTTATAATCATGTCAACTTTTTCTTTGATTTAAAATTTTTTTATGCCATATTTTTATATTTCATATATTTTTATATTATATGATGTGCAATATTTCTTATACAACATGTTATATATTGTATTGGAAAATTTTGGGGTATCTGTGAAATTTTTTATTTGTCATGGATTATGATACATCATTCAAAATTTTCCTATTACTAATGAAAAAATGTATGAGAATAATAATTGATATATTTTTTTATTATGATACATGTATTCTTATTTGTAGATATTTTTTCAAATTATTATATATTAATATATATCATAAATATTATTGGACATAATTATTCATAACAATGTATGAAAATTTTAGAAGGTAATAATATGTAAATTTAAAATGAACTTCAAGATAAAATTTTATGTTCTATATATAAATCTCAATCAAATTTTATTTTCATTATATAGTCCAAATAATGAACTCTATATTCTCTTATTATAAAAATTTTCAAGTGACATTAAGGTCCATAGGAAATAATTCCCTTAAATCTATAACCAGTGATGTTATTTTGACTCCCAAAACATTCACTAATTTTACACCACTATAAATTTATTTTTAATAATAAAATTATCTCTAAAAATAGTATGGATACATTTTAATAAATAGGTGTTTATCATTTGATTCATTTTTATACAAAAAATAACTTGGGTAAAATTTATTTTTCTTCTATATGTGTGTCATGTGAAAAACACCAATTTTGAAAAAACTTTACTAATTTAAAACTAAATCCTACAAATATTCAGTCATTGTTTTCCATTTATGAGAGAAAATCATTTTTTCCATGTTTAACCAAAAGTTTCCATTTGGTAGTTTTAACATTACTTATATTGATTAGAGAAGGAAGAACTGAGGAAATGACTTTGTTTCTTTTTAAGTGTATTGGTTCTCATTTATATGTATTTCCAAGGATTATTGGTTATCCTAAGATTCAAAAAAGTTTAATTTCAATTTAAATGGTATTTTTTTATTTTTTATATAGATATTTCTAGGAAAATAAAAAAATAATGTGAATAAATTATGGTTTAAAGAAAATTAATTTGTAAAAGTGATTTTTAAAAAAATAATATTACGAGTCTCTTAATATCCTTATAAAAATTTCATTCTTTTCTATTTTTTTCATTAAATATTTATTGATAAATTTGAGGACTATTACACTTTTCTTTCACAATATGAACCCATTATTCTTTGTTTGTCATCAATTAGTAACATATTTTTTACTTTATTTTCAAAATTTATTTTTGATTATGATATGTTTATTCTATTGATCATATATGGTGATAAACAATGGCTGTAAAAGTCTACATTTTTTTCATTTTCAGTTACCCAAACCTGGTAAAGATTATCAGTTATTGTTCATTATATGAAGAAAGAGGATTCCAGTGATAATGGGCATACAAGTTCATTCCAAATAAGAGTTTATAGTATCAAATTTTTATGTAAGGTTTCCCCCCACTTCCTTGGGAAAAAAATTTCAAATTATTCTTGGCACATCTCTGGGATTATTCTATTTGTACAAGGAGTTAGCAACTTAGGTACACTTGATTTTAATAAAATTAAAAATAGATGGTCCCTATTATTGATTCTTTGTGGTTTTGTAATATTTCAATGCATATAAATTTGATATTAAATTGTTATTTTCTATTATGTTTATTGGTATTTAGGTTTGATCCATTTATTTTTCCTTGTATTTTAAAGACAATCAAGACTGGTAATCTTTTGTTCAATAAAAAAATTAGAGTTATATGAATTTGGGAAGGACACAATGAGAAAATGATTGCCTCATTTTTTGGGCACCTACCTTGAATTTTCAAGTATCAAAATATTATGAAAATACGATTGTTTCTTTATAAATGGTCATAATTAATGTTAGAAGAATATATTCCATAAATGTTGAACCAAATACTCTTTTTAGAATATATAATAATTAATGATAAATTAAACACATCCATTTGATGATAGAATATTGAACTTCATATAACAAGATGACATGAGAAAATAAGAGTTAAATATGTTTTAGTCTGGTATAAATGTGTTTGTATATAATAGGTTTGTGTAATTTTATATGACTAATATTTGGACTGGGTTTTGGTAGAACAATACTTTTCCTTTTAATATGGTTAAGTTAATTAAAAATAAAATGATAATATTAAATATAAAAAATATTATAATTTCTAATTTTATAATATATTTAATTTTTATAATCAACTTAATTTTGAATAAATCAACATGTTTATAACACATTATTTATTATTTACTTTAAATGGTTTAAGAGAGTTGAGTTTTAACATGGATAACATATGTTTTATATTAATTGAATTATTTTTTCCTCAACGAGATATTTTAATTTATTTACGTTATTTATAATTATTTCATCTATAAATGGAGATGAATTTTAATCTCTAGTACCAGATATGATATAATTTTACAAACATTCATTTCATATTCAATTTCCTTCAAAAAAGTTCCATTATATAAAATAATCCTTCAAATATATCATTTCCATTTTTTAATGGTGTATATTCTATTCTATATAGTCACATTTTCATATAATTTTAACTTTATGATAATTTATTTTATTTCACTAGATACACAATCCCATATGAACACACATGAAAAATTCTAGTACCACTGATTAAATGATAAAAATTGGTAATACTATTTCTGATATATAAATCTTTTAGTAATTTGGTGAAAAATATTTTGATAAACAGACATTATATACTAAAACTAGTATAATTTTAACAAAATAATTTTATATGTTACTGTTTCAAAATATAAATTAAAAAATAATTTGATTGATTATTATTTCATAATCATTAAATTGATACTATGAATTAAGAAAATGAATTTTTCATTTGAATTAATTGGGTGAAGGGTGGAAATTCAATGAAATAGGTATTTCTTAAATCCCTTTTTGACATGATGTAATTTGTCATGTTGTATTTTAAAATATAGGTATATCATAAATCATGTAAACATGATACCTATTTGGGAAAATTGTAAGGTATAATTATGCAATATCATAAATCCAATACCCATGAAATCTATAGTTTTAAACTGACTATATGGTATGGCTACTATCTTATGTAGTTTGGGAGGAAAAATGATAATTGTTATCATTTGATAAGATCTTCCACATCCCATATCATAAAAAAACTTTATATATGATGAAATAGAGAAGGAAGTAGATATACTTATGAAAGGATTTCATGAACTAACAGAACATCATCTACTCATCTATTATAATTCATGATTAAATGCATGAAATATCATGGAGTATGTTTAAGGGATTTATAAAGAGCTTGATACCATGTGATGGCATGTATGGAAGCTTGATCAAGACTTAGAAAAAACAACCTCATCCCAAAGCTCTATTCTTCTACCTTCTTTACATGATGAGTCACTATCATTCTATGGTGGGTGTAGGATCTTGTTTTTATGATGAAAAATTCATCCTATCCCATTTATACCTCCAATGAAAGGATAACATTTGGCTATTACATACCCCACCCCAGATCACCCAAAGGACACTTGATTTGTGGTGAAACATGAACATAGGAACACCTCCCCACACAACAAATGTTATTAAACAGTAGAATGGCCCTATAAAAAACTTCGATAGACTATTCCCTCAATAATAATTACATATGGTCATGCCATAAATCTACCAAATATATGGAATGAACCTTCCATAAAACGAACATCCTAAAAAACTATGGAAAAATATATATGGACCAAATATGGAACCCTCGATACAGAATAAAAATAATGAAACAGTCTATACGATTCATCACAACTAACAAATAACATGAATTATATATAAATAAACAATAGAACACTAGCCCATATAAGAGGATAATAATAACATAAAATAAACTGGACTCTATCCCAACTCACATAATACAACTTTCCAATTCCTATACCTCCACTACATGATAGACATGATCCAAATGTCTAGATCTAATAGATACATCTGTCTGAGAGAAAATATGGTGTTTTGTGTACATGCATTTAAACCTATACAGTGTATGCGGGTAGGGGTGATTCTAATGACCCATTTTTATTCCCCAATGACTTAATAACACATAGTGATATTGTGATCAATTGTATGTTCATATAATACATATAATGTGTACAATTCATTATTGTTCAATACACATACACATAAATGAAACAAAAAATACATATTCTAGCTTATCAGTTAGGCCATCATGTGATAACTAGGCCACCATGAAACATGACCATACATGCTTCATCCAGTTCCAGTAAGAATATCATCTTAGGCCAAAAATCCAAATCCATACCTAGAGGTTTAGTGTGGGGCATCTTACCAAGATCAGATTGGCACTTGAGTACTCTAGGTAGGTCACACATCAGGTTCCCTTGCCACCCCTTATAATTAAAGGGATTCCTATAAAAGTTCCCTGACAATCCCTTATAACTCAATGGATGACAGACATCTAGTCTCAAAATATCCCTTATCACTCAAGGTAGGTTACAGACAATATCTCTAACCATCCCTTCTCACTTAAAGGAGGTTCCTGCCTACACCTTCTCATTTAATGTGGGGATATTATTTGGACCACTACCTTATCACTCAAGGTATGATCCCAAGTAATGTCACAACATCCACCATCTCACTCTTAGAGGGTTCTTCCAATACCTTTTCACTTAAAATGAGTCCTCGACTGAGATCTATCATTGGACATTCCAAGATATATCTCATATTACATGCACATGTTAGAAATAAAGATCAGGGAACACAAACCATCCCATAACATCACTAACTCATCATTGGGTTTTAGTCACATAGAAACTATCACCACATTGACCAACATGTCTCAATATCCATCTGGCCTCATAATACCATCCCTCCATGGAAGTCTTGGTATTTTATCATTAACTCCAAGTTGTTCCTAACACCCCCATGGTGTTCTCATCACTCATAAGCTCTATCCGACCCTAAATGACTAAATTTAGGATAATATTACCTAGTAGGACAAAAACTCTTCATCTTCATGGAATCTGGAACATTCCCATCAAAGATAATCAAATTTACGCAACTGAAAACTCTGGAGGTTCTATCACATCCATTTGGACCAACCTGGCACTTTGATACTCAAAAAAAGAACCTCAACGGGCTAATACACAATCATACATCATCGTGGAAAAAATGTACTAGGAAACCACAACCAAGTGGAACATGAAAATGTAATCATGCTTTAAAAAATAGTGCATCACCCATATGAGTTCAAATAGACCAAAAAATCTCAACCAATTCATTTTGTATTTCCTTTAAAAATTGAGTCAAATATGCTTTTCAAGTCATTTAAAAAATACATCACATAAAATTTACTCATGCTAGGACCTTGAAAAAAATGACACACAATGTTCTTTAGAAAAATAAATTTTCATTTAGAAATTACATTTCAAAATCCATTTATCAAATCACCAGTTTTCCTTAGAAATACTATTCAAATAAAATGTATTTTAAAAATAATATTTTAAAAAGGGAAACTTATTTCTCTTTCAAACCAACACACCCCACCAAATAATACATAAAGAGTTCCACCAACACTCATTCAACCAAGGTGCCACTATCAAATTATTCTTTAAGCTATGTGATTCATGTTGACTATTAGGCCAACGAAAGTATGTCCCACTCTATGGGATAGATCAAAAAATCATATAACATGAAATAATAATAATAATAATAGAAAATGAACATGAAATAAAAAAAATGAGAAAGAGACTCAATAAATTCATTACCACCTCCCCCAACTAATGATCGAAGCTTGTATTATCCTCTTCTAAGACCATGATCACATATCTCACCAATAATAACCATAAAAATACTAAATCGAGAATTTAAAATAAAAATACCATGATGGAATAACTTACACCAATCTCACTGGATAGCCATACGATGATAAAACCACAAGTAATAGGGTAAAATCCTCTCCTGACATGAACCTAGACCAATGGCACATAAAACCACAAATTTATTACCTGAATCAATTAACAATTTTTCTAAAATTGACCAAAACAATAAATAAATATATAGGGATAGAAACCTCATGTTAAAATAAAAATATGTGGATTTGATACATATTTATAGGACCTATTATATATTCCACACATGAAAACCCCATAAAGTGGGATGATTTCACCATACATCGGTGAAATCATGTCCCTAAAACCCTAGCATGCAAATCAAAAATTAATAGAGAGGAAAGAGGGGAGGAAAAAGAGGATAAGTGGAGTGATATTAACTTAAATATTTATGATGAAACTCTCCTGAAAAACTTGGATCAAAGGAATATATGGGAGTGGATTAGTAGTTTCAATGGGGTTCTTTGCCCCTCTCCCGATTAGCCAAGAATAGGGGAGCTAGAGGGGGTTCCAAAATATAAACCACAATGAATTTATTAAAAGGACCTTAAAAAATAGATCAATATCTGGGTTGTGACATGAGCTTGAGGGACACTTTGTGACACACACTCACCAAACCATGTCACGGTGTGACCCCCTATGGGTCGCAGCGTGGCCACCGCTAGGTAGTGCAGCCAACCTCTAACTAATATCTTTCATGGAGAAACCAACCTAAGTCCTAGAATGATTACACTAGATAGGCCTAATCATGTCATGACTTCTCTCAAGAAGTGGGATTGATCCCTTAGAAAATACCTTAACATCACGAACCCTCTATGACACAATGTGATTTTTCTAGCTATAGAATTCCATCTTCCAACACCTGAGAACTTACTTAAGGAATTATTCCACTAAACCAATACCTTAATAAAATACCAAAAATCATTTAAAACGTAGTGAAAACTCCTTCTCGTTGATCTGAATCTTGAAATTCAAATTTACCACAATTATCGACAACATATAATGATGCAGTTCATTACAAACTCCCCACCACAATTCCTCTCTTCCTCAAGAAACCAAGATGTTCCTCTAACCACAAATCTAAAACTACCACATTTTTCAATCCATAATGAAAATGTTCTACCTGTAGGTTCCGGGCGCAACAGAAGCACATGGATGGGTGTACCCAAATTTAACTTTACCATTAACACTGATCAATCTGAGATTCATCATGATGATAAAATGATGGATCTTCGAAATATAATGAAGAAAAAAGGAATGTGGGAAGTCCTAGAACCAAATATAGGATCATCATATGTTGGGTATAATTAATTTAATTAAAATATAGGAATTGACTTGATGGAATTCTCTCTCTATTGATTCTTCTGGTCACGATCCAATGTGATATGTCATTGCGTCATAGAATCCAAGAATTGGATTCCTCTAATAGTGATCCACACATGCTCCACGTATCTCTGGACGCCACTGAAGGGATCTTCCAGTTCTATCATGGAAGAGCATTCACTTTCGATGTCCCCCTTAGATTGCCTTGAGAGCTTCTTCCAAAGCACTCTCCTTGATCTGGTGGAGGAGGATCACTCTCATAACATGAGAACTTTCTTGGAGGAAAGTATTTATCTCTTGTCTTGAGAGCTTTCTACAAATTTTTTATTCCCAACCACAAATAATGGATATATCTAATGAGAATAACGTAATTGGGATTTATATTATATAGAATAATAAAATGAATTAATTACCCAAAGGAATTTATTCATTTCATTTAATTCTTAGTAAGACCCCATGTCTAATAATAACATTTGACTATTATTATTATCACCTAAAATGTGCCCAATGAATTACACCTAATATTAATTAATTAAATAAATAATATTATTTCTCACAAATTCCCAAAAAATAAACAACAGGTATATTAATATACACAATGTATACTTTTGTTTTTTCCAATTTATTTACTTCCTCCACCACATTTATTAGACCTTAAATAATGACTATTTATTTCTTAAACAAATATAACTACATTGTTCGCTAATAAATATATTATTTCTCCCACAATATATTTTACCGAATAAATAGTGTTGAAATAAATGCGATCAATCATCCTTGAACTATTATTAAACCAGAATAAATAATAATCTTTATTCAACAAGTTAAAATAATATTAACTAAGATACTTGGATACACTTAGTGTTTGACCATCTAGGAATATTTCTTAGTGGCATTAGGCAGATCTGGCCTAATGTCCAAGGTTTGCATCTTGAAACATGCCAAGGCACCCAAATAGAACGAAGTTAACACTGCAATTATGTGTCTCCCCAAAAAATGCTTACTGTGTAATGTAATCCCTTTGTCTCGATATCTCGAATCATGTGGGTTGCATGCTAGTGTGACCAACCCATGTGCTCGATTACTCTTTCTTTCACCTCCCATAATTGAACTTGCCCATTCCTCACTATGGCTATGGATTTATTTAGGCTATATCAATTCCATCAAAGGGCCTGAGATATCAACTTCTATTATGGAACAAAATGGACAACTCCTTTTTTCACGTTATATATTAATGTAGTATTACTCGTGATGCACCCAATATATCCCACATCATCGCGAACAGTGTGTTGTCACAGTTTTTGTCAATACATCTGAGTGGATGAGGTGTAATACCAATTAATAATAATCTTAAATTATAATGACCAATACACACATCTATAGATAGGAACATTTAATGACACTATGAAATGTGGATTTCTTACTGGTGGGTCTCGTTCTCATAATATATTCCTGGATATTCCCAAGGGAACATCCCTTGATAAGGTGCCTCAATGTTTTATGAGTCCTCACCTCTAATGTACTTTATTATTTGTGTCCCTCAAATAACATCATTTGGACATAAAACATTTATTCAGGAACAGTGTTATGGCACCTCCCTGTTCTCACCATAGTAGAGATCCTCTATGATCCTTTAGTGCAACAACTATCCTTAGGAAATTATCACATGCATTGTTACACATAATAAAAATGAATATGTGATAAGGTATTTATTAATATTCAAATCCATGATTACGAGTTTATAATAAAGTACAAAGCAGTTGGTTCTAGGACACCAACTGCAATAGACTCCCACTTGGACTAGAGCCAACTAAGGAAAACATTTAACCCGCTATCAATCACATGATATTCATGCTTATGATGAGATATGCATTTAGTCATAGGGTCCACCACATTATCTTCCTTGGAAACTCTTCTCCCTGTAACTTAACCCCTTTTTGAGAAATCCCTCAAGAGGTGATACTTCCAGAGAATGTGCTTTGTCCATTGATGTGACCTGTTTCTTTTGAAAGAGACACCACTGTAGTATGATCACAATAAAATATGATAGGGCATCTACTTCTTGGCACCACATCAAGATCCTGGAAAAAGTTACGAATCCATAAGGCTTCCTTAACTGCATATAAATTTTCTATATATTCGAACTCCAATGTAGAATCAGTGACAACTGGCTGATTTGAGCTCTTCCAGCTCATAGCTCATCCATTGAGACATAAAACATATCCTGATTGTGACTTCAGATCATTCTGATCTATGTAAAAACTAGCATCATCATACCCTCTGATGACAAGATCCTCGTCTCCTCTATACACCATGAACATATCCTTATCTCTTCTCAGATACTTAAGGATATTCTTAACAGTAGTTAAATGCGGTTCTCATGGAGCTACTTTATATCTTCCTACCATGCTCAGTCCATATGCGACATCACACCTAGTACATAACATGGCATACATGATGGATCCTATAGCTGAAGTGTATGGGATCTTACTCATCCTATCTTTCTCTTGTTTTGTATGAGGAAACATTATATTAGAAATATGTAGGCTATGTTACACTGGAACAAGTCCACTACTGGATTGTTCCATACTAAATCTCTTTAGTATCTAGTCAATGTATGTACCCTGACTTAGTCCAATAAGGCTCTTGGATCTATCACAAATGATCTTGATCCCTAGAATGTATACTGCTTCACCTAAGTCCTTCATGGAGAAACACTTGTTCAACCAGTCCTTAACTGACTACAAGACTGGTACAACATTTCCAATAAGTAATATGGCATCAACATATACTACTAGGATAACAACCGTTTTCCCATTAAACTGCTTATAAACACATGGCTCACATTCATTCTGGATGAAACCAAATTCCTTTATGGCTTCATCAAATCAAATGTTCCGTGACCTAGATTCTTTATTTAATATATAAATGTATTTTTTCAACATTAAAACCTATTTTTCTTCACATAGTGTAACAAAACCTTATGGTTGTGTCATATAGAAATATTCACGAAGATTCCCATTAAGGAATGCTGTTTTGAAATCCATTTTCCAAATCTCACGGTCATGGTAAGATGCTATGAAAAGTATGATTCTTATGGATTTAAACATGGAAACTGGTGAGAAGGTTTCATTGTAGTTAATTACTTGATGTTGTCTGAATCCTTTAGCCACTATCCTTTCTTTTTAGGTTCTAAATTGGCCTTCTATGTCCAGGTTTCTCTTGAACACCCATTTTCATCCAATAGGCTTTACATCAATTGGATCATCGATAAGAACCCAAAATTGGTTCTGATACATAGAATGAATCTCGGAATTCATAGATTCTAGCCATCTTGCAGCTTCTGAGCTCTCTATAGCTTCATTGTAGGAGAGAGGTTCATCATTATCGCACAATAATGATTCACCATCCTTGGTGACCAAGATACCAAATATCTATGGTTCCCTTACATCCCATGAGTTTCTTTTTACTTGTATTTTTGGAACCTCTTCCACGAGGATCTATGGAACTTGTTCCTATACCAACTCCTGTGTATTATGAGGATCAACATTTTCAATTTCAATCTTTCTCCCACTATCCTTTTTGAGGATGTTCTCCCTCTCAAGAAATACAGCTTGTCTGTCAACAATCACTTTCTTGTCTGGAGGGTTATATAGGTAATATACATTTTCTTCCTTCGGATATCCTATAAAGATACACCTCGTAACCTAGGGTATTATAGTGTTTCATGATAATGACTTAACAAATGCCTCACATCTGCATACATGGGTGTGTGGCAAAATGAGTTTCTTTCCATTACATAACTCGGAAGAATTTCATTTTCCACCTTAGTTGGTACTTGATTTAATCTGTATGATATAGTTTGTAATGCATATCCCCAAAAGGATAATGAAATATTTACATGACTCATCATCGACCTCACCATGTCCAACAAGGTGCGTTTCCTCCTTTCACTAATACCATTCCACTGTGGTGTATAAGGAGTGAGTTGAGATAGAAACCCAAACTCCTATAAAAGTTCAATTAACTCTTGGTTCAGATATTCTCAACTTCAATATGATCAAAGATTCTTTATCTTCTTACCAAGTTGATTCTATAATTCATTATTGAATTCCATAAATTTCTCTAAGGACTCGAACTTATACCTTATTAAGTAGATATAGAAATATATCCTCAAATATCTGGTAAAATTAATGAAGTAAGAATATCCATCTCTAGATTCTACTGGAAATGTTCTACACACATCAATGTGTACCAATACTAGAAGTTCTGTGGCCCTTTCACCCTGTCCACCGAAAGGTGGCTTGGTCATTTTCCCTTATAAACAAGTGTGACATCTATCAAGTGGTTTTATCTTAGTAGAGTATAAATAACCATATTGGTAGATCTTTTTCAAGTGCTTCTCATTTTCATGACCGAGATGATGATGCCACAATTGGGTTTTGTATGAGTCATGTGAGTTTGTTTCATTAACGATTTCCAACACTTTGTTTTCATAATTTAATACAAAAAAACCATTATTTAAATGTGCCATACCATAATATACATTGTTCTTATAAAATAAACAACCCTTATTTACAAACTTGAAATAAATATATCTATATCTAAACATCAAATAGAAATTATGTTCTTATTAACACTAGGTACATAATAACAGTTATGTAAAACCAAAAGAATCCCAATTAGTTATGAGAGATGGTAATTTCCAATGGGAAACACAACCAGCCTCGAGCCATTGGCACCTCAAGGATCTACCTGTCCTCTAAAAATCTTTCTAAATCTACTTGGTTCTTTCATTTGAGTACATATGTTATCCCGAAATGCTATATCTAATACCCAATGTATAAAAAAGGAAAGTTTTCACTTGATAACAAATGCACCTTTAGCATCCCCATGCTTCTAGGTGTAGTTCCTCTTCCAGTGGATTGAATTTCCACATGCAAAACATACTACCTCCCATTCCTTTCCTTACCTCTGGATCTTCCCCTTCTTCGGGGGATGGTGTTCAGGGGCTTTAGACCATTTATAAATCCTTGGCCCCTTTTCCTTGTCCTTCATCTTCTTATTCACCATAAATACTACCAGTTTTTCATGACCCATTTCCTTATCTACATGGTGAATCAAGGTCAAAATCCCCAATATAATATTCTCATTATTACTCATGTTTTAGTTGAAAATAAATCTAGATAAGGTCTTGGGTAGTGATGACAGGATGAGATATGTATGAAACTCATATGGGAACCTAATCCCTAAGATGTGAAGGCATTCAATGTAGCCAATAATCATGAATACATGAGGCCCAGACGGTGCAGACTCTCTATGCTTAGTTTTGAACAAAGCATTGGAGATCTCATATCTCTCTTGTCTTTCCTTCTCTTGATAGAGATACCTAAGGTGAGACATCATTCTATATGTGTCCATGTTTTCATATTTCTTCAAGAGCTTATTAGACATGACTGATAACATGAAACATTGGACATTTGTGACATTATCAAAATGTTTCATATAGAGAGACATTTCTTAATCACTGGCCTCGTTTGTAGGTGATACTGGAATAAGATCCTTCAACACATACAATTTCCTTCCATTGTGAAGGATAACACATAAATGCCTCTGCCACTCCTAGAATTGGTTCCTGTGAGAAGGTTTTTCTCTTGAGTATGGTTCACAATGATATGTTTGATTTCATTTTTCTTATTGTTTCCACAAATTAAGATGAGTAAAGATTTAGTAATCTATTATGATAAAATAAGACAAAAAAATAAATTAATACATATTATTCTCCCACTATTTTATCAAAATTCAATATCCCTCACCATTGAATTCAGAATATTATGTTGCTTGAAAATTCTAGTTGAAAGGATCTGTATTTAACTTTTCATTACCCAAACTAGGATTGGTCATGAAACTTTAAAGGTTTTAGGTAGGCATTCCATATTCCAACTACATTAACTCATAGCTCCTTAATCAGCTAAGTGGACTCCCCAATCCTGAAATCCTTTTATTTTGGATTTCCTTAACCTTTACCTCTTGGTCACACCAAGTCCTACTGTGAAAGTCAAACCTTGAGGAGAACAAAGTCAACTCAACCCAAAAACTCAAATTATAATTCCCTGATAATTTAAAGTATCCCAACTAGGGTTGGTCAAGCACGCTGAACTATGATTCAATTCTGACCAGGATTCTAGAAGGCTATACCGACTTAATATTTCTTTGTGGGATTTTATACTTATATGTAAATTTCCATTTAATTATATTTCTTACATACTTTTTAATATTAAGTGGGATATACTTAAGTGATTAACCATGTATAAGATAATATTTATATATAATCTGGTCTTATTTTAGTTCCATCTTGCATGCTTGTTTAATTCATTAGTTTTTTGATCGTGGAAAATAACCCACAATAAATAAACCATGAAATTGATAGAAATAAAATAAATGGCATGATCATGATCTCGTTATATTGGTTAGTTTATCTAGAAGTTGATAAACTAACCCAATACCCAGGGGAGAACCACCTTGAACCATTTGGGTTCATGTTTACATCTTTCCACCTATCCACCTTTGTATCTCCATGGATTGGTTTCGCCTCGACCCCTGACTTGAGACACCTCCACTAGCTTGGGAGGTCCATCCATTACATATTCTTTTATCTCACACATAGGTGAGAGGTAAAACAAGGTTTTACATAAAAGAAACCTTGGGGACACATGCCCTATATATTAGTGAGGAGAAGGCTCACAGGATAACAATTTTAATTTAAATAAATAAATTAAAAGAAACCATCTGCATACAAAAGTTTCTGATCTAGCTTATGATCATCCATACATGAAATAATATTTAAAAATAAATAAAACTATAATTCAATTATGTTATAATTATTGTTTAAGATAAATCACACTAGAATCAATTACTTATTATCTTTAATTAATCAAACCTTTTATCTTAAACATTTTTCTGAATTTTTTGAAGACTCTCATCCATCATAATTTTAAACAAATAAATTCATTTAAAATTAACTATGTACTTAACTTGTACTATGGAGTAAAACCGATTAATTCTCCTTCATAGCTAGCTAATGAGTATAAATTAACATTACAAAGATGTTAAAGTAAAATCATATATATAAAACACTTATCACATGTTTTTCCCCATCTTTACACCCGCACCACGGTACACGTCTCAAGGGTTTGTTTAATATAACAATAAATTTTAATAATTCTACATAATTTGGATGAGTAAACATCATGTGGTTATGACTACAAAAAGTGTACTATCATTAACCATCCATATAAAGTACACACCTGGGGATATGACGTGTAGATATACTTCATAAATATTCAGAGTACACGGTGTGTCAAGTGGGACACATGCTGTGTAGTATCCACGTTACATAGTCTCCAGCTGGGCAAGCTTTGTACATGGTATATAGTCCAACCCTAACCCAAAGAGACTACATGCCTTGTATAGTGGGCCAAATGGTGTGTAATATGGAAACCATGTTCCAACTATTCCGGGTCAACACACAGAGTCATAAAGACTCTGATAATCTCCAACATGTGGCTTGGTTGGGAAGAACAGTCTGGATGCACTAAAACTTGACTACATGGAATGTAATTTAGAATACAAGCAATGTGTTTTGGTGTTGTACGACCAAGATCCTTTGTCACCTCTGGATGATATCTTATGTATTATTTTAATCAATATTAAAAGAAAAAGATTGTTTCTATAAGGTTTATGAGAAATGAAAGGGGAGGACCAGATCTCAAGTTTCAGATTTACAGAATGAATAACTGGAATTGAAAAAACTAAATTAATAAATATGTAAATTATCATCGAAAAACTAAATAATTAAAATCAATGATATGACTGATCTGATACAACTTGTAGGTTCCAGGCACAACAGAAGCATGTGGATGGGTGTACCTAACTTTAATTTTACCGTTAACAACGATCAATCTGAGATCAATCATGATGATAAAATGATGGATATTTAGAATAGACTGAATAATAAAAAATGGAAATAGGGAAGTCCTGTAACCAAAGTGAGGATCATTATATGTTGGTTATAATTAATTTAATTAAAAGACTCAAATTACCTTGATGGAATTATCTCTCCATTGATGCTTCTGGTCACGATCCAATGTGATCTGTCATTCCTTCATAGAATCCAAGTGTAGGATTCCCCTAGTAGTGATCCACACATGCTCCACGTATCTCTAGACATTGCCGAAGTGATCTTCAGGTGATAGAATGGAAAATCCTTATCTTGCAATGTATACCTTCGACCGCCATGTGACTCACTTCCAAAGTGCTCTCCTTGACCCGGTAGAGAAGTATATCTCTTATAACTTGAGAGAATTCTTGGAGGAAAGGAATTATATCTTGGCTTGAGAGATTTCTCCCGATCCATTGTGCACAACCACAAATAATGTCTAGATCTAATGAGAATAATGTAACCAGGATTTATATGACTTAGAATAATAAAATGAATTAATTAACCAAAGGAATTTATTCATTTAATTTAACTCTTAGTAAGACCCCATTTTTAATAATAACATTTGACTATTATTATTATCACTTGATATACGCCCAGAAAATTACACCTAATATTATTTAATTAAATAAATAATATTATTTCTCAAAAATCCCCAGAAAAAATACACGTCATGTATATTAATATTCCGGGCATGTACTTTTGTTTTTCCATTTTCTTTATTTTCTCCACCACATTTATTAGACCTTGAATAATGACAATTTCTTTCTTAAATAAATATGACTACATTATTCTCTGATAAATATATTATTTTCCCCACAATGTATTCTCTCGAATTACCAGTGTCGAAATAAATGCGGTCAGACATCCTTGAATAATTATTAAACCAAAACCGGGTATAATATTTATTCAAATTGTTAAATAAATATTGAACTGAGATAATTGGATACATTTAGAATGTGGCCCTCTATGCCTCTTTCCCAGTGGCATTAGGAAGAGCTCGCCTAAAGACCAAGGTTATCATATAGAAACATGACCAGGCACCCATAGAGAAAGAAATTAACTCCAAATGAGGTGTCACCTCATACGAATTCTTACCATGTAATGTAATCCCTTTGTCTCGATATTTGGAATCAAGTGGGTTGCATGCTAGTGTCATCAACCCATGTGATCTATTACACTTTCTTTGACCTCCCAGAATTGAAATTGCCTATTCCTCACCATGGACATGGATTTATTTATGCTATATCAATTCCATAAAATTTCCTAAGATATCTACTTCTGTTATGGAACAGAAGGTCCAAATACTTTCTCGCATTATATATTAATGCAGTATTAATTGTGACACAACCAACATATCCTAACTCACCGCAAACAGTGTGTTGTCACCATTTTTTTCATTATATATAAGTGTTCGAGGTGTAATACCCATTAATAATAATAATAAAGTCTAAGGACCAATACACACGCCCACAGATAGGAAAATCCAATGACACTATGAAATGTGGATTTCCTACTGGTAGGTCTCATTCTCATAATATCCTCCTGGATATTACCAAGGGAGCACACCATGAGAAGGCGCCTCAATGTTTTTTGATTCCTCAACCCTAATAGACTGTATTATTTCTGTCCCTCAAATAAAATCATCCGGACTTAAAAAATATATTCAAGAACACTATTATGGAACATCCATGTTCTCATCATATCATGGATTGACTATGACCCTTTATTAAAACAACTGTCTTTATGACATTATCACATGCATTGTTACACATAAGAAAAATAAAAACAAGATAAGGTATTTATTAATATTCAAATACATAATTAGAAGTTTATTATAAAGTAAAAAATAGTTGGTTCTAGGCCACCAACTCCAATACTATCCAACCACTAATCACGCAATATGATTTCGATGTATAAATCGAATCATCAAGCACACTATTCACTAGAAACTAATCCACCCACTCAACAAGCTTCTCAAAGATATATTCATTACTAACATCACATAATTAGAATTTTTTACTACAAGTTTATAATTACTTCAGGTTAAATTTAAGATCATTGAGAGGGGTTTTGTATCAGTTATAAATATTTTTTTATATTTCTTTAAAAATAACCACAACCACTTTTTAGGATATATTGATGATTGCTGAAAAATGCCTAAAATAACACCAAAATAAGGCAACATAACATATTCACAAGGTTCAGTTATCAATATAAGAAGTCTAGTCCTCAGTTTTATATGGATTCCTCCAGGATTACATTACCCCATAGAATAATTATGTGATTTCATACAAGCAGGGTATAACCTTGAAAATCATGTTTTTACATCTCCCAACTATACATCGGTGAATACCACACACAAGTGTGTGAAAAATGATAAATTTTTCTTCAAAATAGAAAATTATTAAACCAAATAGATTTCCTCTCTATTGTGGAGTGTGTTGAAATCTTTCACTTCTATCCTACTTGTACTGCTTATGATAAGAAAAAATTATTCCTTAAACTTACATTGGAATAAGTTTCTTCTTCATTTTATATACATAAAACATACACACGACCACATAAATATTTCTTTTTTATACTTCATTTATTATTATATATATAATCATAAATTCTTCACTGTATTATACATATCCAAATCCTATTATTATTCTCTATTTTTCTACCATTTTTCTACTTAATCTTTACACTATCTTCCATGACATAAAACCTACATCGTAGACCCATTATTTACAAAATAATTAAAATTTGAATTTGAATTTCAAATTAAAATCCCCTTATTCAGTCACAGTCATTGAACTATCTACTGACTTAATATTGACAATTAAATTCAAATTGATAGTTATAATATTTTAAAATAACCACCAAATTTAAAATATGATTCCAAGTATGAAAGGATATCCAAAATTCCCATATTTTCAAAAAAATGAACTTTCATAGCATAATATTCTCCATTAAATCCCGAGGTGTTAGTTAATTTTTTTTCACTACCTGGAAATTATATAGTGTGAGCCTATGTTACGGTGAGGTGGTTTTAAAAAGTCTAGTGTTAAAAAAGAAAATCCATTGCACTTCCTTGTAGCATAATCCATGAACTGTAGTGTGATCCTTCACATTTTACCCTGACTATCAAGAAAAATATTAGATACAAAATGGATGTTCTAAATTCTCCAGAGCCCTTAAATTCCAACATTCTATGCATTTTAGTATTGTAATTTACTACAACATCGAGGTCCCAAATTTTCAAGGTACTCTAAAATCCAACCTACAATGACTTATAATGTGTTTTCCTCTTCTATGACACAAGAACCTCCTTGGCCTTATTATTTTAGTGTAACTAGTAATACTATGATGTGGATCTCTTTGATTTAGCCTCTCCTATAGTGTGGTCACTTACTCTACGACATGAGGTCCTACATACCATTTTCCATCCCATTTCCAAATTCAACATCTACATAAAATAGAAACCTCTGATGTAGAATAGTCCTATATGATTTTATCTCTCAATGGAGTGGACATAAATTATGACACAAAATAGATTTTCCAATTTAAATCTATGGCATAATACCATGATTTTTGGTGTTCTACTCTTACTACTACTTTAAATGTTCTAGCATCATGATATTTATCCATGATATGTAAACACTTTGAATCGACTTAATAATTTTCTAAATTAAATTATAAAACACCTTCACCACACAAGAAATCTGAGTTTTAACATGATTTATAAATTAAAAAAAATTGAACACAAATAATCATATCTACTCCAACCTCTTTTACTAACGTATCTAAAAATCATCTAAACATCTCTTAGTCTCAACAATCCCCCCCTTATTTTTTTGTTAATCAAGGAACCTAAATTAGTGAAAAAAATATGAAAATATAGAAATGGGTCAACATTAAATAATTATAAGTCCACATGAATGAACATAGTGTAAGAAAAAATAACATTGAAAACATAATACCTTGTTTTCCATAACATAATAATAATCCATAACCTTTAAACACACACATCTCAACCTTTCCTGATGATGACATACCACATGAATAAATCCATCATTCACTTTAGAAAATTGTTAATTTGTTTTACACACATACAAAAAAAAAACGAAATAAAAACCTTATCATTTTAAATACTCACTCAAAATATGTTCTCCCACTTTAATGAAAACAAAGATTATTAGATACACCTCTATATATATTCTACACATTTATAAAAAAGTCATGAAAAAAAATATAATAATGATTTATGTTATCATTTTTATACCCTTTTGAAAACAATATCCAAAGAAAATAAGCGATATGGGGCATGAAAGATATAACTTAACCTTGAGAAGGATGAGATTAAATTCCCAATATCAACCTCATATTCTAAAATACTTCATTTGAAAAATTATTGGTGAACACATTAGTAATTTTTTCCTTTATAGGAATAAATTCCACTTTTAATTCATTTATCTCTGCATGTTCATTGATGAAATGATATTTGATATAAATTTTTTTTACTTTTTGAATACTGAAATATATTATTTGTAAATTTTATAACACATTTGTAATTACATCCCAAGATAATTTGCAACTTCACTTTATAATTCAAATATTCAAATCGTATCTTTGGCTACATTAACTTAGTTATAACATGAGTTACACCAAATATTTTTTCTTCAATCACGAATGATGTCACATAACTTTTCTTCCAAGAATTAAAACAAACAAACCTTTCTTTAAGATAAAAAACTCCATCAGATGTTAATATATTATCATAAAAAAAACTTGTCTAATTTTCATAAGAGTAACCAAATAGATCAATATTTCCCGTGCTATCATATTTCATCCTAAAGTCAATAATGCCTTTACTATATTTGAGAATAAATTTTACAGCCTCTAAAATGGTACTATTTTAGTACTATTTGGTTCTTATAACAAATTGTAACATCATACACTGAATCTGGCCTTAAATCTATGAGTTATAATGGAATTCCAATACAATTTCAAAATTCTATTGGATCAACATCCTATTCTTTCTCATATCTTTAAATTTTTTCCCTCTAAATTGGGTGTGGAAATTGGCTTTAAATATTTTATTCCAAACCTTTTAGGGAGTTCCTTAGTATAATTCTCTTGAGAAAGGAAAATATACCCTTTCTTTTACGTATTTTATAAGAAAAGATAACATTTCATTCCTATAAGTAGAAAAATTTCAAATAAATCCATCATCTCTTTAGAAAACTTCTCACACACCTCTTCATCATTTCTAGAAAATAATATGTCTTCTACATAAAGAATATTAATAAAAGTTACCTTTTTCATCTTTGATTTAGGGAATATTGTCCACTCTTCCTTTTTTGAAATTCAACTTTTTAAAAGAGGAACCCAACTTAGAATAATAAGATCATAGGGTTTGTTTCATTCCATATAAATTATTATTTAACCTATATAAGAAAGTCACATTTTTTTAAAGAAACACACCAAATGGTTGATCAATATATACCTATTATTCCAACTCACCATTTGGGAAAAAATTGACATCCATTTGGAATATAATTAATTTTATAATTATTACAATACAAAGAAAAATTTTAATAGTTTAAACTGCGAAATTGGTGAAATGCTGTCATAAAAATCCACTCCTTCAACCTATGCATAACCTCTAAAAACTAATATTTCTTTATTTCTCTCTAATTATCACTTTTCATTATTTTTTTTCAAAACGAACCCTTTTTATTGATGACATTTATTTTTTAGGATTGGGTATATAATCTCAAGTATCATTCTTCTCTATCTGATCCATTTCATCATTAATACCATAAACCCATTATTGATGTTTCTTTTATTTTTAAACATATTTAGGTTCAAATTGAGAGTATAATGAGGTATGAGTTGAAAACCTTTATTTCTCTTAGTTTTAGCTTTTTTCGATGTTCCCTAATTATGTTTTAATTCAGAACATGCTTTCCCATCCTTGGAAGAGATGAGTGATATTTCTCCTTATCATTTTAAATGGTAAAATACTCTTTACCAACCTATATAACATCAATAATTTCATATCTATCTAAAATTTATTTAGGATTTTTAATAAGAACATCCCCATTATCACTTCAGGCATATAATTTATCATGTTTCACTTCTTTATTTTACTGATTTAGAAATTTTACATTAGTATAATCAATGATATTTTCACTTTATTTGTTGAAATAATGATAACATATTCCATTTAGTGGATATCTATGAAATATTCTTTCAATGCCACAATTTTCGATCTTTCCATGATTGTCACATTTCATCTTGATAACACAAGGGTTTCCAAATACATAAAGATACCTAAAACATATACATTTTCTATAATACATCTCAGAATGGGACATATTTGAATTATTCCCAGGAAAATAGTAGTTTTGGATATGAACTATTGCACTAATATATTGTATCAAAAAATAACGAGAAGTATCATGCTCAACAAACATTTTACAAGACATATCCACTAAGTTTTTTTTCTTATTCTTAGACACACCATTATATTGATGTGTGTATGGTGTTCTAATTTCATATCAGATTCCATGATTCTCTAGATAGGATTCAAACTTCCCATTATTAAACTCATTTCTATTATCTATTTAAATATTCTTAAGAAAAAACATTATTTTTCATCACTTTGCTGAAATTTGTTAAACAGTTTTAAGACCCCATAATTGTGATTCATAAACACAACACAAGTAATATGAGTGATGTAATTGATGAAAGTAATAAAATAATTATCTATATTTGTCAATTTATTCCACACTTTCCTTTACATATCTAAATTAATGAGGTTTAAGGGTTGAGTATATTAAATATGCACCTTCTTGTATGATAGCTAACAATCTACCTATTTTTTTTATATTGATCACGTCCAATCTCTTTTACTTATTATAAATGGAACATCACAAACATTGTCTCATTAAGTGATCAGATTCATCTTATTCTATCCAATATGGTCAAATATTTGAGGCCACAATTTATTTTCATCTTTAATACATAGATGTAATGAGTCTACAACATCACCCACTTTAAATAAATTTCTTCTCATTCAATATCCACTTGTAACTACATTTCCATCTTTAAGATTATTGAAAAAACCAATATTTCTTAAAAAAACATAATTTACTTCATAAAAAAGCTATAAAATAATTGAAAAATTATATTCCAATCCATAAAAATATATTTTTTTTGATATTTGTTTTTCAAATTACCCCTGAACAAACTGCTTTGATCCTGAGTGACCCATCATTTCCAAAAATCACTAAAAACTCTATAAATTTTCAAATAATTTCAAGATTTTTAAATATCCCATCACATGTCATACGAATATAATTTCTAAGATCAATGGATTTCACCCTTTAGATGATTTAATTCCTACTTCTAAAATAGAGGAACTCTCTTTTGTTAATGTTCTTCAAAGGAATTTGACTATAGGAAATCAAATTTTGTTAGGATTTTAAAATGAGTAGTAAATACCTAGAATCATGAACAAACTAATAACACCTTACACATAAATCTTTTAGTATATCAAACTTATTTTGTGAAATATATCACGAGTTCTTACCAAATTTCCAAATTTATTTCTTTTGAGAGGACTAAATCCCCCTCAACTCTTTCATATCACACCTTTTTAGTCTGATTATGATATTCATTATTGAATTGAAACATCTTTTACATATTCCCAAAACCTCTAAAATTTCAAACAATAATGTTATAAATATTATTTACATATAAAATTATATGTTATCTAGATTTTGTTGACTATATTTCACCATTTTAAAGTTGCTAATTTTAAATACTTTTTTTGAAATCTAATTTTGATGATATACTAAATATTTTATTTTCACAAGAATCTTATTTTAATCTCCTTCATATACCTTATTTGTATAAATTTTTTCACTCAAGGTTCTCCTCCATGAATTTATTGATTTTGGAACATCACTAAATTTACCTACAACCTTATTATTAGTGAATTACTTCTTATTCATGGATTTTCACCAATATTTTAAAAATTATTCTCATACATAAGAAATGTATTTTATTTATATTCTTGAACTTTAAACTTCTTAAAACATTATTTAGCTTCTAAAATATAATTCTAAAATTGGTATCTAAACTTATTCAAATACTCTTATGTTCTATTAAATTTTTATTTTAAATTATCAAAATACTTTTATTTGTCCCTAAATATTTCTTAAAAATTTATGTTAAGAGTATTATCATTATCAATTTTTTTTAAAACCCTTTAAATTCTACAAGAATCTTTGAATTTGCTTCTACAAATAAAGATTCATTTATGTTGAAAAATTTATCATTTTTCTTCAATTTTTTTGATCTCATTATCATATTTAAAAATTGTTGTGAGGTATTACTCTAATTATATCATTACCATGAATTCCATATAAATATCTTATTATTAATCAATTTTATGACTAATATTATTATTTAATTTAGTACTAAGTAATGTTTTAGCATCTTCATAATTGGATAAAAATTCATTTTATATTTATCCTCACTGTCTATGAATTCTTTATATAAGAAGTTCAACTATGAAATTTAGAGATATTATTTCTATTCTTAGTGTAAGAAACCTTTGGCTGTTTCTTTTTTGAGAATATTATATGCATAAAATCTTCGAACTTCTCACCATATCTTCTGATAGGCCCAAAACTTCATTCAATCATATAAATAAACTACCAAAAGTTTCATCATCATATATCCAAAGACATTAATACTTACCCCTATAAAATTAAAATTCAGATTGTTTCACCTTGGTATCACCTTTATAGATATTTTGAATTCTATCCCAGATATATTTTATGGTGTTGAGTCCTTTTAATTTCAAAAACTCACTTTGTAAGAGTGATGAAATAATCTCATCATTTTTGTGACCGTCATTTTCCAAATTCCCCTTATCTGTTGCATTCATAGAAACACCTTTAGATCGATGAAAAACCTTTAAAGTTTTACTTTCATAACATGATAAATTATTTATAAAGGGTATGAAATCATAAAATCTTTCCATGTATAATATATTTTCAAATAGAATGTTGGAATCCCATTAACATTCATTGAATTTAAATTATCCATTTAGCTAATAAAAATAAAAAATTTATTCTTCAAATCAAGAAAGATAGAGAGAGACTTTAAATGCCAATAATTTAAAATAGCCAAGAAAAAATGAGTGGAACATAACCTCTGATACAACTTATATAATAATTTTAGGATAAATGTAAGATCATTGAGAGGAGGGTGAATCAGTGATCCATACTATTTTTATATTTATTTCTAGATAAACATTTCCACCTATTAGGATGTAATGATGATTGATGAAACACACCCAAACTCACACTAACATAGGGAATCAAAATATATTTATAAGTTTCACCTCTTAATATGATAATTCAAGTAATTTTTGTGATATATATTCTTATATTATCACACAAACCATTAGAATTATCATGCGAGTACAAACGAGTTGGGTATAACCTTGAAACTCATGTTTATATGTATTCGTACTATACTTTGGTGCATCTCGCACACAATGCATCCTAAATATTAAAATAATATTTTTTTAAATAACATAAAATTATTCAACCAAATAGTATTCTTCTATGTTTTTGAGTATTCTTAAGTCTTCCACTTCCACACTACTTTCACTACATGAAACAAGCAGAAATTATTCTTCAAAATTTCACAAGACCAAGTTCCCTCTTCACTTTGTATGAAAAAACACATTTGCATAACCACTTTAGTATTCATATTCATATGATTTATTATTATTATTTATATAATTACAAAATATTCACTATATTATACATATCCATAACGGATCTATTCTATCTCTCTTTTCTCCCTTTCCTATACTCTATATCTACACTATTATCCACTACATCATTTACATCGTAGAACCATTTTTAAATAAATAATTTATATTTTAATTTGAATTTAAAATTCAAATTCCATTTTCAATAAAAACCATTGAATCATATTGAAAATTAATCATGAACATTAAATTCTAATTGGTAGTTATAATTTGTTAACTAACCACCCCATTTTGAATATGATTATAAGTCAGCAAGACTATTCAAACTACCCATATTTTTCCAAAATTTCACCATCATTCTACATCCTCCTCTGTTGTAGTGTGAGGTGGTAGTTCAAATTAGCTATTTTTATAAATTTTTTCACATTTTATGGAATTATCCTTTTTTTGTGGCATGGAAGTCATCAAAAGTCTAGTGGAACAAAAAAATCAACTGAAATTTGTTTTGGCATTATCCATGAACTATGGAATAGTCATTAAAATTTTATACTAACTATGGAATGGGTTTTCATGTGGAGGTCCAAAATTATTTAGAGCCACTTAATTATAGATTTATATGTATTGTTTCATGGAAATTTACTATAGCATGGAGGTACAAAATTTTCTAGGTACTTCAAACATCAGCCTATAGTACCTTGTGTTGTGGTCTCCTCTTATACTATGAAAGAACCTCCTTTTCATCTTATTTCATTGGAACTTGTAATATTATAGCATGGAGGTCTCTGGTCGAGCCTATCATATGGTGTTATCACTTAATTTGTGGCGTGAGGTATTGGAGATCATTTTCCATCCCACTACCAAGTTCACCATCTATATAACATGGAAACCTTTGATACAATGTATTCCAACTTGATTTTTTCTAGAAACAATATGGGTATCAATTAAAGTTCCTAACTTATTATCCAATTAACCTCTATAATGTAATACCATGATTTGTGGTGTGGAACTCCTTATGTTTCTCCTTTAAATATTTTATCAAAATGAACTATGTTAATGATATGCAGAAACATTGAACTAGCCTAAAAATAATATGAGTTAAAGTCTCCAAAAACCTTCACCACATAAGAAATATGATTTTAAACATGATTTGTTAATTTCAAAAAATTCAAAAATAAATAATCATATCAAATCCAAACTCTTGTACCAAATTCTTAGAGAATCATCTCAATAACTCTTGGTCTCAACATCAACATGTCCATAGATACTCTCGATGTAGGTTCTACCTTACTGCTTATACTTCTACACAACATCACCAACCGGTCCTTCCTTGATTTAATTTTACCAAAACCCTCAGCCTCACCTATTGAAACATATGAACCTATCACAATCATTATCCCTCATCTCAAAAAGGATTTTAAATAACATAAAAATGCTCACACCAAAGTCTGATCATGAGACACACTGTAATTGTATTGTTGGACCCTCAATTAACCCTTTTTACCATCACACTCCACCCATAATTTCTGATGCATCTTCGATTTGACTCACTCTTTGATTCCACCACATCTATAACCTTAACCAATACATTGATCATACACCTATGATTGATTTGATGATTTCCATTATAGGTGTTTCTTTATCATCAACTCACTAAATCAAAAATTCCAATCTCCACTATCCATATCTTTTCTATTATCGATTTTAATGACTCAACATGATCACCCCGCTCATACTTAAGCACCAACATGAAAAAGAAAACCCCAAACACTAAGGTGATTCAAAAATTCACTCTTATACCCCAAAAAAACAATTATCAACCAAATAATTATAAGGCTTATGATGATCCCCACTATAGTACTTCATTCAAAAGGATGATTTCTCTTAATGGTGTTTCCCACTATATGAATCATTTAACTAAACCAAAATCAATTGGTCCATACATATACATATCAAACTATCATTAAAACACTCAATATCAATATCAAGCATCCATATCATGACCCTAAAAGACAATAATATCTTAAAGAAGCCATGATATAATACTAGGATTGTGGATCATATTCAAGGATATAGATTTAGTTAACAATAAGACCATGTTTTACTTCATCAGAAGGAGAAAATGGCAGTGAGACTTTGACCATTGATATATTTTTTAGGAGGAAATACTAATGGAAGTGTTAGTTTAGAAGAATTAAGATCATTTAATAATGCCAGATATCCAATTAATGCTTATTAGATATTTCTATTAAATGTAGTAATTCATGTTTAGGATTACTATAGGGGATCATTGGTTACTATTAAAAATTTATGGAGTTCTACAAATATCGGATGTTGTCACAACTAGATGACTAGATGGACTCTATTATATATATATTGGGTGGGACTACATATTGATGTGTAATGTTATTACTTGATAAGAGTAGTCCACATGGATTATAAGTATCAATTTTACAATCTTTGTACTTTCGGAGAAATATACATTGAATTGTTCTCCCATGGATGTAGGGGATAATAAAAACCATGAAAATAAATGTTTCCTTTACTTTTATGCATTTTATTTTTCTTTTCTATATGCCTATGTGTACTTTTGTCAGAATTCTTCAAGTGTGGAAATTTAGGGTGCCTAAAAGATCCTAAGTTTTAGTTTTATAAGTTAAGGAGTTTGGTGTGTCGACTATACATGACTTATTATGATTAAACATTTGGTTGATTCAACATTTTTTTCAGTGTTTGAAAATTCTTTGAAATCATGATCTATTCCCGTTTTTTGTCTCCTAATAAGTGGTACCAAAGATGGGTTGAAGAAAACATCAAAATAATCAGTTATATTTTTTTTTAATTTTTTCATTAAAAATATTTTATTTAGTTGTAGTTACTAAATTGGTGTAATGGAATAAAGATATGGGGAAATTAGATTTTATAAGTTTCACAGAGAGGATTATGACTCTTAGAGAATGAATATTGATGATTATATCATCTAAAAGGATCTGAATGTTTTGTTTACAGAAGTGAAACTAGAGAATATAGAGAAAGAATATTGGGAGTAGATGGATCATAAGACACTCATATTAATCAGAATATTATTATCAAGGGATGTTTATTTCAATATTTAAGAATATAAAACAATAATATATCTAATGGATGTTCTGAATACACGTATGAAAAGTCAACATATATAAACAAAGTGTTTATGATTCATAGTTTGTTTGACATGAGAATTTTCAATGTAATACTAATTACATACAATTTCAATGATTTTAACATGACCATGAGTAAACATAGGATCGCAAAGGTTACTTTAACAGATGATGTATGGGTATTTATTTTTATATCATCACCATAAGAGAGTTGTGAAGAGATGGTCATGGAAGTCAATAATTCTACAAGAAAATAAAAATTAGTATACGAAGATATAAATAATTTAATATTGCATTAATATATTAGGTTGGTGGAATTCTAGGAACTAATTAGTAATGCATCAAATGAATAAGAAAAAGGAAACTTACCTTGAAAGAAGTTGATTAGAATGAAAGAAAAAAAATCTATACATCATATTAAATGTAAATCTACCATACCTAGAACAATTTTTTGGCCGTGAAATTAAAATGGAAATCTCAATAAATATTTTAGAGACCATAGAATCAGTTCTAAAATATAATCTTCATTATGTTCCTATCCTTTTAATTTAGTGTAATATAGTAATAATTTTCCATTATGTGTTAATGTTTAGGTAGAATCATGAGTTTTCGATTCTAGAGCATCTTTTCATTCCAGATCAAATAATGGGTACATGGAGAATTATATATTCAAAATATTGAAAACTTTTCACTTGGAGGATGATGAGACTCATAAATTTTTCAAAAAGGTTGATGTAAATGTCCAGATCTCAAATGGGAACATCCATAAGTTGATGGGAATGATACCGATCCCAGGTTTACAGAAAAATATTTTTCTTGTGGGACTATGGGATGAAGAAAGGTATGGGGAGGGATTCACTAATGGTCCATGGAAAGTTATCTGAGGATCAATGGATATGAAATGGGGAGTTAAATGTGAGACATTATATCTGACTGAAATATAAAATGGAAGTTATATGGTCGAAACTATAACTTAAAAAAACCTATAGTTATGAAATAATAGGATTGTTTATCTAGTGATAAAAATACGAAGGTTCATGCAGTAAATGGTGCAATAAATATAAATTATGCTAATTTCAGAACTTATGAAAGTGGTATACTCATAAAACATAGAAACGTTTTATTTAATATGAATGAATGGAAACCTTGTTGTCATAATATTTAACTAGTTCATTTTGATGTTTTGGGACTATACCTAGTTTAATCAAGAAAATATTCCTTTTACCTTTTCACATTTATTAATAATGAAACAAGAAATTCTTGGATAAATTTTTTTGAACGACAATTCATAAGTATTTAATGTTTTCAATTAGTTGAAATACATGGTTGGAATAGAGACCATAAGAAGGCTAAAATTCCTAAAGTTAGATAATGGTCGTAAATACCAAGGAAGGAAATTCAATCACTACTTTTGGAACAAAGGTACTATTCATGAGAAAAATGCATCAAGAACACCATAAAGAATTTCACTGCTAAAAGGATGAGTAGAATATTGTTCGAGAAGGAAAATATCATGAGGTTTTACTATAAAATGTATAAATAAATTTTGGTGGGAACAATGAATTATGTTGTGTACTTAGTCAACCATAGTCCATCAAGACTAGTGGGGTATGAGATTTTTGGGTAGTTTTGGTTTGATAAACCATTGTAAATTCATCAATTTAAAGGTTTGAAAAGCATAGAATATATTTTTACATTAATTCTAAGGAAATAAATAAGCTCATGTATAAGTCATAGGTTTTTTTCATCACATGCTATGAAGATGTTATGTTTAGTTATTAACCATGAAATGAAAATATTTAGAATTTCATCAAAGCTCAAAACATTGTTTTTAATGTGAGGGTTTATATAAAGACCATAACTTTGAAGAGTATAAATTTTAACTCAAAGGATCAATAAGTTAGGTTCAAGTTGATATAAATGGAAATACAAGAAGTACACCCATTCCAATGAGTTCATATGGGGACATTAATTATCCAAAAATTAGGCCATTGGAAAATGTACTTGAATGTGAAAGGGATTTAGAGGTGTGAATTAGTGAACTAGAAGATTATACTTTAGAGGTTACATCACCAGAAAATATAATATCAAAAACAGAAGAATCCATAGCTGAGTTACAAAGGTCTTCCAGATTCAAACGACTGGTAATTTGGTTTGGTCATGAATTATACAACTTACTCTTAATATATAAGGGGGAACTAGAAATACCACAAGTATAAATGAAAATTAATCTCTCTAAACATAGGGAGTTAGTGATGAAGGAAGAAATGGATTTCATGGAGTTCAATAGAACTTGGTGGCTGAATCAAATTACATAAGGTAAAAGGTAACTTCATAATAATTAGGTCTTCAATTTAAAAAAAAAAGACCAAGTTAAAAGTTAATGGTATAGGGATAGGATGGTGGTGAAAATATTTTAATAGTAAGGAGTGGATTTATCGATAAATTTTACTCTAGTAGTTAAAAATAATACCATCAATATTGTTTTACGTTTGGTTAATAATGATGTTTTTTGTTTAGAATAAAAATATTTAAACACTATCTTTCATCATCATGATTTAAAGGAAGACATTTACATGAAGAAACCGTCAATTTTTTAGGATAATTAGAAGATGTACTTGTTGTGTATTCGTAAACCTAGTCACTATGCCTTGGAATAAGAACCAAATTAACAGAACCATAAATTTGATCATTATTTCTATAAAAAGTGTGGAATAATTATTTTTTATCATCTTGATCCTCTACATTGATGATATTATTCTATTTGGTCATTCCATTCAATGAATACGAGATTTACAATGTAATTTGTGTTATTTTTTTGAAATTAAAAATATCTATATTGTAAAGATTATTCTTGGAATTAGTATTAAAAGAGATAACATCACTAAGAGCTTAGTGTTTAATTAAAGGGAATATATACAGAAGTCCATTGAGAGGTTTGGAATGACCATATGTAAGTCTATCTCAAATAATCTATCTAATCACTTTAAAATTTTAAATGGAAAATCATCATGAATTGAAAATGGGACACGATTCTTGGAAAATTTCCTCTTTTATTCAGTAGTCGAATACTTGATGTATGTGATGGTGTGAACTCATCCTGACATTTCTTTTACAGTGGGTTGTTTTAGTTTTTATATGGTAAATTTTAGGAATAAAATAATGGACGATATGAAGTGGATCATCTGATAATCATAAAAGCAATATATGCAATCTATTTATGTATAATAGAATAGAAATCAACTAGATTTTTATGTCATAGTAAATAGTTTCACTTTATACTATGGAAGTGGAATATGTATTTATAATACAGTCAGTGAAGGATTTTTTTTGATATGTTTATTGGTGGATATCATGGGGGATTAGGAATTTATTTTACTTTACTGTGATATCTTAAGGGTCATTAATTTGATAAAAAATATGGTGTTAAATTTGAAGACAAAATATATTGACCAGAAATACATCTATATTTTGTAGTTAATTGAAGATGCAGAGTTAAGGATATAAAATATTATTAAAATTTAGAATCTAATTGACATGTAAACTAAGGTTTTAATATAATAAATTATAAGGCAACACTATGCCTCACTAGTATTGGGATATCCAAAAAGTGGTGAAGAGAATTATTTTTAATTGGAAGGATAATAAAAAGCTAAAATATGTCTAAGTGCTAAAGGTTTCCCATGGATTCTTGAAGAAGTGTTCAAGTGGGATATTATTAGAGGGTAGGGGACCCTTTTCATGTCTTTAGATTTAGTTCAATGGAGGAATGATATTCAGTTCATTAAAAGGAAGCAGTGCATGTGAATTCAAACAATGACAAATTGGTTGGTTTAAAATACTGATGGAAGTGCTAGTTTAGTGGAAGTTGTATCATTTATCAAGGCTGGGTATCCAATTAATGGTTATGAAATTTTTATAATAGATGTATCGAGTTGTGTTGAGGACTTATACAGAATACCAGATGATATTGTTGCAAATAGATGAAAACATGCAAATATAGGGGTCCTTGTAACTAAAAATCTAGATGGAATCCATTATATATATGGGGGTGGGATCTTCTAATGATGTGTAATGATACTAATTTATAATATTGATCTATATGGATGATAATTAACCAATTTTTAATATTTATTATTTCTTAGAAATATAAATTATAGAGTTCACCCATGTATGTAGGATGAAAATCTATACCATGAAAATCAAATCACTCTTTATTTTTTAATATTTCATTTTGGTTGTCTATTTTTCTATGTATAAATTTTTCATGAGTCTTAGTTTATGTCTATTTAGTTTGTCTATAACTTACTATGTTCTTGTGCACTAATTCAAGAAGTTTAGCATATCTGTTTCACATAACATTTGGTTATTAAATGTCTGGTGGATTCAACATTTAGCATTTGGTATTTGAAAATCTAGTGAACTCACAATTTTCACCTATATTTAGCTATCCCAACACATTCCCACTTGAAACATAATCTCAAAATAAGGTTTCTCACAACCAACCACTAAAAACTAATTAAACCCAGTCTACAAAAGAACCTATTCATACAAAATACATTCCACTCCCATAAACCACACATGGTGGTTCTAAGAAAACAAGGAATATCATAAAAACACATAATTCAAGTATCCATGTTACTCATATTCAAATAAAAAATATATAAGAAATTTAGTTTAGACAAGTATGAGATACTTATTTTAAAACTACTCAAACCATTTTACACACAAAAAAGTCACTTGGTTTAAAAAAAACCCTTGGAATCCAAAGATTTTAATATAAATATAAATCTCAAAAATCTCTAGCCCATCTAGCCCCTTTCCAAAAAACTGATCCATTTTCCAAAAGAATTTTAAAATTAAATTTTAAAAACCATTTTACTCATACTTTATCAAAACTCAAAAATTTAATAATTTTAAAATCATTTACTCCATGAGATATTTAGAGTGAAATCACCTTATACAATCATTCAACACACATATTATGCCATTGTATGAGTTTTTATATCAAAAATGACTTTTTTCTAAAACATGAAACATCCTAAAAATCATTTCCCTATGATAGTCAAACAATCATAATCTTAATGAATCAAATAATCCCCTATAATCAATATCAATATAATCACCCCTTATAACAAAATAAATAAAACATTTATTATATTATAAGTTACTTCAATTAATAGTGGTTTTCTATGAAGAAATATTATAAACTATTCCACCTATAAGTGTATATTTCATGCACTAATAAAGTCACCATCATGATGTATAAACAACTCACCGATTTTAATGAGTTTCTATAAATCATTCCATGTAACATATTTCTTTACTTGGGACTCTCAGTCTGATCTAAAAGCTCACTCAACCTAGATTTCCTAGTCATAACACTAGATTTCCCTTGGAAACATGGTCTCAATTGATGAATTTCTAGCCAAACATTCACTAAGTATACCTCCTGAGTCCCAAAAATATTTCTCCATAACTAACTAACTATTTCCCATATGAAAACATACTTTTTTAATATTTCTTCATGCTCTAGTTTGGATCACCTTAAAAACACCCGATTGGAGGTAAAACACAACCTTGGGTATGATTCCCCATATTCACGAGGCTAATGAATATAAATAAGGGCCTAAAATAGTCATTGTTATACTATTCCCTCATTAATAAAGCCTCAAGGTCATGATTGAATGTAATGTTTTTCATGACCTACCCATATAATATACATCCCAAAACCTATGGAAAGATAAGTAGAGAGACAAGAGGTTCCCTATGGTCCAGAATAAATTTTTTTAAACAATATATATTATTCATCAATACATATTAGAATTGAAACAATAGAAAACATATTATAAGAATCATATATAAATAAAAAATTGAACACTAGCCCATACAAGAATGGATCAATAATTGAATATAAACTATCCAGTATCCCAACTCACATTATAAAACATTTTGAGTTTATGGACTTTTTTCCTTTGAAATGGTATGGTACTCCATGTTTAGGAGGAAAGATTCCCTAGACCTATAATGATTCAATTATTTTCTCATTACATGATTTCACACCGCTTCACCATTTTTTTCTCATTTTAGGAATGGGGGATGACGATTGATTATAGGGATTAAAGTATGGTTTCACATTCATTCATGTCAGGTTCACCATTTTTATCTATCGTGGAAACTCTAAACAACTCCTATATCCATAAAAAGGTAAATTCCTACTTTCTAAAGTAAGGAAATCATTTGGGGTTTCAAGCCCAATGACACTTGAAACTCACATTGGTCCAGAGGATGTGATGTTGGGATTATAGAACCCTATTAGGGGTAATTATTGTATATTACATGACTCTCTTATAGATTTAATATATATTTTTAAATCCCTTCCAAATCTTGATACTAGACTAGTTTCTCTAATAAAATGACCAGGTGTTGAATCATTCTATGTGTAAAGGGAGGTTATATTAATGAGTCCAATTGTATATATCCAAGGTTCTACATCCATTTCTTGTTATTTCTTAGAAATGGGTAGATGATTATATTTTGAAGCCATATAACTATACACTCTAGAGTTTACTATTGTCTAGGGAGGAAATTAGTGTTTCTAGGATGGGATTGAACCTTCAAGATGTGTCAAACATATCCTATTTATAACATAAATAAAAAACCATGTAGTTTATTTGAATCATATCCATGCAGTTTGACATCATTCAAGAATGATATATATGAGGGAACATCGTCACCAGGCATGGAGCTCGTGCCTTAAGAAGACATCATATATATCATTCTTATAATAGAAATTAGAGTCATCAAATTTTAATCTACCCTCAACCCCCAGATGGGTGATGATATATAATTAATTCCCATGGGGGTTATTACCCATGGTTTACCAATATGGTAATTCCTTTGGGGCATACATTGGTATGGATTCCCTTATATGGGGTAAACTGTATCATGCCACTGAATGGGGCTTACACACAATGGTTCCCTGGATAGGGGAAATTTATGATGCTAGTGATATGATTGATGTGAATCCCTAATCCCATGTGAGCAATGCTTTGTGTGATAAACAAGGGATAGAAAGAGATCCTACTCACTGTATATGGATACATGACTTATGCACTGGGGTGTCCCTAATGTGGTGTTTGATATGGAGCTCAGAATTTTGGAAGGAATCTAATGTATCTTTCTTATAGATGGAATTAGAGTCCTTGTAGTTCAATTAGATTATAAGACCACTGATGGATGAGGAATAATGATAAACCCACATGAGAATTTTGGAACCATGGGTTCGTGTTTATAATATACAAAGGGAATTACAACCAAGGTTAATTCCATTTAAAAGATATCTGACCCTTATCCATTGACTGATAGAGAGTAGGAACCATGAGTGGCCAACTGATCATGTCTAGATGTCCTGAGGATCTCACAATACCCATATGATTGCATTAGAATCCATTCTAAACCCATTATGGAAACTTATCATATAAAAGGGGAATTCCCAACCAAGTACTCATGGTTTGGGGTTAACATTGTTCGAGGGAACATACCCAAATAATCCTAATGGAAAATGCTGACATGTCCGTACATGTTATCCTAAAAATTCTTGAGTTTCTACCTAAAATTTCCAAATTTTATGGAAGATATGTTGGTGGTGTTTGCAGAACACATCCTTGTTTTCTGGAGGACGTGTCTGAGGTACCTACCACATGATCCAGCTGACATGTCTCGGGGCTACCAGATGACAAGGATAACATGTTAGGTTCTTCAAATGATTGAATTATACATGTTAAAGGGCTACCACATGATTTTATTGACTTTTATAGGGATACTTCATGTGATCTATATATACACATACAAGGTTTTCATGGGATCAGGGCTACAATGTTGGAGGGATGCCTCATGATCTAGATAACATGTCTAGAGGACTTCAAGTGTCTTGGATGATATGTCTAGGGGCCTCTTGTGGCTTGGAGGATATGTTTGGAGGACCTCAATTTACATGTATAACATGTTCAGGTGTTGTCTCATGACCAATGAATAGGTCATGTGAGTCACACAAACCCTTATCATGAAAAGAAACGTATCCTTATTCATGTAAGTATTCCATATTTTTCATCCATTATTGTATAAATACCTCAATGTTTATTAGGTATGGAATGTAAGACTCTCACTTGACCAAGTCATCATTCCAAAACTTCTTTACGTGATCTAACTGGTGCATTAAAATCCCTTCACATGATCAATAGGGTGATCACATTAAGAATATATACAGGCCTCACAATTCCTTAAGTCATTCCCCATCTTTACCAGGTGGAAGACCCTTGTGATTGTGTGGTTTTCCACTTAAATAAGTATGATATCACCTCTGTTCTATCATGTGTGTTTTTTTTGTTCTAAGGGGGAGGTGTTTATATGCCCCACCACCCTGGTTCTACTCCACCTTTCATAGTGCGTATATTGCAGATATGAGGTAGTGTCGGAATATCATCACATGTTCTACATGAACCTACCATGGGTCATCCATAGAGTCATATTAGTGTTGTATGATAAATAGATACCATGATATCAATTCTTCATAAGAATATTTATTAAACCCATGGCTTGTCAAAGGGATTTTCCATAACAAAATCAACATGTCAAAGGGACTTCAAAATATTAGGCTCACATATTAGGGAGTCTTAATGAGATTAGGACACCTATGAAAGAGGATTTCATGTGATCTAGGGAGTCTTGTCTGGGGCCCTTTACTAGATCAAGTTGACTCGTTAGAGGGAATTTTCATAAAAAACAACATAACTCTCTTTCTTATAAGGGTACCACCCGTTTTATCTTTTATTTTATAAGGCCTATGGTGCTCTCCCATCGATTTTCTATCAGGGTATTGAATGATCCAAGGGAGATGTATGAGATCCTTCATATGATGAAGGTGACCTGTCTAGTGGCCTTCAAGTGACAAGTCTAGATGTCAGTGATGTTTCTATATGATCAGTGATCATGAAAATCACATCCACCATTCACACAAATAACAAAAAAAATTCATTTTTCATAAGGCTTCCACCTTTTCTAAATTTTTATTTCATAAGGCCTATGGTGCTCTCCCTTAGATTGTCTATTAGTGTGTTATGTGATCAAATGGACATGTATGTGATCTTTCATATGAAAGAGGTGACATGTCCAATGGCCTTCACATGAAGATTCCATCATGTCGGTGGGGATTTATTGTGGTCAATATAATGTCATAAAAATCATATCCACCCTTCTCATGAAAAAAACAAAACATCATTTTGTATGAGACTTTAACCTTTTCAAGATTTCTATTTTCTATTTTCCAATACCTTCGACGTTTTACCATTGATTTTCTATTAGGAAATATCATGGTTAATAATGGATCTCACAATAGAATTTTTTCATTATCATGGATGGTTTCTATGCTTGTCTATGGTGTGTCACATGATTAATGCTGGATCTCGTAAGGAAAAGTGAGCATTGTCACAGACAATTGTTCTGCATTTTTTTATCGATCTGAAGGGGAATCACATGATAAAATGGTTATTTTTGTGGGCCTTCACATGATAAAAGTGACATACCCAAAAGATTTAAAATTACATGACTAACATGTCACTACTGATCTCATGTGATTGTTGAACTAATCATGTGATTCATATGATCCCTTCGCATGAAAAACAAAACAACTTACATCAAATGAAGCTTCTTATTTTTTTTATATTTTATTTCATAAGGTTATTTGGGTGACTATCAACAATATATTGGTTAACATGCCTCATGATTATAGGAACTAATCTGGAAGCCTTCACATGATCATGAGGACATGTTGGAGGGGATTCACATGGTCATAATAAGATCACTCAAAGCACATGAATCATTCACGTGATGTTCCTAAGGTCATATGATCGCGTGTATTCTTTGGGGTCATGAAATCCATGTAACCTTTCCACCTATTCTATATATATCCATGATGACCCTTCCTTCTTTTTGTAGTAAAAATAATACCTATTCATTGAGTATTTATTCGAATCTAAAATTATTGATGCTCATTTTCAAGGAATAAATAAATTAACCCCCTCAAAAGTGAGGTCTATAGGGAAAATGACTTTGTTATGTGGAAATAAAATTCCCTCCCAAGTCCATTGGTTGTACATGAGTTTGTGTTTTTAGAATCTTTCGATATTCATGGGAACCTTTGGTACTTTGCAGGGTTCCATATAAATAGGGGATGAGGGGCCCATTCATTACACCGATGAATCAGACCTTCAAAGATCTTGTGATCCCCATCTCTCATGTGGTTTATTTGCAGGATTTCTTCATGCAACCCATATCACGAGAACCATTCGATAGTCAATTGTGTAATCTTTCTACATGAAACCCTTTATTTGAACAACTTGTTTAATCGATCTGTGACTTAATCAATGGTAGTTTCCTCAGGTTGTGTCTCACTTCCTTCACTATGTGGCTATATTGTGTGCTTCTTGTGGACTAATGACAATTTTTCTCATGATATATTCATCATTTTTAAAATTAGTTTACCTATATATGTTAATTTAATCACGAGGAATAAAATAAGATCATGTGATCTGGTGGTGTTACATTGGTCTTGCATTTCACGGGACCTATGATGGGTCAGGCGATCACGAACCCTTATATAGGTCCTACGATCCACTTTATGCTTCCCAATTTATGTAATTTGTTTAAAAAATCCCCCTTTGAAGATTTTAATCTTTATATTATATACTTTGTACTCTTGGGTAGATGTCTTCTAGTTTATAGAAATATCCTAATGCAGTTAGATGGAGGGATAGTTTAAAAAATTCCCCTTTGAAGATTTTAATCTTTCTCTTATATACTTTTTACTCTTGGGTAGATGTATTCTAGTTTATTGAAATATCCTAATGCAGTTAGATGGATGGATATTATTACTGAGAATCACAATATCAACCCTCAGTACTAGGTATTTTCTGACAATGAGGTTTTGAAGTGGATTCTTATGATTGGACTTCCTAACTACCCTATGTCACACACATTTTATTTTTATAGATTACCAGAGGTATCCCCAATCCTTTAGTTATATGTATTTTTTTCCATTTTTTTTAATTTATGGATTTTCCTAGTCAGGAACACATGTTTGGGTGTTCGAGTAGGCACATTGGTGTTGGAAACATGATTGGAAGAGGGGAAAACTCTTCATATAGTCCTACCGAATCATTACAATATTTTTTAGTTCCTTGGTAATATATAAAAATAAAACATCTCCTAATGTATTGGTGGACCATTCCAATTCTTATTTGGCTATATTGAAAAGATTTATAGTGCTAAAAATATTATAACACTGTCTATATTTTTCATGATTCATTATATCCTAGGATATTGAAGGTTTTTAGGGCCAAGGTGATGTTATATGGTCCCAAAATGGTTATTGATACACTGATTTGGAATGTCCATTTCAACTTCATTCCCCATTCCACATTTAATGTGATCATTTTTCATAATGGAAGTGGCTCTCTTGATGAGAGGTTATATAAAATCTCTCTATAGGATGGGGTTCTCCCAACTCATGTAGACGAGCTGATTAACAACTTTCTATATACCCCTTATTGATTTTATCTCTAGATTTTTTGTATTTTTAATGTTTCCCCTCTTCACTTAGCTAGAATATGGAGATAATGACATCCTAGGATCATTCATTAAATTTTACTTATAATGCAGTGCAAATGTACAAACGCTCAAATTATAACAACAATTCTATTTATTTCACATTAATACATGATTTATTACATAAAATTATACTTAATACAATTTGAAAGATTGATAATCCTTGTGAATTTGGTAATTAGGTACATACCACAATATTTTAAACGTGGGATACAACCACATTGTTGAAAAATTCCTTAAAATTCTTCTAAAATTCCATGCCTTTTTAAAACTGCATGTGATAACCTGTGGAAATACATAAGAAAGGGATGACCTAAAAATCCCAGTAAGGGAATAAATATGGTATAAGGTAATATGTGTTATATAATAGTCATATCAATGGGGAATTAAAAGAGAAGGAATCATAAACATGAACAATGAGACATTATTATTCGTAATAATCATAAAATTAGAAATGTAGGACAAATTAAAACACTGAATCATAAACACAGTTCAAGGATAAACCTGGAAAGATACCATTCTAAAAGAAGTAACATAAAGGAATAATGTTTAATCCCTATCCCAACATGACATATCATGATACTAAACATTTTCCAATGAATTGGAGCGCTATCTAGGAACACCCATCATATTAATTTTATTCTAATGCTTTAGTGTGCCACATAGATCTTAAAACATGGATTTATTCATCATCATAATTTATTCCAAGATTAAGGAGTGTAGAATATATATATGTAAATCCCAAAAAAATGTATGAGTGTATAAATTTGAACACCATTGATAGGAAATGGGTATGGTATCCAGTACACAATTGTTTTGGTATGGAAGATCGTGGTGAAATTTTGACAGCATAACTACGTCACTTAATGATTCAAAAAAATGGGTTCAAAAGAGAAAAATGTGCATCTCATCCCACTGAAATAAAATGGTAAGTAATAGGGTATTGGAAAATAATATCTCAACATTATAAATTTTGAATTAAAAGGTATAAGGTAATGAATAAACTTGTATAGAGAAAATAATCCTAACTATATTTCGGTATGGAAACAGGTGAACATAAATGATCATGGGAGGATTGATGAGAGTGAAAGGGTAATTTAATAATTTATAAACTAAATGGACAGAAATGAGTATATTTCAGAACATAAACCAACACAATTAAGTGGAATTTAAGAGAAATAACATAAAATAAGTATTTGTATGAAAATGAGAAGATAGAAATCCATTACAAAATTTTGGCATGGTAACTGGTGTACATAAAGGATCATGGGAAGATTAATGAGTGTGAAAGTGGTATATAATTATGTATAAATCAAAATGACAATATGTGGGATATTTAAAAACATATCCCAACATGAAAAAATGAAAATTAATAAGCATAACATAAAGACGTGCTTGAATAAAAAGGATATTGGAAGATCCATTACAAAATTTCGGCATAGTAACAGATTAGGTAAGTGTAAAAATGAGATAGAGTAAATGATATCTCATTAATATAAAATAAATATCATATAAAGGTAATTATTATAACTGAATGAAAGTATAACAAATATAAATTAAGAATACTAATTTCGAAGAATGTTCTTGAATTGAAAGGAGGAGAGGAAGGTGAGGATCCCTTATTTGAGTGTGTGACTCCAAATGATTAGAAAGGGATTCTTAAGAGATTGGGGGAACCTTGAAATGACTCTAGAGAGTGAAGGAAAGAGTATGGACTTTCTTCAAGGAGTTTTATTAAAGAGAAATGGGTGTTTAGGTGGTTTTATATTGGAAATGAGGAGGATTTATTTATCATTTAGGTTTTGGACTCTACATAATAAGATATTCAAAACCATAAATCATCCCACGATTTTCCCCGGGTTTCTTCCAAATGGGATTAAAAATTTTAATTCTATAAGGTTAAGAACCGAAAATATTAAAATAATGTCCTTTCCTATGTGGAGGTGAGTCACACTCTTAAATAAATGATTTTAAAACCATAAAATATATCATAGGTTTTGGAGGATTCATAATTTATTTTCAAAATAAATCAAATAAACATAAAATAAATCTATTTTAAAGGTAAAACATTTATTTTTTGTTGATCCCATTTATATTAATTATTGCATCACTTTTTGGTCATTATGATGTCATGAAATACGAAGTATATATATATGATATTTAATTTTTACCTAAAAATTCAACTATATTAGGAAATTCTGAAATATTAACTGTTGGATAATTTCGACATTATGATTCCAAAAATAATATTCAATTTATCTCAATAATTTTATAAATACATGACTTTTTCTTTTAAAATAATAAAATACATTTATTGATAAGTGCTATTTTGTTTTGAAAATAATAGTTTTCGAACCCTCATCAAAATTACATTTGCATTCAATAAAATTTTATCATGATTTATATTTTTAAAAAATTATTTTATAATAATATTTTATTAAAAATTTATTTATTTCATAAATCCATTAATTCATTAAAATAAACATCGTAATTGAAATTGAATACTAATTTAAAATACAATTTGTTTTTTATCACATCAAAGTATAATTTTTATCAAATTGAATACTTAATCACTTATAAAACAATAAATATGTTCATAATTTCAATGAAAATAAAATATAAATATTCATACTAATTGTTTTATTTTATTTATAGTCTTTGTTAAATTATTTTTACCCTTAATTTATCTATTTTCCTTTTTCTATAGTAATTAATATTTTCTAAATTTCTATTCATATTGTACAAAAGATAAGTTGAACTAATTAAAAAATATTAATTTTTTTGATTCCAAATATGAAATCCATTTTATAAAAATAAATTGACATAGGTTTAATAATTTTATTATAAAATGCGCAACCATGACGAAAAGTGATTTTTCAAAAAAAAATACAATTTTTTAGGAAAAGTATTTTTCAATTTAACTATAAAACTAGTAATATTAATTATATGAATTTATGTTAATAAATATATATAATCTTAAAATTACATTTGTATAATTTTTCATTTGGGTTTATTTTAATTAATTGAAAGGCATATACATTATTCATTATAAAATAGTTTTTAGAAAAAAATGCCATTTAACCATAAAAATAAACTGATACTAAAATCCAGTATAAAGATGATTAAAATGTACTTAGTTGAAGTAAATATAAATAAATTATACTAATGTAACCTAGAAATCAAACTAAAATAATAATTATACTTTTATATTAACTAATTTATCAAAATAAATGATAATTTTACATGAAACTGTATTTTTCAGTATTCACTAAAAAATCTATATTTCTGAAAAATACTTAGATTTCACCCTAAGTCAATTTTGATACATTGATATCAAAAAATGGAGTTAGTTTTATCAAATAAAATTTATAAATGTTCTATTAAATAAATATAATATTATTTTTTTCATAAAATAAACAAAATTCATTTTTATAGAAAACATGTTTTGAAGAACGAAAATGCATTTCCAAAAATTAATTGGTTATTTAAAAATAAATTTTCAATATATATATATATATTAATGTAATTAATAATTCTCATATCAGTTAGTTTAATAAAAGGTTGAAACACAAATATATAAATAATCATTGTTTTGGGTTCAGTTTTTCGTATCGAATACACTGTCATACATACATTTCTCTTTAAAAAACTTAGGGCATTACATTATTCTTCATTTAATAAATTGCATCCTCACAATTTAAAATTGAACTCATTAAGAAAATTTTTCTACACATGAAAATATATTTATTTGGAAATCCACATTTTAAAAAAGGTTAATAAATAATCCTCTTGAAAAGAGAGAAAGGGAAGTTTGAAGGTCATCATATATATAGGTTTAAAAGTGGGATAAAATTAGTTGGAAGTGATGACATAGAAATAGATAAGAAAAATAACACTAAATAACTAGTTGAGCATGATAGAGAACACAACCAGAAGAAATTCAATGACCACAATACCATAAATTTGCGATGGATAAAATAACCATCAATTGTTCGAAAATAACCATACCGTGAAAACATTTTTTTCAAGATTATTTTCGTAGTGTTAGGGAATTACTTTATTATCTAAACTCGGAACATAATGCAATATTGTTTCGTGAAAAGTATAATTAATTTACACTATAATCTCATATTTTTTTCTAAATAATTATAACTGAAGATGATATTTTATGCCTGAAGCACTATAAACTTATAACGGATCACTTAATACACCTAATAATAACAATATATTATTATTGTATTTTAATAAATTAAAAATTGTTAGAAAATGGTATGATAATACCTTAATATATTAATCTCCAAAATTGCGCAAATAGTCCTAATGGTTAAATATAGATAATTCCTCAAATAAAAACCCACATATAGTGCTAATATTCAAAAAATTAACGAGTGTTTAAACCCCAAAGCTTGTCTCATACGCTTCATATCATACCTATAGAAACTTAAGATCATTCATCTTGGATAATCCTAATGGGTGTATATATAACTTAACTAAATAAAAAATATCCCAAATTATCATTAATCACCTCAAAATCAAAACGATTTTATCCTATAATATGTCTCTAATAAAAAAATATAATACTAAACTTCCATAATATAATTCTTAAAAAGTTGGATCAATGATTTTAAACTTAATAATATCCTTAGATATATCATCCAATGACTCTTTAGGTTTTTCCCAAAATTAATCATCTATTAAGGGTTATCAATCTATTAAGACGGTGTTTTCTAAAATATCAGTTTATCACTGTATCACTTTTATAGGTTATCAATACCATTAATTTTAATTTTCAAGTCCTTAAAAAAATATGAAACAATCCTTAGATGTTTCATTATTCTTATATCCATAATTTCATTGATATACCACTTATATAACATAACTCTCAAATACCCTTACATAAACATTTTAACCTCTACACTTCAACAATTTCTATTACATAGGTCCTTAGTCAAAAAAATTTATGATAGTTACGCTTTCTTATATTGAAATAATGTCCATACAAAATAAGATTCATTATAATCATTTAAATTTTATAGAATCAAATAGAGATTCATGGTATAAAGGGTGATTTCATTATCTTAGGGATTTATATTGGATTTATAAAATTACAACCATTAAATAACATAGATAAAATAAAATTACACTAAATGAATACTGATAAAATTTTCAAGAAGAACATTCCCACAAATATCAACATGATATACATACTCAAAGATGTTTTTTTTCAAATAATTTTAGTTGGTGACTTTATGTTCTTAGAAAAATGAAAAAAATTCTCATAGGTCATGAACTACACTATATGTACTTCATTCATCATGATCCATATCAGCATAAGAATTTCTTTGTTCCCTTTATCCTAGATATTTTTTATGATCATCATACTTATCAACCATTGGAATATAAAATTTTCTTGAATAATTATCAACTTCTCCATATTTGTGACATAGAACTGTATAAGGTACCTTATATTGAAAATTATTCCCATACATTAAATAATCCATTTTTTCATGGAAATTGGATAATTTATGCCTTATATTTTATCACTTAAAACATCTCCTAGCTCCATTGTGAAATTTCCCTCACTGCCTCATTTCACACTTGGTGTATAAAGGAAATTGGGTCTTCTCTCCCATATTACCTTTTTCAGATGAACTTCTTTGAGATTTTATGTTCCTCTTATTTTATGTATTTTGGAATTAATAAAATTACAAGTTATTAATTGTTATTTTTTATAGTTTTTTTGGAAAAATCAAAAGACTACCTACTTGATCTCCCATCATGTTAGGCGTCTCATTTCGGAAGTCACCACATTTACCTTCACATTGGATGTTTACTCGATTCCTATTATTTTAAACCATTGAATAGAATAAAATTAAGATTAGGGATGATTAATTTTAAACCATTAAACATATAAATGGGAAATATGATGACTTTAAAGGGATAACTTATAAATTACATTTACTTCCCTAACTTTTTTGAATATCTAGGCTTCAATCTATGTTATCCATGATGTATTTCATAACATATATTCTTATGAAATTTTTTTGTTCTATTAATAATTTTTCATTATAATATTATGAATTTAATAAAGTATATCCCATAGTAGTTTCAAACCAGGTGCATAGTAAGGCCTGTTGTCATGTTCCAAGTTACCCCGATTTAGGCCCGAGACACCTTATCAGAGTTGTTACCTCTAGGTACATATCTGTCAGTACCAAAACCAATTTTAGTATTCAGATAGGGATGTATTTTATTGATAAACCAAATAATTTATACTTATCAAAATATGGGTATGTTTACTTATACTTAGTCTTATCCATAAGTCTTTCACTAGAGTTTTATAATTCTAATCCCAAAAATAAATAATCTTTTCCTTTGATACCAACTATAACAACACTTCTATTTATTTCTCATTAATATGTGATTTATTACATAAAATTACACTTAATAAAACCCAAAAGATCGATAAGTATAGTGTAATTAGGAATTAGGTACATATCATAACATTTTTAACATGGGATACAACAAAATTATTTAAAACTTTCGTAACATTCTTCTAAAATTCCATGGCTTTTTAAAATTTAATGGGTAACCTAAGGAGAAACCTAATAAATGTGTGATATAAAAATCCCATTAAGGGAATACAAAAGGAATATGGTGATACATGTTATAAAATAGGCACATAAATGGAGAATAAAAATATTAGTAATCACAAACATGAACATTGATACATGATATAACATGATACTCACAACTTGGGAAATGTGGCAATAACTAAAAACACTGAATCATAAACATAAGTCATGGATAAACCCACTAAGACATCATGGTGGACAAAGTACCATAAATTAATTAGGTTTAATCTATACCCCAATGCGATGTATCATGATATTAAACATTATCTAATGCACTGGAGTTCTATTTGAGTGTACCCATCATATTTATTTAACTTTCATGCTTAAGTGTGCAACATAGATCATAAAAAATGGATTCATTCATCATCATAATTTATTACATGATTAAGGAGTGTAGAATAAATATATATAAGTCCCCAATTAAAAAGTATATGTTCATAAATGTGAACACCCTTGATAGGAAATGGGTACGGTATTCACTATACAATTGTTTTGTCATGGAAGATCATAATGAAATTTCGACAGCATAATAATGTTACTTAAAGATTCATAAAATTGGGTTGATAAGAGAGAAAGAGGTATAAAATCACATAGAAATAAATGTTAGTTAATAGGGTTATGTAAAATAATTTCCCATAATTATAAATTTTGAAATATAAGGCACAAAGAAATGAAGAAACTTGAATATATAAAATAATCCTAACTATATTTCAGAATGGTAACAGGTGAACATAAAGGATCATGGGAGGATTAATGAGAGTTAAAGGGGGATGTAATAATTTATACATTAACTATAAATAAATGAGGATATTTGATAATATATAATAACATAATCAAGTGGAATTTAATATACATAACATAAAATAAGTACATGAATGGAAATGAGAAGATAAAGAACCATTACGAAAATTTGGCATGGTAACAGGTGTGCATAAAGAATCATGTGAGGATTAATGAGAGTGAAAGGGGTATCTAATAATGTATACATAAAAATTAAAGTATGTCAGATATAGATGAAAAAAATCCAAACATGAACAAATAAAAATTAAGAAGCAGAACAAAAAAAAGTGCTTCAAGAAAAAGAAGAGTGAAATTTCCCTTACAAAATTTTGGCATAGTAACAACTTTGTTAAGGGTAAATAAGAGAGAGGGTAAGTGATCTATAATTAATATAAAATAAATTTTATATTAAGGTTATGATTATAATATAATTAAAATATAAAAAATTTTAATTACGAAGACTAATCTCAAATAATGTGCTTGAATTGAAAGGATGATAGGAAGGTGATGGTCCCTTACTTAAGTGTGTGAATCCAAATGATTGAGAGGGGATTCTTGAGATATTAGGGGAACATTTTAAGGACTCTAGAGAGTGGAGGAAAGATTATGGACGTGCTCTTAGGAGTTTTACTGAATAAAAATGGGATATTGGCAGGGTTTATATAGGAAAAGAGGGGTTTTTCATTATTATTTAGGTTTTAGACCTTACATAATAAAATATTCAAAACTAAAAATCATCCCCTGGTTTTTCCCCAGGATTTCTGCCATTGTTTTCTATAAAATGGGAGTGGGTTTTATTATTTGATAATACCAATGTCTGTAATTATTCAAATAATGTCATTTCTTAAGTGGAGGCGAGTCACACTCTTAAAGAAATGGTTTTAAAAAATTAAAATATATTATAGGTTTTGGAGGATTCATAATGGATTTACAAAATAAATAAAATAAAATTAAAATAAAATTATTTTAAAGGGAAAATATTTATTTTTTCTTTGATCCAATTTAAAAAAATTAAAAAATAAGTTCTGGGTTTTTATGATGTCATAAAACAAAATTATATTTATACGATATTTAATTTTTACCAAAAAATTTGACTGTTTGAGAAAATTATAAAAAATTAACTATTGGAAAATTTTGAAATTTTGTTTCAAAAAAAATATACATTTTATCTGAATATTTTTTTAAATATGTGGATTTTCACTTTTAATGTAATAATTGACATTTATTGAGAAATGAGGTGTTTTTTATGAAAATAACAGTTTTTGAATCCTTATAAAAATTATATCGGGAATCATAAAACATATATGATAATTTATATTTTATAAAAATTATTTAATAATTATATTTTATTAAAATATTATTTATATAAAAAATCCATTAATTCTTCAAAATAATCATCTTAATTGAAATTGGATATTAATTAAAAATAAAATTTGGGTTTTATTATATCAAAGTACAATTTTTATCATAATGATTAATTAATCACCTATAAAACAATTAATATATTCCTAATTTAAATGACAATAAAATATAAATATTGATACTATTAGGGTTAATTTATTTCTAGTATTTTTTAAATGATTTTTACCCTTAATTAACCTATTTTCCTTTTTTCCGGGGTAATTAATATTTACTACATTTACTATTCACATTGTACAAAAGATAAGGTGACCTTATTAAATAATATTAATTTTTATGATTCCAAATATGGAATTCATTTTATCAAAATCAATTTAGATAGGTTTTATAATTTTATTATAAAACCCGCAAGTATGATGAAAAGCGTATTTTTCAAAAATTTTTTTTTTAAGGAAAAGATGATTTAAATTTAATTATATAACTAGTATTCTTAATTATATGATTTTCAATTCATATATATATATATAATATTAAAATTACATTTATATTATTTATCATTATGGGTTGTTTTAATTAATTAAAATGGATTTACATTATGCATTTAAAAATAGTTTTAAGAAAAAATATGGTTTTAATCCTGAAAATAAACTAATAATAAAATAATATATAATGAATATTAAAATATACTTAATTGAATTAAATATAAATAAATAATACTTATGTTACCTTTAAATCAAATTAAAATTATATTTAAACTTTTAAGTTAATTAATTTATTAAAATAAATTATAATTTTACATAAAATGGTATTTTTCAATATTCACTGAAAAATTTATATTTCTAAAAAAATACAAAATTTTTAACCTAAGTTAATTTTGATATATTGATGTAAAAAAATTGAGTTTGTTTTATCTAATAAAATTTTCTAAATTTTCTGGAAAATAATTATAATTTTGATTTTTATTTATAAAAGAAATAAAATTCATTTGTGATGAAAACATGTTTTGATGAATGGAACGAAATTACAAAAAATTGATCTATTATTTAAGAATAATTTTTAAATTTATAATATATATATATATATATTTCATAAATTAGTTAATCATACTCATATCAGTGAGTTTAATGAAAGGTTAAAACATTCATATATAAATAATCATTGTTTATTTGGGTTCAGTGTTGTATATCATTTACACTATCGAAAATTATTTTCTCTTTTAAAAACTCAAGGCATTGCACAAATCATTATTTTTCTAATCAATGCCTCTATATGCCTATATCATGAATATTCCCAGGCTTGGGTGAATTATTACTCGAGTAGTATATTAAATTGGAATATCTGTGAGGTTAAAAAACCCTGCACTTCCTTGATCCCGTTATATATGGAAGTAATGGAGTTGATTCATGACATGGGGGACCTCCAAGGAAATTATATTAAAATATTAGCAAACATCCCATTAGTAGGACATGGTTTTCTGAGGAGGATGGACCTTTGGTGCCTATGATATATGATATACTAGTTGGGGGTTAAATACGTGAGGCTCCTTCTCTTGATTTTTCATCGACTCAGCCAATCCCTCTTTCAATAGACTTGATACCACTAAGGATAATTTGGTATAAAATCCATACCATGATTATGGATTCTCCCTTAGATAATAATCATGGTCAATAAGAATTTCTTCATCATCTATTTCATGAGTTGGGAGCTAGGGGATTCAACTATCGATAATTTTATGATATCATGCTATATATTATCCTATAATGATAAACATTGGCCAACAATGAGAGGTACTTGTTAAATTTTGATTATAACATGAATCTAGTCAAATTAAAAAGTTAAGATTTAGATGTAATTGAATAAAGACATCAGAAGTTGTCTCAACCATGTGTTCGGATGGATGACCTGAATATGCATAAAGTGGAATAGAAAGTGATCATAGCTGGTGAAAGGTCCCAAATTTCAATTTCATAATCATTATTAGGGACCAATAACAAATAAGGTTAATAGTTATCTTCATTTATTGAGACTCTTCATCCTCATGTGGCGACTGATGAAATGGAGCGGGCGATACTTCAAAGATCAATAAAAAACTCTTTCCAGACATTTCCTGATTTATAAACCTCATCTCATTATATTTTATTATAATTTGGTCAAAAATGTTTTATGTAATTTTTTATGGAACATGGAGATAATTTGGAATGTAGAGATTCTACCTCTATAAATTATCAATGAGAAAACCTTTTCAAAAATTGAACATTACTATCAAGATTTCTTTTATTCCTGATGTTCAATGCATTTTAATAACATGATATCATATGGATCATCAATTATACCCATACTTTATATAATACCAAGTAAAAAATGCTTGTATTCAAACACATTAATCATAAAATATTTTTATTGTGAATTGCTCATATGTGACTACTGACATGAGATTTATCATTATTGTATCTGCTTCAGCTATACTGGGATAACCTATTTTAATTAGATAACTTAGGTAAACATATGTCTCATAGGTAAAGTGCTCTAATTTTTTCCTAAGTTAGTGGAATTAGAGATCATATCTTGATTTTTATAGGAAAAATAATGTTTTATACTAGATTTATATATTTTTTGTCTTATATTTCTCAACATTTTACCAATTTTTTATCTGGGGAAAGATTAGTGGGATTGGACTTGTATTTTTCTAAGTATACTCATTATGGGGTTTTACATAAATATTTTTATGCCTTTTCCATTTCATGAGTGCTCAATATTTCATGGATCACAAAAAGTTCACATGCATTGAGCATCAATTCTACTTTTTCCCAGGGTTCTCTTTTCAGGGTTTCAACATGGAAATCATTAAATCTCTTTCAATTGGCTATTTTGGTTTTTGAAATCTAGAATATTAATTTATTTTAGGGTCATATAGCTTCGACCATATGTTTTTATAGTTTAGGGACTTTTATCTTGGACCATGTATTTATTATATTTAGGGTATTTTAGCTTGGATCATCTATTACTATAGTTTATGGTCTTCTAGATCAAACCATTTATTGATGTATTTTAAGGTATTCTTGCATGGACCAATTATTGATGTAATTTAAGGACTTTTAGATCAGACATTTTATTATTTTAGTTTAAGTTCCTTTAGCTCAGAACTCCAGTTGCTACAATTAATGGTATTTTTTCTCTAAACTTATATTAATAGTAGTGATGGATGGGTATTCTTGAAGGGTACTATAAACCTAAATTATTGATAATATTATAAAGAATGAGTGTCCATGATGGATTCTAATACTTTAAATTCTCAATTGATATTCTATAGAATAAATTTTTATGAGGGTTTTATCATCCCGTGTTCTTGTAGAAAACATGAAGCAAGAATATCCATAATGGGTATTGACACCCAGTATCCTCACTGAGAATCCTCTTTTGGTATGGTGAAATATTTGGGATGCCAATTCCATTTAGATAGTTGGAATATTGGTTGTGTAAATCACATATCTAAAAGATTGAACCAGTGAATATGAAATGGGGAAGGCATACTAGGGATGACCTAAAAACACTATAAGGTGCTGAGTTCCTTCTTGGGGTTTCTAGGGATAATAAATATATGAGGATATTTACTTCAAGGAGGATAAACCTCTAGTTTATGGGTCAAGGGACATTATGTATGACCCCATAGGTGTTACATGAATAGTCTTGCAATGAGGTCCTCATTTCATTCCAATGCACATTGAATATTTGTGAAGATTTAATCATCAGGATGATGAAGTTGGGAGTGGGGATAAGTCTAACCAATAAGGATTCTAGGACCCTTGGTTAGTTTACTTTTTTTGGTTGGGAACTGAATTCCCTATGATATGTAGTTTTAAGTCACAAGGTGTGAGCAATCAAAGGGTTCCGAAATGGAATATCGCATTATTGATTTGAGAAAGGGTATAGTACATAGTGATGTGATTTTGAATATTTCAAATCCTCTTAGATATTCTGGTCATGAGAAGTTTAAATCATGACCCAACTATACCTATGTTAACTGGAGGTGTAATATGGTGGGTATAGGTTTAATATTGATCATAGAAGAAAACTATATTCCATGTAGTCAGGATATTAAATCTTTGGTTTAGGGGAACATGTCCTTTGGAATCAAAATATAAACTATCTGAAATCAAAAATGAATTGAGTTATTCATTATCAAATCCTAGTTGTGTCCCTTTTGATTGACTATTCCAAGTTAGCGGTTTTCTATAGGGGATAACTAGGAGCAATATTTCCCAAGTTCTATGGGGTTCTAAGAGAAGAATATCAACTCAAGGAATTGGTTGGTATCAACTCATATATCAATGATATTAAGGTGATTTTTAGAGAATATAATACTCAAGAAGGGTTCAGGCACCCAAAATGTTGTGTCACTTCCTAGTGAAAATTTTATTGTGGTGAGGAGATATGAAAAATCATTAGTCTAATTTCTTATCAGAATAGAGAGTCCAGTGAGAATGGATTATATTTTACAAGGACTATAAGGCAGGCCCCATGATCATTATTACTTGTTCATTTATATTCTAAATTTTTCTTAATCTCTATATATGAAGTGTTCAGTGATTGAAGACTTGAATTTTTCTTAGGTTTCCCTTTGCGGGTTTTCATCATAAAAAGTTTTATATCTCTTTCACTAGAAGTTTATGGTCTTGCGATTTGGACCATCAAAGGATAAATTTTAAGGTCATATAGCTTTTACCAAAGTGTATATGGTTTAATGTCATGATGAAAGTGGTCATAGTATCTAGGGAGTGTTACAAATTATAATAATTAGGATTTCCAAGGTAATAAGTACCCCAACACCTTCCCAAAAAAGGATTGGAATGTTTTAAATCTTGGATCAAGGCTAAAAAATTAGGAGTAATGACACAGTAAAATCAAGAAGATGATGACCAAAAATCACTCTATAGAGAAGATATCTACTATGACGATGTTAAGGCTCAAAATGATTATTATCCCATTTTTATGGTAAAGAAACATTTGTTTTTTATCCCTGAGGTCATATGTAGGAACCAAGGGCAGACTTGCATATCCAAACAAAGTGTCCCTTAAAGACGAGGGTCATTTTCCAAGTTCCATGGAAGGTTTGTATTAATTCAAGACACTCATGACAAGAAGTGTGGTTTACATATTGAGGTTCCAAAAAATACGATAGAATCATCCAGAACATTGGTTGACCGGGGTCAGTATCTTATGGTCATTTGATAAGTAATTATGATGAATCATAGTCTGCAAAATTTAATGTTTTGTAATGGGGATATATTTTTCGTGTAGTTTAATATCATGCAACAAGGAATTTTTCTTTACAGTTTAGTGTCATGTAGTAAAGACGTTGGAACTGATATCAAAATGTTCAAGATATCCTTGGGGGCACTTTACACTAGTTTTTGGTGTTTATATATGGGAAACACGTTTTATCGATGCATAGGTTTATTGATGGTTATCCATATAGTTAAGCCCTTCTTACTCATATTTATCTCATACGAAAATAATCCATATCTATATCTGACTCATACATAGGTAGAGTGAGTCTTTATTACTTGTCCCCCATTAAATAGAGGTATATAAAATTTATATGGCTGGTCTTCCCTAGGTTTCCCTATACATATTGCAAGGATAGGAATCATTCCACAATTTTATCATTTATGGAGATCCCTCTGTGTAGATATAACCCGTATAAAGGGGGAAGAGGCATTCTATTTTCTTCCCTTAGTGAGTCTCAACATCATAGTTGGATAAGGTGTATTCTATATATATTATTATCATATATAGGGATAGGGTATTTCCCAAATTAATTTTGATATAGAGGGGAAAATTGTTCTCTAGCAAAAATTTCTTGATAGGATGGACCACTCTAAAATTTTTTAGGCCTTACAGGATGGACCATATGTCATACAGTTTAATTTCATAGAACAAGGATGATTTCATATAGTTTATCATAATGTAACTAGGATTTATTTCTAATAGGAATAAAAAATCTAGGGAAATTAGGTCCTCACAAAAGATGAATACCTGAATTGGAAGGGTATAAGAATAAGATGTCATAATCTTTCTTTAACAATGGACATGATGAAAAAATGTGTAACATTAAGGGTATCCAAATCCTATTGAATTGTTGGTTAAGAAAGGATTAAATCATAACCCAAGAATATCAATGTTAACTAGAGGTTGAAACCAGTGGGTACAAGTCCATGATTGATAAAGGCGGAAACCCATATTCTACAGAGCTAGGATAATAACTCCTACTTTAAAGGGGTGCCATTTTTCTGGGACTAAAGCTTCCACTAATGGATACCTTTGTGGCATTGAGTTATTCAAAATTTAATCCTAATAGTTTCCCTTTGGATTAACCAATCCTGATTACTAGTTTTCTACTAGGGAGAACTAGGAGCAAGGGAGGCCAAGTTCTATGGTGTTATAAGAGAAGAATATAAAATCAATGAATTGGTCGGTATCTAGTCAAGTGTCAAAGACATGAAGATGGTACATAGAGAACGTAATATTAAAGAATATTTTTAGAAACTTAAAGGCTACACTAGTATGTATTGAACACAATTTTGGGATAAAGGGATAAGACATGAAATTCTTGAATACAAAATCATTAGCGGTGATCTTTTTTGCATGAAGACCTCTTGTAGTGCAGTTTAACATCATACTACTAAGACGTTTTCACACTATTTAATTTTATATGACTAAGAAGTGGTTGTGTAGTTTAACATCATAAAACTATAACACATTTCCATATCTAAGATGTGTCTCGATCATACTATCCATAGTGTCTTTCTAGGTTCCCTAAGCTCACATGATCCATTATCTATGTGAGAAACAAGGGATACCTATATAGTTGATTAATCCACATGTGAGTATGTAATGGGGAATACATGAGGGTGTTCACAATTTATTATGGAATGTGAAATCAAAACATACTTGAATATCATGGAGGGACATGTTTAAGAGTGATGATAACATGTGGATTGTTCTGGAATAGAGGATCCAAGTGTAACTACTTATCCTATGATGGTAGGAATAAAACTACACAAAGTCCTCATATGGTTCCCTACATAGGTCCAACCCATATGCAGAGATGGGTTCATTTTTTATACATATTTCAACTAGACCAAGGATTTAATTCCTGGACATCACTACATATCCTATGATAGAAGGAATTAAGACACACATATTTATTCAATAAAAAAATCTCATCATAGGACTTACCCATATGCAAAGAGGGGCATTTTTTTTATATTATGGATAGACCCAAAATTTGAGATCTAGGAATCAATACATATCTTTTGATATAAGGAATCAAGAAAAATATAGTTATTTAGTGGATAAATTTCCAAATAGTTCTGAACCATTTGTAGGGGAGGGTGTTGTTTCCATTAATATTGTGGATGAAACCAAGATTTTGGATCTAAGAATCACTAAATATCTTATTATTGAATGAATAAAGCCACACATAGTTATTTAATGTAAAACACTCCACACAGGTCTGACCTATATTCGTAAGGGTGATTGTTTACCATTTATATTGTGCATAGACCTAAGATTTGGGATCTGGGTGCCATTACATACCCTATGATAGTAGTAATCAATTAATATGTAGTTCCTGAACACAAATATTCCCTATGTGGGTCTAACTCATATATAGGTATGGGATTAATTCATTTTTATTTTTCACTGATCTAGCTAATGTACAGTGAACCATCCCAGAAGTAACATTCTCTAGGTAGTTTATCATCATGCAGTATGGACATATTCCATGTATCTTGACATCATGTAAAGTTTAAATTATTTCTAAAAGGACTTGGGATGATGGGTAGTTTAGATTCTTTCTACCAGGACTTCTGATCCTATGTAGTTTATTTCCTTGCTTTAGGGACATGGGATCCTTGATGAAAACTATGAAAATAACATCTTGAGAAACCTTATATTGGTGGGAGGTATAATTTGCTCCCCATACATTGTGTCCAATTATTAAACTCCATTGGAATAGACTTTATGTATGACATAAGGACCTTCATACTTGGGGTTATGGAATTTGAAGTTTCTTTCCTAGTATAATTAGGGTTCTTAGATCTAATAAAATTTATACTTTTAGGATTAAGTGGAAGTGAACCTTTTTATTGAAGGCTCACATTGTCTGATTCTGATGAACATTATGGTTTTTTAGTGTACAAAAACTTTTCCCATCAAGTAATTAAAACTCATTTATTATTTATCTTCATCTAATATTTATACAAATATATCTACATGGAGCAAGGTAATCTAGAATTCAATGTGAAATACTACTTTGGTTCTGTTCACCAATGAATATGAAGTTTCTTTTGTGGTAGTGCAAATGGTGGTATAGTAGGACCATTAAGTATGAATGAGCTTGTTTGACCAAGACTTATTTTTCTTGTATACCATTTTATGGAGTATATTTAATTGAGATTTATTTAAGGCATACATTTTTACATTTTTTCACTATATGATAATAAGAAATATTGTTGGATTCAATGGTGTACTCCTGATATAATTTCATCAGGTTAAGAGAAAAAATTTAATCTCATTGTTCATCAATATCATGTGAGGGAAATCGAATCTAGTGATGATATTGGAATTCATCAAATTTAAAAATATTATTCACTACATATTCCTCGAGGAGTAATACCTTAGCCCATTTTGAAAAGAAGTCGGTTAAAATAAGTATGTACTTAAACTGCTTAGCTGTTGCTGGGAGATATGGCTCGACAACATCCATTCCCCATACAAACAATTACCATAAAAATTTAGCTATATGTAGAAATTATGGGGGTTTGATGTATTAAGTTTTCATGAATATGGAAGGCATGGAATTTCCTAGAGAATTCCACCAAGTCCTGTATAATTATTTTTTAGTAGTAACCAAGCCTCCTAATTTGAAAAGAGAGTCTGGTCCCAGGCTGATGAGCGCTATAGGAGCCTACATGGAATTATTCAATGATGGAAATAATATATCTCTCTATTATTTATCTAATGAGGATTCCATCGAAGAATCATTTTAGAGGTCTTTTTTCTCATTTGAGCCATCTTGAAGGGTACATTTCACTACTCTACGTTGATTATATTCCATTTTTTCTTGATCTAATAGAGTGTCCCAAATTGGTGGTAAGATACTATAGGATCCATTTATCCTGGATTGGATATAATTTTTTCATGATATGGTTCAGTGTTGAACTTATTTATTTCCTCTATGTGACAGACGATGAGTGATGAGACCACCCTTTGGTACATTATGCACAAAACCACTTCATCTTGATTGGGTTTGTCCATGATTATGGTTGTAATGGACTATAAATTAGTGTGTTCATTTTATTATCATTGGTTTTCTTAATGTTGGTTTAAACAGTAATTATTCCATAATTTATCTGATGTTAGTAATGAGAGGGTTCAATTATTTCTTCTTGAAGGCAGACTGACCATTGATTGATTTGATCAGTAGCTCTGAATACCCTTTTATGTTTAGGTAGGATATCCTCAACTACAGGTCTATCTCCATGATTTTGATTATTTCATGGTACTCTAACTAATTATTTTACAGCCTTCAAATAATGTGAAATAGAAAGGAAAATTTTATTTATTTAAAAAAAAACAATCAATAGACCAACCAATTTGAACGTCAGGTTTTCCAAAATTTTATCCAATAGGACTTTAGGAGGAATCATAAAAATTCATCTCCCATTTTTTTGGAGTTTCATGGAAATATAAAACCTCTTCATCTAGAAATTCATCATCCACTATTATGTTTTCTACTGTGGGCTGTACCGTAATGAATTCAGTGAGAGACATCCCTTTAACTACATTATGTGACATGAATTAGATGTCATATTTTTGTATAATAACCACCCATATAGCCAAATGACTAGTAAATATATGGTGTTCAAGGATGTACTTCAGCAAGTCAATACGAGAGACCAAGTGGACTTCATGATTTTGTAAGTAATGTCGCAATTTTTTTACTGTAAATATGATTTTGAGGTAGTACTTCTACATAAAAAAATACTGAGTCTTAGTACCTATCATAGTTTGAATAATATTGAAGAGGATATTTTCATTCCATGCATCAAGTTTTTGTACGATGAGAACACCAAGGGACCATTCCATGGTAGAAAACTATAAGATAAACAAATTTCCTTCTACTGAAAACATCAAGATTTATGGGCATAGTAAGTACTGCATGATATTCTCAAAGTATTCTTGAAAATATTCAGCCCATATTTAGGTGACTCCCTTCTTCATCAACTTAGTGAAGGGGACATTTTTTAAAGCCAGTTTATCAATGAAACTCCAAATGTTTGAGAAGTTTTCTTAGATTCTCCTTTGTTCTTTATGATTCTGAGGGGGTGAAATTGTTATTATTGCACTAGTATTTTCTCATTTGACCTCGATGCCATGATCACATACCAAAAAAAGGAATGTTCGAAACATTACTATGAAAGAAAACATTAGAGGATTCATCTTAAAAGTACACTACTACAACTTGCTAAATAATTTTTGGAGATCCATGAGGTTATCACATTATTGTTGAGATTTGACTGCCAGGTCATCGAAATTACATTATTATATTTTCCCTAAGAAATTGATTAAATATATGATGCATAACACATTGGAAAGTAGTGGAAATAGTTTTTAATCCAATGGGAATGACCTGATAGAAAAATATCCCTTGAGGTTCTCTAAATGTGATGGATTCCTCATCTCCAGGGGCTATCTTTTTCTAATTATACCCTAAAAACCAAGCTATGAAGGAATGTTCTTATAATATATTAGTTTTATCGATCAAAATTATTGTGATTAGAAATGGGAAACCTTTCTTCAGGAAGTTGCAATTAAGTTCTCTGAAATCAATGCATACCTTGATCTTCCAATTCTTTTTCTAGGAGGGGATGATGTTGGTGAGCTATTTTGGGTACTTCAATTACTGGACAATATTAGATTTGATCAATTTTTTATCATATGATTCTAATTTAGTATCATGAGAGGGATACATACTCCAAACTTCTTTCTTGAAACCTCAATTGTTATTGAGTAACCCTAGGTGATGCATAGACACATCGAGGTTCAAACCAAACATTTCTATATAATTCCAATAGGAAACATTTCAATTCTTCTTTAGAAATTAAATATACATCTCTTTCTCCTCAAGAGGCATGAAAAAACTAATTATAATTGGTCCCAAGTCTTCTTATATTTCCATATTCACCTACTTGAGCACATCGTTGTTTGTGGAGATGCCTTCCAAAAATAGGGGGAATTCCAGAGGTCATCATCATCTTCATCTATCTCTGAGTCTGTGGAAGAATTTTTAGTCATGGTGGGTATTATGATGGAATATATATCACTATCTAGATAAGAGAGGTCATGGGAAGAGACATTTTCATCCTAAACTACCAGAGTTATCATAAAGAGATTTTGAAGATTCCTATTTTTCTTTATTTTACCATTGAGTATAGGAGGAGCCTCAATATCCTGAGTTGCAGAGAATCTCTTCAGGGCATCATAATTTTTTTTAAATGGTATGAGGAAATTATTGGATCCTAATATAGAATTATACTAATCCCCTTTTGATGAATCCACTTTATATGATAAAAATTCCATCACATTGACATGATCCAAAGAAGTTTTTAGTTCAGGATGGATTAATGTGATTAAGTATGCTACCTCAATCAGGTTTCTGGGTATCACATAATTGCAATTGAGGATTGTCCTAGGATTTGTAGGGTTAGTCCCCAATCCATTAGGGTATGAAACTATCATATCATCATCATCAACCATTGGTTGTTTTCATTCACTCTTGTATAAACCTTCCTCAACATATATGGATTCGAATGACTCGAAGGGGGCACTATCATAATATAGTATTCCAAACATCCCATCAAAGGGTTATTTCACGAATTTATGAAATTTTGAATGTAAAACTATGTGTCTATGAATCCAAGGTCTTCTGATTATGGAATTATATTATTTTTTTTCTAGATAATTGAGATCTCAGTGTCATATGTGTGATCCCATAATTTATCCTTGATCTTGATATTTTTGAGAGGCCTTTTCTCGCTCTTATCATACCCTTGAATGGTTAGATTTTTTAGAGATATGTAAACTCTCTGTATCAAAAATTTTAGAGGGTATAGATTGATATGAGGTTGATCCTAGAACCATTTTCAACTATATCCCTTCATATGTTGACATCATTGAGTTTTCATAAATTATTTAGGAGTTTGATATGTCCCTAGACAACTACTTCCTAATCTTATTCTTTGAATGTGATGGTGAAATTATATTCTAATGGAATTTTATCTACTCGATAAACCTTGACTGTAGATACTTCTATCTTGAAATCATATGGGATATATAGGTCCTTAATGAGAACTTCTCTAAGATATTTTTAATGATGGAGAGAATCAAGGATTTATATTTTGGATATAAAAACTGGTAACTATTTTAGAAGGTTATATTTTTGTGCTCAAGGTCTGCACTTACCAAGGGGGGAGTTCTATTTATTATATGGCTCAAGAATTGTGGTTTTTATGGTTGATATTCCTAGTTCATGAGAAAAGGTCAATAAAGTATCTACTAAATGTGGAGTTGGTCATCCTGACCCCTCCTATTTGTTTGGATAATCTGAGATCCCCACTAGTTGGTCATGTAAAATGGCTGGGCATGAATGACCACTGGAGGGAAATGAGGCCTCTATTTTTTTTTGAGATTGATGATGTGATATACCAAGGGTCTTGGATGCATATATGGCCTTCACGGGTATATGAATGAAATATTAGGATCGACCATGCACACACCATCCCATATATCCTCAGCTTCTGCATCCTAATCCTCTAGCTCACTGTTCGGGTACGTGGAACATGTACTCGGAAGAATATTTTTCATAGGATAAGATATAAGTTAAGTGATCTATGTCCACAGGAAAAAATGATATCTTTATCCAATGAGGGTTTCATTTTGTGGGGTGGTCACCGTTCTCTGTATGTTATAGAAAATAAGTCTACAAGAGTTAGAACTTGTGTGGAAATTGGATATGACTCTTCCTATTGTCTCTTTTACTATGTAAGATGATTATGTTTTCCTACAATAGGTGCATTAAATGAAGGATCCTTAGTTAATGGAATCATTTTTTGTTTCAGAAGCTATTCTCTCAAGGTTTAACGATCTCAGTAAACTATCATTCAATTTATCCAGTTACCAATATTCTGTCCCTTTCTTGATAGAACATCTTTATATTCTCCCTTTTTTTCTAGTTGGGAAACACTTACTTAATTCACCGATGACAAGGAATTATAAAGTGTCACCAACACATAATAATCCATCCTTTAAGGGATTTCGTTGAAGGTAAATTAGTATTGGAGAGTCTGAAATAGCCTCCTAAGGAAAAGGTAATAGTCAGGATGTTCATTCTGGTTGACCATGCGGGGTTTACTAGGATCTAATAGCTTGAGAAAGTTATTTTACATAGATTCAAGGAAATAACAGGTTACCTTTTAATCTTGGAAGGAATATGATTTTTTACACATTACTCAAATCTTGGGAGACCCTAATCTCATTTTTTTCTTTTGACCAAGGGTGACTTTGCTTCTACTACCATTTGATGGGAGGTGACAAATGTTTTGGGACCAACATGGATTATTAAATGGGCACTAATACAAGTCTGATTCTAACAACAATAGTCTCTGATTTAATATACCTAATCCCCTATAACAAGGGAAAAGGTTGATAGTTTTCTCTAGAACACTGAATGGAAAATTATAGGAGTTCTACCATCTCTATGAACTAAAAATATATTCCTGGATACTTCATATGGATCCAAGGAATTTGAAGAAAATCTTGAATATTTTTAGTATCAAGTTATATTGGTTTCTCTTATAAGAGTGGGATGCTGAGTGAATAGGTCAAAGATTTACATCTAGTGATGAATTTAGAAAACCTCTCATTTTCACATTTCTTACAATTTTTGAGGTCGAACATTATTGTATTCCTTAACATAGAGATGAAATAATATAGAAATTGATGATTAAGGTATTCCAATACTGAAATGGATCTTTCTAGAAGGCTGTTGTGCCAAACGAAGGCTATCCCAATCAGAGTTTGTATGAAAAATATTAATTGTGTCACTTCTTCATGATCTCGGGGTTCCACCATGAGGCTGCATTGAGAAAAAAGTGCATGGGATGATGTTTTGGATCTCCCAAACCATCAAATGTTGATAATATTGGATTTTCAAAATTATGTGGGGGAAAAGTGATATATAACAATTCAGGATAGAAATTGTTTTCGCGCTATAGGCGTGCATACCACCCTTTTGTGGATTCCATTCGATTAGTCTTGGTTTCAATATAATTGAGGTGTTATGAAGGTAACGCTATCAGAACCACCTGTCATCTATAGGGAGTGGGCAAGGAATAATGATATTTCCTCATTTTTATATCCTTATGATTCTTGATCCATGCTAGGTTTGAATGATCACCCTGATGGGGAGAGGTTGTTTCTATAATAAAGGAAAGTAATGATCATCCTCATCTTCCTCATTTATGTATACTGACTGACTAAATCTAGATTTATCCTCATGATAAAATGATACTCTTTCATGTGGATTGGATCTCTTCAGATGTATGGGATGAGGGATATTCTCTTTTTCTTGAATACATTAACTAGTACGAATGTTTCCCCAGATTAGTTACTTATTAATATGTCTGATGTTCTATATATAATTCTTATTTTTTCCATCCATTTCTGCATAGAAGTAATTTTCCATACTTTATATAGTAATTAGGATGTGGCCAAACCTTTCCCTTTATCCTTGGAAGTGTTTTTTCAAGAAGGTGGAAATTATTCATTTGAAGGTTATAGGTTCTGGATCCTCTAATTCCATGTATTTGTAGCCTCACTAAGTACCCCTAGACCACCTACCTCTCAAGGCATAGTTTTTTTTGTTTCATCCCTCTGCATTTAGATCTTGGTCTACATTATCTTTTGTGTTAACGATGATGACGTATACAAAGGTGTATCTAGAAATGGTAGTTATCCCATTACTCTCCATAGAATAGGGTGATTCTACACCACTTAATCCTTCATTGAGGGTCACATGAGGGTCATTTATCTAACCCCTAGCCATATGGGACTATAACGACCCATACTTTACATACATTTTTATTACTTCAAAATTGAAGCATACTTATTACAACATATAAAAAAACCAGGAAAGGACCGTATAGGTATAGAGTCTTTAGAAACTGGGAAACATAAACAACTGGTTCATAAAGCATCAACTTTGCCTCACACTTATTTCATCAAATCTAGAGTCCCTTTTTGGAATATCCTACTTAATAACCTTCTTCCTGACCTGGGGAAATAAAACATACAAAAGGGTGAGTTCAAATGCTTAGTAAGGGTAAACAAAGGAAATATCAATAACATCATATACTTAAGAACATAACTTTTGGAAATCTTAACCTGAAAAAGAGATCGTAATTTCATAACATGGGATAAATCAGAGTAGTGAAATGTAATCCCAATAATCATAACATAAAACATTAAACTTTGTGGCATAAACACATAATCATAGAGAATCATTTCTTATTAGTCAAGACTCATTGCCAAGACTATCTTAGTGGACAAAGTCCATTTCTGTACCGAGTTCACTCCTCGTTTCAGTCCTGTTTCACTGAACCGGTTTAACCTGCCATTCCATCCATGTCTATCTCATGAGATATAAAATCTTTACCCAATGCATTGAAGGGAGGTATAGGTCCCACCCATCTCATAATGATACCATTCTTATGTGTGCCACAAAATCATAAACCATACATCATAGCATAACCCATGTAATAAAAATGGGAATCTTAAACATCGTGACATCATAAAACAATTCATATAATATAAAGGAATTCATAAAAATAATTCCATCAAAACATAATCAAATCAATGTAATAATAGGGATAAAAACATAACCCTTTATTATCTTAGATGGAAAATAATTTTGATAAAACACCTGAACTCCATTCTTGAGGAAAATATCCTTTCAACTTCAAAAACATTTTTCCTTTCTTAACATGTCATACAATTTTAAACTAAAAGAATTTGATTAAAAATAAACATGAAAACTTATAAAGGATGCTTCTTGGAAATAATGTTTTAAAAATCCATTCATGCCGTATAAGTTAAAAAACATTCTTCTCGTACTTCTGTCGGAAAAGTGAAAAAGTACCTCGTACGAAAAACGACAAAAGATTCCTTTCATATATTTTACTAAAAACTCACCGAAGGGTAAAATTGGATATAAACTACTATAGAAGGATATAAATATTATATATTTAAGAAACATGGATGTGGATGATAAAATACACCCCAGTAAATACCAAAGTATAAACAATCTCGGATAAAAATGAGATTGTGATATTTTCCCTTACCTTAGGTCCGATTTGCTTCGTAAGTGTCCGAACCTCATGTATAATGATTTAAATAATGTTATTGACTTATTCCATAATCATACTTATTGTTATGATATCATATATGGTCATATTCTTAGCTTCTTATTAGTAATATTTCATTGCTACTTGTTATTCGGGTGTTATTACTTTTTGTTCTTATGCGCGTTTGTAGAATAAATTCTTATTATTCTCTTTAGGTTATAGATACCACATTTCCATAATGGTATTAGTGTAATATATATCATATTCATTCATTAAATTCATTTATATAATCATTATGCAATGAAGATCATGTAGAACGAATCACATCACATCGTGGAGACGGTATTCCGTACGTACGCACGAGCGATGATATCATTCCCATGATCGTGGAATTGTATTGGAGTGTATGTATACTATTTCAGAATCAATAACACTTTACAATAATCATATATATTCATTACTTTCAGCCTTATACCCATCCAAGTAAGGTGGTGGTGGAAAATAGATTACACCACGGCGTGGAGACGGTATTCCGTACGTACGCACGCGCGGTGATTTCGTTTTCCGTAGGATGGATAAGAGGTGAAATAGGGTTGTTTCATATTTATAATAACATATCAGTATATGAGTTATACTGATGTTATTACCTCATAATTAAACAACTAAAGAAGAGGGAGTAGAAGTAGAATGGAACTTGAAGAAAATGGTAGAAGGTATTACCTCTTTCTCGCAGTGCCTCATTTAAGGTTTCTCTTAAGGCACTAGAGTTGGTCTTTTGATAATACCAGTACCTCTAGTAGGTTTCTAAGGAAGTGGAGAAGTGAAATGGGTAGGGTTTGGCCGAGCTTGAAGGCTCAAATTGATGTGAGGAAGAGAGGGAGGAGGTTCCCTTTTATAAGAGACGAGAGGGGCACCTTTGGAAATATAAGAAATATTAGTTTATATTAAATCCCAACCCCACTTAAAAACTTCCAAATTGACTCATATTCGGAGATTATATGAGATAGGGTTGTAATAAAATCAACTAATAAAATTTAAACATGTTAGGAATTTATTTTAAACATTATCAACTTGATTTATCATTATTTATCAATTTTATTTTATTTGTGGTAATAATATTATAAATTTTAAATTATTATAAATAATTACATATGTGTTGTGAATTTTCAATAATTTGACACTTTATGAAATTTTCGACCATATAAATTTTAATTTATAATTTGTAATAATTTTTGTGATTTTTAAACAATTTTATAATATGTTATTTTTATAAAATAACAATAGTGTCAATTTTGACACTATTCATTTATTTGAATTTAAATAAAATATATACAGAATATATGTTCGAACTAAAAGCTTTAATAGATTCCTAAAATTTAATATGTATCTATAAAATTAGTGTATCACATTAAATAGTTCATATAATATTTATTTTAATATTTTTAAAACAATTTATTTGATATTTTAATTAATAAAATAATTTCAACATCACTATTGTGTCATAATTAATGATAATTCTTTAATCCATAAAAATTCTAAATAAATTCCTATGATGTAGATAATTGTATTAGAGTTCTGGAGACTATTCATGTTTGAAGTTTCATTAAGGTTATCACCAAATTAAAATTATTATACTTATAAGATTTAAGAAAGTGACATGTTGTCACATTCTTTGGTTTTAATAATAATTAAATTATTTTCATGGAAAAAAGTCCATTAAATGAATCTAATCCGACCCTTAGGTGATACGGGTCGAATTTTAGTCATCCAATAGGATTTTGGTAGGTGTTAGGGTAATTTTATAATCTTATATTTACCCTTAATTACCCGATTTACCTTCAACTATGGTAAATAAAATTTACCATAGTTACTATTCATAATGCCCAAAAATAAAAAGTAGCCTATTTACATAATTTGGACCCACTTATTCTGAATATGGAATCCATTTTTCAAAAATCAAAACATATAAGTTGCAGTAATTAATTTAAAATAAATCCCGTTGTTAAGAAAACATGTTTTAGAAGTTAACACATTGCCAAAGATTGAAATGTTTTTACCTATGAATTCAATGTGAAATTAATGATAATGACATACATTATATTAAATGGTAAAAATATATTCTATTTATAATTTAAAACCATTAAATATTATAATTTATCCATATAAATTATCACAATGAAAAAAGTAGTTTTTAATTAAAAATTAGCGTATTTTTACTATTCATCAAAATATGAAAGTTATCAGAAAAATATCAAAAATTTATCCAAAGTAAATTTTTATACCCTGATTCAAAAGAAGAATTTTATTTTTTCAAATTGAACTTATAAACATGACAAAAACTAGATTTAATGTGGGTGCACCATCAAAAGGCGGCAAAATTGTATTTTTTGAAAAATATTTCTTTTATCCAAAAAAACTGATTGTTCTTTTATACCTCATTCTAGAAAATGTATTAGTTGAATTAAAATGTTATAAAATTCAAAATTCAGTTATTACTATTCATAACGGCTAGTTTTAATAATATTTCAATGGCATATCGCTGTTTAGTAAAACTCAGTATTGCGTACGACGCAAGCTATCGAGGAAGGCCGCGGTTGCGTGTAAAGCAAGACAAGCTAGTGTTGTTTGTAGTGGAAGATTCCTTTGATGATTTATAAAACATAAAAACAAAATATTTCTCATAAAAGTCTCGGGTGTTACATTCTACCCCCCTTAAAATGAATTTCTCCCTCAAAATTCTTTACTTGGTAACAAACAGATGAGGATACCTCTCCGTCATCATATCCTCAAGCTCCCATGTAGCTTCTTCTAATTGGTTGTTCCTCCATAAAACTTTCACCAAGCGAGTGGTCTTGTTTCGTAGGAATTTTTTTCTACGATCCAGAATCTCTATCGGTTGTTCTTCATAAGAAAGATCTTGCTCCAGCGGTACAACTTCTGAGCTGAGTACATGTGAAGGATCAGGTATGTACTTTCTCAGGAGAGATACATGGAACACATCATGTACTTGAGAGAGATTCGGTGGAAGCGCCAATCGGTAAGCTACCTTTCCAACACGATCTAGTATTTCAAAAGGACCGATATATCTAGGGCTCAACTTCCCCTTCTTTCCAAATCTCATGACCCTCTTCCAGGGAGACATTCGTAAGAACACTTTATCACCCACTTCAAACTCTAGGTCTTTTCTTTGGTTGTCGGCATAACTTTTTTGTCGACTCTGAGATGCTCTTATGTGTTGTTGAATAGATCGGACCTTTTCTGCCATCTCAGCAACAAGATCAGGTCCTAATAGCTTTCTTTCCCCAACTTCATCCCAGCAAGTTGGAGTCCGGCATTTCTTTCCATAGAGTGCTTTATAAGGAACCATCTGAATACTGGATTGAAAGCTATTATTATAATAAAATTCCACCAAAGGTAGGTGTTGATCCCAACCACCTTTGAAATCTATAGAGAAAGCTCTCAACATATCTACTAGAGTTTGAATTGTTCTCTCAGACTGACCATCTGTCTGAGGATGATAAGAAGTGCTGAAACTAAACTCTCTATCCAGAGTTTTCTGAAGACTTCACCAGAACTTTGAGGTAAATCTTGGATCCCGATCAGATATAATAGAAAGTGGTACTCCATGAAATCTTACCACTTACTTTACATATATCCTGGAAAGATGATCCAGGGAGAAATACTCTCTAATAGCAATGAAGTGTGCAGAATTTGTAAGACGATCAACTATGACCCAGATAACATTATTGCCTTTAGATGTTTTAGGATGTACGGTGACAAAGTCTATAGTGATGTTTTCCCATTTACATTCGGGTATGGGTAATGGTTGTAAAATCCCCTTAGACTTATGTCTCTCATCTTTAACTTGCTGACAAACCAAGTATCGAGAGACATATTCAGTAACATCTCTTTTCATGCCATCCCACCAGAAGTACTCTTTCAGGTCCCTATACATATTCGTCCTTCCAGGATGAATAGAGAATGAAGAACTATGAGCCTCATCTAGCAGCTCCTTCTTTAATTCTAGGATGGGAGGAACACAAACCCGATTCCTGAAATTTATTATCCAATCACAATCAAGGTTGAATTCAGGAACATTTCTCACCTTCTTTTGTAACTCGACATCTTCTTTCTGTGCCTCTTTAATCTTCACATGTATAGATGGTTGAACATTCATTTGAGAAAGATACGATTTTCCCCTTCCATTATAATTCCAAGATCCATCCTTTGTAAATCCATAAATATTGGATCTTTTGTGATCCTCATCATGGATAAACTGGAATGGTCTTGTCGACTTAATGCATCTGCCACCCTGTTTGCTTTCCCAGGGTGGTAATGAATTGAGAAGTCGTAATCCTTAATCAGCTCTAACCATCTTCTTTGGCACATATTCAGCTCTTTTGTGTGAAAATATACTTTAAACTTTTATGATCAGTATAAATATCACACCTTTCTCCATAAAGATAATGCCTCCAAATATTTAATGCAAAGATTACCGCAGTTAACTCCAAATCATGAGTTGGGTAATTTTGCTCATGGGTTTTCAATTGTCGTGAGGCACAAGCTATCACCATATCATTTTGCATAAGAACACACCCCAATCCCTTCTTGGATGCATCACTATAGATCAAAAACATTTCTCCACTACAAGGCAGTGTGAGCACAGGTGCACTGGATAACCTTCTTTTCAACTCCTTGAAATTCTCTTCACATTACTCCGTCCAAAAAAACATAACTCCTTTCTGAGTCAACTTGGTGAGTGGATTAGATAATCGTGCAAAATCTTTCACAAAATGTCGATAATATCTAGAAAAACCAAGAAAACTTCGGATCTCAGTTACTGTTGTTGGTCTCGACCATCTTTCGATAACCTCTGTTTTTGCTGGATCCACAGATATCCCCTCTTTTGAGATTATGTGACCCAAAAATGCAACTTTTTGAATCCAAAATTCACACTTGGTAAATTTTTCATAAAGCTTCTCCTTTCTAAGGGATTCAATATAATTCTCAAGTGATCTTCATGTTCTTCCTTGATCTTTGAATATACCAGAATATCGTCTATAAAGACTACCACAAACTGATCAAGATAGTCTCTAAAGAATCTATTCATCAGATCCATGAAGATAGCAGGGGAATTAGTAAGACCAAACGACATCACTATAAATTCATAGTGTCCATACCTTGTACGGAAAGCCGTCTTTGCTATATCCTCCCTTTTGACCCTTAATTGATGATACCTTGAACGAAGATCAATCTTGGAAAAGTATTGAGCTCCACGTAGTTGGTCAAATAGGTCATCAATGTGTGGGAGAGGATATTTGTTCTTGATAGTGATCTTGTTAAGTTCTCGATAATCAATGCAGAGTCTCATTGATCCATATTTCTTCTTAACAAACAGAACAGGTGCTCCCCAAGGTGATGCACTAGGGCATATGAATCCCTTATCAAGATTCTCTTGGAGTTGCTTCTTCAATTCCTGCAACTCAATTGGGGCCATTCTATAAGTTGTCTTTGAAATAGGCAAAGCACCCGGTACAAGTTCTTTTGAAAACTCAACTTCACGATTTGGTGGAAGACCTGGCAATTCCTCCGGAAAGACATCATCAAACTCCCGTACAATGGGCATATTATTAATCATGAGTCTCTCACCAACCATTTGAGATAAATAACTCTCATTTAGTGGAATCAAGACCCATAAGATGGAAGAAATTTCCACTGGAAGGTTATGTTCATCCTTGCATCGATAGACGATCATAGATTGATCTGGAATATGAAATGTGACTTCCCTTCTTTGGAAATTGATATGAGCTCCATATAAATAAAGCCAATCCATGACAATAATCACATCAAATTCCAGTATAGGAAGGATCACAAGATTTGCAGGAAGCACTTTCCCACAAACTTCGATCGGAGAAGAATTATAAACTTTTGATGTGACTATTGTGCCATTAGGGGTTGTCACAGCTAACTCAACATCTAATTGTTGAGGTAATACGGTGATATCCTTAGAAAATTATTCATAAATAAAAGAGTGGGTGGATCCAGAATCAAATGTAACATTTTCTACTTTAGAGTGGATGGTAAGTGTACCTTTCACCACATCGTTATCGTACTCCACATCGCTGATATAAATTGCATGTGACTTTCCTTTGTCATTGGCCTTAAGAGTTTGTTGACGTCGACCATCATCATCAACCCTTGGATTTAGGCATTGATTGGCATAATGCCCCATCTCCTTTCACTTGAAACATTGTAGTGTATTAGGTTTATTCTGTGTATCCCTTCCTTTTTTTGCATCATTAGACATCTTCTTCCCATAATTGCGGCATTCAAATGCCCGGTGACCTTCCTTTCCACATTTGAAACATTTACTTGTCCCTTTAATACAACACCCTCCATGTTTCTTTCCACACTTTGAGCATAAGGGAAATATCATCTTCTTTTCATTGTTCTCTTTAGATGTTTCTTTGAATTCCATTTTCCTCTTCTTATCAAACCCATATGACTGACGGTTACTCCAATCTCTATCTCAACTTTGAGAGAACATCGAACGATTTCCTCGTAGCTATTGAAGTCCCTTATGGCTAACGCCCTTCGAAGACTTGGTTTTAAGCCACTAAAGAATCGATCGATCTTACTCTCTGGTTGGATAATAATACCAGAAGCGTACCTTGCAAGTCTTGTAAAATTTGTTTCATAGGTACCAACAGATTCATCATCCTTTTTCTTCAGTTAAAGAAACTCTTTCTCCATCTTTGTTCGGAGAATATGAGGGAAGTACTTATTGAAAAATAAGTTCTTGAACTCATCCCATTCCATGGACTCAATTTCATCCATTTGCCTCGTATTCTTAATAAGATTCCACCATTGATAAGCATCTCCTTCCAAACGATACACTGCTGGGATGGATTTATCATGTTCAAAACATTGAAGAACTGAAAATATCTTTTCAGTAGTACTAATCCATTGTTCAGCAACTAATGGATCAGTAGACCCACTGAATGAAGGTGGACACTGTCTCATGAAGGATTCAACAGAATGTTGCTCCTTCCTTTGCTCGTTTGGAAGTCCTGCATGATTCATAGCTTCAGAAATTTGTGTGAGCATGGCTACAAGATTTTTCATTCCATATCCCATAACGTTTGGTTTCTCAGGGGAATAATCATTGCATTTCCCGTCGCATTCCGCATTAACACGGTTCCTTTGGGTTCCAGCCATTGACTTAAACCAAGAAGAATAGTGTGAGAAACACTAATTATAATAGGAAAACCACATAATAAAGAATAAAATTTCACACTTAAGGTCTTATCTTAGGTTATTCATGGCCATTTCTAAAACACTAATATTGTGTTCTATGCTTAGACTTATCCTTAGGGTTCTTACTAAGGCTTTCACATCCTAGTTTCCAAAGGTTGACTATACCTTTCCTCTGATACCAACTATAACGACCCATACTTTACATAAATTGTTATTACTTCAAAATTGAAGCATACTTATTACAACATATAACAAAACCTGGAAAGGACCATATAGGTATAGAGTCTTTAGAAACTAGGAAACATAAACAACTGGTTCATAAAGCATCAACTTTGCCTCCCAATTATTTCATCATATCTAGAGTCCCTTTTTGGCATATCCTACTTAATAACCTTCTTCCTGACCTGGGGAAATAAAACATACAAAAGGGTGAGCTCAAATTCTCAGTAAGGGTAAACAAAGGAAATATCAATCACATCATATACTTAAGAACATAACTTTTGGAAATATTAACCTGCAAAAGAGATCATAATTTCATACCATGGGATAAATAATAGTAGTGAAATGTAATCCCAATAATCATAACTTAAAACATGAAACTTTGTGGCACACAAACATAATCATAGATGATCATTTCTTATTAGTCAAGACTCATTTCCAAGACTATCTTTGTGGATAAAGTCCATTTCTGAACCGAGTTCACTCCTCATTTCAGTCCTGTTTCACTGAACCAGTTTAACCTGCCATTCCAGCCATGTCTATCTCATGAGATATAAAATCTTTACCCAATGCATTGGAGGGACGTATAGGTCCCACCCATCTCATAATGATACCATTCTTATGCGTGCCACAAAATCATAAACCATACATCATAGCATAACCCATGTAAGAAAAATGGGAATCTTAACCATCGTGACATCATAAAACAATTCATATAATATAAAAGAATTCATAAAAATAATTCCATCAAAACATAATCAAATCAATGTAATAATAGGGATAAAAATATAACCCTTTATTATCTTAGATGGAAAATAATTTTGATAAAACACTTGAACTCCATTCTTGAGGAAAATATCCTTTCTACTTCAAAAACATTTTTCCTTTCTTAACATGTCATACAATTTTAAACTAAAATAAGTTGATTAAAAATAAACTTGAAAACTTGTAAAGGAAGCTTCTTGGAAATAATGTTTTAAAAATCCATTCATGCCGTATAAGTTAAAAAAAACATTCTTCTCGTACTTTTGTCAGAAAAGTCAAAACGTACCTCGTACGAAAAACGACAAAAGATTCCTTTCATATATTTTACTAAAAACTCTCCGACGGGTAAAATTGGATATAAACTATTGTAGAAGGATATAAATATTTCATATTGAGGAAACATGGATGTGGATGATAAAATAAACCCCAGTAAATACCAAATTATATACAATCTCAGATAAAAATGAGATTGTGATATTTTCCATTACCTTAGGTCTGATTTGCTTCGTAAGTGTCCGAACCTCCTATATAATGATTTAAATAATGTTATTGACTTATTATAGAATCATAATTATTGTTATTATATCATATATGGTCATATTATTAGCTTCTTATCAGTAATATTTCATTGCTACTTGTTATTCGGGTGTTATTACTTTTTGTTCTTATGCGTGTTTGTCGAATAAATTATTATTCTTATCTTTAGGTTATAGATACCACATTTCCAGAATGGTATTAGTGTAATATATATCATATTAATTCATTAAATTCATTTATATAATCATTATTCAAGGAAGATCATGTAGAACGAATCACATCACATCATGGAGACAATATTCCATACGTACGCACGAGCGATGATATCGTTCCCATGATCGTGGAATTGTGTTGGAGTGTATGTATACTATTTCAGAATCAATACCAATTTAAAATAATTATATATATTCATTACTTTCACCCTTATACCCATCCAAGTAAGGTGGTGGTGGAAAATAGATTACACCATGGCGTGGAGACGGAATTCCGTACGTACGCACGCGCGGTGATTTCATTTTCCGTGTGATGGATAAGAGGTGAAATAGGGTTGTTTAATATTTATAATAACATATCAGTGTATTAGTGATACTTATGTTATTACCTCATAATGAAACAACTAAAGAAGAGGGAGTAGAAGAAGAATGGAACTTGAAGAAAACGGTAGAAAGTATTACCTCTTTCTCGAAGTGCCTCCTTTAAGCTTTCTCTTAAGGCACTAGAGTTGGTCTTTTGATAAGACCAGTACCTCTAGTAGGTTTCTAAGGAAGTGGTGAAGTGAAATGGGTAGGGGTTGGCCTAGCTTGAAGGCTCAAATTGGTGTGAGGAAGAGAGGTAAGAGGTTCCCTTTTATAAGAGAGGAGAGGGGCACCTTTGGAAATATATGAAATATTAGTTTATATTAAATCCCCACCCCACTTAAAAACTTCCAAGATGACTAATATCTAAATATTAGATGATATAGGGTTTTAATATCATCAACCAATAAAATTTAGACATGTTAGGAATTTATTTTAAACATTATCAACTTGATTTATCCTTATTTATCAATTTAATTTTATTTGTGGTAATAATATTCTAAATTTTAAATTATTATAAATAATTACATATGTGTTGTGAATTTTCCATAACTTGACACTTTATGAAATTTTCGACCATATAAATTTTAATTTTAATTTATAATTATTTTTGTGATTTTTAAACAATTTTATAATATGTTATTATTATAAAATAACAATAGTGTCAATTTTGACACTATTCATTTATTTGAATTTAAATAAAATATATACAGAATATATGTTCGAACTAAAATCTTTAATAGATTCATAAAATGTCATATGTATCTATAAAATTAGTTTAGCACATTAAATAGTTCATATAATATTTATTTTAATATTTTTAAAACAATTTATTTGATATTTTAATTAATAAAATAATTTCAACATCACCATCGTGTCATAATTAATGATAATTCTTTAATACATAAAAATTCTAAATAAATTCCTATGAGGTATATAATTGTATTATCGTCATGGATACTATTCATGTTTGAAGTTACATTAAGTTTATCACCAAATTAAAATTATTATACTTATAAGATTTAAGAAAGTGACATGTTGTCACATTCTTTGGTTTTAATAATAATTAAATCCTTTTCAGGGAACAAAGTCCCTTAAATGAATCTAATCCGACCCTTAGGTGATAAGGGTTGACTTTTAGTCATCCAATAGGATTTTGGCAGGTTTTAGGGTAATTTTATTATCTTATATTTACCCTTAATTACCCGATTTACCTTTAACTATGGTAAATAAAATTTACCGTACTTATTATTCATAATGCCCAAAAAAAAAGTAGCCTATTAACATAATTTGGACCCACTGATTCTGAATATGGAATCCATTTTACAAAATTCAAAACATATAAGTTGCAGTAATTAATTTAAAATAAATCCCGTTGTTAAGAAAACAGGTTTTAGAAGTTAAAACATTGCCAAAGATTGAAATGTTTTTACCTATGAATTCAATGTGAAATTAATGCTAATGACATAAATTATATTAAATGGTAAAAATATATTCTATTTATACTTTAAAACCATTCAATATTATAATTTATCCATATAAATTATCTCAATGAAAAAGTTTTTTTTAATTAAAAATTAGCGTATTTTTACTATTCATCAAAATATGAAAGTTATCAGAAAAATATCAAAAATTTATCCAAAGTAAATTTTTATACCCTGATTCAAAATACGAATTTTATTTTGTCAAATTGTACTTATAAACATGTCAAAAACTATATTTAATGTAGGTGTGCCATCAAAAGGCGGAAAAAATGTATTTTTTGAAAAATATTTTTTTTATCCAAAAAAACTGATTTTTCTTTTATACCACATCCTAGAAAATGTTTAAGTTGAATTAAAATGTTATAAAATTCAAAATTCAGTTAGTACTATTCATAAAGGCTAGTTTTAATGATATTTTAATAGCATATCGCTGTTTAGTGAAACTCGGTATTGCGTACGACGCAAGCTATCGAGGACGGCCGCAGTTGCATGTAAAGCAAGCCAAGCTAGTGTTGTGTGTAGTGAAAGATTACTTTGATGATTTATATAACATAAAAAAAAATATTTCTCATAAAAGTCTCGGGTGTTACAGGGACCATTCTGGATTACAAACCTTATGGGGTATGATTTACTTCTCTATATGTTACTCCCATATTGGTCTATTAATAGAGACCTTATGGGAGTTTCTGGTCATACTTTTCAAATGGTCCCCAAATAACAAGGGTATATCTCATGGTGAGAGGAACATATGGGATGTTGGTCATTGATATTTACCTCATAACCATGATAAGACTAATTCCTTCTAGATTTATGATAATATTAAAAATGACCCCATCCATGTGGGTTAGGAACAATTCAAGTACACTATTAGAACTTTCTGATCCTATTCTTGAGGATTTAATGATTCCAGTCAAGGATTTGATGGCTCATGATATGGAAATTGAGATATAAATACCCCATCCATATAGTATGTGGTTGATCATGAAATGAATATTCTTTCTATAAAATCCTCTTGGGGTATGGTGAACATGGTAGTGGAAATTGAGATAAAAATTCCCCCATCCCTATGGGATGGGGTTAGTTTGCAGCTGCCACTATAATTTCCTAGATATTATTAGGTTTTGATGACCTCAGGGGCAAAGTAAATGTTAAAAATTACCCTAGAAATGTGGGCTAGGTTAACTCTTATGTGACTTATTTGGAAGATACTATTATGATGTATTTTATTTGGTGCAATTGTAGTATGTGAATGAGCTAGGTGAAAAGTATAACTATGATGGGATTAATTTTCTATATAAAGATATCAATTCATCCACAATTTCATCTTCCATGTATAAAATATGTTCAATTTTTTTTGAGTTTCCCACCTTAGGAGTCTTTTGGTTGTCCTCTCCCTCTATTCATGAAATATTTTCATCTTCAAAGTAGGGTAGTCTTATTTTATTGACCAAATGGCATTTGTGTTACCCAATCCCCTAATTTCTCATATATCTATGACATTATAGGATACCATGTCTGGTGAGTTATTTTTTTTGAGGAATCAGTGAAGTGAAACAACTCATTCTTTTCATATCCTCAGATACATATATCTAATGAGGCATCAATGATCAATTGTAGAAGAGTTCTGGTTCAATATTGGAAAACATACTGTGTATTTTTGCAATGATTTTTTGGTCTTCGTTACTAGGAAATTAAGATACAATTCTTGTCCATTTGACTATAGATTATGTGTGTCATTTAAAGGTGACCCTTATATTCTAAATAGAGGAGGTGTATAGCCTTTAACTACTAATGATTCACCCACATGTTCTGGTGTAGGTAATGCATGTAATCCCTATTTAGATCATCTGACATATTATATTAGGAAGTGTTTATGGGATATAACATGGTTGGGAGGTGTTTTTTTGGATAATTATCTCCATATATCTAGGTCATCCATTTATTAATCAGAATTGTATACCTCCACCTGGTCAGACCATAAAGGCTGCTTTAATGGGTTTCTCACCGACCACTGTTAAGTATTACTGATTGTTTACAGAGAACTATATGAATTTTACATCAGTGTTTCAACCAATAATCTATATGAATGTGTCTATATTTTGAGAACCACTCTATAATAATGTTTCTAGTAAAGGGGAGTAATTCCTTGGTTGGGAAAAATATTACCATGGGGAGGTTGTCCAGAACAAAAATTAAGAGTAGAGTCCCTGTGATCCATCTCTCCAATACAATGATGAGGACTATCAAAGTAGTGATCACCTTATTCTCTAGTTTAAGAGTCATCATATCCTTAAGGTGTTGCATATATGAATCATACAACCTCAAGGAAATTCGTATTGATCAGATCCTAGATATTATCCTCATTCAGCATCGAATCTATAATATGATGAGATTCCTTTTGAGGTTAAGTAGAGATATGAACTTTATGCATGATGGTTTTAAAAATATGTTTAAAACTATCTGGTGTTTTGGGGATATGAGCCTTCTTATAAGAAGCTACTAGAGTATGTTGGTGAGCTTGTCTATTATTAGAAGGAATATGATCCTACCTATTGGTGGTTTCTGGAATATTCCAGTCAATACTAGATAACGTGAGGGTATGATCCCACTTCTAATATGTATTACACACCAAGATATTATGATAGATATCTGGAATGGGAGAAGGGATATGAGAATCCTATTTTATAGCCTATAAAGGATGCCAATGAAGTCATTCATCATCAGAAGTAGGGATATGAGCATGGATTATTTAAGCGAATATAATATGATGAGTTGATTCATTGAAATGGATATGAGCCTACTATGAGGTGATTTCTATATTTTACCAATAAACATTATTTATAGAGGTAATATGAACCTATTATTATGCCTTTAGAGTACACCACTAGTCGTTTTTGATAGAAATGTGCGCATGTCTAGAAGCATGTTCAAATTGACCTAGTGTGCCCCGATCAGAACAGGGATATGAGCCTGGTCCTATGCCATTGGATTATTACGATAGATGTTTTATAAGAACACGAACCCTTCTTAAGGAATGTTTCAAACTAAGATGGTTATCCTCAATTGGAACAAGGATATGAGTCTAGTCCTGTGCCTTTAGAGTATGCCACTGATCCTTTTCAACATCAATGTGCACCAATCCCAAATTGAACTGGTTTTCCCTAGTCAAAATAGGGATATGAGCCCGGTCTTATGCATTTGGAGTATGTACCCAATATTTTTTAATAAAAATGTACGACTTTCCCAAGGAATGGGCCTAACTGAGATGGTGAGCCCTGATTAAAAAGAGGATAATGGCCTGATCATATTTCTTTTGATTATACCACTGATATTTTTTGATAGGAATGTGCACATTTCTCAAGGCATGTTCCAAACTAATATGGCAAGACCAGATCGACAAAAAAATATAATTTTGGTCCAATGAATCTTCCTTTACAAGAATATGATGATAATCCTCCTAGATAGGAGAAAGATTGTGCTCCTATTCTAGAGTAGACACCTATTCATAATGATCAAGATGATATGTTTCTTTAGTTTTCTAGATAGAAATATCCGCATGTCATTAAATATATACTAGTGCTATAATATGATTGAATATCTCTTCTATTTCTTCTAGAATGTAGTGACACTTTAGAAAAGTTTTCGCAGTAATGTAGGCCTACACATTCTCAGTCTTAGAGATATACTGGAGGATATATTTGATTTAATTTGGGATATAATCCCACTATTTTCCTCATTATTCTATTGGAATATGTTGATGGTGTTCATTTTAAGAGGAAGGGGTATGCTCCTCTCCCATTCTTGTTACAATAATAAGCATGTAGACTTGATCCATGTGAGAAAGGATATGTGCTTTCCCTCTAACCATGGCCAGAATATACTGATAGGAATCATTAGTGAAAGCATGGATATTTTCCCACTCTCATTTATTCATAAATTTCCATACTCAATGAGACCACCTTGGTACCCATGTATGAGTTTCTAGGGTGGGAATTATTTAGGTGGTTCTCTTAAAAGGTGATTTTTGGACACAGGTGGGATGATTGTAGTGAAGAAAATTGATATGATACCACCTAGGATGCTGCCAAACTATGATGGAGTTATAGTTCAATCCTTGACCCACAATTATAAAATATGGAAGTTTCTAATTTACGCGCTCTTTGGATAAGTTCCCAGAGTGATTGGTGGTGGTGACATGTTCCACAGGATTCATTACAACTTTCCCATAATGATACAAAATCTTTGGCATCAATATCTAGATACCTAAACATGCATCCATGAGGGTCAAGATCATACCATGTTAGTGGTATTTACAAAACATCTTGTTTGTCACCCTAATATGAGGTCTTTAGGTGTGTGATGTTGTTTTGTGACATGTAGAGGTTAATACTGTAGTTGGTGTTTCATAACATTTACTTGATAAAGACATGATATCGAGTCAAGATGATTATAAGAGTAATTTTTATAGTCACAATTACAATAGGGAATAAGGTCACTAATCAGCGAATCATTGAAAGTGTGAAACATGCTCAATCGTATATACTAAATTAACATAATCATCATTTCTTATTTTCGGTTCAACCTTTCTTCTCACATTAAATTTTCCTAGTGTGAATGGCCTATTTCATAGAAACCATAGTTACATTTTTTTGTTGAAGGATTCCATATCGGCTTTACCATTTTCATTTGTGAAGGTGAAAAAAACAAAATGGCCTAATGCACGGTCATTCGATGGTTTTTATTATTTGAAAGATTCAAATTAGGTTCACTATTTTTGTTTCCTTTATAATGATATGGTGAACCATATTTAGGAAACATGATGTCTAACACCTATAATGATTCAGTTATTATATTATTACATGATTTCAGACTAGGTTCACAATTATTGTTTATAGCTTGAGGGCCGGGGATGATGATTGATTATGGGGGGTTCAATTATGGTTTCACAATCATTCAAATAGGGTTTACTATTTTCATATCTCATGGAAACTCCTAATGGATCCAATATCCATGACAAGGTATGAAGCTTCTTTCCAAAGTTTGGTGGTCATTTGGGGTTTCAAGCCCAATGAAACCTCAAAACACACATTGGTTGAGAGGATGGGAGGTCAGGCTCATCAAACCCTTTAAGGGGGTATTATTTTATATTTTTGGACTCTATTATAAAATTAAGATATGTTGGTGAATCATTTCTAAATCTCGATATAGGACTGGTTAGCCTACTAAAATTATTGGTTGTTGAATCCTTCTATATGTAAAGGGGGTTCTATTAATCAAACCATTTTTATATATCTAAGGGATTCTATCAATTTACCATTATTTCTTATAAATGGGTAGTTTCTTATATTGTAGAACCATTTAACTAGGAACTATGGATTTTTCAGTTGTCCATGGGGGAGATTGATGTTTCTAGGATGTGATTAAACCTTCAAGAGGTGTCCTATGTAACCTATGTAGATTGGGAATAAAAATCCTTATACCTAAATTGAGTTCACTCTATAAATTTTATCTTCATTATGAAATAAAATATATGAGGGAACTTAGGCACTAGGTATGGAGCTTGATCCTTTTCAAGGTGTCCAATATATCCTTCTTATAACATGAATCAAATTCATCATAGATCAATCCACCCTCAACCCACTGATGGGAGGTCAGAGATATTTAATTCCCATGAGGGTTATTACACATGGATTATGAATATGGGAATTCCTGTGATACTTATACTGAGGTGGATTTACTTATATGGGTGAAATTTTATAATTCCACTAAAAGGGGATTACACATTGAGGTTCCCTGGCTGAGGGAAATTTATGATTCTAGTGATATGATCATTATGAATCCCAAATCCTGCATGAGTCAAACTAAATATGAGAAACAAGAGACATTAAGTGATGAGATAACCTCATATGGATATGAAACTTATGAAATGGGAAAGACCTAATGGGGTGTTTGATATAGAGCTTGGACCTTTGGACAACATCCTAAATATCCTACTTATAATGGGAATTAGAGTTCTCATAGTTCAATTATCTCCTCAATCCTTTGGTTGTTGAATAATAATAATAAACCCATAGAAGATTTTGGGTCCCATGAGTTAGAGTGTCTAAGATAAAGAGGTACATACACCAAGGTGGATTCCCTTTTGAATATATCTGACCCATACCCTCTAATAAATAATGAGTAGGAATCATTAGTGGATAGATAAGCATGTGTTGATGGATTTAGGATCCCATAATAACCATAGGATTTCATGAGTACCCATTACTAACCAATTATGGACACTTCCCATATAAAATGGGAATGAAAAACAAAAGAATCATGGTTTTGAGTTTACATGGTTTGAGGACACATTCCCAAGAACTCCTGCTTGATAAGGCTGACATGTATGGGGGTATCATCAGGACAAGTCTAGAGTGTCTACCTAACATGTCCCGATTTTTTGATGAAAATATATGTGGTGTGTTCCAAACAAGTCCTATTTGTTTGACTAACACATCTAATGTGTCTAATACGTGATCCAACTTACTTTTTTGGGGTCCATTGCATGATAAGGCTAGCATATCCAACATTATTTGCATGATTGAAGCATACATGTTAGAGGGATGCAACATGATTCAAGTGACTTATCTTGGGTTCCTTCACATGATTAATCTAGATATGACCAAGGGTATAATTTTATTAGGGATGACATGTTAGAGGGATTCCTCATGATGGGGCTGACATTTCTAGAGGACTTCACATGTCTTGGATGATATATCTAGAGGATCTCATGTGGATTGGGTGATATGTCTAGAGGGCCTCTTGTGACTTGGATAACATGTCTAGGTTCTTCCAAAAGACCAATAAATAGGTCATGTGAATAACTTTACCCCTTATCATGAAAATAAGCATATATATATTTGTGTAAGGATTCCATATTTTTTTAATACATTATCATATAAATACCTCAATATTACCTAGGCATGGACAGTTGGGATATTTGATGACAAATTCGACACACAAAAACTAAATTTCATGACCTGGATGGTGCACCATAAGTCCTTTTCATGATCAATAGGGTGATAACATAAAGTGTATATACATTCAAGTAATCCCTTAAGTTGTTACCCAGGTTTACCTGTTGGAAGACTGTTATGATTGAATGGATTTAGACTCTAATAATCCTTCTTTTTTTCCATTACACTCCAGTGTGTTTTTTGTACTAAGGAGGATGAATTTATAAGCCTTTCAATCCTAGTTATACAACTCCTTACATAATGTGTATATAAAAAATATGGTATTGAGTTGGTGGAGAATCACACATTTATAATGAACCCATCGTGGGTCATCCATGGCATCATATTTGTATCACGTGATAAAAAGTGACTGTTATATAACCTCTGCAACACTATAATTACTAGACCCATGGATTTTCAAAGGGATTTAACATAACCAAATCAATATGTTATATGGAATTAGAAAGATTAGGATGACATGTCATGGAGTCATCATGAGATCAGGACACCTATCAAAGAAGATTTCACGTGATTAAGGGAGACTTGTATGGGGCCCATTATGAGATCAAGTTGGATAGTTAGAGGGACTTCACAAGAAAAATAGTGCAACTCCTCTTCATATAAGGGTATGTCCTTTTTCTCTTTTATTTTATAATCTCCATGGAACATGCCCATATATTTTCTATCATGGTGTCGCATGATCAAATAGACATTTCCAGGATCCTTCGTATGACAATGGTGATATGTTCATTGTCCTTATTGTGATGAGGAAAACATGTTGGTGGAGCCTTCGTATGATAAATGGATTGATCATGTAGATCATATCCACCCTTCAAATGAAAAATATCATAACTTCCTTTCACATGAGGATTACACCTTTTCCATGTTTTTATTTTATAATTCATATGGAACTCACCCATCAATTTTCTATCAGGGCATTGTGTGATCAAATGGACATGTATGATATCCTTCTTACAATGGAGGTGACATTTCTAGAAGGTTTTTAAGAATGAGGAAAACATTTCATAAAGGCTTTCACATGAAAAATTTACTAATCATGCAGATCGCATCCACCCTTCACATGAAAAACAACATATATTCCCTTCACTTGAGGATTTCACCTTTTCCAACTTTTTATTTACTATTTTCTAAGTCCTTATACATTTTTCAATTATTTGTATATTAGGGTGTCACATGAAAAATAATGGATCTCATGATGGTGTTCAACCATTATCATGGATGGAATCTCCGCTTGTCTATGATGCATCGCGTGATCAATGCTGGATCACATGACGTCATGTGAAAATTTTCACATATAATAGCCCCACTTTTTGGTGGATATAAAGGGCCATCACATAATCAAATGGTCATGTTTGAGGTCCTTATCCTGATGAAGGACACATTCCCAAAGGCTTTCACACGGAATGAATGACATTCCTATAGGGATATCATGTTATTGTTGAACTGGTCAAGTGAGTTGTATAAGCCCTTCATGTAAAAATAAATGTAAGTTCCATTGGATGAGTATTTCACTTTTTAAAATTTTATTTTATAATGGGATTTGAGTGATTTTTAGGCATTTATTGGTTGAAATGATTCATGATTAGAGGCACTCATCTAGAAGCCTTCAAATTATCTTGATAGATTTTTTAAGTGTCTTGAAGCGATCATGAACATATCATGAAAATCACATAATTCATTCTCATGATATTCCTGAGGTCATGTGATCCGTGTTACTTTGCTACATAATCTCAATTTATCCATACTTATCCTTCCTTTTTTTTATGGATAAAATAATACCTATTCTTTGGGAATTTCATTGATTATATAATTTTTGATGCCCATTTTGTGGGTGTCAATAGGGCTCCATAACCTACTAGTATCAAACCACATGTTCAACTCCAAGATACACCTGTTCTTGAGAGAAAACATGAATTTATTTTTATTTACCTCGAAAACCTTATCATGTATGTGGGTAGGCATTAGTCTAATGACCCAGTAGGAATTCTCAATACCTCAATAATATTGAGTGTTTCTATGATCAAGTTGATATTCATACAATACATATAAGGTGTACAATTCATTCTCATGAAACGCACTCACAAATAAACATGAAGTTTTTTTACATACAATCATATGAGTTAGGTAATCCTGTTATAACTGGGCTTCCATGACATAAGACCATACCTACTTCATCCTGTTTAGGTATGAAACTTGTCTCATGCCACAAATCCTAACCCATACCTAAAGGTTCCGGGTAGGTTTTCTTGTTAGGCTCAGGCCACTACCCGAGGACTATAGGTAGGTCATAAATCATGTTCTCTGATAACCACTTATCACTCATGAGATACCCACCAATGTTCCTTGATAATCCCTTATCACTCAAGGGAATAAACATCTATAGTCTTAGACCATACATTATAACTATGGGGAGGATGAATACAATATTGTAAAAAACACCTTATCACATAAGGGAGGTTCCTACTAAAACCTTCCCACTGAAGGTTGGGTCATCATTCTAAACCCTACCTTATCACTAAAGGTATTGTCCCATGTCATTCCACCACCTATAACTTCTCACTAAATAGTTATTTTTTCCAAAACCATATCACCTAGGATGAGTCTAGGCTCTAGGATTCATCATCGACCAAACCAGGATCCATGACCTATCACATACATGCAAAATAAATAAACAATTGGCCACACAACCAATCCCACAAGATCGCTATCTCATAAAAGAGTTATATTCACTCAAAATCTATACCTACATCCAACAACATGACTCAAACTCCATTTATATTTATATGACCATATCTTAAATTCTGTCTTGGTCTATTCTTATCAAAATTAGGCCATTTAAAATAACTCACAGTGTTCTCCAATCCCATAAACTTTATTATACCATGGGTGAATTAGACTAGGATAAAATTTACTTGGATGATAAAAACTCATCACTTCATAAAATAGTCACAGTTCTATTAAACCTAAAACAATTTAACTACCTCAACCCACTAAGGGTTCCGTCACATATATCCAAACCATCCCAAAAATTTTATACATAAAAATGACACCTAAACATGCCAAAAAACAATCATGAATCATCATGAAACAAAATATAGACTACAAAATCAATATGAGTAGAAAATATTAAAATAAAGTATTCTTTATAAAATAAGGAATCACTCATAAGAGGTCAGGTGTAACAAAAACATCAACCAAACCCTTCAAGACTTCATTTTTAAAAAAGTAAAATACCATTTTTAAAAAATTTATAAAATCTTCACATGTAATTTTATGCACACTAGGACCATAGGGAAAATACAACTAAAACATTATTTGTAGAAAAATACTTTCATTTTGAAATTCTATTTCAAACCCATTTCCCAAATCACCACTTTTACTTATAAATTATTTTAAAATAATACATCTTTTTAAATTAAAATTTTTAAAATGGAACCTATTTCTCTATAAAATCCAACACATGCAGACCAAAATCAATAAATAAAACCAATGATGCTCATTCCACCAAGTAGTTACCATCAGTCTATTTATCAAGCTATACAATCCATGTTGACTGTTAGGCTGATGTTATCCCATCCTAATATATGAGAGAGATCAAAAAGGAATTTAACATGTCGACATTAATAATAATATTTGAAAATAACATTAGATTCCAAATAAGCAAGAGAATAAAAACATTCATAGAGATATACCTTAAATTACAACCATTAAACGGATTTTAAGTTCATACCACCCTCATCTAAGTCTACAATCACATATCTCATCTGAAAACACCATAAAATTACTAAACTGAGAATTTAAAACAATTATACCATGATAGAATAATTTAATTCAAACCTACCAAATATACCAAAGGTAAACCTTATGAAACAAGGTGTGGTATACTCTTGAAATGCACGTAGAACTAATACACATAGAATCAATAAAATAATTACCCAAATTGATGGCTATTTTCACTCATATTATAGAAAAACCATAAATAAATCCTCATGGAATCATAACTCAATTAAAAAGATGAATACAATCTTGAATAACTTATACATGGCCTTCTTTACCAGATGAACATGAAATTTCCATCATTTGGGATGATTTTACCACACCATAATGAAATAGTCACTCAAGAAACCCCACTTGGTGAAACAAATGTAAAGACTGAAAAGGGTATAAAAATCAAGAGGAGAAGGGGAAAGATATTACCTCAAATACATGAAATTAACCTCTCACAAAAAAACCATTTTTGAAGGTTTAAAGGGGAGGGTATTGAGAGATACAAAGGGGATATTCCCCCCTCTTTAAATTGACTAATAGGAGGGGATATTAAAGGGGTTACAAATTGAATATCCTTTGAATTTAACAGAAGGCCCTTAAAAAATAGACATATATCTGGGTAACGTAATGAACATGAGGGTTTCACTACAACACACCCTCACTAATACAATTCACCATGAAGCCCCTTATGGGTCGCGGCATGACTACCCTTAGAAAGAGGGACCAAACATTGTACAATCTCCATCATGACCTGACCCACCTGGGCCATGATGTGACCACCCTATAGAGTCCGTTTCATATATTTACCCCTATGGGCCATTAAGTTATTTCTCCAATATATATGGATTAATCCATCAACCAAAAACTTCGTAAAATGACCCCTTTGTGTCACGATGAAACTTATGACTACTATAGAATTCTAACACCAACACCCAAGAACTATATTTTGGGATTCCACTGAATGAACACCAAAGAAACATCCCAAAAATCATTTAAAACATGATCATAACTTCTAATCCTTGATTTAAGTAAAATAATTTCAAATTTAACCTAATTTCAACTAACCCATAATGATACTATTTTTTAAAAGAATCCTCTCATACAATATTTATCAACCATAAATATGGAATATGTGTAGTGGATCATCTGTTTAAGTTACACATTTAATAGTTATTTTTTTATTACATAAGGTTTTATCTTTCAAGCATATTGATCTTTGATTTAGATCTCTAAATTTCTTCTAACATATTAAAAAAGTGTTGTGTGATAAAAAAAACAAGTAGTGGCATATGAGACTTACCATGACTTTTGATTTATGAAATCATGCTGAGGAATGAAGATTTTGGAATCATATTCCCTATCATGCACCCTATTATAAAATAAGATTCAATATTTTCACTACTTGGGTGAGTCATGACATATAAGATAGGGTATCGTTAGATAAAACATAGTATAAAACCCTAATTATTTCATCAAATATATTGTATGATATTGGGTTATTATATTAAATGATATCTTATGTTTTGGTATAAAAACATAACATCAAATTTCATTTTTTACATTTCTGTGGATGGTAAAATATGATATTTGATATAATAGGTGAAAATATTATTATCAATCATAAAATAAAACTAAAAAACATTTAAACATTTAAGAGCCTAATCTTATCTGATTTATTCTATAGTATAGGCTGAATCCTTAAATATGATTGGTAAATATATTGTTTTATTAAATTCAATTAGGAATTGATTTATATGGTTTGAAAAATGTTTATAAATCATTATGAAAACTATTTTCGGATATTTATTAATTTATAAAGTGTTTATAATTTGTTAATAAATTTTTTATGAAAACTTTACCAATAAATATTCCATAATATTAAGTTTAAATGTTAAAATACCTTTTACCAAATTATATGTAATTTTTTATGGCTTATAAATAATTTTTTTATTTAAAAAACATAAGGTTAAATCTGAAAATATTTATAAATCACAAAGTAAGGATAAATATAAAGTATTTATATTTTATGATTATGAATTGTTGATAACCCTTTATTTTAATTGTTCAAATTATGGGACTTATTTGGAAGATTATTTAAACAAGATTAAAATAAGTTTGGATGGTTGATTTTATAAGGTTTAAATAATGTTATGTAAGTGGTAGTTAGATTATGTAAATAGTTTACATAATCAATATTGAAATATAAAAGTTTTATATTTCATTTTGTATCACATATTTAAACTGAAATGGAATATAATGAATAATATGAAGGAGTTCATATTATGAAATGAATATAATGTGTTTATATTCAAGATTATGGAATGTACACAATGAATAAATGTTACAATAAAGTCTTTATTACTAGCTTTTATTTATGAATAATTTATAAATTTTTATCTCATGTTTAAATATATGAATTTTTCATTTATTTAAATGTTTTACCCTGTTTATTATTATTTTATATAGAGTTTAGTTTTAATTTATCTTTAATTTAGTTTCATTTAAATATATTATATTGAATTTACTTATCAAATATAGTTTAAATATATTAGGTGTTATATTTACCATGAATTGGAATCCATCTTGAGTAATGTATCCCTAGGTATAAGAACATCAGGTTGAACTTCCAACTTGGCTAGAGGTTTAGCACTTATTCTAGAATGGTGTTGATTGGATATACGTGTATTTAATCTTAGTCATGATATAATTACCAATTTTATATAAATATAAAACATTACATAAAATTTTCACATACCTTATGATTTAGAGGAATTTGAATATGTGTAAATATATTTGATTTATATTTTTCTATTAGTAACATAACCTATTATATGTATATATTTGAACATCAATATGGTTTGAATATATTTATTTGGTTGAAATAATAGGATTAAAAACTAAATAACTAAAATTACTCATATATAAGAGAGAATAATGTGAGATACGATGTTGATAATAAATATTATTTAAAATACTATGTATTATATTCCTTCCAAATTGGAACTTACCAAGACCTAAATCAATATGTATCAGTGAAACTAACCATTAGGTGCCCAAGGATTATATAATGTAAGAAAAATAAGAAATAATGTGACAATAACCGTCATGTTCCTTGTTCTTTGTTTTTAGTTGGGTTATGAATTGCCGTGAAACCCTAACCATTAAGATACTTGAGAAATTTAGTTGAGTGATTCTACATGATTGATTTGGTTAATGAGTTATATAATCAGTTATCTAGGAGTCATATATCATTTGATTGATAATAAGTTTCAACCAGATATAGTCATGTATCATTTACATGAAACTTTTTGTAATTAATAATTAAATATGGATCTTATCACACTAATGGATATGATGTTATTCTAAAGGGATCCTCATATTATTGGTGGAAAATTTAATATGAGTCCTTATTAAATGTTATTAAAAAATTATATCCATTAAATAAAACATCTATTGTAGATGAAGGATGTTATCATCATCAAACTTATCTTTGAGATTAATCCATTAGAAGTAAAATCTTACTGTAAGAAAGGTTTATGACTAGTAACTTATAAAAAGTTCTTAATTAAAGAGAAATTGTATGTGGTAAAGAAACAACATTATGAGCAACCAAGTGTTGTAGTTATGAAATTGGTGAACATATATGTTTATTAGAAGAATATAATTATTCACTTAGGGTTTTAAAGGTATTAGATACAAAAATAACTAAGGAATTTTAATCTCCACTCATACATTCAATATTATTGGGTTTGATAATGAATTAGAGGGACTAAATATTTCTTATAACACTTCTTCTAGTTAATTGATTAAAATTATTTTCATTTATGTAAATGTCCCCACAATGAAAATGAGTTATTGAAAATATTACTTGATATTGTCAAAATTTTGAGAATAGATAAAATAGGAAAATTACGTCTATGTTCTAATATTTTATAGATAATACAAGTAGATACAATTCAAATTGGAAGAAGAATATTTTGTTGGAGAGACCCATAATGTTTCTTCTAGTATCTAGTTGAAGTAATTTAAATATAGTGAAATCATAAAGAAACAAGTAATGACTCCATAGGAAGGAATTGTTCAGGATAACTGAATGGGGTTGTGAAACTCTATGAATGTCCATATCAGGTATTAGTGTTATAGATATTAATTCTTTAATTTTTAAGGGCATCTTGTAACAAATGTATATCTTACAAGTGATATAAATATAAAATATTTCAAAATAAAAGGAAGAATAGAATGATACTATAGTTTGAATTCATGAGATTAAGCAAATAATGTTTACATCAAATATTTGAATGTAAAGTAGTTTATCAAGATAAGATGGATCTAAATAGGTGATTTGGATAGTTATTTCATTTCAATTATAAATTTATTTATACGTTATAGTATACATACAAATGTTTATTAAAATAAGAAGTAAGGTGTTTCTTCCACCCATAGATTTTATATTTTAAATAATAAAGTTTTATTCTAATTGAAAAATCTATAAAAAAATATAATACCATATATGATTTTAAAATAATGGTTTATTTGTTAAATATTAATACTAAAAGGAAATAAAAGTTATTCCTAAAAAAGATTTTGTTTATATTAACATGATAATCCAAAGAGAATATAGTATCTATGAGGCTAGTAAGAGTATTTTTAAACATAGAGAAGTAAAAATTTGAAAAAAAAAAATATTATAACTGTAAAAAGTTAAAGTGATTCTTACTTAGTATCTTAAATAGCTTAAGATATGTGAAAGTAAATAAAAATGTAAAAAATTAAATTTTTTGACCATAATAAAGAGAATATCACTATTTTCTAAAGTATTATACTTATAAAAAAAGTGAATATCAATCAATATCATAAAATTATTTTAGGTAATAGTGGTAAAGTTATACATAAAGAGTTATATATTGTTACCATAACAATGTGAATGATAATTTATCCTAAACGAGTTTAGTATGTACTAAAATGTAATAAGTTAAATTGTTACATTAGTCACCATAAAATTTCAAGGGAAACATTTGATGAAAAAGGTTCTAAATTTGATGTTCTTAAACTTATAAATAGTTCTTTGTAAATAAAAAATTAATTAATATTGTAACTTTTAATGTTATGAAGTTAATGATTTTGTATATATTTAAGGAGTTGAACCATTAAGAATATGATTACTAAATATCACCATTATTCAAACATCTCTTATTTATATATGTTTCACACTAAGTACTTTTGTGGGATAGTTTTATTAGTTGGCCACATATTGAAGTGAAAAGAATTTCATATAGATGAAATGAGTTAAAAAATCCCATAAAGTGCAGAAAGAAAGATGATCTAGTGTTATATCTTATATGATATGATAGAAAAGTGAATATATAGGGTTTTTTAAGTATTCAAAAAAGAGTTTATAAATATAAAATGTATCATGTAAAATTAATTCCCAAATTTATCTTTTTTCCACATTGGATGTATATTTTTATATATTTATATACATCATTATTCCAAAATTTATACCTTCTAAACAACCTAACATCCAGACCATAGGTGTGGAACAAGGTAACTAGAGGGTTAAAAGGATATCAACACCCTATATAGTGTATTTTGAACCATGAATCCAACAAAACATATCTATGCACCACGACCATGAAACTCCTGAAACTCTTAAAAAATGGCAACATATATTCAATAAAAAAAGTAATAAATGAATGAAAATAAAATAAAAAGAAAAACAAGGAATTTTCTTAGTTTTAATTAAGTCCTGATCATTGATAAATAATAATTTTCTTATAAGAGTGAATAAAATATTTCATTATAAATGATTAACTAAAAAAACATAGCCAATATAACATTATACTTAATTAACCACATTAATAAAAATGACCCCACCACTAATTTATTATAGATAACTTCTAATAATTCCAATTCCACCAATATCTAAAATCTACAAAGATAATTCCACTGATATTTTATTTGCATGGGTATGTAACTACCCCATCAAAAGAAATCACCACATTAATTGTCCCTTCTATTAAATAATGTATTCTTCAAGAAACACCAAAATTTTAAAATTACTTATCATTAGAAAGACTCTTATGTATTATAAAATTTACTCTTATTTAATTCCTTTATTTCTCCTCACACTCGAATCAATGACAATATTTCATAATTCACCCTCTAACATTGACACTTACTTAAAAAAGAATCACAATCAATGCTATAGTTGGTTCAATACATTAGGTTTATTAGTCTTTATTCATCTAAAACTCATTATAAATTTTCAGAAGTTATTCCTTTATAGATTATTAAAACTTTATCTATAAAATAAACTAGGCCTAACAATCTCCAATTTGAGATTTTTTTCTTAATCACCACATTCTCTCGGTTATATGTACTATGCCATATAACCCTCTTCTTCATTTACCTTCTTCCAGTATGATATAACTTCTAATATATTAATACCTCCACGTTATCCCAACCTCACTAAAGAAGAACATACTTTATACTATCCCAATCTATAAATTTTATCATCATATTAGCTAAATTCATATTCCCTTTATTCTTTTATATTTATAACACTTCATCCTCCATAAACATCCATATGAAGTGGTATTTTGGTTGTTTGGTCTTTATTCAAGAATAAAATTCAAGATTTTTTGCCACGTGGATCCTGATTTTTCTATCATAGTATAATAAACTAATATATTTAATCCTTCTAGTTTCCCTTATAAAACACTTTAACCATACAAACTCTTTCCCAATTTCCATAATTGTAACATACACAGATTCTGTGGTTAATAGTGAAACTATCGATCATAATCATGAAAACCAAATCACAAAAGTGCCTCTAATATTATAGAAAAAACTAGTGATGCTCTACCGTGAAGCTATATCTTGACTATAAGTTACTAATAATTAATTACTCATGCCCTAATAAGTTTAAATCTTATACTTTTTCTAAACTAAAATTAACCCTAAAAGAATAATATAATAAAAGTGAATTATTGGTCACATGTGGAACAAGGAATCCCAATTATCATTTATAAACCAATTATCAAATCTTCAAAATCTTAATTTGAATTAAACTAAATTAAAATAAATTAACTAGATTAGTTAATTATCGATTTAATGAAAACATTGTCAATAAAGTGAAATAATAGGGGAGATTTATGCATAAATATGGGTTTTATTTAAATAAAACTACACAATTACACAACTTAGTTTAATTAAATCAATAGACATGAGTCTCCTTGAATTAATTAGACCGACTTATAAGAAAAAACTAAAACTAGCTAAGTTTGTTGGATTTATTTGGGTGAGGTAACCTAGTGAGACCTAGATAAATTAGGTCCTATATATAATAATAAGTTGAATTTATGTTCAGATATCACTCTCATAGTCCCCTCAGTCACATTGGGGTTCATCCCAAAATCCTTATCACTCTCACTATGTGACTACGGGAAATGGTATTGGTGAATTTCAATTCAATACTAATTAGTAAGAAAAAAACACGAGTAAAGAAGAATATGAAACATGAAGTATGAAACTTATTCCATCAATTACACCCTTCAAGGTGATTCTAGCCACTCATAACTGATATTTAATTGTACATGTGTGAACCAAACTCCATTGGAGAGAAAATATAAGTAATAAATAAAATAAATTCATTTTAAATCAATGTAAAACTTACATGAATTGAAATTAAAAAACTAAAATATAAATCCAATCATTATATAATGTTCATAAATAGAGAGAACAAATTACTCTATATGAATCTTTGCATTGTGGTCATCAATATCTAATAGCAATCCTTGATTTCCTACTATTAACCCCCTAGCAGACCTTCTTTTTCATGAATCTCTTCTATTTTTTATTCTTCCTCTTTGGACATGAACATTTATCTTCTAGGTATTCAAATCTTGATTCAAGAATCATTTTAAAAATATTTCTCTTAATTCATAAATGGTAAGAATTCTCAATTTTAGAATATTTCTTATATGTCTCAATTGTTCTGTAAAAAAACACCAGGTGCAACCCCTTTACTCTTTTAAAAAGTTGTCATTGAAATTATTCTTTCATGATTACCATCATGGAACATGATAAAGAGAGTTGGTTCATAACCCCAATCCATAAATATCCAAAAATAATGGATCATTACTCCTAAAATATTATAGAAAAAACTTCATTTAAAACTAAAAAACGCAATTATGGTTAGACTACATTTTCAATCAAAAAAACATGTTGGAGTGTGACTATATTAATATTTAATGGTTTTAATAAAATTTTTTTTTGAGTCAATTCTATTTCCCGAATATCTATTGTTTACGATAAAACCAATGATATTAATACCTTCAACATAAAAAATATTAATCCTTTATCAATGATGCAAAGATACACTACTACATAGCTATAGCTTCAATGAGTCTTTATTTTCTTCATCATAACTTCATGTAGACATGAATTTCATAAAAATTCTTTAACAAAAGAAAACCATATCTGAAATGAAAATAGATGAATTATTATGTAATAGTTATCCCATAGCTTCAAGACTTCCCATGTATCCATGTTACTATAAAAATACATGCAGGTAAATCCTATGAAAGAAGCATAAGTCTAAATACCATGAAACAATTTTATTGTGAAGTATGAAACCCTTGCTTCATAACCCAAGTGGAAAATAAGGTCCACTAGGTGAAATTGTATTATCCCCCCAACATGTTATATTTTTAATATTGCTTAACTATTTTTGAATTCCACATTATAAGTTCCATTAGAGTGGAACCACTTAATTACTCAAGTTGCAGTAGAGTGACCTAAAAAACTCTCATGGTACCACTATGCCCCACAACGACTGGTTACCATCATGCCTAGAACTGATCAATTTTAGGATATTCTCTCTCCCCTTGTGTTGACTTGTTTAGTGTGTTTACTCATCTTATCTACATGTCTATCTGTCTAATACATTCATCTAGCTCAACCACATCCCTTTAGTGGCTAGTTTCACCAGTGGTGCTGGTCCGGTTTTGTTCCAATTTTTTTCCTTTTCTACTACTTTATTTTTTCCTTCTCCAAAATTATAATGAGATTAATAAACTTCTTCCCAAAATCCTCAAAAATTATCAAAAATCTAAAATATTAACTTTTATAAGAAAATAAATAATATAATATAATTAGAGAAAATATAAAATATAAATAATTAAATTATTGAGTAATATATATAAATATATATATATTAGATTCATCAATCTCCCCCACATGTAAAACTTTTATTGTCCCCAAGTAAAACCTCAACATCCAATCACAAAGGTTCCATACATCAATAAGGTAAGATTTTAATTCATCATGTTAACAAATGTAAAGTTATGATTTAATATTTCGAATGAAAATACTTTCCACAAAATAAGTTTGAAATCATGATTCATGTATAATTTCTATCCAAGAAACATTTCCTTTACCACTCACCGAATACAAACATTCATTAATACCCATTCCATTTATGATATATATTAATTGAAATGTATTTCAATCATCACCTAAGAACATGTAATGGGAGTTATAATCAATCTATTATACATTCATTTTATCCATGGTCTTTTAATATATCTATATGTGTACTTAAAAATTAAACAAAAAAACATTTGGACATTGAATTTAGGTGCCAATGAATCTATGGATAAAGGTAAGTGGGTTATAATGTAAAAATTAAACTCATAGGCATGAAAATATGAGATAATCTCTTTATAAATAAATCCTTATGTTCAATATAATAGTTGATGAAAAATAAACACCTACCATTTAAGTTCCCTAAAAAATAAAACATCTCCCTTTTATTATCACTTTTAAATAGGTTCAAAAACTAACTTTCAATATAATAAAAAAAAATGGATTCCTCTTTTAATATTTTTAAAGGTTTTTTTACAAGTTAATTTTTATCTTTTTTATTTTAAAATAATTGCTGATTTTTTTAGCATAATGATTTTTTTTAAAACGATCCCCCAAATAATTTGGATATGATTCCCCCAAACTCAATCATAGAAATATTATCTATCAAAACCATAAAACACCCAACAAACAATTTAAATATCAAAATAATAATCATGCAATTATACTAAAAAAATAAGGTTAATAAGGATATATATACTTTTAATGTTTCCTCCTATCAAGGAATTCTATGGTGTCTATGGGTTTCATAAAAGATCATATGTAGGTCAAATTTCATGATCAAATAGTCTTAAATTTCATAATAATTAATGGCCTAATCCATTTTGATTCAGTTTAAAATTATCATGTTTTGATAAGAAAAAAAATATATTTATTATAAACATCTCACGTCCTCTCAGGAAATAAGATATAAGAAATAATAGCTTAAAAATCCTATTGAACCTGATTAATAATGGAAATTTTAACAATATGATTTTGAATTTAACAATAAAGAGTATGCATCTAAATTAAATCTTCAAAGAATCAAAATCATGATTGAAATTATATTATAAATAACTTAAAAATAACATATAATTTTAATAATAATGAAATACCCCAAAATTTACATTTATATTTATAATATTTATAATTATAATATATGAAAATTTTACAACATATAAAAATATATCTCATATGATAAAATGTATCCTAGATTAGTTAAAGAGGGAAAATTTACAATAAGATATTTCAAGGTTCCCTTACACGTAAACTAAACATCATCCCCAATGCTCAACCAAAGAGATGGGGGAGAATGTGATTATGAATGTATGTGAAATACAATAATGACCAGAAGAATGTAAGAAATTTAAATTATTCCATACTTAAAGAAACTTCATGTCCTTGATACCTATAATGATTTGATATAATTATAGTTCCTTTTATGTTTTGGAGTATTGGTTCTTTACACCTTTCCTCCTAGATATTCTTTATTTGAACCTAGATAAACAAACCCATTAAGGACCAAAATGAATGAGGTGGTTGGAAACGATGACCAAGATAAATTCTAAACAAAAATTAATTTTTAACCATAACTTATAATAAAGGATTATAAATTTTGGTTTCCTATTATAAGAAATTTCTTTTAATTATCTTACCTAGAACATTCCTTAATGTAAACTTATAAGATAGTGATACAAATATACTTGGTCTAGATTTGCAAATGACTCTGAATTCTACTCTTCTGGTAGAATAGTTTTCCATTTTTTCATTGATTATAGATTGAAACTTTCTTGATGTGTGAACCATGATTTTGACACTTTGAAATAATGAAAAAATAATAAATGAATTAAAATTAATTTTTTATTAATCAATAAAATTTATGTAAAAAGTGATAAATGATGCATTCAAACAAAAAATGAAATCATAGAGCAATTAAAAGACAGTTTAAGCTGCCCAGATTTTACCGCCCAAAATAATTTCCAAGAAATATTTTTTACTTGGGAGTCTGGTTTGTCTATTATGAGATATTTGAACAGAAACAACATGTTATCCCAAGACTGGATGTACTCAAATAAGGTAATCTTCCCATTGTTGAACCCCCTTAATAAAACTAGGTCCTTTTCAGTACAGGAACACTACTACTCATTGAAAGGCACCCTCAAAGACCTTACCATTATTCTGTCAGCTTCTTCTTTTTTATCATTAATTGAAAGAACCTATTCAACCATTAATTCATCCAATATCATATGTAATTCCAAGAATTGATAATCATGTCACCGTACATCTTCTGCTTACATGTATCCTTTAAGTAAGGGTGGGAATCATGTACATCTACTTGGATTTCATCTTCTTCACTGATCAAATCTTCATTGGTAGTGGAAAATATGAGTAATACTTTATCTATTTACATTTACCCATGGCTCTCACTACTCCTTGAGATTAGGATCCTATAATCTTGTACCTTATCCACTGTATCACCTACAGAATAGCTAGAGTAGTCATCACTAGGCCCATTCACAGGATCCTTATACCCATCCATGGAGGGTCTGACCAAATCTTTCTCAAGATCCTAAACCATAACATCATTAAAAAAAATTTCAAAGTGATTTTTTAGCTTGATAAATACCCCTAACCTTTTGGGATGTTTCCTGATCAAGGCCTCCCCCCTGAAACTTGGCTCAATATATTAAAGCCTATAGGATTATCCCCCATTGGTTCCTTTACAACCTATTCCTAACCTTTATCACTGATACCACTCCACAGACACACCACCTCAACATATGAGGCACCCATGGGAGTGTTGAGGCCCCCTCATTTTGAGGATCCAAAATTACTTTATGCCCACTACCATTAAGTGGACCCTCATACACTAAAAGACCCAAAGTTACAACATCCTTATCCACCTCCGAACTCTTTTCATCGAAAGAAAATTTCATAGACTCTTGAGGACCATCCATGTCCTTTCTCAACCGATTGAAGATGTCTGCCACCAAGGGATTTTCTTCCTGTGATTCAATTTGTATGGACTTTTACAATATATCCACACCCACTTTCCCCTGACTAGAGTAACCAACAGAAATAGATATTAGATCCTTTCTGGCACCTATTACCACACCCTTATGCTTATCATTCCATCTATACCAATGACTACATGCCACAGACGAATGGCCCATCAACATACAAGCATAAAAAAGTAGACCCAAAATTCACAAACCACTTGCTACAAATAACAAAATTCATCACCTTCTATAATCCAAATTAAATTAGAGGGAAATCCTGAGGAATCAAATTTGGAAAAAAATAATGGATTAATAGGATGAAAACAACATTCGTTTTGATATTGGAGGACTAGTACCTACCTACGAGGTTCCCATGCATCCAAATGATTGAAGGGTTTTGAAACAATAAAATGAGTTTAGGGAAACTCACCAAAATCTCCAAAAAAGGGGGAGTCCTGCTTCAAATGGAATGATTGAACTTGTTACATCTCCTATTTCACTACATTATTCAAGTATATTTATTTTAGTTCTTCAATACAATTATTCAAATCTATAAATTTATTATCCTCTTTTCTCTTTTACTATGTGGATTATTCCTCCAAAGTTTTATCTTCCTTAGATTCAAAAAGTGTATATATCTCATCATACCCTTATTATATATTAATTTAATCTCCATAATTGAAATAACCCTTACATTTATCCTTTAACTTGGTTTCATTAATAATTTTACCTCTTTATTACACCTTTAATTTAAATTCTACACTAATGAATTCCTTTAATTTAACTAAATAATTTTTTATATTCTTCAGGAGTTCCCACCCTTATTTAATTTCTTTTCCAAAAGGACCCTTCTTCGAGGCATGGGAAGTGTTAGTAATTTCCACTATGGTATGAATGTGGCCTCAAGATTTGATGTTCAATTAACATTTTAAGAGTAATGATTTATTTAAAAAAGGTTATATAATTGAATTTCAAAAAATATTTAGGCGTACATATTTCAAATCCTCAACCATAGAAATAATAATAACTAATAATGTAAAATGGAAGGAATTAAAAACATCCTTATTATGTGGATCCAAGATCAACATCATGTTATTGATAATTGAAAACAATTTATCTGTTTTATTCTCTCTATAAATTTCAATTTAAGAGTACCAATGTTTTAATTATTCTTAAATTGAATAATTATAATTTATCATAGCATTTTATGTTTTCACTATCTTGTTTAGATTTCATGTCTCTATTTATTAAGTTTACATAGCTTATAAAATAGTTAATTTACATAAATTATTCAATATATTCAAAATCCATAAATGGAAAATTTAGATATTTGGAATCAGTTATGTGGGAATTCATTTTCCTATATGAGATCGTTTGATACATAAAATTTACCCATGCTAGGAATCTTGGATATATAAATTTAACCACATAAAGAATTTTTATTACATGCATTTCAGATATGTATAAAATTTATTTATGTGAATTATTTTTGGTTACCTAAAATTTGTTAAGTATATAAATTCTACCACATGATTATTTTTCCTTACTTGAAATATGACTATGTAGAGAAATTTTCCAATGTGGTGTGAATCAGCTATGTGAATCACATGCTTACATGGAAACTAGAAAACATTATATGTTTTACTAATTCCATGACATTTTTATTTATTCCATGTTTATTTTAATTGTATATCTTGATTTATTATTTTCACATTATTAAGTTTTAATTATTTTTACAAAGTTAAAATTAATTCAGATTTATTTTAGATATATTTAAATAATTATCACATGGGTTAATAATTCATGCTGCATCCTTGGAAAACAATGTTTTAAAATTTAAAATTCATAAAATATAAAGGGTTAGTCTTAAATCATTTGTTATAAAATTCCAAGGAATCCTAATTTTTTTATAAAATATTAATTAATTTATTAATTTTTCTAATGAGTTTTGTAAGTAGCTATTATGATACATTCATATCATAATTATTAAAATAGAAAAGTGTGGCTTCCTAGGAAATTTTAAAGGACAATTACTATGCATGCGACTTATACATTTGATTACGATTTACATAAAAAAAGTCTATAAAATATAGTTTGATTGTACTATTGAATTATGAATATTTGAGAAGGAATGTTGTTGATACAAATGGTGTGAATCATTGTAACATTGTTGTACACTGTGTGATCACTAGAAGTGAGATCATATTTTCCATTAGAATTCATTGTGGAAAAACTTTTACCTCTAAAGTGATCCTTTCAACCTTGATATTTAGAACATTATTTTATCCAATAGGTCTATTGTGTTAATTCTTTCTATTCATTATATGGGTTGTATTTTCAGGTTGTAAATCCCATTAAAAGTCATTGTTGTGTGGTTTTTGACTCCTTTTTAAAAGTTAGTTCAGTTTCTGCCTCCATATAATAAAATTTCAGACTATTTATGTTTTGACTCCCTTTTTTTTAAAAAGTATTATTTTAGTTTTTGGTTCCAGGTGGAAGAAATTAATAAAATAGTGTTTTGATTCAATTTATGAAAATTCTATATAAGGGTTGTGACTCACTACCAAACGTCAAAGATTCCATAGTTAGCAGTTTCCATTTCTATCAATAATTGAAGGAAGTGAATAATAGATATAGTATCAATTTCAATGACTCTACTATAAAAATCTATTATTCCATTATTATTATTTATTTATTATTTATTATTTTTTTACTATGATATAATATTTAAAATTTTAAGGAAAACATTATTTATCCCACTCTTGACAATTTAGCCGTCTCACATCTAGAACATAGTAATTTATATTAGAGATTAACCCCTAGTTCTTGTATTTGAAATTTTATCCATGTAAAACATTCCCAACTTAATCATAGAGGGTAATGGATTGAGATGGTGGGAAAAAGTTTGAAAAATGGATGTATTACACAATGAACTCCCCATTTTGATGGAATAGACTATGGATATTTTCAATCATGGATTAAAGATTTCATAAAATATCTTAGCATTAATCATTAAATTATCATAATAAAACCATACAAGATACATGAGGTTGATCCTAAAAATTAGTTGTTAATGAAGAGGCAAATTATTTTTTGAATTATAAGGTTATGGATATCATATATTTTTGTATATATAGAAATGTATAAAATCATATATCTATATCTATGACTACTACATGATATTTAGAATATTCTATAATTTAGGAATATTGGCTAAGATTATCTTATAAAAACTACATTCGGAATATTAAGGTATGGGTATCAATAATTTAAAATGGGAGAAGATGAAATAATAAATCAAATATTTCATATATGTACTGTTATGGTAGAAGGTATGATTTCTTTAAGAGAAAAAATAGATAATAATGTTCTAGTATAAAGCGTTCTTAGAGTACTACCTAAGAAGCGTAATTCTAAAAAGGAAGATATTAATGAAATTAATAATTTTATTTATGTTCTTATCTATTCCTTATTTCAATTAAAATTGTAAGTGAACAATATTTTTGAAGATGAAAATAAAATGACTAATTGAATTTATTTTATGTCAAATGATTCTACTTAGCCTTTAGATTTTGAATTGAAAATAATTGATAGTAATGAAGTTGATCATGTATTAATGGGAGGATATATATAAAATAATGTATATTAAATAATATTTATAAAGTATTACCCAAGATATGGTTACAAGCAAAAGAGGAATAAATATAGTGATGTTGAGTATATTTTTTTTTATGAAAGTAAGAAATAAATTAACATTAAACCCAATTTCAAAAATTTTAAGAAAGAAAAAAAATAAGTGGTGATAATATAAGAAATAGAATAAAGCTATTGTTTTGATATGGAGTTAGACCTTGGATTTTGATTCATGTGTTGAATCTAGTTTTGGAAATAATTCGACAAATATTTATCTTATAGTTTCCATTAAAGTGGTATTGAAGTATTATTGTTATTATTCTTTTGAATCTAATTATGTACCTACCATTGATGAAAAGGTAGAATAAAATGATGGAATTAATCATAAACTTGTATAGGTTACTTGTTTCTATAAAAGTATTAAAATAAAATATAAGTAATTTCTTGTTGAAAATAAAGATCTGTACAAAACAGATTTAAACTAAAATAATGAAAATGTTAATGTGATTAAAATTTCTTTGGGGGCTACTTGAGATTTTCTGAAATTTTCTCAAAATGTTTTAAAATATGGTCATACTAAAATTCAAAACATTAAGGAAGAAAATGAATGATAAATTTATTTTATACCTATATATAATGTGTCTGAAGTAAAAACTGTTAATGTTCTTGTTGATGATAATAAATGGTTGAAATTAGAAATTGAAAATTTGAAATCAAATTTGTGAATTTTTTTTCTAGGTAAAGAAAATTTTAATAAAATGATTCATTTTAAAAAAATTAATAAAAATAGAAATTTAATTGGATGTGGTAATATTTTTCAATATATATATATATATATAAGTCTTTATTTTTTTTGGAGTTCAATAGGAAATGCATTAACTTTTACTTGTTTCAAATGAAAAATGAATGGCAGTTATGAAAATGAGTGTTACTTGATATTTACACAATCTCTATGACATAAAAAATATTTTATTTAAAAAATAATTACCTTCTATATTACATATAAATAATTTTTTTTAAATCTATTTGGATTCTTAATGAATATTATTCTAATTCCACAGGACCCATGATTGTATGGGAACAAAAAATTTGTTAAATCTATTTTTGAAGAGACCATGGGATTATGAAGATAAATCTGTTGTATTTGTTTTCAATGAATTAACTAAAACTCAATGAATATGTTAAATGTGATTAAAGAAATTGATGTTTCCTAAAGGGTTTTCAAAAAAACAATCATCATAAGTGTATACTAAATTAGGAAAAAATCATCATATGTAATCACTAGAATAAAGAACACTGGTAGATGAAGGAAATTGGAATAAATGTTATTGATGGGTGGTGGAGAAATTAGTATAAATAATAATATATATAATCAATAATAAATATTTAATGATTTATTTTACTATAACTCAATGTATTTATAATAAGAGTCGAAGAAGTGAATAATAACTCTCATGTCCATTTTGAGTTGAATAATTAAGTTTTCTAGATGTTGATGATCAATAAGAAAAGAAAATGCTACAATTGTAAAAATGAGATTTAGTGGAATAAATTATCATGTAATGAAAGCTAAACACACCAAATGAAATAATTTTGAATTTTTATTGGAATAAATTTGGAATATTATTTTTATGTTATTGAAAGGAATTATTATATGACATGAGATTATGAGAATATCATAATATTCACAAGATTTTATAGAGATATTGAAAAATGTATGGATAAATATACACACATGATGAAACTCAATTCATAACTCTGTCAAGATTAATTGAGGTGTTGTATAAAGACTCGATGAAACCATGTTTCTAAGATTATTAAATTTCTATAGTTCAGTGAACTAATCAAATAATAAATTTTGTATAATTTCATAAGGATGATTCAGGTGAAAATTTATACACTAGAGGAAGATAACCACAATAGATGTAAGTATATCTTATTATGTTTTGAAAATCAGAAGTTTAAACTGAAGATGTTGTAGTGAATGGTGAAATATACTTGAAAAATACATGTATGAGTTAAAAAATGTGATATTTGAATAATAGATATAGTTATATCACTATAATTAGAGGCAATGAAGATCTATAATTGTGTTGTGAACTATGTTTTATGAAGAAGGCTCAAGATATTTCTATACACATGATCATTCATTGGGATTACAAGATGATGTAGAAAAGTCCCATGAGAAGGAAACTAGAAGTTTAATGTATCTATGAATCCAACGAATGATGAGTTGATAGGTATAAATAGAAGACTAAATTTCAATTTACAATTATTTATATCTCTATAACCGTGTGACAAAAATATGTGTGTGCATGAAGGAGTGATGAAATTGGTATATGAGTAATGTTCCATGTTAATATTTCTATAATGTTGAAGAATATTTGTTACATATAAATATATTAAGACAAGGGTATATGTGATTTTTTAAAGAAAAACAAAGAGATGTTGTCTTGTGAAGTGAAAAATATTTTCTAAAAAACATTAAAATAACTTAAATTAGTTTATCGTGGATGATAACTGCTATGAGAATATTATAAGTGAGTTAAGGTTTTTGGAAGTAGTTGTTGCTAGAAATACTGTCACAAGGAAGAATAAAATACACATGAAGAAAAAACCACATTAAGTTCAAGGGATAAAAAAATGTGTTTAACAATTTCTATAGTATGAAGAACATAAAGGAGTTTCATGAGCTCTTGTTGCATATAATAAGAGTTATTCACACAATTCTACACATGTGTGAGAAATATTTAATATATCATAGGATTAAAGATTCATTTTCTAGAAGATGTAATATAATATTGCTCTAGAATTAGTGTTTTTTAAGGAGTCTTAATAATATAACAGATGAAAAAATAGAATATAAAGATGAAGGTATAATCAAAAAGATGATATTCATGCATGGAAAGTTACATGAATTAATAGATAATGTTTGAATAATTTTTTATGAAAGATTCATCTTGGTGAGTTGTGAAAAATAAAGTGAAAGAGAAATATTGTTGAAGTGTGCACCATAAATATAGTGAGGAAATTCATATTCAAGGGAATTAAAAATTATTTATGAATAAACCAAGAAGAAAATTCAATGTTACAATATTCCTGAAATAATTTTCATAATTCTAGATGATTTTTGAGGAATATTGAACCAATGAATTGATGCTATATTTTTTTCAAGATTTGAGTTGAATATAATTTTTTTCAATATTTTTCATGGTATTAAAAATTGACCCTGATATTTAGATATTTTAAATTACAAAACATATTAGGAAGGTTGATCCTATATAAGGGGAATCTACTATTCAAAATAAGTCATTGATTATAAGAAGAAATATTTGACTTAGGATGTTTTTGACCGGTTATATCAAGATATTTTTTGCTGATTCAATGCATTTGAGAAAACCAAAACATAAATTACAAAATAAAATTGATAATACTAAAACATCAGGTTCCAAGGAAGAAACTAGAGACTTAGAATAACTTATTTGAAAATTTTAATAATACTATAGTTTAAGTACTCTATTAAAATAAAAGGTTACATTCGAAGACCTATTCATGTTTGAAGTATCTTGTAGGCCAATGGGAGTCTATATAATATAAATTTAGAAGACTTTTTTAAGTTATGAGACTTAATTTATGGGATTAAAACTATGGTTTTATGATAAAAAACATCACACACAAGTTGTAATTGATAATAAAGTTATTTGTGTAGAATTCAAAACATTGCGATAGTCAACCTAAAAAGAGTAGATTATCACCCTGAGGTTGAACCCTATAAAAATACATGGATTTTATTTAATTAAAATTATATTCATTAAATTAAGAAAAGTGTAGAGGGAGAATTTAAAATATACATGAATCCTAAATGAGAATTGGGGTTCCATAAACTTAAAGAAAGAAAGACATGTAATTTGAACATAATTGGTAAAATTTGGTTACACTAGATTCACCCCACTTCTCAGGATGAGTATAAAATCTTATGGGACTCTCATTTTTATAGAAATTGTTTCTTGGAAGCCTAAATAATGATCATTGGTATATATATAGTGGTTTCTCAAGACACATGACTGGTGAATCATCAAATTTTCTATCATTCCATAAATGTGATGGAGGTAATGTTACCTTTGATGATAATTATAAAGTAAAAGTAAAATATTTTGGTGAGGTTGGAATTTTAAATAATATTATTATTTCAAAACTATAGTATTTTTATGGTTGAAAAAATATTTCTATGTATTTAAAAAATATGTGACAATGGAATGCATGTTAGATTTCTAAATGATAAGTGCGTTGATTTTAAGGAAAATTATGTCTAGTTTTTTAAAAACCTAAAAGATAAAATTTATGTCATTAATTTTAATGAAATATGTGAAAAAAATGTTAAATGGTTTAAAATTTTATAATTTAATAACATCTTCTCAAATATGAGACCATTTCATGTAAATTTTAATTTTTTAAACTAGATTTCCAAGTAACAGCATGTTATGGACAGACCTCAGTTAAATCGAGACATAACCTTTTTTTGCGAATCTTTCTTTAAAGATAATCAACATACAAGATCTTTCATACTTTTTATAGTTTTAAAAACTATAAGGCCTCTTGATCCCATTCACTTAGATCTTTTTGAGGCCATACGAACTACTAGTTTAGGTGAAAAAAGAATTTGTTTTTTATTATTGATGACTTTAGTAGATATACATGGGTTTATTTTCTTGAATTTATTTCTAAAACCATATCTAGGTTTGTTTCTTATTAAAAATTAGTTTCAAATGAAAAATAGAATTTAATTAAATCAATTATAAGTTGTTATACAAGTGAAATATTGAATCTATAATTTAAATAGTTTTATGAAGAAAATAGAAAGTTTCATAATTTTTATTCTTTGAGATTTACATAATAATATGGTATTGTTGAAGGGAAAAATAAAATACTGTAGTAAATAAGTATAACCATGTTAAATAAATTTAATATTACTATGTATTGATGGGTATAAGTTGTAAATATAACTTTTCATGTTTCAAATAGTGTTCTTCTTAAACCATTGTTAAATAAAACTCCATATAATCTTTAGAGGGGAAGAAAAAATTTGGATATTTTAGATTCTTTGGTTGTAAAGTATTTATCATTAATACCAATGGTGCTTTATATTACCAAAAAATCTCAGGATCCGATCAAATTCAGTTCTAGAAGAAATATTTAAAAAAAATAGATAAGAAGAGACAAGATTACAAGGGATTATTATATAAGAGATAATGAACCACACCACATATATCCACATAAAAAACTGGATCATAGTTCTACAAGGTTGTGAAATACCACATAAATTCCATTTCCATAACTGCCCTCTTGGATAACACATACGCAAGTTGTGTTGCCTCCCAAAAGGCTTGAGAGACTACGAAGTTGGGATGAGTGGCCTTGTTGAGACAATCAAACCCGAAGGGTAGAAATATCAATGGCACATACCAGGTTCTTATTTTCAAGGCCATCACAAAAGTTTCAGAGATTGATTTAATCCATAGTGATGCACAATTATATTGGACAACATGGCCAATTACATACACCATATCAAGTAACTCATCTTTATATGCCATTCTAATTCCAGTAAAATGATATAATAATCCTTAAAAAATGACTAGATATGTTCCGAATACACCTCTATAACCTAATGGCCCAAGGAATTCTAGAATCATCACCATATATAATGACTTCGATCCATGAAGGGATTGGCGGGATCCATGGGATGAATTTCAAAATTTTAGGATTCTTCAACTGACCTGCTACACCCAATAACCTGAGAATATTCATATAGTGTATAGAGTTAGACATACCTTCTATTTGTATTATTGGTTCTACATGAACTACTTTGTGAAATTCCACTATTCCAATGTGAACAGATAGTTTTTTTATCAAAAAATTTGTTATTTTTTTCACACCACACAGATGAAATGATAGATCCAAATTCTACGAGTAAAAGATTAAAAATATTCAAACTGAGATCAGTAGAAAAAATTGTATCTAGGAGAGTATCAAGATATATATGTTTGTCAAATTCTATGCCAAACAACATAATGATGTAATCCCATAGGGAATTGGTGAAGCCACAGGCTAAGAATAAGTGATTAGGGTCCTCTTCTGCATGGAGTCAAAGAGGGAATGTAGAAGCTAGACGATGTCCATATTATTTAAGATGATCATGGGTGGGTAAATGGTGCTTCTAGATCTCCACAATAGGATAAACATAGAGGGATAGATGAATAATGTTATAAACTTCATAAACCATGTTGGTGTCCTATTAACACCACCACATTCCAGAATATAAAACTCCTTAGTGTTTAAGTGACCATGCTAATTATTCTTATATATGACGGTGTCACAATCCATTAATTTATACCTCTGAATGTCTAGGAGAATCTGAGTAGTAAATAGTATATAAAAGATATATATTTGAGATAAAAGATTCTTAGTTGACGTATGATAATACTTAGAGGTAATTTTGATAATATATTATAGTGAACTCTCAAGCCTGATGGTAGTCTAGTAAATGAGTTGGGAATCCAAGACTATATTCCATTTGGTATCATAAATGATTTCTCTAAAGTTATTTTTGATGGATGTATAAAAATAGTATGCAACGTAATGTATATAACCATTTAAAATCATCTCTTTCATCATGTTTGGTAAAAAATCATTGGAAGTATCACAAGAAATCAGACTCCCAGTGAACTTCCTGATTATCCCATCATTAAAGATCGTAAGGTATTTAATTCCAAGCCATCCAAAATCAATTGGTTTAATGAAATCATAACATGAAACATTGATTAGATTATTTTGATGAACCAAACCAGTCCATGTGAGGTTTTTAATGATCCCTTAATGTTATTTTATGAGACTTCTGGTCCATCCGTAAAGGGAGAAGTAGTAAAAAAACTTAGATGTAAAAACAGTGTTGACATGGCACACCATTGAATATTTGGACATGGACTTTCCTTTCCACAAGGCCATTTGATTAATAATTTCCAATCATATGTTTCCAAGATATTTTCTCTTCACTTTACCATAGAATAAAGGAACACCAAGATAATTAAAGTGGAGGGATCCCCTCTTAACACCAAGACACTTAATTATTCTATTTTTATTACTGATTCAAAATGTATCACCAAATATAATGAATGATTTGTCCCAAATAAAGGATTATCCAAAAAATTTATCATAGTGTGAAAATAGTCCTTTAATAGGAGATATTTTCTTTCTCAAAGCCTGACTAAGAAAAATAATATCATCTTCATATAGAAGATGTAAAGGAACAAGATTATTCTAACTAGCTTGGATTTTTTTGTAGAGGACAAGATGAGCTAATTCATTGATGCATTTTCACAAGTAGTATTCACCAATAGAAAAAGGAAGTCCGAAAAGAGGATTACCTTATCTCACATCTCTATTTCACTGAAATTACCCTATGGGTTCACCATTAATAAGAATGGATATCCTAGAAGAGTTGAGAATGATGTTGACATGATTAATGAAACCATTAAAAACACCATACCGTCTAATAATATCATAGAGGAAACTCCATTTCAATGTGTCAAAGCCCTTGGATATTTCTATTTTTAGGGAAATACTACCATCCTCAGTTTTCATTATCATGAAATAAACACCTTCTAAGGCTGTGAACAAACAATACTGAATATTTATACCAGGGAAAAATCCAAATTGATTCATAGAGATATGGTCTTTCATAAGACCTCACATCATATTCATAAGGATCTTACTGATATTTTTGGGAATCGAGTTCCCAAGGTAATCTGGCTTGAAATATTTGTCATCAATTGTGTTATCCTTTTTGGGTATCAAGGTAACAAAACTATCATTTTCCCCACAAGGCATGGAGGAGTGAGTGAAAAATTCCCTGACAGCCTGAGTAACATCATCCTATAAATTGTTCTAAAAAAACATGAATAATTTGTTTGGGAAGCCATCAAGGTTAGGAAAATTGTACATGTTGAGAGAGAAAAGTTCTTCCTTCATTTCATTTTTGGATGGGGTCAGTATTAGTGTCTCATTATGATTATATTTAATGTATGGATTGATATTATAAACCATTTTTGAGTATTATCTAGTCCATTATCAGAGTAGATCCCCTAAAATTACTGGACAGTTTTATGAGTGATCTCATTTTTAGAGGTGTTGGTATTCCCATTAATTCTAATAACCATATTTCTCACTTTGGACCTCTTTTATTTGTGTTATATGTGAAATAATTTGGGGTTCTTATCCCTATCCTTTACACATTTGACATTCAGTTGATGTTTTTCCAACCTTTCCTTGATAATAAGGTTATCATCAAGCCTATTGTGGACTTGTATCTTATCTTGATATTGTGCATTATAGTGTTGATTAAAGATCTGATAGTGATCAAGGTATTACTCAAAAACTTTAATGTCCAATTCCAGCTTGAAAAAATATTTTTTACTGTATTTTTTCAACATCCCCTTGGTGTGCTTATGTTTCCCAAAAAGCATTTGAAATGGGATGCTAATGGGATAAAATTTCTAGGATTCCAATTAAGACTTCCTATATCTAGAGACCAAAATACATCCATTATTAAACAGAAATGGAAGAGATGCTGAATTTTTGATATGTGTCAAGACTTCCACAATGATAGGATTTTGATCAGAGTGATGCTTTTGAAGTGTGAACCCTAAGACTCCTTTTGCAACACTCCTATTATCCATTTAAATGAATCATCTATCAATATTACTTTATTATCTTAAATTCAAAAAATATGTACTCCATTTGAAATTAGTTCCTACAATAGGAACCTCAATACAGTTTCAACGATCAATACAAGAAGAGAATTCCATAGAAGAAATGTGGTTGAAGTTATATCAAGTTTTTTCTTTAGGTTTCAAAATAGTGTTGAAATCCCCAAGAATCACCCATTTTTTATTCATATTTTTAGAGATAAATTTAATCTACTACCAAAACTCTCTTATCTTGATATAGGATGTGTATACATAAATAAATGAGATTGATAATTCATATCACCTATTTTTTAAAGAAATTAAAAAACTATGAGGACTTTTACTATATGAGTTGATGAGAATAGAGTCATGTCTTAGCACCCATAAATGGTCAATAATGGAGTCATGATAATTTTTAGAAATAAATATATATCCAAGATATTCCCATTTGAAACCCTTGTAGTTTCTAAATAGATGTTTTGGTTTAGTAATGCCAATAAGCATGGGCTTGTAGGCCTTGAAGAAGTGTAGAAGGGCTATAGCCGTTAGGGAAATTACCTATCCCTTGATAGTTATAATAATATATATTCATTGTTTAAGGGTCTTACCCCTTGTTTGGGGGCATGTTCGATATTCTATTTTCATCTGGCCTTTTCCTCCATTCTTTTGTTCTTCTTATTCATCACATTTGACTTACTATCCATTACAGACTCATCTTTGTCACAACCTATACCTTCCTCCTCATTACCTTTATTTAAGGGATCAACATTATGCTCATTTGTTTGTGTGTCATTGGAAAAATAAAATTAAAAAAATACCATTCATCGGCGTAAATTTGTTTACAGTTTGTATAGGTTTATCATAACTTTCTAGAGATGCACTCTACCTAGAAATTTTGGAAGAAGAAACCTCTGAATTTCCCCTCTCTAGCTCACCGTGTTCAGAATTTTTAGAACATTTCTCAATGTCCTCTCAGGGCCTTGCTGAACGTTTCAATGAAAAACCATCATGGGATGGTGTAGCAAGCTGATTTATAGACAATACTTAGAAATTTTTATACATTATCTACCCATGAGAGATTTCATGTGGTCTGCATGTAGCATGGTACATCTTCTGCTCAAAATGCTACAAGTACTAGCTATCTGAGAGGATTGGAGTAGGTTGTAGTGAGCCTTCCTACCCAACCTCATCAATTTTTATTTCACCAGAGATAATGTTTGTATTAATACGAGGATTAAGAGTTGTCCCAGAAAATGGGAAGTCATCAGAGTACTTCCTTTGAACTTCAATGAGACCCCTTGAGGGATTTTTGGATTCCCTATCTGGTTGTTTTTATCCCTCACTGGTCATATCACAACCAAAATTATTGTGATAATTCTTTTGAATGATTAAGTTTGCATAAAAATATTCTTAGAAGGTCCAGATATTTGATTTCTAGAAACTGATTGCACATGCACACAATTGTGGTCCAAGATGCCAGTGTCCTTTGTGCCTACTCCTGAGGTACCAGCCCCATTGGGTTGAGGATCAGGGGGTGGGTCCTTCCCCTTCCTCAATCTACAGAAACCCACATCATGTACCTTAATTGGGAAAAATATACATTAGACATCCCTTTTACATTAATCAAAAATATGGGAAAAGAACATGCTTGTAATGCAAAATTTTAGTTTTCTTTCATACAGAATGTCATTTTTAATGCTATCATCTCTTATTGTGAGAACCACCTCCTTTAATAAGGTAGTGGACATGTCAACTTCCACTAAAATTATGGCATAGTTCCCAAATCATGGATTATAAATTTTCCTGTCCAACCAGATATGATTCCAACTGAGGATTCTATGTCCCATAGAATTCTAGGATACCAATAAATCTAATTGAGGTTTAATATAGGAATTAAAACCTAAAAAAAATGTGTTACTGACATTATCATGATAAACATTTCCATCGTATTCTTGGATTTTGAGAAAACTAGGCTTCAATGAAATTGACCCCATGCTCTAGGAACACCTCTTGCAATAATATGATGGGAACATAACATAGTAATAAACTAAACCCATGTAAGTCATTATCGAGTAATCAATGCCCCATATATTTACAATGCAGTGAGTGATATCATGAAAACTCAACCTTCTCCCTCCTTTCGAGTCTAAAAACCTTGAAATGATAAATTATTTTCAATGGTTGACTCACTCTTCAACAACATCCTGATTTTCTAAGACATGTGCAATCCGCCCTTTCCTATTGAATCTTCCAGGTGGAGGTATATGAAAATAAGAAAAGGATTGGGAGGTAGTAGATTTAGCCACCTCTTCAATGTTCTTCCACGAGACAGTGATAGAATCAAAATTTCCTTTACTCAATTTTTTTATATCGAGTTGATAGATTGCATTGTTCCATATGTGATCACCTTATTTATGATCGCTCAATTTTTTAGTGGGATTCACTTAATAAAAATCTTCCTATTTTCCCAATATAGGATTCACACCTTTCTCTAATGGCTCCCCTATCTCCACCATATCATTCCAAATGGTTCTTTATATTTTTTTGATTAAAAAATGATAAAATTATTTTCTTAGGATATTTAAATAATAATAATTATTATAGATTATATAATAAAAAACGATGGTTTTGAAGAATAAATTAATATTAATTTTGATGATAAACCATTGGGTAGAAGGGAATATGATTTAGATCAACATGTGAATGAATTTAGAGATTTTAATTTTGAAGATAGAGAATCTTAAAATAAGTATACACATGTTGAGGGGGATCACATTCCTTCTCAATATGAAACTCTTATTAAAGTATATTATAAGAATTAATGTGATCATCCTTTAGATAATTTAATTGGTAATGTTATACTAGATGTTCAAACAAGCTTATCTGATATGAATATTTGTTCATTTCATACATTCATTTTAAATTTTATAACTAATGATATTTTAGAAGCCTTAAATGATTCAAACATGATGTTAGAAATATAAGATGATCTAAACCGTCTTACCAGAAATAATGTATGCACTTTATTTTCTCCCCCTAATGATTCTCATTTCATTGAAACGAAATGGATATTTTGGAAAAATATTAATGAAAATGGAAATATTTTAAAAAATAAATCTATACTAGTTTCTCAAGAATATTCTCAAGAGGAAAACACTGATTGATGAATACTTTTCACCTGTTGATGGTTTCAAAAAATTAGAATATTATTGTGTTATTCCCTATTTCATGGTTTTAAATTAATTCAAATGGATCTAAAAAGTTCATTTCTAAATGGTTATACTTCTGAATACAAATATGTTAGATATCTCCTAGGATTTTAGAATTAAAACCATCCCAATCATGAAATAAGATCTTATATAATGATATGAGAGATTATCAATTTTTATTTTGAAAAATTGTTTTGAAAAAGGAAAGGTTGATCCTGATTAATTTTTTTAAGAAATTTTTTAGTTTAATTTTTATTATTATATTCTATATAAATGAAATTATATTTGGATCTTCCAGTGAAATTATTTGTAATGAATTTTTACAATTTATGAGTTACGAATTATCTATCAGTATAACGAGAGAGTTGAAATCATTTCTTGGTCTTCAAATATTTCAATGAAATGATGGTATATTTCATAATAAATCAAAGTATGCTAACGAATTGGAAAAAATATATAGATTAAATTCATTTTGAAGTATGAATACCCCCATGATTACAAATTGTAAATTAGATTTATATTAATTTTAAAAAAAAATTAATATTAAATAAAATTATGTTATGACTGGTAGTTCAATTTATTTAACTACATCAATGATTAATTTAATGTTTTCAGTTTTTTTGTGTTATATATTTTAGAGTAATCCGAAATAAAGTCATTTAATGTATGTTAAGAAGATACTTAGATATGTTAAAGGAGATTTAAATCATGGTTTTTTATCTTAAAATACATTTTTTATTTTGATTAGCTATTTTGTTTCAAATTATGATAGATGAAAGTAAGATATAAAGTGTACATCAAGAATATTTTATTTTCCTAGAAAATGTTTAGTTACTCAGAGTTCAAATAACAATTCTACTACTGAAGGTGAATATACAGGTTATACATCTTTTCCTCACAATCATTATTAATTAAACAAATATTTTTTTTATTTTGGTTTGAATTTCCATATAAAATATATTTAATATGACAATTTATTTTATATTTTAATCTCTAAAACTATTTTTTATAATTATGTAATAAATAATATTGATTTTATATATCATTTTCTTAGGGATCATGCTCAAAAAGGAAATATACATTGTGAATATGTTTCTAATGAAAATTATCTTGATAATATTTCTAATAATAATTTGGAAATTATCTAAGATTGATAAAAAAAATATTTTAACTTGGTATGATGTAATTATAACATTATATCATATGTTTTAACGTAATTTGGAAAAATATTGTTTAGGTAAAACTTTAAAATTTATTTAATTCTATAACCCTAAAAGTTTTGTCATAAAATTTAAATATTTATATAAAAATTAGCTTATTTATTATTTTTTTCCATTTATAGTGGATCCTTCAAAATATATACATGTAGTTTTAACAATTATTTAGATTTTAAAGTCATTTTAAGATGGATAGTTTCACTATTTTTAACAAATAGTTTTCAAAATATGCACATAGTAGTTGAAAAAACTACATTATTTGAATTGAAAATGTTTTTCAAGAATGGAAACCAAAATAGATGTCAGAAATATACTAAATATATTTTTTTGTAAAATTTATGACCTTTAGTTTATTTCTAAGTTTTAATTATTGAATTTACGGGGATTCTATCACCATATTTATATTTAATAAAGAGGGAGAAACTTTTCTATTAATCTGTTTGATAACTTAAAAAATGGGAGAAAGTATGTTTTTAAATTATATATTTTTTTGTAATTATGAAAGGGGGATATTGTTAAGTGACTCATTGATTCAATTTCTTTTTATAATAACAAAACATTATTGTGTTTTATTTTCTCTAACATGAGAAATTTTTTAGTAATAGGGTTTTAATTTCTTATAAATTGAATAATTATAATTTCTTACAACATTGAAAATTTTCTAAATATAGTTTACAAGTATTATACATGTTACATAGATCAAAGAATAGTTATTTTACATAAATTCTACAATTTTTTGAATGTCTATAAAATGGAAATTTGGATATGTGGAATTGTTTATGTGAGAAATAATTTTGTTACGTGAGATCATTTGGATATGTCAAATTTTCCATACTTTAGAATCATGGAGATGTAAATTTGGATAAATAAATATATTTGGTTATGTTCATTTGGGTTACATATAAAATTTATATAGGTAAATTATTTTGGTTTATGTAAAATATGATATGTAGATAAATTCGTCTACAATTTTTTTGTTTCTTATGTAAAATATTCCTACATAGATAAATTTTCCTATGTCGTGAGAATATGCTACATGAATCACAAGATTATGTGAATACTAGAAAACATGTTATGCTTTACTCATTGTCTTCCATTAAAACATATTATATTTTTGATTTAATTATTTATATTGATTTTATTTTTCTATAATTGTTTTAATTATTTTGATAGTGTAAATATTAATTGTGAATAATTTATATAGATTTGAATATATATCATGTGGATTAAGAATTTATGCAGCAACTTTAGGAAAACGTGAGTATAAAATTTGAAATTTGTTGTATATTAAGAGTTAGTGTCACATGATTTGTAAGAGAATTATGAGTGAAAATGAGTTTATTTTTATTGAGTATTAACGGATGTATTAGTTGTTTTAATTATTATTTTTATATAGATATTAATACACATGTTGATCATAATTATTAAAATAGAGGTGTCTGAAAACCTAATAAATTTTAAATAATAATGTCTATGCATGAATCTTTGAATTTTTGAAGCTGTTGTTCATACAAAAAACAATATAAGATAGATTTTGACAATAATTGTGCATTATGATGGTGTTAGATGGATAATTGAGGATAAAAAAAATATTAAGGCTATAACTTTTCTATATACAATGTGATCACTCCTGGTGAATAATGTTTTGTTGTACATCACCAATGAACACATTTAACTAACAAATAATACTTATTACCACAAAATTTTGAACTTTATTATCTCTACTGGTTCTACAATTTTATTTATTTTTATTTATTCTATTTTTTATAGTGTATGGTTGTGGTTCCCATTAAAATTTAGGTTTGAGTGGGTTGTGACTCTCATTTAAAAGTTATATTGGGTTGTACCTCTAGGAAGGAAAAGGAAGGACTTTTTGGTTTGCACCTCCCAATTGAAAAAGGTAGGATTAGTTTGGGTAGTGACTCCAAGTGGGAAAAATGTACTACAATTGTGTTGTGACTCTATTTTTGTATAATTTTGTTTTAGGGTTTTGATACCACATAAAAATTAAAATATTCCATAGTTTTGGGTTTTATTTCTCTCTGTGTTTGGGACAAGTGAATAGTAGATGTTGAATCACTTTGATTTGAACTATTATATAAATATTTTATGTCATTATTCTTTTTTTATTACTACTACATTATTTATTTTCTCTATTATAATATTTTGAATTTTTATAAAAATTTAATTCTCCCATCTTGATCATTTGGCCTTCTAACACTTAGAATATAGAAGGACTAATATAAAATCAGAAACAAAATAATGTGGTAATAAAGTATTTGATCAAATTAATCATTTTTTTATCATTACTAATTTATTTAGTTCCATGGATATGGTTCCAAAAACATTACGAGCCACATACCATCATTAATTCGTTATAGAGAAAAAATTTAAAAATTTATATTTTTCCTAAACTAACACTAATCCTAAAAGTATACCATTTTGAAAGTGTGAGGTTATTCCCATAGGGAATCAAGAATCACAGTTCAGATTAAAAAACCAATAGTTATGTCTTGATGATCTTGTCAAGAAATTGAATTTTAATTAATCTACACTAAAATAAATAGATGAGAGATTTATTGTGTTAATGTATTTAATATCAATGGTAAGAAATAATAGAGGGTAAATATTAACCAAATAAGGTTTTTATTCATATAAAACAACTCAACCATTCTCATGAGATTAATCATATTAATGGATATAGGGCTCCATGAAGTAAGTAGCTACACTTGGTTAGAAGTAACTAAAACTACCTATAACCATTTGATTATTTTGGTCAAGGTAACCTAGTGATACCTAGATGTATTATGTTCTATCTTAAAGAAGAATGTGAAGTTAAAGTCTTCTATCTCTCTCTCCCACTCCCTCTATCACATTGGGGTTCATCCCCTAATATTTCTCACTCTTCCTTGGTGACTAGGTTAAATGGTATTGGTCATGTTCAATTTAATACTAGTTTATAATAAATAATCTTGAGTGAAGAAGGATTTAATATAATATTTATCCAACCAGTTTAATCAATTACACCTTCCTCTTTGAATTCATCCACTCAAAGTTGAGTGTTTTCCGGTAAAAACGAACCAAACACCATAGAAGAGGGAATTAAACTAATAAATAAAATAAAGGTATTGAGAAACAATGTAAAAATTACATGAATTTAAATTGAACAACCAAAATATGAATCCCACAATTATATAATAAAAAAATAAAACACACCTCTTACTATGTAGCTTTTGATGGACATCATCGAAATTTGATGGTGATACTATATTCTCCACATTAAACCTTGTGGAAGCCCCAAATTTTATTTATGATCCTATATTTTTTATCATTACCATTTGTATGGGAGAATCTATCCACTAGGTATTCAAATTTTGAGTAAAATTATTTTTTAAATATTTTTCTTGATTCCTAAAAGTTAAAAATTATCTCTTTTAGAATATTTCTATAATCTCTCTATTCCAGTACAACAAACACCACCACAACATAACCCCTTTACTCTGTTATAATATCATCACTGAAATTGTTTTTTTAGTACTACCATAGAGTATTATCAAAAGTTGTATTTTAAAACCTTAGTAAAAAAGGATAAAAAATCATGGATCAAACCTCTTAAAATTTCATAACATAAACTGTCTTTTAATACGAAAAACACTTTTATAGCTTTGATCCATTTTCCTTTACAATATCATGTTGTATTATGGATATAGTACTATGTACTGGAGCTACTGAAACTAAATTCTTGAGTTACAATATATTTTACACTCTCTATGATACAAGAGAAACCCTATAATGTAACAAACTCTATTTAAATAAATTTCATTCTTAAAACATGGAACATAAATGTGATCCTATGTTGCGAAAACTTTAATGGGTTTCAATTTTCTTTATTATCACTTTGTGGGGTAATTAAATACAAAAAACTTACCTTATAGAGAAAACCCATGGAAACCTTGTAAATAGATGGACAATGAAACAATAGTTTTCAGAAATCTTTAAACCATACCATTAATACATGTTGTAGTACAAATACATGCATGAAAACCCTAGGAGAGTAGTGAGAACTTGAATACCATGAAAAAATATGGTTGAGGAAGTATTAAAATCTAGAACTATAACTGTAGAAATGGAGAAGGTGATGCAGGATTTTTATTATTAGGATTCTATGGTTGTTGTATTTTATATAGTGCTTACCTACTTATAAATAAAACATATAATAAAAATTTATAGGGGAACTACTTAATTAATTAGAACACTACAGAGAGACACTAAACAAATATCATGGTTACAACTTATTCCACTACCACTAGTTACCATCCAGCCTAGTGCTACCCCTATTCCATGCTATACTCTCTCTCCACTATGATCACCCATGTAGGGTGTTTCATTTTCTCCTCTCCATGACACTTTAAATGAAACATCTAGCATGATTAGACACCGCCCTCTAGTAGAAGGATGCTCTGGTTTCTGTGAGGATGCCCTTTTTTTAACATCCTTTTTTTTTACTTTTCCTTTTCCAAAATTCCAGTTATGTTAAACATATTATTTTTAAAATTATAAAAACTTTTCGAAAATATAAAATAATCCTTTTTAATCCAAAATAAAAATAAAATAAATATAATTAGACAAGAGTGGAAATTAAAATAATGAAATCAATGAGTAATATATATATATATATATATATATTTAAAAACATTATATATATACCAAAGTAAGTTTTAAAAAACCATTATAGGGTTGATATATTCCAAACTAGAGTATAATATTAGATTATCCTCTGAGATGCTAGAACATCCTCTTGAAAACCTCCCATTGTTTCTTTCCCAGATTCTCCATGAACCTGTTAACCACACCAAATTATTGAGAAATAGTATTCCTTGAACACACAATGGGATGCATCAGTATTCCGATAATTGATGAATATATAACTTTCACCATATACTTATCCTCATAAACTATTCTAAGCATCATATAATTTTAAATTTAGATGTTTTTAAATATGTTATTACTCATAAACCTTGACCCATCCATCATGAAAATTTATAGGACATTTTAGATATACTCTAACTGAGAAAGGAATAATATTCCATATATCAAGTATATCTTAATCCTAATCCTCAATATCAACTAAGTGGAAGAAGGATATTTCATTTATAATATTTCAAAAAAATCATACTTTAAATCTTTGAGCCTCACTATCATAGGTCCATCTAAGATTAATTAATTATCATATAGATTGAAAATGTTGAAATTTCAATTATCAAATACCTTATCATGAAAATAATTATCTAAATTGATTTATAAAAAATTCCCTTCCATGATGAATTTTTCAATCACCTAATTATAATGACATAGTTCTATATTGATCTCATACAGTCTTTTCTTGATCTTATACCATAACCCCATGTTTCATTTCATTATGAAACCTTCCTATCTCTCCATGTAGAGTTTTTTACTCTATATCCCTTTGAAGGAATGATGTCTTCAATTCTAACTATTCATAAAACATACCCTCCATAAAAACCAGGTTGATCATTATCTAAATAGTTTTTCTCTTCACAATAGGACAGAAAATATAAATGTAATCCCTTCTATATGATTGTTAGAATCCCTTTTCCAACCATCTATGCCTTATTCCATACTCTAACAATAACTTACCTATTCATATGATAAACCAATTTGTTCCAAAGTTCCATAATGCATTATAAAAACTTTTTCATCTCCCAAATATCATAAAAATATAACTAGTTCAATTATTTATTCATTTATAACTCCCACTAAATCAATTTTCTTAGAATTATTAACTGAACAAGGATTTTGGGTTCCCCACCATCAAGGAGAAGTAGAAAGTGTATCTGGGAATTGATAATCTATACTATTCTTCTAACCCTAGTTGGTATCTTTATCTCCTAAGTTTAAACACTTTTAAAACATCTAACTTATATAACTCTACTATAAGAATATATTTTCCTTGATAATTTTGAAGCATCATACCTTGTTACTTCAGGAACATGATCAATTTTTTCAATTCCGAAACATGGTTTTACTTCTCAAACAACACCTTCAATTCTATTTAAATTGTGCGACACCATTCAACCCCTATTTAGCTATAACTAAACATTCTCTATTGTTTCCTTGATTCTAGGAGAATATTATATCATGTTCTAATATTTCTCTAATATATACTTATTATAGATGATGTGTCAGACATAGATAATAATCTACAACTATCATCCTAGAGTCTGAAACCAAAGTTTTCATTTGCATAGATAATAAAGAAACATGTTTAATAATTATCTTCAAATTTAATTCTATCCTTATCATTGATATTTGAATACATGATACAACAAAAATCCTTCTAGTAAAGGATATATTTTTTCCTAGACTATATTACTAATAGATGTGATTGTGAAAATGGTTCACAAAACTCTAATTCATGAGATAATCCACATAATTAACCACTTCGATACAAAAAATCTTCATAAAATCACAACTTAGCCTAATGATTCTATCTCTCTTATTTAGCATATAATTTATCGATATCATGACACAATTATACTCATGTTTTCTAGGAATAATATTCTCTATCTAGATTCCATTCATCTAAAAGAATTTTCAAACTCTCTTCCCCCATAATCCATAATTTTATAAGATCAAAGGAATTACAACTTCACAATGGTCTCATCTTTCACTATGCTTCTCCATCTGATGAAATTTAAAAAAAAATTGGAATTTGGTTAGAGTAAAAAAACTTACCCTTTACTTATAGAATAAAAATGGAGGTAATTTAATATAGAAAATAACTATGAGAGCAAGACAGTTCTAGTCCCCATATATGTAAATGAGAGAACTCACGTTTCCGATTATTTGGTGTCCTATAGTCTTAATTGAATGACACATTTCATTGCTCACCTTGGATGAAAAATTTTCATTTTTTATAATATATATGACCAATTTTTAACAATATTTTAATGTTAAATGTCTATAAAAATTTTAGACTATTTAAAACATAGATTTGTGTTATTGATTTTCTAATAATAACAATTTTATGTGTTGACTATAGCTATTGGATTTGTTGAGGATGAATATAGATGTCATACATTCCATTGAGTTATCTTTTCCAAGGATTTTAGGAGTGGATTTGCTCAATAATTTGAGTCAAAATTGGAGGATCAATAAGTTATTTAAGAATACGTGAATGGACTTGGTGTGCTTTGAAAGATCCAAAATTTATGTGTTGTTTTGGAACATTATAAGTAAAGGACTGATTTTAGGTTTTGAATATTTTAACAAGTGTTCATGTAAAAATATGGATCTCACCATTTTGTGGAGCTAAAATAATTTGTAAAATTCTAGTATGTAAGAGTATTATTGATCAAAACTTGAAATATAGAAAAGGAAATATATTTTCATTGTGTGTAAGAGTATGTTATGGACGAAAAAAGAGAGATATAGTAGGGATTAGAGTAGCATGATAATAAAATATTTAATCTTACACACAAATTTTGTATGAATAAGAATATATTTCTAGATTCTACATTATTGATATTTTTTTATTTGGATCAAATGGAAATGTTTTAAAAAAAAATAGGATTGATTGATAATATTTAACAAAAATTTCAAGAAAACTATTTTCATGTAAGACTTATTTGAAGCTTCAAAAGAAGTACACAATATACAATTCATGAAATCATCATGATTATGATTTAATCTTGAGATGTTTTATGTGAATAATGGGGGATACCGCTTACAAAGGAGAGTAAAAAGTAGTTTTTGAACTAAAAAGTAAGGATTTATGAAAATGCATGTAATATTTTGGTGAATAAAATTTTCAGTAGGAATAATTTTTGCGTTCTATTTGTGTGACAATATAGGACCAATGAAAATTAAGACATCATTTTTGAAGGGATGAAAGATGATTTTTGAGAACTAATCTAGGATTTATAAAATCTTCAATGGAATTCATTTGTGAAAGAGACATGTGGACCATGAAAGGAATATTATTTGGAAAGTTTTGGGATACAAAGGTCCCAAATATAATCTTATTATTAGTGAGTTTTTGGGTATATTTTTCTATCAATACCCCACTTATTGATTTATTGAAGATTATAAATAGAATTAAATAAGATTAGAGAAGAAGTTATCTCATCATCTGTGAAAGGATAACTGTAATCGAATTCTATATGAAGAATAACTTCCAATGGATTCCATGAAATATAATATAAATAATTTTCTATGAATGTAGTTTAAAATATAATCTCCATGAGAGTAGGGTGTGAAGAATAACCATGAATGGTTCTTATAGAAGATAGTACTATGAATTATTTTCAAAATGAAAGAGTATACTGTAAATAATTTTCAAAAATGAAGGTATCACATATAAGATCATGATGAGGAAACAATGAATCACTTACATTAAGTTCACACTATAATAGATTTTGATTAAGAGAAGACCATGCAGAAAATTTTATAAGTGGTAGTTAGAGATTTATTGATACACCCAAAATAGTGGAAGATAAATAACTAAAAAGAGTTTTATCAACACATTTGGTAGAGTTAAAGAGATAGGGCTTGAGTGAAACGGAATCTCCCTTGCTACATTTGGTCAACGAAGAAGAAGTGAAATATGATAATACAAGTATGAAATATTCCTTATTCAAAGAAAAAGGATACTAATGTGTTCATACAGAAGATGTATGATTGGAACTCACCTTGATTAGTCACACCCATTTGAATAAAGAGGATAAAATAAGTGAGCATGAAAGAAAATATAGAATCTATATTATTTGAGCTAAATAAAAAATTGATATTATAAGGAAGATCATAGATAGAGCCTAAAATGTATAAACTGATCCTTCCTTCATCGAAATAGTGCATTGAGTTAAAGAAGAGGGAGTTTCATTGAATGAGGAGTGGATAAACCAAAATATTTTGTGAAGGTAATGATCTTAGAATATAATTTCCATGGATAAAAATTTTATTCACCAAACTAGTAAAGCTCAATAGATTTTTCTATATAAAATAATTGTCGATGTGTTCTCATTGGGGGTATCATTTGGTTGTAAACTAAGTAAAATTACATTGTTTTGGGTTTCTTTTACTTTATGTATATTAGTATATGTTTTAGGGATAGATCTATAAAGTGTATTACAATATGAACACTATTCTTACAGACAATGGAACATGATAGTAAATGAAAATATTTGAGTAAAAAGAAAAAGTTTAAAATTAGGAAACACCATTATTAACCCTATATCATGGTTCCTCATGTTGTAAAAAGTGGTATTATATCAAAAAGGTTCTAAAATGGTTTCTAACCACCCATAATATATTTTAGGATATCTTGAATACATGATATAACTTCCTATGTCTCAGACATATTGAATGGGAAAGGTATAACTTCTAAGAGAACGGTGAATTGTAGGGAGTTTTTAACCTTAAAATTGAGCTTGAAGGTGCAGTAAAAGAATTATAAATTCAACAGAATAAAAATAAAAATATTGGTGGAATTTTGAATTTTTTTAAATATATGTATCAGCTCATTGTAGAGATTAATTTTATTAAAAAATAGTCAAATGATCAATCAACTAGTCAAGTGAACCTTGAATAAGTAACATAGTTCCAACTAAAGATTAAATAACAAGATAGGGTTATTGAAAATATAAATTCTTATATAGATGAATGAAATAATAAGATTATTTTTCTCGAGGAACAAGTTACCATTTTTTAAATAATAATATTTTAGGATCCCTCATAAGGTATCCTATATAAAAGTAAATGTTTTGGGGGACTTAGAGATGAAGATGAGCCATAAGTATATGATATGGATACTGATGAAGAAGAATTGGACATGGTTCTAATAAAGGGTTGTGGGGAAGAGTTGCAGAAAGGGAGTGAATCTCTATAGTATCTATTAAGATAGATTAATAGAATTATAATAAAAATATCAATGAATCTTATTAAAATTGAAGTTCAAGGGATATACATTATTGAATAAAAAATAGATATAAAAAATAAAGGTAAAGGAATATGATCAATCGATACTCTTGAAGAGAAATTCATAGTAGTGGACATAGAGTTAAAATTCTATATGTCATTTAAGAATGATCAACTATATTTCAAGGAAAAAATGATCAAATATATTTAAAGATATATATTAAATTTACAATAAAGAAATAACAAATTTGTGAATCTTCTCAAAATGTTGTATGAACATAATGTAAAATATTTTTTAGATAAAAGAGATTGGATTAAATTTATTTTCTTATTTGATGGTTATGTTTAGAAATGTTTAGGACACCATTGTGGAAAATAAGAAAATTTATTGTTGATTTGTTGAGTTCTAATGAAATAATAAGGAGAGTCGTAAAGAAAAAATATGAGTTATTAATAGTGAAGTAGGTTTTATCCTTGATATTTAATCATCCAATAAAATCAAGAAACCTGTATTAATTTGTAAAAGGGAGATAAGAGGATTTTATAAAGAAAGTACAAGGATTGGAAATTATATGATGAATATATTGTTTGAATAAGACATATGGGGTCAAATTACTAAATATGACAACATGCTAACTATTATGGGATTCCTGATCATATAGAATGTTTCTACTAAGTTGTTATTATGAAGATCTCACATTATTGAATGAAATGGATATCAGATTTATCCAAACCTCATAGTAGAAGGTATAACTATAATGTATTTTATTTTCATAGTTCTTATTATGTTTTTTTCTTAAACAACATATTTAAACTTGGAAGAAAGGATATACACAAATAGATAAATTAAAATAATATCTTTGGTGGTAGTTATATTTCATTATGGGAAATAAGGCCATTTGATGGATAAATGAACCGTTGAATATTTTTTCTAGAATTAATGTGTGTGAATAAGATTAAGTCATGATTATTTTAGAATAAGTTTCTATGAATGTGGTTACATGAGAAATATTACAAGGTATTATGATTTATAAGAATATAAGGAATATTGAGAAAGACCATTATACACGTGATTAGTAAAAATCACATTGGAATGGAAAGAATATTAGTTACAATAGATACTAGATTATTGAATTTAGAATAAAGTTATTAGAGGATAACATAAAATGTAAATCATACATAAAAGGTTTTTCATTTTCATCTACCATCTTCAAAAGAGAAATAAAACCCTAGAAATTTAAGAATAAAAAAGTTGTGACACTCTTGATTAACAAGGAGGATGAAAAAGAGAGATCATATATCTCAAAGATGGATAAGATTTACCACATTAAAAAAATTAGTTAATGTTTAAGTAATCATTCTGTAAGGAAAAAAAAATCCAAAGTGACTATGATGGTTTTTAAATAAGTAATGTATGAACCATTCATAAGTGGTTTCATCAATATCAATATGATACATGAGCGGAGGACATGTGGAGTTGTTCATGTATAGAGAAATAAATATATCAAATAATGAATTGATGGAACATCATTGAAGGGAACATGTACTAATGAGTTTATTCCATTAACTGAGATAGATTCCAAGATAGGGAATATGGATAACTCACAATATCAAAATTAGAGTGAACTTTGTACAATTTAAATTATAAGAATAAATATTGTGAGGTATTTATTGACAGTTAAAGATAAAAGGTTGGTCTATCATGAACAACCCCTATCCTCCAATTGAGGATGTTAGAGGTACATCTATTCCCCTGTATTTAAATTTTGGTAATTTCTCTTAGAAGTGTGACATGTGTATTGGGGATACATGATGCATGGTGTAATTATTCAGAAATAATATACATGTGTTTGTATACTCTAGAGAAAGATTCATCTAACCAAGATATTTATAAGTATTATAGTTTATAATTGATATCAGAATTATTCAAAAGATAATATGGTGTTAAGGAATAGATCTAAATCCTCAAGTGGTGTTAAGAATCCAAATTGGTTTCCAAATTAGAATCTTTAAATTTTTCCTATAAATATAGATCCTAATCCAGAGTTAAATTGGTATAAAATATTTATTTGAATTCTCCATTAATATCAATCCATCATTAGAAATAAAAAACTGACATCATGATATTTCTCAATTGGTATATGACCAATGATAGAAGAAGAAGATATGTTAGAAAAGAAGAATAAATATTAATGGGTGTCCTATTAATTTTTTATACACCAACAATGTGGTATCATATGAATTTTTAGGATACCAAGAAGATTCCAGATAGAAGTTTCATTAAAAGATTATGGGTTCCCCATGTTGATTTTTTTATCTCGTGAATTCATAAGTTGAAATTATTCATGGGGGGATGGTGATGTACACTGAAATAATTTTCTTCATAATTTGGAAAAATAAATTGCACTACTGGATATGTTTATAAAATAAAGTTAGTGTCATTGAAAATTTTAATGTTTTTGAATTAAACTATTATTTCTTATATCGATTTATGACATAGTATCCTTGGAGTATTTTTCATGGACACAATTCTAAGTGGTAAATTAACTTGCCTAAAAAATTTGAGTAGAATAAATTTAGAAAGAGAAAAAAATTGGAATCTTGAATAATGAATAAATGTAATAATTGTCATTTGAAAATTTAAATAAAGGGTAATGTAAAAACATAGAGGTCCACTAGTGGTAATAGTTCTATAGGATTATTCAATAAATGGTTTGGATAACCTATAGGTTTTATAGTTTAAAATTGTTCCAATAGTCTAATAGATAAATATTTTTTTAATATCAATGATAGGACAATATTTTTGATGTTAAATTTCAAATTACTGATAAATCAATGTGTTTTTCATGTGAAAATTTCATAAAAGTTTGCTATAAACTTTTTATACTTTTCTTATTATAGAAATATAAAATGTTATAGGAAATTATTGCATGGCCAAGGGAGAGTTTAAACTCTTTCAATCAAGTAATCAGATGTTCAGGAGAAATAACATATCCTAATAATAACTTTTTGGATAACGTAAAGGAAAGCTGAATTTAAAATTGTATTAACGATGGGGGAATTGAAAAAAGGTATCCTCTCACATTTTAGTAAAAAATGGGAAATTAATAAAAATAAATACCATGGAGTGTGAAGAAACTTTTTATTTTATTAAAATATGAAGCGTGGGATGAATGAAATATACATTATCATAAAAAAGAATACTATAGTGTAATGAACATGGATTATAAAGCTGGAGAAGCATTTATGGGTTTATCGGAAAAAAATTCAAAGCCTGAGAATGTTAAAACTTGAGAGTTTTGTGTTATATTTTTTGAAAATAACAATTTTACATGTTCATTATATATGTTGTATTTTTTGCGCATTCCTATCAATGTTTAAAATGGAATTGAGTTCCTTTGATTTTTTTGAAGGGATTTTAATAGTGGAGCTGTTCTAGAATCTATGTAAGAACAGAAAGATCCAAATTTTATTCATGAATATGTGGGAAGGAATTGGGATAAATATAAAGGCTAATATGTTATGAGGTGTTCTGGTCTATTAGAAATAAAATAATGGTGATTGGTTTTGGATATTTTCATTAGTCACGGTGTAACGAGATGGATCTCGATGTATGGATGAAGTTTCATGATTTTATAAAAGACTACTATGTAAGAGTATTCATGATCCAGACATTATATATAGAAAATTAAGTATATTTTCCCTATGTGTTGGAGTATGTTTTGGAAGAAAGTTGAGTGATGAAATAAATTAAAAATTAGTGTAATAAGCATAATTTTAATATTACATAAAAATATGGTATGATGAAGAATATTTTTCTAAAGTCTACATTATTTATGCAGTTTTATATATCTGGAGAAAAAGGAAAATGTTATGGAAATTATGATTCCATAGTAATGTTAAGTGAAAAGTCAGAGCAATGTAATTATTTTCATCTAGGACTTATGTGAAGTCTTAATGGTGGTACACGTTACCGAGTCTGTGAAAGAATCAAGTGGATACTGTATTTATGAGAGGTTTTAAGTTAACAGTGATTGAGTCTTTTTATAATGAAGGAGTATATTGTTTCTTCAAAACATCAAGTTAGGATTTACCTGAAGCAATGAAGTATTCTTATTAAGTAAATTTTATAAAGGCCTATTTTTTGAATAAGAATTAAGTGACCACAGATGACCTACATGATGGACGACATCATTTATGAAGAGATAGAGGAAGAGTTTTAGAAATATATTTAGGATTTTTGGAATCGATAAATGTGGTGATTTGTGAATGAGATATATAAACCATAAAATGTAGATTAATTTTGAAGTGGTGTTATGAAAAGGGATTAAATGTAATCATAGTATTGGGGAGTTTTCCTTGTAATTTTTCCAATAAATATACAACTTATCAATTAAATAAATAAAGAACATTGACATAAATAAGAGTAGAGAGAAATTTTTATCATTATCCATGAAAGGAGAATATACAAGTAGTTCTATTTATGAAATATCTACAAATGGATTCCCTGAAGACGACCATGAAGATAGTTCCCTGAATGGAGTTTTCAAAGGCATCTCTATAAAGGGATTATATTGATAAGAATCATGAATGGTTTTCATGGAAGGTAAGTACCATGAAGAGTTTTCATGAAGGATAATATTGTGAATTATATTTTAAAGGGTATACCATGGAGAATTTACATAAAGGAAATTATTGTGAATAATACTATAAAGAGTAAACCATGATATATTTGTATAAAGGGATGGTTGTGATGGATTTTCATGAAGAACTTATTATTAGTAAATTACGTGAGTGATGAAAGATATTTTTTTACATATCCAGTATAGATAAAGATGAAGAACCATATAGAGCTCAATCATAACATATAGTTTAATTAAATAGTGAATTCTTGTTAGAAGGAGAAGTATACTTGATACAACTGGTCATTAGAGACAGAGTGAAATAGGATATTAAAAGTGTAGAAGTATCCTCACTTGAATATGAAAGGAAATTTATATAATAGTAAAGAAGTTGTAAGATTGGAACTAACCTCATGTAGTTATTCCAATATTCTTAAAGAGTTGGCGATAAGATAATTGGAAGCTAATGGGGAATCTATACTATTCCAATATGCATAAAATCATGCTTACAATCTAGATCCTGGAAAGAACATCAATTTTATAAATTGATCCTACATCCCTAAATGTAGTGCAATGATATAAAAAAGGGGGAGTGTCTCTTAGGTGAGTACTGATCAAACCTTAAATATTATAAAGAAATTATTCCTATCATAGACTGACCATGACCAAAATATTGTATCAACTAAAACTGTGAATCTCAATAGATTTTGTCCCATCAACACATCATTGGTGTGTGTTACTTAGATGTATCTCATTGTGGTGAACGAATTAAAACTACTATGTTTTTTGTTTTCTTTACTTTCTTAATATTTTTGAATATTTTAGTGATAAAATCATCAAGAGAATAATAAGTTTAAGACTATTCCTACTTACACATGAATAATATTCTAAATGAAGATAGTTGAGTAAAAGAATATGTTCAAAATTAGGAAAAACTTTGATTCACCCCGCTCAGGGTGTCTTAGGTTGTAACACTCTCCAACATAACTAGACTTTCATTCCACAACTTCATTATTCATTATGGTGTTTCTCTAGTATTCATGATACCTTACATAGCTTTGATCTAATAAAAATATCTATCTTTTACACCATAGGAAACCACGTGCTCGTGTATTTTTTCACAAATCACCTATAAAATACTATAGAATCCTGTATAATCAAGATAGAAAATAAAAATAGGATTATTCTATAAACTTAGGATGTGTTGGATGACTTATAAATTCAGAATAAATGTTTCCTAATTTTAATTCTCATAACTTTTTTAAAAATAACCTCCAATGACTCCCCATCCAAAAGATAAACATTTTAAAACCTTCTGGACACAAAATATCACATGAACCCTCTTTGTAATGTAAAATGGAATTATGTTGTGATATTTTGAACCCTAAAATTCTTTAAACCTATGACACATAGAACCAAATTTTCTCAAACCTATAAACTATGGAGTTGGTATAGGACAGATAATCAAGCTTTAAAAATTTATACGAATCCCTTTGAAATAATTCCATACGTGGTCCCTTTTTATATATTTCCAATATGAAAATCCATCAAGACCAACCAAATTCCCTCAAATTCTATCTATTATGTTTTATCCATTCATCCATTAATGTGTTATATAGGATTTTCCATTAATTCTATACCTAAAAAACTTCTAATATCACCTAAAAACTCATTACTTAGGAATTATTTATTTAATAACTAATCATGGATACCATCAAACACCATGTCTATTTTTTCACTGGAATTACTCAAAATGGTCACCATCTCATCGCACCACTCTAGAAGTGATGATTAAAGAATCAAGGTCCACACACCTATATCAAACATTAATATAGTTAACTCAATACAACTTTAGATTATATTGAATTAATTTAGATAATAATTCTCTAATAAACTTTCTAATATCCTCATGGAAAAAAATCAACACAACATAAATGTATGGTTCATCATAGAAGAATTATAATACATACACTACTACAAATATGGCTTTATCAGCGCTAGGAAAAGGCATTAGCAGTGCTAAAACATGATGATAATTGAGGAGAAGATTTGTGGGTCCCTTATAACAGTGCTAAAAAGAGCACTGATAAATACCCCTTCTATGAGCGCTAAAAAAGAGCGCTGATAAAAGATGTCTTTTATCAATGCTAAACAAAAGCACCAATATATGGGTGTTTTATCAGCGATTTTTTAGCACTAATAAAAGTTAAAAAAAGTATTAAAAAAAAATAAAACCATAATTCTATGATTTGGGAAGGGGATTTAAAATCACTTGAAGCCCCTTTAACAACGCCCCACCAACCCACCCTAGCCCATACACCCCAGCGACCCCCTAATGACATTAACAGTGCTCTAACCCCCTTTATCAGTGCTAGCCATAATTCCCCACCCGTGCCTGCGACCTGCCTCCCCTAGATTCGAACCCAGTACCTATTGCCCACGTGCCTACGCCCTTACAACTCCACAATATTTCTTTTCTTTTCATTAAATAATATATATATATATATATTGTTATATTTACTCATATATTAATATATATTTATATTAACATATATATATTTAAATTAATATTTATAAATACTTAGTTATAGTAATATATATATTTAGTTATATTAATATATATATTTAGTTAGATTAATATATACATTTAGTTATATTAATATATATACATATATACATATTTTTAGTTATATTAATATACATATATTTAGTTATATTAATATATATATATATATCCGCATATTAATATATATATATAGTTATATTTATATATTAATATATTTATTCACATAGTAATATTTATTCCTATATTAATATAAATATATTTAGTTATATTAATATATATATATTTATTCATATATTTATATATATATATATATATATATTTAGTTAAAATTTTTAATCTGTATATTTATTAGTATATTAATATATATTGATTAGATTAGTTTTAAATACATTTATAAAATATGTTTTCTTATGTGTGCTTGTAAATAAAAAATAAAAAATAAATAAATAAATACACACATACATACATACATACATACATACATACAACACACACACACACACACACATTTATGAATAAATACATATATATGTGTATCTGAAAAGCCACAGAATGTTAAAATGACCATAACTTCTAATCCGAAAGTCCATTTTAAATCCACACCCAGTCACATCGAAGAACATGAAACAATATTTGATATTATATGTAGTACATACCTAATGAAAATTTAGATTAGAAGTTATAGCTATTTGAATGTTAAAAAATTTGGGCATCCTGACTAAAAACTCAGTTTTGGAGGCCTTCTGGGGAATTTTTGGCCTTGAAAAATTTAAAAGAAGGTACCATTGTGTTACTAGTGCATAGAGATTATCGCAGTCTTAGATTTAATATGTTGTAGAGCTCAAACAGACACCCTGATCAAAATTTATGGCCATTTTAAGTTTGAGTTGAATTTTCAACTTATTTTGATCTTTTATTATTATTTTTTGATTTTTTGTGCCTTCAAATTGTTATTAAATTATTATTAGTCGATGATAATTATAAAATTATTTATTAATAAAATTTTAAGATATTTTATAATACATTTTCACTACATATCATACATATTAAGTGAAAATGTTTATTTAGACTTATCTAAAACATATTTAAAAAATATATATTATATTTATAAAAATATAAATATACTTATATATCAATATATTATTTTTCATGTTTCTTTTGAAATATACAATTTATTAGTACTAAAAAAGCCCTGATAAAGCCCCCCTTTATCAGTGCTACTAAAAATAAGTGTTCATAAAGGGGGACCCTTTAACATTGCTAAAAAAGTGCTGATAAAGGGGGTTACTTTATCATCGTTACAAAAAGCACTGATAAAGGAAATCCCTTTATCAGTGTGTTTTTAGCGTTGTTAAAGGGTGGCGCTACAGAAACCTAATTTTTTGGTAGTGATATTCATAATCTTATCCATCAATTCTATATTTTTCTTAACATAACAATTGGTAAAGGATACCATATAAGCTGATATCATCAAGAAAATACATAGTGGATTCCTATCAATTCATTCCCTATATACATTTTCTATTTATTTTATCTTATTTCCATCTAATTAAAGATTGCGACACTTATAAAAGAAAAATTCCTCCACATATATCTTATAAAATCCAAAGTATGATCCATAACGATTATTTAGCATCAATTTTACCTCTTTCAATGCCATATTTTGAAGATATAAAAATATCACTAAATCTATAAATGTGTCAAGAAAAGGTATACCACACTTTCCATAAATATTTTTCTTATCTATTATTGGTACTAAAAACTTCATGAAATGAACTTTATTATAGAATCCTTGACACGGTACTCACCAAGACTATACAAGCCTGGTTAGAATTAAAAATAATATATATTCCCAAATTAGAAGCTAGTGGTATCATTATGTAAATTCCCTGACAATTATAGTATCCCTTACCCACCTTGTTTTGGACAGATAGTTGGGGGGGAAAACAACCATATTTCATCATGTCTAGTTACTAACTAACGTGATGAATCATAAAGGGAAGACTATGGATTATCCATATTCAATCCTCTTTTTTTCATTCCTTTAATGGAACAATTGGTCACCTGCTGTTAAACTGTATGACAATGTCCTAGTCACACCACATAAAACTGAATGACAATTTTCTCAATATAAGACATTAATTTGTATATACCAGCCATTTAAAATGACATTAAACTATGAAACTCTAAATATGTGGGATTGGATTCTTATTAGCTTGGATTTATAGGAAAATTCTTCAAGGTTCAATCCCAACATCCTAAAACATAACTTATATTATATTTTATGAGTATAAGATATCTCATTACCACCTTGAGTTGAGATTATCCACATGGATTCCATAAAACAATTCAATTGAAATTCACAACACTATTTTGAAAATACCTTGAGTCATGATACTTTTTTTGGTATCCCAATATCCGGGCCTCATATTAGGTTTAATCCCTATCTTGAGCTAGCATCCTATTATGTAAAAATCATAATAAAACTATGTGATGAGCATGGGATTACCCAAATATTCTTCATGTGATGAACATGAAGTGATCATGATCATCTTCCACCTGGTGATAAGCACAGGACCACCAATATTATGAGAATATAACCTCCTTATGTTGATATTAATAAGGTGAACCATTACCCTATACTGAAGATATATGGATAATCCATTAACCCCATGTGTCGAGCTTGAGGATTCCTCATGGCCTAACATGAGGAATCTAAAAATGGACTCCTTCTCGGTGTAAACCTTAACCATATATTCCCATATCTACTCATCAAAAAACACAATGAATCACAAAGGGTTGTTAATATGTAAGTCTCATAGAAACCATTCCTAAGAATATTCTTCCTTGTATTTCAATACTCATGTATTTAAACTTATTAGAATAGGTCAAGGCTACATGAATATAAAAGGAACCACAATTTTCCTCATCACATGATCTTAAACGGTATAATGTGTCCCATTAATTGTCACCAAACTTGGTATGTTCTAATTACCTTTGTATGGATACATAAGAATCTATCTTTATTATCCTTATCCCAACATCAAAAATCAAACCACCTCTATATATTGAAATGAAATTTAGAGTGTCCAGTTATTAATATAAACCCTAACATCAATAATTAAAAAGTGAAATATAAAGGACCTTTGATATATACATATGTTCACCTCAACACATGGGTTTAATCAGATCATTGGAATTGGGGTATATATTATTTTGACGGGATTTTGGAAGGACTCATGAGTATATATTAAATCTACAAGAGAGTCTCGAAGTAAGAAATAATTTCCCCATAAAGGGTGAAATGATCCTAACCACCCATCCTCTCGACCAACAGAAATTATGAAACATCACTCATAAGAAAACCCAAATAAAACATGACATTAGAAATCAAGTCTCTAATGACATAAATATTACCCAGAGAAGGAAGCCATAAATTTTCTATCATAAAAAACCATCCTTTATAACTCTCTGGTACCACTTATTATACCAAAATTATTATCTTTAAAAAAACCCAAACACCATGACTCAAGTGTAGAACAAGGCCACCAGAGGGTTTGGAATATATCAGTGCCATAAATGGTATATTATGAATGAGGATTCCATGAAAACATAACCCCACACCCTAACCAATCACCTTTTTTCACTCTTTGACAGTCACAATGTATATTTAATTAAAAAAAATAAATTAACATAATTAAATCAAATAAAAAGGGAAAAAAATAATTTTTTTGGTTTAAAAAAGTCAGAATCCATGGGAAACAATAATTTCACAATAAGAGTAAATAAGATATTACAATAATAATGATTAACTCTAAATAAATTGTTATTATAACCCTAAAATTAATAGATTAAACCAATAAAAATTACAACCATAACTAATTTATAGTACCTAAATTCTATAATTATAGTTCCAATACCATCTAATATCCACAGAGTATTCCATTTAGATCTATTCTACATGAGAATCCAACTACTCAGTCAAAAGGAAATCAACTACTCAATAGGACCTTATAAAAAATAGTTCACACTTCCATAAAAATCATTATTTTGATCATATATATCATTATAAAGACACTTATGTATCATCAAAATTTATTTTATATAAGTTATTTAAATATCCATGCACCCAAATCAGTTCCATGATTCTAGAACTCATCTTCCAATTTTGGAAGTTGAATCAATATAACTCACCCTCATTTTTCCACTATTTCTAGACATTATGTATATCATCCATTTTTCTTTTGACACATCCTATGACGTTTCAAAAGTTACTCTTTTCTAGAAGATCAATTAATTATCTAGGAAATTTTTTTCACACCAATATTAACATACATTTCCTAAAATGTAATTATAATTAACCTCTCAATGAACTACTATGAGTTTTCTTTAACTAATTTTTTTTAGATAATTGTTGGTTATGATGAAATATTAAATTTATCATGAGTATGATTCTTTTATGAAGATATGGAATATTATTGTGAATCAAAAAAGGGGTTTTGTTTTCCAGATGACCCATGAAGTATACCAAATAGAGTGCCATAAAATATATATTTGTTATACAAGGTGTCAATGGATCATATGTAGAGTCCCCATTAACTAATAATGACATGATACCTAGCATGAAAACTTTCTTAATTTGAAAAATTTCTTATTCAAGACTTGAGGCTTAGCTAATTATGGGATGGTTGGGAATGTTTTAGATCATTACATTAGTTGTAGATCAAATAAGATCATATTTTCCTTCTCATATGAAAGGTATGATATATGGACCTTAAATTGAGGTAGGTTGGGGAGTTTGAGGAATCACATATATTGTATATATGATGTACTTATCTATTTGAATAAAGAACATGGTATTTTATAATCCACAGATGTGAAGGACATGTGATGTATGTATTAACATGGTTAGTATATACTTGGAGAGTCAAGAACATATGAGTTAGCTATATGGGATTAACATAATCTATGTCCCATGGTTAGTAGATGTCTTAGAAAAATGTAAAATATGACAATTCATGAAAACATGTGATGTGAATGTTGTGTAAAGGTATAAAGATACAAGTGTTTGATAGAGATCATTCCAGATCCCTTTGTATATTGAGTAGCATTAATGCTTTGCTAAAGTGAAATCATTTATTATATGTATGGATCTAAATATTAATTTTTATTTTCCATTATATAAAATTCTATAAGGTCACAATTTTGGTTTACTGAATGGGGATTGAGGTTAACTTAGGGAGATTCTCTAAAAGGGTATTAGAGTTAAGACAAAAGTGTTTTGGATAGGTATTCAAAATTTATTGCATATTATGAGATACATGATGAAGTTGATGATAGCTTTTAAAAATTATTTTTGAAAATATTCAAAACAGTTTTGGATATAGTTTCAAAAGTTGTTGTATATGACATAATATTGGGTAAAATGGAACAAAGTCTTTATGGATTTAGTGTAAGTAGAAGATTGATGAAGATATACCATAAATCCCATTTTCATATGATGAATTTAGTACTGTCTAATTATATGATATTTGGATACCATAATGTATGAAAAAAATGATTCTTATTTTGGTTAATCATAATGTATGATTAGGTCATATCATAATTCCACCATGCAGAAAAGTCATAGTGTGTGAGTAAACATATTTTAAGGATATTATATTTGGAGTTTTAGATGGACAAATAATAATCATTATAATTTGGAAAGATCTTCCTTATGGGATACCATTAATAAAAATTTTATATGATGATACAGATGGTTTAGTAGATGAATTTATTCAAGGGTTAAATGAACTGGATGAGTATTATTTATCCAAGAATTATACCACATGAATGAATGTATAATCTCTTAAAGAGGATCATCAAGGGATTTATAATGATCTTTCTTCTATGTGATCGAATGTATGCAAGACTAAACTAGCCTAACCATAATATCCCTCATACCAAAGACATCCTCTCTTAATATCTTTAAATCACACAGAACTAACATTCCATGGAGGGTTGAAGACCCCACTCTTATAATAAGATATTCAATCAAACTCATTTATACTTCTAGAGGAGGGATTTTTGAGAATGTGTTGACTCAAAAATTTTGTTAATTTATTTTTGGTTTTGATTTTCACAAACACTCACATTTGTGATACTAATAATTAATATTTGATATGAATTATAAGAAAATGATATTCAATAAAATATTAAATTTGAAAGCACACACAAGTCATTGATCCATGGAAAATATATATGTTTAAATTATTATGGAAGTGTTTTAAAGTATTATGTAAACAAAGATCATACCCTTTGATTGTAAGCATAACATATGGTTTTGGGACCCTACATTTGGAATGAAAGGTATGCATCATTTTCCCTATGCTGTTGGAAAAGTATGGATCAAAAAACCTATATTTGAAAGAAACCCTATATTTAGAGGAATATATGTATAGTTCATCAACTCTAATTTTTTAAATAACCTTACATTTTCAACCATACTTTTTATGTTTATTGCCATGTGAAGTAACACTACATTTGACTGGTCAATGATTTTGTTTTAAATTAAAGATGTTATCTATGTTTTCTACAACAATATTTCTAAAATTAAATATTTATTTAATGATATTTTATGACTAATTCAAAGTATTATATTAAATGGAATAAATCATTCCTATTTCTAAGGGAATTTATGACTCTATTGAATTATTTTGAATTCAAATATTCATGATTTATTGTGAAGAATTTCTGGAATCATTTGATCGAGAGTTGTTCGACATAAAATATACATATTATGATGTTAATATTTTGAAATATAATAACAATACCATAAAAAGATATATGAAATGGAAATACAAGTAGTTTACTTGTAAATAAACGTATGTTTTCATCTTCATAGCTAAATTTTATATATATATATGTTTTGATCTAGTTTCTTCTATTACTGTCACTACTACTAAACCTTATTGTTTAATATTATTCTATATGTTTGATGAATAATTTTTAGAGTTACACTTTGGAAACATATTTTTTTATTCACCTATCTGGTGTTCTCTCTACTAATAGTTAATGAAATACTTTGCAACAATGAATAATTAGCTTACAGATACTGTGCGTTATTGAATATCACAGACATCTTCCAGTTTCTACTATACCTATACGGAATATCTATTTTCTCAATCAAATAAATATATATTTATTTATTAGAGTTTCAACCACCTAGAATCAGTCATTATAGTTTCAACATTAGGAACATATTAATGTCTACAATCATGTGTTTTCTATTAATTTAATCTTTCAACTAAATAAATTTTCTTGTTCATCATTACCATTCAAAATATTCTTTGAAATTTTTAATGAAATAGTACTAAAATAAAATAATTATATATTTCATATTTTTATGATGGTAATATCATCAATAAATACTTTCACAATATATTTCATGGATATAAATAAAAAATCATATTAATCATTCCTCTTCTATTGTATCAATAATATAAGCTTGACCATGACCCCTTAGCTTCATCTATGGTATATTCCATTGATTTACGGGTATTAATTTGTGAAGAGTCAAATATTCTTATAGTTGACACACTTAATAGTAGTGTTTTCTTTCTTCCCCATGTATTAATTTTCTGGGCGACCCTTTCCCACACACTTATAAAAAACTCCCAATCTAATAAATCATTTCACATGGCTGTAAAAACCTGGTTCTTTTTATTGGGGGTACGGGTTTCTTCTTTTCCTTTTTCCTTAAGTGTTTTTGTGAAATAAAGGAAAATGGGGGAAAATACCAATTTTTTTGGGTACACGCCATGTACTTTGTCCGTGTAGGATGGGTACACAGGGCGTGTAGGCCAATCGACAATAAAGGGTTTAAAAAATCCGACTACACTCTGTTTACATAGTATGTACATGACATGTAATCAATCGATATGTGAATAGTAAGGTGGTATAAGTAGCCTCCAACAGAGTGATAGTACACGCCATGTACTAAGGAATACATGCAGTGTACTCATGTCAACAGATGAACAGTTTGGCGGTGAAAAGTAGCCGCCAGAGGAATAGTTAAGAAAATGAAAAGTATAGACAATTTACTTCAGAGTACACGTCGTGTAATTTGTTTTTTTCACTTAAAACGGGCTGTAGCCTCATCTTTTGGAATAGGAGGTAGTGGAGGCTTTTGGATCATGGAAGGTGAGGCCGGAGCTTGGAGGAGCTCCCGATCGCTCCCCGGGAATTAGTTTCTTCCACCGTCAATCTTGTTTGAACCGTGCTGGTAAGACCTTCCTTCTACTTGAGCCGTTCTTATCAATTATTTCCCGAGGGGAAGTTATTTACATTTGAACGCATTTTTGTTTATCCCAGATCTATGCTGTGCTCGAACGATTCAGGAGGCATTATTCATGTATATTGATCATAGGGGATCAAGGTAGGTGTTCTGATGTTTAATTCCAACTGTGGTGTTGTTTTTGTGTAATGTTGTGTTATTTGCCCTTGTTTGGGGTGTTGTATGGCTAAGGACTTGATTAATTAAATTCCTAGAACTGCATAGGTAATTTAATGAATATTTATAAACTAATGTCTAGGATTATTTCTTGGATCTAGGGCCACCCCATGGGTGGGTTACCTTATTTAGCCATTTGGCCAGGATACCGAAGGGTATACCGTGATTATAGCATGTTTTGAGTTTTATTGAGAGGAAATCTATATAAATTGCTTTCTTATGTGTTGGGCTTGGCCCGGTTACTTGCTTAGCCCGAGGATAGTGTTTTTTAGCTTGAGGGAAATGTTCTATTCATCCTGAGGGCAATTGATTCATTTAGCCTGAGGGAAATGTTTCATATTCCTGAGGGCAGTTGCTTCTGTGCCTGAGGGAGTTATATCGTACGCCTGAGGGAAATATTCGTTATTCCTGAGGGATATCTCTTGAGGGTTTCAATTATGATTAGCATGAGGGCGTGATTCTGATTATCCTGAGGGCGTGGTTCTGATTACCTGAGGGTAAGGTTTTTCATGTTTGAGGACTCTCTTTAATTTGCATATTCACTATGGTGATTTCATATGATTAACCTACTAAGCTAAAGCATAGGCTTGGTACTGTTTTACCTTGTACTTGTTAGATAGCTTGTTGTAGTTTTGCTGCGACACTGTATAGGAGATTTTCGGATGAGGATGAGTCTTAGAAACTTACAATTTAAGTATACCGAATTGTTAAATAATAATTAAATGGAAATGGAACTGGTATAAATGTTTAATTTTTAGTACTTACTAGTTTACTGCATTTTATTACTACATACTGCTATTGCACAAACTCACTAAAATATGGGCACAGGGCTTTGGTGGTTACCTACTAGGATTTATTTCTCACACCCTGTTTGGGTCATGTTTTGGGCCCAAAACATATTATATTTATATAGGTGTAGATAAGGTAAAGGGTCCCTATACAGGTACTTGATGTTGCAGAGGAGTAGGAGAGCATGACACCAAGCTTAGGATTGTGATGCTGCTGAGTTCATGCTGTGTTGTTTATTATTATTTTCTGTATTTTCCCTTGTACTGTATTGTTTTAGATTGAAATGCATCCTATTTTGGTTACTTTTTTATACTTAGGGACATATTTCATCATCATATATGACTTTTGATCATTTATTTACTTCAGTACTGTTATCCTTTTCAGCTCTTATTATTTACTGCTTCTGCTTTTGTATTCTTGTATTTTGTTCCACTACATTACAATTTGAAAAATGGGGGCATAGTTTACCCACTCTCAGACTTGGGCCCTCACTGCTAGTCGGAAGCCTCTGGCATTTGGGGAAATGTGTTCTAGGTCATGTGACCAACCGGGTTCGGGGCACAAATTGAGTGGTACCCGGATCCATGATGTTACAAAGTGGTATCAAAAGATTTATTTAATTTGACTTACTGTTTGGAGCCTATAGTTATTGATAGGAAGGAATTGGTATTTGGTAATAAGTTGTGCCTGGGAGTAGCAAACCCATGTACAAGGAAAAGAAAATCTACCTCATTTAACTACCATTTATCTGGGTTTTCAATTTTATAGTTGATTTGATTTTCACCGTTGGGTGACACACTTGTAGTGTACTATTTATATTTTTATAATTGGGTTCTATTTAGTTGCAACCCAATGAGATGAATGTATGCTATCTCATGCATCATTTAGGAACATGTTAAAATCCCATTCCATGTATAGTTTCCATGCCATAGAGGTGCATAAAAAATTAAATGTTGCTGTGATATATGTTGTGCTAGTAAAAGCATGTTGTGGTGATAGATTCCTTGATAAATGCCTTCTATTTGATAGGGTATTGTTAGGTAAGGTTTTGTAGAATAAATGCCAAACTTTGGTTCTTGAGGAGTATGGGCCCTCATTAACCAGAATATGGTAGATCATTGAATTTTTACCATGTTTATAACATGTATAAGATGCCAAGATTTGATTCACGAGGAGTATGGGCCCTCACGGATCGGAATTTGGCACTTAGGTATTGGTTTCAGTGTTTTTCTGGGCTCCGAAGCAGTTTCAAAGGCTTACTATCTGGAAAAACCCAGAATACATTCCGTGTAGTTTTGATTACAGGTCGTTTACTCTTTTGTTCGGGAATAAATGAAAAAAATTTATGTACACACCATGTGCCATATGTACACGCCATGTAGTTTCTGCCCGTGTCATAGGCCGTGTAGGCAGAAACATGGGATAGTGAAATTTGATGGCACATGACATGTAGTTATTATACATGCCGCGTTGTTTTGACCCTATGTATACCATGTAACTAACATCATGGGTGAAGAAATATGATCTTATACATGCCGTGTCAAATACTAACATGCCATGTAGTTTGTCATGGGAATCCGGTCAAGTAACTAACAAACACGGGTCGATGTTACCTCCTCCTAAACATTCCGTGTACCTGAGGGACACATCGTGTAGTCTAGACCGGTGAAAGACCATGTTGAATTCGCCGTGTGGCTGGGGAAACGATGTGGTGTACACACCGTGTGTGGGTGTAACACTCCATGTAGTGTCAGCCGAGTAGTTAGCCGTGTCACTAACAACACATGATGTTGGAATTTAAGCTGTACACACGGTGTCTATATGGAACATGCCATGTAGTCTGAGCTGTATACCCGGCCATGTAACAGACAACACGGGTCGATGAAGCTCGTCCAGTGCACGCCGTGTAAACCCTATACACGCCGTGTACTCTCGTACAAAAGATATCTATGTGGATAAGACATGTAGAGGGAATCAGGCTGCGGAAAAAATTCGAGTACACGTCATGTGTGTGAACAACACGTCGTGTGTTTGGGGTGATACATGATCAGTTTTGGCCAAGTACATTCCCATGTTTGAGACTTGAGGGAACATGCTGTGTAGTTAATATACATGCCATGCAGTCTTGTTTTGTTAAAATTTAATGTTTTCTTTCTCTTGTTATCTTCCTACAATCATTGTTTTCAGTCCTTAGGGACCTTAATCTCAGGTGTGTGTTTGACATTGTAGAGTCATGCTGCCGAGACGACCTCGAGTTGTTCGCCAGGAGAGTGGAAACGAGTATACTCTAGAGACAGTAGGCCATGGGATACTGATGGATCCTCCAGTAGAGCCAGATGCAGCGCCAACTGTTATACCAGACACATGCACAGAGGCATAATTCCATGAAGGCTTCATGAGGTTCATGCAGACCTTCCAGGGAGCACCGCTGGCTTCCACCTCTATGGAAGAGCTGACACATATATTCTAGCAGCAGAATCCACCTACATTTTCAGGGGATGGCAGACCACAGGCTACGAAGTCTTTGCTGGGTTCTATGCAGACTATATTTGAGCATCTGGATACGCCTCCTGGGCATAGGTTCAAGCTCGCTACAAACATGCTACGTGATTCTTCCAAGAAGTGGTGGGATGTTACCACCCAGACAGATAATCACATAGACATGGTGTGGGATGATTTTTAGGCAGTCTTCTATGACTTTTTCATTCCGGAGACACCGAGGGTAGATCGAACTCGAGAGTGCATGAATCTGCACCAGGGTGCCATGTCAGTGATGGATTATTCTACCCGCTTCACTAAGCTACAGTTCTTTGCACCTGTTCTGGTGGGAGATGAGGCGTTAAGGGCTCGATGATTTGAGGATGGTCTTCGATATGACATCCAAGAAATAGTGAATGTTTTCAGGTTTTCTACAGTGCAAGCTATTGTGAACCAGGAATTGATTACTGAGCAGAACCTGCAGGAAGCTAGTGGTTCAGGCTAGGGTGGTTCATCATTAGTTATTGGTACTATTTCTACCAGTAAGAGGAAGAGTCAAATGGATGTCTCTCACGGTGGAAGTACAAGGCAGAAGGATTCTATAGGTAGACCGGTTATGTTCTACCAGTGTGCTAAAAAGGGGAACAAGAGAACTCAGTGTCTATGTGACCCAGTTGAGTGCCGAGATTGTGGTATGATGGGTCATCTACAATGTTTTTACAGGGCATTTCCACCAGTGGCTAGTGAGAGGAGTTCTGTGCAGACTCCGTGTGTGGGAGCCGGACCAGCATCTTCTTACCAGTCCGGGAATTAGAATATGTTGGGATATTCAGGAAGAGGTGGTGGTCATGGCCATGGTATCCAGACACCAAGATCTCAGAGACAGCATGGCGGGTCAGCTCAGGGTAGCCAGGCTGTGTCGCAGGGCCGCGGCACTGTGCAGGCATATGCAGTTCAACAGACCCAACAAGAGCAGGATCTGATACCTTCCACTGTCAGAGGTACTATTCTAGTTGCTTCTGTTTTATCTACATTACATTTAAATACTAGTGCTACACATAACATTATATCTATACCCATTGTAGAGAGCCTTGGGATTTGTGTTTCTTATTCTTCTGATGTTATTACTCTAAACACTCCGTTGGGGACTAGAACGACTAGTGTGCGTCAGTGCAGGGAGTGCCCCCAAGAGGTTGGTGGGTGTCACTTTCTATGGGACCTCTATTTCTTATATATTATGAGCTATACTGTCATTCTCAGGATGGATTTGTTGGTACCCTTTCGAGCCTTTGTGGATTGCTATCGTTGTAGGGTGAGTTTCACATCACTAGAGGGAAGAGAGTTTTTATACAAGGGAGAATGGGATGTCCAGGCGAGCCGAGCTAGACTTGAGCACCTTGGGTGAGGTGGAGTGATAGCCTAGATTGCGAGTTTATATCTGGATGACCTGAGAACTCTTTAGAAGGATTTCCCTCTAGTGTTTGATCATTTTAGGGATGTCTTCCCATATGACTTTTCAGGTCTTCCTCTGGAGCGAGAGGTGTATTTCTATATTTAGCTAGTGGTAGGAGTGGCACCAGTGTCCATTCCTCCTTATAAAATGGTAACACCATAGTTTCAGGAGCTTAATAGGTAGTTGGAGGAGTGTCAAGAAAAGGGTTTCATCAGGTCCAGTACTTCTCCTTGGGGTTCACCTGTCCTATTTGCTAAGAAGGAAGATGGTACCCTTAGACTTTATGTGGATTATCAGAAGCTAAACCATTTGATGGTCAAGAGACGATATCCCTTGATAAGGATTGATGATATTTTTAATCAACTTCAAGGAGCATGAGTGGTATTGAATATTGAATTGATATCAGGATATCATTAGTTATGTGTTAGACCATCGGACATACCACTTACAGCTTTTCATTGATCTGATGAATCATGTGTTCCACCCTTATTTGGATTCTTTTGTGGTAGTCTTCATGGAAGATATCATGGTATACTCCCACACTCGACACGACCATGGTACCCATGTTGACATCCTTCTGAGTACACTGAGAGAGAATTAGCTATATGCTAAGCCCTCAAAGTTCCACTTTTGGATGGACTAGATACACTTCCTAGGTTATATTATCTTAGAGACAAGAGTTTTAGTAGACCCAGATAAAGTGAGAGCAGTAGTTTCTTGGGAGTATCCTAAGAACATGTTTGAGATAAAAAGTTTCTTGGGGATGGCTGGTTACTAAAGGTTCTTTATACAGGACTTCTCCCACATAGTAGTGCCGTTGACAAGTTTGACTAAGAAGGGTGTGAAGTTTGTTTGGTTAGAAGTTTGCGAGACAACCTTTCATGAACTGAAGGGAAGGTTGATATCAGCCTCAGTCCTGATATTTCCAGAGAAGGAAAGAGCTATACAGTTTACTGTGATGCATCACATATTGGGATGGGAGCAGTGTTGATGTAGACTGATTGAGTAGTTGCATACGGGTCTCGATAGTTGAGGCCACATGAGAGGAATTACCTGACACATGATCTAGAGTTGGCCGCAGTTGTTCATGTGTTACGCTATTGGAGACATTATCTCTTGGGAGAACATTTTGTGGTGTTTATGGACCAAAAAAGCCTCAAGTATATCATTACCCAGCGTGACTTGAATATGAGAAAATGAAGGTGGGTTGAATACCTTCAGTCCTTCAACTTTGAGCATGAGTATACACTTGGTAAGTGTAGCATAGTAGCCAATGCACCGAGTAGGAGGACTTAGATACATGCAGTTTAGGAGGCCAGCGATGAGTGGCAGTGCATGGCTTTGTTCTCTGAGATGCATTTGTAGGTGCACGATAGTCAGGGGCGAGCTTATCTTTCGTCTTTAGCTGTGAATTCTACCCTCCTTGATAGAGCGAGGATGATTCAACTATCCGATTCTAGAGGCCTATTTCTATGGGAGTCGGTGGAAAGTGAGGACCCTCGTCGTGGTTGGACGATATGCGATGACGATGTCTTTCATATCCATGGATGAGTGTGGGTTCTAGGGGATATACGATAGGAGTTGATGCGAGAGTTTCATACATTATCTTGGGCAGTGCATCATAGAGTTACCAAAATGTACCATGACTTAAGACATCCATTTTGGTGGCCGGGTATGAAATGAGAGGTATCTGGTTTTGTTATGAGATGTTCCACCTGTCAGTAGTTGAAGGCGGATCCTTAGAGGCTAGCTAGACTTTTACAAAAATTACCCATTCCGGAGTGGAAATAGGATGATGTCGCAATGCACATCGTGACCGATTTTACGAGGACACCTCAAGGCAGTGATGCCATGTGGGTTGTTGGGGATAGACTTACGAAGGTAGCCCACTTTTTTCTGATCAAGGAGACCTTCAGTGTTGATGAGCTTAGGAAGTTGTATATCCGGGAGGTAGTACGTCTTCATGGGGTCCCTCATTCTATAATTTCAGATAGGGATTCCCTCTTTATGTCTCTTTTTGGCAGAGTTTTCAGAGGGCACTGGGAACACTGGTGCTTTAGAGCACATCTTACCACCCTCATGCTGATGTCTAGTCAGATCATATGATATAGGTTCTTGAGGACATGCTGCGTGCATGCGTCCTGAACATTGGGGTCTCTTGGGAGAAGCACATACCCCTGGTAGAGTTTTCCTACAATATTAGTTTTCAGGAAACTATTGAGATGACACCTTACAAGGCTTCATATGGTAGGCCATGTCGACCTCCCTTGTGCTGGTTGGAGGTAGGTGAGGCAGCTTTGCTAGGACCACGTCTTGTGCAGGAGACTTCAGAGTAGGTCCGGTTGATTCAGAAGCAGATGGCTACCACACAGTCTTGTCAAAAATACTATGCTGATCTCATCAGATGACCCTTGGAGTTCATGGTTGGGGATCAGGATTTATTACATGTTTCACTAAGGTTGGGACACATGAGGATCAGAAGATAGGGTACACTTTCACCGAGGTATGTGGGGCCGTTTGATATTCTGGAGAGAGTGGGGACGATTTCCTATCGGTTACAGTTACCATAACGGTACTGGGCTATGAACGACATCTTCCATGTATCTCATCTGCGTCATTATCACCCAGAACCATCTGACATTTTTCAGCCTAAGGAGGTTGAGCTTTAGGTCGATGCGTCCTTTGAGGAGAATCTGATTCATATTGTTGATAAGAGAACAAAGGTTCTCTGAGGCCTGTCAGTTTATCTCGTATGGGTACTATGGAAGAACAGATGAGTGCAGGAAGAAACCTGGGAGCGGGAGACCGATGCACGTGCTCAGTGACCAGATTTTTTTATAAATTTATCTTCACGACCCATGGAAGGGAAATCCAGGGATGAATTTCTTTAATGGTGGAAGTTTGTAAGAACCCATTTCTTGTTCTTGAGGTAGGGGTTTCTTCTTTTCCTTTTTCTGTAAGTGTTTTTGTGAAAATAAGGAAAATGGGGGAAAATCCCACATTTTGTGGTACATGCCATGTACTTTTCAACATCCTGTGTTCTTTGGCCATGTAGGATGAGTACATAGGGATGTAGGCCTGTCGGCAATGAAGGGTGTAAAAAACTGACTACACGCCGTGTACATAGTATATACATGCCGTGTAATCAGTCAACAGGTGAATAGTAAGGCAGTGGAAGCAGCTGCCAGTGGAGCAAAAGTACATGCCATTTACTCAGGAATACACGCCGTGTACTCATGTTGACAGATGAGTAGTTCGACAGTGAAAAGTAGCAACCAGAGGAACAGTTAAGAAAATGAAAAGTACATGCCATGTACTTGAGAGTACATGCTGTGTAGTTTGTTTTTTTGCTTAAAATGGGCAGTAGTCTACTCTTTTGGCTGAGGAGGAAGTGGAGGCATTTGGAGCTCGGAAGCTGAGGCCGGAACTTGGAGGATCCCCCGATCACATGGTGGGAATCCGTTTCATCCGCTGTCGATCTTTTTTGAACCGCGCTGGTAAGAAATTCCTTCTCCTTTATCCATTCTTATCAATTATTTCCCAAGGGGAAGTTATTTACTTTTGAAAACTTTTTCATTTATCCCAAATCTATGTTGTGCTCAGAAGATTCAGGATGTGTCGTTCACGTATATTGATCAGAGGAGATCAAGGTATGTGGTCTGATGTTTAATTCCAAATGTCATGTTATTTTTGTGTACTGTTGTGTTACGCGCCCATGTTTGTGGTGTCGTATGGATGAGGCCTTGACTAATTAAATTCCAAGAATGACATAGGTAATTTAATGAATATTTATAAACTGTTATATAGGATCATTTCTTGGATCCATAGCCACCCCGTGGGTGAGTTCCCTTGTTTAGCTGTTTGTCCTGGATACCCGAGGGTATGCCGTGATTATAGAATGCTTTGAGTTTCTTGAGAGGAAATGTGTATAAATTTCTTCATTATGTGTTGGGCTCGGCCTGGTTACTTGCCTAGCCTGAGGGCAATGTTTTGTTTTTCCTAAGGGTAAGGTTCTATTCCGCCTGAGGGAAAGTGTCTCATTTAGCTTGAGGGAAATGTTTCATATGACTGAGGTCAGTTTCTTCCGTGCCTGAGAAAATTATCTCGTATTCCTGAGGGAAATATTTTTTATGCCTATGGGAAATCAACTGAGGGTTTTGATTCAGATTAGCCTGAGGGAGTGGTTCTAATTAGCACAATGGCATGGTTTTGATTACCTGAGGGTAAGGTTTTTGATTTCTAAGGACTCTGTTTACTTTGCACATTCACTGTGGTGATTTCACATGTTATACCTACCAAGATAAAGCACATGCTTGGTATTGTTTTACCTTGTACTTGTTTGATAACTAGTTGTAGTTTTTTTGCGACACTATTTGGGAGATTGTTGGCTGAGGTTGAGTCTCGGAAACTTAGAATTCAAGTATACTGAATTGTTAAATAATAATTAAATGAAAATGGAACTGGTAGGAATGATTACTTTTTAGTACTTCCTGGTTTTCTACATTTCATTACTGCACACTGCAGTTGCACAAACTTGTAGGATCGAAATAGTTATGTAGATGCTCAATATAAAGAGGGGGGGGGGGTGAATTGTATACTTTAAAAATTCCTTTGGAACCTTTAAAGTTAGTTAAGAATAACTATGTTTTACTTAAGCAAAGGAAAAAGGCTAAGTTTAAAAAAGTTAAACTTATGCAAATTCACAACACCTCTAACACCGAATACAAACTTGGAAAGAGATTCCGAAAGTAGGTTCCGGAAATATGGTTCCGGAAATTGAAACTTAACAAAAGGTTACAATATGAGATTCTACCTTAAAGCGTATAGAATCTAAATTAATCAGAGTACAAGTAAGGAAGTATAAGAAAGTTATACTTTCCTTATATTACAAAATGTAATGGAATAGAAACAAGTAGTAAAACTACTAGTAACAAAATATAAGTCTTTTAACCCAAAGAGAAGGGTATCCAACAACCTTGGATAAAGGTCCCTTGATTTATACTTTCAAGCAAGTCTGTCTTACCCACACCAGGGTAAGCCCTCGATACGAAGATCGGAGTCTCTGTCTTGCTATCCCCGCAAGCCCTCAACTTCAAGGTAGTTGGCAACCTATGTCTTTCTCAGCAAGAAAGACCTCGAACTTTAAGGTAGTCGACACCTCTGTCTTCCTATCCCCGGAAGCTCTCGAATGTAATCACCAACATTCAGAGTCGCACGAAGCTTTGAGAGTTAATAAGAGCCTCTCTCTCTATAAATCACTTCAAGCAATTTTTTCAGCCTTTCAGCACTTTCATTAGCTATCAGCCATCAACTTTTTCAAATGAGCTCCTATTTATAGGTAAGGTCGGCTCCTTCTCCAACGGTTATATTTTCCTTAAAGATCGGAGGGACCTGTACACGTGTCACTTAGACAACGGTTAGTTTATACCAAAATAGACGACATCGTTTTATAACAAAACAAATGTAACAGAATGTACAACATCGTTTTAAACTCTAACATAAAAGTTCGGAATGAAAACTTCGGAGTGAAAGTTCGGAGTGTAAAGAACAATAGTAAAGAGTAGACAAATTTTAGAAGTGTGAGCAATATAAAAGTTCGGAGTCAAACAAAGATATTTTTCGGAGTCTAAATTAATTCAGAGTGTATTAAACAAAGAAACTCAAATTCTGTTTAATAGGTGAATTCGGAATGAGAATTCGGAATAGGAATTCATCATCAGAAATCGTAATGAGAATTCATCATCAGGATTCGTAATGAGAATTCGTCATCAGAATTCGTAATAATAATTCGTCATCAGAATTCATAATGAGAATTCGTCATTAGAATTCATAATGAGAATTCTTTATCATAATTCGTAATAAGAATTTGTCATTAGAATTCGTAACGGGAATTCGGAATGATATTTCTTCATTAGAATTCGTAATGAGAATTCTTCTTCAGAATTCGTATCCTGAATCTGGAATAGAACTTAGTCAGAGTTCATATCCGGAATTCGGAATGAAACTTCCTTATAGTTCTTATCCAGAATCCGAATCCTAAAACAGAATTCTTTATATCAAAGTTTCAATGATTCCGAGAAAATGAATCCGAATCTCATACTTAATATGGATGAAAAAAAAATGATAAGGATAATTTTTCTTATAAAAGTGATTTTCTTTAAGAAAGAAATTTTCCTTATAAAATAAATTTTCCTTATAAAAGCAAATTTCCTTAAGAAATCAATTTTCTTAAAGATAAGGTGTTTGTGATTTTCAAAACAAGAAGGAATGGAAAAGTCATAAGGAAAACCTTATTGACTCAACAATCTCCCCCTTTTTGGAAAGCACAAACATCCTTACGAAAAAAAAAATTCTAAGAAGAAAGAAACATATTAATACTTATCTCCCTTGTTTTAAGGATATAGATGAATATGACTAACTCCCCCTTAGGCTTTGAAACTCTAAGGATCGTATTCATATTTCCGGAGTGATATTTCATAAGAAGGTCTTCTTTAAGAAAAAATCCCCTTTAAACAAACTCTTATTAGAGTTCTTTTTCCTTGGGTATTTTTCTTTCTCCCCCTTTGATCAACTCTTATTAGAGTTCTTCTTTTTCTTAAGGATCTTTTCCTTCTCCCCTTTGTGATTTTCAAAAAGAATTGGAGGGAATGGAAAAAAAAATAACAAAGTACCTGAAAGATTAGTAATGACAACAATGGAAACGAGATACACAATTTTCATTAGATTTGGAATGTCAGTAACAAAAAAAAATACAACAAAAAGATCGGATTTGGTCATTTCAGATATTTTTCCTTTGACATGAGCCCCTTTAGAATAGTCTTGATCTTCTTTAAGTCTTTATGATCTTCTTCAGCTTGCTTCTCTAAGACCACTATTCTAGCAGATTGAGCTTCAATTTTTTCTTCATAGGCTTTCAGCTTTTCTTCCTGAGCTTTGATCTTCTCTTCCTGAGCCTTCATCCTTTCTTCAAAATCGATCCGATGATCCCTTTCAAATTTCCAATTCTGAGAAACATAATTCAACTTCCCATTCAGATCCTTGACTTCTTGGATCCGGAAGTTCTTTTCTTCTGTTAGCTTTTTTTCAAAGGAGGAAATCAGCTCATTTATCTTCTTGTCCTCGGTCTCAAAGGCATCTATAACATTGTCCTGAAACTCATCAACCAACCTCATCTCTTCCACAGTCTTCTTCGACTAGCTTGTCATCCTTTTGAAAGATCTTTTATGAGCTTCGTAACCAACAAAGAAAGTTTTGAACTGTGCCTCAATCTCAACGCACTTATCCATAACCATAGATACGGAGTCGGTTTTCTGATTCAACGCATGTTGGAGCATTTGGCATCTTGAGACAATACTAGAGAAGGTCGGAATGGTTCCCACCAACTTCATTAAGGACTGAACAACAAAGTCATGCCCCAACGAGGATGACTCCGAATCTGAAATTTTTCTTGGAGAGTTTTCTTCCTCAACAAGTTGAAGCTTTATCTTTGAAGAGCTACCAACTTCCTTTCTCTTCCTTACTTCTGAGCTTGGAGTATCAGCAAGAATTTTCTTTCCCTTGTCTTTTTCCGAAATTGAATCCTGTTCCGGAGTTCTCTTCTCACTATCAGAAACTTGAACAACATTATCTTCCTCATCAGCAACTTCCTGAATACCATCCTCTACGTTTTTCATCTGAGAAATATCATGTAAAAGTTGTTCTTCTTCTCCATGATAGGCAACTTCTTCTTCTCCTTTCACTTCTTCCATTGCTGGAGTAACTAGCTTCGAAGATTCAGCTTCTGAAGTCTGGAGTGATAAGTGTTCTGAAGGTGTCCCTTTGTAATCATCTACTTGTTTCAGCACATCTCCGGTTTCACCACTTCCTTCAGCACCCTCTTCTACTTGTTCCACTTGTTCAACTTGCTCTACCTCCTCTGTATTCTTAGCAACAACTTCTTCCAGAGCAAAAAGATTTCTTCCTGGAGTCTTAGGAAGAGATTCCAAGGAGAAAGATCTCGGAACTGGAATGGTTGCTGAAACCATTTCATTGAATTTCAATAAAGCCTGAGCTACCTCAGCCTCAGACATCTTCTTCTTGAGCTTCTTTTTCTTTGCTTGTCTTTCAAGCTCAGCAGCAGTTTTCTCCTTCAAGGCCTTAGCCTCCGCAGGGTCCAATCCGAACTGCGGATCCCCTTCTTTCCTTTTATCTTTATCAGCTCTCCACTTTGTAACAACCTCATCAGGATAGGATTTCTTCTTCTTAGGCTTTGGAGGTGCGGAATGGACTTCCTTAAACTTAGTATTCTCTACTTGTACTTCCACTTCTTTCAGCTTTCTCTTCCTTACTGGCTTAGATGATTCCGGTTCAGCAGCTTTCGGAGCCGTTTCTTCTTGATTTGGCAAATCGAAGAATTCACCAGTTTCCTTGTTGAAAGACACATTCATCCTTTTCAGAGTACCATCGCTGACCAGCATGATCTTGCAAACTCTTGGCTTAGATTTGCAAGCCTCCTTGAAAGACTCAAGGCACCGAACAATCAACTTGGAGAGGATTGCTGGATAAATAATAATCTGAGCTCTCAGATTCCCCTTCTTCAAATTTTCAATAGTAAGAAGAATATGCTTCATCAAGTTAAACTTCCTTAGATTTATCAGGAAATCTAAGATATAGATCAACTTTTCTTCAAGCTATCTTTATCACCTTTCCTCGGCACGATAAGTCCTTGCACCCATAACTCCAGAATCCGGAAGTTTGTAGATAGACTTGCAATCTTCGGAGTCTTGCCATCAGCCAGTTCAAGAGTTTCTAAGGCTTTTTCCTTGTTGAAGCTACCCTTAGAGTGTGGCAATACATGTGAAATAAACTCGGCTTCTCCTTCATAAGACATCCCTACCAGGCTTGCAGCCTTGGTGTGAGAAAGCTTGTAAGTCTTTCCATAAGACTTAAAAGAGAACTTCTCCCTATTATCTTTCTTGAAGAAAGAAACTGACTCATAAAACTCGACAAGTAAGTCTGAATATACTTCATCTTGGTTCCTGGTTTTTGATACCGCAACATCTTCCCAGCCATTCAACTTAATATTCTTTGAAATGATAGAACAGTAGTTGCTGAAGAAAACTGGATGGACTAACCTTTCTCTGTAAACTAACCACTGAGAAATAGGCTTAGTGGATGACATTTCTTGAGATTCTAACTCCGCAGACATTCGGATCTGAAGTTCTCTGAGAAGTTCGGAATAGAGACAACTGTAGTTCGGAATGGCCTTAAATCTGAAAGGCAGAGATTCGGGACACGAGAGCTTGAGATCGATGTGGGACGAGTATTTGGGTCCTCTTTATATAGGCAACGAGATGACGATTCACCTTCCATAATTGATCTAACGGTTGGAATGATCTGTGATCAGATCTGACGGTTGAAAACTTGAATCCGATCTTTTTGAGGTTTTTATTAAAACAAAGAATTAAGAAAACTATAATCTGAAAACTTAGTACAAGAAAATTCCAGCAAGTAAAATATTACTACGAAAACATGAGGAAGGAACTCATACCTTTCGGATTGGCATAGGAGGATTATTCGTAATGGCAGATTTCGCAAAAATTTTACTATGAAAAATAAACTTAGTACGAAAAACTCATTACGGAAAACTCAGTACGAAAAAGAAACTTAAGAAAAAAAAATAGTATGAAAAACTTAGTACGAAAAATACATTACGAAAAATTTTGTATGAAAATTCATTTATGAAACTTTTAGTACGAAATTTTCATTCCGGAAATTTTCAATAAGAATAATTCTATTCCAGAAGTATACTGTACGAGAATGTCCATTTTGGAAAATTTTAGTTCCAGAAGTTCCATTCCGGAAATCTTCGTTCCGAAAAGTTTGAATTTTTTTTTTGAAAAACTTTGTTAAACAAACAATCAAATGTACTCCCCCTATGAAAAGGAGTTTATTACTGTAAGGAGATTCTTTTTTAACAAAAAGTTAATTAAGAAAGATTACCTTACGGTTATCATTCCTAACTTCTGTTTAATATATTCAAATCTATCAGAAGGCAATGATTTTGTGAAAATATCAGCAAGTTGATCTTGCGTTCTGATAAACTGAAGAATAATATCTCCTTTAAGTGTGTGATCCCTAAGAAAGTGATGCCTAATATCTATGTGTTTTGCACGAGAGTGATGTGCGGGGTTTTTACTTAGGGCAATGGCACTTGTGTTATCACACAAAATTTGAGTTTTAGTAAAACTCAAGCCATAGTCTGTGAGTGTGTGTTGCATCCACAACACTTGTGCACAACAACTTCCAGCTGCTACATATTCAGCTTCAGCAGTGGAAAGTGCTACAGAATGTTGCTTCTTGCATGCCCAAGAAACTAGAGAATCTCCTAAGAAATGACATGTTCCGGATGTACTCTTTCTATCCATTCTACATCCACCAAAGTCAGCATCAGAAAAGCTTTTTAGAAAAAAATCATTTCCAGAAGTATAAAATAATCCTAGATCCATGGTTCCCTTAAGGTAGCGAAAAATTATTTTTACTGCCTTTAAGTGAGACTCCTTTGGATTGGATTGATATCTTGCACATAAGCATACTGAAAACATTAAGTCTGGTCGACTAGCTGTTAAGTAAAGTAGACTTCCTATCATACCTCTAAAAGTTGTTTGATCTACTAGTTTCCCAGCTTCATCAAGATCTAAAGAGTTTGAGGTACCAATGGGAGTACTTATACTCTTAGTGTTGTCATAACCATACTTTTTAAGAAGATCTTTAATATACTTATGTTGAGATATGTAGGTTCCTTCTGGTTTTTGAGAAATTTGAAAACCAAGGAAAAATGTTAACTCACCCATCATACTCATTTCAAACTCAGATTTCATTAGACTAGCAAAAGAGTCAGTCAAAGATTGCTAAGTTGAACCAAATATAATGTCATCAACATAAATTTGAACAATCAAAACATTTTTCTTATCTTTTTTTATAAAAAGGGTTGGATCTGCATTCCCCTTAACATAGTTATTTTGAAGCAAAAATCCAGTGAGTCTATCATACCATGCTCGTGGGGCTTGTTTAAGGCCATAAAAAGCTTTGGTAATTCTAAAAACATGATCAGGATGTTTTGTATCTTCAATGCCAGGAGGTTGTTCAACAAAAACTTCCTCTTGAACATAACCGTTAAGAAAAGCGCATTTCACATCCATTTGGAAAAGTTTTAAATTAAAGAATTCTGCAAAGGCAAGTAGAATACAGATAGATTAAAGTCTAGCTACTGGGGCATAGGTTTCTTCATAGTCTATTCCTTCTTGCTGATTATAGCCTTTAGTAACAAGTCTAGCTTTATTTCTGAAAATGACTCCATTTTCATCACATTTATTTCTAAAAACCCATTTTACTCCAATAACAGAAGTTTCCTTAGGTCTTTCAACCAAGGTCCAGACTTTATTCCTTTCGAATTCATTTAGTTCATCTTGCATGGCTTTAATCCAATCATCATCACCAAAAGCTTCATCAGTGCTTTTAGGTTCTAATTGGGAAAGAAATGCTAGATGTTCTACTTCATTTCTTAAGGAACTTCTAGTCCTTACAGGTTGGTTTACATCACCAATGATACTATCACTGGGATGATTCTCAAGAAACACCTGATTTGGGTTTTGTAAAACCTGTTCATCAACATAGGGTAGAAAGTCTTCTGGGGTAAATGTTTCAGAAGTATCTTCTAGAAAAATTTCCTTATCAGAAGGTTCTTCTATCAAAGGTTGATAATCAGTTTTTGAAAAGACATCCGGAGATGTAAGTTGAGAAGGTTTAAAAATAAAAGGATCTGATTCATCAAATTTTACATGTACTGTTTCCTCAACAGTGCAGGTATTTTTATTAAAAACTCTATAAGCCTTAGAAGTTGTGGAATAACCTAAGAAAGTTCCTTCATCAGATTTTGGTGCGAATTTATGTACGTTATCTTTAGTATTCAAAATGAATACTTTGCAACCAAAAAATATGAAGTAGGAAAGTCTTGGTTTTCTACCATTCCATAACTCATAAGGAGTTTTATTAAGAAAAGGTCTAATCAAAACTCGATTTATAGTATAACAAGCAGTACTTACAACTTCAGCCCAGAAATGTCTAGCAATAGAATATTCACTCAACATGGTTCTAGTTATCTCTTGAAGAATTCTATTTCTTCTTTCAACTACACCATTCTGTTGAGGAGTTCTAGGTGCTGAAAAATTGTGAGTAATACCTTTCTTACTACAAAAAGTTTCAAAATTAGAATTTTGAAATTCTCCTCCATGATCACTATGAATAGTTTTCAATGGATGGTTTTTCTCATTTTTAACTTGAGCTCTAAAACTTTTGAAATAGGAAAAAGCTTCAGATTTCTTTGCTAGAAAATATACCCAATTAAATCTAGTGTAATCATCAACTAGAACAAACACATAGTATTTTCCTCCAATGCTTCAAGTTTCTGTTGGAACAAAAAGATCCATGTGCACTAACTGTAATGCATCAGTTGTTGAGACTTCACCGATTGACTTAAAACTAGATTTATGTTGCTTTCCATATTGACAAGGATCACAAACTTTAGAAGAATCAAATCTAAGATCCGGTAGATCCTTAACTAGTTTCTTCTTAGAGAGTTTACATAGGTTCCTAAGGTTACAGTGTCCTAATCTTCTATTCCATAACCAAGAATGATCTTCCATTGCACTTAGGCAGGGTAAATCTTGGCTCCTGAGGTCTTCTAGGTTCAAAGTGTAGACATTCTCTTGCCTATTGGCTGAGAGAATAAATTCTTGCTTGGAATTGTGAACTAAACACTTATCATTCCTAAAATTCACAAGATAACCTTCATCACATAACTGACTTATGCTAATGAGGTTTTGTTTAAGACCTTTAACAAAAAGAACATTTGAAATCAAGGTTTTAACTAAAAGAACAATATTACCAATACCAACAATCTATCCCTTAGCATTATCTCCGAAAGATACCTTTCATCCTTTCGTTTTGATAATCTTCTCAAAAAATCTTTTGTTACCAGTCATGTACCGGGAACATCCACTATCCATGTACCATGTATTGTTGCTGGTACTTTCTTTATTATCCTGAAATCAAGAAGAAAATTAGACTTTCAGAATCCAATCTTGTTTGGATCCGAGATTTCCAGACAATAAAATTTTAGGAACCCACATTTTCTTAGAAAAGTAAGCATTGTGAAATCCTAAAGATTGGGTTTTGTTTAAGGAACAATTATTTTCCCAGTGACCACCACATTGACACTTGGTACAAAATGGGTCACTTTGAGGAAAAAAATAATTGTTACTGAAAATAGGTTTTGCATGGGTATAACCAAATCCGGATTTATTTCTTAAAGGTCGTATTTGGGAATACATCTTATCAAAATTTTCCTTACCATGGGTAAAGTTTGATAAACACTTCTTTAAGGAAAAAATTTCGGACTTGATTTTTACAACTAAGTTTTTGTCCTCAAAATCATTAGATTTAGAACTAGAGTTAGGCTCGAAAATATTTTTATTAGAAATTACTTTTTCTAAATCTTTAGAAAGTTTGTTCTTCTCAGAACTTACTTCATCAAGATTTTTTGAAATACTTTCAAAATCAGCATTTTTCTTATCAAGATCTTTAGAAAGATCTGATATCTATTTTTTAAGAATAGAATTCCTAGAGTTTTCTTTGTCAAGTTTATTGTTGAGTTTGGAATTCTCAATCTCAAGAAGTTCAGCAAACCTAGAGACTTGTTCATAAGTAGGTAAAGTATTTTCCTCATCAGAAGATGATTCTTCATCAGAAGAGTTATAATACTTAATATCATTAGAATTTAAAGAAACATTGGTCAATGATTCAGCATTTTGTACCTTAGCCATAAGACAATGATTATCAATAGGTAATCTGGCTATAAGGCCAAGATTCTTCTGTCCTGAAGATTCATAATCAGAAGATTCATCTGAAGAGTCACCACCAATAGCACTCCAGGTGTCATTAGCTTTCAGAACTTTCTTAGCTTTAGCTTTATAATCCTTCTTTCTGTTCCTGTCTGAATGTCTTTCCTACCTTTCTTTCTTTTTGATCATAGGGCAATCTGGTCTAATATGTCCAGCTCTTTTACATTCATAACAAGTAACTTCTCTATCTTTCTTATCTTTCGTATCCTTTTTCTTATACTTATATTGAAAGTTTCTCTGTCCAGCTATCTTGTTCATCCTTCGAGAAAGATTGGATAATTCATTTTCTGAAACTTCACTCTCACTAGATTCGGATTGGAAAATGACTTTCTTAGACTTGGATCTAGTAACTCTCTCAGGAGTCTTAGCTTTCATCTGATTTGAAGTTGTTGTAAAAGCAACAATACCATTTCCATTCTTCTTCTTGATGTTGTCAGCATCTCTCTTCATTCTTGTTTCATGTTGTAGAAGAGTTCCAAATAATTCATCAAGAGTAATTTGAGTGACCTTCCTGTTCTCATCTATAGCTGTTCTCTTGGATTCCCACTCATTGGGCATAATGTCAATTATCTTGTCCACAAGAGCTTCATCATATAAACCTTTCTCTCCCATAGATTGTAGACTGTTGACAATAGTCATAAATCTTTGTTGAACATTACAGATAGGTTCTCCATAAGGAAAATTGAAGCCATGATATTCAGCTCTAAGCATAGCTCTTCTAGTCTCAATCACTTTAGAAGTCCCAAAGTGTGTAACCTCTAACTTCTTCCATATACAATTAGCTGCTTCACAAGAAGAAATTTGGCTATATATATTTCTAGTCATTGAACATAGTAAAGTGTTGCGTACCTTATAGTTGAGTTGATATTCTTGCTTTTCCTGGTTAGTAAAAGATCTTACTTCCTTGTCAGGAATTTTATAATCACCAGTAAGAATGACAAAGTTGTCAACTCCAGTATTGATAACAAAAGTCTTCATACGATCTCTCCAGTACTCATAGTCATTACCATCAAATATAGGTGGACTTTTAGGATTCGGATTATCAATTGAACCAACATTAATTCCTGCCATACTAGATATAACTTTGCAAACAAACTTGTTAGTAGCAAAGATTCGTAATAACAAAGTTCGGAATGAGAAAAGTTCGGAATGGAAAGAAAAAGAAAAAAAAATTCAGAATGATAAAGTGAGCAAGAAAAACTTGTATGTGAGTACAAGTATTTCAGAGACCTGCTCTGATACCAAATGTAAGATTGGTATAGAGTAAGAGGTTTCCAACCTCTGATACCAATTGTAGGATCGAAATAGTAATGTAGATGCTCAATATACAAGAGGGGGGGGGGGGTGAATTGTATACTTTAAAAATTCCTTTGGAACCTTTAAAGTTAGTTAAGAATAAATATGTTTTCCTTAATCAAAGGAAAAAGGCTAAGTTTAACAAAGTTAAACTAGGAAAATTCACAACACCTCTAACACCGAATACAAACTTGGAAAGAGATTCCGAAAGTAGGTTCCAGAAATATGGTTCCGGAAATTGAAACTTAACAAAAGGTTACAATATGAGATTCTACCTTAAAGCTTATAGAATCTAAATTAATCAGAGTACAAGTAAGGAAGTATAAGAAAGTTATACTTTCCTTATATTACAAAATGAAACGGAATAGAAACAAGTAGTAGAACTACTAGTAACAAAATATAAGTCTTTTAACCCAAAGAGAAGGGTATCCAACAACCTTGGATAAAGGTCCCTTGATTTATACTTTCAAGCAAGTCTGTCTTACCCACACCAGGGTAAGCTCTCGATACGAAGATCAGAGTCTCTGTCTTGCTATCCCCGCAAGCCCTCAACTTCAAGGTAGTTGGCAACCTCTGTCTTTTTCAGCAAGAAAGCCCTCGAACTTTAAGGTAGTCGGCACCTCTGTCTTCCTATCCCCGGAAGCCCTCGAATGTAATCACCAACATTCGGAGTCGCACGAAGCTTTGAGAGTTAACAAGAGACTCTCTCTCTAGAAATCACTTCAAACAAATTTTTCAGCCTTTCAGCACTTTCATCAGCTATCAGCCATCAGCTTTTTCAAATGAGCTCCTATTTATAGGTAAGGTCGGCTCCTTCTCCAATGGTTATATTTTCCTTAATGATCGGAGGGACCTGTACACGTGTCACTTAGACAACGGTTAGTTTATACCAAAATAGACGACATTGTTTTATAACAAAACAAATGTAACAGAATGTACGACATAGTTTTAAACTCTAACATAAAAGTTAGGAATGAAAACGTCAGAGTGAAAGTTCGGAGTGTAAAGAACAATAGTAAAGAGTAGACAAATTTTAGAAGTGTAAGCAATATAAAAGTTCGGAGTCAAACAAAGATATTTTTCGGAGTCTAAATTAATTTATAGTGTATAAAACAAAGATACTCAAATTCTGTTTAATAGGTGAATTCAGAATGAGAATTCGGAATAGGAATTCGTCATCAGAAATCGTAATGAGAATTCATCATCAGGATTCGTAATGAGAATTCGTCATCAGAATTCGTAATAAGAATTCGTCATCAGAATTCGTAATGAGAATTCGTCATTAGAATTCGTAACGAGAATTCTTTATCAGAATTCGTAATGAGAATTTGTCATTAGAATTCGTAACGGGAATTCGGAATGAGATTTCTTCATTAGCATTCTTAATGAGAATTCTTCTTCAGAATTCGTATCCTGAATCTGGAATAGAACTTATTCAGAGTTCATATCCGGAATTCGGAATGAAACTTCCTTATAGTTCTTATCCAGAATCCGAATCCTAAAACAGAATGCTTTATATCAAAGTTTCAATGATTCGGAGAAAATGAATCCGAATCTCATACTTAATATGGATGAAAAAAATGATAAGGATAATTTTTCTTATAAAAGCGATTTTCTTTAAGAAAGCAATTTTACTTATAAAAGCAATTTTCCTTATAAAAGCAAATTTCCTTAAGAAAGAAATTTTCTTAAAGATAAGGTGTTTGTGATTTTCAAAACAAGAAGGAATGGAAAAGTCATAAGGAAAACCTTATTGACTCAAAAAAACTCACTGACAGTTGGGCACGAGCCTTTGGTGGTTTCCTACTAAGATTTATTTCTCACACCCTGTTCGGGTCTTGTTTTGGGCCCAAATAGATTATATTACTGCAATTTTATATAAGGGAAAGGGTCCCTATATAGGTACTTGATGTTGTAGAGGAGTAGGAGAGCATAAGACCGAGCTTAGGCTTGAGATGCTTCATAGTTCCTGCTGCGTTATTTACTTTTCTTTGTTGTATTTGTCCCTTGTACTGTATTGTTTTAGATTGAAATGTATACTATTTTGGCTGCTTTCTTAAACTTAGGAACATATTCCATCATCATATGTGACTGTTAGTAGTTTATTTACTTCAGTACTATTTTCCTTTTCTGCCATTATTATTTACTTATTCTTCTTTGGTATGCTTGTATTTTCTTTCGTTGTGTTACACGATGAAAAATGAGGGCATAGTTTCCCCATTATCAGACCAGGGCCCTCGCTGGTATTCAACATCCTCTGGTGTTTGGGGAAATACACTTGAGGTCATGTGACCAACCAGGTTCATGGAACCCGTTTAGGGGAACCCAGATTTGGGATGTTACAGTGGTCATTCTTTCCATATTTATGACATGTGGGAAAATCCTTAATTCCCTTATTCCGTTTATCCATTTCCCATTTCATTTTATTTTTCTCTTATGTACCTTTGAAGCTATAAGACTTGGATAATTATTTCTCTAACTTGATACACATAAAAATATTTCATCATATGAAGAAAAAGTTTGAGACACCAACACCCATTAAATAATTTGTTTAAGACCTTCAAAGAAGTGGTAAATCATTCACAACTTATTGCATATGTAATTTATAGTATAAATAGTGAACCTGGTAAAGTTTTCTTTGCACTTCATAAAAATAAATTCCTCATTTTTATTTAAACTAAGGAAAATTATTTTATTCTTAGATTGTTGCTCACAAGGGAAATATTTTTCAAATAGTATCCCCCTAAAATGTTACTATTCCATGGGTTCTATTTCATCTTCCTCCCTAGTATTCTGGATCAACAAGCACCATTAATCAGTATCACTATTCAGATAATACATTTTACATGCAATCTTTTCCTTATCACCACATCCTAATTCGATAAATATATTCTGTAAAGATTTAAACAATTTCTCAGCTTCCATTCGATCATTAGTACAACTAAACGATGAGGGACCCTAGCAAACAGTGCTATCTGACACTGGAGATTCTCACTGTGGAAAAGGTTTCTCCATTCAGGAAAGGTTAGGTGTCATAACATAAATATGCTTCCCTAATACATACTTAACATTATATATCTCAATAAAAGATATATTGGCTTTCTTAGTAGATAAAACTCTACATTGGACGCATGTATTGATACCCTTCTTCCTTTAGGTTCAATTTTAAAATAGTGGAATATAATAAATTAGATCATATGATTATGAAACAAAAAGTATAAACACAAAAAATGTAAAATAATAAACATAAACTGAATAAATTTATGATTACATAATCATATAATCCTAAACATTGTTTCTTTAGAATTTTCTTCTAAAACTATCCTCAAATTCTATAACAGGTTTACATTCCCTAATCTATGTTGTCTTAAATATAGTTCACAACTTTTCTACTAATGTTTCTCTAATACAAACAATAATGACTCTAACCCCAGTAGCCCAGAATGAATGCCTTAATTTATTAAATTGTCAAAGATACAATTTCAAATCCCAAAGGACCAAATAGTTTAGTAGTTTTGGAAAACCAGATTACGTACATGGTACCCATATTATATTTGGAAAATAAAATAATACATAATACATAAAAAATAATAAAATACACCCTGGAAACCCATTTAAATACATCTTATTTATAACATGGGTAAAGGAAACAAAATGAGGGTGAGATAAAATTCTCAGTAAGAGTTTAGTACAATGGAAGCTATCATGAGTCAAAAATGAATAATAAATATGGTAAGGTAAATTACTAAAAACACACTCCATTTAAATAACTAGATAAGGTATAATAAATATGGCAAGATAAATAATTGGAAACCATGCCATTTAATCAATAAACTATGGATGAAAATGAATCCATATATGTTTTCATAATGAAAATCTCATAGATAATAATAACTGAATACCAAATTAAAGAAAATATTTATTTTTACTTGTCATGTTTCCCAATTACATGATACATTTAACGTCATGATCTACCATAAGGACAGTCTAAAATATATTGGGTGAAAACCAATCTAATTTCTCTAATTCATTTATCTCACAGTACTACTAATGCATCAAGGGGATTCTATTAACTAGTCCCTAACCCATGTATTTCATTTATAAATAATTAATCATATATTGAGTAATCGATTTAAACTCGTGAAAATTTTCCTTATTAAATATCTTCATTAAGTAAAGGATACATATTTATCAACATATCCACAGTCAATCAAATAACATTTAAAGTAAACACTATATATTAAAATGTTATAAGGTTAAATAAATAATCATATAAATTAGAATATAATATGGATATTTTAGAAAAATGTTCTGAATAATGAGAAATTATTACAATAAAGTTATTGTTTTGAGAGAATGTTAACAATCACAAAGGATTTAAAAATAACTTTATCACTTGTTAATTTTCAAATCAAACACCCTTAGATGAAATAATTCAAATTAAAACATAAAATATAATTAAAAAATTATTCATGAAATTACAAGTAAAATGGGAATTATATGCACCACATAAATGTGAATTGGTTTATAAAACAAATAATTCTTAATTGAACGCAAGTTGAGACGAAATCCATTACCTTACATTCCCTGTTTGTTGAATACCATTTTTCCTCATGTATAATGGTTTTAATAATGATATTAAATTATTAAAAAACCATACTAATCTTTATAATATCATATATTATCATTTTATAACATATTATCACCTATTTGTTAATAATCGTTCATTATTTTCACTATTTCAAGTGTTAATTGCCTTGTTTTTCAAGTATGTTTTGACTTGTTATTTTTTCATTCCTACTACTTAGATCAAAATTTAATTATATAAAAAATTTAAAAAATGATTTAAATATCATATATATTTATAATATATACATTTATAGTAATCCATAAAATTTGGTGATAGGAAATGAAATACAACAATAATGGAGATGGTAAGTTGTACGTATGCATGAATGTTGTTTCCATTTTCTTGTAGTTTTGAATGAAATAAAAGTAAATGATTTATATGTATATTATAATTCATGAATCATATTTATGTCATATATATCACATATTTTTATTAAAATTATCATCAATGCATTTCATTTAATGTGTTAATGAATCACATTGCTTCGTGAGGTGGTAGTTCGCCTCACACAGGAATGGAATTATACTATCCCCATAAAATGGAAACCATGAATGAATGTGTTATATAATAATTAAATAATCATTTATAAATTATAAATATAATAAATATATTATATAAATAGTATTCATACCATTATTCCCATCCTCGATAGGCGGTAATGGAAAAATTAATGACATCGATTCGCAAGGCTATAGTTTTCCGTATACATGAAGGATTATTTCAAAACCCATTTGATAGAAGTGTGTGATGTTTTAGAGTGAAAAATTAACATAAAAACATATTAGTATATTTAATATACTGAGGTTTTTATATAATCAATATATAAACAGAGTTGAATGAGGTGGAAAAAGAAATAAAATAAAAATTCTTTTAGAAAAAACATGATCTCTTCTTAGGTATCCTCCTTAATTTTGAAATAATGCCTTCCTAAGCTGGCTTTATTTCCATGATATGGATTCTAGTATGAGGTTAGGGAAGTTTGGTAGTGATTTAATCTTGTATTTTATTAACCAAATTGGTTTGTGTAAAGAGCCAAACTTATATTAATGAAATTTCTACCTTCTTATAGTAATATCATATAATATAATCACATAAAATTACATTAGGAAACACATTCCACATCATGCATAAATGAACTGCTAAATTATATATGACCTTTGAACAAATTTTTTCCAGTTATACGATCTGAATTTTAAAAATATAACATACACAGTTGCGATTAGTAAGCTGTTTGGAGTCCAATAGGACAAACATGATTTTTGGTGAATAGTAACACATTGCTATGAATGGTAATTTTACCCTTATGAATAGTAAACCGGACATTTAAATAGGAAATTTATCAATGGTGGTATAAATAAAATTTATCCATAATATAAGTGACAATATGATAAAAATATATTATAGTGTGGGTATTTTTGTAAGTCCTGAATATTTAATGATTAATATAATAATTTAAAAGAAAATTTATTTATATAAAATTTATTCCTACACTAGTATTTTTGTCTTATGATTATATGATAATTTTATGAGACCTTAATTAATTTTTCGAAGTGTTAGAAAAGGAGTTTTAATTTCAGAATTTTTATTTTTTCATGTAAATTATGATTTTAATTAAAAATTTAACAACTCATATTTATAAAACTATTTTCATAAAATGGAGTTCATTTTTTAATTCTAAATTTCTAAAAATGGTTAAAGTGATTTTGTTGTGATTTTTTTTAATACATTAATTTTCATTGAACAGTGAAATTTGATAATTTACAAAATATGCTAAATAAATGAATTTTTGCATCATTCTTGAGTCATGGATAATATAAATGGACATTGGTTCAAACTCACATTCCCTATTTACTATATTCAGTTTTTTAATCATCAGTATTTCTTGATTTGATGGAAATTAATTAACTAATGAATTAAATAACCAGAAAACGCCCCTCCCCTCTACTATAAATACAACTCACTCAACCTCATTTCATCACACCTCACAGGCTTCAAGCCTTGTCCAAATTCAACCCAAATTTCATCCTTATCCCCTCTCCCATGTCCAGTATCTCTTGGTCTCATCCAAAGACCAATCCTATATTCCTTGAGGAGGATCTCAATAGGAGAATTCAAGAGGTAATTTCTCTCTCTCTTTTCTTTCAAATTCTTTTCAAACATCATTTCAATTAATTTATTATCCTCAAATTATCTTATCAAAATTTCATGATAACTCTAGTATTATTGATATAGTAGTTTTCTATCATGTTAATGAAAGATAATTGATTATACTCCTCGCTATATCTCGTTGCTTATAAAAAATAAATCGTTTCCCATGATGTGTTAGTTTACCTACATCATTGGAGATGCACTTCCATTTCCCTTCAACACCTTTAAGGATATTAATAAAACCATTAAATGTTTGAAAAAATATTTTAATATGTTTTTAACCGATTTTATGTTTTGGAAGCAACTCTTATACATAATACTAGATGATAAAACAAAACATGTTCGTTGTGATCCAAAAACCACCCAAATTAACCTAAAACAATCGTCATTAAATTATAACTAATGATCCATCCTCATGGTTTATAAACAAATTCATTATAAGATCATTTAAACTCATGTAATATCATTAATATAAAGTTATAGAAATTATGGATGTTTATCCATGTTCTACATGAACTTCTATTCATGTGTATAAGTGAACCGTTCATGTAAAATAAGAAAAAAACAATCCCGAACAATGAATTTAAACTATATAAATCATACAAAGTCCCAAAAAATAACTTAATAAGCCCAAATTAATCTACTCCACGTATAAATGGTTCTTAAGTGTTAATTATTGAATCTAATGTGATTATACAGGACATTAAAGTAAAGAAATCATTCAGAAACAAGGTAAGGGGAATTCTCAAACTTAACTTTCTATATTTATGTTTCCCCTCCTTCACTTAATTTTCAGTATGCTTATTCATTAAAAATAATTTCTTTCATCATTATCTTAGCTTTTATGGGATATACATGTTTTCCACTAGAGTTTATGTCCAATATAATGTTTTACAAAAGAAATCTTCTTTAATAAACACACCATTTACTTCACGCTCAAGGTTGATGCTTCTTGTATCAGGTATGTTATTCCCTCTTTCATTTATGAACCCAATGTTTATGAATGTAAGATATATGAAATGAAACCCATTACTTTCCATGGGTTATTTATATCTAATATTGATATACTTTCTTTGTGGAGTTCATGATAATGTTAACGTTGTGATGTGACGAGTGCACCTAGAATTATACTGTGCAATGTTGATGTAATGATGTGACAGGTGCACTCAAAATTATAAATAACTCCAATGCATTGGGTAATATGTTGAATCTCAAGATTTAATGTGAAATATGTGTGAGGATTATTCCATCTTTATTCACAACTCTGTGCAGTTGTTAACCACTAGACATAAGGTATCATTTTTATGCATTACCTCTTTAAAACCTTTTATTAATTCTTCTTATCATGTTTTTGATCCTATGCCTATGATGGTATTGCTTATTCTAACCCCTTTTTTTATTGTCTCATGTTCTTATCCTCTTCCTAGGATTTTAGATCATGACATTTTTATGTATATCCTTATGTGATTACATGAACTTAAGAGAACTCAAGGGCGAATAAGAAGATTGAGAAGAAAGAATTAAATAAGTGTTTATGTTTTATGTTGTAAAGTTATGTATGGTCCATGTTTTCCCATGAAACTAAACCTTTGTATCCTTTTGGTGTAATATTTTTATGTTTTATCATTAAAATAATGAAAAGGTAATGTTATAAAATAAGGGTCTCTATAGTTGGTTTTAGAAGCATGGATAATTTAATTTGGGAATTAGGATTATAGAACCTTAGTGAAAATACTAGTATGAGGAAAAGTATATATAAGCACAAAAGAATCATTTCTAAACATAGTGATTCCACAATATATTATTTAACTATTAATTTCAAAAAGGAATAAATTTTTTATTCATGAAATTCTGACATATGTTTTCTTCTAACCTTTTCTATTTTAGAAAATGGAGGGAACCTGGTGAAACTAGGCCAACAACCCGTGCGAGGAAAAATGCAACAATGTTATGAATTAAATCCCCTATGCATTAGTAGGTGGAGTTCAAAACATAATGGTGATTCTTACCCACTTGTCTCAGGTTATGAATAATAACTTGAATAATGTGTAATGTCCTACTTCACTTAAGAGAGAGAAACAGGCTATTGAGTGTTTTATGCGGAAATGACCACAAACGTTTAGTAGATCTTCTGATCCACTTGTTATGGAATAGTGTGTCAACTCAATGGAAAAAATATTTTCTATGCTTAACCATTCGGATATAGAGAAGGTGAATCTGGCCGTTTATTAGGTCGATGGAGAGGCTTACAAATGATGGGATTCTATTATGAACACCGAGCTGAGAGATAAAATTGAAGATATGTAATGGGAAGACGTTAAGATAATGTATCATAATAACTATTTTCTAAGAAATATTCATATGAATATGGAGATATAATTCATAGATCTAAAGAAAATGGATGGATAATCTTTCATGGCTGACAAAGAGAATTTAAAAAGGATTTCAAGGTACGCTTTGAGTTTTTTTATCAACAATGATATCAAAATTGAAAGATTCTTTAGTGGTTTAAAACCAAAAATTTTAAAGGATATTTCAATTATATACTTTGGGAGTTATGAATAAGTTTTTATATGTGCTCTCAAAGTGTATAAATAGTTTGGATAATAGTCTCATGGCTATGTGGATACGAAACAAAAGATCGAGTTTCATGTAGGAGGATATAATGAGAAAGGAAGAAAGAAAACCCATCCACCAACATATCCAATAAGTGGGAAGAAGAATCTTGGGAATTTCCTGAACAGTATGGGGAAATGTTTCAAGTATGGGAGAGAAGGCCCCCAAGCTCAAGAGTGTCAAAAAGTCATGAGAAGTTAAGAGAATGTTGTGGAGGAATGGAGAGTAACACCCATGGTCCAATGCTACAATTTTAGGGAGCAAGGGAACTATGCAATCCAATGCACTATGTCTCGAGTTCTTGAGTGTAATCAGCATTATCTGAAACCAAATCAAAAGAAGTAGGGGAAGTCTTATTCTATCACTACTACAGAAATGGATAAAGAAAATGAAGTCATATAAGGTACACTTCTTATTCACTTAAGAATGGAAAAATTATTATTTGATTAAGGTTCTATTCATTTTTTATATCATGAAAATTTTCTAGAACTATTGAATTGAATCTCAAAAACATTTAAGTAGAGATATCGTTAAAAACACCAAGTGGTGAAATCATTACAACCCAAGTGTTAGACTCTTCTTCTATTGGTGTATTTGGGAAGATTCTTCCAGTGAATCTCGTGATACTTACCTTGGTAGAATTAGACGCTATATTGGGAATGGATTGGCTCTCTTTATATAGAGCACATAGAAACTATTGGGAAAAATAAAATATCTTTTCATATTCTGATCCATCCCATGCTCCTATACAAATTCAAGGAATATCATGAATCTCCTTTATAAAACCCTTCAATGGTGTGGGTGTTGGTTCCCTATGAAGAATCATACCTTTCACAAATGTTTGAGTTAAAGGAAAGTGTCAACCTAGCATAAATTCCCATCATGAAGGAATACAATGCTGTATTTCCCCAAGAGCTACCTAGAATTCCACTGGATCAGGAGGTATAGTTCTAAATAGAACTCATACTCGGAGATATACCTATCTCAAAGTGTCCCTATAGGATGGATCTTATTGAATAGGAGGAGTTAAAGAATAAGTTTTCTGAGCATTTGGACAAAGGGTTTTTATTCCCTAGTGCATCACCTTGGGGTGTTCCAATTACATTTGTGAAGAAGAAGGATTAATAAATGAGACTGTGTATTGATTATAGAGAACTCAACAAGATCACTATAAAGAACAGGTATCCTATCCCAATGATTGATGACTTGTTCAATAATTTTGAAGAGGTTAATACTTATCAAAGGTGGATCTTCATTCTGGATATCATTAACTAAAGGTGAATAAGGAATATATTCAGAAGGCTTCCTTCTATAAAAGGCATGGTCATTATGAGTTTCTTGTGATGCCCTTTAGACTTTCAAATTACCCTGCATTTTTTATGGATTTGATGAATAGAGTCTTTATACATTACCTCAAAAAAGTTATGGTAGTGTTTATCGATGACATTCTCATCTATTCCAAGATCATGGTGTAACATGAATAATATATATGACTTGTATCGACGACATTGAGAAAGGAGAATTTATACGCCATGTTCAGAAATTGTGACTTTGGGATAAATCATGTTACCTTTTTGGGACATGTGATCAAAAGTGATGGAATCTCCATGGACCCATAAAAATGGTGATTGTGAAATGGGCCAAACCCTCTAGTGTCACCTAAATCCATAACTTTCTTGGATTAGCTGGGTGCTTCGGATATTTTGTGAGAAATTTATCAACATTTTCAAGATCTCTAACTATGTTAACATTGAAATGGGTAATGTATGTCTAGATAGAATAATATGAATAAAGATTCAAGGAGATATAGAGAAGACTGATTGATGCACTTGTACTCACATTACTGAAATGCGGAGAAAGATTAGTGATATAAAGTGATGCTTCAAAGAATTTTTTGTCTTGTGTACTCATAAAAAATGATAATGTGATAGCCTAAGTTCATGTCAGTTGAATATCCATGAGATGAACTACCCAACACATGATTTGGAGATAGAAGTTTTTATTTTTTCCTAGAAAATATTGAGGCACTACCTCTACGGTGAGATGTGTGACATATGTACCGATCACAATAGCCTAAAGTATATATTCACACAAAATGAGATCAATATGTATCAAAGTATATGGTTAGAGCTAATCAAAGTCTATGATTTATCTATTCACTATCATCCTAGAAAGGAAAATAAGGTAGATAATTCTCTTAGTAAAAAAGAACCTACTACTCTATCCACGTTGTGGATTGAGAAAGACCCTTTATTAATGGATATTTAGAGGATGTATTTGGAAATAATAATAGTATAGAATTAATACTTCATTTCCCAAATGATTTCCCAACCATCTATCCAAGAGAAGATTAATGAGGTAGAAAGGGATGTTATGGAATTACAAAAAACGGTGAATGTTACAAAGGAAGGGAAGCTAAAAGAGTTCCATATTGATGATGATGGTGTGATTTTATTTGGAATGTGTTTTTATGTTCCTTAATAACCTTGGATAAAGAGGGATCTATTTGATATTGCACATAGATCACATTTATCTATCCATCCTATTAGCACCAAGTTGTATCGTGGTCTCCGAGAACACTTCTAGTGAGACAACATGAAGAAGGATATTTTTGAGTATATCTCATGGTGCTTGATATACTAGCAAGTTAATTTAGAGAGAAAGATGTCCAAAGAGATGATGCAATGATTTACTATACCCATGTGGAAATGGGAAAATGTCACTATTGACTTTGTCATGGGTCTCTTGAAGATATCCAAAGGAAATAATATATATAGCATGTGGTGGACTGAATCACCAAGTCTACCCACATTATTTATATTCTGCAGGATATCTCACTTGAACAACATGAAAAGATATATTTGAAGGAAGTGGTGAGAATTTATGGGGTTAAACTCTCAGTTTAATTTGATATTGATCCAAGGTTCAAATCTAAATTCTATAGGAATCTTCAACATGCCTTGAGCACTAAATTTAATTTCATTATGTCATATCACCCCCAAAATGATGGCCAATATAAAAGGCCTATTCAAATGCCCAATGATTGGTTAAGATCCTATTATTTAGAATTAAAATTTGGATGAGATCAGAATCTCCCATTGGCTACGTTCTCATTCAAAATTAGATTCCCCTTGAGTATTCATATGTCTCCATATGAAGTTATTCATGTAAAGTGATGTAGAACTCCAACCTATTAGGATGAAGTTGGAGAATGAAACCTAATCATACTTGATCTTGTATAAGAGATGACCGAGAAGGTTCAATCCATCCAACAACACATTAAAGCTGCTCAGTGTCAACAAAATAATTAAGCTAACAAACGTCGAAGGGACTTAGAGTTAGATGTTAGAGATAAAGTATTCCTTTGAATAAAACTATGGAAGGTAGTTATTTGGTTTGGAAACAAAGGGAAGATAATCCCAAGGTACATTAGACCCTTTGAGATCCTTGACTGCATAGGAGTCATGGCCTATCGGTTTGAACTTCTACTGAATAAGGAACAAGTTCATGATGTGTTTCACTTATCACTATTGAGGAAGTATATAACAGATCCCTCACATGTACTGAACTCAATGGTGGAACATATAGAATATGACCACTTTTATGAGGAGCATCCAGTAAATATTTTGTACCAGAGAGATAAGGTTCTACACAATAAGACAACCAACCTTGTCAATGTGTTTTTATGGAACCATAATTATGAAGAAGAAACTTGGGAAATGGAGGATGTAATGAAGGAGAAGTACCCTCACATGTTTATGTAAAATGATATTTTGAGGGTGAAATTTAAAAAGGGTGGAAGAATGTAATGAACCAAAATTTGTTCAATGAAATTCCTACCTTCTTATAGTAATATCATATAGTATAATCACATAAAATCACATTATGAAACATAGTTACACATGATGATTAAATGAACTAGTAAATTCTATGTGACCTTTAATGAAATGTTTTCTACTTTGTGATTTGAATTTCAAAAATCTGATATACGTGGTTGTGATCACTAAGATGTTTGGAGTTCGATTGAACATACATAATTTTTGGTGAATAGTTACATAACCTTATGAATATTAATGTTACTCTTTTGAATAATAATATGATCCTTATGAATAGTAAGTCATCCAAGTGAATAGTAACCTTACCAGTGATAGTATAAATAAACTTTATCCATCCTATGAGTGATAATATGATATAATTATATTATAATATTGGTATTTTTGTAAGTCATAAATATTTAATTATTAATTTAATAATTTAAAATAAAATGTATCTTCATAAAATTTATTCATAAAATAGTAATTTATTTCTTATGATTATATGACAATTTTATGAGACCTTAATTAATTTATCAAAATGTTAGAAAATCAGTTTTAAGTTTAAAATTTTTATTTTTCATGTAAAATAAAATTTTAATTAAAAATTAAATTACACATATTTATAAAATTATTTTCATAAATTGGAGTTAATTTTTTAATTATTCATGTTGAAAAATGGTTAGGGGTGAATTTTTGAGATTTTTCCAAATTAACTTATTTTTTTTGTGAATAATGAAATTAGATAATTTACAAAAGATGCTAAATAAATGAATTTATACATCATGCTTGAGTCATGGATGATATAAATTGGCATTGGTTCAATCTCCAATTCACTATTTATTTTATTTAGTCATTGAATCATCACTATTTTTTTTCTGGAGGGAAATTAATAAATTATGAATTAAATATTGAAAATATAAGGCACCAACCTTAAAAATTACATTATCTTAAATTAAGTTAATAATTCACAATGATGAACTTTTCAATTTTAGAGTTTTAGAGAATTAGGCCATAACTTATACATAACAACTTGAATATAACAAGTAGACACTTCTACTCACTATCCGATTTTTTCATAAAACAAAAAACACAATAAAAAAGAAACATGTATAGTTCAATGTTTTTAACAAAATGATATTTCCATGATCCCATCCTTGACCTTATTCATCTTTAATTCTTCTGAAAAACTTTTCAAAACATGGGGTGAGCATAAAAATCTCAGTAAGGGATACATAAGGAAGGAAAACTATTAGTTTTTCAAAACAACATGTAAACCATGAATAATTTATCATAAAGTAATACTGTTCACCTTAAAGAAGTATTAAAAACACTTCAATGAATATAATATCATTTTGTACCCTTTTGTAACAAAAATAGTACCATATAGCCGATAAAAAACAACGTATAGTATATAAAGGTGACATGGGACATACACATACTTAAATGGAATAAGCATACAGTCAACTTGCACAAATATTACTAAATGAAATAACCATACGGCTGACTTCCATACCCAATGCATTAGAGGTTATAACGTAATCACCCATCCATGGTTTATTATGGAACCACCCCTCATTTGGTTTATTACGTAACCACCCATCACTGGTTTATCACATTACCATCCATCAAATGTCCATGTACAATTACGTAATCATAACACATAAAATATCGTAGATATCAGCATTTTAGTAATGAAATTTAATTTGAAATTACAAGATATAATTTCAAGATATTAAAATACTCAATCCATTTCAAAAACCATTTTCAACACCAAAACAGCCAAAAGGGTATAATTTTTTTATTTTCCTTTTAAAAACATTAAGTCTTATAGAGGAATCCAAAAAATTATTATAGAGGTAGAGAGGTCATTGTCGTCGAATACATTAAAAAAATTACATTTTTCATTTAGTAAAATGCATTGTAGAAAAAAGATTCCCTTTGAATGAAAGTAAAAGTAAAAGGGATTTATTATACACTGTATCAAATAAGAAGGTATATATTATAAAAATATGCCTCAATAAAAGGAGATCAAGACGAAGTACCTTACAATGATAGTTTTGTAAATAAAATAGATTGAATATTTGTACTCACTATAATTACACATAAATAAATTATAAATACAAGATATGGTATAGAAAGTTATATCTCACATAATCATAGCACGAAAAAAATAAAAAAGTAGAAGTTTAACCCAATGAATGGAAATTGGGTTAAGAAGTTCCCTTACCTTGTGTCCAAATTGACTCGTTGGTTATTTAATTTCCTGAATAATAAAATTAAGATAATTTCTATTTTCTGGATAACCTTTTCAAGTTTTTTATTTCTTTTATATCACTTATTATCACATTATAAAAATTACATAATTATTAAATTAATATCGGTCGTTTTGTCAATATTGGGTATTTGAGTCAAAAATGATCATGTTATAATTAAAATTTGTACATGTGGTAAAAATTAAATTATTTAGAGAATATTATTCATATATATATATATAACATATATATTCAGTATATATTTATTTATAATATTTCATAACATTTGGAGATAAGAAATGAAATACCCTTTTCATGGAGACGGTAAGCCTTACGTACGCATGAGTGATACTTTCATTTCTATTTCATATTTAATGGAATGAAAGATTAATGAAAATTTGTATATTATAATTAAAGTATAATATCATATTTTATATATGTTATATAATTTCATTAACTCTATCTTTTATATGTTCCATGTATGGCTTGAACGAATCATTTTACTTTGAGGTGGCAGTCGTCCGCGCTTCCTCAAATGAAATTATTGTATTTACACATCATAAAAAGCATAATTTTATGTTTGTAAATACCAAATTACTGTATATTAGAGACAATATAAACATAATATATATCATATAAATATAGTTCCACCATAATGGACACCATGACAGGTGGTAGAAGATAATTGAACAATCATCGTTTAATGAGGTAGTAGTTCACCGTCCACAGAAATAGTCTATTATAAATCCATTAGATGGAGGTGTGTGTAAGTGTAGTTAGAATAATTCTCATAAAAAAAATACTAGTACATTGAGGATACTATGGTGTTTATGTAATTAAATAATAATAATATAATAGAGAGTGAAGAAGTAGAATACTAGAAATGAACTTTAGAGAAGATGCTGCCTCTTAAAATGGGTAACTCCATTTTATTTGAACCAAAAGGCTTTATTTATTTTCCTTATGCCTATATTAAAGATTATATGAGGAATATAGGTATTTTGGGATATTATTTAATCATATTTTGGATGATTCAAGGGGCTTGAGAGGTGTGAGTAAGGGGTTAGAGGTGGTGAACTTTTATGAGTGGGAGGAGGCGTACTTTAGGAATGTGTGGAAGGATTATTTTATTATAAACTGAATTTTGATTTTAAAAGGGTCAAAAATCATTTAATTCAAATAAAATATGATGATTTTAGTAAATCCACTAAACCAATTGGTTTTAGACAAGTATTTATTTCAAATTTAACCTTATCATTTAGCTTTAACCCATAGTTACCTAATTTTACTATTACCATATCTTTTTGTATGTTCATACTATATAGTTAATATAGTTACCATAAAATGAAAATAAAACCTCAAGTGGTTCATTAAATATATTTATAACATTATATTAGTCATTTGACCAAATCAAAGATTTTCAGGACTATTATATCATTTAATAAAGTAGTATTTGTTCTAAAAACCCATTTAGGTCAATTTTTATACTATTCATATCATGACATTTTAAAAATCCATATAAACATTATTTTCTTAAATAAAGAATCACAAAATAAAATATAACAAGTCATAATCATCCCTAAAATTCGTGGATGTCATAAAAACTTACAGAAAAATTTTATTTTAATACTTATAATCTCATTTATTTAAATTTTTCACTAATAAGGTAATCACTACATCATCATTATCTCAAAAATATATTTATTTATTTGATGTCTCAAAATTATTTATAAAATTCCTTTATGTGGTAAATATTTTTAGATTTATAATTAATATTTATAGTTTAAAATTTAAATTATATAACCCCATATAAAAATTGATTTATTCAATGATACATGTTTATGTTACATTTTAATCCACTTTAAATTAGTTCTTATAAAATGTCATTTTCACATCCAAGTGGCTCCATGGGGTCTTGAAATAGACCCCAGGATAAAAATGGTAGAAAATATATCATCCAAAATTATTAGGACACGTTTTAGGGTAGTTTAATATTATTATAATATTATTTTTACACTTATTTAAAAGATTTACCCTTTAACCATGGTAAACAAAATAATTACTGAAGTAATTCTTCATAATGTTTAAAAATAAAAGGCACAAATTTAAAATTTTTGACATTTTGATTCCAAATATGTAATAATTTTTTCCAATTTCAAAACACGGAAGTCTCATAAATTAATTTAAAAATATTTCCTATTTTCAAAACCAAAATGAGTGTTTTTAAGAAGTAAAAAACACCAAAAGATTGACATGCATTTATGTCCAATTTCAAAGTAAAATTACTTATAATGAAACAAATTGTATTAAATAATAAAAATAAAATCCAATTTAACTTTATAACCAATTAAAATTACAAAATAACTATATAAATAAATAATATTAAAAGGAAGTTCTAAATTAAAATGTAGTATTTTTTAATATTCATTAAAAAATGAACATTATCAAAAAAATAAAAAAAAATCCAAAGTCAATTTTGATGTCCCTATTCTATAAAATAAGTTTATTTTTTCAAATAGAACATATAAAAGTGATAAAAACTAGATTTAAAAAAGGTTCACCATGAAAAGGTGGAAAACCATCATTTTTAGAAAAATACTTCTTTCATCCGGAAAATTGAATTTGTTATTATATCATATCTATATAACATATAAGATGAATTTAAAAAATTACATTGAATATATATCATATATTTTTAATTAAATAAAAATATATAAAGGGTGATATTAAAACATAATTATTCTCTTTTAAATAGGTTTTCATAAAAACACATCCTTTATATTCAATTGGTTTTTACTTCCATTTATAATAAATTTGGTAACCAATGAATCACTATTTAAACATGTGTGAACCATATTTCAAAATTCAATTGATATTATTCATTCTTTCCATTCTAATAGCTAGAAATTAACTACCATTTAAAATAATAATATTATTACTATATTATTTTTGGTATATATCAATGTTGTGTGCAACGTAAGATTTCAGAGAAACCCCTTGTTACATGTCGCGTAATCTATCTCAAAAAGAATCCCATTTATCATAAAATTAATATCTTTTTCATAAGTATTAGTCTAAATAAAAAAATTATTATTCTATAATTACATGTGTTGTTACATTCTTCCCCATTTTGGAAATTTTATCCTCGTAATTTTAAAATTGGGCTTGGAAACTTCATTGGAATTCACACATTGGAAAAAGAGTCAATAAAAATATCACTTTAAAAGGAAGAAAGAGAAGTGAAAAGTTCACCCGATATAAAAACTAATAGGATTACATGTATGAAAACATGAATATGGAAGAGAAACTAAATTTCAAGTTCTGATGGAGAGTGATAGAAAACATGATCATGAAAAAGTTAACCACCAGAAAAAAAACTTATAATGAGTTAAATGGTCTTTTATTCCACAATAAGAAAAGTGAATGGACAATGTGTTTGTTTTAAGATCATTTTCATCAATTTGATGATTTTATTTATTATATTGACTAAGAACATATGGAAATATACTTAAATTTCAGGTAGAGTTTTATTATTTAATAAATTTCTACCACAAACTCATATTTTCTTCAAATGATGAGTATTCATGATGACATGGTCACACCTAAAGAACTAGAATAAAATTATAGAGAATTACATAATACATAAAAGATAAACTATATATTTACCCTATCTTTAGACATTAATCAACACAAAAAATGGTTAGTACGAGATCAGATAATCCCCAAAAAAGGATAATCCTTTATAGAATTAAATAGTACTATTAATCTCCCAAATTCAAAAAATAGTACCTCATATTCAACAATGAAAATTAACTACAAAAATGTCCATAAAATTATTTAAAATAATCTAAACTATGTTTGAAACCCAAAATTCAGAAGGATAAGATCACATAGACTTCCATAAAAATATTAATATTTATCTCCAAATCATATATTTTCTATGATAGGTTAATCATTTCCATAAATAACCCAAATCAATATATTTCCACAATAAAAACATATATTCAACCATTACTCCTCAAATCCCACAGTATTCTATTTTCTTTTGGCATATAGTGTTCCCAAAAGAGAAAATGTATTCTAAAATAACCTTTACCACTTAATCACCAATTCATTTTTCTATACTAAGGATATCTATTTGGTAAAACAAAAGTTCCAAAAATGTACTTTTTATGGATCCATAAAATCATTTTACTAAAAATAATTAATCATTCTAAATAAGGACTTCATGTAGTCCAGTGATAGGCGATAAATCCTAGTCGCACATTGGTTGCGGGTTTGATTCCCATAGCTTTGTACGACAAGAGGGGTTGTCACATGGTCAGCATGTTTTCCTTTTTCAAAAACCATATAATTATAATAACCTTAACCAAATGAGATAAAATCCTTAAAAATATCCATAACATGTTTTAACCTCAAAGGTTATTTCATACATCACATTTTGCATCCTAAAAACTAATAACCCTTAATTGCCTCAAAAAAAAGAGCACATGAAACCCTAAGGTTATCTATTATGTCCACACAAGAAAAGGTCATTATTCCTTAAAAAGCACTTTCACATATCAAACATCATGGTTACACATAATAGATGGTGTTTCAAAGTAATCTGATCACTAATAAATTTAAAAATATCATCATCCATAGATCCAATATAACTCTTCAATTCCTAAAATGTAGACATCTTAATCATCGAACATTATTCACGATTCGTTATCCATATTTTTTCATATTATTATTTTATACTTCTTTCCAACAAACAAAAACATGCATAATGTCCTAATATTTTAGTAATGGTAAAACATGAGATAATAAATAATATATACCTTTCATAGAACATTTTCAGTTTCCTTATCTTCAATTGGAATGACATTAAGAATTGGTAAACATATATTTGTATGATCCTGATGATCCCATTCCCGTACATCCTTCGTATGACATATAATTGTGTAATGCTCATTTACACCACATTTAAAACATTAAATTGATCCCTCAAAAGGAAATTCTTTCCCTTTCATAGATTCAACTGAATTATTCATTTTTCCATGGTTAGTTTTTTCTTTAGGACCTTCATTACCCCATTTATAACATCTTATTGTCCCATTGAAGCATTTTACTATGTGTTTCTTTCCACATACTTGAAATATAGGTTTTTGAATATACTTACTTTATTATTATTACATAAACATCCATAGAGATTCGTTTCTCGCATATTTGATGCCTTAGAGAAATATACAAGGTTCAAGTGGTCAATCATGACTCCAGATAGTTGGTTGAGAATAACCAAAGGAGTTATCACTGTAGATCCCTTTTCATTCAGTTGCTTATTCAGAAAATAGTTACAGTTTTCGTCACTCCCATTGTTAATTTGGTGCATTCTAGATCCATCCATTTACTAAAACCAAAATGGGTAGTGTGAGTATATCAGTAAAATTATCATATACTATCTTATGAGGAGGTTAAACACTAAGATATACTTATTCATGTTAACTTGAAATCATTCAATTTATCTGAAAATAAATATGACTCATTATAATATTCTAACCATTATGGTTATGTTAGTTGTGCTTAAATAATACCCTAAACTATAAAGTTATCTAAACCAACCTCTGATACCAGCTGTAAGGCCCCAGCCTTAAGCATTAAATAATATTGAATTAAGTTAATAATTCACATTGAGGATCTTTTCCAGTTTAGAGTTTTAGATAATTAGTCGATAACTTATACATAACACTTTGAATATTACAAGTAGACACTTCTACTCACTATCCATTTTGTTCATAAAACAAAAACAAATAAAAACGATACATGCCTATTTCCATGTTTTAGACAACATGACTATTTCTTGATCCCATCCACGACCCTATTCATATTTAAGTCTTGTGAAAAACATTTAAAAACTTGGGATGAGCATAAAAAGCTTAATAAGAATACATAGAAATGAGAACTATTAGTTTTTCAAAACCACATGTAAACCGTAAATTCTTTATCATAAAATAATATTTTTCACCTTAAAGAAGTAACAAAAGAACTTCACTAAATATAATCTCATTTTATACCCTTTTTGTAACAATAAGATTAAAATAAAGACTATAGAAAACAACATATATTATATAAAGGTAACTTGGTACATAAACATACTTAAATGGAATAACCATACGGTCGATTTCCACAAATATCACTAAATGGAATAGCTATAAGACTGAATTCCATACCCAATGAATTGGAGGTTATAATGTTACCACCCGTACTTGTTTTATCATAGAACCACCCTTCATTTGGTTTATCATGTAACCACCTGTCATTTGTTTGTCACATAATCACCCATCAAATGTCCAAGAACCATTACGTAATCATAACTCATAAAATATTTAAAATATCGACATTTCAGTAATAAAATTTAATTTTCAATCACAAGATATCATTTCAAGATATTGAAATATTCAATCCATTTCAAAAATTATTTTAAATACCAAAACACGCAAAAAAGGAATGAGAGATTTATTTTCCTTTTAAAAACATTAGGGCTTATAGAGGAAGCCAAATAACGATTATGGTAGTAGAGAGGTCATTGTCACTGCATACGTTAAAAACATTCCTTTTTTATTTAGTAAAAGGATTCGTATGAAAAAAATCAATTTTAATGAATGTAAAATTCATAGGGTTTTATTATACACCGTATAAAAGTAAGAGGTATATATTATAGAAATATGCCTCAATGAAAGTAGATTGAGACAAAGTACCTTACAAAGATAACTTTGTAAATAAAATTGACCGATTATGTATATTTACTATAATTACAAATAAATAATATATATATACAAAGTAGCATATAAAAATTTATATCTCACGTAATTTGTGCATGACATAATCAAAAAGTAGAAGCTTAACCCAAAGAATGGAATTGGGTTATGAAGTTCCCTTACCACATGTCCGACTTGACTCATTCATTCTTTAATTTACTAAATAATAAACTTAAGGTAATTAAAACTTGATTAAAAAACTATTCAAGTTTATTATTATTTTTATATCACTTATTACCACATTATAAAAATTATATAATTATATAAGTTAATATTGGTCGTTTTGTCGATATTAGGTACTTGAGTCGAAAATGATATTGTTATAACTACAATTTGTACATGTGGTAAAAATTAAATTATCTCCAAAATATTTTTCATATATATATATGATACATATCCAGTATATATGTATTTATAATATTCCATATATTTTGGAGATAAGAAATGAAATGCACCGTTCATAGAGACGATAAGCCGTACCTGCGCATGCACACTACTTTCATTTATATTTCATATTAAATTGAATGAAAACATAATGATACATAGGTATATTATAATTACAGTATAATATCATATTTTACATATGTTATATAATTTAATTAACTCCATCTTTTATATGTTTCATGTGTTGCATGAATGAGTCATATCACTTTGTGGGGGAGGTTGTCCGCGCTTCCTCAAATGAAATTATTGTATCTACACACCATTAAAAGCATAATGTTATGTTTATAAATAAAAATTATAGTACATTAATGAAAATATAAACATAATATATATAATATAAATATAGTTCCATAATAATGGATTCCATGAGAGGTGGTAGGATATAATTGAACAATCATCATTTCGTGAGGCAGTAGTTCACCATTCATAGAAACAATATTTTCATAAATCTATTAGATGGAGGTGTATGTAAGTGTATTTTGAATAATTATCATAAAAACATCCTAGTATATTGATTATACTAGTGTTTTTATATAATTAAAGAATAATAATATAATGGGGAGTGAACAATTAGAATATTGCAAATGAACTTTAGATAAGACACTACATCTTAAAACGGGTAACTTCCTTTGATATGAGCCAAATAGAATTATTAAATTTCCTTGTACCTATGTTAAGGATTATAGAAGGAAGAGAGGGATGTTGGGAGATTATTTTAGAATAGGTTGGACAAGAAAAGAGGCTTTATAGGTGCGAGTAAGGGGTTAGAGGTTGTGGCCTTTTATAAGAGGGTGGAGGGGTACATAAGGAATGTCTTGAAAGATTATTTTATTATAAACTCAATTTCATGTTTCTAAATATCCAAAACACATTAAATTTAAAGATCAGATGAGTATTGTTTGAAATACACTCAAAAAAATGATTTTAGATAGGTTTTGGTTTCACATTTAACCTTATCATTTAGTTGTAACCCTCAGTTAACTAATTTAACAATTACGATGTCTTCTTGTATATTCATACTATATAGTTAGTATAGTAATCCTAAAATGACAATAGAACATCAAGTGGTTAATTAATTAAATTTTAAACATCAGATAAGTCATTTGGATGAATATTATATGTTAATGACTATTATATCATTTAATAAAATAGTATTGTTTTTAAAAACTCATTTATGTCAATTTTTATACTATTTATATCATGACTTTTTAAAAATCCATAACAACTTTATTATTTAGAAAAACATCATAAATAAAAATATAACAAGTCATAATCATCCATAAAATTCATGGATGGAATTAAAAATTTCAAAATAAATTTATTTTAATATTTATAATCTTATTTATTTAAATCTTGTATTAATGTGATAATCACTACATCATCATTATGTCATAAATATATATTTATTTGATGCCTAAAAATTATAAATAAAATACCATGATGTAGGAAATTTTGGTATATTTATAATGACTATTCATTGTCGAAAATATAACTTATATAACCCCATATAAGTTTTTTACTAAAATATACATGTTTATATTACCTTTTTATTTTTTTTTGACAAAAGATGAATTCATTAACTAATGAAGAACATCAGAGTTACATGAAAATAACCAAGAGGGGATGTGGTCTAGCTAGAGATGATCATTGTAAGGGGGGCCAGCGACCGCTAGCTGATGCTAAGCATTGTTAACTTCCCTTTTGATGAAGGAGAAAGTGCATCTTTTTAAGCTTTGACGGAGGGAATAAATAGTCCTAATGAGGGATCCAAAATATTGAAGGCCGACATCATAGAGGTTTATGGCATTGAAAATGGTGAGGAGGTCTGTTTTGAGGTTAATTTATTTCCATCCATGATCATTAGAGAATTTCAGCCTAGCAAGGATGGCGACCGCTTCAACCACTGCGGGTTCCCAGAGCACGTGGTGCGATTCGTGTTTGGCTGTAATTATTTGACATAGTTGTCTCGGGACAACATACCGAGACTAACATGTCCAACCTTGCGGAGAGATGCATCCACATTAATCTTGATAATACCTTCCGGTGGTGGGAACCAATGTGGGGAGGAAGAAGGGGTTCTAAAGGGCCTCTATTGCTCAGATTGGTTCTGCCAGCCCGCAATCCAGGATGACGCCCGTTCAATACAAAATCTGGGAGGCCTGAACATATGATTAAAGATGGAATCATTACGCCGAACCCAGATGATCCAGGCCAGGGTAAAAAGTGAGCCCACTTTAACCGGCGAAAATGAGGAGCACCATCGCATCACGAGTGAGGTGAGGTTCGATGCCACATCCAGGAAGAGATCAATAGGGTATCCCCATTTGGTCCAAACCTCCTTTTCCCCTGGGCATTGGACAAGATCAGAAATAGAGATTCTGGGACGTACGGGCAGAAGGGGCATGAATTTTCACGAGACAAATGTCGGAAGGCAAGGAGGCTCATGATAGGGAGGGTTCCAGTGCACACCTGCCACCAAAAATGGAAGATTTGGCGGTGAAATTGAGATTCCACAGAGATTTCTAGGGCCCCTCATCCCCTTCATCAGTCCGTGTACAAAGGGAAAGTCGATACCCTGATTTCACCGTGTAGGCTCCCTAGATGTCATTAATACAAAAATCTACCCAAGGATATAAATGGTTGGAAATATATTATCTAATAGGATTGGGATACGTGTTAGGGTAGTTTAATATGAATATAATATTAATTTTTACCGTTATTTACCAGATTTGCCCTTTAACCATAGTAAATAAAATAATTGCTGAAGTAACTATTTATAATGTCTAAAAATAAAAGTTACCTATTTATTCAATTTGAACCTCCTAATTACAAATATGGATTCAATTTTTTAAAATTCAAAATAAAGAAGTTGCAGAAAATAATTTAATATTAATTTTCATTGTCAAAACCAAAATGTGTGTTTTTAAGAAGTAAAAACTACCAAACGATTAACATGTGTTTATGTCCAGTTTCAAAGTTAAATTACTTTCAATGAAAAAATTGGATTAAATGATACAAATAAAATAAAATTAAAATTAAAAACCTAATAGAATTAAAATATAACTATATAAGTAAATTATATTAAAATGCAATTTTGAATGAAAATGCAGTATTTTTCACTATTCATTAAAAAATGAACTTTATCAGAAAAATACCAAAATTTCATCCTAAGTAAATTTTTATGTCCCAATTATATAAAATAACTTTAGTTTTTTCAAATAGAACATATAAAAGTCATAAAAACTATACTTAAAAAGTGTTCACCATCAAAAGGTTGACAAACTGCATTTTTAGAAAAATGCTAATTTTATCTGAAAATTGAATTTGTTCTTATATCATATCAATAAATCATATAAGATGAATTAAAAAAATTTAATTGAATATAAATCAAATATTTTTCATCAAATAAGAATCCATAAAGGGTGATATGAAATCACAATTATTCTCTTTTAATTAGGTTTTCATAAAAACACATCCTTTATAATAAATTGGTTTTTATTTACATTTATAATAAATTTGGTAAACAATGAAACGTTATTTAATCTTTTGTGAAACATACTTCAAAATTCAATTGATATTACTCATTATCCTCTTTTCATTTTCTAGGAATTAACTACCATTTAAAATAATAACATTATTACAGAATTATTTTTTGGTATATCTCAATGTTGTGTGAAACGAAAGATTTCAAAGAAACCCCTTGTTGTGTGTTGTGTACACTATCTAAAAAATAACACCCTTTAAATTAAAATTATTATATTATTCATAAGTATTTATATAAAAAAAAATATTATTCTATAAATACCTGGGTTTTTATTGAGAAAAACCCCTCCCCTCCACTATAAATTCCACCCATCACAACCTCATTTCCTCACACCTCGAAAGCTTAAAAATTAATCCAAATTCATCCATAACCTCTTCCTTATCCCATATCCCAATTACAGGAGTTTTTTGTACCATATAAATACTAATAATAGGTGCCTTGAGGAGGATCTCAAGAGGTTAATTCAAGAGGTAATTTCACTCTGTTTTCTTTCAAATTATTTTCAAATTTAATTTCCTTTATTATATTATCCTTATCTTCTCTTATCCTAATTCTTTGGTTAATATAGTATGATTGATATACTGGTATTATAATCTTTTAATGTAATACTATTCATTATACTACTCACTCTATATATTTTCTTATAAAAATCAAATTGTCACTCATGATATGTTAATTTACCAACATTGTGGTCGATGCACATCCATTTTCCTTCAACGCCTTTAAGGATATAAATATAACCATTAAATTATTGAAAAATATATTTTAATATGTATTTTTTAACACTATTTTTGTTCTATAAACTAATTATATATATAATAATAATAATAAAAGAAAACATGTTTGTTGTGATCCAAAACCCGCCCAAATGAACCTAAAACGATCATCATTAAATTTTGACTAATAGTTAATCCACATGGTATATAAAAAAATTCATTATATGATCATTAAAAGTCATATAGTATGATTAATATCATGTAATAGAAATTCTAGATGTTTATCCATGTTCTACATGAAATTCTATTCATGTGTACTAGTTAACTGTTCATGAAAACTAAGAAAAAGACCACCCCCGAACAATTTATTAAACTATAAAACCCATAAAAAAACATTTAAAGAACTTAATAAAAACATAATGAATATATTACATGTATAAAACGTTATTTAAGTGTTAATTATTGTATCTAATGTGATTATATAATACATTAAAGTGAAGAAACTATTTAGAAACAAGGTTAGGGGAATTCTCGAGCCCAACTTTCTTTCTTCAGGTTTCCCTCTTTCAATTCTTTTTTAGTATGGTTATTCCATAAAAAAAATTCATTCATCATTATCTTACATTTTATGCGATATTATTTTTTTCCACTGGATTTTATGTTAATCAAAATTTTATCCAAAAGAACTCTTCTTTCAAAACACACACCTTTTACTTCTCACTCAAGGTTGATAGTTCTTGTATCAAGCATGTTATTCCCTCTTTCATTTTGGAGACCGATGTTTATAAATGTATAATTTATGAAATAAAACACATTAATTTCCACGGTTTATTTATATCCATGATTTTTATACGTTTTATGTGGCATGCATGGTAATGTTGACGTAATGATGTGACGGGTGTGCCCAGAAATATATAGCGTAATGTTGATGTTATGATGTGATAAGTGCACTCAGAATTGTAAAGAAATATAATGTACTAGGTATTGAAATTAATCTAATGATTTAAAGTGAAATATTTTTGAACATAATTCTAGATTTGTTCACAACTATGTGTGGTTGTTACCACTATGACATAAGGTTTAATTTTATGCATTTCAACTTTTCAAGCCTATTATTATTTCATCCTATCATGTTTATGACTCTATGACTATGATGATATTTATCATTATCACCTTATTTTGTATTTCCTCATATTCTTATCCCTTTACTGGGATTTTACCTCATCCCTTTTTGATGTATACCCTCAGGTGATTATGTGTACTAAGGAGAACTAAAGGGCCAACAAGAAGCTAGAGAAGAAGGAATTAATTTTTTTTTATGTTTTATGTTGTAAAAGTTATATATGGTCTTAGATTTCCAAAGACAGTAAAACTTTGGATTTCTTTGGTGTAATGTTTTTATGTTTCTTATAATTAAATTGATGTAAGGTCAGTATAAAAAAATAGGGTCACTATATTTTCGGAGGTGTGAATAATGGGGAGAGGGGGAGGCCTTTATAATTTGGGTGAGTGGAAAAATCGTAAATTCTCGAAAGAGGGAATTCCACCCACATTGTTTCATTATAAAGTGGATAAAATAATGAAAAAATTGATAATAAAATTTGTATAGTTAAAATACTTCCATAAAATGGGTTTTGAATAATTTTTTATTCTATTTGTCCCCATGTATTCTAATTTTAATAATTAAGTAATATTTTTTTTACCTTATTCAATATAATTGATTGTAACTTATTTCACTAATCTTTTTTGAAAAAATTAAGTTTAAATTACTATAAATTAGAAATTATTATTATTATAAATATAAAATCCCTTTATCCAAATTCAAACCACATAATTAGTTATATAATTTCAATATAGAAATGATTTAAATGAAATAAATTTTATTATTATATTTATATATTTTTTATTTTATATAAAAATCTAATTTTAAATATAATATAAAATTATAAATTGTTTAGATGGAAATTTTGTTTCCAATTAAAATTTGATATTTTTAACTATTCATCAAAAAATGGAACTTCTTAGAAAAATATAAAAAATTCATCCTAAGATAATTTTGAAATTAGAATTGGAAGAAATATGTTTATATAATAAAAACAAAATTTATAAAATTTTCAATATTATGTTTTAAAAAAGTGCATCATTAAAAGGTTGCAAAACTGTCTTAAAAAAATAAATATTTTATATTCGTAAAGTTGTATATGTTCTTATTTTTTTGCTATAAAAATTTGTTGGATAAATGTAATTTTTTTATTGAATATAAAATATATTTAATATCATTAATATCATTCAATAATATTGATTATTTTAATTTATTAGAATAAAATGTTTTTGGTGCATTAAAATAGTTTTTTTATAAAAAACATTTTTTTTATATTCAATTGGGTTTTATATTCATTTATAATTAATTTTTAACCAATTAATTACAAAATATATTTTCATAATTTATTAAATACTATTTATATCTTGAAATTGAAAATATAGGTGATAATTTTCATTTTAAATAATAATAATAATAGTATCCATTAAAACCTAATCTTACGTGTAATGTAAGATTTCGAAGAGAGTAATTGTTGCGTCTAATGATAGCTAACTCAGTGCTACGACAATTGCAAGATATACCATAGAATGAATATATTTAAAATAGTTAATATATCATAAATACTTAGAATTTTATATTCCCTTATACGATTAGTGTTATATATCATACATGCTATCATATATAATGTCCTTGTTTTTCAGTTTTGGGGTGTTACAATCCCATAAAATTCATTTATCATTATAATATTAGTATTAGGATTTTATTAAGTGTTATAATCCCTTAATCATGTGTTTTAAAAAAGAAAAACTTTACTCTATATAACTCTTCTTTTCTCTCAGTACTAATCAACATATATCTTCAAATCCTTATCGAAAAAATTATACAGTACAATAATTATACGTCTTATTATTCTTATAATGAGAATACCATTTATAAAATAATTATATAACATAAATATTGAATCAAAATACTTAATAAATTTAATCGTTTCACATTATCAGTAGTAATAATATAAGCTTGACATTTATCCCTTTGGGTTCTTCTAGGATATATTACTTTGAAACGTGGGACACTAATTCATGTAATTCCACATATACTTCTAGTTAGAGCATTTTAAGTTGGAAAATTCTTCATTTACATTATAATAAATATCATGGTGGAATTTATCTCCACACTTGATATAATTTATAATTACCTTCAATCAAGTACTAGGGTGTTTCTTTCCATAATTATCACATCAGGTAAATAATTCATTCCCTCCTTCAGTTTATTTATCTTTTTATATTCCATACTCTTCTTATATATTTTTATATTTATAATACATATATAATTCATTCTATATAATGCTTACACATGATAATAGGTCTTCATTTGATAAGAAGGTTTAGGAGACTAGTTCTCTCCGAAGAACTTTCTTATGACCATCAAATAAAAGGAAAATATTAATATTTGGATTAGTTATGTAGTCTATAGAATTCCTTTATAAAATTGTAATGTTGGAATCATAATTATGAAAATTTTCATCTTACTTTAGTGTAAGACACTATAATTTTCTCTATATATCTTCTCATTGCTTATGATGAAAATATGTTTCCATGAATAGTACCTTAAAATAATTCTACTACATGTTAGATATTTCTTATCCATCATTTTATTTTTGAATCAATGAACACCATCGATCCACATCCTCTAAGAGATTATAAAATTCCTTGAATTCCTTCTCTCTTTAATTACTCCCCAAAGTGAGAAATATATTTTTTATCAAACATATCCATTTCTCATCTACAAATGACTTTATTTCCCTATTAAACGATAGAGGTTGTTGGTACATGAAGTATTATAACATTGTTACACCACATTATGGATCAATAGGTTACTCTGTAAGGTAATTTTTATTAGAAATTATAAAATTCTACATCCTAAATATTATTATAATTTGATCAATTATAACTGCATATCTATCTCTTGCTTCATTATCTTTCATAAGAGGGAAATCCATATATAGATTACATGAATTGATACGATTAGCATTCATTTCACTATGTTCCATTTTTAATCAATAGAATACAGTATATTGGATCATAATAATATGAATCATAATGTATAATACCAAAAATTTTGAAATACATAATATAAATTCAATTTTTTCCATTGAAAATATCATAATAATGAACATTGTTTCCTTCATAATGTTTTCAAATCATAAAAATATCTTCAAACTCTATAAAATGGGTTGTAATGAAATTGTGAATTATGCTAAGAATATACCATAGGATTGTGAAACCTGGTATGTAGTAAGGATCATTCTCTTACAAAAGGTTATGATTGAGTCAAATACAAGTGTTCCATTTTCGAAGTTATTACCCATATATAAATACTCTATAACCACAACCACTCATAATATTTAGAAAAAGAATTTTTTTAGGGAAAACATGTAATATATATCTTTACAAAACATTAGGATGTTATCTTATATATTTAATTATCCTAAAATTCAGTCATATGGTTAATTTATTTAAACTATGTTTTCTAAAATCTAGTTGTGAATGTTTTTACTAAATCCTCTGATAGAAACTATAAATAACTTGACCCCAGTAGACTCGAGTTAATGATTACTTTATTATGTTGGCATAATCTAAAATGAATCACATCCTAAATGACGAAATAGTTTAATAGTATTTGTAAACTAGATAAATACTTGATTCTCATAATATAATTGTTAAAAAAAAACAAAACATAGTATTTTATTTCTATACACAATTATTCCTTCTTTCATATCCATTCATAACAATCATTACAAACTTATTTTCTTCTAAAAGAAAAGAAACAGAAGAAAGTGGTGATCTATAATTCTTATTAAGGGTATGTATATAACAAAATCTATCACAAATAAATAAGTAATAATAAATATTTCATAGTAAAAAAGTGTAACATATTCCATTTAATCAAGAACTTGAACATGATGAATAATATGGATGGAATAAATAATTACCAAATAATTCCATATACATGATCACATGAGATGAAACATTTCCATGGATATTATAAATAATAGAATAATCACATGGAAATCAATAAATGATTTAATATTGGTGTAATTTATATTTTTTGACATCTAAAAATTTCCATCAAGGCCTCATGGAAAGAAATCTTACATAAATGGTTAAGGCCTCCGCCAAAAACCCAAGCTAGTTTGTCTGATGCGACCTATCGATGCATCGAGGGGATATAACAGGAACCAAACATCATATATTAATTCCAATTCATTACTCATATAAAATTTATTAAGACTCAGCAAAAAATAAATTTATATTGAAAAACTAGCATACGAAATGTTAACAATTATGCCAACTAATAAACATAATCACAAACCATCCAAAGTAATATGATTTGTATCAAACTGGAATATTCCCAATCAAAATAATCACAAAAAATTAAAAAAATAATAAGGATTCTATCATTAAAACATATTCTCAATAGGGAAAAACAAATATGAGGATTTTTTTCATTTATGAATTAAATTACCATAAAAACTCCATTAAAACATTCATAAAGAAAATATCATTTTAACATTGAAAATAACTTTTAAAAGCACAAAATTACCAAAATATCAAGAAAAATATTTTCTAAAAAAATAAAAATGTACAATTTTAATGGAATATTCAAATTACTTAGTGGTCTTGATGGTGGAAATTTGTTTTTCAGCCGATTATTTTAAAAGAATGATTACCTTCACATTTTCAGTAAAATGTGAAAAAGTACATTTTTCAAAAAATGAATGGAATATTTCCTTCATTTTTTTATAATTCAATCATGGGTAAAAATGTCTTCATTAAATCATTTTAATATTTTAGTAAAATTTTTTTAAAACATTTTATGAAAACATGGACATGGAAGGGAAAAAGTTTTTCGATGAAGAGATAAATAAAGATATATTTTATAGAAACATTTTATCAATAGTTTTAGGTAGAAAATAGAGTAAAAATGGTAACTTTACTTGAAAATTTAATGAATAAATAGATGAGGATAAAATTAATTTGTTTCTTTATAGGTATATCTTATGATTTTATCCTCAAAAACTTAATCATAAATAATCTCGATAAACAATGAGATTATTACATAAATATTTTTATAAATTTGGTAATTTCTAAATCATATACCCCATAAATCCAATTAATTAAAATTAAACATTAAATACAAATAATATAAATTAATTAATGATATAAAATATCATAAGTCATAGTATATACACCACGTAAAAGAACTAAATGATGAATATGATATACGTCTCATGGAAGTAAAATTGAGGTGAGAAGCCCTGACCTTGGGTTTGACTTCCTTTTAATATGTTTGAACATCCTGTATAATAAATATAGGTTTGTTATACATATTTTACATAACCATAATGATATATATCATTCTATATATTATCTTTTTATTATCTTTTATTACCGTTTTTTTGAAAATTTATTGTTAAAATCATGTTTTGGGTTATAATAGCTTTGTTTTTCGTATATTTTGATGTGGTATTTAAATTAATTTTACTTTGATCATGTTTAAATAATCTAAATAATGTAAAACATGATATAAATATTATATATATTAAATATATATGTATTTATAGTAATCTATAAGTGTTAAATATATAAAATTCATTACACCATTCATGGAGATGGTATGCCGTATGTACGCATATACAATGTTTCCATTTCCTCATCAGATGGAATGGAAGAAAACATTATTAATAAATATTTATATAATAATTATTATTGTATATAATCAATTTATATTAATAAAATACATCCTTATTACGATCCATTTATAAATAAAATGCAAAATTATGCATCGCTGCATGGAGGCAGTTGTCTATAAGTACACAGAAGGGACATTATTGTTTTCCAACATATTATAATTTAAGAAATTAGATGTGATATTATATTTTAATTAGTATGGTTAGTTAATAAATATCACATATATTCATTAACTTTATCCTTATTACCAAATGTTTAAAGCGTAAGAGATAAACAAATGACATTACTTTGCAAGGTTGTACCCTACTGTACACACGAGCGACATTATCACATCCCCATGTAATGGAATGTAATAAGTTATAAAGTATATAATAATTAAATAAGTATAATAATTTCATAAATATAATATAAATTTGTTAAATCCATCATTATATGTGGCCAAGATATGAGGGGATAGAAAAAAAATTACATCAGTTCGTGAGGTGGTAGTCCGCCGTACACACAATTGATTGTTTCGTTTTGCATTTGATGGAAGTGTAGATGGGTATAGGTTATGAAATTTACATGATAAAATATGATTATATATAAGGTATTGGTGTTATTATATTATCAAATTTTTATAATATTTTAAGAAGGTAGAAGAATAAATAAAACAAATAAGCATGTTATGAATTTTGCCTCTTCTTCGGAGAACCCCATTAGGGTTTTACTTAAATCTGTATTAGGAGGGTTTTCTAATCAAAATAATGCATCTAGGATTTTTAGAACAAAATTAGAGAATATATTTAGGATTTTATTTTATGAAAAAATATATATTTTTAAGTGTGAATATGGGATTATTAGGGGTGGCCTTTTATAAGTAGGAGAGAGGACATAGTTTGAATTTTTGAAAAGAAAAACTGATACTCATGTTTTGCAATTGAAAAAGGATAAATAATGGTTAATTATTGAAAAAATAAAGATATTTGGTAAATAGATGACCATAAAATTTGAATTATAAATCTTTTGTGTCATTTTTAATACTTAACATTTTGTTAAAGCCTGGTAAACCCATTTTTATCGTAATCGTGGTAAATAATTTTTACTCTTTTAAATATTCATTATGGTAAAAAATTAAGTTGAAGTTATTATATAATATAAATTATAGTGATTCCAAAAATTATTTCCTTTTCAAAAAATTCAATTCATTAACATGGAGTAATTCAATTTAAAATTTAACATACAGACATGCCGAAAAGAAAAACAAATATTCCAAAGAAAACAAATTCAAAAGGTTAAAAAGTTTTTATATCATAATTAAACTTAAAATTGATTAAAATGAACTAAATTAGATAAATTTAAATATAACTTAAATAATTTTTTAAAAATATAATATAAATTAATAATTTAAATAATTAAAATAAAGGAAATTTGTCAATAAAAATCAGTATTATTCACTATTCATGAAAACAATAATCCTTTTAGAATATTGTTAAAAATAATAAAGAAATAAAATTGACATGTAAATTTTTAAAATCGATTTTTTTTTCAAAAAGTTTTTTTAATGTTTCAGATATTATTTTTAAATTATGCATACAAAGCTTGACTAAACCACCTTTTAGAAAATTAATTCTTTTTAAAAAACATTTTGTTTTTATTTCAAACAATTCTTGTTTTATTTGTAATAAATAGATAATAATTGAATTGATTTTATACATTTTTAAACCAAGTAATTTAAATAATTAAGTTAGACTTATTCTTAAACACCATGTTAATTACTAGGTTGCAATGGTCATGTTTAAATAATAATATTTTAATAAAGTATAACATTTCATTTAAACCTAGTTTTGTGTGCATCAAAAGATACTGAAGAGATTGAATTTATTTAAAAATAAATATATCATAATGTATTAGGGTGTTAAATTATCTTTTAATATTTGTGTTTTACTCTATATAGTCCATCGAACATAATTTTCCTCTTTTAATATCATGGGGTTTCAAACTTTTTTACACATCTTGTTATGCACATGTAAATATGACATGAATATGAACAATATTTTCAGAATAGTTTCTTTTATTTATAGAAAAATTCAAATAGATTTTTAAATATAAAATTTTGTGAAATAATTTATTTTAATTTATTGTTACTTATTATGTAAAAGTTTTATATGAAGGGATAAATTACTCATATTTGAAAAGATCATAAAATATATAGAATTTATATCCTATGTTTCTGGAATTATTATTAAGGGAGAAGGAATTTATTCATAGAATCTTGTATATTTATTTATTTTGTTTATGGTGTGATTGATAATCTATCATATAAATAACGTATTCATGAAGAAGACTCCCTAAATTTGGGACGTGAGTTTATTCATGGGAAAGGATCTAGGAATTTAGAATATCTTAGGAAGGGACATGACCAAGAGTGGCCTAATGAATTAGATCACAATTCTATATTCCAAAATTAGAACCCTCGTAACTTTAGGGGTGATTTTCATGTATATGAAGTTGATGATTTTTTTGATAGGATCAACCAAATCTCTTATGTCATTCATATTCCTAAGACATTTTAGGCAATTCTTTCAACTTACATACTCAAGGGAGTAGGTTTGATGTGATGGGGGACCATTTTGGAACTGAATTTGTATGAGGATATGCTATTGGTTTGATTTTAGAAAATATTTAGTGAGTATATCTATCCATACAAACTATTTCGGAGGAAGGATCAAGATTTCTTGGAGTTTGAGTAGTGGAAGATGGCAGCGTTGAAGTGAGATAAACACTTTGTAGAATTAATTTGTTTTGTTCCAGAGTTAATCACCAATGATATCCCCAATGTGTGATGTTTTGTTATGATTGTTTTACCATAGTCTAATTTGGGTTTATTATACTTTATTGGCCAACCTATTCTGTGGGGGTAAATAATGGATAAGGCTGACTTGATGGATGAGAAGGGTGAAAATTGTTTTCTTCCCTGATCTGAAGGAATCAATCATTTTCTATCAAAATGAAGACAAAAAATAAAAACTATTAACTGGGAAACTTTTTAAGAAATTTGTGATATTGTGTGTAACACCCTGATATTTTAATAAATATTTATCTTTAAATAATTTTAATTCTATAATAGATTTTGTTACATATACAAAATTAGTTTAAGCAAGCTATTAAATTATAGGGTATAAATTTGAATAACTAATATATTAAATAAAGATAAATTTACAACTCAATATTAATGTCTTAGTAAAGTATATTAAAATAATCACCCAATTTTAGAAAAATAAATTTATTCATCAAAAATACTTTTTCTTCACAAATGAGTTTTTCATGTTTATATTCATTTATAGAAATTATAAAAAATTAATTTGAAAAAATAAATTTAATTTTTGAATTCATCATGTCAAAATTGTCTTAATTGTTTTTCTAAAAGCATTAGTTTTTTAAAGAATAATGAAATTATTATTTTATTGAATGTTTTATTTTCGTTTAAATTATTTACAATGTAAAATTATTTTTTAGTAGTTTTAAATTTTAAATTTTTCATATTTATTTAAAATATTTCAACTATGGTATTTTAAAATAATTTTATACCCGAAATGTTTTTAAAAACATTTTATGTTTTAAACGGTATTTTATTCCGAAAAAAAGATATAAATGGTATTTTATTGGGTTTATTTTAAATTTAAATTATAAAAGTTATATGTTTTTAATTTTTATAAACGGATGAAAAATTAGGATTCATATATTCTAAATTTATTGAATATGTCTATTTTATTTTTATGTAATATGAATAGTAACATTGGATATTTGTTTTACCATAGTAAACAGAAAAATGGGTAATTTATGTTAAAAATAAAATTATAAAGACTAAAACATGAAAAGATTTTTTTGGATGAATATAATATGACCCATAACACAAAATAATTGAAATTTTGTTATTTAATAGACACGTTTCCATGAAAATGACTTATATAATATATAAATCAAATAAAGTCACAAAATGTCACTTTCTGTGTCTTAAATATCTCTTATGAGCCCATATGGGAAAAAGGTGTGTCATGAATGAATAAAAATATATATTTTAAACATAATAAAAATATTTTCCAAATTTTCTGTTGGATTTTTGTGATACTTATATGTGCTTATGATATTTATAATAGTTTATTTAATAAAAATTTGAAGATGTCACCTTCATGTTTTAAATACTATATTATTTTTACTATACTGTTACTCAAAGGATATATTCTATTATAAATATTATTTGAAAATATAGAATATTTAACTTAATAATTTTATTTTATTTATAATGTTTAGTAAATAAAAAATTTTATTAAATAATTACACAACACTGATGTAGTAATTATTTTATTAATGGAAATATCAAATTAATGTTATTAAAAATATTAAAATAAATATAATTTTGGAAAATTAATGTGATAAACGATTTTTGTATATGAATTTTTACAATTAGTGATATCATAATTGCTTTTTGAAGTTAAATTATAATCTCAATATTTAAAAAAGACTAAATAATAAATAATTTTCATATTGATAAAAATTAAATTTTATCAAAATAATATTTTATGAAATTATTTAGAAATAAATAAAAATCATTAAGAATATAAAATAATTATACTATGGTCTAAAATGTAATATATTTTTTATTTAGGGTCTAATTGATATTAAATAATTAAAAATTATAACCTTTTAATATTGAAAATGTTGTTACTGTATTTGAAATTAAAATAGGTTAACTAAGGGTTAATAAAAAATATAAGGTTCAAAATAATAATAAAAAACGTTTCTAAAATGTATTGGTTGTTAAAATTACAATATTATATAATCTTATATTCTAATAAATGTAATTTTTGAGGTATTTTTATTTATATTATATTTATTATAAATTAATAGTTTTAGAAATTCCCAAAGTTCCCCTCATCTCAATCCTAAAAGGGCACATCCTCCCTCAGTTATTCACCTAACTAAGAGCCTTAAAGTTAAACCATCCCCTGAAAAGTTTACTTATAAACTTCCTTATTTACATTATATATTTTATTTTATTCTCAAAATAAAAACTCTAGTGTCCCTAAGTGTATATCTAAATGAAGTTTTCCGAAGAAGATGTAATCTTCTTTACCAACTCTTTCAAGATTATTTTTTATTCTACTTTTTATTCATGTGTTATTTCCATTATAAATTAATAAATATAGTATCATATATATTATTCGATGTTATTATGATTGTTTAACTTCCATATTCATCCTTTTATCTATCCTAATAAAAAAAATCTCCGCACATGTGTATATACGGATTACCGTCCTTACGTTATGGTGTAATAGATTTTAATTACTTATTTATTTTAATGGGTATAATGATCTAAATAATATATATATATATATATGATAATTATAAAATTATTCTTTAAAAAAATATCCCATCCAGTTATTTACCATTTCACCATTAAGGAATGATACCAGCGCTCACACGTATGTTCAACCTACCATCTCCATGATGCGATGCAATTCATTTTCCATAATCACCATTCAATAAATATTATATAAATGTATATAATGAATAAATATGATATATATTACTTTAATATCATTATATAAATGACCTAACTATATCCTATTCATAATATATGAGACTTATATGATAAAACATGCATTAGAAAATGAAGTAGTTAACACATGAAAGAAGGGTAATAATGAAATATTATTAACAAATGGGTGGTATTTTGATACAATATGATTATATATGATATCAAAAATATTAATATAGTTCTATAATAAATTAATATCATTATTTAAACCATTATATAGAAATTTTGGATACTTATGAAGGAAATTAGACCTATGGCCATTGTAAATTTCACAATCTCATTATTATTAGAGATTGTTTACACATACATATAGGTGGAGGAATATTTATCTTCCATGTACATGTTTCCTAAAACAATTTTCCAAAATATTTTTACTATTCTTATAAACCTATTTAACTTTATTTTAACCCATGTGTTATTTTTTACTAAATGTTTTGAAAGGAATATTTTTACTCTTTTACAAATGAGTTTCTATGTGAATTTTTAAGAAAAAGTATGTAAATATTTGTTTAAAAATTATTTCAAATGAATGGATTTTTATGATTTCATGATGCCTAAATTCCTTGAGTCATCCCTTATAATCATAAAAGGTTATTTTCAAAGAAATTTTTTTCTTTTAAAATTATATATCATTTTAAGAAGAGAAATCATTTTCAATGAATAAAGGATATTTTCCTCAAGAATTATTTTCAATTAATCTTCAAATATGATTTTCCATTTACAATAAAATTATTTGATGTTACTAATGAGTTATTGGGAATATTTTTCAATGATAATAACCCTATTATTTTTATGGTTTTTTATTTTTATAATGAATTGATATTTATGAAACCCATTTATTTACATGGATTAGGTTATAATGGAATGATATTTATGAAATTCATTTATTTTTATGGGTTATGATATTATGAATGAATTATATTCTTAGGGAACACATTTGTATGGTTTTCATTATGTGATGGGTGGGACCAATATATCTCTCTAATTTATTGGGTAATTATTCATATTTAATGAGACAGACATGATTGGAATGAGGAGTGAACTTGGTTCAAAAAATAAAGGTCTCTTATGGGGAGTAAATCCAGTTTAGTAAAAGAATTTTCTACTGGGAAGGTCTTGGAAATGATCCTTGACTACTGTGGAAATGATTTTCTATGATTATTTTATTCCCAAATTCTATGTATTATGTTATAATCTCATGGAATATTTTGTTTGATTATTTATGGACTTCTATGATTTACTCTACGATATGATATCATGATCTTTGATATATAGGAAATAAGTTACAAATGTTTTGTTTATGTTATTATGTATTATATATTATTGATTTCTCCCTCATTTACCCTTACTAAAAATATGATCGAACAATTTCTTATGTTTCTTTTCCTTAGGATATGAAGAAATATATTATGTATGATGTGTTTAAAATGGTTCTAATTATGATGGAATAAGTGAGGGAAGATATAGATATTTTTTAAATCAATTGTTTCTATTTCTGTTGGTCATAGTGAGTAACACAAGAGGGTGGGGGTTTAATTTAGTACCTAATAAAATCCTATTAAAAAAAATTATTTATATAAAATCCCCAAATTTAAATAAAATAACCCAATTTGTTAAAATAGTAGTTTGATATAGGTCTTGGCCTTTGAAAATACTTCTAAAAGATTGAGTGAATCTAAGGTAGAAAAAAATAAAATATTATTTTATCATTTGAAATAAATTTACTAAATCAATAATTTATATAAAAAATAACTATATAAGAAGTGGTTTATTTTATTTTAAAATAGTAATAGTTCTAAAGAAAATAAATAAAGAAAAATAAAACACACAACAAAAATTGAATACTAGAGGTTTAATCTTAAGACGAGACTTAGTCCTCTCCAATTTGAAATCACCTACTACCGAGAAGTTTATATAAATTAAACTTTTGATCCAAAATATGTTTTGGGTGTCACAATAGTATACCACTATCCAAACCATACAAGGCCTCCTCTATAGTATTCATGGGAGTAAAAATGAATAGGTAACATAAGTCCTCAAGTAATGTTATCATGGGAAAAAAAATAACATGTTTTTTTGGAGATGATATCAAGTATCATCCAGTTTGAAGCATGATATAGTGTGTGTATAATAAATAGAGTACACAGATTGCTTGTAAGTTTGAATGAAAATAAACAGACATAGTAAATAAAGTGTAGAAGAAAAATGGTGTTTCTCTATCTAGTATGAATTGAAACTCATGACTCCTTGAAAGTAATTCGAACAATGTCTTGTGTCGTGTTTTAGAAAGGCTCAGTAAAACATAGTGTCATAGAAATTTTTTATTGACTGTAGGTAGGGATTGGAAGTAATATGTGCCTAAACTTCCTCAGCAGAGTTTATGAAAGATGTATCATGTAAACTCTACTAGTTCTTGCAATAAATTTCAGGATTTATTCACATGTTTATCTGTCCAAGATTGTCTCATCATTATTGTTTTCATTAGAGAGTTTGGTTCTTCCTTTAACAGTAGTAATGGTATCACAGATAATAATATGTATCCTCTACATCCATGTACATCATGTATGACAGCGTTTTAACACATTATATACGATATTTAATACACAATCATTAAAGTAAGTTTCATCAATGAATTGGATAAAATATATATTAAAAATATTTAATTAAGAGAAAAGAAATTGAAGTAGTAGTGGGGAGTCTTTAGAAAAGTGACACTTATGTCGGTGACTCAGTGTCTGACGGTTTGACATTGGATCAGTTTCTAGATATGGTGGTGAGACATATTGGTGGTGTTTCAGACTAGTTGTGATAATTTTGATGGTGATTCATCCCAATAAATTTTCACTTTTTCTTTATTTTCTTATGACTATCTTGGAAGATTCACAATTAAATAGTGAGTCTTTTTTGGAAGTCTCATATTTTTCTATAATTATGATCTTACAGTGATTCATCCTTGGCAGCGAGGCTTTACTGGCAGTGTATCATATTTTTTCAAATTTCCATCTCAGCGATAAGATAATGGTGATGGTGATATATCCTTATTGGTGAATCATTTTCTGACATCGACTCATACTAAGTATTTTTTCAATCTCTCTCATATAAAAATAATGATAACAGAAAATATGGAACCCATTAATTATCATAATGATTTAATGATCATTAAAACAATAAGGTCAATAATCTCCCCCTTTTTAATGATAAAAAACCATGGCTTATTATATTCATGGAATTAATGGTAAATCAGGACAGTTTAGACATATGATATCAAATATAATGATATAATAAAATAATGAAATTCAAACAAATAGTATCAAAGGAGAAGGTTTACAAAACACAATAAGATATCAAAGGAAGAGAAAGAGAAGAAAATAATTATCACTATAAAGGTAAATTCCATAGATCTTCTCCCCATTTGGAATTATCAAAAAGGAAAGAATTAAATTGGAAAAGTCAAAGAAAAAAAATTACATAGGAAATTTAAGGGAAATAGATTATGAATAACATTAGAATTACTTTGAAAAAAGTAAATGAAAATACAACCCAAAAGTCTCCAACAAAAAGTTACATAAAAAAATCACATCAAAGAGAATAATTCCAAAGATCAATGCTACTGAAGTTTAATTAAAGGAAACATTGGAGTTTTTCCCATGTAATTGTTAGAGGCAAAAGGAATAATAGTGGGAATAAAAGTAACCGTTGGAATGGTTGAGGGTACTGAATAAATAATGAAAGAGAGATCTGTAATAGCTAAAGGAGGTACAAAATCATAAATGATAATTGAATGGAGGTGTTGTATGGAATATGTAGGAGTTATAGAAAATGACTGAAACATAGATGGAAAATTTGAAATAGCATATCTGGACACTCTATGCTAGAAGTACTCTAGGGTAGGAGGTGTTGGGTGGGAAGTAACATGGATTACTTCATGATCAACAAAAATAGTACTATGCACGTGTATAAATGGTTTCATAATGTGTATGAATTCCAAGATAATTTTTCCCCCTCCCTCCATTACCTTTAAAAAGAATTTATTTTCTTCTATAAACCTCTACAATGTAGGAATCAAAACATTAAATTGGTAGACTTGTCCTTAAAATATCAGGTCACAAGAGGAATCCTCAAATTCTCAGCCAAAAGCATGAAATTGGTATGCATGGAATGCTTATTATATATAATTTATAGATAATAATTTATTTATTTTGTTATAGTCCCCCTATAATACTTCATTCCATTATCATATTATGGAATCAAATTGATATCATGATCATTGTTATATATATATGTTTTCTTAATTCTTTTTAAGGCGGACTGAAACAAAAGTTGATGTGTTAGCTGAAACAACTCTGAGATCTTCCCTAACCACTTATCAGATAGAATAATTATATAATATTATAGGAGAATGATCACTTGAACTAGATTCCTTTGATTTTGGAATTTCAAATCTCTCATCAAGGACATCTATACTAGTTGAAAAATCAGATTACATCCCTTACACAAAAGATCTCAAATACTCTAGCTCATTGAAAAGTCTTTTATTCTCAATATCTTCTTAAATATTTTAAAACATATTTAGTTGAATATGATAAATCAACGAATCAATGATAAATATTTTATCTTTTTTACTGATCATAGATACATAACGAGGCCTATTCATTAGCCTCACATCAAATCCAGACAACATATTTTTACTGAAAGGTTCTAAAATAGCCTTGGTGACAGCATCAACAGAATATAAAAAACAATAGGTGTGGGTTCTTTAATAGAATAAAAACTGTCCTATAGACCAAAAAGATCAATTTGAGTGACCATTGATGCTTCAGGATTTATATCACCCCGAATGGTAGGTTCACCATTCTTTGGTGATCTTCCATCCTTATTAAAAAAACCACATTTCTATAAAATGGGACCAATCCATATGTTAGACAGATTTTCAAGTGGCTAAACCACTGAAGAACAAGAAACTATAGATACCACTATAGTAGGTGAAAACTCTATCTTCTCATCTACTAAAGGATTATATAAAGTATCTATATCTCTAAATTGAACATTAACAACTTTCTTTACACACTCAATATCCATCTACTCAACCACATACTGTTCAACAATAGTAATAAGTGACATATACTGAACAAAAACCAAATCAAAAACAGTATGATCACCAACAGTAGATATAAAATAAACTATATCAAAAACATTATGACCTGGGGATTTCTCCCCCAAAACAATTTCATCTCTTTCTTCTCTAGTAGAAACATAAACATCCTAAACAAAATAAGTATTTTCCTATGATATGGAAATATGAATTTTACGAGAAGCAAGTAGATCTCAGGGAGTCTCAAAATCTTCTCTTCTAATTTTTCCATTAGATTAATCATGATATAATTCCTCATCATCATCATCATCATATTTTTCTCCATCACCATCACCATTCTTATTATTAGTTTTGGAACTAGTTTAAAATTAATCTTCTCCAGATACTTCAGTCTCTTCTTCATGTAATTTTACCAATTTTTGTCTATTAAGGAGAGTCTAATGTGGGATAGGAGATCCAAAAGTTATAGTAGGAAAACTAGGAGATAGATTAGTGTCACCTCCCTTAAGAAAAATGTATTGCTATTATTCTTTTTCACCAAAAGTAATTTCTTCATTCTCATCATAATATTCAACAATCTCATCAGGTCCTAGAGTAATATTAATATGACCTCTTGGTCTAGAAGAAAGATCTATTCGATTGAACTAATTATATAGTTTATCACTATAATCTACCCATTTATTTTTCCAAGGTTTCCAACTGATCATCATCATTTTATAGATTATTCTAGTAATAGAATAACAACCACAATACACCATTGGTTTTTCATCTTTATCAAATAGACCTATGTCTTTCAACATTGTAGAAATTATATTTGGATAGATCAATGAATTTGATCTTGATGTTGGTCTGATCATTTAAAATATATAATGAATTATATATCTTCAAAGGATTATCTTTTATCCCCTTTTCATAATAAAAAATGAAATATACATCTTAATAACTTATATTTGAAAAGTCCACCTTCCATGGGCACTATAAACAATGGATGAATTAAAAAGGAAATCTATATTCTCCATCTAACTCTGAGGAAACTGGACTTCTTAATGTTCCATCACCTATCAACTCAGGAAGGGAATATTCATAAATCAAATTATCAGCATCACTTGAGATGGTTCCTTTATAATCAATAAATACCCCCTTATGATGAAATTTCAAACACTAAGCCCACTATTTTGAAGAAAAGGATATTCTATGAAATTTAACCCAGCTTAATACCCAGTATTATTATTCTTCTTTAAAACCGAACTTGATATTCTGGTAGAACACATACACTAACCTAGTATAAAAATTTCTCTTATTTGAAGAAAAAAAATACATACATCCATTGTTTTTTAATACTTAATCCACTAAATATATTCCCAAAGCATCCATTCTTCTTTAACTTCCTTTTCGGGTGCCAAAACCAGTTCTTCTAGCTCAGGATTCAATAGTTCAACTAAAGATCAATGAATGGACTCCCCATTCTATTTATTTGATTCATGTGACTCTTATTTATAATAATTAGAAGAATTCCTCACGTTTTCCATGCTGATTATCTTGGAAATATCTGGCTAAGTTGAAAGGAGGAAAAAATATGGTCGAAAAGTTTATAGAGAAGGATTACACATGGCTCAAGATAAAGAGGCATGATGAAATAGGTTCCATGAAAGTAGAAAAATTATTTCATTTATTATCATTTGAGAGTTTAGGGATGCATAAAATCAAAATAAAATTACATGATACAAATTCTTACTATGTTTTGAAATAAACCGAATAAAATATAAATAAAATAAAAATTGGCCATTCAAAATTAAGTGTCGAAATTTTAAAAAAGGGATGAAAAATTTCAATGGTGGGACAAACTAATGGTGATAATTTCAATGATGAGAAGTACAATGGTGAAATTTCCAATATTTTTAAGTCCAATGATGAGAAGTAAAATGATGATACATTTATAGCAGTGTGAGATATAAAACGTTGATACATACCTAATGGTTCAAAATTCAGAATGGTGATACATACCCAATGGTGATTCCCATAAAACTAAATTTAACCAAAATTTATCATACCTAATTCATGTTTGATATAATTCATTCTATCATAATTAAAAGTCTTAATGAATATATCAGTAAGTTGATGCTCTGTACCAACGTACTGAAGATTAATATCTCCTTTTAGAAAACAGTCTCTCAAAAAGCGATGTATTACATCAATATGTTTTGTTCTAGTATGTGATACCATATTTTTAGAAATATTAATTTCAATTATGTTGTCACAATTTATAGAGACATGTCAGAATTGATATCCATAGTCTATTAAAGTGTGTTTCATCCATAAATTTTGTGCACATCAACTAACCACAACAATATATTATTCTTCAGCAGTAGATAGTGCACCAAAATTTTACATCATACTACACCAATATACCACTGACCTGCCAAAAAAGTGGCATGTTTCAAATGTACTTTTTCTATCTAACATATGCCCATCAAAATCAAAATCATAATAACTAAATCAAACAATTTTTCTCTTGGTTAAAAAAATCCTAACATGGTAATATATTTTAGGTATTTGAAAATTCATTTTATAGATAAAATATGTGTCTCTTTTGGATTATCTTGAAAGGGAGAACATATATACACACTAAAGATTATATCACGTTTGCTAGTTTTCAAGTAGAGAAGGCATCCAATCTTACCTTTGTTACTAGTTTGATCAAAATGGTTTCTTAGATTCATAAAGATCTAACTTAAAGGTAGTACTCAAAGAACTATCACTAAACTTAGTTCTATCTAGACCAAAATGTTATAAAATATCCTTGGTATTTTTAGTTTTCTTTAAAATGATTCCTTATTTATTTTGAAAAATCTAAAAACTAAGAAAGTATTTTAACTCACCCATTAAACTCATTTCAAATTCTTTTTGCATCATTTTAGATAAATCAATACATAAATAAATTCTTGAAGATCCAAAAATAATATCATCAAAATAATTTTTTACAACTAAAACATCTTTGGATATTTTTATTTTGTAAAAAGAGTAGGATCAATTATAACTTTTAAAAAAACTTTAGAAATATTAAAAGTGTTGATCCTATCATACCAAGATCTAGGATCTAGTTTTAAATCATATAAAGATTTTGTTAACTTAAAAACATGATTTGGAAAATTGGGATTTTTAAAACTAGGGGGTTGTTCTACAAAAAAAACCTCAACAATATTCCCATTCAGAAGTGAAATCTTAAAATCTATTTAATAGATTTTGAAATATTGATGAGCTAAATAGGAAATTAGTGTTATTATGGATTCATGCATTCTACTGGTGAAAATGTAACCTCATTGTTTATTCCTTCTTCTTATCTATAATAATATAAAATTATTATAGATTTTTTTATTTCTACCGTGCCTGATTCATCTATCTTGTTCCTAAATACTAATTTAGTTCCAATATATTAGGTATCGTTGGGTCTATCCAGTAGATCCCATAAATTTTTTCTTTGAAATTTATTTAATTCTTCTTTCATTACCATTACACAGAATTAATTATTGATGTTGTTTTGTTCTATCTGATACAAGACTAATTGATATTCAACACGATTTCTGAGAGAAGATATAGTATGTGTAACTCTATATAAGTTTCTAACAACAACATCTGGATGATGGTAATTAAGGGTCCAAACCACTATAGAAAATGTAGGGATTTTCAATTCAGTTTATTTTAAAGGTTCGATTTTGAGAAGTTCTAGAAATTCATTATGACTGGATTATTTTTCTCTCTATTACATAGAAGAATCGGTAGGTTTGGAATTTAAATTCATAGAATATATATCATTCTCAAGGTTTTCTAGAGAAGCATTTGGCTAATGTATATCTAACTCATCGAATTTCATGTGAATAGACTCTTCCAAAGTCTTGGTCTTCTTATTGAAATTACTACTGGATTTACTCAAAAATGAGTAACCTATGAAAATTCCCTTATCTCATTTGGAATCAAATTTGAAAAGATTATACTTATTGTTTTGACTAAATAAATTCCAATAAAAAAAATCAAAATTCATTAACCTTAGGTTTTTTATAGTTCCAAATATTATAATGGGTCATCTTTATGATAGGTATTATTAAAAATATACTAATTATATAAAGGGATATATTTAGATCCTCTACCCAAAAGTAGATAGGTAAGTCATATTCATTTATCCATGTTCGGGATATCTCTTGTAGTGTTATATTCCTTCTTTCGACAACTCCATTTTGCTGAGGGGTCCTAGGAGGAGAGAAGTTATGACTATAACCATTTTTTGAGAAAAAAGATTAAATTTTTATATTCTTAGACTTGCGACAATGGTCAATTCTCAAGGTCTTAATCCTAATTCCACTTATGTTCTCTACAGATCTAGCATACTTGGTAAATTAAGAACAGACATCACATTTGTGAGATAAAAATAAACCACAAGAATACCTTAAAAACCCATCTACTAGTACATAAACATGGTTATTCCCATTATCAAGTGATACTATAGATGGTCCAAATAAATCTATATGAACCGAATCAATATTTTGAGAAGTTTAAACTTCATTCTTTTATTTAAAATAAATTTTATACTCTTTCCCTTTTTGATAGGGGCTACAGACTTTGTCATTTAGGTACTCTAGTTTGGGTAGATCCTTGAGTAACTGTTTCCTAATAAGGTTCTTATTTGATTGAATATTAAAATGTCCTAGTCTCCTATGGAAAATCAAATATTCTTTTCCAAAGGTACTTATATAGGATTTTGTTTTGAGAAATTAAATAATTAAGATCCACAATATAAAATATTCATTTTTTATAGAAATAAAAAAAATAATATTTAGAATAAAAACATTAAATGAATTATTGTAATATTTAACAAAAAAACAATCATTAAATAATTTTGAAATGATGAGAAATTTATACATTAAAACATAAAAAAAACTCTAGAAATTAAGATATAATTTATGTTTCCAATCTGGACAAGGCAGACGATTTTCACTTTAACATTATCACCAAAGGTGACATGACCCTTATAAACCTTTATTAGATTCTTAAAGCTATAATATTCTCTTTTAATATGCATTTAAAATCCACTCTTTAAGAACCATATAGTTTTCTAAGAGGTCTTCAATTAGTTTTCATAAAAAAATTCTACAGGAAAATATTTTGGTACCCAGATTTTCCTAGGTCCAAAAGTGTTAGTAATTAGTGATTTTAGAACACATATTTTTTTAATAGGTATCTTGTAAACAGATTGTAAATGTTTTGAAATAATTTTTTTCCTCTATATAAATAACTAGGAGTAAATTTTTCATATTTTTAATTTGTATAAAATTTATTTTTTACTACTCTTTTTTGTCCATGTTGCTATCCTATATTAGTAAAATATTTTGGAGTAACTTGTTTTCTTAAAATTTGTTTTGGAGTTTCTCTACCATTGGTAAACCCATCTAAATCATTTTTTTTAGTTTCTCATTGGGAGGTTTAATGTTAGTATTTGTTTAACAAATGATTAATCTTCTCATTTTCAATAGTTGAATCAGTTTTAGTGTTGGAAGTTAAATAATGTTGTCTCTTATGAAATTTAAACTTATTATTAAGTTCAATAAAAATTTCTTCAATCAGTTTTAAATATTAAAACATTTCTTATAGAGACATGTAATCATCATTTCTTATACATATAACTATCATAGTTAAGCACAAGTAAAACATTAGAAGTAGTAAGTACCTCATAGAAATTATTCATGAAGCACATGTTGGATCTATTGGAATTTTGTCCATGTGATGAAACAGAATCACTGGAGTTGTCTTTAGAAACACTCAAAGTAGATTTAATTTCATTCTTATAACATCAGTCCTTATCATAATATTTATTTTTTTATTTTAACTTTGGACTTTTTTCATTGACATGTTCATTTCTTTTGCATTCATAACAGGTAATTTAACTAGTGATATCATCCTTCATCCAATCCTTTTTCCAATTTCCCTTTAGGCCATGATTCTCTTTATAACTTGGATTTCTGAATTTTTTAATATAAAATTTCTTGAACCTTTTAGTCAGGTGATTCGTATCCTCATCAACATCAAGAGGTGCCTCACTATCAATTGTAAATTTATCTTACATATTTTCCTTTTCCATTTTCTTTTTTTTGATGCAATTGTCTTGAAGGATAATGAATTTATTTTAGGCTCATAATATTCCTGTCAGTTTACTTTTAATTATTCTTAATACATTATTTGTTTTATAATAAACTACTTGAATTATAGTTTGATAAGGTCACATGATTATATAATTGAAATATACGTTCTTATCCATACTTTAATAAGCCATCTAAACAACTTCATGATTTGGTCTTTGGAAGACACTAGATTTCCAAGTGAGTTCATAGTGTTTAAAGTTTCATTAAACCTAATATATATTTTAGATATTAGTTTATCATGCTAATTTTTAATGGAATCATACTTAATAATATATGTATTTAACATCATCCCCTTGATATTAGTTGTTTCACCATGTCAAATAGATAAAGTATCCCAAATCTCAGAAGCCTTCTTTAGGAATAAATTCTATTTAATTCATTATTTACTAATGAAAAATACATGGCATTCATGTATTTTCAATTATTATTATAAGAACACATAGTAGCTTATGCCCAAGTGACTCTAGCAGTTGCAGACAGTTCATATTTATCATCTTTAGTAGTCAAAATCTAAAAACTAATACTTTCTATATGTTTTTTATTTTTTATCTTCCACTAGAAATAATTTATTCCATTTAAAAAAGGAGGCCTGTCAGTAGTAATAACTTCTTGATGATTATCCATTTAAAGTGTTAAATTTAGAAGTAATAGAATTTTATTATCTTTAAAGCTTAACAAAAAGAAGAGTTTATTTTTTTGAAAGATTTGATACCAAAGCATAAGCCTTTGATACCCAATGTTTATCAATGTTTTTATATAATGGTGGGGGGGGGGGGGGGGGCTTGGGGTGAATTGAGTACCCAATAAAATTATATTTAAAAAAATTATTTAATTAAAATCCAAAAAGTTTAAACGAAATGTCTATATTAGTTAATATAGCAGTTTTATATAGTCATTCACTATTTAAAAGTATTATCAAATATTTTTTAGGTCTTGGGTAAAATAATAAAAAATATTATTTAATCCTTTGAAATCAATTTACTAAATAAATAATTTATATAAATAATAATTGAAATAAACTATCAAAATAGTGGTTTTGTATTTCACTTTAAAACAAAAACAGTTCTAAAATAAAGAAATAATGTAAAACGAAACACATAGTGGAAATTGAATATAAAAGGTCTAGTATCAATATGAGACTTCATTCTCTCTACTTAAAAATCACCTACAGAGAATAATTTTATAAAAAATAAACTTTTGATCCACATCCTAGATATGGTTTTTCAAAAGTATACCAATTTCCCAGACTGTAGAGGGGTTCTTCCACAATTTTCATATGAGTACAAAACTAGTAGGTCGTATAAGATCTGTACAAAAGTTATCAAGGAAACAAAATAAAACTATAGTTTGAGAAGATATCAAGTGGATTATAGTTTAAATTAGGAGAAAATGTGTGTATAATATATAGAGCACACACATTTCTTTTAAGGTAAATGTTAATAAAAAATAGAGTAAATAAAGTGTAGAAGAAAAATGGTGTTTCTTTTGCTGGTATGGAATTCATATCATGAATCATTGAAAGTAATTTTAACAGTGGTTCGAGTCATGTGTCATAATGATTCTATAGAATATAATTTCATAAACTATATTTATTAATTATTGGAATTCACTAGATGTAAGATATTCCTTAGATTCTTTAGTTGAGTGTAAGAACGATGGATCATGTAAGATATATTTGTTATTGCAATAATGTTTGGGTTTTCTTCATGTTTTAAGCTATCCAAGTGAGTCTCAACACTGTTGTTTTGATGAGGGAGCACACTTCTTCTTTTAATTGCAGAAACAACTACAAAAAAGAATCTAATGGATCCTCTGTATACTTGTACTACATTTCCAAAATGAGGCTTTAATGAATTATATACATTAGATAATACATGATCATTAAAATATGGTTCAACATTCAATTAGATAAACTATATGTTATAAAAATTTAATTCAAAAATATAATAAAACGAGATAATGGAAATGAATCTTTAGAATGGTGAAACATACGGAGGTGACTAAGAGTCTAGTGGGGTGGCATTGGAATAACAACTAGATCAGACGGTGGGTCAGACTGGCGGCGACATTTCTGACAGTGAGTCATCACAATACGTTTTCAATTTTTCATTCTAGTAGTATGACCCCCTTAACCCTGTATGAAGGATACAACAAGCCATTGTTGGTGGTATCTCATAATTTTCCAAATTTATGATATGGAGTTGATTCATTATTAGCCGAGATAATTCACTTGAAGTGGATCATACATTTCAAAATTTCAATCTCAGCAGTGAGAAAATAGAGACTGTGAGATATCCTTGGTGGTGAATAATTGTTTTATGGTGACTCATAGCAATGAAAATTTCCTCAATCAGTCTCACATAGTAAATTTCAAATAGAAAACCTAGAACTCATTAATTAATTAAATTATCATGAGTTGATGATCAATAAATCAAGGAGGTCAACAATTTCTTAGTTTCTAAAGACACTAAAAAAATATTGTTCTAGAATGGGTTTGATATTTATTTAACAAATATTCTTATATTTTAGATGAAATATATATGTATGAAAAGAGTGGCCCATTATAGTTGAAATCAGATAAAGGATTAGTTATCCTTTGGAAAAAAGGATGAGATAACCTTAGTATGAACCATAATGATAAGTCTAAGTATGGGATAAAATCCTGGAGTTTTGATTATTTTCATAAATAACCTATAATAAAACACAAGGTTCCCTGAATAAAAAATTTACAAGTAATTTATGTTGATTATATGTTTTTCCATTACGATTAGTGTTTCTCACACTATGGTTTTTTGGTTTTAGTTAATGGATGGAACCCTAATGAACTCTGTTAATACTGAATGTGATGGGAAATGTAATGATTTCCCTACTAAGAAACTAAGTGTTTTAGGAGTTGGAATGAAAAACCTTATTTCTATACTCACACAATATTCTCATGCTAGGAATCATACAGGACATCCAAATGAGAAAAGGAAGGAATAGTATTCTATGGAGTCCTTCATGAGGAAACATTCACCTTATTTTTGCGGGTCTTCTGATCCTAGAGTGGATGAACAATGGATCAAAAAACTATAATGATATATTTAGTTCTCCAATTCTCATAACATTATTAAGTAATTTTGGAAGTTTATTTTTTGGATGGAGAAGCGTATGAATGGTGGAATCTCATCAAGAATACAAGGAGAAGAGATGATATTGACTTCGTGGAATGGGATGAGTTCACGAAATTATTTTTTAATAGGTACTTTTTTTGTTTTCCATATAAAAATATGGAAAAGGAGTTCCTTGAACTTAAGAAAATGGATGATGAATCCATTGGTACCTACAAGAAAAATCTTACAAAACTTTCATAGTACCCTTTTAGAATTAGGATCCAACGTAAAATTAAGGTTATTCGATTCTTCAGTGACTTAAAACCAAGTATTCAAAGGGAATCAGCCATAAGGGACTTTAGTAGATATGAGGAAATCATTATATGTGCTCTCAATTTTGAGATAGATATTGGAGTTACGCATCAATCTTATGGGTTTGATAAAAAGATAAAAATGATATTCGTGGGAAAATATAAATTCCATAGTCAAAACGGGATGATTTTTTCCTATACAGTTAATGTGTAAAAGGAAACATGGATGAAACAGTCATTAGGGTACTAGTAATTGTTTTAAGTATGTGAATGAAGGTTATCAGGCAATTGGAAACCTAAGTGATGTGAAAAAGTAGCTAATTATGTGAATAGAGAAAATGATATAGAGAATGCACCTCCTACACATCCATGATTCATGTGTAACAAAAATGGTTATTATGCTTACCAATACCCAAAACCAATGGATATCGATGAATATTGACATCAAAAACCTCTTAAAGAAAACAATAAATTCAAATCACAAGAGATCACTTCTGGTTATATAGAGTACGACCATGATGTGGTGATTGGTATACTTTCTATTCACTTGAAAACAGCTAATGTTTTGTTGGATTTTGGATCCTCCCACTAATTTATTTCTAAATAATTTTCTATGTTTATCACTATAATATATAAAATATTATATATTGATATAGATACGAAAAATTATAATGGAACTACAGTTACATCAAAAGTTTATAATTATTTTTCTGTTGAAGTTTCTTCGAAAGTGCTTCTGGAGAATCTTGTGATTATTCCTTTATTTTAATTAAATGTGGTTCTTTTAATTGACTAGATTTATAATTATTGAGATCATATAAATTTTCAAGTATGGGAATTCAAATATCATATTCTGAATGAATCTATGCTCATCTATCAATGAATGTATGAATATGAAGCTCTAATGGGAATTACTTTCATATCGTAGTTCTTAATTATTATAACTGAAGTTTATATACCCCATATGGTTGGGGAGAAACTCACTATTATATATACCCTTATTGTATGAGTTTTTATGATGTATTTTCTAAATAATTTCCCGGTCTGTGACCAATTTGTGAAGTTGATTTTTTAGTAGAACTCATACCGAGTGCTATGCCTATTTTAAAGACTCATCATAGGATTAGCCAAATTTATTTGTGGGAATTGAATAAGGAACTATAAGATAATATTGATAAGGGATTAATATTCCCTAGTGTGTCAACATGGGGTGACCTTTTTCTATTTGTTAAGAAGAAATATGGATCAATGAGACTCTTCATTGATTATCGAGAACTTCTTGGGATCACTATCAAGAACCAATATTCTCTACCATATATTGATGAATTATTTGATAAACTACGTGGAGATCAATATTTTATAAGATTGATATTAAATATTGATATCATCAATTGTGGTTCAAGAATAAGGATATATCTAAGATGACATTCCATACAAGGTATGGAAAATATGAATTTATATTAATGACTTTTGGTCTTACTAATGCACCCACTATCGTCATATATTTAATGAATGGAGTCTTTAGAGACCATCCTGATAAGTTTTTCATAGTCCTTATAGACAATATTGTTCTATATTCAATGAGTAAGGTAGAACATGATGGTCACTTAAGGATTGTACCGAAGACCATGATAATGTAGAATATTTACTCAAAATTTACCAAGTGTGCTTTTTGTCTTTAGAATGTTTCATTTTTGGGTCCCATAATCTCAAGACTGGGGATATCTGTGGATCCAGCAAAAAAATAAGTTATTGAATGTTTTCCTAGACCAAGAACAATAACTAATATATGATGCTTTATTGGTATGGATGGATATTATTGAAATTTTGTGTAATATTTATCATGAGTATCTAAACAACTTAGAAAGTTGACATAAATAGGTTTAAGTTCACATGGACAGAATAATATGATTATAATTTCAAGTATTTGAAAATAAGGTTAGCCAGTGAACCATTTCTCACATTACCTTGTAGTAGAGAAAGGTTTATGATCCGTAGTGATGCATCTAAGAAGGGGCTAGGATGTGTTCTCATGTAAAATGAGATGGTGATAGATTATGCCCTACGACAATTTAAAATCAATGAGAAAAATTACCCAACTCATTATTTGGAGTTTTCTATAGTAATATTTTAATTAAAAATGTAGAGGCATTATATTTATAGAGAAAGGTGGGACATATATACTGATCATAAAATTTCAAAGTATATTTTCTCTCAAAAAGAGTTCAATATTACCAAAATAACATTGTTTGATTTGATTAATTATTATGACTAGTCAATACATTACCGACCTAGGAATGTTAAAAAGGTGGAAGAAGATTTAAGTTGAAAGGATCATGCTAGACTCTCTATGATGAATATATAAAAATATCTAATATATATGAATTTTTCATGTATGGATCTGAAATTTATAAAGGAAGCAGAGAAATATTATCTGGATCACATGAATTTTCAACCATCAGTACAAGTGATGATTAATGAGGAGTAGAAGGGGGGCGTACAGTTTAAAAAATGTGAGAAATGTTCATGAGTTCTACTTTGATTATGATATAATGATAAAGTATATGAACCATTTTTAATCCCTCCTATTCCATAATTAAGGATGAAGTTGTTAGATGAGGCTCATAGTTCATTATTCTATATTCATCATGGAATCACTAATATGTATAAAGAAATGAAAGAGTATTTTTGGTGGGATTAAATAAGGAATTATATTTTATAATGTATTCTTGGTGATTTATTTTTCATCCAGTTTAGGTTGAGAGAAATAAGTCTAAGGGGATTTTATAACCATAACCCATAGCAGAACGGAAATGGGAAAACATCACCATGATTTTTTCATCAAACATACCAAAAAATCTGAAGGCCATAATTCTATATGGGTTATAGTTTATCACCTTATGATGTCAGAACAATTCATTGATATCATAGAAGATATACATCTTGATCAGATTTCCAGAATATATGTTAAAGAATTGGTGAGATTTCAGGGACATGAACTTTCTATTATATCTTATCTCGATCTACGTTTTACTGTGAATATTTGGACAAGTATTTAGTTGACTCTAGATACAGAGTAATATTTTATCACTGGTTATCATCTTTAGACATATGGTCAATCTGAGAGGAAAATTCAAACTATAGAAGATGTGTTTGGAGCATTCTCTATGGATTTAAAAGTTTTTTTGATCAACACCTATATTTAGTATAATTTTGTTATAAAAATTAATTTCACTTTAGTATTTAGATGGCGCCATATGAAGATCGATATGGTAAGAAGTGAAGATTTCTAACACGATCGAATAAAGTTGAGGAAAGAAAGATATTTGGACATGATCTAGTTGAAGATATGGGAGAGAAGTTTAGATCTATTAAATAAAACATAAGATCATCTTATAGTAAAAAAAGAGGTATACTAAAAATCAATGAAATAGTTTTACTATTAGATGTGGGTTATAAGGTATTTTTATGAACATATCCCTAGAATAGAGTATTGAGATTTGGAAATAAGGTCAAGCTAAGACCTTGGTATATCAGTTATTTTGAAAATTTTGATAATGTTGGGAAGGTATCTTATAGATTGGTGCTTCCACCAAATCTCTCACAAGTTCATGATGTGTTCCATGTATCACTCCTAAGAAAGTACATACCTGATCTTTCACATTGTTTAAACTAAAAAGTTGTTCCAATGGATAAAGTTAGTTTTTATGTAGAATAACTAATAGATATTATATATCGTAGAGGAAATATTATATGAAAAAAGTCCACTCGCTTGGATATTGTTTAATGGAGGGACCACAAATTTGAGAAAGACATATGGGAACCTAAGGATGTGATTAGGTAGAGGTTTCATCATCTGTTTTTATTCAAGGGAATTTTTTAAGTCTAAATTCATTTTAAGGGGGTATAATGTAACACCCCAATATTTTCAGAAATATTTCTCATTGAATAATTTCAATTCTACAATAACATGCATTGCACAGAATTGTGAGTTTAAAAGAACTGGGAGAAACTATTAGTATAGCCTAACAATTAAATTAGAAGGAATAAATATGAATAAATAATTTATGAAGTAAACTTATTGATCCATCTCAATATTAATTTATTGGTTAGTGATTAGAAAATAATCACATATTTTCAGTAAAATCACATTATTCTTCAAAAATATGTTTTCTTTAAATATGATTTTATCTTGTTTTTATTAATTTTTAAATGTTATAGAAAATGAATTTTAGAAAATTAATTTAATTTTTTAATTCATTATATCAAAATTAGCATACATTTTTTTCTAATAAAATTTATTTCATTAAAAAATATTGACCGTACGGATTTTTATTGAAAACTATATTTTCATTTAAATCCTTTATAAGGTCAAATTATGTCTTATATTCTTTTTCAATTTTAATTAGTTAATATTGATTTAAAATATTACAATTATTTTTTTGAAAAGGATTTTATACATTAATTTTTTATAAAAACATTTTATTCTTCAAAAGGGCATTTTTTATGGAAAACATTTTCTCATGAAATTTTACCTATTTTATTTAAAAAAAATTATAAAAACATTGTGTTTTTATGTTTTAAAAATGGATTTAAAATTTGGATTGAAAAGGTCCAAATTTATAGATTTTTTTCTTTTTGTACTAATATTAATTGTAACTTTTGTAAATTTTATTACCATGGTAAATAGAAAATTGGGTAATTTAGGTCAAAAATAAAATGATAAAGACTATAAAATGATCCTTACTCATTAAAAGAAATTTATTTTATGAATATAATTTGACCCTTAACACATAAATATCTAAATTAAGTTGTTTAATGAACACGTGTATATGGAAATGACTTATATACTATTTAAATCAATGAAAGTCACAAAATGTCACTATCATTTTCTTACATATACCTTATGTGTCCACATGGGGACCAAGGTAAATTATGAATAAATATAAATATAAATTTTAAAATTAATAAATATATTTTCATGATACTTTTTTCTGTATTTTTGGGCAACTTATATTAGATTATGATGTTTATAATATTTTACTTAATAAAAATTTAAAGATATCATATTCTTGTTTTAAATAATATATCATTTTTACTATAGGGCTGACAAATATATATATTCTACTATAAATATTATTATGAAATATAGAATATTTATCTTCATCTTGGTAATTTATTTTTAATTTTAGTAAATAAATATATATTTTTAATAATTAGAGAATGATGATGTAGTAATTATTTTATTAATGGAAATACCAAATAGATGTTATTAAAAATTTTAAAATAAATTTAATTTCAGATAATTAATGTGATAAAACAATTTTATTGATGAAACTGAACCCTTAGAGATATAATAAAATAATTATTTCAAAGTGAAATTGTTATCATTATATTCTCAAAATTCCGAATATTGAATAGTCTCAAAATTGACATTAATGACATTTTATAAAACTAATAATTTATTAACTTATTTAAAAATAATGAAATATATTTAAAAGTAAAAAATAATTATTAATTTTTTGGTAATGTTATAAATTTTATTTAGGGTCTAATTTATATCACATAAGTAAAAATTACAACCTTTTAATATTGAATATGTCGTTACCTTAGTTAAATTTAAATTAGGTTAACTAAGGGTTAATCAAAATGATAAGGTTTAAAATAAAAAAACATTTTTAAATTATATTGGTTGATGATAGAAAAACATTAACTCATATTATAATCTAATACATGGTAATTTGGAGTATTTTCGATTGACATTGAAATTATTATAAATTAATATTTTTTTAAATTCCAAAAGTTCCACTCAACACAAATATAAAAGAGAACCTCCTCCCCTACCTATTCACATAATTTTTAGCATTCAAGAGAAACCATACCTTGAAAATTTCCCTTATCAACTTACGTAGTCACATTCTACAGGTGCTGGTGTTCCTATGAGTATATCTAAATGAAGTTTTCTAATGAAGTGGAAATATTCTTTAAGAACTCTATCAAGATTATTTCTTCTTATACTTCTTATTCACGAGTTGTTAACATTATAAAGTAATAAATTGAGTATAATATATATTTTTAGATGTTATTATGATTATGGAACCACTATATTCTTCCTTTTTTCCATCCTAATAAAAACAAAATCATCACGCGTGCGTACATACGACTTACCATCTCCACATCATGGTGTAATCTATTTTTAATCATAACGTTATTTGGATGGGTATGATGATAAAAATAATATATATATATATATGATAATTATAAAAATATATTAATTAGATAAAAAAATATATACCATCTACTTAATTACCATTTCATCATTAAGGGAATGATACTTTCGCTCATACGTATGAACGACCTACCATCTCTATGATGTGATGTGATTTATTTTCCATAGTATCTATTCAATACTAATTATATAGATTTATATAATCACTAAATATGATATATATTACCTTAATATAATTGTGGAAATTACGGAACTATATCTTATGTATAAGAATTATGACTTATACGACAATACATGCATAGAAAAATGAAGTAGTTAATACCTGAAAAAAGGGTAATAATGAAATATTCTTGAAAAATGTGTGATAAGATGATATAAGAGGATCATATATGATAACAGAAAAATTAAAATAGTTATATAAAAAATTAATAACTTTTTTTAGACCATTATATAGATGTTTTGTATATGTATAGAGGAAATCATACCTAAGGTAAGGGTTAATTTCATAATCTCATTATTATTTGGGATTGTTTAAATGAAAGTATCTCCTATGAAATATTTATCTTCCAAGTACATACTTCTTAAAAAAAATTACAAACTTGTTTTTACTATTAATCAATTTTTTTAAAGTCATTTTTCCCATGTGTTACATTTTACTAAAATATGTGAAAGGAATATTCTTTTCATTTTCCAAATGAGGTACTTTACAAATTTCTCAAAAAAATTATGAAATGAATGTTTTATTATATTATATGGCTTGAACATGTTTTTATGATTTAACTATTCTTTAATTACATAATGATTCCCTTAAAATATTAGACGATTATTTTCAAATATAATTTTTTCTTTTATTATTTTTTGGAATTATACGAAATGAATTTGTTTTCAAAGACAAAAGGATATGTTTCTGAAACATTATCTTCATGTTATCTCTGAAAATTATTTTCTTATTATGAAAACAATATTTTATTTTATTTATTATTTATTAAGGAAATTTTTAAAGGATACTATACTTATTATTTATATGATTGGTTTATTTTTATGATGGAATGGAAATTATGAACCCCATTTTGTTTAAATGGGTTATGTTATGATGAAATGATATATGTGAAACCCATTTATTTTTATGTGTTATGATATGATGAATGAATTATGTTCTTATGAAACACATATGCATGGTTTTCATTATAGAAAATGTGGGGCCTATATCTTTATACAATTAATTGGGTAAAGATTTATATCTCATTAGACATACAAGAATGAAATGAGGAGTGAACTCAGTTCAGAAATACAGTGATGGAACAATGAGTGAACACAGTTCAATAATGGACTTTTTCCACTCTAATAGTCATGGAAATAATCCTTGACTAATAAGGAAATGATTTTCCATTCTTATGTGTATGCCACAATTCCATGTATTATGTTATTCTCTGATGGAATATTTTATTTTATTATTTATTAAATTTTATGATTTATTCCGTGAAATGATATCATGAACTTTGATATTTAGAAAATAAATTCGAAATGTTTTGTGTATATTCTTATATAATATGATTATGATATGATTGATATCTTCATAATTTACCCCTATTGAGAATATGATATCACCCTTTATAATGTTTATTTTCCCCATGATATGAAGAAACACATTAAGTATAATGCATAAAAAAGGGTTATAGTTATGAAGGAATAAATGAGAGATAATATATATGTTTTACAAATCAATTGTTTATGTTTCCTAGTTTCCAAATACCCTAAAAATACACAGTTCTGGCATGGTTTTTTATGTTATGTAAAACATATTCTTCTATTTTATATGTAATATCTATATATGAAAAGTATGGGACATTATATTGGGTTCTTCCAAGGGAGGAGATAAATTGAGTGTTATAAATGTGAAACATGACACAACTAAAATGGGAATATGTTAATGAGCCTAGAATATTTCATCAGTGTGGGAAGCTCAATCATATGGATATGTTATATGCATTTAATAGAGATATATATTTTAAGTTTATAACTATAAATAGGCATTATGTATTTCTACTATGAAATAAAATAAATTTATAGATGAATCGTACATAAGAGATGGAAGTAATCCATGATAGAGTTAGGCTTAGAATAATCCAAGGAAATTATTTTAAGAGAAGAATATACTGGAAGAGTCAATGGTGAAAAAATAAAATATTTAGAGGAAATATTTATATTGATGTTACTAAGGAATCTAATTTTTATTATACACATTTATCTTATTTATTCACATCTATATGAGTATTAGATTTAATGAATTTAGTAATAGAGTTGAAGTATTATTCATTAAAAGTTGATATTCTTCAAGGAATCAGTATAGAGCATGATATTATATGTATAACACTTTATCTTATGATTAATTATGTGGAAATATTATGGTTCTTCTTGGTACTAGAGTTGAGAATGTACAATTTCATAATTTAAATGGATTGAATGGTGAGCTATAAGGATCATGTTATCTACTATGTATGAAAAGTTTCCTTTACTTCAAATGATGGTAGTGTTCACACTTTTCAAGAATATTGAGATATTCACGCTAGTTAGGAATGAGAAATCATTAATAACCTCTAATATTTAATGTTTAATCTAGATGTATTAGTTCTTGAATCAATATAATATAGGAGTCATCTTCATTTTCTATAATTGGTGAAGGATTTTTAGAATGTGTTCTCAGAAAACTTATATAAACCACTATTAAATAAAATTTATAGTTTTTGATTGATTTTTTCCTAGAATGAGTTTTATGTTGTTACATTTTTATTTCATAGTGACCAAAAATCTGTGAGAGATGATGATTCAATTGGAGGAATTAGAGAGAAAGGTATTTATCCAATTTAGTGCTTCACCATGGGAAACAATATTTTTATTTTGCAAGGAAGTTAATTTTAGCTTATGGTTACATACAGACAATCAAAATATGAACCAAGTGAGGGTGAAAAATAAACACCTCCTTCCAAGAATCAATGATTTGATTGAACATTTTGAAGAAGATAATTGATTTTTAATGAATGATTTTCAATCAGGATGTCACTAGATATGGGTGAAGGTTGTAGCCATTCCAAAGACAACTATCAAAATAGGTGTTATTATTATCATATTATACTGATGTCATTTGGGTTTACTAAAATTATTTCCATTTTTATAGAAATAATAAAATTTGTTTTAGAAAAAGTAAATTGACCTTTTCATTGTGGTGTTTGTGGATGATATTATAATTTTTAATTATTTTAAGGTGGATAATGAAATTAACATAAAGACTACTCTATAGATGTTTCAAGAAAACAAGTTATATTAGTAGTTATACATATGTTAGTTTTTTAACTGATAGGTGAATTTCTAGGGTCCTGTGATTTTTGAGAAAGGTGTCACAGTGGATTTGTAGAATGTCAAAATAGTCATGTATTGGGAGGAACCTAAGAATGTCTTTTTGATTTGATGATTTATAATATTGGTTTTTTATAACTTATAATTCATTGTATATTTTAAATTTTATCATTTTTGATAACTATTTTTACATGGAAAGGCATGAAGTTTGAGTGGGATGAGAAATTACAAAGAGGTTTTGATGAGTTTAATATGTTTTTGTATTTATTACCATTGCTGATTTTCTTTATTCCAGTGAACTATTTTCCTTATACTATGATATATATTGAGCTTGAATGGTGTGTGTGAACATTTAAATGGATTATATGTCTACATATAAATCAATTTAGTTACGAAAACACAACACTAACTACCCAACATACGACCTGAAGTTTGTGTAATTTGATCATGCCTTCTGGTTTTTGAGATATTAATTTTTTTGAAAGTGGTTTATATATATTATGATGTATATATTATCATAGTGGGATCTAAATTTTAGGTAAAAATTATTGTTGGAGTACATTATTTATTTATTTTGAGTTATCCTATATAATATAAAGGGTTAATGCCATATCAAATTCCTAGATTAAAAAATATCAAGTAGTAAGGGACTGAAAGGGGAGATGAATAATGATGTTATTGATGGAGATTTTGTATCCAGATGATCACAAATAGGGTTATAATAAAATGTTACTTTGGATTGATCTCACTTATATGATTATTGAATGAATAATTGATGAAAAATGACTAATTCTAAATTTAGGAGGTTTATTGATGCCTTAAATGTTATGTTGGATATGGAGGGTTGGCCTCTAGTGGTTGATGTGGAACACTTATTTTTGAGATAAATTAGTGTTTTTATTGAGTATTAAGAAGGGTTTTATCGGTTACATATCTTTAGTTGGGAATTTTATTATGCATAGTCAAATAGGTATAATGACATCCAGTGATTATTCTGGTAGGAACTAATAAAGATGAATGTGGAAAATTATTTCACTAATTTTTTGTTGGTTAGTAGATAAAGATGGATTAAAATTGACCCATGGGTCTTTACATTCATTTCTTGGACTGCGGTATGAGTGGGAAAACATTATGATGTATTTCTTGACGAGTTTCCTTAAACAACCGTGAAATTTTGATGTGAATGGGTGATTATGGATTGAGTCACTAAGTCCGACCACATCTTTCCCTATGAGATGTTCACATGGGTAATTGTTTTGTTTAATAATTTGAAAAGGTTCATAGAGTTTCATAACTTATTATGTTAGATATATATCCTTAATTTACATTATTATTATTGAGATAATTTTTAATGGTGATAGATACACAAGTGAAGATAATTACATCATACCACTATTAGATATATGTGAAGATGAAATAAACTATACTAACATTAATGGTCATACTTTGAGCTTGTGTTCCAAATTTTAAGATATCATAAGAGGATCATGTTTCATTGGTGGAGATTTTTTTACAAAAAAATCAATAAAGAATCATTTGAAATAGATCCATTATAAGTGATGTATGAATGAAAATTCTTAACATTATTATTATGGGAAGAATCATGAGATTGATCAATTTTAGAACCTATCTTGGTTTAGGAGGGGATAGATTTAATTCACCTAATATTGAAGTGATAAGTGAAAAATTAAGCTTTATAAAAATATTACACTCATCATCATTGATGGAATTTGGATTTCTGGTTAGTGATTGGGTCCTCTTATGAGCATTACTATGGATGAGGTATGGATGACTTAAAAATTAAGGAAACCTTGGCATATAGGTCCATTAAAAATCATCAAGTAATTTAGAGATGTATATTATCATCAAGAATTTACAAAAACAAATTATTCTATAGCGCACAATGGATTCTATGTCCATTAGATTTATCCTTACCAAAAAAATTCAATATTGAACACCCTAAGATTTTAGGGAATATTTTTTTTCTTAATAAATTTTTTTTTTCAGTAGCTTGCGCTACACACAGTAGTATGTTCTAATGAACTGCAATATACTATTTATATTACTATTTAACATGGTCATTATGAAATAACCATTAAACATGAAAGTATGAATAGTAATAAACACATTCTAAACATTAAGTATAATGGGTTTTTATTAAGAAAACATGGTGATAAGAAGGAAACTAATTTTTTTAAAAGTCTATATTTTTCATAAATTTAATTTTCTCAAAAAAATATTTTATTTATTATTTTTGAAAAAATAAATAAAATTTATTTTTAAAACCATTAAGAAAAATATTTGAAAAAATTAGAATAATTATTGGAATCAACTTCAAAATTAGACTAGGGTTTTTTTTGGGGATTTTTATAGAAAGATTAATTTTTGGATGAATAGTTAAAAAGGTTCTTATTGAAATCACCTTTACATTTAAAGAATTTACGAGGTTAAATTTATTTTAAAAGTAAATTTTTCCAATTATATATTAATTAAACTATTATAGGTCATTATAATTAATTTATAATTAAATTTATATATATAACTTTTTAAAATTTTGAAAATTTTATGTTTGGAAAAACATTTTTTCATCAATCTGTGAGTTTAAATTTAAATTACAATTTTATAATTATGTAAATTTAATTTTTAAAAATGGATTCCATATCTAGAATTATAATAATTGATATTATCTAATAACTTCAACTTAATTTTTTTCTATAATGAATTGTGAAAATAATAAAAATTACTTACGACGGTTATGGTTAAAACAGGTTTACAGGAGGATACACTAAACCAATAAGGCGTCTAGTGACCTAGAAATTGGTCCAAAAACTAGTTTCTGGATATTTTTCACCTTTATTTTATCCAATGTTTTATGATAAACCCCTTTTTATTCTTTTTAAAGTTAAAAACATGGGTAGACTTTATTCTTCTCAAAAATTCCATGTATGTCATATACCGCACTTATAAACGGCTACCCCATCTCGTCTCCTCTTTAAACTTCCAAAACCAATTATCCCTACCAATAAAAATACAAATATATTACTTAATTACCTAAACTCATCATATATTAATTTTGTTTTATCATAAATCAATCGTAAAATGTATTTTGGCGCCTACCTAAAGAATTTGTCTGAAGAAGAGGTAACGTGATTAACCAAGCATTTTCTTTTATTTCTCTATGAATCTACTAAAATTATTATAAAAACATGTTTATATAATAAATTCAGTATCTTAAATATACTTATATTTTTTTATGTTATGTATATTACCTACAACCATCTCCTCCTCCATCAAATGTGAGGAAAAACCGTTGGTCATGCATACGACAGACAAACGCCACACAAACTGACATAAATAATTTTCCATCACCACTTCTTACAGATGAATATAATGATGTATATAATTATTATATATGATATTTAAAATATAATAGTACCTATATAATTGTAATATCAAATTTAACTTCCTACTTTGGATTTAGCAGGGAATACAATAACGTCGCTCGTGTGTATGGCAGACTGTTCCCTCATAAAGCGATGTGATTCATTTTCAATTATGATTTACATGGACTGTTACAAGGATTACATTGATTATTATATATTATATTAATGAAATATTAATCATTAATGAAAATAAATATATTATATAACTTATTACATTATCATCCATTGAATAAATGATAATATTGTTTGTCTGTACGACATACCACCACCTTTCAAAGCGATGTGATTCGTATTTCAAGAATGATTTTCATGGAAGATAATAAAGAATAAATTTAATGTATATATGTGATATATATGAAATAATAATTACTCTGTAAAGGTGATAAATCATTTACATTCCTTTCTTTATATTGATCAATAAAATGGAAACAACATTCATGCATACATACAATAACCATCTCCATGAATGATATAACACATTTTCTATATCTAGCATTAATGGATTATTATAAATAAATATATATGGAATATTTATGATATACATATCATTTTTGACATTATTTATATGATGAAACCATGATCAAAGTAAAAGGATAAAATATACTAAACCAAAACGTACACAAAAAATGAAGTAGTTATTACATAAAACATGATTTAAAAATGAATTTTTGATAAATGGGTATAAAAAGTCATAATTAAATTATATATTGTATTATAAATATTATTATGGTTCTTCAATAGATATATAACAAAATTATAGTTATACATCATATTTTCAAACATGTATAAAGGATGTACAGACTTAATGTAAGAGATTTTTGTCACAAATTTTCTTTTTTTACGAATAAGATGTGTAATGCAGTTGTATTCTTTTAGGATTTTTATATAGATATATTTGATATAATATATCATGAATATAAAAATTTTCATTAAATTAATAGTTTCATTTTATGTTGTTAGTAAATGGTTATTATGATTCAAAAGATTACGAAGTGTTAATGATTTTATGTTAGGATCTCATCGTTTCACATTATTGATTATGAATATGTATCCCATAATGACCCCCCTGTGAAATATCTCTCAGGAAACTCAGATATTTTATTATCCTTTAGATATTTTTTTAGAATAAATTTTTCATTTAATTTTAATCTTTTATGCACTTAAGGGATCAATTTTTTTATGTGTTTTTATTTCTCTCTTAGGTCAAAAATGATATTTTATCTATATCCATGTTAAAAAAAATAAAGGGGTTTTTAAAAATATAATAATCATTTTTAAGTTAATTTTTACGTTGATTTTAATTTTCAATTTTTTTTAAATGAATCTCCTCAACATTTTATGATTTATGTGATTTTGACTTTTACCAAAAATGTGAAAGGAATCATTGTTTTTAATTATAAAAAATGAACCTATTTTTTTCCATAATGGAGACATAATGTTTTGAATATTACATTTTAATTTTAAAACATTATTTTAAAATTAAATGTTTTCTTCAATATTTGGGATGTTTTAATATTTTAAATAAGTGTTTTCAATCTGGAAAAGATATTTTTAACAATAAATTTTTAATGATTTTTATTGAAATTATATTCATCATTGACAACATCCTTTGGTGTTTTTTGTGTTTTGCTGAGGATATAATCTAGTTATACCATTTTTCTTCTATTTGGATGTTTTATGATTATTATGAAGGTAATTTTATAAAACTAACTACTTTTCCACGGGTTATGATATGCTGAAATGTATATAAAACCCACTTATTTTCCATAGTTTATATTATGATGTAATATATATAAAACTTATTTATTTTCATGTGTTATAACATGATGAATGTTTTATGATATCGTGGAACAAATTTTTATTATTTTCATTATTTGATGGGTGAGACCTGTATCTCCCACCATTTCATTGGTTATATATTTAAATATCATGAGATAAATTGGAATGGAATGGTGATTAAACCCATTTTAGTAAGGGAATATTCAAAATATTATAGACTTGGTGGTGGACCATGACTACTATGATTGTTTGTGTAGTGAACCCATTGCCCTATTATTTCCATGGAAATTATCTTTGACTACTATGGAAATGATTTTATATGCTTATGTGTACGCCGTGATTTCATGTCTTATGTCAAAGTTATTCTCTCATATCTTCTGTTCTTTGATTACCATGTGATTTATATCTTCTTAAATACCAATAGTTATTCCATGGTTCATGATTTTTATATTTTATACGAAGTGTATGGTTTTCATATGTTATACAAATGTTCTCATACCCTTATGATCATGTTGCATTTATGTATTTACCTTGTTTACACTTACCGAGCATCTCAACTTAACATCTCTTATATTTATTTTCCCCAAGTTATGATTATAGGTATTATGTATGTTATATATAGGAAGGGTGATATTTCTAAGGAACTAAATGGGAGATTGTGTAGAAAACTTATAAATCAGTTGTTTATGTTTTAAATTCTCCAAATTCAATAAACCTATTCAATCCTCTGGAATTCATTTGTGCAATGTAATGAATGTTCATAAAAAATACTTAAAATCTATGTATATGAATAATTAGTCATTATATTTGGTATCAGATGATAGTTTTAGTTAACCTTTGGAAACTAGGATGATAAAACTTTTATGAGAACCCTTAGGATAATCCTAATTATAGGGTAACATCCTAATGTTTTGTTAAGAAAGATATTATGTGGTTTACTTAGAAATAAATTCCTATTTGGATACTATAATTGTAAATGGTTATGGAAAATATGTACACATGGGTAATAACTCCAAAAAATGCACACCAGGCTTGACTTGAGTATTATTTTGGTAAATGAAAATGCACTTTACTTTTTTACCTAGTTTGATACTCCCACATGATATGATTTGGTTAATTTAACTTTTTTTTTGACTATCGTGATGGATTTGCATAGATGGTGGCCACAAATAACCTTGTTTAATCCTTACGTTTCATGGATTTAAAATATGGTTTCTTGAATTAGACATCATATAAATGGTTTTTAATGACTATGTGTTTTACCACTATGGTTATTTCTCACAGTATGATTTTTGGTTTTAGTTTATGGTAGGAAGATGAAGGAACCATGTTAATGTTGAATTCAACAAACAATGAAATGATTGTACTCCCATGTAACCAAATATTATGGGTGTTGGAGTTCAAAATCTTGTTCATATGCTCACAAAACATTCTCAAGCTATGAATCATGCTAAAATCCAAATTAGAAAATGAGGGAAGAACATTATATTGATTTCTTCATGGAAAAATACATCATATTTTTGTTTTTCCAATGATATACATGTTTTTGATTAATTGATCAATACCACTAAAAATATATTTTCCTTTCTCCAGTGATAAAAACATGAGAATTTCATTTTTAGTGTCTATTATTGGGAATCTGGAGCGATTCAATGGTTGAATTGCATCAACAATAAAAGTAAATAAGATGAAATTAACTCCATGGAGTGGGATATGTTTAAGAGATTATTTATCAATAAGTAATTCCTAATAATTTTTCATATGAAAATAATGATATATTCCTTGATCATAAGCAGATGGACGATGAATTGGTTGGTATTTATTAGGAAACATTTACAGGACTCATGAGGTACATTTCTAGAATTATCATCCAAAATATAAGTCATGTTGATGAATTCTTCAGTGGATTAAAATAAAGTATCTATAGGGTTTTATCCATAAGGGACATCAATATCTTTGAATAAATCATTCGATGTTCTCTCAAGGTGGAAATTAATATTACAGTCACCCATCAAACACATGGTTTTGAAATAAAAGAAATATGTAGTTCAAGAGAAACCACAATAACCATGGGGAAAAGTAGTTTATCTTTCCTTAATACTCAATGTGTGGTAATACATAGTGATGAAATTATCTTAAGGGGACCGGTAAATGTTTTATGTGTGGATGGAAAGCTCATCAGGTAATCGAATAACAAATTAATGACAATAATTTCATTGTTGATGAAAATAGAGATAAATATCCACATAATACAGCACCCACACTCTATTTTTAAAAATTAATTTAGTATAGGAACTATTCTAAATAGTGAAAAAATATTAACGTTAATGATGATGATCTATGTCAGCAAACCCTTAAGCTAAGGGAAAAGGAGAAATCTCATTTGATCACTATTTCTGATGAGGGGTGTGATAATGATGTGTTTAAAGGTACAATTAACATCAATTATAGAACTTCTATTTTTTTATTTGACTCTAGATCTAGCAATTATTTTATATATGGATAATTTTTTAAGTGCATTTGATTGTGTTGTCGGGTGCGTCAAATTAGTTGTTTAATTTTGACTAGAATTTCTGCAGTATAGCAGCAACCCTAGGTCATCTCTCGACGGAGCCTTAGATAATTAATTTAAAAAGTGGGTTTTGATTATGAAATTATAAGTGTAATTAGGTTTTGTAAAACTTTGGGGTTTGATGATTAAATATGAAAATAGAAAATGAAAGTGATAAAATAAAGTAGAAATGAACAAGATTAAGTGTGATCAACCCATGGTACTCTCATGATGTTCATCATTCATCGCTTCATTATATAGGGTTATGATCCTTTAATACCTAGTTTGTAACACCTAGAACTAGAATTTTACTGAGTTTATACTAGGATACCTCCTAGGGTTCAGTCGAAAACACAAAATGATTCACCAGACAACACCGATGATTGGGTGATTTGTGTTCGACATCATCACCAAAACTCACCAAGGAAGCACAAGAAGAACTAGATGTGCTATCCAGGTTTTTATGTTATTTCATTGTGATAACATGGAATAAACATACATAAAATTCAATGTTATTATGTGAGTTCAATTGACCAATATGAACTGCACAAACACTAAAATTGAAAGGGGGAAAAGAAAGTGGTGAATTGTGTGTGAAACATCACATGAATGGGTACCACCAAACATGATCATATGAGTTGAGCATGACATACAAGTACATAAATCAATAAAATAATAATAGAGGATGATTAAAAACAACACAACAACCTAGAATTAAAAAGATCATTCAAATATTACAAACATGAAGCTTGGGATTTACATCACGTTTCGCCCAGGGTGATCACAAGGGGTTTAGAAATCCATGGGATGAGAGGAAGAAGAAGATGTTGAAGTAGAACATCCCATAGCCTCCAGAACATCTACTGATAATGAAAATACCTCTTTAGGAATCCAAAATGGTAGCACATTGCCTTTGGTTCAAACTCTCAAATGGGGTGCCCAAGGTGCCAATTTATGGCAAAATGGGAAGGTGGTTTAAGGCACATAGATTTATTTAACTCAATTGAACCACTTGTTTCGGCTTCCAGAGAGCATTATCTCGCTTTGTAGAGAATAAAAAAGTTATATCCTGAACTATTGAATGTTTATACTAAAATTTTGGCACCCTTTGGACACATACAGATCCAGATATTGATAAAATATAGAACACCTTATCTGAATTTGTGCAGATTTGATTCCTTGGGAAGATCAGTTCGAATGGACATCGTAGAAGCCGAATGTGGCTTCGATTACTTAATATGAAATGTATCCCATTAAAATTTGGAATAGACCACAAATTCTGATCCCATTCGGATGCACATAATTTTCTAAACAGGAAAAAAAGTGGATAAGACTTCATGGATCAATGCAATTTTGGACCATTTTTCTTCCACTTCATCAAGGGCCCTACAAATCATCTCCTCCTACATTGAAATAATAAAAAAAGTAACATTTCCCATTTTAATAGTTATTAACATTAATTAATTTATTAAAACATAAAGTGTAATTTATTATTATATTTGGAATATTTATTACAAAACCAGTTTAAAACAGCAGTGTAAGGGTGGATTTGAATGATGAATCACTGTGTGATCACACCCCCACACCTAAACATTTGCACTCCTAGGAAAAGACTTATAAAAAAATGAAGCATGTAAAAATTAAAGTAATGTGATCAATGCACAAACCAGACCATGGAGTTCTTTCTAGTGAAAATAGAAAAATATGTCTCATAAATCATATAACAATGAAAGTCAAAGAGATTCATGATACCAAATTGAGCAAGGAATCCAAGAGTTAACCATGCCACTAACTCTACACGTGTGTGTGTGAAAACCATCCCATACTATTCTTTCCACTTCTATATAATAAATATAGGTTATTTTAACATTATTCATCTTAAAATATTTTGTCCACCGAACCTTCCCTACAACCTTTGCAATCATATTTCAAGACCCACTTACTTAAGCATTCCCAGAAGTCAAAACATATGCTCTAGACCTAGATATCCCAATATGTTTCACATTTCATCACTCCCCGCATTTATTTATTTTTTATTTTTTCAGAATTTGCATTTGGATCAAATCTCACACTCATATCTCCACCCTTATTTTATCTCCTCAAAAAACTAATTATAATAGTTATAACAAGTTCGAAGGTTGAGGAGAAGTGGTTTTTGAACTGCCCAAGACACAGCCCAAAATTGATTTTTTTTAGGGCGTACAATAGTTGGATATCAGGTACACACGCATAGGTCAATCTGGTACAGTAATAAAATAAATTAGATAAGGAACAAACTTATGTAAATATCATTTAATTTTGAAAAATATTAACATAACATATATTCACCTTCTAGTAAGTAAGAAATATTCACACTTTGTGCTTTGGTGAAAAATGTGTGGAGATATTGGTGGCACAATTTTTATAAAAAATACTCACACTAGGGGAATCAATAATCTCAAATGTTTCAAATTGATTCAACCATTTATATCATTGATAAAAAATAAATTCACTAAAAATCACTCATGGAGGTTAACTTCATATAAATATTCTTTTTTTAACTTTTTTAAGGTATTTTTACTAGCCCCCCTTATGGTCACAGAATCATGGAACTTTGAAATTTTTGAAGGGGAAAAATGAAATTACCATAAAAAAGGAAAAAAAAGAGAAGAAATAATGAGAAAAAAAATGAAAATTAATAACTAACCCAGGAATGTAACCATCCCCCACACTTAGAATGTGTAGTGTCCCCACTGAAATAATTGAAAATGTGAGAAGGAAGGATAAAACCTGGTGTGTTTTACTGGTATGTTGCATCTAGAAGGTGAATTTCTTCTACTGGATACTTTGGAAACTCCTCATAGAAGTGTTTAAGATTCTTCTCATTGACAGTAAGACTTCGTCCACTCTGCTCATGCAAAATCTGTATTGCACCAAAGGGTAAACATTAGTAATAATGTAAGGCCCGATCCATCGAGAACGAAGCTTACCTGGGTGGAGCTTTAGCCTAGAATTGTACATGAGGACCTTCTCAACAATATGGAACATCTTATGATGAATTATGCTACGATGGAAGGCCTTTGTTTTCTCTAAATAGATTAGGGAGTTCTCAGATGCATCACATCTAATTTGTTCCAACTCTTGAATCAACAGCTTCCTATGCTCACCTGCATCTGAAAGATTCATATTACATTGTTTAATAGCCCAATATGCATGGATTTATACCTACACTGGGAGGTGACAAGCCTTTCCAAACACAATCCTATATGGTGACATTCCAATTGGGGTTTTAAAAGCTATACGATACGCCCAAATTGCATCATCCAAGCGCAAACTCCAATCTTTCCTATTTGGTTGTACCGTTTTTCCAAAATTTGTTTAACTTCCCGATTTGAGATTTCTGCTTTTCCATCAGTTTGGGGGTGATATGCAGTGGAGACTTTATGATCAACCTCATACTTACGAAGAAAAATTTTCATGTTGCGATTGGAAAAATATGAACCCTGATCACTAATGATGAATATCGGTAAACCAAACCTACTTAAAATTTGAGACCTCTCAAAATCAACAACCACACAAGAGTCATTGGTCTTAGTGGCCTTTACTTCCACCCATTTAGATACATAGTCAACATCCAATAAAATGTATAAAAATCCAAATGAATTTGGAAAATTCCCAATGACGTCAATGCCCCATGGATCAAAAATTTCACAGAATAACATGGGTTGTTGGGAAATTTCATTCCTCTTGGAGATATTTCCTATGAATTGACAACGACAACATGACTTGAAAAACCAATGGGCATACCTATACAATTTAGGAAAATAATTTCCTATTTCCAGAACCATTCGAGCTGTACATTGAGATCCAAAGTGTCCCCCATAGACCAAGCTGTGGCAGAAGGTCAAAACAGAGGTGAACTGATGGTCACGGACACATCGACAAATTACTTGGTCACTACAAATTCCCACAAGTATGGGTCATCCCAAATGTACCAATGAGAATCATGTTTAAGTATCTAGTATTGTGAATTGATGAAATTAGTGGGAACCTTAGATGTTTCCTGAAATTTCACAATGCCTGCATACCAGGGGGTAAGGTCCACAACAACACAAATGTTCTCATGAGGAAATAATTCTCTATTGGGGAGGGATGAGTCAGCATTGTGGTCTAGTGGTGGAGAAATCCTACTAATTTGGTCAGCTACATCATTTTCTACTCCCCTCTTATCTCAAATCTCAAGTTCAAACTCTTGGAGGAAGAGAATCCACCGTATGAGGTGGGGTTTAGCTTCATGTTTCTTTAAGAGGAATCGAAGGGCAACGTGGTCACAAAAACACAATCACTTTGGACCCAAGAAGATATGAACGAAATTTTTTGAATGCAAACACAATTTAAAGGAGTTATTTTTCATTGGTTGTGTAGTTTACCGAGTAAGGGTCAAGGGTACGTGAAGCATATGCAATGACATGAGAAACCTTCTCAACCCTTTGTGATAAAACTACCCCAACTGCAATATTAGAGGTCTGACACATAAGTTCGAGGGGGATATCCCACCATGGTGGTTAAATGATGGGAGGTGATTTGAGACCCCTTTTAATTGAATTGAATGCATCCTAACAATTTTTATCAAACACAAAATAAAAATCTTTTTTTAATAACTGGGACAATGGATGTGCGATCTTTATAAATTATATGATGAATCAGCGGTAAAAACAAGCATGAACCAAGAAATATCGCACCTCACGAACACATTTTGGATTTGGAAGGGATGAAATTAATTCAATTTTATATTTATAAACTTGAATTCCTTTATTTGAAATGACATGCCCTAGAACTATCCCTCACTCAACCATGAAATGGAATTTCTCATAATTTAAAACAAGATATTTTTTAATGCAGTGGTGGAGGAAATATCCTAGGTGTTCCAAACAATCATCAAAATAAGAACCATATACTGTGAAATCATCCATAATTACTTCCATAATACTCTCAAGGTACTCAAAAAAAACTCAACATACATCGCTGAAAAGTACCAGGAGCATTACATAGACCGAATGACATCGTTTTGTATGGAAATGTGCCAAATGGACAAGTAGATGTTGTATTTTCTTGATCATCGGGGGCAATATGGATTTGGAAATAACCCGAATAGCCATCAAGGAAATAATAATGGGACATACTAGCCAATCGTTCTAACATTTGGTCAATAAAAGGTAAAAGAAAGTGGTCCTTCCGCATGGCTTGATTCAATCGACGGTAGTCAATTCAGACACACTAACTATTTTGCACACATGTTGGAACCAATTAATTCCTTTCATTTGACACAGCTGTTAATCCTATTTTTTTAGGCACAATTTTAACTAGGCTAATCCAATTACTAATACATATAGGATAAATGATACTCGCAACAAGTGAATTACTGACATCCAATTTTACCACTTTAAGGAGAGTGGGAATCAATTGGCATTGAGATTTTTTTACGGTCTTAGCTTCATTATCCAAAAATATATGGTGCATACAAATAGATGGGATAATTCTAGGAATATCATCCAATGTCCATCCTATTGCCTTTTTACACTCTCTCAAAAGGTTGATCAGTTTTGATTCTTTTTGTGGAGAGAGGTTATTGGCAATAATGACGGGAAATTGTTCCATACCCTCAAGATATGCATATTTTAAATTAGAAGGAAGTTTTTTAAGTTCCAACACCAATGGTTTCGGGATTGAGGGAGAGAATTTCGGGGGGGGTGAGGTCCATTAAACTGTCTATCTGCTCATGTTTATTCTCTAAAGATAGAGAATATATTGAAATGACATTTGCAGAATCATCGACGATCATGGGTACCTCAGAATGAACACACACATCAATTAAGGCAAAAAATTTCAACTTTTTAGAACTCACATAAAACTCAAAACATGAATCAAAACTCAAATCATCCAGGGGTGAAGAAATGGAAAATGAATCAGAATTTGGGTTGAGGAGAGAATTGTGTTTCTGTGCATCATTTGAGAGAACTTTGATCAAATAGACAGGAAGAGTGGAGTGCTCTTCAATGGGGAATTTCATAGCCTCAAGGTTTTTAAAACTGACCTTTTCTCCTCAAAATTCCATGGACTGTGTACCATTGTGAATGTTGATGACTGTATTTGTTATTTTGAGGAATGGCCTCCCAATTATGAGAGGATAATGTCCTTGGGTTTGGGTATCTTCCATCCCAAGAATGTAGAAATCATCAGGGAAGATGAGATTCTTCACTCTTACAAGGAAATCCTGAATCACTCCTGTTGGATACATAGTACTTCGGTTGGAAAGTTGTATGAAAATTCCCATTAGTTGAAGCTCTCCAACCTATAGAGAAGTGTACATAGCTTGAGGCATTACATTAATGGAAGAACCTAAATCTATCATAGCATCATAAAAGAATGTCTCCCCTATGGTACACGGTATTGTGAATATTCTAGGATCCTTGCATTGGGTTGGCATTGCTGGTTGAATCAAGGCCATGAAATTACTCCCCAACTTGACTCTCTCATTCCCCTTCAGCCTTTGTATATGGGTGCAATGTTCTTTAAGAAATTTGGCATAACGGGGAATTTCCTTGATTGCATCCAGCAATGGAGTATTAACATCAATTTTTTTAAATGTATCAATAATTTCATTGTCAACCTCATTATAATTGTTTTTACTAGATTTAGAGTCTTTGAGGGAAATGGAGAGGAATGGAATTTTAATGGGAATCCTTAATGATAATTTGATTACGCTTTTTATTTTTTTCTTCATTGGAATCATCTATGGGTGGAGAAAGACTATTTTCAAGATAGAAAACATACCTTTTACGTAGAATCAATAGAAGGAGAAACCTCTTTAAAACTACTAAGTGTAACTACACATACATTACCTTCCATCTTAAGCTCACCAATGGTGTTCGCCAATTTCCACACATCCGTTCTTAGGTCTTGAATTACCAATTGTGTGGTCTGTTGGAACAGGAGGTTCTAGGTTTTAATTTTCTTCACCATATCATCGAGGCTTGGTTCAGATTCGAGAGGAGTATGATGATTGTTTTGTGAAGTTGAAGGATAAGAAGGTTTCATAAATTTCCCTTGTTGATACCAATTCTTCATGGGGTAGCTTGAGTTTCCTCCTAGTCGGTACTGGGGTTGCACTTTCCACATTGGATTTAGATTTTTCTTAAATTGTTCTTGCTTGAAGGGAGGTGCTTGTTAGAATGGACACCCTGGAAACACAGATTCACAAGACTTGGGTGAATCCTGAAGTTGTGGGAACTGGTCAGAAAAATGAGAATTGTCAGAACAAATACCACATTGTAATGCCAATGAGCATATACCCTAGTGGCAAGGGCTCCTACTTGGCATCCATGTAACCCAGGTTCAAAACCGAGTGAAGACAAATTTCGGGGTTACTATATTATTTACCGTAGTGGTTACTCTTCAGTAATGTAGTAGCCGGAACTATTCACCCGATTTGGGCCTTCAGGCCATCGGTTTGGGCCTGCGGATCTCAAGGGCCTTCGGTTCATCAGAGGTCATCGGGCCACATGGCCTTCGGGCAACATAGACCATGGAGTAGCCTAGTACACACCGAACATGCCCGATAATGGGATCAGATCAACAAGAGTAGCAACCAGCAGAAGCAGAGCTAACCAGATTGGAAGAATGAGAGGGTATGGCAACCGCCATTGGGACCAGGCACCATGAATCATTGTACATGACAATGCTATCCGATCAACAATGCAAGGTGGGGAGCTAGGTGATCAATGACACAGAATTTGGGGAGGGGCAGTTCAAGTGGGCTGGACCTACGGGTCATGTATTGGGCATGGTATGCCTCTAGGCCTTCGGGTTATGTATTGTGGGTCAGTCGGGCCTTGTGCCTTGGGCACACGGCTCATGTACGGGTTCCCCTTAAACCCTTAAAAGGGGGATTATCATCCTTAATAAAATAAAAAAGAAGGCCTTCGGGCCATTCGGGTAATACAACAGTGTAATGGAACATGAGGAGATTGTGAGATACCTTGTTCTTGAGCTAACTGCCTTATAAGGGAATGCATCTCATCAAGATTGTTATCTACCTTTTGTTTTAGAGATTAATGACTCACCTCATGAACTCCTTGGGTTGGTACAATATCTCTTGTACCAAATTTTTGTGCATTTTGATCCATGTTGGCTATTAAGTCACAAGCAACGGAAGAAGTTTTATCAACCAAGTCACCATCCGCTGCTGCATCAATCATTCCAAAATCCATGGGGATAAGTCTTTAATAGATGTATTGGATTAATATATGTTCACTAATCTGGTGGTGGGGGCATATTTAGCAAAGTCTTTTGAATATCTCCCAAAAATCATAGAGGGTCTCTCCTTGTGATTGCCTAATTCCACAGATTTATTTCCTAATTGATGCAGTTTGGGAGGGAGGGAAGAACTTATATAGAAAGAGATGTTTAAGGTCATTATAGCCTCCAATTTTGGTAGGTATATGGTATATCCAGTCTTTGGATACACCATCAAGGGAGAAAGGGAAGACCCTAAACATAATTAAGTCCTCCGACACATTTTGGGGTTTCATGGTGGAGCACACTATGTGAAAATCTTTAAGGTGTTTATGAGCATCCTCACTGGGAAGACCATGGAATTTTGGAAGATAGTGGATGAGACCGGATCTCAGCTCCAATTTGGCTACTTCCTTGGGATATTAGATGTACGCAGGTTGGTACTCCACATCAGGGGTGGTAAGTTCTTATAAAGTTTGATTATTTTCAGCCATGTTTTATCGGATTTGATTGGGTTCAATTTTTCATTGGTTTAGGACCACCTGAGGTTCCAAATTTTTTTCCTCAATGTCACTTTATTTACCTTCCCTAGATGCCTTGATTTGTGTGTGAAGTGACTTTTCAATTTCTAGGTGAAATTCAAGTAGTGTTTCTTTACCAGATCGGGTCATGAAAATAAGTTGTGAAGTTTTTTTTAATATGGATAAAATCACTCAAGAAGGGTGAAATTAGAATATAATGTTATAATATAGAATTATAGAGAGATAGATGGAGAAGAAGAAGAAGAGAGATAGAGAGAGAGAGATAACTCACCAAAAAACGAGAAATAAAGTCAAAAACCCAAGACAAAAATAATCAAATGGGGGTGGGGTATTGAAAGGAGTACTAATTAAGAAGTAAAATAAATAAAGAAATGGAAATAATGAAAATAAATGATCTTGTATCCCCGAATACGGTTCCAAAATTTGATTGCTTTTTCGAGCTTGTCAAATTAGGATACCTCATAGGGTTCAGTCGAAAACACACAATGATTCACCGGACACCGTCGATGATTGGGCGATTTGTGTTCGACATCATAAATGAAACTCACTAAAGAAACACATGAAGAACTCGATGTGTTATCCAGGTATGTATGTTTTTTAATTTTTATACCATGAAATAAACATACAAGACCTTGAAAGTGCTTTTGTGAGTTCAATTGACCAATATGAACCACAGAAACACCGCAATTGAAAGGGGGAAAAGAAAGTGGTGAACGGTGTGTGGAACATCACATGAATGGGTACCACCAAACATGATCATATGAGTTGTGCATGACATACTAGTACATAAATCAATAAAATAAGAATAGAGTATGATGAAAAACAACACAAAAACCTGGAATTAAAAATATAATTCAAATATTACAAACATTATGCTTGGTATTTACATCACGTTCCTCCTCGAGTGATCACAAGGGGTTTAGAAATCCATGGGAGGGGAGGAATAAGAATATGTTGAAGTATAATTTCCCATATCCTCCAAAACATATAGTGATTAATAAAATACCTCTTTTGGACTCCAAAATGGAAGCTCATTTCCTTTGGTTCTAACTCTCAAATGTGGTGCCCAAGGTGCCAATTTATCGGTAATGTGGGAAGGTGGTTTAAGGAACATAAATTTCTTTAACTCACTTTTACCACTTGTTTTGGCCTCCAGAAAGCAATATCTCGCGTTGGAGAAAATATAAAAGTTGTAGACACACCTCTTGAATATCTCCAACAAAAGTGTGGAACCATTTAGACACATACATCTCTAGATACTGATAAAATACAGAACACTTCATCTGACTTTGTGCAGATTTGATTCCTTGGATAGATCAGCTCGAATAAGCATTATAGAATCCGAATAAGGGTTTGATTCCTTAATATGAAATGTCACCAATTAAATTTTGGACCGCCCAAATATTATGATCCCATTTGGATTCACATAATTTTCTAAATAGGAACAATGGTGGAGAGGTCTTCATGGATCCATGTAATTTTTGACCATTTTTCTTCCACTTCATCAAGGGCCCTCCAAATCATCTCCTCCTACATGAAATAATAAAAACAAGTAACATTGACCATTTTAATAGTTATTAACATTAATACATAGATTTAAAAGTAAAGGTACATTTTTTATTTTGTTGGGAATATTTATTACAAAACCAGTTTAAAACAGAAGTGTAAGGGTGGATTTGAATAGTGAATCGCTGTGTGATCATGATCAAGATTCCACCTGCAATGTTTGATATTGTATTAATAATGAAACCCTAAAATGGAATGATGATTTAATATCATGTGTATGATTCCTCTTAGATTGATGTTTGTGGGAATGTGTTCCCTATAAATATTTTCAATCATCCTATGGTTTAATTTGATGTTATCTTAGGCATGGATGGAATTAATATAGTGAAACCCTAAAATGGAACGATGATTTAATCTCATGTATAAGATTCCTCTCAGATTGATGCTTGTGGGAATGTGTTCCCTTTAAATATTTTCAATCATCCTATGATTTAATTTGATGTTGTCGTAGGCATGGATGGAATTTATATACATAAATCCCAGATCAATTATCGAGGATGGGAAGCCTTTTTTGATATTCTAATCCAACCATTGATCATCTATTAGTGTGATTATAAATATTATCTTCTTATGGAAATCGAATCTTTGGTATGGTTTTTTGTTCCTATAAAATTTGGTCATTTATCTCAGATGGTTGTAGATAAAATAAACATCGATGATATAACTATTTTGTAGGTTTTCATTAATGTCTTTTCGAAAAATTATCCTATTATTACAATGAATTTTGAAGTTGAGTTTTCAATATAACATATTCATGGCTCCACTCTTATTTCAAAGACTCTCTATAGAATGTAACCGATTAAGTTGTAATAATTAAAGAAGTAACTCCAGAAGATCAAGATAAGGGATTCATTTGGACAAGAATGCCTCCATGGGATAAACCCGTTCTCTTTGTCTAATGAAATATAAACCAATGAAACTTTTTTGTGATTATTGGGATTTGAGAAATATCACAATCAATAACAGGTATCCTTTATCCCATATTAATGAATTGTTTGATCAAATGAGTGAACCTCAATAATTTCATATTATTGACCTTCATTTAGGAAATAATCAATTGAAGGTAAAAAAAGAGGATATACCAAAGAAAAAATTCCATAAAAGGTATGGACCCTATGAGTATATAGTGATGCCAATTATTCTTACAAATTCCCCCTCCATCTTCATAAATTTAAAAAATATAGTATTTATATATTACCTAGATCAGTTTGTGGTAATATTTATAAATGATATTATTATATATAAAAATACTATAAAAGAGAATAAAGTCAACGTGAGAACTGTACTAAAGACCATGAGGAAGAAGAAGTTGTTTGAAAAATTTAAAAAGTGTGAATTTTGGCTATAAAAGTTTTCATTTTTGGGACATATAATATCAAGAAAGGGTATATTAATGTATTTATCAAAGATGGATGCAATTGAATTTTGGACCATAATAACCATAATGATTTAGATATGAAGTTTTCAAGGTTTTATTGATATTATAAACACTTTGTGGAGAATTTATGTTGACTATCTTATGAAATTAGCAAGTTAAATAAGAAGGAGCCATGTTTCTTATGAATGTTGAATGTAAGGAAAATCTCATTGAACTAAAGAGAAGATTAGTCATTGAACCTGTTATTACATTACCCTCTTGTGTATAATGGTTTGTAAACGTTATTGATGCATCAAAGAGGGATTGTGATTAAATTTGACACATATTGTCCTGGTTATAGCTTATTACTCATGAAAATGGATTGTTTAGGAGAAACATTGTAGAGAACTGAAGCTTAACATACATGGACATTACATTACTTTTTCAAAATACTTAATACATAAAAAAAAGACACATAAGGACCGTAATAGTTTAGTGTCTTTGGAAACTCGGAACATAATCTTCTAATCGTGGTGAAAGATCTTCAACATCTCCCTTAAATATCTTCCTTTTTTTATATCTAAAACCTTTCTTTATATCTTGGGGAAAATAAAACATAAAAGGGTGAGCTCAAATGCTCATTAAGGGTAAAAAAAAAGAAATATCAATCAAATCATATTCATAAGAATATAACATTTTGGAAATCTTAACCTGCAAAAGAGATCATAATATCATAACATGAGATAAATCATAGTAGTGAAATGTAATCCCAATAACCAGAACGTAAAACATGAAACTTTGTGGAATACACACATAATCATATAGAATCATTTCTTATTAGTCAAGACTCATTGTCAAGACTATCTTAGTGGACAAAGTCCATTTCTGAACTGAGTTCACTCTTCATTTCAGTCCTGTTTCACTGAACCGGTTTAACCTGCCGTTCCAGCCATGTCTATCTCATGAGATATAAAATTTTTACCCAATGAATTGGAGGGAGATATAGGTCCCATCCATCTCATAATGATACCATTCTTATGTGTGCCACAAAATCATAAATCATACATCATTGCATAACCCACGTAATAAAAATGGGAATCTTAAACATCGTGACATCATAAAACAATTTATATAAGATTAAGGAATTCATAAAAATAATTCCATCACAACATAATCAAATCAATGTAATAATAGGGATAGAAACATAACCCTTTATTATCTTATATGGAAAATAATTTTGATAAAACACTTGAACTTCGTTCTTGAGGAAAACATCCTTTCTACTTCAAAAACAATTTTCCGTTCTTAAAATGTCATACAATTATAAACTAAAAGAAGTTGTTTAAAAATATACTTGAAAACTTCTAAAGTAAGCTTCTTGGAATTAATATTATAAAAATCCATTCATGCCGTATAAGTTAAAAAAACATTCTTCTCATACTTTTGTCAGAAAAGTCAAAAAGTACCTCGTACGAAAAACGACAAAAGATTCATTTCATATCTTTTACTAAAAACTCACTGAAGGGTAAAATTGGATTTAAACAATTGTAGGTGGATGAAAACAATATTACATACTGAGGAAACATGGATATGGATGATAAAATACACCCCAATAAATACCAAAGTATAAACAATTTCGGATAAAAATGAGATTGTGATTTTTCCCTACCTTAGGCCCAATTTGCTTCATTAGTGTCCAAACCTTCTGTATAATGATTTAAATAATGTCATTGACTTATTCCGGAATCATACTCATTGTTATGATATTATATATGGTTCACTTATGACTTTATATTACTCATTCATTTGTAAATTCCATGTTAAAGAGCGTTTTGAGTAAAATCGTTTCATTTGTCGTCCGTGTTTTGACTTGTAATTATTAATATGATTACTTAGATCATGATTACTTAATTACATAATATAAAACATGATTTATATATATATATATATTTAGAATATACATATATATAATAAATCAGTAAATGGAAAGAAATACACCGTTCATGGAGACGGTAGGTCGTACGTACGCATGAACGCTGTTTTCGTTTCATTATTGAGTTGAATGGAATTAAGTAGACGACATACATATATACACACATAAATCCAGTATCATTATTATGTCATATATTTCATTATTACTTATTATAAATACTTATAATCATTCAAGAATGGTTAACGTGGAGAATGAATCTCATCGCGTCGTGGAGACGGTAGTCCGTACGTACGCACGAGTGATGATATCGTTTTCATGATCGTGGAATTGTATTGGAGTGTATGTATACTATTTCAGAATCAATATCACTTAAAAATAATCATATATAGTTATTATGTACACCATTATACCCTTCCAAGTAAGGTGGTGGTGGAAAATAGATTACACCACGGCGTGTAGACGGTATTCCGTACGTATGCATGCATGGTGATTTCGTTTTCCTTAGGATGGATAGATGGTGAAATAGGGTTGTTTGATACCTATAATAATATATCAGTATATGATTGATACTGATGTTATTACTTCATAATGAAACAACCTATGAAGAAGAAGTGGAAGAAGAAATAATGTTGAAAGAATCGGTAACGAACATTACCTCTTCTTTGAAGCGCTTCTTTGAGACCTCCTTTTAGGGCACTAAAATAGGTCTTTGAAGAAGACCAGGACCTCTAGGATATTTCTAGGGAAGTGGAGAAGAGAAATTTTCAGGGGTTTTCCAAGCTTGAAGGATCAACGTGGCGTGAGGAAGAGAGGGAGGAGGTTCCCTTTTATAAGGGAGGAGAGGGGAACCTTTGGAAAAACAAAAAATGTTATTTTATTATAAATCTAAATTCGGTTTCAAATAGCTCCAAATTGATTTATTTTTAAGATAAGGTGGGGATGGGTCGAAATAATCTCATCCAATATAATTTAGACAAGTTTATGTTCCTATTTTAACCTTATCATTTACATTTCACATTAAGTTAAATAATTTTACCTTTACCATGTCCTCTTGTGTTCTTACACTATAGGTTAATAAACTTACTATAACAAGACAAAAGAACCCCAAGTTGTTTATTATTAATATATATAACCTTATCTAAGTCATTTGGCCGAACCTTATATTTTTAGGAATAAAATAAAAATTAATAATATAATATGTTTTTTCAAAACTATTTTATGTCAATTTTGACACTATTTAGTAATTGATTTTTGTGAAAATCATAACAGAATGATTAGATCAAACCAAGTTACTTACATCAATTCTAACATGTCATAGTAATCTGGAAAATTAGTGTAATTCATAAAAAGTCTCAAATTACATTTATTTGTGTATTTATAACATCAATTATGTCAATATTTCATTAATAAGATAATTAATGCATCATCGTTGTGTAATAAATAAGTTAAATTATGTAATGTCTAAAAATTACAAATGAAATATAATTATGTAGTAAATTTATTTAGATTTCTAATTAATATTTATAGTCGTATTTATCTTATGTATATACCCATATTAAATAAGATTTACTTATTAAACTTTGATTTTAACTATTTTAACCCTTCTTTAAATAAATTAATAATAAATGTCCTAATCTAATCCAAGTGGGACTAAATGGTCATATTTTATTCCTAAGAATGTTTTTGGTCTAATTACACTTATCCAATAGAATTAGGACATGTGTTAGGGTAATAATAATATCATTTTTACCCTTAATTACCCTATTTACTTTTAACTGTGGTAAAAAAAGTAAAATGTTACTATTCACCAAAAATTATTTTCATCTCATTGAACCAAATTTTAGTCCTCGATATTAACCGTTTCACTCAGATTTTTGAAATTCCACTCATAGAAGCGGTAAAATTATGTTTTATGAAAAGTTCAGTTTTTTAACTACAACTTAGTGGTTTCACTATTCATCAAAAAATGAATGTTTCCAGAAAAAAACAAAAAATTAGGCCTAAGCTATATTTGATATTATGAATTAAAAAATGATGTCTATTTTACCAAATTCAAAACATATCAGTTACATTAACTAATTTGAAAATTAATTCCCGTCATCAAAACAAATAGCATGTTTTTAAGAGATAATAACTATCAAAAGATTGACACTTGTTTATGTCTGGTTTAAATGCGATATTACATCCAATGAAAAACATTGTATTAAATTGTAAAAATATATTCTAAATATACTTTAAAACCACTAAAATTAATAACTTATCAATATTAATTATTTCAATTTAAAAAGTTGTTTTTAATTAAAATTTAGTAATTTTCACTATTCATCAGAATATGAAAGTTATCTGAAAAGTACCAAAATTTCACCCTAAGCTAATTTCGATATTCCAAATCCAAAAATGAAGTCCATTTTGAAAAATAAAATTTACAAAATTTCAAAAAGTGGTTATTACTATTCATAACGGCTAGTTTTAATAATATTTTAATAGCATATCATTGTTTAGTGAAACTCGGTATTGCGTACTACACATGCTATCGAGGAAGGTCGTGATTGTGTGTTATGCAAGGAAAGTCAAGGATACGTGTTGTGCAAGCTCCTTTTGGTGTAGCGTACAACACAAGACATTAATGAAATTAAAAATAATATTTTTCATCAAATCTAGGGGTGTTACATTCTACCCCCCTTAAAATGAATTTCTCCCTCGAAATTCATCAGGGTTATAAATGGTTTACTACTCGAAAGTTTCTTTAATAGAAACCCACATCGTAAAAGGAATACCAAAACTTGGTTTTAGAAACTAATTTATGAAATTTAACGGTTACCCAAATTAACTAATCACTAGGTTTCTACATAAGAGAACATAGGTGAAAATATGGATATGGAAGAGAACTCTAACCGTCATGTTCTGATGGAGAGTGGTAGAGAACATGGCTATGAAAAAGACAACAATCACAAAGCCATAAATTTGTGATGATCTAGGGTACCATCTGATTCGTTGGATATAAGTGCACTAGGACAACATTTTTGGTTTTCAAGATCATTTCCCTAAAGTTGAAGAATTTGAATTAGAATAAATACTTAATTTATTTTGGTACAATCTCACTGTTGTTCATGCCTTGAAAAATTTCCACTTCATATCTTAAATAAATGAAGTTGAATTTGTTATTCATGAAGTGTTAGCAGATCATGTGATAGAATGACAGGTCATTCCATCTATCTCAAACAAAAGGTTAGAAAAAGTTATTAAATATACATAAGTCGATCTATAGTGAGATTAATCATATATGGTTCCTAAAATGGACTTATACTTCATATATCATACTACTTAATATAATAAAACTAGTTTCTACTAAACAGGGACATCCTGTAGGCCAGTGGTAGGTGATAAAGGCCATTCGTACTTCGGTTGTGGGTTCAATTCCCACAGCCTTGTCCAACGCGATGGGTTGTCGCCCGTCCTGCAGGTTGTCCTTTTTTTAAAGCTATATTACTATAACATCCCATCAATAATATCAAAAAAAAGTTCTATCCTTAAACAATACTAACTTATGTCCAACATAATCCATTACAATCCTTAGGCTTATCTAAAATACTTCGGTCCAAGCTCATAGTATAAAGAAAACGATTAGTTGAAATGTCATCAACCAACCATGTGAATACCATCATTTATCCCCCATATCTCTTGTTGGTCACATTCCAACCCCGTGAATACCTTAATCATGTATTCTCTTGAAAAATGAATACCCATTAAACCTTAGTGAAAACATTAATGCTGTCAAAAGTTAAGTCTTTCCTCATACCAAAATCCAAAAATTCTATATACCCAAACCATGATATAACCTTCTCCTTATATCAGTCATGAGCTCATGAATACTATCAAACATTTAATTTTCTCCTTATCCCTTCATTATGCACATATCATCTACATTCCAAAAATATTTGAATAACCTTTCATGGATACTGGTACCATTAATCATACACTTTTAAAAATCAAGGAAAGACAACAATGTAATAATCCTTAGATGTCTCTTTATTCCATAGTACCATGAGATTACTTATACAACATTACACTTGATAAAAATTTAATTATTCTACTAACATCTTAAACCATTGACCGAGCTTCAACAATTCTTTCATCTCACATATCATTTGTAGTCTCTTCATCATCATCAACATAAATACTACCCATATGACCATACTGATTCACTTCATGAGACTTTCCCTTAGGGAATTGGTTTGCATAATGCCCGTACATTCCAAATTTAAAACATTTAACCATTGTTGATGTCGTAGCAGTACCATTATCCTCATCCATGGTGTCAACTTAACCTTTTCCTTTGCACTTACTAGCTTAGTGTCCTTCTTTTCCACACCCAAATCATCTTCTAGTTCCCTTGAAACAATCTCCCTAATGCCTCTTCCCACATGATTTACATGAGGGAAATTGAACTTTCTTTCCTCTATGATCATCATGAAACTCCATCTTTCTCTTATTATCTGAGTCGGGAAACTTACCAAAGTTGAGATTATTGATCATATTATGAGATTGCTGATTAGGAAAAATAACGATTTTTGGACTTCCAAATCCCATTTCATTTGGTTTCTCATGAAGAATAACATACCATTGTCCGTCATATCCTCCATTATCATCAATCTTCCAATTTCCATCCATTTTCTAAAACCCAAAAAGAATAGTGTGAGAGGTAAAAATCATGCTAGGGAAAACAACATAATAAAGGGGTAGTACCTTCAATATCTAACATCTTATGTATAATTGTAAGATCGTTAGAGTAATTCTAGGACTATAACCTATATGTATACTTAACCTTAGGTCATCCCTAGACATACCTTAGAAATATCTCTAGGGATATCACTAAAGTTCTCGCATCCTAGTTTCTAAAGGTTGACTAAACCTTTCCTCTGATACCAACAATAGAGACCCGAAGCTTAACATACATAGACATTACATTACTATTGCGGAATACTTAATATATAACAAAAACAAATACACAAGGACCGTAATAGTTTAGTGTCTTTGGAAACTCGGAACGTAATCTTCTAATCGTGGTGAAAGATCTTCAACATCTCCCACAATGATCTTCCTTTTTTTCTACCTAAAACCTTTCTTTATATCCTAGGGAAAATAAAACATAAAAGGGTGAGCTCAAATTCTCAGTAAGGTTAAACAAAAGAAATATCAATCACAACATATTCATAAGAACATAACAATTTGGAAATCTTAACCTACAAAAGAGATCATAATATCATAACATGGGATAAATCATAGTAGTGAAATGTAATCCCAATAATCAGAACCTAAAACATGAATTTTTTTGGCATAGACACATAATCATAGAGAATCATTTCTTATTAGTCAAGACTCATTCTCATGACTATCTTAGTGGACAAAGTCCATTTCTGAACCAAGTTCACTCCTCATTTCAGTCCTGTTTCACTGAACCGGTTTAACCTACCGTTCCAGCCATGTCTATCTCATGAGATATAAATTCTTTTCCCAATGCATTGGAGGGAGATATAGGTCATGCCCATCTCATAATGATACCATTCTTATGAGTGCCACAAAATCATAAATCATACATCATTGCATAACCCATGTAATAAAAATGGGAATATTAAACATCGTGACATCATAAAACAATTCATATAAGATAAAGGAATTCATAAAAATAATTCCATCCCAACATAATCAAATAAATGTAATAATAGGGATAGAAACAGAACCCTTTATTCTCTTAGATGGAATATAATTTTGATAAAACACTTGAACTCCGTTCTTGAGGAAAATATCTTTTCTACTTCAAAAACACTTTTCCTTTCATAAAATGTCATATAATTCTAAAATAAAAGAAGTTGTTTAAAAATAAACTTGAAAACATGTAAAGGATGGTTCTTGGAAATAAAATTATAAAAATCCATTCATGTCGTATATGTTTAAAAAAACATTCTTCTCATACTATTGTCAGAAAAGTCAAAAAGTACCTCGTACGAAAAATGAAAAAAGATTCATTTCATATATTTTACAAAAAACTCACCGAAGGGTAAAATTGGATTTAAAAAATTGTAGGTGGATGGAAAAAATATTACATATTGAGGAAACATGGATGTGGATGATAAAATACACCCCAGTAAATACGAAAGTTTAAACAATCTCAGATAAAAATGAAATTGTGATATTTCCCTTACCTTAGGTCTGATTTGCTTCGTAAGTGTCCGAACCTCCCGTATAATGATTTAATAATGTCATTGACTTATTCTAGAATCATACTCATTGTTATGATATTATATATTGTTCACTTATGACTTTATATTACCCGTTCTTTTGTAAATTCCATGTTAAAGAGCATTTTGGGTAAAATCGTTTCATTTGTCGTCCGTGTTTTGACTTGTAATTATTGATATGATTACTTAAATCATGATTACGTAATTCCAGAATATAAAACATGATTTATATATATATTCAGAATATACATATATATAATAAATCCTTAAATGGAAAGAAATACACCATTCATGGAGACGGTAGGCCGTACGTACGAATGAACGCTGTTTTCATTTCTTTATTGAGTTGAATGGAATTAAGTAGATGAAATACATATATATACACATAAATCCAGTATCATTATTATGTAATATATTTCATTATTACTTATTATATATACTTTATAATCATTCGTTAATGGTTAACGTGTAGAATGAATCTCATCGCGTCGTGGAGACGGTAGTCCGTACGTACGCACAAGCGATGATATCGTTCTCATGATCATGGAATTGTATTGGAGTGTATGTATACTATTTAAGAATCAATATCACCTTACAATAATCATATATAGTTATTATCTACACCATTATACCCATCCAAGTAAGGTGGTGGTTGAAAATAGATTACACCACGGTGTGGAGACGGTATTCCGTACGTTTGCACGCGTGGTGATTTCGTTTTCCATAGGATGGATAGATGGTGAAATAGGGTTGTTTCATACTTATAATAACATATCATTATATGAGTGATACTTATGTTATTACTTCATAATGAAACAACCTAAGAAGAAGAAGTGGAAGAAGAAATAAAGTTGAGAGAATCGGTAACGGACATTACCTCTTCTTTGAAGCGCTTCTTTGAGACCTCCTTTTAGGGCACTAAAATTGGTCTTTGAGGATGATCAGGACCTCTACGATGTTTCTAGGGAAGTGGAGAAGAGAATTTGGCAGGGGTTTTCCGAACTTGAAGGCTCAAAGTGGTGTGAGGAAGAGAGGGAGGAGATGCCCTTTTATAAGGGAGGAGAGGGGCACCTTTGGAAAAACTAAAAATATTATTTTATTATAAATCCAAATTCGGTTTTAAATAGCTCCAAATTAATTTATTTCGAATATAAGGTGGGGATGGGTCGAAATCCTCTCATCTAATAGAATTTATACAAGTTTAGGTTCCTATTTTAACCTTATCATTTAGATTTAACATTAAGTTAAATAATTTTACTTTTACCGTGTCTTCTTGTGTTCTTACACTATAAGGTTAATAAGCTTACTATAACAAGCCAAAAGAACCCCAAGTTGTTTGTTATTAATATATATAACCTTATCTAAGTCATTTGGCCGAGCCTTAGATTTGTAGGAATACAATAACAATCAATAATATAATATTTGTTTTAAAAACTATTTTTTGTCAATTTTGGCACTATTTAGTAATTGATTTTTGTGAAAATCATAACAGAATGACTAGTTCAATACAAGTTAATTTAATCAATACTAACATGTCATATTAACCTGTAAAAGTAGTGGAATTCATAAAAAGTCTCAAATTACATTTATTTGGGTATTTATAACATCAATTATGTCAATATTTCATTAATAAGATAATTACTGCATCATCGTTGTGTCATAAATAAATTAAATTATTTAATGTCTAAAAATTAAAAATAAAATACCATTATATAGGAACATTCATTAGATTTATAATTAATATTTATAGTCGAATTTATCTTATGTATAACCCCATATTAAATATGATTTACTTATTAAACATTGATTTTAACTATTTTAACCATTCTTTAAATAAATTAATAATAAATGTCCTAATCTAATCCAGGTGGGCCTAAATGGCCATATTTTATTACTAAGGTTGTTTTTGGTCGAATTACACTTATCAAATAGAATTAGGATATGTGTTAGGTTAATAATAATATAATTTTTACCCTTAATTACCCTATTTACTTTTAACCGTGGTAAAAAAAAGTAAATAGTTACTATTCACCAAAAATTATTTTCATCTCATTGAACCACATTTTAGTCCTTGATATTAACCGTGTCTCTCAGATTTTTGAAATTCCACCCACAGAAGCGGTAAAATTATGTTTTATGGAAAGTTCAGTTTTTTAACTACCACTTAGTGGTTTCACTATTCATCAAAAAAATGAAAGTTTCCAGAAAAATACCAAAAATTAGGCCTAAGCTATATTTGATTTTATGAATTCAAAAATGATTTATATTTTAACAAATTCAAAACATATCAGTTACATTGACTAGTTTAAAAATTAATTCCCGTCGTCAAAACAAATAGCGTGTTTTTAAGAGATAATTAGTATCAAAAGATTGACACTTGTTTATGTCTGGTTTAAATGTGAAATTACATCCAATGAACAACATTGTATTAAATTGTAAAAATATACTCTAAATATACTTTAAAACCACTCAAATTAATAACTTATCTCTATTAATTATTTCGATTAAAAAATTTGTTTTTAATTAAAATTTAGTAATTTTCACTATTCATTAGAATATGAAAGTTATCCGAAAAGTACCAAAATTTCACCCTAAGCTAATTTCAATATTCCGAATCCAAAAATGAAGTCCATTTTGGAAAATAAAATTTACAAAATTTCAAAAAGTGGTTATTACTATTCATAACGGCTAGTTTTAATAATATCTTAATAGCATATCATTGTTTAGTGAAACTCAGTATTGCGTACTACACACGCTATCGAGGAAGGTCGCGATTTTGTGTAATGCAAGGCGAGTCAAGGATACATGTTGTGAAAGATCATTTTGGTGTAGCGTACAACACAAGACATTAATGAAATTAAAAATAATATTTTTCATAAAATCTCGGGGTTTTACAAAAATTACCCAACTCATTATTTGGATTTAGGTACATTAATTTTTGAATTAAAGATATAGACGAATTATCTTTATGGGGAAAAGTGATATATATATACTAATAACAAATTCTTCTATTATATACTCAAACAGAAGGAATATTATTTAGGATATAGTTATAGATGATTAATGATTATGACTGCCCAATGCATTACCACCCTAGGAAACCATACAAGGCTGTAGATTATTTGACTAGAAAAGATCATGCTAGAATATCCATGATGAGGGTAAAACAAGATACAATGTTTATATATTTTCAAATTATGGATTTGGAAATCCTAAATGTAGGTGATAAATCTTATCTTGCTAAAATAAATGATCAACCATTTATCCAAGTGAAGATCAAAGAGGAATAGATGTTCTATATAGAGCTGTAGAATAAGGTGAGAAATGTTCCTGAGTTTGACCTTGCTTGTGATGGAATGAAATGGTTTAGGAACTGTATAAGTGTTCTACCCATACCATATTTGAATAAGTATTTATGATAGGTGAATCATAGTTATTAATTCTATATTAATTCTAGAATTATGAAGATTTATTGAGATTTGAAAGAGTATTTATAGAAGGATAACATGAAAATAGATATTTCAGAGTTTTTATCTTGATTCTTGTAATTCTATTAAGGTAAGGATGAGAGACAAATGTTTAAGGAGATGTTATATATATTAAACACAATATAATGGAAATGGAGAAACATAACCATGTAATTTATCATTAGACTCCCTAAAACAAATAATGGGTACAATTCTATATGGTTTCTTGTTGATTTCCTTACAAAGTTAGAACAGTTCATCATTATCAGAGAATACTTATATGTGGATCCACATTCTAGGATATACATTAATAAATATGTAAGGTTTCATGGAGTACCAAATTACATTATTTCTGATTAGGATCTGATGTTTACCATGATGTTCTAGAGAAGTCTTCAATAAGATCTTGATACAGAGTTGAGTTTCAACACTGAGTATCGTCCTTAGATATACTGTCAGTATGAGAGAACAGTTTAAAACCTATAGTATTTTTTATATCTTATTATTTGTATTTTAATTGTAGTTAGGATCAACACCTTCCAATAGTTTAGTTTTCATATAATAATATATTTCACATGTGTATTCAAATGAATCCTTATGAAGCCCTCTATGGAAATAATTTTAGAGTTCCAATGTTATTGATTAAAGTTCAATAAATAATTCTATTGGGAACTAAAATGGATGAATAAATTTGTGACAAGGTGTTGCTAAGAATTTCTCCATTGAAGAAGTAAATGAAATTTGAAAATAAGGGAAAAATAATCTTGATGTTTTTTTGGTCCCATTGAAATTATTTATTGTATAGAGATGGTGGCCTATTGATTGATGCTTCTACCAAACCATTCCCAATTCATGATGTGCTCAATGTTTCTCTCCATAAGAAGTACATAATTAACTTTTCACATGAAATAAACTCAAACGTCATACCACTGGAGCAAGATCATTCATACCAGGAACAACCAGTGAAGATTCATGTCCATATAGAGATATTTCTATGAAACATGACAATCATTGGGTCAATGATTTGTGAAAAAGTAACCATTTTGAAGAAGCTACATGGGAACTTGAGGATGTATTGAGGAAGAATTATCATATATTTTTTGAATCAAAGTGATAGAAGTTTGAGTGATAAACTAATTTTAAGGGGAGTAGACTATAAAATATTGAGTTTTTATGAAATTCTGTTTTTGAAAAAATTTAATTTCTTTGATAACTTATCCTAAACATAACATCGTGTTCTAACAAACCATAATATACTATTTGTAATACTATTTAACAAGGCCTTTTGTAACTAGAAATTAAACACTTTGTTATAAATAGGTATAACCAAATTTGAAAAATTTATTATGATGGGTTTATATAAACAAAACATATTTATAAAAAAGTATATCATTTTTTGTAAAGTATTTTCATGTTTCAAAAATTATATTTTGTCAAAAATGATTTGATTTCTTTTTTTTAACACATAATAAAACTATTTTTTGAAAATTTTATTAATTTATTTTAAAAAATGAACTTCATTTTTGGAAACATATAAAAACTATCTTAGGTAGAAATTTTTGGTTTCTCTATAAAAATATTAATGTTTCAATGAATATTAAAAAATAATATTTTTTATTGAAAACAACCATTTTGTTCAAATAATTTCTAAGGTTATATTTTATTTTAAAATGGTTTAAAAATAAATATTTGTTCAGTTATATTGTAATTAAACCAATATTAATCATTTTAATAAATTCAATATTTAATTTGGATATATTTTTTTTAAACCTTTGAAACATTTTTATTTGGATAAGTGCTTTTTCATTACATCAACGAGTTTAATTTTAAATTAAATTTTTTTACATTTGTGAATTAAAATTTAAATTTTTTCTATATTTGAAATCATAATAATAAATATTATCTAATAATTTTAATTTATTATTTTACTATAATAAATTGTGAAAATAGTAAAAATCTATTAATATGGTTAAGGTTAAAATGAGCTTATCATGGGTTAAACAAAAAAGTTATGGGGTAAAATGACCTATAAACGTTTCCAAAAACCATTTTATTCCTATGTATAGACCATATAACCTATAACACATGCGAATAACCCATTTAGGATCTTATTTTTACTTAAATAATGTTAGTAAAGTTTATTCACAGCAAGAATTCCACTTATGTCCTCTCCCCCACTTAAAAGAGTCCACCCCTCTCCTATCCTCTCCAAACATTAAAAAACCATTTATTTTCAAAAAAACTACCCAAATTTAATATTTAATTTTCTAATACCATACTATAATCCTTATTTTACTAGGTAATAATCCTGGAAAATATTTGGGTGAGAACCTAAATAAGTTGTCCAAATAAGGGGTAACGTCCTTAAATTTTTTTTATTATAATTCTCATTCCACATACTTGAAATATTATTAAACCTTGATGATAAAATAATATAAGTGTATTCCATATTCTAATAGGTTTTATGTTAATTTCAGGACCTACAATCATACCCCCTATATCAAATGGGAATCAAAACCATTAATCACGTGTAAGGTGGACTACCACCTCACGAACCAATGTAACTATTTTTCAATCACCACTTTGTACAGATAGATATAATGATGTATATAATGCTTATATATTATATTTAGGATATATATATAATTATATAATTATAATATCATATATACCTCTTTTTGGTAGGGAATGCGATAACAGTTCTCTTCTGTACGATGAACTACCTCCTCACGAAGCGATGTGATTCATTTTTCACTCATGAATTACATGGAAGGTAAAAATGATTAAATTGTTACTGATATATGATATTAATGAAAAATTTATAATTTTTTAGCTAAATATATAATATAATTTCTTATCTTACCATATCTTGGATAAATGATAACGACATTCGTGTGTACGATGACCTACAGTCTCATGAAGTGACATGATTCATTTTTCACTAATGATTTAAAAGGAAGGAAATAAATGATAAATTTAATGAATATAGGTGATATATATGATTTCATAATGGGTTTTTTGATATATGATATATTATTTACCATCATTTCTTTCAATTCAATATGAAAATTGAAACAACATTCATGTGTACGTACTATTTCCCGTCTCCATGCATGTTGTAACACATTTTATGTATATAAATTTATTGGATTTATAAAAATACATATATAATTAATATAAATGGAATTTATATAATTGTTAACATTTTATAGATTATTGATACTTGATTAAAGTAAAAGGGTGAAAATTATAGACCTAAGACATTTAGGAAAAATGAAGTAGTTATTAATTGAAACATGATTTTAATAAGGAATTATTGATAAAAAGACAATAAAATAACCTAAGTAAATAAGATATTGTATTATAAAAATGTGTATGGTTCTATAATATGTGTATAATATACTTATATTTATTTTATAGGTGGTTATTACATGTATGATGGAAGTTGATAATTTAGGTAAGGAAATTTTGTCTCCAATTTCATTCTTTTGGACATAAGATATGTGATGCACCTATTTTTTTTATAATGTGTATATTATACCATTTTACATGTTATATAATGAATATAATTATTTTCAGGAAATATAATGTTTTATTTGATGTTGTTCTTTAACGGTTATTTTGATTTAAAAGATACCAATATGGTAATGATTTTATGATATAATTTTATCGATAAAGAAAATATTTTTAATTATTTTACTTTTAATTTTAATTTTTTTAATCCCATAAAACAATCCTTTTAGGAGTAATTTTCACCTTTTATGGTTTTAGAAGTATTTTGAGCTTAATTTTAAAAATGTCTTAATTTTGGATTTTAAATATCTTAATTGATTTATATATTTTGGCCATAAATATTCCTACACCGATACAAATTATAAAATTTATATTTTTGGATTAAAAACACCTTGGGATTCATTTAATTATTTTTTACCCAAATAAATGAAAATCAATTGAATTCCCAAACCCAATTCGCATGTTAGGCCTTAAAGTTTGTGCATATATCTAGTTATTTTTTATATTGGGTGCATATATGATTGATAGATGATATAAATGAGAATAAATTTTACATAGAGTTATAAAACATCCAAGGGAACATATTTTATTACTGTAGACAAGTGTGATTCCTTCTTTTTCAGGGAAATAAATTCATTGATGTTTGAATATGTGGAATACCATTATTTGACCTAGGAAAAATTAATTTAGGGAGTAAATTAGATATAAAATTTTCCACAAGAGTTCAATGAAGATACAATTTTGAGGGGGTAATAGAGTAAAGAAGTTGAAAACATTTCATGAATACATATTTTTTTAATTGTACTATTTAATAGTGATAATAGGAACTAACATTCATATGATGTTTTAGAGTCAATATTTCACAATATTTCCCTAAAAAATGTATCTGTCTTTCTTATCAAAGGGTTGGAAACATTAGTATTCAATTTTATGTAGAATTTTTGGGTTTTATTTTTATCTAATTTTATTATTAATTTTTAGTATATTTTAGTCCCTTTCTACCTCTGATTCACTCATTTTTATCTTTTGTGTTTTCACTCTATTTTCTTATTCACATTTAACTATTATACTCATGATCTAGAGTAGCTAACCCTAGTCTGTTCTAGGGGTATTAGTCTAATTATGAATCCAATTATTCAAAACTTCATGCTGAATGTTTATTATTTTCATATGGTTAGGCTAAGGGGTATATTATTTTTGAAAATAGGCCATTGTATCTCCACTTTACACCAAATGTTTATCTTTTTGTTCAACAATTTTCTCCCTCGATCGAGGAGGTAGAAGTTTGGTCTCTCAGTGATCATTGAGTTCACAATATATTCATGAACATAGGTAGAATATGAAGTTCATAGATACAATAAATTATGTTCATTAAGTAAATTTGAAACTAATAATAAGACGATGAAGGTATAATCTAAGTGATTCTCTCAATAACATCTCTTTTGGCCTAACTTAATTCGATTTTCATTCATTGTGTTTGAAATGCATTTGTTTGTTTATTTATTGAATTACATTATCAATTCAATAACATATTTTATTTTAGTTTTATTTCATAAATAAAAAATAAAAATAAAAATAAAAATAAAAAGTGAATTTGAAATACTGAGTTATTGCCCACAATAGTTCAAGAGAAAGACCTAGTTTATCCCCTGTGATTCACTTAGTGAAAATATTTCTAGAGTTCACATGAAAATGGTTCATCAAATTGTTGTCATTTAAATTAATCTATGTGGTCGTCACTCACTATTTTTCATCACATTGTTTAACTAATTTTCAGTGATTTAACTGAAAAGGACTAAACATATATTATAATTGTTCATAATGTATTTAAATTCAAAATATTATTCATGTACTGTCCAATATTTGGTGAAAAAATAAGTTCAAAATTATATTGAATCTCAAGTTAAATAACTTAAATAAGACATAAAATTTTTGAAGGGAAAATCTGAGAGGGTGGAATAATTTATTCACGCACTACTGGAGAAACACTATCCAGAATCAGAGTGTGTGGTGGATGATATTTCACCAATTATTTGTATGTTAAATAACCTATGGTAATTGATAAAGATATACTAACGGAATTAATTACATCAACATGAATTGAACCATTATTCAATGAGGTCCCTAAAGAACACATGAAAGCTAATACATTAGTGAGATTTCAATAATTTTTAGAAGAATCATGGAATTAATTTATTGAATATAACCTAAAACCAAATCTTCCCATCCTTGAAAATAAAAAATCGACATATCTCTCCCTCTCTCTTACTTTGGAAGATAGTGATTAATATCCACCTTATGAGATTGAGTTTCCAATAGTCCTTCTATAAGAGATAAATTTATTAGATGTATTTATCAATAAAGAATATTTATTTATTGATTCATCATGTTTTAGTATTATTTAATATGAATTATTTTCCAACTTCTGATTTTTTTAATTTTGGATATGAAAAAATGGACAAGGCCTTAGATATTAAAGAGGAGACCAATTATGTGGTGTTTAAAACTGAAGAGGAATATTTAATGGATCGTGTGGTTAATCTTCCTCCTCTAAATCTACATATATACTATATGGAGGAGGACACCATGAAAGTGAATGGGAGAACCACTATATTCTTTTCCCTCCTACTATAGATTTTATGTTCTTTATTTTTCCTTTCCTGTGGTTTGTGAATTTTATTATATTCTTTGGAGTTATAAAATATTATTTTCCACTCATGGAAACTAAGAAAATTCACATGTTCAGGTTCATCTCAAAGAAACCATTCCCACCTTATGATTTGGGATAATCCACTACAACTTCCTAAATAGGGGTATTAAAACCCTATCACCCGATTGGGGGTCTAAACTAAGAATTAAAAATTTTCTTTCCCCTTTATATTTATTTTTAATATATTTTTTAATTATTTCTTGTAGTTTTAAAGGGTTATCATCTAGAAGTTTAACTCAAGGCTTCCACTGAAAAATAAATTAGGTTGTGTCATTCCTTTTCCTTTATTTTATTTACTTCCCAATTAATTTTTTTTTATGAAAATATCTATTGATCTAATTCATATTGAAAAGAGGGTAGTGAATTTAATAAATGTGTGGGATGAATTTTAAAATATATTTTGTATTTTTTGTATGTATCCATTTTATTTTTCTTGTTTTTTTTAATTTTGTATGTTTTCCTTTTTCTTTTTGGGTGTGTTTTTAGGATTCTTGAGCTTAATGAAATTATTTGGAAAATTAAAACCATACTGGTATTGTTGGAACATTTATTTATTAGAATGTTTGATGATTTAAATGATTTATAAATGGTTTTTTTGGAATTCTACATTTTTTCTTGATGATGTTTTATTGATTGTGATACTCATATGCACTTGTTTTTTCCAAATTGAAAATATTTCGCAAACCAATATGCTTGTAAACCTTTTCGACATATTCTATAAATTTATCATTTTTATTTTGAGTCGTAAGGCATGTTTTGTGATCTATAAATTTCTTTTATCCTTTTTTTAAAATATTTTATAGATCATGGAATGCATCAAATATGATTGAGAAACCATTTTGAAAGAACATTTAACATTGAAATCTAATTTTGGCCTACATTTTTTATCTGACCATTATTAAGCCCTTATTATCCATTAAATACCATGTAATGTAGCCATATTAAAATCCATTTAACCCTTTAAAACATCATCTAAAAGTTAAATACCTGATTATTGTTGAACTCAAGTGTGGGGGAGGGAGAAAATGATCCTTATTTTGTATGTCTAAATAATTTTTTAAGATGAATTGAAAGTGTTTTTATATTTATTACAGATTTGGTGGAAGAAATTTGAGGATCAATATAAGTAATGGTTTAACCAATATCATTACAAATATGGTTTATGTTTTCACCAATACTTGAACTATGACATCCCAGCTCTTTTATTACAAATTAATTCTGGATTTATTATATAAGATTACACAGAATAAAACGTGGATGTTAGAGATGTATAGTGTCTTTGATAATTAGGTTCATTACATAAAAGCACAAAACAAGGGATAAAACAAATTTGTTGAAAAACTCCTTGACATGATCATGTTATTCCATTACACATAAAACAACATGGGATAACCTGGGGGGCATAAATAGGAAAGGAGTGAGATATAAAGCCCATTAAGGGAATAACCATGACATAACATGAATAATGTAATAAATTTTAAACAATAGGCATATCAATGACTAATAAAAGGAGTGATAATAATAATAATGAACAATGATGCATTATATAACATGATAATGATAAAGGAAACATGGAAAATATGGCAATAACTTAAAACAATGCATCATAAACATAGTTCAAGGCTAACTACCATGACATAATGATAGAAAATTACCATCATATATTAGGTTCACTCAAAAATCCATTTTATGATTTCACATGATACTAAAATATTACCCAATTCATTAGAGAACTATATAATTCTGGGCATACACATCACTTTCATTTCATTATCATGCTTTCGAATGCCCCATAGATCATAAAGTGAAATCATTTATAATCAAATTGTATTACATGATCAAGGAGTGTTGAATAAACACATTTATGTCCTAAATAAAAGAATTATACATTCATGAAGGTGGAAAACATTGATAGAAAATGGGTATTGTTATTCACTACACAATTTTTTGGCACAAAAAATCCTAGAAAAAGTCTAGTATCATAACGAGGGAATATAAATGTTCATGAAAGGGAATAATGAGATTCAATGGGTTCTATCATAATTTAGATATAAATTTTACAGTAAGAGAGATATAGAATAACTTATCCCATCATTAGGAATTATATAATAAATACTAAAGATAATGAAGAAACTTGAATAAAGTGGAGAAAGGAGAGGATCCCTTTCTTTATTTTGGCATGTTAACAGGTGTACATAAAGGTTTATGGGTTGGATTAATGAGAGTGAACAAGGCATATAATAATTAAAAATAAAATGAACACTAAGGGGGATATTGGAGAATATATACCAATAATAAAAATTGAAATTAAGAGGCATAAGATAAAAGAGGTGCTTGAATAAAAGTAGATTGGGAGATCCCTCACTAAATTTCGATATGGTAATAGGTTTACAAAAAGGTTCATGGGTCAGATTAATGTTATTGAAATGTGTATCTCATCATTTATACATATAATTTATAGTAAGAGGGATTTGAAATAACATATTCCAAAAAAATTGAAATTAAGAGGCATATTAGAAAAGAGGTTCTTGATTTGAAATGAGAAAGAAATACCTTATTTGAGTGGGTTTTTCCAAATTCACTGAAGGAGATTCTTGGGATATTGGGGGAAACTTGGGAGGAATATAGAGATAGTAGGGAAGAGTAAAAAAGATCTCCAAGGTTTACTTGTGAAGGAAAAAGTGGATTGGGTGGATTTATATTGGAAATGAGTGGGTGAATTTTTTTATCATTTATTAAACATAGGTTTTGGAACCAATATAGAAAAATAACCCAAACCACATAACATATCATGGTCTTTGACTATGGTTTCAAAAGAATATGGCTGTATTTAATAATTTTATTAAACCAATGAATGATATTATTAAAATAACACCCTAGATAATGTGGAAGTGTGTCATGTTTATAAAGAAATTATTTACACAACATAAAATATAATATAGGTATTTGGATATTCTTAAAGGATTTATAAAATTAATAAAACAAAATTAGTACTAAAATATTTTAAACATTAAACATAGAATTGGTTGTGAGTAACCTTTATAGTATTTATTACATCATTTTTGTGTCATAATAATGTTATTATAAACAATTTAAATATATTCCCCAACATTAAACATTAGAAAAGCTTGATTTAAGTCAAGAATTCACATTGAGGATATTTTCAAGTTTTGAGTTTTAGAGAAGTAGGCTGTAACTGTTACAGTACATCTAAAAAATTACAAAGTAGACACTTATACTATATTAAATTCTTTCACAATAATCAAAACTCCTTAAATAAAATAAGAGTTATTTTATTGAATAAATCTTCTTCAATACTTACTTTCTCTTACCCTTCATTCTACCCTGTGAAAAAAAATTCAATAACATATGATGAGCCTAGAAGGCTCAGTAAAGGATATAAAATAAGGCAAGAACCCATTAGTACATCAGTGCATAAAAATCAATGAAATAATACTTATCAATCATAATACATAATCTCTTTAACATACCTCATGAAATAATAATATTTATGAAAAACACATAGACATCAAAAATAATAAATGTAACTTGTGGAATTCATGTCATACTTTCATTGTGGCTTTCACAGCTACATAGGGAGTTACGTTTGGAATACCCATCATAGTATATTCCATGAATATCTTAAGAGAAACATTAACATTTACCTCCTTCATGTAACCCAATGCATTGGAGAGCTATCTTAGGCTTACCTGCCCTTAGACTATCATGGAACCACCCGTATACGTAAACAATTCCCAAGAACCATATCTCATTCATAACATATGAACAAGTATAAGGGAAAGATAAAATTTCCATATTGAAATCACAAGATACCAGTTAAAGATATTTACATAATCAATCCATTATGAAAACCATTTTCAATACCAAAATATGTAAAAAGGTTATATGGTATTTATTTTCCTTTTATAATCATTTCGAATTGTTAAAGAAGCCAAATATCAAATAATGCTCGCAGCGACAAAAAGGTTATTGTCACTGCGTATGTTAAACAAAAACACTCCCTTGGTTCTTTAGTAAAATGATACATAGAAACAATATTCCCTTTCAATGTAATTAAAAGACAATGGGATTTATACACCATATAAATGAAAGTCATGTATAAATCAAAATATTCCTCAATGAAATGATATTGATACGAAGTCCCTTAAAAAGATCATATCCTTAGATTAAGGATAAATCAATGAAATAATTAGGGGTGGTTCCATGATATTTAACTCAATGAAATAAATTACATGGATATTTATCTCAATGAAATGAGATTGAGTTAATATTTCCATTAAAAAGTTCGTATAAATTATAAAATAATTTATCTATGGGGTGATTTTGTGTACAAACAGTATATCCACAAAAGGGAAGTGGAAATTACAAAATTAATAAATAAATATTTTTTCCATGTATAATCATAGCATAATATAATCAACTAAGTATGTGTAAAACCCAAATAGTGGAGTTAGAGCTTAGAAATTCTCTTTTGAAAAGTCGGTAGCCTAACGACATCACCTAACAATTTATAAAATGATTTGATGAGAGAGAAAAAGATATATAATTACTTGGAAATAAAATTTATATCAATAATGTTATAGAAGACCATATCCCAAAATAAGAAAATGGAAATTAAATGACATAACATAGAGAAGTTTTTGACTAAAAGAGGAGGGTGAAAGGTTCCCATACATTTAGTCTGATTCGTCAGGTATGTTCATTATTATTCATGAATAATAAACTTAATATAATTTATAATTTACTAATAATCGTTTTCAATTTCATTATTACCTTCATATCACTTATTACCGCATTATAAAAATTACATAATTATTTATGTTAATATCGGCCGTTTTGTTGATATTTGGTACATGAGTCAAAAATGATATTTTTATAATTAAAAATTGACCATGTGGTCAAAAGTCCATTATCTAAAAAATTGAATTCATGATTTAAATATAATATATATTCAGTATAAATGTAGTTAGATCTATTATATTTGTATTTAGAATAGTCCATAACATTTTTATATAAGAAATGAAATGCACCGTTCATGGAGAGGGTAAACCGTACGTACATGGGAACACTACTTCCATTTCTTTTTCATATGTAAAAGAATGAAAAATAAATCATAAATAGGTATGTTATAATTATATTATAATATATATGTTATATATATCACATATTTTTATTAATTAAATCCGTTTTACGTTCCATTTATAGAATGAACAAGTCATATCACTTTGAGGAGGAGGTAGTCCACACTTCCTCAAATTAAATAATCGTATTAACTCGTTTTGGAAAGCAGAAAGGTATTCTGAAAATAAAAAATTCAGAAGAATATAGACAATATAAATATAAGATATATCATATATAAATACAGTTCCATCATAATGGCCATCATGAGAGGTGGTAGGAGATAATTGAACAATCATCGTTTCTTGAGGGGGTAGTTCACCGTCCACTGAAATAGTGTGTTCTAAATCCATTAGATGGAGGCATGTGTGATTTTAGGTAGAATAATTGGAATAAAACATCCTATTTTATTTAATATATTTTTTTTGTTATAAAATAGTTTAATAAATAGTGTTTAGGGGGTTAGAGAAGGGAAAATAATATAAAAAAGATTGAGAGAAGACATTACCTCAAATCGGGTAACTCTTTATGATTTAAGCTAAAAGGGCTTCTTGAATTTCCTTCTGCACAAGGTAAGGCTTCTGGGGGGAATATAGGGATGTTGGAAGATTATTTGTGTAGAGTTTGGACGAACCAAGGGGGAATGAGAGGTGTGATTAAGGGTTAGAGATGATGCCCTTTTACAAGAGGGAGGATATGCACTTTAGTAAAGTTTGAATGTATTTTTTATTATAAAATGCGTTTCTGTTTTAAAAGGTCCCAACGTCATTTATTTCAAATATATGATTATTTTGGGTTTAAAACCTCTAAAAAAATAGGTTTTAGGCAAGTCTGGGTAACAATTTTAACCCTATCTTTTAGCATTAACACTTAATTAACTATTTAAACTCTTACCATGTCTACAAGTATATTTATACTATATGGTTACTATTGTTACTATAAAATTCCAATTGAACCTAATGTGGTTCATTAATGACATGATAAACATTACATACATCATTTTTTAGAATCATATATTTATAGGGTTATTATATTATTTTAAAAAATAGTATTTGTTTTAAAAACTCATTAATGTCAATTTTATACTATTCATATCATGAATTATTAAAAATCGATAACAACTTGATTATTTATAAATAAAAATCATTAATTAAAATATAACAAGTCATAATCATCCATAATTTTTTTAGAGAATATAATGTTTCAAAATAAATTTATTTTAATTTTTATATTATCATTTATGTTAATCAATCATTAAAAAGGTAATCACTACATCATCATTGTGTCATAAATATATTTATTTTTCTGATGTATAAAAATTATAAATAAAGTTCTATGATGTAGGATTTTTTTATATTTTTATGAACTATTTATAGTAGAATAGATCACTTATATTACCCCATATAATTTTTTAGTAAAATATACATGTAGGGTATATTTTCCTTAACATTAAATTAAAAGTAATTAAATGTCATTTTCACAAACAAGTGGATCCATGGAGTCCTAAATTAAACCCTAGGATGACCATGTTTAGAAATATCTCATCCAATAGGGTTATTACATGTGTTAGGGTAGTTTAATATTATTAGAATTTTACTTTTTACCCTTATTTGCCAAATTTACCCTTTAACCATGGTTAATAAAATATTTACTGAAGTTATTATTCATAATGTCTAATAATAAAAGGTAACTATTTACACAATTTTTACCACTTGATTCCAAATATAGAATCAATTTTTAGAAATTCAAAACACAGATGGTGAATTAATTAATTTAAAATTAATTCCCATTGTCAAAACCAAAAAACATGTTTTTATAATGTAATTACTATCAAAAGATTGACATCTGTTTATGTCCAATTAAAATGTTAAATTTATACCAATGACCATACTTGGATTAAATGATAAAAAAAATCCAATTATACTTTAAAACCAATAAAAATGATATCTAACTATAAAAATAATTTAGATAAAAAGACATTTTTGAATTAAAATGTAGTATTTTTCACTATTCATTAAAAACAATATTTATAAAAAAAGTACCAAAATTTCATCCAAATTAAATTTTGATGCCCCTCTTCTAAAGAAGGATTTTATTTTTTTATAGTACATATAAATGTGTAAAAAAACCATATTTAGAAAGGTTTCTCCCTCAAAATGTGGAAAAACTTCATTTTAAAAAAACTAGACCTTTTCATGCTTAAAATCAGATTCACTCTTATTTTAAGCCTCTATGATTTATTGGATAAATATAAAAACATTTAACAATTTTTTTTATCATAATATAGTTATTTATTCTCATTCCTAGAAATAAAAAAACTATGTGTTAGCTGCCATTAAAAATAATAATAATTATACATTATTTTTCGTTATAACTCAAATTTGTGTGCATCATAAGATTTCAAAAAAACCTGACGTTGCATGTTGAGTATGCTATCAGAAATAGTGACATATTTAACAGAAAATTAATTTCCTATTCATAAATTTAACATATATTAATATTTATTATTCTATAAATACCTGGGTCATTATATCCTTCCCTCCTTTTAGAAATTTCATCCTCACAATTTCAAAATTGGGCTAAAAACATTATTTAAAGCCCCACATCAGAAAAGGAGTCAATAAAAATATCACTTTAAAATAAATAAAGATAAGTACAAAGGTCACCCAAGATAACCCATAGTAGTATTACATGTAGGAAAACATGTATATTGATGATAAACTAACCATCAAGTTCTCATGGTGAGTGGTAGAAAACATGATCTGAAGAAAGTTAAACACCAGAAAATCACAAACTTGTAATAGGTTAAAAAGTCTATGATTCCCCAGTAGAAAATGTAAAAATTCAATTTTTTAATGTTCCTTTTAATAAAGTTGAAGAATTTATTTATGAGATTTATTAAGAAAATAAGGAAACATACTTACTTTTTATATAGAGTTTCAACCTTTAATAAATTTCTACCACTAACTTATCTTTTCTCCAAACGATGAATATTCAAGATGAATTGGTCACAATTAAAGCATTAGAATCAATATATAAAAGAATCACATAATCGAAGAAAGATGAACTATATATTTCCCATATCTTTATATATTAAAAATTACCAAATTGGATAGTACAAGATCATATAATCCCCCATAAGGGTAATCCTTTATAAAATGAAACACTGCTATTAATCTCCAAAATTGAAAAAACAATACCCAATGTTTAACAAAGGCCATTAAATAAAAAATTGTCCTTAAAATTATTAAAAATAATCCAACTAATATTGAAACAAAAAATTCAAAAGGATTTGATCATATATTCTTCCATGATAAATCTTAACATTTATCTCCAAATAACATCGACTAATCTTAATGTCTCATATTGAAAAGTAATTAACCTAAACAGATATTCTCTATGATAGGTTAATCATTTCCATAATGAAACCCAAATAACCATATGTCCACAATAAAATGTATATTCTTGAAAAATAGTATTTCAACCATTACTCCACAAATTAAATCCTATATTATTCTATTTTCCTTAGGAGTATAGTGTTCCCAAAAGAGAGAACATCCTCCAAAATAAAATTTATCATTTCAGGACCAAATAATTTTCCTATACTAAGGATATGAATTTAATAAAAAATAAGTTCCAAAATCAACTTATTTTTAATTCATAAAATTATTTATCTAAAAATAATAAGTCATACAATCCAAGAACTTAACGTATGCCAGTTGTAGGTGATGCGCCATTTTCTCCCTACAATTGTGGGTTTGATTCCTGTATCCTTTCCGGATGTGATGGGTTCTCACCCATCCTATGGGTTTTCCTTTTTAAAAAACCATATCAATATCATAAAATTCTAAAAAATAAGATAATTATATCAAAAATTACCATAACCTTCTTTATCCTCAAAGGTTATCTAATACCTATCATTTTTCATCCCAAAAGGCAATAACCATTAATCGCCTCAAACAAATATCATATGAACCCCTAATGTTATCTATTATGTCCACATAAGAAATGAAAATTATTCCTTGCATAATATTGTCACATATCCAACATTAGGGTTACACATATTAGGAAAAGACATCCCAAGTAATCCCATCATCAAAATATCATTAATAATTTCAAAACATTTCATCATCCTAAACACTACCATAGCTCTTTGATCCCTTATATGTAGTCTTCTAACTCATTCATCACTTTTCATAATCTATTAACTATGACTTTCCACCTTATTTATTAATACATCATTCCTGCAGATCGAATATCCTCATCATTTATAAATATCAATCCAAAGATTCTTTATTCTTTATGGATACGAAAATAAAGCATACCATGAATCTAGATATCATTATCTTATGGATGTCCTCTTTCTCTTTCGGCATGTTGTCATACATTCAAAAAATATACGTTTTCTCAACTTATTTAGTTTTACTTTTGAATAGAATCAGAAAAATTGAGATCTTTAAATCATATTAAAAAGATACCATGACCCATAAAATTATTTTAGAAATGAGTAGGTTTTGGATAACTAAAAAAATTTCATGCAGGTGATTTGAATACGCAAGAAGCAGTAAAAAACATTAGAACATTCTATTTCCATAATAGTAATGATGAAATCGTCAAGGAGGGATAAAAAGGTTGTGAAAGATCTATTTCCTTACATCTAGACAAATGATCCTTAATTTGATAAAAATAATCAATACTTAAACATGAAATTTAATATTATAATTAAAAAAAGATACCTCTATAGGTTAAAGATAACATTAAAAAAAATTATTACTCTAATAATCAGACCTTATATCTCCATTGTTCAGGTTTTTATCCAAAAAACCTATTTTACCAAAACCATCCAAAAGTTTCCATATTATAATCACCCTCTTGGATATATGGGATCATTTAACTACACCCAGATAACACCCTAACAACTAAATTTATCTAAACTGACCTTAGATACCAACTATAAGACCCCAATGTTAAACATTACATAATATTGATTAAATTAAAGAATTAACATTGATGATATTTTCAGGTTTAGAGTTTTAGAGAATTAGGATGTAAATATAACATTACATCTCAAAAATTTCAAAGTCGGCACTTCTACTCTATCCAAATTTTTTCACAATAAGAAAAAAACCTTTAATAATAAAAGAGTTATTTTATTCATATAAATAATTTTGAACACTTTATTTATCTTACCCTTCCTTATACCCTGTGCAAAAAAATTCAAAAACTTGGGATGAGCATAAAAATATCAGTAAGGGTTTTAAAATAAGGAAAGAAAACATTAGTCCATCAATACATAGAAACTAATGAAATCATAATTATCAATCATAAAACATAAGATCTTTAGCATACGTCATGAAATCATAAGATTTATGAATAAAAAATAGAAATCATAAATCATAAATGTAACCTGTGGCATCCATGATATACATATATTGTGGTTTTCACAACTATATAGGGAGTTAGGTTTGGAATACCCATCATAATATATTAACTAAATCTATTAGGAGAAAAATTAATGTTTAACTCCATCACATTACCCAATGCATTAGAGAGCTATATCGGGCTCAACCTCCATTGGTTTATCATGTAACAACCCATATAAATGAACAATTCCAAATAACTTTAACATAATCATAGCAAATGAACAAGCATAAAGGAAAGATAACATTTCCACATTGCAGTCACAAGGTATCAGTTCACGATATTGGCATAATAAATTCATTATCTATACCATTTTCAATTCCAAAATATATAAAAAGAGTATATGGTATTTATTTTCCTTTTAAAAACATTACCTCTTGTTAAGGAATCCAAATATCAAATAATGCTCCCAGCGGCGGAAAGTTCGTTGTCACCACGTACGTTAAAATGAAACATTACCTTTGTCATTTAGTAAAATGTTACGTATAAAAAATATTTCTAGTGAATTAAATTAAAATTCAAATGGGTTTATACACCGTATAAAATAAAGTCCTGTATAAATCAAAATATGCCTCAATAAAAGGAGATTTATATAAATCCCTTACATATATTGTATCCTTAGATAAAGGATAAATTAATGAAATAATTATGTGTGAAAAATATAAATACAAAAAATATAAGTGGATATTCAGTGTAAAATAATAATAGGTCATTCAAAAATATATATGGGAAAAACAAAAAAAATTACATGGATATTTAACTCAATTAAATGTGATTGGGTTAATATTTACCTTAAAAAGATCGTAAAAATGATGTAAGAATTTCACAATGGGGTGATTATATTTAGAAACTATATATTCATGCAAAGGGAATATGAAATTACAACATCAATAAATAAAAAGTGATTCTACACATAATATTGTTATAATATAATCAACCAAGTATGTGTTAAACCCAAAGTGTGTATATTGAGTTTTAAAATTCCCTTACGAAAATTTGGTAGCCTAACAACGTCACATGAAAAATCAGAAAATGAGTTGATGAGAGACAAGAGGGTCCCTCATTACTTGGAGAAAATATACTAAAATAAGGATATAAAATAATATATCCCAACATAAGAAAATGTAAATTAAATGAAATAACATTAATAAGTCTTTGACTAATAGAGGAGGGTGAAAGGTTCCCTTACCTTGAGTCTGATTCGTCACGTATGTTCCTTATTCTTCATGGATAATAAACATAAGTCAATTTACACTTTCTTAAAAGCATTTATCAGGTTTATTATTACTTTTATTTCACTTATTTCCACTATATGAAAAAGACAAAATTATTTAAGTTTATATGAGAAAGTTTGTCGACATTGGGTACTGGAGTTGAAAATGATCTTGTTATAATTACAAATTGACCATGTTTTCGAAAGTCCATTATCTCCATAATTGTATTCATGATTTAAATATAATATATATCTATTATATATGTATTTATATCTAGTATATATGTATTTAAAATAGTCCATAACATTTGGATATAAGAAATGAAATGCACCGTTAATGGAGATGGTAAGCCATACGTACGCATGAATGCTACTTTCATTTATTTTTCATTTTTAAATGAATGAAAAATAAATCATAAATAGGTATATTATAATTCCAGTATAATATTAATGCAATATCTGTTAAAAAAAATCATTAATTCCATCCTTTATATGTTCTATGTATTGCATGAACGACTCATATAACTTCGAGGGAGCGGTAGTCTACACTTCTCAAATGAAATTACCAAATTTACATATTATAGAAAGCATAATGTTATGATGTAAATAAAAAATAAAGAATAATATAGACAATATAAATATAATATATATCATATATAAACACATTTCCATTATAATTTCGACCATGATTTATAGTAGGAGATAATTGAACAATCATCGTTTCGTGAGGTAATAGTTCGCTGTCCACAGAAACAATATGTTCTAAATCCATTAGATGGAGGTGCATGTGAGTGTAGGTCTAATAATTTGATTTAAAAAACACAATTATATTTAAGATACAAGATTTGTTATAAAATAATTGAATATAGAGAGTTTATGGGGTTGGAGAAGGAAAAATAAATGAATGAAGTTTGAGAGAAGACATCCCCTCAAATCGGGCAACTCCTTCTCATTTAAGCTAAAAGGCATTCCGGAATTTCCTTCTTCCCAGGTTAAGTATTCTAGGAGGAATAGAGGTTTTTTGGGAGATTATTTTAGATGATTTTGGATTTTCCAAGGGGATTGATATGTGTGAGTAAGGGTTAGAGGTGATGCCATTTTATAAGGTGGAGGACAGGCACTTTTGGAATGTTTGAAAGTATTGTTATATTATAAAATTATTTTCAATTTCAAAATGTCCCAAAATCATTTATTTCAAATATAATATGATTTTTGGTCTAAAAAATATTATCCAATATTTTTTAGGAAAGTCTAGGTCAAACATTTGACCTTATCTTTTAACATTAACCCTTACTTAACTAATTTAACTCTTACCATATTTTCTTGTATATTCATACAATATGGTTAATATAGTTACTAAAAAATTCCAATAGCACCTCATAGGGTTCATTAATGGAATTATAAACATTATAGAAGTAATTTTCCTTAATCTTATATTTTTAAGACTATTATATCATTTAATAAAATAGTATTTATTTTAAAAAAAAATTATCTCAATTTTATACTATTCATATCACGACTTTTTAAAAATCAATAACAAATTGATTATTTAGAAAAACCATCATTAATTATAGTATAACAATTCATAATAATCCATAAAATTATTTAATGGCCTAAAATGTTTTAAAATATATTCAGTTTAATGTAACACCCCAAGCATCCATGGTACGCTTCTCTTTGAATAATAGAGTAGTGTGTGTTGTACGCAACCTCAAGTTCTAACACACCGTGACCAATCAAAGGAGCCGTTATGAATAGTAATAACAACTTTTTTAAATTATATAAATTTTATATTTCAAATGGACTTCATTTTTGTATTCGGAATATCGAAATTATCCTTAGTTGAATTTTTTGCAATTTTCTGAGAACTAATGAAAAATACTTAAAAACAACAATTTTAATCAAAATAATTTATAGTGATAAATTATACTATTGAGTGGTTTTAAAGTATAATTAGAATATATTTTTACCATTTTATCCATTGGTGTTCATTAGAATTATTTTCACTTTGAAATTGGACATAAACAATTGTCAATCTTTTGATATATATTGTTTCTTAAAAACACGCTATTTGTTGTGACAACGGGAATTAATTATAAAATTAATTAATGCAACTTATATGATTTGAATTTTTTAAAATAGACATCATTTTTGAATTCAGAATATCAATTATAGCTTAGGTTGAAATTTTGGCATTATTCTGAAAAACATCAATTTTTGATGAATAGTGAAACCACTAAGTGGTAGTAAAAAAAACTGATTTTTTCGTTTAAATGAAACTTTACCGATGCTATGAATTGAATTTAAAAAATCTGATATACATGGTTGTAATTAGGATGTAAAATGTGGTTCAATGGTATTAAAATAATTTTCTTTGGTGAATAGTAACCTTTAAGTTCTATTAATCGCGATTAAAGGTAATTAGTGAAATTTAAGGTAAAAATGATATTATAAAAATATTAAAATACCCATACACTTGTCCTAACATTATTGGATGAGTCATGGACGACCAATACAATCCATGGGTCAACTTGGGGACCCCATGGAGCCTCTTGGTTAAGAAAATGACATTAATAACTTTTTATTTAAAGTAAAAATAAAATTGTTACAAACATGTGTTGTTTTTCAAAGACAATTATTTAATGGTGTAATATAAGTTAAAATTTCGACTATAAATATTAATTTGAAAGCTAAAACTATTTACTACATCATGATATCTTTTTTATAATTTTTAGACATTAAATAAAATAATCTTTCTATGACCCCATGATGATGCAATGATTACCTCATTAATTAATGATTTAAACAAAATGAAAAGATAATGTAAACTCTAATACTTACAATTTTCAAAAACCTATTGGATGAGTATATTTAGATCCCTTATCACCTTATCCTCGAAATATATAATTATGGGACCTTTGGAATCCAAAAAAGCACTTTATAATAATATAACATTTCATGACTTTCCAAGAGTACCCCTCCTCTCCTCTTATAAAAGGCCCCCACCACTACCACCTTATTCACACCATCAAAGCCATTTAGCTCTGACAAGCACTACCCAAATACTATCTCAACTTCCCTCTATTACTCATAGAAGGCTCAATTTGGTCATAAGTCTTCCCAAGTAAGCCTGTGTCTCAAATCAAAAAGAGTTACCCGATTTTAAGGTAATATCGTCTCTTATGTTCTTTTGTTTTATTTTGCTTCTCCAACCCCTTAAAATATTTTTATTACTTTATTTTGTAACAAAAACAGTATATAAAATATACTAGGATGTTTTTATATTAATTATTTGATTTAAACTTACACACACCTCCGTCTAATGGTTAAAGAACATACTGTTTCTGTGGGTGGCGAAATACTGCCTCACGAAACGATGATTGTTCAATCTTTTTTTAACACCTCTCATGGTGGCCATTATGATGACACTATTTATATATATGATATATATTATGTTTATGTTTTCCTTATTCTTCTGTATTTTTCATTTATGTCATAACATTATGATTCCCATTATGGGTAAACGCGATAATTTCATTTTAGGAAGTGCGGACTACCGCCCCCACAAAGTGATTTGAATCGTTAATGCCATATGTGGGACATGTAAAGGATTGAGTAAATGATATTATATATTATATTATATTTTAATTATAATACACTTTTATATAATTAAGATTTCATTCCATTAAATATGAAATAGAAATGAAACTAGCGTTCATGCGTACGTACGGCTTACCGTCTCCATGAACGGTGCATTTCATTTCACACATCAAAATGTTTCATAATATTATGAATGAATGTATATACTGGATATATATGATATATATGATATCTACATTATGAATATAATTCTGGATATAATGGTGGTTTTACCACATGATCAACTTGTAATTATAAGAAGTTTATTTTTGACTCAAGTACCAAAGATCGACAAAACGACCATTATTAACATAAATAATTACATAATGTTCATAACATGGTAATAAGTGATATAAAAGGAATAATAAACTTGAAAAAGGTTATTAAGAAATTATAAATTAACTCTAGTTTATTATTCAGGAGGTTAAAGAATGGTCAAGTCAAGTCGGACATGAGGTAAGGGAACTTCTTAACCCAATTTCCATTCCTTGGGTCAATCTACTACTTTCAAATTATGTCATGATATTATTATGTCCTATCATGTATTTGTGCTTTATTTATGTGTAATTATATTGAATACAGATTATAGATCTATTTTATTTAAAAAATGATCTTTATAAGGGACTTCGTTTCAATCTCCATTCACTGAGGCATAATTTATTTTAAACACAAATTTCTTTTATACAGTTTATAAACCCCTTTGAATTTTATGTTTATTCAAAAGGAATATTTTTTTATATGGAGCATTTTACTAAAAGACAAAAGGGAATGTTTTTTTGTCGTACGTATGCCGCGACAATGACTTCTCCACCGCCGTGACCATTACTTGAGTTTCAGATTTCTCTACAAGCCATAACTTTTTTTGAATGAAAAATAAATACCAAGTTTTAATTTTCTTTTATTTTGGTATTGAAAGTGGTTTTGAAAGTGTTTTTTATAATATCAATGTGTTGTATTGATATCTTGTGATTTAAATGTGGAAATTTTATATTTCCATTATGCATGTTTAATGTGATATGATTTTGTTATGGTTTATGATATGTTTAAACCTGTTCATATGAGGAATGCATTGGACATAATAAGTGACAGGTGGAGCCCGCTACAGCTCCTTGATGCATCGGTAGGTCTCATGAGACAAACTAGTGTCTTGGCACGAGGCGTTTCAAAAATCTTATTTGTAGTCTTGGCACGAGGCCTTGGATACATGGTTATGATAGTCTGAAATTATGCATTCCATCATTATGAAAGTGGTTATTGATATTGCATGTGAATATTTGACTAGTAGAATATCCATGTGAATAAGTAAGTGGAATTATTTCATTTTATTTTTTTCATATTATGCTGATGTTCAAGTTTAAAAGGCTTTTGTTTTAGTTATACACTACCTTAAATGTTAATCTTTATTTATGAAAGCTTCCCCTATATTGTTATCCTTACTGAGCATATGAGATCACCCCTTCCAATGTTTTAATTTTTCAGGATGTGAAGAAGTATATTATGAATGACCTGCAGGGATAATATGAGGGGATATGAAGACAAGATGTTGTTGTAGTTTTGTTTTACTATATGATGTAATGTAAGAATTATGAATGTATCTAGTGTTTCCAAGGATACTAAACTAATCGGTCTTTTGAGACTTTATATTTTGTGATCATGCCAATGTTACGCAATAATGCACCGACTCTGGGTAGCTAGGGTTAGGGCGTTATAGTTGGTATCAGAGACAGTTTAGTACTAACCTTGAATGCTAGATTTTGATAAACTATGATTAGAGAACATAACCCAAAGATAGACATTTGGGATTAGTATAGAAGAACTTCCTATAATTTTGGTATTATACATATTTTTGTGAGTTTTCCAAGCAATACATCCCTTTTTAGATACGAGCAGTTAGAGGTGGCTCTGGCACAGATGTACCTAGGGGTAAAACTTGAAAACACCTCTTTGATCTAGACTCGAACGAGAACCGGTGCACGACAACGGGCCTTACTGCACTCTTGGTTACAAAACTCACGGGGGATTTTCTTAGGATAATTATCATTTTATTTAAAAACCATTATGAAGGGTTTATGAGTATATAATTCCTCAATGAAAACATTCTTATGATTATGGATAATATCCATAAACTGTTTAATTTATGTTAAGTGTTTCACAAATATGGAATTAGGTATTTTGATTCATAAACTAATCTAGTTTATGCCATTGTTTAGAAATGGATCCTAGTGGAAGGAATGGAAACCATGTCAATGAACATACTCAATGTAGGGATTTCCCTCCTACTCAAGATAATTATAATAGATCTTGTGATACAACTGGTGCTGATCAACTTATCACCATACTGGGACAACTCACTCAGGTTATGAATAATAACCTAACTCATACGGAGCACCCTGATCCGCAATGTGGAGGATCAATGTTAGGCGACTTCATGAGGCAACAACCACCAAAATTTAATGGGGGTACAAATCCATTAGTAGTTGAGCAATGGATAAACTCCTTAGTGAAAATATTCCACGCCTTGGGGAGTAGTGAAAGGGAAAAGGTTGTCATGGCAGTTTACCGCCTCACTGGAGATGCTGATCAATGGTGGTTGCTGATTCAAAACACAAAGGAAGATGCAGAAGTATCAAGTATGTAATGGAGGGAGTTTAAGGAAATTTTCTTAGAAAAATACTTTCCACATGACGATCAAGCAGATATGGAAAGACAATTTCTGAGTCTGAGTCAGAAGGAGGAAGAGAATGTCACAAAGTATGAGGCCAACTTTACAAGGCTAGCGAGGTATGCTGCAGATTATATACGTAACCCAAGAAGTAAGATTGACCATTTATTTTATGGGTTAAAACCATTTCTCCATCGAGAATTAGTCTCACAAACCTTCTCGTCATATGAAGATATAGTCTCGTGTTCTATCAAGACAAAAAAGGAATTCTCTAAATCTTATGACAATAAAGTAAAGCAAGAGAGGAAGAGAACAGTGGAAGAAGAGATAGATAAATGGAAAAATGGAAAGAAGGATTTTCCATTATTTGATAATTGTGGAAAGAATCACCCAGGTACTTGCGTAAAAGGAATGGGAGTTTGTTATAAATGTGGAGAAAATGGTCACCAGGCTTGTGATTGCAAGGGAAAGAAAGAGGCTATCATTGTTAAATGCTACAATTGTAGGGAAATGGGGCATTATTCAAATGAATTTCCTAAGCGACAGGGAAGCTTACCTCCGAGAAGGCCATGGGATCAAGGACAATCTTATGATATTACTATAGTTGAAGTAGAATAATTAATGTATTGGTGCTTTTGGACTCAAGGATTATATTCTGGTAATAAGAATAATGTGATATATATAAGGATTGTACTGCAGTACTGTTGTTTTCATTAAGGTTTTAATATTATAAAGGTAATCATATTTTTAGTATGTGACAATAAGAGAAACCTTACTTTGCTTGGGGAATCTGATAAATTGATTTTGGAATTTAGAGACATTTTAGAGAAAGTTTGGACAAAGGTATTTTGGATAACTATAAAGGTTGGAATAGATTAAGTTGAACTTTGGATAGTATTGTTTAGGGTTAAAAAATTGATGAAGAGTATTTTTGGAATATTATAATACTATATTTTTTGGAAAAGGACAACCCGCGGGTTGGGGGATAAACCGTCGCGTCGGACAAAGCTGTAGGAATCGAACCCACAACCATAGTGTTACATGCCTTTATTACCTACCACTAGCCTACAGGAAGTCTCTGGTTATTACAAAATAGTTTTCTCAATCTAAATGGTATGTGTTAATATTTGGAACCATATAATATTGGGATAAATATAATATTTTTGAGTTTTATTATTTGTTTGAGTGAAAGATGGGTTTTTGGTAAAAATTTATTAAAGAATGAAAGTCTACATGACAAGTATGTATATTTCCTTACGTTCTTAGTAAATCTCCTAAATAAATTCCTCAAATTTATGAAAAGTAACTTAAAACAAAAATGTTGTCGGTTAACTTTTCCTAATGGGGAATCAATTATCGTTTAACCAATAACAAGTTTGTGATTTTCATGTAGTTAAACTTTCTCCTAATATTTTTTTATACAACTCTCAATCTGACCTTGATGGTTTGTTTTTCCTCCATATCCATGTTTTCATAGAATCCTAGTATTATCTATCTCGGGTGACCTTTGTACTTCTCTTTCTTTCATTTAAAGTTATATTTTTATTAACCTTATTTTTGATGTGGGTTTTCCACAAAGGTATTTTCTATTTTCAGCCTTTTATATTCAATGAAAAATGTAAAATTTTGAGGAGGAAATTTATTGAAGGAGGGGAGAATGTAACACCCCAAGCTTCTATGGTACGCTTCTCTTTGAATAATAGAGCAGTGTGTGTTGTACGCAACCTCGAGTTCTAACACACCGCGACCAATCAAAGTAGCCGTTATGAATAATAATACCCACTTTTTCAAATTATATAAATTTTATATTTCAAAGTGGAATTAATTTTTATATTCATAATATCGAAATTATCCTAAGTTGAATTTTTTTTAATTTTCTGTGAACTTCAAATTTTTTATGAATAATGAAAAATACTTAAAAACAACTTTTTTAATAAAAATAATTTATAGTGATAAATTATACTATTGAGTGGGTTTAAATTATAATTAGAATATATTTTTACCATTTTATCCAATGGTGGTCATTATAATTAATTTCACTTTGAAATTGGACATAAACAATTGTCAATCTTTTGATATATCTTGTTTATTAAAAACACGTTATTTGTTGTGACAACGGGAATTAATTATAAAATTAATTAATAAAACTTATATGTTTGTAATTTTGAAAAATAGACATCATTTTTGAATTCTTAATATCAATTATATCTTAGGGTGAAATTTTTGCGTTGTTTTGAAAAACATCAATTTTTGATGAATAGTGAAACCACTAAGTGGTAGTTAAAAAAACGGATTTTTCATTTAAATGAAACTTTTACGCTACTATGAATTGAATTTCAAAACTCCGACATACATGGTTGTCATTAGGATGTAAAATATGGTTCAATGGGATTAAAATAATATTTTGCTGAACAGTAACTTTTATGTTCTATTAATCGCGATTAAAGGTAATTAGTAAAAATTACGGTAAAAATGACATTATAAAAATATAAAAATACCCTTACACTTGTCCTACCCTTATTTTATGAGTCATGAACGACCAAGACAATCCATGGGTCAACTTTGGGACCCCATGTAGCCACTTGGGTAAGAAAATGACATTAATAACTTTTTATTTAAAGTAAAAATAAAATTGTCACAAACATGTGTTGTTTTACTAAAACAATTATTACATGGGGTTATATAAGTTAAATTTTCAACTATAAATATTAATTGGAAAGATAAAAAGCTTTACTACATCATGATAGTTTTTTTATAATTTTTAGACATTAAATAAATTAAATATTGTATGACACCATGATGATGCAGCGACTACCTCATTAATTAAAGATTTAAATAAAATGAAACAATATTGTAAAATCTAATACTTACACTTTTTAAAAACTTATTAGATGAGTAGATTTAGAAAACTTATCACCTTATCCTAGAAATATATAATTTTGGGACCTTTGGAATCTGAAAAAGCACTTCATACTAATATAAAAGTTCATGACTTTCCAAGAGTGGCCCTCCTCTCCTCTTATAAAAGGCCCCACAACTACCACCTTATTCACAACATCAAAGCCATTTGGCTCGGACAAACTCTTTCGAAATACTCTCTCAACTTCCCTCTATTACTAATAGAATCCTCACATTGGGCAGAAGTCTTCCCAAGGAAGCCTTTGGCTCAAATAAAAAAGAGTTACCCGATTTTAAGTTAATGTCTTCTCTTATGTTATTTTCTTTTATTTTGCTTCTCCAACCCCATAAAATATTTTTATTACTTTCTTTTGTAAAAAAACAGTATATAAAATATAATAGGATGTTCTTATGAGAAGGATTTTATTTACACTTACACACACCTCCGTCCAATGGTTAAAGAACATACTGTTTCTGTGGGTAGAGAAATACAGCCTTACGAAACGTTGATTGTTCAATCTTCTTTTAACACCTCTCATGGTGGACATTATGATGACACTATTTCTATATAATATATATATTATTTTTATGTTTTACTTATGATTCTGTATTTTTCATTTATGTCATAACATTATGATTCCCATTATGGGTAAACGTGATAATTTCATTTTAAGAAGTGCGGACTACCGCCACCTCAAAGTGATTTGAATCGTTAATGCCATATGTGGGACATGTAAAGGATGGATTAAATGGTATTATATATTATATTATAATGTAATTATAATACACCTTTATATAATTATTATTTCATTCCATTAAATATGAAATATAAATGAAAGTAGCGTTCATGCGTACGTACGACTTACCGTCTCCATGAACAGTACATTTTATTTCATACCTCTAAATGTTACGTAATATTATGAATGAATGTATATACTGAATATATATGATATATATATGATATATAAATCATGAATATAATTCTGGATATAATGGCAATTTTACCACATGAACAACTTGTAATTATAAGATGTTTATTTGTGACTCAAGTACCAAAGATCGACAAAACGACCGTTATTAACATAAATAATTACATAATGTTAATAACATGGTAATAAGTGATATCAAAGGAATAATAAACTTGAAAAAGGTTCTTATGAAATTATAAATTAACTCTAGTTTATTATTCAGGAGGTGAAAGAACCGTCGAGTCATGTCGGACACGAGGTAAGGGAACTTTCTTAACCCAATTTTTGTTCTTTGGGTTAATCTCCTACTTTCAAATTATGACATGATATTATTATGTCCTATATTGTATTTGTACATTCTATATGTGTAATTATATTGAATACACATAATAGATCTATTTTATTTAAAAAATGATCTTTGTAAGGGACTTCGTCTCAATCTCCATTATTTGAGGCATAATTTGTTTTATATACAAATTTCTTTTATACAGTGTATAAACCCCTTTGACATTTAAGTTTATTCAAAAGGAATCTTTTTTATATGAAGAGTTTTACTAAATTAAAAAAGGGAATGTTTTTTTTGTCGTATGTATGCGGTGACAACGACTTCTCCACCACTGTGACCATTATTTGAGTTTTGGCTTCCCCTACAAGCCATAACTTTTTTTTAAATGAAAAATAAATACAATGTTTTAATTTTAAATTATTTTGGTATTGAAAATGGTTTTGAAAGTGTTTTTTATTATATCAATGTGTTGTATTGATATATTGTGATTGAAATGTGGAAATGTTATGTTTCCTTTATGCATGTTTTATGTGATACGATTATGTTATGGTTTATGATATGTTTAATCCTGTTCATATGAGGAATGAATTGGACTTAATAAGTGACGAGTGGAGCACGATATAACTCCTCGATGCATCGGTAGGTCTCATGAGAAAAACGAGTGTCTTGGCACGAGGCCTTGACAAAATCTTATTTGTAGTCTTGGCACGAGGCATTGGCTACATTGTTATGATAGTCTGGCATTATGCATTCCATCATTATGAAAGTGGTTATTGATATTGCATGTGATTATTCAACTAGTAAAATATCCATGTGAATATGTAAATGGAATTATTTCATTTTATTTTTTCCATATTATGCAGAAGTTCAAGTTTAAAAGGCTTTTGTTTTAGTTATACATTGCCTTAAATGTTAATGTTTATTTATGAAAGCTTCCGCTATATTGTTATCCTTACTAAGCATCTGATCTCACACCTTCCAATGTTTTAATTTTTCCAGGATGTGAAGAAGTATATTATGAATGACCTGCAGGGATAATATAAGGGGATATGAAGAGAAGATGTTGTTGTAGTTTTGTTTTACTTTATGATGTAATGTAAGACTTATGAATTTATCTAGTATTTCCAAGGCTACTAAAATAATCGGTCTTTCGAGACTTGATCTTTTGTGATCAAGCCAATGTTACGCAATAATGCACCGACTCTGGGTAGCTGGGGTACGAGCGTTACATTTAATTTTTATAATATCATTTATTTAAATCATTTATTAATGAGGCAATCACTACATCATCATTGTGTCATAAATATATTTATTTATTTATGTATAAAAATTATAGGTAAAATACCATTATGTAGTTAATGTTTTATATTTTTAATGACCATTTATAGTCGAATATAACACTTATATAACCCCATATAATAATTGATTTAGTAAAAGATACATGTTTAGGGTATATTTTCCTTAACTTTAAATTAAAAGTAATTAAATTTCATTTTCACACAAAAGTGGCTCTATGGGATCATAAAATTGACCCAAGGATTCCCATGGTCAAATATATCTTATCCAATATGTTTATTACATGTTTTATGGTACTTTAATACTATTATAATTTTATTTTTGACCTTTATTTACCAGATTTACCCTTTAACAATGGTACATAAAATATTTACTAAAGTTACTATTTATAAAGTCTAAAAATAAGAGATACCTATTTAAAAACATTGGACCTAATGATTAAAAATATGGAATCAATTTTTAAAAATTCAAAACATAGATGTTTCAGTAACTAATTTAATATTAATTCCCATTGACAAAACCAAAAAGTGGGTTTTTAAGAAGTAATAACTATAAAAAGTCTGACATGTGTTTATGTCCAATTAAAATGTAAAATTACATCCAATGACCATAATTAGATTAAATTATAAAAATAAAATCTAATTAAATTTTAAAACCAATAAAAAGGATAATATAAATATATAAATAAATTATATGAAAAGGTAGTCTTGAATTAAAATGCAGTATTTTTAACTATTCATTAAAAAGTGAACATTATCCGAAAAATACCAAAATTTCATCGAATGTAATCTTTGATGTCCCAATTCTAATTAAGGAGTTTTTTTGAAAATAGAACATATAAACGTGAAAAAATATATATTTAAAAAGGGTTCACCATCAAAATGCAGTAAAACATCCTTTTAAAAAAATTATAGTTTTTCCTATATAAAATCATATTCATTCTAATTTTAGGCCTCTAATTTTTTTTGGATCAATGTAAAATCATTTATAATCATAATTTAGTTAGTTATGTTAATTTTTGTAAATACAACATCTATGTGTTAACTACCATTTTAAATAATTATAATCATATATTATTTTTCGGTATAACTGAAAATTGTGTGCAACGTAAGATTTCAAAAAAAACCCACTGTGGTGTGTTGAGTACACTATCAGACTAAGTTTCATATTTAACATAAGATTAATATTATATTTATAAATATTAATATATATGAAAATGTATTATTCTATAAATACCTGGGTCGTTACATAATATTTATACCGTATTAATGTTTTTATATGAAAATTAAACTATTTCTGAAAATTATTAAAAGTCACCATTAGATAATTTATATTTTATAATTAAAAAAATAATATATATTTTATCCAAATAATTTTATAAATATTTTAATTTCAATTTTCGAAAAATAATCGTCATTTATTAAGAAATACCGGGTTCTTTTGCAATAAAATTTTTCCAACACTTATAAATATTACATTTGACTTCATAAAGATTATATATTAATTTATATTTAATAAAAATATTTTAATAAAATATAATATATTTCTAAAATCCATTAATTCAGTAATGTCTTAATTGATTTTGAAAATTACCTAGAAATATATTTTATGTTTTATTGTATTTACATCAAAAATCATTTAGGCATTAACAATAATTAAATGACATAATATTAATTATTATATACAATACAAATATTTATCTTATTATAGTCTCGATAAATATCCCTTTAACACACCTAAAATTATCCTAATTGTAAGGTGAATAATGGTGGGACTTTCATGGTGTTGTTTTATATACATGGTTTGGTATTAGATCTTAATGAACTTAAACATCTCCCAAAAAAAGTTTTTCTCATGCTCATGTTTTTGGATCTCACCTTGGGATTGGTCAAGGTAAAATTATATTGATTCTATCTCCCTTGGAAGCTCTGATAAATGCGCTTCATAGGTAACGGTCCTATTGGTTGAGTCCATCACTTACTTTTTCTGTTTCAATTAGGTTTTCCATAACCCAATATTTATACTAATCATATGATCACTATTCAACGACAATATTTTCAAAGAAAATGATGCATAATGATATTTTAAAATTGATAGGATATAATAAAACCATATAAGTGCATGTTTTTATATATATCTGTAATATGTAATTTAATTAAATCATGAAGGGAATTTTATTTATATAAGCTCAGTATAATAGAATATTCCACCAATACAAAATTTCAACCTCAAAATTTTCATTTCACACCACAAAAAAATTGATGGTAACTCTATTTGCCCACATCCTTTGATTCCCAATGTTTATTCTTCAAGCTTGTGTTTTATTCAAAACACTTGAACTAGATCCATTGCGTTATTCTATTTAAATGTTTTTTACGATATAATATACTCAGAAGCTAATCCCCATATGGAATATCATTATCCAACAATACCACCTCTGGATTGAGTACATGTGTGGGTTATGGTATGTACTTACTCAAGAATGATACATGGAACACATCATGTACTTGATATATGTTTTGTATGAGTTCTATTAAATAGTCCACTACTCTAATGTGATGAAGGATCTCAAAGGTAATGTTGTATCTAGGACTAATCTTTATATTCTTCCCAAATATCATTAATTTGTTCTATAGAGATATTTAGTTTAATACCTTGTATACAACCTAAAAAAATACGTATCATTAAAAAATGTAAACATAGCTGTTTTTTTGAATTAGAGAAGCCTTGATGTGTTGTTGAATAGTCTTGAAATTTACCACAATTTCATTGACATTTTAGGAATTACCATTTTTCATTCCCCAACTTCATCACAATAGGTAGGTTTTCTTCACCTCTTCCCGAAAAGGGATCCATAGGTATCCATTTAGATTATTTATTGGAAAATATTATTTTACAATAACTCATCCATAAGAAGATGTGGATCCCATCTTTTTTTGATGTCAATTGAGCATGCTCAATATCTGTTAGTGAGTGTTTCGATAGTTCAATATGAATGAGAAATAGTTTGTGGGTGATAAGCCATGATGGAGTTCAAATTAGTATTTAGAACATGTTGGAGTCTCCTCAAGAACTTATAGGTAAATATTGGGTCTTGATTAGATAATATTGATCGCGGTGTTCCATGAAGCCTCACCAATTATCTAATGTGTATCCTTTCAAGTTGATCGAGTGAGAAGACCTCTTGAATTACAATAAAGTTAGAAGTCTTTGAAAGAAGATCTAAGAAAAAAATATCATTATTTCTTCTTGATGAATTTGGAAGACCAATGACAATTTCCATTGATATTTTTTTCCATTTCCATATAGGTATAGGTAAAGGTTTCATCACCCCTTTTGTTTTTTTGTCTCTCAGCCTTCAATTTCTGACATACAAGATACCATTATGTATATTATACAATCTTCTTATTCATATTTTCCAACCAATAGTGCTATCGTATATCTTGATAAATCATATTTCTTCTTGTATGGATGGAGAAGGCCGAGCTATGTTCATCATCTAATAGATCCTTAATTAATTCTAGATTTGATAGTACACATAGTCTTTAACCAAATCATGCAACTCCATCTGCATTAACTTTGAACTAAAAGGATTTCACTTTTGTTATAGATTTCACTTTCTTATAAATTCTTTAATCATATTATTGAGCATCATTAGTATTATATATAATGGATGGTTGATAAATCATGTGCGAATGGATTTATGACGTTCCTACCTTTATGACTCCTATGTCCTTCTTTTTCAAATCTATGAAGACCAGGTCCTTTCCAATTATCATCAATGATAAAATTTCTGGATACATTCTACATAGAGTGTCTTATACTTTATTTTCCTTCCTAGTATGGTTGTGTATTGATAATTAATAGTCATTGATCTTATCTAACCATCTTCATTGGTGTATATTCAACTCTTTATGTGTGAATATATACTTAATGCTTTTGTGATCCATATATATTTCAAACTTCACCCCAAAGAGATAATACAATTTAATTTTCAATGAAATATCACTATAGTCATCACTAGATCATGCGTTGGGGAGTTTTTTTCATTAACCATATATTTACTTGAAGCACATGCTTTCTATTTTTCATTATTCAGTAACAGACAACCCTATCCATTCTTCAAAGAATTGTCGAATACCATGAAAAGCTCTACACTTGTAGGTAGTGTGAGTATAGTTGTATTGATAAACATATTTCTCATATTTTTTGGATCTCTCTTCAAATTCATCATTCAAAAAAAATATTAAATACCTTTTAATTATATTGGTTATAAGGTTTTACATTCAAGATAAATTTATCACAAATCAATGATAGTACCCAGATAATCCATCAAAACCATGTATTTTTATCACATATTTTGGCCTTAACCATCCTTCAATTTCTTATATCTTTAAAGGGTCCACAAATATCCCATTATTTGGAATACCATTTACCAAGAATGTGACTTCCTTCAACCATAACTCACATTTGATGTACTTTTCTTAAAAATTATCCTTATGTATGGTTTTTAGCACAGTTCTCAGATTATCCTTAATCTCCTCATTTATTTTGGAGTATATTAGATTATATTCTATAAAGACTAAAAAAAATTTGTCCAGTTAATCTATAAAGACACTATTCATCAAGACTATGAAAATTTTTGTAATAGTAGTGAGTCTGAATGGAATTACTATGAACACATAGTTTACCTACCTTTTATAGAATGTGGTGTTGGGGATATCCTCTTTATCCAGAATTAATTGATAACATATCAACCTAAGGTCTAAATTAAAGAATTATTTTTCTCTAGGTATCCGATCGAACCAGTAATTAATATATCGTAGATGATACTTTTTCTTCACCCTGATCTTTTTGAGCTCAAGATACTCAATGAAAAAGTGCATTGACCCATATTTCTTCTTAATGAAGAGGAATGGTGCAACCCATGGTGAAGCACTTGGGAGTATAAAACTTTTTTCAAGATTATCAGGAAGTTATTTCTTTACCTTCTGATGTTTCACAACAACCAATCTATACAGATTCTTGGATAATGGTAATGACCCAGGTATAAGATCGATTAAAAATTGAAACTCTCATATATAAGAATGACGTGGAAATTCTTCTAGAAACAAATTAGTGTATTCCTTTACAATGGTAATGTCTTTGAGGATGAAATTTTCCTATGAATAAATCACTTGAGCTAGATAACCTTAATCATAGGATGTTGGACCCTTTGTGAAATAGTTGTTTTCATAATTACAAATCATGCCAATCTATGAATCCTATTAATTAATTTATTAAGTTATAACTCATGATGATCATGTCAATGACTATTTATAAATGAATAACTTATGTCACATAGTATAATACATTTCAAAAATTCAATAAATTATGGATAGTTATGGTCAATATGTTTACAAGTGTTTATTTACATATAAGACAAACAATTTCCAAGATTTATTAAAGTCCCTCACACCAATAGTTCAAAGGAGTCACCATTGCCTAACTCACCAATGAGGAATCAGTAATCAAAGAACATACTGAAAAAAGGAGTCACTGATTCTGGAAGTCACCAATCAAAGAAGACACTGATTTAGGACTCAACAATAGAACAAACAACACACCAATGGACTAGTCCCCAATGATCGGTCACATCAATAGTTCAAGAGACTCACCGATGAATGACTCACTGATGTGAGATGCACCATTAGTTTAAAGGAATTATCGATGGATGAGTTGTCGATGGGAGACACACTGATAGTTCAAAATGAGTCACCTATGATGACAATCATTGCCCAAATAGACCAATAGCACAAATGAATCACTGATGCTCAGAGTTATAGATACCAATGGAAGGTAATCAATGATATAGAGAGTCACTGATGATGACTGACCGATGCTGACAGACCAATAATTATGAATCACCGATAGTCATAAATACCATTTTTAATTTGTCATTTCTAATTTATATCTAAAGATCATATTTTGAAAAATTATTGTTTTAGACATTATTTAATGTTTTCTATAGGAAATTCAATAGACATTACTATGTGCATTCACGTGGGGAGATTGTCATGTCTGATAGACCTAAAATAATAAAATATTTACTTGAAAGATCATTCAAGAGATGATATACATGAGAATGCACAAAAAAATAAATACCTGAAACTATCAAATCATAATTACAAAAACCCAAAGAGGTGAAAGTAAGAACATATGAGGATATAAACAACATAAGATAAACCATCTCATCTGACTTGAACATCCTAAAAACAAGAAGCTATATATTTCAAACTCATTGAATCCATAACACAGAGGCTATGACACTCTGTTTTGGAGCCATCTTCCAGAATGAGGACTCAAATTCCATTTACTATACATAAAACGAGTGTAGAGATGCACTTCATAACACACAATGAATTAAAAATCATTCTCTACATCCTAAGCGCAGTTTTGTTCTTTTATTTACATTTTGGAGTAGTGTGTGTATATGTTTGTTACACACACTGAATCCGGTGCATAATTTGAGGATACTTGATATCCTCAAACTCAATCTCATATTATTAAATGTATCCCATGTAGAATAGTGGAATAGGTCATGTGTGACATGTTTATCATTTTTCCCATGAATAACTGGTGTAGAGGTCAAGTGTGACCTAGATAGCCTTGTGTGGTATTGTGAACCCCAATCCAGGGTGTGGATAAAACTGTTTATTAATTTAAACTACTTGGTGGTAGGTGATCGCCATGTGGAGAGGACTAAGTCTTAACTTGAGACTGAACCTATTGTTTATATCCTCCGTGGTTTACCTTTTAGTTTAAATATGTGTTTGTTACATTTTCCATTAAACTAAATTAAACATTGATAGTTATTTTAGCAAGTTTTTATAATTTTTTTGAACCAGTAAATTAGTTTAAAAAGTTATATTAATCATTAGATTATTATATATGAGAACTAATCAATCTTTTGAGAAATTAATTGAACATTAATGAATATTATAAATTTACTACAAACTGACATGAATTATATTTTTAATTGGGGGAACTTTTCAAAGAATCATTTTTAATAGATATTTTTATAGATTCTCAATTAACCCCCTCTTGAGTAGTATTATCCTAAAAACACCTGGTATTATATGTTTTTGGAATTTTTTAGTTTTCAAATATTTTGCAGACCTTTTTCATCTGGGATTGTATTTATATTTCAAGGATCATAAAATTTATTTTATTTCTAAATTTTTATCTCTTAGAAATATTTTCATAATTTAAATTATGAAAAATGGAATAGAATGTGCTTCTATCGATATACCACAATTCTTTAATGGAACAAACTATGATCAGTGGAAGCTTAAGATTTAAATACATCTATAAAGCATGGGATTTGAAAGCTGTACTGCTATTGAAATAAAACATGTAATCCATGAAACTGCTAAAAATACTTGGGATGAACCTACCAAGACTTCCAATAACAATAAATGTAATGAAATGAAGGATCTATATTCTGCACTAGGAGATGAATAGTTTAATCTCATTCCTACCAGCAAAACTACCCATGATATTTAGGACACTTTGTCTTTTTCCCAAGACGGACCATCTAATGTGAAAGGGACGAGATTAAATACATATACTGTTAAATATTATTATATTAAGATGAAGCATGATGAATATATTTCTGATATGTATCACAGGTTTAATGAGATTGCGAACACCATGATTTATTTAGGAAGATATGTTACTTCCAAAGAACAAATCATGAGGATTATTAGATGTTTACTTGATAGATGGGGAGGAAATTCTTTCTCCATCAGGGAATTGTGTGACATTAACAAATTACTTTTCAAAGAACTCATTGGAAAGATGATGATTTATGAATATGATAAAAAAACAATAAGGAAGAATAGGGTAAACCTAAAAGAAAATATATAGATTTCAATACTACCACTTCCAAAAGCAAAGATAAAGAGAAATTAAAAGCTGTTATTGATAACATAAGTTGTGAAGAATTAGTTTCAAGAAGTGATGAAGAAATGGCCCAACTAGCCTGGAGATTTTGAAAATTTTACAGAAAGAAAAAGTTCTTCAAAAGTCCAAAATTTAAAGGAAAGTATGATAAAAAGGGAACCTGAAAAAAGGATTTGAAGAAAACCTAAAATCAGAAGATATTGTTAGCTATAAATGTAAGAGGAGTGGACATGTCAAAGCTGGATGTCCAAAGTTTAATTAAAAAAAGTATGAGAATAAAGATATAATGTTTGAGAATGATATGATGGACTCCTAGATAGAATCTGAGAATAACTATAGTGAATCAGTATTATATCATGATGAGAAAGATTATATGGAAAATATGTGTTTTATGATAAACACATCTGAGGAAACCGTATATTCTCTTGCACACAATTCTTATTATGCTAAAAATGAAAGTGATTCTAAGAATATAAAAAATTATGAATTTTTTGAGTATTGTAACATGCTAGAAGAAACCTTTAATGAACTAAAGGATAATTATAAATCATTAAAGAGACAACATGCACTTTCTGTAAATGTTAAATATGAACTTACAATTGAAAGAGAGAAAAATGCTTTGCTACTAAAGGAAAATAATGATCTAAATTTATCTAATAACCAATTAAAAATGATCTTGAAAAGTTTACCAATGGGAAATACACACTAAATTAGTTAATTGGTAAACATATAGCTTCTATTTACACATCTGGAATTTGATATCAACCTCGAAAAATAAATTTATCTAAAACACATTTTTTTATTAAATTTGGAAAATTTGAATCTTTGTCCCAAAATCATGATTTTACTATAAGTTCTAGTTCTAAAAATTCTTTTATTGTATCGAGTTTATCTAGAACAAACAATGTTTATTTTTCAAATACTCTATATTCTACATACAAAAAATGCATAAGACAATTTTGGGTTCCTAAAGCTTTTATTACAAATGTTTTTGGACCCAAAAAAATATGGGTACAAAAATCATTTCTTGAATTAATTGTTTTATAGGTAAACTTCCTAAAGAGGTCTTGTTGAAAACTTTGGTACGTGGAAAGTTTCTATTCAAGAAACATGACATGATACTACTCAAGCTTCAAAAATGTCATCAATATTGAAAGAGGACATGTCATAGTTGGTGACAATGGTAATGGAAAAATCATCGTCTTAGGATTGATTGTTAACCCAAACTCTCTTTCAATTTCTAAATAAATTTATGTTGATGGATTAAAGTATTAATTTCATAACATATCTCTACTTTGTGATGATGGATTGAACATTAAATCTAAAATTTATGCATTCCTTGTTTTTTTGTAAAAAAGAACATAGTATTTACTGCTTTTAGAAATGACAATGTAGAAGCTGTAAACATAGACACACGAGCATCACAAAATGTTTATTGTCTATGTGCCATTAAAAATTATTTGTGGATCTAGAACATAATAATAGGACATTGTAATGTATAGTCCCTTAAAAATTTGACTGAAAATGTTTTAGTAAAGTAATATCCCAAACTAGAGTTTCTAGACAATAGAATGTGAAATCCTTGTCAAAATGGAAAGCAACATAATTTTTTTTCAAACCAAATAAATAAGTTTCAACATCTCAATCTCTTGATTTGGTTCACATGGACTTGTTTTGATCATCAAATGTTTCAAGTACCAATGAAAAGTATTATGTTTATGTTCTAATAGATGAATTCTCTAGATATACTTGGAACTTTTTCTTTGTTCACAAAAGTGAAGTTTCTTCCTCACATTACAAAGTATTCTTGGACTGTAGAAAATATTATTGGACTTAAAATTAAATTTATATGAAGGGACCATGGCCGTGTTTATGAAAATCAAGACTTTGAATCGTTATTATCACAAAATGGCTATAGGCATAACTTTTCTGCCCCTAGGACACCTCAATAGAATGGTGCAGTAGAAAGAAGGAATAGTACCTTACAAGAGATAGCCCAAACTATTCTCAATGAATATGATCTACCAATTTAGTTTTGGGATGAATCTGTTAATACAACTAGTTACATAATAAGTAGGGTTTTAATCCAACCTATCCTTAAGAAAACTCTTTATGAATTGTGGAACAACAGGAAACCCAAGGTAAATTATTTTAAAGCATTTGGATATAAATATTATATTCTCATCACTAAATATAATATAGACATATTCTTCCTCTGAGGGTGATGATGAAATATTCCTCGGATACTCAATATCAAGAACGTATTATTAGTCTTTAATAGAAGAACCAAATGTGTGGAGAATATGTACATGTCATGTTTGATGAAACAAATCCACATGAACCTAAGACCTCACTAGGGGATCTTGAAGAGAATATGTCTAATATGGATATTAATGGTAAAACTTCAGACCAGCCTATAAAGGAATCTTAAAAAACATCAGGTTTTGGAAATTCTCCAGAATCTAGCCATAATGATCCAAAAAAAATGTTGATCCTAAAATAACTAGTCCTACCTTTCCTATAACAACTAGGACCCTTAAAAACTATCAATTAGATTCTGTAGTTAGAGACATATGTAGAGGATCAAAAGATAGAGATTCTTTGTGAAGTCAAGTTGAACATCATGAATTCTTGTCACAACTTGAACATAAAAATATCAATGATGAAATCAATGATTAATTTTTGGGTGATGGACATGCAAGAAGAGATTAATCAGTTTGGGAGAAATAAATTCCAGAAGCTTATTAATAGACCAACAGATACCTTGAACATAGGTACTAAATGGATTATTAGGAATAAAGTGGATGAATTTGGAAAGGAAATTAGAAAAAAAAATCTATATTTGTTGCACAAGGATATAATCAAGAAGAATGAATTGATTATGAAGAGACTTTTCCACCGGTAGCTAGGCTTGAATCCATTGGAATCTTACTTTCCTTTGCAGCATACTTTGAGTTTAATCATTATCATATGTATGTCAAAATTGAATTCTAAAATGGTTATATAATTGAGGATGTTTTGGTTGAACAACCCCCAGGTTCTAAAAATCAAAATTTTCCAAATCATATTTTCTAAATATGTAAAGCTTTTATATGGTCTGAAACAAGCTCTGAGAGCTTGGTATGAAAGGTTAAATAACATTATTATTTCTAATGTTTAAAAATGATTTTAAAATCCAAATTTTTTATAAAAATAATTTCTAAAGATGTTTTAATATATCAAATATATATAGATGATATTATCTTTGGATATTATAAAAATTCATTATGTAATGATTTTTATAAAATGATGCAAAGTGAATTTGAAATATGTTTGATGGGTGAACTTAAATATTTTCTTGGATTTTAAATATTTTATAAAAAATAAGGTATTATTATAAATAAAATTAAGTATACTAAAGTTATTTTAAAAATATATGTCTTTGGTAACATTAGGGGTTGTAAAACTCCTTTGACTTCAACATGTATGCTAGATTTTAATGAAAATAGGAAAACTGTTGATCAAACTTCTTATAGAGGAATGATTGGGAGTTTTCTTTATATAACTCATAGTAGGCTAGATATCATGTTTAGTGTGTGTATATGTGCAATATTTCAATAAAATCCAAATATTAACCATTAAATGATGTTAAAATATTTTTCAAATACCAAAAAAATTCAACTAATTTAGGATTGTTCTACCCAAGAGGAAAACCTTTTGATTTTGTTAGTTATTCAGATGCTGACTTCAGTGGATGTATGTTAGATAGAAAGATAACATCTTGAACAGGTGAATTTTTGGGAAAGTATTTAATTTGAGGGAGTAGTAAAAAGAAATATTCAGTGGTATTATCAACTGCTGAAGTAGAGTAAATTGATGCTTGTAGTTGCGATGAACAAATTTAGTGGATGAAACACATGTTATTAGACTATGTATTTAAATTCTGACATATCCCCATAAATTGTGACAATAAAAGTGTTATTAACATTTATAAAAATTCAATTTCTCAATCTAGAACAAACCATATTGATGTAAGACATCACTTTTTGAGAGAATGAGATACATCATTTCTCCAAAATCATTTTGGAGTGGGTGGTTATTTCCTGTCAATGACACATGTTTGGGATTGTGAGTGATTACTATAGCGAAGGAATCCACCCTTCTATCTGGCCATCAGGAAAACAATGATATTTTAGTGCTGGATAGGTTATAAGACTTGTAGGGACATGCCATAAGGTGAGACATGCATATGATCATTTGTGGCCCTTTTCAATTCCTAAATAGATGGGTCACACCACACATTATGGGTATGATTTTCCAAATTCTATTACCCTCAAACACTAACTTTATACATTCCCTTTTCAACATCATTGGGGTGAATCTGATGCCTCTTAGTGTAGCTGGGGTGGTGTCCCATATCGATAATGTCAAAAACATCAACTTATAGCTTTTCTAAATACAATTTGGAGATATGAGTGATGGTATGAAAGAAAATATAAATTAGATATTGTATCTATATACTTTTAGAGTTTGGTTATTGGCCAGAATAATCACTGAATGAACGTATCATGAAATATATACCCCATCCAAATTGTCTCGAAAGTTCAGCTACATTCAATAGTAGGTACCTATAGTGAACATGGAGATCTATAAAAAAATAAATCAATGTATGATTCACTATTTCTAGGAAATTATCAAAAGTGAGGGATCTAGGGAAGCCATGATAATTCCACCTGCCAATCCCACCACTGTCCTTAGCCTAAATTTTGCAAAAACCATGGTGGTGGCGTATCCCGATGAAATATTTAAATAGAGGTGAGGAAAGTGGATCTATTTGAGGAACATAAATAGAAGTAGGGGATAAAATAGGCTACGATGAGGGTATCATTCCATTTATGAATTGGGTATTTTTCTGGAGGGGGTGCAATGATGGGGGGATTCAAGGGGTCTCTCATTCCTCATCATTTAGGCGGGACCCTTGAAGTAAGATTATTTATAGGTGTGTAACTCTCGCAAAAATATAATTATGATTAGGTTTAGATCTCTAAAACTAAAAAATGAAGGTATAAAGAGGTTTCAAGGAGGCGTTTTCAATAATTAGTAAATGTTTTCGATGATTCGATTCATCCCAAACACTAAGAGGTGTCAGACATACTGCGACTATCCCACATAATGATGATTCATTGGTGGAGACTCACATATGACACAATATAGTTTTTAGTGGATATATTTCAGGATTTACACCCACTTTGACTATTGGAAGAGGTTTGAGTACCTTGAAGTCATATATTCTTGAGAACACTGCTACAAGGAGGGGGAGCATTACATTGACCAGGTGCAGGCCATGCTCAATGGGAGATCTAATGAGGAACAAAATTCTGATACACCATATTAGGATGGTATAGTTCAAGGAATCAATTCAAATGATTCCATTGATGATGTGTCATGGAGAATATACACTGATATGGATGTTTCCCATGAGAGTGGGGAGGTCACTCTTGAATATGAGTTCGATGAGATCCTCCATGGTGGTGGAGTCCTCATGTTTGTGGGTTTGATAACCCAACTATTTTTTTAATTCACAAATTATGTTTTTATTCCACACAATAACTACAAATAAAGGATAATAAATTTACCATGGATGTTGTGGAAGGTTAATCTGAGTATAATGGTGATTCTATACTGAATCCACCCTTGTTCCACAGACAAGTTAAATGATGTGGTGAACTGGATTGGAGGATACAACTCCCATGTCTTCCCAATAATTTATAGGGTTTATTGTATTGATTTTTATTAAGTGACTCCATCTGAGAGTGGGGTGTGTTTCTCTAGATGAGTTACCATTAGAATCCTCTTTAATTCTTAAGTTAAACTCCTAATTAATTTTTCTTCAATTTTTCTTTTACATATATGATCTGTTGAATTTATTTACAAAATTTATTTTTTTATTAGTAAAGATCCAAGACCCCAAACCCTAGAGGGCTTGGTGACAACCATCATGGAGATTAACGACTTGGAGAGGTCCCTAGTGGTGGAACTCACCTTTGAACGTCTAGGAATAGAGATGTTGTCAAGGGTTCCATATATCTATGACAAAATAGATGAAGGAGTAAAGGAGATGGATTCTATCCAAGCCTTCACATTGTGTTAGTATCTCATAACATAGTTTTTATCTAACATGGAAACTATAATAGTTATATCTAAACACTAATTTTTTTAAAGAGTGTACAAGAAAGAATCACCACTAAGTTTGAGTGAGCCACATGGCCCTGAAGCTCTGATGCTTGTTCTAGCAGCCAGATGGGGCTTTGAGGGTTTAACTGATTGGGACGGGCTGACCTTGATCCATTAAGATTGGATCACCACCTTAGAAGTGACAAATGAGGGACTAAATGATCTTTTATTTAGTGAGGAGGAAGTCACTGATGATGGGGTGGGTGAAACCAATGTTCTTCTTGATATGGATCTTATCCCATTAGAGAGGATACCGAAATAGGATCCCATCACTGAGATGTTAAAAAATTCCCCATGTAGCATCCTAGGTTGATCGAAGATATTGAGGACTTCATATTATAAATCCTCTATGAGAACTGGTTAGTATGAAATAAGATGGAGAGGAGAATCCATAACATTATCAAACATTCCCCATTGGGATAATTTTGTTGGATATATGTTTTCCCTTTATTTTTGGCTTGAAATATTAGGGACCAACAGGGTGTAATACCACACCATCCATGTACTCGAAGGAGACTTGTTGGTCAATAAGGTGAGCATGTAGTAGAAAGAGTTCAATTACACTTTATATGAGTTCAATTACAAGGGACTAAAGTCACTTCATGAGACCAACCAACAACTCAATCGAGTAGAGGAACAAGCACACCAACAAGAGGTCATTATCACTCTAAAATAAAAATCCATCATCCAATGGAGGACACAACTAGAAAAGTTCAAATATGTGGATTTGGGGGGAGTATCTTTAATGGTTAATTATTGGATTCTATAGTTATAGCTTTATTCATGGTCTAATGATGTTTTATGTGCAGCTAAGGAAGAGATGGAAAAGCTGGCTAGGCAGTAGTATGTCCTTGAGGAAACCCAACAAAGGTTGGATGATTTGGAGTGGTCCACTTACCATGTTGATCCATAGAGGTTTTTTTGTGAGGGGAGATTCTCTGATATGTATATGATCCTCCCCATTTATAATTTATTAAGAAATAACATCCCCACATTGATCTTTTCATCATGTTAACATTTTTATATCCATCGTACTATCAAGACAACCAAAATTGAGTATCTAATTCCACTATTTTCCTACTCGGTACGAGAAATAATATACCAATTGAATAATACTCATTAAAATGATATTGTTGGATAGGGGTAAGAAGTATTATGATCATAAGTTTTGTCTATCTCCATTTAAATCCAATAAGGGTGGGTGAATCCGGTTTGTGAAATTCTATGATTTTGGTTTCCTTGACCAAGTGAAAGGTGAACTGGGGCATAGTACAGAAGGTTTTGTAACTCCAAATGAAAAATATTATGTTTTATAAGGGTAAATTGTGACCTTAAGAGTAAGTACTGATGTGTGTGTGAGGAATATGTGTTGAGGATAACTAATAATGCAATTCGAAACACAAGTTACAATGGTGTTCTTCCAAATATGTTTCCACTAGGAAATATGACATGGATGGGAGAAAGGTGTATTTTTCTATGTTATATTAACCTTGCGGATTCCATAAAATGTTGATAAAAATGGATCATTTCAGGTTTATACCCTAAATATGAGTTGGGCCTTTGGATTTTTGTGTCTTCACTTTAGGGGATCCTTTTTTAACATGAATGGTGGATGTCGATCAAATTCTTGGGGTAAAAAGTGAGTCAATAAAAGAGAAAGATAATCAAAAAGGGTTCAATACAAATTAATTATACACCATTTTTATTGGTCATATCAATGTGAGAATAAAAATAGATAATAGTCATAAAATTCAGTGGGGAAAATATAAACTCTAATAAGGTGAATGACATTTGAGTGAGACTCAATCGATCTGTAAGAAGAATATTGGTGGTCTCCATGAATGATTAATTGATTTTCATATATAATTGAGCAAGGTTTTTGAATAATAAGATATTCTTTCTAGGATCAAGGGGATTTTAGGTTTAAGTTCATACAACATAGAAAATGGGGTGTTCCTTTTAGGGATATGCAGCCGGGAACTAGATTACAGTGATCCAAGTTTGATGTCCAAAAAAATGAACACAACTTGAATATAGCCACACCCATATGGTAACAATTCCAATGAGAAAAATCTCACTGATATAGGTGGAATATATTTTTATGTTCATATTTATTGGACTCTGGGATTTCCTTTTATAGGTAAAACTCATACATTGGAAGAAAGGGGAATCAACATAGAGATGAGTTTGGACAAGGATAAACCTGAATCTATTTAGGAGTATTAAATGAAATATTGAGAGAAATTATATTTTTGTGACTATATATGGGGATATGTGTTTAGAAATCACAATATATACCATTAAGTGAGAATAAATCCATAAATATTTCTAGTCGGTGGTGCAATAGGAGACTGTACATCAGGAGGTGGGGGTTACCCTCTCCGGTTATAAGGATGATATAATTCTTTAGTTTAGAATATAATATAAGAATATATTTTATATATAGTTTAATGTCTTGTAGATAAGATGTTTGTAAGTTTTATGCCACGTGGATAATATTTTGAACACATAGTGTAATGTTATACCATGAGAAGATAAACTATATAGTTTAAGGTAATGAGAAAAGGATGATATGATACATAGTATAATATCATTCCATTAGGTCTAGGTGAGAAATAGGGTGAATTTTATCTGAACCTGTGAATAGAATGGTTTTAATCTAGGGATCAACAATGGGTTCAGAAATATTTTTACCTTTTCTATTTGTTCTTTTATTTTTTCCCATGTCATTGGGGTGACTTGGTGAGTGAGAACTAAATTTTTCTCTATCCAAACCTTTCAGATTTCCAACCATATAGGTGTTTGTTCCTCTTTCCATTGATTGTTTATATTAATTACTAAATAATTTTTGGAGGTTATATTAGGGATGTGAAACTCGTTCAGGGTTGTAGATCTCAGACTAAGTGGGGGTGGGGGGGGGGGGTTAAGACATTTTTTTGGACAATTTTAAACAGACCTAATGTGAATAAAAGGAACCATATGTGTTTTAAGCCAGCACAAATCAACTCAACAATAAATGGGTAATATATTTTAAGGTCATGATGGATTCAATAGGGATTGGCGGTGAGTATAACATCATGGAGCATGGAAAAGGGAAGGTTTGTAAGGAACATTTTGGTAACATTAACCTGACCAAAAGTCAGGGAGGACGAGGAATAATGACACACACACATTCATGGGGAGGGATTCAGATAGTTTATGGTTTTTATACTTGGAACATGCGTAGTTACTAGTTTCATTACATGGATTAGACCATTCTCTCATTACTACTGTATTTAACCAATTCCTAAAGAGGTTATAAAACCTTACCAAAGAGTGTTAGGTTTTAGGATCTATGTAGGTCAAATAGGGGTATAAAGATGATCTCTATATAAGAGATCTATTTATCACTATATATCCCATTGAATGAGAATCAATCCATACATTGGTATGGATGTGTATGTGGTAGAATAACCATTCCAAAACCATAAGGGTTAAATCCTATTAGGTGAGTATTTTATGTTTTTTTGTAGTTTTTAGTCATATATCGAGGAGTAAATCATGTATTTTAACAACTTAAAATAAGGAAAAATAAAGGGTAAAGGAAAATTTCATATTAGAGAAGAAAAATAATCAACAATTCTACTATTTTAAGGCCAGATAGAATAAATAAGGGACTTTAGAATTTATATCCAGTTGGATTAGAGAACACCTAACAAGAATAAAATGATGAAAAAGGACCAACATGCTCGTTGAAATGATATGTCATGCCATACAATGGATACACACATAGTTTATGGTCATAATGTGAATCCCATGTAATTTTATATATTTGAAAGTGATGTTTCCAATACTATGAAGGTCTCATTATGTATTAATATAGAGAAACTCAATCATTTGACAAAAATCTAATAATTCTTTTATTCCAATGTGATATATGATTAGTGTGTAAAAATATTAAATTAAATAGGATTATAAATTAAAATCAAAATCATATAACAAGGGTGTAATTTTTTGGGGTGATACATTGACCATTTGGAGAATCTTGACCAGAAGGTAGTCAGTTAGAGAGAGAAGCCACTGGGTTGACATTCTTTTCTGACACGAGTGAATGAAAAAGCGGGGTAATGGAAAGGGAATTGGATTATATAAAAAAAGGAGAAGTAGAGGATATAGGTATAAATTTAAAATACTTGGACATAAATGGTTTGTGATAGGAAAGTTGAGGGTGGCTGCTAAACATTTTGGAAATGTTGGTTCAACTACTCAACTACCAAGGATAAGGGAAAAAACAAGGTAAAATCAATGACCATGTTATCAAAACATGAAAAATGTCATATTACTACATGAAGTAATTCAAGTATTATCCCTTGGAAGGGAGATAATATAACACCCCAAGCTTCCCTGATACGTTTCCCTTTGAATATTGCAATATCTTGCATTGTATGCAACTTCGAGATTCTAACACACTACGACCAATCAAACTAGCCGTTAGGAATAGTAATACCCACCTTTTAAAATTTAATAAATTTTATTTTTTAATATGGACTTCATTTTTTAATTTGGAATATCTAAATTATCTTAGGGTTAATTTTTGGTATTTTTCTTAAAACATTCAATTTTTGATGAATAGTGACAAAAACTGCGTTATTAGTTAAAATCGACATTTTATTTAAATAAATATTTATTTTATTTAAATTTATTATAGGTAAAAATAGATAAATAATACCTCTATAAGTTCAATTTAATTCATTGGAGTCATTTTATAATATGTTTAGATATATAATTATTTTATTGAACTTTTTACTGCCTTTTACCCACTTCCTATGGGCATTTGCAAATTTTCATAAAACCTAATTTTACCGAATCTTTGAGTTGAATTTATAAAATCCAAGAGACACGGTTAATACCAGTAAGTAAAATTTGGTTCAATAATATGAATTTTTTTTTGAATACTAACTTTTGACTTTTATTGACCACGGTTAAAAGTAAATAGGGTCATTAAGGGTAAAAACGATATCATAATTACCATAAAACATGTCCTAATTCTATTGGATAAGTGTAATTCAACCAAAAAAACCATAGGAATAAATTATGACCCCCTTTGGTCCACTTGGATTAGATTTGGACATTTATTAATTTTTTTAAGGATGAGTTAAAAGAGTTAAATTCAATGTTTAATAAATAAACCATTTTTAATATAGGATTACACATAATATAAATTAGACTATAAATATTATTCAGAAATCCAAAAAAATTTCCTAAATAGTTGTATTTTATTTATAATTTTTAGACATTAAACATTTAAATTTATTTATGACAGAATGATGATGCAGTAATTACCTTATTAATGAAATATTAAAACAATTGACATTATAAATATCCAAATAAATCTAAATTGAGACATATGATGAATTAAAATAATTTGATAGGTTAATATGGCATGTTTGGGTTGGTTAAATAAATTTTATTATATGTGATAATGTTTTAATGTCTTTCAAAAAAATCAAATACTAAATAGTTTCCAAATTGACAAAATTGAGTTTTTAAAACAAATACTATATTAGTAATTGATATAATATTAATAAAAATATACGATTCTGAAAAATGACTTAGATAAGGTTATATATTTTAATAATAAAACACTTGGGTTTCTCTTGACATTTTATAGTACATTTATTAACCATATAATATAAAAATACAAAGATACATGGTAATTTTAAAACTATTTAACTAAGAGTTAAATATAAAATATAATGTTAATATGGTGACCTAAACCTGTCTAAAACCATTTTTTTGAGATGTTTTAGACCGATCCTTACCTTATCATATACAAAAATAATTCTGTAGCGATCATAATCTGAAAATTGATTTATTATAAAATAATCTTTCAATCTTTTCCTAAAGTGACCCTCACCTCAAATATAAAAGGTCACTTACCCTTCTCTTAATTTCACACTGCCAAAGCCATTTGGATCGGCCAACCCTTGACCAAATATCCTCCCAACTTTCCTCCCTTAATCCTAGAGGAATTTCTTTAGTCATAAATCTATCTTAAGGATCCCTTTTGATCAAATTAAAAAGAAGAACCCGAAGAAGTGGTAAATATTTCATCACCACTTTCAAGATCATTTACTCTTCCACTTTCTATTTCTTTGTTGTTTCCATTATAAAATAATAACTCCAATATATTCTATATATTGTGATGTTATTATAAAAATGGTACAACCATATTCATTATTTTATCCATTATATTAATGACAAAGTCACCATACGTGCGTACATACGGCTTACCATCTCCATGTCACGGTGTATTTTATTATTCAGACACTTCATTATTTGGATGGGAATAATAATGAATATAAATGCTGTAAATAATAAATATAGCATGTTATTTATTCATTATATATGATATACCATCAAATTACATGTGATTTCACCATCAATATAATGATATTTTCGCTTGTGCGTACACACGGATTACCATCTCCACGAATGAGAGGAGATTCATTTTCCCATCGTAATCATTCAAGAATAATTTTAATTTTATGATTACAAATAATGTTTATGAAAATAATATAATTCTGTATATGAATCTAATATATCCTATCCACAACAAACCTATCTCATGTAACCATGCATATAAAGGAAAATGAATCAGTTAACACCCGAAACGATGATACTAGTGAAATATTATGAACAAAGAAATATTAGAGGATCATATATGATATCATATTTATGTATATAGATATTTTAAAATTTAATAATAATTTTGTAACTATTATAAAAGAGGTTGACATACCATTGACTAAGGAAAAATACAAGGTAACAGTTAATTTCACAATCTCTTTATTATCCGAGGTTGTTTTTACGTAAGTATCCACTAGGACCTCTTTATTATCCACATCCATGTTTTCTTAAAAATGTATTTCCAATTTTTTTTACTATTTACTAAACTATGGGTTAAATTCATTTATACCCTTATTTGACCTTATATGTTTTGAATTAAATCTTTCTGTCGTTCTCCAAACTAGGTACTTTATGACCTTTTTGACATAATTAGGGTAAGAAAGTTGTTTTTAAATTATACAGTGGGTGTGGCTATTTTCTTCTGTTATAACATCATCTAAGCTTCCCTTACAAGCTTATAATAATATATTCAAAATAAATGTTTTTTATAATTATATGACTCTTAAATGGTTTCAAAATAGAAAAAGGTAGTTATTTCAAATTTTTTTCATTTAATCTATATCAACATCCTTTGATGGATTTTAAACCTGTTTGAAGTTGATTTATTATGATACAAATCTTCCATATTGTATTGAAGGTTTTGTGATATGTTTGACTGTGGATGTATTATTTTTATACCATTCATTGTTTATAGTTAAAGTAATGACATTTCGTATGCTAGTTTTAATAAGAATATTTATGTTATCATTCAAAATTTTTAAATGAGGATTGTATTGGACTTAGTATGTGATGGGTGGAGCCTGTCTGTAACACCCCAAGATTTCATAGTGTGTTATTTCTTAAAAATAATTCAATAACTTGCACTACACGCAACACCGAGTTCAATCACACCATGACGTACAAAAAAAAAGACATTAAAAGAGGTCATGAATAGTATTAACAACATTTTGAACTTTATATAATCCTTATAATTTTAGAATCCCTATTATGAGTTTCTTAGTCATAATGCAAGAACAGATTCATTTTCAGTATTGAACTTTTATCAACTTTAATAGTGAAACCTTTTTTAAATAAAATATTTTAAACTATCTGAATAAATCGGGACATCAAAAAAAATTTAAAATGAAACATCCCAAGCTTCCACGGTACGCTTTCCTTTGAATAAAATAGTAGCGTGTGTTGTACGCAACCTTGAGTTTTAACACACGCCACAACCAATCAAACTAGCCGTTATGAATAGTAATACCTAAATTTTGAAATTATATATATTTTATATTTTAAAATGGACTTCATTTTTGGATTCGGAATATCGAATTTATCCTAAGTTGAAATTTTGGTACATTTCGGATAACTTTCATATTTTAATGAATAGTGAAAATTACTAAATTTTAATTAAAAACAACTTTTATAATCAAAATAATTAATAGTGATAAATTATTAATTTGAGTGGTTTTAAAGTATATTTAGAATATATTTTTACCATTTAATATAATGTTGGTCATTGGACATAATTTTACAATTAAACCGAACATAAACAAGTGTCAATCTTTTGATAGTTATTACCTCTTAAAAACACGCTTTTTGTTTTGACAGCGGGAATTAATTTTAAATTAATTTTTTCCACTTCTGTGTTTTGAATTTAGAAAAATGGATTCTATATTTGGAATCAGGATTTCCAAATTGTGTAAATAGGTAACTTTTATTTTTAGACATTTTGAATAATTACTGTGGTAAATATTTTATTTACCATGGTTAAGGGTAAATCCGGTAAATAAGGGTTAAAAAATAATATTATAATAATACAAAATTACCCTAAAACGTGTCCTAACCTTATTTGTGGACATATACCCGACCATGAGCATCCTTGGGTCAATTTGGGGACCCCTTGGAGCCACTTGTATGTGGTAGGGACACATTATATTAATAAAGTTAAAATAAAAATAAAAATGGAATAAGCTTACATCTTTTAGAAGAACAATTTTTACATAGGGTTATACATGTTGGATTTTCGATTATAAATATTAATTAGAAAGATAAACAGATATCCTACATGATGATATTTTATTTATAATTTTTAGACATAAAATAAGTTAAATTATTAATGACACAATAATGATGCAATGTTTACCTCATTAATAAATCATTGAAATAAATAATATTATAATGATTAAAATATTATCTAAAACCTGTCCAATTCTTATTGGTTGATGTTATTTAGAATATGAGTCATCTTAGCTTCGACCTCAATGATTTTTGGACCATTATAAACCGAATATAATTATATTATAAAGTAATACTTTCACACTTTCCTAAAGAGCCCCTCCTCTCCCTTATAAAAGGAGACCACTTATACTCATTCCTCACACCTCTCAAGCCACTTGGCTCGTCCAAACTCTGCCCAACTAAGCTCCCCACATCCCTCTCCTCCTCCTTGAAGCTTCCCCTTAGGCAGAAAGCATTTCAAAAAGTCTTTTGGTTCCATCCAAAGTGAGTTACCTAAATTAAAGGTAACGATTTCTCTTAAATTATTTTCATTTATTTTGCTTCTCCAACCCCCAAACTCTTTTTATTTTCTTTCTTTTGTAACAACAACAGTATCCTAAATATACTAGGATGTTGTTATAATAAGGATTCAAACTACACATACACACAACTCCATCTAATGGATGATGAACATAATGTTTCTGTGGATGGCAAACTAACGCCTCACGAAACGATGATTGTTCAAATACATCTTACCGCCTCTCATGGTGGCCATTATGATGGCACTGTAATTAAATATGATATTAATAATATATATTTTTTATATAAGCTTCTGTAATTCCATTTTATTTCATACCATTATTCGTTTCATGTTGTATATACATACGATAATTTCATTTGAGGAAGTGCGGACTACCGCCCCCTTAAAATGATATGACTCGTTCATACCACACATGGAACGTATAAAGGATGGTGTTAATGAACTTAAGTAACATATATAAAATATTATATTATACTGGAATAGTAATATACCTATGTATCATTTGGATTCGATTCTTTTAAAATAAAAATTAAATGGAAGTAGCGTTCGTGCGTACGTACGGACTACCGTCTCCACGAACGCGATGAGATTCATTCTCCATCGTATCCATTCAAGTATAATTATCATTTAATGATTTAAAAATGATGTTTAAGGACTTGATATCATTCTGGATATGAATAAGATACAACAAACATGACTTATGTAACAAAACATATAAAAGAAAATGAGTAAGTTAACACACGAAACGGCGATAATACTAAGATATTATTATCAAATCAATATTAAAAGATCATATATGATATCATATTAATGTATATGATTCTTGTATAATTTAATAACAATTATTTCACCATTATACAGGAGTTTAACCTACCCCAACCAAGGAAAAGTACAAGGTAAGGGTTATTTCACAATCTCTTCATTATCTGAGGTTGTATTATACGTAATAATCTACTGGGATCTCTTTATCATCCACATCCATGTTTCTTCGAAATGTATTTCAAAACATTTTTACTATTTACAAGAATATGGGTTAAAGTCATTTATACCCTTGTTTGACTTTTTATAAGAGGTTTATAAAGGAATCTTTCCATCGTTTTCAAAACATGGTCCTTTTTAACCTTTTCGACAGAATTGAGGTAAGAATGTTTTTTTTAACTTATACGGCGGGTGCGGTTATTTTCCGCCGTTATAAAATCGTCGAAGCTTTCCATACAAGCTTATAAGAATATTTTCAAAGAAAATGTTTTATTTTATATCGATCTTAAATGATTTCAAAATAAAAGGAGATACTTCTTTAAAAAGAATTTTGATTTCATCTATGTCAACATCCTTTGATGGATTTTAAGATTATTTGAAGTTGATTTATTATGATACAAAATTTCTATATTGTATTGAAGGTTTTGTGATATGTTTGACTGTGGATGTGCTATTTTTATACCATTCATAGTTTATGGTGAAATTATTGACATTTCGTATGCTAGTTTTAATACAAATGTTTATGTTAAATTTAAACCTTTTCATATGGGAATGCATTGGACTTAATAAGTGACGGGTGGAGCCCGCTATAGCTCCTCGATGCATCGGTAGGTCTCATGAGACAAACTAGTGTCTTGGCACAAGGCCTTGACAAAATCTTATTTGTAGTCTTGGCACGAGGCCTTGGCTATGTGGTTATGATAGTCTGGCATTATGCATTCCAACATTATGAAAGTGGTTATTGATTTTTGCATGTGATTATTCGATTAGTAGAATATCCATGTGAATAAGTAAATGGCATTATTTAATTTTATTTATGCCATACCATGTTGAAAGTTCATGTTTAAAAGGCTTTTGTTTTAGTTATACATTGCCTTAAATATTTATTCTTATTTATGAAAGTTTCCGCTATATTGTTATCCTTACTGGGCATTTGAGCTCACCCCTTTTCTATGTTTTATTTTTCCCAGGAAGTGAAGATGTAAGTTATGAATGACCTGCAGGGATATTATGAGGGGTTAATAGTGTGGATATGAAGACATTGTTGTTGTAGTAGTTTTTCACTTTGAAATGTAATGTAAAACTTTATGATTATATCTAGTGTTTCCAAGGCTACTAAACCAATCGGTCTTTCGGGATTTGATCTTTCTTGTGATCATGCCAATGTTATGTAATAATGCACCGACTCTGGGTAGCTGGGGTCGGGGCGTTACAGTTGGTATCAGAGGAAGTTTAGTACAAACCTTGGAAGCTAGATTTAGATAAACTCTGATTAGAGCACGTAGACCTAAGATGAACTTTGAGGATTAGTATAGAAGAACTTCCTAGAATTTTGGTATTGTAGAGATTTTGTGAGTTTTCCGAGCAATACATCCCTGTCTGGATACGAGCAGGTAGAGGCGGCTCTGGCACAGATGTACCTAGGGGTAAAACCCGAAAACACCGCTTTGAGCTAGACTCGAACGGGAACTGGTGCACAACAACGGGCCTTGCTGCACTCTTGGTTACGACACTCCCGGGGGATATGCTTAGGATAACTCTCATTTTCTTTACAAATCATTATGAAGGGTTTATGAGTATATACTTCCTCAAAGAAAACATTTTTATGATTATGGATTATATCCATAAATAGTTCAATTTATGTTAAGTGTTTTATAAGTATGGGATTATGTATTTTGATTCATAAACTGATCTAGTTTATGCCATTGTATAGAAATGGCGCCTAGTAGAAGGAATGAGAACTCCAGAAATGCACATGATCCAAAGAGAAGGAAGGATCATATCTTTCATGGTCTTAAGCTATAATTTATAAGAGAAATAATCTCCCATGTATTATCATCATATGAAGAAATAATATCATGTGTTGATAAGATAAGTAAAGAGTTTACTGAGTCCTATGGCTTTGAAGGGAAGCAAGAGAAGAAAAGGATAGAAGAGAGAAAGATGGATAAAGGGAAGAGGGAAAAGAAGAATTTTCCCATATGTGGTAACTGTGGAAAGAAACACCCTGGAACTTGCCTGAAAGGAATGAGAGTTTGTTATAAGTGTGGAGGAAAAGGGCACAAAGTACATGACTGCAAGGGTAAGAAAATGGTTTCAAATGTACAATGCTTCATTTGCAAGGAGTTTGGACACTACGCGAACCTATGTCCCAGTCATCAGACTATGCCGCAAATGATGCTATTGGATAATAATCAAGTTATGATACTACCACAGATGAAGAGGAATGATTAGAGTTCTTATGTTGATTATGTCAATTGAGTGTTGTATCAACAATGTACTTGTTACAATAATCATGGAGTATATAAGGATTGTACTGCAGTACTATTTCATTAAGGACTTGAGATTGTGTGGAACAAAGAAAAGTGACTCAATAGCAGGATAAATGTTTTGAAAATATATGGTTGAGAGAATGATAAATCATAATATAGTTCTGGTACTGAGGTAGTGATTTTGGAATAACATGTGATTGTTTTGGATAAATTATATTGGATATTCTTGACTACCTTGGAACTGATTAATGATTTGTATATTCCATCATTGTTGGGGTTTAAAACATTTTTGGATTAATGAAGTATATCCAGCTTTCTATATGGAATAAGGGAGCATGAATGTAATCAATAAGGAATATGGTAATTCAGGATGTTTCGGTGTATTAAAAGAATACATGATGAAGGTATTCATATGCTATTACGGGGTAAAAAGGTTCTACATTATGTTTACCTTACTTATAAATGTTGTACTGTGAGTTTGGATAGAAGTATTTTGGATAGTTCTAGTTTGGATTATTTTGGATTTCCATAAAAGGACAACCCGGAGGTCGGGCGGCAACCCGTCGCGTCCGGCAAGGCTGCGAGACTTGAACCCGCAACCGAAGGGCGACAAGGGTGTATAACCTACCACTGGCCCAAGAGATGTCCTGGATTAAATAATGTAGTTTTTTTTAAAAGATCTGGTAGATGAATTATAAATTCCTTTATTTTGGAACCCTGTACGAATAGTATAAATAGAATTTTTTTATGAGTAAAAGATGAGTTTGTGGTAGAAATTTATTAAGTAAGTATATCTCCTTATGATCTTAGCCAATCTCATAAATAAATTCCTCAACATTAAGAAAAGGAACTTAGAACAAAAATGTTGTCCTAGATGGTGCCTTAAATCATCACTAATTTATGGCTTTGGGATTGTTGGCCTTTTCATATCCATGTTGTCTACCACTCTCCATCAGATAATTGATGGTTAGATTTCTCTTCCATATCCATATTTTCCTACATGGAACCCTAGTATGTGTTATTTTCGGTAATCTTCATACTTTCCACTCTTTATTTTAAATAGAGGCCTCATTAATTCATTTTTTGATGTGGGATTTCAACTAAGATATTTTGAAACGTCAAAAATGTGTTATCCTAATACCCTATGTTTTGTTGAACCGATGGTATTTCAAATCATCATAGATTGATGAATTTAAGGACCTCAATTTCATACTTGTTTGTGATTGATGACCTCAATCACTACCTATAAATATTTACATTTTTCCTCCAATTATATGTCTCTAATTGCCACCAATGTTCTCCTAATCGAGATCATAATTTGGTGGTGACCCTTTCATTTCTCTTTTCCTTATATTAAGACTAAATTTTAGTAACCCAATTTCCGATGTGGGTTTTCCCACAAATATATTTTCTACTTTCAACCTTTTATTTTCAAAGAACAATTCCAAATTGCGAGGACGCAATTTATTGAAGGAGGGGAGAATGTAACACCCCAGGATTTCATAGTGTGTTATTTCTTAAAAATAATTCAATAACTTGCACTACACGCAACACCGAGTTCAATCACACCATGACGTACAAAAAAAAGAAATTAAAAGAGGTCATGAATAGTATTAACAACATTTTGAACTTTATATAATCCTTATAATTTTAGAATCCCTATTATGAGTTTCTTAGTCATAATGCAAGAACAGATTCATTTTCAGTATTGAACTTTTATCAACTTTAATAGTGAAACCTTTTTTAAATAAAATATTTTAAACTATCTGAATAAATTGGGACATCAAAAAAAATTTAAAATGAAACATCCCAAGCTTCCACGGTACGCTTTCCTTTGAATAAAATAGTAGCATGTGTTGTACGCAACCTTGAGTTTTAACACACGCCACAACCAATCAAACTAGCCGTTATGAATAGTAATACCTAAATTTTGAAATTATATATATTTTATATTTTAAAATGGACTTCATTTTTGGATTCGGAATATCGAATTTAGCCTAAGGTGAAATTTTGGTACATTTCGGATAACTTTCATATTTTAATGAATAGTGAAAATTACTAAATTTTAATTAAAAACAACTTTTTTAATCAAAATAATTAATAGTGATAAATTATTAATTTGAGTGGTTTTAAAGTATATTTAGAATATATTTTTACCATTTAATATAATGTTGGTCATTGGACATAATTTTACAACTAAACCGAACATAAACAAGTGTCAATCTTTTGATAGTTATTACCTCTTAAAAACACGCTTTTTGTTTTGACAGCGGGAATTAATTTTAAATTACTTTTTTCCACTTCTGTGTTTTGAATTTAGAAAAATGGATTCCATATTTGGAATCAGGATTTCCAAATTGTGTAAATAGGTAACTTTTATTTTTAGACATTTTGAATAATTACTGTGGTAAATATTTTATTTACCATGGTTAAGGGTAAATCCGGTAAATAAGGGTTAAAAAATAATATTATAATAATACAAAATTACCCTAAAACGTGTCCTAACCTTATTGGTGGACACATACCCGACCGTGAGCATCCTTGGGTCAATTTGGGGACCCCTTGGAGCCACTTGTATGTGGTAGGGACACATTATATTAATAAAGTTAAAATAAAAATAAAAATGGCATAAGCTTACATCTTTTAGAAGAACAATTTTTACATAGGGTTATACATGTTGGATTTTAGATTATAAATATTCATTAGAAAGATAAAAAGATTTCATACATGATTATATTTTATTTATAATTTTTAGACATAAAATAAGTTAAATTATTATTGACACAATAATGATGCAATGTTTACCTCATTAATAAATCATTGAAATAAATAATATTATAATGATTAAAATATTATCTAAAACCTGTCCAATTCTTATTGGTTGATGTTATTTAGAATATGAGTCATCTTAGCGTCGACCTCAATGATTTTTGGACCATTATAAACCGAATATAATTATATTATAAAGTAATACTTTCACACTTTCCTAAAGAGCCCCTCCTCTCCCTTATAAAAGGAGACCACTTATACTCATTCCTCACACCTCTCAAGCCAATTGGCTCGTCCAAACTCTGCCCAAATAAGCTCCCCACATCCCTCTCCTCCTCCTTGAAGATTCCCCTTAGGCAGAAAGCATTTCAAAAAGTCTTTTGGTTCTAACCAAAGTGAGTTACCTAAATTAAAGGTAACGATTTCTCTTAAATTATTTTCATTTATTTTGCTTCTCCAACCCCCAAACTCTTTTTATTTTCTTTCTTTTGTAACAACACCAGTATCCTAAATATACTAGGATGTTGTTATAAGAAGGATTCAAACTACACATACACACAACTCCATCTAATGGATGATGAACATAATGTTTCTGTGGATGGCAAACTAACGCCTCACGAAACGATGATTGTTCAAATACATCTTACCGCCTCTCATGGTGGCCATTATGATGGCACTGTAATTAAATATGATATTAATAATATATATTTTATATATAAGCTTCTGTAATTCCATTTTATTTCATACCATTATTCGTTTCATGTTGTATATACATACGATAATTTCATTTGAGGAAGTGCGGACTACCGCCCCCTTAAAATGATATGACTCGTTCATACCACACATGGAACGTATAAAGGATGGTGTTAATGAACTTAGGTAACATATATAAAATATTATATTATACTGGAATAGTAATATACCTATGTATCATTTGGATTCGATTCTTTTAAAATAAAAATTAAATGTACGTAGCGTTCGTGCGTACGTACGGACTACCATCTCCACGAACGCGATGAGATTCATTCTCCATCGTATCCATTCAAGTATAATTATCATTTAATGATTTAAAAATGATGTTTAAGGACTTGATATCATTCTGGATATGAATAAGATACAACAAACATGACTTATGTAACAAAACATATAAAAGAAAATGAGTAAGTTAACACACGAAACGGTGATAATACTAAGATATTATTATCAAATCAATATTAAAAGATCATATATGATATCATATTAATGTATATGATTCTTGTATAATTTAATAACAATTATTTCACCATTATACAGGAGGTTAACCTACCCCAACCAAGGAAAATTACAAGGTAAGGGTTATTTCACAATCTCTTCATTATCTGAGGTTGTATTATACGTAATAATCTACTGGGATCTCTTTATCATCCACATCCATGTTTCTTCGAAATGTATTTCAAAACATTTTTACTATTTACAAGAATATGGGTTAAAGTCATTTATACCCTTGTTTTACTTTTTATAAGAGGTTTATAAAGGAATCTTTCCGTCGTTTTCAAAACATGGTCCTTTTTAACCTTTTCGACAGAATTGAGGTAAGAATGTTTTTTTAACTTATACGGCGGGTGCGGTTATTTTCCGCCGTTATAAAATCGTAGAAGCTTTCCATACAAGCTTATAAGAATATTTTCAAAGAAAATGTTTTATTTTATATGGATCTTAAATGATTTCAAAATAAAAGGAGATACTTCTTTAAAAAGAATTTTGATTTCATCTATGTCAACATCCTTTGATGGATTTTAAGATTATTTGAAGTTGATTTATTATGATACAAAACTTCTATATTGTATTGAAGGTTTTGTGATATGTTTGACTGTGGATGTGCTATTTTTATACCATTCATAGTTTATGGTGAAATTATTGACATTTTGTATGGTAGTTTTAATACAAATGTTTATGTTATGTTTAAACCTTTTCATATGGGAATGCATTGGACTTAATAAGTGACGGGTGGAGCCCGCTATAGCTCCTCGATGCATCGGTAGGTCTCATGAGACAAACTAGTGTCTTGGCACAAGGCCTTGACAAAATCTTATTTGTAGTCTTGGCACGAGGCTTTGGCTATGTGGTTTTGATAGTCTGGCATTATGCATTCCAACATTATGAAAGTGGTTATTGATTTTTGCATGTGATTATTCGATTAGTAGAATATCCATGTGAATAAGTAAATGGAATTATTTAATTTTATTTATGCCATACCATGTTGAAAGTTCATGTTTAAAAGGCTTTTGTTTTAGTTATACATTTCCTTAAATGTTTATTCTTATTTATGAAAGTTTCCGCTATATTGTTATCCTTACTGGGCATTTGAGCTCACCCCTTTTCTATGTTTTATTTTTCCCAGGAAGTGAAGATGTAAGTTATGAATGACCTGCAGGGATATTATGAGGGGTTAATAGTGTGGATATGAAGACTTTGTTGTTGTAGTAGTTTTTCACTTTGAAATGTAATGTAAAACTTTATGATTATATCTAGTGTTTCCAAGGCTACTAAACCAATCGGTCTTTCGGGATTTGATCTTTCTTGTGATCATGCCAATGTTATGTAATAATGCACCGACTCTGGGTAGCTGGGGTCGGGGCGTTACACTGTTATAGTTCCTCGGTGCATTGGTAGGTCTCATGAGACAATTAGATATTGAATTGGATGAGGCCTTTCCCAATTTGATATATAATTTTGGCTAAGGCCTTAATGATTTTTAGATGTCTTGGCTGAGGCCTTGACAAAATGTTTCAGAATGTCCAGAATTATACATTTCATCATTATGAAAATAATAATGATGGTTCATGTGGTTATTCGATTAGTAGAATACGCATGACTATTTTTTATTATGGAATTATTTACTCATCTCATATTCCTACCATAAAGTGTTCATGTTTATTATTTATAAAGGCATGTGTTTTGAATTATTCATCATGCCTAATGTTTATGTTATCTTCCTCTATATTTCTTACCTTTACTGAGAGTTTGGGATCAACCCTTTCTTATTTTTCATTTTCCGAGGATTTTAAGAAGTTAGTTATGAGTGACTTGTAGGCATAATCTAAGAGGCGTGGATGTTTCTAATGGAATAAATTAGTTTTTATTTATTTTCAATTTGTAATGTTAAACTTATGTAAGTATCTTGTTTCCAATAATACTACACTAATCAGTCTTTTGGGACATGATTCCTTGTATCATGCCAATGTTATTTTATAAAACATAGACTCTGGGTAACTGGGGTTGGGGTGTTACATTTGGTATCAGAGAATGTTTAGTACAAAACATGGAAACTAGATTTAGAGAAATTCTGACAAGAGAACATTACACTAAGATAGAATTTGAGGATTTGTATATAAGAACTTCCTAGAATTTTGGTACTTTAGAGATTTTGTGTGTTTTCCAAGCAATACATCCTAGTCTAGATACGACCAGGTAGAGGCGGCTCTAGTACAGATGTACCTAGGGGTAAAACCTGAAAACAAAACTTTGAGCTATACTCGAATGAGAACTGGTGCACGAAAATGGGCCTCGTTGTACTCTTGGTTATGACACTCCCAAGGGATATTCATAGGATAATTCACATTTTCTTTACAAACCATTATAATGGATTTATGAGTATATACCTCCTCAATTTTTTTTTATGATTATGGATTATATCTATAAACTGTTCAATTTACTTTAAGTGTTTTATAAGTTTGTAATTATGTATTGTGGTTCATAAACTAATCTACAATATTCCATTGTTTAGAAATGGCACCTAGTAGAAGGAATGAAAACTGTATCAACACACATAATCCATATATGAATTTCCCTCCTACTCAAGATAATTATAGTGGAGCTGGTGATGCAACTAGTGCTAATCATCTTATCACCATACTGGGAAAACTCACACGGGTTATGAATAATAACCTTACCCGTATGGAGCACCCTGAACCACAACACAGAGGATCAATGTTAGATCGCTTCATGAGGAAACTGTAGGTTCCGGCTGTAGCGGAAGCGCGTTGGTGGGTGGCCAAACTCTGATTTTAGCATTAAACAATGATAAAAATGAGATCCATCATGATATAAAACACCGTATCTTAGGAATAGAACTAAGAATGAAAAACAAAATTGGGAGTCCCAGAACCATAGAGACAGGATCATCATTTATTAGTTATAATTAATTTAATTAATTCACTATAATTACCTTGGTGGAATTCTATCTTCGTTGATGTCTCCGGTCACGATCTTGTGATCCATCGTTGCGTCGTAGAATCCAAGTGTAGGATTCCTCTAGAGGTGATCCACACGTTTTCCACGTATCTCTGGGCGTCGCCAAAGGGATCACCGGGTGCTAGCATAGAAGATCCTCCACTTGCAATGTCCGCCTTCGATCACCTTGATTCGATATAAGAGGATCTCTCTCAGTCTTGAGAGTGTTCTTGGAGGAAGTTGTTCTTTCGGCCTTGAAAGAATTCTCTAGAATAGTTGTGCACAACGATTGGGGAAAAGTGTCGGCGTTGTGAGGATATTTATAATCGGTTTTGAGGTTATAGAGTTATGACTATAAATAAACGCGTTTTGTGTTTTATTTATTTCATTAACTCTTATTGAAAACCCCCATGTCGAATTAATAATTTTTTTACATGTGCCAATGCTGATTATAATAAATATCCTTTAATAAAACAATATTATACCCTCAAAATCCTAACTGGAATAACTAAATGGTGTGAAATCATTAATACATGGCGTGTACTTGTTTTTCATAAAACTACGTGGCATATATATTTAATATACACTGTGTATACTTTTATTTTCCATTTTTCTTTATTTCCTACACCACATTTATTAGACATTTAGTAATGGCTATTTATTTATTAAATAAATGTAACTGCATTACTCACTTATAAATATATTATTTCGCCCACAATATATTCTCTCGAATAACTAGTGTCTAAATAAATGTGATCAGGCATCCTTAAATAATTATTAACCCACAGTTGGGAATAATATTTTTTTAACTTGTTAAATTAATAATTAACTGAGATACATGGACACACTCAGTGTGTGACCCTTTAGGAATCTTTCTCATTGTCATTAGGCGAGCTTACCTACAGTCCAAGATTATTGTCTAGAAAAAGGGTCAAGGGACCCAAGAGAAAGAAGTTAACGCCGCATTGATATGTCACCTCATACGAACGCTTACTGTGTAATATAATCTCTTTTTCACGATATCTCTAATCGAGTGGGTTGCATGCTAGTGCCATCAACCCATGTGCTTGATTATTCTATCTTTGACTATCCAGAATCTAACTAGCCCATTCCATACCATGGACATGGATTTACTTAGGCTATAAAAATTCCATCAAAGGGTTCTGAGATATCGACCTCCATTATAGAGCATAAGGGAAAAATCCTTTCTCTCATTATCTATTAATGCGGTATTACTCATGACACACCCAACGTATCCTACCTCGCTGCGAACAGTGTGTCACCACAGTTTTCATCAATACATCTAAGTGCACGAGTTGTAATACCCATTAATAATAATCATAAACTCTAAGGTACAATACACACGTCCACAGATAGGAACATCCAATGACACTATGAAATGTGGATTTCTTACTGGAGGGTCTGGTTCTCATAATATCCTATTGGAGATTACCAAGGGTGCACCCCATGAGAAGGTGACTCAAAGTTTTATGATTCCTCACCCATAATATCTTGTATTATTTGTGTCCCTCAAATAACATCATTTGAATATAGAATATATATTCAAGAACAGTGTTATGGCACTTACAGGTTCTCATCATATCAGGGATCCGCTATGACCCCTTAATGCAACATCTATCCTTAGGACATCATCAAATGCATTGTCACGCAGAAGAACAATCAAGATGTGATAAAGATTTTATTATTGAATAAAGTAAAATGTAGTTGGTTCTAGGCCACCAACTCCAACAGCAACAACCACCAACATTAAATGGGTTTAAAAATCCATTTGCAGCTGAACAATGGAGATGTTCCTTAGAAAAAATATTTTATTCTTTGGGGAGTAGCGAAAGGGAAAAATTTATCATGATAGTTTATCGCCTCACTGGAGATGTAGATCAATAGTGGTAATTAATTACAAAAACAAAGAAGGATGAAGAATTATTACATATGGAATGGAGGGAGTTTAAAGATATTTTTATAGAACAATACTTTCCTCGTGACCATCAGATATATATGGAATGGAAATTTATGAATCTGAGACAAAAGGAGGATGAGAATGTCACAATGTATGAAGCTGACTATACAAGGTTAGCAAGGCATGCTACAGATTAGATAGAGAACCCAAGAAGTAATATTGATCATTTTATTGATGGGTTAAAACAATTTCTCCATCGAGCATTAGTCTCACAATCCTTCTCATCGTAAGAAGATATTGTCTCATCTGCAATCAGGAAAAAAAGGAATTCTATAAGTCTTATGAATTTAAAGTAAATAAAGAGAAGAAGAGATCTTCTGAACACTATGGGAAAGGAAATAATAAAATAGGGAAGAAGGGAATAGTTGAATTTCCACCCTGTGATAATTATGTGAGGATGCATCCTAGTGCCTATCTAAATGGAAAAGGAGTATGCTACCAATGTGGACAGAAAGGAAATTTTGTTAGTGATTTTAAGGGGAAGAAAGAAGCCACCAATGTTCAATGCTACAATTTTAGGGAGATGGGACATTATGAAAATGAATGTCCTAAACGTCTGGGAGAATTTCTTCAGAAAAGGCCAATGGTTCAAGGCCAAGATTATGCGATCAATACTGCTAATGTTGAAGCTCTGATAGATGTGGGTAGGTAATTTAATTGTTCCCTCAAGATTATCCAATGCATTATTTGATTCTAGATCATCAAATTGTTTCATATATTCCCATTTTTCTATGAAAATTAGATATTTCCAATTTGATTTAATAAAGTATTTTTCAGTCAAAACTCATAAGGGATGTATCATTGTAACAAAGTTTTGTGAATCAGTCCCCATTAAAGCATATAAAAAATATTTATCTACTGAAATAATATTCGTAAACCTGATTTAATTTGATATAATCCTTGGTATGGATTGAATTTTGGATCAAGATGCGAAAAATCATTATAAGAAGAAGTATGTTACAATTCATGATGATGATAAGGAGTACCTTATCTTTAGAGAATAAACGTCACCATCTAATTCTTATCTAGATCAAAACCCAGTAGCTCTAATAAATTGAATTATTGTGGAGGATGTGAAAGAAATAATTATGGGTGAGGAAGAGAATGTTCAAATAGGGGACGTACCTATTTTGCAAGAATATGTTGATCTGTTTCTAGATGATTTACCTGGACATCCTCTAGAATGAGAAAGAGAATTCTCCGTTGATTTAATTCTTAGTTCAAGGCCCCTATCGAAGACCCCTTATATAATTTCCACTTTGGAATTAGTGGAACTAAAGAAAATATTATCGGAATTGAGTAATATGGGATCTATTATCACTAGTGTTTCTCTATGGGGAGCCCCTTTCCTTTTTGTTAAGAATAAAGAAAGATCTATGAGGTTGTGCATTGACTACTGGGAGATCGATGCTATAACAATAAAGAAAAAGAATCCCCTACCTCACATTGATTATTTATTCAACCAACTACGTGGAGCTCAATATTTTTCAAAGATTTTCCTTCGATAAGGATATCATCAGTTGTTTGTGAAGAATGAAAAAATTCTGAAAACAGCATTTCGAACCATGTACGAGCATTACAATTTTACAGTAATGCCTTTTAGATGGACTAATGCACCATCTGTCTTCATGGATCTAATGAATAGTGTTTTCAAGGAATATCTTGAGAAATTTTTAGTGGTATTTATTGATGATATCTTGGTATAATACAAAAGATCATGAAAATCACTTGGGAATTATTCTGATTACTCTTAGAAGAAATGAATTATATGGGTATTTTATAAAGTGTGAATTCTATGTTCAAGATATTTCTTTTCTTGGCCATATTGACTATAAGGATGGAATATCTATTGATTCTTCAAAGACCAAGGCAATCCAAGAATGGCCAGCACCGACGAGTATAACTGAGGTATGCCGTTTTATTTCTTTAGAAGGATATTATCGACATTTTGTCCATAATTTTGGTCGGTTGGATAACCCATTAACCAATCTCACGCATAATGGGGTTAAATTTTTTTTGGAAAAATAGTATGAAGAATGTTTTGAAGAACTGAAGAGAATATTAGTTAATTATCTTATCTAGACTCTACCACTAAGGAACGATGGGTTTGTGATTTATAGTGATGCTTCAAAAAAGGACATGGTTGTTTCCTTATGAAAAATGATAGAGTTATAGGCTATGCATCACGACAGCTAAATATTCATGAGAAAAACTATCCCACTTATGATCATGAGGTAGCAGTTGTAATCATCACTCTGAAGATATGGAGACACTATCTCTATGGTGAAAATGTGATATTTATACTAATCACAAGAGTTGGAAGTATATTTTCTCACAGAAAGAACTCAACATGAGGAAAATACAACGGCTTGAACTACTCAAGGATTATAATTGAACTATAAACTACCACCTGGGGAAGGAAAATAAGGTGGAATATGCTTTCATTAGAAAGGAAAATGGAGTTTTGAAGAAGATGAGAGTTGAAAGGGATCCTTTTTTCATGGATCTAGTAAAGATAGATATGGGAATAACCATGGAAGGTGAAACATCAATAATTTTTCAAATGGATTCCAAAACATATTTATTAGAAAGGATAAAGAGTTCTCAGACTGATGATGAGGAGTTTCAAAAGAATATTAAAGATCTAAATGATGGGAGATTGAGTGACTTCGTATATGAAGATGGAATTTTGAAATTTGGGAAGAGACTTTGTATTCTCGATATACCGGATCTAAAAGGGGATCATTGGATGATTCTCATAGATCCAATTTCTCTATACACCCTGGAAGCACAAATATGTATAGAGATTTGAAAGAACATTTTGTGGTGGGACAACATGAAAAAGAGAGATTGTTGATTTTGTGTCAAGATGTATGGTTTCCCAACAAGTGAAAAGTGGAAGACAACATCATAGAGGATCCATGCAACCTCTTCCCATACCTGAGTGGGAATGGGATGATTTATGATGGATTTTTTCATGGGGCTAGAAAAGGCTCCTCGAAGGAATGATGAAATATGGGTCGTTGTTGATCTTCTTACCAAGTCATCACATTTTCTTGATATAAGAGAAGATTTACCACTTGAATGGTTAGAAAGACTATATATTAATGAAGTAGTAAGACTTTATGAATTAAATCTATCGATTGTTTTTGATCGTGATCCCTGTTTTACATCATGATTCTGGAAAATTCTTCAAAAAGCCTTGGATAGTGAACTTCATTTAAGCACTGCCTACCACCCTCAAACTGATGGAAAATTAGAATGGACTATTCAAACCTTAGAAGAAATGTTGAGATCTTTCTCACATGACTTTAAATGTATGTGGGATCAATATTTACCTCTTATGGAATTTTATTATAATAATAGCTTCCATTCAAGTATTTAGATGGCACCATATGAAGAATTATAGGGAAAGAGATGTCACACACCAACTTGTTAGGATGATGTTGGTGAAAGAAAACTCATAGGCCCAGAAGTTGTTGAGGAAGTAATGGAAAAAGTGAAGATTATCCAAACCAACATCAAAGTATCTCAAAATAGGTAGAAGCTTTATGCCGATAAGCAAAGGAAGGATTTGGAATTTCAGGTAGGAAATCATGTATTCCTGAAGGTATCTCCATGGAAGGGATTTATACGATTTGGTAAGATGGGTAAATTAAGTCCTAGGTACATAATACCATTTGAAATTCTAGAACGAATTGGAGTTGTAGCTTACCATTTTTCAATGCCACCAAGTATCTCCACATTTCACAATGTGTTCCACGTATCACTGTTGAGAAAATACATGCCTGATTCAACGCAGGTACTAACCCATGAGGAAATTGAACTGGAACCTAATTTTTCTTATTGTGAAGAGCCTATCAAGATTCTTGATACCAGAGAACAAGTCTTGAGAAACTGGATGACTCGTGTGGTAAAAGTTCTATAAAGAAACCATAGGATACAAGAGGCAATGTGGGAAACAGAAGAACTTATGATGAAGAACCACCCAAATGTTTTTGTGTAGTAGTATTCTAGAAATTTCTAGGATGATATTATTTGAAGGAGGGAAGAATGTAACACTCCATTCTTCCACGATAAATTTTTCTTTGAATAATGCAATAGCTTTCATTGTATGCATCTTCGAGATTCTAACAAACCGCAACCAATCAAACTAGCCATTATAAATAGTAATACCGAATTTTTGATATTTTATTAATTTTATATTTCAAAATGGACTTCATTTTTTAATTCGGAATATTTAAATTAGCTGAGGGTGAATTTTTGGTATTTTTATGAAAACATTCAATTTTTGATGAATAGTGAAAACACTACTTTATTGGTTAAAACTGTCTTTTTAATTAAATAATTAGTTCATTTATTTAAATTTATTTTTCATCAAAATAGATACATAATACCTATATAAGTTCAATGTAATTCATTAAGGATATTTTATAATAATTTTAGATATATAAAAATATTATTGAACTTTTTACCATCTTTTACCCACCTCCTAAGAGCATTTGTAAATTTGCATAAAACCGAATTTTACCTCTTCTTTGAGTTGAATTTATAAAATCTGCGAGATATGGTTAATATTTTTATGTAAAATGTGGTTCAATAAGATGGTTGTTTTGGGTGAATAGTAACTTTGGACTTTTATTTAACACGGTTAAAAGTAAATAGGGTAATTAAGGGTAAAATGATATCATAATTACCCGAAAACATGTCCTAATTCTATTGGATAAGTTTAATTCGACCAAAAATAACGTTAGGAATAAAATATTATCCCCTTTCGTACACTTGTATTACATTAGGACATGTATTATTGTTTTATTTAAAGAAGAGTTAAAAGAGTTTAATTCAAAGGTTAATAAATAGGGCATTTTTTATATAGGTTTAAACAAAATATAAATTAGACTATAAATATTATTTATAAATATAAAAAACTTTACTACATAATTGTATTTTATTATAATTTTTAGACATTAAATAATTTAATTTATTTATGACACAATGATGATGTTGTAATTACCTTATTAATGAAATATTAAAATAATTGATATTATAAATATAAAAATAAATGTAAATTGAGACTTCTGATGATTTATACTAAATTTCTAGGTTAATTTGACATGTTAGGGTTGGTTAAATAAATTTTATTTGAATTGATAATGTTTTAATTGCTTTAAAAAAATCAAATACTAAATAGTGTCAAAATTGACATAATTATGTTTTTAAAACAAATACTACATTATTAATTGATATAATATTCATAAAAATATACGGTTCAGAAAAAGGACTTATATATGGTTATATATATTAATAATTAACCACTTGGGGTTCTCTTATCAGTTTATAGTATGTTTATTTACCATATAATATAAAAATACAAAGAGTTATGCTAAATTTCAACATATTTAACCAAGAGATAAATCTAAAAGATAAGGTTAATATGGTAATCTAAACCTATCTAAAACCTATAGGTTGAGATGTTTTTAACCCATCCCAACCTTAGTCTTTAAATAAATCATTTTGGAGCCATTAGAAACAGAAAATGATTTTATTATAAAATAATATTTCAAGCTTTTCCAAAAGTGACCCTCACCTCTCTTACAAAAGGGAAATTACCCTTCTTTTAATTTCACACCTCCAAATCCATTTGTCTTGGACCACCCCTACCGAAATATCCTCCAAAATATTTTCCCTTCATCCTAGAGGCCATAATTTGTTCATAAATCCAACCTAAGGAGCCCTTTTGGTCAAATCAAAAGGAAGAACCCGAAGAAGAGGTAAATATTTCATCACCTCTTTCAAGTTCTTTTCTTCTTCCACTTCCTCTTTCTTTGTTTTTTCCATTATAAAATAACAATAGTATCTTCTATATACTTTGATGTTATTATAAAAATGGTACAACCATATTCATTATTCTATCCATCATATTAATGATAAACTCACCATACATGTGTACGAACGACTTACCATCTCCACGTCGTGGTATAATTTGTTATTCAAACACTTCATTAGTTGGATGGGTATAATAATGAGTATAAATGAATTAAATAATAAATATTACTTGTTATTTATTATGTATATATGATATTATATACAATTACATATGATTTCACCATCATGTTGCTCGTGCGTATGTACGGATTACTGTCTCCATGAACACGATGATATTCATTTCCCCATCATAGTCATTCAAGAATAATTTTCATTTTATGATTAAAAATAATTTTTATGAACATAATATCATTCTGTATATGAATCAAATAAATCCTATCCATAACAAACATGGCTTACGTAACCATGAATATTGAGGAAAATGAATCAGCTAACAAATGAAATAAGGATACTACTGAAATATTATTAACAAAGAAATATTAGAGGATCATATATGATATCATATTTATGTATATAGGTTTTGTATAATTTAATAATAATGTTTTAACTATTATACATGAGGTTAACATACCATCGACTATGGAAAAGTACAAGGTAAGTGTTATTTTCACAATCTCTTTATTTTCTGTGGTTGTTTTTACGTAAGTATCTACTGGAACCTCTTTATCATTGATAGAGCTAATATTTTCCACATTTCTTGTATGCATTTAAATTGTTTTAATCATTACAAATAATAAATTTGATCTTATATGAATCAATTTTGGATTTATGATGTGTTTTGTGAAAAATATGGGAAACTTCACATGTGGTGGTTCAAATCAAAGAAGTTTCATCCACCCTCTGATTTTGGATAAGAACTGGTACTGCCCTCTGGAAGCAGTAAAACATCAAGGCCCACTTGGGGGGTCATACCAAGATTTATCATTACTTTATTTTTATGAAATTAGATTTCAATTTATATTCATAGATGTGGTCTAGAATGTATCCCCCGCCTTATTGTTTTGAGCATAACTGATATGATCCTTATGCTTAATTGAGTTTTTTTCTTTTACAGGTTCATAATGGTGGAAGGAAGCCCCGGATAGTGAAGGGTAAGGGATACGTTTCATGGGAAAATGGAGTTAACTTTTAGTGATTTATCTTTTAAACTCTCCACATTTTAGTCCAAAACATGTTTTGAGATTTAAAGATAAAATTTCTTGACCACACTTGAATTCATGTTTTACTCTAGTTATCTAGGAGACATGAGTTTCTTAGGAACCCAGTGATGCAATTTTTTAGATTTCAATGTTTATATGATTAAATGATTGAAATGTACAATTTAATTTTTAAATATGAACCATATATATTGAAATGATGACTCATGATTTGAATGAATTAACTAATTCTTGTAAATGAAATTTCCCTATTTTATAGACCAAATATTTCCTATTTTATATTGAGCATATTTCTCGAGTGATCTTGGGACATTCCACCTACCAGAACTTGTATTGAAACTTTTCAAAGCTATGGCTGTACAAAAACACATTTAAAATGATTGGGGTACAACATTGGATAGTCACATATTTACCTTTGACCCACCCGTACATTTATCCTTCATTAACCCATAGAAGCCATGAATTTCCTTATAGGTTTAAGACGAATTACAATCCAATTTTTTCTGACCTTCCCACTCTGTTAGTATTTTTGCTGGATTATTCAAGTTTGAGTGTGGGAGAAGGTCCTTTCATGTGTGCTCATTGGGATGTGTATCATTTTTTGGGTGGTGTGAGGTGTGCGTTATCATTTTGGTCAATGTATTGTTATAAAATTGGTAACGAGTCATCATTTCATTATGTTTCTTTCATTTCATCCAGTTCTCCTTAAAAGAAAGGCGAAAAAAAGCTGTGCCATTATGGAGCATTAAAAAAAAAAAGAGATAGAGAGATAAATTAAGCTATGCCTATCGGGAGCTTATTTAAAATAGGGAGAACTTGGATGATATCATTATTTTTAATCATTTATTAACTCATGTCCCATATCATTAAAAGGGGGGTTGTGTTTTTGTTCACATTACCAAAGGGATTTGAGTGAGGTTCATCATGTGTTTTCACTTGATTAATCATGAATTGTACTTAAGAGTGAAACATCTTACTTCTGGCCTTAAATTATTTCAATCATTTACCCACCAACCCTAAGTCATAGAGTAATTTGAACCTTTATTGAAAGTCCTCATGATTTTTTGTGTGTTTTGTCTTTATAAAGTGGATAAAGTAGTTCCTTTAAAATCCTATGGATAAGGAGCATGTTATCATGAAATGAGAATAACTCCACTATTAATTGTATCATGAGGGTTGAGAGAAAATATTCAAAAGATAGGAAGATCATGATTTGGAATGTTTAATAATAATAAATGGAGAAGCTTGAATGAATGAAAGGAGAAACTCCATAATTTTTCATAATGGAAAAGTAAAATGCATGAATCTATTATTTCTTTGAAAAATGGGAACTTCAATTGATATTTTTTGTGAAATGTGAATATTTTATTGGTAATTGATAATTTTTTGATTTTATTGAAATTTGAATATTGGTAACATTGGTGACCTTTGAATTCCATGTTGAGATTTTATGCATGGGGACAAGAATAGTTTAAGTGTTGGGGAATTGATAGAGATAATATTTTCCAAATTTTTTATGCATTTAAATTTTTTTAATCAACCCAAATAATCAATTTGATCTTATATGAAACAATTTTGGATTTAGGATGTGTTTTGAGCCAAATGGTGAAAAACGCCTAATTCTGGATTTTAGATAGATTTTTCCGTCAACGGTATTTTGGTCATTTATTGAAAAATATAATTCCAAAATTTGGTGATTAAAATTTTGTTAGAATCCTTATTTTATTTAATTTATTTCTGTCTTCTGGACCATGGGATGAATCGATCTTTAAGAGGCCATAAAAAATCAATGAAGTTGAAGTGTTTTCCAAGCGGACAACGTGAACCCCACCACTATAACGAATATCCACCTCAGCCTAGACACCATTAAATTATTTTATTCTACCTTGGGATGAAATATGACTAAATGGGGCGTTAATAAAATAAATTTCAAGAATTTTTTTATCCATTAAGGAATCCATTTAATGACATATGATTGATGGAAGCTTCCTGGATCCTTCGTCCAGAAACAGAATCCTCCAAAGAAAAAATCATAACTCCTACAATAGGTAGCCAAATGTGCTGAATATAGGAATATGAATGGAAGATACATTAATGAAAAACTGTAATGAAGGAGTCTAGGAGTTAGTCTACCAATTAATGGGTCAACTATGTGACAATGTATGGAGGATATAAATATACATATAAAAGGAGAGGATATCCTACCTCTCAGTTCATTCTAATCCTTACCAAAACCATTCGGGGAACCAAAGAGAGGAGTCCAAGGGTCATTTAGATTTTTCTTCTTTATTTATTTTATTTTTATTTTATTTTTCATTTCCATTGTAATGAATTTTTTTTATAATAAAGTTTTTCCCAGTTTCTTATTCCACCAATTTTCTCTTGTAATCTCAATCTCATTTTCTCTCTTCCATATTTCCATTGTGATCTCTATGCACTTCACCATGGAAAGTGAATAACTTTATGTCTAGAACAGGGGGAGGACTCACGGTGTTCTTCATTATTGAACTTCAATTTAAAATGTTTTGAATTTATTTATGGTGGATTTAGGAGTATTGCACCGGTGCGGCGGTTGTGCATCACAAAACTATTTCAAAATTCATTCATTTCTATTGATTTATTATATTTAACTCCATTATCTTAGGAAAACCCTTCATATGGTGGAGTTGGGGTTTCCATAAGGGATTAAATTGCATATGGTTGAGCCAAGAGTTTTTAGGATAGCATTCTTAGTTGAGGTGTTATCCTAGTTGACTATTAGAGGAGGTGTGGTTTGGTGTGGCTGACACATGATAAAGTCACACACTCAAAAAAATGTAGGGAAAGTAATTCATTAATGAGGTTTCAATAAATGAATTATGAAATAAATTTTTTTAAAAAAAATAAATAACGAATGAACCTATTTTATCCAACCATAGGACATGGATCTTTTTCCCTAATTTCATTCTTTCGGCATCTACATCAACATTTATATTTAATGTTTTCATTTCATTATTTTTATTTCACTATTTGAAAAAACACATAAAACCATCATTTTTAGTAAATTACAAAAACAATAAAAAAGAATTAGAATATGTGAACTAGAATCAGTGATTGAACTGAATATAAATGCTCCTCAATTGATATGACCCTGGTCAGCCATTGTGCTGCATTAAGAATATAAATTTTCTTTTTTCAATGCCCTACGATAGGCGTGCATCAAAACTGGAACTGTTTCCGGGGAGCTAAGTAGTTATTTCAACCACCTTTTCAAAATTCACATTTTTTAAAACATTTTACTTTTTTTTAAGAAAAATCTATTTTTTTCAGGATTTATTCAAATTCAATTTTTTTATACATGGAAAGACAACGCGCAGGTGCAATATCAAGAACCAGAAACTGATTATCGTTATCTAAATGACCGGGTTGAATGGATTAGTAATAAACTTGATGATTTGGGGAGGAAACTGTAATGGGAATTTTACTATGTTCATGTAAGGATTGAGAAACCCGACCCTAAGCTGGAGCAAGAACCTCAGATAGTGGTGGAAGGAATTTCACAACTAATCATTGAAGAACAAGAGGAGGTAAAAGTAGAGGTACCTGAAGACTCATTCATCCTCACTCAACCAATTATACCCGAGATAGATGAAAAAAAGTTGACTTCCTTGCTGATCTACATGTTAGAGATCAACATGAATTGGATGAATTTTGGAATGAATGTGAGGAACTTCTTGATCTTCCTAAGCCTTGCAAAGAAGAAGAGCCACCACCACTGAATGAAGGAACCACCCCATTGGTGGAATTTGAAGTCAATATAGAGGAGACCCACTACCTACCTCCATACAGTGATAATCAACTCCAAGAGGCACTTTCAACTGAAGAAGTGATTGAACCATAACTAACTCAGGGAGATGATCCTTCTATTGATTCTAAATTTTCAAATTTCATTCAATCCAATTTGAGCATCACTCTTTATAATTTTGAGTTTTCAGATTTTGTAATTCATTACATTTCCTTAAAAGAAGATGAAAAAGAATATTCACCTGTTGATGAACACTTTATTCTCCCTAAAGTCCATGATGACTCATTATAGGGAGTATAAGAAGATAAGAAGAGGGTTGCAGAAGTAGCAGCCAAGGAAGAGGATAATCCATACTTCATCCAACCCTTCCATGAAAGTTATACTATATTGCTAAGGGAGAGGATATGGTGTACTGAATCCATGGATCTTCCTTTATGAACAAGGATGAATCAAAATATGGGAAAATCCTTATGTGTTGTTTCAAATCAAATAATTTTCAAACACCCTCTGATTTTGTATAACAACTAGTATTACCCTTTGGAGGCAGTAAAAACTCTGGTCCCACTTGGGGGATCATACCAAGATTTATCTTTACTTTCTTTTTAGGAAATTAGATGTTAATTTATTTTTCTAGATGTAGTCTTGCATGCATCCCCCTAACTATTTTTTTGAGAATATATGAGATGAACCTTGTGCTTAATTGAGTGGTTTTCTTTTATAGGTTCATAATAGTGGAAGGCAGCCCCATATAGTGAAGGGGAAGGGATAAATTTCATGGTAAAAGGGAGTTCAATTTTAGTGATTTATCTTTGAAACTCTCCACATTTTGGTCCAAAACATGTTTTGAGCTTTAAAGATAAATTTTCATACCCACACTTGAATTCATGTTTTACTCGACTTATCTAGGATACATGAGTTTCTTAGGAACCCAGTGATTCCATTTTTTTAGATTTTAATGTTTATATGATTAAATGATTGAAATTTAGAATTTAATTTTCAAATATGATGCATAGATACTGAAATGATGACTCGTGATTTGAAGGAATTAATTGATTCATGTAAATGAAATTTCCATACCATCTTTTATGCTTTGAATTTACGAAGTTCATGTGAATTGATTTGTTATTATTTTTTATGCCGTGATTGATTGTCCAATACTATATTCCTATTCCCAAGAAGATTTATAGACCAAATATTTCCTATTTTCTCTTGAGCATATTTCTTGAGTGATATTGGGACATGCCACCTACCCAAACTTGTATTGAAACTTTTCAAAGCTATGGATATACAAAAACACATTTAAAATGATTGAGGAACAAAATTGGCTAGCCACATACTTACCTGTGACTCACCCTTACATTTATCCTTCGTTATCCCATATAAGCAATGAATTTCTTTATAGGTTTAAGACACATTACAAGCCGATTTTTCCTTACCTTCCCACTCTTTTAGTATTTTTCCATGGATTATTCATGTTTGAGTGTGGGGGAAGGGCCTTTCATGTGCGTTCATTGGGATGTGTATCAATTTTTGGGTGGTGTGAGGTGTGCGTTATAATTTTGGGAAATGTATTATTAGAAAATTGGGCATGAGTCATCATTTCATTATGTTTCTTTCATTTCATCCGGTTCTCCTTAAGAAAAAGGAAAAAATAAAGATGTTCCTCTCTGAAGATTTACAAAAAGAATTCAAAAAGAGAGAGAGATATCAATTAATCTCTACCTTTCTAGAGATTATTTAAAAAGAGGGAGAACTGAGATGATATCATTCTTTGTAATGATTTATTGACTCATGTCCCATATCATTAAAAGTGGGGTGGTGTTGTGTTTCACATTATCAAATGGATTTGAGTGAGGTTAATCCTGTGTTTTCACTTGGTTAATCATGCATTGTACTTAAGAGTCAAAACTCCTACTTCTATCCTTAAATTATTTCAATTATTTACCCACCAACCCTATGACATAGATTCATTTGAACCTTTATTGCATGTCCCCATGATTTTATGTGCGTTTTGTCTTTACAAAGTGTAGAAAGTAGTTCCTTTACAAGCCTATGGATAAAGAGAATGTTCTCATGATATTATCATAGCTCCGCTATTGATTGTATCATGAGGGATGGGATAAAATATTCAAAAGAGAGGTAGATAATGATTTAGAATGTTTAAAAATAATAAATTGAGAAGCTTGAAGTAATGAAAGGGGAAGCTCCTTTATTTTTCAAAAGGGAAACCTTAAATGCATGAATTTATTGTTTTTTTGAAAAATGAAAAATGAAATTGATATTTTTTTGTGGAACTTGGTAATTTGATTGGACATTGATAATTGTTTTATTTTATTGAAATTTGAATATTGGTAACATTGGTGCCCTTTGAATTACATGTTGAGATTTTATGCTTGAGGAAAAGCATAGTTAAAGTGTGGGGGAATTGATAGAGCTAATATTTTCCACATTTTTTGTATGAATTTAAATTGTTTTAATCATCACAAATAATCAATTTGAGCTTATATGAATCAATTTTGGATTTATGATGTGTTTTGAGAAAAATGGTGAAAAAAGACAAATTCTGGATTTTAGATAGATTTTAGCATCAAGTGTATTTTGGTCATTTCCTGAAGAATATAATTCCAAATTTTGTGATTAAAATTTTAGTATAATACTTATTTTATTTCCTTCATTTTTTTCTTCTGGACTAGGGGATGAATTGATCTTCCAGAGCATGTAAAAAATCAATGAATTTGAAGCATTTTTCGGGCAGACAACATGGACCGCACCACTGTAATGGACATATATATCGTCTTAAACACCTTTAAATTCATTTATTCCACTTTGGGATGAAATAGGACTAAATGGGGAGTTCAGAAAATAAATTTCATGGAGTTTTGAATCCATTAAGGCAGCCATTGAATGACATATTTTTTAAAGAAGCTGCCTGGATCCTTCGTCCCAAAACAGAATGATCTAAAGAAAAAATCATAACTCCTACAATAAGTAGAAAAATGAGCTTACTTTTATAGGATGAACCGACAACACATTAGTGAACGACTTTCCTGAAGGGTTCTAGGCGTTAGTCATCCAATTAATGGGTAAAAAACATGACATCTTCTAGAGGACAGAAATCTGCCTATAAAAGGAGAGGATATCCTACCTCTTAATTCATTCCAATAATTCCCAAAACCATTCATGGAACCAAGGACTAGAGGCAAAGATACATTTATATTCTTCTTATTTCTTTAATTTAGTTTTATTTTATTTTTCATTTCCATTTTAATGCATTTATTTTTTTATATTAAAGTGTTTCCCATTTTCTTCTTACACCCATTTTCTCTTAGAATATCAATATCATTTTCTCTCTTCCATATTTCCATCATGATATCTATGCACTTGTCCATGGAAAGTGACTAACTAGAGGCTTGGAACCAGTGGAGGACTCGCAGTGTTCTTAATCATTGAGCTTCAAATGAAAATGTTTTAAATTTATTTGTGGTGGATTGAGGAGTATTGCACGGGTGTGGTAGTCGTCCACCACGACAATATTTCAAAATCCATTCCTTTCCATTGATTCATTATTTTTCCCTCACTTAACTTAGGAAAACCCTTCATATACTGGAGTTGGGGTTTCTATAAGGGATGAAACGACATACAGTGGATTCAGGTCTTTTTAGGATAGCATTCTCGGTTGAGGTGTTATCCTAGTTGACTATTGGAGGAGGTGTGGTTTGGGGTGCCACACGCATCCTAAAATCACACACTAAAAAAATCAAGGTAAAGTAATTCATTAATTATATTTCAATAAATGAATTATCAAATAAAATTTAAATAAATAAATAAATAATGAATGAACCTATTTTATCCAACCCTAGGACCAACACCTTTCTTCCCTAATTTCATTCTTTCTGCATCTGCATCTACATTTAGATTTAATGTTTTCATTTCATTATTTTAATTTCACTATTTTACAAAACCCCTAAAACCATAATTTTTAGTAAATTACAAAAACAAACAAAAAAATTAGAATATGTGAACAAGAATTAGTGATTGAACCGACTAGAAATGATCCTCAAGTGAGACGACCCTGGTCAGCCACTGTGTTGCATTAAGAATATAAATTTGCTTTTTTCACGCCCTACAACAGGCGTGTGTCAACCATCCACATCCATTTTTTCTTAAAAATATATTTCAAAACATTTTTAATATTTTCTAGACTATGGGTCAAAGTCATTTATACCCTTATTTTAACTGTAGAAAGAGTCTTATTTGTTCAAATTGCTCTATGAAGGGTCATGATGCTAAATCATGTCCCAATCAGAAAAACATGTTGCATGAACAGAAAAGGGCTCTTTCACCCAGGAAGTCCTCTGATTTGATTGCTCAAAATACCTCCACAATTCCATCTTCCAAAAAGTATTGGGCTGACATTTTGGAAGAAGGATAATCCATGATCCCAGCCTCACAATCTCTCTGTACTAATAATGTGGCCGCTAAGGACAAACATCAAAATGCCAATTCTGATAATTTGCATGCACAAGCTTCTGAACCCTCATTTCTCCACCATTGTTCAATCCGTGTTTCCTCTGATTCTAAGAACCCAGATCAGTCTACTTTGGCTGGTCTAGTCAAGGAATCTGTCCAGGTTTCTTCTCTGCCAGGTCCTTCTTTTATTGTAGTTGTCGACAAAATTTCTGTTGAATCTACAAATGCTCTTTGTGCTGTTAAACCTGTCCCTAAGGAAATGGAAGATCGGCCCCCTGTTTTGACTGGTCTGGACAATAATACTGTCCAGACCAGTGCTATTTCCAGCATGAACCTAAACCTTCATAATTCTATTGCTGCTGCTACATCTTTTGGGAATGCTGATACTTTTGCCACTCCACTGGAGATGCAGTCATCTGTGGCTGGCGATTTGGGCAGCCCTGAAAAATAGGTAAGTATCTGTCATGGGAAACCTTCTCATTCATTGCCTCCTCTAGTTATGTAGGTGGCATAAAGATCAAGGAAGGATGATGAACAGAAATGTGATTAAGATAATTCTTGGCAACAGTTTCGAACAAGAAGCCAAAAGAAAGCAGTAAGAAAAGAAGAAAGGAAAAAGGAGGAGGAGAAAACTGATAGTTCAGATGAAGATGTGGAAGCTTTTCTACAGAAAGCTAAAGATATTTAAGAATGTTACAATAGAGGAAGGATAGGTTGGGGGTGCATCAATATAGAGGCATGGAATGAGACGAGAGAACAGGAACCAAGTATTGGAAATAAGCTGAGGAAGAAGCTTGGCCCACCAAGAGTGGAATTTTGATATCTTTATTGTACTTTGCTTATCCTTATGGACCTTTATTTTTATAATAATTTGGGGCACTGCCTCCATCTTTAAAAAAAATATTTCTATCGTTTTCCAAACAAGGTAATTTATGACCATTTCGACCAAATTAAGGTAAGAATGTTTTTTTAAACATATACTGTGGCAGAAACTATTTTCTACTATTATAACATCATCGAAGCTTCTCTTACAAGATTTTAAGAATACTTTCAAAATAAATGTTTTCTTTTATAATTATGTTACACTTATATGGTTTCAAAATAGAAAGAGGTATTTCTTTCAAATAGTTTTAATTTCATCTATGTCAACATACTTTAATGAATTTTAAACTTTTTTGAAGTTGATTTATTACGATAAAAATATTCTATATTTTATTGAAGGTTTTGTGATATGTTTGACTTGGGTTGTGTTATTTTTATACCATTCATTGTTTACGGTTAATGTATTAAAATTTCATATGCTAGTTTTAAGAAAAATGTTTATGTTATGTTTCAACTGTTTAATATGAGAAATGTATTGGAATTAGTATGTGATGGGTGGAGCCTGCTATAGCTCCTCTGTGTATCCGTAGGTCCCATGAGACAATTAGAAGTGGAATTGGCTGAGTCATTTCCTAATTGGGTATATGGTCTTGGCTGAGGCCTTAATCATTTTTAGACATCTTGTCCAAGGCCTTGAAAAAATGTTTCAAAATTCCTAACATTATACATTCCCCCATTATGAAAATAATAATGATGGTTCATGTGGTTATTCAACTAGTAGAATACCCATGACTATGTTTTATTATGGCATTATTTACTCAACTCATATTTCTTCCATAAAATTTTCATGTTTATTATATGTAAATCCATGTGTTTTGAATTATTCATCATGCCTAATGTTTATGTTATCTTCTGTTGTATTTAATACCCTTACTGAGTGTTTAAGCTCACCCCTTTCTTATGTTTCATTTAACCTGAATATGAAGAAGTTAGTTATGTGTGACTTTCAGGCATAATCAAGGAGGATTGGATGTTTCTAATGGAATATATTAGTGTTGTATTTCTTTTCAAGTTGTAATTTTTAACTTATGTATGTATCTTATATATAATAATACCAAACTGATCGGTCTTTCAGGACATTATTCCTTGTATCATGACAATGTTATGTAATAAAGCAATGACTATGGGTATCTGGGGTCGGGACATAATAGGGAATACTATTTTGGCCAAGTTACATTACAATATGGTTGACCATTCATATGTGGAGGATGATAGAGATCCAAATTGAGGAAGACCTAGAGTGAGAGGATGAATTTGGGGGATGTTTGAGTGGATTTAATCACTCTAGGTGTTACATCGCCTTGTATTGAGAAAATTGAAGGAGATTATAAGTATAAAAAATATTCAAACCCACATCCTAAGTGAATTTTTTTCTTGGTTTTCAAGTGAAATCAAGGAACCTGATATATGGTCATTGGTCGTCACGATAAAGAGAGGAAGGTGAAATGCCAAAAGAAATGAAACAACAACTAGACCCACGATTTGAGATTTTGTATTCTCGATGTATTTCATTGTGATGGGTATAATGTTAGAAATATTTCGTAGGAGTGATGAGATATTGAATTGGCAATGGAAGGAGGGGTTTTCCTTCCAGGTGACGATGATTAAGAAATTATATAATTTTAAATGATGTACACTAAGATGTTAGCTACATAGATTAGTTTCATGAGAATAGAACCAATGTTTGGAGTAATTACGACCTCTTAATTTTAAAATATTAATAATTTATCTTAAAATATTCTAGTGAGGACTCAAACAATTAAATTTAACATATTATTGAGATTAATTGCATGATACGTTTTAAAATCAAGTGATCAGGACGTTTTCCTAAAGACAAGCACCATGCGACCAGGACGATTGCCATACAGTCTGACATCATTTGACCAGTACATTATGAAATGATGTGAATGAATGGGATAAATATTCTATATGAATGCATTTTATATCATAATGATATGTGATTCCTATCAATCATGTCCCTAAATCAACAAACCAAAGCTCAAAGGACCATATGAGTGAAACTATATATAGGAAAGAAGGGGCCCTGACGGGTTATCACATCCAATGATAGATCACAAATGGAATGAATATATTGGGAAAAATTGTTGTGCCAGTCACCAAGAAGAACTCATGGGTGTGGGTAAATGGATTGATGTGATCCAGGATACTGATTCACCTTACCAACATATAGCAATAAACAAAAGCGTAACACCGAGGGTTTTAGAATTTCACTTGATAGAAGGGAAGTGGAAGAAGTATAAACATACTCAAGGTGTCTGAGTTGAGTAATGATGTTCCATAGGGGATGAGTATTATCATTGAACAATTTTAAAACACATTTTCCATTTCAATACTATTGCGGATGTATCCTTATGTACATGTACCCTAAATGGTAGTTTCGTGCATTTGGGCATGTACCATCACTGTAGGGGAGTCCATTTCAAATCAATGATTCTTCCATAGGAGGTTTTATCCTAAATTATATGTGGGTGAATTTGGAAAAGTATCATCAACTCAAGGGAGTCTATTCATACATGGAATGTCTATTACCAAGACATAATACCGTTGATAGGATAACAATTGTTAGGCTTGGGTAAGAGACTTGTGAATCACTATGTATCCTAATAGATTGGAATCAAGACACAAATATTTCTACAATGTGGTGTGATAGATGACAGAATCCAAAGGTGCAGGTTTGATCTGGAAAGGTCCAATAAATCAATCAATTTAATGAAATTCCATTAGGATATGAACTGTTATATTTAATATCTAATAATAAAGAATTTGATCATGATGTATGGCATAATATGGTGAGAATGTTAACCCTTCAGTTTAACATCTTTTGGAAAAGACATGAGGTTTTTTCTATATGGTAAGGTTGTATATGTTTGACCATGACCATAGGGAACTGACACAAAACATAGGACAAAAAACCCAATATGATTTTGAGATTCTAGTTCGTCACAGAGGACCTCGAAAAGGTGAAATGGGGGGAAGTTCTACTCACACTTTTTCCCGAAGCAGTGGGTTTAGCGATCATATACTATATTTTTCTATGGTTCAATAATGATCCTTACCGGATTTGTTCCCCCTTTTTAGGCTACAAATTTTTCTCAATTTAAGAAATGGTGGCTTGGTGAGTGGAGGGTTGAATATTTATTAGGCTTCCCTTTGTGGGTTTTCAACCTAATATGAATTTTCATCTCTAAGTTGTGGTAGTTTATGTCAGAGTCTATGTTCTAGAACCAACTGTTTGTACCTTAATTACATGAATTTGTATTATATTTAAATATTAAACATCATATTACATATTGTTCATTGTTATACATGAATATAATGTAATAAAGTCCTAGAGTGTTTGTCACATTGATAAGGTCATATCAATTCTACTCTATGATGGGAACCATGAAGTTCTATGACAATATTCTTAAATATTGTTCTACGGTTGGATAACATACTATAATGAGACACATAATATAAGGACTTTCAGGTTATATTACTCGTAAGAAGATGATACTTCTTATCATGAAGTTCTTACTTGAAAATCTCCAAGACGAGAGATTATGAGAACAAACCATCTAGTAGGAATTCTTCATGTTTTGGTGTCATTGGATATTCGTATCTATGAGTGTGTGTAATGGTCCATATACTTTAATATTATCATTAATACATGTCATGAATCACATATTTTTATCTACTAATGAAAATCGTCACACAGATAGTTGGCAGGAAGTAGTGTATATTGGGTGTGTCATTGATAACATGTTATTAATGGATAAGTCAAGGAATGATTTTTCAATTCCATTTATGACAATTGATATCTTTACCCTTATATTAAAATATAATCATTTAATGAAATTAAATGTCCGTGATGTAGTGATGAGTTTATTTTAGGTAGTCAAAGAATGAAATATCAAGAATAAAGATTGATGACACTTTTATGAAACCATATTGATGAGATATTTAGACAAATAGATTATATTACATAGTGAGTGTTTGTATGTGGATGTTTTTGTTGAGAATTTAATTTCATTCTCTTAGGTGACTTGACCTATTATTAGACAGTACTCTTGGACTTTAGGCAATCCCACCTATTTCTAATAGGGAGGAATCCTAGAGGGTCACATGATATGTTTTTCTGGAGGTCTTGGTTAAATTTTATTCGAATTTAATTAATGAAATAAATATTATTCTCAAGATAGTGGAATAATTTTATTCAATTTTAAATTCTTTCATATATTAAATAAATATTTATTCTTGATATTGTGAATAAAAATATATTTATTTATTTTTATTGAACATTTAATAAATATTTTTTTATAGTTTGTAAATAAAAATATTTATTTTATAGAATAAATTATTTATTCATTTCTTTGAGTATTAAATAAATAGAAGTGGAGTTCTAGAAGTGCAATTATGTTACAGTAGTAAAATAATTATTTACAAGATGGTTGTAGACGCCGAAAAAGTCCGTAACTCCCAGAGGAATGTAAAGACCCATAAATTTCAAGGAATTTTTTTTTCTTAATTTTCTTTGGAATTTATCAAGAACGCAGTTTCTGACGGTACCTGATTCCGAGGCCCGGTGTGCCCGGAATCATATTCCGAAGTTTGGCTCGGGTACGTTCAGTGAACGGACGAGCGTGTTTTTCTAACTTTTGAACTGGTGCCCGGAATCGAATTCTGATGGCACCGATGAAATCGCAGCGCCGGTATTCGCTTAGAAATGACTCTCCCGGAGTTGCGTTTGCTCGGGTGTGGTTTTTAATTTTCGGGCTTAAATTAAGAAATAAAATAATTTTACGACAACTTTATTTTATTTCACTTAAGCCACTTGGAAGCCACTTGAAGCCACTTAAAAGAGGATTAAGCTGAGTTGATCCGGATAGGATGCTATCCAGAAATATCCTACCCCCTTGGTAGGATATTTGTGAGGTGGGGCCCGCACGAGCCCCACCGTTTCTTTCCGCTAAGTAACGCACCTGCGAAAACCCGTCATTATGAAAGTCAACTGACGCGTTTCTTAAATTCATAACGCACCATTTAATTGGGCGGTTTATTTCGTGAATTAAATGGGTGGTTTCTTTCATTGAATTAATTCAACGAATTGATGGGTCGTTACTTACCCTTTTTCGTTTGTTGGCGTATTAATAAAATAAGACCAACATGTCTTTTTGGAGGATTACTCGTTGAGAGGTTTGTTAGAGTTCTTGATCCTTCATCCCTCTTCGCGAAGAACGCGAAGAACGTGAAGAACGCGAAGAATGCCGACCTCTGACGAAGAACGCCGAACCCGTGGAAGTCGACGACGCGACTCCGTGTTCCGCGACGCCGACGTTCCCTTCTTGCAACGTTCCTCTGCAAAGTCTCTTCCTCCGCAACGAATCTTCGACCAGCTGTTGAGGTAAGAGACTTTGGGTTTCTCTTAATTCTCCCTTGTGTTTTTTTAAAAAAAAAACACGGATTTAATTTTATATAATTAAATTAAATCTATTGTTTCTTGGTCTGTTGAGTTCGCCGACTCAAATCCGGATTCCACGACGACGCGACGCCCTTCCGCGACGAACAAATCCGGGAAGAACGTGCGTTCGACGACGACTACGAGGTAGTGATTTTATTTTTGGAAATGCCCTTATTTCCCATGTTGTTTCCATTCAAGAATGAAGAACCCGATTCATAAAACAATTTTATTTCATTAAAAATTGTTTTCGGATATGTATTCATGTGTTGAATGTATTTTCTCCCGTTGTTTATCTCTAACGCGGAGGGTGCGGGCCAAACGAACACGACCCGACAACCCTCCGCCGTTCTTCGTTGTTTTACGGATTTGACGGAATGTGACGCAACTGAATTTTGAGGATTGCGCAGTGAAGAACGAGTCCCGGGAGGAGTAGCGGCGCAGACGGGAACAGAATCGGACCACCGGAGCGACTCCGGGGGCCCGCGGAAGCCGCCGGCGGCGCGGGTCGCCGGACAAGGCCACCGTGGTAGAAGCAGCGGCGGTGGCACTCGCGGACCCGCGACCGCGCGGTTCCGGCGCGCGCGGGACACGGCTGAAGCCACGTCCGGTTGTCCGGGGCGACACCCCGCGGGTGCCGCGGGGTTGTCACACGGGGGCGGCGGCTCCCCCCCCCCCCCCCGCGTCGCTCGGGTCGTCAAGGGCGACATCCCGCAGGTGCCGCGGGGGTGTCACACGGGGGCGGCGGCTCCCCCCCGCGTCGCTCGGCCGCGCGGCCGAGCCGGGCCGGACCGGGTCCGGCCTGGGTGGGACCGGGTCGGACCGGGTCGACCCAGTTCGGCCGACCCAGGGGGGGTTGGGCCGGGTCGGCCCGGGCCCGGACCCCCCGTCTTCGGACCGTTTTCGGTCAAATACCCGTATCTTGACCTACGGGCCTCCAAATGACTCGCCGTTAGTGGAAACACGATCCTTGGATCGAGACGGTCATTTTGGTATATCGTACTCAAGGTTTGAGAATACTTTGAGTTCGGCCGGGTTGGTTCGTACACGAAACCAACCGGGCCCTCGGAGCGGAAACGCTCATATCTTGATCTACGGACGTCCGATTGACGCGCCATCAGCTTTGTTGAATTCCTCTAAGTTAGACAAATATTCTGGAATACTCTGCCCAAGGTTTGGATGCAGGTGGAGTACAGTCGGGTTGGTTTTGCCTTAAAAACCAACCGGGCCCCTGGGACGAAAAAACCAATAACTCTCAGACCGGGCGTCTGATTGACGCGCCGTCTGCGATGTTGAGTTCCTATTGACGATACAGAACATTTGAATACATCAAATTCGACTTTGTGACAGTTGATATATCGGCCTCTCGGCTCGTGGAGCGGACCCTCCCGAACGAGCTTGCTATGTGCGGGAACCCTAGTGCTGGCTGCGACTGCTACTTCGACATCGACGACCGTGCAGAGAGCCTCAGTGGACTGCGGCAACGACCGTGCAGAGATCCTCAGTGGACTGCGATGACGACTGTGCAGAGATCCTCAGTGGACTGCGACGACTACAACACTCAGCGATCCAACGTGGATCAATGATACAGGTCCTGTGTGGGCCCGATCCTGTGTGGGTCCGATCCTGTGTGGGTCAGCGCTCAGCGGTTCTGTGTGACCAACGCCTACAGGTCCTGTGTGGGCCCGATCCTATGTGGGTCATTGCCGGGGTTAGTTACCTATCGATCCTTTGTGGGTCCGATGACTTAGATGGATCAGTGATCATCTTTATCGTCATCCGAAGAAGTATACCTGTGTGAGATGAATCTTGAGTTACTCTCCTTTGTGGACTGTGTTGAGCTATCCTGTGTAGATTTACTGTTTACTCTCCGTTGTGGATTGTGTTGAGCTATCCTGTGTGGACTTACTGTTTACTCTCCTTTGTGGATTGTGTTGTACTATCCTGTGTGGGTATACGTTTTTCTTTCCTGTGTGGACTGGGTTGTGCTTGGGCTCGGACGTTGGAGCCGAACGGGAATTGATGACTTAGGTATATGTATGGGCATATACCTAAGCAGTTTCGGTTGTTACTTCATGATTGTATCTTTCCTTGTGGTTTATCCTTTGTGGATTTCGGGAAACCTTAGGGGGTCTCGGGGTCCCTACTGAGTAGCTTATACTCACCCCTGCACGGGCTATGCCCGCACTACGTTGTATTGGTTGCAGACGACGGACAGCGCTGATCGTGGTGGAGGCTTGCGGAGCAGGACGGTACCTGAAGGTGGACCACTGGGCGGGACGTACTCGGAGCGGTCAGGTGGACCCGAGGAGCTGTGGAGGCTATCTGTACCCACCCTTCAGGTGGGACTTCCAGAAGACGGCTCGATGTTGCGGCTTTTCCTTTCAGTTGTTGTTTTTCCTTTCAATTGTACTTTACAGTTGGGCTTGTATTTCCGGCCCCTTTTACTTTCAGCACAGCTTGTACAGTTTTTACTCAGTGTTTAATTTTCCTCTTGCTTACTCTGTGGTGCTTGTCTACTTTTCAAAGGCAATGCCTTCCCTTTTGTTGGGATTTATGCCTTGGTGCTAGTCTCCAGCCCCTGGCCTATGGAAGGCGGGATTGGGGTAGTCACGACACCGGCCCCGAGGACGGGTCGTGACAAATTGGTATCAGAGGCGGTCAGTTCTACCGAAGACTCTGATCTTTCTTCTATGTGAAGCAATATTGTTTAGCGTATTGGGTGTGGTTATCAGTCCCGGGAGTCCAGTGTTGGTGCGGCGGCCGACGTATCCGTACACCAGGACCCTGACTTCTGATTTTTGACTTAATGCACGAAAACATTGATTGCATGTGTGTTTCAAGTTTTCTTTGTGATTACTTGTGTCAGCTCACCAGGTATACTATTATGACTGTGGAACACTTGTTTCCTTTTCAGAATGGCCCCACGACGGCAGCCAGCTAGGGTTCCGAGAGTAGAGCGCGACGACAGCCCGCCGAGCGACGAGGCCTCGGTACAGGGCCCGTTGACAATAGAGGCACCGGCGGTACCTTTACCCGCCGAGCCCCCGATGCTTCCAGCACCGACCGCTGACGATGCACGCCGCCTAGGAGCTCTGCATGAGTTACAGCACCAGTGACCACCCAGGTTCCGTGGGGAGACGGACCCCTAGGCAGCCGAGGACTGGCTGGAGGCGGTCGTCCGAGTTTTCAGGCTAGTGAGGACACCAGCAGACCTCATGGTGATCCTCGCGGCGAGCCTACTGCACGTAGCAGCAGGAAGATGGTGGAGCTTGATGCTCCAGGTACACGATGAGGCCTCCCTCATCTGGACGGACTTCGAGAGCCTCTTTCGCTCAGAGTTCGTCCCGGCCACCCTCCATGCGGTGCGCATTCAGAAGCTTCTTCAGCTACGGCAGGGCAGTTTGACGGTCGCCCAGTACGCGGCGAGGTTAACCGATCTTTCTCACTACTCGACCGACATGGTACGAGACACCTTCTTCCAGGCCCGGACCTTCGAGTCGGGATTGGGACACAAGATCAAGGCATCACTGATCTCCCTCAGCATCCCGACCCAGGCAGGAGTGCTAGAGCGATCCCTTCTGATCGAGAACTTTCTGGCTGAGTCCACAGCGAGACCTACCGCAGGGCGGCAGGTAGCAGAGTCTTCTGCAGCGGGTAGCCGACGGATGACTCAGGGTTCCAGGCATGCCAGACCTTCCGGCAGACGACCTCGGGACACTGGATCAGCAGTGCGGGGCACACAGCACGGGGCCAGTCTTCCGAGAGGCAGGCAGTGCTACTCCTGCGGCGGGCAGGGCCACATGGCTTGTGACTGCCCGACCCGCCATACCGAGGAGCAGCAGATGGTGGAGGGGCCACCCAGGCAGAGGCAGAGGGTCGACCGTGGCGGTCTTTAGGGAGGAGGCGGATGAGGCAGAGGAGCTGGCCGAGCAGCAGGTGGTGGGCGACGCTTTGAGGCTCTGCCACCACGAACACCAGGAGGTCCGCCCCGACCACAGGGAGCTGGCGGGCAGAGACAGGCACAACTCCAGGCAGTGGAGGCCTACGACCATGGCGCGACAGAGATTATTCGAGGTACGATCTGTGTCTATTCCACCCTTGCTGTAGTTCTTATATAAATAGGAGAAAGTCACTCTTTCATAGCCACTGCCATTGTTCGGAGCTCGGAGATTCCGATAGAGCTGTTACCTCGATCCTTACGGCTAGAGACCCCTACGGGAGCAGAATCGACGATTACGCACTGGTGCCGGCAGTGTGAGATTACTCTAGGAGGCGAGAGCTTCAGCTATGATCTTCTTGTAGCAGCGTCGAGGCCTTACGACGTCATCTTGGGAATAGATTGGTTATCTACAGTCCATGCTCAGATTGAGTGCATTAGGCGCAAGGTGCGATGTGTGCGCACCGATGGGAGTAGGTTCACCTTCACCGGCGAGAAGGGAGCCTTCGCAGCACAGGATGGACTCGTGCAGAGGAGAGGGCATCCCATCAATCATCAATTGGCTAGCCTCATCCTTGGAGCAGTTGACGTGCAGAGTCCTAGTTTTCTTGCAGTGGTGGATCAGTATGCGGACGTCTTTTCCGATGACGTTCCAGGGATACCTACTCGCAGAGAGGTAGACTTTTATATTGATCTGTACCCCGGGACAGCCCCGATATCCACTCCAGCGTATCGGATGGCCCCTGCTGAGCTTCGAGAGCTACGGGTACAGTTGGAGGACTTGCAGGGCAAGGGGTTCATCCGACCCAGTGTTTCACCCTGGGCTTCGCCGATATTGTTCGCCAAGAAGGGGGACGGGAGCTTGCGACTGTGTGTCGATTATCGTCGCCTGAACCAGGTGACAGTGAGGAACAAGTATACACTACCGAGGATTGATGACCTCTTCGATCAGTTCAAGGGAGCACGGTGGTTCTTGAAGATAGACCTCAGGTCAGGCTATCATCAGCTCAGAGTTCAAGACGAGGACGTGCAGAAGACGACCTTCAGGTGTCAGTATGGCCACTATGAGTTCTTTGTTATGCCTTTCAGCATAACCAACGCTCTAGCAGTGTTCATGAGGCTCATGAACAGGATCATCCAGCCATACCTCGATCGATTTGTCGTGGTCTTCATCGACGAAATTTTGGTTTACTCGACCACCGAGGAGGAGCACGCCTACCACTTGCGGGTTGTACTAGACACACTCCGAGAGAACCAGCTTTATGGAAAGATCTCGAAGTGCCAGTTATGGTTATGTTAGGTCCACTTCTTAGGGAACGTCATTTCTGAGGCGGGAGTTGCTGTGGATCTCGTGAAGATCGAGGCAGTGCTAGCTTTGGGGCCACCCAGGAGCGTGACAGAGGTGAGGAGTTTCTTGGGCCTAGCCGGATACTATCGGAGATTCGTGACAGACATCTCCAGAGTTGTGGCGCCACTCTCATCATTGACGAAGAATGGGAAACCCTTCGTGTGGTCAGACAGATGTCAGCAGAGCTTCCAGGAGCTGAGACTGAGATTGACCAGCACACCTATCTTGAGGTTGTCTGAGGAGGGAGTTAGATACGTAGTCTACTGCGATGCATCAGGGACCAGACTCAGATGTGTCTTGATGCAGGAGTGGGCAGTGATCGCCTACGGATCACGTCATTTGAGGCCGCATGAGAAGAACTACGCTACCCATGACCTGGAGTTAGCAGCTGTGGTCTTCGCTCTGAAGACATGGCGGCACTATCTAATGGGCGAGCGCTTTACAGTCTTTTCTGACCACCATAGTCTCAGGCACATCTTCTCTCAGAAGGAACTGAACGTGAGACAACGGCGATGGCTCGAGTTCCTCCAGGACTATGTCTTTGAGATAGTCTATACTCCTGGGAAGGGGAACGTGGTAGTCGATGCCCTCAGAAGGAGGACAGGAATCCAGCTACTTGAGGAGGCGAAAGATCAGCTAGCCTCTTTACAGATATCCTTTGTGGATTGAGACGGAGCATCCTTCCTTCTGTCTCTCACCGTCTCTCCTCCACTTCTACAGCGGGTCAGAGAGGCTCAGCATGGGGACGCCGACTGTGAGACACGGCGTGCACAGATATCCTCAGGAGAGGCACCTGATGGTTTCTCCCTTGGAGCAGATCACGACGTCCTTTTTAGAGGACGTACCCTGGTACCAGTCACTTTATGAGAGGAGGTCCTGAGAGAGTTTCACACTTCTCCTTTGGTGGTACATCCTGGAGTGGAGAAGATGTACTGGGATCTCAGATGACAACACTGGTGGCCGGGCATGAAGAAGGTTGTGGCAGAGTTCGTTTCACGGTGCCTCATCTGCCAGCAGGTGAAGGCAGAGCATTAGGTACCAGCAGGCTTGGTACAGCACTTGGAGGTCCCAGAGTGGAAGTGGGACGGCATATCTATGGACTTCGTGACTGGACTTCCATGCACTTCCAGAGGTCACGACTCCATTTGGGTGATTGTTGATCGACTCACCAAGTCGACACACTTCTTACCCATTAGAGAGCAGGGCTCAGTGGAGAGCTTGGGGCGTCTCTACGGTCATGAGATTGTACGGCTTCACGGTGTGCCATCGACTATCGTCTCCGATTGGGACGCTCGTTTTACTTCCCGGCTTTGGAAGGGGTTGTAGGAGGCGTTCGGGATGGTGACCACGTCTTCTTGTGTGTCTCACCTCGACGTGGTTTGTGGAAATTTGGCCGAGGCGGCAAGTTGTCTCCGCGCTTCATTTGAACCATTCCAGGTCCTCGGCAGGGTTGGCGAGGTGGCTTGTCGCCTGGATCTACCACCTCAGTTGCACCGGGTGCACGACGTCTTCCACGTATCTCAGCTGAGGAGATACGTGCATGACCTGACAAACATCATTGACTATGGGGAGCTAGACGTGGATGATGGGGTGACTTTTGCGGAGGTCCCGGTGGAGATAGAGGATCGACAAGAGCAGGTCCTACGTGGGTGATCGATTCCTCTTGTGTGAATCAGATGGAAGCATGGGAACCACCAGGAGAGCACATGGGAGCGGGAGGCTCAGATGCGTGCTCAGTACCCACATTTGTTTCCCTAGCTTATGATGTATCTTTACGGGGATGTAAAGCCCTGAGGTGGGAGTAATGTAATGATCTGTAAATTTCAAGGAAATTTTTTTTCTTAATTTTCTTTGGAATTTTACAAGAATGCAGTTTTTGACGGCACCTGATTCCGAGGCCCGGTGTGCCCGGAATCATTTTCCGAAGTTTGGCTCGGGTACGTTCAGTGAACGGACGAGTGGGTTTTTCTAACTTTTGAACCGGTGTCCGGAATCTAATTCTGAGGGCACCGATGAAATCGCAGCGCCGATATTCGCTTAGAAACGCCTCTTCCGGAGTTGCATTTGCTCGGGTGTGGTTTTTAATTTTCGGGCTTAAAGTTAAGAAATAAAATAATTTTACGATAACTTTGTTTTATTTAACTTAAGCCACTTGGAAGCCACCTGAAGACACTTAAAGGAGGATTAAACTGAGTTGATCCGGATAGGATGCTATCCAGAAATATCCTACCCCTTGGTAGGATATTTTTGAGATGGGGCCCGCACGAGCCCCGCCGTTTCATTTCGCTAAGTAACGCACCCGCGAAAACCCATCATTATGAAAGTCAACTGACGCGTTTCTTAAATTCTTAACACACCATTTAATTGGGCGGTTTATTTTATGAATTAAATGGGCGGTTTCTTTCGTTGAATTAATTCAACGAATTGATGGGTCGTTACTTACACTTTTTCATTTTTTGGCGTATTAATAAATTAAGACCAACTTGTCTTTTTGGAGGATTACTCGTTGGGAGGTTTGTCAGAGTTCTTGAGACTTCATCCTCCTTCGCGAAGAATGTGAAGAACGCGAAGAACGCCGACCTCCGACGAAGAACGCCGAACCCGTGGAAGTCGACGACGCGACACTGTGTTCCGTGACACCGACTTTCCCTTCCTGCAACGTTCTTCTGCAACGTCTCTTCCTCCGCAACGAATCTTCGATCAGCTGTTGAGGTAAGAGACTTCGGGTTTCTCTTAATTCTCCCTTGTGTTTTTTAACAAAACACGGATTTAATTTTATATAATTAAATTAAATCTGTTGTTTCTTGGTCCGTTGAGTTCACCGACTCAACGCCGGATTCCGCGACGACGCGACGCCCTTCTGCGACGAACAAATCTGCGAAGAATGTGGGTTCGACGACGACTACGAGGTAGGGATTTTATTTTTGTAAATGCCCTTATTTCCCATGTTGTTTTCGTTCAAGAATGAATAACCCGATTCATAAAACAATTTTATTTCATTAAAAATTGTTTTCGGATATGTATTCATGTGTTGAATGTATTTTCTCCCGTTGTTTATCTCTAACGCAGAAGGTGCGGGCCAAACGAACACGGCCCGACAACCCTCCGTCGTTCTTCGTTGTTGTGCGGATTTGACAGACGACGACGGAACGTGCCGCAACTGAATTTTGAGGATTCCTCAGTGAAGAACGAGCCCCGGGAGGAGCAGCGGCGTAGACGGGAACAGAGTCAGACCACCGGAGTGACTCCGGTGGCCCGCGGAAGCCGCCGGCGGCGCGGGTTGCCACCGCGGCGGCGCCGGCAGCCGGGAGCGGCGGTTCCCCGGCGCGCCGCCGGACAAGGCCGCCGCGGAAAAAGCCGCGTCCGGTTGTCCGGGGCGACACCCCGCGGGTGCCGCTGGTTTGTCACGCGGGGGCGGCGGCTCCCCCCCGCGTCGCTCGGGTCGTCCAGGGCGAAACCCCGGAGGTGCCGCGAGGGTGTCACGCAGGGGCGGCGGCTCCACCTCGTGTCACTCGGCTGAGCCGGGCAGGGCCGGGTCAGACCGGGTCGACCCGGTTCGGCCGACCCAGGGGGGGTCAGGCCGTGTCGGCCCGGGCCCGGACCCCCCGTCTTCGGACCGTTTTTTGTCAAATGCCCATATCTTGAGCTATGGGATTCCAAACGACTCGCCGTCAGCAGAAACATGATCCTTGGATCGAGACGGTCGTTTCGGTATATCGCACTGAAGGTTTCGGAATACTTTGAGTTCGGCCGGGTTGGTTCGTACACGAAACCAACCGGGCCCTCGGAGCGGAAATGCTCATATCTTGAGCTACGGACGTCCGATTGACGCACCGTCAGCTTTGTTGAATTCCTCTAAGTGAGACGGATCTTTTGGAATACTCCGCCCGAGGTTTGGAAGCAGGTGGTGTACGGTCGTGTTGGTTTTTCCTTAAAAACCAACCGGGCCCCTGGGAAGAAAAAGCCAATAACTCTCAGACCGGGCGTCCGATTGACGCGCCGTCTGCAACGTTGAGTTCCTGTTGACGATACAGAACTTTTGGATACATCAACTTCGGCTTTGTGATAGTTGATGTATCGGCCTCTCGGATCGTGGAGCGGACCCTCCCAAACGAGCTTGCTGTGTGCGGGAACCCTAGTGCTGGCTGCGATTGCTACTTCGACAGCGACGACCGTGCAGAGATCCCCAGTGGACTGGGGTGACGACCGTGCAGAGATCCTCAGTGGAATGCGGCGACGACTGTGCAGAGATCCTCAGTGGACTGCGACGACTACATCACTCAGCGATCCTACGTGGATCAGTGCTACAGGTCATGTGTGGGCCCGATCCTGTGTGGGTCCGATCCTGTGTGGGTCAGCGCTCAGCGGTTCTGTGTGAGCAGCGCCTACAGGTCCTGTGTGGGCCCGATCGTGTGTGGGTCATTGCGGGGGTTTGTTACCTATCGATCCTTTGTGGGTCCGATGACTTAGATGGACCAGTGATCATCTTTATCGTCATCCGAAGAAGTATACCTGTGTGAGCTGAATCTTGAGTTACTCTGTGGATTGTGTTGTGCTATCCTGTGTGGATTTACTGTTTACTCTCCTTTGTGGATTGTGTTGAGCTATCCTATGTGGATTTACTGTTTACTCTCCTTTGTGGATTGTGTTATGCTATCCTGTGTGGGTATACGTTTTGCTTTCCTGTGTGCACTGGGTTGTGCTTGGGCTCGGACGTTGGAGCTGAACGGGAATTGATGACTTAGGTATATGTATGGGCATATACCTAAGCAGTGTCGGTTGTTACTTCGTGATTGTATCTTTACTTGTGGTTTATCCTTTGTGGAATTTGGGAGACCTTCGGGGGTCTCGGGGTCCCTACTGAGTAGATTAAACTCACCCCTGCACGGCCTATGCCCGCAATACGTTGTCTTGGTTTCAGACGACGGACATCGCTGATCGTGGTGGAGGCTTGCGGAGCAGGACGGTACCTAGAGGTGGACCACTGGGCGGGACATACTCGAAGCGGTCAGGTGGACCTGAGGAGCTGTGGAGGCTATCTGTACCCACCCTTCAGGTGGGACTTCCAGAAGACGGCTCGACGCTGCGGCTTTTCCTTTCAGTTTCTGTTTTTCCTTTCAGTTGTACTTTACAATTGGGCTTGTATTTCCGGCCCCTTTTACTTTCAGCACAGCTTGTACAGTTTTTACTCAGTGTTTAATTTTCTGCTTGCTTACTCTGTGGTGCTTGTATACTTTTCAATGTCAATGCCTTCCCTTTTGTTGGGATTTACGCCTTGGTGCTAGTCGCCAGCCCCCGACCTATGGAAGGCGGGCTTGGGGTAGTCACGGCACGGGCCCCGAGGACGGGTCGTGACAAGGAAGTTTCGAAATGACAAAGAGAAGTCATATTTGGAATCAGAGGCCTGTTCTAGAGGCCCTGGAAGTGGTGTGAGAAATAAAGGAGGGCTGGCACGAAATAATGCTTTGCACGTGAAGTATCCCCAGGATTCACGATATCGAGCCGGTGGTGCGCACAATTTTGCGCTCCTGGTTCCGCGCGGTGAAGTCTTGCGCGCCGACTATTCCTGGTGCGTAAGATTTCGCACGCCTCCTGGATTCCACGCTGGCAGGCACCTATAAATTTAAGGTGACCCCAAATGGTTTGGGGTTGCAGAATTCGGAACGGCACCCGTGCACACAATTCAGACTCCCCCGCGCGCAAGATGACTTCCATGTAATTCCTATTTTTGCGTAACCTTGCCCCGGGGTTCGCCTTTGCGCGCAACTCCACTGGCTTAAGTGAATTTTCCCACTCCTCCGGGTTCTTTCCTTGCACGCAATCCTTTCCCCGTGCATGCAATCCCCTTCTGTGCATGCAATCCCAATCCTTTGCGCGCAATCCCATATCCACACAATCCTCTGGACCTATTGCGCGCCATCCTGATGTTTTGTGTTCAAACCTTCTCATTGCGCGCAACACCTAGGACCCTTTACCTTGATGCCCCTTGGATTCCTCTCCGCACTGGCACATGATGTCTTCCCTACCGGGCATGCACACCATGCATTGTTTTCCCGTACGGCCTTCCAAGATCTAACGAAGTAACCTCAAGGTCCCTTGGGCAGTGTTTCCCGTTGCGTTGCTTTTCCTTATGCTTCTCCACATAGGCACGCTAACAGCTATTGATTCTTCGCATAGCCATGCTAACGTGGACCCCTCGATGGTTCGCCCTGCGGCCCCCCTTCACTACGGCCTTGTCGATGCATTCCCTCCCACAGGGGGTAGAGGGTGTTGGTCATGTAAGCCCTAGGGGTGTGGAGCGATCCCACCTCAACCAAGCTACATGATGTTAAACTACTAAGAACCTCTTCCTTAACACATGATGTTAAACTGTTGTCCGACCCTGTGCTTCACATGCAGGGTCCCCTTGGCTCGAACATTCTTTACGCCCACTTTTCTCCATAGGAATGGATTCTTCCACACATGGAATGATATCCTCCTTGTCGGAGTGGCGTTTGTCCACGGGGGAAGGGCTGCCTCAGAGCGTAAGCCCCTAGCCTCTCTTGTGGAAGGTTGCACCCATTCACCTCCGTACTTCCCCACTACCAAGGCCAGTGGAGTCCCTTTCCCACTGCGCTTTGTCGCACCACGGGCCTCCATCCTGGAGAAATCCCCAACAGCAAGGGCTTCTAACCACGCGTAAGCCCCTGTTTCCTCTTTGGGCCGCTCAACGCGTAAGCCCCTTTCCGCTTCTAACGGACGCACCCTTTGCGACGTGATTGTCTGGTCTCTGCTGCCTCCTGCTTCTCACACCGAGCATGACTCACATGGTCTTAGAGCGCACATCGACCATGAAATCCTTTTATGGTCCGCCTCAGAGCATAAGCCCCATACTAGCGAACTACGTGGACTTTGATCTGTGCGAACTCATGGTACGTATGAAGCCTCCATGAGATTCAATCCCACCACCCGGTCGTTCTGACCTCTCCACGTCGGTTCCCCGACCACCTTGGGCCGGCTCAGAACGTAAGCCCCATATCCAGTTTGGGCCTCCTCAGAGCGTAAGCTCCAAATTCCCCTGTCCCGCATGACGTTATACTGTATCTCGTCCTGCATGACATTAAACTGTATCTCGTCCCGCATGATGTTAAACTGTATCTCGTCCTACATGATGCTAAACTATATGCCCTGAACAACGTTTACTTTGATTCCTTTCCATGGGGATATGTAGGAAGCCTCCACGAGGTTCAATACCATCACCCCATCACCCATCTTGATCCTTACCTGGGCCACCACATCCCGGTGAGATCATGCCACCTCATTCCTCTCCACAATATCTGGGAATCCACCCATGTGCTGGCCCCAACATTGGTGCTCCCCCTAGGGGGTCCTTCAATCTGATCCACTATCAATGTTCTGATCAGTCTGATCTGTCTCCGCTAGACATTAAACTCACGGCATAACTCGTGTTAAACATGGGAAGCTGAGGAAAACCTCAGATGGTACACAACCCTCGCATTCGATGTGGGATGCTTCGGTCTTCCATGCCCTCGAGAAGCCCTACAATAAGGAACATAAGATGGACATGCCAATCCCCCAGTGTCAAGACATGCCAACGACACCCCAACGTGAACATTCTCCTCACCGAAGGTTGCTACACCGACAAGACCCCTTGGAGCGTCTCGACGGAAGCGGTTTAATTAACTGGCGTCCATACAAATATGGCACCGAGAACGCACTTCACGAACCCGTATTAAATCTATGAGGGAGACCCGGACTAGGTGACGAGCTTCGAGGAGGAATCCATGGAAGGAAGAACCGATATCCCATCATCCGGGTTTCGATCAAGGAGAAGACATCCCAGAACAAGGAACGGATGCCGCCCTCCTTTGGAAGGCGGGAATGCGGGGCAACAAGCCACACGTCCTCCCATGCGTGATGGACACGCACGCGCGCGCCCCAGCGTAAAAGTGTCAGAAACAATGGTAAATAATTATTTAACTTGTTGTCACAAAACAAAATAATAGTAACTCAATTATAATTATGTGGCATGAGATTTCATTTATGATTCTGTTATAATAAGGTTAGAACCCCACAAACAATGATACTGTTTTTGTTATTTTTGAGGATGGGTTTTCTTTAGGGTTATGAATGTATTTAATTTCTATTTCACAATTAAATTTTATAAATGATTCACCATGTTGATACCAAGAGAGGTACATCTGTTGTGTCATGTATGGGAAACTGGTAACGCAAGAGAAATTACAAGGCAATATTTTCTCTCGACTCATCTCCTCTCTCCCTTTGAAGAATGATAAGGTTATTCAAGATTAATGAATAGGCAATCAAGATTGATCGATGCATGAAATTTTCTTCTCCATGCTAGCACTCGGAGAGAATTTGGAATCAATTATAGACTATTAGAGCATGTGTGGATCATCGCTATAGGTATTCTAATATGGATCCTCTCATGCACAATGAGACAATCCAAAAGGGCCATCCCAGATGATCAACAACATGAATGATGAAGGTACAGAAGAACCAAGTATTTTATTTCTTTTAAAACTAAATTTAAATTAATTATTAACATGATGTTGAAGATCATCTCTAAAGGTTTATAGCTTCTTCTTTATTTATCTAAATCATTAATTATATTACGTGGAGACTATAATTCATCACTGTATTGATCTCAGAATACTCATTGATCATGGTAAAAATTAAAGTTGGGTGTCGGCCCAACCATGCTTTAGCTTTTCCCAGAACCTACAAATGGTATCAAAGCGAGGTCATCATAGTTTTTAATTATTTAACTAATTCATTGTTGACTTACATTTTAACAGTTTATATTGTTAGTTCAAGGTTAATCATTCTTGTAAATTGGATTTTGATAATTGTTCTCCCACTTTTGTTTTCTTGTAGATTTCACAAAAATGAATAATTTTCTGATTAAAATTAAATGAAGAAGTAATCAGGAGGATCCAATGATTCTTCCAAGGGGACGTGAATGTACACACTATGTTACTAGGACAGATAGGCACATACATACTAGATTACACACCATGTGGCCCACTACACACGATGTGTAGTCCCTTCGGGTTAGGGGAAAAACCATGTATTCTATTCACATCCAATCCGACCAGTAACCATGTTTTGCAGAGAAGACATGGCATGTATCCCACTATACACGCTGTGTACTCTAAAATTTCTGAAGTATGCCTCACACACTGAGTCACTAAGCATGTACTTCGGGATAGACGGTGAAGGTAGTACATTCTGTGTAGTCATAAGTACACATTGTATACTTTACCAAATGACACAAAGATTAAACTTTAATGTTTGCATATTGTTCAAAACTACATATCATGTATAAATCATACTATAGGTTCTTATTATATGAATTGAAACATCTTATATTCCATATTTTATAAGATTAAAAGAGCATTCAAATATAAAACATGTTGGGTAGATTCAAAAAACTATTCACCAGGATACTGACAAGGTATATTTATGTACTAGAATGAGAATATCAAGACAATTTAAAAAAGGATTAAGATAAAAGGATTAATTAATTAGAGATAATAATTAATTGATTCATGGAAAATTTTATCTTAATAAGAACTATTAAATAATTTAATTCTAGTATTATTAAATACATATCTCATTGAATGTATGGGGGTGATCATGAGGTAGACCAAGACCATTGTATGTGATTGGTTTCCTTTTAATTAATTTATTAATTATTGGTCTATAACCCATCTCTCCTCATTAATATGTACGGCCTACATGCCCATGGTTTTTATGTAAACCCCCTTCTTTACCCCATACAAGATTGTGAGTTAAAATGAATATGTAATGGATCTATCAAGATTATAGAGGCAATCCAAGTCAGGTGTAGAGGCGAAACCAATCCAAGGAGATAAAAAGGTGGGAAATTGGAAAGCTGTAAACATGAAGGTGTTTCATCCCTAGGTCAGGGTTAGCTTATCCACTACTAGATAAACTATCTATTTAAAAAAAATCCCATGATCATGCCCTTTACATAATTTTATTTTTGTTAGTTTCATGGTTTTTCATTATGGATGTGTTGTCGTGATCAAATATGTAATGAACTAACAAGAATAAAAGATTGAACTAATATAAACCAGGATTGTGCATAAATATTATCAAGACATGGTTAATCACTTAATTAAGTTTTACATAATATTAAAAAGAATACAATAAAGATAATAATGAAATTTATGCATAAGAGATACAAATCCCTCAGCAAAATATTAAGTCAGACTAATCCTTTTATTACTTGATTAAGGTAAAGACTTAATAAATCTATGTGTTTGACCAAAACATGTTGGGGAAATTAAATTTTTATTGGAATTTCATTTTAATTTTTTGGTGGTGAATTAATCATATTAAATCAAGAGAAGAAGCCCTTGCTAGACTTGGTGTAATATTGGAAGAAAGTGTTGAGAAAATCAAAAAAAGGATTTCAGGATTGGGGAGTCCAATCAATGGATAAAGGAGCTACAAGCCTATAGTTGGAAAATACATCCCTACCTAAAATCCTTTAAATTGCATGTCCAACCCATATTGGGGTTATGCAATGGGGAATATGGATCCTTTCCACTAGTATGTCATGAAAACTGGACATTCCAAGTTCAATGGAGAGGTCCATTGAGACTTGATAAAATAGTGGGAGACTTAATAAAATTATTTTATTATTTCTCATAAAATGTAATAAAGAAATTTCTAATCATATGATATTTTTACTGTAAAATAAAATGGAAAGCCTATCAACCACACTATCCCTGCAATCAGTTCTGGATAAAGAAAACATCCTAATCTGTAGTAACTACCAGGAATGGTTTAGATGTGTTAGCGTTATTCTATGCCACGAACGGAAGTCCTACATACTGGATTCAGAATTACCTGATCCACCTACCCAAGAGGTGAGTGGAAAGGAGTTCTTAGTCTATGAGAAATATATTAATGATGTAGTCGAAATTCAATGTTTGATTCTATCATCAATGTCTAGTGAGTTTAAGAAGTCCCATGAAAACATGGATGTCTATAGCTTGCTCGAGCACCTATGTTGTATTTAACTGGAGAGATAAAAACAAGAATTATTTGAGATCTACAAGGATCATTTTTAGAGTAATCATGGAGTCGGAACCACAGACAGGACTCATGTAGTCAAGATCATTGGCTATATTGAGATCCTAGATGTTCTAATGTTTAAAATCCCCGAAGAACAAGGTACCAATCTCATTCTTGAATCACTCCCTCATAGCTTCTACAACTTTTTTGATTATTTCAATGTGAACAACATTCATAATACCATATCTGATTTTATTATCCTCATTCTCTGAGTGGAAAAATTTATAAAGAAAGAAAATCCTTCTGTCCTTGGTGAATAGGAGGAAAGTGAAGGAAAAGTGCTTTATGCTCAAATATTATTTACGCCCTTCGACGAAAAGGAAGATCAAAGGGATGGAAAGGGAACAAGAAGCTATTTTTTTAACATGTGGTAAGAAGGGATACTGAAGAAGAACTCCACCCAGCCTAATAAGCAAGGGGAATCATCAGGTGCTTTATTTATTGAATACAATCTATCTGTTTCTCTAAATTGTGTATCAGATAAATCTTTCAGTTCTCACATATGTATCCAAATATTGGATCTAAGTAGATTCAGGATGATTGATGAAGGGGAGGTTGATCTAGGAGCATCCAATGGATCCAGGCTTGCTACAATAGCTCTTGGGGACTACCACCTCATGTTGCCAACTAGGATGTTCATGGTGTCAAGGGTTGTTATTATGTGCCAGATGTTACTAAAAACATTATTGATGTATCCATATTAGATATAGAAGGATTTTTTCTTATTTTTAAATGTTTTTTTCTTTTTATACAAAGATATAAGTTTTTTGGTAGGAAACATTTACACAATCATCTTTACGTGTTGGATTACACAAAGCATGTAATGGAAATCTATAACAAAGATACTTTGCATGACTCATGCCACATCCAACATTGGCATCACCAGCTAGGTCGTGTAAACGAGAAATGATTGAAAATTTATATAAATATGGATATTTAGATTCTTTTGAACAAAAATCAATAATCTTATGTCCGGAATGTCTAGAAGAAAAAATAACCAAATCCCCATTTAGTGGGAAAGGTGAAAGGGAAAAAGAGATTCCTGAATTGGTTCATACAGATGTGTATAGACCATTTCCATTTGAATTAAGGGGAGGTTACTCATACTTCCTAACTTTTATTGATGATTTTAGTAGATATGTATATATGTACTTAATGATGTATAAGTTGGATTATTTTGATAAGATCAAAGAATCCAAGAATAATGTTGAGAACCAGATTGGTAAGAAGATTAAGAAACTCATCATAGAATGAGGTGGAGAATATTTTTATCAAGACTTTATTGATTACTTATAGGATTTTGGGATCCTATCCCAACTAAATAATACTTAAATGCCGCAATGGTATAGTGTGAGTGAAAGGAGGAACCACACATTTTTTGACATGTTGAGATCAATGATGAGTCATGCAAGTCACCCCATATCCTTTTGGGGATATGCATTACAAATAGAAGCACACATACTAAACCAAGTACCAATAAAATTGATAAATGGTATTCCATATGAGTTATAGAGTGTAAAGAAATCCATTTTGTTAAATTTAAATGTGTGGGGAATTGAAGAATCTGTTAAGTCCTCTTCATGTAACAAACATGAACCCCAAGGATCAAATTTTACCTTTATGGGATACCCCTAGGAAATAAGGGGATATTATCTATAAAACTCCCTCATAGAAAAAAGTTATTGTGGCAAGACACCACATATTCCCTGAGAGGGAGCACATCTACAAAAGAGATAGTGTAAAAAAGACAGAGTTCGATGAAGTCGAGACTCAAGGTACAAAGGAGTTGGTATTAAGATATATTTAACAAATACCTGTGGAAGAAAGAACTCTTATAGAGATACATGAATTGCGTTGGAGTATAATAGAGTTTAGGGAACTGGAACAATATGGTTTTCTTGTTACTGAGAAAGGTGACTCATTATTAGTTGATAATAATGATCATATAACCTAAAAGGATGTAGTAAGTGGAAAATATGTTGCCATGTGGCAAGAAGGAATGAATTCTGAAATGGATTCCATGTACAAAAACCAAGTATTTATTTTTATATATCCTCATGTTGATGTTATGATTGTTGGTTTTAAATGGGAATTCAAGAAGAAACTAGATATGGAAGGACAAGCCAGTACCTATAAGGCATGACAGGTCGCAAAAGGGTTCAAGAAACCTCAAGGAATTGACTATGACAAAAAATTTTCACCAGTTTCAATGCTGAAATCCATTAAAATTCTATTGTCCATTGATACTTACCATGACTATGAGATTTTAAAAATTAATTTCAAAATATACTTCCTTAATTGGAACCTTTAAGAAGATATCTACCTAACACAACCTAAAGTTTTTATGACTCAAGAGGATCCCAATAAGGTATGAAAGTTGTAAAAATCCATTTATGGGTTAATGAAAAAATCCAGGTCATGGAACATTCATTTTGATGAAGACATAATGAAATTTGATTTTATCAAGAAAGAATATGAGCCTTTTATCTACAAACAGTTTAGTGGGAGTGCAGTCATTTTTCAAATAGTATATTTTGTTGAAATATTACTTATTGGAAATGAGATAACAATTATACAATCTATTAAGGCATGATTGAATCAATGATTCCTCCTGAAGAATGTTGTGAGGTAGAATATATTCTTGGGATCAATATCCATCGTGATAGATCCAAGAGATTATTGGGCCTAAGCCAATGTACATACATTGACAAGATACTAAATAGATCTAGTATGGAACAATCCAAGAGAAGATTGTTGCCAAAATCACATGGAAATGTGTCCTCTGACACATAGGAAAAAAGTGAATGGAAATGACTCTGTACACATCAACAATTGGGTATGTCATGTATTTCATGCTATGCACTAGGCTGGATTTCACCTACGCATTGAGTGCAATCGGTAGATATCAAGCGGAACTAGGTGACTACCATTGGATGGCAGTGAAGACTATCCTAAATTATCTGAGGCGTACTAAAAATATATTCCATGTTTATAGAGGAGCTATGGAAATAGTTATTAGAGGATTTGTGGATTCTAGTTTCCAGACTTATTAATATTACATGAATTCAAAAATGAGATACCTCTTCACTTTTAATGGAGGTGCAGTGAGATGGAAGAGCTCAAAGTCAAGTGTGGTCTCAGATTCTACATGAGAATATGAGTATATCGTAGTTTCTGAGGTAGCTAAAGAATTATTTTGTATGTGGAGCTTCATTGAGGAATTGTATGTGTTACCTAATAGTAAATATCCCATCACACTATATTGTGATAATACTACAGTGGTGGATCTTGTAAAAGAGAAAAGGTCACATCAGTAGATGAAGAAAATACTTTGAAAGTATAATCTCTTGAAGGATTTTCTCAGAGAGGTGAAGATGTAGTGATCAATTTTTCAATGGAAGACAATATTGAAGAACCTTTAACTAAATCCTTGACTCAGTAGAAACATGATCTTCATGTGAGGTCGAGCGGACTAAAAGTCATGGGTAGTTGGCTCTACTCCAAGTGGGTGTTTGTAAAAGTTGTTGTTCTAGAACCAACTATTTGTACTTTGATTACATGAATATTTAATATATTTAAATATTAAACACATTATTATATATTTTTCATTTTACTTCATGAATGTAGTGTAATAATTTCCAAGAGTATTTTGTCGCATTGACAAGGTCATAACAATTCCCCTCTACGATGAAAACCATGAAGTGCTATGAAAATATTATTATATATAGTTCTATGGTTAGATTAAATAATATGATGGGGCACATAGTATACATACCGTCAGGTGAGAGTACTCGTAATAAGATGGGGCTTCTTCTCATGAAGTTCACACTTGATAATCTACAAGACAAGAGATTATGATAACATACCTGCCAGTCAAAATTCTGCATGATTTGGTGTCATTGGGTATTCCTATCTACGAGCATGTGTAATGGTTATTCAACATTTATACTACTATTAATACATTTAATAACTCATTCACATTTATTTACTGATGAAGACCATCATGCAAACAGTTGGCGGGAATTAGGGTACATTGGGTGCATCACAAATGACATGTTATTAATGAAAAATTCGAGGAAGGATTTTTCAAATCCATTTTTGGAAGTTCATATCTTAGGCCATTGATTGAAATAGAAATTTGGCATGAAATTCCATGTCCATGGTGTAACAATGAGTTTATTTTATGTATTCAATTAATGACGTATCACATATAAAGGTTCATGACATTCTCATTAAACCAGCTTGATGAGATATTGAGACAAAGGGTGTATATTACACAGTGAGCATTTGTATTTGGATGTCGTTGTGATGAATTTATGTTCTTTATCTTGGGTTTCTTGACCCATTGATAGACTATAGTTTTGGTCTTTGGGCAAGCCTTCCTAATTCCAATGAGAATGACTCCTAGAGGGTCACACACTAAGTATTTCTAGTTGTCTTGGTTAAATTATATTTGAATTTAAATAATGGAATAAATATTATTATCAAGAAAGTGGAATAATTTTATTAAAGTTAAAATGATTTAATAAATTAAATAAATAATTATTCATGGGATTTTGAATAAAAATATTATTATTTATTTTATTCAATATTAAAAAAAATAGTCATTTAAAAGTATGTAAATAAAAATATTTATTTAAGAGAATAAAGAAATTATTAATTTATTTTTTTAGGTGTTAAATAAATGGAAGTGGAGTTCGAGCGGAACAAGGAAGGTCAAGTAGTAAAATAATTATTTTCATGATGGTAAATAATTATTTATCTAAATTTAACAAAAAAATTAATAATAACATAGTTATAATTATGAGGAACAATATTTCGTTTATAATTCTATTTTGCGCTTGTTTATGCGCCAAAAATAATGACAGTGTTATTTTTATTTTGTATCATGAGTTTACTTTATGGTTATGAATGTATTTAATTGATGTTATGCAATTAAATTTTATAACTGAATCCCCAAGTCATTAAATAGAGAGGTACTTCTACTGTGCCCTATATGGGAATCCGGTAACACAAGATCAATACAACGTTAGGATTTTTCTCTTGAATCCTATCTTCTATCCCTCCCAAGAACAAGGGACGTTCTTCAAGATCAAAGAACATGATACAAATATTTTTCAACCCAATACATTCTCTTCACCGCGCTAGCTCTTGAAAAGCTAGTGGTGTCAACTAAAACCATTGGATAATGTGTGGATCGCCGCTAGAGGGATTCATATTTGGATCCTCACAAACACAATGAGAGATCTGAAAGGGTCATCCCAAATGATCAACATCATCAATGAAGAATGTACCAAAGAATCAAGTATTTTTTATTTAGAAATTAAATTTAAATTAGTTATAAACATGATGTGCAAGATCTTATCTAATGGTTCAGGACTCTTCTGTCATTATCAAATTCTTTGATTCTATTCCGCGGAGACCAGAATTCATCATCATATCGATCTTGGAATAATCATTTATAATGGTAAAAATTAATGTTGGGTGCCCACCCAACCATGCTTGTGATTATCCCTAAACCCGTAGTTTATAGTCATGCTTGTTGGACCATCAAGAGGATAGAGGTTATGGTACTAAAAATTTTACCATAGACGGTGCTTCCAGTTTATGGTCATGGGTCATGGACCATCACACATCGATTAAGGGCGTATAGATGGGATAAAGTGTGGTATATCATTTAAGGCCATGGGTCAAGGAACAAAACCATACCAAGGGAGGTAATATGGAACAAAGGGTAACATAAACACAATGAGAATGGAGGACATGAGAGGCCCATTTACAAAAAAATATCTAGGAAGTGACACAGATAGTTTAAGGGAATGATGTTTGGATGAGGGGGTTGATAACCGTTTAAGGTCATGGAGCGTGGAATATGATATTATTACCAGTTTAAGGTCATGAATCTTTAACGAGGAGGCTGCTATCAGTTTAAGTTTTTGAATCTTGGACTGTGGGCATAACTAGAAATTCAAGGTCATAGAACGTGAACTATGGGGATTGATTCCAGTTGTAGTTCATTGGTATTATATTTACAAGGAGTCCTTAGAGGGATAAATAGTATTTTTTCAATATAAAAATTTTCAGATCTATATGAACACAGTTTATGGTCACAATTCATGGATGACTATGTTTTACTTCTTAGAATATCTTGTGGATGTCAATCATGTTGGGGATATTCTCCCAAGAATCATAATCCCACATTATTCATTCTCAATTTAGGAAAAAAGGATTATTAGGAGGCCTCCTATGTCACATGAGTGCACATGATAGGAGAAAATATAATTTTTCATCAGAATTTTTCTATGAAACTAACTTGCTTAGATAATTCATAAAAATGCATGAAGGGGTAACACAGAGGGTATTAAAACTATATATAAATTGAAGATGGTGGAGAGTAATTAAACCATGACTTCAATAATTTGAATCACAACTAGGTAGAAAAAATTGTGATGGATAACTATTGATGATGGTTTGAAAACATAGGTCCCATAATCACACCATCATGAATAGGGTGTTTTTTTTTTCAAATTTACCATTTTCTATGTAAGAAACCTAAGAAACATTATTTTTATTCTAAAATAATTTAGGGAATCTTCTCTAGCTAGTAGGTGAAGAAATTTAGGATATACTGTGATGATTTAGGGGAGCCATTCAGACTTGTAGGATGATGAGGACCAAAATCAATGAAGGATCTAATTGTTATAGTCTACATGGAGGGATGTTCGATTAGAGTTAAAAACACTGGATGGAATATCATCATAAACTAAAGGGAATTGGAAATTTATGTTAAGGAGAAAGATTCTAACCCATTCTTATGGGTAAAACTGAATTTATGTTAGTGTATAGGCCCATATTTGGACATCCATGCATATCTACACATCCCCTGACATGGGATTAAAGAAAGAAATAGTCCTTCAAGGTGGTGTGGTAGATGACCAATGCCAAAGGAGGAGGCCATCTTAGGTGAGGAAAAAAGTATCATGCAATTTTATATCATGTAATGAGGGAGTGAACCATTATGTTTACAGTATTTTATAAAGGATACTGATCACACGTCTTAACATAATATGGTGAGGATAAAAATTGTGATGTCAAATGTCATGGGATAGGGTGACAAAAGGTCCCTAGTTTAAAGTATTACAACTTAGACATCATGGAATGGTTGTATATCATGTGACCAGGATGTCAATTAGTGCTATAGTTATGTAAAGATACACATAAAGAACCTTTATTTAGTGGGAAGTGTGATGTGTTACCCATCTATGGTGATTAATATGTATGAACTATTAGATTAAGTTTTTGGATTATCAAAGGTCCCTCCCACTTCAGATCCATCGTTTGAGTCATCCATGTAGTTATTATTGGTGTTCCCAATTCCATTACAAAGTCTCCTATAAAGATAAAGCAAAGTGAATTTTTTTTGGTATTATTGAGAAACATGATTTTGATGGACTTCAAGGCTGTGCATCTCTTGGAGCCCATTCTCATCAAGGGATTCCAAATATGTGAAGAGTACCTCAGATATTTTTGGGATATTTTAATAATATATGAACATTAATAGTTATGTTAGCTAAGTATATATGTGTAATACTACCTCTGACATGTATACTATGGAGGATGGAGTTATCTTGGTAGTGTTCTGGGTGATCATTTGATATTTCCCTAGAATATTTGAGAGTTTTTATGAAAAATTTACTTTTTTAAACCCACTATTTTTTGTATAACATTATATATGGTTTCTCTAAATTCCTCAATATATTTATTTTCCCACAAATGATAAAAAGATGTCTAATTTGGACACACTTTATACTTTTCATAGATATCCTTCAGCTCATCAACCATAAAGTTAATACCATTATCTGGGAGAATGGTGTGAGGTATCATGAATTGATGGATGCTATGATATTTCGTGAAATCGATGATAGATTGGGCCATGATCTCCTTGAGGGGGATGACTTCTACCCACTTTCAAAAGAAGTGGGCAGTGGTAAGAATGAACTTTCAATACCATGATTTCACTAATGGATAGAGACTATAAATTTCAAGTCCCCATGAAGTAAAGGTCCATGAGTATTTAGTTATATTTAAGAGATCTTGTAGTTTATTCATGATTATATCATAGATCAGGTATGCATGACATTTCTTAGTGAACTCCATGCAGTCATGAACAATTGTTGACCAAAATTACCCCAATATTTGGATCTTGTGAGTGATATTTAGCCTTGATTGTTGGGACCCACATGTCCCAATGTGTACTTATTTCATAACCTTAGGGACATCCTTCCATTAGATACAACAGATAAATATTCCATCAAATCCATATCTATAGTGCATCTTCTTTGAATTGGGACCGTCATGGAGGGTTATATTCACTATGTGGAAACATATTTTCTAACACTTAACTTGATCTAATGGGAGAGTCCTAGATTATAGGTACTCAATGAGACTATCCTTCCATTTATGTCCTTATTACATCATAAGGGAATCTGATGGTTCTTCAAGGTAAATTTAGATGAAATTTGGTACACCCAATGGTCTTCCACATTAGAATCCATTGGGGTGATGACCTCCTGATGTGCTATAATAATAATTAACTCATCATGGTATGGATCTATTAAGGATGTGTTCAAACATTCCAAATCATCTTATAATTCATTTTGGGACTGTGGGACGTGATTCAATGTCATATTTGAAGGGAACTGGGCCATGATCTCATAGGTTCAATCCGATAAGTGAATTCGATGTTATTTTTTGATGATGTAGTCACCATTAATCTTCTTGATGAACAGATCTAAACCACCCTTTAAATGAAACTATAGAAACTCAATCTAACGAACTAGATTAATATCATTGACAAGGCTATAGTACATTGATGTATTATTTTTACATCCTTATTATAACAAGAATGAGTATGGATTTATTTCCTATTAGGGAGTGTTGAAATGAATACCTATATCTGTCCTAATGAGTTTGGGGGTTCTGGGTTTTATCCCAATAAAACCCGGAGAGGCACCATCAAAGTGTATATTCCAAAAATACATGGAATGATTGATGGAGTGGATGAATTCATATAGGAAGTTTAAATTAAAAGGAATATCTTTACAGGTCTCATTCATGGTCTAGAAATATGTCAATTTTTATCCCTTGATAACCTTCTAGGGGATGGACCTGATATTGAGCTATTTTCCAATTGATTCTCACTATTCTAATCATCTAGTTAACATGGAATAGTGTAGGATAAAATTTAATCTGTTGATATGGGATACTGACTTCATCTCATGACTCTGTAGGTAATTCCACAACTTCTAAACCATGAAGGCCAAAGCAAGGAAACTCTTCAAAATGAGGAAATATATAGTCTTATTGTCAAGAAACTCACGGTTTTTATTTTACATACTATTTTATTTTCCATTTTTGTAATTCTGGGAAAATTGGGAATCAAGAGATCTATCCTGGATAGTCACATAAATGATTATAGGATTCCCTGGGTTGGGTGGCATCAGAATGAGAGGAGGAAAAAAATATCTTGATGTCGTCATACACTATAAAGACCCCAACCATAGTTACCCAGAGTTATTTTTTTTACATTATTATATTGGAACTAGAAACATGGAATCACATCATAAAATACTGAATAGTTAAGTAGTATTGGTAAAATAGATACATAAATTAATTTCACAGTACAATTGAATACTGAATGTAAAAGATAGTATTTTATTTGATAAAATCATTATTCCCTTTAGAATATCCATTCATATCAATCATAATACACTTCCTGGAATCCATGGTAAATGAATTATAATAAAGGGTTATTTTTCGATTCTAAATAAGGGTATGCATATAGTGGAAGCTATAATGAGTAAGAAAGGAATAATCAATATGAAAATTTAAATAACTAAAAACACATTTCATTTAATTATTAACTAGATCGTGAATAATAACATGTATCAAATAAATATGATCAAATAATTTCATATAAATAATTGCATGCTCATGAAACTTATCCACAATCATAAATAATCCAATAATAAAATGTACATAAATAACTAATCTCATAATTAGTTAATGTATACTTAAAGACACCAAAAACATATTATTAAGGACTCTTTGCAAGACATGTTACATAAATGGGTAGAGCCTCAGCCCAATACCTAAGCTAGTTTGTCTCATGAGACTTACTAATGCATCAAGGGGATATATAATAATGTTCCTATAACATACTAATTAAAATTAATTACTCATATTAATCATGATAAAAATAAATAATTTAAGAATTCATATTGAAAATGTTGCATAAAAAATGTAAATAATTTCCCAAATCACTAAACCCAACTATTAACCATTCAGAGAAATATAGAGAATTCTAACCAAATAGTGCATCCCTAGATAGAATGATCATAAAACATAAATATAAACAATACGGATGATGTCATTAGATCATATTCTCTATATAATAATATACAAATGATGTTGAAATATAATAAAATATTTTAGTAAGATCAGTGTAAAATATATATAGGAAAACCCATTTCTACTTTGAAATGACTTATTTAAATCCTAAAATATTTCCTAAAAATTTAAGAAACATTTTCATTGAAAATAACCCTATAAATATATAATGAAAGATTCTAAGATATTAGTGTTCATGATGATAGGTAGTTATATACATGCCATATAATTTTAAAACAATCCTTTAACACTGTTGTAATTTTTTTTAAACACCTCATTTGGAAAATGAAAAAAGGATTACTTTCAAAATATTTTGTAAAAATTTCAATATGGGTAAAAATTAATTTATTAAATCATATGGATAATGTTAAAATCACTTTGGAATATATTTATAGTTATCATGGATATATAAGAAAAATGATTCGGAACCGAAGAGAGAAATAATGTAAATTTTATTAAAAACATTTATCAAATTTTTTTCTAAAAAATAGAGGAAAATGGTGATATTACTTTAAAATTTCATGAATTAGTAGTTTATAATAAATTTTTTAAGATTTTTTAGAGATATATCATAATATTTCATCTTCAAAAACTTAATAATTGGAAATACCGATAATCAATGAGATTATAATGTAAAACCTCACCACTTTGGTATGTTTGGAACAATAGCCTCAATAACATCAAATGAAACATCAAATACCATGAATATAAATAAATTATTGATATAATATTTAAATATGATAGTATAAACAACACACAAAATAAATAAATGGTGAATATGGTATATGTCTCATGAAAGTAAAAGTGCTACACAAAACTCTTACTTCAAGTCTATCTTCCTTAGTGCATGTTTGAACCTCATAAATAATAAATATAGATTTATCATAAATATATGTTCAAAATAATTCATATCATACCATATATTATTTAATTATAACCATTTATCATCATATTATTGACAACACTTCGTAAAAAATCAATGTCTCAGGGAATAACTGCTTCATTGTTCAAATATGTTTTGGTTGGGTAGTTTTGATCTTATAATTATATCATTGTTAAATAATCTCAAAAATTTCAATCATGATATAAATATCATATATATTCATTGCATATGCATTTATTTCAATCTATAAATGTTTTACAGGAAAAATTAATTACATCAGTAATTGAGGAGGTAGACTATACGTACGCATGAACGCTTTCTGAAATTTATTAACATATGGAACGAAAGAATGGTAAATAATATTTCATAATTTTAGAATAACTGATAAATAATATATATATATATATAATATCTATTCATTAAATATATCCTTATTACTATCGATGTCAAAATAAAATGAAGAGAAAATAACATTGCGTCGTGGATACAGTAGTCAACACATACGAATGAGGATGTTATCATTTTATAATGGATTGGAAGGTTATAAAATAGATGTGAGATTATAATTATAGAAGAATAATAATATCGCAAATATAATTTATAAATATTAAATCTAGAATTATATTTATTCGTAAGAAGTGGTGATTGAAAACAAATCACATTGTTTTGTGAGGCAGTAGTCGACCATACACATGATCAATTATTTCATTTTCTATTTGATAGAAGATATGATATATTTAGGATATTAAAATTTAATAATAAAAATAGTGTACATTTTATATACTATTTGTTTTTGTATCATAAATTTTGAACATTCTGGTTGTTTAGATGATGAAATAAAATAGAGACACATGATTAAGAACTATACCTCTTATTCAGAGAAACTCTCTAGTTTTACACCTAAATACTTCCTACAATTGTTTTATGATGAAAATTGGAATATAGTTTATATGGAGGGATCTTAGGAAGTTATTTTTGTAGGATGTTCCCATTAAAAAACCTTTTTAAGTGTAAATAGAATAATAGAGAGGTTCACTTTTATAAATGGGGGAGATGACACAGTTAGAATTTTTTAAAATAATAAATTATAAAAAACTATTTCACATTAAAAAAGGATAAAAAATGGAACATTATCGAACCTCATACTAGATAATTTCAAAATAATTCTAACCAATATAAATTATATTTGTTTTTAAATTATTTTAACCATTAACATTTTAGTTCAATCCGTGATAATCCTGATTTAAACTTAACCGTGGTAATTACTTTTCCCTATTTTCAGTATTCATTTGGAAGAAAGGTAACCCTATTAACTGATATTATTTATTATATTTAAAATAATAATAATTTGTTTAAATTGTGAAACCTATAAGTGGTAGAATCAAATTTAAAATTAAACCTGCAGATGTGATGAAAAATTAGTTTTCTAAAGAAATGTTATCAAAAGTGTAAAATGTTTTATATAAAAATAAGAAAATATAATATATTAAATTGAAAATATTTTATCAACGATAATATAATTGATCTAATTTTAAATTTATATAATATTTTAAATCAAAATAGCGTTTTATCTGCTTTAAAAAAATGATATTTTCAATAAAAAATCAATATTTCATTACTATTCATCAAAAAATTAATCATGTCATAAATTTATCAAAAATTCACTATATGATAATTTTTGTATTATTATTTAAAAAATGAAGAATTTTTTTTTCAAATATTTATCTTAAAATTTATAAAAATTAATTTTAAAATGTGTGAAAAAAGAAGCGAAACAAATGTTTAGAAAAATAAAGTTTGTAAACATAAAACTGAGTTTATTCTCATATCATTCATATAAAACATATTAGATGAATGATGAATAATTTTATTGAGTATATAATATAAAATATTTATTAAAATAATTAACCAATATTTATTATTTTATTTTTTTAAGATAAAAATCATTGTACGCATAGAAACAATTCTTCAAAAAAAGAATTTCTTTTACATTGAAATGAATTTTATTTTCATTTTAAATAAATTATTAACTAATTATTTTTTAATATATTTGTAAAACATATATTTTTAATAATTTATTTATTTATATTCATATCCATTAAGTGAAGGGATAAGTTACAATGGTATTGTTATCAAAAATATATTTCGTGGGTTGTTTATGATTGGTATTGTGTGTCATATATGTTATCAAAAACAATTTATTCTTTTAAAATAATGGGGTGTTATATCCTCACTTCTAAATATAAATTGAATCCTCACAATTTTAACATTCACATACAAATAAATGGATTTATATTTGAAAATAATATTTTTGAAAATCCACGTTATATAAAGGGTTAACAAAACATCCTCTTAATAAGAGAGAAATGGAAGTATGAAGGTTATATTGAATAACACATGACTAGGTTTACATCTATGAAAAAATTAATGGGAATTGAATATATTGAAATTGATGAAAAGAATAAATAATTATATAGAGTCATTTAGATCATTAATCACACGAAATTGAATGACCAATTGGAACTTAATGAAAAAAAATTCATAAATTTGGGATGGATTAAAATTCCATCGATTCATCATAAAAAATTGTAACATTCTATCATTTTTGTTTCAAAATCATTTTCCTAGATTTTAGGAATTATTTTACCAACTAGATCGAGAACATAAATAGATACACATACTTGAAAATTAAAATTTCTACGTTTAATCAATTTCCACCGTAATATCATCTTTTTCTCTAAATGATGAGTATTCAAGATGATTTTTTCTGCCTGAAGCACTAAAATAAACTTATAATGGATCACATAACCTAGAAAAGGGTAAAATTTTATTAATCATGTATTGATAGATTATCAAACACTGAAATGGCTACCACAAGATAATATAATACCAATAAAGGCATAATCATTCATATTAATAAAATATACAATTTAATTGAAAATTTACAAAATATCCCCAATGGTTCAAATTAAATTGTTTCACAAATAAATAACTCTACATCCTAGAAAACCTCAATAACATAACATTATATAATGTTTTAACCTAAAAGGTTATCTAAAACCCTTGATATTATACTGGAAAAAATGTAATATAATTATTTAGAAATTTACCTTTACATTAAAACTAATATATATATATATATATTGACCCAATAAAGGTCTCTCGAAATATCATTAATCACCTCAAAATCATAAAACTTTCAAAAAATATTTGATCACATTATATGTCTACTAAAATAAACCTAATATATATATATATATATATAAAATAATTTATATAACAATACTTTCATTCTAACCAATAAATTATGTAGTCCAATTGTAGGGTTTTCCCCTTTTTACACTTCAGTTGTGGGTTCAAGCCTCATTTTATTTCCAGATGCAACATGTTGTCACACATTATGTGTGATTTCCTCTTCCCAAAATTATATTAATATAAGTATTATAACATTCCAAATTATATATAATCCATAATTACTAAAACATATAAGATAAGATAAAAATTTTATATTTTTAATTCCCTAAATATTTATTCCATAAACTTTAAAGGCATACTTCCTTAAATAAAATTTTCACTAAAACATATTCTAAAATAATGGGTTATATATCAATAAATGTCTCCCTAATTTTACTTAATCCTGATAAACTCTCATCATATAAAACCTCAAAAATCCTGTTTAAGAATTTAAACTTGGAAAAACCATAAAATCATTAACCCATGATGGTATCCATAACTCTTAAGTTAATCATATATGAATACATATATGATTTTAAAATTAACACAATCCTTATATTTTTTATGAATCTTATAACCAATATTTCATTGATAAAAATACTTTCACAACATAATTATTGAGTATGAATACATAAATAATTCAATAAATTAACTTCAATGATTGGTACAACAAAGTTCCTTTGTTGGTCTATGAGTTAACAATTAAAAAGGGTATTGACTCATAAAATTCCTAGTTTCACCATATTTAAGAAAAAATAATATAAATGGATCTCTTGGATGAAATTTATTTCTCTCCATTGAACACCATAATTTTCCTCAAAAAATATTTTCTCTAGTAACTTCTTATAAACACATAAAACATTTTATAGTTCCTTTAATAAATTGTTATAGGTGACTATTTCCATATTTTTATCATTAAAAAAATTAGGCATTTGTTCCTCTATGGTCCCCACTAATCTATATCTTGGAAAACTCTATCCTTCACTGATTTGGTGAGTCTAGGAGTTGGAAATGTTTTAGGTTATTAATTATACATCATGATAATTTATTAGGAAAAATTATAACATGTTTCACTCTAGGAACAATCCCATTTGGAAATCTTATAATGACCACATTTCCTATCATATTCAATGTTATCATTATTCCTTCCAGTTATATCCACTGACTAAAATTAAAAATCAAAGTGTGAGAAAAAGTAATCATAGTGGAAAAATGTATAATCACTTATAAAATTTATAAATAATAAAACCTTATATTAACTCCAAGTCACCTTAGATATAACCTAGTCCATTCATTTTAATCATAAATTAAAATATTTTTTGATAGTTAGTAATGAATATGTGATTTAACCCAATAATATGCCCATAGAATGTCAAAATAAGTGTGCAAGATGGAATTTTGTTCTGAACCGTGTGACGATCGTGCTAAAGACCAACATAATCATTTTAGAGTTATTACCCTTAGTTACAATTGTGTAAAATACACATAGAATTAAAGTATTCAGACAAGAATTTAATCATAGTAAATCTACAATATCTCTACATTAACAGAAATTTAGTACGATATTCTATACTTAGAATAATCCTCAATGTCAGTGATAGGGTTATTTTATCTAATATATATTTTCTTAAATATAGTTCCCAAGGATTCCATTAAACATTATTTGATACCTAATGTAAAGACAACAACCCTAGTAGTCCATAGTTGGTTGATACTTTATTAAATTGACACTAGATATAAGGAATCACATCCTGAAGGAACGAATAGTTTATTTGTATTGGTATACTAGATACATTCTTGAAAATAAAATTATAATTGAAAATTTAAAGTAAAAAATACTGTATTATTTTATAACACAATTATTAATTTTAGTATATCCCTATATTTCAATCATAATACACTTCCTATAATCCGTGTGAAATTAAACCTAAGAAAGAAGTGATCATATATTCTTTGTATGGGTATATATATGTAAGATTCCATAATGAATATGTAATTAATAATAAATATGGAATGTCAAATAGATAAAAACAAATTAAATTTAATCAATAACTTGAGCATACAGAATAATATGATAAGAATAAATGATGAACAAACAATTCCATATAAATTACCTAATGATCATGAATCATATCCAAGTATATCATAAATAATAAACGTATCATATAGAAATAAATAACTAATATCATAAATATAGAAATAATAATTCTAGACATCATTAACATACTATCATGGACTATTTTCAATACATATTACATATATGGGTAAGGCCTCAGACAATTACCCAAATCATGTTTGTCTCACAAGACATAATGATGCATTAAGGGGTTATAGTAGCCCCTCCTATCACTTACTAAGTAAAATTCATTCATACCTTGAAAGGGAATAAACCTAATTATGGTAAACATTAGTATTGAAAATATAACATATGAAATGTTAATAATTTTCCCAATCGTTAAACATTATCATAAACCATCTAGAGTAATATGGTGAAAAATATCAAAATAGTACATCTATAGTCATAACAATCCGTAAAAATCTATAGAAACAATAAGTATGCAACTATTAGAGTATATTATCTTCATAAGATTAAATAAAGGATGTTGACATAGATTAAAATTCATTATAAAGATCACTAAAATTGTTCTTGAGAAAAAGAACCTTTTTACAATGAAATGAATTATCTAAGGTTTAAAATTGTTCCAAATTATTAAGGGAAAATATTATTTGAAAATAAAATTATAAACATGTATAGTAATGTTTGAATATTTAATTTTTGGTAATGTGGGTAATTCTATACATGCCGTATAAGTATAAGACATTCCATTCATAATGTCATAAAAAAGTTAAAATGTACCTCATTCAGAAAACAAAAAGATTATTACTTTTAAAAATGTCTTGTAATAATTAAAACATGGGTAAAAAAGTATTTATTAAATCAATTATATAATCCTAAAAAATTATTTAATTTTTTCTCTCGAAATGATGTATTTAGGAGAAAAAGATCTTCAACTGAACAAAGAAATATAGTTAGCTTTTATTAAATAAAATTCTCAAAAATTTTAATTAAAAAATATAGTAAAATGTAAATATATCCATAAATAATAAATTATGAATACAATAAATGAAAATTCAATAGTTTTCCAAGATATAGATAATAATATTTTTATTATAAACTAAATCATAAACAATCTCAATAAATGACGTGATTGTAAAGTAAAACATTTCTGATTCAATAACATTTAAATAATATCCTATATAACATAGAATGAAACATAAAATTCATTTAATATAATGAAATTAGTGATATAATATTTCAATGGTTTACTATATATACCACAAAAATAAGTATCTGGTGAATATGACGTAAGTCTCACTAATGTAAAATTGGGATGAGAAACCCATACCTCATGTCAAATTTCCTTTTTAAATTTTAAAACATCTTATATATTTAATGTATATTTGTTATAAATATATTATATAACCATATTAATATAAATCACAACTTATATTATTTTCTTATAACCTTTTAACAATCTGTCATTAACAATTCATTGTTAAAAATCACCATTTCGTGTAATAACTACTTTGTTTTTCATGTATGTTTTAGTTTTGTAGTTTTATTACTTTTACATAAATCATAATTCAATAATTTATTTTTTTAATAACTATATAAATATCATATATATTTATTTTATATTTATTTACAAAAAATATATAAAAGTTATTTAGAAAAATTAATTAAACCATCCATAGAGACGGTAAGTCGTACGTACTCAAGAACACTATTTCCATTTTTTTAATAGATAGAATGAAAGAATGTTAAATATTATATCATCCTTCTCAAAACAATTTTACATTTTTTATATAATACATATTCATTTAATCTTTTTGTATTACCATCCATGTCAAAATAAAAGGAAATACAAATCATACCTCTTCACAGAGGCGGTAGTCCACAAGTATGTACGATTGATGTTATAATCATCCAAAGGATTGGAAGGAACATAGGTAGATGTGATATTATAATTATATAATTTTATTTTTTTATAAATATAATATATAAAAATTAAATACATTATTATATCCATCTATGGGAGGCGATGATTGAATACATACAATATCGGTTCGCGAGGTATTTGTGACCAAGAAACACGATCGATGGTTGTATTTCAAATTTCCTAAAAAAGAGATGAATTTTGGTTATTATAGGAAAATAATAACTTATAAGTATATATAAAAAAAGATTATTTTATTTTATCATATTTTTAGAATATTTATATGGGGTAGAAGAAGAAATAAAACAAAGACACATGGTAAAGTATTATACCTCTAGTTCAAAGAACCTATTTAATTTATACATAATTCCATCCTAGAATAGTTTCAGGAAAAAACCAAGGACTATAGATCATGGGGATGGATTTAAGGAAAGTATTTATCTAGGTCTTGGATTAAACAAAGGGATTTTTAAGTGATATCATGACAGGATAGGGGGTGCACCTTTATAATTTGGGTAGAAGACACACATGGAATCAATAGGATATATCCTAACCACATTTTTCACAAGGAAAAAGAATTAAAAAATGGATAAATATAAAAAATTAGATAAAATAAATATATAATATTTATATAATATAAAAATTTGATAATTTTTTTGTTATTTTAACATTAATTGTTTTAGTTTAACCCTTGATAAATTAGTTTTAGCCTTACCAATGATAATTAATCTTTAATGTATTTACTATTTATTATGACAAAAAAATAAGTGAATTTTTTTAATAATATTAATTTTTTTTCCAAATATGTTATCCATTTTTTAAAATTAATACAAAAAATTTGTAGAATTTAATTTCAAATTATACCCACAGATGCGATAATAAAGTTATTTTCTAAAAAAACATTATCAAAGGTATAAAAAGTATTTATTTCAAAATTAAACTTATAATTAATATATTTTTACTATATTTTATTAATTATAAAAAATATAAAAAGGTGTACATTTAAAATAATTTTTTTAAAAAATATATTTTAAATTCTGTAATCGAAAAGCTAGTTTTCAATAAAAATCAAGATTTTTCTACAATTCATAAAAAAAATATTATTTTAAAGAATTATACAAAATTTAATATAAGATAATATTGAAATTCTAATTTTAAAAATAATGTTAATTTTCTTAGAAAAATTTTCTAAAACTGGTAAAAATAAATTTTAAATAAGTACACAAATTGAAATGAATCCACATTGTAGAAAAATAAACTTTAAAACATAAATCTAGGTTTAATATTATCTCATGAATAGAAAAATTATTAGATGAACAATAAATTATTTTATATATTATGTTATATATAAATTTCTTTAAAATATTTCACCTATAATGATTAATTTAAATTATTAAGATCAAAACACATTTCACGTATACAAAAAGTATTTTAGAAAAACATTTTTATTAATTCCAAATAAAATTTAATTTCATTTATAATAAATTGATAACTAATGAAATTATTTTATATACTTTTATAACAAATAATTTTTATAATTTAATTTTTCATACTAATATCCTTCATTTTAACTAATAGTTTATAAAGATCAAGTTTTAAATAGTATTATTCACGGGTCTTTTATGCTTGGTGTTGTGTGTCATATTAACTATTAAACACAATATTCTACTTTTAGAATATTGGTGTGTCCCAAATAGATTCTAACATTCCAAATACTAATTATACATGTTTCATTTTATCATTATCATGGATAAGGGATTACATTTTTTTGTCAGGATTGAAATAAAACACCGAACAATGGTTAGATGGCTATGGGGCCACCACATCACTTAGATATTTCATGGAGGAAGAATTTTGATAATATCATCAATATTAGATGAATATATATAAATGAATATGTAAATTTTAATAAGAAAACTCATATTCACAATTCAAGTGGTTAGTCTTTAGTTTATGGGAATAGACTATATAAATCACACTCTCAAGATCTTTTAGATGGCCCTTGAATTGGTTGGAATTGACCACTAAATTGTCCACATAACATTACATGAGCACTACAAGGTGTGACTTTTAGTGGAAATTTATAACACATTAATATATGGATGAAACATTCTAAAAAATAATGGGAATCACCGAGTAACAAAACATTACCTCAGGATCCTTGAAGTTGTTGACCTCTTTATCTTTAGGGCCATCCATATTTGATTGTACCCAGAACACCCATAACTTAATGGTAGGTAATTGAAGTTAGTGTTAGTATCAATATAAATTTATATCACTATGACATGGAATTCATTCTTTGGTAAATAGAGGTTGATGTCCTGGAAGTTTATGTATCATATAATATATCCATTTTTATTTCTAATTGGTACAATATTATCCAACCACTTAGGGTATTTGATTTCCCTAATCTAGTTGGATTTGATGATCATATCAACTTCTGACTCAACCGTGGAACGATTTTAGTATGTATCTTCTTACATTTCTATATGAAATCATGGTGGCTGATAGAAAGGCCATGATGGTGGATAGAAACATGAGGGTCAATCTATTTAATGTCTTAGTATTTGTAGGTGAAAACATAATGGTGCTAATTCAGGAATGCCATATATTTCTGTTTATCCTATGGATTTAGGAAATTGGTAATCAAAACTGGCCTAAACTCTTATTTAGTGATGAGATTCATGTATGTCAATTGATTGAGAGTGGTGGAGAACCCTTCCTCAATCTATAAGGGGCATCATAAATAACTTATTCATCACTAAAAACATGAGGATCATAGGATAGAGAGAACTATACCTTAATAGGAGGCCATGAGGTCATACTATTTCTTGATTCCATGGGGAATGTATCTAATATGGTGGATTCATGTCCTTACATATATGTAGATACCATGGAAAAAGAATTTTAAAATCTAGTCCTATTAGTTTTATGATTCAAGGATCGACCATTTATTTTGAAATAATGATCATGGTATGACATCCATTAGGTCCATCCTTCCCTTTGAAAGGATAGATGATGACACATGTTAGTGACTAGGGGATCAACCTTTTGGTATGGAATTTAATTGGTGTTTCTTTCTTCATTGGTGCATATACTTTATTGGAATACATGGTTATATATCAGAATGATATTTTCTTATGAATGATGAAATGATTCCTATGGTCTAGATTCATTACTTCCAATCGATGGATTGGTAGGATAATGCATCCCTTTAGATCCACCCATGGATTTACCCAGTTGTATGATAAGTCATTGGCATCATGGATGAACTATACATCATCAATATAGACATTCTTTCCTTCCTTTTTATAATAAAAAATGTCCAGATAGTGGGATTTAAAGGATTCAATGGGGAAAACATCACCATGGAAAACACAAATCTTGGAATTGAGAGAGTATTTGGGGAACTAATGATATAAAGAGAGTACCACTAAATGTTTCTGAATCTAGGGAATTCTCAATAATTTATTATAGTTAGTTTCCTATAAGACAATCATAAACTTGGTGTTTTCTACTAATTCACCAAACTAGGTCCCCAATTGAATATTTACATGTGACCTTTTCTAACTTTTATCATATCCCAATATCTTTCTGTTGGATGGGGTCAAATCTATCTCAGTGATCCCAAAAAATTACAATTTCCAAATCAGGATAATATTGATCATAGATCCAGTGTCCACTAGGCATTGATGGATTACCACACTGTTAAACTGGCATGAGATATAAAGTGATAATATATTCCCCTGAATGATGGCACTCTCATCCTATCCAGATGATGGAATGATGGATCAATTCTCCTCAATTTTTTATTCCTCTATATGGTAGGATTAAATGAAAACTAACTCATATTCAACATATATAAGACTCTTTAGGGCCTTGATGAGAGCTTTAGATAAATATATTTATAGGAAAATCATATCAAGGATTGATATTCTTTCCACTATACTAGAGAGATGATTATGAACATAATATATTAAATATAGAGGAATGATATTTTTTCCTAAAAGCTAAACTTTTATTGAAAGCATGGGGGGAATGGTAGGATGAGGCATTGGTGCCTATCACATTCTTCCACTTATTACATAGATGAGGCTGATCACTGGGTGATGTTTTCAAGAATATAATAGTTGTGGGTAAGAAATATGAATGAATAATCCAATAAGTCATAAGGGTATGAATGAGGATGTGTCATGTAAGGTCTATACATGTTGATCCCAGAGTAATGCCTATTTTCTATTCTCAATAATATAAACAAAAAATTATAGGTTATTGCCTCAAGGATTCTTCTTATTAGTGTGGTGTAAAACCTTTCTTCAACAACATCAACATGATACAATTGTAGTTATAGGGAGTGAAATTCAATACTAGGTTCCTCAAAATTACGCACCAACCTAATGGAATTGATCTAATCATAATGATTTTCTTCTCCAGTATATTTATCCATGATTATATGATTTCTAATATGTTTTCTCAATATAGGGGGCATAAAATCACCAAGACTGTGGACCAGTTTCTGCACTAGTAGGGGATATTAATTGAATTTTAATTATTATAATAATTTCCTGTAATTCTTAAAAGGCTGTTATATTAACATGGTAACAGAATATAATATTGAAACCATAGGAGGTGATGGTTGGTTCAAATGAACATGAATAATTCAATGATCATGCAATATTGACAAGTGTGCTATCCAATATTTAATATTCTATAAACATGGACCAAATAACTTCTTTCATTTACTAATATCACTATCATTTCCAATTTAGTTGGGGGAGACAATGGTCAGCTGTGTAGTGGATGTCCAAACCTAACTATTTCATGATTCACCTAGTCCGAAAGCCATTCCTTGAAGATATAAAAAAATTTGATAGGATACCTTGGTAGGAAAAATATTTATTGTGATTTTTAACATATAATATTTTGGCCTTTTTATTTTTAGAAACCTCAAAACATTCTTCACCATGAAATAAATAATGAAACCTTATACTTTTTCATCCCTAAAGGTGTAGACAATTTTCTTTCATTCTATGAATGAAACCCTAGGTACAAGGACTGGGAGTGGTCATTGGATAATGCTCTAATAGAGAGGCCAAAATTGATGAGAACCATTATATTGGGGGTTCTTGGAGTCATAATTTTTGAGGGTGTAACACCTTAATATTTTTAAATTAAAATCTATGTTCGATATCATACACAAAAGGAAACACTATGCTTAAAACCAATCACAAAATATTATTATTTAAATATGAATATTATAACCTAGATGTTAAATTAGAGAGTTTGAATATGATTAATTTTTTTATGAAATATATATATTTTTAATACTAAATGTAAATTTTTTATGAAATTCTAATTAAATAATCACTCAAATTTATGTAGTCATTTTATTTTTCGAAAACATGTTTTCTTAAAAAATGGTTTTTTTTCTGAGAAAATTTTATTTTAAAATTATACAACCTATAGAAATTACATTTTATAGAATTAAAATATTTTTTAAAATAATAATATTAAAATTAATTTAATTTGAAATTAGGGTATTTTTCTAAAATGACATAATTTTTAGCAGTGAATAGTTAAAGTTACCGATTTTTAAAATAATACCATTTATTTTCTGTAAATCAAGTCCCATTGTATTTTTTATTTTTTATTTCATTGAAATATTAAAAAAATTTGTTTAGAATAATATAATAAATATAATTTTAATCATAAATTTTCAGGATTTTTTATATGATTAAATTTTAGATAAAAAAATAGTATTCTGAAAACTGTTTTTATGTGTATAAAGTTATCAATTTTAATTAAATAAAATAACACATAATTAATAATGTTTTAAATTAAATGTATATATTATATATCTATCTATATAAATCTAAATTCACATAGTGAATAATAAGTGTTATAGAGTTAATGTTAAATAATATTTCCCATGAGAAATGCATTCTTTAGAAAAACCACTTTTCGTCACGCTTATAGGTTTAATTTTAAATTAAATTATTCCACCTATAAAAATTTAATTAGATAAAATGAAATACATAGTTTGAATAATAATAATTAATACGTGTTGATAATGTCAACACATGTTTTGGTTAGAATGGATAGTATGAATTGTAAATTATGTTTACTATCGTTAAAGGTAAAACTGGTTTACTATGGGTTAAAAAAAGAGATATGAGTTAGATTGAACTAAAAAATGTCTAATTTCTATTTTATAGACATATTTAATACCTATCTCTTATAATTAACATAAATTTCCAATTTTGGATCTATATGTCTGCGATGACGAACTTTTCATTTTTTAAGTAATGAAAAGGAAAAAATGTTTCTCTCTTAGTTTTAAAAATATCTTCTTTGCTCACAAAGAGATAAAAAGTAGTTATGTTAAGTTATAAATATTAATTTTAAGGATAAATGATTTTTATTTATCAAGTTAATTTATCTTTGATTTTTAGTGATGAAATAATTACCTTAAAAGCATAAGCAACGACGAGGTAGTAATTATTTAATTAAAAAGAAAATAAAATCAATGATTTTAAAAATATTAAAAGAAATATAATTTGAATAAATTATTTATTTACCAATATTTTTATGTAATTATTATCATATAGATATTTTTTAAAGGTATATATTCTAATTCCATCCCTGTATAAATGTTCTTATCGTCAAATTAAACGAATAGTATCAAAATTAGCATTAATGATATTTTATAAATAATATTAAAAGATTTAATTTTTTATGAAATCTTATATTAATAAAAATTAATGGGAAAGAGTTAAAAGCATAAAACATGGTCCAATTATAGGTTTATATACTTTTTTAGAAACTTTACTTGGCTACTAAATAGTATGAACTTTGATTATTTTTGTTATTGTTAAAATAGGGTTTTCACATTTCATGTGATTGTGTTAAAATTAATTTTCCAAAAAATAGTATTTTTCCCAATAAATAAGATTTCATATTTATTAGTAGTGGATCTAAATTATCTAATAATATTAATTTTAGTTTTATTCTTAAAGTAATAATTATCTTTCTAAGAAGACTAGATACCGTGGTGAAGTATAAAATGGAAAAGTTAGTAACATCTTTAAAAAATGTGTATTTTTAGTGGTGGGGGTTTGGATCCACCATATCTACCATAAATTATGTTATAAATCAATTTTTTGTCACATGTATTATAGTGAATCCTCATTAATGAATAGTTATGGGTACATACAAAAATTGTCACCGCTTTTCACTTATAAAATGGAACCCACCTCTCCTCTCTTATAAACATTTAAAAACATTTTGGGTTGGTAATTACTGAACAAAATACATTTCTTACTTCCATTACCACTTCGTAGAGGCTGTTATGTGGTCGGAAAATCCTCATAGCAAGGTGTTCGGGTGTAATCCTAACGAGGTTTCCCAATGAAGAGGTATCATTCTTATCTAAGCACGTTTCTTTTTTATTTCTTCTCCACATACTTCAAATATTGTTAAACAATATTGATATAATAACATAAATAAATACCATATATTGATATTTTTTTATGTTAATTTTAAAAATTTTACCTTTATCCTCTTCTATCAAATGGATAACAGAACTGTTGATCGTGTGTATGTTAATTTGAAAACATGTATCTTTATCCTCTTCTATCAAATGGGGAACAGAAACATTGATCATGTGTATAGAAGATTACCACCTTGTGAATCGATGTAATTCATTTTACATCACCTCCTCTCATAGAAGGATATAATGATTGATTTAATGAATATATATATATATATATATATAATTTTTATACAATTAACATTCTTCATGAATTTTAATTTCATATCTACCATCTTAACTTCCAATTTTATATAAAATGATAACATCGCTCATGCGTACATGTAGACTACCACCTATACGAAGTGATGTGATAAATTTTTGATTTCATTTTTATATGGATATTAGTAAGTGGTTGTTTAATAAATATATATATGTGATATAAAAATTATTTTTTTAACAGTGAATATATATTTACATTTCTTTCATTTCACCCACTTAGAAAATGAATATAATAATCATGTGTACGTAAGACTTATCGTCTCCATGAATAGTTTAATTATTTTTTATTTATCTAACATTTATGGATCAATAAAAATATTTATATACTTTTTCACATTCTTTAGATTATAGAACCATAATCAAGGTACAAGGATGAAAATAATTTAGTGAAAACCTATATTAAAAAAACAAGTCATTGAATAAGGGATGGCTCCCCACTCCCCTATAATCTATCCCTCCATCCCCCCTCTCTCTCTCAATGTCTCCTATACTAGATTTGGTGGCATGCTTCTTCAATGGTTATGTGACCTTCTCTAGCTCTCTCCCTGTTCCGTCTGTTCTCCTCATGGGGTCTCACCCGTTGTTGCCCCCTCTTAGGGTTTCCAACGTGCTTCTTCGATTCTGATGTGATCTCCAAGATTTTTACTCCCTCTTTTCTCATTTATCCTTATAATGTTTATCCCAACATATTCCATTCATAGGGTTGCTGGTGTTCTTCTTTAATAATGATTTAATCTTCTCATGGCCTCACACTCACTCTTTCCTTATTTCTTATATTATGGTCTCTCTTTTCCACTATTTCAATCTCCAGGATGGTTATTCCTACTTTTGGGCCTTTGACCACAAACCACAGTTTCTATGCTAAAAGGATCCTCTTGGAAAAAACCCATTTTTTTCATATTCTATGTTCTTCATGGTGGTTTGTGATTTAACCGTGTTTTATGATCATAGAACACCATTAAGACCCTTGTTCGGTTCATCATATGATCTTATAATATATTTGTGTTTTTTTCTAGTTTTTTTCATCCTCAACACCAAAAACATCAATTGGATATGGTGGTTTAACATTTGGAAAACAATGTTCTATTTTTTATTGTTATGTTCATGAAGTATTGAATAATATTTGGTCTTATATGGACTTCTTACATAGTATGGATCGCTATCATAACCGTGGTCCACTCAAATATTCAATGGATTCAATGTCTAATAATCCCATCCAAGCCAATATAGTGATATAGTTCATTATATGGATTTAGGAGTTGTTGTTCGAGTAGAAGATGAAATTCTAGAAGGTGCTCTGGAGTGGGATTTTCTCCTTTGTCTCTCTGTGTGATTTTCCATATGATTATTGAAAACAATGAAACACTAGGGCATTTTTTGGGATTTTCTCTAGGTTTGTTCAGTTTTCAGGGATGTTTTGAAAGTTTTATTATTTGGTATATTCTAGTGATTCTCTTCAAGGTTGCCTTCCCTATTGGGTTTTCCTCTAGTAGTTCATCAATTTGGGTCCAGATATTCTATGGTGTTTATTGTTTCTGTTTTTTGATAGAGATGATGGTGATTTAATGATGATTAAGATGAATTTTGATGTTCATTTCTCACTGGTGATTCGGTGTGCCGATGGGTTTGATTTGATTTATGGTATGTGAAATGTTGTGGTATATGGCTCGATTCGGTGATGATAGTTTTAGTTTAAATTAAGAAGTTTGAATTTTGAAATGTAAAGTTTTAATTTTTGAATTTGGGTTTTGTGGGTTTGTGAATGTGTATGGTCTGGTAAGGTTCTCAATTATCCAAAAAGATTTTTTTTAAAATTAATAAAAATATGGATTGAGGGTAAAAGCAGTTATTACACAAAATAGTGATTTTAACAAATAATTATTAATTAATGGGTAACTGTATGAGTAAATATTATATAGTATGCCATATATTCATACCTTTCTTGAATGCATATATAACAAACCTATATTTATTATTCAAGAGGTTCAAATATATGTGAACAAATATGAGAGTTACAGTTAGATATTTCTCATCTCACTTATATTTTTGTGAGACATATTAGCTATTCACCACTTGTTTCAATTGTGTGGTGTACATAAATCCCATAAAGTTATTTTCTAATTCTTGTTTTGAAAGATATTTTTATTTAAAAAGATATAAGAGGTTCTATAATTCATGTGGGTTTGATTTAGATATTATGAAATAAATAAGGGATCTCTCATCTCAATTCTATTTTTATTAGACATATGACATATGAACCAATTGTTTCTATTTTATGGTGTATATAATTTCCATGAATGATTTCCAGGATTATTTTAATGAAAAAAACTAGGAGTAAAAAATATATGAGGTTATTTCATTATTGAATTCATTATTTAGAGATTACAAAAGTGGTATGGGATTTTGATATTAATTTTATTTCTATGCTACAAATTTTATAATCACTACTTATTTATTTTATGCCGTGTATATACATCACTTTAATATATTATATAATCATTCTAAAAATAGCAGTTCTTTATATATCAATCTATAATTATTTTTTAATGGGTCTTATGATTGAAAATTTACTAAAGTAGTAAAAGTTCCGTGTTATAATTTTAATGTTTATAAAGATACTTCATTATTAAGTTTTTGAGGATGAGATTTAATGACATATCTCTCAAAAACTCAAGAATTTTATTCTCTTCTATTTATTTCTAGATAATACATGTTTCTATTTTATTTTCATCTTTTTATGTACTTAGTATATTAAAATAATTTTTTTAAAGAAAAACCCTCTATATTTCCCTCTTCAATCGAAAATACATTTTCCATACATGTAATTTTTTTCTAAAAATGTTTTCAAGAAAGTTTTTCATATTATCCAATGAATTTCAAAGAAATATTTACCCATATTTTTATTTTTCAAAATTTTTTTGAAATGAAATTTCTTTTCATTTTTCAAACAATATTCGTTTGATTTTTATAGAATATTTGAAAGGAATCATTGTTTTAACATGTAGGGTATTAATTAAATTTCCTTCCATAATAACTTCTCAAAAAATTATAGATTACTTTAAAGGTATCCAAGTTCTTTATAATGAATGTTTTTATTAATATTTGGTAAATACATATATTTTGGATATGTTATTTCAAATTAGAAGGTGTATTTTTCTTAAAAAATGTTTCAAGTGACATTTTTAATGAATTTTCCTTTTATGATGACATTATTTGATTCCTCTTAATCTTTAATGAATATATAATCCAAGGATACAATCCTTATTATTTAACTGGATAATTTATTATAATAACGATGAGATGTTTATGGAAGCCATTTATTTTCCATGGGAAATGCTAAGATTGATTGATGAAATGTTTTTCAAACACTATTTTAGTTGCACAAGTTATAATATGATGACGTGGTGAATTTTATAAGATCATATAGAACACATTTGTATATTTTATATTATGTGATTGGTGATCCTAAAACTATATATCCTCTTAATTAATTGGATACAGTTTTATACCTCATGTGATAATTATTATAAAAAAGTTTACGTGTTTGATCTACTGTAGGGAAAAAGTTAATGTGCTTGATATTTTATGTGAAAAAAATTGTCATGGTTGATATTTTATGAGAAAAAGGCTATAATCATGATATATTATGGTATGTACTTGTTCCACTGTGGGAAATAGGTTTTTATACCTGGACCATTATGATATTATGGTCTTAGTAGTTATGCCTGACATATAAAATGGTTTCTATACATTTGATGGTCCCATATTTATATGAATTTATCTTGTTGTTCATGATTCATTTTGCATGTTTTTTCACTCTTATGATTCATGTATTTTGAGATGATAATTGTTTATGCCATGAGTCAGGATTTTACTTCATGATATATTGTGTTTAAACACTCTATGTTATATTCATGATCTCATACCTATATCCTCACCTTATACTTTTATATGATCATCGATCGATTTATCATATGTTTATCGTTATTGAGTATCTAATCACAACATTTCTTATGTTTTCGTTCATTAGTTTATGAAGAATGGTTTTAATTAGGGTATATATATTAAGAGTACTAAATGGGATTATTTTTTTGGGAGATGTTGTAGATATATCATTAAATAATAAGATTCTATACGTAGTCTTCAAATACACTAAACCTTTACAATCCTTGGGAGATTATTTTGAAAATTTATTGAATATTCATAAAAAGGATGTAATATTTACATATGAAAATACTAGACAATATATTTTGTATCACAGGAAAGGTTTGGTTAACATTTTGAACTTGGATGATAAACAATTAGTGATAACCCTATGTATAAGTCAATATATTTTTAAAAATTTCTATAATTTTGGTAAAGGATAGAGTGTGAGGTTTTCAATAAATTACATCATTGTAAATATAATACAATAGGATAGGGATATAAAACTATTTAACTAGGGTTAATAATTATGAAAATAGATATTTGGTATTTGACTGAATCATCACCTCGTACAAGATAGTGGGCTTTTCTGGACACCTGGATTGACACTCAAAGGGATATGTTTGAAAATTAAAAAATTCTATAAAAACTATAATGAATTACTTAAAAATATGATGAAAATGAATGATATAAGTTAAATCTATAGTGTCTTATATTTAATATAAGGATTTGTGATTTAGAAATCCTATAAATGATCATATTGTTTCCCACTATGATTATTATTTCTAACACATTTCTTTTTGTTTTTAGTCATTGGCTGTAACCAGGAGGAATAATCTTAATGACGAATTTGATGGATAATTTGGTGATTATGAAGAAACAAGTATATTTTTTACTATAGAGAAATATATTAGGTTTATGACTAGTCAATTATCATGATATATGAATAACAACATGAACTTCAATAAGATTCATAAAACATCAAATAATAGATATATTGAATTTTATGAATTATCATATTGTAATGAACATAGATGGAAGAAGGATCAATTTCATTAATATCATAAATGTGGAAAAAGGAACCCAATATAATGTATCAAAGGAATAGGGAAATGATTTATGTGTGGAAAACAAGGGAATACAGTAGTGAATTGTGAACAATTTCAATGTTTTATATGTGGGGAACATGGGAATTATCTCAGCTAATGCCACAATGAAAGAGTTAATTCCTAGAATTAGTAAATACCAAAGTTATTGCTTCTGGGGAAGTAAAATTATAGTACTGTTTTTGAATTTGGATTTGAGAATTATGTTATGCAGGTGTTATATTAGTAATATTTTGGTTATATAATTCAAGAAACATCTATGTATTATTCTACAGTAAATTTATTTAATAATTTAAAATAATAATATGAATGGTAATGATAATGAAATATTAATCTCATTAACTATTTAAGACAAATAGAGTGTATAGAAAAAATATATAAAGAATAATAAAAAACAATAGGAAAACAACAACCATGGAAATGATTATGGAGGCCTAAAATAATGGATACCCATCGCATTTACTATTATCAAATTACCCCACTATGGTTTCAAGGAGATCATACTTGTAAACCATGATGAAATAGATCCTTGATTCTATATAGAAGAAATATGACCCACAACCTTCTTTCCCTTGTTCTAGTTATAAATCACCTATATTTGATTGGTTAGGAAGCTCTTGCATTTTCTGACAACATAAGAAATCAACCATTTGACTATGCCAATTCCTTATCGAGAATCATATAAAATAATAGAATATTTTCCCATGGGTATGAGTTTAATATTTTTTCTATCAAAACAAGAAGAGACTAGTGATCATATCAGAGCCTCAGCCTGTAAGGAATGGCCGTATCCAAAGTGTGTGGTAAAGGCCCGAGTGATAGAACTCTGAGAATACTGAAAAAACCTCCTCCATGCATCAAACCCATGAAATAGGATATTTAAATATTTAATTTGATACATAATGGTGGAAGACACAATTGAACCCAGTTAACCTTCCAATCATTATGAACTGATTGATCTGGAGTGTTGGAAATAAGAATCAGTATCCGAGTTGAAGTGTCCCACTAGTTCTTGATCATGCTCCCCATGTCTATAAGTAGACTCAATGTTCTAATGATGAGGGAGTTCCCCGAGTATATGTCCTCATCATGGAAGGATCTGTTGTATTTTTTCAATATTCACTAGCATTCAACACTAGTCAAAATGGCATGACCTTTATTTTCATAACCCATGACACCTGATTTGTGAAACCACTACTACAAAAATAATGCCACAATAGGATACTGTGAGTAAAGACTAGAAATCATTGAAAAATAAGAACCTATTCCCTTGATCATTCACCTTAAAATAGAAAATGATGAATAATCTTCTCCATATGCTACCTACAACATGACAACATAGAAGTAAGAGTAAATCATGTTCTCCTAATATATTCATCAGTAGGTAGTTCATTATTTCATAATATTTAGATGAGAAAATTATACTTTTAAAGGATCTTCTTACACCACAATATCTTTTTCAATATATAAATATGATCCCAAGTGGTGGATTACCATTTAATGTTCCACATAGAAAAAAATAAAGAGAAGGAGGCTGTAAAAATGAACATGTTCAGTTCTAAATTCAAAATAACGAGGTCAGAAAATTCCTATTGATTTGGGATTAGGACTCTCTTGATGAACTCTAAGTAAAAACTAGCCTGAATCAAGGTTATTCATGGAGCTTCACACAATGGAAAGACAATTATAGAGCTAACCCAATTGTGATTCTAGAAGAGAACATTACATTTCCCTACTATCCACTAGTTAATACATTGAAGAATCAATATGAGGAGATGAATCAAAAACCAAAAAGGAGAAGAGTCCCCACCCACTACCTCCACCTACCATTTCATTTAATATCCATTGTCCATCCCCATAGGGTTAAATATTCTAGGATATCCCATAAAAACATTACATTCATGAAGTTAAATGTATAAGAAATATTCCTCACATTAATAGCCCCTTCCTGAATTGGCCTAAACATCATGTCCCAGGAATCCCAATGCCTTATTCACTTTTAGTGAGAATCCCAGATGAACCTAGCCAACACCCTCCCAATATTATATACAACACACATAGATACTTTAATCACTGCCATATAATAGATAGGTATGGCTAATATAGAACTATTAACTAATGCTATCTGACCCCCATAGGATAAGTAAATATTTTTCCAATTAAAGACAAGACCCCCAATCCAACTAACAATTTGATCAAAATGGGGGATACAAAGCCTATTGTATTAAACTTGGGTGCCCTGGAACTCCATTGGAAGGATCCCTATTTTAATATCTAGACTATTACATTAGAACTAAATCCATCTATCGGATAATTTTGTGGAGATATAAAGTCTACTCTATGCCCAATTGATAATTTTCCTACTCTAATGAAAATAATCCTCAAGAAACATAATGATTACAAGGATATATATTTTTCTATAATGCCTGAAAATGATTATATCATTAGAAAACAAGATTTGGGAGATAAAATGAGGGCACAAACTAAAATAGAATGGAATTGTATCTCCCTTTAACGAGCTCTGGTTAATAAGACGACATAGAATATCCTAGGTGATAATGAATATACTCCATGATATATGTTCTACTTACCTAAACCCTCTAGTATCCTTGAAAAATTCAAAAGTACTTTCCATTAACGAATATTCCGGCCAGGGGGAGCTAGGACATCAGAAGACTAAATCAATATCCAAATAGGAAAACCCCATATGGGCCAACACATTATTAATAGAACTGCATTAAATTCTATAATATACTGTATCCATGTCATGTTTGATTTCCATATATAAAAAATGGAAAATGATATTAATATCCATTACCACCTCTTAAGCCAAATCTATTTCATATTGAATAGTACACCCTTTCCCAAAACCATATTGTTCCTCAGATATCCAACATGGAATAAAAATGTAAAGTCTTTCATTGATGATACTCACCAACACTTTATAAGGAAAAGAACACATTATCACCTACCAATAGTGTTGGAGGGAAGTTTGGTCATTAATATTAGGACTGATCACTAGTGTAGTGGCACATGAAACATGTAGAAGACTACCCCCTCAGTAGAAATCTTGGATAAGAATAACCATGTCACTCCTAACCACATTCTCAAACTCCCTATAGAAGAAGGATGGGAAGATGTCTGGACCAGGGGAACTCTTGGGGTTAAGGCATGCCATTTCCTCATAAATTTATTTCTTATACCGGATAACTTCAAATAGAGAATTTTATTGGATGGTAAAAAAAACATAGAACCACATAAAAAATCATCATTCCCCCTCAGGAACCCTTCAGGAATACAAGGATTTAATAATCCGACAAGAAGCACTTTGAAATGAGAATAAGCTAGACATCCAACCACCTCCCTTTCATCTGAGTGGGTACCATCATCCAATAGTATGTTGGGTGTGACAATGTGTTGTTTATCCACGATGCATGCAAGAAAATAAGTTTTATTCTTGTTACCTTCCCTAAGACACTATATTATATATTTCTCACACACCATATGTTCTGGTCTTAAGAACAACTCTAGTAGAATGTTCTTATTTCTGTTCAGTTCATCAGACAAAATGTCATTCCAACCTTCCTCGAGGATGGATTCCAATAGATTAATCTCTATATTTACTATTTCAATATTGATATATCGAGGAGGTTTCTAACTGATCTCATATTAAAGACTGGTTTTGAGGCATCTGAACTAATTATGAATCCCAATCCATGTATCTCCTTGTATGGGCATATTACAAGAGTCACCAACAACCTGATTATAACTTGGGTTTCAAGTTCACAAATAGAAGAATGAAAAACACTCAGAACTTTCCTACCTCGAAGAAAAAGAGAAAAATATAGGTGAGTGATCAGATAAGCCTCATACCATATGAGATACCATCACATTAATATTTTCAGATATAGAAAAAACATTTGAAATGAATATATCAATGTGACACAAACTTTGATTGACCCATTTTTGATTATTACAGCATGTAAACCGATCATTAGAGTGGCCCATATCTATAAGCCCCTTTCATACCATGAATTGAGAAAGTTTTAAGTTGGATGTCCTGGGGAAGGTTCTTATACATTTGTTCTCATTTGGGTATTCTATGGTGTTAATATCCCCTCTAGAAATCAACATATATTCCCTTATATAAAAGGCTCCAAGACCACACCATAATGCCTCTCTTTTTTAGAATCAAAATTTCAATAAACAAAGGAAACAAAAAAACTATTGGTATCTAGAGTGGCATTTGTATTAATAAATAGTTCATCCACTTGTATCCGTTTGACTAAAATATTAAAATGTCAAATGATCCAAATGTGAAGGTTTTTGGGGTTTCCATTCATAAAAACATGTAGTCTTATTCTACAAACATACTCTCCTTTTGATAATTGATCTATATAACCCAATATCATTATTTTTCCATTAAACCTTTCTTACTTAACCATATTTTCACATTCCCAATAATTTATTCTTACAAATAAACCTAGTTATGTGTTATTCTAGATATCCTTCATTCTTCCCTTTCTCTCTTATCAAGAGGAAGTTTTATTAACCATTTGTGAAATGTGGGATTTGAAAAAAGGTGTTTTAATTAGGTAAACCAATTTATTAAGAGGTTAATTTCAATTATTGAGGATAAAATTTATAAAATTTGGGGATAATTTTACACCCTCTTATTTTTAAAGAGAAAACTACGTTCGATAGCGTATGCAAACCACAACACCATGCCTAAAACGAACAATAAAATATTATTTTTATATATGAACATCATAATAGTGATATTAAATTAGTGGGTATTAATAGTTTTAAATTCTTAAGGAAAATAAATAAATTTTATACTCACTATAAATTTATTTATAAATACTTATTAAATTGTCACTCAAATTTTAGTAAAGTCATTTTATTCTTCAAAAACATGTTTTCTTAAAAAATAGTTTTATTTATTTGTTTGAAAATATTATAATTAATTTCTAGAAATTATAGAATTTTAATTGTATAAAATAAACTTAATTTTTTAAATCATAATATCAAAATTTGCTTAGGGTCAAATTTTGAAAAATTTCTTAAATAGTTGATTTTTTCAGTGCATAATGAAAATTATCGATTCTTCAAATACAATAATCTATTTTAATTAAAGAAAGTCCCATTTTATTTTAGATTAGGTATGAAGTTGAAATAGTGGAAATTTTATTTATAATAATACAAATAATTTCATTTAAATTAAAAAATTTCAATATTTTGGAATAAGTTTAATTTTATGTTTTAAAACACAGTTTTCTAAAAATTATTGTTAAGTGCATATAGCTTATCTATTTTTTTTAAAGAAATTTCTCAAAATAAATAATTATATAAATTATATTTATAGATTATATATATAATATTTTAAATTCATATAATGAATATAACTAGACATAGAGTTAGTTTAAAATCATCATTTCCTTTAAAAATGCATTTTTTTTAAAAATTGATTTTCTTCATGCTTTTTGGTTAAATTTTAAACTCAATTATTGAAAATCTAGGAATATAATTTGATAATATAGATTCCATAATTTTTAATGATATTATTTAATAATAGTTAATAAGGTAAACTTATTTTTTTCATAATGGATTGTAGAAATAGTAAAAATTTATTACCAATGTTAAGGGTAAAAATGGTTTATCAGGGGTTAAACAAAATATGTAAGAGTTAAAATGACATAAATATTTCCAAATTTCTATAATGTAGTCATATTTATACCAAATTTTGTTTAAAACCTTGAAATGTTCAATTTCGGAGCCATATTTCCTTGAATATGACTTTTATTAAAATTCAAGTAAAGAAAAGGACAAAATGTCACTCTTACTTTTAAAAAAATCTTATGTGTTCACATGGGGATAAAACGGAGGTATTTGTTGTTTTAATTATAAATATGAAGTATATATAATTTTTATTTTTCATTATAATTTATTTATTGTTTTTTGTTGTGAAATAATCACCTTAAAGGCATACAAAAGGCCAATGCAGTAATTATTTATTTTAATGGAAAATAAAATAAATGAATTTTAAAATATTAGATGTAATATAATTTGTATAAAATATTATGATAAAAGTTTTGCAGAGAGTTATAAATTTTTAGGGTAGTTTTAAAGGCATAGATTTTAATTCCATTTATTTCTTGATGTTTTTAATGTAAAATTGACATTATCGATATTTTATAATAAATGAATTTTTATTAAATGATATACAATTCCAAAAAAATATTATGTTTATAAAAGTGAATAATAAATGGTTTGAAATATCATCCATGTTTCTTTTAGGTTATTTTTTCTATTTATAATAACTTTCCTGGTCCCCTAATGAGTAAAAACTTTAATTGTCATAGTTATGGTAAAAATAGGGTTTTGAATGTTTTATGCACTTACATTAAAATAAATTTTCCAAAAAGATATTATTTTTATTTTATAATCAGGATTAAATATTTATAATCAGTGGGTATAGAATATCTAATATATAAAATTTTAATTTTATGATTAAATGATGAATTACCTTTGTAAAAAGACTATTTACTATTGTGAAAATAAAAATAGTAAAGTGATTTAAATTATAGGTTAATTGAATTACATGTTTAAAACATGTGTATATTTTGAAATGGAGGTGTGACTCAACCATATATTCCTTGAAATATTTGTTTGTTTTCAATTTTTGTGTTACATTTATTGAGATTGAATTCACATTATTGAATAGTTGTGTGGATTTAGAAAAATAAAACTCCTTCAAACTTGTAAATAATCACCCCTTATCTTATCCTCTACACAATTAAAAACTATTTTTTTCAAACTATAACTTCTAAAATATCATAATTTAATCCTAAAATTCTTAATAGAAGCCTTGGTTTGATTATAAAACCCTCTTAAGAAGGGGTTTTTTGTGTAAACCTAAGGAGGTTTTCTGAAGACGAGGTATCGATCTAACATAAGATTTTTCTTTTTTATTTATTCTTCCACCACATTCAAATATTATTAAAACATGATGATATAATAACAAAAATATATACCATATACAGATATTTTGGTATTTCTATGGAATACCCTATATCCATATCTGATTCTATCAAATGGGAAACAAAACCGTTGATCTTGTGTATGGCATATTACTATTCGATGAAAGGATGTAATTAATTTTCCATGGTTGGATATATAATGACAGGTTAAAGGTATATATATGAAATTTAATAAATAATAATACTTTGTCAATTATTAAATCACATAAACATTTTTACCTTTCAATCCATTAAAATGATAATATAGCTCGTGCATATATGTGGACTTACGTATACACAATGTGATATGATATGTTTTCATTTTATTTTGACATGGATGATAATAATGAGATATTTAAGGAATATATATTATATATAAATTTAGAAATTAGTACATATATATGAATTATTTTTTACCTTTTCTTTTGGATCCATCCATCTAGAAAATGAAAACAACATTCATGTGTACGTATGACTTACCATCTTCATGATCGACGTAATAAATGTTTCTATATAATAATTTTATAGATGAATATAAATATGTATTTAATTAATATATATTATATTTATATCACGATTATAATTATTGATATTATGTAACCATAATTTTATCATAAGTAACAGAATTACCAAACCAAGATATATATGGAAAACAAAGTAGTTATTACCCAAAATAGTGATTTTAACAATGAATTTTTAATGAATGGGTGAAAAAAGGGTATAAGTAAATAATATATGGTATGATATATATGAATATGGTTTTATAATTCATGTATAATAAACCTATATTTATCATACATGAATTTCAAACACGAGTAACAAAAGTCAATACATGAGGTAAGAAATTTATCATCTCACTTGTATTTCTGTGGGACATATGGAATATTATGAACTTATTTCCCCTTTATGGTATATATAATACCCATGAATGCATTTTATTATTATTTTCATGAAAATATTTGTATTAAAAAATTAGTTTAACACATTAATGTGGTTTTTATTTCGATATTACTAAAACAGTATGGGATTTCTTGTATCACTTCTTTTTTTCTGAGACATATGCCATATTCACAACATGTTCATATTTGGGGTGTATATCCTTCCCATTAATTAATTTTATTATTGTTTTAATTAAAATTATTGGTATATATAAATATATATTTTTTCCTCTAATTATTGAGGTTTTGATTTATAGATTACAAAAACGGTAAGGGATTTTTGTCTCACTTTTATTTCTGTGAGACACATTCCATATTCACCACTTGTATATTTTATGTGGTATATATACATCCAATTAATTTCATTCATGGTGATTCTTATCATAATTTTTTGGATTTAAATTTACATATATGTTTCTTTATTTCATGGGCCTTTTGATAAAAACATTATGAAAGTGGTAAGGCTTTTACATCCCAAGGTCATTGTTTATTAGGGTTTTTATGATTATGTTTCCAAAAAGTAAATATTATTATATATCTATCATGAAACTAAATAATTTTATACTATTATTTTGATTTCTATAGAATAAATTATTCACTTTCATTTTACTCTATTTAAGTACACAAGAGACTAAAATTATGATTTGTTAAGAAAAATCAACTTTATTTTTCTCTTTAGTGGAAAATAATTTTTCTTCCATGTAAATGTATTATAAAACTATTTTAAAGAATGTTATTAATATTATAAAAATAATTTATATATATATATTTTGTGGTTTGTGATTTATTTATGATGATTTATCACTCTTATAATTCATGAATTTTGATATGATATTGTTTTATGCCTTGATTCATCCTTATAGTACATTATAGATTGGGTATAAATTTTTATGTCATATTAAAGATCTCAATTCCTTATTCTTAATATATTCATTCATTTATTACTGACTAATATCTACCATGTTTACACCTACAGAGAATATGATCTCACTATTTCTTATGTTTAGATTCTTCGGGTTATGAAGAAAGATTTTAAGTTGTGTATGTCTATGTATAGTACTAAATGTGAAGAAATTTATAGGATTTGTTGAATATATTTAATAAAATAAAAATTTTATATCTAGTCTCCAAATAATCTAACCACTTATGATCCTTAGGTGAGTATTTTTTAAATGTACTGAATATTCATCTAAAAATATGTAATATTTATGTATGAAAATTTCGGGCCATTATAGAGTGGCCAGGGTCTGTATGTACCTATCCTTATATGATGTAACATGATTTAAAACTTTATATAATGGATGTAATGGGTTTATTAACTTGTTGGATAATATGATAACTTCTTTTAAAAGTTGGGATGAGTAGGAAAATTCTATACACCCACCCTCGTACATCAAGGAGATGAGGTAAGGGTACATTTGTTTCTCAAATAATCTATACACACTTTCATAATAGAAGATTTTAAATAAGTTTCATGTTATAATATTGTGTCAATCTCTTCCATCAGGATACAAAGTCATTAAAATTATTAGTATCTAGCTACATGTATCTTCATAGGTTAGGGATACTGATTTTATTCAAGGTAGAACTAAATTGGTAGAGGAACTACTTATAGAGATCCTCCTTACTAGAGAAGCATTATAGAGATAACTGAATATACAAATATATTCGTAATATTACATGGTATGAAAAAATGGGTTCTAGAAACTTACTATTTCATTGTAATTCCTATCATTGGGCTACACAAAGAGGTGGAATGGGCTAGATGTAGCTACGAGTCACCTATACCACTGATGGTGGTGAACCTCAAGTTACAAAAATATAGTTTTTGATGAGTCTGATCAACCCATTCTATGTATGACTACATTTGACGTTAGACTAAGGCTCAATGTGTCTCTATGACATCAATACTTGAGGTGGAATCACCTATCACCTTATCGATGCGGGGATTAGTATATGTATTCCAATTCACTATATTTCCATCATATGATATTGAATAACCATTATAAAGAGGTGGGATGACATGATGTCTAATTTGGGAGAGAGTTATGGGGAAGACCAGGTTGTGTCTCATTTGGGTGAAACCACTGGCCTCATCCATGATCAGATGTATGTGTGCACCTTCCTCGACCCAAGTTGATCAACCAAGGAGAACTTATTGATGGGATTCTTATGAGGTAACGATAGGATCCTCCCAAAAATCTTCCCTATATAGGTGTTATTATTTAGGAAGTTTTATACTTATTCTTTTGTATTTTTCAAGCTTCTAGTGAAAATCATCCATTCTAGCATCTAATTCAGTCTTTCATATAGTTATGTTTAGACCAATGGGCTCAGTAAATCTATTAACCTTTTAAAAGATTTTATAGATAGATGGAATTTGTTTGATGGAACCCATAAGACATAACATCCATATTTTCTTATGAGTGTGAGATCATATCAAATGTTTGGCTTGATTTTATAGCTACCGTTGACTTCAGCATTATTCATCATGATCCCTACCATTGGCCTCATATTCCAAATCATCTAGGGAATTTAATATGATGACATTTATAGTGTTAGTGGTTGGAGGGGGGATTTTATTATCTATGAGTACATTATACATAGATAATTATTATTTAAATGACTTAGGGATAAACTTGATGGAAATATACTAACCCATCCCCTGATCTATACAAGCAGAGATGCCTCTTCCATGAACCAAAAAAGTACAGTGAGGATCCCGATACTTGTCTATTGAAAGCTACAGTGGTTCCCATATTAATAAATTCATTGAGATACTAGGGGGTCTGTGATGTTATCCTTTCAAAACTACTGATGGATAGACTAATGGTGCTCATGTATTTTTAATAGGTTAGCTAATGGTCTCGATAGCGTTTTAATGTGGCCTTTAGTTTTTGGTGGAGGTTATCCCCATGATCCTCAATTAGTATCTTGAGGACAGTAATGTGTGGGGATACTGGTGTCAAAAACATGTCTGGTAACTGGTTAATGGAAAAAATATCTCTCAAATTTTATTTATCATTCCCATTTTATAGAGGGTAGGTTTTACATTTGTTATCCCAGGATCCTATCTAAAATAGTAATTGATCTGGAGGGGGCTGGGGGGAAGTGATGTAGATATTTTTTTTGATGATTATCTAAAAAAAGAGGAATAACATGATCAAATTTTTCCTTAAACTAATAAGTATCCTCCAAAGGAATCATGAGATCCAATACTATATCAATATAGGCTAGTGTATCTAAGGCCTGTTTCTAAAAGGGATGGACTTATAGTTCCTATTGTTTGAAGTTGAATTATAATTCATTAAAAGGTTCCCAACTAGCTTCCAATGTCTCACATAATTCTTGCATGGTTATGAAGATGAGGGAGAGTTAGTATGAAACCATTTACTATAATGAATAAATAATGAATATTTTAACAAAAAGGTTTGAAATATATATATTCTAATGATCTGTTAGGTTTATATATTTGGATAATTTGAAAAAACACTTCTAATCCTTATAATAAAAAGTGGACACTGAAACTAAATAACTATTTTTAATAGAAAAATGGATTATTAAATTTAATTTCCAATTTCACTCAAAACATATTTAATTATTTAAAGTTGAATCCTCATAGTGGGAAAATAAATCTTTCAATTTTCCCACTCATACTTAATCCACATGAAAATCATTTAAAATCAGAATATGAACAATGTTTTTTAGTAAATATATGAGACCCATTATTCTATTTTAAAATTATTTAAAAGATAATTTTTTTTCCTATTTTGAAATAAATGTTTAATTTAAATAATTATTTACTTAACCATGAAATCAATTAATTTTCCTAAGGAATTAATAAAATATATTAGAGTAAAACATAATAGAAAAAATCATAATCATGAGGGTTTCATGGGAAACAGGAAAAATAATGATGAATTATCATTAAAAAATTATCCTTTGACATTTAAAAAATGTTATTATATTCCAAAAAAATAGTTTCTTACCTTTTGAAATCAAAGGATTTGCATTAAAAAATAATTGAAAGCATATCAGTTATTAACCTTGGTATAGTATCCTCAAATTTATCCTTATGAGAACACTTATAATGAAAACAACTAAACATATAAATCTGACATCACATAGGAGTTACTTATCTTCATTAAACTTCATCCCCTTACCCAATGTATTGGAGAGATATATTTGGATCACTTTTCATTTTAAGTAATATCAATCTCACCCATCATTCATATAAAACATACAAGGACAATATAATGATAAAAAACATTAAATCATTCATTTTCCTCATAAATACGCATAAAGTATACTTTTGAACACATATATGAATGCACTTTTAGGCTTTATGTAAAAAATAAGAAATATTATCATTATTTTAAAATCTATAAAATCCAAAATCTCCAATAGGAATAGAAAATGTGAACTCATTTTAAAAATAATTAAAAAAATTCGAGTATGATTCTTAAATAATAAAGATCATTATATAAGGAAAACGTGATCATGCCATATATGGTAAAAACCATTCTTTTTCACATTATTAAAAGTTTTCAAAAGTGACCTGTAAAATACATGTTAAAAACACTCATTTTCTAACCATTTAAAGAATAAAATTTTTATTTGAAAATGAAATTTCATAGTCTGTTATTTAAAAATAATAACATTATTGAAACATTTTAATTATCATTGATATGTAGGTTAATGTGTTTAAAATATTTGAAACTACAGTTTAGATGAAAATCCATAATCTAAACACTCAACTCACTATGTACATACACTATTCCCTATATAATAAAACTATATGAATTTTATAATTTAATGGGAAACATTTTCCTCTTCATTACATTATAATTATCACTTTTATATATTTTATGATCATGTTTTATATATTTACTAAGTAGTTAACTTTACGTCGAATGTTTTGAGGACGTTCAGTTCATAATCCCAAAACTACATTGGTAGGATTACCGTGGTCAAAGGGGTCACTATTCCATTATATCCAAAATATTAATCATTATATAGTTATTATATTTATATTTTAAATACTCCCTTTAATAGATCCATGTATGATTAGAAGGGAAAACAATCCACATAACTTTGTGGAAGTGGTAATCCACGCCTATTCTAAAATAAGATTATCATTTATCAATGAACTGTAAGGTGAGAAAATAGATCTTATATTATACATAAATATTTAAAATTATATTATTAATATATTATATATAAATTAAATATATAATTATTACTATCAATTAATGACAGTGATCGAAAATGAAAGACATCACCTCGTGGAAGTGGTAGTCCACACGTTTGTCCAAACGATATTTTCAATATACATATGGTGAAAAATAATATTAATAATAGTTATAATATAAACTAACTTATATTTTGGTATAGTATAAAGAATTATGTTATTATATAATCATGGTTTAATAATATTTTAAGGATTTATAAGAATAAATAAAATGAAAACTTTCAGTTAATTTTTATACATATTCATTAGAAAACCACATTTTTCTTAAACATTATTCATTATACGTTGGTATTTTTATGGAAATAGAGATTTTCACATTTATTAATAAATATTGGTAAGGTATTTGGAAAGGTATTGATCAATCTATGTGTCTTAATATATGTGAAGAATTCAGGAGAAGTTGTGCCATTTTATAAGTGATGGGAGTGACACTCTTATAATTATTCAATGTTTTGAATTAATATACGATCATGTAGATCCAAGGAAAACCAAAATCATATATAAGATCTAGTAGGGTCAAAATATACTCAAATAGACACATTTAAAAAACATATGTGATACATTTTAAGTCTTATATCTTTGTTAGACCAACTTTAAACCCAATTTAACATTAACCACGACAACTTAACTTGTTTTATGATAAAAAAATTATATGAATAAAATAAAAGAGTACTTCTACGAAATTTTTTTCATGATGATGTAAAATTTTGAATCCATTATATCAGATTCTAAATATATATGTGGAAGAAATTATATTTAATATAATATACAACAACATGAAAAACATTTTTTATGAAAATACCTGATTCACGGTTAAAAATCATTTCTCCATAAAATCAAGAAAGAAGTACAGTTTCTTGATTCATTGGGTCAAATAACAAATTCCTCATTTTTTGACATTTATATCATGAAAATATAAAATGTAAACTTCCGATCATACAATTAAACAAGAAGTCCCAATAATAATTTTCAATTTGAATAATATATAATTTATGTGCATTAAAGTCAAGCACGAGTTCAAAAATTCAAGATTATGATTTAAAATACATTTTTTAACTCATTTACAATATAATTGGTTGAGTCAATTTTTTCAAAATTTATTAAGTCCTTATTACTTCATAATATTATCATAAAAAATATTTTATTTTAAAAATCCATATTTTCACTATTATCCAAAAAATTAATATATTTATAAAAATAAAAAAACTCACCGTATTTCTATTATGACAAGATTATTTGAGAAATGATGCACATTTTTTCAAATAATATTTATAACAGTGTAATAAATTAATTATAATATCCATACACAAGATGAAATGAAAACCATTTTGAGGCTTAAAATAAGATTATTCTCATTACCTTTATAATAAAAATATTTAAACAAATGTTAACTGTTAAATTTGTTATATAATCTACATATTTCATTAAAATCATTTATCAATTATGATAAATTTAATTTTTATGGTCAATATACATTTTTCACATAAAAATATTTTTAGAAAATTTCACTTTTATCATCAAAATTTTTTATATTCATCCAAGAAAAATTAATAATCAATGTATGATTTAATATTAATTTTATTAAGAAAAAAATATCTACAAGTATTTTATAATAAAATTATTCATATCAATACATTCTAATCCAATTAATTGTTGATAAAAATAATATTTCCCAAATTTTTATACTGTAATGAAATGTTTTTAATCCCAACATATATTTATATTATGATAAATTTTCAAATTTTTAGATTTTTTTTAATATTTTGAGCATAATTTCTTAAATGGAATTATTTTGGATTTTAAAATGTTTAATTTTACATTGGTAGTTTGGAAAAATATTTGTATACAATTATTGAAATGGTAAAATTCATTTTTTGGATAGTCTTTAATACTTGTTTTTATACATTTCATTTAAATTTATTCAAAGATAAATCTATCATCTTGGGGCCCAAAAAAAGCATACAATCCAAGCCTAAAGATCTATGCATAGATCTAGATAAATTTGGAATATAGGACTATTTTTAGAAAAGGGATGATGCAATTATACTAAAATATGAAAAATGGTAGGAAGAGAGTTTTACGAGAAACATAATTAACTATGGATATGCTTACTTATACCTCCTTCAACACCATAAATTTATGAGATCATGGTGAATTGGAATGTGAATAGTCACCATACATGAATAATTTTACATAGTATATCCACCATAACTCCTTCCAAATGTCATAAATTTAAGTGAAATGATGAGGGCTCATTGAAAATACAAGGGATAACAACTTTACAGAAGGATACCATTTCAAAATCATCCATTTAATGTGTCAAACATTCTCAATCGTTGGTAGGTCTAACTTAGAGTTAAGTATGTCCACCCAATTCATTATCAATTTTTATATCCTCTTCTATTCCAAATGATTTCCATTTTTAGGGCATCTAAGGTGGATTCTAGTTTCTATAGTAGTTATTTATAATTTAAAAATATATTAGTTTATATATCTTATTATTATTTTCTTTTCTTTTGTTTTATATTTTGTGTTTCCCCCAGGGTGAATCTTTCATCGTAATGTTTATAGAGAACTAACACTCACTATTATTTGTGGGGGGAGGGGTGTTGGTTTTATTTTATCAAAAATAAATATTTTCTCATGTTTTATTCTGATATTTTAGTTTTTTTGAAATGATTACAGAGTGTGGTCATCCCTCTTTCTCTACTACCATATAATTCCTCTTCATTCAATAATTTTCCTTCTCATTGATTTCCAATTAATTCAACTATTGGAGTTTGAATTAGGTATTGATTTTGAAGATATTAATTCAACATGAAGAGTTATTAGTGTAGGGTAACACCGTTCAAATAATAGGATTCAAAGTAAAAATTATTTATCTATACATTGAATATTATAATGAGACATGTATTTTTAATTAAAATTACAATATCACTATGAATCCCCAAGGGAAATGTTTTCCTTCTTCCAATTTAGTTTTTTATTTTATTTATTTTTCATTATCCTTTTTATTTCCATTAATATTAATATTATATCACATGCATTTGAAGACCCCCATTCTATATTAGTATATACATATAATTATATAAGTTTGATTACAATAGTGATAATATAAATGTAGTGTGTTATGAGAAACCTCTTTGATACTGAGCCTATGTTGTGTTACTGTGATACCTTTTTAGGAGAATAAGAATTTAATTGAATAGTGGTTAAAAAAACCACTATCATGAATTTGGATTCATTTCTAGGAATTCCGAGTTCTTGTACACACTAATTTTCAAAAAACCAAAAGAAAAAAATATTTCAAAATCTAAAAAAAGATATTTATTACATATCCTTCATTTCATAGGTCTGGACGGATTTTAAAGGTGATTTTTCATATGAATGAGATAGTCCTGAATTTTTTATAAGGATGGAATGTTTGGAAGACTAAAATTATCGAAAATTCAAATCTAAAGGGAAAATATTTATAGAAACTCAGGCTTAACATACATGGACATTATAACATTTTAGATGATTTCTCAGTACATTACAAAAATAAATACATGGAGACCATAATAGTTTACTGTCTTTGGAAACATAGAAACAAGATATTCTATCCACGTGAATGATCATAAACATATCCCCTAATGATCTCCACCTTTTTTAATTATACCTAAATCCTTTATTCATAACATAGGGAAAGGGAACATAAGAAAGGGGTGAGATCAGATGCTCAGTAAGGGTAAAAATAGAAAATGTATAAGTATTTCATGTACACAAGTATATGGAACTTGATAATGATATTTTATGTTTCTATGCTGCATCTTAGAGATCCTAATAAAGACTGGAATTTCATAAGAAATAGATCATAAGAAGATTAATATCATAATTTATGAAAGAATAACATATGAACAAGACATGGAATTTTTGGCATGCACATTTTTTTATAACATTATGAAGATATATTAGTTGAAACAGGTTTAGTCATTAGGTTAAGGACATGAAATCAGGCCCCAGATCAACATACAAACATTCAATCGATTCAATGCATAACATTTTGAATGTTCAACCAGGTTCACACATAACCTTATGGACATGAAATCGGGTCCATGCATTACATTGTTAACATGTAATTAGGCTCACACATAAAGATATTAACATGTAATCAGTTTCATGCTTAAAATTATACACATATAAGTACTTCCATGTATAAAATTGGGAACAGGAAATAAAGTTCACTCATAACATTGCGAACATGTAATCTGGTTCATGCATAAACCCATGGACATGAAACTAGGTCCATGTAGACATTGTGAACATGTAATCAGGATTAAGAATTAAATTTATACTCAGGAGTCACCAAAAATTACCCAATTAATTATAGGGAGATATAGGTCCCCATATCTCATAATAAAACAATCCATACATGTGCCACAAAATAATAAAACATTTATCATATTATGACCCACAAAAAGTGACGGGTTCCATAAACATCAAATCATAACCCATGAAATGAAATGGGCATCATTAACATTTCATAAAATCAACAACTATACAGAATATATGGGTTTGATAATCATTTCATTAAATAATAACCAATTAAAAGAAGTGTGTTTCAAAATAATATAACCCATGAAAGAGAAATGAGTTTCACAAGTATGATTCCATAAAAACATAAACCATTCAAGAAATAATATGAATGAAACCATTAGATTATTTCTTATAAGGGAATGAGTAACATCAATAGATGTAATCTTATAAGGAAAATAACCTATAATGATATTTTGAAAACATTTCTCGAGGAAAATATCCTTTCTTATTTGAAAGTATTTCTTTAAAACATAAATCCATTGGAAATAATTTCATTTGAAAATGATTTGAAAACATATAAATAAGTCTTAAAAAAATATAAAACCATTTTCCTTGAAAACTTATTGAATATGTTTGGAAAGGATTTGAAAACTATTTTTCTTTAAAACCTATAACATAAGGCTTCAAACATTTTGAAAAACATTTTCCTTCAAAACATATAAAATAAGAATGAAACAATTTTAAGAACTATTTATTTTAAAAAATATTTTTAAAATAATTTATTAAAAATTATCCTTTAAACCTAAAAATAAATATTTAAAGAAATGATGGTGGATAAATCCATACATGTTGTATGAGGTAAAAAGAAGACTTTTTTGATTGGTAGAAATTTTAGAAAATTTACTCACACGGAAAGAGACAAGAAGATTCTTTTGAATACATTAGTAAACTAAAAAAATGGTAAAAATAAATTTTATGGATCAAAAGAAATTAAATGAATATAATTGGAAACCCTTTTTTGAAACATGGTCTTAAAGGAACACATATTTCCGACTGAAGAGATGGTAAGGATGGGATTTCTGAAAAAACACATTCTTAACAATATTATGTACCAAAAAGGGTAATAAATGGTACCAATATATAAATATGTCAAGAGTAATTAGATTATACGAAATTTAATGAATGTTCTTGAGATAGGTATCATAATTTTCATCAAAGGAATAATAAACATAAACAATCTTGAAAACTAATGAGATTGTTTGAATAAACTATTTAAACACGGTAACTTGAAATCATACACTCTATATAAGATAATTAATTTACATGAAACATAAAATTTAATAAATGATGGTAAATTCAGGATAAAAAATTAAAAATGAAAGTATATACACCTCAAAATATATTTTAGGTTCATAAACATACATGTGTCTCAAATAAGAAAAATTAAGACAAACTATTTTACCAATTTGGAAACTTTTTAAACATAAACCCCATGAAAGAAGGATCATAGAATAGACATGTAAATACCTATAAATTTAAGTATATTATAAAAATAATACAATCATGTGAAGTAAATTCACTACAAAAAATGAAGGAGTGGTGAACCAAACATGTATCTCACATAAATAAAAAGTGATATGAAATCCCCTTACCTTGGGTTTGATTCTTGATGTACTCACAAAAAAACCTATATAATAAATATAAATTTAATATAAATTTTTTCCAGAAAAAAATTATTATATAAAATACCATTTATGTTTTGATTATGACCATACATTACCCACTTGTTAAAAATCATATGTTAATCATTCACTTTAGGTAATAATCACTTTATTATTCACATGTGTCTTAATTTATTATATATTTTGTATTTATAACTTATATCATGATTTAATGAATGTAAAATATGATAAAAATTTCATTGATATATATTATTTGTGTATTATAATAATATATATAATATATAAGAATGAAATAGAATACAATGTTTATGGAGATGTTAGGTCGTACGTACACATGAATGCTATTTTAGTTTAATTGTCTTGTTAAAAGAAAGAAAGTAAAAGATGGATTTGTATATATATATATAATTATATTATATTTGTTATATCACACACACACACACACACATAAATATATATATTATATTCACTAAAACTATTCATAATAACATCCATGTAGTGTTTGAATGAAACATATCACTTTAAGGGGGAGGGAGTCAAATGAAATTATCATATTAACACCAAATGAGAAGTAAAAAAATACATGTTATGTAAAAGGAATAAAAAATATTAAATACATAATATATATATATATATAGTTTCCATCATAATTTCCACCATTAGAGGTGGTTAGGAAAGTTGAATAATCATCATTTAGTGAGGCAAAAGTCCACCATACACATAAATAGTATGTTTGTTATCCATTAGATGAAGGTGTGTGTATTTTTACAATGCAACAATAGCCTAAAAAAAAATAGTATATTTATAATACTGGTGTTTTTATATGATCGTGTAAAAAATTGGAGGGGTGTCGAAATAAAATTAAAGGACTTGATAGAAGACATTACCTCTTGATCGGGTAACCCCTTTTGATTTATTGTAAAAGGAATCCTTAGATTTCCTTCTGCCTAACAAAATTATTATATGAGAAAGGTATGATTTATTTTAAGTATATTTGGTAGAGTGTGGATGATCCCAATAGGTTTTATAGTTGTGAGTATATGGGAGAGGTGGTGGGCTTTTATAGAGAAGGAAAGGGAGTCCCTTAGAAATTTTGAAAACACGATAGGTGTAACATATTATTACATAGTAACTAAAATAAAAAACGAAAATAAATATATAATAGAAGTTTTTACTGATATATGTCCATCTAATGGGGTTTTTAAAAGTTTATAGGTCATTTGGGCTCAATATATTAAGGTTTAGTCCCTAATTATGCATAATTTGACCTCAATCATTGTGATTAATTTTAATCACTTTTTAAAATAATATTTTAGAAAATAAGAATGATCTCCTTAGAATACAATATTATACTGATTATAATGGTGTATTTATATTTTATATATTCAAATCACTGAATTATAAAAAATATGATTAATTCTAATCTCGCAGACGAGATGAAATTACCGTTTTTAAGGTAGAAAGAAGTTCCAAAGTTTATTAAGTTTTTATAATCAATTTTAAATTGAAATTTATTATAATGAGCTAAATTATATTAATATATTTATAATTGACCTAATTTTACCTTAATAAAAATTTAAAATATAAGTTAACATTAACTATTATTTAACCAAAAATTGATTTTTATCTAAAAATAAATATTTCCCAGTATTCATTAAAAACATATGTTTTTTAGAAAAATCACAAAAATCCAAACAAAGATAATTCTAGTAATATAAATTCAAAAATAAATTTTATTATATGAACTTCAGTTTTTATATGTGTCTAAAATTAATTTAATTATTAGATGTGGTTCATTCAAGAAAACTATATTTTTAAACATAAATGACTTTACCAAAACTCATATCTTTCACTATAAGTATGTTTTTTATATTAAATAATTATAAATAGTATTTAATTCTTTTTATTAATATTCATATAATTTTTTTAAAGGATAGGTTTTCATTATCTCATTTAAGTAATTATAGCAAGAATATGATGTTTAGTTGAAACATCTGTGTTTTGTGTAATGGATTCCAAGTCAGTGTTGCGGGTAGTGCAATCCAAGTTGGTATTGCATGTAGCGCAAGACAAGTAAGTATTATGTGTAGCATAAGATAATTTGATGCAGTGTGAAAGGAATATTTGACTTACTGTTTTAATATATATATACACACACCAATTTCTAGTGTCATGTGAAATGAAAAGTACTAAAAATATGAATTAATTCAAAGAAAATAATTCACAAAATCTCAGGGTGTTACATAAAACCTCCCTTAAAATGAATTTATCTATCAAAATTCATCTATGTTATCAATGGTTTAACACTTGAATGTTTCATTTGTAGAAACACGCATCGTAAAAATGAATACTAAATATTTCCTTAAATTGGAAATTTTAAAGAATAATTTTTACCCAAATTATTATATAATTGTCTTTCCTCATAGAAGAACATAGGTTGGGAAGTGAAAACATGGATGTGGAAGAAAAATATAACTATCATGTTCAAATGGTGAGTGATTGAAAAAAATTTCAGAAGAAAGTTAACAATCTGAAATCCATAAATATTTGATGAACTAAAGGACGGTCAAATTCATCAGAAATGAAGGTAATGAGAGATTTTTTTTTCTTTAAGATTATTTTTCATAAAGGTAAATAATTTCAATGGAAAGATATACTCTCATGATTTTTGGATAAACTCTCCCTTTTTGTTCCTTTATCCACTTCACATTTGTCTCCAAAAGGATGCTCAATTTTTCATTCCTGAAGCACTAAACCCATGGTATGCCTTCATGTTTTCCACAACACTAGGTTTTTAAAATATGTAATTCAATATTATTAAATCCTCATGTTTTAAGAAAATAATTTATTCTCACATACATAATCCAATGTGTAACTCAATATTTCAATAAATGGTTAACCATACAACCCTTCTAAAATATGAAAATATGAATTATTATAAAGGATTAATACAATTATCCTAAATTTTATTCCCCATATATCAAAATTTATCTCTTGGTCATTATATTCCAAACATGTAAATACCCCCATCATATATTTTCTTGAGACATGGTAACAACTAAAATTATCATAAATACCTTTGAAAAACATGCATGATTCCTCATTCCAAAGGTTACTAGATGTAATTCATTATTATTAAATCCTCATGTTTTAAGAAAATAATTTATTCTCACATACATAATCCAATGTTTAACTCAATATTTCAAAAAATGGTTAACCATACAACCCTTCTAAAATATGAAAATATGAAACATTATAAAGGATTAATAAAATTATCCTAAATTTTATTCCCCATATATCAAAATTTATCTCTTGGTCATTATATTCCAAACATGTAAATACCCCCATCATATATTTTCTTGAAACATGGTAACAACTTAAATTATCATAAATACTTTAGAAAAACATGCATGATTACTCATTCCAAAGGTTTATAGATGTAATTGTTAAATAGAATAATTTTTAAAGATCATCCATGATGGAATATAATAATTTTTATTCAAATCAATAATAAGAACCATGGTAATCAGTTCTATCCAGATTACTTTATCCAAATAAATCATCTATTTAATAGAGTGAAACACAATTTTCTAATCCCCATGATCAAATTAAGTCTTACCTATCCTTAATAAAAATATCACTTTTATATGTCTTCATAACCACTAAAAAAATCCATTTAACTCCTTAAAGATATCCTACACTAAAAATTAATATATGTATTTCGTGAATCTTATAACAGAATCATTGAATTCCAAAACACAAGCACTTCATTCGTCCAACTTTAGTCTTAAAACATTATTCAGACTTCATCAAAATATTTTATAATACCTATTACGTATAATATGAAATATTAATTGTGTCTCAATGTTCCTCAACCTCAATCTAGTCATGCTGTATATGATCAATGTAATCAATAATAGAAGTACATAACATACCTTTCACACATCGTTTGTGGTCTCTTTATCTTTAAATGTTTAACCAATACTCATATGACCTTCCTAATTATATTTATGAGATTTAAACTTGTAAAATCAATTCTAAAAATGCCGAACGATTCCATATATGAAACATTAAATGTTAACAATTTTCCTTCTAGTTCTCTCCATTGACTAAAACCAGAAAGCTTGTTCTAGGAAACATTTATCATATTGGGATACCATTTAATCACGAAAGATTACTTATATGGTTCCTAAATCATAGATCATACTTATTTAATACTAGACAATTTAGTTTTTTCCTAGGTTATTTATAAAAAAATTATATTTAAAGCCTTCATGATGGTTTGGGAAGAGTTTATAAATTTCCAAAGCATATCCCCCGATATTGCCAACTAGTTGTGTGCCAAGAATTATGGTCAGGTACCGGATGACCCTAAGTCAGGACTAGAACATCTTATCATATTTATTAACCCGAGGTACATATATTCTAGATCCACATCTAATTGTAGTATCCAAACATGGATGTATTTATAGGAATCTGCATACTCTATGCTTTACCAAAATTTTAGGGCGTTTTCCTAAATGTTAACACATCCTTAGACCTGTCCTTAGAGACATCCCTAGACATATCCTTTAATAAATACCTAGGGATATCACTATAATTTTCTAATCCTACTTCCCAAAGTTTGACTAAATAGTTCATTTCATTCCAATTATAGTGACCCGGACTTAACATACATGGTTATTACATCAATTTATATAAATACTCAGTAAATTAAAAAAATACATGCCCAAGGATCGTAATAGTTTAGAGTCTTTGGAAACATGGGAAAAAATATTTTATACTAGTAAAAGATCTTCAAAATCTCCCATAAATATCTCCACACGTAATAATTCTACTAGAAACCATTCTTGATAACCTAGAAAAAAGAAACATAACAAATTTCTGATCTCAGATACTTAGTAAGGGTAAATAAAGGAAATGTACTAGCATAACCTGAACAAAAGGGTATGGAACATGATCATAACATTTGAAGATCATATCCTTCATATTAGAGATCATAATAAATAGTATAAGTTTATAAGAAAAAGATAATAATAGGATTAAGAGAATAATCCATGAAAGAACAACGTAGGAATAAGAAACGAAATTTATGGCATGAACGTTTATTATAATGTTTAGAAAAAGTATATGTAGAAAGAGGATCACTAATTATGTTAAGGATAAGAAATCAGGCCCCAACAGAAACTTGTGGACATCAAAAAATGTCCATGTATAACATTGTGAATGTGTAATTAGGTCCACACATAACCTTATAGACATGAATCTTGGTCTGTGAAAAATTTGTGAACATGTAATCGGGTTCACGCATAAAATTTTGAACTCATAATTAGGTTCATGAATAAACTTATGAACACGAAACGAGGTCCATAGATAACATTGTGAACATGTAATAAGGCTCAATCATAACATTGTGAACATGTAATAAAGCTCAATCCTAACATTGTGAACATGTATTGATGTTCACCCATAAAATTATGGAAATTCAAATCTGCCTATGCATACATTGTGAGTATGTAATCAGGTTCATGCATATCATTTATACTCACAAGTCTTCTAATGTTACCCAATTTATTGGCCAGAGATAGAGGTCCAACACATCCCATAATAAAACCATTCATACATGTGTCACAAGATAATAAAACATTCATCATATCATGCCCCATAAAAATAGATGGTTTCTATAAACATCAAATCATAACATAGGAAACGAAATGGTTATCATTAACATTTCATCACATCAACACCTATGGAAGAGATATATGATTCATAATTATTTCATCAAATCATAATACATGAAACGAAGCAGGTTTCAAAATAATATAACCTGTGAAAGAGAAACAGGCATCATAATCACCATTCCATAAAATTATAAACCATTCATGAAATAATATGATAGAAACCTTTGGATTATTTCTTATATTTGAATTAGTAACATCAGTAGATTTCATCATAGAAGGAAAATAACATTGGACACTATTTTGAAAAAATTTCTTGAATAAAATATCATTTCTTCTTTAAAATAATCTCTTGAAAACCTAAAAACATTTCAAAACCATTTAATTTGAAAATACATTGAAAAATTATAAATAAGACTTCAAAAAATTTTGAAAATTATTTTATTTGAAATATTATGAAATAAACTCGAAAAAATTTTGAAAACCAATTTCCTTGAAAACTTAGAAAATAAACTTGAAACCATGTTCCTCGGAAAATGATAAAATTAACGTCAAAACACGTTTAAGATAATTTATTTCAAAGTAAAATTGAAAAAAATTTCTTAAAATGTATCCTTTAAACCAAAAAATAAATATTCAAAGGATTCACAGTGGATAAATCCATACATGTCGTAGGAGGTAAAAAGACTATTAAATTTTCAAGGTAAAAAGGATAGAAAATTACCTCATTCAGAAAGATAAAAAAATATTCCTTTGAAAACATTTATAAAAGAAAAATGGGTAAAAATGAATTTTAATGATCATATGATATTAGTAGAATATTCATGGAAACCCTTTTTAGAAAACATGATTTTAGAGGAACACAGATTTCCGACCAAAGATAGGGTAATGTTGGGATTATATAAAAATCACATTCATAAAAATATTATATACCAATATAAGAATATATTATGAATAACTAGAGTATAATAAAATTCAGCAATTTTATTGGGATATATATCATAATATTTTATCAGAGTATGCTGAAAAATAAATAATCTTAACAAGCGATGAGATTGTCTCGATAAACTCTTATAATTGGTAACATGGGATCATAATCTCCATGTAAGAAAAAAATTTAAATGGAAATTAAAAAATAATGAAGAAATGAAAATTCATGATATAACATGTAAAATGAACTTATATAGACCCTGAAAGAGAATTTAGGTGCATAACAAAACATGAGTCTGAAACAAGGAAAATTGGGACAAAACTATTTTACCGATTTGGTAACATTTGAAACATAAACCCCATGAAAAAAGGATCATATAATGGATGTGTGAATAGCCATAAATTTGTGTATAATATAAATATAATAAATTAATGGATATTATATACACCACAAAAAAGATAAGAGTGATGAACATAGCATGTATCTCACAGAAATAAAAAGTGAGATGAAATCCACTTACCTTGTGTCTTGAATCTCATCATACTCATTAAAATAACCAGTATAATGAATATAAATATATTATAAATATTTTATAGAAAAATATTATTATATTTAATACCATATATTGTTTTATTATGACCCTATATAAACCACTATTTAATAATCCTATGTAATCATTTCACTTCAGGTAGCATTCTCTTTATCACTCACATTTGTCTTAATTTGTTATTTCATTGGTATTTATGATTTATATAATGATGTTAAGAATTTAAAACATGATATAAATATCATGTATATATAATATATTTTTCATATAATAATCTGTAGAATATATATGTTTGAAATGGAATACACTGTTAATGGAGACAGTATGTCGTACGTACGCATGAACACAATTTCAATTCAACTGTCTTATTAAAGGAAAGTAAAATACATATATTTATATATATGTACATACATTTCACTATTAAATTACATTTAAAATATAATTTATATAATATTTATTATCTAAAATTATCCTTAGTAAAATCCATATACTGTATGAATGAATCATATCACTTTTAGGGGGCGACAGTCCACACCTTCCAAAATGAATGTATCGTATTAAAACCAAAAGGAATTTAAAAAAGAAATTTATTGTAAATGGAATAAAAAAATATGAAATAAATAAAACATATAATATAATATATATTTATATATTTATATATAAATAGTGTGTTCCTCATAATTTCCCCAGTGAGAGGTAGTAATGAAAATTGATCAATCATCATTTAGTGAGGCAATAGTTCACTGTACACACAAATAGTATGTTCGTCATCCATTAGATAGAGGTTTGAATAATATTAGGTTAAAAAATACCATAATAAGAGCCTATTAGATTTATTATACTATTTATTTTATATAAAAATGGAAAAATAAAGTGTAGAGGGTGGATAAAGAAAAAAAATAAAGGACTTGAGAGAAGACATTACCTCTTAATCAGGTATCTCATTTTGGTTTGTGCCAAAAGGATTTCTTGGATATCCTTATCCCCAGGGTAATTATTATAGGAGTAAGGTAGGAATTTTTGTAAGTTTATTGGTTATATATTTTCCAAACATAATATTTTTGAGAAGAGTGAGGATGTGGCAGAGTTGGTGTCCTTTTATCGAGAAGTAAAAGGACTTACTTGGAATTTTTGAAAACAAGGTAAGTTTACACATGTTCGTACCTAAACAATGCATTAGAAAAAAATACTAAATCAATAATAGAGGGTTTATAACCTCTATATGGACATCCAGTGTGTTTTGGATATGTTTTTAGGTTATTTGGGCATATAAGATTAAGGTTTAGTCCCTAATTAAGATTAATTATTCCTTAATCATTGTGATTAATTTTAATCACTTTTAATAATCAATTTGTATAAAATAAACATGATTCCATTATACTCTTAATATTATAATGTTTAAAATTTTTTATTTTGTTTTTTATAAATTTAACTCATAGAAGGGACAAAAGTAATATTCATGCTAATCCTGCAGACTGGATAAAATTACGATTTTTTAAAGTAGAATGTTCAAAATTAGTATTATGATTTTTTATTCAATATCAAAGTGAAATTGATTAAAATGAGGTAAATTTTATTAATAGAAGTATAATTTGTATAAATTGACCTTAAAAATAATTTAATATATAATATATATTTAATATTTATTCAAATGAAAAGGTAGTTTTTAACTAAAACAGAATATTTTTCACTATTAAAAATATGAAGTTTCTGAGAAAAATACCACAAATCCTCCCGAAACTAATTTCAGTTTTCCAAATAAAAAAATAAAATTTATTTTATAAAATTAAATTTCCAGATGTGTCTAAAATTAATTTTATTGTTAAAATCGATTCATTCAAGAAAATAGTATTTTTAATCATATAAATAAATTTACAAAAAATAAAATCTTTAATTTTAAATATGTTTTATCTATTTTAAGAATTAATAAATAATATTGGAATATTATTTATTACTATTAATATACATATGTTTAGTTTCTAGATTATCATTATCTCATTTAATAAATTATAAAAATAAAATGATGTTTCATGTAATGTATTCCATGTTAGTGTTGCGAGTAGTACAAACCATGTTGATATTGCGTGTAGTGAAATCCATGTTGGTATTGTGTGTAGTGAAAGCCTTGTTGGGGCCGTGTGAAAGAAATGTTTGACATAGATTTTTAATATATATATATATATAAATAAATATGTATAATGATATATTTCAAGTGTCACGTGAAAAGAAATATATCAAATTGAAAAATTAATTCAAAAAATAAAAATTCAAAAAATCTCAGGGTGTTACAAATTTTCAACAAAATGAAACAAAATGATTTTATAATTTAGGGAATTCTCAAAATGACTAATAATATAAGTAATCTAATATCATCTCTAGAAAATGGATATCCATATTTTGAAGTAGTATGGAGGTAATGACAACATATTCAATCTAAATATAACAAAATTCATTGTACACATAAATTTTAATATATAATTTGTGAATATGAAGAAATAATTGAACATACACTCACCTATCTAGAAAATAAATACCCATCAGACCTACTTAAGTAAAATGTGTTTGAAGTTGAATTTTTTTAGGGTGGTTCAATATCAGAGCATTATTATTCTAAAAAACATATTCAATTTTAATAGAAAAATAATATCCACTATTATTATTTTTATATTAAACACCAGTAACATAGGACCTGGTTAAAGAAGATGAATAAGTAGCTTATGTTGGTAAGTGAACGGGGAGCCTGTCGATTTGTACACTAATTCATATAACGATGATGACAAAAAATTGGAAATAATTTAAGAATAATTTATTAAAACCAAACCAAAATATAAGCCAAATCTTATTCTAATATCTAAAATAAAACTATAAACTACTCCTGTATCTATACAAAATAGGGAACAACAAAATATTCTTTTCCCTCCCCCACCACACCCCAAATTAATTCATCCATTTCTTCTTCAGGATGAGGCTATTTTATTTTCATTGGGTGTTACCACTATTGGTATCTAATCATGGGTGTTGTGAGAAATAATATCTAATTTTCAATGAGAATGAAACCAACCCACCTTCATATTGCTGTTAATAAACTTAAACTACATGAATATGGATAGTAAATCCCTACTACCCACATGGTGGTCTGAACCATATTCCTTCTTCTTTTACCATTCTCTTTATTTTTAATTATTTTTATTATGTTATATTTTGTTATTTATTTATAGTTTCAACGTGGAAGTATCTAAGAGATTAATAGAAGGAATACATTGAAAAAATAAACTCAGTTTGTGTATTTCCTTATATTTGAATTTTCATCCCTTATTTGTTTATTGATATGGAATAAAGGGTAGTAAATATAAGTGTGGGAGAGTGCCAACCTTATTGTTTTTGTTTTTTTATTTTAATTCATTTTTAAAAAAAAATAAATTAAATGAATATTCATAAAATTTTCACACTTTAATTTATGTCGAGAGAGTTGACATGATTTTTGTAAGAATTTGTTTTAAATGATTATTCATATAAGAACTTCTTCTTTAATTTAAATTTATAGAATATTTATGACTCTTGAATGATTTTTAAAATCCATGACCATGAAGCACTGAATTAGAATACCTTTTCATTCCTACGATGTATTCTAAAACATTTTGAGATATTCATCTTATTTCCCACACTTTCTTGGGGGAGATGTGGATTTTTTGTGAGAACCAAAACATGTCAATTTTCTATTTTAATTATTTGGAATTTGTGGAATGTTTTTGACATTATTGAGGCAATTATCTAGATATCATAAAGTCTAATTTTAAACTTACATTTACATATACCTTCTTACCACTTAGATTACATGAATTTTCAAATAGAATTAGGCAATATTACACATTTAATTTTCCTTACCCATATACACTCTTAGTATTTTTATATGTTTATTTCATGTTTGAGTGTGGGGGAAGGTCCGTTCATGTGTATTCTTTGGGAAGAGTTTCATTTTTCTATGATTTTTTTGTGTGTAAAAATTCTTTGATGTTAATAGAAAAATAATTGTGCATGATTAATCATTTATTTATACTATTTGGTTATCCTTTAAATAAAGTTAAAAATATTAAAAATAAAAATAAAAAATGAATATGAGCTTGATTTATTATTTTTTATTACTTTGTAAAATCATATAACTATTAAAAATAAAGGGCATACATTTTCATTCATTCATTGTATTTAATTTTCTTGTCATCCTTTATTAGAAATATGAAAACTTAGAAAAAATGAATTAAAAATTGGAAAAAAATAAAAGAAAAGGTGGGAGAATTTGGATGAAATAATTCATTGTAATCACTACATGAATCATGTAATTTGTAACAAAAGGGGGTGTTCTTTTCTCTCATTTTATGGGTAATTGAGTGAAACCTTTTAAATTTTTTCACTTGAATATTCACCCAACATAATTAAAACACCGACCTTCTCTTTTTGGTCGTTATTTTTAAATGAATTTACCCACCCACCAAAAGATACATAAATTAAATGGAAAAGGAATATTGATTGAAATAATTTTTATATCTCAGAGTGTGGGGAGATCACAAGCCTATTGTGATACATTATTTTTACAAGTGTGAGCATCAATCCATATTTAATATCTCTTGAGTGAATAGTTACATAATATTCAATGTGAGGTAGGTTGTGATTATTCCATGAATGGATTTTCAAAGATAATAAAATTGAATGTTTTTTGGATGAAAAAATAAATTGAAATTATTTTCTTATAAGATACATAATGTAATTATATTTTGGAAAAGTTTATGGATATTTTCCCTTTTTTATTCTTACTTTGATTTTGATTTGAATATTTTATGATATCTTATGAAAGAAATAGATAATCATGGAAGAGTAATAAAGATGATATATTCACACATTTTATACCATAATTCAATGTTTTGAATTCCATCATACCGTTATTTTATCTCCAATTGTCACTTTTTATTATTATTTATTGTTTATTTGGTAAAATTACTTAATGTTAGATTTTAAACTATTTTATTTTTAATTGGTATTTTGGAAAGATATTTTTCCACATGGATTAATATTTTAAAATTCATTTTTTATGATTTGATATATTCATTATTTATTTCATTCAACTAGAATCGATGTTCAATCCAACATCTTTAGGCTGAAACCAGATTATAATTTGGGCCTAAAAATCCAGGCATGAATCTGAATGAATTTTTGAGAAAGGGATATATCTGGAAATAGGCCAAAAAAATTGAGATAAAATTCAATAAGTAAATAGAGAAAAGTCTAGAGAAAAATACAATTATCAAGTTTCACATTTGATTCTTCCATTTTCAGAGAAAAAAATTCATGGTGACTTGGTGCATTAAAATTAAAATAGACTTCATATTGGAATAATTTTCCAAATTAATTATATCATAGATACTTAAATATATTTCCAACTGAGGATAAATTTTGTGGTAAAAAATGAAACAATATAGATAATATAATTATATAAGGACACTCCACCTAAAAGTAAATTTATTTTTTTAGACATGAACAAACATTTTAAGGTCAAATTTAGAGAGAAATTTGTTCACACTTTTCCTTATAAATTCCCCCCTTCCATTCCAAAAGATTTCCATTTTTTGGGGGATAAGGAGGATTTTAATTTCTGTAATATTTATTTACAATTTAAAAATATATTAATTTATATATCTTATACTTCCTTCCTTTTATTTTGGTTTATATTTATTATTTCCTTTACCATGCTTATTTCGTCTCCATGTTTTTGGAGAACTAAACCTCATTTATATTGATGATAGAAGTGGTGTTGGTTTTAGTTTCATTGTGCTTTAAATATTTATAAGGTTCTATGATTATATTTTTGTATTGGTTAAAATTATTAGTGGTTTTAGTTATCCCAATTTCGTTACCACTGACTTCATCATCCTAATTCACTCATTAACTTCTCATTGATATCTAAGTCATTAAAATTGTGGGTCTTGGATCAGTTATGTAAGTGGAAGAGATTAATTCTATATGAATATGTCTCATTTCTAGGTAATACCAGTTGAATAAGGGGGTTTAGAGTGATAGGTATTTATCTCTACATTGAATAAAATAACGAGGCATACTTTTTGAATAATAATTATATCATCAATATGAACCCCGAATATAAACTGTTTTATTTTACAATATTTTTGTTTAGTTTACTTTTTTCTTTAGAATTTTTATTTTCATTAATATTTATATTATATCAATATAATTTCAAAACCCATGTTATATATTTTTATATAATTATAATTACATTATTAGATTATAATAGTGACAATAGAAATATATTGTGTTTTGAGAAGCCTCCCTGACATTGACCCAATGTTTTTCCCTTATGATACATTCTTTAGAGTGTAAGAATTTAATTGACTAGTGGTTAAGGAAAAACTACTAACCACACTAGGTTATAATGGGTAGTTTTAAATTATAATAATATTTATATATCATTTCAAAATTGGTTTATGTTTAGTGTCTTATATTCCCTAATTTATCAAATATATTACTTAAAGATATTAAATTATAAAATCTCGGGGTATTACATTTCAAATCCTTATATAAATTCCCTCACAATTTTGTCTCTTTTCCAATAAAATACAATTAAAACAAATTTTTAAATCCACTGTAGGGATTGGACAATAAATCATATAAAAATTTAAGGAAAAACCATTTTAATATATTAAAATAATATTGTTGAGAACCCAGATCATAAAAGGGAAATTTAAACATCATTTGGAAATTAAAAAAAGGGTAATTCAATGGTTACCTAGAATAACACATAACCGAGTTTACAAATAACAAAAACATTGGGGGAGGTGAGAATATAGACATGGAAAAAAATATCACCTAAGGAATAATAAAGTGTGATAAAGAACATGATAATTATAACGTTAATGACACCAAACCATTACTTGGTCGGGGATATAAAAGAACATCAAATAATTATAAATACACATAAAAGAACATTTTTTTTATTTTAAGATACCTTTACTGGATTTAAGATATTATTTTACTATCAATATATAGGTAAAAAGAAAATATACTTACATGTTTTCTTTCTATTTATTGACCATAATTTTTTCCTATGGTTTTGATTCTCTCATTTGACACTTCTATCTCATTTTTTACTCCAGGAAGTGAATATTCAAGATGATTTTTTCATTCTTGTAGAGCCAAAATCAACATTTAACGAATAAAAAGAAAAATAATGGCATAAATAGTAATTTCTCTTTTTTATATCAATTAATAAAAACAAATAATGGATATAAAATGACTAAATAATATTCAATATGAATAATACTTCATACATCAATCTCTAAAATCTCAATAACACAAAAAGGTCAATATAAATCATTCCCTATATAAATATTTTTAAAAAATTTCAAATTATTCCAAAATAAAATGAAAACACATAGATTAGAGTGATTTGATCACATATTATTCCATGATCCACATAAAAAATGTTTATATATAATACCAATCACTCATAAATCCACATACCGAAAATGAATATTACATAGTCATATAATCATCATAATATTTTATTTCCTTTCATAAAAATCCAAAATCACTATAAATAGGCAATAAAATCATTAATGCTTCCAAAAAATACGTCAACATTTATTTATCAAATAAAATTTTATCTGGTCCCATAATATTTCTATTTACCATAATCCTATAATGTTTCCAATATAGTTAAATTATTTTATGAATAAGCTTTAATCACTAAGTCAACAATTCACATTTCAATTCCATGGTTATCTGTACAATAAGGCATTTGTTCCCAATATGTAATAATCCTTTAATCCCAATTAACCATAATTACGTTATGATCAATGATCCTATTAATATTAATGATTTGAAATACATTTGAACTTATTTACATAAAATATAAAATTAATATTTCTTAAATATACTTTTGTCAGGTTAAACATAAGGGTTATATATTCTTCAAACATATATTAAATCTGAATAAATATCTCTCAAAGTTCACGGATCACATAAAACCTCAAAAGGGTATTAATAAAATTAAAATTATGACTATACATATGTTTATTAAAAAAATTAATCTACCTTGTAACTCTTGAATCCCAATACATAGATATATTAATTATTCATTGTTCTTCTCAATTATTTAACTTGGATTTTCCATCTTAGTATTTTATAATTTATTTATATAATAAAAATATGTATGGTGTCTTATGATTCATCAATATTTTTTTATTCATGTTTCCGACATTAAAGATAATAAAAACAATAAAAATGAAATATAACTTTTATATGTTATTTTATGTTTCCTCATATTTAACTATTATAACATTTGAAATTGCTAAGCCTTTATATGTATGATCTTATTGATCCCTTTATGTATATTTTATTGTATGAAATATATTCATATAATTTATCTACTTCTCACCTTTAAAACATATTTTTGTTCTTTTGAGATATTCCCTTTGTTGTTTCTTACCTCATGTTTACATGTATTAATTTTAATATTCATCAATATGTTCTTTTTATCACCTAAGTCTTCAAGAAAAATCATTTTTATATTATTTTTGTGTTATTAAACTTACTTGATTTCATGTTATTAATCATATAATACAGTATCTATTTTGGAATAAACCTAATATCAGTCACTCCATATTTTATTTGATTTGGTTTTTCATTCAGAAAAAAATTGTGTTATCCTTTGTACCCATCATTAACTCACTTTCTCCTAGTTTTAGTAATTTACTAAAAAATTGTTAGAGTAATTACATGGAATCATAATATTCTATATAAAGAATAATAAAAATCATATGATTTATGATATCAAATTAACATTTAAATTTATTAAAACTCTTTTTATGATACCAATTATAATATGACATAGCATAGTCATCCCATAATTACGAGATTAGTATAATGGTTTCAATTTAATATATTACCATTTTATTTTAGTTTTAGAATTTTAGATAATTAGAAAAAAAAACTCTTACACATAAAATCCTTATGGTACAATGTGGAAAATTCCACAAAATATCAACTTTTCACTAAAACTAGATTCTTAAATTTAAATTACTATTTCATTCAAAACATATTCTATTCTTATATATAAAATCACAATAAAAGAAAGATTGTAATTTCTATACTTCCTAATCATCCTTACTCCTAGTTTAAAACATTTTAAAATGTGGTATCCTAAAATCAAATATCTTTAATTAAAATAGGCATATTATTCCATTTTAAAATTCATGAAAACCAATATGTTTTTCTTATTCAAAATAACATTTCAACTCAAATAAAAATTTATGTACATAAGAGATCAAAATATTTCCCAAAATCTTTAATAATGAATTAAAACATCAATCATAAAGGGAAATTAAAAATCATGAGGGTTTCCATGGATACCAAAAAACTCATAAATAAATTTCCTTTAAAACAATCCTTTCACTTTTAGAAAAATTATATCTTTACATAAAAACATTAACTCATTATTTTACCTTTTGAAATCAAATTATTTCCATAAAAAAGAATTACAAACATATCATGTAGATACCTTGTGAAATTTTCCTTAAATTAATCTGTAAAAAAACCCTATAATGGAAACATATAACTAGATAATTCCCATATATTGCAAGGGTAACATATCACTAGTATATACCACCATCATACCAAATGGATTGGAGAGAAATATTGGGTCTACAATTCATTATGAGTTACTTGAGGCTCTATCTAATTTCATATAAAATTTCTGAAAAACTAATCATAAAAGAATCTAAAATATTTCATTTTTATCATAAAAAATCATAAATTGTCTTTTTTAGAACATAAATTGAATCACTTTAACGCTTAAGGTAAAAATAAAGAGAAATATACATTTTCAAAGAAAACACTCAAAATGAAATATTTCCCAAAAAATGAATTATATTTTATTTAAAAATACATAAAACCTTTTAAAGGTACTTAATTAAACAAATAAATTTCATGATGGTGTATAAATTAACTTAGTCATTATATGTTATGAAAACATTATTTTACGCTTTGGTAAAAAGAGTTAAAAGTGGATTATATAAAAACCATTAAAAACACACCATTTAAAATATCTAAACAATGTCAGAATTATTTTAAAATTAACATCAATAATATATAAATTTTAAATAATAACACTCTTGAAACATTTTAATGATCATATATATTGAGTAAAAAGAGTGTAAAACATTTAAAACGAAGTTTTAAAATAAAATCTCTTACCTTAAGTCCTAAATCATTTGAAACATAAATTATTCCCTGTATAATAAAACTTATTAATTTTATACATTCCTAAAAATTATTATAATTTTAATTCCATTATAATTATTACTTTTACATCATTAATGACCACGTTTTATTTAGTTATTTTACAGTTAAAGTTAACATATGATATTTTGATGATGTTCGATTCATAATCCCAAAACGACATCGATATGTTGATCATAATAAAAGTGAAATTATTCTATCATCCTGAAAATATTAATCACAAAATAATTATTATATTGATATATGAAATACACTAACCATCCATGAATTGTGGTAAGGATAACGAGACACATCACTTTTTTGGAGGTTGTAATCCACACGTACAAATTAATGAAGTTATTATTTTTTAATGGATAAAAAGGTTATAAAATCGATGATAAATTATTTTCAAAGGATGATAATTATTTCATTAATTTCATATAAATATATATATAAATTAAATATATAAATTTAACTATTATTAAGAGGTAATTATGGAAAAAAACATATTACTTCAAACATTTCATTGTCCACACATACAGACATACAATATTTTAATTCCCTTCAGAATAAAAAAAGGAGATGGACAATGGTTTTACCATAAAAATAATAAAATTTTATTATATTTTATATATATTTTTTTATCATAATTTTTGAAGAATATTTCAAGGTGGAAGAAGAATACGTAATATGAAAACACTCTTTTAAGAGTTATATCACTTATACAGAAAACCATAATTAGCTTCAACCTTAATCAATATAATTCAGTTTTTTGATGAGATCAGAGCCAATATATAATTTAGAGAAAGGTTGGGAAGGTTTTTACATTGGAATTGGATGATTATTTTTTTAAAAAAATTGTGTTTTTTAATTATCTAAAGTTTTTTTTTATAATTTATTTTTCAAATTCAATAAATTTAAAAACAATTAATACAATTTTTAAGATTGAAAAAGTATTAATTTTTTTCTAGAAATTAGATTTCCTTATAAAACTATTGTAATCATTTTTGTAATTTCATGCTTTTCTAATAAAACTAATGTAATTTATTTTTATTGTATAACTATCATACTCAGTTTATGATTTAAAATCTAATAAGACAAGAATATTTATACTAATGAAACCTTATACTCTAAATAGAATGCTCCATTTACCATTTCAAATAATGAATTACTTTTGTTTGTAAATATTGTTTATTAATTATTCTTTTAGTCTTATGATTTAATATTTTTTTTAATCGGACTGATTCTCACTCCGATGAAGTTGTTAAACCATTCAGAGTTAAAATTTTTAATTAAAAAATTTCTTCGATTAAGTCTTATTCTTTAGATCTATTAAGTTTTAATCTGAGCCGTTCGATATTTTTTGGATTGTGAACCAATGTTTCTCATACCTATATAAGGTTGGAACAACCCATATCCTACATTGGATTTTACAAGAATTTCCCATGACATATTTCCGTCATCTAATAATTCAGTCTAATTATTTTGGCGTTCATTCCTTTCCCATCACAAATATCACTATGATGGATAGTAAGGAATATAATACAGAAAGAAAAGTGTTTAAATAATTACTAATTGAAATGTAATTTTTCTATAATTATTAACATATTATCAAAAGATTGATTTCATTATAATATTGGGATCTTGATTTTTGTGAGAAACCTTTCAATGATATAGTTTTTTATTGTCCTGGTAATTTAACATAGTATTACTGTTCTATTGAGTTCATTAAATCTGGTAATAAGGATCTAGTTTCATTCAATTTGTTCATAATGAAATATAATATTTCTTTGAAAAGGGTATTGGACTTGTTTATTGTCCCAAATAGAGGTGAGGCATATCTACCCAGGAATTGGATGCCTAATAAACCAGTCTGTTTTGAGAAAGTGATGGTTGAAGAATCACAGTTTCCAACATATGGGAATGTGAGAAATGATTATTAATTATCACCAGACACCGGAGTAGTATCTATTTAGATGAAAGGGTATTTGATAACTAGAAATGATGATAGAAACACCCTTAAGGTCTCTGATATATTTGTTTTGGATTTTGTGATGGATATAAGGAAAACCTAATCATTAAAATTTTGGTTCATTATTTTGGAAGAAATAAAGAGCATATAAATAAATTCAAATATTATCATATTTCTTATTTTCAACAATATGTTTTTGGTAAAAGTTATCATCCTTTATAATATTCAGAACATGACTTACCAGAGTCATGATAAATGTTTCTTTATTATTGAATACACAATCCCAAGAATGAAATTGGTTTTTATTCAAAGATGAAGAAGTTTAACGATAAGGTTGATGTGAAGCATCCAAAGGCCAAACTACTAAAAAATCATATGTTATTAAGAAAAATAGTAAAGATGATTTATCACTTTTAGAGAAGAAATAAAAGGATGAAAATAAAATTCTAGATAATTCTTTAGAGAAATATTTCACACATATGGATCAAAAAAATTTCATGATATAGAGTTTCGTATTGATATAGATGATGAAAGTTATTTGATAATTTGAAAAACAGATCAATTTAAAAAATGAAAAAAAATATTTAATGAAGAAAATGATTGTGAATACTTGTTAAAAGTACAAAAAAGAGAGAATTGATAAAAATACTTCCAGAATCTATTTGCAATCAAATAATTCCTAATGAAATTATTGTTTTTAAATAAATATATGTGATTCCGTCATGCGTTCATCCGATGAAATATAAAGTAAAAGTCAATATAGTATTTGAAAAAGTAGAAGAACCAGTTCTCGAAAAAGTTCAATGGGAATGTTGAGAAAGAAATAGAGTCAGTCTCTAGAAAAGTTGAAGAAAAGGTTCATAGTAATACAAATCAATTAGAAATAGAACATTAAAAATATTAATAAAAATAAGAATAAGAAAAAAGAAGATAAATTTTAGAAATTATATGTTAGAGAAAAAGAAGAAGTGGAGAAAGCAAATGAATAATTGGAAGAATAAATAAAACAAATATAAGAAGATATAGAAGAATAAGTGGAAGAAGAAGACGATGATGAAAAATAGAGACCGATGGAGGCTCAAAAATCCTAGGATTCATCATGATCTCCCTTACCTAAATAAAAAAAATTGTCATCATCAATGGAATGAAAAACATCAAAACAAGAAGTAAAATCATTCTAAGAGGAATCTGAACAACAAGGACATCATTATCAAAAAGAAAACATTTAGAAAATATTGAGTGAGAGTAGAATGATGATGTTTTTGACGTTTCAAATGATTAGAAGGGTTCCATGAAAGTTAAAGATAATATTGGGGAAAATCATTAGGCCAAATCATCTAGAAGATAACCTCCCAATCCTTCTTCAGGTTCATCAAATTCATTAGAATTAGAAAAAACTATTATACAAAAAGTATTGAATATTTTTTTTTCTAAATTTTTAAATAGTGGGTGATACAATTCATTATTTTACCAAATCAAAAGAAAGATATGAACTTATTCAAAAAATCTTCAGTAAAAAATCAGATTAATTGAAAGTCATAAATGAGTTTGTGATCTATATTGAGTCCAAAGTGAAATATTTCCAAGAAAAATCATGGACGTAGTGTAGATCTTATAATCTAATGAACAAGATGTCTAATTAAGTGGATTCTAATATTAGGGAACATAAATATAATTTTATCAATGTAAATAAAATTTTATAAGAAATAGATAACCCCTTAAAAAAATTATCTTATGGTGTATATTAGAGAGTGAAGTTTGTGGAAGAATTCAGAGATACCAATGAGAATCATATAGAGTAAGTGAATGTCTCAAAATAAATGATTCACGATCTGTAGTTGGAGAATAGTAGGATGAGATCACTCAAAGATGAGTTGATACTTATGGGGGAAAAGGATTAAGGTATAAAGATTCATGCCCGAAAGAAAGAAATTTTTCAATAAAAGGTTGTGAATCTTGAGAAGTATCGTGGTATATTCAAAAAGATTAAATCCTTTGTTAATAATTTTATGCAGAAATAATGAATAATTTTTCATTTTGAAACCTTGATGTAATATTTTAAAACATTTTGATTCTTTTTTATAGTGAAATAGATTTCAAAAAAATATTTTCTATTTGATTGTTTTCCAATATTTGTGGATGAATATTCCTTTTATGGTATATTGGTTTATTAGTTTTTTCATATAAGAATTTTTTTGTATGATTTATCTCATTTACATTTCAGTTCACATAATTTTCTATATAATATTTTGTCACAAATTGGGATAATTTTTATGTTTCCGATAGATGTTTTGGGGGAGATGATATATTTAAAACAGACTTTTTGAGGGATAATTGTTATCTTAAAGGGGAGAAGTTTTAATACTTTAAATCATATCAAAAAATTATTAAAAACTCATGTGGACTTATGAAGTATATATTTAAATATCTCGATAGGTAAAAGAGTAGTAAGAATCTCAAGTTATGCTTTTCCATTTTTGTATTGTGGTTTTTGATTTCCAAAAAGGGGGATATTGTTGTGTCTAAAGTACTCCTTATTACTTTTCCTTTCCTTTATATTTTGGATATCAGAAGAACCTTCTCAAAAATATGGTCACTTAAATTTTATATCCCAAGTGTTTTAGTATGTTTTTATAAAAATAAAATTCATTTTACCTACAATATAAATAATTATAATGTATTAAAAATTTGAACTTATCATTGTTCTATACTGGCCCAAAGATCATGGATGATTCTGATTAATCAGAATTTAATTTATTATAACATGTGTATAGACTTTGGTTTTTCTATCATAACAACAAAAGTCATAATCATTAGATAAATAATGCTAATGATATACCATACAAATATTTATAATTTTTATAGTATTGAAAAATAATATGGATGTCCACTGAACTATCATATTCTTATAATTAGAATATGTAGACTAGTTTTTTAATGTAAGGAATACTTATTAGAATTGTAACGGTTGTAAATAAAATGAAATTTCATATTATGTTAATCCAAACCATGATGAGATATCAAGTGAAAGTTGTTCAAGGCTGTTGCAAGTATCTTTGAAATATGAATATTAGAGACTCGCCCATTAATAGTGGTTCTTTATAAGTGTTCAAGGATGATACATTTTCACAACTCATGTCCTTTAATGATTTCCTAGTGTGAACTTCTTGTACTTACCCTCTTTAGTACATTAGAGAGTTTTTATTCCATGTAATCCTAGTCAGGGTTGTTTCATTTGGAACATTTTATTTTCTATTCTATGTCCGATGATTTCAATAATTGATTGATTATAGGGATTGAATGTTAGTGAATCTGATCTATCATATTGTGGGCTTCTACGGATAAGAATATAGATTCTAATAATCATTTGTGGTTCTTTAGAAGATATGAATTCAGATATGTTCTGGTCCTCATATGAAAGGATTTCTAGGTAATGATATTTAGACATTATAGTAAGTATAATACTGTGGTTAAATTTAGTCAGGGTTAAAGACTACATTCACTCGTATAGTTAGGATTGAGTTCTTTTGATTTATATTTTAAGTCATTCATAATTTTACCAGATATTATATTTATTATTTTTATAATTATTTATTCCACTATACATTTTATGTTATGATGTTTTTTTAAAAAATATTTAATAACATTTGTTTTTTCATTTTACCTATGATACAAATTTAAACATACTTTGACATTATTAGACATTCTAGGATTCTTATTCATACACTCTTACCATCAGATGATTTGTGAGCCTGATTTTTTTTACTTCAATAGGTATTCTTTTGGTATTAGTTAAATGTTTTGAAACTACAGTTTACTCCATCTTGTAATAGTAACCATCTTAGTTACACTTTGTATCCAAAAAAACTATTGAGAAAACACTTTCTAGATATCGTAAGTTCTTACTTGTACTCTTAAAGCATGATTCCTATATACAAATGTTAAATATGAAATGATTTTTGTATCAACATTTTCAAGGGGTCTATTAATATTTGTAATAAGATATTTAGGAATCCATTTTTATCTATTTTTTCATAATAAATAAATATTAACTTAGAAATAAAAATTTTATTAGGTCCAATAGAATAAGAAAAATTGACAGAACTGGTTGTATTATAACATGGTACAAATTTATTCTATTAAATTTCCCTCTATCCAGGCAGGTAACCAATTATTATTGTATATTTTAGATCATTATGAATTCGATAATGTTGGGTTTTTGTTTTTCTATAATTATTAAATCTCTATAGATCTTTTTAAAAAAATTCTATAAAATAAAATCTCTTGATTTCCTCTAAGAATTGAGTATTTTTATATGTTTCACTAGGAAAATATGTTTTAAATTGATACAATGATGCATAAAACTTCTTCAGACTTTGGTATTTATCTTTAATTTCATTAAATGTTTCTTATAGTATATTGAAATATTGAAATAATTCCCCAATATTTATATTTTCAACATGATTTTCAATCTAAAAAGGGTTAGAAATTTGAATATTACATATAATAAAAATATCGGATACCTCAGATGTGTATGTTATGAAACACATATTGGCTTTATTATCTCTTCCCAAGTGAGATCTACTTGAACTATATTTAGAGGCACTCAAAGTGACTTTAAAATCCTTTTTTTTAACATTTTACCTTTTCCTCATACTTTTTCTTGTATTTTATATTGGGAAAGTATGATTTGATGTGTTATTTCCTCTTACACTCATAACATGTTACTTCATTTATGGATTCATACTTTTTCATCATTTTCTCCGATTTACTTGATTTCCATACTTTCTTCAGTAATTTCACTTTCTCAAGAACACCTTCTTATTATAGAACATAAGTATCTTATAGAACTTATTATACAACTAGGATAGGTGACCCATTTCTTCGTCCATGTTTAATGTCAATTCATCATCTCTTGAACTATTAACTTTTATATTCTCTTAGACTATTGATTCATATGTATTTAATGATACTTACTTACTATTTGGTGTATCCACTTACAGTTAATTAAATTGTAACTAGTTTTTTCTTTTCACGAGTTTTCATAATATTTCCATTACTGGAAACTTAATAATTCCATGAGATTCTCTTATGGAGACTGAATTTACTATCCATGAGTCATGTAATCATATGAAAAGTTGAATAACTTGATTCTTTTCTGTAAGTTTATTACATAGTTAATTCTTGGTGTGGACTATTTCATGAATCCTGAGATACATATAAAAATTAGATTCATATTAAAAGAATCATATTTTACAGTATAATTATATAAAGTATTTTATTTACCATTATAATTTTTTAATGCGAAATAGCAAGTGTATCCCAAATTTCTAAAGCAGTAGTTCAATAATATATTATGTTAAATTCATATTTTTCTGAAGCTCAAGAAAAATTATTCATAACATTAAAATTAAAATTGAAGGAAACTATAGTATATTATCTCAATGGTTTTGGAGTTTTAGGTATATCATACTTATTTATAATAGTATTAAAAATATCAATCTCCATGAACCCAATATAAATGATTGTATTTATATTCCATTGAGAATATTTATTTCCATCAAAACAATTAGGCCAATTATTAGCATTTACTTCAAGATTAGTATTATCTCTAAATATATAAATTTAAATAAAATATAAATTTACAACTTTTAGTAAATATTAAATCATTGTAAAATGTTTTTTGATATTATTTTATAGAGAATGTTGTTTCCAGTGGAAAACTAAATAGGGGGTCAATTGATTTTGTGATAAATATTCTATTAAATTTTATTTCAAAATGATATCCCCAATTTGATAAGAATTCCCCATTAACAAAAATATTATAATTATATAATTTGATCTTTGGGAAATATTCTCAAAATATCGATCATAGTTAAGTTAAAATACTTTAGAAAATATATTATCTTTTTATAATAATTTATATGTAAATTAAACTATTTAAACACTAATTTAAGTTAACTAAAAGAGTAAATTTTGTATAATTATTTAGAAAACAAAAACTTGAATAATATCGAACCATGAAAAAACAAGTAATGTACAAAAAAATAAGACATAATAGAATTTAAATAAGGGGTTAAATAACAATATGATACTTAATACAATCCACTATGAATTCACGAAATTATAAGTAGTTTATTAAAAAAATTCATCCAAAACCTAGATTGTGTTTTATGACTAACGACACAAAAGGTTTTCTAGGAAGAAGGGTACTTCAACAGTTATACATGGGAGAAATGAAATAAAATAACCACACATAGATAGTCCAGAAAAATATAAATCCTCAACAATTATATGTATGATCATAGATAATTAAGAGATCTTGAGTAAGTGAATGTTTCTTTATAAAACCTTGAAATTTTAAGAAATATATTTTTTGAATATATCTAATTAGTTACATAGAATATGTTAGAAACTGCAATGAGTTTAAATAAACGATGATATATTATTAAAATATTTTTATCACATAGATATTGAATTATCAAGTATGAATAATAATAACTAAAATCTTAAAATATATGGGTTTAAAATGTATAAAATGAATTTATTATTAATCAATTATGTACAAATAAAAATAAAACTCAATTAAAACTAATTGATATATTCTCCTGAAAAAGAATTTATGTGCACAATGTATTTTTATCCTACTAAATTATTTTTTCACAATTGGTGAATTATTTTAATGAAATTTATATATTATATATTTAATAAATCTTTTTAACCTAACTTAATTTTTTTAATTCATATCATAATAGTAAATATATTTTTATTGATCAATTTTTTTAAATGGTTTTCATTGTATTTTATACATTTAATTTATTATTAATTTATTAATTGTATAGTAATTTATTTAGATATAATTATTTACATATTTTTAATTAAAATTTTATTTTTTTTAAATATGCCCCATTTATTTATTATTAATATGAACAATAACTTTAGTTTAATTTATCACCGTAGTGAAGGGTAAAAAAGGTTAACATTTGTTAAAATTTAGTTTTAAGGACATAATTCTCCATTATAATTATTATTGTATAAGTTGAATTGATATTGAATCTCCTAAATCTAACCATTTATCAGTTTAAATGAAACTTATCCATAAAAATGACCTATATACTATTTAAATCGAATAAATTTACCAAATTTTACTCCATTTGTTTTTAATATCTCTTATGTGACACAATAGGGATAAAATCATGTTTTAAAAAAATTACAAGTGTCTATTTTGATATTAGTGAAGTTAATTTCTTAATAGGAATAATTTTTTTAATTTATAGTTATTATATAATGACTTTAATTTCTTAAGAAACAAAAATGCGGTCATTCTCCATTTACTAAAAAATATAATAAATCGTATTTTATTAAATGATATAAAATTCATAAAAATAAAATATTCTTAAAAATTAATTTTATATGGTTGTAAACATCACCCTAGTCCATTGATTTGTAATTTTACATTTTATAGTGACATTATTAACCATTAAAGTGTATAAAACTATAATACTACAATACTTGTCAAAAGGGTTAGTAGGGGTTCAGACTAAACAATAAGGGTATGTATGTGATCCAAAAGCATCCAAATTTTATTGGATGTATGTTTTTCAAGTAATAATAATATTATATTTTAATATTATAAATTTTCAAACTTTTTTAAATCAAAATAAATTTACAGTATTTTAATATTTTAATAAATTATAAGGGTCCCATTCCCTGAATTATAAAACGACACCCTCTTTTTTTTACAACATATTTGGCCTTTGAGATCAAATAAATCAACCAATTTATCTTCTCCAACTAATTATTCACATATTAGAGGTTTGGTTCTTCCCAAAATACAAACCCTAGAGCCCATCAGAGGAGATCCAATGGTGCTATTTCAAGGAAGAAGTAATCACCTTTACTAATCAGTTTATTAATAATTTTTCTTTTATATACATTAAAATTGTTTATTCTATAAAAAATAATAACTTAGTTATTAAAAATATAATTAAAATCTATAATTATTATGAAAACACCATTACACACCATCCTTCCGATCAAATTGGAAGTAAAAGTGTCGCTCGAGCGTGCCTACAACTTACCATATACATGTAGCGATACAATTCATTTTGGATCATAATATTTAATGATTAGGTATTATGAAAATACTGACATTCATATGTGATATTTATGAAAAATTATAGTTATTTATTGTTATATCATTTATAGATTCTTATAATCCATCCATTTGGAAATGATAACATTTATTATGCATACTTATGGACTTCCACCTCTATAAAGTGATGTGATTCGTTATTCATTTATATTTTAGTTTTATGGTAATGATGATTAATTTTATGAATATATATGTGACACACGATTTAATAAATATCTTTTAATTATGAATTTATATTTAACATTGTTTCTTTATATTCATTTAAAAATGAAAATAGTGTCCTTGCGTATGTATGACTTACTGTATCCATGAACTATGTAACTCAGTTTTCAATCCCTAAAATTTTAGGATATATATATATATAATGTGTTAATATTATATTTATAGAGTGATTAAAATTCTATATATTATGCAACCATGATTAAAATGCAAGGACCTAAAATACTAAACAAAAACATACCTGAAAAATAAAGCATATTTCACACAAAATAGTGATTTTAATAACGAATTGTTAAGATAAGGGAGATAAATGGTTATATTTAAACCTTATATAATATGATATATTTAGGTATGGTTATATAAAATAGTAATATAAAACATATATTTATTATAAATTTTGTAAGAAAACATATGAGGTTTTTCACACCTTGGGAAAATATTTTTATGACACAATCTCATTATTTATCATAATTATTCATGATTATGTTTTTGATGATGAAATCATTGTATATTACACTCAATAAATTAACTAATTTTATTATACTATAGTAATTTATTTAAAATATTTTTTTATTTTTCAACATTTACTACTCAAGATACCTAAAATATGTTTTTTATGAAAATTGACATCATTTCTCTATTTGGTCAAAAGTTCTTTTTCTTCCATATCCATGTCTTATAAAAATGCATTAAAGAATTTTTTAATATTATGAAATGATTTTTTAAATTAATTTGTATTGAGTTTTTACTTTTTCTAATATATTCTCAAAGGAATCATTTTTTTCATTTTCCTAACAAAGTACTTTATGTCTTCTTTGAAAAATGTATAAAAGGATTTTTTTATCATATACGACAAGAATTGAGTTTCCCACTATCACGTCCACACAATGTTTCAAATATTTTATTATAAGTTCTCATGGTTATTTTTAAATTAAAATGTGTTCTATATTATTTTTGTAATATTTAAATATTAATAAATTTATTTTAAAATGGAATAGTTATTTTATTGAAGAATATTTTAATGATACTTTTATTTATCAATGAAAAAACCTGAAATATTGTTTATTATTTACTAAGAATTTGTTCCTTTTATCGTATCCTTATTTTTATATCACTGGTTTATGTTTATAATGAATAATATTTATGTAACCCTTTCCTTTTCCATGGGTTATACATTTATGAAACGTTTATGAAGTCCATTTCTTTTTAGCGGTTCTTATATGATTAATGGTTTGTGACCCTATGGAACACATATGTATGATTCTCATTATGTGATAAGTGAATCTTATGTCTCCCAAAATTTCATTGGGTAAGGATCAACATATCATGAGATAAATAGGGCTGGGATGGAGAGTTATCCCAGTTCCATAAGTGACTATGTCCTATATGATAATATGGGGGAGAAACATAACTACAATAATGGTTTTTTGGAGTAAACCCATTAAAATATTATTTTATTTAAAAATATACAAGAATACTAAGGGAATTATTTATATTCTTATGTTTATTCTATAATTCCATGTCTTATGCCTATATTATTCCCTCACAACTCATGTTTTTTTCCATTATGATTCATGTCTTATAAATTGTGATGATTTCTACCACGATTGAATATTGCGATCTATGATATTCATGGAACTATTTTTATATGTTAATATCATTTTTTCATTCCCTTTTTCCCATGTTATAAATAAATGATCCTTTATATGTACCTTCTTTACCCCTACTAAACACCAATGAATACCATTTCTTATATTCCATTTCATAGTTTTTGAATAATTGTTTAATTTTTGATATTTCTAAGAAGGGTGATAGTTAGGAATATCTATGTGGGAGATGATGTAGAACTGTTATGAACTATATTTTTATGTTTCCATGTTTCCAAAAATACTATACCTATATGATTCTAGCATGGATCCTTATGATATGTAATGAATATTTATCTATTAAGATGCAATATCTATGTATGAAAATTAGGGGTTGAAATTGTTAGAATTGGATGAAGGTCTGATTAATCATTAAGAATAAGGATGACATATCTTAGGTTAGAACCCATGGGATATGTATAAGTATAATATAAAATCCTAATGATTTCGTAATGATAATGAATGAATTACATTAAACCTAATTTTTCATAGAATAATATGTATTTATTTAGAAATATTATAAATGTTTTTTCATGATTATATGGTTTTCCACTATGATTATTTATTCTCACACAATGTTTTTGATTTTAGTTAATGGGTATAACCCAATGTTATCGTGTTAATACTGAATTATAATGACAATGAAATGAATTTCATCCTGAGAAACTAAATTTTATAGGAACTAGAATGAAAAATATCATTTCTGCACTCACAAAATGTTCTCATGTTATGAAGTAGAATAAGCCACTGAAAAAGAAAATAAGGGAATAATGATATATTGATTCTTTTATGAGAAAACATCAACTTTTTTAATGAGTTGACTAATGAAAAAGGCATTAAAAATAGATCTGTACCACTGAAAATATATATTCAATTATCTACTGTTTGGAACATGAGATAGTTACTCTGGTAGTTTATCATTTAGAAGGGGAAGAAGATCAATGGTGGAATCTTTTCAAGAATATAAATAAATAAAAAGAATTTTTCTTTATGGTGTGAGGTGAGTTTAACATATTATTTCCTAATAAGTATTTTCCATGTTTTCTTTATATTAAAATGGAGAATGAATTCCTTTTATTGAAAAATATATATTATGAACTAGTAGTACCTTTAAAGAAAATTTTAATGAATTTTTAGGTCCACTAGGATTGATACCATGAGAAGGGGGGTGAATCAGGGTTTTAAAAATTAAAACAACTACCCCTTTTGATCTTGTTTTTTTGTTATAAAAAACTATATTCTCTCTCTCCATCCCATTGTAGAGTATGAATGGGTGTTAAAGAATGCACATGAAAAAAATTACTTGGTTCACCATCACTAGGATAAGTCCAAATAGCATACACCAACTATGAGCCAATGTACCAAATCCACTATAAGAGAACTTCTATTTACAAGTTCGAAGCAGACTCAATGTCCCTCTGGGTTTATAACCATTCACAATTTGAGAACTCACTGCTCTCTCAACTAAAGTGAGCTCACTACTTCATCAGATGATCCACTCACATTTTATATACCTATAGGTCTCACCACTATCTCTAATTAATACATCCTCTACTGTATGTAGATCGTATATTGAAGTACAAATTTCACCCACTAATGTATACCACTTTTCCACCGATCACTGAGGAATAACCTTTGGAAATTCCTTGTCACATCTCCCTACTTCGTGAAGCTCAGAATTCTGAAAAACCCAAACAAGCCTTCACAAATCTCCAAAATATTCATGAAGATCATAGGTTTTCTGAGCTCACAGGTTTTCAATGCTCACTAGATTGTACAGATATCTAGATCAAAGAGCACACTACTTCATAGATATCACTCTGATCTTTGTGATTTACCAAAGCTAAACAAGAATTCGTGAAGCACACAATCTATGCAAAGCCAAACTGGGCTTCACAGCATGCCTCCATTTTTTATAGCTCAATTTCCTATTCGACTTCCGTTTTCTTTCAGCAATCACCCTACTATGTGAGTCTCCTTCAAAATTTGAGAGCTTAAGGTTTTTTTTGAACTACCTACTTATATCGAGGGGGTCGGGGCACGTTTATAGGTGATTCCCATAGACTCTGGAACCATCCATCCACCACCACACCACATCAACACCAAATCATGGAAGTCCTAAATTTCCTTGGGAACCTAGTCTATTTAACGAAGCAAGATGAATTTTTTTGGATTGTGGAGCTTATCGTAATAGAGTAAGGTTCGGTCAACTCCTTTGTGCCGCTGCCACAAAGCTACACCGCAATGTTCTTCACCTCGGCTGTTTGTGAAGATTGTCGTAACCACAGAGCCCACCGTCAACATTCTTCCAGTCTTTAGAATACTCACTTCAAGAAGCCCATATTCACAAAACTTGTGCATTTTCCATATTTTGATGATATTATCAAGGAAATACTCTTCTTTCAATTCTCACCAAATCCCAAATTTCGGACCCCAAAAATTTGGCAAACATTGGAAAAGATCACTACCTTATATATGTTCTTTTTTACCACCTACAAATCATCTATTAATTTTTCATGGTTATTTTTCAAAATGGATTTTCAAAAAAATCTCTAGAAATTGACAATTTACGAGGGAAACCTGCATTGTCAACATGCAAAACCATCCCAAAAAGGATGTAATGTTACCTTGAGGGATTTTTCCAAAAATATCCTCCATCGGGTTTGTTGAAAAAACTTCACGTAACTATTCTCTTCACATTGATAATGCACTAAATCCCCATCCATAATCTACCACCATTCGCCTCTTGTGATTTTGATAGAGACCGAATATTCACTCACCATATACTCTAATACCACATAAGGAATGCGTAGAATGATAAACAAGAGATGTATGAAAAGTTCATCAATGAATCACTTCATTTATGACACCAATTGTTGATACCATACTGCTACCAATAAACTTCTATCATCATGAACGTCATATATTATGATATCTAATATTTCATTGATCTCTTCAAGCATCGTTAGATTTAAAAATCTCCCCCTATCTCATTACTCTCCCCCTATCACACTGCTCCACCTATTAGCTTCTCCCCATGTCTTTGACTAAGAAATTTTCTCCCTTCCTTATCCATAGTTTCTATCCTTTTAGGAGTCACTATTTATCACCATTTGTCAACGAACCCAAAGGTCACTAATTTTTAGTCTAAAACATTTAATAGAACACATATTAGTATATTTGAGAAAAACACACCATACCTCGAAGAGAGGGGGTCCACAACCACAATTTTTCAAGTTCGGGGAGTCGAATAGGCTTCCAAAGTTAGTCGATGCCTCTCAAAAGTTTCCTTAGGTAAGGACTTTGTCAAAATTTCTTCAACTTGAAGTTTTGTAGGAAAATTTTCCAACTTCATGATTCCCTGATAATACTTCTGCTTGATAAAATGATACTTTATCTCAATGTTCTTTATTATTGACAATTTATTATACTTTTGCTAATATTTATAAAACATGAGTTATCACACTGTATTAAAACTGGATATTTCACTTCACCTCCCAAATCATCATGCTGCTACTCCATCTCCATTAACTGTGTGCATGTTTGAGTGGCGGCAATATACTCATCTTCTATAGTGCTCAATGAAATGTTATCTTTCTTCTTTCTTAGACATGAAATACAAAAAAACCAATATAGAAAGAACCTCCTAATGTTCATTTCTTATCATCTTCTGAATCCGACCAATCTGTATCTGTATATCCCAACAGCTCTATCCTAGATTTGTCATTATACATAAAAATGAAATCCACAATTCCTGTGATATATCGAAGTATTTTTTTCACTGAAATAATATTTATTTCATTGGTATTGGTTTGATATCACACTTCTTGTTATGTGGAGAAAACAATATCAGGTCTGATCGCTATCAGGTACAATAAACTCTCAGTAATCTTCCTGTATTCTGTGATATCAACTGCCTTTCCATTATCATCTCTTGAAAATTTCGTCCAGGAAGCAACCATAGTCTTTATCTCATTGTAAGTTTCCGTTAAAAATCTTATCATAACCTCCATGGAATATTTTGACTAACATGTGAAAGTTTAATTCATTCATTGGGACACCTGTAAACCTAGGGAAAATATCATCTCTCCAATCAATGAAATTTTGAACTCACTTTTCAGGAATTTGGAAAACTGTCTACATTGAGCTAATCTAATCTGCCCAATATTATGTCATCAATATGAACCATCACCATTATCCCTTGAATACTATCATTGTTGAAATATAGACTCTAGTCAAATCCACCTCGATGGAAACCAGGTTTCTTCAAATACTAATCATGCTTTGAGTACCATGCTCTTTGTGCTTGTTTCTACCAATATAACACCTTCCTCAGCCGACAAACATTTTTTCTCATCCCAATGCTTGAGAAATCTATCTTGATTCTTGACATACACTTCTTCCTCCAGAACAACATTTAGGAATGTAGATTTGACATCCATATGAAACACTATGGGTATCTGTTGTACTAAAAGGGCTAGAAAAAATCTTAATGTATCTATCCTTTCAACTGGTGAAAATGTCTCATGAACATCTATTCCCTCGATTTGGGAGTATACATTGAAACTATTTGTGCTTTTTCTCGAATAACTATGCCATCTTCATTCATATTTTTGTCATAAAACCATTTAGTCTTGATGAAATTATTATTTATTGGCCTTAAAACAATACCCCCATCTGATTAATTTCAATATGATCTATCTCTTCATTCATATCATGAACCATGTTTTCATATTCAACTGCATCAGCAATGTATTTAGTATCTACCTAAGATAAAAAAGATGTTTGCTGTAGTGATTTCAATTTTATTTTCTGAACTGGAGTTGATTGATCACCAATGATATTTTGTCTGTTAATTTAATCTCAACTTCTTAGCTTCTGTGGAGATACAAATTTTACTTATTCATTCTCATAATCGGTATCTACTTTTGAGTCATCATCAGCCACTACTGCTCCCCCTGTGTTTCTTTCCTACTCATCACTTTCATCAAGAAATTGATCATTGTATTGTTGAATATACTCTTCATTTTACACAACAGTGACATTATATCTCTCAATTAATTTTCCCTGCCATTTATTAAATCATTTATATACATTTCTTTTTCTTCAGTAGCCATGGAATACTTTCTCATCTCCACGTGTCTCAAATTTCTTGAGTTTTTCTTGGTTGAGTCTAAATAACTTACTTTCAATGATTCGAAAGTACATCATCATTGGATTCTTCCCGTACCACATATAATATGGAGCCTCTCCTTCCTTTGGACACAACAGAGCCCTGTAATAAATGTAGACTAACATCAACACTACTTCATTCCAGAATTTATTATGTTGGTATTTTTATATATGCATCATTATGGCCACATTATTGACGATCTTATTTCTCCTTTCAACCACTCCATTTTGTTGGGGAGTTCTTACTGAAGAAACTTTATGCCTTATCCCATGTTTCTTGAGAGAGTCTTTCATCTGAATATTTGTGAATTATTTATTATTTTCAGTAAAAAACATCAAAATGTTTTCCCAAGTATCATTTCAGATTCCCACAAATTTTATTTTAGGAAACTGAACACATCATAATTATTGGAAATGATGAATACCCATTCCATTAAACTATAGTTATCAATGAAAAGAACATAATACCTATTACCATCAATGGATCTGGGTGAGATAGTTCCATAGAAATCATTATACATCAATTCAAGTACTCTTGTTGACTCCATTTCCATCACTTTGTACATATTTCTAATGATATTACCTTGTTGACAGAAATCACACATATGTGTATGATCATGTGATAGATTAGGGAGGCCTCTATATGTTTCACACTTTAACATATCTTGTAGGGATGGTTGATATAGATGACCAAGTCTTTTATTCCCCAACTTGTTTTCTACCTCTCTAGACAGAAAACATACATCTTCTTCTCCACTTACATGGTAGATATTTCCCTTTTTTCTTTTTCCCATTAGAACCACTACACCATCTCTTTCTTATATGATACACGTCTTCTTAGTAAACCTTATAGAATGACCTGAGTCAATATAGTTAACTGACACTGAGTAAATTGTGACTGTGACCTTCCTCTACTAAGACATCACTACGTCTCATCTCTTGGCCCCAAAACATTGCTTTTCCTGAGCCATTAATATTTAGGCCTTCATCGTTTCCCAATGTGTCAAATACATCTATGTCATACTTTTTTTCTATAACAGGATCCTTAATACCTGTCAAGTGAGATGTGAAACTACTATAAAGGATCTATACACTAGAGCAATATATTAATTTACGTGAAATTTCTTCTATTACTACTTTCTCATCCTTTTTCTTTTTGAACCATGTATTTGACCTCACACTTAGTGTAGTTTGAAAATCTTGATATTCCTTAGAGTGTGATGGCCCAACTTCATCATCCAGAGTTGCAAGTCGATTTTACATTTTAAACTCACTTGTTTGTTTGTTGATTTGCAGCTTGCGACTACATTGATTCTGCCTTGGAACATTCCTCCACATGGATGATTTACAATATCTAGCCACATTCCCAAATTATCTAAACAAAAAAATATCCCTCGAAAGCTGTTCTATAATATCAAGCTCTATTTTTCTCCCATCGTTTTTCTTATAACCTTCGGTATCACTTTTCTATGAAACACACATTCTGTGAATGTCCCATCATCCTACAACAATAACACCTATAGGGTGAATTCCTGCAATTTAATTTTGCATTTATAGTTTCCCCTTGAGATCTCTAAATATTATGATTATTATTTGTTCCCAAATCAACTTTCTATCTTGGAATGTGTTCTTGCAGTCCGACATCAACTTTCACCGCTTCTTGATTTCGGTCATCCCGCACATCAGCCTTAGTATCAAAACATGATCAATTCTTTCTTTTTACCAAACTACTATCCTTAACATCCCATTTTTATATCTTTTGAGTGATCTTTTTTGTAGATGTCATTTTGGGTGTTAGGAATTTTTTTTATCCATAAGTTTTCATCATAGGACGAATTCTTCTTCTTTAAGTTCATAGATATGGTTGATTTTGTCCTTCACTTAGTTATTCAAGCCATCGATCTCCATTTTATGTTCTTTAACCTTGAGCTTATGTTTCTCAAACTTTTATGAGATCTCTGCCCTAGAATATTTAAGTTATTAAATTTATTTTTCTAGCTCAGACCTCTCTTCTTCCTACAGTTGCATGTTGAGTTTTTCATCATGTACCAACTTGTTGTCATTATTCACTTTTTTCCCTCCAAACATATATTTCTTTAATATTTTCTTCTAATTCATCTTCCATATCGACTCTTCCTTCAACCTATTTTTCTTCTTCATTAGTGATGGTTTCTTCATGTTTCCGAGAACTGCAGGAAACTAGCACCATAACATTTTCTCCACGATCCTTGAGGTTATCTATCTCTTCATTCTTCTCAAACATAGACTCATATAAACTATCACATTCTTTTGAAAGAATATCACTTTTTATTAAATTTCTCTTAAACTACTTCTAACTTTTCACATAGACTGAATACTTCTTCCTAGGAATTTCATATTCATATGCATCATCTTATTATAACTTCTTGGGGAACCATTCCATAAGATATCCAACCTTTCCACATCTAAATAAGGTAAGTGGAATATTTACTCTAATATTTACCTTTCTTCTTTGATGATTTGAGGAAAGTAATGGAATTACCTCATCTATATCTTATTCATCCTGAGAATCTTAAATATTGAGCTTCTTTATGGATTTTAATGCCACATCCTTAGATTTTCCATTTTCTACAATCTATTTCTCATCGTTCCTCTTTTCATATGAAACCAAGGCTTTGCTAAAATTGTCCCTTTCAGATCCTTTAGATAATTATCTTCCAGTAATAAAACATTCTGAATGAACCGAGGTGGAATTTCCTCAATATATACTTTACAATATTTATTTCTTTAATGAATTCTCCAAGAACCCTCATATCTTCCACAACAATATTTACCCTATAAAAGAATGCATCAACAGATTCATTAGGGTTCATTTTTAGATATTCATACTTGTACCACATAACATGAAACTTTGCCTCTCTGACCTATGTATCTCTTTCATATATATTCAATAGATTTTCCCACAAGGCGTGTGATGTTTTTAATGACATCACCTTCATATAGATAGCATTGGATATGGATCCCCCTGAAGCATTAATTCCTTTGGAATCAGCATCCAATTATCCATGCTCAGCTTATTATAATCCAACACTATTAATATCGACTATTATACCATGCATTGATGTGGTAAACACTTCCATTCCCAATGATTGGAAGTAGTGTGGCATCTGATTCTTCCATAGTGGAAAATTTTTCCCGTCGAATATCTGAATCCATTTATGATTGGTGACATCCATTTGACATAGAAACACTATGATCAAAAATTCCCCATGATACCAATTGGTAGGTCTACTAGGTTAGATACCCTGAGGGGGTGAGGTTAATCATAGTATGAAAAATTAAAAAAATGCCCCTTTTGATCTTATTTTTTCTTATAAAAATCTATCTTATCTCTCTCCTTCCAGTTCTAGAGTATGAATTATTCTTAAGGAATGCACATGAAGCATAAATTTTACTTGGTTCATGCTCACTGGGCTAATTCCAAGGTGTATAAACCAACAATGTCCTGATGTAACAAATCCTCTATTAGTGTACTTCTGTTTACAATTTCAAAGCGGAATCAATGTCCCTACTAGTTTACAACTATTCATAATATGAGAACTCTCTACTCCCTCATCTTAAGTGAGCTCAATTTTTGTTCAGAAGATCCAGTCATAGTTTATAAACCTATAGGTCTCCTCATTATCTTTAATGAATGCATCCTACACTATATGTAGATGCTCAATTGAAGTAAAAATTTCATCCACTAATGAATACCCCTTTCCCACTGATCACTAGGCAACAAACTTTGGAAATAACTTCTCAAGGCTACCTTCTTCGAAAATCTCCCAATTCTACAATTCTCAAAAAATCCGTAAAAATTCTCCAAACTCTTTAAGTAGATCACAGGATCACAGAAATCATAGGTTTGAAATGCTCACTTGATCTTAGATCTCTCTAGATCACAGGACACACTGTTTCATAGAGCTCACTATGGTCTTTCTGATTTTTAAATGCTAAGAAATCATTTCTGAAGCACAGATTTTCTACAAAGGCAAACTGGCCCTCATTGTGAAACTCCCTTTTACAGAGCTCAAATTCCTCTGTGAATTTACATTTCATTCACAAATAACCATGTTCCGCAAATATCCATCAAAATTCGAGAGCATAAGAAATCTCATTTGATCTCTCTGCTTCTCTCAATAGGGTTGAGGAATATTTATAGGCAATTCCCACTGACTCCGGAACCTTCCACCCACCTCAGCATCGTGTCAGCTGCAAATCGCAGAGCTCCGAATATTTTCACTGGAACTGTCTCTATTCCGCAAAGCACCAAGAAATTTTTTGGATCATGAAGCTCGTCGTAAACAAAATGAATTCCGTCCACTCCTTTGTTCCACTTCCGTAATGCTTCACCACAATGCTCTTCACCTCATCTATTCATGATGCTCATCATAACCACGAATCTCACCATCAAAATTCATCCAGTTTTGATGAAATCCAATTCAAGAAACCATATTCTTAAAACTCATTTTATTTCCATATTTTGATATTCTCATCAAGGAAATCAAATTTTCGCGATGCTCACCAAATCAAAAATTTTGGACCCCAAAAAATTTTCATACACTAGAGAATGGTGCCACCTTTTATCTATTCTTTTGTACCACCTCCAGATCAACCATTCCCTTTTCATGTTTTTTTCAACATGGATTTCCAATATCATCTCTGAAACTCAAAAATTCACCATGGAAACCTACATTGTCAACAAACACAACCAACAATAAATGCTGCAATGTTACGTTGATGGATTTTTTCCCAACAATATCCCCCTTTGGGTTTGTTGAAAATTCTTCTCATAACTATTCTCTTCACTTTGATACCTCACTCAATATCCTTCCATCATCTACCACCATTTGCCTATTGTGATTTAGATAGATACCAAGCTTCACTCACCACATACTCTACCTCCACATGGGCAATGATCGACATGAGAAAAAGAATATTATGAAAATTTCATCAATGAATCATTTCATTTCGGACACCAATAATTGATACCATACTGATACCAATAAACTTTTTTCATCACCATCCTCATTTTTCATGATATATAATCTTTTATCAATCACTTCAAGCATCATAAAATTTAAAACTCTTAACCTATCTCATTACTCTCTCCCTATCTCACTGCTCAAAATGTCTGATTCTCCCCATTTCATTGACTAAGAAATTTTCTACCTTCTTTAGCCACAATTTCTCCCCCTTTAGGTGTCACTATTTCTCCACCTTTGTCAACGAACCCAATGGTCACTCCTTTTTAGCCTGAAACAATAGAAAGAACACAGATCAGAACATTAGAGAAAAACACACCATACCTCGGGGATAAAGGGCCCACAACCAAACTTTTTCAATAATAGAGAGTCGACTAGACCCCCAGAGTTAGTCTATGCCTCTCAAAATCATCCTTGGGTAAGGCCTTTGTCAAAATTTCTTCTAATTATAGTTTTGTAGGCACATACTCCAATATCATGATTCCCTGCTCAACCTTCTCCATGATAAAATGGTACATTATCTCAATATTCTTTGTCCATGAGTGATGAACTATATTTTTGTGGAGATTTATAGAACTTGAGTTATCTCACTAGATTTTGATCAGATACATCACTTCAACTCTCATTCCATCAATCTGCTACTTCATCTATAATAACTATTTGCATGCTTGAGTGGCGGAAAAATTATCTACTTCTATGGTGCTTAATGGAATGAAATATTTCTTATTTATTATCCATGACATACACAAACCACCAAGATAGAAAGAAACTTATGATGTTAGTTTCATATCATCTACTGAACCAGACCAATATGCATCTGTATATCCCAATAGCTTTTGATATGATTTGTCATTAGACATCAAAATGAAATCCACAGTTCCTTTGATATATTGAAGTATTGTTTTCACTGCAAGAATTTGGCTTTGCATGGGATTGTTTTGATATCATGCTGCTAGGTATATAGGGAAAACAATACCAGGTCTCATCACTGTCAGGTATAATAAACTCCCAATAATCGACCTGTATTCTGTGATATTAACTACATTTCCATTATCATCTCTTGATAATTTAATCTAGGTAGAAACTTGAGTCTTCAACTCCTCGAAATGTTTCATTGCAAATTTTTTGACAAACTACTTGTAAATTTTAATGGGGAAATTAATGTTTCATTCCTTCCTTGGGACACTTATAGACCATGGAAAAATACAAGCTCTCTAATCATTGAAACCTTGAAATCACTTTTCATGAATTCAGAAAACTACTTGCATTGAGCTAATCTGATCCACCAAATATTATCTCATTAATATAAACCATCACTATCATCATTTGATTAATGACATTGTTGATATATAGATTTTAGAAAACTCCACCTCACTGGAATCCAATCATCTTCAAATACTGATCAACCCTTGAGTATTATGCTCTTGGTTAATGTTTCAGCCCATATAAAACCTTCCTCAGTCGACAAACATTTTTCTAATCCTCATGAATTAAAAAAACCATATGGATGGTAAATATAAACTTCTTCATCCAAAATCCCATTCATTAATGTAGATTTAACATCTATCTAGAACACTTTGAACATCCATTTCACTGCAACGGATTGGAATAACCTGATTATCTCTAGCCTTGCAATCAGTGAAAATGTCTCATCAACATCTATTCCCTCTATCTGGGAGTAAACTTTGAACACTATTCATGATTTGTTTTAAATCACTATTCTATCTTCTTTCATCTTGTTGTGATTGACCCATTTAGTCCTGATGAAATTCTTATCTATTGGACTTGAAACAATCTCCCACGTCTGATTCATTTCAATCTTATCTAGCTCTTCATTCATATCCTGAACCCAATTTTTATTTTTATCTGCATTATCAAATCATTTAGGCTCTACCTGAGATAAGAAAGTTGTCTGCTATAGTAATTTCATTTTTCTTGTCTGAATTGGAGATGATTTATCACCAATGAAATTCTGTCTGCCAATTTGATCTCGAATTCTTGGCTTATGGGAAAATAAATATTTTACTTCCTCATGATTGTCATCAATATCTTCTTCTAAATCACCATCAACCACCTTTTCTCCAACTGCGTTGCTTTCCTCCTCATCACTTTCATTAAGAAATTGTTAACGGTGCTGTTTAATATTATCTTTATTTTCCACAATAGTGAAATCACTACTCTCAATTACTTTTCCCAACCATTTATTAAAGCATTTATATACATTTTATTTTCTTGAGTAGCCAAGGAATATTTCCTCATCTCCATATGACTCAAATTTCTTGTGTTTTTCTTTATTGAGTATAAATAACATACTTCCACATATTTTAATGTACTTCAATGATTACTTCTTCCCATACCACATCTCATACAAAGTCTTTACTTCCTTCGGACACAATAGATCCATGTTAGAAATTTATACCGATGTGAACACAACTTCTTTCCAAAATTTCTCTAGTTGGTCTTCTTCTATTTGCATCATTTTGGCCATGTATTTCATGATTCAGTTTTTCCTCTCAACCACTCCATTCTATTGAGAAGTTTTTACTTAAGAATGTTAATGCCTTATCCGATGTTTCTTGAGATAGTATTCTACTAGAATATTTGTGAATTCTGTACAATTATCAGCATGAAAAATCAGAATTTTCTACCCAAACATCCTTTCATATTCCCTCTGATATTATTTTAGGTAACTGAACACATCATAATTATGGGAAATGATGAATAACCACGTCATTATACTATATTAATCAATGAAAATAACATAATACCTCTTTCCATCAATGTATATGGGTGAGATTGTTCCATAAACATTAGCCTGCACCAATTCAAGCACTCTTGTTGACTTATTTTCCTTTACTTTATACGTCTTTCTAATGTTTTTCCATTGTTGACAGGAATCGAACATATGTGTATGATCTTGTAATATCTTAGGGAGGTCTCATGATGTATCAGAGTTTTCTATAACTTCTAGGGATGGTTGACATAGATGACCAAGCCATTTATGACACAACTTGTTTTCTTTATCTCTGGACAGAAAACACATATCTTTTTCTCCACAGACAAGATATAGATTTCCCTTTGTTCTTTTTACCTATAAAACCAGTACACTATCTCTTATCTTTACGATAGACGTCTTCTTAGTAAACCTTATAGAATTCCCTGAGTCACATAGTTGGATGACACTATGAAAATTGTAAATATAACCTTCTAATACTAAGACATCAAAACATCTCATCTCTTTCCCCCCCAAACCTGGCCTTCCTTAAGACAATTATCATTAGGCCTTCATCATTTCCAAACTTGAAAACTCATTATTTGTCATAATTTATTCCTATAAAAATATCCTCATTGCCTGTCATGTGAGACGTTGAACTACTATCAAGGATCTATACAACACAACAATATGATTTTTTAAGGGAAATTTCTTCCACCACAACCTTCTCATTATTTTTCTTTTTGATTCATGCCTTTTCACTCATAGTCAGTGTGGTTAGAAAATCACGATCTTCCTCAGAGTGTGATAGCCCAGCTTCATCTTACAGAGATGAAAATTGATTTTCCATTTTCCACTAACTTATTGGTTTGTTAATTTGCTACTTGCGACTACTTTTATTTTTCCTTGGAGCATTCCTCTGCATGGATGATGTACAATATCTATCCATGTGCCCAAATACTCCTAAAAAAACAATGTACCTCAATGGATGTTATATAATATCAAGAAATATTTTCCTTTCACTATTTTTCTTCTGCCCTTCTGTATCTATTGGAAATGGAATGCACATACTATGAATGTCTCATCTTCCCATAAGAATAACACCCGATATAAGGTGCACTCCTGTGTGTCACATTTGTTTTTCTAGTTTCTCCTTGGGATCTAGGAATATTATTATTATTCTATATGACCAAATCAACTTTCAATCATGGAATTTGTGCTGGAAATTTAACGCAAGCTTTCATATATCTTTTCTTTCAGTCAAGCTCCACATCAACCATAGATTCTAAGCATGATTGATGCTTCCTTTCTGATGAACTATTGTCCTTCACATCAAATTTTTCTGTCATTTGATTGTTCTGTTTTGTCGATTTCATAATGCGAATCCATATATTTTCTTGATCCTTAACCTTTTGTCACAAGACGATGACTTATTCTTAATGTTATTCAATACGATTGGTTTTATCTTTCACTTGTTTATTCAACCCATCAATCTCCATTTTAGTTTCATAATCCTGAATCTTATGTCTCTCAACCTTTCTAATCAGTCTATCCTAGAAGATTTAAGTTTCTCAATTTATTTTGACATCTTAGACTTCTCTTCTTTGTGTTTTTGAATGTAGAGTTTGGAATCATGTACCAAATTGACATATTTCATTGTTTTTTCTCTCCAAATGTCTATTTTATCAAGAGCCACTTATAATTCAGCTTCCATGTCAAATCTTCCTTCGACCTCTTCTTCTTCTTTTCCAGTGATGGTTTCTTCTTGTTTCTAAGAACTACCGACAACTTCCAAAATATAATTTTCTCCCCGATCATTTCATTTATCTATATCTTCAATCTCCTCAACCTCAGACTCGTCTAAACTATAACATTCTTGTGAAAGAAGATTCATTTTCTTAATTAAATTTATCTTGAACTACATCTTGCCTTTTGCATAGGCTGAATTGTAACACCCCGAGATTTTATGAAAAATATTATTTTAACTTCATTAATGTCTTGTGTTTAATGTTACACCAATATTACCTTGTACTATACGCAACACCGTATTAGCTTGCAGTATACGCAACATTATTCTTGGATCGTGTTACACACAATTTTGATAATAGTTATTCTACGCAACATTGAGTATATATATATATATATATATTCAATGTACAAATGAAATATGGTTGGCGTCTGTTATACGAAACAATGAAGGATTTTTGCACAACACGCAACCCTGACTTGGCTTGCATTACACGCAATCACGACCTTCCTCGATAGCGTGTGTTGTACGCAATACGGGGTTTTACTAAACAACGATATATTATTATAATATTATTATGAACTAGCCGTTATGAATAGTATTAACTAAATTTTGAATTTAATAACATTAATATTCATCTTACACATTTTCTAGAACATGGTATAAGAACAAAATAAAATTTTCAGGTAAAATAAGAATTTTTCAAAAAATGCAGTTTTGCCGCCTTTTGATGGAGCACCCACTTTAAATCTATTTTTTACATGTTTATAAGTTCAATTTGACAAAAGAAATTGTTTCTTTGGAATCAAGAAATAAAAATTTACTTTGGATAAATTTTTCATATTATTCTGGTAACTTTCATATTTTGACGAATAGTAAAAACACGCTATATTTTAATTAAAAACAACTTTTTTCATCGCAATAATTTATATGGTTAAATTATAATATTGAATGGTTTTAAAGTATAAATAGAATATATTTTTACCATTTAATATAATTATCATTGATTTTACATTGACTTCGTAGGTTCAATAAATTCAATCTTTTGCAATATTTTAATCAAAAACCCGTTTTCATTCGACAACGAGATTAATTTTAATTTAATTTCTGCAAATTTTGTTTATTGAATTTTAAAAAATTGACTCCATATTTGGAATCATTGGGTCCAAATTATGTTAATAGGATACTTTTTATTTTTGGGAATTATGAATAGTAAATACGGTAAATTTTATTTACCATAGTTAAAGGTAAATCGAGTAATTAAGGGTAAATATAATATTATAAAATTACCCTAAAACATGCCAAAATTCTATTGGATGGATAAAAGTAGACCCATATCACCTAAGGGTCGGATTAGATTCATTTTATGGACTTTTGACTATGAAAATAATTTAATTATTATTAAAACCAAAGAAAGTGACAACATGTCACTCTCTTAAATATTATAAGTATAATAATTTTAATTTAGTGATAAACATCATAAAACTTCGAACATGAATAGTCTCTAGAAATCTAATATCATTATATACATCATGATAATTTATTTATAATTTTTAGGGATTAAATAATTGTTATTAATTGTTATATATTAATGATGGAGAAATTATTTATTAAGTGAAAAATCAGTAATATAGTTTTTATTGAAATAATAATACCCATTAAAAGGTCCAAAAACCTTACCAAAACTTATTTTTAGTGTATATCTACAATTTAGTCATCCAATTACCTAATATATAACCATTTGGAGTCTTATAAAAGTGATTACGACACTTATATTATTTTATTTTAAATGATGCCAAAGTTGTCACCTTCATAATTTAATAAATATAACAATTTAAATGTTGTGCTTTTAAGATTATAAATTCGAATAAAAGTATTATTGTCAAAGGTAATAGATTTATCTTCATTATATGATTTTAGTTTTAATTTTTATGCAACAAATAAGTATATTAAATTGTTATACAAAAATATTTTAGTAATTATTTTATTAAGAGATAAACCAAATAAATGGTTTTAAAAATAATAAAATAAATATTATATGAACTATTTAATGTTCTCCACTACATATCTAGATACATATGACCTTTTATGAATCCATTAAAGCTTTTATTTTGAACATATCGTCTGTATATAGTTTATTTAAATTCAAATAAATGAATAATGTCAAAATTGACAGTATTGTTATTTTATAAAAATAACATATTATAAAATTGTTTAAAAATAAAAAAATATATACAAATTATAAATTTAAATTTATATGGTCTAAAATGTTATAATGTATCCCATTATATATAATTCACAACAAATAAGTAATTATTTGTTATAATTTAAAATTTAGAATTTTAGTACCACAAATAAAATTAAATTGATTAAGTAAGGATAAATCAAGTTGATAATGTTTAAAATAATTTCCTAAAATGTCTAAATTTTATTGGATGACGAGATTACTACCCTATATCATCTAATATTATAATATGAGTCATTGTTGGAGGTTTTTAAGTGTGGTAAGAGTTATTATAAATTAATATTTTTAAGATTTCCAAAGGTGCCCCTCTCCTCCATTATAAAAGGGCATCTCCTCCCTCTCCTCCTCACACCAATTTGAGCCTTCAGGCTCGGCCAATCCCTGCCCATTTAACTTCCACACTTCCATAGAAACATCCTAGAGGTCATGTTCTTCTTCAAATAACAATTTTAGTGCCCTAAAAGGAGGTCTCAAAGAAGCACTTCAAAGAAGAGGTAATGTCTGTTACCGATTCTTTCATCTTTATTTCTTCTTCCACTTATTCTTCTTTAGTTGTTTAATTATGAAGTAATAACATCAGTATCACTCGTATGATTATATGTTATTATAAGTATGAAACAACCATATTTCACCATCTATCCATCCAACGGAAAATGAAATCACCGCGCGTGCGTACGTACGGAATACCGTCTCCACGCCGTGGTGTAAACTATTTTCCACCACCACATTACTTGGATGGGCATAATGGTGTAAATAATAACTATATGTGATTATTGTAAATTATTATTGATTATTAAATAGTATACATACACTCCAATACAATTCCACGATCATGGGAAAGATATCACCGCACGTGCGTACGTACGGAATACCGTCTCCACGCCGTGGTGTAATCTGTTTTTCCAACACCACCTTACTTGGATATGTATAATGGTGTAAAGAATAAATATACATAGTTATTATAAAATCATACTGACTATGATATATTGTATCATCCTATCCAATTTAATTCAATAATTATGGGAACGATATCATCGCTCATGCGTACGTACGGACTACCGTCTCCACGATGCGATGAGATTCATTCTCCATGTTAACCATTTAAGAATGATTATAATGTATGTATAAGAAATAATAATTAAATATATGACATTAAAAATCTACTGTATTTATGTATATATATATATGTATGTCATCTACTTAATTCCATTCAACTTAATAAGGAAAGGAAAACAGCGTTCATGCATACGTACGACCTACCATCTCCATGAACGGTGTATTTATTTCCATTTATCGATCTATTATATATATGTATATTCTGAATATATTTTATATATAAATAATGTTTTATATTCTGGAATTAATTATTCATGATCTATGTAATCATATGAATAATTAAAAGTCAAAATACGGACGACAAATGAAACGATTTTACCCAAAACACTCTTTAACATGGAATTTACAAAAGAACGGGTAATATAAAGTCATAAGTAAACCATATATGATATCATAACAACGAATATGATTCTGTAAAAAGTCAATGACATTATTTAAATCATTATACAGGAGGTTCAGATACATACGAAGCATATCGGACATAAGGTAAGGGATAATTTTGCAAATCTCATTTTTTTTATCCGAGATTGCTTATACTTAAGTATTTACTAGGGTTGTTGTTATCATCCATGTCCATGTTTTCTAAAAGTGTTTTTATGTATTTTTAATGTCCTTTTTACCCATTTTGACTTTTACTACATGGTATGTAAGGGATATTTCTTTTGTTTACGTTACGAGGTACTTTTTGACTTTTCCGGTAAAAGTACGAAAAGAATGTTTTTTAACTTATACGACACGAATGGATTTTTAGGGTTTTATAAATCCTTAATTTTATGAAGCCTCCTACAAAATATTTCATGACTATTTTAAACAAAATGCTTTTCTTTTAAAATTCGATGAAATTTTTTAAAAATAGAATGATTTTGAAGAAGAAAGGATATTTTCCTCAAGAATTCATTTCAAGTGTTTTATCAAAACCATTTTCCATCTAAGATGACATTATTTCATATGTGTATGTTTCAAGTATAATGTCTCTATGATTTACATGGTTTCACTTTTCTTATGATGAAATTATATCCATTTGTTTTATATGGATTATGTTATGCTGGAATGATGTTTATGAAACCCATTTTATTCTTTGGGTTATGATCAATGTTTTAAGTTTATTTTGTGGCACAAGTAAGAATGATTTCATTATGAGATGGGTGGGACCTATATCTCCCTAGAATGCATTAGGTAAATATTTATATCTCATGAGATAGACATGGCTGGAAAGGAAAGTTAAACTGGTTCAGTAATACAGGACTGGAACGAGGAGTGAACTCGATTCAGAAAGGGAATTTGTCCACTTAGATGGACTTGGTAGCAATGCCTTGGCTAATATGGAAATCATATCATGTGCTTAATGGTTTCCACAATTACATGTTTTATTCCAATGATATTTTATCATTATTAATGTTTCTTTATGATCTATGCCAAACTTACTTCCATGTTTTATGTCATTGCTCAAGCTTTTGATGTTTAAACATTGTGTTCATGTTTTTATGTTCAAATTTATATGGTATGTTTTATTTTATCCATGCTTACCCTTACTGAGAATTTGAGCTCACCCATTTTATGTTTTCTTTTCCCCAAGATATAAATAAAGGTTTTAGGTTAGAAAAAAGGGGAAGATCTTTATTGGGAGATGTTTAAGATCTTTCACCACGATTAGAAGATTTTGTTATGAGTTTCCAAAGACACTAAACTATTATGGTCCTTGTGTGTCTGGTTTGTTATGTATTAAGTATTACGAAAAAGTAATATAATGTCCATGTACGTCAAGATTTTGGTCTCTACAGTTGGTATCAGAGGAAAGGTTTAGTAAACCTTTGGAAACAAGGATGCGAAAATGTTAGTGAGATCCCTAAAGATATTTCTAAGGTATGTCTAGGGATGTCCCTAAGGATAAGTATACGTATAGGATATAGTCCTAGAACTACGATAACGATCTTAGAATTTAACCTAAGATGATAGATATTGAGGGTGCTCCCCCTTTAATATGTTGTTTTCCCTAGCATGATTTTTTCCTCTCACACTATTCTTTTTGGGTTTTAGAAAATGCCTGGAAACAGGAAGATTCATGATAATGGAGAATATGATGGACAATGGAATGATATTATTCATGAGAAACCAAATGATATGAGATTTGAAAGTCCAAACATCGTTATTATGCTTAATCAGTAATCTCATAATATGATCAATAATCTCAACTTTGGTAAGTTTCCCGACTCAGATAATAAGAGAACGATAGAGTTTCATGATGATCATAGAGGAATGAAAGTTCAATTTCCCTCAAGTAAATCATGTGGGAAGAGGCATCGGGGATATTGTTTCAAGGGAACTGGAAGATGCTTTGGGTGTGGAAAAGAAGGACACAATTCCAGTAAGTGCAAAGGAAAAGGTTCAGTTAACACTATGGATAAAGGTAATGGTATTGCTAAGACATCAACAGTGGTTAAATGTTTTAAATGTGGAATGTACGGGCATTATGCAAACCAATTCCCTAAGGTAAAGTCTCATGAAGAGAATCAGTACGGCCGTATGGGTAGTATTTATGTTGATGATGATTAAGAGACCCTAAAGGATATGTGAGATGAAAGAATTGTTGAAGCTCGGTCAATGGTTTATGAAGGTAGTAGAATGATTACATGTTTATCAAGTGTAATGTTGTATAAGTAATCTCATGGTACTATGGTATAAAGAGACATCTATGGATTGTTACACTGTTGTCTTTCCTTGAGTTTTGAAAGTGTATGATTAATGGTACCAGTATCCATGAAAGGTTATTCAGATATTTTTGGAATGTAGATGATATGCGCATAATGAAGGGATAAGGAGAAAATTAAATGTTTGACAGTATTCATGAGCTCATGACTGATATAAGGAGAAGGTTATATCATGGTTTGAGTATATAGAATTTTTGGATTTTGGTATATGGAAAGAGTTAAATTTTGACAGCATTCATGTTTTCACTAAGGTTTAATGGGTATTCATTTTTCAAGAGAACACATGATTAAGGTATTCACATGATTGGAATGTGACCAACAAGATATATGGGGGATAAATGATGGTATTCACATGCTTGGTTGATGACATTTCATGTAATCATTTTCTTTATACTATGAGCTTGGACCGAAGTATTTTAGATAAGCCTAAATATTGGAATGGATTATGTTGGACATAAGTTAGTATTGTTTAAGGATAAAACTTTTTTTGATATCATTGATGGGATGTTATAGTAATGTAGTTTTAGAAAAAGGACAACCAGCAGTACGGGTGACAGCCCATCGCGTCAGACAAGGCTGTGGGAATCGAACCCACAACCAAAGTGCGACTGGCATTTATCGCCACCACTGGCCTACATGAAGTCCCTGTTTAGTAGAAACTAGTTTTATTATATTAAGCATTATGATATATGAAGTACAAGTCCATTTTATGAACCATATATGATTAATCTCACTATAGATGGACTTATGTATTTTTGATAACTTTTATAACCTTTTGTTTGAGATAGATGGAATGACCCATCATTCTATCACATGAGCTGCTAACACTTCACGAATGACAAATTCAACTTCATTTCTTTAAGATATGAAGTGGAAATTGTCCAAAGAACGAACAACAGTGAGACTGTACTAAAATCACAAAAGTATTTCTTTTATTTCAAATTTCACCATCTTTAGGGTAATGATCTTGAAAACCAAAAATGTTTTCCTAGTGCCCTTATATCTAATAAATTATATGGTACCTAAGGTCATCGCAAATCTATGGCTTTGTGATTGTTGGCTACTTCATAGCCATGTTCTCTACCACTCTCCATCAATACTTGATGGTTAGATTTTTCTTCCATATCCATATTTTCACCTATGTTCTCCTATGTGGAAACCCAATGATGAGTTAATTTGGGTAACCGTTACATTTCATACTTTCGTTTTTAAAGCCAAGTTTTGGTATTCCTTTTTTATGATGTGGGTTTCTATTAAACAAATTTTCGAGTAGTAAACCATTTATAACCCCGACGAATTTTGAGGGCGAAATTAATTTTAAAGGGGGTAGAATGTAACACCCCAAGATTTTATGAAAATATTCTTTTAACTTCATTAATGTCATGTGTTGTATGCTACACCAAGATTACCTTGCGTTATACGCAACACCGTATTAGCTTGCAGTATACGCAACACTATTCTTGGATCGTGTTATACACAATTTTGATAATAGTTATTCTTTGCAACATTGAGTATATATATATATATATATATTCAATGTATAAATGAAATATGGTTGGATTCTATTATACGAAAAAACAAAGGATTCTTGCACAACACGCAACCCTGACTTGGCTGGCATTACACGCAATCACGACCTTCCTCGATAGCGTGTGTTGTACGCAATACCGGGTTTTACTAAACAACGATATATTATTATAATATTATTTTGAAATAGCTATTATGAATAGTATTAACTAAATTATGAATTTTATAAAATTATTATTCATCTTACACATTTTCTAGAACATGTTATAAGAACAAAATAATTTTTTGGGTAAAATAAGAATTTTTCAAAAAATACAGTATTGCCGCCTTTTGATGAAGCACCCACATTAAATATAGTTTTTGACATGTTTATAAGTTCAATTTGACAAAATAAAATTCTTATTTGGAATCCAGAAAGAAAAATTTACTTTGGATAAATTTTTCATATTATTCTCGTAACTTTCATGTTTTGATGAATAGTAAAAACACGCTATATTTTAATTAAAAACAACTTTTTTCATCGCAATAATTTATATGGTTAAATTATAATATTTAATTTTTTAAAGTATAAATAGAATATATTTTTACAATTTATTATAATTAGCATTGAATTTACATTGAATTTGTAGGTTAAATCAATTCAATCTTTTGCAATGTTTTAATCAAAAACCCATTTTCATTCGACAACGATATTAATTTTAATTTAATTTCTGCAACATTTGTGTATTTAATTTTAAAAAATGGACTCCATATTTGGAATCGGTGGTTCCAAAGTATGTTAATAGGCTACTTTTTATTTTTGAGAATTATGAATAGTAACTACGGTAAATTTTATTTACCATAATTAAAGGTAAATCGGGTAATTAAGGGTATATATAATATTATAAAATTACCCTAACACATGCCAAAATTCTATTAGATGGCTAAAAGTAGACCCATATCACCTAAGGGTCAGATTAGATTCATTTTATGGACTTTTGACTATGAAAATAATTTAATTATTATTAAAACCAAAGAAAGTGACAACATGTCACTCTCTTAAATCTTATAAGTATAATAATTTTAATTTAGTGATAATCATCATTAAACTTAGAACATGAATAGTATCCAAAAATCTAATAAACGTATCTACATCATGATAATTTATTTATAATTTTTAGGGATTAAATAATTTTCATTAATGGTGATGCATTAATGATGGGGAAATTATTTATTAAGAGAAAAATCAGTAATATAGTTTTTATTGAAATAATAATACCCAATAGAGGCCCAAAAACATGACCAAAACATATTGGTAGTGTATATAGACACCTTAATCACCCAATGACCTAATGTATAACCGTTTGGAGTCTTATAAAAGTGATTATGACTCTTATATTATTTTATTTTAAATGATGCCAAAGTTGTCAACTTCATAATTTAATAAATATAACAATTTAAATATTGTGATTTTAAGATGATACATTCGAGTAAAAGTATTATTTTCAAAGTTAATAGATTTATATTCATTATAGGATTTTATTTTTAATTTTCATGCAACAAAGAAGTATATTAAATAATTATACAAAAATGTTGTAGTAATTATTTTATTAAGAGATAAACCAAATAAATGGTTTTAAAAATAATAAAATAAATATTATATGAACTATTTAATGTTCTACACTAATTTTCTAGATACATATGACCTTTTATGAAAATAATAATGCTTTTATTTCGAACATATCTTCTGTATATATTTTATTTAAATTCAAATAAATGAATAATGTCAAAATTGACACTATTGTTATTTTATAAAAATAACATATTATAAAAAATTTTAAAAATCAAAAAAATATATAAAAATTATAAATTTACATTTATATGGTATAAAATGTTATAAAGTATCCAATTATAGATAATTGACAACAAATAAGTAATTATTTTTTATAATTTAAAATTTAGAATGTTATTACCACAAATAAAATTAAATTGATTAAGAATAAATCAAGTTGATAATGTTTAACATAATTTCCTAAAATTTCTAAATTTTATTGGTTTATGTTATTACAACCATATATCATCTAATATTTTGATATGAGTCATTTTTGGAGGTTTTTAAGTGGGGTTATATTTATTATAAATTAATATTTTTAAGATTTCCAAAGGTGCCCCTCTCCTCCCTTATAAAAGGGCATCTCCTCCCTCTCCTCCTCACACCAATTTGAGCCTTCACGATCGGCCAATCCCTTCCCATTTTACATCCCCACTTCCCTAGAAACATCCTAGAGGTCCTGGTATTCTTCAAAGACCAATTTTAGTGCCCTAAAAGGAGGTCTCAAAGAAGCGCTTCAAAGAAGAGGTAATGTCCGTTACCGATTCTTTCATCTTTATTTCTTCTTCCACTTCTTCTTATTTAGTTGTTTAATTATGAAGTAATAACATAGGTATCACTAATATACTGATATGTTATTATAATTATTAAACAACCCTATTTCACCATCTATCCATCCTACGGAAAATGAAATCACCACGCGTGTGTACGTAAGGAATACCATCTCCACGCCGTGGTGTAATCTATTTTCCACCACCACCTTACTTGGATGGGAATAATAGTGTAAATAATAACTATATGTGATTATTTTAAAGTTTTATTGATTCTGAAATAGTATACATACACTCCAATACAATTCCACGATCATGGGAACGATATCACAGCGCGTGCGTACGTACGGAATACCGTCTCTACGCCGTGGTGTAATCTGTTTTTCCAACACCACCTTACTTGGATGGGTATAATGGTGTAAAGAATAACAATACATATTTATTATAACATCATACTGATTATGATATATTGTATCATCCAATCCAATTCAATTCAATAATTATGGGAACGATATAATCGCTCGTGCGTACGTACGGACTACCGTCTCCACAACGCGATGAAATTCATTCTCCATGATAACTATTTAAGAATGATTATAAAGTATATATAAGCAATAATAATGAAATATATTACATTAAAAATCTACTGGATTTATGTATATATAAATATGTATGTCATCTACTTAATTCCATTCAACTCAATAAGGAAACGAAAACAGTGTTCATGCATACGTACGGCCTACCGTATCCATGAACGGTGTAATTCTTTCCATTTATAGATCTATTATATATATGTATATTCTAAATATATATTATATATAAATCATGTTATATATCCTAGAATTAATTAATCATTATCTAAGTAATCATATTAATAATTACAAGTCAAAAAACGGATGACGAATGAAACGATTTTACCCAAAACACTCTTTAACATGGAATTTACAAAAGAACGGGTAATATAAAGTCATAAGTAAACCATATATGATATCATAACAATGATTATGATTCTGTAATAAGTCAATGACATTATTTAAATCATTATAAAGGAGGTTCGGATACATACGAAGCATATCAGACATAAGGTAAAGGATAATTTTGCAAATCTCATTTTTTTATCCGAGATTTCTTATACGTAAGTTTTTACTAGGGTTATTGTTATCATCCATGTACATGTTATCTAAAGGTGTTTTTATGTATGTTTAATGTCATTTTTACCCATTTTAAATTTTACTACATGGTATGTAAGGAATATTTCTTTTGTTTACGTTACGAGGTAGTTTTTGACTTTTCCGGTAAAAGTACGAGAAGAATGTTTTTTAACTTATACGGCATGAATGGGTTTTTACGGTTTTATAAAGCCTTATTTTTATGAAGCCTCCTCCAAAATATTTCATGACTATTTTCAAAAAAAATTCCTTTTCTTTTAAAATTGCATGAAATTTTGTAAAAAGAGAATGATTTTGAAGAAGAAAGGATATTTTCCTCAAGAATTCAATTCAAGTGTTTTATCAAAACCATTTTCCATCTAAGATGACATTATTTCATATGTGTATGTTTCAAGTATAATGTCTCTATTATTTACATGGTTTCACTTTTCTTAGGATGAAATGATTTCCATTTGTTTTATATGGATTATGTAATGATGGAATGATGTTTATGAAACACATTTTATTCTTTGAGTTATGATGAATGTTTTATGATTATTTTGTGGCACAAGTATGAATGATTTCATTATGAGATGGGTGGGACCTATATCTCCCTCCACTGCATTGGGTAAAGATTTATATCTCATTAGGTAGACATGGCTGGAACGGAAAGTTAATCCGGTTCAGTAATACAGGACTGGAATGAGGAGTGAAATCGATTCAAAAAGTGACTTTGTCCACTAAGATGGTCTTGGCAGCAATGCCTTGGCTAATATGGAAATCATATCATGTGCTTAATGGTTGCCACAATTACATGTTTTATTCCCATTATATTTTATCATTCTTAATGTTTCTATATGATCTATGCCCTACGTACTTCTATGTTTTATGTCATTGATCAATATTTTTATGTTTAAACATTATGTTCATGTTTTTAAGTTCAAATATATATGGTATGTTTTATTTTATCCATGCTTATGCTTACTGAGCATTTGAGCTCACCCTTTTTATGTTTTCTTTTCCGCAGGATATAAAGAAAGGTTTTAGGTAAGAAAAAAAGGGGAAGATCTTTCACCACGATTAGAAGATTTTATTCCGAGTTTCCAAAGACACTAAACTATTACAGTCCTTGTGTGTATATTTTGTTATGTATTAAGTATTCCGCAAAAGAAATGTAATGTCCATGTATGTCAAGCTTTGGGTATCTACATGAAAACTTCTCTATGGGAATTTTAGCTTTATCCTCACGATCTTCTTGAAACTTTTTTGGGCACCTTACCATAGGATGTCCAATATTTCCACATCTAAAGAAGGTAAGTTACTGTTTTCATTTAGAATTTTCCTTTTATCATTGATTATTTTATGAAAATAATGACATCACCTCATATGTATTTTATTCTACCTAATAATCTTCAATAGTGAGCTTCTTCATGGCTTTGAATGACACATCTTTAGATTTCCCCCTTTCCATATCATCATTTTCATCATTCTTCATTTCATATGAAACTAGGGTACTGTGAAAATTGTCTAGTGTTAGCTCCTTCACATCATTATCTTCATGTACAAAATTTTTTTGATTGAACCGAGTTGGAATATTCATCAATATGCACTTACAATCATTATGTCTTCAATGACTTCTCCAAGACCCCGCATATCTTCCTCAAAAATATTTACTCTATCATATAATGCATCAATAGGTTCATTCGGGTTCATTTTTAGATCATCATACATGTTCTACAGAACTTGCTGCATTGCCTCTCTGACCTTTGTTTCGCCATCATATATATTCAATAGCTTTTCCCATAGGGCATTTCATGATTTTCATGACATCACCTTCGTATATTTTGTATTGGATAGGGCTCCGCCTAATGAATTAAATTCCCTTAGCATCATCATCAAATTCTTTATGCTCAGCTTTCGATAATGAACCACTATTAATATCCACTGTTATACCATGAATTTCTACAGTAAACATATCCATTCCCAAAGATTGGAAATAATGTTGCATCTGATTCTTCAGTAGTTGATAATTTTTCTCACCGAAGATTAGAATCCCTTTAGGAATAGTGACCTCCATTTGAGGGAGAAATTATGATATCCACATTTTCCTATGATACCAATTGTTAGGTCCACTAGGATATATAATCTAAGCATGGAGTGAATCAAGGTATGAAAAATTAAACCAACTTCCCCTTTTTATCTTATTTTGTTGTCAGAAAAAACTATCTTCTCTCTCTCCTTCCCATTCAAGAGTAAGAACGAGTCTTAAACCATGTACAATACACATCAATATTACATGGTTAACCCTTACTAGGCTCTGTACAAGGAGTATAAACCAGAAATGTCCCTATGTACCAAATCCACTATAAGCACACTTCAGTTTACACATTTAAAGTGGACTCAATGTCCCTCCTAGATTATAACCATTCACAATTTTCAGACCCATTTCTCTCTCTACTAAAGTGAGATCACTACTTCTTCAGAAGATCAACTTACTGTTTATAGACCTGTATGTCTCTTAATTATATCTAATTAAGTAATCATCTATTATATGTAGATGCTCTATTTAAGTCCAAATTGCATCCACTGATGAAAACTCATTTTCCACTGATCTCTGGGAAACAACCTTTGGAAATACCTTTTCAAATATCCCGACTTCTTGTTTCTCCCAATTATGCAATGTTCAAACATTCCTTCACTATTCCATAAACTCTTCACAAATCTCAGAGGTTAGCATAGATCATAGGTTCACAGAGATCACATGTTCACAGAACTCATATGTTCGTAATGCTAACTATATCACAGAGCTCTCTAGATAAAAGAACACACTACTTAACCAAGCTCACTCATGTATTTGTGATCTCGCAAAGCTAAACAAGCCTTCATGAAGCGCACATTCTATGGAAATCCAAACTGGGCTTCGTGGTGCACTTCCATTTAATAGAGCTCAAATACCTCTGCAAATTATATTTTCTTTCATGAATAACCTTGATCCGTGAATCTATTTTGGAATTCAAAAGAATATGGTTTTTTAATTTAATCTCTCTACTTCTCTCGAGGGTGTCAAAGAAAATTTATAGGAGATTGCCACGAACTCTGGAACCATCCATCCACCTCAGCACCACTTCATCACCAAATTATAGAGCTCCAAAATTTCTATTGTAACTCACTCTATTTCACAATGCACCACTGCAATTTTCAGATCACGGAGCTCATCATAATTTCAATGCATTCCATGAAATCTTTTCACCACTACTGCAATGCTTCACCATAATGCTCTTCACCTCAACTGTTCATGAAGCTTGTCGTAACCATAGAGCTCACCGTCAACATTATTCCAGTCTTCGTGAAATCCAATTAAAGAACCCATCTTCAAGAAAATCATTCCATTTCCATATTTTATGGGATATTCATGGAAATCGAATTTTCGCGATGCTCATCAAATCTCAAATTTTGGACCCCAAAAATTAGGAAAACACTGTAGAACATAGCCACCTTAGATCATTTATTTTTTTACCTCCTATAGATCATCCATTCCTTTATCATGGTTCTTTTTCAACATGGATTGTCAAAAAATATCTGTAACTCGACAATTCACCATGGAAACCTACATTGTGAACAAATACAACCAACCCAAAAATGCTACAATGTTTCCCTGAGGGATTTTGTTCCCATCAATACTAGTGAGGTAGGATTATAGTATTATAATCCTACCTAAATGTAAGTTTTATTGATTTTTTGATGGAATAAAACCATGTATTTTAGGGGAATTCACCATAAGGGACTTTATTTTCTAGGAATAAATCACTTGATGTGATATTAAGTGGAGAGGGAGATTGATGATACCCATAAAATCTCATGGTTTTTACTAGAAATAAAAAATGTAATTAAAATAGAAATATAAAGACTGTGGATAGAAGAACATGATATTTCTTTTTTGCTGAAAATGTGTAAGGAATATGATGCAAATTATCTTACCGAAACTAATAAATGTTTCAATTATATAAAGGAAGGTCATTTGGAAATAAAATTCCAAATTTATTGGATGAAGTTAGCTAATTATGTGGACAAATAAAAAGCACCACATGATGATACACCCATACCCCAATGTTTTAAATGCACGATATATGTTTTTTAGGCTAACTAGTGCCCAAATATTAAGGTCAGTGACAATGATTGATGTTAAAAACCACATCATACTATAAAAAATGAAAAATATCATGTGATCACTATTTTTGATGAGGGGTATGATAATGATATGGTAAAGGTTACAATCACCCTCCACTCTAGAGTGAGTAATGTCTTATTTTATTTTATATCTACCCACTCATTTTAATATAAAGATTTTTCTATTGGTATCATAGTACCACCACATAAATTAACTACTGCGTTAGTAGTGAAATCCCATAATTTTATGATGATCAGATGTTATGACTATGATTATTCTCTAGTTTAAGTTTATAGTAACGTGTTTCTTAAAAATCTTGTCATTGTTCATCTAGTTGAATTTGATATTATTTTTGGAATGGAATGGTTTTCATTTCATAAATCCCACGTCAATTTTTGGGGAAGGTATGTTACACAAGATATCTCAAACCAACCAATGAACCTCTATCAAAGTTATGAAAAATAAATATTCTGATGAAAATGACATATATCATATGGGTTAATGTTCTTATTTAAAAGAGTTGATTATCTTAGATTGTTTGTGAGAAACTCATAATTGAAGATATTCCTAGAGTGAAAGAGTTTATTGATGTATTTATATAAGAATTTACTACTATTACATCAAATCATTAAGTTTATATTTCAAGAGAACTCATTCCTAGCGCTAAACCTATTTCATAAACTCTGTATAGAGTGGTCCTAATTGATTTACAGGTATTAGAGATGAAACTCCAACATAATTATGAAAATGGATTAATTTATAAAAGTACATCACTTTGGGGGGGAACCTATTTTGTTTATTAGGAAGATAGTTGGATAAATCAGAATCTTTATTTATTATTTAGAACATAACAAGACTAACATCAGGAAGTAGTATTCTTAACCTTGTAATGATTAATTATTTGATTAACTTCACAATTTTTTTTGTATATTGATATTCATTTTGGTTATTAAAATTTGAGTTTCAAGAATGAGTTTATACCCATGAGTGAAATATGTACAAGTTATTGAAACTAGAAATTTATATCGATTCTATTTGGTACTACAAATTCCCACACTATGTTCATGGATTTAAGGAATATGTTCTTTATCGAATAAGTTAATTAGATTTTGGTTCTCTTTCTAGAAGATATTTTTTAAAATTAAAATAGAACGAATAAAAATGAAGCTCATGTTAGGATTATTATAAATACCCTGAGGAAGGGGAATATTTATAAAAAACATAACAAGTTTGAATTTTGGCTATCAAATGTCTCACTGTTGGGTTATAAAATCACATATGAGGGTATATTATTAAACATATCGTAGATAAAAATTATTGAACATTGGCCTAGATGAACAATTGTGACTGATATATATAGTTTTCGTAGATTTTATAGAAATTATCAATGATTTGTGGATAGATATACATTACTATTAAATCTAATAATCAATTTAACATTAAAGGGATCCATGATCCTTTTGATAAAAGAATGTAGTTAATGTATTAAGGAACTGAAGTGAAGGCCAGTCATCAAAATTGTTCTCACACTACCTAGTAGTAGATAAGGGTATGTAATCAATAGTGATGCATAAACTATGTAAATAGGATGAATACTCATTCCAAATGATATGGTTATAGATTACACATCATAAATATTTAATGGCCATGCCCAAAAAAAATCAACTCTTTCTTTGTAGTTAGTTATGATAAGGTTTTCATGAAATATATGGAGGAATTATCTCTAAGGAGAATGGTGTGACATTTATACTGAATAAAATAGTTTACATTATATTTTAAATCAAATATATTTTGACATTTACGAAAGAATATGGCTAGCGTGGCTTAATTATTATAACTCCATAATACATTAACACTGTTGGAATGTGAATAAGGTGGACGATTCTTTGAATCGAAAGGTTCATGATAGCTTATCTATCATGATCATAAAAAAGATCTGATATATATAGAATTCCAAAGGATGGATCTTCAAATCATGAAAGAAGGAGAGAAATATAATCTTTATAAAATTAGTGTTGAACCATTTATAAAAGTGAAGATTAAAGAGGTTTATAAGTAAGGCATAGATATATATAAGAAGGTGAGAAATTTTACAAAGATAAAACTTGATTTTTAGGGAATAATAATGTTTAGGAACCATGTATGTATCCATTCATTACCATATTTTAAGTAGAAGTTATTCGATAAAGCTCATAGTTATTAATTTTATATTAATTATGGAAGTAAAAATATTTATATTGATTTGAAAAAGTATTTCTAGTGGTATCTAATGGAGGGATATATTGTAGAATAATTTTCTCTATTCTTTGAATGTCATGAACTTTTGTCTTGGAGAAAAATTAAGAATGTGTTGTTATAACCATTACCATACCAATATGGGAAAGGTAAAAAAACATTGTATGTTATCATTATAAACCCAAAAACATATAATGGAAATAATTATATATGTTTTGAAACTGATCCACATATGAATTCAACACACATTATTTCTGTTAGAAGATATTTCTCCATGGATTAATATACTTTTTGTTCATGCCCCCTAATTGAGCATTGAAAATTTTAGATTCGATGAAATAACAAATAAGATGTATTATTTCTTATAGAAAATAATGGAAGGAGTATCATGAATATTTGGAGATTATGATACTAGGATACACAAATCACATCACTCCAAGAAAACATGTGATTTCATGACCCTGGGAACATCATGTGGCTGAATCATGCACTTCATGTGATATGTGGATGATTATAAAACTCCCTGATGACAGGCCTTCATGATCTTGAAATGGAAACCAGATGAGTTTCTATAATCATATGACATGTCAACCGAAAAATAAATTGAGATCACCCAAATACCCATGTACGACCATGAGAATTTTTGAAATATTTTTTTGAATTAATTTAATATTTTGATATTATTCATTTCACGCAATAATGAAAATAGATTTTATCTTATACATTTCTTTCACAAGGATCCAACTTGACGTATGTTACACAAAATGACAAATTGGAATAATTTACATGAAACAACAATGATAACTTACATTAAATGATAAATTGACCTTCCTCGATGGCTTGGGTAACACAAAAGACCAAGTGTTACCTAACTATAATATATCATAAAAAATATTATTATAATGGAATATAGAATAACTATTGAACATAGTTATACGAAAATTAAAAAATACTCTTAAAAAATTGTTTATTATCCATTTATATAAAATAAAACATACAGTTATTGAAAGATAATATTTTTGGTGATGATATTTTATGTTAAAAATATTGTTTTCATGAATAAACTACTTTTAAAAATAAAATTAACATTAGAAACATTTATAAATTTAATTTGTAAATTTAAATTCATTCTGGAATTTAGAATTGTAAAATTAGACTAAGGAGATTTTTTGTGAATTTTTTGAGAATCTTCATTTCTAATGAATAGTGAAAAATATTAATTTTATTTAAAACCTACCTTTTGAATAACTAATAATTAATTATAAATGATATTATAATTTTTTCAAGGTAAAACTAGATAAAACATACATCTATTAATAAAATTTCATTCATTATAATCAATTTCACTATGAAACTGAATATAAAATATTAAAAAACTCTTAAACATTTTTGTACTTAAAAATCCCCGTTATTTCACCTCGTATGTGGGATTTCGACTAATCTTAATTTTTTTTCTTCTATGAATTGAATTTTTAAAAATCTACATTCATCATCTTATTCAGTCTAATATTTTGAGTCTAAAAGTTCCATGTTAATATTTGATGAAAAAGATTTGTAAAAGTGATTAAAATTAATCATAGTAGTTAAGATCTAATTAAGCTTAAATAGGGACTAAAACTTTAAATTAAGGGCCCAAAAAAACCAAGAAACATGTAAAACACCCATTTAATGTCAATATTTTTAACATAAACCTTCCATTATTGGGTGTTTATGGTTTGGTATGACTTCAGTTAGGTAATAACTTGTTCACGCCAAACATTTTCTAAAAATTCCATGTGAGTAATTTTCCTTCTATATAAAAGGCTAATACCTCTACCCACTCCTCAGCCTTTCAAAACTATTATGATCAGCCAAGATCGTACCAATACACTTCTAAAAAATTTTCCCTTCAACCTTCAATCCTCCATTTGGTCAGAAATAATCTCAAAGAAGCATTTTCACACAAACCAAAATGAGTTACCCGATTATGAGATAACATCTTCTCCAATGCTCCTTCCCTTTATTTTCCCTCTTCACCATATCCACTCTCATTATTCCATTATTGTGTGAAAAACCCATTATTATCAATATAATAGGATATTTTTATGATAAGGGTTTAACCTATACTTACATTGTGGAGACCCATGCTTGACGTACATGGACAATACATTTATTTTGCAGAATACTTAATACATAAAAGAAAAATACACCCAACTAACATATTAGTATAGTGTATTTGGAATCATGGAACATAATATTCAAACTTTGTAAAATATCTTCAACATCTCCCATAAAGATCTTCCCATTTTGTTTCCCTACCTAAAAACTATCTCTATATCCTGGTGAAAAGAAAACATAGAATGGGGGAGCTAAGATTCTCAGTTAGGGTAAACATGGAGAACATAAAACAAATCATAATAATTTGATCATAAAAACATGAACATAAAATTTAAACCTCAAAATCATGAGTCATGAAATAAATATTGGTAGTGCATGAGGCATGGATCATAAATTAACAATAACCATCATAGAATCACATTGGCATAAAACATGTAATTGTGGAAAACTAATAAGCACATAATATGATTTCTGTAGTAGCCAAGACATTGCTTCCAATACCATCGTAGTGGACATATTCCATTACTAAACTAGTTTTACGTTCCATTCCAGCCATGTATTAATGATCCAGATTTACATATCGTTCCAAACCTGCATTAGTAAACCATATTTACTTGCCATTAAAATCATTTCTATATAATGAGATATAAATATAAACCCAATACATTGGGGGGAGATATATGTCCCTCCCATCTCATAATGAAATAATTATTACATTTTCTACAAAACATAAATAATTCATCATATCATAGCCCAAGAAATAAAATGAGTTTCTTAAATATCATTTCATCATAACATAATTTATATAAAATATTATTCCATCATTAATGAAACCAAATCATTGTAATAACAGGGATATAAACATAACCATATTTAAGAGTGTCATATTATATTGAAAATATTTTTGATAAAACATTTGAACTTAGTTCATAAGGAAAATATACTTTATTATTGAAAATAAATTTATTTTCTCAAAATGCAGAACAATTTTTAAAGAAAATAATTTAATTGAAAATAAACATGAAATAGTGCAGAGGTTGATTCATTGAAATAAGGCATCGTTAAACTGTAAAAATTCATTTATGTTGTATAAGTTAAACAAAAATATTCTCCTCATACATTTTTTAGAAAAGTAAAATAATACATCGTATGGTAAAAAATAAAGATTCCTTCCATACCATGCAGTAAAAGTAAAAAATGGTTAATAATGACTTTAATCATATATGGAAGAATATCTAACATTTTATGAAAAAAATTTATAAAACAAGGACAAGGATGATAAATATATCCCAATAAATACATACATATAAGTAATCTCTGATAAAAATGAGATTGCAAAATTATCCATTACCTTAGGTCCAATTTATGCTATATGTTTCTGAAACACCTGTATAGTGGGTTTCAAAATCTTATTAACTTGTAACAGAACCATATTAATATTTATGACATCATATATGATTTACTTATGACTTTATAATACCCGTTCATTTTTCAATTCCATGTTAAAGCAATGTTTTGGGTAATAATAATTTTATTCATCTAACGTGTTTTGAATTTTTTTCTTGATATTATTACTTATTTAATGATTTAATTACTTCAAGAATGTAAAAAATGATTTATTTATCATATATATTCAATATATATATAATATATAGATAAATGAAATGGAATACACCGTTAATGGAGACGGTAGGTCGTACGTACAAATGAATGTAGGTTTTGTTTCCTTGTTGAATTGAATGGAAGTAAGTAAATGAAATATATATATAAATCAAGTATAATTATTATGTAATATATTTAATGATTATTTATTATATTTAATTTATAATCATTTGTGAATTGTTAAGATGGAGAATGAATCTTATCGCATCGCGGAGACAGTAATCCGTACGTAGACACAAGCGATGATATCGTTCCCATAATTGTTGAATGGTATTGACGTGGATGGTGTATAATATCTCATAATTAGAATCATGCTAGAAAAATAATATTTAGTTATTATTTCAACCATTATAACCATCTATGTACGGTGGTGGTGAAAAACATATTACACCAAAACGTGGAGACGGTAAGTCGTACGTACACATGAATGGTGATTTCATTTTTCAAAGGATGGATAGATGGTGAAATAATGATGTTTCATATTTATAATGAAATATCAGTGTATAATTGATACTAATTCTATTACTTTATCATTAAATAATTAAAGAATAGGATGTATAAGAAGAAGGAAATCTAAAATAATCGGTAAAAGAGATTACCTCTTCCTCGACGTTCCTCCATTAAATGTCCTCTAAGCGCACTATAGTTGGTCTTTTGAGAGGACTGAAACCTAGAGTATGTAACTAGAGAACTTTATAAGAGAAATGGGAAGGTTTTTTATGATCTTTAAGGATAAAAAATGGAGTGAATTGGAGAGGGAGGTGGTTCTCTTTTATAAAAGAGGAGAGATTCTCTTTAGGAAAGTCTAAAAATATTAATTTATTATAAATTGAAATTGGATTTAGAATGGTCCAAAATTTATTTAATTCAATGATAATATGATTTTGGTTTGAATAATCGTCATAAATTAATTTTTATACACGTTTTGAATGTTTTTTTATCCTTAAATGGTTGGTTTAACACTTATTTTACCCTTTTTAATATTATTGTGATATCATGTTATTTACACATTGTGGGTCAATGTAATTACCATATCATGTCAAACAACCCAAAAAAATTTATTTATGAAATATTTGTAAATTTATTAAGAATTTGGATGAATAATTTTTTTATAAATTTAATATCATTTAATAAACTATTTTATGTTTTAAGTTAGGAATTATGTCAATTTTGGACATTATTCATACTTGATTTTTTTAATAAAATTTATAACAACATAATTACTTCAAAAAAGAATTTAATTAACCCCAATATGATAATGTGATCCATAAAATTTGTGTATGGAATCAAAATGTTCAAATTAAATTTATTTTAATATTTATAAATTCATTTATTTGAAAAATTTGTTAATGAGGTAATCACTACATTATAATTGTCTCATAAATAAATATATTTACCTTCTGTAAAAAATTATAAATAAAGTACCGTGATGTAGGACTATTTTTAGATTTATAATGACTATATATATATATATCAGTTATATTACCCTATATTAAAATCAATTTAGTCAAATGTATATGTTTAGGTTATAATTATCATAACGTAAAATTAATTCTTATAAATGACATATTCGCATCCAAGTGAATTCATGGGGTCCCAAATTGACCGAAAGATAAAATGGTCAGAAATATATAATCTAATAGGACTAGTACATGTTTTATAATAGTATAATATTATTAGAATATTATTTTTTTACCATTATTTTCCAGATTTAACCTTCTAATCATGCTAAATAAAATAATTTCTGAAGTTACTATTCCTAATCTCTAAAAATAAAAGGTAAATATTTACGAAAAATAAAAAATACAATTCTAATTATGGAATCCATTTTTCAAATTCAAAACACTGAAGTTGTAGAAATTAATTTAAAATTAATTCCCCTTGTCAAAACCAAATAGTGGGTTTTTAAGAAGTAATAACTACTGAATGAATGCCATCTATTTACATCAATTTTAAAATTGAAATGTCATCCAATGAACAAAATTGTATTATATGATAAAAATATAATCTAATTATTCTTTAAAACCAATTAATAATATTATCTAAAAATATAAATAAATTTCATAAAAAGCAGTTTCAAGTAAAAATTCCGTAAATTTCACTATTCATTAAAAATTTTAATTTTATTAAAAAAATACTAAAAATTAAACAGAAGAACATTTTCATGTAAATATTCCAAATAATAAGTTTATTTGGTCAAATTTAACTTAGAAATGTGTCAAAACTATATTTAAAATGTGTGCGCCATCAAAAGACCGTAAATCTACATTTTTTGAAAAATACATCTTTTATCTGAAAATATGATTTTTTTTTCTCGTATTATGTTCTATTAACTGTTTAATATGAATGATACTTTTATATAAAATTAAAAATGTGGTTAACACAATTCATAATTACTAGTTATATAATATTTTAATAATATATCATTATTTAGAGAAACTTGGTATTGCGTACAACGCAAGCTATTAGGGGAGGTCTCTATTTCATGTAACGTAAGAGAAGTCAGTGTTGCGTGTAGTGAAATATTACTTTGATGTTGTGTACAAAAAAATCCACACATATTTCATTTATACAACAATCAAATCTATACTCAGTTTTGCGTGAAATGAATTCTATCAAAGGAACTTGAAATGGTGTGCAAAAAAAGCCAAGAATATTGTGGCATATACTACAAGCTAATACGGTGTTGCGTATAATGAAATATAACCTTTTTTAGTGTTAAAAAAATAATAAAAGACATTAAAATAATATATCTCATAAAATCTCATTTTTTTACATACAAAATCTTCTATACAATGGTTATCGAACATATTGTTTATGTGTATGGCGAATTACTACCTCACAAAATGATGATTGGTCGTTTTTTATTTACAAACAATCATGGAAGTCATTATGATGTGGATTCTATTTATATATTTAATATATTGTATTATTACATATTTTAACATATTTATTTCCTTTACAAAACACATCTCTTTTCTTTCCTTTTGGTGTTAATATGATAATATCATTCGAGGATGTGTGGACTACTGCCCCCTCAAAGAGATGTGATTTGTTCACACACCACATGGAATGTATTAAGGATGGGTTCCATGAACCTATATGATATAAATGTTATAATAATTCTACTTTAATATATATATATATATACATATATATATATATATATATATATATACTTATTTCATTTACATAATTTCTTTCAGTACGACAATACAAATAGAAACAAAGTTCTTACGTACATACGAGTTATGATCTCCATGAATGGTGTATTCCATTTTCTAATTATTTAATATATAGATTATTATAATATAAATATAATAGATATAAATTATATTTATACCATGATTTAAATTCTGGAATCATGATTTAATTAAATTAACAAATGATATAACAAATTAAGACACATTCAAAGAACAAAGTAAATATTCCCTAAGTGATACATTAACATATGATCATTAACAAGGGGAAAATAAAAGGTTTTAATCAAACCATATATTTAATTAGAAATAATAATATGGTTAGGTAAAATATGTTTAATAAATTTACATTTTTATATAGATGTCTTGAACAAGTACGATGAGAGTCAAGACACTAGGTATGGGGATATCATCTCACTTTTAATCTTGCTGAGACTCATTTTATGTTCACCACCCTATAATTTTTCCTAGTGTATGAAACGTCCATTAATTAATTCTATGTATGTTACAATTAAATTTTATTTATTCATATATGCATTTTATATTATTTATTTCATGTGGTTTATGTTTCAAAATTCACCAAATCTGTGAAAATATATTGCCTCAATGGGACTTATTTGATACTCAGGTTTTGTTATCCACATAAACATTATTTCATGGTTTATATAATTCCATTTTACATGTTATATCATTAATATACTTATTTTCAAGATATATTAAGTTTAATTTTATTTTATTTTCTTAAATAGGGAGTATGATCCCAAGTTACCATGTTATAAGAGTTTCTGGAGGAAATCTCATCACATTTCGAGATTTTTTATATTTATTCTTCCTTTGATAAAATATTATTAAAAATAACTCAAGAACACTCATGTGTTTATTTATCCTCTATTTTAACAAGATATACTCTTTTTTTAGTTCATTTTTACACCATTTAGTACTTAAGATAATGTTTTAATTAAAATTTGATTGTCTCTCTCTTCATTCGGAAATCAATTGTATTCAAAAACCATGTTTTCAAAATGGTTTTCAATTTTTTTTTAAAAATTATACTTGAATATAATTTTCATTGAAAAAGGATTTTAAATATTTATTATTAATATAAATTCTTCATTTATATGTTTTCAAAGCTATTTTAGAAGAATTGTTTTTCAAATGGTGTTACGTTATAAAAAACTAGTTTTTAAAGAAGAAAGTATATTTTCCGTGAGAAATATTTTTGAAAGATATTTCAAAATTATATTCCATCTAAGATAAAATATATCTATTTAACTAATTCCATTCAAGTAAATTATCTAATTGTTATATTCATATCCTTTCTATGGATGTATTATTTTTAATGTCATGGTATTTATGAATCCTATTTCCCACTCATGAGTAACATGTTTATGAAACCCAATTATTTTCATCGGTTATGCTTTGATGAAATGGTTATGACACCAATATACTATTTGTAGGATTTAATGTGATGAAATTGTAATGGTACCCATTTCATTTGATGGGTTTTTATTTGATGTTTATAAAACCAATTTCTTTTTATGAGTCCTGATAGGATGAATGTTTTATTATATTGTGGAACATGTATCAATGATTTTATTATGAGATGGGTATGACCTATATATTTTGTCAATTAATTGGGTAATGATGGATAACTCATGAGTAAAAATATTATTTGATAACCTAATTAACTGTTCAATATGTTATGTGTGGACCTGGTTTTATGTCTATAAGTTTTTGTGTGAGCCTTATTACATGTTCACAATGTTATGATTGAACCTTATTATGTATTCACAATATTTTTCTTGAAACCGGTTATATATTATTATGTTTATGAATGATCCTAATTACATGTTAACAATGTTATGAGGGAACCTGATTACAAGTTCACAATGATATGAATGAAATTGGTTTTATGTCCATTTGGTAATGTGTGAACCTAATTGCAATTTCAAAATTTTATTCATGGACTAGGTTTCACATACATAAGTTTATTCATGAACCTAATTACATGTTCACAATGTTATGCATGGACCAGGTTTTATATCCACAAGTTGATGTTGGTCCTTGATTTCATATATTTTTTTAATGTACTGAATATTCGTATAAAATGGTTTAATATCCATGTATATCAATCATGTGTCACTATTGCTGGTATCAAATGGAGGATTAGTCATCCTTTGGTAACTAGGAAGATAAAAATTTTGTGAGATCCCTAGGTATATTTTAATGGATATGTCTAGCGATGTCTCTAATGAAAGTATATGTTTGAGTTAACGTTTTGGAAAATGACATTGAATTTTGTTTAAGGATAGAGTGAGTGGTTTCTATGAAATACATCTTTTTCTGGATACTATAATTGGATTTGGTTTTGGCATTGATGTAACTATGGGTAACAACTTTGACCAGATGATACAGGCTTGACTCAAGGTAATCTGGTACACAAAAACAAGCCTTGTTTCCCTCCTAGTTTTAAACTCCAAGGGGATATTATTTGGGAAGGACCAAGATCTTCATGAACCATCATGAAGGATTTAGAAAATTTTTACCTATGAAAAACCTTGGAAAAAGCCTCAGTTTCATATATTATTGAAGTCTTCAATATTTTGAAATCCTATATGTAATTCTTTTGATGAATATTTGGTTTTCTACTATTATATGTAATTATCAAACAATGATTATTGCTTTTTCAATTGAAATATCTGAAATAAACATGGTTAATTTTGAATGCGATGGAAGATTTTCTGATGATAAATCAAGTTGGATGATCACGGGAGTTAAAGATTTCATGATCATTATTAATCAATTTTCTTGGAAAATGATTAATGATGTTTACCTTACCCAAAATTCAGAATCACCAGTAAAGAGATAGAAGGAGTTCAATGAGAGTTTGGGTAATGGGGACCATGGAGGAATGAAGATCCAGTTTCCTTTGGGACAAGAATGTTGAAAGAATCATATAATTGAATCTCTTATAGGAATAATAAAGTGTTTTTATTGTGGAAAAGAATGGGAAAAATAAAGTGAATGTAATAGATAAATGAAGAGTTCGGTTAATGAAATGTATTGGATTTTCAGACTCCCTATGTCGTCGTAGAAGGTTAGGTGTTTTAAGTGTGGATAAAATGGTCATTATGAAACCGAATTCCCCAATAGGAAAGTTACTAAAGAGAATAAAAAAGGTGGTGTGATTAAAAGATACATCATGGATTGTCCTCCTAGCCATGTTTCTAGTCCTGGGAATCTGTCCACCCATCCTCCTCAGTCTCCTCTTTTAGACGACATTGTTGTAAGGACCAGATCTCAGTCAAATCATCGAATCCTTTCCACTATTCAGTGCAATGTGGCTAAGAAGCCTAGGGCCAAAGCTAGGAATCATCCCTTTTAATGTTATATTTCTTTATCTGGAATGTTTGTAGCCTGGGGGCCCTAGTTAAAACAGACTAAATAGTCAATGTGGTTCGATCCAAATCGGTGTCTCTTGTTTCTATGTGGAACCCACACAAAGAATAACAAGGATTGCTCATTTTTCTCACATAATTAAAATGATAGGCTTCATGAAAACTGAGTCTTAGAACCCCTCCATCAGGATATTCTGGAATTCGAGCATTAGTTTGAATCTGGTTCAGGCCTCGGATCAGTGTGCCACTACTGAAATCAGGAATGGATCCCAAGCTTTCTTCTTCTCCTTCGTGTATAAAAGTTGTGATATCAAGGAACACAACCTTCTTCGGAATGAACTTTAAAAATTTGATTCCATGGATTCACCCTATATTTTGGGGGGAGATTTCAATGTGGTTTGATGATCCCAGTGTGAAAAAGGGTAGGGGATCCTTCTCTCACAGAGCTAGTTTGGAATTCTCTCAATTCACGTCTTTTGAAGGGCTGTTAGACCTAGGTTTCTCAAGGAGGTATTTCACGTGGTGCAATAATAATAGTGGTGTGCACTGATATCAGATTTTTCTGGATATGTGTCTTGAAAATGTTCATGTTGTTTCCACTTACAAGAATACCAGAGTCTCTCATCTGGCTCACAGTGGTTCAGTCTATTCCCCCCTTCTTGTTGACATATCACCATGCCTATCCAGGAGGGATTCTACTACCTTCTCCCAGTTGTGGATCATCCATCTGAGTTATCACTATAAAGTGGAACAGTCTTGGAATAAAATAGTGTCAGGGAATTCTTGGGATCATTTTTATAATAAGATTCTCCGCCTCAGGGTTGATCTCAGGGAATGGGTCAGTAACTAGAAGCCTCCTTCGCATGATCTGGATGGTTTCCAATTGGAAATTGATCGTCTTGAATCCATATTGTAATCTGACTAGAATGATACCATCTATGGAGAGATAGTTGTTAAGAAGGACTTGATGACTGAAAGGATTTTAGGACAGGAATGTATGGATCGTGATTAGTATAGATTCAGAAGGTTCTGTCAGGGGGATCAGAACACAATCTATTTCCTTGCATGTATCAATGAAAACCGGAGGCTGCCTCATCCCGATATCTGATTGTAAGATGGTTCCTACTCTGATAATCTCAACGTGGTTGGTAGCATGGAAAAATCTCTTTTCAAGGATCTTATTGCTGGTCCCATCCCTTTTATGGTAGATGGTTATCCAAGGGGTCATTAAGAGGTTACAATTATTTTTCCTACTATGGTGTCTTGATATGATAATGAGAAGCTCGTTGCCTTGCCGCATGATGATGTAATCTTAGGGGATGTGAGAATTCTCAACCCGAAGAGTGATCGTGGCTCATATCAGTTACATGGATCATTTTTTGAGCCTCTTGGAGCATTTTTAAGGCTGACATGGTGGCATCTATTCAGGATTTATTCTATGGAGGGCCCCTTCCTCGGGCTACTAATGCCACCATCATGGTTATTATCCCGAAGATTAAAAATCCTTCTCTCCTACAGCACTATCGTCCTGTGAGTATGTGCAACCTCTCTTACAAGGTCCTTGCCAACATCCTCAACACCAGAATAAGTCTCCTACTCCCTCAATGGATCTCCCCAGAACAACATGTTTTTGTCAAGAAAAGAACAATACAAGGTGATATCACTATTTTCCAAGGGGTCATTGATGATCTTAACACTATAGTCAGTGTCTCCAATATGGTGATCATTCTGGATATGGATAAATTAAACGATAGGGTGTAGTGGTCCTTCATTATGAAATTCTTGATAAGAATGGGATGTTCCTCTTGGAATATTGACATACTTTTTATGTGTTTCAGCTCCTCATGGTTGGGTATTCATTTCATGGGAAGGAGTTTTGGATTCTTCACAGTTGTTCTGGGTTGAGGAAAGGGGATCCCCTATCTCCAAGCTTTTTCATTATTTCTCAATATGTTCTCAGTCGCCTCGTCAATAAAGGCATCATGCATGGATCCATCCTTCCATACCGCTGCAATTCTCGGCCTTGTAGTATCTCTCATCTCATGTTCGTTGATCATACAGTTATTTTTATGAATGCTGGTTTGAGGTCTATTTGTGGGATTAATAAATTCATGGATGATTACTCCCTCTTGAGTGGAAAAAAGATTAATAGGAGTAAGAGTAACTTTTGTCTCCTGAGAGGTTTCTTGGATAGAAGGATTGGATCCCATGCAAGTCGGCTGGATATACAGCATGGCATCATTCCCATGGAATATATTGGTCCTCCTGTTTCCCCTAGAATTATTTTTCTTCAGTACTTTGATAAGCTTTTTTCGAAATTAGTTGTTTGTGTTCAAAAATGGAGGAATCATTTTTTATCCATTGGTGGCAGAATCATCTTGTCCAACTGTGTCTTGTCTTCTACCTCGTGTCATGCCCTCTCGTCCACCAAATTATCAAAGGGGTGATAAAAAAAACATGATTCTATTCTATCCAATTTCATATGGGATGCTCATGAGGAAGGAAGGAGCCATTGAGATTTGTGGAGAAGGCTTGAAAGACCTGTTCAAGAGGGGGGTATCGACGTGAGATATTCTTTTGGCATCAAAGTGGGGATGGTGTTCCTCTATCATTTTCTGGTTGTCCAGTTACCAACATCACATTCATGAAATCTGGTAGGTTTCCAACTTTTTTTAGTGATGTGCAGAACAGGGACCAACGTATGGTATTAGACACTATTGAGCTCATGGATGAACCAAATAGATGCGTTTTTAATACATTGTCTTCAGGTGCATTGTAAAGACCTGGAAATTTAAAGGAATTTTTTATCTTAAATCCTTTGTAATTTTTCGAGTCCATAGTTTCCGAAGACACCTGATTCTGAGTCCTGCTATGCTCATAATAATTTTCTAAAGTTTTGTTTGGGTACATTCAGTAAACGTACATGCTGGTTTTTCTATCTTTTGAACCGATGCCCAGAATTGATATTTGAGGACATCGATGAACTCGCAGCTCCGGTATTCACTTACGGGGACCCTTACCGCAGATACGTTTTATAGAGGTTGGAAGTTATTTTAGGGGGTTTTCTAATTAAAATAAATACAAATATGATTAATTTTTTTTATGTAGGTGGTGGTTAAATCCACCAAAGGGAAGTTAGTGGTTGGGCCCACACCCCACATAACCTCCCAGATGAGGATATTGTATGGTGGGGCCCACAGAAACACCAAACCCTTCAACTCCTTTAAAACCCCCTATTGAAACTCTTGGACTCCACTTTGAATTAATGAGGCCACCTCTCTTTTCTTTTAAATTTTTAAACCTTCCACCTTCCCTCATTAAAGTGCCAACACATAAGATTAATTAATTACACACTTAATTAATCGATTTGAATTCTTTTGAATTTATTTCAATAAAATTAAAAGAAGAGATTACATTCTCTTAATTGTGTTGGCATAATCTTGGTTGGGAGAATAATGGAGAGGAGAAGAATTCTCTAACGAATAATACACTATCTACGAAGAACGTGAATAATATCTTCCTCTCGAAGAAGAGTGCTCCATGTATCCGAAGGACATGAAACAACATCTAATCCACTTCTTCAACTGAAGCATGGAAAGGAGGCACCAGCTCCCATGATGTACACCGAAGGTGTCGTCTCGACATGACATTTCGTGCTCTACTTCCTTCAACATTGACAGAACAACACCCATCTTCTGTGACACCTGCCTTTCGTAACTCATCAACGTACACGCCGATTACGAGGGTGGGTGTATTGTATAATTTTAAATGAATAAAATTATACCCTCATTATTGAAGAATGCTTTGGTTCATATCTGGACATTTGTTATCCCCTAACACGGAGGGCGCGAGCCGAATAAACACATCCCAAAAACCATCCGTTAATTCTTTATTGTATTGGTAATGGAGGCGGTGTCAGAAGAGGCGGCGGTGACCGAAGTCGGTGGCAACTGGAGGCGGCGGTTACCAGAGGTAGCGAAGACCGCGTGAAAAGACAGGTGGCTGCTCGGGCCGCCCGATCCATGGGACGACCGGTCGGCCAATCTGGCCGGCCCGCTGGAAACCATGGCACCTGCATGTACCCTGCGGGGGGAACAACGACCCACAACCGCGGGCCACTTTGCTGGATGAACCGGTCGGCCACCTACCGGCTGAGCTGGAAGACTACAACACTCGCAGGTGCCACGCAGAGGAGAACCGCGACCCTCTATGAGCGATGCATGCATCGGTAGAACCGACCAGCTATGGATGACCGGGCAGGAGAAGGCGTCACCGCTTGGCACCGCTGGACGAGCTGAACCGGCCCACAACACAGGTCGGGTCCGCGAGTGGGCCGCGCCCCACCAGGCTGGGCCGACCCCCCAAATGGGTTGGACCCGCCAAGCTGGGTCCATGGGTGGGCCGCGCTCCACTGGACCGGGCCCACCCCCAGATGAGTCAGACTCGCTGAACCGGGTCTGGATGACCCGCCACATCCTACTGGGCTTGACGAGTTAGGCCCGACTTTGCTTAAATGCGAATATCATCATGACTGTGTGTCTGAACGACACACCATCTGCGACACTTGGATCTTCACGATGGGACTGTCTATTTGCGATACTCTAAGTGAGTTTTGGACAACATTGGAAAATGGATGGGTTTGGATCATGCATAAATCCAATAGGGACCCTAGAACGGAAAATCCAATAACTCTCAGACCAGGAGTCTGATTGACGCGTCGTCTATCGTGTTGGGTTTCTTTTGATGAGACTGAATTTCGGGATACATCAACTCAGGACTTCGTGATAGTTGATGTATCGACCCTTTTTCTCGAGGAACAGACCCTCCCAAAATCGTGCGTGTTGTGTGCGAAAACTCTAGAGCTGTCTTCGACAGTTCTGACTTCTATTCATGTATTCTTTGTGGGTCTGACAAAATAGCTTGTCCTATATCATGTGTGGGTCCAACAACATAGACGAGATAGCTGGTCCTGTATCCTATGTGGGTCTGACAGCTTAAATGATCCAGTGGCTATATCTGATCATCTATATCTCTCTACCACTATGGAATACCTGTGTGGATCGAGCTATGTCATTCAACCATTATCATCGTGGTGATTGAATTTACTTCCTTTTTCGAATTGGTTTGTGCTTGGGCTCGAGAGTTGGAGCCAGACTGAGATTGGTAACATAGGTATATGTATGGGCATATACCTACGTTGGGTTGGTTGATACTTCGTGATTGTATCTTTCATATTTTTTTATCCTTAGTGGATATTGTGAGAGATCACGGTTCTCTGGGTCCCTAATGAGTATCGTTATACTCACCCATGCACGGGCTATGCCCGCACCTCGTTGTGTTGGATGCAGACAACACATAGTGCTGACGGAGGTCGAGAGCACCACGACTGGATGGTACATGGAGGTGGACCTTGCAACGAGTCAGAACACGGAGGAGACTAACGAACATGAGTGCTGAGGTGGCCATATGTACCTACCCATCAGGTAGGAACCCCAGAGGATGATCCAGGAGCTGTTCTTTACTTTCAGTTGTTTGTCCCTTTTTACTTGTATTGGTTGTTCATTTGGGTTTGTATACGAGCCCATTTACTTTCTAGAACACTTTTTTGTGTTCATATTTACTTAGTGTTTACTTTCTGTTGTGTACTCTGTTTGTTTGTTTACTTTTATAAATCCAATTCCTTCCTAGCTTAAGGATTTACGCATTTGGTGCTAGTCGCCAGCCCCTGGCTTATGGAAGGTGGGCTTGGGGTAGTCACGACACGGGCCTTGAGGATTGGTAGTGAAAAATTGGTATCATAGGATTCCGTTCTTCCCAAAAACTTGGACTCTGATTCTTTTAACAACAATAGTGTTATGTGTTTTGACTGTGGTTATCAGTTTTGGAAAACCGATGTTAGTGCGGCGGCCAACATATCCTTGCACTAGGACTCTGACTTCTGACTTCCAACTCAATACACGAAAACAATGATTGCGTGTGTGTGTCCTTGAATGTTTTCTTCATGATTAATTTATTTCAGATCACCAGGTATATTGTTTTTACCATGGCGCACCTTTTTATTTTCAGGATGGCACCATGAAGTCATCCTTCTAGGGTTCTGAGTATCTTATGAGATGGTAGTCCACCGAGGGTAGATGCTTCGGTGCAGGGCCCCATCATAGAGGAGGTACCAGCAGTACCACTACCTGTTGGGCCACCAATACCACCAACTCCAATAGCAGAGAGTGCATGACCATGGGATCGTAGGGTCTCAACATCTTTCTCCCATAATACTTTCCTTCCTTCTCTAATGAAGTGAATAATCTCATTAGAGGGGATGCCGATGGGCTTCATCACTTTAGGTCTCTGTATCCTCTGATTTTCTACTTTCTTGTTTGGTGTATTGGATGTTAGTTCTATTTAATAATAAATAAATGATGATGATGATGAAAAACTATGAAAGGAATGTGAAAGGAAAGTGGTACCATTATTAGTGGATTAAAGAAGAATCAGTCGAAGTAATTATGTATTTTTATTCAAAAGATATTAATGATGAAACATATAAGTATTTTTCAACTTATGATTTTTTTAATTATTATATTCAAGTTTATGTTGGATTGGTGAAGTGATTTAATGACAATGTGATATTTTAACTAAAGGAAGGTAGCCCTTAATATGGTCATTATGTTCAGATAATGTTGTATACATAAAGATACATTGGATATGAATAAGAAAATTGGATATTGTTGATTACCTTGGAATTAACTAAGGACTTGTTGTTAGGTGGTGTATGCCATCACGGATGAATTTTATATCATTTTTAATTTTATGGAATATATCCAATATACATTGTAATAACAAAGTATTCATGTTTTCCAAAAGTATTTATGGTAATTCAGGTTATTATATTGCTTCATGTGAATATGTGATGATGTTATTCACATGTTTGAAATGTGAAAATAATGATAAAATTTGTGACATACAAGGGAACAAATTTTACTATTATCTAGTGACACTGTTTCTAATGTTTTTCATTTTTATCTTTGATAAGGTTTATAAGGTTAACCATTCATGAAAAGTATATTTTAATCTTTTAAACTTTTGAGGAAGTATTCATGCACTATGTTTGCATTCAAAACCTCAGTTAAAAGGCTATATAGTAATCAACCTTATTTTGAGGATGCCCATTTTTATTACTATGGTTTTAGAAAAGGACACCATGTATGTCAGGTGACAACTAATCAAGTCTGGCAAGGCTGTGGGACTTGAACCAATAACCGAAGGAAGATAAGGGTTTCATGCCTACGATTAGGCTACGCGATGTCCTGGTTAATGTATAATTTTTTTTGAATAAATATTTATAACGAACTTGTATTATTACATTTTATTTTTATAGATTAATATAATTTTTTAAGAGATAAAAAGTTTTATTTTATATTCATTTATGGGCCTTAATATCCGTTAAAAATGTATTTTAGGGATTTATTTCTCAAATTTAGTTTATAGACATTCATTCCCCGAGGCAATGTATGCATTACAAGTTTTTCAAATCAAAACCCAAGAATAAAATTTTGTTTGTATACATTTATCAATAATTAATCAACATTTTGAAAGTGGTCAAAATATTTTTGTCCTAATACCTTTACTTTCATTAAGCTGATGGACTTTCAAATCAACTCAAATTTATGAATTTTTGGCCCTCAACATTCCATTGATCATTCACTTGTTTTTGATTGATTAACTCAATCATTCCCTAAAAAAATTTACACTTTTCCACTATGTCCAATACTATGGTCTCCTATGGGGACACCCGGTTATATGTTATTGTGGATAATCGTTATGGTTCCAAATTTCCCCATTTAAGGGAAGTTTTAGTATCCATTTTTACGATGTGGGTTTCTATGAATGGAACTGTAAAGTATAAAAACTTTTATAAACCATATGAATTTTTAGGGTGAAATTATTTTGAAGGGGGGTAAAAAATAACTCTCTGAGATTTTGAGGAATCTTTTTATAGAATTAATTTCCTCTTTTAATATTATTCATTTCACACTATAATGAAAAAATATTTTCACTAAGAAAAACATTCCTTTCACATGGATCTTACATGGTGTATGTTACATGAAATCCAAAATTGTCATTCGTTACACATAACAACAATGATAGTGTATATTATGTGAATGATTTACCATCCTCGATGGCTTGCGTAACATGTATGATTGAGTGTCACATAACTGTAATATATTATTAAAAATATTGTTGTAATTGAATATAACCTAACCTTTAAAAATATTTATAGCAATATTAATATATTTTTTTAAAATATTTTTTAAAATCAATTTATATAAATAAAACATATTGACAATGAAAGATAATATTTTTGGTAAAGTCATTTTATGTTAAAAATAATGTTTTCTTGAATAAATTTATTTTAAAAATAAAATAAATTTTACCAAAAATTAAAAAATCCTTTTGATAAAATAAAATTTATTTTTGAATTCATAATACTAAAATTAACCTAAGATGATTTTTTGGGGTTTTTCTGAGAAACTCTAAATTTTACTGAATAGTGAAAAATTATAATTTTAGTTAAAAACAACATTTTTGTCTAATTAATTAATAATTATAAATGATATTATAATTTTTAAGGTAAAATTATATAATAATAACATTTATTAATAAAATTTACCTCATTATAATCAATTTCACTTTGAAATTGAATATAAAATCTTAACAAACTCTTGAAATTTTTCTTACATTAAAATAAAATTATTTCATCCCATCTTTGGGATTAGCACTAATCTTAATTTTTCTGATTCAATGAATTGAATTTACATATTCAAATGTACACCATTTAATTCAGTGTAATAATTAATGTCTAATAATATGAAATTAATTTTTGACCAAAATGATTAGAAAAAGTGATTAATGTTAATCAAAGCCGTTAAGGCCAAATTAATCTTAAATAGGGAACAAACCATAAAATTAAGGGCCCAAGAAACCAAAAACATGTAAAAAAACCATTAGATTTCCATATATCAGCCATAAAATTTACTTGATGATTTCATTTGGTTTGGTATTACTTTTTTGAGCTAAGAACATGTGAGCACCATACTTGTATCCAAAAATTATAAGTATGTCCTTTTCCTTCACTATAAAAGGCCAACACCTCTACCAATTACTAAAACATCTAAAACCTCAGAATTTAGGACACTCCGAGACCAATAAACTTCCCAAAGATCCTAAATTTTACCTTTAATCCTCCCTTTGGTCAGTAAGACTCTCATTGAAGCCTTTGGGAATAAACAAAAAGGAGTTACATGATTAAGAGGTAACTTTTCACTCAAGCTTCTTCCCTTTATTTTCCATCGTCACCCCTTCACTCTATTTATTACATTCTTGTGTGTCAATAAAAGTATTATAAATATACTATGATGTTCTTATTTTAATGTTTTTACCTAAACTTACACACAACTCCATCTAATGGATATCGAACATATTATTTCTTTGTATAGAAAATTACAGCATCACGAAACAATGACTGTCCTTTCTTAATTTACAACCAAACATGGTTGACATTATGATGGAAAATATATTTATATATTTGAAATACTTAATTTATTATTATTTTAAACTTCTATATTACTTTAATAATAAACATATCTTTACATTCTATTTGGTTTTAATATGATAATCTCATTTGAGGAAGTGTGGACTACCACCCCCTCAAAGCAATGCGATTCATTAACACACCACATAAAATTTATTAAGGATATATTTTATGAAATTTAATGATATATATGATATAATAATTATATTTTAATACACACATAAACATATATATATATACATACATACATACATACATACATACATACATACATATTTCATTTACATACATTCTTTCAATATGATAATAAAAAACAGAAACAACGTTCAGGTTTATGTACAGCTTACCATATCCCTAAACGGTGTATTCCATTTTGTATTTTTTGATTATATATATTATTATAATATACATATAATGGATAAATATGATAATAATATTATTATTTACATTAAATAATCATGATATACATATAATTAACAACGATATAATAAATTTTGACACATATGAAGAACAAAGTGAATATTATCCGATGTGAAACCTTAACATAGGATCATTAAAAAGTGTTAAATATAAGGTAGTAATAAAAACATATATTTTATTATATATAATAATTTGGTTATGTAAAATATTTATAATAAATTTTTATTAATTATATTTGTGATTTGAATTATTGTGACGAGAGTCAAGATACAAGGTAAGGGGATTCCATCTCACTTTTAATTTCTGTGAGATTCATGTTATGTTCACCACCATTTTATTTTGGTTAGTGTATATACTGAACATGATTGAGTTAAATATATCTTATAATTAAAATTATGGGTATTAACATGCCCATTTTATAATACTTATTTCAAGATGTCTATGGTTCAAAAGTCACCAAATTGGTAAAAATATTTTGTCTCAATATTCCCTCTTTGAGAATCTTGTTTTGTTAGGCACCTAAAATCTTTTTCGAGGTGTATATAATTCCTTTTTACAAGTGATATCATGAATATACTTCTTTTAAGGATATATTTAGCTTCATGTAATTTCCTTTTCTTGTATGGAGAGTTTTATACCATGTTATTGAGTTAATAGTATATGGAGGCAATCTCTCTGGTTTTCAAGATTGCTTATGTTTATGCATCCTTTAACAAAATATTATGATACATAACTCAAAAAGACTCATGAGTTTTATTATAAATTGGTTTTTTAAGATATCCTCATGGGTTAGTTCCATTTATACACCATGTGGTAGTTAAGATAATATTTTTATGTAAATTATGACCATCTCCCTTTTTGGTCGGAGATCTATTGTATTCAAAAACCATATTTTCAAAAATGTTTTCAAAATATATTTTAATATAAATTTCAAGGGAAAAAGTATATTAAAAATATTTTATTATTTTAAATTTTTCCTTTATATGTCTAAAAATATATTTTCAATTAATTATTTTAAATGGTTTTACACTATCAAAAAATAAGTTTTCAAAGAAGAAAAGATATTTTCATCCTGGAATGTTTTTGAAAGTTATATCAAAATTATATTCCATCTAAGATGACATCTATTGATGTTACTCATTACCTTCTAGGAAATTATCTTAAGGTTCATTTCATATCTTTTCCATGAATTGGTTATGCTTAATTTCATGGTCTTTATGAATCATATTTCCAGTTCACAAGATAAATGTTTATGAAACCTGTTTCTTTTCACGGGTTATGATTTGATGAAATTGTTTTGAAAACTATCTTTTTTCCAAAGGTTTTGATGCAATAAAATTTTAATGATACCCATTTAATTCCACGTGTTATTATTTTATTTTTATAAAACCGATGACTTTTTATGGGTCATAATATGATGAATATTTCATTATCTTGTTCCACATGTATGAATTATTTTATTATGAGATGGGGGGACCTATATATCACTCCAATACATTGGGTAACGATGGATGAGTCATGAGTATATATGTTATTCGTAAACCATATTACATGCCCAAAACATTTTGCATAGACCCGGTTGCATGTCCAAATGTTTATGCGTGAACATGGTAACATGTTAGTAATGTAATGGGTGAGCCTTTTTAAATGTTCACAATGTTATGCATGGACCCGATTCAATGTCCCTTAGTTTATGCATGAACCTAATTACATGATGACAATGTTATAAATGTACCTTACTACATGTTCACAATGTTACTCATGGACCTAGTTTTATGTCCATTAGGTAATGCATGAACCTGATTACACAGTCACAATGTTATATAAGGAGTTGGTTTCACATATAATAGACATTGTGTGAACCTAATTAAACATTCATAGTGTTATTCAGGGAATTTATTTCAAGACCATAAGGTTATGCATGAAACTAATTACATGTTCACATAGTTATGCATAGAAATAGTTGCATGTCCATGAGTTGATGTTGGGGCCTGATTTCATGTCTTTATCTTAATGAGTGAACCTGTTTCTAATTATACGTGTTCACAATGTTATAAAAAACATGAATGCCACTGTTTACATTTCTTCTCTTATGTTATGCATCCTTGTCAAATATTATCTATTTCTTTTTGATTCATGTGTTATGAACTTCTATTCTTTATTATGTCATATAAAATACTATAAATGATCTTCAAATGTTATGCTCAGCTTCCATACCCCTTTGTTTATGTTATGCTTATGCATTTTTTTATTTACCCTTAATAAGCATCTAAGCTCACCCTTTTCTTATTTTTACTTACCTCAGGGTATGAAGATGGGTTTTAGTTAGAATTACTAAAGGTGTAGATATTTATGGGATATGTTGAAGATATTTCACCTAGATTGACGATTTTGTTTCCATGTTTCCAAAGAAACTAAAATATTATGGTCCTTGAACATGTATTATTTTAATTTGCAGAATATTCATCGAAAATGATGTAATATACTAGTATTTCAAGACTAGTTATATATAACCATTATGAAATAAAATCTATAAAATGTGGAATATTCATTCGATTAATGTAACATTCATTTTCACATGACAGACTCATATGAATCTATTGATCGGTTCAATAATCATGAGACATCCCTAGAAACATGTCAGTCATGCTGTGTGAAAGCCTTTGGGTATGTCACCTTCATCATGTCAAGGCCCCCATACATGAATATTCGATCATGTTATTCCCATTCAGATCAGCAGATAATTGAGGTGACTATATGTGATTTTTCTCACACAATGTTGTGAAATCCATTATTGATCATGCGACACACCATATACAAGTGAAATGATATTACATGATAATTATCTCACACCTCGACGAGACAAATTATTGATAAATCAATCTGCTAATAGAGAAATAATGGTTTAAGGGGGAAAGAATTTTGAAATAGAATATACAATTTTGAAAAGGTAGAATCCACATTTGAACGTATGTTCTATTGTTTTCCATGTGAAGGGTGGATGAGATTCACATGATCAATCCATTTTTAATTATAAAACACCACTAACATGTTTAAATAATTACTTTAAGGATATTGTACATGTCATCTTCATCACACAAATTTCACAGGACACATTATATTCATCATTCAAGGGACTGTAGACTTGTCTACTAGATTATTAGACACCTTGAAAGACAATCAATGTGAAAATATCAAAAGTCTTGTAAAATAAATATATAAAATATAAAAAGGTGATACTCACATTCTAGGAAATGATGCATTATTTTTCATTAGAGGGGGTTATGTGCCTCGTGTGTTTAGCTCATTAATCATGTGAATGACCATTGAAATTCCAACCTGATCTCACTAAGAGACTATTAATGGCCATTTTAATCTCATGAAGGGCCACATAAAAGTCTAAATAAACCATGTAAAATCCAATTTTGAAATAGAAATTATCTCATTGAAGACACTTTAACATGTTTTCCTAATTTTGAGAAGGCCCTTTGACATGTCAGTTTGATTATGATAATTCCCTCTCAAATGCCATGGGACCAATAAATATGGCCAAAAAATAGATATATCACTATCACCATTTATCATGCCACATAAAGATGATTCCAGGTATGAACCATGGAAGGTTCATGTGAAATGTGGGATGCTATTCTAACTCAATCCCATATTTATGACATAGGCATCATGCAAGGAGGTGTTGAATTGGGGTGGAAAGGCATATAAATCCTCCCTAGAAAACACACACACATAAAAGTTATGAGGTGAGATCAGACTTCTTAAAGGGGAAATACACACAATCTCGGGGTTCTTTTAGTATATAAATTCATTAAATGACTTGTGTGATTTTTCATAATGTATAACCTCCCATATTTTTTACTAGGCTAAAATTGCATGGTGTTTTGAGTCTTTCAGTATGGTGGGTGGATTGAATTGTAAACTATGATTTGTAACATTATTCTATGTGTTGGAACACTATAATTTTTTTATAATTATTTTAAGATCAAATATGTGTCTTGGGTGTTTCATTGTGTTTTTGGTTTGTGGGATCTGACAACAGAAACATGAGAGAAGATGGTAAGGGTGCATTTTTTTTCTGAAACCATGCAACCCACGTGGTGAAACCATGCAACTAATACAATGTATATCATTTACTTTAACGATATCATCAATCCATTCGATATGATCAACACATATATGTGTTTACTATAATTTCAATAGTAGAGGATAAAAACATAGTTTAAACATGGTTTCTCAAATCGTGTGCATAAACCTTGTGATCTACCTTTGAAGGTAGTGGCTAGAAAACGATTGGTGTACAATTTTGAAAACCATATAACAAACTCATGAACCTCATTTAAATGGTTAAATTTACCCTTTTTTCTTAATTATTTTATTTCCCTCCCCTTATTTTTCTTCTCATCTTTCTCATGCAAAATAGCCTCCCATGGATTTGTTTGTATCTTCCTCTATGTTTAACAAGATCTTCTTCATCCAGCCTCCATTTTGATTATTATTAATCTTGTTGGAAGAATATCAGTAAGTCTAAAATTCCTACACAGACTTATATTCATTTAAATTATCATATATTTTTTATCTTAATGATATTAAATTTACCGATGTTTTTGGTAATTTTCTCATATCTTTATTTTCTAAAGAACTATATTTACTGATTCTTCCTTATTAGATGTGAGGATCTTCTTAATAATGAGGTATCTGGTCAAAAAATATTAATTTAAAGTCTCAACTTTTATAAACTACACCATCATACCATACACCGTACTAACCATGAAATTATCATAATTTCTGAAATAATCTTAAATTAATGTGTTAGACATTATATTAATTTTTATAGACTCCATGATATGGTTGGAGGTTATGTCCTCAACACAAAACACTCCTTTAGGGAAGGTTAGAATAATTCCTTATAGATAATTATTAGAACAACCTTAAGTCATGTTAATTTAAATTCATGGAATATATCAGTTGGCTTATACTTTGAATCACCATTTCGGTGTGGTAAATTATCCTACTCAAATCTGTTTTTAAGTTATGTTAAATAAATTTCCTGATCAATATGATATGTTTTATAATAAATCCTCCTTTGGAGGTGTGATGTATTATAAAATAAAAAGGAAAGGATTATTGTTTTTTGTCTTTCCTGGCTTTGTGCCAGGGGAGTTCACATGGAATTTGTGTTTATTTTCAAATGTATTGTCTTGCTTATGAGAATAGAATTTATTTTTATTTATAATTTCATTTTTATTATTGTCATGGATGGAGACATAAAACTATTATAAATGTTAAATTAATTACATCAAAATGATATAGTGCACCATGAGTGATGCTATTTTCCGCATTATGGAATGTCGAGATAAGGTCTCTTTGGGAAATTGGATTACTTTATATTGATTAATGACTTATTGTAACTCAATTAATGTCACTATTAATTAGGTTTTGTACCCCCTTTTTGAGGATGTTGGAATAACTTCCACATAATAGGTTGATGGGAATGATGTTCTATGCCTCCTTGATTAATAGGTTTGGTATAACCCTCTTAATTGTATATATGATACCTGAAATGGAGTCTTACATTCTTTATGATGCCCCTAATGAAGGTTGATGTTGATTCTGATCCTTGAAAATTGCGACCCTTATTTATCATTATGAGAATCCTATTATTATTATGAGTTGTATTATGCCTGGAATCCTGAGTTACTCCTCATTTTCTAGTTATTAATACATATCTTTATATATGTATATAAACATTACAAATCTTAATGTGTGTATATATATAGGTATACATCACACTCTATATATATCAGTCCTAATAGATATAATGGATTAGGCTGAATCAGTTATGGTCGAATAGATTTCCTTAATTATACTAATCCTGAGTTATTATGTTTTATAATTTATTTATCATCCCAACACGTTATGGTATATTATATTCACAGACTCTATTATGATTTAAAAACCATTAGTCATGGACTAGTGGATATATATCATTCCCTACATGGGATTCCATTTCTCTAGGGTACCCAATAAGATCTCTTGTTCGAAGGTCCTTGGATCATTTCTTGTGTTGTGCATTTTACCTCGGAGTTAGGAGCAATGTACTGAGCCGGAGATCGTGATACTCATTGATTTATCCCTTGGGGATTTTATTATTTTACTCATACATGTAATATATTGTATCAACTACTATACTTTTTCTTCTTTAATAGTGTATCATCAATTGTACATGTGTGCATGATTGTATAATTACCATTGGATAGGTCTACCTAGTTGATTATATTCTCCTAAAAATTTAAATTTATTATTAATATTTCCAATTTTGTATTTGAATTAAAATATGATATACTACTGAGTCAATCTGATCATGAGGGTATAGTCTCATCCCTATAACAACTTTAGACCATCACTTCTATTCGGTAGTCCTTGAAATATTCAGAGGTGTTCTTAAGGCCATGTGACTGTTCTTCTTTGGGAAACATTTTAATGGCTCTCATTTCATGATTTTAAAAGGTTGTATTAGAGTGTTTTTTATTTTGTTTGACTAGTTTGGTCTAGTAGAGAGGATACTAGGAATGTTTTGGTTCTAAAAAAATAGTCATTTTTAGGGGTGATCAAACCACACATAGTTAAAAGTCTATGTTAATAGGGATGGGATATTTTTCATGTTGTTCATCATTATAGTTGATTATGATTTATCCTTCAGTTAATGATATAATTTATGTTGTTAATTATTTATGAGATATATGGCCATTTACTCTATGAACTAAATGAAAAGGAGGATGCATTAAATGGATCAATATAGGAACATAAAGATTAATATTTTATTCATATTCCATGTGGTGTAGATTGCATTTCTAGGATGTTTGAGATTACTAATGTTCCATGTGTGTTTATTATCATTCCTATGATATACCATGTTATATACATTATTAAAATTCTTAGTGTTACTTAGGCTTTGTTATTTAATTATAATAGAAATTTTGTAATGTACCTTGAGTGTTATTCCATGATTCTATGAATTATTTAACATTATTTTCTTAGATACTAGGCATATATGGTTTCTTTATTACATATTTAATTAAGATGTTTAGGAAATTAATTGATATATTTCCATGTATTAACTCCTTATAATGGAATTTGTTGTTATGAATTTGATATACAATTAGTTCTTAAAGTGCCAGCATTGACCTAAATAGTGTTTTCCCACATAGATGTATGGTGGCACCTTAAATAAAAAATAATGACATATTTGAACCATGTACCATTGGTTTCATTGGATGAATCATATTGGTTGTGTTAAATGAGATATATTTTAAAATTATTAAAGTGTATGTGCACATTATAATTTAGAAATGGTTAACTGTATAATCAATCCATCATATATGAGTTTGATATCCCTCCAGACCGTTGTATAAATTTAAATGTTTTCAAATGGTAACCTTAAATAATTTGTTTCCCTTATAAATGATTTTACCTATATGACATTGGAATGGATACCCATATGATTAAATTTATAAATGATCAAATTGAACCATGTAGGTCATTTGGGGCATGTTTCTTATGAGATATCCCACTAAAGGTGTTTCAATCATTAATTATTAAATTAACTGATGTGGTTTATTGACCCACATTGGATTAACGATACCCTTGAATGTCTCTTTATCTATTATGATTTAGTATTTATACCCATGAGGGTATGTTTATATTATATAGGTATTATTCTTTAATGTTTCTAGAACCATTTATACGGGTTCATGTATAGACATATAGAGATATCATACTTGACCCATGCCCTATTAAATTAATAAAATCCCTATTAACTTCTTTTAAGATTTTTTATTAACGAGGAATTAGTTAATTAAAATTTGAAATACGACCAAAATGGTATTTATCCTATAGATTTAAATTTATATTTTATTTAAATAATTCCAATTGTGAGAATCTGATGAATAAATGAATTATTATAAAAAGAAATTTATGTGAGAAATTGAGTAATCATGATTGAATGTTAACAAAATTACTAGTGATTAAATGGAATTTTGATATAATTTTCATGTGTTCTTTGTATAATTAGAAACATAGTCTTCTATGTATAGTTTTATATATACTATAACATTATGTTTAAATTGAGCCTTCAAAAATGTTAGGATAAATTGTAGATAAGTGAATTGGATAAAAAATCCTAAATAGGTGATTTTATCTTTGATCCAAGAGTAAGGATATTTTAAATGTCTATACCAGATTTCCTTAGAATAATAACATGACTGTATCCCATAGGTCAACATAGATTTCCTTAGTTTGAGTGGATCCTAAAGGATAAGTGGTACAACCTAGTGATATTTTCAGCATCACATAGACACAGGGATGACACTTACTTCTTTAATATGGGGTGAGTCTAAGGTAGGTAGATCCCATAAAAATTTAAAACCTTATTAAATTAGTGTAGACCATTTTGGATATGTGGTTCTGTTTAGATTCTACTATCCCATGTGAGAATCCTCAGTTACTAAAATGAAACATGAGTTATAAAGTTGGTTATTGGGTGTATTAACATTTTTTGGGTGTAAGTATCAATTAATCCTCCATCTAGTTGGGTTAGATGATCCCAGGGCACATTCAACACCTAAGTAATTTGTATGAACCATCATCTTTTTCCTCTCTTGTGTTGGATGATTAAGGAGGTCGTCACCGTATTTTCTATTTGTATGTGATATTATTATTTTTTGATAATTATTTTTATAGGTTATCACATATTTAGATGAATATTGTTGATAATCTTATATATAATATCCAGGAGGTACTATTTTTCTATGGAAACATTGGGTTAGTATGCGCTGAATCCTGAAGTACCCATCAAGATGCTAAATTTTACAATAAACCATATGAGTTTAGTTGTAATTTTTTAGGTTATGACTTATTACACTATGTTATTCGGTTATCTCTGAGTAGAGTGGCAGGGGAATTATGGAAAATATGACTTGTCCTAATGATCATGATGTCAATACAAAATTGATCGCGTGTTTTAACACATTGGGATTTTGTTTTTGATTTTTCTATCAATGTATTTCTATGCATGAACATGAATCAGGATGACTGTTATGTGTACATCTAGAGTACATCTGGACTAGTGTGCTTGTAAGTGGAAATCCAGTCTCTCCTTTTGGTCTAACAATTTATAAAGTGCATTGGCCACATCTAGGACCTGTGGTTGGTGGTTGTTGGAATGAGTGTCATGGGATATATTCCAATATTCAATAAATAAAATTACTAGGTAACTAAAATTGCAGGGATCCTCAAGTCAAATCTGGTAATACATTTCCTTCCATGTATAAGGAACACAACCATGAAATACTATTTTTAAATGGAAATATTTTATTTAAACATTCCAAAGGTGGGTGAGTTTTCAAAATGTTCATGGTTTCAAGGAAGCATGATAATGTAATGTATTACTTTGTATGAAATCATTGTGAAACATATATGTTATTGATGGAATATAGTGGTTGTTTTGGGGAGATAATCGTATTAATAAGATGGAAATTTCATAATATTATGGTAATAAAGATGCATTATCTAGTACAACCAAGCTCTCTAAATAATTTGATCAGTAGTGGATCAATTTCTCTTCCTTCTGATAGTTGAACATAGTTTGTTAAAAACTAGATTGGGAAATTCATCTTGGATATGATTGGAGTATCTCCGAAATTATTGGTAATTATTATTATCCTCTAGGTGTAATATTAATTTATAAAAGGACATTACCCTCTGTTGATATCATCCAGGATAAACTGAGAGAGTGTCAGTCATACACTATTCTAAGTATATGCCCAATTTAGCTTTATGAGCGAAATCCTTTATAGTTACAATTATACTATGTGGTGTATATAAAGAAATTATTTTTTGAGTGATACTTTGCTTCCTGGGTATGAACATCGTAGATAGACTCAAATAAACCAACTAGTTTTTTTGATGACATTCATTGGGCTCAATAAATTTTTTGATGTGTGGAGATTATAGCTATGTACCAATATCTCACTTGTAGACTCTAGAGTATGGACCAGTATGGGTAAGATCCTTGGACTCCATTTGATGATTCTATGGATACCCCAGACATCAGTCAGGCGTAAATGGGATGTTTTAAGGGTGATGATTCAAGTGTTCTAGATCAGATATAGGTTATGTTTATGCTGACTTATGACATTATAAATGGAATGTTTTTATTTTAGACATCACCAGAAGTTAGAAAAAAACTTCAGTGGATCAATTCAAACTAAATGTGGGGACATTTGCTCTAATGAATTTTCTGTTGGGTTTTTTACAGTAGACATCTATATAGACATTTTTTAGAATATTCGAACGAATGTGTCATGACCTTCTTGTTCACATTAATATGATTGATGTTTGTGAGGAACCTTTTTATGCACAATGAATGGTTAAGAAGGCTCAATATAAATATGGCCATTGGTTTTCAAGGAAATATTGATTACTAGTTTCATCTGGGTCAATAGGAATTCAATGACTTCAATCTGTTTGAGGGACCTATTATTTCCTCAGATGTAATCAGTTTTCTAGGTTGAGAAAGATCATTCCAATAGTATCATTAGAACAATCACAGTGTACTTTGATAGAAATTTCCTTTGGTGTGGATACCATGAATCAAAATGGGACCTTAAATACTAAAACCTATGGTAAGATGATCTGTAGGTTGGGTGATGAAAGAGATGATGAAATGATCAGGCCTCTTGTTTAAATGGATCGTGTAAGGATGGTATTGATGTCTCATGTTGGAATACAAGGATCAAATTCATTTTTTATCAGCTTAGGGTCCTTGTTCTTTAAGAGATGTTTGGAGGTCCATTGGGTGCTAGAAATGCAATTTTTCAATTTAAGTAAAACTTTAAATCCTGAATAGGACGGTTGTTGTTCCTTTTTTTCCAGGATTTTTAGGGATGATAATGCTTAAGGTGGTAAGGTTGTAACATCCCATGATTTATAAATGGTGAAAATATTAGGGTAATTTGAGTTTTCATTTTGGTGGAGAGAAGGTTTTGTTAACTAATATTTGGAATATAATTATGATATTTGGAACACTATAATGTGTCACATTTAAACTTGTTTTAAGACAAAATAGGTTTATTGAGTGTTTCATTCAGTTTCTTTGAGTGGTGAGCTCTGAAAACTCAAAACTGGGAGAAGGTGGTAAGGGAGAATGATTTTTCATAAAACACACAATCCACCATGTGAAGCCATGTATTTGAACAAATAGATATGGATGTATTTCATAGTTATATTATGAATTACTAGATGATCTTGATGGTAATTAATTTCATGAAGTTTTATTTATAGTGGATAATGAATCATTTTAAGCACGATTTATCAAAAAGCATGCAATAATAGTTGGATTCCCCTTTCAATGTAGATACTGAAGCACCGTGGGATCTTATATTGGATATCCATGTGGCCAACCCATAATTCTCATTTAAAGGGGTAAATTTACACTTTTTACACTATATAATTTTATTATCTTATTCCCCCTTTTCTTATCCCCTTACCTACACACAACAATATCTTGTAGAGATCCCCCTCTTATCCTCTAGATATGAGGAGATCATCTTGTCCTGACCTCCATTTTGATCTCCATCCATCATGTTGGAAACATGTTTTAATGTCTATAACTACTATATAATATTTTTTTCATTTAATTTCTCATCTCTTACTCTATCTTCATTCGTGCTAATTCACCCATGATTCAGATATTTTTTCCATTTCATCCTTTTATACATAACCATCTCGATTCAAGCAATGATTTTAGACATTTGGATTACACTAAGAATGAGGTAGGTGGTCAATAGATTTTCATTTAAAATAATTCATTTTATGAAGTACTCTATTGTTCCAAATTCCAAAACACATACACCTTGTAACACCCCATGCTTCTACGGTACGCTTCTCTTTGAATAATGTGATAGCGTGTGTTGTACGCAACACCGAGTTCTAACACACCATAACCAATCAAACTAGCCATTATGAATAGTAATACCCACTTTTTGAAATTATATATATTTTATATTTTAAAATGGAATTCATTTTTGGATTCGGAATATCTAATTTATCCTAAGGTGAAATTTTGGTACTTTTCGGATAACTTTCATATTTTGATGAATAGTGAAAATTACTAAATTTTAATTAAAAACAACTTTTTTAATCAAAATAATTAATAGTGATAAATTATGAATTTGAGTTGTTTTAAAGTATATTTAGAATATATTTTTACCATTTAATATAATTTTGGTCATTGGACATAATTTTCCAATTAAACCGAACATGAACAAGTGTCAATCTTTTGATAGTTATTATCTCTTAAAAACATGTTTTTTGTTTTGAAAGTGGGAATTAATTTTAAATTAATTTCTGCCACTTCTGTGTTTTGAAATTAGAAAAATGGATTCCATATTTGTAATCAGGATGTCCAAATTGTGTAAATAGGTAACTTTTATTTTTAGACATTTTGAATAATTACTGCGGTAAATATTTTATTTACAATGGTTAAGGGTAAATCCGGTAAATAAGGGTTAAAAAATAATATTATAATACTAAATTACCCTAAAACGTGTTCTAGACTTATTGATTGATACATGTTCGACCATAGGCATCTTTGGGTCGATTTGGGGACCCCATGGTGCCACTTGTAGGTGATAGGGGCACTTTTTTTAATTAAGTTAAAATGAATACAAAAATGACACAAGCATATATCGTTTAGAAAAAAAAATTTACATAGGGTTATATATGTTGGATTTAAGATTATAAATATTCATTAGAAAAATAAAACGATTTCCTACATAATGATATATTATTTATAATTTTTAGACATTAAATAATTTAATTTATGTATGACACAGTGATGAAGAATTAATTACTATAATAGTGAAAAATTAAAATAAATGATATTATAAATACCCAAATAAATAAAAATATGAAACTTTTAATTAATTAAACTAATTTTATAGGATAATATGATATATTATGATTTATTTAATTGACTTTGTTCGAAGTAATAAATCTGCTATGAGTTTCAAAAAAATCAACTATTGAATACTGTCAAAATTGACATAAAAGAGTTCTTCAAACAAATATTATATTATTAATTGATATTAAATTCCTAAAAATATAAGGTTCTTCCAAGAGACTTATATCATGATAGTTTCATCATTAATGGACCACTTAGGGGTATCTTGGATGTATATAGTAAGTTTATTAACCATATTATATAAAAATACAAAGAGACATTGTAAAAGTGAAACTAATTAACTTAGAGTTAATACTTAAAGATAAGGTTAATATAAAAACCCAAACATGTCTAAATTATATTGGATGAGTTTTTTTCGATCCCTACCCACCTTAACCATTGAATAATCAACTTTGGAGCCATTGGAAACCGAATATGAATTTATTATAAACTAATATCTCTAGCTTTTCCAAAGGTGCCCCTCACCCCTCTTATAAAAGGGCAGTCCTCTTTCTCATTTCTTCACACCATAAAAGCCTTTAGGTTCGGCCAAACTCTGCAAAATACTCTTCAAACTTCCCTCACTACAACCTATAGGCCTTATTTTGATCATAAAGTCATCTTAAGGAGCCCTTTTGATCAAATCAAAAGGAATAAACTGAAGAAGAGGTAATGATTTCACCATCCTTTTCCAAGTTCCTTTCTTCTTCCACTTCTTCTTCCTTTGTTGTTACCATTCTAAAATAATAACTCTAGTATCATATATATACTGTGATGTTATTATAAATATGGTACAACCATATTCAGTATTCTATCCACCCTTTGAATAACATGTCACCATACGTGCGTACGTACGGCTTACCGTCTCCACGTCGTGGTGTAATTGTTATTAAATATATTATTATTTGGATGGGTATAATAATGATGTGTAACTCATGTAAATAATAAATATAACATGTTAATGATTCGGTATATATGATATTCCATCCATTTATATATTATTTTAATATCAAAAGAATGATATTGTCGCTCGTGCGAACGTACGGACTGCCGTCTCCACGAACGCGATGAGATTCATTCTCCATAATATCCATTAAAGTATAATTATCATTTTATGATTTAAAAATAATGTTTAAGGACTTGATATCATTCTGGATATGAATAAGATACAACCTATCCATAACAAACATGGCTTATGAAACAAAACATATAAAAGAAAATGAGTAAGTTAACACATGAAACAACGATAATACTAAGATATTATTATCAAATCAATATTAAAAGATCATATATGATATCATATTAATGTATATGATTCTTGTATAATTTAATAAAAATTATTTCACCATTATACAGGAGGTTAACCTACCCCATCCAAGGAAAAGTACAAGGTAAGGTTTATTTCACAATATCTTCATTATCCGAGGTTGTTTATATGTAATAATCTAATGGGATCTCTTTATCATCCACATCCATGTTTTCTTAAAAATTTATCTCAAAACATTTTTATTATTTACAAGAATATGGGTTAAAGTCATTTATACCCTTTTTTGACTTTTTATAAGAGGAATCTTTCCGTCGTTTTCAAAACAGGGTCCTTTTTAACCTTTTCGACAGAATTAAGGTAAGATTTTTTTTAACTTATACGGCGGGTGCGGCTATTTTCCGCCGTTATAAAATCTTCAAAGCTTTCCTTACAATCTTATAAGAATATTTTCAAAGAAAATGTTTTATTTTATATGGCTCTTAAATGATTTCAAAAATATAAAGAGATATTTCTCTAAAAAGAGTTTTGATTTCATCTATGTCAACATCCTTTGATGGATTTTACGCTTATTTGAAGTTGATTTATTATTATACAAAACTTCTATATTGTATTGAAGCTTTTGTGATATGTTTGACTGTGGATGTGCTATTTTTATACGATTCATATTTTATGGTGAAATTATTTACATTTCGTATGCTAGTTTTAATATGAATGTTTTTGTTATGTTTAAACCTTTTCATATGGGAATGCATTGAACTTAATATGTGACGGGTGGAGCCCGCTATAGATCCTCGATGCATCAGTAGGTCTAATGAGACAAACTAGTGTCTTGGCACAAGGCCTTGGCAAAATCTTATTCGTAGTCTTGGCACGAGGCCTTGGCTATGTGGTTATGATAGTCTGGCATTATGCATTCCAACATTATGAAAGTGGTTATTGATATTGCATTTGATTATTCGATTAGTATAATATCCATGTGAAAAAGTTAATGACAATATTTCATTTTACATTTTCCATACTATGTTGAAGTTCAATTTTAAAAGGCTTTTGTTTTAATATTGCATTACCTTAAATGTTTATGCTTATTTTGAATGTTCCTCTATATTGTTATCCTTACTGGGCATTTGAGCTCACCCCTTTTCTATGTTTATTTCCCAGTATGTGAAGAAGTAAGTTATGAATGACCTGCAGGGATATTATGAGGGGATAATAGTGTGGAATGTGGAGACATTTTGTTGTTGTAGTAGTTTTTCATTTTATGATGTAATGTAAAACTTATGAATATATCTAGTGTTTCCAAGGATACTAAACCAATTGGTCTTTCGAGATTTGATCTTTCTTGTGATCATGCCAATGTTATGTAATAATGCACCGACTCTGGGTAACTAGGTTCGGGGCGTTACAGTTGGTATCAGAGAAAGTTTAGTACAATCCTTGGAAGCTAGATTTAGATAAACTATGATTAGAGCACGTAGACCTAAGATGAACTTTGAGGATTAGTATAGAAGAACATCCTAGAATTTTGGTATTGTAGATATTTTGTGAGTTTTCCAAACAATACATCCCTCTCTGGATACGAGCAGGTAGAGGCGGCTCTGGCACAGATGTACCTAGGGGTAAAACCCGAAAACACCGCTTTGAGCTAGACTCGAACGGGAACTGGTGCACGACAACGGGCCTTGCTGCACTCTTGGTTACGACACACCCGGGGGATATGCTTAGGATAACTCTCATTTTCTTTACAAATCATTATGAAGGGTATATGAGTATATACTTCCTCAAAGATTTTTTTTGATTATGGATTATATCCATAAATAGTTCAATTTATGTTAAGTGTTTTATAAGTATTGGATTATGTATTTTGATTCATAAATTGATCTAGTTTATTCCATTGTTTAGAAATGGCACCTAGTGGAAGAAATGGAAACCGTATCAATGCACGCACTCCATGTAGGGATTTCCCTCGTGCTCAAGATAATTATAGTGGAGCTGGTGATGCAATTGGTGCCGATCAGCTAATCACCATACTGGGACAACCCACTCAAGTTATGAATAATAACCTTACCCGTATGGAGCACCCTGATCCGCGGCGTGGAGGATCAATGATAGATCGATTCATGAGGCAACAACCACCAACATTCAATGGGAGTACAAATCCCTTAGTAGTTGAGAAATGGATATTTTCCCTAGAGAAAATATTTCAGGCTTTGGGGAGTAATGAAAGGGAAAAAGTTATCATGGCAGTTTACCGCCTCACTGGAGATGCTGATCAATGGTGGTCATTGATTCAAAATACGAAGGAAGATGATGAAGTATCAAATATGGAATGGAGGGAGTTCAAAGATCTGTTTTTAGAAAAATACTTTCCTCGCGACCATCGAGCAGATATGGAAAGGCAATTTTTGAGTTTGAGACAGAAGGAGGATGAGAATGTCACAAAGTAAGAGGCTAACTTTACAAGGTTAGCAAGGTATGATGGAGATTATATATGTAACCCAATAAGTAAGATTGATCGTTTCTTTGATGGTTTAAAACCATTTCTCCATCGAGCATTAGTCTCACATTCCTTTTCATCGTACGAAGACATTGTCTCATGTGCTATCAAGACCGAAAAGGAATTCTCTAAGTCTTATGACTTTAAAGCAAAGAAAGAGAAGAAGAGGCATGCTGATCAATCTGGTAATGGAAATAAGGGGAAGAAAGGAAAGGATGAATATCCATCCTGTGGTAAATGTGGGAAGAAACACCCCGGTACTTTCTTGAAGGGAATGTGAGTCTGTTACAAGTGTGTTGAAAAAGGCCACCAAGCTCGTGATTGCAAAGGGAAGAAGGAAGCCACCAACGTTCAGTGATACAATTGCAGGGAGATGGGACATTATGAAAATTAATTTACTAAGCATCAGGAGAACTTACCTCAGAAAAGGCCAAGGGATCAAGGCCATGATTATGCTATCACTACTACTGAGGTAGATGCTCCGAAAGACGTGGTGGTAGGTAATTTAATGGGTTCCTCAAGTTTAGCAAATGCATTATTTTATTCAAGATAATCACATTGTTTCATATCTTCCCAGTTTTCTAAGAAAATTATATATTTCCAATTTGATTTAACAAGGGAGTTGTCAGTTAAAACTCCTAAGGGAAGTATCATTGCAACAAAGTTTTGTGAATCAGTCCCTATTAGAGCACATAAATGTTCGTTATCTGCTGATCTCATTGTCATAACTATGATTGATTTTGATATAATCCTCGCTATGGACTGGATTTCGGACTATGATGCGAATATTTATTGTAAGAAGAAAGAGGTTACGATTCTTGATGATAATGATAAGGAACACCTTATCTTTAGAGCAGAATCATCACCACCTAATTCTTATTTAGATCCACCCTCAATAGCTCAACTAAATTCAATTATTGGGGAGGAAGAGAATTAAATAACTGTGGGTGAGGAAAGTAATGTTAAAATAGAGGATGTACCTATTGTGAAAGAATTTGTAGATGTATTTCCGGAAGATTTAACTGGACATCCTCCAGAACGAGAAGTTGAGTTTTCCATTGATTTGATTCCTGGATCAAGGCTTATATCGAAGACCCCTTATAGAATGGCCACTGTAGAATTAGTTGAACTAAAGAAACAACTAGAGGAATTGAGTAATAAAGGATTTATTCGCCCTAGTGTTTCTCTATGGGGATCCCCTGTTCTTTTTGTTAAAAAGAAAGATGGATCTATGAGGTTATGTATCGACTACAGGGAGATCAATGCTATAACGATAAAGAACAAGTATCCCCTACCTCACATTGATGATTTATTTGAACAACTGCATGGAGATCAACACTTTTCAATGATTGACCTTCGATCTGGATACCATCAGTTGTCTGTGAAGACGGAAGACATTCCGAAGACAGCATTTCGAACCAGGTACGAGCATTATGAGTTTACTGTAATGCCGTTTGGATTGACTAATGCACCCTCTGTATTCATGGATTTGATGAATAGAGTTTTCAAGGAGTATCTCGATGAATTTGTAGTGGTATTTATTGATGATATATTGGTATACTCCAAAAGCTACGAAGATCATGAAAATCACTTGCGCATTATCCTGAAGACTCTGAGAAGACATGAATTATATGGAAAGTTTAGCAAGTGTGAATTCTGGCTTCATGAGATTTCTTTTCTTGGGCATATTGTCTCTAAAGATAGAATCTATGTTGATCCTTTTAAGACCAAGGCAATCCAATAATATCCAGCACCTACGAGTATAACTGAGGTACGTAGTTTTATTGGTTTGGCATGTTATTATCGACGTTTCGTCCAGAATTTTGCCCGATTGGATAACCCATTAATGAAGCTCACACGTAAAGGGGTTAAATTTGTTTAGACAAAAGTGTGTGAAGAATGTTTCAAAGAACTGAAGATAAGATTAGTCAATGCTTCTATATTGACTCTACCAACGGGGAATGATGGGTTAGTTATTTATAGTGATGCATCAAAGAAAGGACTTGGTAGTGTCCTTATGGAGAATGATAGAGTTATTGCCTATGCATCACGACAGTTGAAAATTCATGAACAAAACTGTCCTACTCATGATCTCAAGTTAGCAGCTGTGATATTTGCTTTGAAGATATGGAGGCACTACCTCTATGGTGAAAAATGTGAGATTTATACTGATCACAAGAGTTTGAAGTATATTTTCTCACAAAAATAACTCAACATGAGGCAAAGGAGATGGATTGAATTACTCAAGGATTATGATTGCATGATACACTACCACCCGGGGAAGGCAAACAAGGTGGAAGATGTTTTGAGCAGAAAAGACCATGGAGTTTTGAACAATATGAGAATTGAAAGGGATCCAATTTGAATGGATCTAGTGAAGATGGACATGGGAATAACCAGGGAAGGCGAAACATCAATTCTTTTTCAAATGGTTGCCAAACCATCTTTAATAGAAATAATTAAGAGTTCTCAGACCGATGATGAAGAATTTCAAAAGAATATTTAAGCTGTGAATGATGGGAGACTGAGAGACTTTGTGTATGAAGATGGAATTTTGAAATTTGGGAAGAGACTTTGTGTTCCCGATATACCTGATCTAATAAGGGAATTGCTGGATGATGCTCATAGTTCCAATTTCCCTATACACCCTGGGAGCACCAAAATGTATAGAGATTTTAAGGAAAATTTTTGGTGGGACAACATGAAGAGGGAGATTGGTGATTTTGTGTCAAGATGTATGGTTTGTCAGAAAGTGAATGGTGGAAGGCAACAACCTGGAGGAGTCATGCAACCTCTTCCCATACCGGAGTGGAAATGGGACAATATTACGATGGACTTTGTCATGGGGCTACCAAAGACCCCTAGAAGGAATGATGCAATATGGGTTATTGTTGATCGTCTTACTAAGTCAGCACATTTTCTTGCTATAAGAGATGATCTACCCCTGGAACGTCTAGCAAGACTATATATTAATGAAGTTGTGAGACTTCATGAAGTACCCCTATCAATTGTTTCTGATCATGATCCCGGTTTTACTTCAAGATTTTTGAAAAGTATTCAGAAATCCCTTGATACTGAACTTCATTTGAGCACTGCTTACCACCCTCAGACAGATGGAGAATCAGAACGGACTATTCAAACCCTAGAAGACATGTTGAGATCTTGCTCACATGACTTTCAGGGTATGTGGGATCAATACTTACCTCTCGTAGAATTTTCCTATAACAATAGCTTCCATTCGAGTATTCAGATGGAACCATATGAAGCGTTATACAGAAAGAGATGTCGTACACCAACCTGTTGGGATGACGTTGGTGAAAGAAAACTTGTAGGCCCAGAACTGATGGAGGTTACAGTGGAAAAGGTGAAGGTAATCCAAAATCACGTCAAAGCAGCTCAAAGTAGGCAGAAGCGCTATGCCGATAATATAAGGAAGGATTTGGAATTTCATGTTGGTGATCATGTTTTCTTGAAGGTATCTCCATGGAAGGGATTCATAAGTATTGGTAAGAAAGGTAAATTGAGTCCCAGGTACATTGGACCTTTCGAAATTCTAGCACGAATTGGGGCTGTAGCTTACCGATTGGCAATGCCGCCAAGTCTCTCTAATGTTCACAATGTGTTCCACGTATCTCTGTTGAGGAAATACATGCCTGACCCAACGCATGTACTCACCTATGAAGAATTAGAACTGGAACCCGATCTTCCTTATTGAGAAGATCCCGTCAAGATTCTTGATACGAGAGAACAAGTGCTGAGAAACCGGACGATGCGTCTGGTAAACGTTTTGTGGAGAAACCATAAGATGGAAGAGGCAACATGGGAACCCGAGGAAATTATGATGAAGAACCACCTGAGTCTTTTCATGCAGTAGTATTCTAGAAATTTTGAGGACTAAATTATTTGAATGAGGGGAGAATGTAACACCCCAAGCTTCTACGGTACGTTTCTCTTTGAATAATGTGATAGCGTGTGTTGTACGCAACACCGAGTTCTAACACACCATAACCAATCAAACTAGCCGTTATGAATAGTAATACCTACTTTTTGAAATTATATATATTTTCTATTTTAAAATGGACTTCATTTTTGGATTCGGAATATCAAATTTACCCTAAGGTGAAATTTTGGTACTTTTCGGATAACTATCATATTTTGATGAATAGTGAAAATTACAAAATTTTAATTAAAAACAACTTTTTTAATCAAAATAATTAATAGTGATAAATTATAAATTTGTGTGGTTTTAAATTATATTTAGAATATAGTTTTACCATTTAATATAATGTTGGTCATTGGACATAATTTTACAATTAAATCGAACATAAAAAAGTGTCAATCTTTTGATAGTTATTATATCTTAAAAACACGCTTTTTGTTTTGACACCGGGAATTAATATAAATTAATTTCTGCCACTTCTATGTTTTGAATTTAGAAAAATGGATTCCATATTTGGAATCAGGATGTCCAAATTGTGTAAATAGGTAACTTTTATTTTTAGAAATTTTGAATAATTACTGCGGTAAATATTTTATTTACCATGGTTAAGGGTAAATCTGGTAAATAAGGGTTAAAAAAATAATATTATAATACTAAATTACTGTAAAACATGTCCTCGCCTTATTGGTTGATACATGTTCGACCACAGGAATCTTTGGGTCGATTTTGGGTCCCCATGGTGCCACTTGTACGTGATAGGAACACTTTTTTTTAATTAAGTTAAAATGAATACAAAAATGACACAAGCATATATCTTTTAGAAAACCAATTGTTACATAGGGTTATATATGTTGTATTTTAGATTATAAATATTCATTAGAAAGATAAAAATATTTCCTAAATAATGATATTTTATTTATAATTTTTAGACATTAAACAATTTAATTTATTTATGACACAATGATGATGAATTAATTACTATAATAGTGAAAAATTAAAATAATTGATATTATAAATACACAAATAAATATAATATGAAACTTTTAATTAATTAAAATAATTTTAAAGGATAATATGATATATTAGTATTGATTTAATAGACCTTGTTCGAAGTAATCAATCTGTTACAAGTTTCACAAAAATCAACTGTTGAATAGTGTCAAAATTGACATAAAAGAGTTCTTAAAACAAATATTATATTATTAATTGATATTAAATTCCTAAAAATATAAGGTTCGGCCAAGAGACTTATATCATGATAGGTTCATCATTAATGGACCACTTGGCAGTCGCTTGGATATATATAGTATGTTTATTAACCATATTATATAAAAATACAAAGAGACATTATAAAAGTGAAACTAATTAACTTAGAGTTAATACTTAAAGATAAGGTTAATATAAATACCCAAACCTGTCTAAATTCTATTGGTTGAGTTTTTTTCGACCAATCCCCACCTTAACCTTTGAATAATCAAATTTGGAGCCATTGGAAACCGAATATGAATTTATTATAAACTAATATCTCTAGTTTTTCCAAAGGTGCCCCTCACCCCTCTTATAAAAGGGAACTCCTCCTTCTCATTTCTTCACACCTTCAAAGCCTTTATGGTCGGCTAAACTCTGCCCAAACACTCTCCCAACTTCCCTAAATACAAACTAGAGACCTTAGTTTGATCGGAAAGCCAACCTAAGGAGCCCTTTTGATCAAATCAAAAGGAAGAAACCGAAGAAGAGGTAATGATTTCACCACCCTTTTCCAAGTTCCTTTCTTCTTCCACTTCTTCTTCCTTTGTTGTTACCATTCTAAAATAATAACACCAGTATCATATATATACTGTGATTTTATTATAAATATTGTACAACCATATTCAGTATTCTATCCACCCTTTGAAGAACATGTCACCATACGTGCGTACGTACGGCTTACCGTCTCCACGTCGTGGTGTAATTGTTATTCAATATATTATTATTTGGATGGTTATAATAATGATGTGTAACTCATGTAAATAATAAATATAACATGTTAATGATTCTGTATATATTATATACCATCCATTTAGATATTATTTTAATATCAAAAAAATGATATTGTCGCTCGTGCGTACGTACGGACTACCGTCTCCACGAACGCGATGAGATTCATTCTCCATCATATCCATTAAAGTATAATTATCATTTTATTATTTAAAAATGATGTTTAAGGACTTGATATCATTATGTATATGAATAATATACAACCTATCCATAAAAACACGGATTATGTAACAAAACATAGAAAATAAAATGAGTAAGTTAACACCCGAAACAATGATAATACTAAGATATTATTATCAAATCAATATTAAAAGATCATATATGATATCATATTAATGTATGTGATTCTTGAATAATTTAATAACAATTATTTCACCATTATACAGGAGGTTAACCTACCCCAACCAAGGAAAAGTACAAGGTAAGGGTTATTTCACAATCTCTTCATTATCAGAGGTTGTTTATATGTAATAATCTACTAGGATATTTTAATCATCCACATCCATGTTTTCTTAAAAATGTATTTCAAATCATTTTCATTATTTACAAGAATATGGGTTAAAGTCATTTATACCCTTGTTTGACTTTTTATAAGACGAATCTTTCCGTCCTTTTCAAAACAAGGTCCTTTTTAACCTTTTCGACAGAATTAAGGTAAGAATGTTTTCTTAACTTATACGGTGGGTGCGGCTATTTTCCGCCGTTATAAAATATTCAAAGATTTCCATACAAGCTTATAAGTATATTTTCAAAGAAAATGTTTTATTTTATATGTCTCTTAAATTATTTCAAAAATAGAAACAGATATTTATCTAAAAAGAGTTTTGATTTCATCTATGTCAACATCCTTTGATGGATTTTACGCTTATTTGAAGTTGATTTATTATGATACAAAACTTCTATATTGTATTGAAGGTTTTGTGATATGTTTGAATGTGGATGTTCTATTTTTATACCATTCATAGTTTATGGTGAAATTATTGACATTTCGTATGCTAGTTTTAATAAGAATGTTTATGTTATATTCAAACCTTTTCATATGGGAATGCATTGGAGTTAATATGTGACGGGTGGAGCCCGCTATATCTCCTCGATGCATCGGTAGGTCTCATGAGACAAACTAGTGTCTTGGCACAAGGCCTTGGAAAAATCTTATTTGTAGTCTTGGCACGAGGCCTTGGCTATGTGGTTATGATAGTCTGGCATTATGCACTCCAACATTATGAAAGTGGTTATTGATATTGCATGTGATTATTCGATTAGTAGAATATCCATGTGAACAAGTAAATGGAAATATTTAATTTTACTTTTGACATACTATGTTGAAGTTCAAGTTTAAAAGGCTTTTGTTTTAGTAGTGCATTTCCTTAAATGTTTATGCTTATTTTGAATGTTCCGCTATATTGTTATCCTTACTGGGCATTTGAGCTCACCCCTTTTCTATGTTTTATTTTTCCCAGGATGTGAAGAAGTAAGTTATGAATAACCTGTAGGGATATTATGAGGGGATAATAGTGTGGACTGAGGAGACATTATGTTGTTGTAGTAGTTTTTCATTTTATGATGTAATGTAAAACTTATGAATATATCGAGTGTTTCCAAGGCTACTAAACCAATTGGTCTTTCGAGATTTGATATTTCTTATGATCATGCCAATGTTATGTAATAATGCACCGACTCTGGGTAACTAGGGTCGGGGCGTTACACACCTTACTCAAAATTTGGTAAATTGTTTAAAATCATTATGTTAAACCCCACTATAATTTGTTTAGGCAATATTATATGGTTTGATTTTATGAACTCAACCGAACCCATTCATTTATGTTGGGTTTGAATAATTTTCTATATAAAATTATCTTAAACATCCTTATATTTTGATTGATTATGTGGTTTGTTAATATAAATTCTTGTAAAATATTTGTCGCGGTATTCTTTGAATCTCTGATTTAGTGTGTTAAATAACCCTACTAGATCGCGATTCTTAAATTGAGTTAAATAATTTATTTATGATAATGTTATGTTTTCTAGTAAAATAACTATTTTTGGTGATCTTTATTCTAAACTAAAAAGTAAAGGATTATTTTTTTATGTCTCACATGGATTTATGTTATGTGTGTTCCCATGACCTTTTTCATTTTTATTATATTTAATGGACTGATTATGATAATGAAATTCCTTTTTTAAAAAAGTGAATTTTTATTATTGTCATGGATGAACACATGGACCACTTCCATATTCTAAAAGAATTAAATCAAAAGGATCTAGTGAATCTTGAGAGTGGCTGGTTTCTACTTTATCTAACACTGAAATAAGGGATCCTAATGAAATTGTATTAACTTATATTGATTAATGACTAAAGGGACATCAACTTTGTTTTTTGTCTATGATGTGTGACACCCCCTTGGTCATGGATGTTGGAATGACGCCAACATCACTTGGATTATTGGTTATGATTTTTGATGCCCCATTGATTTTAGGTTGGTTATGACCCTCTTTGTTTTATTTATTATACTCGGAATGATATCTTACATTCTTTATGATTCTCATACTGGAAGCCTATATTTATTCTAATCCTCAACCATTAGGACCCTTATTTATCATTATGAGACTCATACTATTATAATGGGATGTATTACGCATAGACGCCACAGTTACACCCTGAGTCCATGATAATACACCATATACAAATATATATCTATAAAAATTACAACATTTATAGTGTTTATATATATATATATGTATATATATATATATTATTCCTCATAGATATAACGCCTTAGGTAGAATCATGTATGGTGAGCTAGGATTCTTTAAAGAACATGATCCGAAATTATTATGTATTATTATTTATAAATTTTCCCTACATATTACTAGAAAATATATTCATAAAAAGTATTATTCCTTAGGAATCACTAGTAGTGGACTACTGAGTTTGTATCACACCCTACTTAGGGCGATATTGTTCTAGGGTACCCAAGTAGATCACTTTTCCATGTTTCCTTGGATCATTTATTGTGTTTTTATTGTACCTAAGATTTAGGAGTTGAGTACTGAGCTAGATCTTAGGATGCTCTTGGAGTTACCCCTCAGAGGTTTTATTCTTTTTATCATACATGTATTATGTTCAATCAAATGTTGTATATTTTATTCTTTTAAAATGCATAATTGTAGAGACCCAAAGCTTAACGTACATGGGCATTACATTACTTTTGTGGAATACTTAATATATAACAAAAACAGATGCCCAAAGACCGAAAGAGTTTACTATCTTTAGAAACTCAGAACATAATCTTCTAATCATGTTGAAAGATCTTCACCATCTCCCATAATGATCTTCTTTTTTTCCTACCTAAAACCTTTCTTTAAATCCTAGGTAAAAGAAAACATATAAAGGGTGAGCTCAAATAATCAGTAAGGGTGAGCATGGAAAAAATAGAACAAACCATATACATTTGAAATTAAAAACATGAACATAATGTTTAAAAATCAAAATCTTGAGAAATGACACAAAACATGGTAGTACATAAGGAATAGATCATAATGGAACATCAATCATGTTAAAATAACATGGGAATAAAACATTTAATTGTGGAAAACTATTAGGCACATTATATGTTTTCCATAGTTTCCAAGGCATTAATTACAAGACCATCCTAGTGGACAAATTCCCTTACTGAATCGAGTTCACTCCTTATTATAGTCCTGTATCACCGAACCAGATTAACTTAACATTCCAGCCTTGTCTATCTCATGAGATATAAATAATTACCCAATGTATTGGAGGTATATATAGGTCCCACCCATTTCATAATGAAATCATTCTTACTTGTTCCACAAAATAAACATAAACCATTCATCATAACCCAAAGAATAAAATCAGTTTCATAAACATAAAACCATCATAACATAATCCATATAAAACAAATGGATATCATTTAATCATAAGAAGAATAAATCCATGGAAATAATAGAGACATTATACTTGAAACATAATCATACTAAATAATTTCATCTTAGATGGAAAATTGTTTTCACAAAACACTTGAAATGAAATCTTGAAAAAAATATCCTTTCTTCATTAAAAACATTTTCTTTTCACAAAATTCTACACAATTTTAAAAGAAAAGGATTTTATTGAAAATAATAATGAAACCTTGTAGAGGAAGCTTCACGAAAATTAGTTGTTATGAAATCGTAAAAATCCATTCATGCCGTATAAGTTAAAAACACATTCTCCACGTACTTTTTCCGGAAAAGTCAAAAAGTTCTCTGTATGGTGAACAAAATAAAGATTCCTTCATTAAAACAATGTAAAAGTCAAATAGGGGTAAAAATTACTTTAAAAATACATGGAATAATATTAAACACTTTATGAAAAACATTTTTATGGACATGGATGAAAAATATAACCCCAGTAAATACTTACGTATAAGCAATCTCAGATAAAAATGAGATTTGCAAAATAATCCCTTACCTAAGGTCCGATATGATTCATACGTATCCGAACATCCTTTATAATGATTTAAATAATGACATTGACTTACCAAATAATCATATTCATTGTTATGATATCATATATGGTTCAATTATGACTTTATATTACCCGTTCTTTTGTAAATTTCATGTTAAAGCAGCATTTTGGGTACAATCGTTTCATTTATCGTATGTGTTTTCGACTTGTTGTTCTTGATATTATTACTTATATTATGATTAAAATAATTCAAAAATGTAAAAAATGATTTATATATAATATATATTCATCATATAAATATATATAATAGATTGATAAACGGAAATGAAACACACCGTTCATGGAGACGGTAGGCCGTACATACGCATGAATACTATTTTTGTTTCCTTATTGAATTGAATGGAACTAAGTAAGTGAAACATATATTTACATAAATCCAGTATCATTATTATGTAATATATTTAAATATCATTTATTATACATACTTTATAATTATACATGAATGGTTAATCATGGAAAATGAATCTTATCTCGTTCGTGGAGACGGTAGTCCGTACATACACACGAGCAATGATATCATTCATTTGATATTAAAATAGTATATAATTGGATGTTATATCATATATAAAGATTCATAATTATGTTATATTTATTATTTATATCATTTATACTCATTATTATACCCATACAAATGATGAACTGTTTGAATAACAAACTACACCACGACGTGGAGACGGTAAGTCGTAAGTACGCACATGTGGTGACTTTTTCATTCATATGAGCGATAAAATAACTAATATGGTTGTAAAATTTTTATAATAACATCACAATACATAGAATATAAGGTATTTATTATTTTATAATGGTAACAGAACAAGGAGGAAGTGGAAGAAGAAAGGAACTTGAAAGAATCAGTAGAAGAGATTACCTCTTATTCGACACGCCTCTTTTAAAATTCCTCTTAGGGAACTAGGATTAGTCTTTTAAGAAGACCAGAACCTATATGATATTATTATAGTGGTTTAGAAGAGAAATTTTAAGGGTTTGGCCGAGCTTGAAGTCTCAAAATTGTGTAAAGAGGAGAGGGAGGAGGTTCCCTTTTATAAGGGAGGAGAGGGGCACTTTAGGAAAAACATAAAATATTATTTTATAATAAAGTCATATTTGTTTTATATTAGCTCAAAATTGATTTATTTCGAATCTAAAGTAGGTATGTGTCGAAATAAACTCAGATAATAGGTTTTAGACATGTTTATGTTACCATTTTAACCTTATCATTTAGATTTAACTCTATGTTAAATAATTTAATTTTTACTGTGTCTTCTTGTATTCTTACAATATATGGTTAATAAACGTACAATAAAATACCAATAGAACCCCAATGGGTTCATTAATGTCATATATATTATTATATAAGTCTTTTGGCCGATACTTATATATTTAGGGAAATTTTATTAATTAATAATATAATATTAGTTTTAAAAACACTTTTATGTCAATTTTGACACTATTTGGTATTTTGTTTTCTCTAAATTCATAACAACATTATTACTTCAAAAGGAATTCATATATCCAACTCCAATATGTTATAGTGACCTATAAAATTAGTTTAATTCATATAAAGTCTCAAATTACATTTATTTGGGAATTTATAATATCAATTATGTGAATACTTCATTAATAAGATAATTACTGCATCATCATTGTGTCATAAATAAATTAAAAAATATAATGTCTAAAAAATATAAATAAAATACCATTATGTAGGAAATTTATTTATATTTATAATGAATATTTATATTCTAATTTATCTTATTTATAGCCCTATATTAAAAATGTTTTAGTTATTAAACTTTGATTTTAACTATTTTAACTCTTCTTTAAATAAAATAATAATAAGTGTCCTAATCTAATCCAAGTGGACCAGAGAGGTCCATATTTTATTCCTAAGGTTGTTTTAGGTCGAATTACACTTATAAAATATAATTAGTACATGTTTAAGGGTAATAATAATATCATTTTTACACTTAATTACCCTATTTACATTTAACCGTGTTAAATAAAAGTAAAAAGTTACTATTCATCAAAAATTATTTTTATCTTATTGAAACAAATTTTACTCTTTGATATTAACCATGTCTCTCAGATTTTTGAAATTCCACTCACAGAAGTGGTAAAATTACGTTTTGTGTAAATTTGCGAATTCTCCAAGGAGGTGGGTAGAAGACGGTGAAAAGTTTAATAAAATTTTTATATATCTAAAATTTTTATAAAATGTCTCCAATGAATTACATTGAAGAAATATAGGTATTATGTATCAATTTTGACCAAAAATAAATTTAAATAAAATAAATAATTATTTAAATAAAAATTTGGTTTTAAACTATAACTCTGTGTTCTTCACTATTCATCAAAAATTGAAAGATTTCAAAAAAATACCCAAAATTCACCGTAGGCTAATTTTGATATTCCGAATCCAAAAATGAAATCCATTTTGATTGATAAAATTTATAAAATTTCAAAAAGTGGGTATTACTATTCATAACGGATAGTTAATAGTAATATTATTATAATATCTTGTTTAGTGAAACTCGGTTTTGTGTATAACACATGTTATCGAGGAAGGTTGCTCTAGCGTGAAAAAAAGCCTAGAATAGTGTTTGTGTATAATGTAAGCTAATTCGGGGTTTCATATAGCACAAGATAATCTTGGTGTAGCGTAAAACAAAAGACATCCATGTAATTAAAAATAATACTTCTCATAAAATCTCAGGGTGTTACATTCTACCCCCCTTAAAATGAATTTCGCCCTCGAAATTCGTCGAGGTTATAAATCGTTACTACATGAAAGTTTCTTTCATAGAAACCCACATAGTTAAAACTAAAACTAAATCGTCATTTTAAAAAGTAATGTTAGAAACATAACGAATACCCAAATTAACTCATCAAAGGGTTTCCTCATAGGAGAATATATGTGAAAATATGTATATGGAACAGAAATATAACCATCAAGAGCTGATAGAGAGTGGTAGAGAACATGGATATGAAAAAGCCAACAATCTCAAAGCCATAAATTTTTTATGATCTAAGGTACCATCAGATTCATCAGATATTATGGTACTATGAAAACATTTTTGGTTTTCAATATCATTTTCCTAAAGTTGAAAATTTTTAATTAGAAGAAATAATTACTTGATTTAAGTAAAATATCACTGTTGTTTGTGCCTTGAACAATTTCCACTTCATCTCTTAAAGAAATTAAGTTTAATTTCTCTTCTGTGAAGTGTTAGTAGATCATGCGACAGAATGATAGTTCATTCCATCTGTCTCAAACATAAGGCAAGAAAACATTATATTCATAAGTCCATCTATGATGAGATTAACCGTATATGGTTCCAAAAATGGACTTATACTTAATCTATCATACCTCTTAATAAAATAAAACTAGTTTATACTAATCAGGGACTTCCGGTAGGCCAGTGGTAGGCGATAAAGGCATGTCGCACTTCGGTTTTGGGTTCAATTCCCGCAACCTTTTCCGGCACGATGGGTTTTCCCCTGTCCTTTAGGTTGTCCGTTTTCTAAAACTACACTATTACAACATTACAGAAATAATATCGAAAAAAAAATTAGCCTTAAACAAACTATCTGATGTCCGACATAATCCATTCCAATCTTTAGACTTATCCAAAATACATATGTCCAATCACATAGTATATTGACAATGATTACTGGAAAGGTCACATAACAAGCACATGAATACCATCATTTATCACCCATATATCATAAGATATATCATGTTGATCACATTCCAAACATTTGAATACCTTAATCATGTATTCTCATGTACCATTAATTACAATAGAACCATAGTGAAAATAAGAATGCTGTCAAAAGATAACTCTTTCCATATACCAAAATCTCAAAAATATAATATACACATACCATGATATCACTTTGGCCTTATAGCAATCCTGAGATCATTAATAATATCCAACATATTATATTCTCCTTATCCCTTCATTATGCACATATCATATACTTTCCAAAAATATCTGAATAACCTTTCATGGTTACTGGTACCATTCAACATGTACTTTCATATACTTTAGGAAAAACAATAGTGTAACAATCTTTAGATGTGTCTTTATTTCATATTACCATTTCATATACAACATACCTCTTGATAAACATAAATCATTCAACTACCTTCTTGAACTATTAACCAACTTCAACAATTCTTTCATCTCACATATCATTTATAGTCTCATAATCGTCATCAATATAAATAATAACCATACGACCATGATGATTCCCTTCATGAGACTTTCCCTTAGGGAATTGGTGTTCATAATGCACATACATTCCACATTTAAAACATTTAACCATTTTTTATGTCTTAGCAATACCCTTATCCTTTTCCATTGTGTTAGATGGACCTTTTATTTTGTAATTACTAGCTTTGTGTCCTTCTTTTCCACACCCAAATCATCTTCCAATTCCTTTTAAACATTCTCCTTCATGCCTCTTCCCACATGATTTACAGGATGGAAATTGACCTTTCTTTCCTCTATGATCATCAGGAAAATCCATTTTTCTCTTATTAGCTGAGTCAGGAAACCTACCAAATTTGAGATTATTGATTATATTACGAGATTACTGATTAGGCATAATAACGATGTTTGGACTTCCAAATATAGTTTCATTTGGTTTCTCTTGAAAAATAACATTCCATTGTCCATCATATTCTCCATTAACATGAATCCTCCTATTTCCTGCAATTTCTTAAAACCCAAAAAAGAATAGTATGAGAGGAAAACTCATACTATAAAAACAACATAATAAAGGGGAATTACTTTCAATATCTAACATATTATGTTTAATCCTAGGTTATTCGTGATCGTTATCATAATTCTATGATTGTAACCAATAATTTATACTTAACCTTACAGACATCTATAGACATACCATAGAAATATCTTTAGGGATTTCACTAAAGTATTTGCATCCTAGTTTCCAATGGATAACTAAACCTTTCCTATGATACCAACTGTAGAGAAATAAAGATTGACGTACATGCACATTACATTAATTTTTTGGAATACTTAATACATAACAAAAATAGACTCCCAAAGATTTTAATATTTTAGTGTCTTTGGAAACTCAGAACATAATCTTCTAATCATGGTGAAAGATCTTCATCATCTCACATAATGATCTTCTTTGTTTCCTACCTAAAAACTTTCATTAAATCATGGGGAAAAGAAAACATATAAAGGGTGAGATCAAATGCTCAGTAAGTGTAACAATGGATAAAATAAAATAAACCATATACATTTGAATTTAAAAACATGAACATAATTTTTAAACACAAAAATCATGAGCAATGACATAAAACATGACAGTACATAAGGCATAGATCATAATAGAACATAAATCATGATAAAATAACACGGGAATAAAAAATGTAATTATGGAAAACCATTAATCACATGATATGATTCCCATAATAGCCAAGTCATGGCTCCTAATACCATCCTAGTGGACAAAGTCCCTTACTGAATCAAGTTCACTCCTCATTCCAGTCCTGTATCATTGAATCGGATTAACAAACCATTCCAACCTTGTATATCTAATGAGATATAAATATTTACCCAATGAATTGGAGGGAGATAATGGTCCCACCAATATCATAATGAATTCATTCTTACTTGTTTCATAAAGTAAACATAAACCATTCATCAAAACCCAAATAATAAAATGGGGTTCATAAACATAATCCCACCATAAAATAATCCATATAAAACAAATGAATATCATTTTATCATAAGAAGAATAAATCCATGGAAATAATAGAGACATTATACTTGAAACATAATCATACTAAATAATGTCATCTTAGATGGAAAATAGTTTTGACAAAACACTTGAAATGAATTCTAGAGGAAAATATCCTTTCTTATTTAAAATAATTTTCTTTTCAAAAAATGCCAAACAATTTTAAAAGAAAATTATTTTGTTGAAAATAATAATGAAAACTTGTAGATGAAGCTTCCTGAAAATTAGGCATTATTAAACCATAAAAATACGTTCATGTCGTATAAGTTAAAAAACATTCTCCATGTACTTTTGCTGGAAAATTCAAATGTTCCTTGTATGGTAAACAAAAGAATGATTCCTTCTATAACACAATGTAAAATTCAAAGAGGGGTAAAAATGAATTTAAAAATACATGGAATAATATTAAACACTTTATGAAAAACATTTTTATGGAAATGGATGAAAAATATAACCCTAGTAAATACATACGTATAAGCAATCTCAGATAAAAATGAGATTTGCAAAACAATCCTTTACCTTAGGCCCGATATACTTCGTACGTATCCGAACATCCTGTATAATGATTTAAATAATTTCATTCACTTATTAAAGAATAATATTTATTTTTATGATATAATATATGGTTCACTTATGACTTTATATTACCCTTTCTTTGGTAAATTCCATGTTAAAGCAGTGTTTTGGGTAAAATAATTTCATTTATCGTACGTGTTCTTGACGTGTTGTTTTTGATATTATTACTTATATCCTGATTTACTTAATTCCAAAATGTAAAACATTATTTATATATAATATATATTCAGCATATAAATATATATGATAGATCGATAAATGGAATGAAATACACCGTCCATGGAGATGGTAGGCCGTACGTACGCAAGAACGCTGTTTTCGTTTCCTTATTGAATTGAATGGAATTAAGTAAATGAAACATATATGTTTGTAAATACAGTATAATTGTTATTTAATATCATTCATTATTATTTATTATATATACTTTCTAATCATACTTGAAAGGTTAATCATGTAAAATGAATCTCATTGCGTTCGTGGAGACGGTAGTCCGTACGTACGTACAAGCGATGATATCATTTTTTTGATATTAAAATCGTATATAATTGGAAGGAATATCATATATACAGAATCATAATGATGTTATATTTATTATTTATATCATTTATACTCATTATTATACCCATCCAAATGATTAAATGATTGAATAACAGACTACACCACGACATGGAGATGGTAACATGTACGTACACACATGTGGTGACTTTTTCAATCATAGGATGGATAAAATAACTAATATGATTGTAAAATTTTTATAATATAATAAAATTTTATATACGATACTGGAGTTATTATTTTTTAATTGAGACATCAAATATGGAGGATGTGGAAGAAGAAAGGAACTTGAAAGAATTGGTAGAAGATATTACCTCTTCTTCGACGTGCCTCTTTTCAAATTCCTCATAGGGAACTAGGGTTGTTATTTTGAGAAGACAAAAACCTCTATGATATAACTAGAATGGTTGAGAAGAGAAATTTTCAGTGTTTGGCGGAGCATGAAGGCTCTAAATTGTTAAAAGAGGAGATGGAGGAGGTGCCATTTTATAAGGGAGGAGAGGGTCACATTAAGAAAAAATTAAAATATTATTTTATAATAAAGTAATATTCGGTTTATAATAGCTCCAAATTGATTTATTTTGAAGATAATGTGGGAATGGGTCGAAATCATATCTACCAATAGGTTTTAGACATGTTTAGGTTACTATTTAAACCTTATCATTTAGATTTAACTCTATGTTAAATAATTTAATTTTTACCGTGTCTTCTTGTATTCTTACAATATATGGTTAATAAACTTATTATAAAAAACCAATCGAACCCTAATTGGTTCATTAATGTCATATATATTATTATATATGTCTTTTGGATGAACTTAATATTTTTATGACGATTATATCAATTACTAATATAATATTTGTTTTAAAAACTCTTTTATATCAATTTTGAAAGGATTTGGTATTTTGTTTTCCCTAAATTTATAACAGCATTATTACTTCGAAAAAAATTCATCTAACTAGCCCTAATATGTTATATTATCCTATAAAATTATTGTAATTCATATGATGTATAAAAATAAATTTATTTGGATATTTATAATATCAATTATGTTAATATTTTATTAAAAAGGTAATTGCTGCATCATCATTGTGTCATAAATAAATTAAAAATATTAATGTCTAAAAAATATAAATAAAATACCATTATGTAGGAAATCTTCTTAGAGTTCTAATGAATAATTTTAGTCTAATTTATCTTATGTAGATACCTATATTAAAAATGTTTTAGTTATTAAATTTTGATTTTAACTATTTTAACTCTTCTTTAAATAAAATAATAATAAGTGTCCTAATATAATCCAAGTGGACCAAAGAGGTTCATATTTTATTCCTAAGTTTTTTTTGGTCGAACTAAACTTATCCAATAGAATTAGGACATGTCTTAGGATAATAATAATATCAATTTTATCCACAATTACCCTATTTACTTTTAACCGTGTTAAATAAAAGTAAAAAGCTACTATTCACCAAAAATTATTTTTATCTTATTGAACCACATTTTACTCCTTGATATTAACTGTGTCTCTCGGATTTTTGAAATTCCACTCACATAAGTGGTAAAATTATGTTTTATGTAATTTTGCAAATTCTCCTAGGAGGTGGGTAAATGACGGTGAAAAGTTCAATAAAATTTTTATATATCTAAAATTATTATAAAATGAATCCAATGAATTACGTTGAACTAATATAGGTATTATGTATAAATATTGACCTAAAATAAATTTAAATAAAATAATTAGTTATTTAAATCAAAATTTTGTTTTAAACTATAACTCAGTGTTTTTCATTATTCATCAAAAATTGAATGTTTTCAGAAAAATATCAAAACTTCACCCTAGGCTAATTTCAATATTCAGAATCCAAAAATGAAATCCATTTTGAATGATAATATTTATAAAATTTTAAAACGTGGGTATTACTATTCATAACGGCTAGTTCATAACAATATTATTGTAATATCTTGTTTAATGAAACTCGGTATTGCGTATAACACAAGCTATCGAGGAAGGTTGCTCTAGCGTGCAACACCATCCTAGAATAGTGTTTTCATATACTGTAAGATAATACGGTGTTTCATATAGTGAAAGCTAATATTGGTGTAGCATACAACACAGGACATCAAAGTAATTAAAAATTATACTTCTCATAAAATATCGGGGTGTTACAATAATCATCTAGAAATGCATGAAAGATTGTATAATTTTTGTTGAATATGTTTATCCAGTCTATTATATTATTCTACTACATTACATTTATTATTAATTCAGATGATGATGTATTTTGATTATTATATGATATACCTCTAAGATACTCTGATCATGAGTTTATATTCACCTAAACATACTATATATAAACCCTAGATGCTGGTAATTAGCCTATGGCATAAGGGAATGTGCTCTTGAGCCTATGTGACCAACTAGTTCAGGGCACCTTTTTTTGGCTTGAGGGATATGATTTTACAACATTCATATAAGTTTTTCATGATCACCCTCTTGATCATAAAAAATACTTCTGGTGTACCAAAAATATTATGCAAGAAGTTTTCTCATATCGAGTTGGTCATGTGATTCATTAACATACCAATGTCTAATAAACATTGAAGCATAAATGTGACAAAGGATAAAAAATGAGAAAGCCTTATATGAAGATGAAACTGTTGATATTCAAATGATGGGATCATATGATTTACATGAATTATTCATTAGTTTTGTGACATAACCCAAACACATCATCCATTTCAGGCAATTTTTTTCGAACCTATCATCTATTCCATACAATAACACCCAGGCATGTAAAGCATGTAACACAAAGTCATTTGTGAATACTATAGAAGTCTTGGTAAGTCATCAATATATATCATCTTTGATTAAGAGACATCCTAAAACGTTTCTATGTGAATCACACAATTAATCCTTATACATGTTATCCTGATCATGCGACATCCCTCTCACATGTTGTCCTTGATCATGCAGAAAGACCCGAATGTCTCTACATTGTACAAGAAAAGAACCTTAGACATGTTATAATTTTCATGAAATACCACTTTAACTAGTTATCTTCAATTATGTGAGGAACCAAAGGATATTTCAGTCTTATCAAGTTGATTTTAAAGACTTGTAAGTCCCACAATCATGACACATCAAACATACACCAAAGAGACATAAAGAAGAAAACTAGGATATATAAGAGAGGAAATGCAGAATTGTTAAGTTAAATGTCATGATATTTCAGGTAGACATCCTCAAACATGATAGCCTTGTCCATCAGGGGTACTTGGGCATATTCCTTTAAACCATATGAACCCAAAACCATGATTATTTGGATTAGAATTTCTCTATCATATGGGTGGTTTCCATAATGGTTTACGAATGGATGATCACACAATTATTTTTGTATTATGGGATAATCATACCATAAAGGCATGCTATGTTGGCCACTAATATTTCCTAATATTTATCATTAAAATAAAATTGTTTGGATATCTTATAATTGGAATCCATCCTTGAATACACCAATAAAGTTCCCAAACCTCAAGAATAACATTAATTTATCTTATTGTAATCACCTATTACAACCCATCAAATGGTTAGGAAAAAACTCAACAATGAATAATCTAACTCAAGATATATATAGGATACATAATATTCCATAATTCCCAAGATCCATATCAAGTTCCCCATCCAGTCTACCCCAGTGCATAAGTCCTGTATCTATATGTGGTGAGTTTTATCACTTTCTATACCTTATTTTTTACATCAATAATATCTACATGTTCTTATGTATTTTCAAGGACCATATCACTCGCAACATAAATCCACCCTATATAGGGAAACCTCACTATCAAATTCCCATCATGTGACATGATATGATTATCATATATAATGGAATCCACATTGGTGTCAGTCCTGATGGAATTCCCATTGTGGTAAAACCTGGGGTGATAACCCTCATATTAATTCATTATCTATCACCACCCATAAGCGGGTTAGGGCATAATAAAACTATGATGACTATGCTTCTAGTTACAATCATGATACATTACATTCCTTCTTATGGATCTAGCTCTATAACTATATCCCATGTTCCAACACATATTTATTTTTTCATAATGTTCAACTATATGAATTGGATTTAAATGTACTACATGTTTTTTGATTCATACTAAGAACATGATATATAGGATTCCCCATGAAGGTTCATTCTCATCCTAGAAACACCAATGACATTCATGGGTGAAAAAAAAATCCAGAGTTCCTAGTTATATGACTTCCAAATATAAGCACCTAGCCACACCTAAAAAATAACATGAAACTGAAGGAGAACCTAAGATATATATGAATGGTCTCAAGTTTAACCTCCTCCAGGTATTGATGAATTCAACACCTGGTCACTTTATTAGAGTCAACAGTCTTATATTATGATTTGGAATCGATTCATGAAAGTATATTAAATATATTATAGTGTCATAAAATAGGAAATAATCCCTCTAAATGGTTTGTTGAGCCTGAACTCCTATAATATTGACCAATGTGAGTTCCAAATCATTATTGGCTGTGAAACTCCAAATGCAAATCTACATTTAGAAAATAGGTTTGTAGCTTGTTATGGATACGTGAACCATTGGGATTTTCTATAAGGGAAAAAAATAGAAAAACAATGTTAATGATTTTGAAAACATACATGTACTCCCATAATTAATCAATAGAAATCATAAATCTATCCAAAGGGAAAAAATTGATAACTTGACATTATAACACCCCATGATTTTATGGTTTGTATCATAAACAATTTATTCATTTTATTAAATAAATTACATGGCACATGATTTTTTCATACAATATAAATCATATAAAACTACATAGATAACACCAAATAGAATTTATAAATTATGAAATAATGAAATAAGTGAGTTTTCTAGGAAATAAGAGACATATACTAATGAAATAGTAACTCGATATTTGGAATATTAATGTTACCATCAAGAATAATAATTCAGCTTATAGAGTAGAAACCTAACATATTAATGTATAAATTAAATTTAGGCACACTATATATTGTAATATGGTATAATTATATCATAATACAAATAAAAAGTGTAATAGAAATTCTTAATTAAGTGTTGACATTTTTTATAAACAAAAATGTTTAATTTCAATTTAATAATTAATATAATGATCTAAAAGAAAATTTACTTTCTTAAAATGTATTCAAAAATAAATATTTTGAGGTCTTATTATTATAATATAATTTTATGAGAACATAATTTAATTTTCGATTTGTATAAAAGTAGTAATAATTTAAAATTTGGAGTATTTTGATTAAATGATATTTTAATTAATAATAAAATTTTAAATAAATAGATACATATATTCATAAAATTGATTTATTCATTTATTTATACCTTTCAGAGAAACATTAGGGTATATTTTTGGTATTTTTCTAAAATAGTTGACCTTTTGGTGAATAGTGAAATACAGTAATTTATGGTATAAGCTAAATACATGAATTATTGATTCATTGATGATGTATGGATGATGTAATCCCATATTATTGAACCTCCATTAATTTTTAATATATTATTGACAATTATAAAACTATTCATATTCTTGGGGAAAATAATAAACTAATGAATAAAATAATTTTAAAACCCCCCTCCCCTCCACTATAAATACAACCCCTCACTACCTATTCTCATCACACCTCTTGAGCCTTGAAACATTTACAAGTACTTCCCAATACTATTATGGAGTATCTTAACCACTTATATGAGCCTATGGTCTCACTAAAATAAAAATTCCATGCCCTTTAATGAGGTTCTCAATGAGAATAAATTCCAGAGGTAAAATCCTATTTTGTGGTTGTTTATTTTCTTTTAAATTTCATTTATTTTTTTATCCTTACCTTAAATTTAACATTAAATAATTCATGATAAATCTTGCATCATATATATTTTTTAATTTTTTTAATGGAAAATCCATCACCAATCCCCTTCTCCTCTCTCTATTATTCTAAAAATGAAAATACCATCTGTGATGTGATGATTTACCACCATCATGGATGATGCATCTTTATTTTATATATCTTCCTTCATGGATAGTAATAAAATCATTATTATGGTTAAATAATATATTATTATATAGATTATAAGTCATATAATGTTTTGGAACTTGTATCTATACAAAATATTAATTAATATGTCCACGATAATAAAATATTCTCCAAAATAAAATAAAGTTCATCATTAACATTTTATCTAGTGAATCATCCTCATAGATAAAAAATTATTAAGACAATTAAATCTCATGAATGTTAAATAATAAAATATTATTTCAAATATATAGAATTAATCTCATTATACATGAACACTCATTCATGTATTCATGGGAACCAATCATGAAAACCAAGGAAACAAACACTCTCAAACAATAAAGTTCAATTTTTTAAGTCATAAAAAAGTCCATAAATAAACATAATTAAATTATAATTAAGAAAACAAAAAATTGATATGTTATTAATTAAATTATTAATGAATATAATTTCATTATCTAGGACATTAAGTTCATGTACAGAATACTTTAGGACATAATGTATGGGATTCTCCTCGAACATCAATTTTTCATTCACGTTATACTTTATTGCACTTTACCCAAATTTAATTCTTAATTATTATTATGTAATATTCAAATATTATGTGTTTATTTTCCAAAATTATTTTCAACCTTAGTTATTCTTTTATTTGTGGGGAAATTATTGTTTAATAAGGTTTATTTTTTAATTCCACCCAATAAGGAAGCCTTATTTAAGGGAACATTATAATTTGTTATCTATTTTCAAGTACACTCCATAATATTTTTTATGACACCAAAATTTTTTATAAATTAAATATTCTTATCATGGTAAAGAATATTTTTTAACTCTTTTATGCTAATTATTTTTTCTTTTCCCTCTTTAGATACTATTTTATCATTTTCATTTAATTGCACAAATTAGACTCTTCTCTAAAGATTCTTAAAAACAATGTCTACAAGTTTACACATTATTCAGACTTAATTTATAATGATATAAAACTATTTTTTTATTAATTTATAATTATTATTAAATCTATTATTTAATGGAAACCATTATGATATTCCCTTTTCCACTTATTCCTTTTGTGAAGTGTTTTTATATTTCCCTTTTATTTATTCTCACCATTATTTAAATATATGTATTTTTGTGTCATGTATATGATTATTTTCATATTCATATATAATTTCCACATGCGGTTTTTTATTTATTTGAATCTATGTATGAATAATTCTTTGTACATGTAGTGATATTTGTGGGCCGATTATAGATATCCTCTAGAAGCATCAACATGTCAAATGAGACATGATAGTCGGTGACAAACCCTTCATGTTTATTTCCAAATGGAATCAGATGAGTATTTACCTAATGAAATAATCATTCTTTTTAATATGATTTATGTTCCAAATACATTATGTATAATAAATTAACACTTGAGTCCTTTACTATTTAGTGACTACTTTCTTGGAGTTTTTTACTAAGATAAAATCTTTTGAGGCATTTTCATTCTCAGTGTGTTGATGGTATGAGTTTTTTAAATTATTTACCATGCCATAATTTCAATTCATTATTTTCAATGACACTTTTTTTTATTGTAGCATATAAACCATACTATGTGTTTAAGATCACCCTTTTATTTGTTTCCCTTTTCCAAGTTTTTTAAGATGAAATCTCTGAATAAGTGACAAGAAGTGGCTTATTTAATTCTGTTACATTATATGATAAATTACCGATGTAATAAAGGAACCATTTATATATCTAGTTCTTCAATTCTACTATAATGATTGATCATCGGTGATGTGATCTATTAAATCAATGTTATTTTAATTAAATGACCACCGACACTGTGATGTAGGCGTCAGGGTTGTTACTGTTCGTATCATAAAATGTTTAGTAGAAACCTTAGGATCAAGATGTTAAGAAAAACTAAGAATTATAATTACTCACTGTAGTGATTTTTTGGCTCAATACACATGATTTTTATAAGCTAACTTAGTGTGTGCTGTTATTTAGTGATAGCACCTAATGGAAGAAAATAAATTAGTATACACGGATAATGTAAGGATTACCATTATGAGAAAGTCAATACAGTTATTATTGGGGCTAAGTAGATATTCTTCATATTTGGTAGCATACAATGGTTATGAAAAATAACCATAGTACACCTATGTTGGATGTTTTCATGTGAAAAAATCCCCAATATTTTAGTCATAGTACTATTACAGTGGTAGCTGAGTGGTTGATCGAGTCCCATGAGAAGATATTCATGCATTAGGTTACAATTAATATGAAAAGATAGTATTGTAAGTATACCATATCAAGGAAGATTCTGATCAATGTTGGTATTTGTTCTTGAATATTATATAGGATAATAAAATTAAAATTATGTAATGGAGAACATTTTATGAAACATTATTCAAAAAATAATTCCCTCATGAGAAACAAACTTAAATTCAGATAAGATTCCACATCTTAATGAAAATGGAATAAGAGAGTGTTGTAGTGTATGAGGAGAACTTCACAAGACTATCCATGTATTTTATTTATTACATACATGATTCATAAGATATGATTGATCATTTAATTTAATTTCATAATCCAAGTCCTTAAAGGGGAATTGATTCTCAAAAAATTTCATCATATTATTAAAGATTATTTTGTTCCATCAAAATAAGGATGGAATTTTCTAGTTCATATATTTTCAAGGAAAATCAAGATAAGAATAAGTATTCTAATAACCATGGAAGAGGTAAAGATTCAATGTAGAATAAGGTAATGAATCATTTTCCATTATGTGAAAATTATGGAATGAATCATTCTAGGAAATTATTAATTAGCATGGTAGTTTTCTATAAATGTGAAGAAACGGGCCATCAATCAAAAGAGTGAAAGGGGGAAAAATAAATGATATTAAATGCTTCAATGATAATGAAATTTGGAATTATACAAACCAATTTCCCTTGAATGACGGGAATATACTATCGAAGAGGACAATGGGAGATTCCTTAGATTATACGATCAATAAAGATGAAGTTGAAGTACCAAATGATGTTCTGGAAGGTACATTACTATTATATTAAAATATAGACAATGATTTATTTGATTATGGACCACCCCAATCTTTTATATCTTGACTATTATTCAAGATAAATAGATATATTTTTTAATAAGGGAGTTGTAAATAAATACTCCTAACCGAAGTCTCATTTAAAAGAATGTATATGTAAGTTCCCATTATGTAAAAAACATACTTTATTTCCAAAACATATCATCATTTCTAGGGTTTATTTTGATATAATCATTAAAATGTACTAGCATTCAAAATATAATTCAAGAATTTATTTTCAGAAGAATGAAATTACAATTTGTGAGGAAAATGTTGAATACCTTATCTTTAGAGGAGAAAATTCATCATATGATTGTTATCTATATCCACCCCCAATAGTTCAAGTAAATGAAATTCATGGGGAGGAAGAGAAAAAACATCTAGGGTTTGTGGAACGTCAAATTCCATTTGATTATATAACAATTTTGCAAGAATACATTGATATATTTCTAGAGGAATTCCCTAGGCAGCCCTAAGTACATAAAGTTGAATTTACCATTGATCTAATCCCTGATGCAATACAAATATCAAATACTCCTTATAGAATGGAAATAGTTTTATTAGTATAGCTGAAGAAATAAATAGAATATTTGAGTAATGAGAGATTTATTCACCCAAGTGTTTCTCCATGGGGAGTCGTTATTCACTTTATTAAGAAGAATGACATATCCTTGAGGTTATGCCTTGAATATAGAGAAAGAAATTCCATTATAATAAATAACAGCTTCCATAGGTCCTACATTGATGATTTATTTGACCAACTTCATGGATCTCACTATTCCTCCATGATTGACATTCATTCTCAGTATCATCAGTTGTGATTAAATAAAATAGAGATTATGAAGGTAGTTTTTTCGATGAGGTATGGAAATAATGAGTTCACAGTAATACTATTTGGATTAACTAATACATTCTTTATTTTTATGAGTCCATTGAAAAGATTACTGATGTAATATCTTTACGATTTTGATATATCATTCATTTATGATATTGTGGTGTATTCTAAAATCTGTGAAAACCATGGGAGTCAAATTTTGATTATTCTTGATACTCTCATAAAGAATTAGTTAAATGTAAATTTATCATGTGTGAATTATGGATTCAAGAAATTTATTTTCTTGGCCATATTATGTCTATGTATAGAATCTCAATTGATCCTATGAATATAAAGGCAATCTGAGAATGACCTACACCAATGAATATGAAAGAGGTACGCAGTTTCATTGGTTTAGCATGTTATTATTGGTATTTTGTTTAGAATTTTACCCTATTGGCTAACCTATTAACCAATATAAATTGTAAAGGAGTTATGTTATTATAGATAAAATAATGTGAAGAATTATTTGAATAACTGAAGAGATGATTATTCAACACTTCAATTTTAAATCAACTATCATGAATTGATGTTTTTGTGATATATAGTGTTTCTTCGAAGAAAATACATGGTTGGGTCCATATTAAAAATTATAAATTAATTTCATATGCATCATGGAAGTTGAAGACTCATGAAAAAAATTATCCTACTCATGTTCTATATTTTTCAACCATAATCTTTTGATTAATGATATATATACACTATCTATATAGTGAAAGATGTGAGATATATAAAGATCACAGGAGTTTAAAATACATATTTACATAGAAATAAAACAACATAAGGCAATTGAAATTAATCTAATTACTCATATGTTATGATTTATCAATACAATACCATATAAGAAAATATAATAAGGATGCAGATGCATTAACCAAAATTGATCATGGGTTTCTTACCCAAAAATGATTGAGAAAGATATTATAATCATGGATTTAGTAAATATGGATATGGGGATTATTGAGGAATGGAAAACATCACTCCTTATTCAAATTATTTCTATATGATCATTACTAGATAAGATAAAAAGTTCTCAATCACATGATGAGAATTTTCAAAAAAAAATTGAAGCCATTAAAGATGGATGATTGGAAGAATTCATGTATGAGAATGGAATTATAAAATTTGGGAAGAGGTTTTGTGATTCATCAATATATTATCTAAAAAACAAAACTAGTAGATGATTCTCATAGCTCTAATTTTTTATACACCCTGGTAGTACCAATATGTATAGTGTTCTAAAGAAAAAAATTTGGTGGCATAATATGAAGCAGAAAATTACTAACTATACGTAAAAGTGTATAGTTTTCAAACTTGTTAAGGCTGAGAGACAAAATCATATAAGAGTGATGAAATATATACCTTTTCCTATGTGTATGTGGGATAAAATTTTGATAGAATTTGTCATAGCACTACCAAGGTCATCTAGAATGAATAATTCAATATGGGTTATTGTTGATCTTCTTAAAAAAATATTCATTTTTTTCTACAAGAGAAGATTTATCTATTTAACACCTAGAAAAAAATTATATTAATTTTTTATAAGGCATTATGGTTCACCTATATAAATTTTTTCTGATCAAGATCCCAGATGTACATCAGTATTCTAGGATATTAATTAGAGGGATTTGGATACTGAGCTTCTTTTAAGTACTTATTGTTACCATCAAACCAAAAGCCTATAGGTAAGGACTATTAAAAAATTGGAAGGCACTTTGGGATCATAATCACATGAATTTCAATGTATATGGGATAATTATTTACCTTTGGTAGTATTTTCCAAGAATAAGAGTTTCCATTGAAGTATTCAAATGGACCCATATGAAGCATTATATGGAAAAGGATCTCAAACTCCAACATGTTATGATGAAATTGGTGAGAGGAAGTATATAGGACTGGAACATATTAATGATACAAAAAAAATGGTAAAGTCTATCCAAACTCATATTAAATAAGATTGTAGTATAAAAAAGAGATATATTGAGAACCATAGAAAGGATTTGAAATTTTCTGAGTGAAATCATGTCTTTCTAAAAGTATCTCCATTGAATGGTCTCATAATATTTTTTAATAATTTGAAACAGAGATCCTTGTGCATCACACCATTTTATATTCTGGAAAGTATTGGAGATGTAGTTTACCTATTATTAATGCCACAAAGTATTTCTAAATTTTTTGATGTGTTCTACATATCACTGCTAAATAATTACATGCCATAACCAATGAATGTACTAAACATTGAAGAAATAAAATTTAAACCACATTTGTCTTACTATGATGAGACAATCAAGATTATTGAAACAAGTGTGAAAGTATTGAGAAATCAAAAGAATCAACATTTAATGGTTCTTTGGATAAATCAGAAAATGAATGAACCAACGTGGGAACTTGGAGAAGTTATTAAGAAGAACCAAACACATCATTTTAGAGGGAAATATTTATCAAAATATTTAAGGATAAAATTTTGGACTGGGGAAAAAATATAACACTCCATGATTTTATGGAATGTATCCTGCGAAATAAATTCAATTCAGTTGAAATCTTATTTTTCACCCAAAATTTTTTCATATAGTATAAATCTTATAAAATAACATATAAAACAGAAAAAACATTATAAATTAATAATTAATTAAATAATAGTGTTTTTTAGAAAATTAAGAAATATATATTAATGAAATTGTAGCCTAACCTTTAGAATAGAAATGTTACCCTTTTGAATAGTAATTTGCCCAATAGAATAGAAAACTCATAAATTAAATTATAAATGGAATTTAGTCATATTATAATTTGTAATATGATAATATTATATCACTGTAGAAGTAAATAAATGTTTTAGAAATTATTAAAAAATTGTTATTCGTTTTTATACAAATCAATGTTTATTTAAAATTTTATAATTAATATAAATATTTAAAATAATTCTTGTTTCTATAAAATGTACTAATAAATTAATATTTTTTTTATGATTATAAGATGAATTCAATAGGCCTTAATTAATTTTTAAAAGTGTAATTAAATCAGTTATAATTTTAATGTTTGTATTTTTTGAGTAATTGATGTTTTTAATTACAAATTAATTTTATCATATTTAGAAAACAATTTTCATAAAATGGTGTTCATTTTTTAATTATACATGTTGATAAATGGTTATGGTGAAATTTTTATATTTTTCTAAAATTGTTTAATTTTTGTGAATAGTGAAATATGATAATTTGTGGTATAAGATAAATACATGAATTATTGAGACATAGATGATGTATGGCTCATGTAATCCTATAGTCTCAAAAAAACATTAATTATTTTAATATATATAGTGATAATTCTCAATCTATTCATAGTCTAAATTCAAAACAATAAACTAATGAAAATAATAACGACAAAACACCCCTCTCTTCAACTATAAATACCACCATTCACCACATCTTCTCCTCACACATTTTAAGACTTTAATCCTACACTATTTCTTCCAAATCCTCTTCCCAAATATCCTACCAATTTCCTAAGCCTTTTTTCTCACCAAAATACCAATCCCTATCCCCTTAAGGAAGTTCTCATGGAGAATAAATTCTAGAGGCAAAATCATCTTTCGTTTTCCATTAAATTTTTTCAATTTCAATTTTTTCCTTATCATTACCTCATATCCTCTATAAATATATTCGTGATAACTACAATATACTATATATAATTTAATTTTATTGTGTTAATGTAAAATAAATTATCAATCCCCATCACATCTCCTGTTAATTATAAAAATGAAAAAAGCATCAGTTATGTGCCGATTTACAGCCATCAAGGATGATGTGTTTTCATTTTCAATTAACACCTTCAAGTCAGGTTATAAAACCATTATTATGGTTAAATAAGATATTAATACACATATTATAATTCAGAAAAGTTTTATAATCATCATATATATATAATAATAATTATTAAAAAACTAGTTTGTGATAATCGAAAATTCACCCAAATAAACCAACGTTCATCAATAAAATTTTATCAACTCAATAATAATAATATCTAAAAACATAATACATAAGACTATTTAACATTATATATTTTCATTAATAACATGTAATTTCAAATTTTAAAAATTAATGCCATTATACATGAACTACCATACATGTATACAAGTAAAACAATAATGAAAACCAAGGAAACATAGACTCCCGAACAACAATGTTAAATATTATAACTCATAAAATGGCCATAAATTAACTTAATAAAATTATAATGAAAAAAATAAATGTTTAATATGTTATTAATTGAGTTATTAGTGATTCTAATTTCATTATCTAGTAAATTATGTGCAAGTACAGAAGACATTCAGGCATGAGGAAAGAGATTCTCCCCAAACCTCCATTTTTCAATCAAGTTGTGATTTATCTCTATTTACCGCAATGTAGTTCTAAATTAATCTTATATAGAAATTTTAAATTATGTGTGTATGTTCCAAAAATATTTTTTTTAGATCAATAAATCTTCCTTTGATGGGGAAATTCTTGTTTTATAAGCTTACTTTTTATATTCCTTCTGATAAGAAAGTCCTATTTACAGAAACATTCTAATTTACTACCCATTTTCAAGTAAAATCCATAAACTATTTTAATCCAAAATATATTTTTATAAAATAAATAGTCTTATAATTAAAAATATATTTTTCACTTATGTTTTTATTCCTTTTCCTTCTTTAGATACTCTTTTATATTTTTTATTTACTAGCACTATAGAGACTCTTTTATGAAGTTTCTTAAAAACACTTTTTACATGTTTTTAATTCAGTTAAAAATAATTTATCTTGATATAAATATTTTTTGTCTTATTAATTTCTATTTTTGATTTAAATAAACTCATTCTTGGAAAAAATTATTACGTTACCTTTGAACACTTATTCCTTGTGTGTGGTGTATGCATATTTCACTATTATTTATGATCTCCATTCAATAGATATCCATATTTATTTATGATGGATATGGTTATTGTATAAGTCATATTCCATTTTTCGTACAATTTTGTTATTTAATTGAATCTATGTATTAATAATTTTTTGTACTTTCAGTTATGGGTGGGGCTTGGTTATAGATAGCCCCTCGATGCGTCTATAGGTCTCATGGGAGAAAACAATAAGTGGAAACCCCTTCATGTTTTTTTACACGCCGAATCAGATAGGTTTTTTACCATAGAATTATACCATTGTTTAGGTAAAATGGTTTATATGCTAGATACATGATGTATAATAAATAATCATTTACTTCATTCAGTATTCAGTTATTACTATCAATTAGGTTTTCACTATGAAAACAATCTATGGATGTGTTTTCCTTCTTAGTGTATCAATGACATGTTTTTTTATATAATTTACCTTGAAAATATTTATATGACTTATTGACTTTTGTTAAATTATTCTTGCGTCATATAACCCTTAATGAGTGTTTGATCTCACCCTTTTTTTCCTTCTACAGGTTCTGAAGATGAAATCATTGAATAAGTGATAAGAAGTAGTTTATTTTATTTTGTTATGTTCTATTTTTAATTAACTATATAATTAGACAACCCTGTTTGTATATTGTTCTTGAATACTGATAAACAACTCAATCCTTGGAAATGTGATTTGTTATCTCTTTTACATTGTATACAGTTGACCACCAAATCTAGGCTACTAATTTTAGGGTTATTATTGACATGAAAGCATGTAATAATAGAATAAATGAATCATTATTGGAATTGGGAAAAATGCCTCATAAACTCATTGTATAGTCCATAATATCATTCTGAAAGAAAAAATAATAGACTACCTCACATGAAGTCTTGTAATGAAAAAATAACTAAATCATTATAGGAACTCATAATAATGTCTCATAAACTATAAGAACAATCTAAAATATATTTCTAAAGGAAAAAATGTTGAACCTATAATTAATCTATCAAATAATAAAAAAATATTGGTTGAAAATATATCAAGAGATTTTATTTTTCACCTCCTATGAAAATGAAAATGGAACGCTTGACATGAAATCCTTCAGTAATAAAATGTTATTGGTGTTTTTAATAAATATGAACATTATCACTATGAAAATTCCCCAGAAGAAAAATTGTCAATCCCGGAACAAAAATGCATAGCCGTGTTACCTGTGAAAATATGAATGAGCATGTTTCACACATGAGAACATTAACTAATCAGTGAACATGTTCCTTGTTTTCTTTATGGCAGTATAAGATCATATCACAAAAAGCTTGAAAAAAGATTATTTATTCAGTAAGAAAATGTTCTAGAACCTCAACAACTACAGTAACCTCAGTGTGTCACAAAATAACCTCACCCACCCGATGCCTTCAACTCTTGGGAGAGAATGTGATGATATAGTAATACCACATACAATGTATTATCATAGCACTAAAGGCTTCATTCATAGGTATCTAGATTCTAAAACCCACAAGTCTACATCATTCAAGGAAAGCTGCAATAAAACTAGTGGTACCGATTACCACCATCAATACCATTGGAAGCTTATCCCCAGAGTGAAAAATTCATCACCTTCCATATATTTGGATGGTGGATCAAGGATCCAATAATGATTATATATAGGTTTAAGAGCATCTGAACAGATATCCAATCAACCGTTGTCACCAGTTTTATCCCACCAGTTCCCTTTAGTCATCAAATGAGAGAACCATTCAGAAAATTTCCACCCTAGTCACTCATGACTAGGTATCGAGGAGGTTTCACCATTCATGGAAAGATATAGGTAAATGAGATTGGGATCATATCCTCACATACAATAAATAATCCCAAAAACATAATCCGGTAGTAGCCAGCAAGTTAGCTCATATCCCTTCTCAATGAAATCATGTATGTGTGTATATTCCTATAGAAATCAATGGGGAAGACATAATTATTACCCTATAGATAAATCCCATCAATATATTATAATGAAACAAAAAGTATATGAGTGGACTTATATCCCCACTTCAAATGATAAAATATGTCAGTATCTATTTGAGATTGAGAATTTGTAGGCCTACATTCTTTCTCACAGATTGATAATGTTTCAATACATTTTAGAAAGAGAAGAATATCCTCATCATCATATTCCAATACTGGTATAAATATAGGGACATTGAAAAATTTATATCCCCATATAAATAGGATCATATGACTAGGATTAGTATGAACCAGTGGCTACTCGAGGTAAAATAAAAATTCATAGTCCAATCTAATAGAATAGTAGGAATATTATGATAATTGATTAGGAACAAGGATGGGATCATATCCCCATTTGGACTGGGGATCACCATCTCAGTTTTGTAAATCCCTCGGGAAAGGCACAAATTCCTATGGAAAAATTATAGTGTCATACTACAATGGAATAAGACTAGGATCATATCCCCATTCCAACTAGGGCTCACCAGCTTATTTTTCACATGCCATGGACAAGCACATATTACTATACAAAACGAATAGTGTAATACACCAATGGCATGGGACCAATATTAGATCCCATCTCCAAAAAAAGGATCATCAGTTTAATTGGGAACTCTTCTCAAATAGGGCACATTTACTACCAACTAATCTACTAAACATATTCCAACAGATCACAGATGCCATTATCATATCCATACATCCACAAATGAAAAATTTCCACAACATCCTTTAGAGGATACATGGAAGGAGAATCATACCCCTCATACCAATCCATAGGTCTGTTAGTATACTTTTATGGAGAATCTATATTTTTACTTTTCTCATTCCTCCTATTCCTCAAGTATTATCCAACAAATTATGGGAACCACCCACTGGAAATATCATATTCCTACCGATAATACACAATATCACCTTCATAATTAAGATATGGAACCCCAATACAATAGAAAAAAATTTATTTATGATAAATTTAATTTCTTTGATATCATTAAATGCATACGACACTAAGTTGAAACAAAACATGATAGTCTATTAAACTATATTTTTGTCATTAATATTACAACCTATATATGAAATTTAAAGGCATATATAAGACTAACTATATTAGGAACATTATATTTTTAATAAATTTATAAAAAAAATATAATTTTATATTTATTGATTATAAATAAAAATATTAATAATTGTATAGAAAAATAAATTTTATATGAAAAACTAGTTTTTAAAAGAAAATAGTTTCTTCGCCTCTTACACACATATAAAAAAATTATAATTTCGTAAAATATTCGAAAATTTATTTGATAAAATAATTTTTTAAAGAACCATTTAAAAATTATATTAGGGTAATTTTTTGTGATTTTTCTAAAATTGTTCATTTTTTGATGAATAATAATAATAAATATTTTTAACGAAAACTCCCATTTTGTTTAAACTATTTAAAAATTTAAATTATATTTAATTTTTTTAAAAGTTAAATTTGTCTGATTTTAAATCAATTAATCCAATTTAGACCTTCTGAATAAATTTGATACAGAATTGTTGTATAAAAATTGTAATCTTTTGAACTCTTTCAATTTGAAAACTTGCTTACTCATTGTGTATGTGGAACTAATATTAAATTATAATTTTCCAATATTGTGTATTTTATTTTAAAATTATATATTTTATATTTATAATCATATTTTTTTATCATATAATATGTCCAACTTGGTTTTTGATCGAACTGAATAATGATAACAATAAAAATTCATTACCACAGTTAAGGTAATAATGGTTTTACCATGGGTTAAACTATTAGATAAGGTTTAAAAATAAACTACCAACATCTAAAAATCATATTTTATGTCAATATTTCCAAATTATCTATACCATGATTGATATAGGACCATATTTAATTTTATTTAAAATGAATGGCTTTTTATATTTTATTATTTTGGGAAATCTCTATGTAATTTTCAAGGAGGTCCCCATTCCTCACTTATAAATGGGAACTCCATTTCGTCAATATTTATAACCACCCAATCTACAGTGGCTCGAAAAAACCCTTAAAAAAATAACTCTCTAACATCTATAGAAATTATATAGAGATTATGGACCTCCTAAAAGACCATCCATATGGTCCTTAATAAAATATTCAAAGGATGAATCTCTTATAGAACATAACTTTCTTTTCAAAGATCATTATTTTTAACTGTTATTTTCCACCATAAATTATTTCTTAATAGTTAAAGAATAATATAACTAATATCCCACCTATAATAATATTTATTTATGTTATTGGAATAATATTTATCCATCTAAAATTTCTTTTGATGGGAATCAAAAGCATTAACCGTGTGTGTAGAGGAGTATCGCCCCACGAACAGATTTAATTCGATTTCTATCCCCATAGTTCAAAGATGGATTTAACATTTTTATATGATATTTATCATATTATGATAATTAAATAATTTTAATATATTTTGTACCTTTCTACAATCCATTCAATTTAATATATGATAATGATGCTCGTGTGTATAGTGGATTGTCGCCCCCCAAAGCGACAAGAATCATTTTTCACATACGCATTGAATGTAATTAAATAAGTATATAATTAATGATTATATATTATATATATGTGAGGTTATTTATTCTTTAACTTTTACATATCACCTATTTTAATACCCATTAACTCACTATGGGAATGATATTGTCGCTTGTGCATATGTACGACCTACCATCGCCCAAAAGTGATGTGATTCCTTTATGAAGCCCAACTTTTAAGAGTGGTTATAATAAGGTATATAATGTCTATATATTATATTTATACCATTATTATCATTATTTATTTTAATTAATTATATTTTATTTACAATAATTAGATCATTCATTACAAATCACGCATGATAAAACAATGAAATTACCACCCAAAACAATAAAACAATGGAATATTATTAAAACATGGGTCGTAAAATGTTATAATAGGATAATATATTATTTTATAAATATTATTATTATTATTTGAAAAATAAATATAACAATTTGAACCATTATACAAGAGTTTAAAACACATTCAACTAATGGAACACATGAAGTAAGGGACTTAATCTCAAATTCCCTTCTTTGAGGTATATCATAATGTTAAATACCTAATCTATTTTATATGGAGGATATAATAAACTGTGAAAATTAGAATAATTATTACCTAATTATTCATAGTATTAAAAGATTCAAGTTAAATTATTTCATCAAATTTAATATGATATGAAATTTAACATGTGGTAAAAGGTTTTACACTATATCCATTTTTTTGTGGTTTTTATCATTCAATTGAAAAAATCACATTCTTATGATCAATTGGCCATTTAATTTCATTAAAATATCCATATTATTTTTTAATGGACATGATTATTTCCTAAAATCTGTTCAATTTTTAAAAATCAGGTATACATTAAACACTATTTAATTAACTGATGAAATATTGATACATATGTATCATTATATTAATAGGGATACTTATTGATTAGATGTATTGTTCATGAATTAAATTTATTATTTGATATATGAGGATGATTTGGACAAACAGAAATAGGTGGGTATAATTTTAAATAGTATCTTGATTCTTCGATTAGTCTTATTAGAAATATTAGTTGGCCAAATCAAATGAGTTTCTTATTGTAGTGTTAAATAGTCTTGAAAAAATATATTGACTGTACGAGTGGAATAATGTCCGAGATCATGAATTCCAATAATTAATAATTTATTTAATTTATAATTTAGTAATTATTATTATTATAAATGATTTTTCTTCTATGATAGTATCTAGGGATGCATTTCATTCTCAATCATTGATTAAACGACATGTGTTTTCATTCATTTACCTTTACATATTGACTATGCCTTATCATTTCATGATACTCATGATATTAAAATGGAACGTGTGTTTAGTTATTTATATATCCATTTTGATTATTCAAATTTATTCGTGATAGATTTTATTTTACTTATCCTTTACTTATAATTTAATATCATCCTTTGTTTGTTTCAATTACCTAAGATATTAATAAGAAATCTTGGAATGAGTTATCAATGATGAAATTATTTTTAAATTTCTATGTAATAAGTTTTATTTTTTATTAGAAATTAAAAAGTTGTTTCATTTATAGATATATTTATCCAAAACATCTAAACTAATCAGTCCTTTAGGGTTTATACAACTGTATATATGCCATTGTAATAAAGTAAGACAGTAGTTCCTGGCCCCTAAAGGATGGTGTTTCCAAACTTCGTATTAGTGGAATTTGAGTAGAAACCTCAAGAACTAGATTAAAAAATCTTATATTAAGGAAAAATATGTGATGATAGAAATTCATGGTACGTATATAAGAACAACCAAATGCTTTGGAAGGAAATGATTATGTGGGTTTCCCTTGGAATACATCCCTATCTATATACTAAAACAAGACGTGGTTCAAAATAAGATGTAACTAGGGTTAATAAATATAAAAAGGGACTATTAGGAATGACATAATCATCTCATAGTACATATAAATGGTCCATACTGTTCGCCCTGTGTGACTATCCTGGGGGTTATGCTTAGGATCATTCACATTTCATTACAAAACATTATTATGGAATTGGAAATAATCTTATCACTAATGAAACCATGTTTTTGTTTCTAAGATAAACAATACATAAATGTTATTTTATTCTATGTCTTACAACATATTTGGAATTATAAATTATGATTTTAAATTCATAAATTTATGAAATAATCTAGTACTTTTTTCATTATTTAGAAATTGTTCTTGGAAATAAGAAGTGTATCAATACTCATGAACAACGTAAATATTTTCCTACTATAAAATACATTATATATAGTATTGGAACGGAGAACATTGTTGAAATATTAGGGAAATGTAACCAGGTGGTGAAACAAAATCCTTTGTCTGAATGGATAATTCTATTCAAAACAAAGAGTTTTCTTTGTTGGATTACATTATGTGAAAGAATAGCCCATAATTTATTGTGATTATTGATCCATTGATAGATAATAAATGGATTAAGTATTTGGAAAAGATTTTTATTGTCATGTAATGTGTTGAAAAATAAAATGTTACATTTTTATTATACTATCTCAAAGGTGAGGCTGATAAATCATGGCCACTGATCTAGAATACTACCGAGGAAGAGGAAATAGAAATCATGGAATAGAATGATTTTAAAAAGATCTTATTGAATCAGTATTTACCTTCTGAGGAAAAAATAAAATGAATAACAAGTAATTTACTTTAAGGAAAAAGAAAGCGGAAAGATTTTTGGAGTATGAATATATCTTTACTATGTTATCTTGGCATGTTAAGGATTACAAATGCAACACATATTACAACATTGAACAATTCTATGAAGGGATTAAGACAAGTATATGAGGGGAGATAGACTTAAATTTTTTTTCCATATGATTAAATTGTATCATGATCTATAAATATAGAGAAAAATATATATATATCTTATATATTCAAGGGAAACCAAGAGTGGAATAGGTCATCGAAACAACATGAAAATGATAATGCTTCAAAAAATAAGAAGAGAACACACTAATTTCCATCTTGTGAAAACCATGGAAAGAATCAAAATTGAAAAATCATGAAGGTAAAAAATGATTTTTATAAGTGTGGAGATATGGTTCACCAGGAAAATTAATGAAAATGGAAGAAATAAAAAACTACCATTCAGTCATTCATTTATTGGTAGATGGGGAACTACACAAATTAGTGCTCCCAGAGTCAAGGTTATTATATTACCCATAGATTATAGTATTTAACACTTAATTTATTCATTTATTATCTATAAAGTGTAATGGTAAATGATGGGAGAGTTGGGTGGAATATATGAATGTTCTTGGGAAAAAGTAGGGGTGGACAGGCTGTGTACTGTTTCTCTAAACTCTGTTCATATCCTATGAGGAACCATTCATTGTTGATGTTTTGAGGTAATATATTCATCATAGTTTGAGCATGGATAGGGAGACCATGTGAGTAGGCCATATATGGGTGTCTTTAGAGAAGTATATAGACCACGGTTAGCGCACGGTTTGTCTAACCGTGTGTTTTATCCGTGCACAGAGTCAAAGATAGATCCTTGAAAACATATCTCACTAGTTTTTGAGATATCTGCCTTGATTTTACTCCTATGTTCCCATTAATCAGGATTCCTCTATATTGAAGGTATGATAACATCTCCCAATCATTTTGGAGTCAATCTATAGCCCCCCCTTAGCGTTTTGAAGACTGATTCCTGTAGTAAGGGACATTTTTCACCATTACTATCTAATTTCTTAGATCTACCTAAATATAATTCTAATATCCTCATTCTTTTTCAAACCTAACACATTTATGGGTAGATATATGTTTGGGGATACCAAATATCATGATATATGGGGGGATTATCTCTCAACTCCTCTTGCTATTATTATTTGGATTAGATTCATATTTTTATATTTAAAGAACTTGATTGTGCAAAGAATGGAATAAATCTTCTCTAGTGATGATTTATGGATTTGGGTGAAATTCTGTGATCATGGGGAATTGTTGTGAAATGTGGTTTTTTTATCTGATGTTAAAAAAAGTGCATTTATGTTATGCATTTTCTAGAATTTCTAAATGGTTATATAGAAAAGGGTGTTTCAATAAAAAAATGTCTTTTAAATGAATTGGTTTGCAATTTAAATGGCATTGATGAAAAAACTGTTTTCAATAAAAAAGTGGTTTTATTGAAAAGGTGTTGTGTAATGATCCTTGGGAATATTGGTGTGTGAGTTCAAAATTCATTTCTAGGGCTTGGTTGAAATATGAGCTTATGCTCAGTGCCAAAGCTCAGATGTCACATGAGAAATAATTACCCTGTGATGACTTGGTAGATCGATTAGAAAATTCTTATGAGTATACAACTACAATCACGTAGCATGAATGGTTGGTTTTTTGGATTTGTGGAATGGATTGGGTATGTCAATGAAATATTGAGAAATGATTTTAAACATAATTTAGTTATTTTTATGAAAAAATAACTTGCTGTAATTTTTTTTAACTTTAGATATATGAATTTGGTTATAAATGGTTTTGGAAACATGTTTATATATAGTTATAAACCATTTGAGAAATTGTTACATATAAAATATTTTATGTAAATGTTTCTAACTATACAATCATATTGGAATTAGTATGGAATTAATTGGGCAAGACCTACTGAGTGTTATACTCACCCCTGCTTTGGATCTTTGGTTCTTTTGTAGATGTTATCTTCCAAGACATGGGAAAAGGTATGGTATCACATGTTTTTAGTACAACCTAATAATACTTGGGTTTTACGTTGATTTTCAAGATTGGAGATTGTGGATCATGGAGTATTGTGTTCTTTTATGAGTCTTCAGTTGTTCTTCTTCTCTTTACTTCGATAATTATTTGTTCTTCTATTTTTACACACTTTGGAGTGGTTTGACATGAATAAAGTAGTTTTTTGTCTTTCATTTTGTCATGTGTCATTTAGTGAATTGTTTGGTTATGGTTTTTTGGTTTAATGGTTTATTTAATTATGCATAAATTGTATCCCACTTGTATTTGAAACCATTATACATTTATTGTCAGCCATTGGCATCTTGGGAATGTCTCTTAAGGACTAGTAATGATTTTTTGAAATCTCAAGACAATGGGAAGAAGTGGGTCATTACAATTTGTATCATCTTTTTCTGTCCTTTCCTAACAAGTAGTTGTTAGTTCTTAGACTTGGAGTTGAAATTAATTATTTTCTATTCCTTGGGAGATGATCTTAGAAAGGAGTATGGTTGTTGGGACATAATATGAATATCATAAAACTAAATAACCAATATATTAATTATGAACATCAAGCTACCATGTATTTGGGTACATAAGTTTTTTAGAGACACATATAGGATCCTAAAATATTACTTTCATGTATTTTTTCAATGAGATGAGCATGTCATACATTTTATAGGAATTACATACCAGTAGGATTTCATACTTCATTGGAGTAATGATTTATGATTTGGGAATAGCTTTAAATTTGTGAAAAATGAATAATTTGGTTTCAAATTAATGATTTTGGAAAGAAAACACATCGTGTATTTGGAAAATGGTTTGAATTTGAAAAGAAAGAAAGGTTCTTTAAAACAAATATTGAACATGAAAAGGATTTTTTTGGAAAATAAATATTTTGATCGTTGATGTGATAGAATTTGAAATGCTAAGCCATCGACTTCTTGGGAGTGATGCTTACTAAGTTGTTTTTGTTTAGAAAATGGATCCCTATAGGCATCATAGAAACCAACTAAAAGAATATGTAGAGATATGGGTTTCACCTAAGACACCTGTGAACCAATTGTTAGTTCGGATTATCGGCCAAGCATTTTAAGATGTGGATACAAGGAACTGGAGGGATGGCCTAGGACATGTGGATCTTTCAACCATGTTCATGAAGTCGAATCTGCCCAGCTTCCAAGGTGATTCTAAACAAGAAATATTAGAGGTGTGGAAGAATATGATAAGTTGTATATTTGAATTCATTAGCACACTGATAGATTCCAATGTCAAGATGTCCACATATATGCTCTATAATATTGCACACCAATGGTGGGAACTAGTTCTTCAGGATAAAGAGGATCAATACCTTCCATAGGAGGAGTTTGAGGAATTATTTAATAAAAAATTCCATCATCACATATTCATGATCTAGAGGATGATGTACATATTTATCCTAAAGTAATAGTATCTGTTTTTCATAGAATATAGAGCTAAATTCATAAATTTCAATTGATTTTCACCAGAAGATGTGGTGACTGCTTCCGTGAAGGTATGTATCTCTAAATCAGGGCTAAGGAAGAATCTTTGGTCAGTAATTGAGGTGATCTGTATTAATGACTGTTCAAAGATAGTGAATAGAGTGGCGGTGGCGGAGTGATACATCTCAATATCTATTGGAGGAGAAAGATTGATGATCCCCAATGTAAATTGTAGAGTCTTTGATGTTATGAGAAAGTGAAAGAGAGTCACCTATTTCTAGGTGGGAGCAGGAATCAGAATCAGATAGATTGATCGGTAAATCTTCCGCAACAACCAAATATCCAAGAAGGATGCTACCAATGTGGTTCATTTGACCACATAAAATGGGTCTATGTATAAACACCAAGTTCATACAATGATTTCAACAATATGGGACACATTAAGCACTTTTTCTGCTGTTCTCTAAGGTCCAGTACTTGAGAAACATCTCAGGTATCGTAATCGATGTATTCTTGGACATAACTAGGCCAGAATAATCCATATCATTTGCAGAGAAAGTCTAGACATTTTGATTCTCTGAATACATTGACTCCTCAGCAAGGGAAATCTCACCAAGGAAACAAAGAGCATAGTGTAGTGGCGAAACAACTATATAAAGCCAAGAAAATAATTGTTGATGATCAGGCTGGACCATCTATAGTGAGAGGTACAATTCTTTGAATTCTACCTTTTTGCATGTAATTTTTGATACTTTGGAATCAAATTCATTCATTTTTTCTCATATGGTTGACCTGTTATGTTTAAAACTTGAAAATATTCTTTTTGTAATAAGAATAAAAACACCCCTTGGTGAAAGAGAATGTCATTCCTTTGTGCGTGGAGCATGTTTTTTAATTGTTGATGGTGCTGAGATGAAATGTGACTTCTCTATGATGGAGATAGATTTCCATGATGAAATACTAGGTATGGATAGGTTGAAAATGTTCAAGGCTCACATAGTCAATTATAGAAGAATGGTTGGTTTCCTATCTATGGATGACGTCAAGAATCACATCAGAGGAGATTAGATTGTGAAGAAAGGTGAAACAGGAATGTTGGCTCCAGCAGTGAGAATGATCTCTTACCAGTTGGAGGCATTGAATTTGGTATCAATGTAAGAGATCTATTATGTTAGTTTTCTATCTGTGGTCGATCAATTTCGAGATTTCTTTCCAGATAAATTCTCTAGGTTACCACCTATAAGGGAAGTGGAGTTTACGATTGATCTCCTTCCAGGGACTATTCCAATTTCCATTTAGTCTTATTGGATGGAAGAAATAGAGTTAATGAAATTGAATGTACTGTTGGAGGAGATGGAATGAAAGGGGTTCATTTTTCCAAGTATGTCTTTGTGTGCAATACTGCACTTGTTCAGGAAGAATATAGATGGAACTCTTTTGTTGTGAGTTGATTTTTGTATCCTTAACCATGTTACGATAAAGAACATGTATCCACTTCCATGAATGGATGACATTTTAAATCAATTGAGGGGAGCATAGTGGTTCTCTAAAACAAACATTTGATCAGGATATCACCAATTTCATGTTCAGAAAAAAAATATTCCTAAGACAATGTTCAGAAGAAAATATGGCCACTTTTAATATTTAGTCATGCCTTTTCGTCTTATGAATCCACCAATCGTATTTATAGATTTGATGAACTGGATATTTTAGAGATATATGGATTCATTTTGTCATGGTGTGTGTCAGTGGAATGTTAGTTTATTCAAGGAAAAGGGATGAGAATTAGAAGCACTTAGAGACAATGTTATGAATTTTGAGAGACCATAATTTGTATCCCAAATTCTCTAAGTGTGACTTTTGGATACATCATCATCAATAATATCATTTTCATTTAAGGGAAAAGCACAAAAGTAAAAATACAATAGGGGAAAAATCCTAGCATGGCCTAATGTAATGGAGACCAAGGGTGTCCCCTCTAATCTGATTCACCCCGTAGAGCTTAAATAGAACAGTGATGGGTAAACAAGATACATTGGAGCCTTAGTTAGCTAAAGAGGAATGATAATAATTTACTTTCTTCCCCTCATTCCAGGTACGTGTAACCTTTATATTATTGTTGGGGAGTACCTTTCAACTCTTGATGATGTATGAAATTGACCATGAAGTCGATCCTCTACCGTGTAAGGAATCATGAATGATCATTGAGTCTATTTCATTATGGGAGAGAGAAATATTTTTCTCAGTACAAAGGTTGAGCCCCGTAAAGATATCGTTGGCCTCTACGAGTATGGAGGTGCCCATGCCGTAGTGTGTTGTGAAGGCTAGCCAACCACTTCCCCAATGGTCATGCAAGACACTTCCACCACAGATGTCCCCCAATATGTAATATCCATCTTTATTGATCTTGAGGCTAATTCTTGGGGGATACCACCAATCCTAGTGTCCCTTCATGGGATTGTTGGATGGCGCTGAAGCATATAGCATATGAATAGAAGTCACCTCATTCTAGTTACTATTCAGTGACACCATATCCACCAACAGATTCATTTTCTGTGTAATGATGGACTGCCATGTTGAAGTACTCCCCTCATACCTTTCCCAGTTTCTATATTTCCAAAGGCACCAACACCCAGAATTGAGAACCACTATCCTTGCCATCTTTTCCAGGACATTTTCTTCTGCTCCATTGAGCCACCGGTCTAATAAATGTGTATCGCACATCAACCATGAATAATATGATGTATGCCCACAAAAATCACTCCACACACATGAGCCTGTTCCCCTTGAATGAAAATGTAGGTTATATTCTCCTCTTGTCCCTCCTTGCAATAAAGGAATCTGGAAGGAAGATTGATGCCCATTCATTTGAAATTTTCATCTGAAGGAACTACCTTTTTTCAGATCCTCCAAATTAGAATGTTGTATTTCATGGGAATTTTATTACACCAAAGCAATTCATTCCATCTTTCCCTGTGATAGAGAGTGCTAAAAATCCTATGATATTATTTTCAAATTAAATTCCATGAGTTTGAGGGAGTGAAGACACATCTACCTTGATCTAAGTTAATGATGACTGAAGTGAACTTATCTTATTGATTCATGTCCAATACCTACTTGGTGAACAATGGGGGGAAGCTCACCAACTTAAGGGTGATCGTAGGAGCTGGGCAACCCGGATATCTAATATCTTTGACTGCCCAATTTTTGTATGAGAATAGAACATCTTCCTCCCCTACAATCTATTGAGAGTTCCAGAGTAGGTTTGGTATGATGCTGTTAATCTTGGACCAAAGAGGAGAGGAACACACATTGGTAGTATTCACATTACCTTCCTCTTTATGGAAGACATCTTTACATACTGGGTACGTTATTCAATAGTTTTCCAAGAAATATTTCCTTGTATATAGTTGAGCGTGATAGGTAAACTGTTGAAATTAATCCCCCATCATAAATAGGTCTTTCCATGAAGTCCCATGAATCCCAGTGTCTCCTTCCTTCAGAGAGAGAAGCCCATATAAACCATGCGATAGTTTTATAAACTGTGCTTATGACACCCTTCATCACATTAGTGGAGGCCAGATCATGGATCTACATAGCTGACAGGAAGCTATAGACTAAGTAAATCCATCCCCCAAAAGATAATAAATGATTCTTCCATTTGATGACTCGACTCGTGATCCTTCTCACCATAAGGTCGAAATCACGTATGCACATTCTTCTATGGTAGATGGGATATAAGAGGTACACTTTCTCAGCTATGTGATTTCATAAAATGGTGTTTTAGTGGACCCTAAAATTTTAGAAGCTATGATCTCAAGAAAAAATCTGAATAATGTCTTTAATATATAAACTTTTATTGGTCTGGCTTGTTATTACTGATGCTTTGTGCATGAAGTTTCATAGCTAGATTCACAAATAAAATAATTGAAACAGAAAATTGATCCATTACATTGGAATGAGTAATGAAGAAGTCTTTCTAAGAGATGAATGTTCATCCCACATCAGCCCCTATATTGATCTTGAAAGAATTAGGACATGAAACAATGTGGTTTATTATAGTTTAAGGAAGTTGAGGGTTCATGAGAATAATTAATCCACAAAAGATTTTGAGCTACCTGTATTCATTTATATTTTGAAGACATGATATCACTATCTCTTTGGATATAAATTCATTGGGTTAACTATTACTAAGACTTTAAAAAAAATTCTAAAAAAGATATTTGAAACTGAGGAAAATGAGATGGATGGAGTGTCTCTAGATGTTTAAATTTGACATTATTTTTAAACCAGGAAAAGGAAAATATGGTGGCAGAGACACCAATCATAAATTCCTATACTCTGTTGTAAAAGCAATTTTTAGATGAATGGTAGTTTTTGTCGGCCCAAACCGACATGCACATGGAATTTGATGACTAATGTGATGTTGTGAATTTATTTTCAGTTGTATTCAGACATAATTTGGTATGGATGGTTAAATAGGCACAAACATATGATACAAATGGCTGAGTTATGAGTTCAAAACTCAGTGGTGGGGAGACCATTGAGGAATAAAAAAAGGATGGATGTTTGGTTGTGTGGTTTAGAGATTGGGTGGTTGTACCAATGGATTTTGAGGCCAAAAGTATTCATGATGACCACCATTCATGATGATCTGTACATTTGGGTAAAAAGAAGATGTATAATGTGGTTAAGATTCTTTTTTTAGAGATATGAAAAATAAAGTGGTTGAGTATGTTTCAATGTGCATAGCTTGTCAACAATTTAAGGCAGGAATCAGTGACCACTGGGTATACTATAGTCATTACGTATCCCAGTGTGGATGTATGATCAAATAATGTTGGATTTTATTACTTTTATCCAAGAATTTATTGGAAGCATGATACAATATTGGAGATATTGGATTGACTTACAATGTCGGATCATTTCATTCCCATTCTTTAAACTCATACGATAGAGTATATATCCAAAATCTATATCCAGGAAGTGGTAAAGAGACATCGCATTCAACTGTCGATCATCTCAGACCATGATCTAAGGCTCGTGTATCGTTTCTATAAATCCTTAAAGAAATCCCTTAGAACTCAGTTGAATATGAGTATGGTGTATCATCCTTAGATGGACGGATAATCTGAGAAGATGATATTGTTGTTGGAAGACATGTTGTAGGATCATGTAATGTATTTCAGTGGCTCATGGGAGGAGAATCTACCATTAGTTTAGTTCTTGTATAATTACAGCTACCAATCCACGATATATATGGATCTATTTGAAGCATTTTTTGGGAATCCTTATCATTCTCAACAATGTTGTGTGAAAAAGGAGATACCTCACTAGTTTGGATGAGTGTAGTCCATGAAAAAACAAAGAATATTCAGTTGATCAGAAATAGGATTAATATAGATTAGAGTCATTAGTAATCATATGCGGATAATCGTTGATGGTTGTTGTCATTTTCCATGAGTGATCTTTTGTTCTTTAAGATCTCTCCAATACTTGGAAATCATCATTTCAGGAAGCAGTGACAGTTATCTCTTTGATACATTGGCCCTTTCGAGATACGGGAATGAGTTGGAGAGGAGGAATATCGTTTGTAATTGCCACCATGGTTTAGTATGGTGCATAATGTGTTCAACATATCTTAGTTGAAAAATTATCAGCCTGATCCTAACCATGTGATCAGATGGGATAACATTAACCTACAACTAGATGATTCGTTAGTACATATCACAGTGCAGATTGTGGATAGGAAAATTAATTTCTTGTGTGGAAAAAGACTCAGTCTAGTGCTGGTTGTATAGAAACATGGTCGGATTTAGGAAGAGACTTGGGAACACAATATGAAAATGAATGATAAATAGGAGAAACTCTTTAAGTGAAGTAATGGTTTTCTACATTTCATGAAAAAAAGACCAATTGTGGGGAGAATATAGTACACCATGATTCTGGTATTTAACCCATACTTGATTCATTTCATGGTTATAAAGTGAATGGGTTATGGATGAGAGAGTTTGGGGAACTATAAATTTTTTGGGGGAAAATTCGGTGTGCATGGGCTATGCATGGTTTTTCTAAATAGTGTAGATATTGTAGGAGAGACCGTGCATAGTTAAAGATTTGAAGCAACAGTTTCCTCACTTTTAGATCATGGTTAAGGAGGCATTGTGAGGTGTTTGTACATTAGTTTACTTAATGAATTACCTAACACATGGTGAGAGCACAATTTGTCTAACAGTGCAGTCTAACTTTGCGCAGAGTCAATGTTTGATCCTTAAAAAAGGATCCCACAGATTTTTGAGATATCTACTTAATTTTTTCTTATATGCACCCCTAAATTAATTTTCCTCTCCATTAAAGGTTTAAGAACCTCTCCCATTCATTTTTTAGTCAATCCAAAGCCTTCCCTTGGTGTTATTAAACATGATTCTTACAATAAGTGAGGTTATTCAACGTTCTTGTTTCGTTTCTTAGATCTACTTTGATATACTTTTCATATACTCTTTTTCTTGAAATCTACGCCTCTTATCGGTATATATTTGTTTATGGATCCCATATAAGATAATATTTGGGTCATTTTATGATAGGAGAAATATCGAAGTCTATTTTTGATGAGTTTCAAACTATTTTATAAAGCGTTCTTCATCCGTTGTCGTGTTTCATCAAAACCTTTGAGGTCGGTGGATTCTCTCTCAACTCCTCTTGTTAGAATTGATGATAATAGTTTCAAATTTGATTATTTGAATGAAATTTGTTGTGAAATGAATTATATAGTTCTTATCTTGTGATGATTTATGGTTTTCGGTTAAATTGTGTGATCTTGGTGAATTGTTGTGAGAAGTGATTTAGTTTTGTGAATTTAAATTGTAATATTAAATTATGTATTTTCTGGAAAGGATAAATGGATTCTTGTAAAAGGGTATTTAGATAAAAATGGTGTTTTTTTTATTTTTTTTGAATTAAACATTTTGGGATGGAGAAATGGTTTTCAATAAAAAGTGTGTTTTATTAATAAGGTGTTGGGGCATGATCCTTGGGAATATTGGTGTGTGAGTATGTATTGCATTTCTAGGGCTTGGTTGAAATAGTGAATTATACTCAGTTCCAAAGGTCAAATGGATCATGGGATATAATTACCTTGTGATGACTTGGAAGATCGATGAGTAAATGCTTATGATTATGGAAATTTCATCGCGTAGCACACATTGATAGTTGTGTATATTGTTGGATTGGATTTGGTAGGATAAAAAAATATTGAGAAATGTTTTAAAAAATTATTTAGTTATTTTTCTAGAAAAATAACTTGATGGGAAATTGGTTTTAATTGAACTTGTAGTATTTTGGTTAGAAATGGTTTTTAAAACATGTTTATAATCTATTATAAACCATTCTGAGAAATTGTTATATATAAACTGTTTTATTTTAAATGATTCTAACTTTTCTATACTAGTGTCATGAGTAAGAATGTCATTGGGGAAAACCTATTGAGTGTTAAAATAACCCGTCATTTTTAACATTTGTGCTTTTGCAGATCATATCTTCTAGGACATGCGTAAAGCTAAGTTATCACTTGTTTTTAGGACCACCTCGTTATACATGGAATTCTCAGTGATTGTGGAGCTTAAAGATTGTGAAGTATAAATTATTGTGGTCTTTTTGAAGTATTTTTTTGTTCTTCCAATATTTACATTGATAATTTTTTAGTCTTCCAATGTTGCACACTTTGGAGTAGTTTTGACACGAATAAAGTAGTTGTGTTGTCTTGATTTTTTTCATTCATCATTTAGTGAATGATTTGGTTATGTTATGTTTGTTTAATAGTTTATTTATTAAAGGGTAAATCATCCCCAACTTTTATCTAAAACCCTCTGGCATTTATTTAAAACCTCTGGAATCATGGGGAAGTCTCTTAAGGCATTTTAATGATTCGTTGAATTCTCAGGCCAATGGGAAGTTGTGGGTCATTACAGTTATCCATCATAAAAGAGACCAAGGGGAGAATTCCAAGATTATTCAATCATTACAATTGATGTGGAAGTACCCAACAATGTGATGGATGGTACTATTATCATATCTCAAAATTTAGCTAATTATTTATTATAGTTTGGATCCTCAAACACTTTTATATCTATCCATATTTCACTGAAAATTATACATTTTATTTTTAATTTTAGAGGTTATTTTTCAGTTAAAACAACGTGAGGAAGTCTCACTACAATAAGGATGTGTTAGCCTATCCACATTATGACACAGAAATGTTATTTATTTCTTCATATTGTTATTATTATTATGATTTAGTTTAGTATTATCCTTCTTATGTACTAGAAATATAATGAAATATTTTATTTCATGAATAATGAAAATATGTTTTTTATGGATGATATAGAATTCCATACATTTTGATAAGATAATTTATCATCTAATTCATATATAGGCACACCCCTTGTAGCTCTTCTGAATTAGATTATTGGGTATAAAGAAATAAAATATTGATCGATAAGGATATCTTAAAATTGAATATATACATATTTTATAGGAATACGTTGATTTATCTCCTGAGGAATTACTTAGAAATCCCTTAGAGTGTGATTTTTAGTTTTACATTAATTTAACCAATGATGAATGAAAAATATCAAATAATCCATATATAATGGACACTATGTAATTAGTGGAGTTGAAGCATAAACTAGAGGAGTTGGGAAAAAGGGATTTATTCTCTATATTTTTTCACTATGGGGACCCACTATTCCCTTAATTACGAATAAAGATAAATCCATGATGATATCATTTATTATATAGAACTCAATTCTATTATGATAATGAACAAGTATTATATATATTGTATTGATGACTTATTCAATAAACATAATAGAGATAAATATATTTTAAATGTTGAAATTTATTATGGGTATCATCAGTTCTATTTAAAAAGAAGACATTTTGAAGACAACATTTCCAATGAGTTATGAAAAATAAATGTTTACAGTAATTCCATTTGAATTGAAAAAATACACCCTCTATTTTTTGGGCTCAAATTAATTGATTATTCAATAAATTTCATGATGATTATGTTGTATTCTTCATTAAGGATATTTTGGTTTATTTTAATATATATGAGGACTATGCTAATCACATACAAATCATTATTAGGACTCATAGATGGAAATAGTTATATTTGAAATTTCATAACTATGATTTCTAGCTTCACGAAGTTTCTTTTCATGGCCATATTGTCTAAAAGGATGAATTAATAATTGATTATGCAATTATAATGGAATAAGATAATAAAATATACCAACAAACATACCATTGGTGCATAGTTATAATGGTATGGTAGGTTATTATCAGTGATTTGTTCATAATTTTTCTAGATTAGATGACATGTTAACGAAGCATACATGCAAAGGGGTCATGTTTGTTTGGAAAAAGGAACCTTAATAAGGTTTTTATCAATTACAAATTTTATAGGTAATGCTCTAATTTTCACAATATCATATATAAATGAATGGTTTGTGAGATATAGTGATGCATCATAGAAGGGAACTGGTTGTTTCCAAAATAAAAATGATAATGTTATTGCTTATTCATGAATGAAATTAAAGAATCACGAAAAAAAATCTAACTCATGATATACCTCTTCCCGTTGAAATTTTTAAATTTAAGATTTGGAGACATTATCTCTAGAAATATATAAGATATTTAGGGATCATAAAACCCTAATATATATATTTTCATAGAATGTTATCAATATGACGCAAAGAAAATGGCTTTATCTACTCATGGATTATGATTTATAAATACAGTACAACATAGGTAAATCAAATAAGGTAGTAGATGAATTTTTTATGAAATAACATGGATTTTTGACCCTAATGATGGTTTATATAGATCATATATTTATAGATATGGTAAACACAGATAAGGTAATTATCAAGGAATAGAAGACATCACTCATTCTTCAAATGATTGTGAAACTATTTTTATTAGAAAAATAAAAAAATTCAATCTGATGATGAGAAATTTCATAAAAAAATTAAATCTATGAATGACGGGAAATTAGAAGACTTAATGTGAGAATAATGTGTTCTAAAATTTGTAATGAGATTATGTTTTCCATCTATACTTGGGATAAAAAGGAAATTATTGGATGACACTCATAGCTCAAATTTCTCTATACCCCATGGTATCAAAAATATGTATATGGATTTGAGGGATAATTTTTTGTAGGATAACATGTAGTGGGAAATTGATTACTATGTTTTTAGATTTTTTCTTTTTCAATAAGTGGATGCAATATCGACTGGTAAGGGTACTTTGAAGAAATCCTAAAACGGGGGAATCATTTGGGAACTAGATGATATTATGAAGATGAACCAACCTCAACTATTTCTAATATAATATAAATAAAATTTAGAGGGTGAATTTTTTAGGTTTTTATAATGTAATGCATTAATACATTACAATATATTTCTTTTAGAATCATTTTAATTTCCTTGACAGCTTTTTATGCACGTAATACTATGTTTAAACAAAACACAACACTATATTAAAATATTATTTAAACATGATCATTATAACATAGACCTTAAATTGTATGGTATGAAAAATACAAAATATATTTTTAAAATTATATGTTTAATACATGGATAAAATAATTTTTTTGGGTATATATTGATTATAAGTAAAATGAAAATCATTCGACAGAAAAAAAATGTATTTTGGAATAACTATTTTTTAAAGAAAAAATTTTAATCACTTCATACACATGTATTTTGAAATTTAAAATTTGGAAACTATTAGAAAAACATTGGTAAAGAATAAATTTTTATAATTCATCATATCAAATTTATATTCAGGTAATGTTTTGGGATTTTTTTGAATTTTTGAATTTTTTATGAATAGTGAAAAATATTGATTTTTACTAAAAACATTTCATTTAAATTAACTAATAAGTTAGATCATATTAAACATTGTTTAAAATAAGATTAATTATATATCTATTAATCCAATTGAGGTCATTGTAATCAATATAATATATAATAATTAAATAAAATCTTTATAAACTTTTGAACACTTTCTCTTTGATAACTAGCTTTCCAGGCGCGTCTAAGGGGTAAATTTTAAATTTTACCACTTATAAATGTGCAATAAGGTAAAATAGATCCAATTTTTGTAATTATCATAATTAATATTATATAATAATATTAAATTAATTTTTTTATCAAAATGAATAATCAAAATAGTAAAAATTAATTACCATGGTTAAGTTTAAATGAGTTTAGTAGGGGTTAAACTATGAAGAGAAGGGTAAAAAATGACTTACTAACGTCAAAAAAATTATTTTATGGGAATATTTTAAAGTTATCCATCCCATTTTCGAATATATGTTTATTGTTTGGCTTTTATCATGAAAATTAAATTATAATTTTTTTATCTTTGGAATTATCCATATAATTTCAAAGGAGACCCCATTTCCTATACATATAAAGGGGAACACCCTCCCATCACTTATTAAAACAAACCAAGACCATTTGGCTCACCCAAACCATGAAAAAATCACTTCCAAAAATCCTTATACATATTTTGGAGCAACATGTTCTCTTAAAAGTCCATCCCTATGGCCCTTTGATGAGATCCAAATGATGTTACTCTCAGAGAAGGTAATTGTCATGACAAAACTATATCATCTAATTTCTTAATTATGTACCATAAATTATGTATTAAAACATACAGTCTAATAAAAAAATTAACCCCATAAAATAATATGTTATTCAATTGATGTAATAATATTTATCCATCTCTACTTGCACGGAATGGGAAATGAAATCATCGATCATGTGTTTGTTGAACTACCGCCTCACGAACTGATATAACTCATTTTATATCAAGGCCTTTTAAGGATAGTTATGATTATGGATTTGAAAAATGAATATTATATTTATAATACTATTATGCTTATTTAATTTTAATATCTCATAGTTGATTTTTTACTTTTCTTGTTATTTAAAATACGATAATGTCACTTGTGAGTATGACAGAGTACCACCACGTGAAGTGATATGAACTGTTTCTCAGTTAACATTCAGATGAAATTTAGGAGGGATAAATTTAATTAATATTTGAGATACATATGATTATATATTGAATTATTAAATTTAATATACCACTGAATCCCTTACCCCAACACCCATTATGGGAATGATATCATTTCTCATGGATACATACAACCTACCATCTCTATAATGTAATGTGAATCATATTACATGCCAAAATTCTATAATTGGATATAATAATGGCTATATTGAGTGAATATGATATTTATACCATTAAAATAATTATATATATGAATTACTTGTATCATATACGCATGAGATGGATATTTCATTACATAACACGCATGAGAAAAAAAGGAAATTAACACCCAAAGAAATGAAAATAACGGAATGTTATTAACAAATAGATTGTAAAATGTTACAATAGGGTCATATATGATATTATAAATATGATTAATGTTCTGTAAAAAATTAATAACTTTCTTAAATCTATTATACATGTGGTTAAAGCACATTCAAATAATGAAAAATTTGAGGTTAGGGACTTTGTCTCAATTTCCCTTCATTTAGTCATATTGTAATGTTATGCACCTAATTTCATTTTATATGGTGTATAATCTGACCCTTTACATGTAATACCATGTTTCTATAATAATGAAAGGATTTTTTTTTCAATTTTATTTAATTCATTCAAGGGGATTTATGTTGAAATTTTCCATGTGGGGAAATATATTGTACAATCTCAATTTTTTGTGATTATTAACTTTATCATGAACAAAATTGCTTTATTATGTTAAATTTTCATTATAAATTAAATTTTATAAAATATATATATTCTTGTTTTATTGATATTATTATTTCTTTCACCATATATTATTTTTACATAAGGTGTATACTTTGAAAGTTATTTGTTTAACTGGGGAAATATTGATAAATATGTATCTTTCATTGAATACATATATTTTTTTGATAAGGAATATTTATGATAAATTAAATAGGTTATTTTATATATGATAAATTTTTTGTAAATGTATATATTGGTGGTTCTAGATTATAGATATCTTCTCGATGTATTGATAGTTATAATGATACAAATAATTTGGGAAAATTAAATGGGTTTCTACCAATAGTATTAAAAAATCATGAAGAACTATCTTGACAGTAGAGGTATCAGGATGTCTAATATCATGAAAAAAATAATTAATAATTTCTATCATTTTAATTCATTTATTATTATTATCTATGATATTTTAATATAGTATTGTCTCTAGATTCATTTCATTCATCGGTATTGATTTAATCGAATGTGTTTTCATATATATATATCTTTCTATGTTGACTATTACTTATCGTGTCATGGTAGTCATGTTATTTAAAAGGAATTTGTGTTTATATAATTACATATCCATGTTGATTAGGATTATTTATTCATGAAAAATTCCATTTCACATAACCCTTATAGTGAATTTGAGCATTCCATTTTTTTATTTAATTTACCAAGGATATAAAGAAAATTATTGGAATGTGTTTTCATGGATGAAATTGATTTTATTTTTTTATTTATTATGTTTTATTCTATATAACCAATGTAAAATGGGTATCATGTATGTATACAATTATCTAAAACTGCTAAACTAGATAGTCCTTTGTGATTTTACGCTTTTCATCTATTCCAACGTAATAAAATAAGACACCATATTCATGCTACTATGATTGGGGTCACACCCCAACAAGTTCTAAACAACAGTCTCATATCCCCATAGCCCCAGAACATTATGAATATATTCCATATACCATCGTGTAGTAAGATCATATCCATAGTTAACCCCAAAATGTAGGTCGACATATTCCCACAACAATATAAAATTAGGCTCATATCTATGATATGATCAATTCCAGTGACTTTCAGGCAATTAAATTCATGTCTAAAACACGTCAACGGTATTTATACTCTTTAACCAAATCAGTAGGTGATCACTACTATGATAATCCTCCTCACAGTGGTGCAAGAATGGATCATATGGACTCTACTCCTAACATCTGGCGTGGTTAACCTCTTGAGGGTGATATCTCTCATGGACTAGGAAACCCTCACTTTTTCTAGACTCTATCATATAAAGAGGTTCTCTAGACTCTAAAACCATTATATGGGGAGCTCAATGAAACACCTGGGTAAACAGTATAATGTTCCCCATCAATTATCAGCTTCAATTAACCGTAATTAGTAGGAAACCAAGGTATATAACTTTCTCAGTGTGAATAGGTGGAGCCATATATATCTAATGAAGAAGTGAGTGAAATGGAAATATGGAGAAGGTTAGACAAGAACATCCTCCCAAAAAATTTTTAGACCATCACCACTTATGACTATGAGATCCCAGATGAAGGTGAGATTGATTTCATTACTTACTTATAAAAGAAAATGTGGGAGAATAATCCAATGTTAATGGCTAGAACCCTCCCAAATTTAGTATGAGATTGTCACCTACAGAGTATTCACATACTCTGTTGAAAAATATACCTAGATTCTATCTCTATGGCATAAGAATAATGAATGAAAAACCAAAAAAATATCTACAATAAAATTTCTATCATTTCACTAAAACACTTAAAAATCTAATTATTATAGACTCACCAAATTATTGTATCTAATGATTCTAAAAGTATCTATTGGTTCAATTCACCGCATACCAATAATATTATGACTCCTCGAATATGAAATACTGTAATGTTATAACCACATGAGAAATTTGGGATCAAGAAATGCGTGGTCTATTTGGTCAAGACAATGAAATTTCCTCCCTTTAAAGGTACAATGACGTCACAAAATGAGGTAGAAGACCACCAAAAAATTCCAATTTTGGGCCCCTTGAATAGTTTTTAACACATTTATGAAATGAAATTTGATGTTCTGGACTACCACATAGATTTCCATATAAAATGACTCCCATTAAAGGCAGTTTTTACTCCCATCTTATACGCAAGAAAAATACACCAAAATCAATTTGATAACAATATTATCAACCTAAATAGATTCCCATGATAAAAACATCTCATAAGGCCAGGGAACTGATTATCATTTCCTCAACCCCATGGGTCACCAAATCATGAGTAGATCGAGGAAAAATTTATGGATGATGAAAACCAATCCCTGCCCGTAAGTTCATGGGAATTTTTATATTAATCAACATCATGAGGATCTTCAAACCCCAGGAGAGTCCTATTGAAATTATAAATGGTCCTAGATCAACTCCATCCCTTAGGCATGAGTGAATAGTTATCCCAATTTCTATCTTGGGATCCATCAGATCCTCTGCTAGAATCATCAAATTCACAACAACATGATAAATATCTTTAATAATAGCCTTGAATCATCCTTGTTTTATAGTTATAAGGAAATTTTTAATATTATACTCAACTGAAGAGGAATAATTATTCTCTAGGATTGGAGTTAAATATTGATGACTGACAACTAATTTGTTCCTCCCTTCACAAGACATACCTTTTCTATTTTGGGCCCATTTAGAAAACACAACTAGAAAGTCCCATAAGGTCACTATGAAAATAAAAATATAGGAATTGTTTTAGAAAATGAAATCAAAAACCATAAGTATCATAATAAAAAATGGTCCAATATGGAAATGAGTTAGAGAAAAGTCCCCCATACAACCATCGAATGGGGAGTAAGTATTATATAATCACCCTAATTCTTGGAGAGTAATGGGATAACTACCATTTCCTGATACACATAAGTGAATTTCATCACCATGAATACTAAATTTTATATAACCCAATATTAATATATAGAGGAAACCGATGTATAAATCGTATATTGATATTTAGGAGTTTTGGATGAAGAAACTGAGGCTACACATAAATGGAATCAGAAAAGGATCCAAATATAGAACCTATGAATCCTGAGTTTCTACCACCATGTATGAACACTAACAAAGATAAATGGAAATGTGTGGCTACATAACACTCACCACCTAGAGTAGGTAAAACTATCATTATATAGAAACTACTTGAACAATATGAGAATGAGATACAAATTAACATACAACTCAATGATGAACTACTCAGGGATAACAATCTTACTAGGTATCTTACATAAAAGGAGATGAATATATCTACATCCACATTTAAAAAGGGAGTTAATAGAGCCTAATTATTATTATTTTCAATTAGTAAATATTTGGATCTTTGAAACTGGTCTATATAAATGAGGATTTCTTGGATGATCATGAATTTTTTCCATTACAACAACGACCTATTTACCGTCAGGGAAATCATGTAATATTAACACGGATCAATAATAAAAAAGATATGAAAATAGGTCCACATAATAAAGAATATACTACAACCTATAGATGTCTAGAAGTCCAGATAGAGGTTCTCCGACAAAACCTCATCTCCATTGAATCCATTACAGATTGAATGGAAAACATGGAACATCTGTACAATCTAATTCAGCCCGTAGAAGATGTAATTTACCAAATTAGTAGGTGAAACTTTTCCCCTAAAAAATAGTGAAAATACAATTTTATAAACCATTGATGGAATGGGATATCTAGGATACAATCTCATACACATAGTGACCCAATGCAGTCTGATGATAGCCCCTCGATATCAGTAGGAGGTGAACAAACTAAGATGTTTTATACTTATTCCGATCAGGATAGTCTTTGTTTTTTACATCATCCTTGAAGAAGGATCTATTATAGTATGGGGAGACCTTCATTTAGAATTCATTTTTCATTATAGATCCTTGTTAATGAAAAAAAAATCCACCAAAAATTCAAGAACAACATGAAAATGAGAGGGTTTATAACTTCATCGCTAGATGGAAATGACTAACCCATTCACTCAGTATCCCTCTAATATAAGAGAAATTTGTAGAAAAATATGAAGAATATATTTAGGATGAGATAAAAATATCCATAATCTTGATGAAATATCTTGGTGGATTCCATGATTTTTCAAAAATAACATAAGGCTTAGAAGATACCACTCTATATACTAGATCTAAATCTCATCCCATGCCCTTGTTTCAGGGGAACATGCTTGGTATGGCAGATACTTCCACTTAACTCTAAAACAAGTACTAGTTCCCATTCAAGTACTCAAGAAGACTCTATATCATCTAACACATCCCTTCAAGTGGTAGAAGTAATAAAATATCCCATGGACAATAGAAAAAAATAGATTAGGGTCGCTTGTGATTTAAAGAAAACATGAATAAAGTGAACTTCTTATGAAATGGGAAGGTATCCATTTATTTCAATTAAGAAATTAAAAATATCTTAATCAAGATAATAAACATTGGGAATACAAGCAAGGATAACCACAATGATCATCCTGACTACTGAGCATTTCATTAGATATTGGGTAACACAATATAGGATAGATTTGTCTTTAAGTATATTCTCTAGATCATGGATGGTTTTAGACAAGTTATACTAGAGAAATACCCAACATAGGTGACCTATGTGATCATTACTCCACCAAAATAAGATGGTAACTGGAAATAATTTTCATATATTTGTGGACCGAAGTTTGATAAATAGATGGCTTAGAAGGATGATAAACGAACTCATGATACCCTGAGAGAATATCATCGAAAAAATGGATCATAATACCTTGAGTGGATCCATTTATTACAACTACTTGAGGTATACGTAATCATTATAATTAAGAAAAAACACACGAGATAGAGTCACATTTAGCTCCCAAATAAGATCTAACTTATACAGAATTATTTCTTTCAAAATTCATAGAACATGTAAAGGCCAACTGAATGGAACCATAACCGGATGAAGAAGAAATTTTTGGTCCTTTTAAAATATATCACTTATCTAATCCATTTTCTAATGATGAAAACTACATCTATTTGGATTTCCCTATTCAAAATAGTGGAGCTGGAGGCGGATGATGTAGAAGATGAGGATATATGGGATGAAGCATGCCTCTAAGAACCCAAAATTTTGGTCATATCCTATAGTAATCCATATATGAAATGTATAACCATTATAAGGTACTCTATTAATCCAAAAAAACCATGGAAATCCATGAAATCCCTCTAGCAGTCATTTAAACCTAGTAATGTTATAGAACATGCTATATGGGGTGTGATTATCAAATAATCCCTGAAAATTGGGGAATGATAGTGTGGCCAACAATACTAGTAGTAGATTCTCCCTTGGCCTCTTCTCATTCACCAGAACTATACACCTCAAACAACTCAACTCATCATTCAATTACCATTGGAATCACATGCCTTTATCACTAAAGTATGAAATTATTAAATAGTTTTTTGTTGTTCAACTCAGATTCTCAATCTTGGATTCTCACAATCATTCAAACAATCTCAGAGAGGAACTAATAAAATTCCTCTAGATCCCATAGGAGTTTGAGACAGAAGTCATTATATCCATGATTTACAGAGTGGGGACAATTCCATTTAAATTTTATGTCATTATCTCATTCATATAACATGATTGAGAAGGTTTTAACCAAGTAAATGTTAGATTGAAGTTTAATTTAGGAACGACTGATAATTTCAATATCTTAAGGGCTCTATTATAAAATGGATCTAGGATCAAAATTATCTGAATTAAAGATATACAATGTTGGTGATATTGTTATGGGGATGTATCTCTTAAAAATATAACAATTCAAGGCTAAAACAAGAGTGATAAAATGCCTCTTCGGAAGATTAGGTCAAGGATCAGTTTGGGGATATCACATCTAATGATGAGTTTATGGTTATCAATAAATACCATATATATAATGTTTTTCTAGAAACAACTTGGATTCATTTACACAGAATGATACCTTCCAAATTTCATCAGTTCTTGATATACACCAGTGATGGGAAGGACAACATAATACATTGTTATGATCCCCCATTCGAGTATTTTGAATAAATAAATATTTGTGTAATGTTTATAAAAATTGAAGTAAAAAAACCAATTGTGGATGATGATATGAAGTTTTCATCTCTTAATGGCATAGTGACCACCTCTACAAATTCTTGAATCATGCTTGATAGTGATTATGTGCAACCATAAACCAGATTAAAGTAGACAATTTATTCTCTGTAAGATATCATGAACTAGAAAGTTCAATTTCTCCTATCCATGTAATAATTGTCATCTCAATTAAAGGGGTTAAATCAAAATGGGATTGAACTAATTCCCTAGAAGGATCCAATAATCACTTCATTCCATCAGAACAGATTGATGATTACACTATGAGATTCTTCGCACCTCTGGAATTCTAGGAACCTCCAACCCCCAGGGACCACATATTACCAACACATGCATCCCTAGGAACTATATACAATGACTCTAGAAGTTCAGGATGAAACAATAACTTCACATGGCCTCTTTTGCCTCAATATTGAATAGATAAATGTTATGTGAATGAACTGATAGTCAAAAATCAATAGTGATGTGATCAAATCACATATCTTCAAATAATCGATAGCATTCTGTGACAACATAGTTGGAAGATGAATTATCTAATGTTTTATTTATGTGTAATTATAGGGAAATTCCTTGGATTTGTGGTATTCCATTATAGTGTCAATGATTATTCATAAAAGTCCAGTGCTACTATAGAAATTTCAACCCCTGTGAATCTTAAAGAACTAAGGTAGACACTAGGACACATAACATATATTTAGTATTTTATAGGAGACCTAGTAGGAAAATCTATCCCCTTGACCATGTTAATAAATAAGGGAGTCACCTACCTATGGGATATTGTTTTATAGGAATCCTTTGAGAATATAAAGTACTACCTTATTCACTCATTAATCATAAATCCACCATTATAAGGAAAACCATTTATATTTTATGTGGACTCCTTGGAAAAATTACCTGGGGACTTGCATAGAAAAATTCATCAGGTAATGAAAACAACATTTAATAACTCAGTCGAATGGTTTTAGGCTATATTACTCGATAAGTTGATATCGAGAAGAACTACCTCACACAAATATTTTTAGTGAAATGATGAGATATTACATGTAGAATCATGAATTCCACTTGGTCTCTCATATTGACCGACTAAAGTATATCATTGGACACCCTATGTTGATGGGGAAGCTAGGACAATGGGGTTATTTTGCCAAAATATGAAATCTGTTTTGACTCATATACGTCTATTAAAGGGATGGAAATGGATACTTTTCATGCAATACATCCCTCCACATAAATCACAACAATGGACAAATAATATTCATAAGAATAGGATTTTTATTACAATGATGCTCCCCAAACATGGGAGATGTGTTTCAATGATTCCTTTCGATGTTCTATTGGAAAGAGGATGGAAAACCCAAACCTTAATCATGTTTTTCTAGGATTTATTTTTATCTTTGACAAAGAAATTATGTTATAATCCTTCTAAATATCCAAAGGCTACACTAATAATGGGGAAGAATACCAATCCCTCATTATTTGGTTGGAACTATCCCAATAGGTGCACATATCCTACCTAAATATAAAATTGTATCTGGAGATAGTAATAAAACAAATAATTAGAGAGTATAAAATCATGAATGAATAATTGGCCCCCCTCATCAATTATGTCAGATGATTTATGATAGACATCTCATTTAAAAAAATTACATCACATGCCTCTTTAAAAAAATGACCGTGTAGATGCATTGGCTAATGCAACCACAGTCTTGTCTGAACATGAAAAGGACAAAGTAGTTTTCTACATTATCCTGGAAGGATGGTCTCATTAATCCTAAATTATCACCTAGAGAAAACCGAACAGTTCAACACTACCTTAGAGATTGATCAACTGATATCCACCCTGGGGATGGATAAATTCTATAGTTTATTACCTCCAAAATGGGACACTCCAGTTAGATTGACTCAAAAGTGGATAAACCGGATTCCAGATAGTGAAATTTATAATTCATGATTTCAAAATGTGAAATAGACATCTAAAAATTAGGAATCAATATAACCCTTCTCAAATTCATAGTATTAGGAGACATTTGTTCCATAATGGTTGATGCCCATCCTGGCTCCTATGATACACTCATTAGTGTGATAGGATACTATCACATCAAATTAGGAGGATTTGTTACAACTAGAATACAATTATTTAAGAATATTTGGAAATCACCCAAAAATTTTGTGTATTCCATATTCATGAAAACAACATCCATCATCCCCTAGATTTTCTACATACATTTAAATATTGTAAGACTTTTTTTGTATATGTAATTGATTTTGGGTGGATATATCCCCTAGAAACATGTAATTTGTTTAATTATATCATTACCTCTACCAAATTTTTTCAAAATGTGATGAGATAATTCCTTTCATGGTTTTTGGTAGTAATATTATAATTAATTTTTTAATTGTGCAATATCATTACCAGATTCAATGTTAATAACACCAAATTAATATACAATAGAAATAACATATGTTCTACTAATTTGAAGATACTTTTACCAATAGTAAAACATTAAATCCAAATATTCATCTCACTATCATGCATCAAAAAATTAAAAAATGAGGTCTTAAATAAAACTCTATCAAATATACTCCATCAAATAGTGGAAAATAGAAAATATGTAAAAGATGTAAAATATCCTTCATGATTTATGGGAATTCCATACTACCACATTAAATTTCACATAAGATACACCACATTAATTGGTTAATGAGATCGAAGTAGTGTTTACCAAGGAATTATGGTTTCCATTACTATGAATAACTATTTATGATAAACTCTCAAAAATCTAAAATCCCAAAAGAGATAGAATGAGTAGGAATGTCTTGAATAATAAATGTTGTATACATTGAACATCCTCAATGTTCAATACAATTGGATTGTATGAGATTTCAATAAAAAGGTTTTCATCCCCTTTTTCCTTAAATGATATCTGGTATTTAATCTCAGAACACCAATGATATTTAGAATGAAGCCTATAAATACGTAACCCAAGTGGAAAGGGACTTACGTCATACATAAGGTGTATTCTAATAGATCTTAATCATATGTTCCTCATACAGTTGATAGATTTTTATTAGTGTGATGGGGCTACAATGAGCATAGTATTCCAGAACGACAATGTGGAAGAGCCATTTACTAAAGCCTTCACTCAGCAGAAATACAATCATCACCTAAGGTATAGTGTACTAAAAGTATTAGGTAGATTTTTTGAGTCTAAGTGAGAGTTTTTTAGAGATTGTGTCTTAGAAGAAATTGTTTTTAGTTTTTATTACTTGAATATTTGATTATTTTAATATTAATTAAACATTTTATTACATATTTCTCATTATCCTATATGACTTTAATGTAATAGTTTCTTAGGGAATCTATCACATGGATAAGGACTACGTAGCTCCCTACTATAATGAGAACATTTAAATGACCTTATGATATTCTTAAATATTATTCTGTGGTTGAATAACATTATATGAAAGGTTATATTGTATATTTATTTTCTAGCGTGTTTATTCATAGGTGGATGAGACTTCTTCTCATGATGTTTTTACATGGTAATTTCAAATACGAGAGATTATGAAAAATAAACATTAGTAGAAATTTCTCATGTCTTGGGGTCATCATATATTCCTATATATGATCATTTGTAATGATTCATAGGATTTATGAGTATCATTAACTAATATCATGACTCAGACACTTATATATAATGACCGAAACTGTGATTCCATAAGATCACATAAATTAGGTAGAGTGGGTGCACAAAAAATTATATGTTATTAATGTATATGCCAAGGATGTTATTTTCCTTTTTTCGTTATCTATTTTAATATATTGGAAGTTTTATTTTAATAGAGCACTCTTATTAAATTTCACAAATGTGGTGAAATGATGGGTTTATTTCCGATAGTCAACAAAATTGGTATCAAGAACATATATTTCGTGACACAAATGTGAAACCTACATGACGAGATACTATTAAAAAGGGGTTAAATTACAAATTAAACATTTATATGTGGTTTTTAACATTTTAGAATTATATTATATCTATTGGGTGACTTGGAATATTTTTTGATAGTAATCTTTGCCTTTAGGAAATCCCACCTAATGGAAATGAAAAATAATCCAAGATGGTTACAAACTATGTGTTTCTGTTGATCATGAATAAATTATATTTAAATTTAGTTAATGACTAAAATATTAGTTTAAATAATGAAGAATAATATTATTCATGTTTTTTCAAACAAAAATATTTTTTGAGTAAATATTTATACACAAGTTTATGTATAAAATAAATATATATTAATAAAATATATTTAATCAGGAATTTAGTAAATGATAAGGAGTTATAGGGGACCAAATCCTGTATGGTGATGAATAAATTTTTTTTATAATGTTAAAATAATATTGATCAGTTTTTTAGTTATAGAATTCAATAAAATAATAAAAATATTATTATTATTATATAGAATGGGTTTTTAAGGATTATTATATTAATCACGGTCTAGTACAAATATAAATAATATGACCCTAAACCATTTATATATATATGTTGTTATGTATTTCTTTTATTATTAGTCATGAAACTATGAATTTAACAAATCCAGAATTGAGAATCATTGTGCATAATAAAAAACTCTCTCAAATTACTCCTCCTATATCCCACTCAATAATGAGAGACATGAGAGATATTTTTTAGTGTTTAAAAGAAAATAAAAGAAATCAACAGAATCAAATAATTAAAAAAATACACCATCATAGCACCAAAAAATCATTCAATGTTTCTCAAATTTCAATATATCATTTTTGGATTACTTATAGATGGATTCTACACATATATTCATATATAACAATGAAGGTAATCTATATATGTGTTTTTGGAAGATCGATATAATCTATGATGAAAGATCCTTAGACAAGTAATTTTTTCTCGATATTTAATATAAAAATTAATTATAAATTTAATGGGAAATTATACTCTTAGTGTTAACGGTTCCGTTATGTTAATATTCTGTTGAAATATTTGGATGGTCATAAAATTTATATCATGCTCAATTTGAGAAGTATATATAAAATTGAAAAATATATTACTTTTGTTTCACTCTAGTTTTTTCCCATTTCTTACTAGATACATAGAGTCGACTAAATAATGTCTCACATCTATGGTGATATATGGTATAATCCAAATCTCTAAAAGTCAATAAGATGAAATATCAAATTAAATTTTCTATAAAAAGGTTTTTTTAATATCATTTAACTAGAATATGAAGGAGAAAAATAGTGCGGTACCACCACTTAATATACATTTCATTTACATTAAATGTGGTTGGATAATAACATTACCTTAATAGAGTGAAGTGGTATTGATAAAAAATTCAAAGGGGAGTACTTAAGAGACCATGTGGATGGTTAGTGATTAATATTGTATCATTTGTCACTAAAAAATAAGTAATAAATATTAATTTAAGGAAGATAATGTCCTGTATAATTATATTTTATCATAGTAGGAGATTGTTTTTAATAGGTTGAATAAGTAGAGTGATATATCATGGAATATTTTTATGGTGTCATTATATGTAATGATTAATAAGAAAAACACCACCTAATATATGCCAATTATTGAACTGCTCTTAATTTCCAATACATGTGCAATTTATGTTCACAGATAGTACGTTGTTTATAATAACTCTTGAAGTGAAGATGAATCATTTTTTGATGATTTAAAATTAATATCATTAATTAGTTCATTTGTTGAGAAGTTATTTACTAAGAAAATATATATTGAGGAATTGAAGTGTCTTGAGAAATTATATGTTAGAGATAGATGTTTTTTATATTGGATATAGAATTTTAGGCTTTGTATTTTTGAGGATATGACTTAAAATGGTCTAACATGGGCCGACCATGGAAACCCATTAAACCGTAGACACAAATAGTGGATTAAATAAAAATACTGACCACATATATCATGAACAAGTGTATAAGATGAGCAGAATAGTTAGTTCAAAGAACACAAATTTTAGGTGAAAACATAAAGGTATGTGAGTAAGCGTACGAGGGGGAAATGAGATTATTATCCCCTCATGTATGGGGTGGAATCAGACGCCATAGGTAGAGCTCATACACCCATCAAGAATAAATCTAATTTAATATGGGTATTCATGATATTATTAAAAGTGTATATCAATTGAAAATTTTATATGGTAAGAGGGTTTGAAAAAATCCACACTATTCATGCATTAAGTTTAAACAAACTATTCATTTGATGCACCATTTGACTTCAAATAACACCATTAAAATTATGATATCCATGTTATGAATTATATTCTCCCTCAATAAAGGTTTAATATGTATTATTTTATCATGATTAATGACTTTAACACCAAAATACCATGAAATTAAAGGAATAATTAACCACGTCTGTTCATGCCAAACCTTTAAATTAAAAAATTCGCAATGCCATGTGGATCACATGATTATTATTTGATTACACAAGATGATAATATTATAGAAACTAAATAATTTCAATTAGTTTTTTAATTGATGATATTATATTATGTGGTTCTGTACATGATTATGGATAAATTACATGAGACTCACATGATCTATACATGATTTAGATAGTTAGTGGTTCATGGTAATTTTTCAGGGTATGTAAAATTTGACTCATTGTTTTTGGTGGTCATAAATATAGGTGTTATAATATTCAATTATATTAGTATGAAATAAATACTTCATAAAGTATTTGGTTAAAAATGAAATAGATAATTTTAATAGTGTTATGCCATATTTTTCATAGACATAAGAGTATGACTGGTTCAATGATTTTTGTGGATTAATCAAGGGATATTCTTGATTCCCTATGAATATGAGTACCATTAAACAACTGTTTTGGATTTACAAAAAAAATATTTATAAGGGAGAAATATTTTAGATCCCTCTTATTTTTAATAATGAACCATGCAACTAGGAACATGAAATACACAAATCGTTAATCTATGTTTCATGAAGAAAATAAATTCCATGCTCTCCCATGTAAAGAGGGAGAGAAAATAGGATGCACCTATCTTATTAATTCACCTAATGAAAACTTAAATAAGTGAAAATATGTTCTTATTTTATCACATAGAGAGTATATGAGAAATAATATAAAGAAATATAATAGTATAATTTCACAAACTATAGTTTATTACAACCTCAAATAGTAATCTTAGTTTATATAAATCATATACTACGTGATTCTTGGATGAATATAGTAGCTAAAAATTAAATATACTAGTATGATTGATGGTATTGAATGAATGAAAATTGAAATAGCCATGAATAGGAAGAATTATATGGGATAATACCATTCAATATTTAATCCTGACATAATAGGAATTTTGTGTGCTATATATTTCATGAATAGAATAATATAATGAATAAAGATTAAATATTTCCAAATTATTTTTTAAGGTGGAAATAACATCGTCATTATATTAAGTGGATTATGAAATAAGAAAACCAATTGTGTACTAAAGATCATTATGTTCATTATTATAATAATTGATCAAGTTGGATTATAATTAATATGTTATACTTATTGAAGAATAATATTAGGATGAATTTCCTGAAATTTATATTATTCATATAGTGGTAATTGAATACATTCAGAAATAGAACACAATAATTCAGTTAACTCAAGGAAATTTAAATTATAAGGAAGATTACAACATCACAAGAGTTTAGAAATTTTTTTAAATTAATTACAATTTTTATATATCTTTCATCGCATTTATAAATGAGTTTATTTAATAGCATGCTTGACACACACCAACAAGCTTCAGCAAAACATGGAATAATAATATTATAACCTAGTTATTAAGTATATGCTTATTAATAATATTAATTAATTTAGGAAATATACATATAAATTTTCAGTCAATATAAATTTATTTATATGCACTTAGAAAACAGTAAATTATTTTAAAAATGTAATTTTATTGTTAAAAAATTTGTTTTCTTCAGAAATACATTTTTTGTATTTTTATGAAAAATATTATAATAAATTTATAGATATTTATGTAAATTTATTTGATAAAATTATATTAATTTTTTATATAATTATATCAAAATTAACTTAAGGTGAAATTTTTATATTTATTCCATTAAATAATGATTTTTCATTAAAGAGTGAACAATACCGATATTTGTAAAACTATCATTTCACTCCCCTAAATTAAGTTATTTAAATTCCCAAGGATGACTTAAAATAAAATAATAATAATTTTTTAATTTTCAATCCACTTAATTCGTTTTGAATCAACTTCATATTGGATTCTAGTATAAATTTATTTTTGGTATCAAATGGGTTTTATCTAAATACTATTTTAATGTGAATAATGTTTCTCCATTTTAATTGATTAAAATAATACATATGGATTTTTTATAAATGATATGTATAAATTATAAATAAATATATTTAAACTGATATTCATAAAATGATTATTATTAAACACATATTTAATGTAAAATCGTTTTGTGGTCGAAAAATACACTTCTAAAAAACATTTTATTATCATCACGTCTGTAGGTTTTGTTTTTTATTAAACTTTTACACTATTTTGAATAATATTTTGAAAAATGGATTCCATATTTAGAATATTTATAATTTATATTATATAAATGTTTTAAAGAATTTTTCTACCAAAATGAATGGTAAAATGGTATAATATTAATTACAGCAGTTATGGTAAAAATGGGATTACGAGGGGTAAAAAAATAATAATTGTTAAAATGAGATAAACAAATTCCTAAAATATATTTTACTGACATATCTAGAACATAAAATGTCAAAGTATTGATAATAATCCATTTTTACCCCTTTTACATGAGAAACACATGTGTATATATTTGTGTTTTCAATACATTACATGAGTTCCTCTCACTTCACTTACAAAAGACAACCCCCGCTCATCTCTTTTTTCACACATTCAAAACTATTTGTTTTAGAAAAAACATAAACAAATTATCTCTCAACATATATAATATCATTATATAAAAATCATATTTGTTATAAGACCTACCTTGGAAGACTTTTGTTGGAAACTAAGGGAGGTCACATGAAGATGAGGTAATGTTCTTCAATGAGCACTTTTATTTTACTACTTCCGCCACCTACATTAATTAATATTAAACCATAATGATATACTATCCTCATTATATTAAATATATTGATATTATTTTAGGTTATTTCCATGACCGAAAACCATTTCATCTACCATTAAATGAGATTAGATGTCATTATTCATGTGTACGGTGGACTGCCACCTTTGGAACCAATGTCTTTCATTTTTCCATTACCACCTCTCATAGATGGGCATGATGATGAATATAAATTGAATATATTATATTTATGATGTAATTATAATTATTCATTCATTATATAATATATATATATATACATTCCATTTACTATAGGATACGATAAAGTCGTCCGTGGGTAAGGGGGACTAACGCTTCACGGAGCGATGTGATTGATTTTCACTAACACTTTACATGGAAGATAATAAGGATAAATATGTGTGATATACATTAAATAATTATTATATGATATAACTATATTTAAATTATTAAAAATCAATATATCATTTTATTTTTAACAATTTTACTCACTGAAAGATTATAACATTGTTCATGTACGTGTGGACTGCCACCTTAATGAAGTGATGTGACCATCATTCTATTACCAGACCAATTTGATGATATGATTAAGTATATTTCAATAAAAATATTTTATTTATGGTATAATTATAATTTTGGAAATATAATCTATTATTTACCTCATTTCTGTAATGACCAATGAAAAAATTGAAATTTTACTCATGCGTAAGGACCACCTACCTCTCCATGATCATAACATACTTAATTTCTCAACACCATATTCCATGATTGGTCGAAAAATTATAATTGATGTATAAATATAAATTTATTTCCATGATAATTATTATTGAGATTATGGATCAACAATCACTTTAAGTGGACTAAAAATAACAAAAAAAGAATATATTTGAAAAATGATGTAGTTATTACCCGAAACACAAAATTTACATAGAATTATTAATAGATGGGAAATAAAAGGACATAAGTAAATAATATATATATATATATATATTATGATATATATTTCAATATTTATTATTTATATTTTTAATATAAATTTATTTACAATACAGGGTTTTCTAATGAGTGTGATGAATGTTGGCAGTTACGGTAAGAGAATTATGGATCAATTTTATTTTTATGTGTGAAACATTACAGATTCACCTTGTGTTTCATTTGTGTGGTGTATATAATACCTATTAATATATTTTAGGATTTATATACTAAAAATTATTTGTTTTTTATATCCATATTAGGATCTATCTTCCATAGGTTTTATATTTAAAAGTATGACAAATCGGTAAGGGTTTTTTGTCTCAATTTTTCTTTCTTTGGGGATTATGTTATGTTATGAACCTATATTCTTATATGATTTATATATAATTCCCTTTGAAAAGTTATATCATGAATATAAAATTTTTAATGATATTTGTTTTTCATTTAATGATATTATTTAATGGGGATTAAGATTCAATATTACCAATGTGGGATGTGTTTTTTGTTTCTATCTCATATTTTATCAGAATTATCTATGTTTATAGAATAAAATGATGAAATATTATAATATATCTCTCAAGAAAAAAATTAATTTTATTCTAATTTTTTTATTCCATGATAATACATGTTTTTCATTAATTTCTATCACATTATTTTCTCATGTTTTCAAAATAATATTTCTATGAAAAATCATCTTTTTTGCCGAAACCCATTTTTCTTCAAAAAAATGTTATCTTAAAAAGATGAAAATATATTTTTATCATACAAAATATTATTTAGTAAATACAATTTAACCTATTAATGATTTTTTTACAATTTTTCTTGAATTTAATCTTCACGATGTCTTCCAATCAATGTTTGTTTGGGTTTTAATGAAAATGTGGAAAGAATATTTATTTTCAAACAACCCTAACATGAGTATTATTTCCCAAAGTCATGCCCTTCCAATAGTTTTATGTTTCCCTTACTTGTTTCAAATTTAATTTTGATTAAAAATATTTCATTAATATATGGTAGTAATATTTGATTTTAAATAAATAATTTCGAAGGGAAAATGATTCCAGAAATATTCTATATTTTGGAAAAGTGTCCTTTATTGAAAAAGGATTATTTCTTCAAGAAACGTTCCTAATGATTTTTAAGGATTAATTTAGTTTAATTAATTTTATTTTAAAATAATATTATTTCCAAAATGATTTATTAATTTTTAGTTTCGAAAGTAGTTTTCTAAAAAAATTTAATTTATTTAAGAAATGTTACAACTTCTATTTAAAAATAAATTTCCATATAAGATGACATCTTTTGATGTTAGTTTTTCATCACTCATAAAATTATCTATGGATATCATTCTTATTATTTCTCTGAATACTTTATTTTTATGATGATGAGACGTATATAAAACCTGTTTCTTTTCAATGGGTTATAATATGATGAAATTGTTATGAAACTCACATATTTTCATTGGTTATCCTATGGAGAAATAATTATTATAAACAATATCCCTTTTAAATAAGTTATTACATGATCAAATTTTGATGAAATCTATTTCATTTATTGGGTTATGATATGTGATTTTTTTATGATATTGTGGAACACATAACTGTGGATTTCATTATGATATGGGTGGGACCTATATCTCCCTAAATTCAATTGGGTAAATATTTCTATATTATGAGATAGGCAGGAATTGAATGGGGAGTGATCCCGGATTAGTCTAGAACATTGTCAACTATGAAGGTCTTGGTAGTGAACCTTGGCTACTTTGATGGTTTAGGGAGTGATTCCTTACAACTATCATATACGTGTAAGTGATATATGACTTGTATGGAGATGATTTTAAATGATTAGGTGTATTTGAATGTTCCTTGTCTTATTCCAATGTTATTATCACATAGATCATGTTATTTTATTTCATTATAATTTATGTATAATGAAATCCCAGTATTTATTCCATGTATAATGATTTATTCAGTGATATTCATGGTATTTTATCAATTGTTAGGATCATTTTCTCATATCCTTATGCTCATGCCATACTTATGTGGTCATTAATATCTCACTTTCATACCCTTAATAAGCATATATAATCTCAACCTTTATTAAATTTTCCTTCACTAGTTTATTATGAATGGTTTTACACAGGGTATGTTTTGAAAGAGTACAAAATGGGAATATTTTTATAGGATAAATTGAAGATATTTAATAATATAAAAATATTTAATTCGATGATTCCAAAGGAACTAAAATATTACGATTCATAGGTATGTGTTTGTGTAATTAAGTAAATATTCTTCTAAATGATATTGTATCTATGTACAAGATGCCTAGGTTTCTAATTTTAGTATAACAAGAAAATGAAGTAATCTGATCAATGGAAACTCTCATGTGTGAATTTTGGATGAAGCACTAAAATTTTCACAAGGTAATCATGAGTAATTGGATCCCACTTGGGATAGTGGTGTATCCTTCCCCTAAGGTTCATCCACCCATGTTTTGGCCTAATATGATTCAATTTTATTCCCTAAGAAAAAATTCCAAACAACTATATTTGTTTCCATAGGAATGTTTTGGTTAAAATTGTAATACTAAGATGAGAAAACTTTTGTTAGATCCCAATAGATATTTTAAAGGTTATTTTTTGGTATGTATCATAGGATAATTTTAGGGATGAGTCAAAATATTGAGAAAATAAAATTTGATGTGGCTCCAATATAGAAGTACCTAGAGGTAGTGAAACTAAAAATGGAATATTTTTCTAGACTTGATCATCTCCTCATGTACAATAACGGTCCCCACTCACAAAATGTTTAACACTCCCAGGGGATATAATTTGGTTGTTTACAAACTCTTTACCAAACAACAAGAATTATATAAAGAGGATGACTATGAATGAACATGGATAATCCTTTCGTGTCATAGATTAAAAGGAATATGTCATGATTTTTACATCATATAAGTGATATTCATAATTATTTGGTTTCCCATTATCATTGGAATTTTTAAAAATATGATTTTGGGTTTTGGTTAATGGTGGGAACCAGAAGGAACTAGTTTATCATTGAATTTTTATGACGATTTATTGATGAGAATACAAATGAGATAATGACTAGACTTAGGTATATTTTTATTATACCTAATTATTTATCCAAAACCATGATTAACAGCATAACCTTTACAAAATCTAGGACTCGCCAAAGATGAAAAATATAGATTTCTATGTCAGTTTGGGTAGTGGAGACCATCGAGGGAAGAAAATATAGTTTCTTGTTTGTTGAGAATGTTTAAAGAAATAGTCAGGGGAATGTCTCAGAGGGATGATAAGATGTTTTGGGAGTAGAAAAGTAAAGAAATCAAATAAATGTAAAAGAAAAATGATAATTTTAAAAAATTAAATGGATTAGAGTAATGGTCTTCCTATGGTATGATCGATTATTGAATTATTTAAAATTGGAAAATATAAGAATTATTAAAATAAATTATCTAAGAGAAAATATCATGAAGATAATCATAAACGTTATATAAGTAATGGTTTTATTTTCTGTTGATGATTTAGAGAATAAAAAAATTATAGTGGTATTAAAAAATTAGATGATGAATCATAGTTAATGGTATGAGAAGGATTGGTATGAATTAAGTATTAATGTGTCAATATTCAAGGATTATGAAATATATGCTGATTTATTAGTATAATATTTTCATTAAGGATTAAAAAAACTTGTTAAATATTATTGATGGACAAGAAAATTGATTTAATGTAAAATTGATATTTTTATTAAGGGTATATAACCCTTAATATGTTCAAAATGTTCAGATATTTATTTTTGGATAAAGTGATGTTTTATATGGATAAGTAAATTGGATTGAATAGATTACCTTGGAAGAAATTAATGTTTTTAGAAAATTATTTTATGCTAGAATTAATTGAGTTTATAGAATTTTTGGATTTAATAAATATATCCACAAATATATGTTTTCTTTAAGGAATGTGGTAGAATGTCTGTTTTAAATATAGGTTTTTTGGTATTTAAGGTTATTACCATGTTTAAATATAATACATTGATGAAGTTATTCACATGATTAGTATGAGACATTATTTAAGATATATGTGTGATTAATGTTATATTGATTTTGAAAATTTTACTCACCAAATTTTTAAATGATGAATTTCAGAAGAGAAATAAGCTCTACCATTTTTGTAATGTTTTATGTTAAACTATTTATGATGTGTTATAGATTAACATATTACTTTACCAAATGAATATTTATTCATATTAGATCACTAGTTATAACCATTATTAAATTTGAGATATAATGAATGAATTATCATTTTATTATGGATATTATTTAGTGATTCAGACCTGAATGAAATTAATATCATTATGTAATATTTGATGATGATATAGATCAAGTCACAAAAAATGAATGAGATTTTTCTTATTAAATTGAATGAAATCAAATGAGTTTGTCTTCTCATAATAAATACCCAACATTATGAAAATGATATTGAAATACAATTTTATCCTATTACCATCAATTTTGATGATATCAAGGACCTTTTCCATGACTCTTTGGTTTATGGTTTTGTGGTCATTAACATCATCCTAACAATTTTATCTATCACTCTCCATCTTTATTTGGTTTATCATTCTCTTCCATTTACGGTGTGTGTTTATATAAAGGAATTTAAAATTGTTAAACCATTAATGACTGGGGAATATTTTGAGGTATAAATTCATTTTAGGGGTAGGGGGTAGAATATAAAATCATGGTATTTTAGGAAATATTTATTTTTCAAATAAATTTATATTTTTTGATATCTTTTTCTGTAAGGAACGACTACTTTCATCGATAACAAGCATGACACATTCCACTGATCTTCGAAAGATCATGAAATAATATTATTATGACTTAGACATTACAAAGTAAGGTATGAATAATATCTACTACTTTATGAAATATATATATAAATTTTATAATAAATATAAATTTAATTATTAAATATTAATAATTAATCAATAATGTTTTAGTGAAGAAATTATATTATTCAAAAATATGTTTTATTCAAATATGTTTTTATTGTTATTTATAAAAAATTTATTAAAAATTTATATATATTTTAAAATTTCTTATAATATTAACTTCATATATAAATTTTCAAGAAAATAATAACTTATTGTGAATTTAAGGGATTTTTTATGAAAAAAATTGTTTTTAGTGAATAGTGTAAAATATCAATTTCTGTAAAACAATCATTTAATTTCAATAAATTCAGAAATTTAAATAACAATTTATATTATAAAATAAAATAATAATTCTTTATTAATATTTAATCCACTTATTTACCTTTTAATCAACTTTATATTGGATTTTGGTATAAGTTTATTTTTGGGTTTTAAAAAAGCGTTTTCAAAAAAATCTATTTTAAAGTGCATAATGTCTCTCCATTTTCAATAATTAAATTAATCCCTAATGGGAAATGTTTTCAATGAAATTTATATATTTCATGTCAATATATTTTAATTTATATTTATAAAATGATCTATATTATAAATTGAGTTAATATAAAATAATATCCTGCTTAACCAAAATACACTTCTCGAAAACCATATTTTTCATCGCGTCTTTGGGTTTTATTTTAAATTAAAACTTTCTAATTGTGTGTAATTATTTAAAAAAATATATTGAATAATTTGAATTATCAAATTTTATGTTATCTAATTGTTTCAAAATATTTTCTTAGAAAAATAGATATTGAAACTAGTAAAAACAGTAATTACCATGGTTATTATCAAAATGGGTTTATCGGAAGGTTAATAAAAAATTGATAGTTGTTAAAATGACCTAAAAATTGACTAACATAAATTTTATTGAAATATTTTAAATCAATAATATATATTTATAATATTTTATTTTTGTGCCTTTTGGCATGATAAAAATGTTGGTACACATTATTCATGACAATATATTACAAGTGTGTCTCCCACCTCACTTATAAAAGGCCACCCACTATCCTCTCTTATTTACAACTTTAAACCCTTTTATTTGGATAATAACTACTCAAATATATTTATAAAATCCATATTCACATCCTAGAATCATTATTTTCATCATAAATTTCACCAAGGCTTTTGGTGAAAACATAATAAGGTAACCCCCGAGAGCTTTTAAGTTATTTGTTCTTAGACCTCCTTCAAGTATTATTAATCCATGATGATATAATAACCTTGGTATATACTATATTATACGATTTATTTATGTTACATTTATTACATAAAACCATCTCCTCATCGGAAAAATGGGTTATGAAATCAACATTCGTGTGTATGGAAGAATGCTACCTCGCGAACCGATGTCATTTTTTTCCATTGCAACCTCTCACAGTTGTGAATGATGATTTTTATAAAGTAGGTTAATGATATGTATAATATAATTATACCTATTTATTAATTATATCATAAATATAATTTTTTATTTTTCATTCATTATGGGATACAATAACGTTAGTATTGTGTATGGTGGTCTACCACCTCACGAAACAATGAGATTCGTTTCCACTAACGCTTTATATAAAAGATAATATGGATGAACATATGTTATATAAATGAAAAAATTATTATATTAATGAAATATTAATCCTTATAAAATTATAAAATATCATTTTATTTCATACCTTTTGAGTCACATAAATATAATAACGCCATTCGTGTATGTGTGGAATACCACCTTCACGGAGCAATGAGACTCTCTTTTCATCACCACACCACTCGGATGACCTGTATACGAATATTTAATGAAATAATATTTTATTTTTGATAGTATGATAATTTTTAAATTTAATATATTACTTTCCGATGTACTATAATGATAATTAAAAAATGGAAACGTTACTCATATGTACGTACAACATTCTATCTCTATGATCATAACATACTTCATTTATCCAAACCATATTCCATGATTGTTATTAAAAGAATAATTTTTGTATAAATATGATAATTATTTACTTATTATTATTATATATATCATGGTACCATGATATAATTAAAAGTATGTATAATAAAAAATCAATACATATACAAAAACTAAACTGTTATTACAGAAAATATTACTTTAACATGAAATTTTTATTAAATGGTTAATTACAGGGAATAAGTATATCATATATGGTATGATATATATATATATATGGTTTTGTAATATATGCATATAACACTTATATTTATAATATAGGATTTTATAACTAATGTGAAGGAAGTTGAGACTTATAGTAATAGATTTCTATCTCGATTTTATTTTTCTATGAGATGCATGCCATATTCACCACATGCCTATTTTATGTGGTGTATATACATCCGAAAAATTTATTTTATGATTATTAACCAATATTTTTTTGTTGTACATATCTAATTTTTTATGTCTCATTCATGGTTATTATGGTTCAAGTGTTAACAAATCGATAAGGATTTTTTTCTCAATTTTCCATCTAAAAGGCATAAGTTGTATTATTCACATGTCTTATTTTATGTTGTGTATATATTATCCCTATAAATATTATATCATGAATATCATTATTTTCATTTTATTATATGTTTCATTTAATGTATTTATTTCATTATTATTACTATTCAAAGTTACCAAAGAAGGAAGAGTTTTGTGTTCCAATATCAGCATTTATCGGGAGTATTTAGGATTCTGCATTAAAATGATCAAATATTATGATCTATATCTAACGAAAATAATGAATTTTATTATCCTATAGTTACGTCCTGAGAATTAATTTCTTCCCTTAATATTCCTTTATATATGTACTAAAGAATTCAAAATAATATTTAAAGAAAAAATTTATTTTCATTTGAAATCACATTTTATTCCTAAAAACTGTTTCATAAAAATTTTCTAATAAAATATTCTTAACATTATTAAAATTAATTATTAAATAAATTTTATCCCATGATGTAATTTTTTATAAAATGTTTTCAAATGAATCATCATGTCCTTTTATAGATAGTGATTATTTGTATTTCAGAAAACATGTGAAATGAATATATGTTTTTCAACATGTACAACATGAAAAATTTTCTATCATATCATGACTAATTAATTATTTCAATATTTTCTTATAATTTTAAAAAAAAAATTTCAAATAATTTTTTTTCATTATATTTTGGTATTTTATTTAGATTTAAAATAAATGATATCAAAATGAAAAGGATTTTGAAAATTTTTATGTTTTTAAATTGTTTTTTAGGAGGGAGGGATGATTTCTTCAAGAATTGTTTTAAATTAATTTCTAACAACTATTTATAATTTTTCAAGGTTATTTTTAAAAAATTATTTCCAAAATATTTTATGATTTTTTATTTTTAAACATAATTTGGAAATAAAAGATTCTTTTCTCAAGAAATGTAACAAGTCCAATTTCAAAATCATTTTATATCTAAGATTACATAAATTGATGTTAATTTTTTTTACTGGGGATATTATCGAAGGAAATAATTATTTTTTTATCTAAATGGTTTATATTAATGTTGAAATGTTTTTTATCAAAGATGTTTCTATTCCATGGGTTATACCATGATTAAATACTTATGCAACCCGATTCATTTCATGGGTTATGCCATGATGAAATAATGATTATATAACCTGTCTCATTTACATGGGTCATAAAATGATGACTGTTTTATGAAAAACACTACATTTCATGGGTTTTGATATGATGAATTTCTTATGATGTTTTGGATCACATAAATATGGTTTTCATTTTGAGATGAGTGGGAACTTTATATCCATCCAATTAATTATGTAATGATTTATATATAATGATAATGATAGGACTCGAACTAGGAGTGAAGCTAGTTCAACAAGGTAAAATTTCTACTATGATGGTCTTTTGAGTGAACCTTGATTACTATGAGAGTTTGTGTAGTGAACACATACAACCATGATATCCTTTTCAGTGATCCTTGAATACTATGGAAATGGTTTTCTATGTTTATTTGTATTCCACAATTCCATATCTTGTGCCAATGTTATTCTGTCATGGATCATTTTCTTTATATTCCATGTGATTAATATATTATGAATAACCAATTGTTATGAAATGTATCATGATTTTGTTTTTTACAAGAAGGGTATGATTTTAAATTATTATGATCATTTTATCAAACCATTATATTCATTTCATGCTTTTATGATAATTGATATCTCACTTTAAACCCCTATTGGAAATTTAAGGTCACCCTTTATTATGTTTCCTTTCTCCAGGTTTTGAATAAATGTTTTAATTATGGTATTTTCTTTAATAGTATTAATAGGTAAGATATTTATTTGAGACATTAAATATCTTTCTTTAATTAGTAATATTACATTTCCTGTTTTCATAGGTACTGAAATGTTATGGTCCCTGGTATAGGGTTTATGTAATTTAATCAATATTAATATAAATTAATATAGTATCCTTGTATAAGAATCTAGGATCACTACATAGACCATGTTCATGAGTTAGTTGAGATTAATCTTTGGATATCATCATGAACTAATACAAACAATTCCATTTAAGAATTTATGGATGTAGTATAAACAAATTAATATCTATGATTTATATTATAGTTGATTAACCCTTATTGTGAGTTTTACTAAACATGAAATAAAAATACAATTATTGATTATAAATTCCACGAAACAAGCATAGGATGATCATGATATTGTGTAGGCTCTAACAATGAGGTAAAAAAATGTAAAAATATTAGGGAATTAATGTTTATTTAATTATTTCAATTACATGTGTATGTATTTATTTAGAGTATATATTAGATCCATTCCTCTTAACCAGGGTAGATTTTTGAGTGTATTTGTTGTTATTTTGAAGGAAATTATGAAAAGAGTAATAGTTGAAAAAACTAATTTTCCACACCCTCCTAGTGTCCCTATATGATCAACTAGTCTCTATATAGATCTATCTCATGGTCTTTCCTATGATGATTTTTAGTATGAATAGAATGTGATATAGGAGTAATGGCTAGTAATGATATTAGATAATTTAGATAAGATCATTAGAGGATAGATTATTCCTTATGTGATATTTTTTTGGAGGCATGATCTGATTTAATTGCACACATGTGGGAAAGAGTATAAGATGTGGCTATATCGGTTAACACTATTCAGGGATAAAATCCTTATAAATTTATAATTATAAAAATTCATATGGAGGGGAAATTGTGAGGTCCCATGTAAATAGGTAATTCCACCATTATATTATGTTATTTTAGGATCATATTTAGAGTTTTCAGAGGATTTGTGAGAGATACATGGGTGGGTAAATAGTACTTGGGGATGTATAGTAAATCCATGGAATCCTATGTGCGAAATATTATGGAGAAAATATTTGGTTAACTATCATAGGTGATCATGATTCCTAGGTTTATTGAACGATGAGTCCTATATGGTTGGTGGAAAATATTTGTAAATCGTTTTTTAGATCATGTAGTCTGGTTCATGTTACATACTTTATGTTTTAAAATCCTGATTAGAATCATCTAGAGAACGTAAAATATCTTAAATCATAGTTCAATGATCCCAATGATTATTAATATACAAAATTTTTATTCTACATCTTTGATCGATACATTTCTCTCTGGAATTGATCCGATCGAAACTTGATTGAGGGTTTAATCTCAATGATATCACATATTATTTGATCTTTATCTTGCTATATATTTATTTTATTTAGTCTCTAGATTAATCAATCCCATTTTATTAGATCTCAATTTTCAAAACAGGTATTTAAATATGATCAAAATGATCAGGATATTTGTTATTATTTCTAGGGTCCAAATTGTTATATTCTTATAACAAACATAACATATAGGGTTTAGACAATAATATGTTTTTTTCTATGTATAGGATCTAATTCACCCATCAGTGGGTTATGATTAATTTTTGTGTGAATTTTGTTATTTTAGGCCATTTTTATATATTTCATAGTCGTCAAATTATTCATTTGAATTGACTTTATTATTACTATTAGCTATATATTTTTGAAAACCTTGGGATCTATGCATTGGGAACTGAACCATGGGATTTGTTTTTTGAAATAAAATTTTGTGTAGACTATGTTTTAGGTGTATTAAATTGGTTGAGTTTATGAAATTTATTTTCATGAGTTTTTATATTTTTTTGGGTAAACTATTTTCAGGGTGTAAAAATATAATACAAATTTAATGTTTTAATTATTCGAAGTGTTTGGGATGTATCTATTTTGAAAAAAAGTGTTGAGTAATTTTAGTGTATGGGAAGTTCTAGGATTTTTTTCATACATATATTACAGGCTATGAAATTTTGGAACCACTCGGGTGGGTGAAAATTACCATCCGATGTTTGTTATTATCATAAGTAATAATATTTTATATTCATTATTATAACGTATGTCTATATAGTTTACAAGGATTATCTAATTCTTGGATATTGATATGGAACCAGTAAGATTTTGACTCTTTAAAAGAATAATTTGTATTATTTTCACATGTTTTGTTGATTTATCTAAAACTATAATAATCTTTAGATTTTTTTTTCAAATATGGTAATTGGGTTTTAGTATAATTCTATAAATGATTCTAATTATTTTGTACATGGGACTTCATGAGAATGAATTTGGAAAATCCTTTAGTGTGTTGGTATGGTCACCCCATCATGAATATCTCAATCGCCATGTTGATTTATTGTGATGTGATTTAGGTAAGGGAAGGGTTATATTTTTCATTTTATTTGGATCATTTTATTAAGGTTTATGGTGGATATTGTGGTTTTTAGTCATTCGTTGGTGGATTTAAAATAATCACATGTAATGATAACTGTATTATATATTTTCATTATTTAATTTTAGGACATGTATCTGAATTATTTTTTGATTCATGTTGTTTAAATTTTAGTTTACATTAATTTTTCTCTTGACATTGGTTTTTTTTAGATAAAAGTTACTTTTTTCTCATGTATTTTATTTTTTAATTTTAGGGAAATCATTATTTAATTTTTATCCCTTTACACTAGTTTATAGAATTTGGACATTGGGTATTGTGCCAAAGTCCTTTTGTACATCCTACCACAGGTCTGGGGAAAAATATTCTCATGTAGAGATCTTCACAAGTCTAATATTCACTAATGATAAATTTAATACATTTTTGTAAAAAAATTTATATAATTATAATTTTTGATCATTATTATTAATATATGTTCTTTCATTTCAATTTATGTTAATTATTTCGATTCTAATGGAATTTGAAAAATTATTAATCAAATAGATATAATTAAAGTGAATATTATGAAAAAAGTATAAAGAAAAATCACTATAAATTAATAAATAACATTAAAAAGTAACCAAATTATTTTCATTTATGTAGTGCAGGCTAGGTGATGAAATTAACACTGATGAATCTCAAAAGATTAACATGTATTCTAATATAATAATTAGATAAACAAAATGAAATTTTAATATTTATAATAGATACCCTTTTTATGTTCTCTTTCGAAAATAAAGAGTCATGCAAAAAGTAATTCCTTATTTAACTGGAATATAGAGCATTGATCAGAAAAGATCAAAGTTTTTTATATTTTATTCATTATGATTTATATTATTACATTATATATAATGTTTTTATATCATAATTCATATACATTTTCTTTAAAAAAAGGAAAAAAATATTTAAATGGATTGTTGATTAAGGATGTGGATTCACATTCACTAGATATCATTTGGTAATTTCATTAGCCTAAAAGAGGAATTAGGGTAAATATTTTCATTTTAGTGTTTTAATAATAAATTAATATAAATAAATAATAATGAAACATTAATTATTTATAGGTTAACATTCATGAAAATTGGCTGAAAACTATACAGATTCATTATCTGTTTCCCAAAACATGGGTGTTGAATTAAAATTATATATAGATTACCATAGGCCTATATATGGGATGATATGGATACTGAACCTATAAAATTATTTTTGTAGATTATATTTATCTTTTAATGCTATACTACCTTCTATATGATTATGTTGGGCCATGGATTAGGTAGTATAAATGGAAATTTAGTGGTTTAAAGATAAGGAGGGAGAATAAAAATTTTATAATAAAATATAAATAAATGGTGATAATTAAATTAAAATTAAATAATTATATATATCTAGAGGATGGAATATAATATTCATAATGACATTTCTAGTGTGATATCTCATCCATTTTAGGATAAATTTATACTCATTTCATGAAAATTGTATATTAAATTAAAGAATTAGATTCCTTATATGAATACAATTTCATCATGTATATCTCTTTATATGGGTTTGTTTGTAATAGTTAAATATTAGTGGGGTTTATTTTATATTATTATGACATTTTTAACCATGATTTATTTTCTTTGGCTTAATTTTTTTATTTTTCTTGACTTTTTATCATTGAAATATACAATACTGTTAGATATTTTCATTTGGTCTATTATATTAACATATAAAAATGATATATTATTTGTTAAATTTATAGTTTAATTTTCAATTAATTTAGATTATTTTTTCCTCTAGAATAATTTAAATATAGTTATATATTTTTTGATGTCTAATATGGTATCATGTGTCACCTTTTATAAAGGTTCTTTAGTGATATTAGTTGATTATGCTTTCAACCAAGGAGTATTTATTTCTGACTTAATTATAAATTATTTGGAAAAATTGATACGATATCATGAATGGAGTTTATGTAATAAATAGATTATGTTGAAAATTAATGTGAACTTTCTGGGTTAATTATTAATATATCATAGTATTGTGTTTGGACAATGTGTTATTATAAGGACATCATAATAGGGGTAATATTAATAACATGATAATCTTAATTGGGAAAAAATTCATGATTTTAATGTGTCATAAATTTCATTAGTTAAAAAATAATGAATTTGTATAACATTGTCATTATATTATGTAATTTATTGTATATTTTTCCATTTATTATTTTTAGTGATTCCATTATATGTTTTGTATATTTTTTTATAATATACCAGTTTTATTACTGGTGATAGTTTCCGACAGAAGCTTGGTGTTTAGAGTTTTAATATATAACACTCTTTATAGGTTATATGAGATAAATTATAGTATTTATGGTTTATTTGATTATTATTTCCTCTAATTTTACACAAAAATCGATTGTTGATAATTTTTATAAATTTTATATTATTTTCATCTAAGTTTCATTGATTATGTTGCAATTGATTTTTTATAGGATGATCATAAAGATATTGATTAAGGTTATTGTAACACCCTAACCCCATTTACCTAGAGGTGGTTAATTATTACATAATATTGGAAATATACAAGGAATCAAGTCCCAAAATACCGATAATTTTAGTGGCTTTGGAAGTACTAGATACATTCATAATTGTTACATTATATTATTAAATGAAAAAATAAAATAACATTGATTCTATAGACCACAATCATATCCCCTCAGACTATCCCAAAAAGTCAGTCATAAAATAATTCTTCACATCCTAGGAAATATAAAACATAGAAAGGGGTGAGCTCAGATGCTCAGTAAGGATAAAAATATATCAGAAGCATTCATAAATAAGCATAAAAATTTAAGGAAATTTATAGAACTAAAAAAAATACTTTTCAACATAAAATTCATCATAATATGGAAAATATAAATCAAAAAAATTCCATTTACTTACTTATATATATATTCTACTAGTCGAATAATCACATGCAATATCAATAGCCACTTTCATAATGATGGAATGCATAATGCCAGACATTCATAACCACATAGTCAAGGCCTTGTGAAAAGACTACAAATAAGATTTTGTCAAAGCCTTGTTCCAAGACACTAGTTTCTCTCATGAGACCTACTGATGCATTGAGTAGCTATAACAGGCCCCACCCGTCACTTAATAAGTCCAATGTATTCCTTATATGAAAAGGTTTAAACAGAACATAAACATTCGTATTAAAACTAGCATACAGAATGTCAATAAATTATTGATAAACCATGATTAGTATGAAATAACACATCCAGAGTAAAACATATCACAAAAATTCAATACAATATGGAAGATTTGTATCATAATAAATCAACTTCAAGGAAACTTAAAATCCATCATAGGATGTTGACATAGATGAAATGAACACATTTTTAGAGAAATATCTCTTTATATTTTGAAATCATTTAAGAGTCACATAATTATAATGAAGAATTTTTTTTTGAAAATATTTTTATAATATTAAAATAGAATCTTTGACGATGTTATAATGGCGGGAAAAAGACGCACCCGCCGTATATGTTAAAAAAACATTCGTACCGTAAATTATTCAAAAAGGTAAAAAAGAACCTTGTTTGGAAAATGATGGAATGATTACTTTATAAACATATTATAAAAGTCACAGATGGGTATAAATGACTTTAACCCATTATCTATAAAATAGTAAGAATGTTTTGAAATAAATTTTTATGAAACATGGATGTGGATGATAAAGCGGTCCCAATAGTTAATTACGTATAAACAACCTCAGATAATGAAGATATTATATACTTAACCCTTAACTTGTACTATTCCTTGGTCGAGAGTATTTTAACCTCCTTTATAATGGTGAAATAATTTTTATTAAATTATACAATAATCATATACAATATTATGATATCATACATGATCTTTTAACATTTCTTTGTGAACAATATCTTAGTATTAACGCCGTTTATGGTGTTAACAGATTCATTTTCCTTTATATTCATTATTATGTGAGTCATAATTTCTATAGATGGGATGTATCTTATTTATTTTTAGAATGATATCAAGTCTTTAAATATTATTTTTAATCATCAAATGAAAATTACTCTTGATTCGATATGATGTGGAATGAATCTCATCGCGTTCGTGGAGACGGTAATCTGTATGTACGCACGAGCGAAAATATCATTCTTTTGGTATTAAAATAATATATAATTGAATGTTATATCATACATACCGAATAATTATCAAGTTATATTTATTATTTAGATCAATTACACATCATTATTATAACCATCCAAATAATAATGTATTGAATAACAATTACACCACGACGTGGAGACGGTAAGTTGTACGTACGCATGTATAGTGACATGTCATTAAAAGGATAGATAGAATAATTAACATGGTTGTACCATATTTATAATAGCATCACAGTATATAGAATATACTGGAGATATTATTTTAGAATGGAAACAACAAAGAAGGAGGAAGAGGAAGGAGAAAAGAACATGAAAGAGGTGATGAAATATTTACCTCTTCTTCAGGTTATTCCAATTGATTTGATCAAAAGGGCTCCATAGGATGGATTTCTATCTAAAGTAAGGCCTCTAGGATTAAGGGAGGACGGTTGAGAGGTTATTTGGGTAGGTGTTGGTCGAGGAAAATGGCTTTGATGGTGTAAATCAGAGTGAATGGGGACTGCCCTTTTATATAACAAGTGAGGGGATCCCTAGGAAATGATAGAAATGTTATTTTATAATAAAATAAGTTTCAATTTATAATGGATGAAAAGTATATTATTTAAAGAATAAGGTGGGGTGGGTAGAAAACCACTCAAACAATAGGTTTTATACAGGTTTGTGTCACTATATTAACATTATCTTTTAGATTTAACTCTTAGATAAATAGTTTTACATTTACCATGTCTCTTTGTATTCTTATATTATATGGTTAATAAACATACTATATACTTCCAAAAGAACTCCAAGTGGTTCATTAATGATTCACCTATAATTATATAAGTCATTTTTCCTAACCTTATATTTTTTGGAAAATAATATCAATTAATAATATAATATTTGTTTTAAAAACACTTTTTTGTCAATTATGACACTATTTGGCATTTTGTTTTTGCTAAATTTATAACACAATTGTTACTTCGAATAAAATTTATCTAACCAAAACTAAAATGTCATATTAACCTATATAATTTGTTTAATTCATAAAAATTCTCAAATTACATTTATTTAGATATTTATAATATCAATTATTTTAATATTTCATTAATTAGGTAATTACTGCATCATCATTGTGTCAGAAGTAAATTAAATTATATAATGTATAAAAAATATAAATAAAATAACATTATGTAGGAAATATTTTTATATTTCTAATTATTATTTATATTCGAATTTATATTTTGTGTATCCTTATATTAAAAATGTTTTAGGTATTAAACATTGATTTTAATTCTTTTAACTCTTCTTTTAATTAAATAATAATAATATTCCTAATCTAATCCATGTGGACCTAAAGGATCATATATTATTCCTAGTGTTGTTTTTGGTCTAATTACACTTTTCCAATAGAATTAGTTCATTGGTAAGAGTGATAATAATATCATTTTTACCCTTAATTACCCAATTTACTTTTAACCAAGGTAAATAAAAGTAAAAATTTACTATTCCCCAAAAATTGTTTTCTTATTATTGAACCACATTATACTTACTGATATCAACAGTGTCTCTTGGAGATTTCAAATTCAACTCATAGAAGCGATAAAATTATGTTTTATGTAAATTTTCAAATGTTCATAGAATGTGGGTAAAAGATGGTAAAAAGTTCAATAAAGTTTTATATATCAAATATTATTACGAAATGAATCCAATGAATTAACTTGAAAATATATAGGTATTATAAATCTATTCTTACCTAAAATAATTTTAAATAAAATAATTAATTATTTAAATAAAAGTTCTGTTTTAAACTATAACTTAGTGTTTTTCACTATTCATAAAAAAATTGAATGTTTTCAGAACAATACAAAAAATTCACCCTAAAGATAATTTTGATATTATGAATCCAAAAATGAAGTACATTTTGAAAGAAAAAATTTATTAAATTTCAAAAATTGGGTATTAATATTCATAACTGCTGGTTTGATTGGTTGTGGTGTGTTTGAAATCAAAGTAGCGTACAACATAAGCTATTCTATTATTCAAAGGGAAACATACCATGGAAGCTTGGGGTGTTACATTATCTCATCCTTCATATAATTTATTCCTTGAAATTTCTATAGTATTACTATGTAAAAATACTCAGGTGGTTCTTTATCATAAGTTCTTCGGGTTCCCACGTTTCCTTTTCCATCTTATGGTTTCTCCATAGAACTTTTACCAGACGAGTCGTCTGGTTTCTCAACACTTGTTCTATTGTATCAAGAATCTTGATAGGCTCTTCACAATAAGAAAGATCAGGTTCTAGTTCTAATTTCTCATAGGTGAGTACATGCGTTGTGTTTGGAATGTATTTTTTCAACAGTGATACGTGGAGCACATTATGATCCTTGGAGATACATGGTGACATTGCCAAATGGTAAGCTACAACACCAATTTGTTCATGTATTTAGAAATGTCCAATGTACATAGGACTCAATTTTCCCTTCTTACTGAAACATATAACACCCTTCCATGGAGATATCTTCAAGAAAACATGATCTCCTACCTGAAATTACAAATCCTTCCTTTGGTTTTCAGCATAGCTCTTATGCCTACTTTGGGCTGCTTTGATGTGGTTTTGTATTACCTACACATTTTCCATCATTTCCTCCACCAGTTCTGGGCCTACAAGTTTTCTTTCACCAACATCATCCCAATAGGTTGTTGTGCGACATCTATTTCCATATAACACTTCATATGATGCCATATGAATACTTGGATGGAAGCTATTGTTATAGGAAAATTCTACCAGAGGTAAATATTTATCCCACATACCTGGAAAGTAAAGTGATCATGATCTCAACATGTCTTCTAAGGTTTGAATAGTCGTTCTAATTGTCCATCAGTTTGGGGGTGGTAGGCAGTGATCAAATGAAGTTCATTATCCTAGGATTTCTCAAGACTTTTCAGAATCTTGACATAAAATGGGGATCACGATCAGAAAAAATCGATAGTGGTACTCAATGAATTCTTACAAATTCATTAATAAATAGTCTTGTTAATCGTCTAAGTGTTAAATCTTCTCTTATATCAAGAAAATGTGATGAGTTGGTAAAACGATCAATAATGTCCCATATTGCATCATTATTTCTAGGATTCTTTGGTAGTCCCATGAAAAAGTCCATCGTAATGTTATCCCATTTAAACATAGGTATGGGAAGAGGTTTCCTGACTCCTCCAGGCTGTTGCCTTCTAGATTTCAATTGTTGAAAAACCATAAATCTTGACACAAAATCAGCAATCTCCCTCACCATTTTGTCCAACAAAAATATTCCTTCAAATCGCTATACATTTTGGTGCTCCCAGAGTGTGTGGTGAAATTGGATCTATGAGAAACATTCAACAATTCTCTTTTTATATTAAGTATATCGGGAACACAAATTCTCTTCCCAAATTTCAATATTCCATCTTCATATACGAAGTCACTCAATCTCCCGTTATTCATAGCATTAATCTTCTTTTAAAACTCCACATCATCAGCCTGAGATCTTTTTATCATTTCTAGTAAAGATGTTTTGGAAACCATTTGAAAAATCATTGATGTTTCACCTTCCATTGTTATTCGCATATCCATCTTTACTAGATCCATGTATATAGGATCCTTTTTAACTCTCATCTTGTTCAAAACTCCATTATCTTTTCGGCTCAAAGTATCTGGCACCTTATTTTCCATCCTTAGGTGATTGTGTATCTTGAAATCATAATACTTGAGTAGTTCAAGCCATCTCATTTTCCTCATGTTGAGTTCTTTTTCTGAGAAAATATACTTCAAACTCTAGTGATCAGTATAAATCTCACATTTTCACCATAGAGATAATGTCTCCATATCTCTAAAGAAAACATTACAGTCACTAACTCAAGATCATGAGTAGGATAGTTTTGCTCATGAATTTTTAGCTGTCATCAGGCGTAGGCAATAAACATATTATTATGCATAAGGACACAACCTAGTCCTTTCTTTGATGCATCACTATAAATAACAAACGCATCATTCCCCAATGGTAGAGTCAAGATAGGATCATTGACCAATCTGCGCTTCAATTCTTCAAAACATTATTCACACTATTTTTTCCAAACAAACATAACCCCTTTTGGTGTGAGTTTTTTTAATGGGTTAGCGAACTGGGAAAATTCTGGATGAAACGTCGACTATAACATACAATACCAATAAAACTGCGTACCTCAGTTATACTCATTGGTGCTGGCCATTCCTGGATTCCCATGGTCTAAGAAGGATCAACATATATTACATACTTAGAGAAAATATGGCCAAGAAATGAAAACTCCTGAATACAAAATTCACACTTACTAAACATCCTATATAATTCATGTCTTCTATGAGTCTTTAGGATAATGCGCAAGTGATTTTCATGATCTTTATAGATTTTAGAGTATATCAAGATATAATCAATAAATACCACTACAAAGTCATTGAGATATTTTTTGAAAACTATATTCATTAGATCAATAAAGACAGAGGGTGATTTGTCAATCCAAAAGGAATTACTGTAAACTCATAACCCCGTACCTGGTTCGAAATGCTATTTTTGGAATGTCTTACTTCATCACACACAACTGATGAAATCTAGATCGAAGGTCAATCTTTGAAAATTATTGAGATCCATGAAGTTGGTCAAATAAATCATCAATACGAGGTAGGGGATACTTGTTCGTTATTGATATAGCATTGATCTCCTTGTAGTCAATGCACAACCTCATATATCCATATTTCTTCATAACAAAAATGACAGGGGCACCCCATGGAGAAACACTAGGGAGAATAAATCCCTTATTAATCAATTCCTCTATTTTATTATTTAGTTCTGCTAATTCCACAATGGTAATTATATAAGGGGTCTTCGATATGGGCCTTGACCCAGGCATTAAATCAATGGAAAACTCAATTCCTCATTCTGGAGGATGTCTAGGTAAATATTCTAGAAACACAGAAACATATTATTCCACAATAGGTGCATCCTCTATTTGAACATTATTTTCCTCACCCATAGTTATTTCATTATCTACCTCCCAAATAATTGAATTTAGTTGAGCTACTGGGGGTGGATCTAGATAAGAATTATGTGGTGAAGATTCTTCTCTAAAGATAAGGTGTCCTTTATCATTGTCATAAAAAATAGTAACCTCATTCTTCTTATAATAAATTTTTTCATCATGGTCCGATAGCCAATCCATTTCGAGGATTATATCAAATTCAATCATGGGTATGATGATGAGATCAGCAGATAAAGAACATTTATATTCCCTATTGGGAACTGATTCACAAAACTTTGTAGCAATGATACTTCCCTTAAGAGTTTTGACTGAAAACTCCCTTGTTAAATCAAATTCAAAATATCTATTTTTCATAGGAAACTGGGAAGATATTAAACAATGTAATGATACAGAATCAAATAAATCATTGGATAGACTTGAGGGAACCAATAAATTACCTACCACTACATCTTTCGGAGCTTCAACCTCAGTAGTAGTGATAGCATAAGCTTGGACTTTATCCCGTGGCATATTCTAAGTTAATTTCCCATGATGCTTATTTCATTCATTTTCATAATGCCCCCTTTCTCTACAATTGTATCGTTTAATACCGACAACCTCTTTCTTTCCCTTGTAATCACGATCTTGGTGGCATTTTTCACCACACTTGTAACAGACTCCCATTCCCTTCAGGCAAGTACCAGGGTGTTTCTTTCCACATTTACTACAGCATGGATATTAAACTTTTCCCTTCTCCCCCTTATTTCCATTTCGAGAGTGTTCAGCAGATCTCTTCTTCTCATACATTACATTAATGTCATAAGACTTAGATAATTCTTTTTTTTTGTCATAATAACACATGAGGCAATATCTTCGTACAACGAGAAGGATTTTGAGACTAATGATCGATAGAGAAATGGTTTTAACCCATCAAAAAAACGATCAATCTTACTTCCTGGGTTACGTATATAATCTGAAGTATGCCTCGCTAACCATGAAAAGATAGCTTCATACTTTGCAACATTCTCATCCCCCTTTTTCCTCAGACTCAGAAATTTCCTTTCCATATATAGTCGATGGTCTCGAGGAAAGTATTTTTCTAAGAAAATCTCTTTAAACTCCCTCCATTCCATATTTTATACTTCATTATCTTACTTTGTGTTTTGAATCAATGACCACCATTGATCAGCATCTCCAGTGAGGCGGTAAACTGCCATGACAACTTTATCTCTTTCACTACCCCCAAGGCATGGAATATTTTCTATATGTAATTTATCCATTGCTCAGATACTAATGGATTTTCACCCTCATTGAATGTTGGTGTTTGTTGTCTCATGAAGAGATCTAACATTGACCCTCCACTCTTTTGATTAGGGTTCTCCATATGGGTAAGGTTGTTATTCATAACCTGACTGAGTTGTCCTAATATCTTGATTATCTTATCATCACCCATTGTATCACCAGCTCCACTATTATTATCTAGAGCATGAAGTCAATCTCTATATAGAGTGTGTGCATTGATACAGCTTCCATTCCTTCCACTAGGAGCCATTTCTAAACAATGGCTTAAAATAGATTTGTTTATGAATCATAATAGATAATTCCAAAATTGTAAAACACTCAACATAAATTGGATATTTTATTGATATAATCCATAATCATAAAAAAAACATTCTTTGAGGAAGTATATAATAATAAACCCTTCATAATTGATTGTAACGAAAATAATAATTATCCTAAGCATATCCATCGGGAGTGTCGTAACTAATAGTGCATCAATGTCCGTTGTCGTGCACCAGTTCCCGTTCATGTCTATCTCAAAGCTGTGTTTTTAGGTGTTACCCCTACGTACATGTGTCCCAGAGTAGCCTCTACCTGATCGTATCTAGATAGGGATGTATTACTTGGAAAACTCACAAAATATATACAATACCAAAATTATAGGAAGTTTTTCTATACTAATCCTCAAAGTCTATCTCAGGGCTATGTGATCTAATTATAGTATATCTAAATCTAGTTTCCAGGGTTTGTACTAAAATTATGCTGATTCCAACTGTAATGCCTCGACCCCAGTTACCCAGAGTCAGTGAATTATTACATAACATTGGCAGGATAAAAATAATCATGTCCCGAAAGACCGATCAGTCTAGTATCCTTGGAAGTACTAGATACTTTCATAAGTCTTACATTACATTATAAAATTAAAAGCTACATCAACATTGATTCCATAGACCACACTCATATCCCCTTAGACTACCCCTACATTTTTGTCATAAAATACTTCTTCACATCCTGAGAAAAATAAAACATAGAAAGGGGTGATCTTAGATGCTCAGTAAGGATAACAATATAGCAGAATCTTTCATAAATAAGCATAAACAATTAAGGAAATGTATAAAACTAAAACAAAATCCTTTTCAACATAAAATTCATCATAATATGGAAAATATAAATCAATATAATGTCATTTACTTACTCACATTGAAATTCTATAAGTAGAATTATCACATGCAATATCAATATCCAATTTCCTAATGATGGAATGCATAATGCCAGACTTTCATAACCACATAGTCTTGGCCTTGTGCCAAGACTACAAATAATATTTTTTCAAGGCCTTGTGACAAGACACTAGTTTGTCTCGTGAGACCTACCGATGTATCGTGGATCTATAGTGGGCTCCACCCATCACATACTAAGTCCAATGAATTCCTCAATTGAAAAGGATTAAAAATAACATAAACATTCATATTAAAATTCGCATATGAAATGTCAATACTTTATCCATAAACCCTAAATGGTATGAAAGAACAAATCCATAGTAAAAAATATCACAAAACCTTCAAAAGAATATGAAAGTTTTGTATCATAATAAATCAACTTCAGACAAACTTAAAATCCATCAAAGAATGTTGAGATAGATGAAATCAAAACCTATTTAGAGAAACATCTCCTTCTATTTAAAAATCATTTACGAGTCACATAATTATAACGAAGAATATTATTTTAAAAATATTCTTATAATCGTGTTAGATAATCTTTGACGATGTTTTAATGGTCGAAAATATCCGCATCCGCTGTAAATGTTAAAAAAACATTCTTACCTTAAATTTTTCGAAAAGGTAAAAAAAGTACATTGTTTGGAAAATGATGGAAATAATCCTTTATAAACATCTTATAAAATTTAAAAATGGGTATAAATGACTTTAAAACATAGTATATAAAATATTAAGAATGTTTTGAAATACATTTTTAAGACACATGGATGTGGATGATAAAGAGGCCCCAGTAGATAATTACGTATAAACAACCTCGGATAATGAAGAGATTGTAGAATTAACACTTACCTTGTACTTTTACTTGTTCGAGGGTAGGTTAAACTCTTGTATAATGGTGAAATAATTGTTATTAAATTATACAAGAATCATATACATTAATATGATATCATATATGATCTTTTAACATTGCTTTGTTAATAATATCCTAGTATTATCGTTGTTTTGGGTGTTAACAGATTCATTTTCCTTTATATTCTTTATTATGTGAGTCATATTTGTTATGGATGGGATGTATCATATTCATATACATAATGAAATCATGTATTTAAACATTATTTTTAACCATCAAATGAAAATTATTTTTGAATGGATATGATGGGGAATGAATCTCATCGCGTTTGTGGAGACGGTATTCCGTACATACGCACGAGCAAAAATATCATTCTTTTGGTATTAAAATAATATATAATTGGATGGTATATCATATATAAAGAATAATTATCATGTTATATTTATTATTTACATCAATTACACATCATTATTATACCCATCCAAATAATAATGTATTCAATAACAATTACACCATGACGTGGAGACGATAAGACGTACATACGCACGTATAGTGACATGTCATTAAAAGGATGGATAGAATAATGAATATGGTTGTACCATATTTATAATAACATAACAGTATATAGAATATACTTTAGTTATTATTTTAGAATTGAAACAACAAAGAAAGAGGAAGTGGAAGAAGAAAGGAACTTGAAAGAGGTGATGAAATATTTAACTCTTATTCCGGTTATTCCTTTTGATTTGATCAAAAGGGCTCCTTAAGTTATATTTATGACTAAAGGAAGTCCTATAGGATGAAGGGAGGACATTTGAGAGGGTATTTGGGTAGGTTTTGTGTCACGACCCGTCTTGAGGGCCCATGCCGTGACTACCCCAAGCCCGCCTTCCATAGGCCAGGGGATGGGGACTAGAACCAAAGGTGTAAATACCAATAAAAAGGGAAGGCATTGCCTTTATAATATTAACAACATAACATAGTACAAGTGGAAGAAAACACTAATTACAAAAAAAAAACTGCTGAAAAGTAAATGGGCCAGAATACAAACCCAACTAAAAAGTACAACTACAACTGATCAAAAGTACAACAGAAAAGACAAGCAGCTGGAAGAATTGACGTAGCTCCTGGGTCATCCACCTCGAATCCTACCTGAAGGGTAGGTACAGATAGTGCTGCTCCGGGATTTTCCACCACGGATCCTACCTGAAGGGTAGGTATAGATAGCCTCCTCAAATCTCTCGCCCGTCAACCTCCTCCGAGTACCGTCTCATCGTGATGTCCACCTCCGGATACTGAGTCTTCGTGAGGTCCACCACCAGATACTGACTCATTTTGAGGTCCACCTCTGGGTATCATCCAGTCCTTGAACACTCGGCCTCCGTCAACGCTGTCCGTCGTCTGCATCCAACACAACAAGGGGCGGGCATAGCCCGTGCATGGGTGAGTATAACGATACTCAGTAGGGGCCCTGAGACCCTCAAGTTATCACTATATCCAACAAGGATAACCACAAATATGGATCAAAACAGATAACCCTTACTTAGGTATAAGACCATACTTATAGCTAATTTATCAAGTAACCCATCTCAATCAAGAGGTATCACACAGATATGAAGTCAACGGATAACCACTACTTTGGTATATGCCCATACATATACCTAAGTTATCAAGTAACCCATCTCAATCCTGAGTAAATCATAAAGGTCAACGACTCAACTCAAACCAGTATTTTCATTATCGAAACCGCAAGTGTTGAAGAGCTCCTCCTATATCGAGTAAACTGATCCTGACATGACTCTGAGGCGATGCTCACTAGCCTTAGACTGATGAGGTACTCCTCCTATAGAGTACCGTGGGTTAGCCACCCAAACACCGTAGTGCTCCCCACTGGGGTCTGCCACCCAAACACAGTTGTGGACCCCCATTAATAGCCTGTATAGGTACTCCTTCTGTCGAGAACCACAGGTCTGCCACCCAAGCACACAGTAGCGCTCCCCCACCGTGGGTCCGCCACCCAAACACAGTAGTGCTCCCCATTGGACTATACCAGTCACTCCAACTCGAATCGGACAAGCAGTCATCAGTCCTCAACCAGCTACACGGTCTCCGTACTCCGTACGCTCTTCTCCAGGAGGGTCCACTCCACGAGCTACTGGTCGATAATCCAAGTATCACAAATCTCCATGAAGAATTATCTCAAGGAACTTCCTCGTCACAGGGGTCTCAACGCAACAGAAGGCGTGTCGATCGGACACCCAGTATGTGAGTTATTAGACTTTTCGTCCCGGGGCCCGGTTGGATTAATGTACGTACCAACCCAAATGTAACTCAACTGTACCCCGAACTCTCATAGGGTATAATCATAGGGACCGTTTCTAAACATGATTACCAACGCCGCTGAAGGTTCGTCAAACGGACGTCCGGTCTGAAAGTTATCGTCTTTTCCGTTCTAGGGGCCAAGATGGATTTTGGGTACAATCCAACCCGACCATACTCCAACTGCGTCTAATCCTCTGGTGAATTATACCAAAAGATCCATCTCATTGAAATGAATCCAACAAAGTCGACGACACATCAATCGGAAGTTTGGTTAAGCGTTTCTGCTCTGAGTGCCCGGTTGGTTTCGGGTTTGAACCGACCCGGTTGTACATCAAATGACACTGGTTAACCAAACCGGTCACACCATTGCGATCCATTCTGAAAAAAACACACAAGATGGACTACCCATCAGTCCAAAATGGATAGCCGGTGAAATGGTTGCATTTCCCCACAACACGCGCGAACCGGGCCTCATGGGGCCCATGACTCGACCTCGACATAAATATCCAAAACATGTCTTGAAACATTCATCTTAATTCCAGGGTCGCAATGTCACAGACGGTTCGTCATTCTGACATCGTATGAGAGAGATATGTCCGATACAAGATCCCGTAATAATAATAATAATATTATTATTATTCGGTGTTTCGTGGCCCCGAGCCACGAAACATATTTTAGTATCAAACATTAGACTTGAATCGACCGTATTAATCTTGGGATTACATCACACCTGACGACAAGTCAAACGGACATCGCACGCATGAGTTTTGGCGGGTCGAAGATTTAATAATAATATTAAATCTATTGTTTTCCGAGCACTTCAGGTACCCGATCCAAAATCCTAAAAAAAAAGACATCCAATATTAGACTTGGAATTGTCCGTCTTGGAATCTGCGTTGCACTGCCACTGACCATTCGTGAATCCGAGGTCGCACGAAGAAGATACTATCAAAATATAGTTTTCCCAATGAAAATAATAATAACATTATTATATTATTATTATTATTATTATTAATTTAATTTAATAATTTAAATTCTCACACCCAATTCCACGCACCACCAAATTAAATCTGCCTCCCTTGCTTGAATCCAAGACAATCACGCCCCCATCACTTGATTGATTTATCTTTTTATTTTTCTTTTAATTTATTTCTATTGCTTTCTATTCTCTCACCAATATATATCTTATCCCACAAATCTCACCTTCACGATTTCTCTGCTCCAAACCCACGGGCTGCCTCCTCCGCCAGATATGCCACCTCCAGACATCAGCCGTCCTGGCCTACTCACGCTGCCACCTGGAACCACCGTTGGACCCGCGCCATGGGATCATTCCGGACGCCATACCGACTTCGATTTATATAGAAAAAAGGCGAATGTGGTTTCATGAACCTCGGGTGGAGACCTTCGCATCCGTATGTCGTGCTCAACGAAACAATGAGTTTCCAGCGCACTTAATTATTTGGTGATGCAGATAACATGAATAATGTGCGAACAATGAATAAAAATAGATCACGGTCAAAGTGCGGATCAATAGTCGTGTTAGTTTGGCCATCATTTTTGAGAATCAAGAACCTGGGGGTTTGGAAATTAAATATTTATCATGCTTCAAGAATATCAAATCCAAGATAAAAAGTATGAAAATTAATTCAATCAATTGTTTATCAATCCGCGAATTATTTTATTTAATTCGCATTCATCATGAGAAATTAAATATAGGTAAGGAATCCACAAAGATAAATCCTACAAATAAACGCTCAAGCTTGAGGGTATAAACAACATAAATGAGAAATGTACAATATTCCCCTATCTTGTGGCATTTTTCGTTCGTCAGATTTTACGCGAGGAAGTCGTCTGAGTCAATGTAGTTCATTGCACCCGCACCACTCTATCGATCCCTACTTGTTCGTCATTGTCTCGTCGGAGAATATGGAACCTCATCATTGTTCAAAGAAGAGACATTGTTCTTCACAGGAGGAAGAATTTCTTCAAGGCTTGGGAGCTTTCTCTCCAAAATATTTTCCAACACAAGTTCCAACAAAATTAAAATAAGCTTCCACCTTATTTTAATTGAATTTGCCAAGCCATTCAAATTTTGAAAATCAAATCCTCTTAATTAATTAAATGTAGGTTGGAAACATTAATAATGAAGTGGATGGGTTTCATAATTTAAGTTGGGAGTTTGTGAGAGTTAAAGTGATTTATGTGAATGTGAATGGTTGGGGCTCGTGTGGGCCCCACCTCACATTTATCCTCACATTAATCATCACATGGGTAGTTAGGTGCCACCCAATCTCCCCCATGTAGGATAAAACCACCTTATACTTAGAAATAAAATTGTTTCACAATTTTATTCATTCTTCATTTAATCCACAATTTTTATCATCTCATCTCGCACAAACACAATTGTAGTAAAGGTCCTCTTAAGAAATTACCGGCATTACAAGTTCATCGGTGGCCTCGGTTTTTAATTCCAAGCACTGGTTCAAAAGATAGAAAAATCCGCTCATTCTTTTACTGAACATACCCGAGCTGAACATCAGAAATTGATTTCGGGCACACCGGGCCTCAGAATCAAGTGCTGTCAGAAACTACGCACTCATAAAATTCCAAAGAAATTAAGAAAAAATTTTAATTGAGATTTATGGGTCTTTAAATTACTCCCACCTTAGGGATTTACATCCCTATAAAGCTACATCACAAACTAGAGAAACTATAGGAGGTACTAAGCACGCATCTGAGCCTCCAGCTCCCATGTGTTCTCCTGGAGGCTCCCGTGATACCATCGAAAGCGCACAAGAGGAATTGACCATCCCCGTAGGACCCACTCTTATCGATCCTCAACATCTACTGGATCCTCATGAAATTCTCCATGTCATCAATGCCCAGCTCTTCGTGGTCGATGATGATGGAATGGTCGTGCACACATCTCATCAGTTGAGATATGTGAACGACGTCGTGCACCCAGTGCAACTAAGGTGGAAGGGACAGACGGTAAGCCAACTCGCCTACCCTATTGAGGACCTGGAAAGGTCTGATGAACCTCGGAGATTACTTGACACCTCATCCAAATCTCCTTATACCTCGTCGAGGTGAGATCTGTAAGAAGACGTGGTCGCCACCCACGTTCTCTAGTGATCTTGTCTCCTATCAGCATATGACTTTTGTATGCTCTGTGCAGTCTTCATCTGCTCTTGGATGATCTGAATCTTTTTCATCGTACCCTGAACTATCTATAGTTATACACGAGATGAATCCATCACTATCCACAAAGGATATCTAAAATGCGGCCAGCTGCTGTCTCGCTACTCCTAACAGCTGAACGCCCGATCTCCTACTAAGAGCATCTGCTACAACGTTCTCCTCCCCAGGAGTATAAACTATCTCTACGTCATAGTCCTGGAGGAATTCAAGCCATCACCGTTGTCTCAGTTTCATGTCCTTATGAGAGTAGATACACCTGAGACTATTTGAGATGGAGAGAACCGTAAACCGTTCACTCAATAAACAATGGGTAAGACTAGCCAATTGTAAGAACTCATCTCCACCCTTTTTCATCTATGTTCCACCAAAGAGCTGCTGAGATTTATCTCCTACTGAAAATAGAAATATGGTCTTATCCCATGGATGAACCACGTTCTTTGCCTAATACAGTCAATCTTGAAATGAATGATACATTCATTCCATAGACAACGTTGTAAGGCCTCGACTCTACTACCAAGAGATCCAACCGTTACTCTAGCCTCCAAGGGTTGAGTCACACTGTCGATAGCAGTGTGTGGTCACTGGGTCTCCACTAGTAGGTATCTCAAGAGTGAGGTTCAAGTCAACGGTTTTAAACCGGAACCTCTTAGTAACAACATAAAAAGAGGACATTAAATTAAACTCCACAAAGAAAGGTGTCTTTTATTACTGCATCTCAAAATACAAAGACACATACAACCACATCATCAAAAAAAGAATGCTAGAAGAACCGATGACAAGGCCTCCATGCCTGGAACTAGTCCCACTCCTATCCACCTGCTTCCGGAGCTCCTCTTCCTTGTCCACCACTTGGTTGTTGGTCAAGATTTCGCCACTGTTTCTGTCTCGGTGGAACCTCAAATGCCTGTGGATCAATTGTGCGGGGAGTCGGACAGTCACATGTCATGTGACCCTACTTTCCGCATGAATAGCACTTCATGCTCTTCATATGGATGGCTCTGTTTCGTTTTCCTTGCACAACTGAACCTAAAACTCGAGGTCACCCACCTGTTGGCCTGGTTCTCTTGGAACTCTACATCATCTGACTCCTTCAGACAGATGACTCGGCTACTGATGAAAAACCCTGCGACAAAGGCCGTAGATCCTGAGTGTGCATAGAGTGTAGAATTGTAGGTATAAACTCCACTCTGAAGAAGGTCTTGATGTCTTCCCAGGTGAAGGTCATCCCGTCACAAAACTGGTACATGTGGCTCTGCCACCTCTCAGTAGCTCCATGGAAGAGGCAAACAGCTAGGTACAACATCAAGTCTGTGGGTGTCTTAGCTATGTGGATAGCTCGTGCTACAAACTCCAGCCAGTGTCTAGCCATCTGAAAATCTGACTCGCCTCGAATCATCGGAGGCCTCTGATGCTGGAACTCGTGCATCGCGCTCAAGTGGGATGAACTCGCTACTAGTTTCTCCGCTGGTGGAGGGACCTCTACTGAGGCCTCGCTGCTCGGTGGGTTATCATCGTGCTCCCCACTCGGTACCCATGCTGTCTGACTAGGTGAAGACATCCTGAAAGAAACAGACGTGAAACGATCAAACGATTATACCTGGTGAGCCGACCAGTTTTGATCTAATTTTAAAGAATCTTTTCAAAACACACACACAATCAGTGTTTTCATGAACTTAGTCGGAAATCAGTAGTCAAGGTCCTGGTGTATGGATAAGTCGGTCAGCCGCACCAACACTGGACTCCCTGAACTGAAAACCACATTTAGTACCTCTAACAGTATTGCTTCACAGAAAAGAAATATCAGATTCCTATGTTCTGGGGTATAATTGACTCCTCTGATACCAATTTGTCACAACCCATCCTCAGAGCCCATTCCGTGACTACCCCAAACCCGCCTTCCATAGGCCAGGGGCTGGCGACTAGCTCCAAAGGCATAAATCCCAATAAAAAGGGAAGGCATTGCCTTTATAAATGTAAAAAACACAACAGAGTACAAGAGAAAGCAAACACTAAGTACAAAAGAATGTGCTGAAAAGTAAATGGGCCAGAATACAAACCCAACTGAATGAAAGTACAACAGAAAAGACAAGTAGCTAGAAGAATAGAAGTAGCTTCTGGGTCGTCCACCTCGAATCCTACCTGAAGGGTAGGTACAGATAGCGCAGCTCCTAGATCGTCCACCATGGATCCTACCTGAAGGGTAGGTACAGATAGCCTCCTCAACGCTCTCACCAGTCAACCTCCTTCGAGTACCATATCGTCATGAAGTCCACCTCCGGATACTGACTCATCGTGAGGTCAACCTTCAGGTACCGTCCAGTCCTCGAACACTCGGCCTCCATCTGCGTTGTACGTTGTCTACATCCAACACAACAAGGTGTAGGAATAGCCCGTGCAGGGGTGAGTATAACAATACTCAGTAGGGACCCTGAGACCCTCAAGGTCTCACTATATCCAATAAGGATAACCACAAAGCAAGATCTAAATAGATAACCCTTACTTAGGTATAATCCCATACTTATTACCAAGTTATCAAGTAACCCATCTCAATCAAGTGGTATCACATAAATATGAAATCAACAGATAACCACTACTTAGGTATATTCCCATAAATATACCTAAGTTATCTTGTACAATCTCAATCATGAGGAAATCACAAAAGTCAACGACTCAGCTCAAACCAGGATTTTCATTATCGAAACCGCAATTGCTGAAGAGATCCTCCTCTGTCGAGTACACTGATCCGGAAATGACTCTGAGGAACTGCTCACTTACCTTAGACTTATGAGGTACTCCTCATGTCGAGTACCGCGGGTCAGCCACCCAAACACAATAGTGCTCCCCGCCGAGGTCTGCCACCCAAACACAGTAGTGCACCTCCCCCTAATAGCCTGCAGAGGTACTTCTTATGTCGAGTACCGTAGGTCTACACCCCAAACACAGTAGTGATCCCCACTATTGGTCCACCACCCAAACACAGTAGTGCTCCCCACTATAATATACAAGTCACTCTAACTCAAATTGGACAAGCAGTCATCAGGTCTCAGCCAGCTACATGGTCTCTGTACTCCATACACTCATCTCTGGGAGGGTCCGTTCCATGAGCTACTGGTCAATAATCCAAGTATCACAAAGTCCCATGAATAATTATCTCTAAGGAACTGCCTCATCACATGGGTCTCAACGCAACAGACGGCGCGTCGATCGGACGTCTGGTCTGAGAGATATTAGCCTTTTCGTCCCGGGGGCCAAGTTGGTTTCGTGTACGTACCAAGCCAACTGTAACTCATCTATACCCCGAACTCTCATAGGGTATACTCATAGGGACCATTTCACAACGTGATTGCCAACACCGCTGACGGTTCGTCAAACGGACATCCGGTCTGAACGTTATTGGCTTTTCTGTTCCAGGGACCAGGTTGGATTTCGGGTACCATCCAACTCATCCATACCCCAACAGCATCCAAACCTCAGGTGAAGTATACCAAAAGATCTGTCTCATCAAAAGGAATCTGATAAAGTCGACGACACATCAATCGGACGTCCGGTCCTTAAGTTATAAGCATTTCCGCTCCAAGGGCCCGGTTAGTTTTGAGTTCGAACCAACTCTGTCGTATTTCAAATGACACCGGTTAACCAAACTGTTCATACCATTGTGATCCATATGATAAAACACACGTGATGAACTACCCTTTGGTCCAAAACGGATAGACGGTGAAAAGTTTGCATTTCCCCGCAACACGCGCGAACCGGGCCTCGTGGGGCCCACGCGTCGACCTCGATATAAATATCCAAAACTGGTCTTGAAACATTCTTCTTAATTCCAGGGTCACAACGTCGGAGATGGTTCGCCTATCCGACATCGTATAAGAGAGATATGTCTGATACAAGATCCTATAATAATAATAATAATAATAATAATCGGTGTTTCGTGGCCCTGAGCCATGAACCAAGGATTAGTATCTAGCATTAGACTTGAATTGACCATATTAATGATGGGATTACATCGCCAGTGACGGAAAGCCAATCAGACGTCGCACACATGAGTTATTGTGGTTCGAAGATTTAATAATAATATTAAATCTATTAATTTCCGAGTCCTTCGGGTACCCGATCCAAAAACCTGAAAAAACAAAGACATCCAATATTGTACTTGAAATGTCCGTCTCTGAATATGGGTCGCACTTCCACTGGAGGTTCATGAATCCGAGGTTGCACGAAGAATATACCATCAAAATATTTTTTTCCCAATGAAAATAATAATAACATTATTACATTATTATTAATATTAATTTAATTTAATACTTTAAATTCTCACACACAATTCCATGCACCACCAAATTAAATCTGCCTCCCTTGCTTGACTCCAAGACAATCAAGCTCCCATCACTTGATTGATTTATATTTTTATTTATCTTTTAATTTATTTCTATTACTTTCTATTCTCGCACTAATCTATCTCTTTTCCCACAAATCTCACCTTCACGATTTCTCTCCTCCAAACCCATGGGATGCCACCTCCACCAGATATGCCGCCTCCAGAATTCATCTGTCTCGGAAAACTCTCGTTGCCGCCTTGAACCGCTGTTGGACCCGTGCAATGGGATCCTTCCGAACGCCATACCGGCTTCGATTTAAATCGAAAAAAGACGAATGTGGTTCTGTGATACTCGGGTCGAGACCATCGCATCTGTATGCCACGCTCAACGAAACAATGAGTTTCGAGCGCGCTTTATAATTTGGGGATGCAGAACACGCGAAGAATGCGCGGACAATGAATAAGGAAAGATCACTATCAAAGTGCGGATCAATAGTCGTGTTAGTTTGGCCATCATTTTTGCTAATCAAGAACATGGGGGATTGGAAATAAAATATTTATCACGCTTCCAGAATGTCAAATCCAAGATAAAAAATAAGAAAATTAATTCAATAAATTGTTTATCGATCTACGAATTATGTTATTTAATTCGAGTTCATCATGAGAAATTAAATCGAATTAAGGAATCCACAAACATAAATCCTACAAATAAACGCTCAATCTAGAGGGTATAGACCACATAAATGAGAAATATACAATATTCCCCTACCTCGTGACTTTTTTCATTCGCCGGACATGACGCAAGGAAGTATTCGGAGTCAACGTAGTTTGTTGCGCCCACACCATGCTACTGATCCCTGCTCGTTCATCGATGTCTCATCGGAGAAGATAGAACCTCAACATTCTTCGAAGAAGAGACGTCATTCTTCACGGGAGGAAGAAGTTCTTCAAGAAATTGGAGATTTCTCTCCAAAAGATTTCCCAACACAAGTGCGAACCAAATTAAAATAAGCTTCCACCTTATTTAAATTAAACATGCCAAGCCATTCAAATTTTGAAAAACAAGTCCTCTTAATTAATTAAATGTAGGTTGGAAAATTTAATAAGGAAGTGGATGGGTTTCATAATTAAAGGTGGGGAGTTTGTGAGAGTTAAAGTGAGTTATGTGAATGTGAAAGGATGGAGCTCGTGTGGGCCCCACCTCACATTTATCCTCACGTGGGTAGTTAGGTGCCACCCCAACTCCCCTATGTAGGATAAAACCACCTTAGACTTAAAAATAAAATTGTTTCACAATTTTAATCATTCTTCATTTAATCCACAATTTTTAACTTCTCCTCCCACACAAACAAAATTGCGGTAAAGGTCCCCTTAAGCAATTACTGGCGTTGTGAGTTCATCAGAGCCCTCGGTTTTCAATTCCAAGCAGCGGTTCAAAAGAAATAAAATCATGCACGTCTAATTACTGAACGTACCCGAGCTGAACATCAGAAATTGATTTCGGGCACACCAGACCTCGGAATCAGGTTCTATCAGAAACTGAGCACTCATAAAATTATAAAAAAATTAATAAAAAAATTTCCTTTACATTTCTGGGTCTTTACATTTTGGCCATGCCAAATGGCTTCGAAGGTCTGAATTAGAAAGAAGGGGGAGTGCCCTTTTATAAGAGGAATGATGGGCACCTTAGGAAAAGCTAGAAATATTATTTTATAATAAAATCATTTTAGGTTTCTAATGGCTCCAAAGTGGAATATTTAAATGTTAAGGTGGGTATGGGTTGAAAAACCACTCAACCAATAGGTTTTGAAGTGTTTTGGGTCACTATATTAACCTTATCTTTTAGATTTAATTATTAGCAAAATAGTTTGACAATTACCATGTCTCTTTGAATTTTTAAATTATATGGTTAATAAAGTTTCTATATACTTTTAATAGAAACCTATGTTGTTCATTAATGATACAAATATCATTATATAAGTCTTTTGGTCAAACATTATATTTTTAGGAATAAAATATCAATGAATAATATAATATGTTTTTAAAAAACTATTTTATGTCAATTTAGACACTATTTGGTATTTTGTTTTTTCTAAATTTATAAAAGCATTATTACTTAGATAACAATTCATCTAACCAACCCTAATATGTCATATTAACCTATAAAATTATAATAATTCATAAAAAGTCGCAAATTATATTTATTTTAATATTTATATTATCAATTATTTTAATAAATCATTAACTAGGTAATTACTGCATCATCATTGTTTCATAAATAAATTATATTATTTAATGTCTAAAAATTATAAATAAAATACCATTATGTAAGAAATAATTTTATATTTCTAATTAATATTTATAGTCTAATTCATCTTATGTGTAACGCTATATTAAAAATGTTTTAGATATTAGACTTTGATTTTAACTCCTTAAACTTTTCTTTGAATTAAAAAATAAAAAATGTCCTAATCTAATCCTTGTGGTCCTAAAGGATCGTATTTTATTTATAAGGTTGTTTTTTGTCGAATTAATCTTACCCAATAGAATTAAGACATTTTTTAGGGTAACAATAATATCATTTTTACCCTTAATTACCCTATTTACTTTTAACCGTGGTAAATAAAAGTAAAAAAGTTACTATTCACCAAAACTTATTTTCATCTTATTGAACCACATTTTAATTAATTATATCAACTGTGTGTCATGGATTTTTAAAATTAAACACACAGAAGTTGTAAAATTATGTTTTAATTAAATTTTCAAATGCTCCTAGGAGGTGGGTAAAAGACGCTGAAAAGTTCAATAAAATTTTATACATCTAATATTATTACAAAATGACTCCAGTGAATTATAGTTATCATATATAGGTGTTATGTATCTACATTGACCTAAAATAAATTTAAATAAAATAAGTAATTATTTAAATAAAAATTTGGTTTTAAACTATAAGTTAGTGTTTTTCTCTATTCCTCAAAAATTGAAAGTTTTCATAAAAATACCAAAAATTCACTCTAAGCTAATTTCGATACTCCGAATCAAAAAATGAAGTCCATTTAGAAATATAAGATTTATAAAATTTCAAAAAGTGGTTATTACTATTCGTAACAGCTAGTTTGATTGGTTGTGGTGTGTTTGAACTCGAAGTTGCGTACAACACAAGCTACTCTATTATTCAAAGGGAAACGTACCATGGAATCTTGGGGTGTTACAGTTATGGGATAAGGAAAGATGTTTGTTGGAATTATTATTTTGTTTTTATACTAATAGAAATTGAATTTTGGATTGATTACCACCAAATAAAATGATATATTTATTTATTTTTCATTTTGTTGTGAAATATGTTGTTTGTGTTTTTAATTGATTTATGTATAATAATGTTCAATTTTATAAACTGTGTTGTTCAGTTTTTTCAGTTTAGTAATCATTTTTATATCCATTTCTAAATAATATAGTCACAATTTATTCTATTAAATATTAAATAAATATTTCCTCTGCAAAATTGTAAAGAAATAATTAGTTATTTTGTTTTCAAATAAATAAATTTATAGGATAAATCATCAATAATTCTACCAAAATGAAAAATATATGATGAAATATTTACTAGGTCTTAACTAAAATTAATATATTTCTGATAATGACATATGTGACAGTTTTATAAATCATAGTTAAACAATTTAGTGGTGATTTAAATCACAACCCATAAAAAAATTTATATATAAATTTTATTGTGTTAACAAATTTTTTTCTTTGTGTCATATCACATGTTTATGATTTCCATTGATTATTTTATGTTATTGAATATGATTCTTGTTACTTATTTCCCCATATAGGTTTAAACCATACATAATATTCCTTGAATAACATAAATATTATAGGATACAATAATGTTTTTTGTACTTAGTTATATGTACTATGGTTGGGAATATATTATGTGCATGATCATAAGTAATATGGTTACCCATATATTCATTATTCAAAATTTGTTTGGTATTAAATCATTTTTGTGATTGATATGTTATGAGAACATTTTTTAACATTTTTTATTATTTATATATGAAAATTCATTATTTTTATTCTTAAATTTTTTATAAAATCAATAATTAATTCAAAACAAAATTTTTATTTAAAAAGTATTTTTTCTCTCATATATTTTTATAGTTTTGAATTTATATTTTTATATTCCTTAATTTATAAATTTAAATATTATATTTATTAAAAAGTTGTTTATAGAATGAAGGAACACATATTTATAAAAATAAAAATGTTAGGCACACATAAATTTTTTTAGTTTGAGTTATGACTAAACAATTTTTCATTATTTTGTTAATATTCATCAATAATAATATTATTTTAGTCTTAAATTCAAACTTGTAAATTTCATTCTCAATAAGATAAAAATTTTATTGTTTTGTAAGTTTAATAATATAATAATAATTTTATCGTATAAAAATAAATTGTTATATTTTTTAAGTGAACTGATATATTACAGAATTAACAAAATTCCAAAACAACAAATGCACTATTCTGGAAAATTATGATTGATACATAAATATAGTTTTTATTGGTGATCAACATTCTCTTTTTATTATATAGGATTAATGAAACTTATGAAAACAATATGAGAATATAAGAATGTAAATTTGATTAATTCATGATAAAATGTTTATATAAGGATCTAGTTGTTTAAAATATTTAAATAGATTTCATTGAAGAGTATATGTGTCAAATTGAATTTCCATAAAATTATCCCAAAACAGTTTTTATACATTTCTAAAATAGAGTTGAGTATTTATTTATATTTTAGTTTAATGTGACATTAAAACCTAAAAATTTGTTCCCAATTAAAATTAATGTTGTTAATTTAATTCATATATATAACTTAAATAATAATGTTTGAACATTCATGGTCTGAACTTAGACTAAGGATGTGAGCTATATAAACCAAATAAAAAAATATGAATTAGGTATGACTTAGAAAATTGGGATAATTTGATATAGAATATCCATACAGTCCATCCTGATGGAAATGACACCTGAAAGGGGATAGCCAACCATTTTATCAAATTCTTATCAATCATCCTTTAAAAATGATAATGACGTATGATAGTAATGCACTACCTTAGATCAATTGAAAAACAATTCATGATATTATTTTTACTATCATTATCATTTACATTGTTCTAATTCTTATGGTCACTATTTTCATCCACACTTCATTATCACAATTTCCCTCCCATTGGGCTTTTTTCACTCATTTCTTATTACTCTTCACCCCAATTCTCTAAAATCCTTGTATATTTATCATTTATTGTTCCGGAATAAAGACCCATAAACAATAACTTATTAATTATAGTTTAAGATCCTATATGATTATAATAAAGTTATTCAAAAACATTATTAATAAAAAAATTAAATTGGACACAAGATAATGTTCAATAGTGACATTAATCATGAAATACATACAAACACAATGAATTGATAATTTTGGATTTTTCTTTCAAAAAGCGTTCTTATATATGGTTTCAAAATCATTTGATAAGTTTTAATGTATTTGGGAATGTTTTGTATGATTATATAATATGATTAAAATTTTGTAATTTTTTTATGTTCCTATGAAATTTAGAATCGGAATTCAAACAATCTTCATATTATTTACTCATGTTTTTTAGTGGAAAGAATGTGAAAAAAAATGTTCTATTATCAATAAAAATGGATTTTTTTGTGACTAAATTGGTTTTTAAGGTTTAAATGGTCGTTCATATTTCTATCGAAGTTTTATCAACATACCTAAACCTAAATAAAATTTACATTTGGTTATTAAAAATTCAACTAAAATGTTAACTAGCTATGTCCATTTGAATATATTTGTTTAATTATCATTTGGGAGTAATCTATTGTTTTCATTTCTCATATAATATTTAAGTGATCTCTCAAGCTTGGTTATGTGTAAACCGGGTGTTATATAAATTTTCGTTCCATTTATCTAGTGAGAATTTTTATTTTTTTGAACTATTATTTTATGGAAAATGTTTATAGAAAAGTATAAAAATATTATTATACATCATTGAATGAAATTTATGTATATTTAATTTAGAAATTCTTCTATATTTTTTGGAATAATTATCCATTATTTTTAGTGGCTAATTGACTAGTATTCAACTGGAAATTATAATGATTTAATTTCCTATGGTTTTTAATGATTAATCTTAGATAAAATCTACAAGTGCTTTTTTAAATATTAAAAAATTATTTAAAAAAGGTGGGGAAATTAAAATTTATATTGAATAAATACAACACTTCTCTTAAAAAATTATTCGTTTCATAATAACTGAAAATAAGTAGAAGGGAGAATAAAAATTTTTAATATTCAGAATCCTTTTGAGACTATATTATTACTATGAGTTTTCTTAAACAAGCGTGTTTAGAGAACATTTTTAATACTATTAAACTCATTTTATTTGGATATAAGATATTTAAAATAATTATAAAACATTTTTGAGTTCTACAAGTGTTTTTTTATTTTTTTATTGAATTAATATAATCATGGTGGTTCTTGTAAAACACATTAGTTGAAAAATTGTTTGAAAATAGTTCAACAATTATGGATATTACCTTACCTTATTTTCTTTACTAGGGGTGAACCTTATATAAATTATGGATTCATTTAATAGATTATAGATGTTTATTTCATAAAATATTTTAAAAATTGGGTAACATTGATTCAACCCCCCTTATTAATTTTACGTAAATTTTTTTCAGGGGTATCTGAATTAGTATCAATCTAAAACTAGGTTTCCAATAACAGATCATTAAAAAGTATAGTTTTAATTATTATTTAAATTTATATCAATATTTTTTATTATTTTTTGTGGTTATATGGAGAACCTAAAATTAAATTAATATTAGATGCATACCCACATTTTATTGAAAACAACCATGGATGGAAGAAAAATATTGTTATCTATCTCATATCTCCCATCTATGAAGTTCTTGATGAATCTAAATTTGGTTTAAAATTAATGTAAAATTGATATTCCAGGATAGATACTGATAATATGATTATTGAGATGATATAAATGAATGTAATGCTATTTTTATGTTCCTATTTGAAACATTTTTCATCGATATAATGAAATATAAAATTGTCTAATACATTTTTGATAAAAAAAATATAAATGCAATCTCAAAGGTAAGGATGATAACCTATTGATTTATAGATAAAGGTCCAAGGATTCAAATATCTCTGATGATGGGAGAATTAATGATTATTTTAAAATATTTCACGAAATTTTGAGAAATTGAAGACCTTTGGTGATGTATTAGAGTATTACATAATTGTTAAATCCATTAATATGGTATTTTCTTATAGAATTAATGATAGAGTATCCTCATTAGAAGTTATATATTTGAATAAATTATTTCAAGATGAAATACATATTATACTTAAGGAATATGGGATGAGGAAGGTGAAATGAACTATGTTATTACGAGTTTTGAATATAAGAAGAAATTTAATTTTCTTTATTTTAGAGCTGGGGTTGTTTCCCGAAATGGGTATTATATTAGGTTTCAAAGTGTTTAAACATATTAAGAAGATTTTTTTCAAATTTTTTATTCTTATAGTAGTTAATCAGGTACTCATATTAATGTTGGAGTAGGATATGGGTGATCTGTTTCAAAAAAATTTGTTGTAGGTGTAGTTCAGACCATGATTGAAGAGGGATGGCTCTGTGATATGTTTTTACTATGGTATAAACCCTATCCCTAAGAAATATTATATATTTTAACATGGATGTTTCTTTATGATAGGTCCCTTGAGATGGGATTATGTCACACAGCTCAAGTGTTTTTCAATGATGGAGGAGGAGGGCATCGTATGGAGGGATGTGGACTATGTAGTTATTCTTACTAGGGTACTTTAGGCCATAACAAGAGTGGTCATGTAAGAAGGAACCCAGGGCATTGTGAAAGTGTGAAAAAAATAAATATAAAATATTAGGTTCAGATTCATGTTAAAAAATTGGATCTATAAAACCCCTTGCATGGATATATCAAAAGTATCATGTCCATATCAATTTAAGAAAGAAAAATAAAATTGAATGAAAGTGTAAATGATTCCTTGTTCATTTGATATCTATAATTTGATTCAATAACCATTGACATGTCATGAATAAATGTCACTAAGCCTGGTTCCCTTTATATTATCCACATAAGAACAAAAATTTCTAGACCATCGATCTACATTTCTCTAGTGATGGTGCAGGAAATCAAAGATCGTTATGATTTCCATTATATCTGGTAAAGACTGTGGAAATGATCAATAATACATGATAAATGAGGCCTATTTTTCTTTAGATTATCTCTATAAGATCTTGAGAAAATAAAATACGATGTATTCTATAACTAAATTATTTTAAATGATGGAGCTCTATATTGAAGAGGCTGATTTTTTATATAATTCTTATACTTTCAAAAATTTCACTTTGATCCCTATTAACTAGTAACAATCATTTTAGAACATGGAGCATAGGTATGAATTAATAAACATGTTATAAATGTTATAAATATGTTAACACTCACTAGTTAAGAATTATCATGTTACATGATAAAATATGAACCCTTTGATTGACTGGTATTATCTCTGAAAAATTTAATGAACTTTGAAAGTGTTTTGTTCATTCTAAATTTATATTTTATCCTATATAATTTTATGATAAAAAACCCTTTAGTAACTTGATAAATAAATTTAGTCATAATTATTCTAAATTTTAATAATATAATTAAATTGTATTACTTCCAACCGATCAAAATTTGACATTCTTCAACCCCCTTATGTGGCTACCAATTTATCATAAAGTCTTATACATTTGAATACGTGGAACATGTTGATAGCCATAGTGTGTGGCCCTCTAGGTCCCAATATTGATATTATTGATTCCAAACCACGACCATGGGTGGATTATAGAAACCCATCAGGGACCTTAAGGAGATAATAAATGTCATATCTAAAACTACCTCATAAAAACATGTTCTGTGTAATATAATCTCTTTTATTTATGATTTCTTATAAATTAGTGTGCACAGTTGTGTCATTATCTTTTTTTGTTTCTATATATATTTTGTTTCCATACCAGACATACCTTCATGTACAATGGTCATGGATTTAATGATGGTTCTACCATCCTGGTCATCCTGGGCCCATAATATATCTCTTCCAAACTCAAAAGAGGAAAATTCTCTCTATATCCTTAATCCAATTCCATAATACCAATGAACCCTTTAATACATGTGCTCGTTACCTTACTTCAATTTCAAGGTCCTCTCCCTACATCAAAGTATGTGATAAATGTACACATTCATAATGATCTCATGTCCAGAGATAAGTATAGATATTCATAGATAGGAAAAACCATTGACACCCATAACATGTGGAGTTCCAATTGGAATATCTATACTCATGATAAAATATACAAGAAATAACTATGTGTGATGTTCATGAGAATAATTCACAATGTGCATGATACTGCAACAAATGATAGTTAGTCGTCATCTTTGTCCAATCTATATTACGTATATAGACCATCTGAAATTTTTTATGATTACTATCCTAGTATCGTATGGTTATCATTATAGCTGGAAACTACTATAAAACTTTGATATGAAAGATAATATATGTATAATTCCATGGAGAAAATAGATGATGAAGTATCAGCACTGTTATGGTAACAACAAACACTTGCATATACAAAACTATATTCATCTTATGGTAATTAAAGTACATAAATTAGTTTGGTATGGGGAACCCACTCACAACGCTCCCACCTGCACTTGATACAACTTATAACAATTATTGAACCACATTACCTCACATAAGTATTATGATTCTGTTAAGAAATGTATTTAGTCATGGGGTCTACCATGTTATAATTTTTGGCCACTCTACTAATCGAAAATTCACCACTTTGAGTAAAATCCCTCATGCGATAAACCATTTGAAGTATAAGGATTATCCTCTGCTGCGGCATATGATCCTTGGAAATAACAAATTCCCCAGTATTATCACAATATACTGTAATAGGATCATCACTATTGGGTAGAATTATAAACTAAAAAATAAATCTACATATCCATATCACTTATTGAGCTTCATCAGAAGCTGATATATACATAGATACTATTGTAGAATTTGAATCCAATACTACTTTGAGCTCCTCAACACACTGCACCACCATTCCAGAAAAAGACATAGTGTGATTGTGATTTATGGTCATCATAGTCTATGAGGAATATGGAATTATTGTATACACTTATAAATAGCTCATCAGCTCCTCCAAACACTAATAATATATCATGTGTACATCTCAATTAATTTTGGATGGTTTTTAAGTCTTCCCAAAGTAGCTCTCCTCGATTTGCATGATATGTATTCACCATACTTAAATCACAAGCTATATCAGGCCTAATACAAAGCATATCATATATGATAGATCCCACCACTATAGAATAAAATATTATTCAAATTATTTCAATCTCCTACAGTGTCTATAGGCACATATTACTATAGATATTAATTCCAAGTGACAGGAAAAAAAATAATTTATTGAATTGTGAAATATTATACATTTTTATTACATTTTAAATATATTATAAATTGACATAGACCATTATTCCTTTGGGGTATATCTTGATATATCTTAATCCATTGAATATAGGCTACTTCACTGATGTATTTCATGGAGAAGAATTCATTTAACAAAGTCTTCACTAAATTAAAGACAAATAGTTTGTTTCCCATTAACAATATGACATCAACATATAATACTAAGAAAACATTGCATATCCACTAACCATATTATAGACACATTGACTAATTTCATTCTTAAGGATAATAATTCTAAAATGGACACATAAAAATAAACATTACCTTATGTTTATACCATATTTAATATATAAATGGACCATTGCATCTTTGAAACATTATTGAAACTATTTGAGATATAAACCCTTTCAGTTGTGTCATATAGAAATCATCAAATAACATCCCATTAATAAAATAAATTTTGACAACCTTTTCCCAAATTTCATAATCAAGGATGGATGAAATTTCATGTAAAATTTTGAAGGATTTTATCATCGACACTGGAAGGAAGGTTTGATCATAGTCTATACATTGATGTTACATGAAACACATCGCTACTATCCTGGCCTTATAGGTTCTCACCCAACCTTAGATGTAAAAATTGTTCTTAAATACCAATTTACAGACAATATTTTTTACATTAACTAGAGGTTTTACCTAAATCCAACACGAGTTAGGTACATGTACTCCATTTATAAATTCATGGATTCTATCCGTTTTCTAGAAAAATTTCCATATACTGATTCTTTATAGGTTAGTGGTCCATCATTTTCTAGAAGTATTGTGTCTCCTGAATTGGAGTTTAGAAAACCATGTCTCACTATTTCTATATCCTCTCTAGTATACCTATATAAAAATTATGTCTTATGTAACGCCCCGACCCCAGTTGCCTAGAGTCGGTGCATTATTGCGTAACATTGGCACGATCACAAAATATCATGTCTCAAAAGACCGATTACTTTAGTAGCCTTGGAAACACTAGATACATTCATAAATGGTACATTAAATCATAAAGTGAAAAACTACAATAACATAGTATCCATAGTCAACTCCCATATCCCCTTCAGACTATCCCTACAGGTCAGTCATAAAATATTTCTTCACATCCTGGAAAAATAATACATTGAAAGGGGTGAGCTCAGATTCTTAGTAATGATAACAATATAGAGGAATCTTTCATAAATAAACATAAACATTTAAGGCAATGTATAACTAAAACAAAAGCCTTTTAAACTTGAACATCAACATAATATGGAAAAATTAAAATGAGATAATTCCATTTACTTATTCACATGGATATTCTACTGGTCGAATAATCACATGCAATATCAACAACCACTTTCATAATGATGGAATTCATAATGCCAGACTATCATAACCACGTAGCCAAGGCCTCGTGATAAGACTACAAATAAGATTTTATCAGGGCCTCATGCCAAGACACTAGTTTGTCTCATGAGACCTACCGATGCATCGAGGAGCTATAGCGGGCTCCACCCGTCACTAATTAAGTCCAAAGCATTCCTTATATGAATAGGTTTAAACATATCATAAACCATAACCTAATTGTATCACATAAATAATGCATAAAGGAAACATAAATTTTCAACATTTCAATCACAAGAAATCAATACAACACATTGATATAATAAAACATTATCAAAACCATTTTCAATACCATAATAAATGAAAATTAAAACTTGGTATTTATTTTTCAATTAAAAAAAGTTATGGCTTGTAGAGGAAGCCGAAAATCAAATATTGGTCACGGCGGTGGAGAAATCCTTTTCCCCACATACGTACGACAAAAAAATACATTCCTTTTTGTCTTTTAGTAAAATGATTCGTATAAAAAGGATTCTTTTTGAATAAATGTAAAAGTCAATGGAGTACATACACTGTACAAAATAAAGTTGTGTATAAAATAAAATATGCATCAATTCAATGTGATTGAGACAAAGTCCCTTAAAAAGATCATTTTTTAATAAAATATATCTATTATGTTTATTCACTATAAGTACACATAAATAAAGTACAAATACAAGATTTTGACATAATAATATCATGAAATAATTTGAAAGTAGGAGATTAACCCAAAGAACAGAAATCGGCTTAATAAGTTCCCTTACAAAAATCGTTTTTTTAAATAAAATATATCTATTATGTGTATTCACCATATGTATAGATAAATAAAGTACAAATACAAGATAGGACATAATAATATCATGACATAATTTGAAAGTATAAGATTAACCCAAAGAACGGAAATTGGGTTAAGAAGTTCCCTTACCTCGTGTCCGACTTGACTCGATTGTTCTTTAACCTCCTGAATAATAAACTACAGTTAATTTATACTTGATTAATAACCTTTATCAAGTTTATTATTCCTTTTATATCACTTATTACTATGTTATTAACATTATGTAATTATTTAAGTTAATAACGGTCGTTTTGTCGATCTTTGGTACTTGAGTCAATAATAAACATTATATAATTACAAGTTGTTCATGTAGTAAAAAATCCATTACATCCAGAATTATATTCATGATTTAGATATAATATATATCATATATATACAATATATATATGAATTTTTAATATTACATAACATTTAGAGGTAAGAAATGAAATGCACCGTTAATGGAGACGGTAAGCCGTACGTACGCATGAACGCTACTTTCATTTATATTTCATATTTAATGGAATAAAATAAAAATAATATAATGTTATATTATAATTCAGGTATAATATAATATATAATATCATTTACTCCATCCTTTATACAACCCACATATGGCATTAACGATTCAAATCACTTTGAGGAGGCGGTAGTCCACACTTCCTCAAATGAAATTATCGAATTTTCACAACATGAAAAGAATAAAGATATATTTTAAATGTAAAATACAGAAGAATAGAGATGAAATAAATATGATATATATCATAAATAAATATAGTGCCATCATAATGGCCACCATGAGAGGTGGTAGGAGAGGATAGAACAATCATCGTTTCGTGAGGCAGTAATTCTCCATCCACGGTAACAGTATGTTCTTTAACCATTAGACGGAGGTGTGTGTAAGTGTAGCTCGAATAATTATCTTAAAAACATCATAGTATATTGAAGATACTGGTTTTGTTACAAAATATTAGAATAAAAAGAGTTTAGGGGGTTGGAGAAGAAAAATAAAACAAAAGAACATAAAAGAAGACATTACCTTAAAATCGGGTAACTCTTTTTGATTTGAGAGAAAGGATTCCTTGGGAAGACTTATGCACAAAGTTAGGCTTCTAGGAGTAATATAGGGAAGATTATAGAGTATTTTGGCAGAGTTTGGCCATGCCAAATTTCTTGGAAGGTGCGAATAAGGTGGTAGTGGTGGGGGCCTTTTATAAGAGGAGAGGAGGGGCACTCTTGGAAAGTCATGAAATGTTACTTTATTATATAATGGGTTTCGGATTTAAAAGGTCCCACACTTATATATTTCTAGGATAAGGTGATAAGGGTTCGAAATATACTCATCCAATAGATTTTTGACAAATCTATGTCTTATATTTTACATTGTCGTTTTATTTTATAAAAATCGTTAATTAATGAGGTAATTGCTGCATCATCATGGTGTCATAAAAATTTAATTTATTTAATGCCTAAAAATTATAAATAAAATATCATGATGTAGGAAATATTTTTATCTTTACAATTAATATTTATAGTCTAAATGATAGCTTATATAACCCCATGTAATAATTTTTTTAGTAAAACAAAACCTGTTTGTGACAATTTTATTTTTACTTTAAATAAAAAGTTATTAACGTCATTTTCTTACCAAAGTGGCACCATGGGGTCCCAAAGTTTACCCATGTATATTCATGGATGGACATGACTCATCCAATATGTTTAGGACAAGTGTAAGGGTATTTTCATATTTTTATAATATCATTTTTACCTTAAATTTCACTAATTACCTTTAATCGCGATTAATTATACTTAAAAAGTTACTATTCACCAAAAAAATTATTTTAATCCCATTGAAAAAAATTTTACTTCCTAATGACAACCATGTATGTTGGATTTTTGAAAATAAAATCACACAAGTGGTAATTTTTCATTTAAACAAAAAATCAGTTTTTTAACTACCACATAGTGGTTTCACTATTCATAAAAAATTGATGTTTTCTAGAACAATGCCAAAATTTCACCCTAAGATATAATTGATATTCCGAATTCAAAAATGATTTATATTTTATAAAATTCCAAACATATAAGTTGAATTACTTAATTTTATAATTACTTCCCGCTATCACAACGAATAGAGTGTTTTTAAGAAAAAATATATATCAAAAGATTGACAATTATTTAGTCCAATTTCAAAGTGAAATTAATTCAAATGAAGAACATTTAATATAATGGTAAAAATATATTCTAATTATAATTTAAAACAACTCAATAGTATAATTTATAACTATTAAATATTTTTATTAAAAAAGTTGTTTTTAAGTATTTTTCAGTATTTATAAAAAATTGGAAGTTCTCAGAAAAATACCAAAAATTCAACATAGGCTAATTTCGATATTCTGAATCCAAAAATGAAGTCCATTCTGAAATATAAAATATATATAATTTCAAAAAGTGGGTATTACTATTCATAATGGCTATTTTTATTGGTCGCGGTGTGTCAGAATCTCGAACTTGCGTACAATGCAAGCTATTGCATTATTGAAAGAGAAGCGTATCGTGGAAGCTCGGGGTGTTACATTCTCCCCTCTTTCAATAAATTTCATCCTCAAAATTTTAAAATTTTCTTTGAAAATAAAAGGTTGAAAATAGAAAATACTTTTGTGGAAAACCCACATAGGAAATAAGGTTAATAAAATTTAGCCTTAATAAGAGGGAAATGGAAATGAAAAAGTCACCACCAAATTATGATCTCGATAAGGAGAACATTGGTGGAAATTAAAGACATATAATTGGAGGAAAAATATTAATTTTGATAGGGAGTTATTGAGGTCATCAATCACAAACAAGTGTAAAATTGAGGGCCTCAAAGCCTTCAATCTATGTTGATTTAAAATATTATCAGTTAAACAAGACATAAGGTATTAGGATACCCCATTTTTTGTTTTAATATCCCTTTACTAAAGTTTAAGAATTAATATATTCATAGAATAAGAGATAGGTATATATATATTTATGCTTGTCAAGTAGAGTTTCAACCTTCAACTAATTTCTACCACAAACTCATCTTTCACTCAAAAAGGTAATAGAACTCAAAAATATTATATTTATCCTAATCGTACAAGGTTAAAAATATTAACACATACCATATAGATTAGGAAAACTATTTTGTAATAACTTGGGACTTCCTGTAGGCTAGTGGTAGGTAATAAAGGCATGTCGCACTATGGTTGTGGGTTCGATTCCTACAGCATTGTCCGACGCGACGGGTTATCCCTTGACCTGCAGGTTGTCCTTTTCCTAAAACTAGAGTATTATAATATTGCAAAAAAAATCATCATAATTGTTCTAACCTAAAAAAATACTATCCAATGTTAAACATAATCCATTCCAACCTTCATAGTTATCCAAAATACCTCTGTCCAAACTTTCTCTAAAAGGTTTGTAAATTCCAAAATCAATTGTAACATTAGATTCCTCAAAAAAGGTAAGGTTAATCTTATTGTGACATACTTAAAATATGATTACCTTAATCATATTAAAACCATAATGAAAACAATAAGTACTATAGTAAAATCCTTATATATATCACATTATTTTTATAACCAGAATATAATCCTTGAGTCCAAAAGCACCAATACATTAATTATAACACTTCAACTATAGTAACATCATAAGCTTTCCCTTGATCCCTTGGCCTTTTCGGAGGTAATATTCCCTAATTCTTAGGACCTTCATTTTCATAATTCTAAATTTCTCTACAATTTTAGCATTCAACATTGATAGCCTCTTTCTTTCCCTTGCAATCACGAGCCTGGTGACCTTTTTCTCCACATTTATAACAAACTCCCATTCTCTTCAGGAAAGTTCCAAGGTGTTTCTTCCCAGAGTTATCACATATTGGAAAATTCTTCTTTTCCCTCGTCCCTTTATCCATCATTCTCTCTTCCATCCTTTTCTTTAATTTCTTCCCTTCAAATCCATAAGACTCAGAGAATTCTTTACTTATCTTATTAACACATGATACTATTTTTTCATATGTTGAGAACACATGGGAGACTATTTGTCTTCTAAATTTTGGCTTAATACCGGGAAAGAGATGATCCTTCTTACTCATTAGATCATACGAATTGATGGAGTTCAAATTTCTTCTACTATGCGCCATTTCTATACAATGGCATAAATTAGGGTAGTTTAGGAATTACATTGAATAATTCCAAACACGTAAAATACATAATGTAAATTGAACGGTTTATGGATATAATCCATAATCATAAAAAATGTTTTCTTTGGGGAGGTTTATACTCATAAAACCTTCATAATGGTTTGTAAAAAAATGAGAATTATCCTACGCATATCCCCCGGGAGTGTCGTAACCAAGAGTGCAGCAAGGCTCGTGGTCGTGCACTAGTTCCTGTTCGATTCTAGCTCAAAGCGATGTTTTCTAGTTTTACCCTTAGTTACATCTATGACAGAGAGGCCTCTACCTGCTCGTATACAAACAGGGATGTATTACTCAGAAAACTCACAAAATCTCTATAATACAAAAATTCTAGGAAGTTCTTCAATACTAATCCTCAAAGTCTATCTTTGGGATATGTGCTCTAATCACAGTTTATCTAAATCTAGCTTCCAAGGTTAGAACTAAACTGCCTCTAATACCAACTGTAATGCCCCGACCCCAGTTACCCAGAGTCAGTGCATTATTGCGTAACATTGGCATGATCACAAAAGATCAAGTCTCGAAAGACCGATTAGTTTAGTAGCATTGGAAACACTAGATACATTCATAAATGATACATTACATCATAATGTGAAAAAATAAAATAACATAGTCTCCATAGTCCACTCCCATATCCCCTTCAGACTATCCCTGCAGGTCATTCATAAAATATTTCATCACATCCTGGGAAAAATAAAACATTGAAAAGGGAGATCTCAGATGCTCAGTAAGGATAAAAATATAGCCGAAGCTTTCATAAATAAACATAAACATTGAAGGCAATGTATAACTAAAACAAAAACATTTTAAACTTTAACTTCAACATAATATGCAAAAAGTAAAATGAGATAATTCCATTTAATTATTCACATGGATATTCTACTGGACGAATAATCACATGCAATATCGATAACCACTTTCATAATGATGGAATGCATAATGCCAGACTATCATAACCACGTAGCCAAGGCCTCGTGCCAAGACTACAAATAAGATTTTGTCAAGGCCTCATGCCAAGACACTAGTTTGTCTCATGAGACCTACCGATGCATCGAGGAGCTATAGCAGGCTCCACCCGTCACTTATTAAGTCCAATGCATTCCTCATATAAACAGGTTTAAACATATCATAAACCATAACATAATCGTATCACATAAAACATGCATAAAGAAAACATAATATTTCCACATTTCAATCAAAAGATATCAATACAACACATTGATATAATAAAAAATTATCAAAACCATTTTCAATACCAAAATAAATGAAAATTAAAACTTTGTATTTATTTTTCATTTAAAAAAACATATGGATTTTAGAGAAATCCGAAACTCAAATAATGGTCACGGCGGCAGAGAAGTCATTGTCGCTGCATATGTACAACAAATAAACATTTCCTTTTGTCGTTTAGTAAAATGATTTGTATAAAAAAGATTCATTTTGAATAAGCGTAAAAGTCAAAGGGGTTTATACACTGTATAAAATAATGTTGTGTATAAAATAAAATATGTCTCAATGAAATGAGACTGAGACGAAGTACCTTACAAAGATCATTTTTTAAAACAAAACAGTTCTATTATGTGTATTCACTATAATTACACATAAATAAAGTACACTACAAGATAGGGCATAATAATATCATGACATAATTTGAAAGTAGGAGATTAACCCAAAGAACAGAAATCGGGGTAGGAAGTTCCCTTAAAAATATCATTTTTTAAATAAAATAGATCTATTATGTGTATTCATAAACATAAAGAAAGTACAAATACAAGATAGGACATAATAATATCATGACATAATTTGAATGTAGAAGATTAACCCAAAGAACAGAATTTGGGTTAAGAAGTTCCCTAACCTCGTGTCCGACTTGACTCGATCATTCTTTAACCTCCTGAATAATAAACTAGAGTTAATTTCTACTTGATTAAGAACCTTTTTCAAGTTTATTATTCCTTTTATATCACTTATTACTATGTTATAAACATTATGTAATTATTTATGTTAATAATGGTCGTTTTGTCGATCTTTGGTACTCGTGTCCAAAATAAACTTCTTATAATTACCACTTGCTCATGTGGTAAAATATCCATTACATCCATAATTATATACCTGATGTATATAACATACATATCATATATATCCAGCATATATATGCATTTTTAATATTACATAACATTTAGAGGTAAGAAATGAAATGCACCGTTCATGGAGACGGTAAGTCATACGTACACCTGAACGCTACTTTTATTACTATTTCAAGTTTAATGGAATGGAATCATAATTATATTATGTTATATTATAATTCCAGTATAATATAATATATAATATCATTTAATCCATCCTATATACATCCCACATATGGCATTAACAATTCAAATCACTTTGAGGGGGCGGTAGTCCACACATCCTCAAATGAAATTATCGCATTTTCACAACATGAAAAGCATAAAGATATGTTTTAAATGTAAAATACAGAAGAATAAAGAGGAAATAAATATAATATATATCATAAATAAATATATTTCCATCATAATGGCCACCATGAGAGGTGGTAGGAGAATATAGAACAATCATCATTTCGTGAGGCAGTAATTTTTTCATCCACTGAAACATTATGTTCTTTAACCATTAGAAGGAGGTGTGTGTATGTGTTTCTCAAATACTTATCAATACAACATCCTAGTATATTTATGGTAAATTATTTGTTACAAAATCTTGGAATAAAAATAGTTTAGGGGGTTGGAGAAGAAAAATAAAACAAAAGAACATAAAAGAAGACATTACCTTAAAATCGAGTAACTTTTTTTGATTTGAGCCAAAGGCTTCTTTGGGAAGACTTCTGCCCAAAGTGAGGCTTATAGGAGTAATAGAGGGAATTTGAGAGAGAATTTGGGTAGAGGTTGGCCGATCCAAATGGATTGGAAGGTGATAATAAGGTGGTAGTGGTGGGGGGCTTTTATAAGAGGAGATGAGGTGCACTCTCGGAAAAACTTGAAATTTTACTTTATTATATAATTATTTTCAGATTTTAAATGTCCCAGTCTTATATATTTCTAGGATAAAATAATAAGGGTTCTAAATATACTCATAAAATAGTTTTTTTACATGTTTAAGTCTTATATTTTACATTATCTTTTCATTTTATTTAAATCATTAATTAATGAGGTAATCGATGCATCATCATGGTGTCATAAAACATTTAATTTATTTAATGTCTAAAAATTATAAAAAAAATATCATGATGTAGGAAATCCTTTTATATTTCCAATGAATATTTATAGTCAAAAGGTTAACTTATATAACCCCTTTTAATAATTGTTTTAGTAAAATAACACTTGTTTGTGACAATTTTATTTTTACTTTAAATAAAAAGTTATTAATGTCATGTTCATACCCAAGTGGCTCCATGGGGTCCCCAAGTTGACCCATGGATTTTCATGGTCCGACATGACTCATAAAATAACGGTAGGGCAAGTTTATGGGTATTTTACTATTTTTATAATATCATTTTTATCTTAAATTTCACTAATTACCTATAATCGCGATTAATTAAACTTAAAAGTTACTAGTCACCAAAAAATTATTTTAATCCCATTAAACCACATTTTATTTCCTAATGACAACCATGTATGTTGGATTTTTGAAAATAAAATAACAGAAGTGATAATGTTTCATTTAAACGAAAAATCAGTTTTTTAACTACCACTTAGTGGTTTCACTATTCATAAAAAATTGAAGTTTTTCGGAACAATGCCGAAATTTCACCGTAAGCTATAATTGAAATTCCGAATTCAAAAATGATGTCTATTTTAAAAAATTAAAAACATATAAGTTTCATTAATTAATTTTATAATTAAATCCCACTGTCACAACAAATAGCATGTTTTTAAGAAATAATATATATCAAAAGATTGACAATTGTTTAGATCCAATTTCGAAGTCAAATTAATTCTAATGAAAACCATTGGATAAAATGGTAAAAATATATTCTAATTATACATTAAAACCACTCAATAGTATAATTTATCACTATAAATTATTTTGATTAAAAAATTTGTTTTTAAGTATTTTTCACTTTTCATAAAAAATTGGAAGTTCTCTGAAAAATACAAAAAATCAAACATAAGATAATTTCGATATTACAAATCAAAAAATGAAGTCCAATTGGAAATATAAAATATATATAATTTCAAAAAGTGGGTATTACTATTCATAATGGCTATTTTGATTGGTCGGAGTGTGTTAGAATCTCGAATTTGCATATAATGCAAGCTATTGCATTATTGAAAGAGAAGAGTATCATGGAAGCTCGGGGTGTTACATCTTAGGAACATATTCTTCTCCCACTATCTCCTATAGTGAATTTTATTGTACCAAATCCTTTTCATCTAGCAAATCAAATTCATCAATGTAACATTTTCTCCCATTATTTTCCTTGGAAATGTGTTCCCTTCCTTGAAATGTGCCATACTGAACTACAATCACTCTTCTATATAAATGTTTATATAGGTAATATACTTTTGAATCTTTTAGATATTATATAAATATGAAATTAATTTTTCAAAATGGTATTTTTTTAATATGTATAGTCTTGAAAAAGGACTTGCATCCTCATACACATATCTGTGACATATTGGGTTTCTTTTCACACCAAAACTCATATGGAATCCCAACTATTTATTTAGTATGTTTTTTATGGTTATTTGTTGTTGTCTACAATTTGTTTTCACAGAAACGATAATGTATGAGTTTCTTGACTCATAATTAATTTTACCATGTCTAATATGGTTCGATACCACCTTTCACTAACATCGTTCTTTGGGGGTGTATAAGGGGGAGTGAGTGTGACACAATACCAAACATTTTCAAGTTATCAATGAGACATTAGTCAAGATATCTCCACCTTAGTCTGAGCGAATTACCTTAATCTTCTTACTAGGCTAGTTTTATATCGCATGTTGGTATTACTTAAATATATAAATGTAATATGAATTATCCCTAATACGGTAGACATAACCATAAATACTATCGTCATTCATAAAAATAATGAGTTATGAGAATACACTCATTTCATATACTAGAAATGAACCACATATGTTTGTATAAACCAATTCTAAAAATTAAATACCTTTAACTCCTTTCTTAGAGAATGGTTCAATGGTCGTTTTCTTGGGTAAACAAGCATGACATATATCAAGGGGTTATAACTCATCTGAGACTAAATACCCTTATTGATGTAATTTTTCTAAATTAATCTCATTTGAATGTCTAGGACTGAAGTTCCATAGGAAAGTGTTAGATGAATCGTGTTCATTTAGTTTTTAATTGATTTTAATTAAATGGTTATCAAGTTTAGGTATTTATAATCCATTGTTAATATGTTCAATAACATAGCATATGTTATCCTTATAAAAGAGAGAGAATTTATTTCCAAACTAGAAATAAAATCTTATTCTGTACACACATGACAAGGAGATTAAAATTTTAGTTGGTAATGTTACATAAAAAGAATTTTTAAATTTAATAACCAAACTAGTTGAAAAACTCATATATTAATCTCATACATGCATGACAACCATAATTGACCCTTTGTATCTTGGAGATATATTATACCTTTTTTCAATTGTCTTGAATCTACTTGGTTACAATATATTAAATAAAATGTGTTACCCGCAAACAGTATCCAATACCCAACTTGTTGAAATTGGTATATTGAATTCAATGGAATATTACCTACAAATGAAGTGTAAAATTTATTCTTCTTCCATTCTTTCTAATTTTTATTCCTATTGACTTTCTATGCACATGAAAAATAAACAACACCCTTATTATTTTTCTATATATTTTTTGGATTCTTGGATGGGTGGTGCATCAATGTATTCAACATAGACTTATCCATTGGAACTTTATAATTTTATTTATGACTCGTTTTCACCATAAGGACCTAAGTTTTATAATTCTTCATATCCTTATTTCTTGGAGAGAAAAATATACCAAATATAGGTGTTAATTATTCATGTTATTCTTATGATAATTAACTATTAATGTCAAGAAGATACATGGTAAGAAGTCAATAATGAAACCAGTTTCGAGATTAATGTTTAGTTTGAACCCTAGGTGATGTACTGTGTCACTGTACATAGTAATGTTAACTATATATGGTGCTTTTATATTCATTTCTATTACCAAACATAAATATAGGGAACTCTATTTTTCATATCATTCATTTCAATCTATATCATAGTATAACTCTTTGATAAAATATATCATTCTAGAAACATCATATTCCTCATATTTTTAGGCATGTTACTATACATAGATGGAAACAGGAAGAACTAGAAATCTAGATTATCATCCTTATGATTCTTGTATATAACTTTATTCACCTTGTATTGTAGAACCAGGATATTTTTATGAAATATTTTCTATAAATAATTTCAATTCTTCAATATCATGAATTTCATGAAATTGTGAGTTTAAATAAACCTTGAGAATCCATTGGTATAAAATTATCATTACATCCTAGAAATTTGGTTGGTGGGAATAAATATAACTAACTTCTAAAAATGCATTGTGATTTAATTATCAATTATTTATGAAAAAATATAAATCAATTAGATTTTCATATTTTTTTAGTGAATTAAAATTAGTAATGAAATTAATGAGATATATATGTTATATACTTAATAAAATATTTTTTATACTCGTCCAATGAATATTTTATTCGTATGGTACGAATAAACACTATTTAATGTATAAAAAGCTATATTTAAAAGAAATATTGTATGCCTTTGAATGGAGAACCACTTTTAAACTTTTATTTTGACACATTAATAATTTTTATATGAATAAATAATCGTGTTTTTTTTAATTAGAATATAAAAATTTTCATAGAATGAATTTCGGATATTTTAATGATAACTTTCAAGTATTGATGAATAGTAAAAATACACTAAATTTTATGCGAAATAAAATTTTTCATTGAAAACATTTATATGGTTAAATAATAATATTTAAGGGTTTTAAAGTATAAATATAATATATTTTTATCATTGAAAATAATTTATGTCATTATAATTAATTTTACAAATAATTCAGTTGTAAAAATATATAAATCTTTTGCAATGTTTAAAATTTTAAAACACATTTCCTCATTCAAAAAATGGGAATAATTTTAAATTAATTATTGAAAATTATGTGTTTTGAATTTTGAAAATTTTATTCCCTGTTTGGAATTAGGGGGTCCAAATTATATATATAGATTTATTTTATTTTTTGGTAATATCAATAGTAACTTTGGTAATTTCTATTAATACGTTAAAATGGTAAGCTAGGTAATTAAGGGTGATAATACTAATATATAATTACCCTAACACCTGTATTAATATCATTGGATGAGTGTGTTTTGACCTAAATCATTCTTGGGTCAAAATGGTATCCATTTGATTTCAGTTGAATGAGATTGAGACATTAAATTTATTTTATTTAAAGAATAGTTAATTATGTCTCACTCAAATTTTAATAACGAAATAATTACTTATATAAAGTTTTTCAAAAGATAAATTATATTATAAATTATCATTTGGAAGATAATATTTTTTTATTTAACATGGTAATTTATTTATATTTCTTAGGAAATAAATAATTATCATTATATATTTTACAATAATGATGAAGAAATTACTTATTTGTCGAAAAATCAATAGTATATTTTTTACTAAAATAATAATACACATTAAAATATCTCAATACTTGAAAAAATACTATTGGTCATGTATATCGACCATAATCATCCAAGGGCAGAGTTATGGACAATTTGGATCATTATAAATGGGGTTATGACACTTATAAAATTTTATTTAAAGTGATGTTAATTTTGTCATCTTCATAATTTAATAAGTTTAACATTTAAAATATTGGATTTTATGGAAGGTAAACTATACTAAAAGTATTATTCTAAATTATATTAGATTAATGTTCATAATAGTATTTTATTTTTAATTTTTATTAAACAAATAGACATATTTAATAAATATACAAAATTATTGTTGAAATTATTTTATTAAAAGAAATATCTGATATATGTTATTAGAAATATTAACGTAAATATAATTACAGCCAACTAACATGTATAATGAATATTATAGATGACCTAGACCTCCTATTAATATATTTAAATTGTTGGATCTAAGTTATTTTGTTATATTTATATTTTAATAAATCAATGAATTAAATAGTTTCAAATTAATATTATTGATTGATTATCAAAATAATGATTTATTAAATTATTTAATTTTTTTTCTTCAAAAAATATATAATAATTATGATATCATACAAAATGGTCTAATTTATTTATCTGTGATCAATTTTACTTCATGTAAGTAAGTATTTTACCTTTTTAATATTGAATTATTTGTTACCCTATTTAAAAATAAAATAGATTAACTATGTGTTAATTAAAAGTGTAATGTTTAAATTGACATAAATACTTGTAAAAAAATTATTTTTTGATTTTCTTAGAAACCTATCACATCCCATCTTCAAAATGGGGAAATTTTGTTGGGTTTTTTGAAATTGATTTTATTTTAAATTATTTTTTATGGAGTTTCAAAAGTACCCCTCACCTCAATATTAATGGGAACCTCATCCCTCACCTCTTTGCTTCACATTGATCCTTCATGCTAAGACATCTATTTCCTTTTATTCTCCTAAAAATTTCTTCTTAAATTATAGAGGTTTCGGTAATCATTAATATCCATCTCTAGTTCTCTAAAAAGTGATTCAGAGGAAGATCGTCGAGAAAGAGCTAATCTTTTCTACCGATTCTATCAAACTTCATTATTGTTATTATTCCTCTTAATTATGTGTTTAATTATAAAATTATAACATCATTATCAATCATATAGTGATTTTATACTATAAGGATGAAAAAAAATTCCACCTTCTATCTATCAGACGAAAAATGAAATCACCATGCGTGCATACGTACTACTTACCATCTCTATGTCGTGGTGTAATATGTTTTTCACCATTACCTTACATGGATGGGTATAATGATGTAAATAATTACTATATATTATTATTATAACCTGACACTAATTTTTAAAAAATATACACCATCCACTTCAATAGCATTCAATAATTATGGGAATAATATCATCGCTCGTGCGTATGTACGACCTACTGCATCCTCGTTGTGATGCGGTTCATTATACATGATATTCATTAAACCACAATTATATAAAAGAATGTAATGAATAAATATTATATATATTATAATAATATAATTATTTTAATGACATAACTATAACCTTATAAGTGGAACATGGACTTATCCGACAAAACATGTGTAAAAACATAAAGAAATTAATATATAAATAACAAGTGATAATGAAATGTTACTAACAGATGAATAATAACATGATCATATATGATATCATAGAAATTAATATTACTTTTTAATAAGGAAATAACATCATTTAATTCATTATACATGAGTTCAGGATATGTAAAATGATATCAGACTTAATGATAGGGATATTTTTGCAATCTCGTTATTATAAGAGATTATTTATACATATATACTATGGTATATTTATCATCAATGTCCCTATTTCATAAATATGTAATATTATTTATATTATTCTAAAATATTTTAAATTGAATTTTATCCATTATTTAATTTTTATTAAATGGTATGAAAGGAATATTTTATCATTTTCAGTATGAGGTACTTTTTGGCTTTTCCAGTAAAAGTAAGAGAAGAATGTTTTCACAACATATACAAAATTAATTGAATTTTATAGTTTTAGGATACCTTATTTCCATGAATCTTCCATTACATTTTTTCATGGTTATTTCCAAAAAAATATTTTCTTTCAAAATTTCTTTGTGTTTTGTGAAAAGAAAATATGTTACACGAAGAAATGATATTTTCCTCAAGAATTAATTTCATGTGTTATATCAAAACTACTTTCAATATAAGATGAAATTATTTAAATAAGGTTATTTTTTTATTTCTATTAATACTAATATTTAATTGTGTTTTTGATGGAAGTATATGTATGAAATTTATTGCTTTTATGTGGATAATTTGATGATGGAATTATGTTTAAGAAATCCATTTTATTATTTGTGTTATGCTATGATGAATGATTTATGCATTTTTGGAACACCTAATAATGATTTAATTATGAGATGGTTGGGGCCTATATCTCCATCCAATTCATTAGGTAATGATTAATATTTTATGACATACACATGACTAGAACAGAAATTAAATCGGGTTCAGTAATAAAGAGCCGGAACAGTAAGTAAACCCGGTTCAGTAATGTACTTTTCCCACTATTATGGTCATAGAAATGAGCCTTGACTAATATTTAATTGTTTTACAACCATATGTTTGTTAAAAGAAACATCATGTATTATGTTATGAATTTTTGGATAATGACCATTAATTCTTAGGATATTTTATCACATGACGTGATATCTCGATCTTTCATATATATGATAAGACATTAAAATGTTATGTTCTTATGTCTTATGATTATGATATGATTGATATTTCTTTTGTTTAGCCTTACTTAGAATTCGATCTCACCCTTTCATAGATTTATTTTCCCTAGTCCATGAATAAGGGTATTGAGTAAGATATGTAAAAAAATAGATTAGTTATAAAGAAATATGTGGGAGTCAATGTAGATTTTTTTATAAACCAATTGTTTGTGTTTACCAGTTTCTAAAGAAGCTACACCAACACAGTCCTATCATGGATTTCTTATTTTTTTTAATGATTATACTTCAATTTTTAAGTATTATCAAAGTTTATAAAGTATTTTTCATTATAATTAGTATTAGAGGAATGGTATAGTTATCCTTTGGAAGCATGGATGATAAATCTGTAGTAAGAACCCTAAGGATATCTCTAATTAAATGTTATAATCCTAGTGATTTATAAATGACAATGAATAAAATAGGGTAAACCCTATAGTGTCTAAAATTAAAATTTCATTCCATATTATGTGGTTTTCCCATTATAATTAGTCTTGCTCACACAATGATTCTTTGTTTTTGTCAACGGTTGGAACCCGAAGGTACCAAATTAGTGCAAAATGCGACGTGCAATGCAACGATTGACCTCCCGAGAGATCAAATGTAATGGGATCTAGAATGTAAAATATTTTGGATATTATCACACAACATTATAAATATATGAATCAATCAGGATATCCAAATGATAAAAAGAGGGGTCAACATTATATTGAGTCCTTAATGAGGCAATGTTCACCTTCTTTCAGCACGTCTTTTTATCCATTAGTTCCTCAACAATGGATTTGTACCACTAAAATGATATTTTATGTTCTACAATGTTCTGAATATGATAAATTCATCCATGTAGTCTATCATTTGGAAGGTGAAGCATATCAATGGTGGAATATTTTGAAGAATACAAGGGAAAGAGATGAAATTTGGTCCACAAAATGGGATGATTTCAATAAATTAAATTTCAAATAGTACATTCCTTGTATTTTTCAAACATTTCTGGAGAAGAGTTCCATGAAAATAACAAAAAAGATGATGAGCTATTGGTACGTTCAAATAAAATTTTACAAGACTTTCAATGTAAGCTTCTGGAATTATTATCCAACCTGAGAGTAAAATTGATCGATTCATAAGAGGGGTAAAAAATATATCTGAAGGGAATTATACTTAATGGGAATTAATACCTATGATTAAATTGTTCAATGTTATCTTAAGGTTGAGATGGTGGTTAGAGTAATTCATTAATCCTAGGGTTTTAATATGAAGGGAAAAATACAATTCAATGGAAAATATAAAGACCACCCTGAAAAGAATATGAGTTTTCTCTTATTCTTAATGTGCAAAAGAATCATGGATAATGTTTTCATAAATGGACTATTAAATGTTTTAATTTTGAGAAAAAAGGTCATTGGATTGTTGAATACTGAAGTTATGGGAGAAATATGTTGAATAATATGAATAGATAAAATTCTACAAAAAATGCACCTCATACACTTTAATGCTATAAGTTCTAGGAAATGTGGAATTATGCCAATCAATGCCTTAATCCAAGGGTTACAAATGATGATCATTTCAATATAATCTTAAGGAAAAACCCAAAGTAAAGTTACATGAAATAATTATTGACGATGTGTATTATGATGATGATGTGTTTAAAGGTACACTTACCATCCACTCTAAAGTAGAAAATGTTTTATTTGACTTTTGATCCACCCCCTATTTTACTTACAATGAATTTTATAAAGGTATCTTCACATTACCTCAACAATTAGTTGTTGTGTTAGTTGTGATAACTGCTAATGGAACAATGGTCACAAAAAATGTTTAAAATACTTTTTTGGTTGAATATTGTGGGAAAATGCTTCCTGCAAATCTTATGATACTTCCTATAGTGTAATTTGAGGTGATTCTTGGCATAGATTGGTTTAATATATATGGATCTCATATAAATTTACAAATAAGGGAATTCAAACTTAATATTCTAGATCAATCTATGATAATATATCTATTCAAGGATGAATCTAACCATCAAATAGAAATTTATTCCATCATATGGATCATGATTTCTATAAATGAAGGTGATATATCTCAGATGGTTTGGGAGAAACTCATGACTAAGAATACACCCATTGTACGAAAGTTTGATTATGTATTTCTGGAAGAATTTAAAGGTCTTACACCAAATTGTGATATTGATTTTTCAATAGAAATCATACCTAGAGTTATTCCTATTTAAAAAAGCCTTAGAAATAGACCCAATTGAAATGTTGGAATTGAAGATGTAACTCCAAGAGATTCTTTATAAGGGATTCATATTACCAATTGCATCACCTTGGGGAGAACCTATTCTGTTTCATAAGAATAATGATGAATCAATGAAACACTTCATTTATTATTGATAACGTAACAAGATAAATATTAAGAAAAATATTCTTTTCCCTGCATTGATGAATTATTCAACCATATATTCAGAGCTCAATATTTTTACAAGATTAATCATCATTCAAGATGTCATCAATTATGTGTTAATAATGAGGATATACAAAATATTTAATTTTCTACAAGGTATGGATAAAATGAATTTATATTGATGCTTTTTGCATTACTAATTCCCCTAATATATTCATGTATTTAATCAATAGAGTCTTTAAAGACTATCTTGATCAGATTTTGGTAATTCTTATAGTTGATATTATTTTATATTCAAAGGGAAACTAAGAACATGAAGACCACTTGAGAAGTATACTGAAGATCATGATAAATGAAAATAATTATGATAAATTTATCAAGTGTTTATTATGGATTCAGAAAGTTTCATTTTTTCACATAATCTCAAGAGATGTGATATTTAGATCTATAAAAAAGGATGTTCGAAGTGGGCCATATCAAAAAATAGTAATTGAGATCCGATGTTTTCCTTGGTTTTTATGGACATTATCAATGTTTAGTGAATGATTTCTCATGATTATATAATCTGGTCACCAAGATAACTCGAAAAGGAGTTGTGTTTGTATGGATGGAGGAATGTGAATAGAATATGAAAGAGTTAGAAAGAAGGTTAGCCAGTGGCCCTCTCCTCACACTACCTTATAGTAGAGAAAGGTCTGGATCTACAGTGACACATCCAAGAAGGCTTACAGATATTTTCTCATGAAAAATGATATTGTTATGGTGTATGCCTCACGGTAGTTGAAAATTAATGAGAAAAATCACCCAATACAAGATTTGGAGTTACATGTGGTAATATTTATATTAAATATATGAAGGTATTATCTTTATGGTGTAAGGTGTGATATTGATAATGATCATAAATGTTTAATGTATTTTTTCGCACATAAAGAGATGAATTTTCATAAATGAAGATGGTTGGAGTTGAATAAAGATTATGAATTCTCAATACATTGGAATGACAAGACTATGAACAATGTGGAATGTTTTTTTGAGTAGACAAGGCCATGCTAGCCTGTCTTTGATAAGGATCACAAAAGATCCAAAATTTATGGATTTTAAAAGGATGGATCTTGAAATTTTTAAGGAAGGGGAAAAATAATATCTTCCTCAAATTAATGTCAAACAATATATACAAGTGAAGATTAAGTAGGAACAAAAGAAATATGTAGAGCTCCAAAATATGGTGAGAAATGTTAGTGAATTCAACTTTGATTGTGATAGAATCATAAGGTTCTGGAATTAGGTTTTTATTCCTCCCATACTAGAATAAAATAAGGAGATATTAGATGAAGCTCATAGTTCTTCATTTTCTATTCAACCTAGAAGTACAAAGATATATAGGGAACTGATAATGTATTTTGTATGTATGTCATGAAAAAATATGTTGTTGAATATGTCTCTCGATTCTTGGTTTGTTAGCAAGCTGTGTCTAAGAGATGGAAGTCTAAGGGGATGTTACATTCATTATCCATACCAGAATAAAAACGGGAAAAATAACTACAGACTTTATTGTAGGACATCAAAAAACATCCAAAGGCAATAATGCTATCTGATATATATGAGTTCATCATACAAAGTCTGCACACTTCATTTCTATTATATAGGATTTCTCTCTTGATCAACATTAATGTATATATAAAATGGAGGTGTTAAGATGTCATGGAGTAATAATGTCCATTATATCTGATCGGGATTTGCGGATTACCTTGATGTTTGAGAAAATTCTTCATCATGCTCTAGATATAGAGTTATGTTTCAAAACTACTTATCATCCTCAGAATGACAATCAGTATGAGAAGAAAATTAAAACTCTAGAAGATATGTTTACAACATTCTCTATGTATTTCAAAGGTGTTCAGGATCAACAACTACATTTTGTGGAATTTTCATACAAAATAGCTTTAACACCAGTCTTCAGATAGATCCTTATGAATCCCTATATGGAAAGATGTAAATAAATCAATCTTACTGGGATTATGTTGGGGAATGAAATCAATTTGGTCCTGATATTGTTGATGATATGGCATGAAATGTCTGATGTATTCAACAACACATAAGAGCAGCTCAATATAAAAAAAATTTGATGTCAATAAAATAAAATACATAGAGTTTAAAGTGGGTGAAAATGGGATTCTATGAATATCTATCTAGAAGAGAGTAAAAAGATTTGGAAATAAGGGAAATCTGAGCCCTAAGTATATCGACCCTTTTGAAATCAGGGATCATGTTGGGAAGGAATCTTACCTATCGACACTTCCTCTAAATATCAACCAATCTCATGATGTGTTATAGGTATCTATCCAATGAAAGTACATAACAAATCCTTCATGCATACTAAACTCAATAGTTTTTCCACTATAGAAAGATCATTCTTATGAATAACAACTAATATATATTCTAGAACATAGCGATAATGTTCTATAAAATAGTACCCCTCACTTCTTTCATGTTTTATGGTGGAATAACCAATTTGAAGAAGATGTGAGAAAACATGAGGGTATGATGGGGGAGAGGTATCCTCGTCTGTTTGTTTTCAAGTGACGAATTTCAAGGGAAAAATCAATTTAAGGGGTGTAGAATGTAACAACTAGAAGTTTTTATGAAATATTTTCTTTAAAAAAAATTTAATTCTTCAATAGCATTCATTTCATGAAATCATGAATTTAAACAAACCACAAAAATACCTTAATATAAACATATCATTATAACCTAGCTGTTAGGTTAGCAGGAAGAAGTATAAACAACATACAAAAAAGAATTGTAAATTCATAGTCAATTATTTTAAAAAAAATATAAATCAATTAGAAATTTTTTATTTTTGAGTGAATTACTATTGGTAATGAAATTAAAGATACACATATATATATATTATATAAATTATAAAATATTTACAATATTCATCCAATGGATATTTTAGTGATAGGGTATGAATAAACTCTATTTGATGTATAAAGACCTATATATAAAATGGAAACATTATTCCTTGAAATGAATAACCCCTTTTAAATTATTATTTTTAAACATTAATAAATTTTACATAAAACATAAATATGTTCTTTGTATTTGCAAAAAAAAATTTACATTGGATGATTTTTTGATATTTTTCTAATAACATTCAAGTTTTATGAATAGTAAAAATATGATAACTTTTATATAAAAAATACTTTTTTAATTGAAATAATTTATATAGTTAAATGATAATATTTAATGTTTTTTATTTATAAATAGAATATATTTTTATCATTCAAAACAATGTACGTCATTATAATTAATTTAACATTGAATTCACTTTTAAAAACATTTCATTTTTTTGCAATGTTTTATCTTTTAAGACTCGTTCAATCATTCTGACAATGAAAATAGTTTTAAATTAATTACTTCAACATCTATATTTTGAATTTTGAAAATGGATTCCATATTTTTAGTCATTGGGTTGAAATTATATAAATATATTTATTTTATTTTTGGGCATTATGAATTCTAACTTCCGTAATTTTTATTAATATGGTAAAAGGGTAAACCATGAATTTAAGGGTAAGAATACTATTATAAAATTACCCTAAAACATGTATTAATATATTCAGATGATTTTTTTTAACAAAAAAATCATTGTGTCAAAATGGTATCTATTATAATCTAGTTGGATGAGAATATGACATTTAATTAATTTTATGTAAAGAAAAGTTAAATATGTCTCCCTAAAATTATAAATACAAAATCACTTTTATATAAGTTAATACAAGTGATAAATTAAATTATAAATATTCATTTAAAGTATAATATTTTTTATTTATTATTGTAATTTATTTTTAATTTATAATAAATAAATAATTACCTTAATAGTTTATATGTTAATGAAGTAGATATTATTTAATTGATGAAAAATAAATAATATTATTTTTATTTAAAATAATAATACAGATTAGAAGATCCCAAAACGTGGAAAAATCCTATTGGTTGAGTGAATATTGACGATAATCACCCAAGGGTTGAATTATGGATCATTTGGAGGTTTATAAGAGGAATTGCAATTGTAATATTATTTTAATTAAAATTATGCTAATGTTTTTAAATTCATAATTTAATAAGTATACCATTTAAAATATTGGATTTCCCAAAATATAAATTACACTTAATATATTCTTATGAAATATATTAGATTTATATTCATCATAGTGTTTTGTTTTTAATTTTTATTCAATATATAAGCATGTAAAATAATTACACAATATTGTTGTAGTAATTATTTTATTAAGAGAAATATTAGATTAAATGTATAGAAAATATTAAATTAAATATCATTTCGGCTAACTAACATGTATAATTAAATTTCTAGATGACCTTTACATCCTAGGAATATAATAAATGTTTATTGAATTTATCTTTTTATTCTAATAGTTTTTAAATAACAATGAATTGAATAGTCCAAATATTAATACTATCGGTTGTTTATCAAAATAATGTATTATTAATTTATCTAAAAATCATTGAACATTTATTAAAAATTTATAAAAATTATAAAAATTTATAAAATTTTCTAATATATTTATTTATGGCTTATTTTGAATCAAATAAGTAAATATTGCACCCTTTTAATATTGAATTCATTTTTAACCTAGTTAAAAATTAAATAAAATAATTAGGTGATTAAAAGAAATATAAGATTTAAATTGATAGTCATAATTGTTAATAATTCATTGTTTTATAGTATTACTACCATATCTCATATCATCTTCTGAATTGAAAAATTTTGGATGTTTTGGATAGGGTTTAATTTTATTATAAATTATTATTTATGGAGTTTCTAAAAGTGCCCCTCACCTGAATTATAAAATGGAACTTCCTCTTTCACCTCTTCAATTCATATTTATCCTTCACGATCATACATAGTATTCCCTTTTTCCAACAAAAATTCCTTATTTACATTATAGTGGTTCTGTTAATCTTCAAAGATCAACTCTACTACTCTAAGAAGGGATTTTGAAGAAGCACATTGAGGAAGAGGTAATCTCTTCTACCAATCCATTAAAAATTCATTCTAAATCTAAATAATATTCATTAGTTGTATCATTATAATGTAATAACATAGTTATAAATAATTTACTTATATGTTATTATAACTGTGAAACATCCATATTGCACCTTATGTACATCTTACAAAAAATGAAATCACCACACATGCGTACGTACATCTTACCATCTCCAGGCCGTGGTGTAAACTATTTTTCACCACCGCCTTAATTGGATGGGTATAATGATATAAATAATAACAATATGTTATTATTATAACCTGATTCTGAATCTGAAATATTATACACCATTAAATTCCACACCATTAAATAATTATGGGAATGATATCATCGCCCATGCGTCTGTACGACTTATTATCTCCACGATGTGATGTGATACATTCTACCTGATCTTCATTAAAACACAATTATATACATTGATTAAATGAATAAATATGATATATATTAAAATAATATCATTCTGTAATGATTTAAATATAACATATGATGTGGAACATGAATTTTTCTCACAAAACATACATAAGAACAAAAATTAATTAATATCTGAATAACAAGTGACAATGAAATGTTACTAACAAACAGATGATAACATGGTCCTATATTATATAATATAAATTAAAATGATTCATCAATAAGTCAACAACATCATTTAAGTCATTATATAGGAGGTTCAGATATGTACAAAGGATATCAGACCTAAGGTAAGGGATAACTTCTCAATCTCATTATTAACCAAGATTGTTTATATATAAGTATTTACTAGGGTATATTTATAATTCACATCCATGTTTTGTTAATATGTAATATTATTTCTATTCTTCTAAAAAAATTTAAATTCAATTTTACCCATTGGTGATTTTTTATTAAATAGTATGAAAAGAGCCTTTTATCATTTTCTATACAATGTACGTTTTGGATTCTCAAGAAAAAGAACAAGAAGAATGTTTTTAACTTATACTTCAAGAATGGATTTTAAATGATTCATGGAACCCTATTTCCATGATTATTACATTAAATTATTCAATGATATTTTCAAATAAATTATTTTCCATTAAAATTTCATGGAATTTGAGAAAAGAAAATGTTTTTGAAGAAGAAAGGATATTTTCTTCAAGAATTAATTTCATGTATTATATCAAAGCTACATTACTTATAAGAGGCCATTTTTTAAATATGGATATGTTTGTATTGATATAAATAAAATTATTTGACTTTATTTATGATGGAATACTATTTATTAAATCCATTTGTTTTACATAGATTGTGTTATAATGAAATGGTGGTTAAGAAACCCATTTTACTACTTGGGTTATGCAATGATGAATGATGAATGATTTTGTGGAACACATAAGAACTATTTCATTATGAGATGTGTGAGACCTATATCTACCTACAATGGATTGGGTAATCAATTATATCTCAGGAGATAAACATGGCAGTGATGTCATGGAAATCTAGTTCAGTAATACAGGGCTGGAATGATATTTAAACTCGGTTCAATAATGGAATTTTTCTACAATGATAGTCATGGAAATGATCCTTTACTAATATGAAATTAATTTCTATGATTATGTGTATGACAAAAAACATCATGTCTTATAATATGACTTTTGGGATTATGAAAATTAATTCTTATGAACTTGTATCCCTTAAAATGATTTCACGTTCTTTCATAAGAAGGATAAGACATTTAGATGTTATGTTCTTATGTCTTATGATTATGATATGATTGATATTTTCCTTTTTTTTACCCAAACATAGAATTTTATTTCACCCTTTTATATGTTTATTTAGTAAACTCTTTTACACTAAATATGAAATAAGGTCGCTCTGGATAATTAATTACAACAATATTTAGTTAATTAATTCTATTTTTAGTGATAATCCCTAGTTTTAGGAGTCAACATCAATTGTGCCTAGCCAAACACCCCATATATCTAGTTTTTTTCAAACATAAGGATGGAAGTCATTTGTGACTTAATATATTTTCTGATGGACTTGGTAATGTAATCCGAGTGAATGAAATAATTTTCTATTTAAAACACTTATACTATGTGATATCACTCACAACATAACCATTATTTTAAATAGAAAAGTCTCATATAACATGTTCATTTTATCGTTGAATGCATTTTTATTATTTTACTATATGATCGTGTTTAATGAATACACATTATAAAAATAATAAATCATGACCAAAACAAATCAAATTAATAATGAAATGATCATGATCCATTAGCTATTGGTTAATCCATGAAGGAAATAATATATTAATTGAGACCCTATGATAATTACTTAATTAAACACAACAATTGAATTGAAGCTCTCACAACTCCCATGCATTTCACTAGTTTGGTTACACCATTTCTCTACTAAACCCCCTTTTATTGAAACCCCTCTAATCATTGCAATGAATTCTCACATGTAGGCAAGGGGAACTCACAGGAAAATTTTAATTTTTATCACCTAAATGTGGAAATATATTCCCATATACAAATTAAAATTTGAGAGAATATGATTATATAGTCAAATTAAAATACATTTTATTTATAAAAAACATAAATGTTTTAATTCAATTAAATAAAAAAAATCCAACATATAGAGGTTGATATCATCTCATGATTAGTCCCCATGAAATTATATAACATATAAAAAATTTAATTTTATTAAATTAAATAATATGGTAATTTTAATGCATTAAATTGCATAAATTTAATTAATTAATTATCAATACAACCCATGAGACATGAAATAATTTTCTCAAATTCTAGACCATTATGTGGAATTTTATAACTTTTTTTCAATATTATTCGGTATATATAGAACTAAAGTATAACCTATAATATTAATTTGGATATTATTAGTTGATTTAATACCGTATCAAAATAATTATTATAAATATTAAAAATGTAATTTAAATTAAAATATTTTTGATATAAATAATTCCAAATTCCTTTTAATAACAATTAATGGAACTTTGGGAACAATAGAAGCATAAAAAAATGAAATATAAAATTTTGTTTTTATATTCATGTTAGACTATTGAATCCACCAACCCCTTATCCATATTTCTAGAATGGGTCACATGTAATTATATTTAATCATTAAAAATAAAAGAAAAAAAATTAAATAGTACCTTGTTAATTTGATATCACCAGTTTGATTCACTCAGTTTCAATCTGGCATGACTCAAAGGTTCCAGAATTGGAATCCTACTGATCATACACACATCTACCACAACTCTTTTATTTTTTATCTAAATTTCCAAGGTTATAGTGAGGGAAATTTAAGAGGTTTACAACATCCATTCAATCTGGTGAAGAATGCAGACTCGATAAAGAATATCAGAACTTTTCGACCTTGTTCTTACATTAGAATATCTCTCTATGAACATGAGAAGAAAAGGGAGGATATTTTATATCCTTAAATTATTCTAAATGATGTATATCACTATTCAAGAGAATATAATGTTTTTTATAATTATTTTATTCTTTGAAAAAATTCATTTCATTCCATTAAAAGTAATATGCTTCAATTTATACGTTTTTCATACTTATGACATAATAAAAAGGTAATAAATATTAGAAATATTTTATCAATAACTTTAAAAACATTAACATGTTAATTCATAAAATATGATCCATTAACTCAAAACATATTATCTATAAATAATTTAATAATCCATGAATATGATATTTTAATTTTAAAAATTATATTTTTCATTATTCAGTTTTATAATCAAACAACGTATTTATATCTTGAGAGAAAATTAAATCATCATTAATATAAACATGAAAAATATAATATAATTTATTTACTTTTGATTGATCACAATGGGGAGTTCTTTGATTGCCTCATGTTGGGACCTGATCATTTGGAACACATATTCACTTTAATATGTGGAACATTTGGATACACATAGTTTGTAAAACTCTAGGTCCTTATCTTGATAGTAGTTATTCTATCCCACATACCAGGGGAAGAGTCTAGAAACTCATCATGGACCCTAGCGAGAAAAGAAATTTCCAAGCTATGAATACCTCTTATGAACATGTTTTATGTAATATAATATATTTCTCTCATGATATATCATAAATAATACTGGGAAACTATGTAATCTTCATTTTGTTTCATTACATATTTTATGAACATATACGATGTACATACCTTCTTATACCATCCCCGCAGATTAAATTAAGGTATTGTCATCTTGGTAAACCTAGGCTAATGAGATGTATTTTCCTCAACATGGAAGGGGAAAATTCATTCTTGGTATTTTAACTAATTCCATAAAACCAAGGACAAAACCAACACCACCTACTTCTCCATGAATACAATGTTATAGTTATACCATGAATCAAATTTTTTTAAGAAATATTATGGATTGATAATTATCTCATGTTTGGAGATCAATAGAAATGTTCTTAGATAGGAAAAACTAATGACACTAGAAATATGTGGTGTTCTTATTGGCAGTTCAATCCTCGCAATGTCATTTTCGTAAGACCACCATGTGATAAAATTAGGATAAGAATTCTCAATTTTTATGAGCTCCCACCATCTGATAGTCTAACATTATCTAGTTTCATTCATTACGATGTACGTATACCATAATACATATGTTTAATATTAATACCACAGTATCGCAAAGGTTGTAATTATTGTATGGAACTACTATAACCATTTGACATTACCCATAATCTAAATAAATTATCATGTAACACGTGGATGTATAAGTATCAACACTATTATGATAAGTATAAACATATGTATATATAAATATTTATACATGTTATGGTAATTAAAGAACATAATTATGTTAGGTCTAGGGTACACACTAAAAAACACATCATGGGGAGGTTTAGAGTATTGGGGTATCCCTATACCTAGAAAGAATCCACACCAGGAACCTAATGGTCCTTTCATTACTAATGTCTGGTCAAATTTCATGTATAGGGGATTGAAAGGTTCTATTGGAACATAGAAATGAGAAAACCGTGTATAGTAATTTAATTCCATGTTAAATGTGAACATAAAAAGGATAAAATACCATTCCAGCCTCTCTCTATTTCCTCACCTACAATACTGGTTATTAATGAGGGTTCAATTTTCATATTTAATCTATGATCCCTCACTTCCTCTCTCCTTTTTCTTCCCCCTTGCATCTCTTATTTTTTTTGTTTTTAGTTAGGGTTTTAGAGAGATGATTTAACTAGATCATGGTAAAGTTTTCCATCATGATGGGGGTTTCATGTATGCATTTTAGAGGATATATTTTATGAATAAATCAATATTTTTATTAATCATTTTGTTTGATTAAGGTTTCTAATTTTTTTTGGCATTTGTAGTAAATTTAGATGAAATTTAGTTTAGTTTTTGGAGTATAATTCATGGATTGTGTGTGGATTATGATCAAGTACATGTCGAGAATGGAACATACCCCATTTCTCTTGTTCTTAGCATTGTGTGGTAACCTAATAATTTTGGCCTCGATTATTCCAATTTTGGGTTTTTATTTTTAATGTTTGATATATTAATTTTATTTTTTATTAATGAGATAAATGCTCACAGACTCTATGTAGGTGAATACGGGCATGTGATTGAATTATGAATTCCCAGTTTAGGTAGATGGAATTAAAATTGTTGAGACTATTTTTTAAAAGGGATTTATGTTCTTATACTTGGATTATTATAGTTTTCAAAATATTTATTATTATTCTGATTTCACCCAATATATTGGGATTGGATCACATTGGTAAGGTAGTCAATTTCAACAACATATCTTTTTAAATAGTTATATGGTGGTTCCTTTATCATACTAGTTCTTGTTGACCTCATTATCAATTATTGGGTGGTGCATATTAGATTTTAAAGACAAGTATGTTTTATTTTTTATATTGTGATTTTTAAATGGGATTTAATTAAAATTGGATGATTTGAAGGAAGGTTTTGAAACAGTTTTTTAAAAAAGTTGTGTGATTTGCTTAAGGAAATTTAAATGGTATTTTATCTGATGGAATAATATGATTTTGATTATTGGTAATGTCTTTTCTAAACTATTTCAAAATATTATTTTTAACCATTGAATAATCATTATAGATAGTTCTGGATAATTTTTTTTTCCCATTTGACCTTTTTTGGGACACAATGTACATTCTAAAGCATGATTAATTTTTTTGTAACTCTTTTATGTGATAGATTTATTTTATTTTTTTGAATGATGATTTTTGATTGTGATCATTGGTTGATCATTTTTTATTTGTTTATCAAAAGCTGTGTTAAGGTGTCTTATTGATGTTGACCCATAGAGGGTAGGGATGGGTAGGAGAGACCCTAACGGGTTCCCTTATAGGTATGATTGGAATCTTATGAAGAAATATGTGATTTAAATTTGACTAATGTTGTTGGTGGTGTTATCTTATAAGTATAAATGGTTGTTGAGATATGTGGGTATAGGTCTTGAGGAATGTCTCCTCGATATTGAGGTAGTGGTATTGTGAGATGAGATACATTACATTTTTTTATTGCATGTGTGTGTCAATTGTGTGATTGATATTTGGAACAAATATTAATGGGATTGACGTAGAACCAACTTCCTTACCCCAAAATTAGTGATTAGTTGTCGATAGGATCTTTACATGAGTTTGAAGGTGGTTCTCATTTTATGATTTTTGGAAAATACCGTATGGAATAAAGTCATTGTTGACATATATAACTAGTCATGTGTGAGAAGGTGTGGTAACATCTATGATGTATGGAGAAACTTAAATGATAATAATTATCTTCATATATATTTATAATCGTCCATTTAGTGGGAAGTGATGTCCGTGGTACTATGTGTGAAACATATATTTAGTGAGAAGGGGTGGTTCAGTCCTCAACGACACCCTACCTTATACCTATAAGTAAAGGTGAGGATTAGAACAACCCCATCCATTTATAATTGAGTATGGGTTGAGTTATGTTATGAAAACCTACCTTTCATATTTAGTTATGGTTTATGGTTTGTGCTACTATGTCACCCTATTTATTTGGGCATAGAGCCGAAGCCAGTATGGTGGGGAATCAGGGTGGCCTGGTTAGCACATGATAACCTGACATGTGTTCTTGTTTTTTGGACTGTGTATATTTTTAAGTGGGTGTGTTATAAGAGAATTTATTTCCATCATGATATATGTATTTAATTTACATCCACTTGATTATAAACACACTGAATACTTTTGAGGCATTATGGATTTATATTGGGTTGTTGGACTAACCACTAACTAATGTATATTAAATGGTTTTCAATGTATGTGTGTAAAATATAATGTTTTTACTCATGCATAGGTACATTATGGATCTAGAAACCTATCCAAAATATATGTTTATAACGTTCAATGATTCAGTAAAACAATTATATGAGTAGGGTAGAGGGATGGCGCACCTTATTTTCAATTATTGTTTTGTATGTACTAGGAAGGGTACAATTTTTTATTTCATGTGATGAAGTGTTTATTTATTGTTATACTATTATTTATTTATTCATTATAAATATAGTTTTACTACATTTTATTTTAAATTGGGTCCCAAATAATTTATTTTTAATTCAATAGGTATTTTAATGATGCCCATTACATAGAAGGGTCATATGGAATTTTTGATATACTCATGTATGACCCTTAAGATTTTTATTCTATGGGAATAGTTTTTTCAAGAATATTTTAGGTCCTCTCCAACAGTTGTAAGAACCATGTTTTAAGGGAGGAATCCATGAGATCTCATTGTGTCCCCTACATAGGTGTCGTATAGGAGATCAATGATTAGTAATTATGAATGGTATAAAGAGTGTTTTGGCGTTGATTTTTTTAAGTGGTAGATAAAGGTTGTTGGCAATTAGTGGTAGAGTTAGTGTATTTATAGCCTACATAATGTTAATTGAATACCATGTTTCTAGGGGATATATAATTTTGAGACATGAAACTCTATTATAAGTGAGTTTTTGGACTAAGAATCGCATATGGGAAGGATTGGAATTAGGATTATTTGTAAGGATCTGCCAAGAGCTAGTATGTTTTTCATAAATCCGGATTGAGGAATTCTTAGGTAATGATACACGCACATATGGGAAGTGTTTTTAAATTCTTTTCTAAGTTTACTGTGGTATTAACTAATGAAACATATAATATAACATATATTTTTATGTTATATTGTAATAGTTTGTTAGATTAATTTTTTTGAGTGGATGTATTAATTAATTGTGATTGTGTTTGTTTCACATCCAAAAAAAATTGTTTTTTGGATGAGGGGATTTATGAAAAAAACCCTATTTTGAGAAGAAAAATAGATTCTAAAAAGAAAATTCATACGGTGGAAGAAGGTGCGCCTAAATTGAATTCATATATATTTTTTAATTCAAAATCATAATATAGGTAGTTATTTTGAAAATCATTTTTAATTTTATAGTATTAAAAGAATATAGATAAAAGTGTTTGGAAATTGGATATTGATGTGTATATTCAACGGTGATAAGTTTTTATGAGAATGGACTTTCTATGTAATGGATTTTCGGGGTTTCATTTTTTTTAAAAACTCATAGATGGTAATGGTAATTTTGAAAACCTAGGAGGGTTTTAGTGTACGAGAAATCATTTGAGCTATTTTTTGAAATAAAAAACCAATATCCTATAAAGCAGGAAACATAAAATTTTATATTTTTCCTAATATGGACATAGAATATCAACTTTTTTGGTTGTTCTATGTGTAGTGTTTATTAATAATGATCCATGTGTGGTTGAAGATTGTGTTCTAGAATAGAAAGGTGATAATAAAAAGAAGATAGTTTTTTATAACAGGTTTTGTTGATTTTATGTGGTTTTTTGGGAAAGACATAATTATTGGATGATGAATTCCGAATGTGGGATGAGGTTGTTTCAAAAGTTAATTGTGTTATGGATTCATGGTATGGATGTATAATTTTGGGTTTAAGTATCTAGATGAATGGTTGATCGGTTAATGGTTTGGGATGTTTTATTTTTTGAATATTTAATTCCTATGGTGGGGAACACCATTTGGTATTATAAGTGAATTCATATAGTGGGGGTAACCACAATCCTTAAGATTTAATGATGGTCGTCACATTGATTTTTGTTATTATTGAGAGGGTTGGTTGAGTATTGTATTTTTATTTGGGGAATGAGGTTTTATACTGGAAATCTGGAATAAGAGTGGTGCTAACATCCAATCATTGGTTCTAGTTATCTATATGGTGTGGGCTATGAAGAATAAATCTTTATTTCAATAAATAAATGATGTTATTCAAGGATATATATATATATATATATATATATATGGGTTTCTTCATGAGTGGTTTGTTCATTATTTAATGACTGGTATGTCTTTTTATTTGATGTTGTGCCACAAAATCATGTTGAGAACATGATGATTGAGTGTGGGGATTTTGTGATGAATCAATGAATGTATTATATAAATATTTATGGGTATAGGAATACCATGTCTTATTTAGAGTGATAATTGTTATGGTGGGGTGTTTTATAACTTTTTTCATTCTAAATTTTTAAATTCATTAGAAATTTATAACCATTTTTCAGGAGTATGGGGTGTATCATCAATCAAAATAGTGGCCAAGATTTTGAGAATTGTAATATCATAGGATGATGGATTTTTTGTTTTTTTCGGAAAATGTGATCTCTCTTTGGAGAAGATGTTGGTAAGAGTATGATAAAGGTGGTTCTTAACTAAAATTTCAGATGTAGTTAAAGTATATGCCATGTCGTAATAGTGGAAACAACACTATATATGTTTCTTAAGGGATGGAGACTCTATATTAGAGGTAGTATCATCATGACAAGGGAGGTGAGACTGTGATGGGTCCCTTGAAGGGTTAGTATGTTTTATGGGATATAGTGTTATACCAAAATATAGGTGGAGGAAACATCATGATTGGTTGGGCTTAAGGTAATAATTCATCTTTTGGTACATTATGACTAAGAAATATTAGTCACAATGTGATGATGACTGGACAAGGGGGTTGGATATATAGTTATAAGGGGGTTAATATACAACCATCATGGTTAATTCATGACTTAAATTCTCAGAAGATTCTTTTAAATTGGAAATATGTTTTTTGTTGTTCAAAATGAGAATCAACTTGTGTTTTACCTCATTTTGGAACACACAAGTCGAGGGAGAGGCTAAACTCCACCTCCCCCTTCTCCTCTTTGTCTCCCCTCTAATAAATTTTCTTTTAGAGTGGTTTATTACATATATGTGGGGAAATATATCTTTAAAATCTCCCCTTATTCTGCAATAATACGTATTTTGATTTTACATAATCTTATTTTCATTCAATGAGACGATTTCACTAGATCTTGGTGAAATCATCCTTCTTTTTGGGTCATTCTATGTAAGACGTGAAGAAGATCACTGACAAGAATGTATTAAACCTATTTGTAATTGTTTACCCTATGGTAAATTTGTTGATGGAATCATTTAGGGGTTTTTTGTGGAATTATAGTGAAATTGACCTTTTATTTGAGAGTATTATTCTATGTTCTTGTGTGGGATATGTCCAAGTGAATATTAGGTTTGGATTTCACCTCATTTACTTGGGTTTTGGTGCTATGAGTTCACCTGGTGAGTTTGGAATTATGTTATTTGGATTTGGCTATTTGTCCTTAAATTTTTTATTTATTAATTTTTTGGTTTTTATTAATGAGAAAGTTTATCGAGGACTCAAAGGTGGTTGGTATAAGTGTGGGATTTAATTATGAATCACCATTTGATGTATGTTTCAATACAATTATTGATTCTATTGATGAAATTTTATTTTATGTTTATGTTCCATTATTGTTATATTTGTAAACATATTTCATGATTTTTTTATCTTATCCCATATATTGGAATGGTATCATATTGTCCTAAAAATTTACATGGACCACATTTATTGATAAATATACGGATGGTGGTACCTTGGTCAAGAAAATATATGTTGATAACTTGATGAATTGTTAGTCATGATGTGTATGATTACAAACGGAATGAGGTTTCAATTAAAAAAGTCATTTTAATATTGGGTTCTTTAAAATGTGATGTTTTTAATTAAAATTTTCAAATAGTATTTCAAAAAGGAATTTTAATGCTAACAAACACACATTATAAGATTGTAAAAGGATTGAAATAACAACTTAAAGAAACTTACGATTGAAATACGCTCACCCAATGATGAAAAGGGTTACGTATTCAAAAAATGTATGCTTATTCATGAAGGAATCGATTTTTTTGAAATTTCATCATATTTTCATGAGTATTTGTCTTATATAATGACGAGATTATTTCATGTAATGAATGTTTTGAACTTTTAAGTCTCTAAAAATAATTCACATTCACCCCTCATTTGTGGGGGATCCAACCATTCAACTTCTAGAATAAGGTCCCAATTTTAGAAACTCTAATATTCATTCCCAAAAGAGTACATGAAAATATATAGGTATCAATACTTCATGAACCAACTCCCACAGGTACTATTGAAGCAAGGATCATAGAGGACGTGACCTTAAAAAATCTATAGACACATTCCTCATTCCCCTTAGGGTCCTATAGGGGATTAATTTCCCACAAAAACCCATACATGGGAACCAAGAAACCTCTCTTTTTTGGGGAACCAATGTACCATGAATGTCTTAGATTACCAATCTTCCCCTCCCAAACATCATGAATATTGTTCTTATTCCCATTTATGATGCCTTATTTTAGTATATGTAGCTTAATGAATACAAAGTTCTCATGGGACCCATACAAATTCAAACCATGGTTTTCCCTAAAATCTTATTTTTCTTGATCAGTATCATTGACCATCATTCCCATGACATTCCCTATAAGTACAGGCTTCTAATACATTTTACCATTTCCACTAATAATAGGTTCCCTAATCATGGGACCCCAGCATGATTATTGAAGTGGGAGGTTCCCCATCCAATTTCTCTTTAAAAGAATATGTGAAGTGGAAACGTAATCCCAGGTAGTGAAAAAATTGAGGGAAACTAGCAACAAATATGATTAAGGAGATCTAGTGGGATCCCTAGTTCCTTTCCTTATACTACCCTAATTAATAATGTGTAGCTCTATGTGCAATCCCTGCCAATGATAGATCTATAATACATTAAACTACATAGCCTAACATCCAAGTCACATGAAATTAAACTAAACAGCAACATCCTCATCATATGACATTAAATATGTGAAACATACCCACTAACCCTTAAACCTATGACCAACTATATGTGAAGAGAATATAAGGAATATCCCACACTAGACTCGATATTTTTGAAATATCTCTTTGTAATTTAAACTTATGACCTCCCATATGTGATGATCATATGTGGAATAGTCTACACTAGAATAAAAATATATGAAGAACTCTAACATTGGATTAAACATGTGACCCATATTGATGCACATGAATACCATCTTGAGGTGACATACCTAGAGTGGCTTATGGGACATTCCTACGAAGTGTATTTGATGGGCATAAAATATCTATCCACACTAGGTGGTTAGTCTAAGTTCCTACCACATGGGATGAGCATGTGATACACTACATAAAGAGCCTAGGAATCAATATTTGAGTAGAATAAGTTTTCTGACATGATAAGTTCTTGACTCATTATATATAAAATAAAAATTGAGTGTCACCATGCATGATGAAAAATTTATGCACGAGGGGTAGAGCCTTGGATTCCTTATATATTGATCATAGGTTTCTCCATATTGATCACATTATGCATTGGGTTTTTCAAATGTTAATCATTATGAAATGTGATTAATATTACCATATAATATCAGATGAGATTTTTTTTAATTATTTCTATTATGCCTAGTTTAAGGACCAATAGGGGCCTATATACCCTAAGAGGGGGTGAATCAGGGTATGGATATTATTTTCTAAAATTATTCCTGCCCCATTAGATCTTGAGAACTTTATTACAAGGGTCACTTTGTTTGCACTTGTGTATTTATGTTGATCACTTATTTTTATCTTTATCTGATGGTTATGATTTAGATGAAATGCAGGGAAATAACCAGGCAGACACATAGATTTTTACTTTGTTCAACCTCACTGGGCTAAGTCCAATGAGCATACAACGCTGATGTGCCACTATACCAAATCCACTAAAGCTCACTGAAAATAATTTTTGAGCTAGATCACTTTTATGACCAGGCTCACTTCCTTTACAATGTTTAGGGTTAGATCACTTCATCCCAAGGGTCACTATATATTTCTCTCTCTCTGGATCACTGCCGATAGAAACTATAACATTTTTCCTCTTCCTTTGCTCACTGCACTTGGAAGGAATCCACTCACAAATTATAGACCTGTAGGTCTCTTTATGTTCATGAATGCATGAATCCTAAACTATTTAGAGATTCTCTGTTGAAGTCCTAATTTCATTCATAGATGAATACCCCTTTTCCTCTAAACACTATGAAATTAATTTGGAAATACCTTTGCAAATCAAACTACTTCTCTAGGATCCATATTTTGAAAAGCTCAAACAAGCCTTCACTAAGCTCCTTTTTCACGAAGCACTCTCACGGAGCACTCTCTCGAAGCTCAATTCATTGAAGAGCGACTTCTCTCCCGAATCTCACTGAGCCAACGTAGAGCTCGCAACATTCGCAGAGATAGAATAGTTGTCGTGAAGTTCTTTCCTTTCAAGAAGCACACGGCCTTCATGAACTACCTTTGTGAATAGTGAGCCAAATATTTTCTTTGAGAACTCTCTCTACTTCTCCCAAGTGGATTGAGGCCTATTTATCTGGAATTCCATCGACCCTTGACCCTTCCACGTGAAGTCAACGCCACATCATCTAAAATCGTGAAGCTCCAAAGTTCCCCCCGAAATTCTCTCAAAATTGGGAAGAACCACCAAAATTTTCCAATTGCGGAGCTCATCATAATCACAGAGCATCCTGTCAATTCCTTCATTCCTTCACTGTGAAGCTCCCTCACAATTCCCTTCACCGCCACGATGCACTTCAACCTCTTTTGTTTGTGAAGCATGACGTAATCTTGAAGAATCACCGCCATCATTTTTCTAGTCTTTGGAAAATCCAATCCATGAATCCTATCTTTTCTAAACTCATGGATTTTCCATATTTAAAAAAGATATTCAAGGATATCCACTTTTTTTTATGCTCACCAAACTCCAAATTTTGGACCCCAAAAATTTGGAATACTCTGGAAGACGTCACCACCTTCTGCTGCTCTTTTTGTACCACCTCCAGATCGTCCATTCCTTTGTAATGGTTCTTTGTCAACATGGATTGTCAACAAAAACTCTATACCTTGACAATTCACCATGGAAACATACTTTGTCAGCAAACACCATCAACACAAAAATTCTTCAATGTTACGTTGAGGGATTTTTTCCAAACAATCTCCCCTTTGAGTTTGTTGAAATCTCTTAACAACTCTTCTAAGAAGGATTTTATACACGTTGATATCTCACTAAGTCTCCTTCCATCATCAACCATCATTCGCCTCTTGTGATTCTGATAGTGACCCGAGATTCACTCACCACATACTCTAAGCCCACATGAGCAAAGCTCATCGTGAAAAACAAGAGTAAATGAAAGGATCATCAGTGAATCACTTCATTTCTGACACCAACTTTTGACACTCAATTGATACCAATTACCAAACTAATACCAATTGTTGAGACCAATCAGATACCAATTATTAATCTGATACCAATTTCTAATCACTGGAACCCTTCTCACACCATTCCAACATTACTCTTCTTCTTTTATCACGATCCTTAGCTATTGTGATATCTAATCTTTGGTCGAACCCTTCTAGCATAGTCAGATTTAATAATCTTCCCCTATCTTATTGTTCCCCCTATCTCACTTCTCCACCAGCATCTCCCCATATCATTCATGATTTATCAAATAGTCACAATGTCTCCACCTTGAACAATCACAGTTTCTCCCCCTTTGTCAACGAACCCAAAGATACCTCCTTTGCAGTCTGTAACAGGGTAAAAACAAATATTAGAGCATGTGGAAAAAACTAATGATACTGCAGGGAGAGGGGGTCCCACATCCACACTTTTTTCACGTGCGGGGAGTCGATTGGACTCCTAGATCCAGTCGATGCCTCTGAAAAGCTTCCTTGGGTAAGGACATCTTCATAATGTCGGCACGATGTAGTTATGTAGGAACAAACTCCAACTTCACGATTCCTAGCTCAAACTTCTCCTTGATAAAATGATACTTTATCTCAATGTGATTTTTCATTGAGTGATGGACTAGATTTTTGCTGGGATTGATATCACTTGAGCTATCCCACTGGATTCCAATTGAAGACATCACTTCGACTCTGATATCATCAAGTTGCTGCTTCATCCACAATAATTGGGTGCATGCTTGATTGACTGCAATATACTCTGCTTCTGTGGTTCTTATTGAAATGAAATCTTGCTTCATGATTATCCAAGAAATACATAGTCCATCATGATATAATGTACCTCCTGACGTTGATTTCCTATCATCAGCTCAACCATCCAAATCTGCATCACTATATCCCAATAACCCTGTCTAATATTTTCCATTATACATCAAGATGAAGTCCACTATTCCCTTGATATAACAAAGTATTTTTTTCACTACAAGCATGTGGCTTTCCTTGGGATTACTCTAATATCTCTCTTCTTGGCATGCGGTAAATACAATATCAGGCCTTGTCGCAGTCATGTACAATAGACTTCCACTGATTTTCATATATTCAGTGATATTAACTGCCTTGCCATCCTCACCATTAGACAGTTTCATCCAGGATACAATCGAAGTCTTCATATCCTTTGAATTTTCTGTTCAAAATATTTTCAAAACATCCTTTGAATATTTGGATTGAGAAATGAATGTTCTATTCCTTCACTGTGTCACCTGTATACCAAGGAAAAATGTTATCTCTACAATCATTGAAATTTCAAACTCACTTATCATGAATTCAGAAAACTTTCTACACTGAGCTTCATCTGATACACCAAATATTATGTCATCGACATAAACCAATACCACCATCCTTTGATTAATTTTGTTGTTGAAATAGATATTGTAATAAACTCTTCTATGATGGAAACCAAGATTCTTCAAGTACTGATCAATCCTTGAGTACCATGCTCTTGGTTCTTGCTTCAGCTCATATAACATCTTCTTCAGTTGAAAAACCTTATTCTCATGTTAAAAAGATTCACTAAAACAATTAGGATCAACCTGTGGTAATTCCAATTCTTTCTATAGAGTCCCCATACTCTATGTCTGCACTGGAACTATCTAATTTCCGATTATATATTTCAAGTCGATTTCAGCTCATCTCTTCGACTTTCAGGATGATAAGGATTTTCTTTCCTTATGGACATTATCATTGTCTACTCCTGAATAAGCATTTTCCACTTCTACTTCCCCAGTGTTGCATTCTTCCTCTACACTTTCATCAAGGAATTGCTTACTATTTCATTATTCAGTGGCCTCATTTCTTTCAACTACTTTTCTGAAATTCTTGTTGAGATAGGGTTGATACTCTCTTGCCACTTCTTGGTATCCTGAAAACTTTCACCTAATACCACTTGTTAGAATGAAATATATAAGCATGAGATGCATGATTATTGCTTCTTCTCCCTCAATATTTCTTCCCTCGATAGAAAACACCTGAGCTGATTCATCCAATTATTTCACTAATGGATCTGGTATGTGATTTTGTTATTGAATGCTCCCCCTATGTTATGAAACACTTCCTAGGGTTAGGCCCACTATATAGAACCATTACCATTCTTCTTTACATGAATCATTTATACCAATCTGGAACTCAACATTGATACATTTACAAAATATATAAGCCTACTGAGTTGGAACTTGGTGTGGAAAAAAAGAGATAAAGTTAATAACACAATCACTTATTATTGTGCTTAGTTTCTCCCTTTCTTCTTCAACTCTTCTACTTGAATTGAGTCAATTGAAACTCTGAAGCATATAACTTCTCCACTTATTATCATTATATGAAACTTCCCCTTGGATCATATCTCCCTAAAACCAGAAACATTAGAAACATTAGTTAACAACATTCATATACATAGGGAGAGGGGTCCCTCTCGAATCTTCAAGATGAGGATAATGATTAATCCTGATGGGTCAACCCTTTGATTCTTTCTTACATAACATCACACTCTTTCCTTGATTGTCTAGTTATCTAGCCAAATTCAATAGCTCTGGCCATATGAATAAACATTCATTACCCACATGCTGGTTATTTTTATGATATGTACATTCTACAGGCTTGGCCTTTCTCCCCATTTGGTGTTTAAACCCACTAGCACACATTTTCTTTTTTGATGCACCATTAATATGCCACTTCCCTTGATTCCTTCTCTGGGTAGGAATATCTCTGTTTGTCATCTTATCTTGCGTCTTCTCCCATTTTAGGGATCTTCTTATTTTCTCTACTTCTCTTCGTGGGACACGACATGTGAATTTTTCAATACATAATTTTTTTCATCTTTCTTTTATCAAAAATATGAGTCACCACACTGTTTTCACTGGTGGTGAGTCCTCCAATGAATGTGTATTCTTTTTACTTACAACAGAAGTAGATCTCCCCTTAATCTTCCAGGTTTGTTCACATATTCCCCACGAAATATGTTCACTTTGTCTTCTAGTGAATAATTTCTTATCATGCACCACTGGAGTTAAGAATCTCATTTCATGTTCCTTGTCCTTTCTTTCTTTCTTCTGGTTTCAATGTCTTGTGAAACTACCATAATCAGAACATATAAAACATTTTCCCTCAAAGGCATACCTCATTTCATCATTTCTATGCCAAGATGTTGATGCAGCTTGAGTTCCTCTTCTGATATTGAGCTCTTGATCTTCCTGACACATACTCATGGTGTGTCCCATTACTCCACAATAGAAGCACATAGTAAATTCTTTCCTCTAAGGGACTCATCTATTTGATTTCTCATAACACTTATTCTTATACTCGGATTTAGAAATTTTCTTATTATCACAACCTATAATGTATTCCTGATCCTCTGAACAGATGCTTGATGAGTGGCCATTAATCCTGCAGAAATAGAAAATGTCATCACTACTTCTTGTAACTTTCCTCTTAGGTCTATCTATAGAACCTACAATATTTTCTCCTTTTCTAGGACTATTCATATCTCTCTTTCTGTCATTAAAGGTAGGGGATTCATCAAATCCAATAATTGTTTTTCCCAAAATATATGGTCTTTGAGCTGAGAAAATATGTCATTGTTTCTCTTCAGAAATAGCATATATATTTTTCATTTTATCATCACTTGCCAAAGTATAATCAAATAGTAAGTGCAAGGAATTCTTTAACTTGGGATTTCAATTGGTACTAGATTTATCCTCATCGTTCATTTCTAATTCAAGCTCATCTCCTGGTTGTTGAATCTTCATATCCCTTGATTCAATTTGAGCATTGAGTGCTTTATTGATATCATTCCCCCTACATATCTCATCTTCTAATTCACATTTCACCTTATCCATCATGTCACTCTGGTCCTTTAATTTCATTTTTTCTTGAGAAACATATTCAGAGATAGATTAATTCACTTGTTGTAGCCATTGATTCATCTGAACTTGTTCAGACAACTATGTAGCTAGGTCATCATTTCTGTATTTCAGATGTTAAACCTCATATGACTTCTGATTCCCTTCATACTCATCAGGCTTTTTTTCCTTTCATTATGGCCATATTTTTTAGTTCTTCACCTTGGGAATCATTCTTATCCCTCATTTCAGTATCCACATCAATAAGCCTTTGATTTAAGCCTCTCATCTTGTTGACCTCAATTTCCAATAATTGGATTTGGATATATTTAGATTTAACTTCTTCATCTAATTTCTAATCCTAATTACTTTTTCATGTTGACAACATCTATTGGTGACCTCCTTCTTGAATATTATTCATCATACGTTGTTTTGGTATCACTTTGAAGTTAAAGTAATTAACTCATTCCTACATCATGAATGAGTGAATCAATCTTTTCCCTATTAGATTCATCCAGGCCTTCCTTCAGTAGGCTATTTTATTCTTTGAGTTGAATCAATCTTTTTCCATAAACACTTCCACATTAAATAATACCATCTGACTTCTGATTCTTCTTTGATGTTTTCCCCTTTTCCATGGCACACCATGATAAAAAAATACTTGATCTTTAACTTCAGAAATCAATTGAACTAAGTCAGAGAAAAAAATTCTAATAAAAGAAACGTATCCTCTAATACTAATTGTTAGGACCAATAGGGGACTATATACCATGAGAGGGGGGTTAATCAGGGTATGTATATTCTTTTCTAAAATTCTTCCTTCCCCATTTGACATTGAAAACTTTATTACAAGGGTCACTTTGTTTTCACTTGTGTATTTATGTTGATCACTTATTTTTATCTTTATCTGATGGTTATGCTTTAGATGCAATTCAGAGAAGCAACTAGGAAGACACATAGATTTTTACTTGGTTCACCCTCACTAGGCTACGTCCAAGGAGCATAAAATGGAGATGTTCCACTATACCAAATCCACTAAAGCTCACTGCTTATAATGTTTAGGCTAGATCACTTTGATGCCCAGACTCACTGCCATTACAATGTTTACAGTTAGATCACTACTTCCCAAGGTTCACTACCTATTTCTCTCTCTATAGATCACTACTGGTAGAAAGAATAACCTTCTTCTTCTTCCTTTGGTCACTACACTTGGAAGGTATCCACTCACAGTTTATAGACCTATAGGTCTCTTCATTTTCATGAATACATGAACCCTCAACTACTACTAGATGCTCTGTTGATGTCCAAATTTCATCCATAGATGAATACCCCTTTTCCTCAAAACACTAGGCAATTCCTCTCGAAATACCTTCGCAAATCACCCTACATCGCGAGGCTCCCAATTTTGGGAAGCTCAAACAATCCTTCATGATGCTCCGGCCTTTTCGCGATGCACTCTCGCGGAGCAGTCTCACGAAGCTCAAGTCATCGCCACTACGAAGCTCCTTCCTTTTGTGAATCACACTTCCTTCACAAACTACTTTCACGAATCGAGAGCCAAATATTTTCTCTGAAAACACTCTCTACTTCTCCCATGGTGGTCGAGGATTATTTATAGGTGATTCCACCATCCCTCTAACCTTCAGCACAAAGTTATCTCCACATCACCTCAAATCATGAAGCTCCGAAGTTCCCTCCAAAATTCTCTAAAAACCACGAATCACGATGACATTTTTCCAATCGTGAAACTCTTCATAATCACGGAACATCATGTCAATTCCTTTGGGCCTTCGCTGCGAAGCTCCCTTGCAAATCCCTTCAACGCTACGATGCACTTCAACCTCTAAAATTCGCGAAGCATAACTTAACAGCGATGAATCACCGCGATCATTTTTCTGGTCTTCACGAAATCCAATCCATGAATCTTATCTTCGCGAAACTCATGCCTTTTCCATATTTAAATAATATCTTCAAGGATATCCACTTTTCATGATGCTCACAAAACTCCAAATATTGGACCACAAAAATTTGGAAAACTCTGGAAAATGGAGCCACCTTGTACTAATATTTTTGTACTGCCACCAGATGGTTGATCCATTATTCATGGTTCTTTGTCAACATGGATTGTCAACAACAACGCTGGAACTTGTCAATTCACCATGGAAACCTTCTTTGTCAACAAACACAATCAACCCAAAAAGGCAACAATGTTACCTTGATGGATTTTTTCCCAACACATAGTGCCTTCAGAGATGCCTACCAAATCGAATGGAATCATAAGGTCTGACCACAAGTATCCACCATGTCATAATAGTTGCCAACACAATGAAAAAATGTACATGATAAGATGGAATTGGGAATGTGATTTCTGAATAGGTCTTAGAACTATTATGGACTAATAAACTACAAATTTGACTCTAAGGAAGAAATCGACGAAGGAATAACTGACATCCTTTCATCTAATTCTGATCAAGGAGTTAGTATCATCCGACATAGTGATATAATCCACCTGCCATTCGAAAGTAGAAATTTAGACCAACTAGGATGGGCCAAGAATTTCCCCGAACACTGATCATACCATCCAATAAAACTAGTTGGACATCCAATAAAAATAATTGAAAAAATGTGAAAGTCGATTTGAATCTTCTCTCCTTCAATATTGGGGAAAAGAAGAACATACGAAATCATCCATTATTGGCATCACCAATGGATCACTTCAAAAAATAATAGGGAACCTAACATGAAACTCTTCTCATGCATCTAGGGGCACATGAGGAATGTTGGGTCTCTTTGGTTAGTGACATAGTTGATATGAATCTCTTCTCCACTCAAGAGAGGATAAATATCGTTAGACATGTAGGGAATCGACTTCATTAGATAAATATTGAATATTAGATCAATATTTCATACATGACTATTGAATCTAGTGTTGTTTGATATAATTTCATCAACTAGTGTAGGGCTATAAGAACCTATAATTCGGTAACTTTTCCCAAATATTCTCTTATAATGATGGCCAGTGCTCCTAAAACTCCCATGCACCCTTCACAAATCTCCCCATAATGAAATATATTGTGGTGGGGGGTATAGTTACAATTTAATTCACTATTAAAAATAGAGGGTTATATTAGACAAGGACATGGCCTTTCAAGACATGTAATCTATGGTGTCAAACTCCCACCATTGCTCGCATCAACAACATTTGGGTAACATACCCCCTATTACCATAGGTAATTGTTTTGAGAGACTCTCCCCACAATGATTTGATATCTCTCTATCTCATTCATAGAGGAGGTAGGTGATGGATCATTCATGCTCTCATCTTCCAAAAAATGAGATTCTACTAGGAGGGATCCCACTAGTAGTTTTCCCTGATTACACCAATTGGAACCATATGATGACTAGCAGTTTGATCCAATCCATTCTATGGTAGGCACTATCCAAAATTAGTGGCTCCCATTACAAGGGGAAGGATCCAACCCTAACTAGTGTTAGGTGGTCTTTTCCACTTACGATGCACCAAATTCCACCACATCCACTATTTAGGATCCCATATTCTATTGAGTAGAATTGATACCCTAGCTACCCCATAAGAATTCTTGGATGACTCTCCCCACCACAAGGACAAACATAAACTATCTTGGAGTACCACCATATTATTATTGATTCCATCATTGGGGTCCTCCCCAATATTCCATTATCAAACACAGAGCCACCATTTGCGAAAGACATACCATTCCTTGAAGGTACTTCCCAAGGAATAGGGTCATAGAATTTCTAAGGGTAAAAAACCCATGATTCCATCTATAAAACACCCTAAGGAAATCCCCATGTCCCTACAGGATTTATGCATGTGCATCTCCCACATCAAAAATGATGATAGGGATGGGGAAAATTCCATATTACGATTGACCTCTCCGAGTGTGAGACAACATATGAATCAGTGGATATGTCTCCACATCCACCACCTGAGCTGGGGGTAGGGCCCCATCCCTTGAAAATGAATATCCCTTAGGAAGATATTCAATATTTACCCAAATCCCTCCACAATGAACCTATGAGTGGAGGATTTAATGGATTTATTTTAGGGATTATCTTTGTAGCCACCCTTATATCCATCAACTTCAGTCCTCTCATTCTTCACCATTAAAGTAAGGGAGAGGTTGGGGGGTCTAGTTTTGTGCTCTATGATTATGGTGAGGGGTCCATTAAGACCATGAACATGATGGACTTCCCAAAAAAATGACTTCATGGATTCCCTACCCTACATGGATAAGATTATGAAGCAGGCTCTTCCTAAACGGATACTCTATTGTTTCAAGGGTGATTTTCCCTTCTAACCAAACCTATACCAAAAATTACTCTATATGGTAGGTCTCTATCAGTTCCTACACCCAACTTCCCAGACATATCTAGTAGGAACATAGTGTGACCAAGATTAGGATTATTCTCAAGGTGATGAGATGGAGGAAGAGAACTTGTGGGAGATTATATCCATATACTAGTTATCAGTCATGTTCTGTTCACTTGTAACCCCACACATTGCTATCCTTGAGATTCTAGTTAAGGATCCTTGAGTGTTTCTACACCAGAATCTATGGGTATCTTTCAACTATCTCTAATACCACCAATGGAACTATTCAGCTATCCATTAACATATTCGATCCATCTTTCAAAAGTGAAAAACAAATATGACGATACAACTGTCGGGGTGTCTTAGTGATCATAACTATATTCTTATCGCCAGATCTTCTTGTGAAAATTTCTTAGGAGACTCATTGTTCACCATTAGATCATAGAGGTGGTGTCTCCACATATGACGTTCTATTGAATATGATGTAATATTGTCCTCTAATTCAACATCCTCTCATGATAGAAATAATTTTTCTAGAATAATCCTCTCATTGACAGACAATTTCTCTATCAGGTCACTTACACCATAAATATTGTAACAATTAACACTGTGATAAATAAACGAAACTAATTTATTGGTGTGAAGAATGAGAGTGTATTTCCACACTGAGAGAATGTACAATGCCAAAAAAAACCATCAGTTGGTGGTTGCACCCATCAAAAGAGACCTACATTGTCTCACTACATTCCCATACATATTATGCCTCCCACTCATCAATATCTCAATATGTTTATGTGAATATTTTACCATATTATCCCATATGATGTTGAGATTGAATACATAAAAGAATAATGAATATACATATTACTTATGAATATTGAGAGTTACAAAATATTGTCCAGTGAACTATTTAATGAAAAATATATAGAATGAGAATATGTTTGCGAGTATCCTATGATAACCGTTGTAGAGAAAAAATCCTACTTACCTAGTGACCCATGGTATTGGTGTGAAATCCAAGTCACCCTCACCGGGTAAAGGTTAGTGTATTCAGAAAACAACCATAATATGACCCAATGTTTCCTTCCACTCCTTTCTTAGTCCAGTATTATGAATTCTTGCCACTAAATTGTGATCCATACACTTCTGGTGCTATCATGATGGTCAATTATTTGGTAAACACTAAACATTACTCTGATGATTTCATAACTTCTCTCATCTCCCATCTTGTGGTCTTAGATACACAAAAAATATTCCATCTAATCTAAAGGGAAGGGTAACTCTATTTGGGTGGGTCAAATGGATATGTCCCAATAATTGTTTTCCATAATATTAACCGCATTAAACTATATAATTGATCCACTATATAATATTTCCCACCTCACCACCACAGGTAGCCAGATTATGGAAACCTTAGAGACTTAAGAAGCACCAAGACATTTCTGTTTCATACAGTCCTTAGAGTGACCGACTTTGGTCTATTGAATTCAGTTACTCATGGGGTCCAACACTATCCATAAAGATCTACCTTTTAAATTTCTCTAGTATTTTAGATATACATTTCACACCAACTAGATCACGGACCTATAAAACTTAAAAATATTTATTGAGTGCATTTCTAAACTCATAGGTCAATGGAAGGACATACACACCCCCCATATGTATTTCTTTCCCTGGAAAAGTTATTGAGATTTTTTTTAAAATTTTGAGATATGAGAAGGATCTTACACTCATATCCTAGAGGAACCCTCGTGGGTTTCATGAATTTCATGAGAGGGTTTATAATTTATATGAAGACTTATAGCATAGAAATCAGTGGGCATGCCTATTACTGGTTCCATCTTTGATTAAGAGGCCTTTGAGAGTAAAGATGGTAACTTCTATGCAAAACCATACCCCTCATCTGGTCAACATTCAATATCCATTACATGAAAATACATTCAATTTTTATCCTCACAATAAGAATACCACTAAAGGCCAGTCACCAGTGGTGTCATTTACAGAAATAAAAACAACTTCCACTTCTTCAACAATGAGTAGGTCTCAACCTACTTCATCATATCCGTGGAAAAGAACCTCCAAAAGATTTCAAAAACTAGGAGGCCCCACGAAGATGTCTTAACAGTGTGTACGGACCACTAACCCTATCATTATGTCCTTAGGAACAACAACAAATATTTATTAATTTTCAAATATTTTCCCTCGGTCCATTTTGACCATGGTCTACTTGTATTGGGTAATCCCATGGTATAGGTGAGATACCTCTTTACCACCCTTGATGGTGATGATGGGGACTTTGGTTAATGTAAATTGGTTTTCATCCTAGGTGTTCAAAATATTTATTATTTGATGTCTCTTAATATGGTCTCTCACTCCCATTACATTATCTATTATTGGTTGAGAGAACTTTTGACTCATGTGTTTTCCAAGATTCCCCCACTACTTTGTCAACCAAACATTATTCATTGTCTTAGTTGAACTAGTTTTGGATAAACCATGGTAGTTATATCTGCAACCAGTGTGAAAATTAGTTAAAATTCTCAGTGGTTCTATGCCCCATAAATGGGAGAATCCTTAGAATACACCCATTCATAGAGTATTACAATAATGAAGATAAAGAGTATGATTTGATAACTTTCACCAGGTTAGGGTATCATTGTACAAAAATTTGTTATAAATAATGTCTCATTGTCCCTATAGAAAAATATGGAATATGACATCAAGGGAATGTTATTCATAAAGATTCTAAGAAAAATGATCAAGTCCGTACATAGAGGATATGGTTAACAATGTTAAAAAAAGAATATAAGTGATATTTTTGGCTCATCAATCTCCCTCGCATGATATATAATCAGTGATTCCCCAATATCCTGCAAGGATGGTTGATCGTATGGCTTAACCACAATCATAAAACTCTCAGATATGGTGACCCACAGTCAGGTCTCAACCCGTCAACCCTCATTCTTTGATTTATAACCAACAATAATATATGTTAAGAAGTATCTAGGCTCTAACATCTTTTGAAACTATGCCTACCATGCTTACTATTAAGGGGAAACATTTAAGATGTAAAAATATACCCCTCACTCAATTATATTAATTATTGATACAACTTTCTAGCATGATGACCTATATCTTAGTCCATAACAATCTCTTCTTGTATATGGGGTTTCATAAGGACATTATTGTGGATTTGGAGATCTATATCCATTTTGAGACTGAGTTAGTTATCTCTATGGCCTATCATTTTGAAGAATCCAAGGAAGAAGTGTGTCATTCCATCATATGTTATTCTAATAAAGTTTAGGGTTCCAACATTTAGGGTAAAATACACCAAATACATGACTTAGTCACGTTAAATAGAATTTAAATACACCACTACCTAGAGGACATTAGATTTGGGATAAATAGGATCCCTACTGAAACATTTCGCAATATGGAGATCGCCGAGGATTCCTTGAATCTATACAACCTAAATAACTATATGTATGATGAGAGTGAGAAAATAGATCATGACAAGATTTCTATATAGACATGATTCAGGGACTTTTAATTAAACACCATGTTCAAGGTTTTTATATTGGACACTTTCTATAATTTCCAACTAAGAGGGTTATATATCCATTTTCATATATAGGTCCCCTTATTATAATACCAGTGCCTCAAATACTCAATTAATGGTAGATTAGGGTTACTCCAGGGATATTAGTCCTCTTAAACGTTTGTGAAACCCACTACCTAGGTGTTGGTTATTTTAGAATATAGTTCAATTAATACTAGGTCGATGTGGTTGAGAACATCAATGCCCTAGTGATATAATAGATGTCCTAGAATATCCTTAAAAATATTTAAAATATTTTATCTCCTACTGATCGACTAATTGGAACCAATAATACCAATCCATGTAAACTATTTCATCATCATTATAAATAAATATTTCTCATAAAAACATAATATTCTTACTCAGGGTAGGCACTATTGATACAAAAATACCCACTCCCATTGCATATCAGAAAGTGCTTCTCTTGGTTATCAACCAACGATATCATCATATGTTTTAAAGAGCATGGATGACTTGATTTAATTCAACATTTAATTATTTCATTGATATCAATGATGGATATTTTCATCACAAACAACATGGAATTAGGACAATAGCTTTTGTCTCCATGGTCTCTATAGAGAATGGACCCCTCACTAATTATCATGCCCCCACTAAAGAAGATAATATCACTTCTTCGTGATAACCAAATCCCAGAGAGTCAACTTCTTCCCCCATCCATCATAATTTTGATGATGAATGGGGTTTGGAGAAAACCATTCTTCATTTGAGGAAGGTATATACACTACTATATATGAGTTTAAATAGGTGGATCTCAGTACTATGAAAAATATATGGAATATGCTATTTAGTGTTATAATATCTCTTGATGCGAAATAAACAGAAGTGTATTTTATGAAGAAACACTACATAGGGTTCATCTAAAACTATAAAGAGATTATAAGGACTGATCCCTATGTTTTTCCCACCTTCATTGCCTTACAATTGTTGAATGGATTTAAATAGGAACCTACAATGATATATATCTCTCATGGTGTGATGTTAGAGTGTGAATTTGATAAGATTATCAAGGACTCTGTTTTTGGGAAGACTAATACCCCAAATAGTTTTCCAATATCATCCATATTTGGAAAAATAATCTATATCTCAGAGTATGCATTGAATTTGGGGTCCTTAGCAACCACATACTAAATGATTATTTCCCTTTCCCAATGATAGATCTCATATCCACTGCAACTACCTGTTATAAGGATCTATTATTCATGACTGGGTATTCTAAGTATAAGAAAATATGGATGGATTTAAATGATGAAAAATTCCTTGTTTATAGGGTGACACAATGTACCTTTTATTACTGAGGGATTCTATTTTTCATGAAGAATAATGGAATCACATATCAGTATTATACACATCACATCTTCATGTCTTTACTAAAAATTCTAGTGGAGTGTTTTTTGGGTGACTTGGTCATAAAATCCCACTAACACCATGGCCATATCTAATATCTTCATAAAGTGTTGGGAATACTCTTCTATCATCAGTTAAGGATGACTTCCCTGAAGTGCGTATCCAGGGTTACCTTGGAGAAGTTCCTCAACATCACTGTTAGGTATAGAGTAATAGAGATATACCTAGAGAAGGTCATGTCAATCTTTTGAATTCATAATTCATGTCTCATATAGGATCTGAGTGTCTTTAAGTTTAATGTAGCTTACATACGATGTTTTTTCATAAACCTAGAAAAAATATGTTGGTACTTTCCAAGGACCATTAATAATGGAATAAATTATGAATGAGATGATGAATTCCAAGATATGATTGAGGATATCAAGGAGTTTTTTCTACATCCTCTAGTTATGATGCCACCTATCACAGGAAAGCATCTTGTCCATTATTTAAACTCCCTTGATTAACCCCTGGGTAACCTTTAATCAAGGTAATAATAATAGACTATAATATATCAGTCATATTCTTTATAACACCGAGACATGACATTGTACCATTGAGAAAAGTTGCCTCACCTTGTTATTCGCAGTCTAAATGCTTAAACACTACCTGAATCATCATGATATACAACGATTATTTTACATCGACCGACAAAAAGTAAATCCTTAACTATCCCATGATGGTTGTGAAACTAGGGTAGTGGGTTGTAATTATATAATAGTTCCACATTAGTCTCATACCTTAGAGATATAACTAAGGTAAACCCTTAATAGATTTCATGACTATGCATCATGATTATAAGGAGATGCCCTATATATCAACCTTCTATATGATACCATCCTCTCTGTTGATTAGGATGTGTCATGAATCTAGATGCACTTTGATAGAGAATCTGAGGATCTGACTATGATAAGAATCATTAATCCTAAACTCATCATGGTTTTCCATGGGATTATATCCATCACTCTCAAACAATACCCCACGACATAATTATTCATTTTTTTCTAAATGTGCCCCAACAATGGATCTTAATTAATATCCATTTGACCAGCCCCAAGATTGCTCCTGTGGTTGAGGTTTGATGAATACATGTGAAGGGGTATATAGAGATGTAAAAAAAGAAGATGAATGGTTAATATATAGTAATAAAACTATATCTCATTCACTTTTCAAAGTACACCAGTGAGATAATGGCCTTGTCCTCCTATAGCCCAAAGGTGAATCATGTTCTAAAATCCCTAAATTATTGATAAAATTACATGTAGATGTAGTATAAGTTTCTTATAGATTCCAAACATTTTGACTTGGTCATTAACATGGCATAATGTAGAGTCATTGTCCCTATTAATTCGAATGAATTGGACTCACTGGTAAACCAAAATTCTACCAGAACATCCTCTAGATAGCCTCAAAATTACATTAATATAGAGTAAACACATGAATGAAAAAACTACCATTGTTTATTAAATATAAAATGGGACCCTCACTCTAGATCTAGCAGAGTGTGTGATAATTAACCACTGAATAGTGAATTTCACTCTCTAGAATGGACCGAACATAGAGAAGGAAATCTATAGTAACAACATTGATTGAATCTGCCTTTATTTAGTTCAAGGGTGATTCTTTTGGTCTTGTAGAAATTCTATGTCGAGTCATGTAGAGACCCTTTATGTGAGGTTTAATTTTTCTCATCATATCTGAATATTAGGGAAAATCTAAACAACCATGGTTTGTAAATACTTAGAGTTATCCAAGAAGTGTCAGGAATTTTAGATCCCGACCAACTCTATGAGTCAACCACCATATGTTCCCTTATTAAACCTTGTAATCCTGTCCCTTTTATGCATAGATACTCAATTTCGAGGTCCCGAATCATCCATTGTCTCATGATTCATAACACTATTCAGAGAAAAATCAGTACCAACATTCAAGATTCAAAACTAAAGAATCCATATACAAAAGACAATATTTGGACCTATCATAGATCCTGCTCTCACACACAAGAAAATTGGATAATTTACCCATTCAATAGATATCACTCTAGTATAATGTAGAATAAGGTGGTATAGAGTAAGAAAATATAACCATAAGAAATTTTTAATTACATAAGGGTGAAGGGAATGATGAACTAAATTTCCCCCCAGAGACCCCATACTCCCAAGTGTATGGGACAAGGGTAGTTTTAACCACATAGGCTTAACTGTTGTCATATGGAGTGGACGTATACAATAAACTGATGGTAGAAAATTGTTCTAATATTCATTTGGATGAACTAGAATCCATTAACGAGAACTCACTATAATAATTACACAATCTTGATTCATATCAGATTCGGGTGTTGTTATTGTTCAAAAACGTGTTCTCCTACACTCCATACATTAAAAATAATTCATATTGGCATTGATGATGCCCCTAAGGCTTGGGAAGTAGCCACAAAAATTTCAACATAAATTGGCGACACCTTATGTCATTAAAAATGCTTATTACAATTGTGAATACACAATAATAAACAAAATGGGTAGTGCATCACATCTACCACCAATGATATGTTTCGCAAATGGTTGTTCATATAAACTTCTAGTGTCTGGATATCCTAACATTAATATTGGGGACATAATCCTAGTCACATGAATTTAATCTATTGGAAAAAATCATTATAATAAGAAGTTAAAATGTATGATGCATCATCCTTACTATATGACTTTAAACGACATGTCCAATGTACTCACCTCAAGTTGTTAAATTGTATAGTATGTGTTTCCAAAACATTAAATGAAATTGTGTGTTATTATAGACCTCAGCCAAGGGGATATTCTATTCTAATGATGATTAGCTACCACACCACTATATATAACTTCACGTGGCCTGATTCCTATTTTTAATTTATACATATAGATTCTCAAATCTCACATCCTAGGTCTAGACCAACCACTCTCCTTTATTAGGGCCTTCCATTGAGAATTGGGTTTGATTCCCTCTTACAGATATATTCATTAAATGTTCTCAAGAAAATGGTGTCATAGTTCCTAATGTGTTAAACTATCCTCGAACATCTCCCCATGTTTTCCTCCAAATTTTTCATTTTCCTCATTTTGGTTCTACATCATCCCAAGAGTCCAGATAGTATCCTCTATAGTTAGATATTAAGTTAAAAATAGGCTTTCCCCCAATACAGGTTTAGAACCTTGAAAACCTCCCATGATATGTGATTTTACCTATGTTTTGGGCATGGATAGTGATCAATAGTGAATTTTCAGACCAAACACATTAATGATTTGACTTTGAGGGTTGTGTTTTGAACAAAATTAGTATTCTTTGCTCACTTGTTGGTTGAAAATTTTTTGGGTTCAAATCATATAAGTTAGTATTTACTTTCTTTCTACCTTACCTTGTTTCTAATGAGTTTTTCACCCTTGGTATTAACCATATATTAATTTTCACACATCGATTAAGTAAGTTGGTGTCTTTGGGACATTCCCAAGATAACATCTCTTTGATCCTATAAAGTGCTCCCATGAGACAAGGAAGAATACTATACACTTATTTTTCCAACATTGAACATGGATCTCCTGGGATTAAAAGTCTTGTTAGGGTATTCCTCTGTATGGTCATGATGCACAAATGCTCACAAGCAGTGAATCTACTATGGTCCAAGCATCTTGAATATTTCTTGATTAATCTCACAGATGTTTTTCTATTGTGATTCATCCTTGGACCAATTATAAAATGGTGTTAATACTCCATTTTACTCCACACAATCATATTCAAAACACCAGATTTTTTTCATGTTCCATGACTGTAAATTGGTATATACCCTATAGTCCTAGCATCATGACCATAAACCAGTAGCAACCCTGCAGTTCAAGATTTGTGACCATAAACTAGTATAATAACTATGGTACGAGATCCATGAAATTAAATTGTTAGCATCCATGTGTTCTATGTTCCATGACCTTCAACTGGTATAATCTCTTATGATCTATGAAAAATGACTGTAAACTACGTGTAATCATCCACATATATGAATCTAATTGTGTGCCACTCTTTCTATGAGATCACTTATTCTTGATATAGCCTTTTTTGTATAAGGTTTTCCCCAATATTCACATCTACTATAACAAAATCTAGTGAAATATGATCTCTCACTACCTTTTGTCAGATAATCAAGACCATAAAAACATTTTATCTTCCCCCTTGGAAAAAATTTACATCTAATTTTTATCTCCATCATCATTTCATATACTGAGGTCCCATATTGTTTCATCCTCACTTTGAGACATTAAACATGATTGGAAATATTCCCACAACATTAAGATAATGTTCATGATATTCTATACTTCAATTTATGGGATGCCTCTCCTTTTTTAGAATTGGTCTCGTATGACTCATATTTTTATAACCACATGTGTCTTGGTTCAAATTTTAGTAGGATATATATAAGGACACGAAGTTATATTATCACATATATAGATACTAATCCTTCCATCACAAATTCTTTTTTTTAATCCAAATTCTGTTATTTGACTATATATCCTTTTTCTCACCAAGAAGGTGTGAGACTTAGTTATAAATGGTACAAAATTATGACCTTAAATTATGTGAACAATTAGAATCAGTATTTTTTTAGTGTTGGGCCATATGATGGAACTAAATTAACATTGGGTCAATATTACCTTATGTTACCTAGAAGATTCATCATTTATTCAAATTGGTATGGCCATAAAATCTATCCCCCAAGTGGTCAAATATTCTTGATTTTACACATCCCCAGGTAAGAGAAAAATGAATGTCTTGTTTAATACCCACAAATGGAAGCCTGAGGAAAATTCAACCTTTCACTCACCAAGTCGCACCTAGGACTCAGGAAATGTAATTCCATAGATCAAGAAGGTACAAAAACCATAGGACTCCCTTCTAGGACATGAAAATAAATTGGTTGTGCTTGCTGAACCAATTGGTTCTAAAGAATGCTTAAGACAACCCTCCACCCCTTTTTATTCTTCTCATCCTATATATATGGTGTTAAAAAATGTTTCCAACATCATTATTGTGAGTTGTTAAAAAACATAATTCTTGTCCTCATCACATGAACTAAAATTGTATCATATATTAGACATCACATAACAGTGCATCCACTTCTGGTGTTGGTTTCCCCCAACACTCATTTTATGAACTTCACATGTATTGGTTCCCTTGATGGAGATACATATGGAGGCCTATAATTCTATTAATAGTCCAATTCATGATTTTTTATCCCACCAAAATCTTTTTAATGATGGTATTGGATATAGTTGTGTATCTCCATTCATGTTGGTATTGCTTTAATTTTCCCACTAGTTTCACATCCACTTGACCCAAAAATAGTGTAATTAAAACTCATCCCCCTATGATAATAGCTACACAACCACGAATTGAATAACCATTAATTATCTTGTATGTATGACCCCAAATGGCATGCCCCATTGTTGAAACCCTAAAACCATGATGTATGAAGTCTATTGAATCTATAATCCCCTCTTTATAACATGATAGAGCCCTTATCTCGTGTATCTCACATGGATATAAGTTTTGAGTGCCTCACCAGGTTTATCACTTCTTGTAATCTTGGTATACATTCATTGGTGTTTCATATGGCTGATTATGAAACCTTAAGAGTGAAAAAAACCTTCTTGGGAATCCTACTCCTCCATCGGCACACTTTGATTCCCTTAATATAGATTGGATTCCACATATAATATCAATATGGGATCCTATATAGTGACGACCCATGGGAAAAAGAGGATCGCCTCGCATATTGGGAACACAACCCTGAGGATACATCCCCATCATTTTTTAATAGACTCCCCTAAAATGATGGATTCTGGCTAAAATAGGTCACCTCCCATCAAGAGAACATTTCCTAGAGGAGACATCCTCAGTGTAATAGTTGTGGAAATCATGTATCAGACATTATCAATGGTTATCCTTGAATCACCTACCACCTGCATTGATTAATAAAAACTCTTGAGGTATTAAATTAACTTTTTTTCCACATTCCCCTCGCTCATACAGAATGTTAACGCTATGTGTCTTTCATCCCCATGTGCCTTGCATTTTTTTGAGGGAAGGTGAACTCTTGAAGATGCACAGTTTTGGTTTCTAAGGATTTAGTATCTTGAGGAGGTCAATATTATGTCTGATCCCAAACCTTCAACTTGTATTTTTAACTCTCATATAAGTAATAAATATTAACTTGGTATCTTGATTTTCAAAGAAAGAAACAATCAAATGAGAAAATAAATTTATAGTTGATGTTGTTTTTGGTACATTGAAGGAAAAAAATTACCATTGGAGGTATAATAAAAATTAAATTCCTATTTAATTTATAAGGAAAAAATTGGGAAGTTTATCCATATTATGGAAACTCTATCTTGTTAAGAAAATTACCCTATGGATCACCATGAGCTATGAACTACTCAAGGTTATCTGGACTATACTAAGACAAGTCCATGATGATATGTTGCATATCTATCTATGTAAGGAACTCCTCATCCTAAAGAAACACCTCATCCATCTACATAAAAACCAATATGATTACTATTTGTTTTAATGTATTAGGGAAGTCATTTATGATAGCTTGTCCCAAGATACTACAAGCTAAGAATCCATGTGTTGGACCATCACCTCCCTAGCTGAATGGATGACCAACTATTAAGGCACCTACACCTCTATATAGAAATATCATTATTATCCACAAATATAGTGTAAAATATATATATTAGGACCGATTATTTGTGACACTATGATTTTTCCACACCAACAACATCCGCTCAACATGAATATCCAGATCAAGGGTTGTGATGGAATGTTTATTCACCATACCAATCCTCTAGTTCACCCACAATTAGAAGAGGGATCATATTTGACCTAATATTTCCCCACAAATTGTGTGTGTGGTGATGTTCCATAAGGTTCCCCATTCCATGAAATCGCTTACATGGTTTTTATATCCTGATTTCAATGAAGAATTTTATTTTATCAAATTTAACTTATAAACATGTAAAAATGATATTTAATGTGGGTGTGCCATCAAAATGCGCGCAAAACTACATTTTTTGAAAAATACTTATTTTACCCGAAAAATTTATTTTGTTCTCATACCATATTTAAGAAAATATGTAAGATGAATAATATTGTTATAAAATTTAAAATTCATTTAATACTATTCATAATGGCTATTTATATTATTATAATAATATATCTTCGTTTAGTGGAACTCGGTATTGTGTACTACAAAGGCTATCAAGGAAGGTCGTGATTGCGTGTAACACAAGACAAGATAGTGTTTTGTGTTGTGAAATATTCCTTTGATGTTGCGTATAAGATAAGACATAAAAAAAATATACTTATCATTAAATATCATGGTGTTACATTTATCATCACTAATAAATCATTATAATAGTATGGGGGAGGGGAAAAAACATAACCCATCATTTGGGATTATGCATAAAAGGCATAGAATATAGGACAATATAGATTAAGAGAGAAATGGAGAGAATCCCTTACCTTAATTCCATTGGTGTTCTCCACTTGTTATTAAAATCCTGAATAAACAAATTAGGTTTATTAATTAATAATTCCAGAACCTCTTATATATTTAATTGGTTTAGAATAACAATTTTAAGTTCAATTATAACTATTTTTATTGGTTATGAGGATAAATTTCATTGTTTGACCTCATTTGTTTACTTGGTTTTAATGACCGGTTCGCTTATATACATGTTTGGATAAACATTTAAGATGAAAGTGGTTGTACAGAATTAAAGTTATATGCTATTAGTGAACACACAGATGATTAAATGGTTTTAAATTTAATTTTTTTACCTATAGTGATGTCTAATTATTATATATATAACCTTAGTGACAACTATTTTGCTTAATCGGTGGGTTTTATTACAAAGAACATGTTTTTATTTTTAACATAATACCATTAGTAAAAAAGGATTATAGAACCAAAACAAGGATATATTATCTCTATAATAATATTTTTCAACTGTAACCCAAATGGTTTCATGACCAGAATTAACGATGATAAAAGAAATTGATAAACTTCTGTCCTTGAATGTGCTAAATCAGTGCATCTCATATGGTGCTTTAATTTCATTCAAATAACAAGTTGGTGAAAGGGGAAAAGAAAATGAAATATAACATTAGAAAAAAAAACATTCAAGTACAGGTATGTTACTGGTTTTATCATACTATTTGGGAGAAAGTATTTGTGGAAAGAAATAAAAAATAAAATAACATAAAAGAAATGAAGGAATTAGAAAGAGGAATATACCTCTTGAGACTTCCTCCATGGAGAACCTCTTAAGGGGAGATGATTTGGTATTTTTAAGAGGCTAGGATATTTTGGACGTAGTGGAGGATCTTGGGGAGATATTTGGGTAGAATATTTTAAAGGCACAAGTCTTTAGAGGATCGAAGAGAAGAGGGAGTGAGGGGGCGGGGGTTATAGTGGAGGAGAGGAGGGATTTCATAATATTTAAATCATTCGTTTGTAATTTCTTGAAAAGACAAGGAATGGTAAGTATTTCATGACAAGGAATAGTAATAAATTAATGTGACATAGATCCAAAGGTCATTTACATCATACACGACTCAATTATGATGCAGAAATTAAGGTTTCAACATTTATTGTGAATTATCATATTTTACTATTCATAAAAAATTTCTGTATTTTTAAAAAATCTCAAAAATTAACCCTAACCATTTTTTTAGATTTATAATCCAAAAATGATGTCCGTTTTTAAAAAATAATTTTATAAATATCATTAATTCAATATTTAATTAGAATCATATTTTATTATTAAAAACTAGTTTTAAAATATTTATTTACTTATTCTAAAATATTTGTATATCGTACTTTCAACTTGAATATTATTTATGTATTATCATATGTAAGGTTTCTATTAATTATGGTATATCCCTATTCACAATTCTATGTTATAATTCATAAGGGTATTCTACTATTCAGTAAAAGAATATGTTTTTCTTATCGGACTCCAAATAACTTACTAATTGCAACTATGTTTGTCAGATTTTCGAAATTCTGAACACTAAAGTGAAAAACATATGTTTAAAGGTAACTTAACACTTATATGTTCATTATTTTGTGTTTTCATGTGATTTTATGACATATTCATATGAAAGTAATTTCTATTGAAAAACATTGGGTTGTTACAATCTTGGTACATGACAATGGGCCTTGCTGCACTTTGGGTTATGACACTCCCGAGGATATGCTTTGGTAAATTCATAAGATTAGAATGATCCATTATTAAGTGAATTAAAAAATATCCCCCTATGAAAATATTTTATAAAGTAGATCATGGATAACATAGATTGATGCCTATATATTCATAAGCTATAGAAATAAATGTTATTTATAAGCCATTTGTTTTTTCATTGGATTACATTTTATGTGTTACCCCTAACTTTTCTTTTATTCTAGCTAATGGCCGGTAATAGGAGGACTTGGGATATCAACCAATGTGAAGAACATTGTGATGGTTGTTCTAATGGGATACCTAATCTGATAGGAGTAGTAATCACAAGATTTTTCATGATAATATCTCAATTAACTGAATCTTTGAATAGAAACTTGGGTCAAGAGGAACTTTCAACCCCCCCCCCCCAAGAAAGAACAAGTTGCTATCGAGAGCTTCACAAGACAAAGTCCTCATATATTTAATGGATCATCTGATCCCTCAATCGCTAGAGAATTTATTAACATTATTTAAATGATCCTCTCCATCCTTTAATGTTCCAAACAAGAGAAGGTTCTTATGGATTCTTATCATATGGAGGGTGAAGCTGATCAATGGTGAACATTGCTAAAAAATTTAAAGCATGAGGAGTAGATCGAGGTGTTGGAAGGAAAGGATTTCTGAAAAATGTTTTTGATAAATATTCTCCTCACACCCTCTAGAATAAGAGGAAAAGATAAATCCTTGAACTCATTCAATAATAAGAATAATAAATCAGAGCGTATGAGGAAAACTTTACCAGGTATGCACAATACGCCTCTGCCTTTGTCGTTACCCCTGAATTCAATGTTGACCGATTCTTTGGTGGGCTAAAACCTAGTCTATGGAAATCCCATGTGCTCAATGAAATCAATAGGTATGAGGAAATTGTCTGATGTTCCCTAAAGGTTGAAATTGAGATAGGATAATATTAGGGGTATCATGGGGAGAAGAAGTGTAATGTGGAATTCAATTATGACAGTCTGATGGATAAATCTAATGGTTCTAAGAAACTCCAGCATCACACTATAAAAAGGTGTGGAAAAAATCACTGTATAAATTTGTTTATGGGGACAAAGAAATTATTTAGGTGTAGAAGAGAAGGGCACCTAGCCATTAACTGCCGACATGAAAACCCCACAGCTGCAATAGAGGATAGTAACTATCCATTCAAACCTCAATGTGTTGTTCATTGCTTCAACTGCAAAGAATCAGGGAAACTTGAAAATAAGTGTCCTAAGCCAAGTGTTTTTGAAGGCAACAAAAAACCTCCAAGGCAGTAATGGTGATCTTTTTCAATCACTACTAACTAATTGAACACCGACAATGATTTGGTGAGAAGTACAGTAGTTATTATTTCAATAATAGCCAACATACTTTTTGATTCTGGTTCGACGCATTCTTTTGTATCCTGAAAGTTTAGTAGAAAAATACCAACACCACCATAAATAATTTAAGTTATGATATCGGTGAGTATAGAAAATAAGGAAAACATTGCATCCCATGAGTATAACTCCTCTCCTATCATAATTGGTGGATTGATATTATCGAAGAACCTCATCATACTCCCTATAGTGAAATTTGATTCAATTTTCAACATGGATTGGCTTTCCTTATATAGATCCAACATAAATTTCTATGAGAGTGAAATCACTCTCCATATATAAAATCTACCCCTATTCGGTACCAGTGCAAGGATGAAGATGAATCTTCTTTAACACCATCATCTCATGCATGGATATTACTGCCCTATGAGCATGAATATATGGCTCGAGTGATTGAGTCCATGGAGGAAACCATTTTAAAGACATGAATATTGTGATGGAATTCCTTGAAGTGTTTCCCAAGGAATTATCTAGTCTTCCTCCTAGAAGATATGTTGAATTATCCATTCAACTTATACCTGGGGTATTCCCAATATCCATGAATCCATATAAAATGGCTATTATGGATCATGAGGAGCTAAAGAAACAACTACTGGAGAATCTAGATAAAGGGTTTACACGCCCAAGTTCTACACCAAGGGATGATTTAGTCCTCTTCATTAAGAAAAAGGATGGGTCAATGTGCCTTTGCATTGATTAACGTGAGCTCAACACTATAGCGATAAAGAACAAGTATCATCTGCCTCGAATTGATGACTTGTTTGATCAGCTATGTGGAGCACAATACTTCCCGAAGGCAGATCTACGACTGGGATATTACCAAGTTACGGTGAAGAAGGAGGATATCCCCAAGAATTATTTTCATAAAAGATATGGGCACTATGAATTCATAGTAATTCCTTTCAGACTCACCAATGCTCCAGAAATATTCATGGACCTGATGAATAGATTCTTTATAGATTACCTTAACAAATTTGTGGTAGTCTCTATAAAATTTATTATTATATACTACAAATCCAAGGTGGAACATGAGGAGCATATAAGTACTATAATAGAGTCCTTATGAATGGAGAATATCTATGAATGGTGCATGAAGTGTGAGTTCTGGTTTAAGGAGATCTCATTCATGGGTCATATCATCACAAGTAATGGGATATCTTTGGATCCCTCCAAGAAAACTGCATTTGAGGGATGGTCGAGGCCATCATTGATAACAGATATATATAGCTTCTTGGGGTTACCGGGATATTATCACCAGATTTGTGAGAAATTTATCACAATTGTATATCCCTCTGACCAAGCTAACATGGAAAGAAGTAAAGCTTTCTTGTAGTGATGAATGTGAAGATAAATTCAATGATTCAAAATGTAGTCTTATCATTACGCCCGTGCTAACTTTTCCCAAGAGTGGAGAAATTTTTGTCATATTTAGTGATTATTTGAAGAATGTACTGGGTTGTGCATTGATGCAGAATGGTAATGTTATATCCTATGACACAAGGCAGCCAAATATACATGAGAAAAACTATCCAATGCATGATCTGGAGTTGGCGGTTGTGATTTTTGCGTTGAAAATATGGTGACATTATCTCTATGGGTAGAAGTGTTAGATATATAAAAATCAAAAGAGACTAAAATATATATTAACACAAAAAGTGCTTAATATGTGCCAACGATGATGGATAGAATTGATCAAGTATTATGACTGCTCAATCCACTACCATCCCGGTAAGTAAAAAAAGTTTGCAGATTCTCTAAGTAGAAAGGATCCTGCATCTTTATTAATGATAAGAAATGGAAGGGATACAATCATATTAGATTTGTAGAGGATGGACATGGGAATCATTAAGGGATGAACATCAACAATACTTTCTTAAATGATTGATCAACCGTCCATCATGGAGAAAAAAAGGATGCTCAGATAAAGGATGTGGAAATTCTGAGAAGGGTTGAAGTTATCATAACTCTTAAATCCTTAGAGTTTGTGGATGAAAAGGATATGATTTTTGATATTACGGTCATGATTATATATACCATTCGATCTAGAGATAAAGAAGGATCTTTTGGATGACACACATTGCTCAACATTTTCAATTAACCTAGTGAAGAAAATGATGTATCGAGATCACCTAGAAAACATTTTGTTGGACAATGTGAAAAGGGAGATTACTGAATATACATCAAAGTGCATTGTATGTCGGCAAGTGAAGGTTGAGAGGAAAAATTCTAATGGGATGGTGCAACCACTTCCCATTCCAATATGGAAGCGAGAAAACATTTCCATTGACTTTTTCACTGGACATCCAAGGAAATCAAGAGGAAATAATGTTATATGGGTCATTGTGGATTGTTTAATGAAGACAGATCACTTTATCTTATTTTGAGAGGACTTATCATTGGATCAACATGAACTGATTTTCATAAAATAAGTTGTAATTTTTCTTGTATTACCACTATCTGTTGTATATGATCATGATACTAGATTCACTAAAAAGTTCTAGAAATGTCTCCAACCTGATGTAAGCACTGAATTGAACCTCATTACAAACTATCTTTATCAAAATGATGTCCAATCTGAGAAAACTATTCAGACAATGGAAGATATATTAAGATCATGTTCTATGGACTTGAATAGAAGATGAGACCAACATCATCCAATGGTTGAATTCCCCTATAATAACAGTTTCTACTTGAGCATCCGAATGGAAACATATGAATCCCTTTATGGGAAAATGTGCAGAACACCAGAATGTTGGGATGAAGCTGATGAGCATATCCTGCTAGGACATAAAATGGTAGAAGAAATGGTGGAGAAGGGGAAAAACATTCAACATCACATCAAGGTAGCCCATAGTTGACAGAAGAGTTATACAGATAATCGTCGATTAGATCTTAAGTTCAAAGTTGGTGACATGGTATTTATACACATATCTCCATGGAAGAATGTCATGAGGTTTGTAAATAATGGGAAGTTTTTTCCTTGGTACATCATCCCCTTCGATATTCTTGATCATGTTGGGGATGTGGCCTATCTACTTGCACTTCCACCTACCATGGACAGATTACATGATGTCTTTAAAGTATCCCTCTTAAAGAAGTAAATACTATACCATTCACATGTACTCTCTTCAGATGTAGTATAGTTAGAGGATGATATTTCTTATGAAGGGAAACTAGTGAATATCTTCGATCATAGGGAAAATGTTCTGCAAAATAAGACAATGACTCTCCACAAGGTGTTACGGTGAAACCATAAGTTTGAATTTGAAACATGGGAACTAGAGGAAGTTATGATGCTGAGTTACCTGCATCTATTTTAGTGTGTAAAAAGGAAATTTCGAGGGTGAAATTCCTTAATGGGGGAAGATTGTAATGACCCAAACGTCTATCAATGAAAATTCCTCTAGATCTAATTAAATTTATTATTATGTTAAATGGTTATATAACATATGAACATCTTTGGTTTTATGATTTTGGAATTTTTATTAAATATCGTTATGAATTGTGACTGTTTCTAATATATCCATTGAACTGTGATCACATGATTTGTATAAATATAGGGAATTAACAAATCCAATTGCCTCATCTAGTAGAATTTACCCATACAAATCACATTTTTCAAATATCAGAAAGGAGGTGCCATCATTGGGCTTCACACTTGACCAAGATGAAGCTATGCTTTAATATGTTAAACTCAAACGGAACCGCCTGTGGGAGAAGTGCAAGTTGATAGAGATTACCACATAAGCGATCTTATCTGAGCCAGCCCAAGAGTTTGTCACTATCGCACACCTTGACCTTCAGTATTATGTGGGTGTTATAAGGGGTTGTGTAACAAGACCTTATCACTAGTCTTATGTTAATTATTTTTGTATATAACAATGAATATACACTCATTTTATTATTATTACTTTGTTAATAGTTTTTAAAGCACAAATAGTATTTTTAGTAAATATTAAACTAAGAAATATATTTTGATAAAATAATGGATTTTTGAATTAAATAATATTTTAATAAAATATTATAATTATTAAATTAATATTTATTATTTATAAAAGATTATATTTTTTATGAATACAAATTAAATTTTTATTATTATTTGAAAGTTGTTTTTGACAAAACCAATGAATTTTCTATAAATATTGATTTTTGTTTTAAAATTATAAAATTTACATATTTAGAAAATTATTTAGATAAAATGAATAATATTTTTGGAATCAGGATGTCGAAATTATCCAATGTTGAATTTTTCATAATGTTCTGAGACAGTCGAGTTTTTTGGTAAAAATTAAACATCGTTTAAATATCTAATGCGATTTATGAAATCATAATGACCTAATAGTGATGTAATAAAATACTATAAACATTAATTTCATCGAATATATTATTTACCATTAAAATAATTTGATTTTAGGCTTGTTTGATAAGTTTTACAAAGCCTTAGTGGACCCTTCAAGACATATAAAAGATTGTAGATTTTTAAATTGTTTTCCGTGATACTGTGACTCACCTCCACATATTAAACCCTCTTATTTTAAGAATTTCGGCCATTTACATTATATATTTTTTGACTCCCCTTTGGAAAAAACCTTGGGAAAAACCATTGGCATGTTATTGGTTTTGATTAGTTTAATGTGTGGTCTCCCAAAACTAAATAATAAACAATTCCCTCTCCCTTCCTATATATACCCACCCAAGATCCCACTTACTCTTCACTCAAAGAATTTTTATTTCAACCAACCTCTGCCCTCCTTTCTCGAGAATCCTACCAAGGTGCCACAAGCTCCCCAGAATCCTCTCTCAAGCCTCTCCCAAGCCTTTGGGATCACACTTCCATGTAAGGGATTGATGCACCCAATTAGTTTATGCATTTTCATACACTTTATTAACAATAAAAACAAGTTTTCACCAAATAGCTACTTATTAGAGGAAAAATACTTTGATTTTGGTGACCTTGTCTATTTTCATGAGTTTTATATCCAAACACACAAATCAAGGGAAGTCTGTGAAACTTTTACAACTACACGATGTATACCTTTATACACACTATGTATATTCAGACAGGGACACAGTTCAAAGGGAGGAGTACATGCCCAAGTCACCATCCAGACACTACACGACGTGTGGGGTGTCGTTACACGCAGTGTACAGAATTCTAGAAGCGGTTGGTGTCCAAGAAGATTCTACACGCCCTTGTGGATGCTGATGGATACACGCCGTGTTCGATTTCTACACGCCCTGTCTGCTATTCAAGAAGGGGTTGGTGGCCAAATTTTGATACTACACGCTATGTATGGAGGTGATACACATCGTGTACACTCACCTACCAGGCAGCGCCATGTTCAAAGTCATAGACGGTGTGGTAGGCCGCCTACCAGTGGATAAAAGGAAGCCAGAAGTGTGTTGACGAAAATACACGGCGTATAATTTCTATACACATCGTGTACTTATTTTTCCCACAAAAAAAGTCCTTGGCCTCTGGACCATGAGTTGATAAGAGGAGATTGAGGTGGGGTGTGGAGAATAAGGGATGAAGTTCCGAAGGAGAGAAGCTCCACCGTCGTAATATCGTCGTTCTTCTACCGAAGAATCATTTCTACCTCAAAATTCCAAGCATGATTTCATCAGGTATTAATAATTTTTTGTTTGTCATTTTCAATATGTGTAACTAAACACCAAGTGTGTTGGGGTTGTGGAGACTGATGAGTTGTAATTTGAATTAAGTTGATGTGTATGTGTTTTCTTTAATAATATCTTTGTATTATTTTGTAAATCACTTCATATTATCACTGAAAATTCACTACCGGACCAAGGGCAGAATCTTCAGGGATTCAAAAGAAGAATAACGACGGATAAGTTCATGACCATTGAAAGAATTCTTTGGCTCAAAATAGACTAAGGAAAATATATATCTATTAAAAACAAACTACCGGACCAAGGAGTTGGTTACTTCAGCTCTTAATATTAAGTGATCCAGACCAAGGAAACTTAATTACAAATTTTAATCCAGAGTGATGGATTATCCTGAACAACACAACCTCATATGAAATTTGATTTAATAATAAACTTATCACAAATCCATAACCCCAACACATTCTTATTCTTATTTTCAAAAAAACCAATTTTCCTGTCTTTTCTTTCATTCTAGCAATTACATTGTTAAAAAATATAAAAACCAATTGTTCTTTTTGTATCTAAAAACAACCAAACTAAATTAGAATCTAAATTCAGCATCCTTCACTAAAAGAAATATACAAACAATGTCAAAACAAGATAAGTGTGACCTCTTGAATTTCCCTGTGGATCGACCCCTACTGTTACTATACTTGTTAGGGTAATTATAATTTGAGACACCGATAACATAACTTCAGTGGAACGACTCATCAAATTTTGGCGCCATTGCCGGGGAACTCTAAAGTTATTTTATTCTTGTTTTAATTCAATTTTTATTAAATTTTAGTTAAAATAAAAATAAAAAATTCATAAAAATTTCTTTTCTAATCATATTTATTTTTATCCTTCTTTTTCCTCATTTACGCTTGGTAGTTTGTTTTGTTTTGTGCAGGTCTGTAAGAGTATGAGAGGCCACCTCACACGTTACAAAAACACTGAGTCATCAGTGTTTTCCCCTACTGACCTGGAGATCGAAATAACATTCTTGAGGCACCAACGAACACTCATGGCTGAACAAAATAAAAACAACCCCACGGTACAGAATGAGGAAGGAAATCCAGCTACTGTCCAAGGGGATGGACAACAGTTAGGTCCGGATGACAACTCGAACCAGCAAGTTCCTCTTACTCCACCATATGGCCTGTCGCAGCTCCAAAAATTCCAACCAGAGAAAATTCCATATTTCAACCAAGGTCAGGGGCCATACTACGCCCCTCATGACCAATAGTACATGCCGATTCTCCCTCCTCAGAAGCCACCTCCACGTTGTACTCTCATGCAGTACGGCCTGCCATCAATCCACAGAGAGGATACATGCATCGTTCTTCCTCCGGTATAGGCCTAGCACTTCGAGATCAAGCCTGCTATCATGCAGCTGATCTAGAACACTATTCAATTCGGCAGCCTGCCCAAGGAAGACCCAAACACCCATCTCTCCAATTTTTTGGAGATCTGCGTTACATTCAAGTACCCTGGCATTTCTGAGGATTCCATCCAACATCTCCTATTCCCTTTCTCTCTACAGGACAAGGCGAAAGACTGGATCAAAGGGCTGCCACAAAGATCTATTCTCGCATGTGAGGAGTTAGCCCAAACGTTCCGTTCCAAATACTTCCCGACATCGAAGACGATAACCCTGTGGAAAGAGATCCACAACATTTAGCAACATGACTCAGAGTCGTTGTACGAATCATGGGAGAGCTTCAAGGAGATGTTATGTAAATTCACACACCACGAACATCCACTTTGTATGCAAGTCCAAACCTTTTACGGTGTGTTGAAGACTAATACCATGTCCGTGGTGGATGCTGCTGCTGGAGGTACGGTGATGTGAAAATCCCCCAAAGAACTGTTTGAAACAGCTGGAAGATATGTCTACCAAGAGCTTCCGGTGGCATTCCAAGAGGGGGATCCAAAAACGAGGTATGCATAGTATTGATGTTACTACCATGATTTTTGCCCAGTTGGATGCATTATCCAAAAAGATAGACGCATTGAATATCAAGGGTGCATCTCAAGTTCATGTGGTGAACCATCCAGCATTCAACGACTATGGTAACAACCATATCCTGGGAGAATGCATGGGACCATCAGTTGACCCTTCGACAAGCGAGGTGAGCTATGTTTATCATAACAGAGGGTCATACCAGTATCAACAATACCAGAACCCGGCATGGTGAGATAATCAGAACATAGGCTGGGGCCAACAACACCAGAATCCTCCACCCCAGAGACCGCCCAACTACAGTCACCCACCATATTAAAACCAGCACCAGTGGTAGCAACTGCCCCAATAGGGCCCTTACCAGCAGAAAGGGTATCAAAACCCTCGCCCGTAGCAGCCAAGGCAGCAACCACCTCCACCAGCTGCACAACCACCTCACCAAGAGAATACCTCCAGGTTACAGGATCTTCTGACAAAATTTTTCTATACTGCTGAGACCCGATTTCAGAACCCGAAGGCTTCTATTCGAGGCCTCTAGAACTAAATAAGCCAACTAGAAAACCATCTCTTAGGGAGGCAGACTAGTACACTATTAGGAAATACCGAGATGAACCCAAGGGAGGAGTCCCATGCCATCACTTTATGAAGTGGAATGAATCTACACCCGAAGGAACCATCATAGTCAACTGCACCTATACTCTCTGTTGACAACAATGGGATGGTTTCAGACCCCTCTTCATCCAAAAATACATCACCAGAGGATCATCCAAGAAAAGTAAAGGGGATCATAAAACCATTCGAGCCTCCATTACCTTTTCCAGAGAGGATGAAGCAAATGAAGATGGATCACCAGTTTGTAAAATTCATGGAATCATTCAGAAAACTACACATCAACATCCCATTTGCAGAGGCACTGACTCAAATTTCCACATATGAAAAATTCATGAAGGAAATCCTCTCGAATAAGAGGAAGATAAAAGATTTGGTCACCATAGCATTCAAAAAGGAGTGATCCACAGTCGTACAACAATCCATTCCTCTGAAACATTAGGATCTAGTTAGCTTTACTATCCCTTGTACAATTGGCCCCTGTGAATTTGGAAAAGCTCTATGCGATTTAGGAGCCAGTGTCAACCTCATCCCATTCAGATTTTTCTAAAAGCTCGGACTCCACAATCTGAAGCCTAACCCAGTCGCCCTTCAACTTGCTGAAAAATTCATTAAATATCTAAAAAGGATACTAGAGGATGTTCTCGTGAATGTGGGATGATTGATCCTCCAAGAATATTTTATTATCCATGATATGGAGGAGGATCAGGAGGCACCTCTTATATTAGGGAGAACTTTCATAGCCACATGGAAAGTCTTGATTGAAGTGCACCAGGGGGAATTTATTTTCTGGGTAGGGGACGAAAGAGTCTCCTACAATTTTCTAAAGGCCGTCAAACAATCATCTTTACTCTAACATGAAGGCTGTTATGCATTTGAGTACCATGGATGAATAACTGAGCAAACAAGGAGATGATCTGGAATGTTCTTCCATTTTAGATGATATAATTTTTTCAGACATGCCCACTGATGAGGTGCCAGAGGATGTGAAATTCATCAAAGGCCAGGGTGGCCACTACTGGCAATGAGCTATCATTCCTGACATCCTAGAGAGGGTGGAAGTGCAACCACTGGTATCTCCAGTTCTCAAGGCACCTGAACTGGAGCTAAAGCCTCTCCCACCTACCTTGAAGTACGGGTATTTGGGGGATCATCATACTTTGCCCATTATACTTAGTGTAGCACTATCACATGAATAGGTGGATGCACATCTTCAATTTTTGAAGTGGAGAAAGCAGGCCATTGGATGGACTGTTGTAGATTTGAAGGGTATCCGCCCTACCATTTGCACCCACATGGTGCTACTCAAAGAAGGAGAAAAGCTATCTAGAAAACCTCAGTGGCGTCTGAACACTCTTATGAAGGATGTTGTAAAGAAGGAGGTAATCAAGCTTTTAGATGCACGAATCATTTACCCTATAGCAGATAGCTCGTGGGTAAGTCCGCTTCAAGTGGTCCCTAAGAAAGGAGGCATCACTATGGTATTGAATGACAAGAATGAGCTCATCCCCACTCGAATAGTCATGGGTTGGAGAGTCTGTGTAGATTACATGAAGATGAACAATGCCACAAGGAAAGATCATTTTCCCATACCCTTGATGGATCGGATGCTAGAAAGGCTAGCAGGGCATAAATATTACTGTTTAATCAATGGCTACTATGGCTATAATCAGATCTCCATTTCCCCATAGGATAATGAGAAGAGCACTTTTACTTTCCCATACAGAACATTTTCTTACCGCATGATGTCTTTCAGTATGTGCAACCCTCCAACAACATTTTAGCGATGCATGCTAGCTATTTTTTCACGACATGCCGGAACAAACCCTGGAGGTCTTCATGGATGATTTTTCCATTTATGGGAATTCATTCACCACCTGTTTGCGGCACCTAGAGCTTCTACAGGAGCGATGCCAAAACACTAAACTAGTTTTGAACTGGGAAAATTGCCATTTTATGGTGAAAAGTGGCATATTACTTGGCCACATAATTTCAAAAATGTGGATAGAGGTGGATCCAACAAAAATTTAAGTCATTTCACAACTTCCCATTCCCACTTTTGTTCAATCCATCCACAGCTTCCGGGGCTATGTAGGTTTTTACAGGTGGTTTGTCCGCGATTTCTCGAAGATAGCCCAGCCCCTCACCAATTTCCTGACAAAGGATGCCATTTTCGAATTCACTAAGGCATGCACCTCAGCTTTTGAGCATCTAAAGAAACTCCTGGTCGAAGCTCCAGGGATTATTTCCACCAAATGGGAGGCACAATTTATAGTGATGTGCTAAGCCAACAGCTATGCGGTGGGAGGTATCCTGGGTCAGCAGCTGGACCGAATCTTCCAACCCATCTGCTATGCCAGTAGGACACTCAATGAGGCCGAACTGAACTACACCACTACAGAGAAGGAGATACTGGAAGTAGTATTCACATTCGACATGTTTCGTTCATACCTTATGTATTCTAATGTTATTGTTTATACTGACCAGGCAACACTTTTGTACCTGTTAAACAAGAAGGATGCAAAGCCCCGATTGATCCGACGGGTCCTCCTCTTACAAGAATTTGATTTAGAGATCCGAGAGAAGAAGGTGAGTGAGAACATGGTTGCTGATCATCTATCCCTTCTGGAGCTTCCTCACTTGGAGAAAGAGGAGTATCGATAGATAAGGGAGGATTTTTTTGATGAGAATCTCTTTTCTATTATTGAGTCCCCTAGCCCCTGGTTTGATGATATTGCTAACTATTTAGTTACAGGTTCCATCCATCCCGAACTCTCCTTCCACCAGATGAAAAGATTCATCTATGATGTTAAGTGATACTTCTGGGAAGACCCACTCCTATTCCGATCCCGTGGAGACTGGGTGATCCGACGGTGCATCCCAGAGACAGATGTCCAAGGGGTCCTGGAATTTTGGAATGCCTCATCCATTGGAGGACATCATGGACCGTATCGTACCATAGAAAAGATTCTGCAATCTGGGTTTTTCTAGCCCACCATTCATAAAGAAGACCGAGACTTCGTTTCCCATTGTGATCCATGCTACGGTATAGGTAATATGGTACGAAAAGCCGAGATGCCTCAGCACCCCATCCTAGAGGTTGAGGTTTCTGATGTGTGGGGCATAGACTTCTTGGGACCATTTCCCCATTCTTTCGGGCATACCTACATAATCTTCTGCATTTATTATATATCTAAATGGGTGGAAGCCACTGCGACGGCCAACAACACAGCCAAGGTAGTCGTGACCTTTATAAAGAATCACATTTTCAGCAGGTTCGGTGTTCCGCATGTGCTGATCAGCGACAAAAGGACTCACTTTGACAACGTGTTGATGAAAAGAGTGCCGCTGAAATATGGGGTAAAGCATCACATGGGTAGACCATACCATCCCCAATCCAGTGGACAGGTGGAGCTCTCCAACCTTGAGATCATACAAATTTTGGAGAAAATAGTGAATACCTCACGGAAGGACTGGTCCAAAAATCGTGACGACGCTTTTTGGGCCTATCGCACCTCCTTCAAGACACCACTGGGGATGTCACCGTTTCGTCTAATTTATGGAAAATCATTCCATCTTCATGTGGAGATGGAACACAATGCATATTGGGTCGTCAAAGCCTTCAATTTCGATCTGAGGGAAGCTGTAGAGAGACGTAAGTTCCAGCTATAGGAACTTGATGAAATCAGAAGGGAGGCGTATGAGAATGCTAAATTGCATAAAGAGAGGTAGAAAGCCATTGAAGATCAGATTATTTATTGAAAAACATTTCAACCTAGTGATTAGGTACTCTTCTTCAACTCTCATCTTCGTCTATTCCCAGGAAAGCTCAAATCAAGGTGGCCGGGATCATTCCCTATCATATGAGTATTCCCTCATAGAGCGGTGGAAATTTATAAAGAGGATGGTCAATCATTCAAGGTGAATGGAAAACCACTACAAATTTACCATCCCATGGATGATACAGTGGGAGAGATCTCCACCACACCTCTCAGGTAAGTCAAGTTATGAAGGTCGAGCCAATGACCTAAAACAAAGGCACTTCTTGGGAGGCATCCCAGAGGTTACATGCCGTGTCCCACTTATATACACAACATGTACTTATATTTTTAATTTATAATATTAATAGTATAAATCTATATAATAACTAATCAATAACCAGGGATGATGCCGGTGACAATGGTTAACAAACTGGAGTTTATCCGAGCTATCCCCGGTTAGAATCCTCCTGACCTACCTTCGGCACGAGAATTCTCCTTTTCATAGACGGCATGTGTAGTAATTTCTATGTATACATATATATATTCTCATAAGAAAAACCATGGTGGGTATGAATTGGTTGTCCATTATCGTAACCCGGTTCCAAATGACTTGGGTTCAAATCTTGGAAACCGCCCCACTCCCATCTTTTACCCTTTTAAAAAAACCAGATAGCGTGTCTTTCAATATACGTCGTGTGTGCCACAATTTTCCTTAATAATTTATAAACGTTTTCTTATAAAATAAATTCATGTGGATGAAGTTGGAAGATTTGTAAAGTCTCAGCCCTGGATCCAAAAGACCCGGGTTAGATCTTAGTTGATCTCCTTACTTCATCCCCTTCGTATATAATAGAAAACCACATGCCATGCTTTTCTTTCTTCCCGTGTGTATATGCCATATAGAATAACTATATATATATATTTAATAAATATGGGCAGTAGTACAACCTTCACTCTAGTGGTTGAGGGCTTCCGTTTGGAATGACTGATCGTCGGTTCAAACCTCGCCCCGAGCACCGGACCGATGGTTGTACTTCTCTTTTTACAATTTTTTAACACACGACGTGTATTTTCCCACTACATTACATGTATATTTTTATTTTCTTTTATTTCCTTATATAAATATATATACCTATTTTTACATTTATTTTAATTGTTTAATATTAATTATTATATAGTATTTTTTTTCTTCTTTTAATAAAAACATTTTGGGGGTACACGGCGTGTATTCCATACGTACACGTCGTGTATCACGGTTATATAAGCCGCGGGCCACCTGGCTTGAGCCCGTGTCGTGCGGCTCCCCATTTCTTCCCCTTTCATCCGGTTTCTTCTTCTGAAAGAAACCCAAACCCCCATTTTCCAGATCAGTCATTTTTGTTCATTTCAAGCTCTGATGTCTCTTGCATTACGATCCTCGGTCAAGGTACAACCTTTTACACCCTCTATTTCCAATGTTTAAACTCGTTTTGGGTGATTTTTGGATCTATCGACCATTTTTCTTACGCAGTACATTGCCTCAAAATGTAGAACAGATGTCGTGTACTTTTTTACATGGCCACACATAAAATGCTTCGAAATTTGAATATACACGGTGTGTATGTTTGGTACACACCATGTACTTTTCCCCATCGTTCCCGAGTACATATTTGCACATGGCCTCACACACTATTTTCACGTACACGGCATGTGTGTTTGGTACACGCCGTTTATATCATTTCCTTTGTCCCCTCCATGTGTAGCACATAACACAGTGTCTCACCCCATGATCCCATACACGGTTAGTATGTTCGGTACAAGCCGTGTATCCTATTTCTTTCAGTCAGCCTGTGTCTTGCACCCACACGGCCATGTTCCTTGAGTAAAGAACATGATGTGTTAATCAATTACATGATGTGTCCTTTATTCTTTGAACTGAAAAAAACATGGCTGTGTCATTTTTAATACATGACCACATGAATTTTTTATACACACGACATTTATGTTTGGTACACACCGTATATCCTTACATGGTCTATCTTCTGCTCCCTCGGCATGTTTATCCAGAGAACACGGGGTGCTGCTCCGCTTGTACTACATGCCGTGTACTCTATATGTACACGCCGTGTATTTTTATTTTTCTTATTTCTCACTTTTTCATTGTTTTTTTTGTTTTTTTCTTTTTCTTTCATTTTCTTGTTATGGAAGATCGTGATCCTTCTCCAGGGATGTGGCTGGCCTCCACCGCTGAGGGCGAGGGGCCAATTTTTCGGTGGATTTGACTCTGACCTTCGACATAGCCAGACCCAGACGCACCGGTCTACGAGCTCCCTCCATTGTCCATTCTTCCACCATCGACTGCCCCAGTAGAGACCGGGCCTAGCACTACTGTACCTCCGCCTACCAGCACAGTGCTTCCGAGCAACTCCATTTCTTCTCCAGCAGTTGCCACTCTACCTGCGCCATCTTCAACAGCAGCTGGTCCCACATCTATCGCTTCATCTACTGAGCCTTCACCTCCTGCAGCTACTCCACCCATCGAGCCAGCTCCTGCTGCTGCCCCTGCACCTAGACCAGGACCTACAGGTGTTCCTTACCCATGTATAGTCTTCTCGGTCACCGATCTGGCACATGACAGGGTCTGACGCTTCTCTCGTCGGCCAATACTAGTGAGTGGCTGATACCTTGACATCAACATTCTGTAGGAGCTCTATATTTGGGAGGACATGGAAGAGCTCCTTGGACACACTCCACTGCTGTCTATTTTCTAGGTTAGCACTCCTGTCTTTCGAGATTTATTTTTGGAGTTCGCAGCCTCTTTCGAGTTTGATGGAGCTGAGTACCAGGAGACACCTGGTGATGTGGTTCCTGTGGTTCGATTCCAGATGGGCGACTGACGATTCTCCCTCACCATGACCGAGTTTGGACGAGGGTACAACTTCTACCCCCATCCCATCACCCCCCCTGTTTCTACCTTTACCCACCCCGAGCGCTCTGAGCTCGTTTCCATGTGGTGGGAGATCGATCAGTTTGACCACCGGTATTCCCCCACTTCCCAGAAGAGCACCCTTATCACCAACCCCATTCTTCGCTTCACCCACCGGTGCTTCAACACCATTCTTTTCCCCCACCATGATGATATGGGGGTCATGACCATTCGTGACATGGAGCTCCTTACCTGTGTCATCCATCACGACTACCCGGACCTCCCCTATCTAGCCACATCTTATTCCCACTCTATATTTACCGGCCGTTAGGAAAACCTGAACGGTGGGTTCTATGCCACTCGCCTCGCCCACCACCATGGGGTTTTGGAGCCTTCATTACCCCATGACTTGTTAGGTTCTTCCCAGAATATGGACTATCTCATTCTTATTCGCATGGGATTGGTCCGGAAGAAGGGGGTGCCTACATCCTTTCCCCTGCTTGTCCCCAGCCACCCGCTGACCCTCCTTCCCCGGCTGGTGCCCCTTCTCCTACTTCCCCACACCCTCCATCTTCTCCACCTCACCCACATCCTACTGACTCCACTTCTTCTTGCCTTCCTTCTTCTATCCCACCACTAACCCCACCTACCCCAGCACCCTCGGCTGATCTCTCCTTTTCCATCCTTCTAGTCGTGATGGAGCAGCAGTCGGTTCATCTCGTCGGCCACCATGATAGTATTGGGGAGCATTTGGTTTGTATAGACATACTTTAAGACCGCCTAGAGCAGTTATTGGGCCTTATTGTTCAGTATTTGGGTATTTATTTTCCCCCACTGCCTACACGGTTCATCTCCCTTCTCCTACAGCTCCACCGCCATTCACAACACTGGTGACGGATTCCATTCTTCTATATTATGTGGTCCCTGCTGCTACTTCTCCTGCTACCACCACTACTTCCAGTCTAGGGTGGGGGGCTGAGCTTCCCTTATTGAGTCTGGTGCCTGCCGCTCCTGCGTCTCCAGCTTCCCATCCTGCCGCTGAGTCTGAGCCTTCATCTTCCACTGCTCATGAGTTGTCTCTTACAGCCTATTATGTACTGGATGATGCCTCTTCTGAGGAGACCCCATGGCTGGTTTTGTGACATTATGGTTTTCATTATATATATCTTTTTGTGATCTCTCCTTCTTGTGTATGCTTTGTATGCTTGCATTGTTTTCTTTCTGACACCATCACAGGTACCCTAACATGTTTTGGGCTACCCTTTTCCACCACCTACTATTTCTCTTCGCCTAGACCGAGGAGAGTATTCTTTTTTCAATTGTTTTCTTTTCTTTCTTTATATCACTACTTTTATTACTTCCCCTCGGTCTGGTCTACTATTGTGTCCCCACAATACCTTGTTCCTCCTTTTGGGCACTTGGTGGACCACGTACACTCTTCAGTATGGGGGGGGGGGTATATCTCTCGACCGGTTTAGTCTTCACCCTTATCATCAATCTAGGAGACATCATTGTTAGAAGAAATATTTTTAAAATGAAAATATATTTTAGTTAATTGTATTTTTAAATAATAAAACTGAAAGTGAAAAAAAAAATAAAAAATTTGCATTCTTATTTTGATTCTTAAGTGTTTTAAAATGATTGCTGATATTATTTAAATTACAAATTGTATTCTATGGATAATTACATTGATTAGACTAATCAATTATTTGCAGTTCATGACCTGATTGTCTCTTATTTATTCCTACTCTTGATAGGAATTATAACCCTTTTGTCATATTCTTTCTATACCCTCTTTCTTGAGAGATTCATAGAATATACATAACTACCAGAATTTTAATGTTTTATTTTAAAAACATGAATAATTATTGAATTACATTAAAATGATTGAGGCATAAGATTTTTAACCCCTTTATCTTGATCTTACCCGACATTTGATCTTCATAAAATCCATAGAAGCCATGAATAGCCTTAATAGGAAGCCATATTACAAGATTATTTCCCTTCCTACCCTAATTCTTTTATGATTTTGCATGATTATTAATTTGATCTTAAAATATGGGATTGGAAACACATGGCATAAATTTATGAATTGTCCAGAAATTATGTATGGGGGAGTGCCTCTTGATCATTTGGGGAGAAAAGAAAAGATTTCCAAACCTATATTTTGGAAATTCAGAAGGGATCCCTTTGTGAAAAAAAATGGTACAAAGGGACCTTATACACACTTACTAGTTTGTGACTCCTACTCAGCTAAAGGAGATGGTGGTGATGAGATCTTTTGATTAAGGTTGTTGAGGAAATTTTTACATTGAGTTTAATTTTGAATATCATGAATTGTTATTTAAGAATTTAGCCTCCTTTTTCAAGCCTTAGAATTATTTTTCACATCTTTACCTACCAACCTTTAGCCACAAAAACATATGATCTTATTCAAAAATCCCTCATGCTTTTTTATGTTAAATTTTCTAAAATGGATAACTAACAATTCATGAAAACCTATGGATAGAGTGTATATTTCTTTGATTGAGAAATACTTTTTATTTAAAAATTCTCAAGTGTTGACTTATTTATTGGTGAGGTAGATCATAAAGTGGCTTTATTGTTTTTTAAAGGTTGAAACATGTGTTATAAGAGGATGACAATAGTTAATTGAATTATATATGAGGCATGATTAGAATATCTTCATAATTAAAAGTGTTGTGTATTCTTTTTGGAATTTTCTCTTGTAACTTATTATTTACAATTATGATTAACTAAGTTCCTTCCTTTTAAAGTATAAACTCTGATAATTAGATGTTGATATTTTTTTATGGCAAGCAAAGGATTATGTATGTGGGAGTTTGATTCACCCAATTTGTGTATGCATTTTCATAAACTTTATCAAAAATAAAAAAATAATTTTCAAAAAATACCTACTTCTTAGAGGAAAATTACTTTGATTTTGGTGACCTTCTCTATTTTCAAGAGTTTTATATCCAAATACAATAATCAAGGGAAGTTTGTGAAAATTTTGCAACGACACGGCATGTACCTTTATACACACCGTGTATATTCAGACAGGGACACAGATCAAAGGGGTGAGTACATGCCCAATTCACCAGCTAGACACTACAGGCCGTGTGGGGTGGCGTTACATTGCATTTAATACATTCTAGAAGCGGTTGGTGGCCGAGAAGATTCTATATGCCCATGTGGCCGCTGAAGGACACGCGCTTTGTTCCATTTCTACACGCCATGTATGCTATTATAGAAGGGGTTGGGGGCCATCTTTTGATACTACATGTTGTGTATGGAGGTGCTACACACCATGTACACTCACTGACCAGGCAGTGCCATGTTCAATGTCAAAGACGGCGTGTTAGGCTGCCTTCCAGTAGAGAAAAGGGATCCAAAAGCGCGTTGATGAAAGTACACGGCGTGTACTTTGTATACACATCGTGTGCTTATTTTCCCTATAAAAAGAGGCTTTGGCCTCCGGACCAGGAGTTGAGAATTGGAGATTGAGGTGTGGTGTGGATAACAAATGATGAAGTTACAAAGGAGAGACGATCTACCGTCGTAATACCATCGTTCATCTACTGAGGAATCATTTCTACCTCAAAATTCCAAGCATGATTTCATCAGGTATTAATAATTTTGTGTTTTTAATTTTCCATATGTGTAACTAAACACCCAGTGTGTTGGGGTTGTGGAGACTGATGAGTTTTAATTTGAATTAAGTTGCTGTGAATGTGTTTGTTTTAATAATCTCTTCGTATTGTTTTTAAATCACTTCATATTATCCTTGAAAATTCTATACCGGACCAATGGAAGAATTTCTAGGGATTAAAAAGAAGAATAACGACGAATAATATCATGACCATTGAAAGGATTCATCGGCTCAAAATGGACTATGCCAGATAAAGATCTGTTAAAAACTAACTACTGGACCAAGGAGTTTGTTACATCAGCTCTTAATATTAAGTGATCTGGACCAAGGAAACATAATTACAAATTGTAATCCAGAGTGTTTGATTATCATGAACAACACAACCTCATAAGGAATTGGATTTAATAATAAACATATTACAAATCCATAACCCCAATACATTCTTATTATTATTTACATCAAAACCAATTTTCATGTCTTTTATTACATTCTAGCAATTACTTTGATAAAATAAACATAAAAACCAATTGTTCTTTTTGTATCTAAAAACAACCAAACAAAAATCGACTCTAAATTCAGCAGCCTTCACTAAAAGAAATACACAAACAAAGTGGAAACAAGATAAGAGTAACCTATTAATGTTCCCTATGGATCGACCCCTACTGGTGCAATACCTGTTAGGGTAATTATAATTTGAGACACCAATAACATATCTTTGGTAGAACGACTCGTCAGGGATTCATTCCATCCACATTTTATCCAGGATTCATAATATTTTTATGACCTTTTATATTCAATTATAAATATTTGGGTATCACTTCTCACCACCCACATACTTCCATCATAATTCTTGAATTTTGATAGACCCATTTTCCTTCATTAATTCCTTCCATGTACACCTGTTACCATGCTGAAATTCCATAAGGAATTTCTCTCTCCGTATTGGCATCCAATAAATTCTTTTGTATTATATTATGTCGGGATATGTATCTATATAACCACTTACATTCCATTTCATGTATATATTATGAGACACCCATTTCTCTCTCAGCAACAATTTTTTTGAATTCTTATGTCACGTCGCTATGCTACTGAAATTGCACTGCATTTTTCTAAGCCAAAGTCATTTTGTAGTGAATACCATGCCCATTTCACTATCGAGTGTATTAATATTTATGAAAATTTACATATTTATTATACAGTTTCATTTATTAATTTCACATTCTTTTATTGTGGAAAAAATTATGATGAATCCATGTTTTATGATCCTTGTGGCACACTTATGCATGAAATGAAATGATTAAGAAGGGTGTTCCCTAATAGTGCTCTAATGCTTCGGGTAAATATTAGTATCATGATACTTCAAGTTCAATGAAGATATAATCATGATAATTAATGTGCAATGAGGATTTAATAATGATAATTCATGTTCAATGAGGGTTTACTCATGCTTCATGTGTAATGATCCTTGGCTCATGCTAATTCCATGTTAAGTGTTGTTTCCACATTTCCATGTCATGATAATCATGCTATATCATGCCATTGTGTTCATGACTTTTTTATGCTCCATTGATACTCCCATTTCCTAAAATGTATTTTATTATTAATTTTATGCATTTTTACTTCCTTACTGGGCCTTATATCTCCCCCTTTTCAAATATTTTTCCTAAGGTTATCCAATTCAATGCTAAGTATGAGGGAATTTAATGGTTATGTAAAGGATGTTTTCAATAAATATGTAGCGTGTTTTATGTTTTAAGTTGTTATGTAGTGCTCCTAAGCATGAAATACACTTGACCTCTCAATCTTATATGTTTTATCAAGTGAATAGTTTATGTAATAAATAATGTTTAAGTGTGTAGTAAATAGAAAGGTTGTTATAGTTGGTATCAAAGGATCAGTTTAGTTATTTTTGGAATTATGATTAGAAAACCCAAGTGAATTCATAGATACAAGACTAAGTATAATAAAAACATACCTAAATTTTGGTGAGTATTGAGTAAGTGGTTTATCATGAAAATACATCTCTATTTGGATATGAGTAGGTAGAGGCGGCTCTAGATCATATGTACCTAGGATTGAAAACTCTGACCAGGAGTTTCAGGCATGACCCGAGGTATCATGGTACATGACAGAAGGCCTTGCTGCACTCTTGGATACGACACTCCCATGGGATATTATTTGGTAAATTCACAAGCTTAGTATGAAACGTTATTAAATAATTAAAAAAATGCCCCTAGGAAGATATGTTTGAAAGTAGATAATAGATAACATATATTGAATCCTATAGATTCACATGTTAAGGAAATAAATTTTATTTATAAGTCATCAGTTTTATCCTTGTATTACCCTTTATGTGTTACCCCTTACTTTTCTATTAATATAGCCAATGGATGGTAATAGGAGGACTCAGGATAACAACCGATACGAAGACCAATGTGATGACTATTCTAATGAGATGCCCAATCCGATGGGAGTAGGAATCGCTAACTCTACCATGATAGTCTCCCAATTAACTCATGATTTTAATAGAAACATGGGTCAAGAAGAACATTCAACCCCCCCTAATAAAGTACAAGTCTCTATCGAGAGCTTCCTTGGACAAAGGCCTCATACTTTTAATGGATCATCTCATCCCTCAGTCTCTAAAGAATGGATCAATTGTGTTGAAAATATCTTCCACATCGTTCAATGTTTAAAACAAGAAAAGGTTCATTTGGATGCTTATCGTATGGAGGGTGAAGCCAATCAATGGCGGGAATTGATCAAAAATACAAAGCCTTCGGAGGATATCAAGTTGTTCTAATGGAAGGATTTTTAGAAAATGTTTTTCAATAAATATTTTCTTCGCACCATTCAGCTCAATATAGAAATGGGATTCCTTTCCCTCAAACAAAATAATGACCAATCCATTAGATCATATGAGGAAAACATCACAAGGCATGCACAATACTTCTCCGACTTTATCATTACCCCCAAATACATGGTTGATCACGTCATTGGTGGGATGAAACCTATCCTATGGAATGCCCTAGAATTCCGTGACATGGTCAGCTATGAGGAAATTTTCCAATGGGCCCTCAAGGTCAAAATGGATATTAGATAATCTCAGGGGTGTCAATGGGATAAGATGTATAAGGTGGTCTTCAATTATGGAAGTCTGATGGATAAATCCCATGGTGCTAAGAAAATCCAGCACCCCACATTCCAAAGGTGTGGAAAGAAGCACCATGGTAATTTCCTCAAAGGGACATGGAAATTCTTTAGGTGTGGAAGAGATGTGAACCTATCCATTAACTACCGGCTAGAAAATCCCCTAGATTCAATAGAGTAGAAGAACGCGCCATTAGAACCTCAACTCTTTATTAATTGCTTCATCTAAAATAAACTAGGGAACCTTGAAAATTAGTTCCCTAAGCCAAGGTTTTTTTGAGGTAACAAACAACCTCCAAGGAAGTAATGGCATGATTTTTCCATCACAACCAATGAAGTGAACCCCAAAAACGAAGCGGAAATAGGTAATATTGTTATTCATTCATGAATAGAAAATTTACTTTTTGATTCTGGTTCTACACATTCTTTTGTATCCCAAACGTTTGGTAGAACAATCCCCACACAACAAAAAATCATGGAAGTAAAGAAGTCAGAGAGTACGGTAAATGGAAAAATCATTTCATCCCATGAATATAGCACATCCACTTTTATAATCGTTGGATTGAACTTCCCATAAAATCTCATCAAACTACCTCTGGTGGAATTTGATGAAGTTATCATCTTGGATTGGAATTACTAATATGGATCCAACAAAAATGTCTGTGAGAGGGAAATCACTCTCTAAATGGAGAATCGAGTCTTGATTATGTACAAGTGCGAGGAGGAAGATGAATCTTATTCAGCACCAACATCTCAAGCATGGATATTACTTCCCTATAACCATGTGTATCTGGCTCAGATTATTGAGTCCATGGAGGCAACCATCCTTTAATACATTACTATTATGAGGGAATTAGCATAAGTGTTCCTCAAGGAATTACCTAGTCTTCCTCCTATAAGATATGTTGAATTCAAAATTAACATTATACCCAAGACATTGCCAATATCCAAGACTCCATATAGAATGAATGTTGTGGAGCTTCATGAGTGGAAGAATCAACTACATGAGAATATGGATAAAGGGTTCATACCCCCATGTGCTACACCATGTGGTTCTCCAGTCCTCTTAATCAAGAAGAAGGATGGGTTGATGTGCCTTTACATTGATTATCATGAGATCAACAAAATCATGATAAAGAACAAGTATCCAATCCCTTGAATTTATGACTTGTTCGATCGGCTACGTGGAGCACAATACTTCTCCAAGGTGGATCTGTGGTCGGGATATTACAAGGTAATGTTGAAGAAGGAGGATATACACAAGAATGATTTTCGCACAAGATACAAGCATTATGAATTCATAGTAATTCTTTTTAGACTCACCAATGCTCCAGAAATCATCATGGACTTGATAAATAGAGTCTTTAGATATTACCTTGAAAAATTTGTGGTAGTCATTATATATGATATTCTTATATACTCGAAAACCGAGGATGATCATGAAGAGCATCTAAGAACTATTCTAGAGACCTTGTGAAAGGAGAATCTCTATGAAAATTACAACAAGTGGGAGTTCTGGTTGAAGGATTTCTCATTTATGGTACATATCAACACAAGTAATGGGATATCTGCAGATCCCCCCAAGTAAACTACAATTGAGGTATGGTCGAGGCCATCATTGGTAACATGTATTCGTAGATTTTATGGGTTTACTAGATATTATTTCAAATTTGTGAGAAATTTATCATGAATGTCCATCCTTATTAACAATATAACTCAAAAGGAGTAATTTTTTCCTAGAGTGATGAATATGAAGAGAGTTTCAAGGTGTTAAAAAGGAGGCTTGTCACTGCACCCATGCTCATATTACCCTATAGTGGAGAAAATTTTGTGGTATTTAGTTATTCTTTGAAGAAGGGAATGGGTTGTGTGTTGATGCAGATTAACAAACTGATATCCTATGTCTCAAGGAAGTTGAAAATCAATGAGAAAAACAATCCCACATGTGATCTGGAGTTGGAGGCAATGATCTTTGCGTTAAAAATCTAGCGGCATTATCTATGTGGGGAGAAGTGTGAGTTATAAAATTATAACAAGAGCCTAAAATATATATTCACAAAAAAGAGATGAATATTCCCCAACAAAGATTGATATAACTCATCAAGGATTATGAATTCTCAATCCACTACTGTATTGGTAACAAAAACTTGGAGGAAGATGCTCTAAGTAAAAAGGATAATGCATCACTATCAATGATGAGAATTGAAAAGGATCCAATCTTCATAGATTTGCAGAGGATAGACATGGGAATCATTAATGGAGGAACATCATCAATCCTTTCTCAAATGATTTCTCAAACGTCCCTCATAGATAAAATAATGGATTCTCAAAGAAAGTATGGGAAATTTAGAAAAGGGTGGAAGCTATCAAAAATTGGAAATCCACATATACCGTGGTTTTCAAGTATGGAATTTTCTGATTTGGGTCACAATTACATGTACCATATGATCCATAGATAAAGAAGGAGCTTTTGGATGACGCGCGTAGCTCAACCGTCTATATTCTCCCAAGGATCACAAAGATGTATCGAGATCTCTGAGAAAACCTTTGGTGGGATAATATGAAAAGGTAGATTGTTGAATATACATCAAAGTTCCTAGTAAGTCAGCAAGTGGAGGATTAGAGTAAAAAGTATAAGGGGATGATGAAACCACTAACTATGACAATATGGAAGTGGGACAACATTACCATGGAATTTCTCACTGGGAATCCAAGGACATTGAGGGGATGAAATTCTATATGGGTCGTTGTGGACCATCTTATACAGGCAACTCACTTTATCGAGATTGGATATGACTTCTCATTTGATCAACTTGAACAGATTTACCTCAAACAAGTTGTAAGTCTGCATCGAGTACCAATATATATTATATCTGATAGTGATCCTAGATCCACCTCAAAGTTCTAGAAAAGTCTCCATCATGCTATAAGAACTGAACTGAACCTCAGCCAATCTGAGCAAACTATTCAGACACTAAAAGATATATTAAGATCATGTTCTATAGACTTAAAAGGAGGTTGAGACCAATGTCTTCCACTGGTTGAATTCACATACAATATTAGCTTTCACTCGAGCATCCAAATGGACCAATATAAATCTCTTTATGGGAAAATATGCAGAACACCAACATGTTGGGATGAAGTTGGTGAGCGTAAGCTGCTAGGACCTGAAATGGTCGAAGAAATGGTGTAGAAGGTGAAAACCATTCAAAAGCATATCCAAGCAGCCCAAAGTTGACAGAAGAGTTACACAAATTACAGTAAATGAGACCTTGAGTTCAAAGTTGGATACATGGTATTTCTATGCTTATCTTTGTGGAAGAAGGTCACGAGGTTTGTAAATAAAGGGAAGTTATATCATAGGTATGTCGGTCCCTTTGAGATTCTTGATCGTGTCGGGTTGTGGCCTATCGACTAGAACTTCCACCTACCATGGACAAAGTACCTGATATATTTCATGTAACCCTCTTAAGAATTTACAAAAGAGACCCTTCACATGTACACTATTTAGAGGTAGTAAAGTTATAGGATGATATTTCTGACAAGGATTAACCATTGAGGATCTTAGATATTAGGGAAAAGTTCTACGAAATATGATAATAACCCTCATCAAGGTGTTGTGGAGAAACCAAAAGTTTGACGAGGAAACATGGGAACTAGAGGAAGTGATGAAGTAGTGTTACCAGCATTTGTTTTAGTGTGGGAAAAAGAAATTTTGAGGGAAACATTTCTTAAGTGGGGAAGATTGTAATGACCCAAACATCTATTAATGGAAATTTCTCTTGATCTAAAGGAATTTATTATTATGTGAAATGGTTATATAACATATACACTTCTTGGGATTTATGATTTTGGTTTTTTTTTCAAATACCGTTATGAATTGTGACCATTGCTAATATAGTCGTTTAATAGTGATCACATGATTAATATAAATATAGGGCTTTAACAACTCCAATTTACTCATACGAAGGAATCTATGGCCTCATATAGTATACTTTCCCCGTATGAAGCCTATATTTCGGAGCTCAGAAAAAGGTGGTTTCATTGGGCTTCTCTCTTGTCCAATACCAAGTCGTGATTCAACATGTTAATCTTGAATAGAACTACCTACGAGATAAGTGGAAGTTGATAGAGATTACCACCCGAGTGATGTTATCTAAGCCACCCCAAGAGTTTTTCACCATCTGACACCTTACCCTTCGGTCTTATGAAAGTGTTATAAGGGGTTCTATAACAAGACATTATAATTATTCTTATGTGCATTATGTTTGTATATAATATATAATATACTTTCATTTTATTATTGTTACTTTGTAAATAGTTTTAAAAGCTCAAATAGTATTTATAGTTGATATTCAACTAAGAAAACTATTTTGATAAATTAATGGATTTGGAATTACATAATATTTTAATATAATAATATTATTATTAAATTACTTTTTATTAAGTATAAATATGATTAAAAAATTTATGAATACAATTGTAATTTTCATTAAGGTTTGAAAGTTGTTATTTTCAAAACCCATGAATTTTTTAGAAATGTCGATTTATATTATAAAAGTAAAAATTAACATATTTGGAAAACTATTTATATAAAATGAATATCTTATTGGAATCTGTATGTCAAAATTATCCAACTGTGAATTTTTCATTATTTTCTAAGACAGTCAAATTTTTGGGTAAAAAATAAATAGAGTTTAAATATATAATGTTATTTATGACATCATAATGACCCAATAGTGATGTAATAAATACTATAAACATTTTTTTTGGCCAATACATTTTATAACATTAAAATAATTTGAATTTTGGTTTGTTTTATTTTATTTTAAAAAGCCTTAGTGGGCCCTTCATGACTTATAAAACATTTTAGTTTTTATATTGTTTTCTTAAGAGTGTGACTTACCTCTACATAAGAAATCCTATTAATTTTTTAATTTCGGATATTGGCCTTATAAAATATTTTTTTCCAATCCCCTTTGGCAAAAACCGTCAGTTGGTTCTTGGTTTTGATTAGTTTAAGGTGTGGTGTCCCAAACCTAAATAACAACTAATTCTCTCTCCTTTAATATATAAACGCACCCAAGATCCCACTTATTCTTCACTCAAATAATTTGGAGTTCATACAAACTCTACCCTCCTCTATCTAGAATCCTCCCAAGGCACCCCAAGCACCCAAAAATCTTCTCTCAAGCCTCTCTCATGCCTTTGGGATCACACTTCTATGTAACGGATTCCATCATTTCACATTTCATCCAAGTTTCATAATAATATTATGCCCTTTAATTTTCAATTATAAATTATGGGGTATGATTTAGAACCTCCCCCATACTTCCCTCTTTATTATTGAATGGTGAGAGACCCATTTTTCTCTCATTAATTCCTTCCATGTACACCTGTTACCTTGCCAAAATTCTATATTTATTTCTCTCTCTTCAAATACATTCAAGCAATTATTTTGTATTATGAATTCAAATTACATTACATATGTTGTGAAATGTATCTATATGACCCCCTTACTTTCCATTTCATGTACATGTGGTGAGACACCCCTTTCACTCTCATCAACCATTTTTATGAAATCTTATGTCACACCGTTATGCTCCCGAAGTTGCACTGTGTTTTTCCAAGCTAAAGTCATTATGTACTAAATACCATGCACATTTCTATATCAAGTGTATTCACATTTATGAACATTTAATTATTGATTATTTAGTTTCATGTATGAATTCCACATTCCATTATCATGGAAAAAATATTAATGAATCGATGTTTCATGATCAATGTGACACACTTATGCAGAAATGAAATTATTAAGAAGTGTGTTCCATGATATTGCTTCAATACATTGGGTAAAAATTAGTATCATGATACGTCATGTGAAATCAGGATTTAATCATGCTAATTAATGTTCAATTAGGATTTACTCATGATAATTCGATTACAATGATGGTTTAATCATGCTCTATGTGCAATGACCCTTGGCTCATGCAAATTCTATGTTAATTGTTGTTGCTACATTTCCATGTTATGATAATCATGTTATATCATGGATTTATGTTCATGTTTCTTTTATGATTCATTGATATGAATATTGACTAAAATTCATTGTATTCTTCATGTTATGCCTTGTTTACTTCCATATAGGGATCTATAGCTCACTGTTTTCACATGTCTGTCTTTAGGTTATCCCATTAAATGGAATGTACGAGGGAACGTCATACTTATGTAAAGGATGTTTTCAATAAAGAAATTTTATGTTTTATTTTTTATGTTATTATGTAATGTTCTTAATCCCCAAAGACACTAGACCCTTCGATATTCAATTTTGTATCAAGTAATGATTTTATGTAATAAATCATGTTTAATTATACAATAAAAAAAGGTTTCTTATAGTTGGTATCAAAGGACCACTTTAGTTATTTTTGGGATTAGGATTAGAAATACCTAGTTAATCCTTAGAGATAAGACCTAGTATAATCAAAATATCCCTAAATTTTGATGAGTATTGAGTAAGTGTTTTATCAAGAAAATTCATCCTTGTCTAGAAACGAGCAGATAGAGGTGGATCTGGCCCAAATGTACCTAGGTGTGAAAACTCTGACAAGGAGTTTTGGGCTTGACTCGAGGTATCCTAGTACATGACAACATGGTTTTTTTCACTCTTAGTTACAACCCTACTGGGGGATTTGCTTTGGTAAATTCACAAGATTAGTATAAACCATTATTAAGGGAATTAAAAAATTGGCCCTATGAATATATGTTAAAAGTACATCATGGATATCATAGACTGAATCCTATAGATTTAAAAGTTAAGGAAACAAATGTTATTTATGAATCATCTGTTTTGTCCTTTGATTACCCATTATGTGTTACCATTGACTTTCATTTTATTCTAGCTAATGGGCGGTAATAGGAGGACTCATGCTATCAACCGATGCAAATACCAAAGTGATGAATGTTCTAATGAGATGCCCAATCTGATTGGAGAAGGAATCACAATCTTTGTCATGATACTCTCTAAATTAACACAAACATTGAATAGAAACATGGGTCAAGAGGATCATTCAATCTCCCCCATGTAAGAAAATGTCTCTTTCGAGAGCTTCATGAGACAAAGGCCTCCTATATTTAATGTCTCATCTAATACCTCAATCACCGAACAATTGAACAACTCTATTGAAAATATCTTCTTTATCCATCAATTTTACGAACAAGAGAAGGTTCATCTAGCTGATTATCATATTGAGGGTGAAGCTGATCAATGGTGGACATTGATCAAAAATACAAATCATGTGGAGGATATCAAGGCATTGGAATAGAAGGATTTCCATAAAATGTTTTTTAAATAAGTAATCTCCTCACACCCTTTGACTTAAAATGAAAATGGACTTCTTTGCCCTCACATAAAAGGATGAAAAATCTATCAGAGCGTATGAGGAAAACATCACAGGTCTTGCACGGTATACCTCCATCTTTTTTGTTACGCCCGAATGCAAGGTCGGCCGCTTCATTTGTGGGCTGAAACCTAGCATGAAGAAAGCCCTGGAGATCTGTGACTTCGACAGCAATGATGAAATTGTCTGATGGGCCCTCATGGTTGAAATGTATATCAAATAATCTCAAGGGTATCATGTCAATAAGAAGCATATAGTGGAATTAAATTGTGGTAATTTTATGGATAAATCCATTGGTCCTAAGAAAATCCACCTTCCCAGTAGCCAAATGTGTTGAAAGAAGCAGCCCATAAATTTCCCGAATAGGACGAGGAAATGATTTAGGTGTGTAAGTGAAGGGAACCTAACCATAACTGCCAACAATAAAAACTTGTGGCTGAAATAGAGGACAATAACAGTTCATTTGAACATCAACACATTGTTCATTGGTTCAACTACAATGAACCAGGGTGCTGTGCAAATCATTTTTCTATGACAAGGGTTTTTTGAGGCAACCAACAACCCCAATGAAATTAATGGAGATATTTTTCCATCACTACTGCCAATGTGAACCCCAAAAATTACGTGTTGAGAGGTATGATAGTTATTCTCTAAATAATAGAGATAAAACTTTTTTATTATGGTTCTACATAATCTTTTTTTATGTCACAATTTTAGTATAACAATCTCAACACCACAAAAAATCATGGAAGTAAATATGTCATTTAGTAATGTAAATGGAGAAATCATTTCATCACATGAATTTACCTCCCCCCTATAATAATAGTTGGATTTAACATCCTATAGAACCTCATCATACTTCCTATGGTGGAATTTGATGCAATTCTCAGCATAGATTGGATTTTCTTATATAAAGCCAACATAAATTTTTGTGAGATGGAAATCACTCTCTCTATGGAAATTCAAATCCCGATTATATACAAGTGTAAGGAGGAAGATGAACCTTATTTAGCACCATCATCTCAAGTGTTGATATTATTGCCTTATGAGAATGTTTATTTGGCTCAGATGATTGATTTCATGGAGGTAACCATCCTTGAAAACATGCCTATTGTGAGGAAATTTGTTGATGTGTTTCCTGAGGAATTGTTTGGTCCTCCTACAAGAAGAGATGTTGAATTATTAATTGAAATTATACCTGGGGAATTGGAAATATCCAAATATCCATATAGAATGGTTTTTGTGGAGATTGAGGAGCTGAAGATACAATTATAGGAGAATCTGGATAAAGGGTTTATATGCCCAAGTGCTTCACCATGGAGTACTCTAGTATTCCTTGTCAAGAAGAAGGATGGGTCAATGTGACTTTGCATTGATTATAATGAGCTCAACAATATCATAATAAAAAACAATTATAATCTACCTTGAATTGATGACTTGTCTGATCAGCTATGTGGAGAAAAATACTTCTCCAAGGTGGATTTGCAGTTGGGATATTACCATGTGAGGTTTAAGAAGGAGGATATCCCCAAGATTTCTTTTCGTGCAATATACGGGCAATATAAAGGCATAGTAATGCATTTTAGACTCACCAATGCTCCAGCAATCTTCATGGACATGATGAATAGAGTCTTTAGAGATTACCATGACCCATTTGTGGTAGTATTTATAGAACATATTATAATATACTCAAAAACCAAGGAGGGACATGAGAAGCATCTAAGAATTATACAGGAGCCCTTAAGAAATGAGAAGATCTATAAAAAGTACAGGTTTTGTGAGTTCTGGTTGAATGAGGTCCCGTTCTTTTTGTATATCACCACAAGTAATGGGATATCTATGGATCTATCCAAGAAAACTTCCATTAAGGGATGGACGAGGCCAACATTGGTAATGGATATCTATAGATTTTGTTTTTATATGGATATTATCATAGATTTGTGTGACATTTCTCATGGTTTTCCATCTCTATTACCAAGCTAACCTAGAAAGGAATAATGTTTTCTTGGAGTGATGAATGTGAAGAGAGATTCAAGGAGTTAAAAAAGAGGATTATCACTGCACCCATGCTCACATTACACCATAGTGGATAATGTTTTGTGGTGTTTAGTGATTATTAGAAGAAGGGAATGGGTTGTGTGCTGGTATAGAATGATAAAGTGATATCATATGCCTCAAGGAAGCTAATATTCAATGAGAAAAACTATCCCATGCATGATCTGAAGTTGGCGGCTATGATATTTGCATTGAAAATCTGGCGGTATTATCTCTATGGGGAGATGTGTGAGATATATACTAATCCCAAGATCCTAATATATATTCACACAAAAAAATCTTAATATGTTCTAATAAAGATGGATAGAACACATCAAATTTATGACTTCTCAATCCACTACCATCCTGGTAATGCAAACAAGATGGAAGATTCTCTAAGTAGAACAGATCCTACATATTTATCAATGATGAGAATTGAAAAGGATTCCATATTTTTATATTTGCAGAAGATACACATGGGAATCATTTAGGTGGGAACATCATTAATACTTTCTAAAATTATTGCCTAATAGTACCTCATGTATATAATAAAATATGTTCAATGAAAGGATCTGGAATTATAAAAATGGGGGAAGAAATTAGAAATGGTAAGCCCTCAAAAATCGTGGTTGACAAGGATGAAATTTTTAGATTTGGATCACCATTATGTGTACAATCTCATCCAGAGATAAAGAAGGAGCTTCTGGATGACACGAATAGCTCAACCTTTTCTATTCACCTAGAACAGTGATATATTGAGATCTCTGAGAAAACATCTGGTGGAACAATATGAAAAAAAATTACTAAATATAAATCAATGTTCATGTTATGTCAACAAGTGAAGGTAGAGAGGAAAAAGTCTAAGGGGATGATGTAACCGCTACCCATACCAACATGGAAGTGGGATGACATTGTCCTGGACTTTGTCATTGGACATAAATAGAAATCTAGAGAAAACACTGCAATATGGGTCATTGTGGATCGTCTTACAAAGAAAACTCAATTTATCATGATTCAAGGGGACTTCTCATTGGATAAAAATGCAAGGATTTAGATCAATTAAGTGGTTAAGATACCTAGAGTAACATTATCTATTATATCCGATCATGATCCTAGATTCACCTCGAGGTTCCGGGAAAGTCTCAAATATGCTCTAGGAACTGAACTAAACTTCAGTACGCCCTATCATCCTGAAACTGATGGAAAATCTAAGAAAACTATTCAAACATTATAAGATATGTTATGATCATGTCTATGGACTTAAAAAGTGGATGGGACCAACATCATCAACTGGTTTAATTCTCCTACAATAACAGGTTGCACTTGAGCATCTAAGTGGAACTATATGAAGCCCTTTATGGGAAAATGTGAATGACACTGGCGTATTGGTATGAAGTTGGTGAGCTTATGATACTAAGACTTGAAATGGTCTAAGAAAAGGTGGAGACAGTGAAAACTATTCAGCAACATATCCAGGAAGCCCAAAGTCGACAGAAGAGTTAGGCAGATAACCTTCGAGGAGACATTGAGTTCAAAGTTGGATACATGGTATTTCTACGCATATCTATATGAAATAAGGTCATTAGGGTTGTGAAGAAATTGAAGTTAAGTCCTAGGTACATTGGGACCTTCGCGATTCATGATCGTGTTGGGGGTGTGGCCTATGGAGTAGCACTTAAACCTACCATGTCCAAAGTATATGATGTGTTTCATATATCTCTCTTAAGAAAGTACATACCCGACCCTTGACATGTACTCTGTTCAGAGGTAGTAGAATTGGAGGATGATCTTTCTTACGAGGGGAAACCAGTGAAGATCTTATATCATAGAAAAATTATTCTACAAAATAAGACAATTCCCCTTGTCAAGTTGTTGTGGTGAAACCAAAAGTTTGAAGAGGCAACATGGGAATAGGTGGAAGTGATGAAGCAGAGGAACCCACATCTGTTTTAGTGTGGGAAAATGAAATTATGAGGGAGAAATTTCTGAAGGGGGAAGATTTTACCTATGAAAATTTCTTTCAATGAAAATTAATATTGACATAATTAAATATATTATTATGTTAAAGGGTTATATAAAAAATTCACTTCATTGGTTTTATGATTTTGGATTCTATTAAAATACCATTAGGAATTTTGACCATTTCAAATATAGTCATTGAATAGTGGTAACATGATTAGTATAAATATAGGGCATTATCAAATCCAATTTACTCAGAAAAAGGAATCTATAGCCTCATCTAGTAGGCTTGACCCATAAAAATCCCATTTTCCCGAGCTAAAAAAGAAGGTGGCGTCATTGGGATTCTCTCTTGACCGAGCCCAAGATGAGCTTCAACATATTAAGCTCGAAAAAAACCGCCAACAAGAGAATTGGAATTTGATATAGATTACCACCCAACCTATGTTATCTAAGCCACCCCAAGAGTCTATCACCATTGAACTCCTTACCCTTTGGTCTTATGTGGGTGGTATAAGGGGTTATGTAACAAGACAATAACATTATGATTATGTGCATTATTTTTGTATATAATACAAATACAAATTCATTTTGTTATTTTTACTTTCTAAATAGCTTTTAATGAACAAAGAGTATTTTTTTTGTTAATATTCAACTAGGAAGTTTATTTTTATAAATTAATGGATTTTTGAATTCAATAATATTTTAATAAAATATTATTATAATTAAATTACTTAGTATAAATTATTATATAAATTTTTTGAATACAATTCTTATTTTTATTATGGTTTGAAAGTTGTTTTTGTCCGAAACCCATGAATATTTTATAAATGACTATTTATATATTAATATTAAAAATTCACATATTATGAAAATTATTTAGATAAAATAATTATTATTTTTGAAATCAGGACTTCAAAATTATCCAACAGTGGATTTTTCATAATTTTCTGAGACAGCTAATTGTTTGGGTAAAAATTAAATACGATTTAAATATATAATATGTTTTAGGACATCATAATGACCCAATAGTGATGTGATAAAATACTATAAAGATTATTTTCGGCCAACATATGTTATAAGATTAAAATAATGTGATTTTTGTTTTGTTTGATTTATTTTATAATCCCGTAGTCAAACCCTCAATACTTATAAAACATTTTAGCATTTTAAATTGTTTTCCATGAAAGTGTGACTCACCTCTAAATACGAAACCATAGTATTTTAATAAATTCGGCCATTATCCTTATAAAATAATTTTTTCCAGTCCCCTTTGGCTAAAACCATGGGCCAAAACCATGGTCTGGTTTTTAGTTTTGATTAGTTTAATGTGTGGTGTTCTAAACCAAAATAATAATGAATTCCCTCTCATTTCTTATGTAAACCCACCCCTGCTCCCACTTACTCTTCACTCAAATCCTTCGTATTTAGTCCATACTATTCTATACTCTTTCTAAAATCCTCCAAATGTTTCCACAAGCTCCCAAGAAACCTCTCTCAAGCCTCTCTCAAGCCTTTGGGAACATACATCCAAGTAAGGCATTCCTTCCTTTCTCATTTTACACAAGTTTATTAATATTGTAATGCTCTTTTATTTTCAATTATAAATGTTGAGGTATGATTTATCACCTCCCCATACTTCCTAGTTTATTTTTAAATGATGATATACTCATTTCTCTCTCATTAATGCCTCCCATGTACACATGTTACCATGCCAAAATTCCATAATAAATATTTCTCTCCTCATCTAGATCCAAGAAATTATTTTGTATTATGAATCCAAATTTCATTAATTATGTCAAGAAATGTATCTATATGTCCCACTTACTGTCAATTTAATTTACATAAGATGACACACCTATTTATCTCTCATCAACCTTCTTTAAGAATTCTTATGTCATGCTGTTATGCTACCGAAATTGCACCGCGTTTTTTCAAACCAAAGTCATTGTGGAGTGAATACCATGCTCATTTATCTATCAATGGTATTCCCCATTATGAAAATTTAATTATTGATTATAGATTTTTATTTATGAAATATACATTCCTTTATCATGGAAAAAATGATGATGATTCCATGTTTTATGATTCATGTGGAACACTTATGCATGAAATGAAATGATTAAGAAGGGTGCGCCCTGATTGTGCTCCAATGGATTGGGAAAAGATTATTATCATGATACGTCAAGTGAAATTGGGATTTTCTCATTCTAATTCAATTGAAATGAGTATTTACTCATGCTAATTAATTTTCAGTGAGGGTTTACTCAGACTCCATGTCCAATGAGCCATGGATCATGCTAATTACATGTTAAGTTTTGTTGCCACATTTCCATGTTATAGTAATCATGCTATATCATGCATTTATGTTCATGTTTCTTTTATGATGCATTGATATTACAATTACCTAACATGTATTTTATTCATCATTTTATCCCTCATTTACTACCTTACTGGGATTTAAAGATCACCCTTTTCACAGGTACGTCCTCAGGTTTTCCCATTCAATGCTATGTACGAGGGATTGTCGTGGTTATGTAAAGAAGTTTTCAATAAATATGTTGTGCGTTTTATGTTTTAAGTTTTTATGTAATGTTCCTAATCCCCAAATACACTAGAACTTTCAATATTCCATGTTTTATCAAGTGAACATTTTATGTAATACATCATGTTTTTGTGTATAATAAAAATGTAGGGTTGTTATAAAAATGGGGAAATTATTTTATCCAGATTATATAACTTCTTCCCAATTAATGTATTTGGACTGAACCTACAATAAAATTTTATCTTAATTACTTTAGTGGAGTTTGATTCTATTTAGAACATGGATTGGTTATTTATACAAATAAAACATTAACTATCATGAATGGGAGAACAATCTTCATATCCAGATGTATCCTATAATTCCATACATGTGTAAGGTGGAAGATGAAACTACCTTAGAATTATTGAATCAATTGGAGATATTTGTTTCTTATGAGAAATCATATCTAGTTAAAAATGGTGGACAAAACGTATATAATCATTCTCTAATATATTCCTATTATGGGGGACTACACTAATGTATTCATTGAAGAATTTCTTATTCTTACACCGGACGAATAGGTTCAGTTCAAAATTGGACTTATACCCAGATGTCTTCCTATATCAAGGAACATTATAGAATATACATCGTTGAGTTATAGAAACAAAAGAAGAAGTTAGAAGAGAATATTTACAAGGGTTTTATACACTCGAGTGTTTAACCGCGAGGTGAGCCAGTCCTCACAGTTAAAAATAATGGTGTATCAATGCATCTCTACATTGATTATCATGAGCTCAATTAATTCATGATATAGAAAATGTATCCACACTCATGGATAAATGAATTGTTTGATCAACTAAATGGGTCCAATTATTTTTCTAAGATGGACCTTCGATCGAGTTATCACAAAATATATGTGTGGAAGGAAGATATTCCCAAGATGGACTTTCAAACGAGGTATAAGAACTATGATTTCAGAGTGATTCACTTCAATCCCACTAATTATGCAGAACTTTTTATGGATTTATTGAATAGTTTAATTAGATAATACCGTGAAATATATTTTCTAGTTCTTATGGATTGTATTTTGACAAACACTAAGAGGAAGGTGGAATTGGAGGATAGTTTTAACAGTGTCTTGATGAAATTGTGAAGGGAGAACCGTTTTGAAATGTATATTATATGTCAGTTCTGGATAGATGAAATATCATTATTAAGGAATGTTATCACAAAGAATGAAAAATATGTAGACCCTTCCCAGAAAAATTCAATAAAAGTGTGGCCCATGCCAGCATTTGTAACATAAATCCGTAGTTTCTAGGGTCTATCTAGGTATTACCGACTATATGTGAACACCTTATCATGAATTTCAAACCCACTGAACATGATTGATTATAAAAAATTATTTTTTATTAGGATTAGTGAATATTAAGAATCCTTCAAATAGTTGAAAAATAGGCTTATCACTTCATTAGTGATTATTGTTATGATAATTGGGGAACTCTTTGTGTAATATATCGATGATTAATTGAATGTATTGTGTTTTTTACTAATTAAAAATGATAAATTCTTTGCATATTCTTTAATGAAATATGAATGTAGTGAGAAAAACTATTCCATGCATGATATTGAGTTGGAAGTTGTGATATTTTCCTTGAAAATAGAGAAATTATCTCTCTGGGGAGAAGTGAGAGATATAAACGGATCACTGGTATAACGACCCATACATTAAAAACATGGTTAATACTTCAAAATAACAGCATAATTGTTACAACATATAGCAAAACCATGAAAGGACCGTATAGGTATAGTGTCATTAGACATTGGGAAACATAAACAACTGGTTCATAAAGCATCTACACTATATCCCATTTATTTTATCATATCTATAGTCCCTTTTTGTCATATATTACTTAATAACCTTCTTCCTGACCTGGGGAAAGAAAACATTCAATAGGGTGAGCTCAAATGCTCAGTAAGGGTAAACAAAAGAAATATCAATCACATCCAATTTATAAGAACATAACATTTTGGAAATCTTACCCTGTAAAAGAGATCATAATTTCTTAACATGGGATAAATCATGGTAGTGAAATCTAATACCAATAATCATAACTTAAAACATGAAACTTTGTGTCATACACACATAATCATATAGAATCATTTATTATTAGTCAAGACTCATTGCCAAGACTATCTTAGTGGACAATGTCCATTTCTGAATCAAGTTCACTCCTCGTTTCAATCCTGTTTCACTGAACCAGTTTAACCTGCCGTTCCATCCATGTCTATCTGGTGAGATATAAAATCTTTACCCAATTCATTGGAGGGAGATATAGGTCCCACCCATCTCATAATGATACCATTCTTATGTGTGCCACAAAATCATAAACCATACATCATAGCATAACCCATGTAATAAAAATGGGATTCTTAAACATCGTGACATCATAAAATAATTCATATAAGATAAAGGAATTAATAAAAAGAATTCCATCACAACATACTCAAATCAATGTAATAATAGGGATAAAAACAGAACCCTTCATTATCTTAGATGGAAAATAATTTTGATAAAACACTTGAACTCCATTCTTGAGGAAAATATCCTTTCTACTTAAAAAACACATTTCCTTTCTTAATATGTCATACACTTCTAAACTAAAAGAAGTTGATTAAAAATAAACTTGAAAACATGTAAAGGAAGCTTCATGGAAATAATGTTTTAAAAATCCATTTATGCCGTATAAGTTAAAAAATATTCTTCTCGTACTTTTGTCAGAAAAGTCAAAAAGTACCTCGTACGAAAAATGACAAAAGATTCCTTTCATATCTTTTACTAAAAACTCACCTAAGGGTAAAATTGGATTTAAACATTTTTAGGTGGATGGAAATAATATTACATATTGAGGAATCATGGATGTGGATGATAAAATGCACCCCAGTAAATTCCAAAGTATAAACAATCTCGGATAAAAATGAGATTGTGATATTTCCCTTACCTCAGGTCTGATATGCTTTGTACGTGTCCGAACCTCCTGTATAATGATTTAAATATTGTAATTTACTTTTTATAGAGTAATATTAAATGTTATGATACCATATATGGTCATATTCATAGCTTCTTATTAGTGATATTTCATTACTATTTGTTATTCGGGTGTTTATTACTTCTTGTTCTTATGCGTGTTTTGTCGAATAAATTCTTATTACTCTTTATAGGATATAGATAGATCATTTACATAATGTTATTACTGTAATATATATATATTAATTCATTAAATTCATTTATATAATCATTAATCAATGAAGATCATATAGAACGAGTCGCATCACATCGTGGAGACGGTAGGCCGTACGTACGCACGAGCGATGATATCATTCCCATGATCGTGGAATTGTATTGAAATGTATGTATAATATTTCAGAATCAATAACACTTTACAATAATCATATATAGTTATTCTTTACACCATTATACCCATCCAAGTAAGGTGGTGGTGGAAAGCAGATTATACCACGGCGTGGAGACGGTATTCCGTACGTACGCATGGGCGGTGATTTTGTTCTCCGTAGGATGGATAAGTGGTGAAATATGGTTGTTTAATATTTATAATAACATATCTGTATATGAGGGATACTGATGATATTACCTCATAATGAAGCAACTATTGAAGAGGGAGTAGAAGAAGAATGGAACCTGAAGAAAATGGTAGAAGGTATTACCTCTTTCTCGAAGTGCCTCATTTAAACTTTCTCTTAAGGAACTTGAGTTGGTATTTTGATAAGACCAGTACCTCTAGTACGTTTCTAAGGAAGTGGGGATGTAAAATGGGCAGGTGTTGGCCGAGCTTAGAGGCTCAAATTGGTGTGAGGAAGAGAGGGAGGAGGTGCCCTTTTATAAGGGAGGAGAGGGGCACCTTTGGAAAGTGTGGAAATATTATTTTATTATAAACTTATCTTCGGTTTCAAAAGGTCCAAAATTCATTAACGACGAAGATAAGATGACTCATAGTCTAAATAAAATCATCCAATTAGAATTGGACATGTTTTGGAAAATATTTTAATCATTATAATCTTATTTATTTAAATCATTTATTAATGAGTTAAATACTTCATCATTATTGTGTCATAAATAATTTAATTTATATGGTGTATAAAAATTATAAAAAAAATATCATTATGTAGGAAAAAGTTTTTTATTTACAATGAATATTTATAGTCTAAAATAGAATTTATATAACCCCTTATAAAAATTAATTACTAAAATATTTTTGTTAATGTCAATTTTGTCTTTACATTAAATTAATTAATCCAAATTTCCATTGTCACAACCATGTGGCTCAATGAGGTCCCAAAATAGACCCAAGGATGTCCAGGGTTGGCCACTACTCATCCAATAAGGATAGAACAAGTTTCAATGTAATTGTGAATTATTATAATATTCTTTTAACCTTGAATTACCCTATTTACCTTTAACCGTACTAAATAAAAATTACCGTAGTTACTATTCATAATATAAAAAAAAGTAACCTCTTAACATAATTTGGACCCACTAATTCCAAATATAGAATACATTTTTCAAAATTCAAAGCACAGAAGTTTCCGTAATTAATTTAAAATTAATCCCGTTGTTAAGAAAACGGGTTTTAAAAGTTAAAACATTGCCAAAGATTGAAAGGTTTTTACCTATGAATTCAATGTAAAATTAATGCTAATGACATACATTATATTAAATGGTAAAAATATATTCTATTTATAATTTAAAAACATTCAATATTATAATTTAACCATATAAAGTATTGCTATGAAAAAAGTTGTTTTTAATTAAAATATAGCGTGTTTTTACTATTCATTAAAATATGAATGTTATCAGAATAATATGAAAAATTTATCCAAAGTAAATTTGTATATCTTGATTATAACGAAGAATTTTATTTTGTCAAATTGAACTTATAAATTTGTCAAAAACTAGATTTAATGTGGGTGTGCCATCAAAAGGCGGTAAAACTCAATTTTTTGAAAAATACTTCTTTTATCCAAAAAACTAATTTTGTTTTCATACCTCAATCTAGAAAATGTATAAGATGAATTACAATGTTATAAAACTAAATATTCAGTTAATACTATTCATAACGGCTAATATTATAATATATCGTTGTTTAGTGAAACTCAGTTATTGCGTAGGACGCAAGCTGTCGAGGAAGGCCGCGGTTGCGTGTAAAGCAAGCCAAGCTAGTGTTGTGTGTAATGAAAGATTCAATTGATAATTTATATATCATAAAAACAAAATATTTCTCATAAAAGTCTCAGGTGTTACATTTTATCCCCCTTAAAATTAATTTCACCCTTGAAATTAGTCACTTCGTAACATACAGTTGAGGATACCTCTCCCTCATCATACCCTCAAGTTCACATGTTGCTTCTTCTAATTGGTGGTTCCTCCATAAAACATTCACCAAACGAGTGGTCTTGTTCCGTAGGACTTTTTCACTACGATCCTGAATCACTATCGGCTGTTCTTCATAAGAAAGATCTTTTTCCAGAGGTACAACTTCTTAGCTGAGTACATGTGAAGGATCAGGTATGTACTTTCTCCGGAGAGATACATGGAACACATTGTGAACTTGAGAGAGATTCGGTGGAAGCGCCAATCGGTAAGCTACCTTCCCAACACGATCCAGAATTTCAAAAGGGCCGATATATCAAGGGTTCAACTTTCCTTCTTTCCAAATCTCATTACTATTTTCCAAGGAGATATTTATATGAACACTTTATCACCCACTTCAAACTCTAGTTCTTTTCTTCGGTTGTCGGCATAACTTTTTTGTCCACTTTGAGCTGTTCTTATGTGTTGTTGAATAGATCTGACCTTTTCTGCCATCTCATCAACAAGATCAGGTCCTAATAGCTTCCTTTCCCCAACTTCATCCCAGTAAGTTGGAGTCCTGCATTTCTTTCCATATAGAGCTTCATAAGGATCCATATGAATACTAGAGTGAAAGCTGTTATTATAAGAAAATTACACCAAAGGTAGGTGTTTATCCCAACCACCTTTGAAATCCATAGAGAAATCTCTCAACATATCTTCTAGAGTTTGAATTTTCCTCTCAGACTGACCGCCTGTCTAAGGATGATAAGTAGTGCTGAAACTCAACAATGTATCCAGAGTATGCTGAAGACTTCACCAGAACATTAAGGTAAACCTCGGATCCCGATCAGATATAATGGAAAGTGGTACTCCATGCGATCTTACCACTTCCTTTACATATATCCTGGAAAGCTGGTCAAGAGAAAAATATTCTCTACTAGAAATGAAGTGTGCCGACTTTGTAAGAGGATCAACTATAACTTAGATAACATTATTGCCTTTGGATGTTTTAGAAAGTCCAGTGACAAAGTCCATAGTGATGTTTTCCCATTTCCATTTAGGTATGGGTAATAGTTGTAACATCCCCTCAGACTTCTGTATCTCTTCTTTATCTTGATGAAAAACCAATCATCGAGAGACATATTCAGTGACATCTCTTTTCATGTCATCCCAACATAAATACAATTTCAAGTCTCTATACATCTTCGTGCTTCCAGGATGAATAGAGAATGAAGAACTATGAGCCTCATCCAGAAGCTCCTTATTTAATTCAGGTATGGGAGGAACACAAACCCGATTCCTGAACTTTATTATCCCATCACAATCAAGGTTGAATTGAGGAACTTTTCTCACCTTCTTTTGTAACTCGACATCTTCTTTCTGCGCCTCTTTAATCTTCACATGTATAGATGGTTGAACATTCATTTGAGAAAGATACAATTTTCCCCTTTCATTATAATTCCAAGATCCAACCTTTGTAAATCCATAAATATTGGATCTTTTGTGATCCTCATCATGGATAAGCTAGCATGGTCTTGTCGACTTAATGCATCTGCCACCTTGTTTTCTTTCCCAGGGTTGTAATGACTTGAGCAGTCGTAATCCTTAATCAGCTCCAACCATCTTCTTTGGCACATATTCAGCTCCTTTTGTGTGAAAATAGACATTAAACTTTTATGATCAGTATAAATGTCACACTTTTCTCCATAAAGATAATGCCTCCAAATCTTTAATGCAAATATTACCACAGCTAACTCTAAATCATGAGTTGGGTAATTTTGCTCATGTATTTTCAACTGTCGTGAGGCATAAGCTATCACCATATCATTTTTCATGAGAACAGATCCCAGTCCCTTCTTGGATGCATCACTCTAGATCACAAACCATTCTCCACTTCAAGGTAGTGTGAGCACAGGTGCACTGGCTAACCTTCTTTTTAGCTCTTTGAAATTTTCTTCACATTCCTCCGTCCAAACAAACATAACTCATTTTCGAGTTAACTTGGTGAGTGGGTTAGATAACCTTGAAACATCTTTCACAAGACGTCGGTAATATCCAGCCAAACCAAGAAAACTTTGGATCTCAGTTACTGTTGTTGGTATTGACCATCTTTCGAAAACCTGTGTTTTTGCTGGATCCACAGATATCCCCTCTTTTGAGATTACGTGACCCAAAAATGCAACTTTTTGAAGCCAAAATTCACACTTGTTAAATTTGGCATAAAGCTTCTCTTTTCTTAGGGTATTTAATACAATTCTCCAGTGATCTTCATGTTCTTCCTTTCTCATTTAATATAATAGAATATCATCTATAAAGACTAACAAAAACTGATCAACATAGTCTCTAAAAACTCTATTCATCAGATCCATGAAGATAGTAGGGGAATTAGTAAGAACAAATGGCATCACTATAAATTCATAGTGTCATACCTTGTATGGAAAGCCGTCTTTGGTATATCCTCCCTTTTGACCCTTAATTGATGATACCCTGAACAAAGATCAATCTTGGAAAAGTATTGAGCTCCGCGTAGTTGGTCAAATAGGTCGTCAATGCATGGGAGAGGATATTTGTTCTTGATAGTGATCTTGTTATGTTATCGATAATCAATGCAGAGTCTCATTGATCCATCTTTCTTCTTAACAAACAGAACAAGTCCATCCCAAGGTGACGCACTAGGGCCTATGAATCCTTTATCAAGATCCTCTTGGAGTTGCTTCTTCAATTCCTGCAACACAATTGGGGCCATTCTATAAGGTGTCTTTGAAATAGCCAAAGCACCCGGTATGAGTTCTATTGAAAACTCAACTTCATGATTTGGTGGAAGACCTGGCAATTCCTCCAGAAAGACATCTTCAAACTCTAGTACAAGGGAAATATTCTTAATCGTGATTTTCTCACCAACCATTTGAGATAAATAACGTTCATTTAGTGGGATCAAGACCCATAAGATGGAAGAAATTTCCACTGGAAGGTTATGTTCATCCTTACATCGATAGATGATCATAGATTGATCTAGAATATGAAATGCGACTTTCCTTCTTTGGAAATTGATATGAGCTCCATATAATGAAATCCAATCCATGCCAAGAATCACATCAAATTCCACTATAGGAAGGATCACAAGATTTGCAGGAAGCACTTTCCAACAAAATTCAATCGGAGAAGAATTATAAACTTTTGATGCGACGATTGTGCCATTAGGAGTTGTCACAGCCAACTCATCATCTAATTGTTGAGGTAATATGATGATAACCTTAGAAAATTCTTCATAAATAAAAGTGTGGGTGGATCCAGAATCAAATAAAACATTTTATATTTTATATTGGATGGTAAGTGTACCTCTCACCACTTCATTGTCGTACTCTACATTGCCGATAGCAATTTCATGTGACTTTCCTTTGTCTTCGACCTTAAGAGTTTGTTGACGTCGATCATCATCATCAACCCTTGGATTTGGGCATTGATTGGTGTAATTCCCCCATCTCCTTGCACTTGAAACATTGAAGTGTAGTGGGTTAATTCTGTGTATCCCTTCCTTTGTTTGCATCATTAGACATATTCTTCCCATTATTTCGACATTCAATTGCCCAATGACCTTCTTTTCCACACTTATAACATTTGCTTGTCCCCTTAAGACAATTTCCTCCATGTTTCTTTCCACATTTTGAGCATAAGGGAAAACTCATCTTCTTTTCAGTGTGTTCTTTAGATTTTCCATTGAATTCCATTTTCCTCTTCTTATCAAACCCATGTGATTGATTGGTTACACCAATCTCCATATCAACCTTGAGAGAACATCGAATAATTTCCTCATAGCTATTGAAGTCCCTTATTCCTAACTCCCTTTGAAGACTTGGTTTTAAGCCACTAAAGAATCGATCGATCTTACTCTCAGGTTGGATAATAATTCCAGAAGCGTACCTTGCAAGTCTTGTAAAATTTTCTTCGTAGGTTCCAACAGATTCATCATCCTTTTTCTTTAGTTCAAGAAACTCATTCTCCATCTTTGTTCAAAGAATAAGAGGGAAATACTTATTGAAAAATATGTTCTTGAACTCATCCCATTCCATGGACTCAATTTCATCCCTTTGCCTCATATTCTTAATAAGATTCCAACATTGATCAGCATCACCTTCCAAACGATACACAGCTAAGATGATTTTATCATGTTCAAAACATTGAAGAACTGAAAATATCTTTTCAGTGGTACTGATCCACTATTCAGCCACTAATGGATCAGAAGACCCGCTGAATGAAGGTGGACGCTGCCTCATGAAGGATTCAATAGAATGTTGCTCCTTCCTTTTCTCATTTTTATGTCCTTCATGATTCATAGCTTTAGAATGTTGTGTGAGCATGGATACAAGATTTTTCATTCCAACTCCCATATCTTTTGGTTGCTCAGGGGGACAATCATTTCATTTCCCATCGCATTCCGCATTAACACGGTTCCTTTGGGTTCCGGCCATCGATTAAAACCAAGAAGAATAGTGTGAGCAACACTAATTATAAAAAGAAAACCACATAATCAAGAAAAAAAATTTACACTTAAGGTCTTATCATAGATTGTTCTGGGAAATTTCTAAAACACTAAGATTGTGTTCTAGGCTTAGACATATCCTTAGGTTTCTTACAAAGGCTTTCACATCCTAGTTTCCAAAGGTTGACTATACCCTTCCTCTGATACCAACTATAACGACCCATAAATTACATACATGTTTAATACTTCAAAATTGAAGAATACTTATAACAACATATAACAAAACCATGAAAGAACCGTATAGGTATAGTGTCTTTAGAAACTGGGAATCATAAACAACTTGTTCATAAATCATCTATACTGTCACCCATTTATTTCATCATATCTATAGTCCCTTTTTGGAATATCTTACTTAATAACCTTCTTCCTGACCTAGGGAAAGAAAACATACAAAAGGGAGAGCTCAAATACTCAGTAAGGGTAAAAAAAGAAATACCAATCACAGGAAATTTATAAGAACATGACATTTTAGAAATTTTACCCTGTAAAAGAGATCATAATTTCATAACATGGGATAAATCATGGTAGTGAAATGTAATCCCAATAATCATAACTTAAAACATAAAAATTTGTGACATACACACATAATCATAGAGAATAATTTCTTATTAGTCAAGACTCATAGCCAAGACTATCTTAGTGGACAAAGTCCATTTCTGACCCGAGTTCACTCCTCATTTCAGTCCTATTTCACTGAACCAGTTTAATCTGCCATTCCATCCATGTCTATCCCATGAGATATAAAATAATTACCCAATGCATTGGAGGGAGATATAGGTCCCACCCATCTCATAATGATACCATTCTTATGTGTGCCACAAAATCATAAACCATACATCATAGCATAACCCATGTAATAAAAATGGGATTCTTAAACATCGTGACATCATAAAACAATTCATATAAGATAAAGGAATTAAAAATAATAATTACATCACAACATAATCAAATAAATGTAATAATAAGGATAAAATATAACCCTTTATTATCTTAGATGGAAAATAATTTTGATAAAACTCTTGAACTCCATTCTTGAGGAAAATATCCTTTTTACTTCAAAAACACTTTTCATTTCATAACATATCATAAAATTCTAAAATAAAAGAAGTTGATTAAAAATAAACTTGAAATTTTTTAAAGGAAGCTTCTTGGAAATAATGTTTTGAAAATCCATTCATGCCGTATAAGTTAAAAAAACATTCTTCTCCTACGTTTTTCGGAAAAGCCAAAAAGTACCTCGTATGAAAAACGACAAAATATTCCTTTCATATCTTTTACTAAAAACTCACCGAAGGGTAAAATTGGATTTAAAAAATTGTAGGTGGATGTAAATAATATTACATATTGAGGAAACATGGATTTGGATGATAAATTACACCCCAGTAAATTCCAAAGTATAAACAATCTCGGATAAAAATGAGATTGTGATATTTCCCTTACCTCAGGTCTGATATGCTTTGTACATGTCCGAACCTCCGGTATACTGATTTAAATAATGTCATTGACTTATTAAAGAATCATATTAATCTTTATGATACCATATATGGTCATATTCGTAGCTTATTATTAGTAATATTTCATTACTACTTGTTATTCGGGTGTTTATTAATTTTTGTTCTTATGCTTGTTTTGTCGAATGAATTATTATTACTCTTTATAGGATATAGATACATCATTTACAGAATGGTATTAGTGTAATATATATCATATTAATTCATTCAATTCATTTATATAAACATTTTTCAATGAAGATAATATAGAATGAGTCGCATCACATCGTGGAGATGGTAGGCCGTATGTACGCACGAGCGATGATATCATTCCCATGATCGTGGAATTATATTGAAGTGTATGTACAATATTTCAGAATCAATATCACTTTATAATAATCATATATAGTTATTCTTTACACAATTATACCCGTCCAAATAAGGTGGTGGTGAAAAACAGATTACACCACGGCGTGGAGACGGTATTCCGTAAGTACGCACGCGCAGTGATTTAGTTTTCCGTAGGATGGATAGGAGGTGAAATAGGGTTGTTTCATATTTATAATAACATATCAGTATATGAGGGATATTGATGTTATTAACTCATAATTAAACAACTAATGAAGAGGGAGTATAAGAAGAATGTAACTTGAAGAAAATGGTAGAAGGTATTACCTCTTTCTCAAAGTGCTTCCTTTAAGGCACTAGAGTTGGTCTTTTGATAAGACCAGTACCTCTAGTAGTTTTATAAGTGGTGAAGTGAAATTTTCAGGGTTTGTTTGAGCTTTAAGGCTCAAATTGGTGTGAGGAAGAGAGGGAGGAGGTTCCCTTTTATAAAGGAGGAGAGGGGCACCTTTGGAAAGTGTGGAAATATTATTTTATTATAAACATATCGTCGGTTTCAAAAGGTCCAAAAATAATTAAAGATGAAGATAAGATGACTCATAGTCAAAATAAAATCATCCAATCAGAATTGGACATGTTTTGTAATATATTGTAATCATTATAATCATATTTATTTAAATCATTTATTAATGAGGTAAATACTTCATCATTATTGTATCAGAGATAATTTATTTTATTTGGTGTCTAAAAATTATAAAAAAAATAGAATTATGTAGGAAATCGTTTTATCTTTCCGATGAATTTTTATAGTCACAAATATAATTTATATAACCCCTTATAAAAATTAATTACTAAAAGATTTTTGTTAATGTCAATTTTGTCTTTACATTAAATTAATTAATCCAAATTGTCATTGTCACTACCAAGTGGCACAATGGGGTCCCAAAATCGACCCAAGGATGCCCATGGTCGGCCACTACTTATCCAATAAGGTTAGGACAATTTTAAAGGTAATTTTGAATTATTATAATATTCTTTTAACCTTAATTACCCTATTTACCTTTAACCGTATTAAATAAAAATTACAGTAGTTACTATTCATAATATCAAAAAAAATAAAAGTAACATATTAACATAATTTGGACCCACTGATTCCAAATATGGAATTCATTTTTCAGAATTCAAAACACAGAAGTTTTAGTAATTAATTTAATATTAATCCCTTTGTTAAGCAAACGGGTTTTAAATGTTAAAACATTGCCAAATATTGAAATGTTTTTACCTATTAATTAAATGTAAAATTAATGCTAATTACATACATTATATTAAATGGTAAAAATATATTCTATTTATACTTTAAAAACGTTCAATATTATAATTTAACCATATAAAGAATTGTGATGAAAAAAGTGGTTTTTAATTAAAATATAGCGTGTTTTTACTATTCATTAAAATATGAAAGTTATCAGAATAATATGAAACTTTTATCCAAATAAATTTTTATATCTTGATTGTAAAGAAGAATTTTATTCTGTCTAATTAAACTTATAAACTTGTCAAAAACTAGATTTAATGTGGGTGCGCCACCAAAAGGCGGTAAAACTACATTTTTTGAAAAATACTTCTTTTATCCAAAAAACTGATTTTGTTTTCATGCCTCATTCTAGAAAATGTATAAGATGAATTAAAATGTTATAAAATTCAAAATTCAGTTAATACTATTCATAACAGGTAATATTATAATATATCGTTGTCTAGTGAAACTCGGTTATTGCGTATGACGCAAGCTATCGAGGAAGGTCGTGATTACGTGTAAAGCAAGCCAAGCCAGTGTTGTGTGTAGTGAAAGATTCCTTTAATGATTTATATATCAAAAAACAAAATATTTCTCATAAAAGTTTCGGGTGTTACAACAAGAGCCTAAAATAAATATTCACATGGGGGGAGTTAAATATATTCCAGTGAAGATGGTCAAAGGTCATCAAGGATTATGATTTATCGATCCACTACCGTAATGGAAACGAAAATAAGTTGGTAGATGATTTATGCATAAAGGATTCTACATCATTATCAATGATGAGAATTGAGAAGGTTCTTATTCTCTTAGACATAAAAAGGGTGTACATGGGAATAAATATGGAAGGAACATCACGATCCTTTTACAAATTATTTCTCATTCATCCCTTATGAAGAAAAAAATGACTCTCAGAAAAATGAGGTGGACATTCAGAAAAAGGAAAATATATCAAAAAATGGAAATACACCATGTTCAAAATCTATGAGTAATGAGTCATTATATTTGTGTCATGATTATATACACCATCAAGTACAAAGATAAATAATGATCTTTTGAATGATGCACATAGCTCAACATTCTCTATTCACCCATGGAGCACAAAGGATGTATTGAGATCTCTGAGAGCACTATTGTTGGGAAAATATGAATAATGGGATCAATGAATATACATAAATATTCTTGGTATGTCAAAAAGTAATGGATGAAAGGAAATATTATAAATTGATGATGTAATAATTATAAAAAAATGGATGCTGGAGAACAATATGGAGGACTTCGTGACTGGACTTCCAAAGACATTCAGAGGGAATAATTCTATATGTGTCATTATGGATCATCTTACAAAGACATGTCACATTATCAAAAATTTTGCTTAATTCTCATTGGATAAAATTTCACATATATACATCAGATAAGTGGATGAGATAAATGGATTACCACTATCGATAATACGCGATCGTGATTCTAGATTCACCCCAAGTTCAATAAAAGTCTCCAAATTGATATAAAAAATGAGTTGATTTTTAGTGAAGCCTATCATCCTAAAACTTATGGCCAATCTAATTAGATAATTATGACACAAGATGACATGTTGAGAGTTTGTTCTATGGAATAATAAGGAAGATGGTACCAAAATATACCTCTGGTCAAGTTACCTTAATATAATAGTTTCCACTCGAGTATCCAAATGGCTCTGTAATAATCCCATTATGAGAAAAGAATCATAACACAAACATGATAGGATAAATTCCATGATTGGTACCCGCTATGTAGTAAAATGGACATAGAAATGGTGGAAAAGGTTAGAAACATTTCATATCACATCCAGGAATCCCAATGTTGACAAAATTGATTTTTAGTCAATCAACAATGGGGAATGTAGTTTAAGGATTGATACATTGAATTCCTCCTCTCATCCCCATTTAAGAAGATTATGATAATTGGTATGAAAGTAAAGGCATGTCCTAGGGAAATTTACCCCTTATATATTCATCATCATGTTAGATTTGTGTCCTATAAACAATCACTTATGCCTAACATGTCTCTAGTAAAGGATGTGTTCCACATATCCGTCTTTTGATAATACACAATTGATCCCTCATATGCAAAGAATTCAGAGGTGGTACAATTGGAAAATTATATCTCTTATGATGAGAATCTGATAAATATCTTGGACCGTGATTATAAATTATACTAAAAAAGTCTATGGAAATAATCAATGTACTACGATGGAACCATAAATATTTTTTTAATGAAAATGATACTTTAATTGGTCACCCAATTCATGCCCCTATGAATTTATTAAAGTAAAACGTCAACAGTATAACCATGATGCGTAACAATCTTACACCATCATTAAATTTTGGAAGTAAAATTTTGAGAGACAAGATGATGCATCAAATAATACAACTTGCAACATTCCTTCCCAATAGAAGGCCAATAGTTGATGAGTCACTCAATCCAAAAAAGCGAGTTTCTCCATGTTCACTAATAATCATGTATCTCGGGTGATCTCCAACATGTTTAGAATCTCGAACCAAATAAAGAAAACATAAACTCATTCAAACAAGGATCATCATATTTAGGATTTTTCATCCTTCACCACTTGAAGTTACATTTCTATAAGATATATCAAAATAAAACATTCTATCACAATAAGGCAACAAGAAATGTATTTCCAATCATATTTCACGGTCATATCCTATTTTATCTGGACTATAAAGTGTCACCAGAAAAGTAATGAAAAAATGCATAAAAAAGTGTCAAAATGATGACGAATCCATCATTATCACACTACGATGGATACATTAGAGAAATTTCACATAGTTTTTCATATGTTACTATTTATCACAAAAACCCCAAATTCCTAGGAAGATGGATATGTTTCTACAATGTCTTTCAGCTCAATAGTAGAAAAAAAAGATGAACATTCCACTGCATTAAGAGATGAAACACAAAAATTCCAAGAAAAATACTATCTAGATTGTAATCTGTATGGAAGTAAACACCAACAAGTGGACCATGGAAATTAACCACATTGTAAATAAATATCAACATAGTCAAGATCCACCATTTTTTAAAAAGCTTCATCACTATGATCATTTGTAAATAGAGATGCTCAATGAGAACAAAAATCCTTGAACTCAGTTATTTCTACCACAAAAAAAGCCTCTGATTTATGGGGCCGAGTGGAACCATATGTATAAAGAGGAAACATGGGAACTAGTAGAAGTGTTGAAGGAGAAGTACCCCCACTGGATTTCACCTTAGAACGTAAAATGAAATTCTATGAGAGAAATTTTATAACGATTGAAGAACTTAAAAACCCAGAATTATATCAATGCAATATCCCTTCTTATATCAATTTCATATAGTAAAAATCATATAAAATTACGTTTATAAAAAACTATATAAAATAATAATTAAAAACAATAACTGTATTTTTCAAGAAATTATGGAACATATACCACTAGAATAGTAACTTGAGCTTTGGAATATTAATATGATACTTATAAATAGTAATCTAGATAAAAAATAGTAAACTCACCAATTATTGTTTGGATAAATTTTATTCATATTATAAATTAAAATATAATTTAATTATATCATAATATATATAAATAATTGTTTTTTAAATGATAAATTAGGTATTGGTAGATTTGTGAAACAAAAATGTTTATTTAAAAATTTTTAATTACTATATTAATGTAAATAAAAATTAATTTTCATAAAATATATTCATAGGTTAATATTTTTATGTCTTACTATTATAATATAATTTTACAAGACCTTAATTAATTTGTTATAGTGTTATAAATTCAGTTATAATATAAAAATTGACATTTTTAAAATAAATGTTTATTTAAATTAACAAGTAAATTTTTGATATTGAGAAATTTATTTTCATAAAAGGGAGGTCATTTTAGAGTTCTACATGTCAAAAAATATTTAGTGTTAATTTTTGGGGTTTTTTTAAAATGGATGATTTTTTGCTGAATGGTTAAATATTATAATTTAATGTATAGGCTAAATACATGAATTTTTGAGTCATGGTTGATTTATGGATGATATAAGAACCATTTATTTTAACTCAAATGGAATAATTATTTTACATAGTCACAATAATTTTCACTATTTATGGTCTTGAGACAGAATAACGAAAATATATATAAAATAATCAAAAAACACCTATCTCTACCACTATAATATACAACCCATCATCTCTTATTCTCATCACATATCTAAATCATTATTCTTATACAAATTCAACCAATTAAACTTCCCAAGTATATTCTCCATGTACAAGATCCATTGGTCTCAATACAATACTAAACTCAAGTACCTCAAGGAGGTTATCATGGAGAAGAATTCAAGAGGTAAAAACAACTTTTTTCTTTTAATTTTTTATTATTCTGTCATCAAATAACCTTATCAAAGTGACATGATAAATATAGTATATTTTATATACTGAAATGTTTTGTTTTTAATGGATCAATCAAGCATCATTTCATTTACCATCTTTTTTAGTTCTAAAAATGAAAACATCATCCGTGATGTGTTGATTTATCACATTCAAGGATGATGAGTTTTTAAGTTCTATTACTGCCTTTAAGGATGTTCATAAATATATTTTAGGGTAAAAACATATTATAATATATTTATCACATCCTATTTAATGTTCTATAATCAATTTTTATATATAATAATTAGTAATAAAATAAAACAAGTTCATGATGATCGAAAAAATGCCAAAATAATCTATATGGTGTAATTAACATTTTATTTAATGAATAATCTTAAAATATGAAAATATATATATATATATATATAATATTTTTTATGTTAATTAATAATGTATAATTTTAATTTTGGAAAACTATTCCCATTTTACATGATTTTTCATGTATGTAAATTAGTAAACCAGTCAAGAAAACCATGGAAACAAAGCTCATGAATGATAAAATTATATCATATAACTCATAAAAATTACACAAATGAACACAGTAAAATTATAATAAATACAAAAAATGGAAAATATGATCTGAATTAATTGATTAACTTATTTAATTTTATTATCCAGATCATTGAGATCAAGTGAAGATCACTTTTAGACATGACGTAAGAGATTCTTTCTGAAGCCCCATTTGTTCTTTTGGGTAACAGTTTCCATCTATATACAACAATGTAATTATTATTTATTTTTCTAAAAATATTCTTAATTATTTTTCTAAAAATATTCTTGGAATGATAATCAATGAATTACTTAAATTTAAAATAAAAAATGTGAGACTCTTTATGTAATAAGCAAAGAATTTCTCAGGCAATGAGCCTGGGATTCATTATGCACTGAACATAAAATTCTCTATAGTGATCCTAGGGTACATTAGGGTTTTCACCAGATAAACCTTATAGAATTTAAAAAAGAATACCTCATAATCTCAAATAAGGAAATTTTTTATAGATTTATAGTTTACCAAAATAATTCATTGATTCTTTCCAAATCCAACATCATTATTAGTTATAACCCTGGGTCTCCAACCTATCATGATAAAATGTTGCATGAATAATTGGGGTCCATAAGAATACAAAATTTGGAATGATAGGAATGAATATTTATTCGATATATGAGGGATACCCAATCTATGAGATGAACTATAAAGATAAATTCAAAAAATTAATGTCCAATATCCCATCATCTCATTCTGATAAAGGATTCAACACCATCGACCATGGTGATGGAAGACTCCTAATCATGGAAAAATGAATTTCGGAAAACCATGAGGGGTTGTGAAAAATTCCAGGATGTGGACCACTCCATCCAAGTATAACAGACACGCACCCTGGAATAATCAAATAAAAACACAAATGTGGGACTTTTTAAAGAGTTTGTATATGGCATTTTTACTATGGGATAACCTGAGTAAGATAACATATGTTTCATTTTCTAAATTTTTTTGAAATAAAATTTTGAGATTTTTTAAATGAAATTATAAGGTATGATACGGTTTTTTTGTTAGTTTAACCTTTTATGGGAAAATATCTTCGTTCAAATACATGATTTCATTAGTATATGGATCACGGATGAAATTTCCTTACATTCTTTTTTTGAATGATGATTTATTATTTTTAATGTTTCCTAATGTTGTTTTATTTTTTTAATCTTATCCCATACTGAGGGGTGATGTAGTAGTTAACACATAGGTTGTAGGGATGAATTTGAGGGTCCATGAAAGATGGTCATATATGAAATATGATAATATTGATAGACTCAACATGGTGTTTTTTTACAATATATAATTTGTTTTGAGGTTATACATTAGAGATAAATGGATAATGAGATGTATAGGGATAGTCTGCATGGAACTAGTTCCCTAGTGACGAGTTAGTGAGCATGGGAGATAGGCTATATAAAATTTTTTTTTGTCCAGGGATCAATAAAAATGTGATTAAAATATGTGATTAATCTTAGTATGGGTGATTTGTATCCAATGTTCTAGCCTCAAATATAGCGATAAAATGAAACTTGGAATTTAATAGTGGCATTATGTTTTCTCTTATAGGACCAAACCATGAGTGATATAGGGAATGGAATAATATGTTAATGACCTTGATTGTAAAGGGGTGATCAAAGATATGATGTATGTTCCACCATTGAGTAATAATTTGTGTATTGATTCATGTATTTTTCCTTCCATTAGTGATAATGGATATCTGAGTCGCTCCATGCAAGTCATCTCTTGAGTGAGAAGTTATGGTCATGACTCAAGGACACCCTATCCTAGACCATAGAGCTAAGGTTAGGATTTAGTATGAAACCCTACCCTATATCTTTTGTTCTTGGTTAAGGTATGGTATCACTTATCACTCTAATACATCATGTATGGGTAAGATTATATGGAATGTTGTGATCTATTTTCATCCTATATAGAACAGAAGATGGTATGGTCATGCATCCTTACGTTTTGTTTAGCACATGTGAACCCAATGTATATGCTTGTATGTGCATTGAGGGGTTTTTTTTGTATGAGTGTTGAATGATAATTAAAATGACTACTTATATATGTTTTACAGGAATAAAATCATTATAACATCAGAACATAATATTATTGAGGAGTTGGGGATTTTAAATGGGTGGTTGGACTCACCCCCACCAAAGTACACAACATTTGACTTGATTTACATGGTTATATGTTTATGTATTCTCTCAATTATATATACTAGATGGATCTTTATATGTAGTTTAGTTTGATTTTTTAGCCCAAGGTTTCAATAATATTATTTTTTGTGTTATTTTAGAAAACATTATACATTATTTGTGGTTATTTTCCATCACATACCAACCAATGCATTATTTTCTATTTTCAAGATTCTATGTCTATCAAGTGCCACTATAAAATTTATTTGTTCATCAAAAATGTTTTTTTCTTTCTATTCTAGACTACGGGTTTGGTAATTTCTATCCTTTATGTTTATAGTTATTTTGTGGATTTTTTATTATATGGAAAAGACATGATAAATATTAAATTTACTTGGGCATGACCATTATTATTCTTTAGGAAATAATCTATTGATAACTATTTGAGGCCCTCACTATAAGATGAAGGCCTCTATCATACATCTACGAATTCATGATGTCCTTTAACACCCCCTACACGTGTTACATTAGTGATATTAAGGCCACAAAATTAAAAAAAAATCATACTGTAAAAAATAATACTCAAGGGGAAAAATATTTTAATGAAGTTAAAAAATATAAACTCAGGATGGAGAAAGATATGTCATATTGTGAAGATGAATATATCAAGTAAACATATTAAGAATATGATAAAATCATGTATATTATTTATAAAAGATTTAATATAAAGGATGTGGTAAATATAATGGTAACATACATAGAAAATCTTATGGATATAGTGTTATTTAAAACATTGTTGTAGATATTTCCATATAAATAAGTGGATATAATGAAGATGATGGAAAGAATAATTTATTTCAATGAATATATTTAATAGATGTTTTAATTCAAAAAAATGGATAAAATTATTTTAATATAAAATTATATTATCGAAATTTAAAGGAAAATATTTACTTAGAGAAGAATAGAAATATAAATCAAGATAAAAAAGTGAATAAAATAATTAACAAGCAATTGGGAAGCATAGAACATTAATGGCTCATGTTGAGAATCATTGATACTATTCCCGAAATGATTATGGAAAATAATAAATTAATGATTATGCTATGATGAAAATGAACCTAATTCTTGTATTTATCTTGAATAAAATATTAAAATAGATTCTATAATTTTTTAATAATGACATAATAACTAAATTATAATGAATCATGGTTACTTGAGAAAAAATCTAATTGTAAAATGAAAGAACTCTTATATCTTTTAGTGTTTACATTTAATATAATGTTTTGAAAAATTATGATTATGGCTTTAATATAAAATAAATTGAATGAATAATGTTTAATCAAGGTTCCTTGGAGATTTAAACACATTGGATATGTGATAAAATATCAAGAAAAAGCTATTAAAATGATGGCAGATTATTAAAAGGCTATAAATTTTTTTTATCCTCAATAAAAATTAATAGTTTTTCCTAAAATATTATATCTTATTAAATATCATTATTTTAATCGATAAGATTATAAATCCAATTCATATAATATATTGTTTAATGAAAAACGTGAATAATTTACTCTTACATAAATTTATGTTTAGGTCAATGCCATGAATAATGTTCCCTGAAAATCAAATAAATAAAATAATTTTTATTTACCTACACATGATGAATTTAATATTGAACCCAATAAATATTTGTATATATAATAAATATTTTCAAATAATTTATGATTACATTTTTTTCATAATTCATATATTTTATGACAAACCATATCATTCTAATAGATACAAATAATGTAAAAATTTAGGGGGAATATATCATGGAAGGAGAGTAACAATACTAATTTCATGTATTGTATGAAAGAAGAAATTCATATATGAATAATCAAAAAATAATTTAATACTTGGTAGATTTATTTGGGTGATGTGACCTCATTAGTCATCATGTAATGTTGTTTTTTAGAATTAATTCAACCTAATTAATGAAATATATTTCATAAGATATTTTTCTAATAGAAATGAATTATGTGATGTACTTTATGGTTTAAGTATCTTAAAAATCATATAAGATATAGAAACCATAGATTATTGATAGAGAAATTTCCCCTCAAATTAATTGAGATACAATGAATTTGAAAAATAATAGAAAAAAAATTTGGACGTTTAATTAACTTTGGAAATAAAAAATATTTATTTTTCAAAGAAGTTGGTACAACGAAAATTGAATAAAAAAATTCATGTACAATGATTTTAATAATATTTATGATATCAAATATATTATTTTTTCATGTTACATAACTATGTTATGATGAATTTTTTTTTATTTTTAACAAATAAAAATATTTTTTTAAGAAATATAAAGATAATGTGAGCACTAAAAATGTTCCTGATGTTTTGGATATGAGTTTTTCCAAAAAAAAGGGGCCTAATAAATCATAGGGGATAATCCTAGATCCAAATAAATAATAAAAAAATATTAATGCATTTATTGAAACTCTAATTCAAGTGCACAAGTAACATAGACACAAAATGTTACGAAATCTATTCAATCATTTTGGGAATTTAGAAATTTACTAAAAATGAAACATTTCCCTCAAAAACTTCCATGGAAATAATAGATCATTATAGGAGTATTTTGAGAAAATTTGTGTGGAATCATTTCATCGTATGGTAATCCTACAATGGGAATGTAATGAGAAGAATAGAACCCATAGGAGGACAATTGAGAATTTTTTAACATAACCCAGATGAAGTTCAACAAATAAAGTTCCTAGTTTGACAATTTATATATAAATATAGTATTGAATTATATTTTTAATATATATACCTATGGAATTAGAATCATAAAATCTTATTCATGAAACCCTTTCATTGGAAAAATTTCACAACTTCATCCTCACACGAATACCCATAGGTAGTGAAATAGGGTGATTGAAATCACATGTGTTTTAATGAGTTCATCTCATGTTTTAGGTTTCCTCATTAAACCTATCGTTAAGGAGAAATTGATTCTCTCAAGAAGGTATACCTTCTCAAAACCCAAAAACACAAACAAATATTAATTTTCATTCACCTATTCTTCCATTTTTTTTCTTCCCTATCCATATACTATAGCCCATAGTTCACACAACCATATATTTTCATTCCTTTAATAGTTGCATGAAAAAAAAATCCAAGACCCTTTCTCAAAAGATTATTTCACTAAACATAGTTTTTCTCTTGTTTATTTCACATTTTATGTACATCCATAGGAACCAGGAAGACCTTTGATTTGATCACTCACATGAATAGTATCATCAACCCTCAGGTCTAGGAGCATTGCTCCAGGCCTGACCATAAAATTTACTTAACCTATTTCTCATAAGAATTAGAAACCTAACATAGAGACCCCAATGAAATTCACTAATAGTTGTATCATTGTGGGAAACCACCTTCCTTTCCCTTCAAGGAGGGAATGAGCCTTATCCTATTATCATATATGGAAATTGTCTTCATGGGTTTAATTCCCCAAATAACCTAAAATGTTTGAATTTATATGTCATAGAATCCATGTCCAATTAATAAAATATTATTCATCATTCATCATCATTATCTAATTACATTAAACTTAATTACAAAATCCTCAGCACATAACTTTAAACCACACTAACATTTGCAATAAACATAGGATTCTGTATGTATGACACAAAATGGATGATATGTCACATCATGGGAAGCCCCTATGAGTATATATGAAACCATACCATTTTTTCCCTCATTCCATTACACAATAATCCTTACCACATGATGTTAAATTGTATATACCATTCCTATCACATTACCTTATAAAATTTACACTAACTACATGGGTTTTGATCCCCTCCTCCTAGAAGTATACCTAAGAAGCCTCCATGTGTTTAATTCTCAATCCCCCAACATCAACATTGAATATCTATGGCTTACCCATGGGAGTAATAAAATCTGAAGATTGATCATTTTCGTTGGGGACATACTTTGCCTCAATATTTGAACTTAAGGCCCCCACTAAACATTAGTATCGTTATTGGATTTTAACACATAACTAGAATATTGTAGAAAATGTATTCATGGGAAATGTCACTAAAAAAATCAATCCTATAAACACTTCCATATTGTAAAATAATCCAATTTCCATTTACCCACAAGACCCTTAACAGGTGACTCCATAAAATACATTAGAATATCTACCTCATGAGGATAACATGAAATGCCTAGGGTAATGAACCTTAAATCCATTATACCCCATGTTATAGTTTTTCGATGAAGAACATGGGATGCCTTTGGTTATACACATATGATTCTTCATTCAGGAGATTCCTTTGACTTCAAAAGATTTTGACATTACAAAATCCCAAAACACGCAATAGACATAAATGTGATGATATGTCCAGCTTCATCATTATCTCTGACCATATGTATCTACCCTATCATGAATGAAGATGTGAAATTAAATGTATTTCACTTCATGATGGAACAGAAAACAAGATTCAGGTACATGTATGAAATATTTAATGGATACCTAGATTAAGAAATGATATCCATGTATGAATCTTATATTGACTAACTTCATCGCATCACCTCATTACATTCAAGGATCCAACATTATCAACGATGCTGGTAGAGGCCACTCTGCTTTGAAAAACTAAATTGAAGGGTGACAAAACACTCTTTGGGAGACATGACTTATCAGAGGACATAGAACACTCTAAAAGAGGCTAGGTAAAAATATATTTACCACCCTGATGTGCAACCCTATTCAAATCATAGGGAAAATGGTGATCACTAATTGAATCTATTCTCCTTAAAAATAAAGAAGATTATTACTCTTTCATAACATAGGATTTGGGCATCATTATATCTAGAAATTTAGAACCAGATCTCACACAAAAAGAAAAAATGGGTTCCCCCATATGAAACCATTCTCATGTGGTTGGTGGAAAATGATGATTGTTGGTATTCCATGGATGTAACATCATTCGAATAGATCCTTCCTATTCCTCATAAAGAATATATAATGTTGGGTAAATATGGAATTAACATTATGAAACATATACTGATTGATGAATTTATGCAACCTCTATTACTAAAGCTACTAGAAATTCTTGGCAAACCACCATACATATGAATGGGTGAAAGAGGACTGATGGTGTGAAAATCACACCCAACGACACTCCCACCATGAGAATTACTTCCATAAATTTTAGATGCCCTAACCCCATTTCCCCTAATAGCTCATCTAAAGAAAATAATCAATGGCATGGTTCATCTATACTAATAGGAAGTGGCATTCATGACCATGTATATGGATTTAATGTATCTAGAATATTCCCCACAATTACTTCATTGTCACCATCATGGGAGAAATAAAGGTCAACTTCCCTTGATTAGGACAAAAAAACTTTTCTAGAGCCTCTCCCTAGAATGTTTTTATGGATCACCCCCCTATATAGAGGAGGTATGGGGTGTTCATTTCATACACATGACAACCATCACCCTTGAGAATCTTATGATTTATCACACTTGGCCACAAAAACAATGCTAACTAAACCCACTAGAAAATGAATAGATCAATCAAATCTTTTCATACTAGCACAATCCATATTATCACAAGGAAAATATTTGGTCATGTCATCAAAACATCCCAATAGGAGGCCCCTCCAGTATCTCTATTGTCACCTTTCATAATTGAAACACAACATGTCTCCCTCACAACCACTATACATGGGAATGCCTTCACCTGATTGGGTTTGAGACCGCAACCACATAACAGGTTGGTGGTGTTGACTCTCCTCATCATGGGGGACGCTATAAAATAGTATGGGTTTCTCCATGATGAAAGATTTCATTATAAAAATCACCCCTAAATCACCCTAAAAAAGAAAAATAGTTCTTCTCCATGCCTAAGATTTCCCTTTCCCTCATGATTTGTAACAAGAAAGAAGGTATAACAACCACCATAAGTTCTTTGTCTTTGAAATTATATTTACTTATCATAAATAAAATCCTAATGACCCTAAGGGATTTTTCATAGAGAACTATCTTCCTTTCGGGGGAATCAATAGGGAAAATTTTACATCATCATCAACCAATCAGAGACTGAGGGGACAAATGAATAAACGGAAGGTCCTCCACTCCACCAGCAGAAATGGGGGAAGAAGCACGTCATGTGAGGCTAACCATCCATGAGGATGAGGTCCATAAAATATTTAGATCCCTAAATAGGTAATTTTATTTATAAAATATTCTGTTCTTCTTATAAAGAATCATTTCTCAGTAATCCTAGCAGTCTTTAGCTTCCCTCTTCTCTACCATCATAATGGAAGTAATATATACCTTATTATATTGGATAATACGCTTTAAAATGAAAATAAATAAATCCTTCCACAAAGGGTTAATTCCTTATCGAATCATTAGGAGGTGGTAGAAACCACATTCTATTTAGATATTTTCATGATGATATCACCACCTTCAGAAGACTGTCTAACATTCTAGTGACAATTGGGTAGTGTGACACCCCATTTTTTAGGATATCAACATTGTGGGTGGTTTGTATAACTACCACCCTAGATTCGTGAACCCTAAAAATTAGTGATTTAATAGATCAGGAACATGAATACCCTTTTGGTGATGAGGAGGTGGAAATATTTTAGGATATTCTAGACACCAACCAACAATTATATGGTTTTTTTCTACACATATCCTTGATCTTCAAATTCACAGATCACCTTAGTGAGGACCACACATTTTTTCTACTCCATAATATTAATATAACATCAAACAATCTGTTGGGAAATCGAATAAACTCTCCATGGATATTATATATGTATCAGGATAACAATTGATGGTTCCATAGAGTCAATTTTTCTTTACCTCCAGTGTCTCTACAACTTTATTTGTAAGAGTAACACCAAATTTTCTTTCCAACCAGAATTAAGGTCTTAACCATTATCTAGTGAATCATGAAAGTGGTGTCTATCCACATAAATATCATTAGTTAGGGGTACCAAATTTCAGACTATTTTAGTCTCTTTATTTGGTCATAATGAGATTGATACATTACCCCGCCCCCTTATAGATAATGTTATTATCTTACCTATACCACCCTAAACATGATCCTAATCAATCCCCTAGATGAATAGAGAAATCAAGTTTATGAAAAAAAGGATTCGTGGAGATAATTCACATCGAGATGAGACAAAAAACTAGACATTTCATCCAACATGAAAATTTGCACATCAACAAAGTTAGTTTTTGGGCCTTAGAAGTCCTCCCAATGAGGTACTTCAACCTAATGTCCAATATCTTTATAAATTATAAATACATTCTAAACACAAATTATCATATGAGGTTGTTCTATAGACTATGTTATATGGCAATATCAATACTTTTCACCATGATCTTGAGGGATTCAAGAGGAACATCATTGAGATCCTCACTGAGAAGACTCTAATGTGAGACAATGTCTGAGTGAACACCATCCCTCAATTAGCCAAGAAACCATTCATGGTTGGCCTCCTCATTGGCCTCACAACTAAATACTATTGGTGGTCTTGAAAAAAATTGAAGATAGATGATAGAAGTAAAACAAATATGATCCTCCTACCCCACTAGAGTATTATAACTTCCCACATCAGGACTATGAAGGATTTACCTCTCAAAGTAGTAGACTTATCAAACTACTGGTGACTACCAACCCTTTCCAGAATGAAGTCATAAGAACTTTCAGTACCTGTCATGAGTCATTTGAGACACAACAAGGCACAATTATATTATAAATAAAACTATATCATATGTGATTGTATCATGTTCTACAACCCCAAATTTTCATTAATCCAAGTTTAACACAATTTATCTATATTGGTGATACACAACTGCATCTATCAAACATTTCCCCATGTTGTGGAACAATTTTTCAAAACCGAGATAAATTGAAATGCAGAATGATTTTTTTTCATATAGATTATGGAAGGGAATTATATTTTTGTTACATACAACTAGACATGGGATTTATTTATAGAAGATAATATCATCACAGTTAGTTCTGATGCCAATTCATCTCTACCATGGACCAGACCATCATTCTTGAACTCTAGATGTGTAAATATAAGGATTACTAGTGAGTTTCTAAATTCATTTTCTAATATAATTTACTAATATATTTTCATGATTTATAGATTTCAAAGGAACAACTCCAGGTGATGTTAATGGAAAATTTTCTATGATAATATGGTTCACAACCTCACCTTCCTAGGATGTATGGGTGGTTTCTAGAATTTTTCTATATGAGCTTAATTTAAGGAAGAATAATGTTAGTTAACCAATTGGTGATCATGCCCATTACATATTATAGATCTAATTTTTAAAACCTGTGAAGGTTGAAACATCCACCGCTATATAGGTTGTGGCCCTATAGATGGTCTACCTTAAGGAAAATATAATGAACATTCCAATCCAACTACATCCTCTTTAATTGTAGACACATCATGAGGTCACTACCCATGGCCCACTTCATGTTTAAGAACCTTAGAATCCACTCATAGAGTAGAAGAACAAGATATATTTGTTAATGGATGATCATGTTCCAAGGTAATTCATTTTTACCATAGAGAAAAAATTTGAAGTATTTTGAATGAAAGTGGACTCAATAGGATAATATGACAAATCTAAACAAATTTTATTTTCACTATAGGGTCCTTGACTATACCATCTAAGATTGTATCATCTAAAAATATTGTCTCCACGACTAGGTAGAAAAAAATATTTTTAATTTGAGTGGTGTTGGAGCATAAGTGGCGCATGTATCTACTAACTCAGAATGTAAAAATATGGACACCAGTTTATGGATTTGGGTCCCTGGTCCTAAAAAATAGAATTTCACTGATTTATTGGCTCATAAAATTCTCACTCATGCCGAAAATATTATCCATGATTTTTTGGGTAATCAAATTTATCTATAGTCTTCAAGACTCCTCCATAAAGAAAATCTACTCCAATACTTCTATATCTCAAATTAATATAATCTAATACTATTAAGAAAATCAAAACCCCTATTTAGTGAAAAAAACAAGTATGCACTTTTAGAAACTTCATCAAGTCTGAATTATGAGAAACCCCAAGATTTTTTCTTATCATGGAATATTAAACTGAAGAAGAACATTAGTGTTGTATTTTGAATTATTTAAGAATGTTGGGATATTTTATAGTATTTGATTATTATGAATTCCATATTACCCCCATGATATCCTTTTATGATGTTGTCGATTGATGGGTGGGAGCCTGGTCGTCATGAATTTTTTTGAGCTAGTATATTAGAAGGTACTATCAATGCTGGTGAGACCAAACAAAAAATCATTCCACAAAGCTTATTTGGAACAACCCTATTAGGCCACACCATCAGATGATCCTTTATATCCACCTATATTTATTGATCTTGGTAAAACAAACACAAAAACATTAATGTCAGAAATGACTAACTTTTGATTTATCCTATATATATAGTGCTCAATCTAGGCTATTTTATCAGCAAAGATGCCTATAACGTACCATCCATTCCCCATTGCATCAAATAATAGAACCCTCTATACTAAATGTCAAGGAATGAACCTTGCCAAGAAGAACATGTCTATTGATAAACAAATATAGCATATTGAATAACCATTCAATCATAATGGTGAGACTCTCAATACTAGAAAAAATACATTAGTTTAAAGATATGCATGAGGTCCTTATCAAGGATCTAAAGAGTAATCTATAGTTTGAGACCGAGGTAGGTTCCACTAATGCATATCATACTATTGACTCTGAGATGGAGGAGTTCAATGCCATTATTTATTTCTTTGAAGAGGATATGGAACTACTATTTCAAGACACATATTCTTACTTTATTTAACAAGAAAATTTAATAGTATATTGGTATTCTACTACTTAATGGATTCCATCAATGTGACCGTCCTCATACCTACTCGAAATATCCATAATCTAAGGCTTAAACCTGAGGAAATAACTCCCTCCAAGAAGATAATTTAGGAGGTATAAAAAGATTAAACAAAATAAACATGGTTTGATCTGAATAGTGGCCAAATTCAGTTACATGGATTCAAGAACTATGTTATTATTCATCTTACATAATACCACATACAATGATCTATTGGAAATTACATGGATGAATTATCACATTTTGGTCACATATTTATAGTATCAGTACATTAAATATTACATCAAATGTCAAGTAGGGGTACTTACTACTGATGATTCTCACTTTAAAATATACAAATACCACTACCTAAACACTGGCATCTAAAAAAGGAGGGAAAATAGATTAATATTCATGGAGTTTATCTAATCTACAAACCCATCTAAATGAAAAATACTTCAGTGTATCTTTGGGAGGAATTTTAATACAACATACTTCTATTAATTCATATGTATGAGAACAGAAACTAGAATTTGGGAAGTTGTTTTATTGTCACTAATTAAGAGTGCTCATATTTAAAATCATACTATTAGTTGGGTTTGGCTCAACCAAATTTAAAAATCCATACTCCTATGGATTATGGAGAGACTCACCCCATGTCCATTGACCGAAAACATTTCCACCAGTTCTAGAAGGCAGGGATGACTTGGTAAAGGTCAAACTAAAATCCTTGTTTTGATATAAAAGGTGATTCTCTTGGACGAAATACACACAGAACTGTATCATCACCTTTTATCACCATGGTATATTTAGGGAAAGAATTCCCCAATGAGGATTCTCCACTCCCATAATAGATGACAATACCAAACCTTGGACTATAACCCCAAAACATTCACCTCGTTCCTATGATCCTCATGTCCCAAAATATGAAGAGGTTTTGGATTATTGTCCTCCTTCAATCGAACAGGATTTCAGTACCACTATCGATGAGTTGATCCATGTAAATATCGACACAAAGAATGATTTGAGGCCAACACCGATCAATGCAGTCATGTCACCAGAGGCACATCAATAGTATATGGATTTCTTGAGGCAAAACCACAACATGTTCTTTTGGTGCTCTATGGAAATTTCATGGAATGATCTTTAGGTTTCCTTCAGTCACCATTTCCTCCTAGTGGGACACCATGGGTTCAAACAACCTCTTAGGAAGATTCACCCTTCCCATGGTGCCATGTTTGAGACCAAAGATCAAAATTTTATCAAGTACAGCTCCATCAGATATTTCTAGTACCGAAAATGGATAAAACACATTTTCATAGTATGAAAAAATAATGGATAGATCAGATTTTACATCTACATGTAGATCCTCAACCATCACTTCCGGAATTTTGGTATTACTATTTTGGAAACACGAATTCTCATTGATGCAACAACCTGTATCTTGGCCATTTACATTATGGATGGATAATCTACTTATAATTATATTTATATGGAATCCATAGATGAAAAGGTGATTTTCATTTCGAAGCCTTATCACAACGAGTGCGTCCCTTAGGTTTATAGAACTCCCTTGGATTCACAATAGTGTTCCATGAAACATATCTTCCAAACGTAGCTCATAAATTTTGTGGAGTTCTATGTTGATGATTTGGTGGGAATCGATCTCCAGTATCATGACCACATAAAAGTTCATGAGATAGTGGTTGTCGTCTTCTTATCCCATCATGTGAATATAGATCCCTTAAAATATTTGTAAAAGGTTACCTGTGTAAATTTTCCTAGAATCGTATTTAGATTCATAGTTATTAAGATAAATCCATAGAAGATGAAGGATACTATCCATATTCCCCCTCCATGAATCCTCTAGTAGTAGTGATTCCTTTAAGAAAACCTAAACAATATTCAAAAAATCATTGAGGACATTAAATGAAAATGTAATCACTTTTCAAGTATCAGAAATAAAGGTATATCTACAATTGGGACAAAGACTTCATTTCCTCTTTTGAGAAAATCATGCATTATCTACTACATCATATGTTCGTGATGCAACCCATTCCATGGAAGCATGTATTACCTTATGTGAAGACCCTAGATGGTCCTTTGGTGACATTCTAGATTAGAAGAAAAAATTAGGGTATATGAAATATAATTTATAATCTTAGTATCATGATACTAAATTTGGATACCAAATAATAACCCATATATATTAACTTCCTTTCCTTAGACTTCACTGTTTATAATTGCTGACATAACATAAATCACCATGAGATACAACTTATATATCATGTCAAGCGGTTGATTCTCATTATAAAACACCCCATGTTAAAAGGTAAATTTTAATTTTGAGGCATAATTCTATAGGTTTTTAACATTAGTTTTTGTCCTATAAATATTTCATTTTCCAAGAAGAAGATGATTTCTTAGATGGACATCCTACACTTATAAAACTTTTTTTCAATGTTGACTTCCTAGACATGTCCATCCTCTCATGGGACTAGGAATTGTCTTGTTGGAAAAAGAACATTGATGGTGTGTATTATATATGGAATGGTAGGAGGCTTAATAATAATAAAATCAAGAGGTTATTACATGGGATTATGTTCAATAATCCACATATTCTATTTTTTCATACTTTTTCCATTTGTTAGAGGTATTCACTAATAATAAAGCAATGTATCAGGACCTTATCCCTAGTATCATGAAATCTATTGAGATTTATTTCCCCCAAATTCATGTAAAATTGGACTATGAGTTAGTTATCAAGTGGATAAATGGTGACTAAATTAGTAGGATGTCAAAACTAATCCCCAATATGGAGCAAGAATATGAGTTAATGGCCTAGATTCCCTTGAATCATAAGGTGGCTCGTTTCCCTCAATCATATAATGATTTATAAAATTCCTTTTGAATCCTATCTACATCCCTTTCAATGACAAAAAATGATAACATCAGATTTCACATGAATATTTAAGGGGTGATAACCCCTTTCAATTCTAATGATATGAACGATCATGTTAATCAACTACCCACTGAAACTTTTGTATAAGTGCCCTCAAACAACAATATAGTCAAAGGACCACCCACTTGGATAAATATATTCATTGTGTATCTCCCAGATGGGAACCTACCATATAAATAAGATGAATGTGAGAAAATATGTTGGATCATAATGAAATTTACCCTCTAGGATAGTCCCCTCACAGGGAAAACTATATATGGGTGCTACTTCAGTGGAGTGTTCCTTCATTGCATCCAAGCAGATGAGATTTATCTGGTCATTCAAAAGGCCCACCCTATTCCATTTAGGGACCATAAAATTGATTGAATATATCCCACCAGATAAAAAAATTTGGGCATTTAATTCCCACTATAGTATAGGACTACAATGGATTCATGATGAAGTCTCATGTATTCCCATTCCATGCTATCTTTTTGTATGAACCACTAGACCTTATTTATTCCCCAGGCACTCCTTGAAAATTATTGTAAGGGGGGTTGAAATTTTGGGGCCCTCCCCTTTATCGAAGATAAGAAAATATAGGTTTATTTTAATGGTAAAGTATTATTCTATGCTTGGGAAGAATCCATCCGCTAAAATGAGATCAATATTGGGTATGTGATTTAATTTTTGAGGTCCCACATCATCTATCAATTCAAGGTTACTCAATAAGTTCACTTAGACCATGTATCCAAAATCCAAGTTGCAGATATAAAAAAAATTTATTTCATATAAAACATTCAATATTCCAGCAACTCTTGATATCATATGTAGTAAAATGGGATGATCAGTGAATTATATAAAACCCTATGTAACATCCTACATATGATGGTGGGTTAGAAAAATTATTTCTATACAGAAAAGAACTCTAATGACCAATAATCCTATCAGATGAGGACTTAAAATTATGCCCAGAAGAATTTATACTCCCAGTTGTATGGGATAGTGGTTTGTTAAATATATAGGTTAATCTTATATCACCTTTAACAACTATTTATGATCATTATATTCAACAAAAAAGATCTGATGTTTGTCCGGATAATCAAGAATCCCTCAGGGAAGGCAGAGTCAAAGTGATTCTTAACAAGGAAAGGAATCAAATTCTTGTGGCGTGTATGTTAAATAAAAATTCTCTCCTCTACTTCTTCCTTCATTGTGATTTGTTATTAGATCTAAATATTTCTATGATACCAATGAAGGTACTTACAAATAAAAACCAAAATGGGAATGGCCTTACATCATTCATTTTCTTTATTCCAATGGTGGAAACTGAGTGGTCATTATGGATGAGGAGAACATAACTCTTCCCCCTAATGTAAATTTCCTCAAATAGTACTTCATGTGAAAACAACAGTCCAATATCTACGACATTGAACATTAAATCCCAACATCCTAATAAAATTATATAAACTATTATGACATCTTTATAACTATTTTATTTAAAATTATGGGATACCATATGTGATGAGCATTGGATTACTCGTGTAATGAGTCTTATTGAATCACGAGATTAGCATGGGAGGAAAACCCCATCACCAGGGGAGTCTAGTATAAAATTCGCTTATTATACTAACATTTTCTTTAGAATCAATGGTATTCCGCTCATGTAATATCCATCAAGGTTTTATGGAGTATAACCTCATATTGAAATGAACCACCTATATGAACAGTATGAGGTTTATATGTGTGCCAAATTTAAAATAAAAAATATTATAAATACATGCTCAATATCCCTATCAAATTATCTATAACTAAATGATACCTTGGGTCCTCACTAAAGATAATTCATCTTTTTTCATTCTAGTCATCTACCATACCAACTTTGAGAAATGTGTACATCTTGGTTCACTTTTGTAATGGGATATGAAGTTATTCCCAAAGAAAAAATGTAACAACTAAAAATTATAAAATAATAACACTTAATTTGATATCATATATGACACACAACTCTAGGCTTAAATAACCCATAATATATAATTATTTAAATTTAATATCTTTGATACCTTACCAAAAAATGAAAATTGAGTCTAAATGATCAATAATATCATATATTGTCATAAAATATTCATTACATTTACATGTAATAATATTAATAACTAAATTATGATAATTGTGGTTATCTGTTTATTTGAAATAAATTTAAATTACTAGAAAACAAAACTAAATACTTTCTAAAAAATTGAATTGTTTTTTAAAGGATGTTTTAGTCATTCTTTGCACATATAATTTATTTTTTTACCACTTATAAAAAACAATTTTTTTAAAATTAACTTCATTTTCTAAATGATGTTATCAAGATTATCTTAGTGCCATTTTTTTTAAATGTTACATCTTTTGATGAATATTGGAAAATTTTGACTTTAATTAGAAACTAAATTTTCATTTAAACCATTTACAAGGAAGAATTATATTTTAAAATGGTTTTCATGTAAAATTACTTCATATATATTAATAGTTATCTAATTTATTTCATTATAATAAATTTATTTTTAATTTTGATATCACCTCCTTTTATACTTACGATAAAGTTCTCTTACAAAATACCCTTTGTAATCACATATCTTGTATAATTTTATATTTAATTCAGCCACTTTTGTGAATTGAATTTGTGTAAATTGATTATGTAGTTGAAATTTTTCTAATTTATATTATATAATAAGTTAAAATTAATTATTGAAATAAATTATTGTAGAAAATATTAAAAAATAATTACCATGGTTTTGGTAAAGATGAGTGTACTGGGTGTTACTCTAAGAGGATAAATGTTAAAATGGCCATAAAACTTGTCAAAATATTACTGTATGACAATATTTCGATCATATACTTCATAAAATCAAATAAAAGTTAGTTTGGAATCATTTTTCTTGGTAATTATATTATTATGTTCTATTATTTTGGGAAATTGTTATGTAATATCCAGGAGGGTTCTATTTCCCCGCTTATAAATGGAATCTCACATCCTTCACATATACCTACCTCTAAAACCCGTTGTATTGACCAAAAAATAAACAATATACCTCTTAATCATCCTTATAAAAAATATATAGCTTTTTTTCTTCCATAAGAATCAACCCTAGTGTCTTTAAGAGGAGATCAAAAGGAGGATTTTGAAAGAGAAGGTAATTGACTTAAAAAATATATTTCATTTTAATTATTATTTTTCCACCATAAATTATGTCTTAAAACATAAAATATAATAAATTCATTATATATAATATAATTATATTTTTTTATGTTAATTTCATAATATTTATCTATCTCCTCCTCCATCAAATTGGAAACAAAATCATTGATCGTGTGTGTGGAAGACTACAACCTCATGAATCGATGCAATTCATTTTCCATCACCACCTTTAAAGTATAGATATAATGATGGATTTAATTAATTTATATTATATTTATCATATTATTATGATTATTAAAATAAAACATCACAAATACAATATTACCTTCTATTCATTTTGAAATACAATAATGTCACTCATTTGTACTATGGACTAAAGCCTCAGGAAGGGATATAATTCATTTTTCACATAAAATTAACATTAAAAGAAGTGAGGATAAATTAAATGAAAATATATGGTATTTATTATATATAATTTTTCATAAAGATTAATAAATTACCAAATTTCTTGCACTTTCACTCATTACAGAAATGATATCATCGATCATGCGTACATATGTCATACCGTCTCCACAAATAGATGTGATCCATTCACCATATCCAAATCTCAATAATGATTCTAAAAATGTATCTATTGAAAAAGATTATATTTATTATATTAATATAATTATTGGTATGGTAGAACTATATTATATAAAAAATAATGTGATCTTTCTTTATAAGGAATGAATGATAAAACCCAACAATTAACTCCCAAGATAGTGAAAATGATGAAATATTTTTAGAAAATGAGTGGTAAAATGTTATAAAAGGATTATATATTATTTTAAAAACATGAATATGGTTATTTTATAAATAAATAACATGATTAAAACCATTATACATGATTTTTAATGACATTCAACCAAAAAGAAGTATGGGTTAAGGGACTCCATCTCAATTTCCCTTCATTGAGGCATATTGTAATGTTTTTGTACCTAATTACATTTATATGGTGTATATACTACCCATATGGAAATTAATATCATTATTCCATGATAATTAACTTTATTTTATATTTCCCTTTTATCTGTTTCATCGTAGGTGATTTGAAAATAATGTTACCTACTAGTAATGAATTTTCTAACTCAATTTCTTTTCATTGGGTTATATTACTTCCTTGTTTTCATTTGATATTATAATATTATTTTTATAATTAATTTTTTTATATTATATTATATATAAAAATGATCTATGTATATTTACATTTGATACGCATAATCAATTTAGTGATTAATTCTCACTTCTATGTTATTAATATTTCAATATATTTTCTCTCAATTTCCATTTCAATTGTGAATTTTTGTTCATATAAACTTATTCACTGGTATGTTGTGTAAATACTACACCTTTTATATAGTTAACATGAATAAAAATTTATTCATTATTTTTAATATTTTAATTTATGTCTATCCATATTCATGTTATAATGGATATAAATATTACCTAAATTGTTGACGATTCTTACATATGGTGTTCACATTGAAAATTATTTGATTAACTCCAAAAATATTAATATATATATATATGTTCATTAATAAATATGGATATTGTTTTGTAAGGAGTGTTATAAATTAATAAAATGGATTATTTTATATATTGGGAATGTTGTTCAAATTAAGATATTGGTGGGGTCGGTTATATATAGCTTCTTGATTCTTCGACAAGATTCATGAGACAAATTAGTTGGCTAGATTATATGTGTTTTTACTTAGTAGTTTTAATATTTCATGAGGTAGGTGTTAAGAGTAGATGTTTTATTTATTCTTGAAGTCATGATGTCAAATTATTAATAATTTATTTTATTTTTAATTCATTAAATATTATCTAAAAGATTTTCACAATGATATTACCTCATGATGAAATTAATTCTATGTCTATTGATTAAATGGATTGTGTTTTTAGTTATTTAACTTAACAAATCGATTATGCATCATCAATTTATAATAATCGTTTTATGGATTAAATGAAATGTGTTTTAAATTATTTAAATTTCTATATATATTAATCAAGTTAAATTTTATAAAGGCAATGTGAGTTTAGTAATTTAAAATTCCATGATTATTATTATTTATTCATGATAGATTCCACTATACTTAACCCTTATATAAAGAATTTTAGATCTACATTATTTTTGTTTCCTTTACCAAGAATCCAAGAAGTATGATATGTGAGGATATTTTTGAGGAAATACCTATTTTCCTGAATAATATAATGTTGTATTTTATATATTCAAATAAATATAGTAATCATATATCTACCTAGTTTACTAACACACCAAAACTATTCAGTCATTCGGTATGATATTCCACATATCTTATGAAAATGCGATAATGTAATTCCCTAGCTCTATGTTATTAGAGTCGAGATCAATACAATAGATCTTGGGGCTATCGTAACAACCGAACTATATTAGAGACTTCCCTTTAGGAACATGTCCAATCATTACCTACTGATAAACCTATCTAGCACATTCATGGGTTTGGAAGGATATATCCTAAAGTTTTTAACTCACCTTAAAATTCTAAACATGATCACATCCACAGTTCATGAATTCCTTGATTTGGATCATCATCACACTCTTGATATAAACAGTCTAATTAATGGCAATGGTTCCTATAAATATAGCCTCAACATCTATATTGGGAACAGACCATATATATATCTATGGTGAAAGATTGTAATAATCATGTTTTGAACATATTCAATAGCTGATTTTTTATTTTCACTCGCCATCATTGACTGGTGAGGTTGTGGAAGATGTGTTTTGAATATGGACGACACTTGGTTCCCACCCATCGGTCACCACCCTTCACAGTACATATCATAGAAGTCATGATCAGTCTTCTTTCCACCACCATTTGTTCGGGTGGAGTCATAATACCCACTGTGTAAACCCACCATGAATCTAATAATGATGAATAAACTAATTAGAAATTACTAGGATCTTCCTAGGTTATATTTGTTTCCCCTATCGTTTCCCTTCATTGTGCTAAGGGGAACTACTATTTGGTCCTTGTTTCTCAATCCAATCATGGTTCAAGTGGAATTAAGTGTTGTGGTGGAGTCTTATGTAACATATATGCGATGAAAAGGTGTTATTAAACAATATTTACCTCTCTATTTAGTCCATCATCCAAGATGTTAATTTGGAAAACAACATCATTTGGTCCAAAAATCATGACAAAAATATGTGCAAAACCAGAGTAAGAGGTGTTTTTTGTTGTGTGTGTCCTCCTTATCAATCATTATTATTTCTAGTTAATTCAATTGATCACTTATTAAACATCCCCAGATCACCCAATCCACTAGTATTTCATGCCCTATTAATTGAAAATGGTAGTGATCTTAGTCTAATCAATATGAATTTAAAATATGTTCCCCTATCTCAAAATCATCACATATTGTGCAAGGACACATTGATCCCCTTTTAATGTTGGTATATTCCATTTTTTGTATGACATGAATTTATTTAAGACACCCCCATGGCTAGAGCCATAAGACCATAACCTAGCATCGACCACCTAGTCTGAGGTCCAGGACATTAAATTGGAATTAGACACATGTGGTTATAACTGCATGACCTTAAAATGCATATAAGTCATCTTTCATTCTGTTTTTTTTTTCACAATAGAATCAACTTATCATTCTTACCCGATAAGATAAACACTTCATATTTTGAAATTTTTCTCCAAACATATCATACTCATGAACTACATGTGGGTTGATTCAAATATTTTTAGGATATTTAGAGACACCTAGGCCTCTTATATTTTCCATTTCCCCTAATAAATACCTCAAGTGATATTTCTATCATTAGAATTCACACCAAATATCTTTTTTATTAAAACGTTTTCAATAAATAGTTGAAAAGACCATATAACTCTGACTAATGGTCAAAGAATCATGGAAATAAAATTTAGACATCACACCCCTTATATTTACATGTGGAAGTAGGCCTCATTGACCCTGATTTCACATTGGGTTAATAATATATCCTCTAATGCATGATTTCCTGAAAATACCCCCTTATAGTTCTAATTTTAATAAATTAATCTATGTTTAACCGGCCTTCATGGACCCTAATATAAATATTATTTTATCATCTATGGTATTTCATCATAATAATTCCCCCTCTTTGACCAATCCTCACTTGATAGGACTTATAATTCTCGCATTAGTCCCCCACAATGTCATATCCCTGAACTATGTGTGGCTTGATTCTCCATTCATTGGGATACATATTGAATCCTAGATCTCTTATCTCGATACCATCCGCAAATAATATTACCACTCATGCCATTTATTATAATAATTATCCAATCTAGCTGACATGACTCTTAAAACTCCATGAAAAGAAGAAAATATATTTGATGAGTGTGGAAGCTATAACAGAAATACTAGTAATTATTAGACATTTTCCTACCAATTCTCCCATGAAACATGGGAAAAATGTGGGTGTGAATGAAAAAGGAACAATTCCAAATGGACAGGCTACGAAGACCTGATATAAATCTATCTATATTTACTTAACCCACTAGTTTAGGAAAAAGTGACTGCCAAACAAATCCCCCTCTAATTTATGATGTCCTTCATAAGGTAACATCCTTTGTGATTATATCTCCTATTAACTGGTATAGTGATATAGTGTATGAAAACCATGTAATAATTATATAATATTAAACTATATGAAACCATGGTCAATGTTATGTGGACTTAAACCCTAGAGACCACATGTCTCCACCGTAAGAAATTAAATTTCATGTTCATTTTCTTTCCCATAAGTCTTTAAACTGCATTATTGTTTTCCACATTATCGGATATAAAACTAAAAAACATTGGGTTTTACCTTCACTCCTGTGATAGTCTCCTACGACACCCTTCAAGAAGCATGATTATATATTAGTATCCAAGATAACCCTCCCCCATAAAAAGATGATTTCTAAATTTTACTAGTCCAATACCAAAACTTAATGTGCTGAGATCCAATGTGATATAATACTAGAGAATTGAGCTCCATCCAAACACTACCTCAATATCACCATCACACATCATTCCATCCTTGACATGAACCCCCACCATAATCTCCATCCTAATATCCCCACTAATGGAAATTTTCACAACTGCAAAACAAGGATATTTCCAAACCTATATTCACATAATTTTTTTAACCACTGATATAAAGAAACTTATTTCTACATTTTATAAATGAATCATGGAAATAATGTGGTAAAATATCAACAAACTCCCCCCAATAATCTTGAACTCTCTTCCCTAATTGAATATCTTGGACAACAAAACACATTACCACTCAAACTACCCTCCTTTCCACTCTTGGAAGATTGATCAAACCCATTCCCACCTGAAACAACTTCTCTAACTCTCTCGGTTGGTAGAACCCCTTCCCTACCATAATATGTTCCCTTCTTATATTGGATGATCGAACCCCTTACATGGATTAACTCATGAAGTACCTGATCGGGTCTTCATCAAACCCCCTTCCCCACCTGCTATTGGGGCGATCAAACTCCCTTTCCCTACCTATGTTATCTCATGAAGAAAATGATTAGGCCCCTATTCACATGAAATTATAACACAAAAAGTAATTATACCCTCTCTATACTCTCATTAAATATATGAAACCCTACCCACTCTATAATTCCCTTTCTATATTGATTTACACTTTCCTAAAGGTAAGCCAATTCTTTTTTCTTTTTGAATGAAATGAAAAAAAAATTATTTTACCTCTTATGATATCGACGAAATTATAATCTCATTGGAATATGAATCCAATTCATTATTCCCTTATATCATTATTCTCTCTCTCTTTTTATTTCACCTCTTTTATAATTTCTCTTATTTATTGATACCATATTTTCTATGTGTGAAGAATTGAGGCTAATTTAGTCTTCATTATATGAATTTAAACTTCACAATAGTCTTTATAATATAGGTGAGTTACCTTTTTTCTTCTCTTTTACCACTATTTCATTTTGAGTTCCATAACAGAATTTTATTCATATTCGTAATTCATAATTTTTTTTTGTTTTTTCAAATTTCGTATACTCACTATATTCTCACTGCATATGTTTTATAGGAATTTTGCATATTTTCATATGAATGATGGATATACACTATATACATATCACATATTTACCTCAAGAATTATCTATCATTCCACAGTTACCCATATCATAATGCATCAATATATATTATTCTTTAATTTTGAAAAAAATAAACAAATTATGATATATTGTTTAACATTAATATTCAATTAAATAAACAAATTTATTTTTTATTAATATGTTATATGTTAACTAATTTGAATAACATGATCATGTTACATACCATATCACACTACGAGTAATAACAATATTTTAGATTTATATATATAATTTCTAATTTTTTACTTCCCATATATATTTTTGGGAAAATCATCCAAATTATAATTATCTAGACCAGATCCAAAAAATTAGATTGTATAAAATATATAAGATATTTGTTTCAGGTAAAATGATATTTTTTTAATAAGAGTAATACATCAACTTCTTAGAATTAAGTAACACCTATATCATATAATAATTCTCATTCTAAAAATATGTCAGACAATCTTCTATGACTTCTCAACAAAACAATTTTTTGTTTGTACAAAACTAAAAAAATTTCATAAATAACTATAAATTTAAAATATATTTCCTATATCCATCTCTTTTTTATTAAGGATCACGAAATTTGTTTTAGTGGGCACACATTTATGGATAGTAGCGACTTATCACCTCCAATGATGGTGCATGATGCAATCACATTTGGTGCACCTTAGTGAGTTTCCAGCACCTCCAAAATTGTGAGGTGCTTCATTGGTCCATCGAAGCTCCTATTTTCAAGGTGTTCACCATATAATGCCTTTTATAACAATAGATAACTTGGAATAACATTAAGGAATATAAAGAGGTTGATATTTATTATTAGTTCCTGAATGATTATCACCTTTATGATTACAAAAAAAATCATTATTTATATGGTGACACAATGAATTATTTTTCAAATGGAACCATTTACCCTCTCTTTACATATCAATAAATGAGACAATATAGTTGGGGAAACTCATTATATATGTGATGACCTTTTAAATTTTATTAAATATAGAATTAGAATCTTAGGGTAATGTATACCCAAACATCAGCTGAAGAGTATTATAGTATTTTTCAATTAGTTATCAACTAGGGTAAAAATTTATCATATTAACCAATGGCCCAGACAATTTATTGTTTTTTATTTGGGACGCTATTTAAAAGGATTCAAATATGTGAATGTGATTGTGATTGATTCCAAATAATTTGAAATAAAATAAACACATATGTTATTTCTCTAAACCCAATTCATGAATTAATAATGTTTGATATAAGGGGAATTTATTTTAGTATACCCATTCAACAATAAAATAATAATAGACAATTTATTGGTTTTCTAGATATTTTTATAATTGGTAGAAGTGAATTTGATATTTTTGAACATAACATGTAGAAAGATATATTTTTTGACGATGAATAATATTTCTTGGTTTAGAATTCTTCAATTTGTTATGGGGGCTAACCCCAATTTTCTATTTGGGAATTGTTAACCCAAATTATTGGTTATGTGTTTATTCTAATGTGTCTTATTTGTGTTAGTTTTATTTGCATTATTTTTAAATTAATATATTTTTAATGATTTTATATCCATAATTATTTTAAAAAGGAAAATATAGATTTTTTTGGTTTTATTTTATACTGCTACTTGTTTGGGATAAGTAAATTCATTTCAATATGGTATTTTATGTATTTTATTTTTAATGTTATTTATTTTATAAATAAAAAGATAATGATAATTTTATTAGTAAAAACATTTAGATTGATGGAATTTATATGAGATGATTAGTTTTTTATAAGTGCTCTTATTATATTTAAATGAATAAAATGTATTCCAAGTTGCTAAATCATGAAATGAGAATAATTTTAACTATTATACAGTGAATGTTTAATGTGATTTAATTCATTAATAATTATGATAATAAATTAAGAAATCCATATAATACATTTTTTGATCCGGAATTAGTTGCAATATTGTTTCTAACACTCAATAATTTTAATAACTCTTTGTTTTTTCATACTAGAATGGATCTAAAATGGATGTATAACATTGATTATATTACTAATGCGTTTTATAAGGAGTTGAAATATTATTTGTATTTTTTATTAAATAATGGTTCAGATTGTGGATATAATCAATTCCCATGTTTTTATTTCATTGGAAGATTTTTTTTAACACATGAGAAGGTAAGTTTCCATATCTCTAAAAAATGGCTTTCAAATAGAATATCATGTTTTGTAACATAATGGGGAAAATTCCAAATGGAGAATGAAATTAATTGAAATGCAAATAATATACTTATATATAGATTAATTTTTCTCCATTCATTTTAAAGTATTTTTCTTATATCTAATAAATTAATGCTTAATGACCTTAAATAATAGAGTTTTCTTGTCATTTTTCCCATTGGTTGGGGATGCATTTTATGGTTGATTAGAATATATGATTTTAGTTTCATATTATATAATAATTAATTATTTTTTATTTTAATTGAATTAAAATTTGGTGCTTAGGAGTGTGTTTGGTTTTGTGAACTTTGACAAAAATATATATTTGAGATATATCTCAAACTCATTGAATTATTAAGTTGAAATAATGATTTTTAATCCAATTTTACTATTTAAAATTATATTTTATTTTTAGGTAGGATTAATTTGAAGGACACAAAATAAATAAGTGCGGTATGTCAAATATTCATACTATAGGGTGAAAAACATTCTTGATCGTGAACTGGCAGAATTAATATATGATATTTCAAGGAATATACATTTATTTTTTCATTTATTTATATCAATTGTTCTTGAAGAAATGGGAATTAATTATTTATGGGAATGTTCACTTATCATTATGGTTTTTTCTAGTAGAAAAATAATGAGGGAAACATTGTGAATCTAGAAGCATATAAAAAAATTTAAAGACTATTTAAATTTTTTATTTATATTCATAAGGTCTATAGAATTATTTGATTTCATTTAATTAGATTTTGTTCTAGTTTAAAATAGGTTTCATTTCATGAAAATTGATACATTTCATACAATCAATCAAATAAATCTCAATCAAATGAGAAGAGTTTTGATGATCTTTGGTTTCCCACTTTTCCATAAAGTGGCTTAATAATAAAAAACCATAGTTGGACTTTAACATAGGATAAAAAAAGGAAAGTTTTGATGATATATAAAATATATATGATTTGAAAGGATACCCTTAATTAATTTATTTTATTTTATTTTATGAGTGGGGAATTAATATCAAAGTTATATATGAAAACATCAAATAGTTATATGTAATCTTAGATTTTGAGGAAATCTCAGGGTACTATTTTTGGGAAATTTTTTTCTTATAGAAACAAGGATCTTATCAAGTTTTTTATCTTAAGGGTTAGTTAATATTCCATATATAGGAAGGAAAAAATAATTTTGTTATGAGTTATTTATGAAAATTAGTATTGCATTATCTAAATATGTCACATCAGTTTGGGAATGAAAAACTGGGATAGTCGTCCCTTCCATTTGACATGTTTACGCATTTTAGACCTTAGATTTGGATGGTCCATAACCATATTTCAACTCTTAAAATATGACTTCATGGATAATCATAAAAACCACTACAAAAACATTATATTAATAATTATCACCTTAATATCAGTTTTGCAAATTATCCATGATGGTATGGATACAAGGACAATTATCATAGATTTATTTTTATGACGTGAACTGAAGCATTTCAGGGTAATCTTAACATGACTAAAATTTTGTAATATAATTTTAAAGAATTATAGTATTTTTAAATCAACATAATTATATCTATTTAATTTAATCATGATATTTGAATATGATTTATAAGTTTTGAAACTTCCATTTGATATTTAATATACCCTCAAATAATAATCATCTGATATTCATAACCGATTCATATTTATTTATTTTTATATGAGAGAAAAATTTTGACAGTGGTATTTTTTAACATTGTCCTTCCTGGGTAGTTTCATGGTTGTTCTTATTTATCAATGTATCATAGATAAATTCATTATATCCTAGTTTAAAAATATGTAGGTTTTCTCTAGTAAAGGGTGAATCTCTGTGTTTCTCTTGTTGCAGGAATCTGGAAGTTTTGGTGTCACACAATGGAACCAATCATATGGGATTTTGGGTGAGAACTATATGTATAAAAAAATTCATCACTTGATAAGTGATATGTAATTTAAATTCAAAATAAATTTATCAATTATTATATTCGAAGCACCCACAACCTCACTTAGTATATTCCTCCAAATGAGGACATTAGGGAAACATAAGAATGAGTGTCATGGGTAACCCCTTAGGAAGGAATTATAATTAATATATATGCTTCTTATTCTAATAGTGTTATATAGGGTGGTAGTATTTTCCACGACTTTCTTGTTTGAGATTTATTAGGTTTAAATAACATCTATAGTGAGGGGATGTTGTTTATTAGGAAATTAAGTGAAATGTTTACTGGATTACAATATGTACTTCAACGACAATTCATAGAGTTTACACTAACACTAAAAATAAATTAAAATTGGTCAAATGTAAACCAAATTTAAAAGTTTCATCACTGAAATCCATTGAAAGAAACTGAGCAGTAGTCTCAATCTTCAGATCTGAGATTTCTTGCACTACCATTACAAATTTCACATGCACATGAAAATCATTATGGTATCATTATTTTACATGTATTATAATGAATGTAAAGTTAAATTTCACTTCAATATAAGGATTATTGGTTTATTTTATACCCATAAAAAATTTCTAATAACCTTCCAATCAGAAGCATTGTGGTTTATATACCTAACATGTACTGCAATAAATGGAGTGTTCAATTTCACTACAACTTAAGGAGTATTATTTGATTGAGTACACATAAAAAATTTAGAATCACAAACCACTTAAGTAGGATCAGTTTTATTTTATACTTCATGAACATGTAGATCGTAACATCCTTCGATGCACATTTCTCTAGAATTAATACATTTTTATCATAATTGAATATAAAAACATTTATTTTATCACTATGGACTGTGTTTACTGATCAAAAAAACATTTTATAGGCACCGTGACCATCAATAGACTTAACCAAATCCATTTTAGGGCTATATAATAGATTTTCTTTATCCATTTCTATGCATTTAAGAAAATTAAAAAAAATTATTTTTTGAAATATTAAATAAGAAATTAGCATAATTAGTCCCAGTAAGATGGTATAAATAAAAAATAATAGTATTTAGAAAATTATGAGGATTTGGATGATTATGCAGATGATGATGATGGTGGAGAGGATGATTATTATGGAGATGTTAGTAATGGATAGGATGGTGATGATTGATTGTGTGATGGTGGAGAGGGTGTTAGTGGAGAGGATAATTATAATGGAGAGGGTGTTTGTGGAGACGGGTGTTAGTGGCACACATGGTAGGGGTGTTGATATCAGTTTCCACGATGATCTGGATTTATATGACAATGTTGAGAATCATTTTTAAAAATTTTGGTATCTATAATTATTTTTAATGTTTAAAAATTTTCATTTTTATATGAATTTTTTTATTATTAGTATACATTCTACTTAGTTGGGTAGTATTTTAACATTTTATTTATTTGTATAATTTTTTTGTTGAGTGGAAATGGTGATTTTCATACTATTGTATTCAATATAAAGTATATATAGATAGTTAATAAAATGTAAATATGGAACTTATAGTGATGTTTAAACTATTGAAATAGGATCCATAAGTCTATTGTTTCAACCATGGCTATAGGGGCCCTATTTCTAGTGTTTTTACTATGGCAACAAAGAATCTATTTCTACTATTTAATATTAGATATAGCATACCTATATACTTAGTAAAAATTGATGCTATAGTTTTCATATTTCCATTGTTTTAACTATGTCTATATGTTCCCTATTTCCACAATTTAAGCCATGGATATAGGAGACCAATTATGATGATTGAAACTGTTGAAACAGGAAATACCTATTGAAATAACTTTATCTTCTATGCTTTTGGAAAACTGTCAAAATAGGATATTCCTCGGAATTTTAGTCTTACGACCAAAGTTCCAAAACATATTTATAGGTAAATTTTCAAGTATTTGTTCCTAAAAAAATATCCTCACCTCCCATAATGGGAACATTCCTTGAATTAAAATTGATGTAAATTTGATAGGCCCCATTTTTTCATCATGGTCAAATTTTGGCCCTCACTTGTATTTCCTCACTATCTGTAGGAATATTACAGGAGCGATGTTTCAAACATGGTTAGTAGTCATCCCCATTCCTCAATTCACTACTCCTTTATTCCCATGTTCTATATGTCTCAATTAATATCCTCAATCTCCCCCCTTATTTAGCCGTTTTCTAACACCCTAAGTTTACCCAACTCTTTAACCTAAACATGTTGAGAAAGATAGTCAGCTATACTGAGTCACCCTCTCTAGAAATTTTTTTTCTTGTCAAGACTCTCCTTATAGTTTATTAATAATTCTATATGAAATAATTTACCTCCAATCTAGTTTTCTCATAAAATTAGAGATATTTTTTTCCTTTTGTTTCATTCACTAATCATTACTCATGAGAGATTTGGGGTTTATAGTTTCTATTTTTTTTTTGATATGATAATGATGCATAAAAGATATTTATAATATGAAAACATGGAACTAATAAACATGTATTGAATTCATAGTGGAGGGTTATCCATAAGATGAAGCATTTGCTTTATTAAAAAATAGAGAAAAATTATATTAAATGGAATTAACTAATAGGGATTGACATCTATGATTGAGAACACCAGCTCCTTAACCTATTTTGGAAATCATATAGGGTATGATACAAATTATTGAGTTCCAATACATCCTCATTATCAATAAGGAAAACCTCATCAACCTGGATATGCACCTGACCTTGTTTTGATCTACACTAAGTATCTAAGGATGTTTCCCCTGTTGTCTCAGCCTCAGCCATCTACATGTATAGCCATAGTTTGCTGAAATAATCAAATTTTTAATTGAATACTTATATTTATTTCAGGTTTGATCATTTATATAAGAAATTAATTCTTTATTTTCCATTAATGAAGCAACCAGATATTCTCATACATAGATATTACATTATTTTAGAAAAATATTCATTACCTTACTAAAACAAACACATGTGGATTATAAAGGTGTGTTCCATTTGAGAATAGATATAAAATATTATTATTTCATGAATGAATATAAAAATATCCATTAATATCTCCACACATAGTACTATTTTACTAAATAAACTACATAAAACCTTTCATCATAACACGGGGAAAGGAAACAAAAAATGGGTGTGCTTAGGGAGGTTAAAGAAGGTAGATATCAACATATCATGGACATATGTGTAGGAGGACATGTGAATATATTTTAAATCCGTACCCTACATATCAAATATAATAATCATGAGTCATTCCAAAAAAAAATTGGAAGTTCACAAGATATGAATCATAAGTAAATAAAAGCACATAGTCCTTGGGAGAATAAAAAATTCATAAAACACAGAAGTGTGGAATTCAAATATTTACAGAAAATAATTTACTTAATAGTCAAGGATCATTTCCAAAACTATCATAGTGGAATTGTTTCACTCTTATTACCATTATAGAAGTCATGGTTTACTCTCATGCTTTTCATAGTATAAATAGTTATCTAATAAACTTCGTTCAGTCCCAATTCTAGTCCGATTTATTTCACGGATCAATTTTTACCCAATGAATTGGAGTTAGATATATTTTATACACATAAAATAACGAGAATCATATGTACGGTTCTACAAGATAATAAAACATTCATCAATTCATATCCCTTGAAATGATATCGATTTCATATACATTTCACTATATCATAAAATAGGGAAAAGAGAAAGGATTTAAAAAAAATCATATTTTCATCATAGGATAACACCTGAAAGAATCATGTTTCATAAGTATTTCCTCATGGTATAACCTAAGGATGAGAATATTGTTTCATAAAAACCATTCCAACATTAACATAAACCACTTAGATAATGAATAATAATGTTATCATTGGATCATATCCCTTGTAATTCCTAGGTAATACCATTAGGTGACATCTTATATCGAAAATGATTATGAATGATCATTAAAAAAATCACTTGTGGAAAATATTCATTCACCTTTGAAAAAAAAATTCTAATCATAAAATATTTTTTTATTTAGTTTCAATAAAAAATACCTTGAAAACAGATAAATTATTAATTCATATTCATATAAAAAAATTCATGAAGAAAATATCCCATATGATTTGGAAAAAATTTATTAAAACAATTTTTTTTTTAAAAAAACATTTTATATGAAAATAACATTGAAAAAATATAAAGGATTCTTGAAGTAAAATAATGGTCATAATGACAAAAACTGTTTTCCATCCCGTACGCATTAAAATAAATACTCCCTTTATAATTTTTGTAAAATCCAAACAAATATTATCTGGAAAACAACAATAATATTCCTCTAAAAAAATTTTGTAAATATTAATACATTTTTAAACATATATTTAATAAATCCTTTGAATAATGTTAGAAAAATTGTTTTTTTAAACCAAGTTTTGGAAAAAAACAGGGTCTTCAATTGAAAAGAGAAATAAATATTCTTTTTTAAAATACATCTTTTAAAACTCTAGAGTATATAAAGAGAGAAAATGAAAATAAAAAAATGTATTCTCTCTAAATTAATAGATGTGAAAAAAATTAATGATATTCTTAACAGATAGATTATAAGATTTCATCATTGCAAGAATAATCATAAAAAACCCTATAAAAAAGATATTATAACATATAACTCGTACAACTGTGGTAAATTCTAAATGTTATTCCCATGAAAGAACATCACTAAATGTGTAACATGTCTATTTTTTTTGTAAATTTTCATAAATATATCTAGTAATTTTTTTATAGAATACAAATTTAGACAACACTTGTTTTTGTTTCCAGATGAGCTCTAAATCGATATTTCAAATATATTAAATACATTATTTACATAATAATTTATTTTTCCTGAAAAATAGAAATAAAATCCAAATAGGGACTCATGTTAGATATTTTTTCCACCTTTGAATTCATAATATGGGTTTTCCCAATGGAATAAAATTACCTTAGACTGCATCTGACTTTCAAGTTGAGCCCAGTTGTGGGAGGATTAATAAATAAATAAAATAATTTTTTTAGTTTACTTCAAAAATTTTGTGACCTAATATTTTTATAAAAATATGATTATATGAAAAAATACTACTGATATATTCATAACCGTATATATATTAGGGTGATAATTTGGGGATCGTTCTTAGTGGAATAACTATCAAATCATGGATTATCGATCCATGTGCAAAAAATCTCAAGGTTCATGAAAACAACAACAATTAATATTCTTTATTAACTAGTGATTGATCCCAACTAAGTTAGTACATATACATTTTGTGAATTTACCCCCATTTTATCATTCTAATGATGAATGAGAATAACTCAATTAATGTATTGATTTACAGATCAAGCTTATTGCCATCATGGGTTATAATTATCAAAGAATGGGGATTTCTATTGTTGAATATATATATATATATATTCATTTAAAATTATAAGGAAATATAATTGAGGATAACTTGAATCTTGTTTGAGGTTTGTTTTTTATGTTTTTATTTTGTACACTTATTCCCCATTCATTTCATATTCATCACTAGGAATTATTTTGGCTTGCATTTTGATGAATACCCCGCATTCAATTGTGGAACGATCATTATTTGGCATAATGAATCAATACTATGGGTAATGATGTTGTTGAGTTTGAATTTAAGGGTCATAATGGTAATTTATTTAGACCATATTGGTGTTATTAAAGAGGGTCTTGACATTCGATAACTGGGAGACACAATGGATGGTTTTCCCATGCGAATGGGATGGACAGAGGCTAGAAAAGAGTGAATGTGAGTTTTAACAAGACCAGATCTATGCTTTCAATCTTTCTTCATGGACATAAAAGATGTTGGTTTAGTAGATTATGGCATATAAAATATCTTCAAGGGTTGTGTAAAACTATTATATACACGTAATGTCATTTTCGATCACATGCTTTGTGGGCCCCTCTATGTTGTGTTAGGTTTTCTACCAAGAATATAAATATTAGATGTCTTGTGAAACCTCCTGGAAACTCAGTGTGTGATTTAGGAGAATATGTTTGGGAACCTATCTTGCAACATATCCACCTGCATGCCAAAAACATAGAAATTCTTGGAGTACATATGAAAAACCATATAATCTAAAACAAACCTAATAATAGTTCATAACACACTAGAAAACATGATTCTTGAGAGAAACTTCATCCCCTTATATTTTACACAACATATTTTTCTAATGATGGATTAGATCCATTTATCCCTTTATATTGGGAATGGTTTATTAGGCTGTGTTCCCTAAATCCTCTACCTAATATTTTATTATGGAGTCACATCATGATTATAGGACGATGATCCCATATAAGGAACATCAGTATTATATTAAGTTTCTATAATCCTTCCTCAAGGCCCTAATTCAATCCTCTATCATCATCATCATTTTACCTAGGAGGGGTTCTGAGAATCTTTGTTACCCACCCCACTTCGGTACGCATACCAAACATCATTAGTTCATTCAGATTGGGGATTTGGTTTACCCTTTGGTCTTGGGTGTGATCTCCATCTAGGAATCAATCTCTTAAAATATACAATGTGTATTTATTATGGTGACTTGTAATGAACACGACATCACATATGGACAATAGCAGTACTATCTGACTCATGGATTCTGTTCTCCCATAGAAGAATTATATGAGACCTTCGACTAGTATTCCTATGATTGATTTATGGTTGTGACCCTACCTTGAGACTGTGTGACTATTATGATTATATATACATATTCTATATACTATTGAAAAACCATGTTGTTAGATGACTACAATTCTAGATTCTTTATGATTAGTGATTTCATGGTGCCCTACATGGTATTTTTATACTCAAGGTACATGGAATATTCCCACATATGTCATATTTAATGTATATTGAAGGCTATAATACGTGTTTCTTGATGGACCCAGAGTAGAAAAATGTTAGATAGGAAATAGATAAAACATGATTCATTCTAGGAGTGACATATTAATATAGTCATCTCTTTCTATCACTTTCACTTATTTAGTGTTTTGGTGGGATTTCATTTCCCCATTACAACTTTCCAGTATTTTCTTTATATTATAATTGTTGGATTTATATGTGTGTATTCATTTTGTATTAGTTTTATTTTACATTTTATCATTTTATAGTCTTGGATATTTGGGTTTTCATACATTTATATTAGGATAAGGCCTTCATGATTGTGTTATACCTACACAACATTGGTTGTCAATCCAAGGCGTATTAGTGGTAGGAATAGGGTGGTCACACTTAACATATCCTTAGTAAGCAAGGCCCTCATTGGTTGGTTCATGAAAGAGAGTAATTAGAGGATTATTTTATCTTAGGACTATTATTTTTGAGTTTTCATATCAATTATTTGGTTTTTGGATTTATATCAACAGTTTTATGTGTTATGAGTTTTTCTCATAGTAATGGGACTTTAGTGCTGGTACAATGATCGATATAGCAATTAATCAAGACTCTCACTCCCAGCACGTTGACTCGGTAAATGTAAGCACTGGTGTCATGGAAAAAACATTGGAACATGAATCATATTGGAATGGGTTTTGGAATCCATGTTTTTCATGAGTCAGTTCTACATGTATACTTAATTACCATGGTACATAATCTCTATTTTATCATTAATCCACAAAATATTTTATGTAGAATTCAGTAGTATGATTAAGAAAATTGTATTCGAGTGATGCGGAATTGATATAGGGACTTGTTCTGGTGGTGTTACTTCCTGTTTGTGCACCTATCTTACCCCAACCGGTTGATCAGCAGATGGTACTGGATGTACAAACAGATGAGGTGTGTTGGATTAGTGTGCTTCATAAGTTTTATCATCAGCCGCCCCTTGTGATTAGGGGATATCCAGACCCATAAGAATTTGGGGATTTTATTAAGGTAGTTACATGAGAATTTCATCTTGTCAAGAAATCTATACACCATATGTCGTCTTTGAAGAGAGCCTTCTCAATGGATCCATAAGATGATGGTGGGTCTTGGAGACTCAATCGATTGATGAGGTTAATATTTCCTAGTTATATTTTCATCACCGATTTATAGAGGATTTGACTATAGCTACATTGCATTTTGTGCGTATATAGGAGATTCTACACCTTTAGAAAGTTAGTACTACTATGTGTGAGTATTAATTGAGGTTAACTAGACTCTCTCGGTACTCAACTGATATGGTGCATGATCAGTTTTTTAGTATTAGACCTTTTATAAATTTATAATATATAGATATATAATGTAGTGAGATACCTCTATATATTCCTACTTATGTTGTGGTGCTAGACTGTGCTTTGTTGATTGGTAGTTTCTTGGAAGAGCATATATAAATAGGTTCTCCTAGTAATGGGAACATGAGTGTTTATACTTTTAAAACATGTAGTCTATGATATATTCAGGGACATGGATATGAAAAAATTATTCTTTAAGTGATCAAAGGATCAAGGTTCTGTAGTTCCTGGCTCATCGGATGGGTCCAGTCATCCTAGAGAGAGAGGTGGTGCTACTCTTATGATGGATGGGGGAATACTGACTGAGATTTCCATAACAGTTGTTTCATTAATAGAAAGACAGTGGATGGGAATTCTAGTTATAGGTAATGGTAGGATTAGTTAGGTTCATAGGATGGTAGACATGAAATAGTAGAAGTTATAAGTGGAATATGTTTGCAATTGTTACCCCCACAACCCTTAGGTGGTCAATGCCTAGCTCATTAATCTACAGTTGAAGGGAGAGGTTAGGATTATGTGGTCGAGGATTATGATCCAGAGGCTTTGGTGATGATATGAAGAAATATATTTGTCTTCTCTAATGTAGTTTTGGTATCTATAGACATGGGTGCAATCCACCCCTTTATTTTCACATAACTAGTTAGAGACATAGAGATTATTGATGATCCCTTTCCTCGACCTAGATTCCTGGATACTTCTACTAGAGACGAATAAACAATAATACACTAATATCGATGGTGTGAACGAACCATTAATGGAAGGAGTTTCTTTTGGAATATATTTTTAGCAGAAATAGTTCCCTATAATACCAACTTATGTATGAACTTTTTATCAACAGTTTATGTTGAGATGGACTATTCCAGGTTGAGGATGTGGTGTTTCCAGAATGAGGGGATGTGGTTTTTATTTTTGGGTGAAAAGGAAACCCAGGATGATAAGGATAGATTCATTCTTAGCTGGGTGCATCCAATTATATTCTAGTTGTGAAGTATGACCCTTGGTGTAGTGTATGCTAAATTTTTTTTATTTCCTACAGTGGTGACGGAGTAAAAGGTAAACATTCTTGAGGATATTACAGGACAACATCCTCACCTAGATATCGACATATGCATTTATCTACACCCATAGATATCTCAATATATGTACTATTATATAAGATGGATCCTCTAAAACATCATGAGAAGAGGCCATAGTTGGCAGGATTTTAATGGAAGGGCTTTGTTAGACCATATATTTCCCCCTGGGAATCCCCAATCACTACTACAACTTGGACTTTTATGAGCGCTCTTTTTAGCGCTGATAAAGGGGAACCCCCCCCCCCCTATCTATGCTTGCATTAACAGCACTTTTCTAGAGCTGATAAAGGGGTGCCTTTATCATCACTACATTGAGCCATGATAGTAGGTCCCTTTATCAGCGCTCAAAACAGAACTGATAAAGGCACCTTCCCCTGCACCAGCAGAACCAGCACCTGCACACCTGCACAAACCAGTACACTTGCACAAAATAGAACCTACACACCTACACAAAATAGCACCCGCACACAGTATTTTGACAAACAATGCTATATAAATTTACTTAACAACATGAATACAAAAAAATGCACTTCTATATACATTTCAAACAATATTTTTGATGGTTACAATTACAATTATCCAACAACAGTTATAATCATTACTGTTTCTTCCTTTTATATCAGTGATCCACTCTCAAAAATTGTCTTCCATGGTATTTGTTTCCGAACAAAGCATCTGATCTCAAGGAAAAAAATTCACCTATATAAGAAAACAAATATTATGCAAGTAATACAATAATGAAAAAAATTAAAACATTAATATGAAAGAATATATTAATATAGAAATGTGAAACTAAAATATGGAAATGATAAACTCAAATGTTTTCATTATGATAAAAATGAAATGGAATAATGTAAAATCAATATGTTTTTGGATGATTTATCTAATTTAATAAATACTATTTTTTTCTAATGAATATCTTTATCGGTCACACAGTGCATCGTAATGAAGAGAGGTGGATTCTTACACATAAAAAATTACTCATGGATCATTTTCCTAAAGTATCAAAACAATCAGAACACATTTTCTCAGTATTCCGTATGTCAGTAGTGTTGTTTTCTAAAGATAATGTCACTTTCAAAATGATAACAGACACTTTTAGCCATACCGGTCACACCGTGTGTCAGATTGAGTTTTAGTCGATTAGTACACATCAAAAATGTCTCATGGATCATTTTCCTAAAATATCAAAACAATAGGAATGTGTTTGATCAGTATTCCATTTGTCAGTAGTGTTGTTTTCTAAATTTTATGTCAATTTGAAACTGATATCAGACACCTTTTAGCCATATCAGTCACACCATACGTCAGATTGTGGTACGGTAGATTCGTACATGTAAATATGACTCGTGGATCATTTTCCTAAAGTATAAAAACAATCCAAACGCGTTTTCTTGGTATTCCTTATGAAAGTAGTGTGGTTTTTTAAAGTGTTTGTCAATTTGAAACTGATATCAGAAACATTTAGCCATACCGGTCACAATGTTCATTATATTGAGGTGTGGTTAATTTTTACACGTAAAAATGACACATTTATCATTTTCCTAATGTATTAAAACAATCCGAATGTGTTTTCTAGTTATTCTATATGTCAGTATTGTTGTTTTCTAAAGATTATATTAATTTGAAACTAATATCTGGCACTTTTAGCCATACCGGTCAGACCGTGTATTGGATTAAGGTGAGGTCAATTTATACACATCACAAATGAATCATGTATCGTTTTACTAAAGTATCAAAAAAATCAGAATGTGTTTTCTTGGTATTACTTATTTTAGAAGTGTTTTTTTCTATAGTATATGTCAATTTGAAACTGATATCAGACACATTTAGCCATACCAGTCACATCGTGCGTCGGATTGAGGTGTAGTCAGTTTGTACACATCAAAATTGACTCATGGATCATTGTCCTAATGTAGCAAAATAATCCGATTTCGTTTTATCAGCATTCCAAATGTCAGTAGTGTTGTTTTCTGAAGTGAATTTGAATTTCAAACGGATATCAGACACTCTTAGCCATACCGGTCACACCGTGCATCAGATTGAGGTGCGGTTTATTTTTACATGTCAGAAATGACTCGTTGATCGTTTTCCTAAAGTATGAAAACAATCTGAATGTGTTTTCTTGGTTTTCCATATGTCATGTGTGTTGTTTTCTAAAGTTTATGTTAATTTGAAACTGATATCAGACACTTTTCGCCAAACCGGTCACACCGTGCATCGAATTGTTGTGTAGTCAATTCATACACATCAACAATGACTCATGAATTGTTTTCCTAAAGTATCAAAACAATACGAACGTGTTTTCTTGGTATTCCGTATGTCAGTAGTGTTGTTTTCTAAAGTTTATGTCAATTTCAAACTGATATCAGACACTTTTGGACATGTCGGTCACACCGTGCGTCAGATTGAGGTGTAGTTTATTCATACACCTCTTAAATGACTCATTCATTGTTTTCCTAAAGTATCAAAACAATAGAAACATGTTTTCTTGGTATTCTGTATGTCAGTAGTGTTGTTTTCTAACGTTAAGGTCAATTTCAAACTGATATCAGACACTTTTAGCTATACCGGTCACAACGTGCATCATATTGATGTGCGGTTGATTTATACACATCAAAAATGACTCATTTATCATTTTCTTAACGAATAAAAACAATCCGAACACATTTTCTTGGTATTTTGTATGTCAGTAGTGTTGTTTCTAATGTTTATGTCAATTTCAAACTGATATCATACACTTCTAGCCATAATGGTCATACCATGCGTCGTATTGTGGTGCGGTTGATTCATACACATCACAAATGAATAATTAATATTTTTCCTAAAGTATCAAAACAATATGAATGCGTTTTCTCAGTTTTCCGTATGTCACTTGTGTAGTTTTCAAAAGATTATGTAAATTTCAAACTGACATCAGACAATATTAACCATACCGGTCACACCGTGCGTTGGATTGAGGTGTGGTCAAATCTTAAACATCTCAAATGACTCATGGATCATTCTCTTAAGGTATCAAAACAATACGAACACGTTTTCTTAGTATTCTGTATGTCAGTAATGTTGTCTTCTAAAGTTAATGACAAATTAAAACTGATATCAGACACATTTAGCCATACCGGTTGCACTGTGTGTCAGATTGAGGTGTAGTCAATTCTTAAACATCAAAAATGACTCATGGATCTTTTTCCTAAAGTATCAAATCAATAAAAGTAGGTTTTCATGGTATTCCGTATGTTAGTATTGTAGTTTTCTAAAGATTATGTCAATTTGAAACTGATATCAGACACTTTTAGCCATAAAGGTCACACCATGCATCGGATTGAGGTTCAATATATTTTTACATGTCACAAATAACTCATGTATAGTTTTCCTAATGTATCAAAACAATACGAATATGTTTTCTTAGTATTCCGTATGTGAGTATAGTTGTTTTCAAAAAATTATGTCAATTTGAAACTGATATCAGACACTTTTAGCCATACCGGTCACACTATGTGTTGGATTGAGTTGAGGTTGATTCATACACATAAACAATGACTCATTTATCATTGTCCTAAAGTATAAAACATTCCGAATGCATTTGATCAGTATCCCATATGTCAGTAGTGTTGTTTTCTAAAGTTTATGTCAATTTGAAACTAATATCAGAAACGTTTAGCCATACCGGTCACAGCGTGTGTCGGATTGAGGTGTGGTCAATTTTTACACGTCACAAATTACTCATGGATCACTTTAATAAAGTATCAAAACAATATGAATTCATTTTCTTGGTATTACGTATGTCAGTAGTGTTGTTTTCTAAAGTTTATGTCAATTTTAAACTGATATCCGACACTTCTAGCCATACCGGTCACACCGTGCGTTGGATTGAGGTTCGGTCAATTATTACACATCACAAATGAAGCATGGATCATTTTAATAATGTATAAAAACAATTTGAAGGCGTTTTCTTGGTATTCTATATGTATGTAGTGTTGTTTTCTAACGTTAATGTCAATTTCAAACTAATATAAAACACTTTTAGCCATACCAGTCACATCGTGTGTTGGATTGAGGTGAAGTTTATTCGTACACATAACAAATGACTCATGGATCATTGTCCAAATGTATCAAAACAATCCGAATGCGTTTTATTGCTTTGTCATATTTCACTTGTGTTGTTTTCTAAAGTTTATGTCAATTTCAAACTGATATCAGACACTTTTAGCCATAACGGTCACACCGTGCGTCAGATTTAGGTGTGGTCAATTTTTACATGTCAAAAATGACTCATGAATCGTTTTACTAATGTATCAAAACAATAAGAACATGATTCCTTGGTATTACGTATGTTAGTAGTGTTGTTTTCTAAAGTAAATGTCAATTTGAAATTGACATCAGACACTTTTAGTCATACTGGTCACACCGTGCATCAGATTGAGGTGAGGTCGATTCGTACACTTCTCAAATAACTCATGGATCATTTTCCTAAAGTATCAAAACAATACAAACATGTTTGCTCAGTATTCCGTATGTCAGTAGTGTTTTTTTCGAAAGTTAATGTCAATTTAAAACTAATATCAGACACTTTTAGCCATACCGGTCGCACCGTGTGTCAGATTGAGGTGTTGTTGATTCATACACATCACAAATGACACATTTATCCTTTTACTAAAGTATCAAAACAATCCTAATGAATTTTCTCAATATTCTGTATGTCAGTAGTGTTTTTTTCTAAAGTTTATTTCAATTTAAAACTGATATCAGACACTTTTAGCCATACCGGTCACACCGTGCATCAGATTGAGGTGTGGTCGATTCGTACACATCCCAAATGACTAATGTATCATTGTTTGAATGTAATAAAACAATACAAACGTACTTTCTTAATTATCTATATGTCAGTAGTTCATAAGAGTCTCTCATTAAGTTATTCTTTACTAGAAACTCAAGTCATTTCTAAAACCATTTTTCATAATATAGTGATACGAAACATAATAAAGGGTGATCATAGATGCTTAATAAGTGTAAAAAATGGAGATATCAATGAAAATATAAAGATAAAGTAAGTTGTAGTTATTCAACTTCATGGTCTTATTTGTTTACATTCTTCCATCAGGTATGCTACCCATTCGTTTCTAAACCCATCTATATCATCTTGTGAATAAGAGTTTTTGCGATTGTCATAGTATTATTGAAAAAATATAACTACACAAAGGATTAATAAATATTTTAAATGAACAAGTAATTATTTTCAAAAATACCTCTTTAGGGATGCTAGTTTGTTCATTAAATATGATCTCTTTCATAAATTTACAAACATAATAACCACAGTTCTTTCCGTTTGTTTGTTTCAAACTCTGCAGAAACATCGAGAAAAATAAGTAATCTATTTTGATATGTATTAGGATAGTGCAATATAATTATATATACCCTGATACTTGACCATATATAGATCTCGTGCGCCTTGTCTTTCTTAGACCCTAGATTCATTCCATCCTTTAGAAGATATTTATACACCGCCCTATCATAACAGATCCCTCATTAAAAGATAATATAAATTATATAACTAGATATTTAGTTCTAAAATGTTGGATCTAGTGTATTACAAATTTACAATCGCCATCATGTGTGGTCGGTTGTTTGGATATCTATGCAGTGAATCAAGAAAATAAATCTTTGGAGTATCCAAATTTACTAGAATGAGCATCCAATGCTGCATAAAAACATAAAGAGGAATAAATAATGATATAAATGAAAATATAATTAATTTGATTAAAATATAGAGTTTTACCCATGAAACTCTGGTATTAAAAAGATCCTCTCGGTCATAATTTTTCATTGAAACATTTTGAGTAGGTTTGACATTAATTCAGCCTCAAAATCGAAATCTATTTCTTTTTGGTATGTAGACATGGTGTGAGGACTAACGAGTCCAAATCTGTATTTACAGTAAAATCCCTTAAATTTTTTTTTCATATATACGCCTGCAAAAAATATGAACTATATTAAGCCATAATTATCATAGTATATCATCTTCTGTAAAATCAAATCATGAAAACATACCTCATGTATACATTTATAACTAAGGCACATAGCAAGTCGTATGGGATGATTTCAGCTACAACGTCAGCACTAACAAAATCTAATGTTTACTCTACGTACATATCTTTATCACAAACAATTGTGTGATTATTGTCATCTTTCATTTTCATATCCACATGATATTGCAATGATATTAAATGTGGATATAGAATGGGTGCGTTGAAGGTGACCTTAGTAGATCATTTTGATATATTGGTTGATTCTTTTGAGCCGTTATTTCATTTTAGCTTGTTCCTTTATAAATGGTTCTTCCTTCCCTCCTACCTTACAGAAATCAACTTTCATGAATCCCAATTCATCTATTTTAGTATCACTCCTGTTATAAACCCACTTGACATGAAAAATCGGAACTTGGAATTCTGTATAATCCAACTTCCATATTTTTTTGATGATTCCAAAGTATGACATATTTGCATAAATTGGATTTCTATCCTTATCACCAGAAACAAGCATCGCTTCAGCCACAAGTGTAACCACACTATTCAGCATGGTACAATCTTTATCATGTTCATTACTATAAAATGTATAACCATAAATACATGATAATTGTAAGATAATACATACACACTTGGTCCTCTGGCTAGCCATCGAAGTTGGTCTGAAATTGACTCTAGATTTTCATCTGACTTCTTAAAAATATGGTCTCGAAACCATTCTAAAAACTGTCGATTATGTGTATTTGATATCCATTTTCAGACCTAGATGGATTCAAATGCCTAATAATTTATTTTTGGGTTTCAACATATGGGTCAATGTCGAAATTGTTATGAAAAACATAAAGGGGGGCCTGCTATGGATCTGTAATATTGATTGTGACATCCTGTCTTCCAGAAGTTCCTTCACCCTTAAGCTGCCCAGTGTGATGAGATTTCAGTAGGCCAATTCTTTCCATACCAGATAGGTATTCGGTAAAGAATTCAATGGATTCCTCAACAATATATCACTCTGCAATACAACCATCTGACCGACTTCGATTTTTGACATACCCTTTCAAAATCATCATATACTATTCCATGGGGAACATCCATCTGTAATGTACAGGACCACAGAGTTGAATTTCTCTCACCAAGTGGACCATCAAATGAACCATCATATCAACAAATGAAGGTGGGGAAAACATTTCTAATTCACATAATATGACAGCAATTTCCCTTTCCATAGTTAGAAATTTCACCAGGTCTATAACTTTACTGCATATTGCATTGAATAAGAATCATAGTTTTGTTAATGTATGGCATAAATTATTGGAAAAAATGCCACATAAAGCAATATGAATGAGATCTTGCATCAAAACATGGTGGTCATGTGATTTCAGACCTTTTAATGTCAAATCTCTCATTGACACGAGGTTCCTAATATTTGACGAATCCCCCTCTGGAACCTTTATGTCATTCAAGAAGTTGAAAAAATGATATCTATCCTACCTGGAAAGAGTGTAAGCAGCAGGAGGAAGAAAATGTTCGTTTTTCACCCTTTACTGGTGCCAAATCTTCTCGTATTGTCATCTCAGCCATGTCCTACATAGCCTTAATTACATCTTTTGTTTTTCTAGGTTTATTTAGCAACCTGCCGACGACACTATCAAATACATTTTTTTCTACATGCATAACATCAAGAAAATTTCTAGCATATAAACAATTCTAGTATGGTAATTCAATAAAAATTTATCACTTTTTTCAACCAATTTTAGTAAGGTTTTTTGAAGCTGGTTTACCAAAAGTAGTGTCCACATTTGTAACTTTCTCAAACAATTGATCGCCAGTTAGTGAATACGGTGTTGTACGTTCTTATGAACTTCTATCGAATGATGTCATCCAAGATTGGTACTTATTTTTCCAGGGAATAAATCTACAATGTCTTAGAAATACCGTTTTTGATGAATGTTCAACATAATTAATTGTGTAACTTGTTCAAAAAAACGGGACACCCTTGAGTTCCTTTAAATCTATATCCTGACAAATTTCCATAAGCAGGGAAGTAATTTATCATCCCGTACAATATGGATCTCAAAGTGAAATCTTCCTTTTTGTAAGCAGCATACCAAGTAACACTTGAATCCCATAATAATTTCAAATCCTCCATAAATGGAGCTAAGTAAACATCAATATCATTACCCAGTTGTTTTGGTCCTGATTTAAGAATTGATAACATGACATATTTTTATTTCACGAATAACCATGGTGGTAAGTTATAATTTACCAACATAACCGACCATGTACTGTGACTGTTGCTTTGAAAACCAAAAGGATTCACTCCATCTGTATACAATTCAAGATGAAGGTTTCTACACTCATTTCCAAATTTAGGATACTCATGATAAATTCTCTTCCACTGAGGAGAGTCTGCAAGGTGATGTAGTATCCCATCATTAATTCTTGTATTTTCATGCCATGTCAATGGTCATGCAGTCTCCTCACTTCCATTTAGGTGCCTAAACCTCAGAATGATTGGAAAGTACTATAGAAATTTAGTAGGAATTGATTCAGCTTTCTTGAATTGAGAAGCACCACACATTGTGCATTCTTTATGTGATTTTTGGTTCTTGTGAAACAGTATAAAGTCAATCGGGCAGGCGTGTATTCTTTCAGATATCATAACCATCGAGCGTAGCATTCGTTTGGCGTCGTATGTTTGGATCGGGAGCTCATTATATTCTGGGAGCATGTCATTCAGGAGAGCAAGAACTTCCGTAAAACTGAAGTCACTCCACCCATTGTCTGCTTTCAAATTATACAAATTCATTATGGCTGACATTGATGTATATTTAGTGCAACCAGTATACAATGGCGTCTTTGCCCAATTTGTTAACTTCGCAAAAAAATTTGGGCAATCACAAAGTTCATCTTCGATGGTCCTTGTCATTTCCTCAATACGACCTTTATCATCATTCACATCTGAAATCACATCCTTTATATGGTCATATTCATTGTTCATACTCATAATCTTATCAGATGATCCATAAAACGCAGTGTTATCACATCCACTACCTACATTCTTTTTTTCTCCATGTTTATTCCATCATGTATAACTCTGATCTATTCTGTGACAGATCATGTGTTCTTCCAACTCCTCTGGACTAACTTGTTTTTAATAAAAACAGCGTAAACACAGGCAAATGATTTGAGAAGGGTCATATGCATGATCTTTGGCAAACATGATAAACTCTTTCACTCCTTCATACTATTTTTTCAACCGATTGACATTCATCCATTCTTTATTTATATTCATCCAATTTTAAATCCAATGGATGAGTATGTAGGTTTGGGGCGAAGGAATATGAGTATTATATAGATAAAAAACTAGATACTTCAAAAATGGTGGTGGCGTGCTCATTAATAGTCTTGGTTGAGGATGAGTATTTCCAAGTTAGGTTTTCTCAGGCTATTTGAGTAGGTATTAGAGTCTTAGGCCTAAATAAGATGGATATGGTTTTATATATCACGTAGGATGGGGAACACCCTATTAAGGATATATAAGGGTCATGGTGTGTGTGATTAGTAGGATATTACATATAGGTATTAGTGAAGTGTGACATAGAGGATTTCCTCCTTATAATTGGATTAAGAGATCTGCAAGGGGAGATATGATATAAGTGAGGGTCATGGTAATAGTTTGGATGACTTAGAATAGGGTATCCAAGGCCCACGTAGGCATTTTATACATAATACCATCAACCTACTCTTGTATGATCACTTAAAATATGTGGTAAAAATCATTAATCTTATATAAGGTCCATACATACACTAATGATCTTGTGTTAGTTGAATGATAAAATATTAGTAGGACACCAATAATGGGTAACCTAATATAAATCATAATATACTAGGTTTATCTATATGAATGAAAATAAATAAACAACACACATTATGAATGAAATAAAATAAGATTGTTGTATGGTAACTAATAAAAAAACAAATAACACTATATTCAGTGAGAATCAATACATTAAACCATGTGTTCCAAAAAACAATATTATCTCTTAATAAAACCATACAGCATACATCACAGATATTTTCAAAAACCCAAACATACTCAAACCTTTGGAACTATGAATCTCATATGGGATGATAAGAAACTCATACCCATAAACCATGGATCCTATTTAGGAATATAAAAACCCATGTTGGAACCAGGTTCTTCAAAGCATGATTTGGTGTATGGTTTGTGTTTGTTGTCAATCCTCAGTGGAAGTTCCGAATGTGTTCCAGCAAAGTGATCATACAGTTCAAGCAGACAACAGTTTTGAAGGTGGCGCTGTTTCCCAGTGTTTGCCAAATTTTTGGGCCTCAAAATCGGAAAATGAAGACATGGATTGTCTGCAAAAGGAGCTTCGCAGAAAAAGGAAGTGGTGCGCGAAATATAAGAGGCTTGCGCGAAAAATTTAAGTTAGGCGCGGAAAACAGCGGGATGCGCGAAATAGTTTTTCGCGCAAACAGTGTTTCGAAATCAGAGAGGTGAAAAATGGCAAAGGCATGGGCTGCGCGGAAAATCAGGGATGTGCGCGAAATAATTAAGTTGGGCGCGGAAAACAGCGGGATGCGCGAAATAGTTTTTTCGCGCAAATGCTGTTTCAGAATCAGTTTGGTGAAAAATGGCAAAGGCATGGGCTGCGCGGAAAATAAGGGTTGTGCGCTAAATACATAAGCTGGGCGAAAGATTACGCGCCAGATGAGAGATTTTCCGCGCCGAAGGGGATTTTGCGCGCAGTGGTCTCAGTCGCCTATAAATATGAGGTGACCCCCTTCATTCGGGTGGTTGGAAGACTTAGAGAAGATCCGAGGTCTGATGCGCGAAAAAGGATCGCGTAAAGGAGCTTGCACGAAATATTTGGAGTTGCGCGAAAAAGGGGATTTTTGCGCGAAATATTTTTCCGCGCCAAAAGAAAATGTTGCGCGCAATAGGATGATTTTGCGCGCAAATGGTTGATGTTTCGCATTTTTCTCAGTAAGGTTTGTCTGCACGTTTTGGTTATCCAGTTCAGTGGTTCTGTGCGTTCTAGTGCATCTCTTCCGGACTTCGATGCAAGCAGAGTCTCGTGCTGAGCAGAGGCAAAGACTTCAATGCAAATTTATTGAAGAGACCTTCACGTCTATAAACTGAGTGAGACTTCACCAACGGTAGTGAGCCAGGGGGAGTCAATGGGAGTGACCCGAGGGAAGCAGTGAGCTATCCCTAAACCTTATGTAAAGGCAGTGAGCCTGGGACAGAGTGTCTGTACCCGAACTTTTGTATCCGCAGCTAGTGAAGCATAGTGGATTTAGGTACGACCGACAATCTGTCGGCGTATGCTCCTTGGAAGTAGCCCTTAGTGGTGAACCAAGTAAAAAATTGTTGTGTCATCTCTCTGCATGTGAATGTTTAATTGCTGATCATATCCTTCATACAGGTTTAAGAAGTTCCTGCCAACGTGGGAACAAGATCCACAACTTTAAGAAGAAAAAGTTTCCACCCTGATTCACCCCTCCCCTCTCAGGGTGTCCCGGGGTCCTTCAAGTGGTATCAGAGGGAGGTTGCTGGTCTTGAATCTGTCCTTTGTCGCCATGGAGAATGCAGCCAATGTGAGGGGAGTCCCTCTCTTTGATGGAAATAATTTTCAGATCTGGAAGAATAGGATGCGATCTCATCTAAGATCTCTTGGAATGGAAGTTTTGTTTTCTATTGTGCAAGGAATACAAGTCACTGATCAAACAGGACTGGCTATGACTGACAGAGACAGGAAAATTCTTGATGCAGATGCTAAAGCTCAAAATGCACTCACCGCAGCTCTTTCTGATCAGATATATCTAAAGGTGATGAGTTGCACTTCAGCAAAGTCTATGTGGGATAAACTTGAAAACATTTATGAAGGAGATAGCAAGGTAAAGGAGGCAAAACTTCAGGTTTTACATAACAGGTTTGACGACCTAAAGATGCATCCCAATGAAAATGCAGATTCATTTTTTAATCTAATTACTGAAGTAGTGGGAGCAATTCGAGGTCTTGGAGAAGAAATCAAAGACATTGATATCGTTAAGAAAATATTGAGAAGACTTCCTCCCATGTACAATGCAAAGGTGTCAGCCCTCGAAGAAAGAGATCTATCCAAACTTTCTTTGGATGATTTGTTAAGCAGTTTAGTGGCATATGAGATGAGAGTCAAACCTGAAGATGCCACGACTCGCGTGAGCAAAGAAATGGCATTCAAAGCCATGGACAAACTGAAAATTTCAGAAGATAGTAGTGGTGATGATGACGAAGAAAAAGAAATTCTTTCCCTCATCGCGAAGAAGCTGAAAAAGGGTAAAGGTAAATTTAGAGGTAAGTTACCTCTTGCATGTTTCCGTTGTGGAAGAGTTGGGCACATTGCCTCTCAGTGCCAAAGAAAGTTGGATAATGATGAGAGCGAAGCTGAAGACATTGAAAAGCCTCGGAAAATGTTTTTCAAAAAGGGTGATTTCAAATCTGGAAAGAAAATGCAGAGGAAGAGCTTTGTCTGTGAGGAAGAAGATGATGATATTGAATTCTGTGAGGAAGAAGAACCAGAATTTAAAACTGAAAAACATGCTTCCATGATGGGTACCACTGAAATGTCAGATTCTTCAATCAATAAAGGCATAGATAATCAGAGTACTGCCCTTGATAATCCAAAGGTTCAAATTAAGGATGCTTTCTCCAAGATTGAGAGTAAATGTAAGAAATGTAATAAGTGGAAGGAAATGGTCAAAGAGTCATCAGAATATGTTGATGAACTTGAAGCTGAAATTGAACGTCTGGAAGAGTTTGTGAAAGTTCAGTCTAAAATCATTGAAAGCAATGATGATGTATTGGATCTTAAGATAAGAATTGAAGAGTAGGGAAAGGTCATCAATGACCTCACCTCAAGACTGGAAGAAAAGTCCAAGACTACTGAGGGTCTTGAGGAGGAAATTGTTACTCTTAGGAGTAAACTTGAGACCGAATCTTTTTCAAAAGAATCAAGGAAGAAAATACAACCTAGAAGATTCTCAGATGCAGAATTATTGGCAAGAGCCAAATGTGGTTCTGATGGAGTTGAAAAAATCTTGAGCGTTCAAAGACCCGCCTGCATGGGAAAGCGTGGAATTGGATGTGAAGCTGAGACATCAACTGCTGGAAATAAAGAAATTCAAAAGAAAGAAAAAACGAAGGTTGAACATGTTGAAACATTTTCTGAAGTGCTGAAAAAGGAACCCTCAATCCAAACTAGAAGGATAACTGACAATTACCATCAAACATTTAGAAATGATGGGCAGTTCAACTACTCTCACAGGGATGAAGGTATGAGGAGAAATTCAGGTGTTAAGGCATTCCCTCACATGAAGTGTCAATTCTGTGGCTATCTGGGCCATACTATGTCATATTGCGAAGAGGCAAGGAGTTACTTTAATGGAGAAGATCTGGGAAATCAACAAAGGAGACCGATTTCATATCCTCCATCTTATAGAAGAAATATCTTCTATGGTTACTATTTTAATTGTTCTAACTTTGGCCATAAAGCTATGTTTTGCAGGCAGCGGTATGACAAGAGAAATTCATACAACACCCAAAGACGGGACAGGGTTCATCCTCCTGATGATGTTGTTCTCACAAATAGTTTTTCTCTTCTGGAAGAAGATTATGGGTATGAAGACTCAGATTATGTGGAAGAAAGTTTTAAAATACCATCAGTGTCTTATTCTCAATCCAATATCTCATGGAAAGAAAAGAAGAAAATCGAGAAATCCAATCTTGCGGAAGTAGCCCTCAAAGCTACAAAGAGTAGCAGCACCTGGATTCTTGATAGTGGATGTTCTTCCCATATGACAGGAAATGCTGACCTTCTGAAGAACATTGAAAAGAAGGTTGATGGAACAGTACGGTTTGGTAACGATGGTGCTTTGAAGATTAAAGGCAGTGGGAATACTGCTCTCGCCAACGGAGAGCTGAAAAAGACTGAAGTTCTTTATGTGGACGGTCTACGCCATAATCTCCTCAGTGTAAGTCAACTCTGTGACTCAGGGCTCATAGTAACCTTCAATCAAAAAGGCTGCACTATAAAAGGAAAAACAGGGAATTCTCTTATGAAAGGTTGTAGAACAGATGGAAACTTATATCAGGTTGACAGCAAAGTGAACTCTTGTTACTTATCTGTTGACGAAGAAAACAATTTATGGCATCGAAGGCTGGGGCACATTAACCAACAAGACATGGAAAAGATATCTAAGCTGAAGATAGTCATGGATATTCCCATTCTAAAACGCGAACGGGAAAAATCTTGTGATGCCTGTATTCGTGGGAAGCTGGTCTGTAATTCGTATCGTCCAAAGAAGAAAAGGGCATCACATCTTCTTGATCTCATTCACACTGATGTATGTGGCCCAATAAATGTTGCTGGAACCTATGGAGAGAGGTACTTCGTCCTTTTCATTGATGATTATAGTAGAATGGCTTGTGTAATGGTGATTCACAGGAAGCGACAAGTACTTGATTGCATGAAAACTTATCGCCGAATTGCCGAGAATGACACTGGACGGTCAATAAAAGTCCTACGATCGGACAATGGAGGGGAATACACATCCATTGAGTTTGAAAACTATCTAGAGAAACATGGAATACAACATGAGGTAGCTGCTGTGAGAACTCCACAACAAAATGGAGTTGTTGAGCGTCGAAATCGACAGGTCAACAATATGGCCAGGACTATGTTGATTGAGAGTGGTATCTCTCGCCATTACTGGAAGGAGGCTGTTGAAGCTGCAGTTCACATTCAGAATCGAACAGGGCTCTACATGGGAGAAACGAAGACACCGTACGAATTATGGCATGGAAGGAAGCCTTCCTTGAAATACTTTCGGGTTTTTGGAAGCAAATGTTTCATCCGGAATAAAGAAGGAAACCAAGGAAAGTATGGTGACAATGCTGATGAAGGAATTTTTCTTGGGTATCCAATGAACAGTAAAGCTTACAAGTGTTTCAATAAACGCTTGGGGAAGATTGTGGTAAGCAGTGATGTTAAGATAATTGAAGAGAAAACCACAAATGCTTCAAGGACGCCATATGCGGATGTGATGGACAATCAGGAAGAAAGTGAACGTGAAGAAAACACAAACACAGAGATAGAGGAAGTTGTTCAAAACTCTCAGCAGTCACATCATGATGTTGACTCAGAAAAAGAATCAGAAGAAGACCCTATAGCTGAAAAGAATGCTACTGAATCTCTCAGGAGAAACCGAAGAGCTGAGATAGATCCATCCAACATAATTGGGGACATGAATGCACCCACTCAAACAAGGAGGATGAGAAATAACACACCTTCTGCATTTCTATCAGTTGTAGAGCCAACCTCATTTGAAGAAGCTGCAATGGATGAATCCTGGGTGAAAGCCATGAATGAAGAGTTAGATCAGATTGATAAAAATCAGACGTGGGATTTGGTCCAGAGACCCAAAAGTCACAATGTGATTGGCACCAAATGGATTTTCAAGAACAAGTTTGATGAGCATGGAAATGTTATCAGAAACAAGGCTCGACTGGTATGTAAAGGGTATTCTCAGATTGAAGGTGTTGATGTTGAAGAAACCTTTGCTCCAGTGGCTAGATTGGAGTCAATCAGGCTATTCCTTTCCATGGCTCTCCAAAGAGGATATAAAGTATATCAAATGGATGTCAAGACAGCATTCTTAAATGGTGTACTCGAAGAAGAAGTCTACATTGAACAACCAGTGGGTTTTCTTCTTGGTGCTGATGAATCAAAGGTCTGCAAGCTAAAGAAAGCACTTTATGGATTAAAACAGGCACCAAGGGCATGGTATTCTAGACTAGATTCGTATCTCAAAAAGCTGGAATTCAAAAGAGGAGGAGTTGATCACAATCTCTATGTGAAGAATTCTCCAAAAGATCAGTTCATGGTTCTTGTTTACGTCGATGACATTATATTTGGTGGCAGCAAACAGAAATCAGTGGATGAATTTGCCAATCATATGAAATCAGAATTTGAAATGTCAATGATTGGGGAGCTCACATATTTCTTGGGACTGCAAGTGACTCAGAGGAAAGACTACACTTTTATCTCTCAGGAAAAGTATGCAAGAGAGCTGCTGAAGAAGTTTAACATGCAAGACTCCAAACCAATGTCAACTCCGATTGCAGTTGGAACCAAACTTGGGAAGCATGAGGATGGGAAATCTGTAGATCCCACCCTGTACAGGAGAATTATTGGGAGTCTATTGTACCTGACAGCGACACGGCCAGATATTGTCTTTGCCACATGTCTTTCTGCCCGCTTTCAGAGTAATCCAAAAGAGGAACACATGACAGTAGTGAAAAGAATCATGAGGTATATTCAAGGTACTTACAAGTATGGATTATACTTTGCTGTAGGAAGGGATAGTGAATTATCCGCATTTTCTGATGCTGACTGGGCTGGCGATGTTGTGGACAGAAAGTCCACCAGTGGTGGAGCATTCTTTATCGGAAATAATTGTGTTGGCTGGTTGAGCAAGAAACAAGAAAGTACTTCTCTTAGTACTGCGGAAGCTGAGTATATATCTGCCACAAAGTCATGCACTCAACTGCTATGGATGAAGCAACAATTAACAGATATTGGTGATGAGGTAAAGCAGCCAATGGTGATCTACTGTGATAACAAAAGCGCAATTTATCTCACGAAAAATCCGGTTCAGCATTCTCGTACAAAACATATTGAAATACGGTATCATTTCATCAAAGAAAAGGTTGAACAAGGGGTGATTAGACTGGACCATGTGGGAACTGATAAGCAGGTAGCTGATATCCTGACAAAGCCACTGTCAGCAGCTGTGTTTGAAAAGCATCGGTTGAACCTAGGTGTTCAACCACCTCCTACTGCATAAGGAGGTTTCGAAACACCCCTCTCCCCGTTTGTTTTAACTGTTTTTATCTGCTTATGGCTGTGATGCAGGATTATGGGGGAGATACTATCCAGGGGGAGTATGGCTTGAGCTGAACGTTGAACAAACTTTTCGGTCTTTGGTTTTATTGTCAATGGGGGAGAAAGGAATAAATTCACGGCAAGAGAATTCAAGGTAAGAAATTCACGGCAAGAAATTCTTCTGTGATGGAAGTGTAAGATTGTGATGAGAAGTTTAATAAGGATAACATCGGGCGTCATGGAGAATTTCAAAACACTAAGACCCAATTCAAGCTTCCTCTCTTGTTTTCTACACCGAGCATTGCTCACGTAGACTTAGAGTGTTGGCTGAGTTGATTCTTGCGTTTTGGACTTGCTCATGTTTGGAGATCTATTGAATTTATTCTGATTGCCAACAAACCCAAAGGGGGAGATTGTTGGAACCATGTTCTTCAAAGCATGATTTGGTGTATGGTTTGTGTTTGTTGTCAATCCTCAGTGGAAGTTCCGAATGTGTTCCAGCAAAGTGATCATACAGTTCAAGCAGACAACAGTTTTGAAGGTGGCGCTGTTTCCCAGTGTTTGCCAAATTTTTGGGCCTCAAAATCGGAAAATGAAGACATGGATTGTCTTCAAAAGGAGCTTCGCAGAAAAAGGAAGTGCTGCGCGAAATATAAGAGGCTTGCGCGAAAAATTTAAGTTAGGCGCGGAAAACAGCGGGATGCGCGAAATAGTTTTTCGCGCAAACAGTGTTTCGAAATCAGAGAGGTGAAAAATGGCAAAGGCATGGGCTGCGCGGAAAATCAGGGATGTGCGCGAAATAATTAAGTTGGGCGCGGAAAACAGCGGGATGCGCGAAATAGTTTTTTCGCGCAAATGCTGTTTCAGAATCAGTTTGGTGAAAGATGGCAAAGGCATGGGCTGCGCGGAAAATAAGGGTTGTGCGCGAAATACATAAGCTGGGCGAAAGAATACGCGCCAGATGAGAGATTTTCCGCGCCGAAGGGGATTTTGCGCGCAGTGGTCTCAGTCGCCTATAAATATGAGGTGACCCCCTTCATTCGGGTGGTTGGAAGACTTAGAGAAGATCCGAGGTCTGATGCGCGAAAAAGGATCGCGTAAAGGAGCTTTCACGAAATATTTGGAGTTGCGCGAAAAAGGGGATTTTTGCGCGAAATATTTTTCCGCGCCAAAAGAAAATGTTGCGCGCAATAGGATGATTTTGCGCGCAAATGGTTGATGTTTCGCATTTTTCTCAGTAAGGTTTGTCTGCACGTTTTGGTTATCCAGTTCAGTGGTTCTGTGCGTTCTAGTGCATCTCTTCCGGACTTCGATGCAAGCAGAGTCTCGTGCTGAGCAGAGGCAAAGACTTCAATGCAAATTTATTGAAGAGACCTTCACGTCTATAAACTGAATGAGACTTCACCAACGGCAGTGAGCCAGGGGGAGTCAATGGGAGTGACCCGAGGGAAGCAGTGAGCTATCCCTAAACCTTATGTAAAGGCAGTGAGCCTGGGACAGAGTGTCTGTACCCGAACTTTTGTATCCGCAGCTAGTGAAGCATAGTGGATTTAGGTACGACCGACAATCTGTCGGCGTATGCTCCTTGGACGTAGCCCTTAGTGGTGAACCAAGTAAAAAATTGTTGTGACATCTCTCTGCATGTGAATGTTTAATTGCTGATCATATCCTTCATACAGGTTTAAGAAGTTCCTGCCAACGTGGGAACAAGATCCACAACTTTAAGAAGAAAAAGTTGCCACCCTGATTCACCCCTCCCCTCTCAGGGTGTCCCGGGGTCCTTCAACCCATACCTTGAGAACCATGGATCTTATCTAGACACCTAAAATCCAGACACCTCAGTCACCATGGATCCATTCCTTCCTCCTAACATACCACAACATTGGGAACCATGGATCTAGTTTGTGAACCAAACATACCAATACCATTTTCACAATGAATCAAGTCTATACCCCTAATATACCAATACAATGGTCACCATTGGTATAATCCATGACTATAGTGTACATATAAGGGGGACATGGATCATGATTATCCCCTAGAATATGAACCCACTTAAATAGAGAAATGTCACCTTATAGGCATGTTGTATTATCATGGAATGATGAAAAGCCATCACACATATTAGACATACACAAACCCTTTTCTTGAACTCCACTAGAATTTTTTAATCATCCTTTTATTGTTTTTATACCCATACACTATAATATAGTCACTACTAAAATATACCTTTATATATAAAACACAACATTTCACTTACTAATCCATATATTCTGTCTCCACTATAAAACAAACAAAATAGTTAAACTGAAATGGTTAGATATCTCATCACATTAATGGGAATGAGTTCCACATTCTTACCTATAAAATCTATTGGGTTTTTACTTGTGGATGTCCACCCATATCCATCATCTATTTTTTAATCTCATATCCAATAAGCTTTACCTGATTTTATCTCAATACAACAATTAAAATTCCTCCTTCTAAATACTATCAATTTTGTTATGGCTATTATACCCTATGACTATTTCACAAACAAATCATGAAGAAGCCATAATGGTGAACACATCATAATTCCAACCACCCAACTATAACTTGGAAGGATATTTACCCACACATAAAAGAGAAAAAAATAGGTGAGAGTAGAAAACTACTTAAAGGTGGGGGTGAATCAATGGTTAAAAAAACTCATAATCTAAACGCATTTTCTAATACTAATTACTGAAAAAAATGATATTGATAGTGATGGTAAAATGATGATAGTAATTCAGTGAAATAAATCACATGAATCAAGGGATAATTACATGGTTCACAAACTCTTGTTATATATTTTATTATCCTTTGTGTTCATGATGTCATAAATCTTGTTCTTGGTTTATTATCAAAGAGAATAATGAACAGAGTAAGGATATAACCATATAGTCCCATGTATGCGATATAATGATCTAAATCTCTAAGTTCACCAATTTCCCCTTCGTCGACCACAAGTGCCTATAGAATTTTGATTATGTGTGCACCCCTATTATTATCCTCAAATGTTAACTAAACTATCAGTGGAACAATCCATGGATTGAATGGTTGGGTAAATGAATGATTCTTCATTGAAACCAAATCATTGATTTGGGTCATGTACCACTATATTTATAGAGATTAAATGTTCATTTATGTGAATTATTTCCATAGGGAATGAATCCTAATTCCAATTGACATAGAAACTAAATCCCAAAGATCCTTCACAACCTTTATGGCCTAACATAACATACCATGAAATGTGATTCATGTTTGCTCATAATTACCACTAACTATAGAATACCATTCATGGTGTGACCCTTATAGTTGTGGCATGGTCTGAAACGTCCCTTTAAACAATGATACACCAATTAATAATGAACAATATACTATAGTATTAAATAACACTATTATAGCATGATCCTTTTCATTACATACCGATATCAATGGACCCCCAAACTAGTGCAACATTTATTTTCATGATCTAGGTATCCCAATGAAATTATCTCTTCATATTCACACAGAGACATCCATTATAGTTAAATGTTCCATATTACAATATGGATCTCTTACATCTCAAACCCTGCATAGTTACACCAGCCATACTATGGTGTGATATCTCTCACTAGAGTGAACATCATCATTTGGAACACTCCCATAAAATTGTAATAACGTCCTCCTTGTTCTGGGACACTTGTTATCCACAAAAAACATATATTTTTCATATTTTCTCACCATTAATGATCCGCTAACTCATATATAATAATTTTTTAAATACATATATTGGTAAAATACATTTCAAACCCATGACTAAATTTTTCTTTTTATGTTATTAATAATATGTTTTCAATTTTTACTCCATCTACTCACCATACCAAATTGTAGAATAGTTGGTTGGTATACTCCTACTCTTAGTGTAATAAAAATTCTACTATGATCATGACTTTACTAAGTTCAAATTTCATATTACCCTTTTCAATTCACTTATTGAGGGGATTCTTGAAACCACAAAACTCATTAATTACCCCAAACCATCAAGGGAACTTAAATATCCCAATGGACCCTCAACTGGCCAATATAAGGCATTCAATTAAATCCTATCTCTTTTGGATCATTGGATGTACCTCTAAATGGATCCTCTATCTCTTGAACCATATAATTTTACACATCAATTAATAAAACCCATGAGGCAGAACTATCTTTTATCATTAACCAACCAAACACCTAGATATGCTTTTTTAGGTTGTAGTAATCAAATCTATATATAAAATATAGATACCCCCATTACTCCAAGGTTATCAAAGGTTAAAAAATACCAACTGCAACACCTTGTAATGATATGATCCATTAAAAACATTATACCACATAGTATGTCATCCTCTATAAGATTCCATAAATATTTCCTCACATTTGTTCAATCGAAGGAATCTAATTACACTGCTCATTCAGGATTCTATAAATGTAATAGTCATATGGTTTACACCCCAAATCTTGATGAATTCTCACACACACAAGCATCACACAGAAGAATCACGCTAAATCATAATGAATCCCAATATTGAAAATAAATTCAAACATAATTAATTCATGGAAATTCAATTTTACTCACCTTAAGGAGGAGGACCTGATGGTAGAGGAGGAGGAGGCGTCGACAGTGGATGCAATGGTGGCAGTGGAGGCAGTGGAGGCAGCGCGAAGGCATCGAAGAAAGTAGAGGCAGCTCGGAAGAAGCGGATGAAGTGGAGTAGACGGAGTAGGAGGAGGAGGAGGGGGGAGGCGCCGGTAGAGGAGGAGGAGGTGGCTATGGTGGTGGAGGAGGAGGAAGAGGAGGAAGAGAGGTAGGTGCCAGAGGAGGAAGAGGAGGCGGTGGTCGCGGTAGAGGAGGAGGAGAAGGAGGCGGCGGCCCGGCGGAGAGGAGGCAGCGGTAGAGAGGAGGCAGCGGCACGGGGTGAGGCTTCCTCGAAAGCTTGATAGGGTGTGGGAAGGAGGAGGAGGACCCGGTGAATTTTATAAATCCCACGTGGAACTTTATCAGTGCTAGTAAAAAGAATTGATAAAGTGGGTCTTTATCAGCGCTAAAATAAAAAACACTGATAAAGACCACCTTTATCAGTGCTTTTTTAGCGCTGATAAAGGTTGGAATTTATCAGCACTTTTTTAGCGCTGATAAAGGGGGACTTTATCAGAGCATTTCATTTTGGAACTGATAAAGACACTCTTTATCAGCACTTTTGTAGTGCTGATAAATGTATAAATGTCACAACCCATCCTCGGGGCCTGTGTCATGACTACCCGAAGCCCGCCTTTCATAGGGCAGGGGCTGGCGACTAGCACCAAGGCATAAATCCCGGTAAAGGGAAGGCACTGCCTTTGTAAAGTAAACCACAAACACCACAGAGCAAGCATGAAGAAGAAGTAAACACTAAGTAAAAACAGAGTACAATAGTAAGTGCGGAAAGTAAGTGGGCCAGAATAAAAACCCAAACTAAAAGTAAATTACAACTGGAAAGGGAAAACAACAAATGAAAAGTAAAGCTGCAATGTCGAGCTGCCCACTGGAAATCCCACCTGAAGGGTGGGTACAGAAAGCCGCCACAGCTCCTCGGGTTCAGCTGACCGCTCCGAGTACGTCCCGCCCAGTGGTCCACCTCCAGGTATCGTCCTGCTCCGCAAGCCTCCATCCCGATCATCGTTGTCCATCTTCTGCAACTAACACAACGTAGTGTGGGCATATCCCGTGTAGGGGTGAGTAGAAGCTACTCAGTAGGGTCCTCGAGACCCCCGAAGGTCTCCCAGAATCCAAAAAGGATAATCCACAAAGGAAAGATACAATCACGAAGTAACATCCAACACTGCTTAGGTATATGCCCATACATATACCTAAGTCATCAATTCTCATTCGGCTCCAACATCCGAGCCCAAGTACAACCCAGTCCACACAAGAAAGCAAAACGTAAATCCACACAGGATAGTACAACACAATCCACAAAGGAAAGAAAAACAGGATTCAGCTCACACATGTATACTTCTTTGTATGACGATAGAGATGATCAGATATTTCCACTGAATCATCTAAGCCGTCGGACCCACAAAGGATCGATAGGTACTAACCCCCGCAATGACCCACAAAGGATCTGACCCACACAGGATCGATAGGTAACTAACCCCCGCAATGACCCACAAAGGATGTGACCCACAAAGAATCGATAGGTAACTAACCCCCGCAATGACCCACAAAGTATCTGACCCACACAGGATCGATAGGTAACTAACCCCCGTAGTGACCCACACAGGATCGATAGGTAACTAACCCCCGCAAAGACCCACACAGGATCAGACCCACACAGGATCTGTAGGCGCGGGCCCACACAGGACCACTGAGTGCTGACCCACACAGGATTGAACCCACACAAGATCGGTAGCACTGACCCACAAAGGATTGCTGAGTGTTGTAGTCATCGTCGTCGAATCCACTGAGGATCTCTGCACAGTCGTCGTCGAATCCACTGAGGATCTCTGTACTTTCATCGTCGTCGTAGTCGGAACCAGCACTAGGGTTCCCGCACATAGGAAGCTCGTTCGGGAGGGTCCGCTCCACGAGCCGAGAGTTTGATACATCAACTGACACATAGTCCAGAGTTGATGTATCCAAAAGTTCCATATCGACAACAGGAACTCAACGTCGTAGACGGCGCGTCAATCAGACGCCCGGTCTGAGAGTTATTGGGTTTTTCGTTCCAGGGGCCCGGTTGGTTTTTAAGGCAAAACCAACCCGACTATACTCCACCTGCGTCCAAACCTCGGGCGAAGTAATCCAAAAGATCTGTCTCACTTAGAGGGATAAACAAAGTCAAAGGCACATCAATCGAACGTCCGATGCTCAAGATATGAGCGTTTCCACTCAGAGGACCCGGTTGGTTTCGTGTAAGAACCAACCCAGCCGAACCCAAAGTATTCCAAAACCTTTAGTACGATATACCAAAACGTCCATCTTGATCCAAGGATCGCATCGCCGCTGACGGCGCGTCGATCGGAGGCTCGTAGCTCAAGATACGAGCAAAAGACAGGAAAGGGTCCAAAAAACGGGGGGTCTGGGCCCGGACCGACCCAGCCCAACCCCCCCCCCCCCCCCCCCCGGGTCGACCCGACCCGGGTCTGGGTCCGACCCAGCCGGTGTGGCCCGACCCGGCCTGGGCGTGACCCGGCTCGGCCGGCGCGGGCGCGGCCCGGCCGCCGGGGTCGGCTCGGCCAGTTACGGCCGAGCGGCGTGGGGGTGCGCTCCCCCCGTGTGAAGGAGAGTCACAGCCCCGCATGGGGCCGCTCTGTGTCACTAGACGCGGCGCAAGGCCGCGTCCCTTCTTTCGCGGTCCCGCGCGGCCGCGGGACCGGCCAGCGCCGCCACGGCTTCAACGGTGGCGGGTCTTCTCGAAGGCGCGTCGGGCGCCACCGCTTCCTGGCGGCCCGCCGCTGCCGGCCGCCGCCTCCTGCCATCGGCGCCGCCGTGCCGGCGTGGCGCGCCTGTGGGGGGTTCCGCGGACCATCGGACGCGCTCCTGTGGTCCGATTTGTGCGCGGTCTTTTCCAGTGTTCGTCCTGGAACTCATTCTTCACTGAAAATCCTTCAAAATTAACTTACGGCCCCGTTTGTCATCACCCTCTAATCCGCGCATCAACGAAAAACTGCGGAGGGGTGCCAGGTAGTGTTTGTTTGGCCCACACCCTCCGGGTTAGGTGATAACAAATGGGAATAATATTCAAAACATGAAAAACAAAGAAAGGCACAATTTTAATAAATTAAAATTGAACTTTGATCTGGGTTCATTGTTTTAGAAGGAACAACCATGGGAATAGGAATTATTCTCAAATAAAACCCCTACCTTGTAGCTGTCGTCGGACGAGAGTTCTTCACGGAATTGGCCGTCGCGGAAGAAGAGGATCATCGCGTCGCGGAAGGGGGTCGCGTCGTCACAGAAGGGGGTCATGTCGTCGTGGAAGGGCGTCACGTCGACGATCTCTGAGGTTTAATGAAAACACATGGATTTAATTTCACGAATTAAATCCATGTTAAAGATAAAATACACAAAGGAATTAAATATTTGAAAACTCTTACCTCAAGAAGTTGATCGAAGATTTGTCGCGGGGCAAGAATGTCGCGGAAGAAGCGTCGTGGAAGAAGAATCATCGGCGTCGCGGAACATGGCGTCGCGTCGTCGATCTCTGAGGGTTCGGCGTTCTTCGCGTTCTTCGCGTTCATCGCGTTTTCACGAGGAGGATGAAGGTACAGATTCTCCAAATCCTCTCAACAATCAACCCGTCAATAAAAAGAAAAGGTGTTGGTTTTCTTTTATTATTATGCCAACAGTTTGAAAACATGTTAAGAAATGGACCATTATTTTTCTGAATTAATGGTAACGACTTAACTGTCCATTTAATAGGAGCATTTAAGAGTTTTAGAAAACGCCCCAGTTCACTTTCATTAATGAGGAGTTTTCACGGGTGCGTTACTTAGAGGAAAAGAAACGGTGGGGATCGTGCGGGCCCCACCTCACAAATATCCTACCAAAAGGGTAGGATATTTTGGATTGCACCCTATCCGCTTCAACTCAGCTTAAGCAGCTTTAATTGGATTTAAGTTAAATAAAAATAAATTTGTCGCACCACTTTATTTTATTTCTTAACTTAACCCCAAAAATTTCAAAACCACACCCGAGCAAACGCAACTCCGGAAGAGGCGTTTCTAAGAAAATACCGGCGCTGCGATTCCATCGGTGCCCTTGGAATTTGATTCCGAGCACCGGTTCAAAAGCTAGAAAAATCCGCTTGTTCGTTCACTGAACGTACCCATGCCAAACTTCGGAAAATGATTCCAGGCACACCGGGCCTCGGAATCAGGTGCCGTCAGAAACCGTGTTCTTGTAAAATTCCAAAGAAAATTAAGAAAAACGTTTCCTTGAAATTTATGGGTCTTTACATCAATCCCACCTCAGGGCTTACGTCCCCATAAAGATAAATCATAAACTAGGGAAACAAATGTGGGTACTAAGCACGCATCTGAGCCTCCCGCTCCAAAGTTCTCTCCTGGAGGTTCTCGTGCTGCCATCTGATGTGCACTAGAGGAATCGACTGTCCACGTAGGACCCGCTCCTGTCGATCCTCGATCTCCATCAGGACCTCGGTAAAAGTCACCCCATCATCAACGTCTAGCTCCCCATGGTCAATGATGTGTGTCGGGTCATTCACGTATCTCCTCATCTAGGATACGTGGAAGACATCGTGCACCCGGTGCAACTAAGGTGGTAGAGCCAGGCGATAAGCTACCTCGCCAATCCTGTTGAGGACCTGGAATGGTCCGATGAAGCGTGGAGACAACTTTCTGCCTCGTCCAAATCTCCGCAAACCACGTCGAGGTGAGACACGCAAGAAAACATGGTTTCCATCCTTGAACTCTAGTGGCCTCCGCGTCCTGTCAGCGTAAGACTTCTGTAAAGCCCCGACCCCAGTCACCTAGAGTCGGTGCATTATTACATCACATTGGCATGATCACAAGAATGATCAAATCTCGAAATAGCGATTGGTTTAGTAGCCCTGGAAACACTAGATATATTCATAAGTCTTACATTACATCATAAAGTGAAAAACTACTACAACAACATAATGTCTCCATAGTCCACACTATTATCCTCTCATAAAATCCCTGCAGGTCATTCATAACTTACTTCTTCACATCCTGGGAAAACTAACCATAGAAAAGGGGTGATCTCAAATGCCCAATAAGGATAAAAATATAGCGGAAACTTTCAAAAATAAGCATAAACATTTAACGCAATGTATAACTAAAACAAAAGCCTTTTAAACTTAAACTTCAGCATAGTGTGGAAAAGGTAAAATGAAATAATGCCATTTAATTATTCACATGGATATTGTACTAATCGAATAATCACATGAAATATCAATAACCACTTTCATAATGATGGAATGCATAATGCCAGACTATCATAACCACATAGCCAAGGCCTTGTGCCAAGACTACAAATAAGATTTTTCCAAGGCCTTGTGCCAAGACACTAGTTTGTCTCATGAGACCTACCGATGCATCCAGGAGCTATAGCGGGCTCCACCCGTCACATATTAAGTCCAATTCATTCCCATATGAAAAGTTTTAAACATAACAAAAACATTCGTATTAAAACTAGCATATGAAATGTCAATATTTTCACTATAAACCATGAATAGTATAAAAATATCACATCCACAGTCAAACATATCCCAAAACCTTCAATATAATATAGAAGTTTTGTATCATAATAAATAAACTTCAAATAATATTAAAATCCATCAAAGGATGTTCACATAGATGAAATCAAAACTATTTGAAATAAATATCTCTTTTCTCGAAATCATTGAAAAGTCACACATTTATAAAGGAAGTAATTAAAAAGAGATTTTTGAATCAAAATGTCCCATAACACTTTGAAACTTTTGAAAGGAATTAACATTTTAAAAACATTCATGTCCATATAAATAAATCCTTAAAAACCCATTTTGAAGACATATACATTAATTAAAAATATTTAGAAAGATAAATCTTTAAAACATTTAAAATTCTGATTTTGATAAAGAGTACTTTTAAGAAACTCGTAAAATATTCATTTTGAAATCATTTAAAAGTCATATAATTATAAAATAAAACATTTACTTTTAAAATATCCTTATAATCATGTAAGGTAAACTTTGAGAATTTTATAACGGTGGAAAATAGTCGCACCCGCCATATAAGTTAAAAAAACATTCTTTCCTTAAATCTATCGAAAAGGTTAAAAAGCACCTTGTTTGGAAAACGATAGAAAGATTCCTTTATAAAACTCTTATAAAAAGTCAAAAAAGGGTATAAATGACTTTAAACCATATTCTTATAAACAGTAAAAAAAATTTGAAATACATTTTTAAGAAACATAGATGTGGATGATAAAGAGATCCCAGTAGATTATTACGTATAAACAACCTCGAATAATGAAGAGATTGTGAAATAACCCTTACCTTGTACTTTTCCATGGTTGGAGTAGGTTAACCTCCTGTATAATAGTGAAATAATTGTTATTAAATTATACAAGAATAATATACATTCATATGATATCATATATGATCTTTTAACATTGCTCTGTTAATAATATCTTAGTATTATCGTCATTTCGGGTGTTAACTTACTCATTTTCTTTTATATGTTTTGTTACATAAGTCATGTTTGTCATGTATAAGTTGTATATTATTCATATAAATAATGATATCAAGTCCTTAAACATTATTTTTAAATCATAAAATGATAATTATACTTAAATGGATACGATGGTGATTGAATCTCATCACGTTCGTGGAGACGGTAGTCCGTACGTACGCAAGAGCGACAATATCATTCTTTTGAAATTAAAATAACATATAAATAGATGGAATATCATATATAAAGAATCATTAACATGTTATATTTATTATTTACATGAGTTACACATCATTATTATACCCATCCAAATAATAATATATTCAATAACAATTACACCACGACGTGGAGACGGTAAGTCGTACGTACGCACGTATGGTGAAATGTTATTTAAAGGGTGGAAAGAATAATGAATATGGTTGTACCATATTTATAATAAGATCACAGTATATATATGATACTGGAGTTATTAGTTTAGAATGGTAATAAAAAAGAAAGAAGAAGTGGAAGAAGAAAGGATCTTGGAAAAGGATGGTGAAATCATTACCTCTTCTTCGGGTTCTTCCTTTTGATTTGATCAAAAGTGCTCCTTTGGGTGGATTTATGATCAAACTAAGGCCTCTAGGTTGTAGTGAGAGAAGTTGGGAGAGTATGTGGGAAGATTTTGGCCGAACCAAAAGGCTTTTAAGGTGTGAAGAAATGAGAAGGAGGAGTGCCCTTTTATAAGAGGTGTGAGGGGCACCTTTGGAAAAGCTAGAAATATTAATTTATAATAAATTCATATTCGGTTTCAAAGGGATAAAAAGTGGTTTATTTAAATTTTATGGCGGGGAGAGGTCGAAACCATTCAACCAATATAATTTAGACAGGTTTGGGTTACTATATTAACCTTATCTTTAAGTATAAACTCTTAGTTAATTAGTTTGACATTTACCATGTAACTTTGTATTTTTATATTATATAGTTAATAAACATAGTATATACATCCAAGCGACCCCGAAGTGATCCATTAATTATACCACTATAATGATATAAGTCTCTCGGCCGAACCTTATATTTTTAGGAATTTAATATCAATTAATAATATAATATTAGTTTTAAAAACTCTTTTATGTCAATTTTGACACTATTCCATAGTTTATTTTTTTTGAAACTCATAAAAAATATATTACTACGAAAAAAGTTAATTAAATCAATCCTAATATGTCATATTATCCTAGAAAAGTATTTTAATTCATTAAAAGTCTCAAATTATATTTATTTGGGTATTTATAATATCAATTATTTTAAATGTTCACTATTATGGTAATTACTGCATCATCATTGTGTCATAAATAAATTAAATTATGTAATCTCTAAAAATTATAAATAAAATATCATTATGTAGGAAATCGTTTTATCTTTCTAATGAATATTTATAGTTGAATATCCAACATATATAACCCTATGTAAAAATTGTTTTTCTGAATGATATATGCTTGTATCATTTTTGTATTCATTTTAACTTAATTAAAATAAAGTGTCCCTATCACCTACTAGTGGCACCATGGGGTCCCGAAATCGACCCAAAGATGCCTATGGTCGAACATGTATCAACCAATAAGGATAGGACACGTTTTAGGGTAATTTAGTATTATTATAATATTATTTTTTACCCCTTATTTACCGGATTTATCCTTAACCATGGTAAATAAAACATTTACCGAAGTAATTTTTCAAAATATATACAAATAAAAGTTACCTATTTACCCAATTTGAACATCCTGATTCCAAATATGGAATCCATTTTTCCAAATTCAAAAAACAGAAGTGGCATAAATTAATTTAAAATTAATTCCTGTTGTTAAAACAAAAAACGTGTTTTAAATAGATAATAACTATCAAAACATTGACACTTGTTTATGTCCGGTTTAATTGTAAAATTATGTCCAATGACCAAAATTGTATTAAATGGTAAAAATATATTCTAAATATAATTTAAAACCACTAAAATTCATAATTTATTACTATTAATTATTTTGATTAAAATAGTTGTTTTTAATTAAAATTTAGTAATTTTCACTATTCATCAAAATATAAGTGTTATCCGAAAAGTTCCAAAATTTCACCCTAGGCTAAATTCGTTATTCCGAATCCAAAAATGAAGTCCATTTTTAGATATAAAATTTATAAAATTTCAAAAAGTAGGTATTACTATTCATAACGGCTAGTTTTATTGGTTGTGGTGTGTGTTAAAACTCGAAGTTGCGTACAACACACGCTACTGTGTTATTCAAAGGAAAGTGTACCATGGAAGCTTTGGGTGTTTCATTTTAAATTTTTTGATGTCTCCATTTAGTCAAAAAGTTTAAAATATTATATTTAAAAAGGGATCACTATTAAAAGTTGGTAAAAGTGCAATACTGAAAATGAATTATGTCTAAGAAACTCATAATATGGATTCTAAAATTATAAGGATTATATAAAGTTTAAAATTTGGTTAATACTATTCATAACCTCTTTTTAAAATCTTATTTGGTAAATCATGGTGCGCTTGAACTCGGTGTTGCGTGTAGTGCAAGTTATTGAATTATTTTGATGAAATAACGCACTATGAAATCTTGGGGTGTTACATTCTCCCCCTTCAATAAATTCTGTCCTCGCAATTTGAAATTTTTCTTCAAAAATAAAAGGTTGAATATAGAAAATATTTTGTGGAAAAACCCACATCAGAAATTGGGTTAACAAAATTTAGTCTTAATATGAGGAAAAGAGAAATGAAAGGGTCACCACCAAATTATTATCTCAATTAGGAGAACATTGGTGGCAATTAGAGACATATAATTGGAGGAAAAATGTAAATATTTATAGGTAGTGATTGAGGTCATCAATCACAAACAAGTGTAAAATTGAGGTCCTTAAATTCGTCAATCTATGATGATTTGAAATACCATCGGTTCAACAAAATATATGGTATTAGGATAACACATTTTTGGTTTTAGGATTCCTTAAATAAAGTATAAGAAATAATTTCTTCATAGAATAAGAGAAGAAGAAAAATATATTCTTGACAAGTAGAGTTCCATCATTTAACTAATTTCTACCACACACTCATCTTTTACTCTAAAAGATAATAGAACTTAAAAATAGTATTCTATTTATACAATTCGTATAGGGTTAAAAAATGAATTTATAATTCATCTAGAAGAACCATTAAAAAATGACATTATTCAATCCAGGACATCACGTGGGTCAGTGGTAGGTGATACACCCTTGTCGCCCTTCGGTTGTGGGTTCAAGTCTCGCGGCCTTGCCGGACGCGACGGGTTGCCGCCCGACCACCAGGTTGTCCTTTTATGGAAATCCAAAATAATACAAACTAGAACTATCCAAAATGCTTCAATCCAAAATTTATAAGGAAGGTAAACACAATAAAGATCTTTTTTTCCGCGTAATAACATGTGAACACCTTCATCATGTATTCTTTTAAAACACTACAACATCCTGAATTACCATAAAACCTTATTGATTACATTCATGATACCTTATTCCTTAAAGAATAATAGATATACTCCTTCAATCCAAAAATGTTTTAAACCGCAACAATGACGGAATATACAAATCATTAATCGGTTTCAAGGTATTTAAGAATATCCAATATAATTTATCGAAATCAATCATGTATTATTCCAAAATCACTACCTCGGTATCAGAATTATATTATGGATTATCATTCTCTCAACCATATATTTTCCAAATATTTATCCTGCTATTGAGTCACTTTTCTTTGTTCCGCACAATCTCAAGTCCTTAATGAAATAGTAATGCAGTACAATCCTTATATACTCCATAATTATTATAACAAGTACCTTGTTGATACAACACTCAAATGACATAATCAGCATAAGAACTATAATAATTCCTCTTCATCTGTGGTTGTATAATAACTTGATTGTTATCCAGTAGCATCATTTGCGGCATAGTCTGATGACTGGGACATAGGTTCGCATAGTGTCCAAACTCATTGCAAATGAATCATTGTAGATTTAAAACCATTTTCTTACCCTTGCAGTCACGTACTTTGTGCCCTTTTCCTCCACACTTATAACGAACTCACATTCCTTTTAGGCAAGTTCCAGGGTGTTTCTTCCCACAGTTATCACATATGGGAAAATTATTATTTTCCCTCTTCCCTTTATCCATCTTTCTCTCTTCCATCATTTTCTTCTCTTGCTTCCCTTCAAAGCCATAGGACTCAGTAAACTCTTTACTTATCTTATAAACACATGATATTATCTCTTCATATGATGATAATACATGGGAGACTATTTCTCTTATATATTCTGGCTTAAAACCATGAAAGATATGATCCTTCTTTATCTTTGGATCATGTGCATTACTGGAGTTCTCATTCCTTCTACTGGGCGCCATTTCTAAACAATGGAATACACTAGATTAGTTTATGAATAACAATACCTAATCCCAAACCTGTAAAACACATAACATAAATTAAATTGTTTATGGATATAATCCATAATCATAAAAATGTTTTCATTGAGGTAGTATATACTCATAAACCCTTCATAATGATTTGTAAAGAAAATGAGAGTTATCGTAAGCATTTCCCCCGGGAGTGTTGTAACCAAGAGTGCAGCAAGGCCCGTTGTCGTGCACTACTTCCCGTTCGAGTCTAGCTCAAAGTGGTGTTTTCAAGTTTTACCCCTAGGTACATCTGTGTCAGAGCTGCCTCTACCTGCTCGTATCTAGACAGGGATGTATTGCTCGGAAAACTCACAAAATCCCTAAAATACCAAAATTCTTGGATGTTCTTCTATACTAATCCTCAAAGTTCATCTTAGGTCTACGTGCTCTAATCAGAGTTTATCTAAATCTAGCTTCCAAGGTTTGTACTGAACTTCCTCTGATACCAACTGTAACGCCCCGACCCCAGTTACCTAGAGTCGGTGCATTATTACATAACATTGGCATGATCACAAGAAGGATCAAATCTCGAAAGACCAATTGGTTTAGTAGCCTTGGAAACACTAGATATATTCATAAGTCTTATATTACATCATAAAGTGAAAAACTACTACAAAAACATAATGTATCCATAGTCCAAACTATTACCTCCTCATAAAATCCCTGCAGGTCATTCATAACTTACTTCTTCAAATCCTGGGAAAAATAAAACATAGAAAAGGGGTGAGCTGAAATGCCTAGTAAGGATAACAATATAGCGGAAAATTTCAAAAATAAGCATAAACATTTAAGGCAATGTAAAAATAAACAAAAGCCTTTTAAACTTGAACTTCAGCATAGTATGGAAAAAGTAAAATGAAATAATTCCATTTACTTATTCACATGGATATTATACTAATCGAATAATCACATGCAATATCAATAACCACTTTCATAATGATGGAATGCATAATGTCAGACTATCATAACCACATAGCCAAAGCCTCGTGCCAAGACTACAAATAAGATTTTGCCAAGGCCTTGTGCCAAGACACTAGTTTGTCTCATGAGACCTACCGATGCATCGAGGAGCTATAGCGGGCTCCACCCATCACATATTAAGTCCAATTCATTCCCATATAAAAATGTTTAAACATAACATAAACATTCGTATTAAAAATTGCTTACGAAATTTCAATACTTTCACCGTAAACAATGAATGGTATAAAAATAGCACATCCACAGTCAAACATATCACAAAACCTTCAATACAATGTAGAAGTTTTGTATCATAATAAATCAACATAAAATAAGCTTAAAATCCATCAATGGTTGTTGACATAGATGAAATCAAAACTATTTGAGAGAAATATCTCTTTTCTCAAAATCATTGAAAAGTCACACATTTATAAAGGAAGTAATTTAAAAGAGATTTTTGAATCAAAGTGTCTCATACCACTTTGATACTTCTGAAAGGAATTAACATTTTAAAAAAATTCATGTCTATATAAATAAATCCTTAAAAACCATTTTGAAGACATGGACATTAATTAAAAAGATTTAGAAAGATAAATCTTTAAAACATTTAAAATTCTGATTTTGATAAAGAGTGCTTTTAAGAAACTCTTAAAATATTCATTTTGAAATCATTTAAAAGTCACATATTTATAAAATAAAACATTTACTTTTATAATATCCTTATAAGATTGTAAGTGAAACTTCTAGAATTTTATAACGGTGGAAAATAGCCGCACCCGCCGTATAAGTAAAAAAACATTCCTTCCTTAAATCTGGCGAAAAGGTTAAAAATCACCTTATTTGGAAAACGACGGAAAGATTCATTTATAAAACTCTTTTAAAAAGTCAAACAAGGGTATAAATGACTTTATCCTATATTCTTGTAAATTGTAAAAAATGTTTTGAAATACATTTTTAAGAAACATGGATGTGGATGATAAAGAGATCCCAGTAGATTATTACGTATAAACAACCTCAGATAATGAAGAGATTGTGAAATAACCCTTACCTTGTACTTTTACTTGGTTGGGGTAGGTTAAACTCCTGTATAATAGTGAAATAATTGTTATTAAATTATACAAGAATCATATACATTCATATGATATCATATATGATCTTTTAACACTACTTTGTTAATAATATCTTAGTATTATCGTCGTTTCGGGTGTTAACTTACTCATTTTCTTTTATATGTTTTGTTAGATAAGCCATGTTTTTCATGGATAGGTTTTATATTATTCATATACAGAATTATATCAAGTCCTCAAACATTATTTTTAAATCATCAAATGATAATTATACTTAAATTGATAAGATGTAGAATGAATATCATCGTGTTCGTGGAGACCGTAGTCCGTACGTACCCACGAGCGACAATATCATTATTTTGAAATTAAAATAATATATAAATGGATGTTATATCATATATAAAGAATCATTAACATGTTATATTAAGTATTTACATGAGTTAAACATCATTATTATACCCATCCAAATAATAATATATTGAATAACAATTACACCACGACGTGGAGACGGTAAGCCGTGCGTACGCACGTATGGTGACATGTTATTAAAATGGTGGATAGAATACTGAATACGGTTGTACAATATTTATAATAACATCACAGTATATATATGATACTGGATTTATTATTTTATAATGGTAATAACAAAGGAAGAAGAAGTGGAAGAAGAAAGGAACTTGGAAAAAGGTGGTGAAATAATTAACTCTTCTTCGGGTTCTTCCTTTTGATTTGATCAAAAAGGCTCCATTGGTTGGCTTTATGATCAAAAAAAGGCCTCTAGGTTGTAGTCAGAGAAGTTGGGAGAGTATTTGGGAAGAGTTTGGCCAATCCAAAAGGCTTTTATGGTGTGATGAAATGAGAAGGAGGAGTACCCTTTTATAGGAGGGGTGAGGGGCACCTTTGGAAAAACTAGAAATATTAATTTATAATAAATTCATATTCGGTTTCTAATGGCTCCAAAGTTGATTATTTAAATTTTAATGTGTTTGTAGGTAGAAAAAAATTCAACTAATATAATTTAGACAGGTTTGGGTTACTATATTAACCTTATCTTTAAGTATTAACCTTTAGTTAATTAGTTTGACATTTACCATGTCACTTTGTATTTTTATATTATATAGTTAATAAACATACTATATACATCCAAGCGACCCCCAAGTGGTCTCTTAATGATACCAATATCATGATATAAGTCTCTTGGCCGAACCTTATATTTTTAGTAATTTAATATCAATTAATAATATAATATTTGTTTTAAAAACCCTTTTATGTCAATTTTGACACTATTCCATAGATGATTTTTTTGTGAAACTCATAACAGAATGATTACTTCAAAAAAAGTTAACTAAATTAATGCTAATATGTCATATTATCCTATAAAATTATTTTAATTCATTAAAAATCTCAAATTATATTTATTTGGGTATTTATAATATCAATTATATTAAATTTTCACTATTATGGTAATTACTGTATCATCATTGCGTCATAAATAAATTAAATTATGTAATATCTAAAAATTATAAATAAAATATCATTATGTAGGAAATATTTTTATCTTTTTAATGAATATTTATAGTCGAAAATCCAACATATATAACCATATGTAAAAATTGTTTTTCTAAAAGATATATGCTTGTGTCATTTTTGTATTCATTTTAACTTAATTAAAATAAAGTGTCTCTATCACCTACAAGTGGCACCATGGGGTCCCAAAATCGACCCAAAGATGCCTATGGTCGAACATGTATCAAAAAATAAGTCTAGGAAACATTTTAGGGTAATTTAGTATTATTATAATATTATTGTTTAACCCTTATTTACCGGATTTACCCTTAACCATGGGAAATAACATATTTACTGAAGTAATTATTCAAAATATTTAAAAATAAAAGATACCTATTTACAAAATTTGAACATCCTGATTCCAAATATGGAATCCATTTTTACAAATTCAAATCACAGAAGTGGAAGAAATTAATTTAAAATTAATTCCCGTTGTTAAAACAAAAAGCGTGTTTTAAATAGATAATAACTATCAAAAGATTGACACTTGTTTATGTCCGGTTTAATTGTAAAATTATGTCCAATGACCAAAATTGTATTAAATGGTAAAAATATATTCTAAATATACTTTAAAACCACTCAAATTCATATATTATCACTATTAATTATTTTTATTAAAATAGTTGTATTTAATTAAAATTTAGTAATTTTCACTATTCATCAAAATATACGTGTTATCTGAAAAGTTCCAAAATTTCACCCTAGGCTAAATTCGTTATTCCAAATCCAAAAATAAAGTCCATTTTGAGAGATAAAATTTATAAAATTTCAAAAAGTAGGTATTACTATTCATAACGGCTAGTTTGATTGGTTGTGGTGTGTGTTAGAACTCGAAGTTGCATACAACACAGGCTACTGTATTATTCAATGGAAAGCATACCATGGATGCTTGGGATGTTTCATTTTAAATTTTTTTATGTCCCCATTTAGTCAAAAAGTTTAAAATATTTTATTTAAAAAGGGTTCACTATTAAATGTTGGTAAAAGTGCAATACTGAAAATTAATTATGTCTAAGAAACTCATAATATGGATTCTAAAATTATAAGGATTATATAAAGTTTGAAATTTATTTAATACTATTCATAAACTCTTTTTAATAGCTTTTTTGGTAAATCATGGTGCGCTTGAACTCGGTGTTGCGTGTAGTGCAAGTTATTGAATTATTTTGAAGAAATAACACACTATGAAATCTTGGGGTGTTACAACTTCTGTCGGCTCTGAGCTATCCTCATCCGCTCCTGAATGATCTGGACCTTCCCTGTCATGGCCCGGACCATCTCTGGTCCTACAAGTGTCGACTCCCCGGGGTCAGTCCAGCACAAAGGAGATCTGCAAAGTCGGTCGAACAATGCCTCGTATGGTGTCATCCCGATGGTGGAGTGGTAGCTGTTGTTGTACGCAAACTACACCAAGGGTAGGTGGTCCTCCCAACTGTGACCAAAGTCGAGGTCACATGCGCGGAGCATGTCCTCAAGAGTCTGAATATCCCTCTTCTTCTAACCATCTGTCTGAGGGTGAAAGGTGGTGCTCAGACGTAGCTGCGTCCCGAACGCCTCCTGCAGCCCCTTCCAAAGACGGGAAGTAAAGCGAGCATCTCGATCGGAGACGATAGATGATGGAACACCGTGAAGTCGTGCAATCTCCTGAATGTAGAGACGTCCCAATCTATCCATTTATCCCTTCTCTCTTATGGGTAACAAGTGAGATGACTTGGTGAGTCGGTTGACAATCACCCAGATGGAGTCGTGACCTCTGGATGTGCGTGGAAGTCCAGTCACGAAGTCCATAGATATCCCGTCCCACTTCCACTCCGGGACCTCCAAGGGTTGTACCAAGCCTAATGGTACCTGATGATCTCCCTTCACCTGCTGGCAGGTGAGTCATCGTGAAACGAACTCTGCCACAACCCTCTTCATGCCTGGCCACCAGTGCTGTCTTCTGAGATCCTGGTATATCTTCGCCACTCCAAGATGTACCGCCAAAGGAGAAGTGTGAAACTCTCTCAGCACCTCCTCTCGTAAAGCAACTGGTACCAAGGTACGTACTCTGAAAAGGATGTTGTGCTCTTCTGCAAAGGAGAAACCATCAGGTGCTTGTCCTGATGATATCTGTGCACGCCGCATCTCACAGTCAACGTCCCCACGCTGTGCCTCTCTGACCCACTGCAGTAGTGGAGGAGTGACTGTGACTGACTGAAGTAAGGCTGCTCCATCTCTATCCACGAATGATATCTGCAAGGTGGCTAGCTGCTCTATCGCCTCCTCAAGTAGTTGAATGCCCTTCCTCCTGCTGAGAGCATCAGCTACCACGTTCCCCTTACCAAGAGTATATATTATCTCAAATTCATTGTCCTAGAGGAATTCGAGCCATCGCCACTGTCTCAGGTTTAGGTCCTTATGAGAAAAGATGTACCTGAGACTCCGATGGTCAGAAAAGACTGTAAAGCGCTCACCCATCAGATAGTGTCGCCATGTCTTCAGAGAAAAGACCACTGCTGCGAACTCCATGTCATGGGTAGCGTAGTTCTGCTCATGCGGCCTCAACTAACGTGATCCATAGGCGATTACTGCCTGCTCCTGCATCAGGACACATCCGAGTCCGGTCCCTGATGCATCATAGTAGACTACGTACCCTACTCCCTCCTCAGGAAACCTCAAGATAGGTGCACTGGTCAATCTTTGTATTAGCTCCTGGAATCTCTGCTGACATCTGTCTGAGCAGACAAAGGGTTTCCCCTTCTTTGTCAAAGCTGAGAGTGGTGCCTCAACTCTGGAGATGTCTGGCACAAATCTCCGATAGTACCCAGCTAGTCCCAAGAAACTCCGCACCTCCGTCACGCTCCTGGGTGGATCCCAAGCTAGCACTGCCTCGATCTTCGCAGGATCCACTACAACTCACGCCTCAGAGATGACGTGCCCCAAGAAGTGGACCTCGTGTACCCAGAACTGACACTTCGAGAGCTTTCCATAAATCTGGAGCTTTCTGAGTGTGTCTAGTACAACACGCAAGTGGTAGGCGTTCTCCTCCTCAGTCGTTGAGTATATCAAAATGTCGTCGTTGAAGACTACGACAAATAGATCGAGTCATGGCTGGAAGATCCTGTTCATGAGGCCCATGAACACTGCTGGAGAATTGGTTATGCTGAATGGTATAACCAAGAACTCATAGTGGCCATACCGACATCTGAAGGTCGTCTTCTGCACGTCCTTGTCCCGAACTCTGAGCTGATGATAGCCTGACTTGAGGTCTGTCTTCGAGAACCACCGTGCTCCCTTGAGATGATCGAAGAGGTCATCAATCCTCGGTAGCGGATACTTGTTCCTCACTGTCACCTGGTTCAGGCGACGATAGTCGACACAAAGTCGCAAACTCCCATCCGCCTTCATGGTGAACAATATCGGGGAAGCCCAGGGTGAAACACTGGGTCGGATGAATCACTTTCCCTGCAAGTCCTCCAACTATAACCGTAGCTCTCTAAGCTCAGCGGGGGCCATCCGATATTCTGGAGTCGATATCGGGGTTGTCCCGGGGTACAGGTCAATATAAAAGTCTACCTCTCTTCAAGGAGGTATCCCTGGAACGTCGTCAGGGAAGACGTCCGCATACTGATCCGCCACTGCAGGAAAACTATGACTCCGCATGTCAAATGCTCTTATGATGAGGCTAGCCAACTGATGAGTGATGGGATTTCATCTCCTCTATGGAAGCCCATCCTGTGCTGCGAAGGCTACCTTATCACCGGTGAAGGTGAACCTGCTCCTATCGGTGTGTACACATCGCACCTTGCACCTAAAACAGTCAATCTGTGCATGGACTGTAGATAACCAATCCATGCCTAAGATGACATCGTAAGGCCTCGACGCCGCTACAAGAAGATCCCCACTGAATCTCTCGCCTCCTAGAGTAAGCTCACACTGCCGGCACCAGTGCGTAATCATCGAGTCTTCTCTCGTAGGAGTCTCTAGCCGTAAGGATCGAGCCAACGGCTCTGTCAGAATCACCGAGCTCCGAACAAGGGCAGTGGCTATGAAAGAGTGACTCGCTCCTGTGTCTATAAGAACTACAGCAAGGGTGTAATAGACACAGATCGTACCTCAAATCATCTCGGGCACGCCGTGGTCGTAGGCCTCCGCTGCCTGGAGCTGTGCCTCTCTCTGCCCGCCAGCTCCCTGTGGTCGGGGTGGACCTCCTGGTGGTGGTGGTGGTAGAGCCTCAAAGCGTCGCCCACAACCTTCTCCTCGGCCAGCTCCTCTGCCTCGTCCTCCTCCTCCCTGCGGACCGCCACGGTCGACCCTCTGCCTCTACCTGGGTGGCCCCTCAACCGTCTGCTGCTCCTCGACACGGTGGGTCGGGCAGTCACGAGCCATGTGTCCCTGCCCGCCGCATGTGTAGAACTGTCTGCATCTCGAAAGACTGGCCCCGCGCTGTGTGCCCCGCACTTCTGAGCCAGTGTCCAGAGGTTGTCTGTGTGAGGGTCTAGTCTGCCTGGACCCCTGAGTCATCTGTTGACTACCTGCCGCAGAATACTCTGCTACGTGCCGCCCCGCGGTGGGTCTCGCTGCTGATGAATGCTCACCAAGAAAGATCGCGATCAAAAGGGCTCGCTCCAGTGCTCCTGCCTGAGTCGGAATGTTGAGGCAGATTAGTGATGCCCTGATCTCATGTCTCAATCCCTGATCAATGGTCCGGGCCTAGAAGAATGGGTCTCGTACCATGTCGGTCGAGTAGCGAGAGAGATCGGTAAATCTCGCCGAGTACTGGGCGACCGTCAAGCTGCCCTGCCACAGCTGAAGAAGCTCCTGGATGCGCACCGCACGGAGGGTGTTCGGGACGAACTCTGAGCGGAAGAGGCCCTCAATGTCTGTCCAGAGAAGAGATGCCTCATCATGCACCTGGAGCATCAAGCTACACCATCAGCCTCCTGCCGCGTGCAGTAGGCTCACTATGAGGATCACCATGAGGTCTGCTGCTGTCCTCACTAACCGGAAAACTCGCACCACTACCTCCAGCCAGTCCTCGGCTGCCTGGGGGTCTGTCTCCCCACGGAACCAGGGCGGTTGCTGGCGCTAGAACTCATGTAGTGCACTGAGGAGACGTGCATCGTCAGCGGCTGGTGCTGGAAGCATCGGTGGCTCGGTGGGTAAAGGTACCTCCGGTTCCTCAACTGTCAAAGGGCCCTGCACCAAGGCCTCATCGCTCGGTGGGTTGTCATCACGCTCAACTCTGGGAACCCTAGCTGGCTACCGTCGTGGGGCCATCCTGAAAAAAAGGAAACAGATGTGCCACGGTGAGAACAGTATACCTGGTGAGGTGACACAAAGTAATCACTAAGAAAACTTGAAACACACATGCAATCAATGTTTTCGTGCATTAAGTCTGAAATCAGAAGTCAGGGTCCTGTTGTACGGATACGTCGGCCGCCTCACCAACACTGGAATCCCTGGATTGATAACCACACCCAAAATGCTAAACACTATTGCTTCACATAGAAAAAGATCAGAGTTTGCGGTAGAACCGAACTCCTCTGATACCAATTTGTCACGACCCATCCTCGGGGCCCATGCTATGACTACCCTAAGCCCACCTTCCATAGGCCATGGGATGGTAACTAGCACCAAGGCGTAAATCCCGGTAAAGTGAAGGCATTTCCTTTGTAAAGTAAACCACAAACACCACAGAGCAAGCAAGCAGAAGAAGTAAACACTAAGTAAAAACAGAGTACAACAGTAAGTGCAGAAAGTAAGTGGGCTAGAATACAAACCCAAACTGAAAGTAAAGTACAACTAGAAAGGGAAAACAACAACTAAAATGTAAAGCCGCAACGTCGAGCTGTCCACTGGAAATCCCACCTGAAGGGTGGGTACAGAAAGCCTCCACTGCTCCTCGGGTCTAGCCGACCGCTCCGAGTACGTACCGCCCAGTGGTCCACCTCCAGGCACCATCCTACTCCGCAAGCCTCCACCCCGATCATCGTTGTCCGTCATCTTCAACCAATACAACATAGTGCGGGAATAGCCCGTGAAGGGGTGAGTATAAGCTACTTAGTAGGGACCCCAAGACCCCCCGATGGTCTCCCAGAATCCACAAAGGATAATCCAAAAAGGAAAGATACAATCATGAAGTATAATCTGAAACTGCATAGGTATATGCCCATACATATACCTAAGTCATCAATTATCATTAGGCTCCAACATCCGAGCCCAAGTACAACCCATTCCACACAGGAAAGCAAAACGTAAATCCACACAGGATAGCACAACACAATCCACAAAGGAAAGAAAAACATGATTCAAATCACACAGGTATACTTCTTAATATGATGATTGAGATGATCAGATATTTCCACTGAATCATCTAAGCCATCGGACCCACAAAGGATCGATAGGTAATAACCCCTGCAATGACCCAAAAAGGATCTGACCCACACAGGATCGATAGGTAACTAACCCCCACAATGACCCACAAAGTATCTAACCCACACAGGATCGATAGGTAACTAACCCCCGCAATGACCCACAAAGGATCTGACCCACATAGGATCGATAGGTAACTAACCCTCGCAATGACCCACATAGAATCGGACCCACACAGGATCGATAGGTAACTTACTCCTGCAAAGACCCACACAGGATCGGACCCACATAGGATCTATAGGCGCTGGCCCACACAGGACTGCTGAGCACTGACCCACACAGGATCGGACCCACACAGGATCGGTAGCACTGATCCACAAAGGATCGCTGAGTGTTGTAGTCGTCGACGTCTAATCCACTGAGGATCTCTGCACATTCGTTGTCGAATCCACTGAGGATCTCTGTACGGTCGTCGTTGTCGTAGTCGCAGCTAGCACTAGGATTCCCGCACACAGCAAGCTCATTCAGGAGGGTCCGCTCCACGAGCCAAGAGGCTGATACATCAACTGACACATAGTCCAGAGTTGATGTATCCAAAACTTCTGTATTGACAACAGGAACTCAACGTTGCAGACGGAACGTCAATCGGACGCCCGGTCTGAGAGTTATTGGCTTTTTCGTTCTAGGGGCCCAGTGGGTTTTTAAGGAAAAACCAACCCGAGTGTATTCCACCTGCGTCCAAACCTCGGGCGGATTAAGCCAAAAGATCCGTCTCACTTATATGGATTCAACAATGTTGACGGCACGTCAATCGGACGTCTGAAGCTCAAGATATGAGCGTTTCCGCTCCGAGGGCCCAGTTGGTTTCGTGTACGAACCAACCCGGCCAAACCCAAAGTATTTCAAAACCTTGAGTGTGATATACCGAAATGGCCGTCTCGATCCAAGGATTGCATCGCCACTGACTACGCGTCGATCGGAGGCTCGTAGCTCAAGATACGGGCAAAAGACCGGAAAGGGTCCAAAAATGGGGGGTCTGGGCCCGGATCGACCCGGCCCAACCCCCACGGGGTCGGCTCGGCCAGTTACGGTCGAGCGGCGTGGGGGTGCGCTTCCCCCGCGTGAAGGAGAGCCGCAGCCCCGCGTGGGGCCGCTCTGTGTCACCGGACGCGGCGCAAGGCCGTGTCCCTTCCTCGGCGGTCCTGCGCGGCCGCGGGACCGGCCAGCGACGCCGAGGCTGAAGCCGCGGCGGGTCTTCCCGGCGGCGCGCCGGCGGGGGGTTCTGCGGACCACCAGACGCGCTTCGGTGGTCTGATTTGCACGTGGTCTTCGCCAGTGTTCGTCCCGGGACTCATTCTTCACTAATAAGCCTTCAAAATAAACTTGCGGCCCCATTTGTCATCGCCCGCCAATCCGCGCATCAACGAAAAACTGTGGAGGGCTGTCAGAACGTGTTTGTTTGGCCCGCACCCTCCGCGTTAGGTGATAACAAATGTGAATAGTATTCGACACATGAAAAAAAAGCAAGGCAGAATTTTAATAAATTAAAATTGAACTTTGATCCGGGTTCTTTGTTTTAGAAGGAACAACCATGGGAATAGGAATTATTCTCAAATAAAACCCCTACCTCGTAGCTGTCGTCAGACGAGAGTTCTTCGCGGAATTGACCGTCGCGGAAGAAGAGGATCATCGCGTCGCGGAAGGGCGTCGCGTCGTCGCGGAAGGGTGTCGCGTCGAAGATATCTGAGGATTAAAGAAAACACACAGATTTAATTTCATGAATCAAATCCATGTTAAGGATAAAATCCACAAAGGAATTAAAGATTTGAAAACTCCTACCTCAAGCAGTTGATCGAATATTTGTCGCGGGGAAAGAACATCGCGGAAGAAGCGTCGTGGAAGGAGAATCGTTAGCGTCACGGAACACGGCGTCGCGTCGTCGATCTCCAAGGGTTCGGCGTTCTTTGCGTTCTTCGCGTTCTTCACATTCTTCGCGTTCTTCACGAGGAGGATGAAGGTACAGATTCTCCAAATCCTCTCAACAATCAACCCATCAACAAAAAGAAAAGGTGTTGGTCTTATTTTATTATTATTCCAACAGTTTGAAAACATGTTAAGAAACGAACCATTAATTTGGTGAATTAATTTTAATGACTTAACTGTCCATTTAATAGGAGCGTTTAAGAGTTTTAGAAAACGCCATAGTTAACTTTCATTAATGAGGAGTTTTCGCGGGTGCGTTACTTAGAGGAAAAGAAACTGTGGGGCTCGTGCGGGCCCCACCTCACAAATATCCTACCAAGAGGGTAGGATATTTTGGATTTAACCCTATCTGCTTCAACTCTGCTTAAGCAAATTTAAGTGGCATTAAGTGGATTTAAGTGAAATAAAAATAAAGTTGTCGCACCACTTTATTTTATTTCTTAACTTAACCCCAAAAATTTTAAAACCACACCCGAGCAAACACAACTCCGGAAGAGGCGTTTCTAAGCAAATACTGGCACTGCGATTCCATCAGTGCCCTCAGAATTTGATTCCGAGCACCGGTTCAAAAGTTAGAAAACCCCGCTCGTTCGTTCACTGAACATACCCGAGCCAAACTTCGGAAAATGATTCCGGGCACACCGGGCCTCGGAATCAGGTTCCGTCAGAAACCGCATTGTTGTAAATTTCCAAAGAAAAATAAGAAAAACTTTCCTTGAAATTTACAGGTCTTTACAATAAATTTAATATTTTTTTATATTATTATATATTTATTTTAAATGATATTGATGACAATATACATTTATTTATTAATAATTATAGATCTAAATAAATATATCTTTATTTATAATTATAATATTATTAGAAATTTATATTTACATTTATATCATTGAAAATATAATAAAATATTTACTTATTATTTAAATATAATTTAATTTTAATTATAGGTATATATTTTTTAGAACATATATATTATATGGGTAACATAATGAATTATAAATCAATAACACATCTATGTGATATATAATTATAATCTATAAATGAACATTATTCATTCACATATATATATACACGCATTTATGATATATTCATTGAACCCAATTCATTGAAAAACACACATATATATTTAATAATTTTAATTATACATATATATTAAAAAGTATTATATATCTATAAATAAAAACAAATACATTAAATATAAACAAATATAATAAATATATATATTAAATATAATGAATTAATAAATCTAATAAATATAATGACTTAATAAATATAATAAATATATTTATTATTAATCATATAATTATATAATTATATATTTATATATATATGTTGTCATAACATGTGTTTTTTATTTAATTTATACAATAAATATTATGAGTGCTAAGAAAAGCGCTGATAAATGTAACCTTTATCAGCTCTAAAAATGCCCTAATAAAACGATATTTAAAGCGCAGATAAAGGCCTACCCCTTTATCAGCTCTTTTCTGTTAGTGCTGATAAAGGTAGGTGTCTACCGTGCCCAGTTTTGTGGTAGTGAATGTTATTCTCTAGGAAGGCGAATGGGAGATTGAGGTTGTGTATAGATTATAGTTTCCTAAACAATGGAACCTTAAAGAATATGTATCCACTATAGAGGATACATGATCTCATTAATAATTTTAGAAGGGCATGATGGTTCTCAAGGATTGACCTCATATCTGGTTATCACTAGATGCGAGTATGGGTTAAGGATATACCAAATACTTATTTCTAATGTTGTCTTAGTCACTATGAGTAATTTTTGAATCCCTTTGTTCTACCAAATTCCTTAGTAGTTATCATGGGTTACATGAGATGGATCATTCATCCTTTCTAGGCCATTTTTGGGTAGTCTTCATCAATTATACCCTAGTGTACTCAGCATTCAGTAAGGATAAAATGAAAAAATTCAGGACGGTCTAGAATGTAGTGTAAGATAACCAGCATTATCTTAATATCTTGATGTACATTCTCTAGATTCTAGAGGTCCAGTTACTGGGACTTTTTATTTATGTAGATGGTGTAGTAGTTGACCTAATAAAGAAAGAGGAAGTGTTATCTTGGTACTCACCCAAAATCATGATGATTTTGAATATACTCTTTGGGTGGAAGGATAATATTAGAGATTCATACATGATTTCTCCAAGATATTATCTACCTTACACTAATTTACATGGATGGGTTAGCCATTTGGGTGGAAAAACAGGTGTTAGTAGGCTTTCTAGGATTTAAGGAAGAGACTAAAAAGTAGTCCCATCGGGATATATCTAGAGATGAGTGTTGATATAATAGTTTTCTTTCATTCATTTGGGACTACAATTGGGTTTATTATAACTCATAGGTAGGTGGTTATTTTTTATGGTTCATTTTTAGATGACCCCACACGATAATAACTACATGAACCATGATCTTGAGCAAGAATGACTAATATATTCACTAAAGATATGGAGATAATAACTTATGGGTGAGTTCTTTATCATCTATTATTTTCACAAGAGTTTCATGTATATCTTCTCTCAGAAGTATATTAACTTGAGAACGAGGTGATGGTTATAGTTTCTCTTAGTTAAAGACTTTGAGATTGTATATATTGCAGGGAAGGGTAACATGGTAGAAGATTAATTCAACAAGAGATCTTGTTCAAAGTTATTTTTCAAAGGAGTTTGAATACTTATCCCTTTTAAAGTTATCCATAGTGGATGGGAATAGGGTATATTACCTCAAGTAGATGGTTGTTACCTCACCTCTTATGTAGAGTGTAAGGGATGCTCAACATGGAGATACAGATTATGAGACTATATAAATTATGATAACCAAAAAATGTACTCCTGATGGTTTTTTTGAGGTAGATATAATTTAATCTTTTTTAGAATATTTAGGATGGTACCAGTGTCATTATGGGAGGTGTTTCTAAGGGGTTTTTATAAAATTCATATGTATGTAAATTCCAATGTGGTGAACATGTAACATTAATTCCAAGATTGGTTTTTGTGGTCAGGGATGAATATGGGAGCTGCCGAGTTTGCTTATTGATTCTATAATTTTCAGCAAGTGATATTTGAGCACCAGGTTCTACTAGGATTCTCATAACCCCTTTTGGAGACAAAAATGTAAGTGGTATATGATATATATGTAATTCATGATGGGGATTCTATAAATTTGTGTATTACATGATTCTACCTAAGTGATCGTAGACCAAATAACCGTGTAAGAGAACTTCCTAGCTATCAAATATCAATGTTTAGTAGAGAGATTATGACACCTCAATGTGAAGAAGATAATCCATCTCCATGGAGTTCCTTCGATGATCATTTCTTATTATGATGCGTTCTTGAATTCTCCGAAATGGAAAGGATTACATGTATCCTTTGGGAATTAGTTCTGTTTGAGTATTTATCTTCACCCCCAATCTTATGTCTTGGAGAAGTATAGCATTATAGTCCGGGAGGAGATGCTATGATCTTACATATTATAATTTAGTTATTTTTGGGAGGATAACCTACCATTGATGGATTTTGAGTAAAAAAAAATCAATCATTATATCATTTTTATGTCACTATTTGATTCATTGTATGAGTGACCCTACAAGTCACCACTATACTAGAACAAACAAAAATATTCAAAACTTATGGGCCTATATTTGCGGTGATCCATGGAAGAGAAACAACAGATCAACCCAAAGTACAAGGGGACTACCAAGATCTATTGTATGTCTTATATGGACTGACAACCGGGTCCTTTAAAGTTTGTTGAGGGAGAACATGTGTTTCAATTGGTCAAGTTTCATAGATTTATCCTTATAGGATTGTTATTTCTATGATTCATTATTTATTTCTAGATACTTGTACAATCAGCGTGGTGGCATGACGCATGGATCTTCCCTTGCATATGGATTGGGTATATGATTTATTCCACGTGTCACATATGAGGAGGTATGTTAATGACGAATCATATTTTATTGACTGGGTTGAGATGGAAATTGAGGATGGTGGTACATCTATAGAGAACCGAGTAGATATTTAGAATCAGAAGAATGTTATCCTCCATGGTCATGCGATTCCTTTATTGTGTGTCCAGTGGAAAAATGAGAATCTTCATGAGAGTACCTAGGAGTGGGAGACCTATTTTCATACTCAATACCCACATACATTTTTGTAGTATTTTAGTTTTTATTTCTTGGATGTAAATACCTATGGTTTGGGAGAATTTAACAGCACTTTTTTTCATCTAATGTCTTCAAATATATATAGTAATACTTTCTCGGCCATGTGCTGAGAAGGAATGTGAGACTAGGTCATGGTGATCCTAGAATTGAGGTTTGAAATATATTAAATATATTACCCTCACGAATTTACAATTTCCTAGAAAAATAATCTTAAATTGAAAATGTGGGCTTGGATTAAATTTTTTTTACCACTGTTCTATATAGAACATAAGTTTTACTATAGGCCTAACATTACCTTAGAGCACACCAGATATTCAGGTTGAGAACAATCATAGGTAGATTGATAAATTAATAAAAATAAATGATTTATTTTTTTATAATCATTTAGATGAACTAATATTTTTACATAATCACAATTCTATTGAAAACACACAAGGCTATTCACATAACACATGATATATGTTAAAGATAATGTACGAGGATCATTATCATATGGATAACAACCAGATCATGTATAATCAATTGGTGTGCAATAAATCATGGAGATCTCTCCAAAAAAAATGACATTGATTTTTTCATTGATAGTGATTGATACAAACAATGTTTGGACTTTTTATGTGTATTTTTTCCCATATAATTGTTCATTTGTTTAAAGATATTCAATCCACTTACAAAATAATTCGTGGATAGAGTGTATTTCAGGTACAAGAATGATTTTTCTAGGATTAGGGATTTCTATTGCATATTATATTATATCCCATCATATTTATCTATAACGGAAAAAATAATAAAAATAAATATTATCTGAGGTTAGTTCCTCATGTTTTTTTTGTGAATTTTTCTCCAATTATTTTCATGTTCATCGTGGGAAAATCATTTGGCCCACTATTTGACGAATACATGGTATTTAATTTTTTTTCATTAACATTTTTCGATGGAAAACAATAAAATGGGTACTTATGAAATCTATTTTATGGTTATAGGGAAAAGATTATAGATCTGGACTACCTCATTGTTATTCAAGAAATTGTTTATGTACAGTGGCCGGGAGGCACGAAGGATGGATTTCCCATCAGAATCGAATGGCCATATTCTGATGATCGGCATCGCCGCAGTTCAGTCAATCCATATTCATCATTTCTAGTGTGATTAATGACTAGATCGAAGGATGGAGTAGCAATCATTGATGCAATAAATGGATCCATTCATTGAATAAAATTCCATGTCACATGACATGTAGTTGGGGATCACACATTGTATCGATCCCTTTGTGCATTACTTGGGATTCCATTGATAAGATAAATATAACAATATGTGTGACATAAATAACATGGTGTGTGAAGCCATCTAGAATCTTGGTGTATGATCTAGAATCACATGGCTAGGAATCCATCCATAAAGGCATCTAGGACATTGTTAGGATAAAATTACATGGGAAGAGTCATGTACTCTTACACAGACATAATCATGTGACATGATACATGAGTAGAACTCATGTATAATATACATTATAAATGATTTTAGTACATATTGTGTACTTATATTACATTCTCCTTGCTCTTTCTAAAGTTTTATTGGAGCCCTTTATCCATTCATCTTGGACAAGATTCATTACAGAGTCTTCCCTTGAACCTCTTTCTAAGGGTTTAGTATGGATTCACAATATGTTCATAAGTTGACAATCCACATTGAGGGTCTTTATTATTCAAGAGAGTTTTGGGAATCCTTAACTAATTCCTTGACTCTGATCCATCATCACCATTATATTTGTTTAGTGGGGATCACCAAATTTTCCTGACCATCACTACTCAGGTATCGATCCCCTATTTATCGGGTTAATCCACCCTGGGTAGTTTGAATACCCCATGGCCCTAGGTGTGATCCACATCAATGTATGGATATCGTTATGGAACCATCATCAAATTTTTTATGGTGAGTCCTGATGATAATTACATTTTCAATGGTCACAATCTGTGCAATCTGACTTGTGGAGTGTGTTATCCATAACAATTATATTGTGATATATTTGAGTTATAATCCTAGGATGGATTTATGGTTATGACATAAACCTAAATCTTTGAATCTATTATGATTTTATCTTGATATTCTATATCCTGTTGATATATCCCAATAATGATAATACTAATATTCAAGGATTCTGTATGCTTAGTGATTTTAGGGAGTCATACATCGTATTTTTATACTAACCATACCACGGTCTCTGCACGCACATGTGATGCTTTATGCATATGACTGGTCATTAAATGGGTTTTATAGTGAAATAATAGAAGATAGAGCTTAGATTCCATTTTTTAAGTCTATGTTTCATTAAAATTTCCAAATTTAATTGTATTCCCCTCTTACTATAAGGTTGTACTTGTTTACATTTTTATGGGATTGTATTAGGCCCTTTTAACTTTCCATTATTTCTTTATACACTAATTTTAGGATTTAGATGTTTGAATGAATTTTTGAATTAGTAAATTTTTAAATTGAATCATTTTATAGGATCAATGATTTCTGTGTAACTATTGTTTCTATAGGTTAATAGAACACATGTGAGTTTTATTCTTACACAGCACTGGTCACCATCCCCTTGACTATTTAATGTAGGCATGACTTAGTCAAACTTGGATTATAGTCAGCCAATCATCCCCTGATGGGTTTATTCATAAAAAAATTAAACTTAAAATATCATAAAAATATGTATATTTATTATATAACATATCAAACTTGTAGTATACGCACTTCATAGAAGAAGATAATTCCATTACATAACACATTTCTCCAAGAATGCAATTTCGGACAAAAATCCTATACCACTTTTGTATATTTTGAACAATAAAAATCATGAATGATATATCCTAAAATGGATATATAAATTCCAATAATTATATTGATAACATACATAAAATAAAATAAGGGGTATTATATACACCACATAAAAAACATTTAGTGAATATGTCTTGTGTCTCATTTAAAATAAAAGTGAGATAGAAATCTGTTACAACATTATAAATATTCGGAATCATAATCCCCAATAAAGAATAAAATAAAATGAAATTTAAAATATCATTATAATTTAGATATTTGTGGTATAACATGTCAAAAGGGGTATTACATACACCATATAAAAAAACGGAGTGGGGAATTTATATGTCTCCAGAAATAAAAGATAGAATATAAATCCCATAACATAAGTAAGTAATTCATTTAAAAATGCTAAATACAACTTCATATTAAATAAAAAAAATTTATAAATATATTAATTAATCATAATTATACATATCATTCTTTTATTACAGTTTTATAAACAATTTGATGGAAAAGTCGCATTTTAGAGAATAAATCAATGTATTTATTTTATGTTTAGATTTTTAGATTATTTGGTCCTATTTAATTGATCATGGTTCCATTATCTACATAATTTTCAACATTATATGAATATCATATACATATTCAGTATATATATTTTTAGTATTCCATAAAATTTAGAGAAAGAAAATAATATAAACCATTCCTGGAGATAACAAGTCTTACGTATGCATGGACATTATTTTCATTTTCTCAATAGATTGAAAGAAAGAATGGTAAATAATTTATTAAATACATAGAAAATATTTTATATTCTATATTTGTTTTGTATTTTCACTAATCTCGTTCTTATCTTTAGTCTACGGTGTGAACAAATCACATCGCTTTATGAGATGGTAGTCTGATGTACACACAAGAAACATTATCATATTCTCATGGAATGGAAAGTAAGAAGTTAAATGTTATAATATAATTCCATATGTATAATAATATCATAAATATAAAATATTATATTAATTATCAAAATATATAAATCAGCGAGATGTGTTAATGAGAACATGAATGCCAACAGTTCGTAAGGCAGTTGTCCCACATAAAAATGAATGAAGATTTCATAACCCAGTTGACGGAAGTAGAGAAGGTTTTAGTTCATTAACTTAATATAAATACATATAAGTCTATGTAATATAATTATTTTATTATATCATCATGGTTTTATAATAATTTAATAAGGTGTAGTAATAAACAAATAAATAATATCATTGAAGAACGTTACCTCTTCTTCCGCTAAACATCCTTAGGAAATACAAAAGACTTCAGAGGATAGATTTCTAATAAAAATAAGGCTTATAGGATGGGATTATTTAAATAATTAAGGTATTTGGGTAGGTATTTATAGATAAAATTGGATTTTTGATTGTGAATCAGAGAGGAGACGAGGTTCCCTTTTATATGCGACATGAGTGGAATACATTTATGTTTTGGATTGAAAAAGGTGTACAATGGTTTTACACGTAAAACAAGGAAAACTATGTACCTTAAACGAGGCTATAAATTATAATTTATAAATAATTTCATAATTGTGTTTTTACTTGTTTTTTTCATTTTTAACCCATATAATTTTAATTTACCCCTAATAGCCCCATTTTATCATTAACCAGAGTAAACATTTTTTACTGTATTTATTATTTATTGTGGAAAAAAATTAATTTGAACTTTTTAAATAATACATATTGTTCTTATTCAAAATAAGGTATTAATATTTACAAATTCCATTCACTTTAATAGGAAATTTTACATTAAAATTAATCCCACAAACATGACGGGAAAGAAGGTTTTCGAAGAGAAAATTTTGATATGTTTAAAAAGTGTTTATGTATTAATTCAAAATGAAAATCATTCAAATGAGATATATTGGATATATCTAATTTAACTTATTTTTCATTTTAGAAACATGTTAATTTTTTTTTTAAATATTCAAAAGAAATAAATTTTTATTAAAACTATAATTTTTCACTATTCATTGAAAAAACATTCTCCTTTGAAAATTCTACAGAATTAGCCTAATAAAATTTTGAAAAGATTATTTAAAAAATAAACATTTAATTTTTATATAATATTTTAAAATTGTAGAAAATTATTATTAAATTTAGAGTGCCAAATGTGACAAAACTAATTTTTTTTTGAAAAAAAAAACAGTTTTAAGAATAAAATTGGATTTATCATTATTTATTGTTTAGAAAATATATATGATGAATTTTAAAAATTTTATTGAATATATAAAATATCAAATATATTAAAATCAATCACAAAAATTGTGTTGTTTAATTTATTATGCTAAATTTTTTTTCATAAAAATGGTTTTTTTAGAAAAACAATTCTTATAGTTTCAAATTGCTTTATATTATTATATAATTAATTTATCACAAAAGAATTAATTTTATATAAATGTTTAAAAAATATTTTTTCATAATTTTTCAATAATATTTGTACCCAACATTATAATATCTTGGTTATTACTTTCATATTGAATAATATATTTTAACAGTTTTTCATGTTTATTTTAGACACGGTGTTGCTTGTAATGAAAATATCAAAGATATTAAATTAATTTGATAAGAACATTTCCTGAAATCTCCTAGTGTTACATTATAACACCCTAAAATAAATTATTCCTTCTCGATCTGAACATATGCTCGCCAAGAATGGGTTTAAAATTTTAAAATATCATTATGGAAAACCCACATCATAATGTGGGTTAATCAACCATCCTTTTGAAAAAATATAAATGGATGTACAAAGGTTATCTGGAGTAACACATCCAAGGATTAAAAATAATATAACATAAATTGCAATTGAAAACATGTAAATATATGAGAATACTAATAGAAAAATACTGATCGAGAGTGATATTGAATATGGTCTATAGATAGTTAATTACAACAAATCCATAAACCAATTAGGTGTAAAAAAGGAAAATAATATCATAAAAATGATTATAATATGAAAATATTTTATTTCAAGACCATTTACCAATTTTAGATATTTTTCATGATAATACATAATTACATGATATCATTCCATTTCATAAGCACAATCTCATCCTTTGGTTGTTCCTTGATCAATTTCAAAATCATCTATTACTCTAAGAGATGAATTATTCCTGATTGAAACAATAAATTATTTCTATACAATAATTATATATCATTCCTCATATCTATATTTCTTATAATAACAATATCAATAGAACATGTTATGAATAGATCATTATATTGTAAAAACATTAATATCTACATCATCGACCAAAATACAACTTGAACTATTTCATAAATTGTTTACCCTATAACCCTTATAAAATTCAAACTTTTTAAATAAGGATACTAAATTCTGGAAAATAAATTATCATTAATCTACCAAATTATATAAAGTATCTCTATATGTCACATAGCAAATAAGATAATACAATTATCACATATTCCCTTGAATCATGGTAATATCAATAATTAATATAAATCCTTAATGAAAACAATACTTCTTTCAAAAATTAACACTTTCCTCATTCATTAAATAAAACCATAGATTATTTAATATATTACATGAAGAAAAAAAATCCAACTCCATCAATAATAACATAAATCCCTTTTTCATAAAGCCATTATTTAGTTTAATATAAATCAATAATATCCAATTTACCTTACCCATATCAATATTTTCTTTAACCAAACTAAATACCAATTACTCAACATCTAGTAAATATTAAATGTTATATTCCATTAATCAATATAAAACCATTCCATTAAATCAAATTTATATTTCATCAGCACCATTCATCATATTAATGAAAATCCTTGACAAAAAACATATTCTTAACAATCCTTATAAATTTCATGATTTATATAACATGATTATTGAATTCCAACACATAAAAACATCAAAAATCCAAATTCCTTCTGAAACCATTAACTAGGCCTCATCATATAATTCCTTAATATCTCTTTCCTTCTATATTATATAAGAATCAACTCTTTATAATCATAATCCTTAATTTAATTACGTTTCTCATGTTTAATATAAAAAGTACTATTATAGAATCACATATCATTCATATTTCATTTTTTGTCTCCACATAATCATTAGAATAACAATTACTTGTACAACATTTCTAACACTCTTGTTGATATGTCCCATCAAGATATCAATTTTCATATGGCCCATACTATCCACACTTAAAACAATTCAACATTAAACAGTAACATAACGAGACTATTAGTATCATCCATTACATTAAAAAACTTTTACTTTTTCCTCTATAATTAATTTTTTTTATCTATGTTTTCAAGACTCAAAACATATTATCGATCCTCTAAGACATCCACTTTTGTTCTTCTTCCCCCATTCTCAACATATAAGAAACTGAATCTACTTTCATATATGGTCCTGACAACCAGAAATCTCAATGTACTCTACTCTCATAACATTTTTCAATCCCAAGAGTTGGTTAAGGTGAATGTTTATAATCATATACCTTCATAAAATATTAGGTAAAATCACAATATCCTTCACTCCAGTATCCATCGTATTTGGTTTCTCATAGAAAAAGTTTCGATCACATTCAATATTGATCCAGTTGCTTATGGTTTAATACATTGACTAAAACCAAAATGTATAGTGTGAAAAAAAATAATCAGAGTGGGAAGCCACAACATTAATGAAAATAACTTATAAAATGTACAATCACATCACCTAGTTAATTAATTGAACTTTTGTATTATCATATTCATTTCATTTTCATTATTTAAATCCTTTGTGATGTTTCAAAAGTATTTTGTAAATTTCCAATACATATCCCCTCGTAGTAAAAAACTAGGTGCATAGAAAGACCCGTTTCCAAGCACTAGGTAAAGATAGAGTCAAACTCAATGATCTATTTCCGAAGTAATTACCCATAGGTACCACTTTTCCAGAGCCGCATCCGCTTTTACATTGCAGACATGGATTTCATTTCTTAAAAACCACTAGATCTATCCTTTACTATATTTCTAATAAAATATTATACTTTTACCCATACTTAGACATATATTAAGATAGATACTGAGATATTTCCTTTGAAATATACCTCTTTATTTCACTAATGTTTTTCTTTCCTAGTTCCAAAGGATATAAAAAATGTTCCTCTGATACTAAGTATAGTGGACTTGGCTTCTCATACATAGATATTTATACACACCGAAAAGTGCTTAAGTGTTGAAGTACATTTCGAAATGTCAATGAGAGGTCATATTCGGACCCGTAGACCCGATCTGGGGGGCCCGGAGGTGGTGCGTGGAAAAAATGATGAAGTGCGCAAAAAAATATATCCCGCCCAGAAACTGCCTGGATTCACAAAGGGTCCATATCGCAGGCGAGAAATGATTTCGTGCCCGTGCCCTGCGCAGTTGACGTTTTGCAATGCCGCCTCTATCATGCAACAATTTCACACCGACATGGATTTCTCGACCCTGAAAGCCTATAAATATAAGGTGACCCCTTCCTTTTCGGGACTGATGAATCTGAACCGGCTCTCGTGCACGAAATCGGCATTCCGTGTACGCCCAATATTGCCTTCATATACGGTTCTTTTCACACCTAGTCACCCCGGGGTCCGCTTTCACACGATATCCCCTTTTTCTTAGACTGAATTCTAATCCCTTCAAGGACTACCCATTTGCACAATTCCTTCCATTGCACACATGCCTCCATTTGCGCAATATTCATTCTATTGTGTGTGAACCCCTTGACCTTGCGTGCGACCTCTACCACATTCATGCAATTCAAAATCCTTGCATGGAATCCTTTCTAGTTTCACGCAACACCTTGGTTCCAATTCTTTGCACGCATCACCGATTACGTGTCAGCCCGGTGTTTTTCGTGCATGACCCTTATTTCGCACGCAAAGATCAATGGTTGCGCGTAATCCCCTCAGGCACTCTCTTCATGCACAATTTTCCTGTACGAACTTCCAGGCTCGTACAAAGAAACTTCAAAGTCCCTTGGATGATATCATCCGTTGCGTTGCTTTTCCTCATGCTTCTTCTCATGGGCATGCTAATGGATATTGCTTCTTCGCATAGCCATTCTAACATGGACACCTCGATGGTTCGCTTCGCGACACCCCTTCAACATGGCCTTGCCGATGCCTTCTCTACCACAAGGGGTAGGGGTACCAGTTATGTAGGTCAAAGGGGTGTGGAGAAAACCCTCCTTGTCTGAGTTATAGGACGTTAAACTTCCAATCACCCTCGTCCTTAGAACATGACATTAAACAGTGACCTGGCCCCATGCCATGCACGCAGGGTCCCCCCGCCTTAGAAATTCTCCACGCCTACTCGTCTCCACGGGGATGAGATCACCCCTCATAAGGGATGATATCCTCTTTATCAGAGTGGCGTTTGTCCATGGGGCAGGGAAGCCACCTTTGTGTAAGCCCCTAGCTTTCCTTGTAGGAGGCAGCACCCCTGCTCCTCCTCACTTCCAAAGTTCCAGGGCCAGCGGAGGGTGTGATAGAGAATGGGACTCCTCCTTTCTTCCATCCCAAATCCCTCTCCCGATGCGCTTTGTCGCTACCATCCTCCACCCTATTGTATGTCTCAGAACCTTGGGTCGCTCAACACGTAAGCCCCTCTTCATTTCCCACGGACCCACCCTTCACAACGTGGTCGTCAGGTATCTACTAGCTATTGTTTCACACACCGAGCATGACTCCCGTGAGCTTAGAGTGAGCACCGGCCATGCCACACCTTGGGCCGCCTCAAAGTGTAAGCCCCAATCCATCCCGAACAACAAGGACATTGATCCGTGCTAAGTCATGCTACGTAGGAATCCTCCACGAGGTTCAAGACCCAACACCATGGGCCGCCTCAGAGCGTAAGCCCCATTCCATCTCGAACTAAGAAGACTTTGATCCGTGCTAAGGCATGGTATGTAGGATGCCTCCATGAGATTCAAGCCCCAACACCTTTGGCTGCCTCAGAGTGTAAGCCCCAATCCATCCCGAACTACGGGGACTTTGATCTGTGCTATGGAATGGTATGTAGGAAGCCTCTATGACGTTCAAACCCCCACACCTTGGGTTGACTCAGAGCGTAAGCCCCAATCTATCCCAACCTATGTGGAGTTGATTCGTGCTATGGCATGGTATCTAGAGATCCTCCACGAGTTTCAAGGCCCAACACCTTGGGCCTTCTCAAAGCGTAAGCCCCAATCCATCCCGCACTACGGGGAATTTGATCCGTGCTAAGGCATGGTATATAGGAAGCCTCTATGAGGTTCAAGCCCCAACCCTTTGGGCCGCCTCAGAGAAAAATCCCCAATGCATCCCGAACTACGGGGACTTTGATCCATGCAAAGGCATGGTACGTAGGAAACCTCCATGAGGCTCATGCCTATCACGCATGTCTCATCCTGATATCTCCCTCGAGCCCACGTTTTTTGGAATACCCATGCCCCAACCCAGAGGTTCCACTTCCTCTGGTTCCCATCCATGCATCCATTCTCACAGGTTCCCTCCTTAGGTGTCCCCTCACTTCATCGAACTACGCGGACTTTGATTCCCAGCCATGGGGATACGTAGGAAGTCTCTTAAAGGCCCAAGCCCAAGACCATCGTCCATTATGATACTTACCCAGGCCGCCACATCCCAGTAAGATCATGCCACTTATTCCCCTCCAAAATTTTCAAAAAATCATCCCGTGTTTTGGCCCCCTTATCGGTGTTCCCTCCATGGGGTTCATCAAATTGATCCACTCTAATTGGTGTTCTGATCAGTTCGATCCATCTCTTCTGGACGTTAAACTTACGGCATACCCTATGTTAAACATGTGAAACTGAGGAAAACATTAGATACATACCTATGGAATAGTATTTCCCACGTTCGATGTGGGATGCCTCGGGCTTCCGCATCCTCATGAAGCCCTTTGATAATGGATAGAAGACAGACATTCCAACCACTCAGCATCAAGACATGCCAGTGATGCCCCAACATGACTACTCTCCAAACCAAAGGTTGCTACCCCGACTGGACTCCTTGGAATATCCTGACAGAAGCAGTGTAATTAACTGTTTTCCATGAAGTTATGGAACCGGGAAGAGTTTCACAAACTACGTCTTAAATCTATGTGGGAGACCCGTACTAGGTGATGAGCTCTGAGGAGGAATCCACGGAAGGAAGAACCAACATCCCATTATCCTGTTTTGATCAAGAAGAAGATGTCCCCAAATAAGAAGCAGATGTCTCCTGCCTTTGGAAAGCGGGAATACAATGTAATTGTAGCATTTTCTCTGCGTGAAGGATGCATGCATGCACCCCGGTGAAAGAATCGGAAATAGAAAATGGTGAACCCGATGTGAATCTACTCTCCTTAGCAAGGAGGCTAGCTGTGTTCGGGGTATCAGCAGTTTATCATGTCATCTGACTCTGTCATTCAGTACTAGGTCCCACCCAAACAGGCCTGATGTGAAACTCCCCAGAAGTTGGGACAATTGGGACGTTGAGAATTCCGTCCTGTGATATTGTCAGCGTGGATCCCTCTCACCGACAACGATAGACCGAACGACACTGGTTGTCGATTTATTTTCCTAGCAGTATTAATGAGTTCATCTACTTGATTTCAGGAATCAAGTTACTGCATCTAGAGCCCGATCACCTACCCACCAGCGCAAGGGCAGGGGTAATATTGACACGGGTACTCCACGCGATTTCGCCTCTTCTATGATAGCCTCAACCACCACGACTACTGGGCATCCATGCCCCCTTTCCCCATAAAAAATTATCCAGTTATGGGTAAATAATGACCTTGTATGTAGATACAAGGAGGAGGGGATTATCCCCATTAGGGATATGGACAACTTGGATCTCGAGGAACTCACACATCACCGTCAACGCCACCCCCGAGGGCCGCACAGGGAGCTGCTGCTCCCCACCACAACATTCAATCGTCGCAGTATCTTGTCCCCGGAGCGCCTCGATAGCTTCCTCCCCTACGGCGACGAGGTAAGGGATGTCTGGATTTCCACAATCAGAGTCCCGCTTCAAGGGATCCCGATGGGGGCCCCCACCAGGCCGCCTTAGTGCCACTTCCTCATTCCCTGAGCCGAGGAGAAGGTAATACACGTGACTGGACCACTGGCACCAGTCCATCTGACTCGATGCCAGCATCGGGCGCGAGCGGAAGAGAACGCTCTCCATAGGGTGTCAATGTCAGCAACTACCGTGGCCCTTGCCGCCACTAAATCAGACCTCCAACTCCCTGCAAACGTAGACCAGGGATAGTTTCATGCCCAACCTAGATCGAGGCACCAACCACCCCACGAGCAGGCTGGGTCGACTCTCTCGGTCACTGGTGCAGGTGATGGCCACTGCGGACCAATCTGCAGCTATTCCACCCCGCACGGAGGCTCAATCCGTGCCGCTGCTATGAAAGGTACGGATCCTACCTGCTTCCTGTCTCGGCTTGGAGGTCTTCCACATGCCACATTCAACCTAAGCGAGGGTCTTTCCAATGACAGAAACGCTCCGTATACGGGTCTCTCACGTGCTCACTACACTCAGTACAGGGTCACTCCCCCTACCGCAGACTGCCGATATGGAGACAGAGCATGTTTGGTCACCTGTTAGCATGGAGGTCCTCCTCCTGTCCCTTTCGACATTTTTCCCAGTGCTCCTCATACCCCGGCTTTCTCGGGTGAAAACCCTCTCCACCCCAGCACCGGTGCAGCTAGAGGACCCCGTGTCGGAAATCAGCACTGTTTGGAGGATCCACCCGAGGGAAAGAAGGCGGGTCATCGCCACCACAATAGGAATTATAGGGAAGGCTGGACAACAATCAGACATGCCCGCTTCTCGGACTCCGAAGTGGAGTTCGACTCATCGCGGGAGCCCTCTATTCATTCCTCCGAGTCAAGGGCTGGGGAAGGAACGAGGTGCATCATCCTCGTACTCACAGAATAAAAGATCCATAGGATCCGTATTTCCCTCCAAAGGTATATCTAGGAGTATAAGGCCATGGAATGTTCCCCAAGGCCGACTGCGCAGTCTCCACCGGCGTCTCCGGAATCACCCTTTATCTTGGCTTGAAGCTACATAGAGCTATTTTGGCGGTCAATGGTAGGAGAGCTGCAGCATGGCCCACCCTCAGTAGAAGTTGATGTTGTGTTGGGATCCCTGGTTATCGGTCCATCATAACATGACATGGTGTCTAGATTTCTAAAACCCTCAGAGGACAGCCCATGATTAGGCGGCTAATCAGCCTGCTCGCCGTATTCTTTGTTGGCTAGTCCACCATCCTAGCATCCCGCCTTAGCGCCGCTGCCAGTTCCCTATCCACCCTTAGTTGAAGACTGGGGAAATCAAGGGCCAAACCCTGAATCTGAGTTGAGACACTGCTGGACCATCCTCGCAGTAGGCCACTGCCTTGAGAAGTTTTGGTCAGTCGCAGAATATAGCTTTCATACACCAGAATCGCTCACCCCGGAAGAGTTTGAATGTTTACTCCAAACCCTCTCAGAGGCTCACATCCGTCTCTTCCACCATAGGGTGACTTATCCCAGGATCCAAGAGCACCTGGAAGACATCGACGAACAATTCCATCTGGTTGACTTCTCCACACTCCCTGCAATCCGACACACTGAGTCCCCTGGCCACCATAGGTCACTCCAACGGCAATGTATTCAGATATTTCAAGTACTCCACAAAGTTATTGAGGAGTCTACCCCCCATGCACAAGTCCATGGATGGGGGAAGTACGCTGTCGTCCACTTCAGTGTGATTCTCCGGAAACCCAACTCACTTGGTGATAGTGAAGACATGCCCCCAAGAAGAGTGGTGATCAATATGAACGATCTATCAGAAGGGGAGAATGAGCTTCGACATCTTTATGGGGACGTCCCCCCTGAGGACGTGCCGCCACTAGACCCATCGAGGATGATTACACACTAGAAGAGGAACCTACTAGGTCTCCCTCCACCCGCCGAGGCATTGGTACTCAGCCAGAATGTCAGCAAGGGGAAAAGGCATGTCAGAGCCGTCAAGCACTCCGACCCGTCCACCTTAGTGAAAAATTCGGAAGAGGACACCGAGAAGGCCACACTGTGCCTACAACATGCGGAGCAGAAAAGGTTAGTTGATGAAATTATGGCTGAATGCATTGAAGAGCGACGACCCGACTATGCTAATCCTAGGTCGGGGCAGCAGGGGAAAGAAAAAAAACTCCGCGACAGGATTCCCACAAGCAACCCTGATCATACCACATTCACTGACAGGGTGGAAGCCAGAGATCATTGAAAGAGGGCGTGATGTGTCTTGCCAAAGCCTCCTAAACGGTGCACAATCTAAGGAATCCATCTCAGGCTCTCCTGGAATCCCCAGGGGTCACTATGCCAGCCGCTCTGTGAGCCTCCGAGCTTGTCTAAAGCATTGAAGAACCTGACAATGCACTCGTGGTTAAGGATCCTTGTCAATGCAGGGAACCGCATCTAGACAATCCAATGGTGGCACTCATCGCCCACTTCAAGGCTTCAGAAAAGAAACAGGTGGCCATCCCACCTGATGTAAAGCCATACCCGACATGGGCGGATGATATGCCATCACACCTTGGATTTGGGAATCCAACTTTCTCCCCCTTTAACGAGATGGTGGACCCGACGCAACACCTAGCCCACTTGAACTCAAGGTGTGGGCCGATGATAGGGATCCCAATGCAGTAGGAGGCCGCTAAGCTCCGTTTTTTGTCTATACGTTGGAGGGGCCAACATTCGTCTGGGTCAACCAGTTCCACATCGGATCCGTGACTAGATGGGAGGACCTCCACATGCAGTTCCTTTACCATTTCACCTCTACCACCCAGAAGACGAACATTACAGACCTATTCAGGTGAAAGAAAAATCCTGATGAGCGAGTCGCAGACTTCATCGCCTGGTGGAAGGGGCTCACAAACTACCTTGACATGCCACTAACTGAAGATCAATTACTGATGATGGTGCGTGGGGAATGTCAAGACCAAACTGGTTCCCTCCATGATCACTCGGAACTATCCCAGAGGTTTCCGAGACTTCTCGGATAAGGCCCAGTGCCACGAAGAAGCCCCAAAACAGGCCAGCCAGGCACATCCGCTGCCCCCTGCAATCCCAGCAAAGAGGTCTACCAAAGACGAGCCCACCGCGGTTGCCCAGATAGTGCCCCCTAGGGAGCAAGATTTGCTACCAGTGGAGCCAGCTCCACAACCCCAGATGGTTCCACCACCACAGGCATAGCTTCCAACCCAGAAGCATCCTCAGAATCAATATGCGCCACCGTGTAACGCGCCATTGGTTAGGTGAGATAACCAAGTTACACCTCCTAGGTAGGTTCCTCCAGCCCCTCATCAGGGACAGGCTCCCAGAGCCCCCTTTCCGGATAGAAGGAATCGAACCTACTTTTTTGACGAGGCTCAAGTCCTTGGCTACTTCCGCAGTGCCTTAGATCAGATAATTATATGAATTCCTGAGTGTCGGAGGCTAGAAGAGGCGTATCTCATGGATCACCCCTACTACTGCCCTTTTCATCAGATCGTGGGGAATACCATAAAGAAATTCTATGTGATTAAGTATTGGATACAAGACGAGATTTAAAACAACATAGTCAGGTTGGGCCCAGCCCCAACACAAGTGGCGTGTGTCTTTGCGAGATCAGATAGCAGTTGCGATGGTGAAGGCGAGTGGTTGCAGGTTTATAACCACGGGACTGAGAAGTATCCTGACTGGATGGCCCAGAAGATGGTTTCTCATGCCCATGGCATCATTCAGGAACGTCTAAATCCATCGAAGAATTTATAATCTATGACCACCACTTTGGCGTTATCATATCAGGCATCATGTTCCCAGAAGAGAAAGCATCGGGAGTTCAATAAGAAGTAACACGCCTCGCCAATGCTATTGTCGTCTCACACTCTCGACGACTTCATGCCCCTAGAGATGGGCATCTCTACCAGAATCCGCCCAGTGGTGGATGATTATTAGAGTAACAGTCAAGGGTACACTTTGGTTAACACAGTTTAGTGGGTAAATCCCTATATGACTCCTGACGAGGGCGAGTGCCAGGTGAACCTCCCCAATGTCCCCAACTGATGCCAAATTTGACAGAGCCACAACCGTTTGGGTCATTGAGGCGCATCAGTTGGCACCTTCAGCCAAGTCGTGCATGCGGCTGAGACGAGACATTAGGTCCAACGCAGAGCTCAGCACTCACGGCCTCTTCATCCAGCGTCGATAGGCCCGCATATGCCACCGTTTATGCTACTGGAACAGGAAGAACTGCGAAAGCCATGTTGTGACCATCTTCGCCCTATTACAGGCCAATCTCATCCATCTGGTCCTCATCCGATAGTGACCCTCTGAGCATCAACCAGTGATCAGCGGGATATGCCCAGCACCAGTCAGCCGACGGTCCAACTAGTAGGTCCCACCATGCCTCCAATCAGAGAGTGACTCCCTGCAAGCAGAATTTCACGCCTGGAACAGAATTATAATGTCCTCACGCACCTCTCCGACATCCAAGCAAGGCTTTCCATCCTTGAAGCCCTTCCCCTATCGCCAAATATGCACGAAGCACTCACTGAGGCTTTAAAGTTGCCCCTCCAGTTTGAGACGGAGGTAGAAACTGTAGAGGCCTTTCATGCTAAAATGGTTGAGGATGCTGACTGCAAGGACATCATTTCATTCTCTAGAGAAGATTAAGGTTCTACCATACAGCGGCACATCTTCCCCACAGTATATCACCGGTCAAATCAATGGTGTGGAGGTTCGTCACTGTCTTGTTGACACCAGCTCTGGGATCAACCTTATCCCGACGTAGACACTACAGAATCTAGGGTTATCTGAAGATGAATTGACTCCCTCATATTTGAGAATCCAAGGATATGACAGGACATATCAGACACTGGTTGGGAAGATCTGTCTGAAGACCCAGTTCATTGGCATGATTGGCAGCACCGAGTTCATGGTCGTCTCCCAGGACACCACGTACAATGCATTGATGGGTAATCCATGGCTCCACCTAAATGCGGTGGTCCCCTCATCGTATCACCAATGCCTCAAGTACTCCTTTAATGATCGAGTAGGTGTACTCCATGTTGATGCGTATTTTTTTACCTCTTACGAAGCACGCTACTTGGATGATGGCTATTACAAGAATAAGGATAAACAAGTCTAGGCATGTGAAGTTGATCCCGTCACAACTACGACCGACCCTTGGGTAGGTTTGAATGACGCCTATGACTTCTCGACCCATCGGTTGGAGGCCCAACCCCTGATATGGGGTAATGTTTTGTCATTTCTAGGACAAGAGGGAATCATGCTCCCGAATAAAGGAATCGTGAGAAGATCAATTCGTATTCTTATATGGACCAGGCTCCAGAAATCTCAGATCCTCCCTCTCCCATCTGGTATCAGGATGTCCGGCTCATGGAAACAGTAGTACACCATACATGTTTGTTTTGATGGGCTGAAATAAGTTAGATCTGGCCAACACGCCACTACTGCTTTGATATTATCAAGCATGGCTCCTTGGGCCGGAGTCCAGATGGGATTGGGTCGATATCTTTCATAGCCATGGTCTCGGCAGCGCCAGAATTTCCCGATGCAATGACAACTACCGCACAAGCTGGTACCAGCCTCCCATCAAGGCCTAGCAACCCAGAAGCAACCTCTCCCGCTGAGGATCCCTCTATAAGTAGAAAAGAGGATTAGGGGACTCTACCCCTGCCTTTGAGGAGGGCGTCTTCACCACGGTCGATGAGTTGGTAGAGGTGAACCTCGGTAGCGAGACAAATACGAGAACTATGTTGATTATTGCCCCCATGTACCTCGAGGAGAATCAGTGGTATGTAGGCTTTCTCAAACAGCACCATGATGTATTTTCCTTGATCTACAACGAGATGCTGGGACTAGATCCTTAGGTATCCATCCACCGCCTCGGTCTCCCGAAAAACCATCATGGGTTCAAGCAGCCTCCCAGAAAGATGCACCCTACTCATGGTGCCATGGTCAAGGAAGAAGTTGACCTGATCATCAGAGCCAATTTAGTTAAGGAGATCTAGTACCCTAAGTGGCTAGCCAACATCATGACAGTCAGGAAGAAGAAAGAGCAGATTAAATTCAATATTGACTTCTGAGATCTCAACCGCCATTTTTTGAAAGATGATTTTTCCCTTCCAATGATGAAATTGTTGATTGATGCTACGACGGGGTTGCAAGCCCAATCCATCATGGATCGTTAATCTAGATATAATCAGATCTGGATGGCCCCTGAGGATGAAGAGTCCACAACTTTCAAGGTACCCCATGGTACTTTCTGTTACGAGGTTATACCCTTCGACCTAAAAAATACAGGTGCCACCTATCAGCGGGCCATGCACCGCATATTCAAGAAACTCCTTGGGACGTTAGTGGAATTAAATGTGGATGACCTGGTAATCATATCTCAGCAGTGCTAGAACCATCTCAAGGACCTTGAGAAAGTGTTTGGGTTTCTCTGTTCCCGCCACCTAAAGATGAACCCATTAAATTGTGATGTTGGTGTCACCTTTGGGAAGTTCCTTCGCTTTTTTGTCAGGTACCGGGGCATTGAGATTGACCCGGAGAAGATCAAGGCCATCAATCGGCTGCCTCCCCCGAGAAATATTCTAGAGCTTTGAGGTCTCGAAGGACACGTATCCTACATATGCCAATTCATTGTGAATCTGGCCGGCAAGTGTAATCCCTTTTTCTCGTCTCATGAAGAAAGGCTCCGCCTATGAGTGGGAAAAAGAGTTCTAGACCACCTTAGATGAAATCAAGCAATATTTTCTTCTAACTTGGATCCTGATTCCACCTATCTCTAGAAAGCCGCTAATTCTCTAGGTCACGACCCTGGACTGATCTCTCAGTGCCCTTCTTGCACAAATGAACAATGAGGGGATAGAGAACAGTCTCTATTTCCTCAGCCGCATGCTCCTCAATACAGAGGCCCGATACTCCCCCATCAAGAAGAGATGCCTTGTGCTCGTGTTTGCCATGCAGAAATTTTGGCACTACCTGCAGTACCACGAGGTATAGAAGGTTTCTCAGGTATACCCATAGATGTATATTATGAATCGCACCATGTTGACAGGAGGACTAGCGCGGTGGGCCATGTTCCTCCAGCAGTTTGACATCAGGTTCGTGCCCTAGATGGCTATCAAGGGGCATGCTTTGACAGAATTTCTAGCTTCCCATCCAGCCTACGCGAATAAGTACCTAGACCAGGATTTTATTGATGAGGCAATCCTCTCAGTCAATCAGCTCATCTCATGTTGGGAAATGCACTTCGATGGTGCCTCCTGGTGCCCCACTAGTTGGAGGCTTAATGATCCTAGGATCAACAGGATAGGCCTAGGTATCCTCGTTATTACCCCGGTGCAAGCCATTCTGCCATACTCATTCCTATTCTGAAAAGGTTTCACTAACAATGAGGTAGAGTATCAGGCCCTCATTACTGGTCTCGAGCTTTCCCTTGAGATCGACGTGGCCCATTTGCATGTGAAAGGGGACTCCGAGCTAGTTATTAAGAAGGTCAATGGTGACTATGTTGTCAGGAATCCATAGCTCATACCATTTTTAGAACGCACCCTCTAGCTAATGGCCAAGTTCCCTTCATGACCAGAGTTTACCCATGTCCCTTGGTCATAGAATGGTTGACCAGATGCTTTGTCCATCCTGGTTGCATCACTTGCATATCATGAGCAGGATGATCTAATTATTCATGTGGCGCATCAGAGAGTCATTGCTCCCATCACCCTAGAGGATAACGATGGCCCACAGGTAAGACATCTTACCACTAGGGGTTCCACCTCAAGTACCCCAGGTTCTTTAGGTTAGTGGTTGAAGAAATTCCCGACTAGAGAACCCCATTTTTTGATTATCTCCAAAATGGTTGCCTCCCGACTGGTCAGGATGGGCGCGAGCGAATCTGAGGTCGTGCACTACAATTTACCCTCCAGAGTGGTCCCAGTCTTGAGCATATCCTCTATAAATGTGGATTTTATGGTGTTCTCCTCCACTGCATTCAAGGGGTGGATATTACACAAGTCATTCATGAGGTTCACATTGGATTCTACGATTCCCATCAGGCTAGGACAAAACTATATCATTAGATCCATATACTAGGTTATTTTTGGCCTTCCATGATCCATGATTGCATCGAGTTCGCCAAGAGGTTCCATGCGTTCCATGTTCATGCTAACATTGTGCATCGGCCACCAGATCCTCTACATACCACCAAGTACTCTTGGCCCTTTGCAGTCTGTGGGTTAGATGTTGTAGGACCATACCCACCAGCAATGACACGCCAATGCCAATTCATTCTGACCACTACGGATTTCTTTTCCAAGTGGGAAGACGCAATTACGCTCAAAGAATTCAAGGCCCATTCGATCGTTGTCTTCATGAGTTCCAATATCATCCATCAGTTTAGAGTCCCTCATGTTATGCTTGCCGATAACGACACCAACTTTTGAGCGGCGGAGTTGAAGAAATTGTACACCCAGTACAATATCCGTTCTAACCATACCTCCAACTATCACGCACAGGAAAATGGAAAGTTTGAGGAATTCAACAAAACCCTCGCTAACATTCTACATAAAATGGTTGGTTAGAACAAGAAGAGTTGGCCGGATAAGCTCACCAATGCCCCCGGGGCTTATCGGGTGATGACTCGTAGTTCCACCCAGGTAACCCCATATTCCCTGGTGTATGGAACTGAGGTTTTCCTACCCATCAAGATTCAGTTTCCCCCATTGCGCATAGCAGTCTATGACCAGAAAGTGCCATATAGAGTGGATGAGATCCATCTACCTGAATTAAATGCACTGGACGAGAATAGGCTTCATGCCTTGCACAACCTAGAAAGGAATCAGAGGAGGATGGCTCGTGATTTCAACAAGAAGGTTCGCCTCCACTATTTCATGCAAGGAGACTTAGTGCTTTCCATCAGAGCGCCAATGATCCCCGGCAGGAAAGCACCCAAGTTGGAGCCCAAATGGGAAGGACCATTCATTGTTCATAATGATTATCCCAATGGTGTGTACTCTCCGGTGACCATGGATGGTGAGCGTATAACTCCTCCCACCAATACCAAGTTCCTTAAGCAATATTTTACCTGACCCTACGGGGTCCACCATGACTTATACTAGATTACAGTCCAAAATGACTTTAAACTGTCGGCCCGCATGACCATAAACTACATGTTCATCCTGCATGACGTTAAAATTTATCTTCAGAACTACATGTGGCTTTATTCCCATCCTTATTTGATATGTAAGACCGCCTGAACATTTTAATTTTGGGTCCAACCCCATCTCTTAGAGATATCCTAATCTCTCGGTCACCTAGACCCCTTGGCATATTCCTCTCCATGAGGGGGATATATAGGTGTGGTACAGGGTTATGCCCTCCTTTGCGTTGGATTTTTGGAATCATGCCCCCCTTCCCCTAGGACTCCGCCATCTCTTGGCCACTCTCAAGATGATCACCTCGACCCTTTGTAGTGGATCTCTAATGTGTCGAGAGTACTCTGGTCTAGGACCAAGAGTGTCAGATTCAACTTAGGAAAGTTCCTTCCACTTGTCAAGCTTCATGATCCCCTTCATTTGGGCCCCCTTTATCTTTCACACCTGAAGAGACCCCCAGAAAAATGGCATGGATACCACGCCTAAGGACTCTCCTACCATTACGGTCCAACGCCTCTGAGGGTTTAAGACAAAAAATTGATAGAAATCCCATGTTATGATCATGGTCAGTGGTCGATTCTCATTTGTTTGTCCCTATTTCAAGATAATGCGACAGGATGTTGTGCTGCGAACATGGTCAGTAGTAATCCTATGTCATCACGCCAGCCCCTTCAGGCCCTAAATGTTGGTTGTATGATTCACATTTTGCTCCACCGCATCATGTCCAGGTGGAATCTCGACACTCTTGTCATAATCCCTCAGTGCACCTCCGCATTTTAGGAAGAAAAATCTATAATACGGCGTCTCTCGGGGCTCCCGTGATCTAGACGTTAAGACTAAAGCTGAGATATTCTCTAAGAGCTATGCGCATCTCGATCCTCATCCCCATGGGATATGTGGGATCACTCGGATATCGTGCTTCCGGGTCCAGCTCATCTGGGGGCATGATTCTCCTTCCCCTTTATCCTCGGACCCTCACTAGCCTCCTATCCTGAGGATCCTCTCCCAGAATTGTGCATGGAGCTGATCTGGACTTCTTTCCTCATTCACGCTAGGTATGCTTTATTTCCTTGTGTGCATTCCTTTATGTCCTAGCCATATGACTTTAAACTATGTCGTTTGGTCCTATCACATGACCCTAAACTACAGTAATATCATCTTGGCCACACGATGAAAAAATGACACTACACTGTGATGTCCTCATCATAGAGGACATCACGTTGGGTATCAGTCATTTACCATACCATTTTTTCAACGCCTATATATGGTTTGATTCTTGTGGTTATTCCAGAAATTTTTACAATAGTCCGGTCGCTTCACAAAAAAACCGTTCACCTTAAAGGACAAACAAGATGCATCAAATACCGCTTCTCTTGGTGCGAGGGCTAGACCTGCATGCCCCTTTCATCCTTTGCACTAGTAACTTACCAGGCTCCTCTTCATAACTACATTTGGATTGTTTCTCATTCTCATGAGATACGTAGGAATGTGTAGAAACTTCCCCGTGGGCCCAGCCTAACTATTGTGTTCAGCCCCGTGACCTAAACACGTTCCCAAGGAACACATGGTAATCTGGGCTAATTTCTACATTCATGTCGGGTTTCATAATCACCTTTCCATGTGCCTCCTGCATTACTTACCAATCATTGTTCTGTCTTCTAAGAACTTAAACTAAGACCCTTTATACTACGGTGTATGGCTTCATTCCCATCCCAATGGAATACATAGTAATGCCCAGACATTTCGTCTTGGGTCCATCCCCGGGAATCATGATTCCCATCCCTCCTCACTATTGGCCCCTCGGCCTGACCTCTCGGGGATTTGTTTAACTGCAACATTTTCCCAAAAAAAGTTTGTGATGCCCCATGATGACATTGGAAGCAATGGTTCTCTCACCAGGGAGGTCCTGTCTAAATGTAGGGATGATCCATAATCAGACTGATGCATCTTCCAAATGTGCCTCCACCATGGTTGCGTAATCATGGGAGTGTTGGATTCTGTTCGAAAAAACCAACACTGCACTTTCCACACATTGTGTGCCCCATTATTCGGATATTCATCCTCTTTCAAATTTAAAGGGACCCCCTAATAGTGTGGATTCTTGACCTATGATACGCCAACTGTCTTGGGCCAATGTTACAGAAGACTGATGGACTATATTTGAGTTAGGTCCCGTGTTGCGAACATGGTCAGCAGTTGACCCTCATTTGTTGTCCTAAGTTCAGGCTAATGTAATAGGGATGCTGTGTTTCGAACACGGTCAATAGTCATCCTTTATTACCATGTCCATCCCATAGTGTTCCAAAATTGGGTAATGTGATTCACATTTTTCATTCCCCTATGTTCGGACTGAATCCATTTCCCCTGGCATTGTCTCCCTCGTGCATTAGAGCAGATTGAGAAGAAGATACATCAATCGGTCTAAGGTCTTCTTCCTTTGATCAGGCCTCCCTCATCTCCTCGGAGATCCAGGTTCGAATTTCGAAAGCATGAATCTTGTTTAATTCTCCCATGATCAAACAAAGTGATAGTATGAGCCTCCTTTGCTTCTCGCATCCCACGTTAGCTTAGGGATGGATTGCTATTTATTTCTGGATTATGGTTGAGCATGTTAAACCAAAAACACATTTATGTTAAGAAAAGGGTCATGTTAATAAATTTTCTCATACATACACTTCAAAACAACAAGATTTTGTAATGCGGGATATGTTTATGGGTTTGGCCAAAACAGGGCCCCTAAGGGCCGGCTTATTGGATAGATCTCTCCAATGCTGCCACCTTTTCACTGGTGGCCTCCAGGACTACCTTCTGTCCCCTGAGGACCCTTTCTTCATCAGTGGTCACGGAGCGCAGTTCACTGACCCTGGCCCGTGCCTGCGCCAATTTATTCAGGAGCTCATTTATCTAGTGACTCGCTTCCACGAGTTGTTCCTGGGCATCTGCCAGTTGGGCCCTCAACTTCTCCACGAGCTCAGAATAGTTTGTGATGAATATCTCATGTTCTTTATCCTGTTCCATGAGGCGTTCGACCTCCTGCTTCGCCATTATAAGTGCCCAGGTACTTCTCAACTCCTCCAGACAATGGGTAATGTCAGAGCACCGGGTGCTCTCAGGCATCTTCTTGGCCATGTAATCACGGACTGTTAGGTGAAGGCGTTGAGCATCTTCCCCTCCATCACACGGGAATCACATCCAGGTGTGGAGTTGTAAGAAACTGGTTCTTACTTTTGAGGTACAGGTTTCTTGTTTTCTCTTTTCCTTAAGTGTTTTTGAGAAAATATGGGAAATGGGAAAAATCCTAAATTTTGGAAGTACACACCATGTACGTTTTCCACACGTCGTGTACTTCTGGCAGTGTGGGATGAGTACACAGAGCGTGTGGCCATGTCGGTGATGAAGGGTGTAGGAACTGACTAAATGCCATGTAGTGGTCCTTTACATGTCGTGTAGTCAGTCGGAAGGCGAATAATAAGGTGGTGGCCAGCTGTGGGGCAGCACACACCGTGTACTCATGAATACACGCCTTGTAGTCATGTCGGCAAGTGAACAGTGCCTAGCTGGAGGGAAGCCATCAGAGGGACTGTTTAAAAATGGGAAGTACACACCCTTTACCTAGAAGTACATTCCGTGTACTTTGTTGTTTTTTCTCCTAAAATAGGCAGTATCCTCCCCTATTCATAGGGAAGTCTTAGAACCATAGGATGGAGCGGGAGTGGATGGCGAACCTTTGTAGATCTGTCGAGCACACGTTGGGAATCCATTTCCGCCTCGGACGATCTCGTTGGAACCGCACGGGTAAGACCTCCACTCTTCTTTAACCATTCTTGCCAATTATTCCCCTAATGGAGATTATTTGCGTTTAAGCAAGGATTATTTTACCTCATATATACGGCGTTCTTGGACGGTTAAGAAGGAATCGTTCACGTACATCGTTCGTTGGTGTTTAAGCTAGGTGGATTGGTGTTCATTTCCAATTTTTGTGTGTTTTTGTGTGTTTTTGAGCTACAAACCCATACTTGGGGTGTCGTGTGGCTGAGGCCATAGCTATTTTTGATACCTAGAATTGAATAGGTAATTAAATGTGATATTAAAATTCTGTTTGGGATTAGTGCTTGGATCCAGGACCACCCCAGGGGTTTGTTCCTCTGTTTATCCATTTGGCTAGGATACCCGAGGGTATGACATTTTTAATTATGCATTACTTTTCCTTGAATGTAATTGTATGTAAATTTCCTATTTATATGATGGGCATGGCCCAATTACTTGTGACTGAGGGCAGTGTTTTAATATATCCTGAGGGCATGACTGTATTAGCCTGAGTGCAATGATCTCTTAGCCTGAGGGAAACCTCTTCCGTGCCTGTGGGAAATAGACTCTGTGCCTGAGGGCGACACTATGTATGCCTAAGGGAAAAATCTGTTATTCCTGTGGACAATTACCAGCGAGTAGGATTCTGATTACCTAAGGGTGAGATTTTGTTTTCCTGAGGGCACTGTCTGTTTACTTAGAAATTCACTATGGTGTTTTCATATATTAGATGGATTAAATGAAGGATTAAATTTAAATAAAACTATAAAGTTAGTTATTTTTCAGTAATTATTAGTTTATTTCATTTACTACTATACACTGCTGTATGTCTACACACAGTTGAGCACGAGCCTTTGGTGGGTGCCTACTGAGATATATTTCGCACACCCTGTTTGGGCCATGCTTTTCGGCCCAAACAGATTACGTTTCTATAGGTGTAGATAAGGGAAAGGGTCCTTATATAGGTACTTGATTGTTGTTGGGTTGTAGGAGAGCATGGGACCGAGCATTGGCTTGCAATTCCACAGGCTGTTTTATTTTTCCTTTCTATACTTGTACTTCAGTTGCAATGTATTGTATTGCAGTGTAACATGTTTTGGCTATTTTATAGAAGAGTAACATACTGAATCTTCACATATATATATATATATTTGACTGCTCATTTCCCATTTTGTTTTCAGTATCCATTTCAGTTGTGTATGGTTTACTGCTTCCACAATTGTTGTATGTTTATTTTTTATTCCGCTGCACTACACTTTAACAAATGAGGGAATAGTTTCCCCACTATCAGACCTGGTCCCTCGCTGCTAGTCGGCAGCCTCTGGCGTTTGGGGAAATATGCTTGAGGTCATGTGGCGAACTGGGTTCGGGGCACTTATTGAGTGGCACACGGAACCAGGACGTTACAAAGTGGTATCAGAGAGGTTCTTTTTATTGACATTCTATTTAGAGCCTTCTTTGAGGATAGGATGAGAATGGTAGTTCGTAATAATTTGTGCTTGGGCGTAGCTAACCCGTGTATAGGGAAAATCCAATTTACCTCGTATTGCAACTTTACTGATTTTGCAATTTACAGTTGATTTGTTTTCACTGAAGGGTGACACACTTGTGTTTTTACTATTTATATTATATCCATGGGTTTTATTTAGTTGCAACCCGATGAGATGAGGGTATGCCATCTCATGCATCATTAAGGCAGATGCGAGAAGTCACATTCTATGCATAATTAAATTCCATGTAGGTGCATTAGAAATTGCATCTTGTTGTGATAGTAGTTTTGCTAGAAAATCATGATGTTGTGATAGTTTCTTGATAAATACCTGCTATGTGATAGGGTATTTAGTATGAGCTGGTTTAAAGAATGAATGCCAAAAATTGGTTTTTGGGGAGTATGGGCCCCCATTAACTAGAATTTTGTGTATCATTGACTATTTATGTTGTTATAACACAGATAAGATGTCAAACTTTGATTCGTGGGGAGTATGGGCCCTCACGGGTCGAAATTTGGCACTTAGGTGTTGTTTTCCAGAATTTTCTGGGCTACGGAGTACTTTCTGAGGCATAAAGTCCCGAAAACCTAGTATACACTCCGTTTAGTGATTTACACACATTGTGTGTGTTCTTCTATTCGGGAAGAAATATAAACCTTTTGAGTACACACCGTGTACCCTAAGTACAAGCCGTGTAGTCTCTTCTCGTGTCACAATCCGTGTGGGCGGCAACACGGGAAAGGGGAAATGTTTGGGTCGAACACGCCATGTAGTGTTGACCCGGAGACCCGGCCGTGTAACTAACAACACGGGCTAGTGTTGTAATTTCTTGATCATGTCGT